>OY787674.1:37316256-42211256 GCA_963678985.1 Spisula subtruncata | reverse complement strand
ACCCCTACCCCATACCAAGATCCAACCCATACGTAACCCTAACCTGATCAGCTCCAACTCAACCATGTAGCACAGGTTCGATCCTGCTGGATCGGCTCGACTAGATCCATTATACACATTCCGGTTACCGTTACAACCAGTTCAGCTCCACATCAACCACGCAGCACCGGTTCGATCCTGCTGGCTCGGCGTGACAGGTTCGATTCTACTAGCTCGGCCTGACCCGATCCATTTCAAACATTCGGGTTACCTTTACAGCCACTTCGGCTCCATCTCAACCACGCAGCACGGGTTCGATCCTGCTTGCTCGGCCCGACCCGACTGGATCAGCTTCACCTCAACTATGCAACACAGATTCGATAATACTGGCTCGGCCCGACCCGAATCAACCGGGCTCAAATGACTATCAAAGAAATTAAATGTAATCAGTTCGAAACAAGAAGATGACTTACCTCAACAAATAAGTTTCAATTTAATTTCATTTTAACTTTCCAAAAATTTTCGTACAAAATAACACGTCGAATCGCTACAATGCTGTCGTTTGAAATGGCCCAGACCCACACCCAACCCGCACCCAAACCTACTGAGGTCACGTGACTGTGTCAACCAATAAAAACATTTTGTTCAATTTGATGAATTGAACAAATGTTCAATTTTCGTAAATTGCTCATATCCTAACCCTAACCCTATCCTAACCCTAACCCTAACCCTAACCCTAACCCTAACCCTAACCCTAACCCTAACCCTAACCCTAACCCTAACCCTAACCCTAACCCTAACCCTAACCCCCTAACCCTAACCCTAACCCTAACCCTAACCCTAACCCTAACCCTAACCCTAACCCTAACCCTAACCCTAACCCTAACCCTAACCCTAACCCCTAACCCTCGGCGTGACAGGTTCGATTCTACTAGCTCGGCCTGACCCGATCCATTTCAAACATTCGGGTTACCTTTACAGCCACTTCGGCTCCATCTCAACCACGCAGCACGGGTTCGATCCTGCTTGCTCGGCCCGACCCGACTGGATCAGCTTCACCTCAACTATGCAACACAGATTCGATAATACTGGCTCGGCCCGACCCGAATCAACCGGGCTCAAATGACTATCAAAGAAATTAAATGTAATCAGTTCGAAACAAGAAGATGACTTACCTCAACAAATAAGTTTCAATTTAATTTCATTTTAACTTTCCAAAAATTTTCGTACAAAATAACACGTCGAATCGCTACAATGCTGTCGTTTGAAATGGCCCAGACCCACACCCAACCCGCACCCAAACCTACTGAGGTCACGTGACTGTGTCAACCAATAAAAACATTTTGTTCAATTTGATGAATTGAACAAATGTTCAATTTTCGTAAATTGCTCATATCCTAACCCTAACCCTAACCCTAACCCTAACCCTAACCCTAACCCTAACCCTAACCCTAACCCTAACCCTAACCCTAACCCTAACCCTAACCCTAACCCTAACCCTAACCCTAACCCTAACCCTAACCCTAACCCTAACCCTAACCCTAACCCTAACCCTAACCCTAACCCTAACCCTACCCTTAACCCTAACCCTAACCCTAACCCTAACCCTAACCCTAACCCTAACCCTAACCCTAACCCTAACCCTAACCCTAACCCTAACCCTAACCCTAACCCTAACCCTAACCCTAACCCTAACCCTAACCCTAACCCTAACCCTTACTCTCTTCATAACAGTTTACTCTACATTTGGGGGTTAACTCTCTTCTATGGAGTTTACTCTCTTCATTACAGTTTACTCTATATTTGGGGGTTAACTCTCTTCATTACAGTTTACTCTATTTCTGGGAGTTAACTCTCTTTTTAGAGTTTACTCTCTTTTTGGGGGTTAACTCATATTTTGGAGTTTACTCTCTTCCTTGGAGTTTACTCTATTTTAGGGAGTAAACTCGGACTTTACTAGGAGTTAACTCCGAATGGTGCACATTGCATTAGAGGGAGTAAACTCGGAGTTAACTCCGAGTAAACTCCGAGTTAACTCCGAATGGTGCACATTGCATCAGTCGGAGTAAACTCCGAGTTAACTAGGAGTAAACTCAGAGTTAACTCCGAATGATACAATCCCGAAATAATGGTTTCAAAATGGATTACATCAGGAATGAGGTGTCGAGAGTGATTAATATGAGTTGGAAAAACTTGTTTCACAATCGACCTTAAATAAATTAGTATAAACAACAACAGTCACGGACAGACGGACAATCAACGGACAGACGGACAACCAAATAATTTTCAAAACGCTTAAAGTAACAGACAGTTTTAATAAAAATTTCTTGCCAACATGAGAATATTAATAAACTACAACAATAGCGACGGTCAGACGGACGAACAAAGCACAGACGGACAGCCAAATAAAAAGTAGCATATAAAGAAAATAATTTTATTTACATTAAATAAATAATAGATTCTTCATGATCAAAAGCAACGGCAAAATAAACATCATAATATTTCATAACAATGGAAACAGACAGACGGACAATCACAAAACAGACGGAAACCAAATAAAAAATAGTAAATTATGAAAATAATCCCATTTAATAAATACGTTCTTACGAACAAAAATCTAATTCATTGCATTAAAATAAATAATATATAAAACAACTTACATCAATTTCCTAATCCAAATTAAATAAAACACTATACACTAAACACAATTCCTATAGCATAATCCACACATTCACAAAGTCAATAATGTCCTCGTATAATAATGTTCTCAAAATTCACAACCTTTCCATACCACACTCAATTCGAAAGTGAAATACTTTCTATTGATAAAAAGTCAAATGACAAAATTGACCAATCAAAATACATTGTACCATATAGTGGACCATCTCGGACCATCTCGGACCATCTCGCCAAAGTGCCTATACCCTAACCCTAACCCTAACCCTAACCCTAACCCTAACCCTAACCCTGAGTTACTTAAGTTTGATAACTCAGCTTTGGTGTACTCGTATAAGTTTCAATGTTTTTTTAGCATCGAATGTACACTTCTCACACTACCGTCATCGCGGGGACATATCTTTACATGCCGCACAGGAATTTTAACAGCCGGCAAACTTAGTTCCAAGACGCAACCGTCTATATCGCCGTCTAACTTTAGCCAAACTTCGCACGCCGCCGAATCTAGTGTTACACTTCGAAAGAATACTTTCTCTTTCCGATGCAGGAAGTCGTTAGGGTTTTGCCCGTATAAATCCATGAAATACTTATTCTCAATAAAGGTATTGTAAAAGTCAGCTTCATCTTCCTCCTCTTGCTCATCCAAATATGGATCCATCTAGAAAAAGAAAGCAAAATATTAAAGTAGGCATATCGGTAAACTAACGTATAATTATGGTCTCTTCTAGTTAACTCTCTTCTTTGAGTTTACTCTATTTCTGGGAGTTAACTCTCTCTTTCGATTTTACTCTTTTTTGGGGGTTAATTCTCTTTTTTGGAGTTTACTCTCTTCATTACAGTTCACTCTATATTTGGGGATTAACTCTCTTCTTAAGAGTTTACTCTACATTTCGGGGTTAACTCTCTTCATTACAGTTTACTCTATTTCAGGGAGTTAACTCTCTTTTTTTCGAGTTTACTCTCTTTCGAGTTTACTCTTTTTCGGGGGTTAACTCTCTTTTTTGGAGTTTACTCTCTTCATAACAGTTTACTCTACATTTGGGGGTTAACTCTCTTCTATGGAGTTTACTCTCTTCATTACAGTTTACTCTATATTTGGGGGTTAACTCTCTTCATTACAGTTTACTCTATTTCTGGGAGTTAACTCTCTTTTTAGAGTTTACTCTCTTTTTGGGGGTTAACTCATATTTTGGAGTTTACTCTCTTCCTTGGAGTTTACTCTATTTTAGGGAGTAAACTCGGACTTTACTAGGAGTTAACTCCGAATGGTGCACATTGCATTAGAGGGAGTAAACTCGGAGTTAACTCCGAGTAAACTCCGAGTTAACTCCGAATGGTGCACATTGCATCAGTCGGAGTAAACTCCGAGTTAACTAGGAGTAAACTCAGAGTTAACTCCGAATGATACAATCCCGAAATAATGGTTTCAAAATGGATTACATCAGGAATGAGGTGTCGAGAGTGATTAATATGAGTTGGAAAAACTTGTTTCACAATCGACCTTAAATAAATTAGTATAAACAACAACAGTCACGGACAGACGGACAATCAACGGACAGACGGACAACCAAATAATTTTCAAAACGCTTAAAGTAACAGACAGTTTTAATAAAAATTTCTTGCCAACATGAGAATATTAATAAACTACAACAATAGCGACGGTCAGACGGACGAACAAAGCACAGACGGACAGCCAAATAAAAAGTAGCATATAAAGAAAATAATTTTATTTACATTAAATAAATAATAGATTCTTCATGATCAAAAGCAACGGCAAAATAAACATCATAATATTTCATAACAATGGACACAGACAGACGGACAATCACAAAACAGACGGAAACCAAATAAAAAATAGTAAATTATGAAAATAATCCCATTTAATAAATACGTTCTTACGAACAAAAATCTAATTCATTGCATTAAAATAAATAATATATAAAACAACTTACATCAATTTCCTCATCCAAATTAAATAAAACACTATACACTAAACACAATTCCTATAGCATAATCCACACATTCACAAAGTCAATAATGTCCTCGTATAATAATGTTCTCAAAATTCACAACCTTTCCATACCACACTCAATTCGAAAGTGAAATACTTTCTATTGATAAAAAGTCAAATGACAAAATTGACCAATCAAAATACATTGTACCATATAGTGGACCATCTCGGACCATCTCGGACCATCTCGCCAAAGTGCCTATACCCTAACCCTAACCCTAACCCTAACCCTAACCCTAACCCAAACCTAACCCTAACCCTAACCCTAACCCTAACACCTAACCCTAACCCTAACCCTAACCCTACTCTATTTTAGGGAGAAAACTCGGAGTTTACTCGAAGTTAACTCCGAATGCTGCACATTTCATCAGTACGAGTAAACTCCAAGTGATGCAATGTTGATGGAGTTTACTCCGACTTATTGTGAGACTATAAAAATCATTGTGTATAATTTATTGTGAGACTATACAAATCATTGTGTATGACTTATTGTGAGACTATACAAATCATTGTGTATGACTTATTGTGAGTCTATACAAATCATTATGTATGACTTATTGTGAGACTATACAACTCATTGTGTATGACTTATTGTGAGACTATACAAATCATTGTGTATGACTTCTTGTGAGATTATACAAATCATTGTGTATGACTTATTGTGAAATTATACAAATCATTGTGTATGACTTATTGTAAGATTTTACAAATCATTATGTATGACTTATTGTGAGATTTTACAAATCAATGTGTATGACTTATTGTGAGATTATATGACTTATTGTGAGATTATACAAATCATTGTGTATGACTTATTATGAGACCATACAAATCATTGAGTATGACTTATTGTGAGACAATACAAATCATTGTGTATGACTTATTGTGAGACTATACAAATCATTATGTATGACTTATTGTGAGACTATACAAATAATTGTGTACGACTTATTGTGAGACTATACAAATCATTGTGTATGACTCATTGTGAGATTATACAAATCATTGTGTATGACTTATTGTGAGATTATACAAATCATTGTGTATGGCTTATTGTGAGACTATACAAATCATTGTGTATGACTTATTGTGAGATCATACAAATCAATGTATATCACTTATTGTGAGAATATACACTTCAATGTGTATGACTAATTTTGAGACTATAAACATCAATGTGTATGACTTATTGTGATACTAAGACTTTAGTGTTCAAAAACATGTCCGTTCTATACAACAAATAGTAAATAAATGCGTACAGTGATGTTAAAAAATCACATGATTATATTGACCAATCACAATCAAGAATCTCATTGAAAAGTCACATGATCAAATCGACCAATCAGAATCAAGAATCTCATTCAGTCTCATCAAATATCTTATTTAGCCCCTACCCTAACCCTAACCCTAACCCTAACCCTAACCCTTTTTTTAGTTTACTCTATTTTTGGGAGTTAACTCTCTATTTTGGAGTTTACTCTCTTTTGGGGGTTAACTCTCTTTTATCAAGTTTACTCTCTTCTTTGGAATTTACTCTCTTTTGGGTGTTAACTCTCTTTTTTGGAGTTAACTCTCTTTTGGGGGTTAACTCTCTTTTATGGAGTTTACTCTCTTCCGTGGAGTTTACTCTATTTTAGGGAGTAAACTCGGAGTTTACTCGGAGTTAACTCCGAATGCTGCACATTTCATCAGTACGAGTAAACTCCGAGTTAACTAGGATGCAATGTTGATGGAGTTTACTCCGACTTATTGTGAGACTATACAAATCATTGTGTATGACTTATTGTGAGACAATACAAATAATTGTGTATGACTTATTGTGAGACCATACAAATCATTGTGTATGACTTATTGTGAGACAATACAAATCATTGTGTATGACTTATTGTGAGACTATACAAATCATTATGTATGACTTTTTGTGAGACTATACAAATAATTGTGTATGACTTATTGTGAGACTATACAAATCATTGTGTATGACTTATTGTGAGATTATATGACTTATTGTGATACAAATCATTGTGTATGACTTATTATGAGACTATACAAATCATTGTGTATGACTTATTGTGAGATTATACAAATCAATGTATATCACTTATTGTGAGACTATAAACTTCAATGTGTATGACTAATTGTGAGACTATAAACATCAATGTTTATGACTTTTTGTGATACTAAGACTTAAGTGTTCAAAAACAAGTCCGTTCTATACAACAAATAGTAAATAAATGCGTACAGTGATGTTAAAAAATCACATGATTATACTGACCAATCACAATCAAGAATCTCATTGAAAAGTCACATGATCAAATCGACCAATCAGAATCAAGAATCTCATTCAGTCTCATCAAATATCTTATTTAGCCCCTACCCTAACCCTAACCCTAACCCTAACCCTACTGTATTGTACAGTTATTCAAAGCTCACCACCATGTAAGCCATTATAGACTTTACCATAACGTGTTACCAATCGCATACTTTGTGCAACTATCCTTATTCTAGGAGGTAAGCAGTATCATTTGCCAGATTGGTCAGCCAATATGCTCCATTGAATATACATCACAATAAAGTACCGCCACATCCATATCAGATTTTAAGGAGTTCTCACTACCATACAGTACACCCATCCTAGTCCATATAGGTTGACTATCATATTTGGTACATCCATTCCTTATTTTTGGTACAAAGAAATTTGTAATCAATGGGGCATGATGGTGACCAAACTCTAATTAATATCGAAGGTCCAATCGTTCTGGATTTATTGGTCGGAAACCATTTGATGTATTCATTCATTTAAAGACAATGGTTGTCCTGACATTCTGATATCAGGATCATTGCCGTCTGCTGTTTCATACCAACCAACTTACCAAAAGGCTAAGGATAGTAGGATCAATCATTGGGAAGGCATTTGCTCGGAAACCGTTTGTTCTATCGACAGGCCGACACACAGATTAACGTGTGTTAAGCAATATACTTCCGCATTAAAGATTTTCATAACACTCGCAGCTAATATATAGAATTGATTTCAATTCATTATTACACACCCACACAAACTAGTACATCTACAAGTAAACACAGGTACAAAATGTTCCGTATTGCTTGTAAAAAGAACAAATCAGCCAACACATAAATGGTTACTGCATTATTACAAACCTTAGTTTTACCTTGAAAGGACATTGATCTTGACCTTGAAATGGTCAGTATTTTAAACAACTTTGAATACAACATTGATATTACAATGTCCATTCATATACACTCGGCGGCACTTCTAACGCTGCCACTTTAGTATTCTTGATATCTCGAAAACCGTTTGAGATAACTTTATCAATTTTTGACCTGTTTTAGTTTAAGGCATGTGCCTATTGCTGCACATGTTAATTCAGAAGTTGGTGTGTATGAAAATGCGTGGCAAAAGCGTAATTTACGTCACCCGGAATTACAAAGTCACAAAATTAAACAGCGTATTTATTAGGGGTCAATTAAATATTTTCAATATTTTATTTCTTCGTAGCTTCAAGTATTATGTAATGAGTGTACACAATAAAAGTATTCATAAATTTCATCGTAGTTACAATTTCCTAGGTAACCAAATAGCAGTTGGTAAGCTTAGACCGCCTCAAAATCAGCCCATAATCTGATTCGAAAGCCGATGCGCTTAAAATAAACGTTTAACCTCAAATAGTGCAACTTGAATGGTAAAATTCACATTTCTTCTGAATAACGAATGTTAATAGTACGCAGTAGAATTGAATTTATTCAGTTTAATATAATAATTAGTCACCATAAAATTAAATTTCAAGTTGAGCGCAACCTGCGTTACTCGCAAAAATCGTATTTACTCAACAGACACGCTATGGGTACGGAAAACACTATATTTTGCAGCAAAACCAACAATTTTCGTTTTCTAGCATTTTGGTAAATATTGTTAGAAACTATTAAAACCCATGAGCGAATAAAATGTTGATATGCAAAACCATTATAGGAAATAGGGACATCTACACGCAACTTAACAATCAGATGGCCGATATTGAGTGATAAAAATGCGACTTCCAATATAAGCATTCAGTTAGTTGAAGACGTATCGTGCAATAGTCTATTGTTGAATCGAGCAGCAAATTCTCCAGAAACTGTGTCTAATATTGATGTTCAAGTATGCTAAATTTCATTACAATTCATAGAGGACTTTTAAAGAAAACTGAAATATATAAGTGGCAGCGTTAGAAGTGCCGCTAAGTGTATACAATAATACCAAAACATACATGAGAAAAAGAATTACAGATCTGAAACGAAATACATGTATCATGTTTGAGCTATTCTTCTAAATTTGACCTTGAAATGACCTTGACCACAAACTTATGTAAGATGTTTGTACATTTGATGTTCATAATCAAATGAATACCGGTAGTATCCCTGAATATACATGTATCTCTCACTACATACACAAACACATACATCACATTATGTCAGGGGTTGTCGTGCAAGGTTTTCGTAATCTGTCATATAGCTATTTTCACACTAAAAAACGAAATTGTTTATTGAACAAATGACTTATAATGAAAGAATATGAACTAACCAACACAGCTGTTATTTTAATAAGCAGCTTATATTCATATCAAATGCTATACGAAGAAAAATAGAGTGGAAATGTCCATTTTTTGCTTTTTTTTCTCTATTTGACCTTAAACTGACCTTGACCTTGACCCAAGAAAGCTCAAATTATGATTGTCCACTTGATGTCCATAATCAAATGAATAATATCCATGCAAATATGTAGCAATATATACATGAACAATTTAATCATGTTATATCATAGAATACCAGGGGTTGTCGTACAAGGTTTTCGTAAGCTGTCATATGCAAAATAGCTATTTTCACACTAAAAACTAATTTTTTTATTGAACAAGTGACTTATTATGAAATAAAATAATATGAGCTAACCAACACAGCTTTTATTTTTATAAGCAACTTATATTCATATCAAATGCTATACGAAGAAAAATAGAGTGGAAATGTCCATTGTTTGCTTTTTTCTCGATATGACCTTGAACTGACATTGACCTTGACCCAAGAAATGTCAATTATGTTTCTCCACTTGATGTCCATAATCAAATGAATAATATCCATGCAAATATGAAGCAATATATACATGAACAAATTTATCATATTAGATTATAGAATACCAGGGGTGGTCCAAAGAATGCCTTCTCGGCCAGCATGCATATGTATTAAATTGCTATTTTGACAAAGAAAGGACTATTTTCATTAATAAATGGCTTATAATGAAAGAATATGTACTAACCAACACGGCTATTATTTTAATAACGAAATTTGATTCCAAACATATGCTATACGAAGAAAGAACTGGGGTGAAATATCAATGTTTAGCTATTTTTCTCACTTTGACCTTGAAATGACCTTGATATTGACCTCAAACTGGTCATTTATGTATGTCCAATTGATGCACAACATTAATTGAATAATATCTACCCAAATATATGGCAATATATACATAAACAAAAACATCACAGCCGAATTAAGAATGTCATGTGTATTCGTAAATTAGCTCGGAAGCAAGAGTTGTTTCCCCTGTTAAAAAAATCTGCACCACTTTCAGATCTGGCACCCACCTTTTTCTGAAGCCTGAATGTATGTATTATTCGAAAATATCAATGGACTTTTTCTACCAGATGGGGTAAATAGATTTTGAATTTCTGGTCACCAGATCCTAGACTATAACAAAAAATGTAGTTCCCATTGACTCCCATTCAGTTTGTCTGTGTTACCATGACAACATTGTCAAATGGACTAACCATCGATTTTTAGTGGTGTTCTATAATTGCTTAGCAACCGAGAATGGACGGGGTAAATGAGTAAAGTGCATGGTAGTTTTATCAGAAATTGATTATCCTACTTAACGATAGTAAACATAGTCTAATTGTTCTAACTTTACCATTGTTATGTACTTCTAACAGAAGAAATTAATGAAATTATTTTGTGATTTTTGCACTTTGTGAACTTTAATTTGGCACAGAACTGTAGAAACTCCGGCTCAGGCAGCCACCGGAGATGGAAATCAAACATATGCAATGCTTACCATTCACATATTACAGCGTACACACTCGATAATTCACATATTTCAAGAGGTTTAATATCTCCGTAAGACCATTGCGTGACAATAAAAACCTCTTGAAATATGTGAATTATCGAGTGTGTACGCAGTAATATGTGAATGGTAATCATTTTTTTAAAATATTGCTTTTTAAGTCCACCTGGTCAACAGTATATCAGTCATATGGAGACTACCCCGTCACATTTAATGTGCTGACACCGTGCCAACCAGCAGTTTCTTGGAACTAACTATGTTGTAGGAGCGTCAAGCAGGGAGATATACCAGTACCATTTTTAATGACTTGGGTATGTCGCGGCCTGGGATCGAACCCGGAACCTCTCACACTTGAAGCGGACGGCTATACCACTAGTGTCAGACTAGGCTATCGAGCTGGATAGCAGCTTTTTCTATAACGTACATTGTATATGCATATATAGGAATCCAAGGTGTGCTTGATTATTAACGTTAAAGTACAGTGGATTGATCATTGATGACGTCACGTTTTGACATCATCTACAAAGCCAAATAACGTTAAGTTCTGAGGAAAGAATGTAGGTCGAAGACAACCATGTTTGATGGGCTATAAAATGCAGAACATTTGCTATATAGGCCTAGCTATTAGAATCAATATTTATAATAAATATGTAGCTGTGTTTATAAAATATGCTGCTTGTTTGGATGTGCATATTAAATCCTCGTGCTACGCACTCGCGATTTAATTAATTCAAGATCGAGCTCATGACCACATTTTATCATATGATTAAACACAAAACATATTTATTTTCTATAAATTGTTAAAATTTGGTTTCTTAGTTTCTAGAAAGATTTTAGATGGTTAACCAGGTCTCAGGTGAGCGATCCAGAGCACGCCTGTTGTTCTTAAACTAGCTTCACATGATTTTGCAGCCATGTTTTACCATAATTGTTTCTTGCCGTTTATTGTTTCAACTGCGTGCCGTAACTAGGCTGTTGTGAATATTGGCCATCGTTCTCAACTTCAGTGGTCTTGACTTGCTTTACAGTCTTGGCTTGCTCTAATTAAAAGTAAATTGAATCTGCACAAACTATGTTTGGACTTTGTTCCAATCTGATAAATGTATGAAAATGTTGATTTACATTTAAACAGGTGAACATTTGGTTGGATCACCTAAAGAGTGTTGCTGCCAAACGAGAAAGAGGCAAGGCAAAGGCGGCTGAGACACTGTCTACTCAAAGGTATTTGTGCACATATATCAGTGAAATTTTAACAATTACTGCCTCAACATTAAATGCGTCTGCCAAAAATGTGTTTATAAATTTTTTCTGAATGTTATACAAACAGGAAGTATCATATTATTTCTGTAGTCTAAATGTGTGTATTTTATCACTGACATGGTGGGGAATAATATGACATGGAGACCATGTGACACGGTAGTTAAATTTAAAATTGGTGGAGGATTTTCCTAAAAAAATACAATGCTGTTTCTAATGTCAATGGCGGCTACTCAAAGTCATATCAGTTATGCATACTCTCAAGAAAATACTTTCTATTAAACAAAATAAATTGACAAGAATGTTCACATCAAAACCTGAATCTGACAGATTATCAATGGCTGCAATACCATATCACGTCTCAATGTCACATGTTCCCAACCATGATTGCAAGATTTGTTTATTAGACTACTAGCAGTTTCATGTGTTTTCAACAAAAAAAATCATTCAGTCCCATTTTTGTTCCAATAAAATTAAAAACAAGTTTTATCGATCAAAATATGTCGGAAATTGTCAAGTTGTGCTACCAAAGTTATTTTTTTATATTAAACACCAGGCTCAAAAGGCTCAAGTTCATATCCAGGCTCCAGCTCCTTTCCATGCTCCAGCTCCTATACAGGCTCCAGCTCCTATCCAGGCTCCAGCTCCTATCCAGGCTCCAGCTCCTATCAAGGCTCCAGCTCCTATACAGGCTCCAGCTCCTATCCAGGCTCCAGCTCCTATACAGGCTCCAGCTCCTATACAGGCTCAAGCTCCTATCCAGGCTCCAGCTCCTATCCAGGCTCCAGCTCCTATACAGGCTCCAGCTCCTATACAGGCTCAAGCTCCTATCCAGGCTCCAGCTACTATACAGGCTCAAGCTCCTATCCAGGCTCCAGCTCCTATCCAGGCTCCAGCTCCTATACAGGCTCAAGCTCCTATCCAGGCTCCAGCTCCTATCCAGGCTCCAGCTCCTTTACAGGCTCCAGCTCCTATCCAGGCTCCAGCTCCTATCCAGGCTCCAGCTCCTATACAGGCTCCAGCTCCTATCCAGGCTCCAGCTCCTATCCAGGCTCCAGCTCCTATACAGGCTCCAGCTCCTATCCAGGCTCCAGCTCCTATCCAGGCTCCAGCTCCTATACAGGCTCCAGCTCCTATCCAGGCTCCAGCTCCTATACAGGCTCAAGCTCCTATCCATGCTCCAGCTCCTATACAGGCTCAAGCTCCTATCCAGGCTCTAGAGGAGAGTGCACCAGATTGTGAGTACACCATGCTACCCAACTTACGGACATTTTGTCATTCCTGTTCATGGTGATCTATGATTGCTGTCTGTCCGGATGTGCATCGTCAAATCTTAGCTTGTGAACACACACATTTTAAGTCCAATCTTAATGAAACTTGATCACAATATATACATCTGAAATCTCGGCAATCTGGGTCAAGTGGTGTCAGAAATTAGGTCGCAAGGTCAAATCTTAAATATAATGTGGAACAAATTAGTGGCCACATGTTTGGCCCATTCCTCATGAAACTTAGTCCGAATGTTTGTCTCTATGAAATATATGTCATGTTCGAAATTGGGTCAAGTGGAGTCAAAAACTAAGTTACTGGGTCAAATCTTAGAAAAAGCTTGTGTACATATTAGAGGCGACATTTTTTATCCAATTTAAATGATACTTAAGCAAGTTCGAGACCTAAAAAATAATAAATTGCTCTCTATTTCAGGTATTGATGTGGAAGTATCTAGGTTTGGGCGCAGGAGGAGGAAGAATGTTCTTTTTAGTGATTTTTTATGTTAATTGACAATGTTACTGGAAATAAAATAAGAAATATTATCAAGTGTTGTAACTTTTTTAGCGCACCTGAGCATGACGCTATTGTGATCAGTCAATGTCTGTCGTTGTGGGTTGTATGTCCTCAACATTTAGAGTGTTTACAAACACTCTAGAGGCCACAAATAATAGTTCAATCATAATTAGTCATACCGGTGAAACAGGAGGGGACTTATTGTTTGCGCTCCGTCAGTCTGTCCGTCCGTCAGTCCATCACAAAAGTTTGTCCGGAGCATAACTTCAAAACTTAGCAAGCTATGACTTTGCAATTTCACCTTTGTATCTATAGATATGAATAGGAGAAGTGTAGTGCACAAGAACCATAACTCTGTGTTACTTGATTTTTTAGTTTCCCCCTTTGTTAATTTTCATACTTAAATTTTGTCCGGAGTATAACTCCATTACCAAACGAGATATGATTTTGAAACTTTACACGAGGATAGATATGAATAAGGAGAAGTGTAGTGCACAAGAACCATAACTCTCCCTTACTTAATTTTTGAGTTATTCCCATTTGTTAATTTTCATACTTAAATTTTGTTCGGAGCCTAAAACGTAAAACAAACAAAAATACTCCGAAGGTAAACACCTTGGAACGGTCTGGTGAGAACTGTAGGAGGCTTAAACTAGTTTAACGGCGCCACAGATATATTATTAATGTCTATGACGGCGCCAACCTCACACTATCCCGTTACAATTGGCTACCGGTAGGGGACTTTCATTGCTGGGCAATAGTCTTGACAGCATGATGCAAAACCTATAGAAACTAAGTTACCCCCGGGACATTTGATGCACCTAGCAGGCTCTAGGGTGGGGATTTAGACAAAAATGGTTGTCTCTAGGGTTGGGATTTAGACAAATGTCAATTTCCCCTGGGTCAGCCCGCCGCCCCCCCCCCCCCGGTGGGCAAAATATTGATAGGGTGCAATACCATATGAACTCCGGCCCTTTTCCCTCGCATCATCCGACTTTGGAACGGTCTCCCTTACTGTACTGTATGGTATCTACGACACTTCTAAGCAACGCCAAGAAGTCTACTGAAGAATAAATTAACACGGCAGAAAATAATTAAAAACTGTACTAAAAATATTTACTTTTTATGGCAATTAATCCTGGTATTATTATTATTATAATAGCCAAGTGTGACTGAGTTGATGCATTTATATTTGTCTATAAACGTACGTGGTTGATGTAACAAACGTTGTCGCTCGTTTTCCTTACTTTTTTTCAGTTTTTACACTTTCCGCTATTTAGTGTTCCGGATTTACAAGCGCTTTGACACATTGATCAAAAATGACGAAATTTGTCAAAATATGCATGTTGTTTCATCTTCGATGCTAGTTTTGTTGTAGAAAAACGTTTAACAGGTAAATATGTCAGAATTGTGTATGAATTACGCCGGGAATGAACCCGTATATCGAGTTTCTACTACAGTTAAACATGGCCAAACATCATGCATCTCAGTGTCTCATATATTCGTGGTATCCATATTTCCGTGGTATGGGATTACAGGGGACATACACATCTGTGTACATCACAAACTAGAATAACAGTTGTCAATATGTTAACTATCGCTTATCTTTCTTATGTACCCATCAGTTGCAAGCATCCCGGCCAATGAGGATAGGCTGTGGACACTGGTGGATAGCTGGGGAAATAGCAGTGTTTTTACCTTCCAGCTTCCTGAGGAAATATGGAAGATTTCATCTCTGAACCAAAGACCTAAATTTTATGTCTTTGTCTGAACCAATAGACCCTTTCAATTAAGCGATAATCGTATGTACAGAGTTACCGGTCCTCCTGTAAACTGGATCACAGGCCCTCGCGTGTATGTAGTAAGAGTAATATTTATTTTCCGGACCATAAAATCGCATCGAGGGCTTGTGAACCGGATGTGACGTAAAGCGAGGGCTCTACAAATAAACGACACTATACATGCAGCAGTGAAAATATTATTTAATCAATTTAATTTCTTTTTTTCGTTAATTGTGTGTTTTGTAGCTGTTTTTTTTTTTCAATAAAGATGTTTATAATGTACTAACAATGTATATATGTATAATATGTAGCATGTTTTTGATGTGGAGGAAACGAGTGATTTCTCGGATTTTTGTCCATCAAAAATGGTCAATCATTATGCACATTTCGTAGGGTTAGGGTTAAATTTAGTGTTAGTTCTAAGTACAGTTTATATTTGTACTTTGATAATGTATATTTTGCTGGAAATATAAATTAAGCGCAAGTATTTTCACCTGGTTCTTTCAATACTACAACATTAGACCTAGCACTGAATCAGCGCCATGTCTCATTTCTTTTTACCAATACAATTCACAAGTTATGTGTTGTTTATTATGGATAGTAATAAAACAAAGACATAATTATTTAGGCCTTTGAATAAAACTACACATATATTAGAGCCACCGTGAATGATTTATTGGAATGCCCTTAGCCCCTATCTGGTTACTATGGATTTGTTACTAAATGTCAAACTACTGTTTTTACCTTTTATCAAATTGTACATATAGTTGATTCGAAGATCTCTGTCACAACCGCGTAAACAAACATTCACCACGGTCGATTATTACAGGTTTCTCTAGATTAAATTTTACCATCATAAATACACTGGTATGATTAAAACTCTAATGGTCCTAAAGCGTTGTGGTTATACTTACTACATTTAGCTATCCAGAAATGAAACATTCTGGCAGTTTTGACAGACATCTTTGAATCGACTATAGATACTTTTACCATAAGAATACAAATCATATATCATGTATATTAACAATTACTTATTAACCACTGCCCCGACCTCCCTGTCATTATCAGTAATTGATAGTTAGGAGTATCCCCGTAGATGTAGATGTAGATTTTACATACGTGCCATTTCGGCTTAAAAAGCTGTATAAATGACGATTATATGACATTAGTTGATTGTTATAAATTAATTAAACAAAATAGGGTCCGTGTCCGAACAAAAAGTGTAAATTAATGGACTTGCACCTGTATGACTTGTGCTACAATGCTCATTTTGATGTTTCCAATATATTTTATTGCTAGACACCATTTAAAATAAATAAAGTACTTTTCTCATTTACTAGTATATGAATTTCTAATGAACAAAGGTTTCATGATGGAAGAGTAAGATTTGAAACAGACTACATTTTATTGCGAAACAAGTTTTCCCCAAATATAACACAATTGTGCATAGAATTGATTCTGATTTTAAGTTATTCGTCATGTGAACTTTTCCGATGATTCCTTACTTTCTTTGATTGCAGTAAACAACACATTAATGTACTCGTGTTAACACTTAACAAGTAAGCACATGTGGACATGTATAATCATGCCGCCCAGATTTTAGTACAAACTATATCTAGGAAGAAATTTCCTCCGTTGTAATTTCTGGCTGGATAGTCTTACTTTTGATACAGTTAATATCCTATACTTTTATGATGTGTGATAAATTATTGAAATACACAATTTCTTTATGCTAGTATAAATGTAAGTCAGGTTTCAATGAGTGGATTGTGCGCGTGTGATGCATGGTATTTAGGTTCGAAAAACATGGCTCTCCTTTTAAAACTTTAATAATATCTGTTCTTAAAACTGCAAGTAATAAACATTTTGAGCAAGTTAAATGACAATTGTTGAGTATTGAATTCAGTTCTTTATTTTTACATTTTCTCGCCCTTGAAATTTCAGTTAGGAAAACATGGCTTTTTATGTTTTATTATTGAAAAAACATTATCAAAACTTACATTACTAAAAAGTCTATATGATCTTGTTTTCGTAAGTGTACATCTTTTAAAAATCGACAGCGTAAAACGTGATTTACTGCGGTTTAAAGTTGACACATTTTTAGCTCACCTGAGCACGAAGTGCTCACTGGTGAGCTTTTAGGATAGGTGGCTGTCCGGCGTCCGTCGTCGTCCGTCGTTGTCCGTCGTCAGTCGTCCGTCGTCCGTCAACAATTCCTTTAAATGACTTCTTCTCCTAAACCAATTGATGGAATTTAACCAAATTTCACAGGAATGATCCTTGGGTGGTCCTCTTTCAAAGTTGTTCAAATGGTTCTGGTTAATTTATTAATTAGGTCACAGGAGCTAAAAATAGATTTTAAAAGTGAAAACTTAAAAAATCTTCTTCTCTGAAACCACAGGGCCTACAGCTTTGACATTTTGCATGAAGCTTCATCATGAGATCCTCTACAAAGATTGTTCAAATTTTGCCCCTGGGGTCAAAACTGCACCCGTCCCGGGGGTCACTTGTTTTGCAATAGAGTTATAGAGAGAAATCTTTTCCTCTGAAACCACAAGACCTACAACTTTGATATTTTGCATGTAACATCATAATTATTGGGGTCCTCTAACAAGATTGTACAAATTTTACCCCCATGGGGTTAAAATAGTCCCCTACCCCAGTCACTATGTTATTGTAGAAAACTTTGAAAATCTTCTCTTATACCACAATGCAGACTCCCACTGACCTCACCTTTAGATAAGAAATAATTCATTGAAGTGGTCAGTGGTCAGCAGGCAGCCTAATTTATAACACATTACCATCTGATAAGACAGTTAACACAAACAAAGAGTAATTCAGTATTTTATCCTGAGAAAGAAGAACCATTATACATACAATGTTTCAGAAAGTTAATTTCAGCAGAAGTTTTTTAAATTTTGTACTGTGTATGCCATTCACTATAAAGTGGCTATCAAAATGTATCATTATGACTCAGTACATTAAAAGTGTGTCTGTTCACAAAATAAGAACAGTTAATTAATTTTAAAAGAAATATTGAATACACTCTTTAATTATTGTACATGAAGTTTTGATTATTGTGCAAAAAAATGTTATGGAACCAGTATGTACATGCATCCAGTGATTATAGTAAGAAGAACAATTTTCAAATATATTTGGTCGCATGGCTGTTGAATATTTTTATTTGATCAATGAATACTCATATAATAGTTATCTACTTAGTGTTTGAATGCAGCTTTATTGGTAATTAATGTGATTTTATAAAATACTCCATTGTCTGAAGGCATATCTTTTTCAAAAATTGCATGTATTGCCAGTACGAACCTTTTGTTGTACAATAAACTTTCTTCTGCAAAATTTGTATTGTTTATTCAATTTTTTAATCTCTACAAAATGAAATAAAAATAATGTAGCTTTACAAATACTTATGTCATTTCCAAATGGTAAAAAAGTGATCTGGAGCCAGAATCACAACCAATATTTTAACTCACTTACATTTGAATATTCATATAATGAGTCTTTAATTGCTCTAGATTAAACTAAATTCAACTAGGAGTCAGTCAAGATGATATTTAGTACTAATTTTACATTGTTACAACTTCTTGCTCTCAAGAAAATATCTCTATGAAACTCAAAATTACAGCGAATGTCAATATCAGAGTGCAGAGTGTAAGTAGTGGTTATAATTCCGGGCCAAGGTTTTGTCTGTTCATGCATGAAGACTGGTGAATTTACTTGCAAACACACAGACCACTGCTGACCAACATCTGGTTTCAATTAGATAAGGATCAGATAAGTAACATACCATGAAAGATTTTAGGGTCTGACTAGGGTAATGATAATAAACCATGAGGTGTAAAACAATTTTTTTAGAATTAAATAAAAATCAGGATATGTATTCACAAAGCATCTTAGGTGAAAACTTAACTTATTTTGTCTGAAGTTAATAAAAAATTGTAAAGGTTTTCAAGTTTTTTAAACAGATAAGGTCATTAACCTTAAACATAATTATCATAGAGGCATATCCTACTATTCCGGAATAATTAGCTGCACTAAAAAAATGAACTTCTATGTAGAAAAAGTTCATTTCTTGACTTAACATCACTCGAATATTACTCAGGTGAGCGATCCAGGGCCTTCTGGGCCCTCTTGTTTATTTCCTTTACACGCTAACGGTAATCGGCTTGTATCTTCGCTTTGAGCCCTCGCATGACGTCATCAAAGGGAGACAATTCAATTACGGTCTTAATTGAAAGGGTGTATACCCTGGAGACAATATTTAGTTGTCAAGGGCTGGGTAAATATCGGGATATTTTACCGTCTGTCTATGACTCTATCTTTCAAGTTCCATTAATGTCAAACCCCTCGCGTGTACATGTATACGTTTCTCACACGTCAAACTGCTAAGAGTGATAAATTTAAAAAGAATGTTCCGAACATATTAAGTAAAGAACAGCATTAACTTACGTTGATCAGGGTTCGAATTTAATCTCGCATTATCACCATACTCGCTTGTAGCTTATAGAAATTCAGAATAGCGAGTGACATTTAAAGTCACTCGCATATTGTAGCGAGTATGTAGCGAGTATGAAAACAAGGAGCAAACACCAGTAAAACGCGTCCTTAACGAATTGCTTATGGTCAATTATAAATTACAACAAAACAAAGTGTTTTCTATGGGTGAAACTTGCATTGATCTGTCAAAACCGAAAGTGAACAGGAAATCCACATTCATTCGAAATGGCTCGGCACTTTTACTTGATATACTATGACTGAGATATAGCGATTTATTTATGCCATTTGCTTTATCGGGTCGCAGATATCCGCTAAAATACACCAACAATAATCGAGTACAAGTTTGTTACAGTTACAGTTAGTTATAAATTCAATGAATCGATTTACGACTAAAAGGAGCATCAAAACATGCAATAATAGCAACAAATTGAAATGTCACCTGTTTCCGCGACACCGATGGAAATCGACGTAACGGACTAACAATTTTAGTACCCGACATTCGCACCAAACATAAATCGATGCATGAATGATGAAGCTTGAAGTTTTAAATGATTTATCACATACAGTATGTGAAGGTCTGCAGTTTCCTTTTTGATGTATCTTGATTTTTTGTTTATCAGGCATAGTGATCAAGGCATAGCACTTTTTAGCAGTTAATTTTCAATTAAATTGGTTAATAACCTTTAATAATTTTTTAAGCTAGTAGCTTTTCCTTTTAGCTAGTGAACCCAAATGGCACAAGCTAATTTTGGCTAGTAGAAAATATATCGCTAAATTCGACCCCTGTTGATGAATATTTCTCTCTATGTAACTTGTACATTATGTAACTTGTGCTGTATTTTCAGGCTAGGAAAAATGTCAACAAGAAGATCAAGGTTACAAGTGAAACCAAACATTGGTGGGGGAGTAAAAGCTTCAAGTGGAAAGTTAGCAGGTGATAAACCAGCACAGGGTGCAGATGGAAAGTTAGCAGGTGATAAACCAGCACAGGGTGCAGATGGAAAGTTAGCAGGTGATAAACCAGCACGGGGTGCAGATGGAAAGTTAGCAGGTGATAAACTAGCACAGGGTGCAGATGGAAAGTTAGCAGGTGATAAACCAGCACGGGGTGCAGATGGAAAGTTAGCAGGTGATAAACTAGCACAGGGTGCAGATGGAAAGTTAGCAGGTGATAAACCAGCATGGGGTGCAGATGGAAAGTTAGCAGGTGATAAACCAGCACAGGGTGCAGATGGAAAGTTAGCAGGTGATAAACCAGCACAGGGTGCAGATGGAAAGTTAGCAGGTGATAAACCAGCACAGGGTGCAGATGGAAAGTTAGCAGGTGATAAACCAGCACAGGGTGCAGATGGAAAGTTAGCAGGTGATAAACCAGCACAGGGTGCAGATGGAAAGTTAGCAGGTGATAAACCAGCACTGGGTGCAGATAAAACAACAAGTAATGAACACACTACTACAAATATCAGTGTTAAGAGTCCTACAAGGAACATGTCTCCGAGGAAGTCTGTCAATACTAAACCTCCCACGTCTCCGAGGAAGTCTGTAAATACATCTAAACCTTGCGATGATGTGAATGAATGCAGTGATGAATGTAACTCTGTGAAGACTTCATGTAATACAGAACCCGACGTTGTGGTAGAACAAACAATTTCTCAAACACAAAATACCAAATCAGAACTTCCCGTATTACCGACCCGTTCAAGACTGAGAAAATTTGGCAAAGTCAACATAACTGCAGCCAGAGGCTTGAAATCCAACCAATCACAGACATGTTTAGACAAAGTTAAAAATTCACCAACAAGTTTAGACAAAGTTAAAAATTCACCAACAAGTTTAGACAAAGTTAAAAATTCACCAACAAGTTTAGATAATATAGTGACAGATGATGAATCAATTAAATCAGTCAAAATATTGCCTACAACAACTGATGATAAACAAAGTGTTGAGGACAAAAACTCTAAAAGCATAGAGAATTCAAAAAGTTGCAATACTACATCTATTCCACGGAGATCAAGGTTTCCAAAAGCTAAACCTAATATTGTTGACATTGGAAGAAGAAAACAAAGGTAATTCTATTTGAATTTTCCTTGTCCTATGATTTTCTCATTTAACTTGCTGTCCAGTGACTTTGCATAATATACCTAACCCTAGACTGGTAAGAATTCTAGTTGACAAGAAATTTCACCTGCCAATGACTTGACATAGAAATGTCCTAAATGGTCAACATTGACAACTTATCACCTACACAATGACTTGACATAGAAATGTCCTAAATGGTCAACATTGACAACTTATCTCCTATATGTAGCTGCCCTCACAATATTGATCCGCTGTTTAGTTGTTGACTGCAACAAGTTTCCACTGTTTCCCTCTGGCCTTGGCTGCAAACTGTACGGTCCCAGGTGTAATTCTGGCCTTGCCTGCAAACTGTACGGTCCCAGGTGTAATTCTGGCCTTGCCTGCAAACTGTATGGTCCCATGTGTAATTCTGGCCTTGCCTGCAAACTGTACGGTCCCAGGTGTAATTCTGGCCTTGGCTGCAAACTGTACGGTTCCAGGTGTAATTCTGGCCTTGGCTGCAAACTGTACGGTCCCAGGTGTAATTCTGGCCTTGGCTGCAAACTGTACGGTCCCAGGTGTAATTCTGGCCTTGCCTGCAAACTGTACGGTCCCAGGTGTAATTCTCGCCTTGCCTGCAAACTGTACGGTCCCAGGTGTTAATCGCCTCCACTTACTTCTATGTTACCAATGTTTGCCAGCTTACGAGGTAATTTAAATTATGGTCTTCCTGATTTCTTCTTGACAATCTGTTGTTGTTGCATTCTATATAAGAAATGCCCTGATTGAATTCTTGTCTCAATTATTATCAGGAATTAAGCCAAGATTTAATACATTTTCATCTTAAATGTTATTCAAATTATTTATGGATATTGTGGATGATGTGTGTTTTGTGTTTCCAGAACGAAGCCAGATACTGAGAACTTGTCACAACCCAAGTAAGTGTTTGTTATAGTGGAGACATATACATGCTTTGTTATAGTGGAGCAATATACATGCTTTGTTATAGTGGAGCAATATACACGCTTTGTTATAGTGTAGACATATACACGCTTTGTTATAGTGTAGACATATACACGCTTTGTTATAGTGGAGACATATACATGCTTTGTTATAGTGGAGCAATATACATGCTTTGTTATAGTGGAGCAATATACATGCTTTGTTATAGTGGAGCAATATACATGCTTTGTTATAGTGGAGCAATATACATGCTTTGTTATAGTGGAGCAATATACATGCTTTGTTATAGTGTTGCAATATACATGCTTTGTTATAGTGGAGCAATATACATGCTTTGTTATAGTGGAGACATATACATGCTTTGTTATAGTGGAGACATATACATGCTTTGTTATAGTGGAGACATATACACGCTTTGTTATAGTGGAGCAATATACACCCTTTGTTATAGTGGAGACATATACATGCTTTGTTATAGTGGAGACATATACATGCTTTGTTATAGTGGAGCAATATACACCCTTTGTTATAGTGGAGACATATACATGCTTTGTTATAGTGGAGACATGTACATGCTTTGTTATAGTGGAGCAATATACATGCTTTGTTATAGTGGTGACATATACATGCTTTGTTATAGTGGAGACATATACATGCTTTGTTATAGTGGAGCAATATACATGCTTTGTTATAGTGGAGCAATATACATGCTTTGTTATAGTGGAGCAATATACATGCTTTGTTATAGTGGAGCAATATACATGCTTTGTTATAGTGGAGACATATACATGCTTTGTTATAGTGGAGACATATACATGCTTTGTTATAGTGGAGACATATACACGCTTTGTTATAGTGGAGCAATATACATGCTTTGTTATAGTGGAGACATATACACGCACTGTTATAGTGGAGCAATATACATGCTTTGTTATAGTGGAGCAATATACATGCTTTGTTATAGTGGAGACATATACACGCACTGTTATAGTGGAGCAATATACATGCTTTGTTATAGTGGAGCAATATACATGCTTTGTTATAGTGGAGCAATATACATGCTTTGTTATAGTGGAGACATATACATGCTTTGTTATAGTGGAGACATATACATGCTTTGTTATAGTGGAGACATATACACCCTTTGTTATAGTGGAGACATATACATGCTTTGTTATAGTGGAGACATGTACATGCTTTGTTATAGTGGAGCAATATACATGCTTTGTTATAGTGGAGACATATACATGCTTTGTTATAGTGGAGACATATACACGCTTTGTTATAGTGGAGCAATATACATGCTTTGTTATAGTGGAGACATATACATGCTTTGTTATAGTGGAGCAATATACATGCTTTGTTATAGTGGAGACATATACATGCTTTGTTATAGTGGAGACATATACATGCTTTGTTATAGTGGAGCAATATACATGCTTTGTTATAGTGGAGACATATACATGCTTTGTTATAGTGGAGCAATATACATGCTTTGTTATAGTGGAGCAATATACATGCTTTGTTATAGTGGAGCAATATACATGCTTTGTTATAGTGGAGCAATATACATGCTTTGTTATAGTGGAGCAATATACATGCTTTGTTATAGTGGAGACATATACATGCTTTGTTATAGTGGAGACATATACATGCTTTGTTATAGTGGAGACATATACATGCTTTGTTATAGTGGAGCAATATACATGCTTTGTTATAGTGGAGCAATATACATGCTTTGTTATAGTGGAGCAATATACATGCTTTGTTATAGTGGAGCAATATACATGCTTTGTTATAGTGGAGACATATACATGCTTTGTTATAGTGGAGCAATATACATGCTTTGTTATAGTGGAGCAATATACATGCTTTGTTATAGTGGAGACATATACATGCTTTGTTATAGTGGAGCAATATACATGCTTTGTTATAGTGGAGACATATACATGCTTTGTTATAGTGGAGACATATACATGCTTTGTTATAGTGGTGACATATACATGCTTTGTTATAGTGGAGACATATACATGCTTTGTTATAGTGGAGACATATACATGCTTTGTTATAGTGGAGACATATACATGCTTTGTTATAGTGGAGACATATACATGCTTTGTTATAGTGGAGACATATACATGCTTTGTTATAGTGGAGCAATATACATGCTTTGTTATAGTGGAGCAATATACATGCTTTGTTATAGTGGAGCAATATACATGCTTTGTTATAGTGGAGCAATATACATGCTTTGTTATAGTGGAGACATATACATGCTTTGTTATAGTGGAGACATATACATGCTGTGTTATAGTGGAGCAATATACATGCTTTGTTATAGTGGAGCAATATACATGCTTTGTTATAGTGGAGACATATACATGCTTTGTTATAGTGGAGACATATACATGCTTTGTTATAGTGGAGCAATATACACGCTTTGTTATAGTGGAGACATATACACGCTTTGTTATAGTGGAGCAATATACATGCTTTGTTATAGTGGAGACATATACATGCTTTGTTATAGTGGAGACATATACATGCTTTGTTATAGTGGAGCAATATACACGCTTTGTTATAGTGGAGACATATACACGCTTTGTTATAGTGGAGCAATATACATGCTTTGTTATAGTGGAGCAATATACATGCTTTGTTATAGTGGAGCGATATACATGCTTTGTTATAGTGGAGCAATATACATGCTTTGTTATAGTGGAGACATATACACGCTTTGTTATAGTGGAGACATATACATGCTTTGTTATAGTGGAGCAATATACATGCTTTGTTATAGTGGAGCAATATACACGCTTTGTTATAGTGGAGCAATATACATGCTTTGTTATAGTGGAGCAATATACATGCTTTGTTATAGTGGAGACATATACACGCTTTGTTATAGTGGAGACATATACATGCTTTGTTATAGTGGAGCAATATACATGCTTTGTTATAGTGGAGCAATATACATGCTTTGTTATAGTGGAGACATATACATGCTTTGTTATAGTGGAGACATATACATGCTTTGTTATAGTGGAGACATATACATGCTTTGTTATAGTGGAGACATATACATGCTTTGTTATAGTGGAGACATATACATGCTTTGTTATAGTGGAGCAATATACATGCTTTGTTATAGTGGAGCAATATACATGCTTTGTTATAGTGGAGCAATATACATGCTTTGTTATAGTGGAGCAATATACATGCTTTGTTATAGTGGAGACATATACATGCTTTGTTATAGTGGAGACATATACATGCTGTGTTATAGTGGAGCAATATACATGCTTTGTTATAGTGGAGCAATATACATGCTTTGTTATAGTGGAGACATATACATGCTTTGTTATAGTGGAGACATATACATGCTTTGTTATAGTGGAGCAATATACACGCTTTGTTATAGTGGAGCAATATACATGCTTTGTTATAGTGGAGCAATATACATGCTTTGTTATAGTGGAGACATATACATGCTTTGTTATAGTGGAGACATATACATGCTTTGTTATAGTGGAGACATATACATGCTTTGTTATAGTGGAGCAATATACATGCTTTGTTATAGTGGAGCAATATACATGCTTTGTTATAGTGGAGACATATACATGCTTTGTTATAGTGGAGACATATACATGCTTTGTTATAGTGGAGACATATACATGCTTTGTTATAGTGGAGACATATACATGCTTTGTTATAGTGGAGACATATACATGCTTTGTTATAGTGGAGCAATATACATGCTTTGTTATAGTGGAGCAATATACATGCTTTGTTATAGTGGAGACATATACACACTTTGTTATAGTGGAGACATATACATGCTTTGTTATAGTGGAGCAATATACATGCTTTGTTATAGTGGAGCAATATACATGCTTTGTTATAGTGGAGACATATACATGCTTTGTTATAGTGGAGACATATACATGCTTTGTTATAGTGGAGACATATACATGCTTTGTTATAGTGGAGACATATACATGCTTTGTTATAGTGGAGACATATACATGCTTTGTTATAGTGGAGACATATACATGCTTTGTTATAGTGGAGACATATACACGCTTTGTTATAGTGGAGACATATACACGCTTTGTTATAGTGGAGACATATACATGCTTTGTTATAGTGGAGACATATACACGCTTTGTTATAGTGGAGACATATACATGCTTTGTTATAGTGGAGACATATACATGCTTTGTTATAGTGGAGACATATACATGCTTTGTTATAGTGGAGCAATATACATGCTTTGTTATAGTGGAGCAATATACATGCTTTGTTATAGTGGAGCAATATACATGCTTTGTTATAGTGGAGCAATATACATGCTTTGTTATAGTGGAGACATATACATGCTTTGTTATAGTGGAGCAATATACATGCTTTGTTATAGTGGAGCAATATACATGCTTTGTTATAGTGGAGACATATACATGCTTTGTTATAGTGGAGCAATATACATGCTTTGTTATAGTGGAGACATATACATGCTTTGTTATAGTGGAGCAATATACATGCTTTGTTATAGTGGAGACATATACATGCTTTGTTATAGTGGAGACATATACATGCTTTGTTATAGTGGAGACATATACACGCTTTGTTATAGTGGAGACATATACATGCTTTGTTATAGTGGAGCAATATACACGCTTTGTTATAGTGGAGCAATATACATGCTTTGTTATAGTGGAGACATATACATGCTTTGTTATAGTGGAGACATATACATGCTTTGTTATAGTGGAGACATATACATGCTTTGTTATAGTGGAGACATATACATGCTTTGTTATAGTGGAGACATATACATGCTTTGTTATAGTGGAGACATAAACATGCTTTGTTATAGTGGAGCAATATACACGCTTTGTTATAGTGGAGACATATACATGCTTTGTTATAGTGGAGACATATACATGCTTTGTTATAGTGGAGCAATATACACGCTTTGTTATAGTGGAGCAATATACATGCTTTGTTATAGTGGAGCAATATCAAGCTTTGTTATAGTGGAGCAATATACAAGCTTTGTTATAGTGGAGCAATATACATGCTTTGTTATAGTGGAGACATATACATGCTTTGTTATAGTGGAGACATATACAAGCTTTGTTATAGTGGAGCAATATACATGCTTTGTTATAGTGGAGCAATATACATGCTTTGTTATAGTGGAGACATATACATGCTTTGTTATAGTGGAGCAATATACATGCTTTGTTATAGTGGAGCAATATCAAGCTTTGTTATAGTGGAGACATATACATGCTTTGTTATAGTGGAGACATATACATGCTTTGTTATAGTGGAGACATATACATGCTTTGTTTTAGTGGAGACATATACATGCTTTGTTGTAGTGGAGACATATACATGCTTTGTTATAGTGGAGACATATACATGCTTTGTTATAGTGGAGACATAAACATGCTTTGTTATAGTGGAGCAATATACACGCTTTGTTATAGTGGAGACATATACATGCTTTGTTATAGTGGAGACATATACATGCTTTGTTATAGTGGAGCAATATACACGCTTTGTTATAGTGGAGCAATATACATGCTTTGTTATAGTGGAGACATATACATGCTTTGTTATAGTGGAGACATATACAAGCTTTGTTATAGTGGAGCAATATACATGCTTTGTTATAGTGGAGACATATACAAGCTTTGTTATAGTGGAGCAATATACATGCTTTGTTATAGTGGAGCAATATACATGCTTTGTTATAGTGGAGACATATACATGCTTTGTTATAGTGGAGACATATACAAGCTTTGTTATAGTGGAGACATATACATGCCTTCATCCTTTGTAATAAGGCCAAAAAGAAAAATTTGATTGGGTGATTCATATTGAAGTAATTATATGTTTGTGCACTTATCTTATATTGGGTACAAATAATTTTGTGGCTGGTTTTCTTTGTGGTATACATTGGGACTAAAACATATGTTTGATTTTTATCGATTCTGATTTTTCTCAGACCTATGACCTCATATAATATATCATTTCTTGTTGGATCAGGGATCTGCATGTGGATAGTGTCCCAGATATATTATGTATTATTTCTTGTTGGATCAGGGATCAGCATGTGGATAATGTCCCAGATATATAATATATTATTTCTTGTTGGATCAGGGATCAGCGTGAGGATAGTGTCCCAGATATATAATATATTATTTCTTGTTGGATCAGGGATCAGCGTGTGGATAGTGTCCCAGATATATAATACATTATTTCTTGTTGGATCAGGGATCAGCATGTGGATAGTGTCCCAGATATATAATATATTATTTCTTGTTGGATCAGGGATCAGCGTGTGGATAGTGTCCCAGATATATAATGTATTATTTCTTGTTGGATCAGGGATCAGCATGTGTTTAGTGTCCCAGATATATAATATATTATTTCTTGTTGGATCAGCGTGTGGATAGTGTCCCAGATATATAATATATTATTTCTTGTTGGATCAGGGATCAGCGTGTGGGTAGTGTCCCAGATATATAATATATTATTTCTTGTTGGATCAGGGATCAGCGTGTGGATAGTGTCCCAGATATATAATATATTATTTCTTGTTGGATCAGGGATCAGCGTGTGGGTAGTGTCCCAGATATATAATGTATTATTTCTTGTTGGATCAGGGATCAGCATGTGTTTAGTGTCCCAGATATATAATATATTATTTCTTGTTGGATCAGGGATCAGCGTGTGGGTAGTGTCCCAGATATATTATTATAAATATATTATTTCTTGTTGGATCAGGGATCAGCATGTGTTTAGTGTCCCAGATATATAATACATTATTTCTTGTTGGATCAGGGATCAGCATGTGGATAGTGTCCCAGATATATAATATAGTATTTCTTGTTTGATCAGGGATCAGCATGTGGATAGTGTCCCAGATATATAATATAGTATTTCTTGTTTGATCAGGGATCTGCATGTGGATAGTGTCCCAGATATATAATATATTATTTCTTGTTGGATCAGGGATCAGCGTGTGGATAGTGTCCCAGATATAACAGTCAGTGATACATGTAAGGAAACAGCTGACATAAAGTCTACAGATCCTGGTGATGATGGAGTATTACAACAGCAAGATGTTGTAGAGAATCCCGTCAATCAGCTTACATCTACTCAAACATTAACTCCAACTATTGTACCCAAGTCTTCAATCAAACAACCAACTATACATGTACCAACTATACCTGTCACACCTGAGAAACGATCTCGTACATTGAGTATATCAGAGGTAAGTAAAGTTGTTAAATTCTTGTTCTAGATATAATGAAGGTGTTTGAGAATGGACCAATCAGTGCGCTGTCCCACTGGAGGTGTCTCTGTATGAACCAATCAGTGAGTTCTCTAGCTGGAGTAATGTCTGTATAGACCAATCAGTGAGCTGTCCAGCTGGAGGTGTGTCTGTATAGACCAATCAGTGAGTTCTCTAGCTGAAGTAATGTCTGTATAGACCAATCAGTGAGTTCTCTAGCTGAAGTAATGTCTGTATGAACCAATCAGTGAGTTCTCTAGCTGAAGTAATGTCTGTATGAACCAATCAGTGAGCTGTCCAGCTGGAGGTGTCTCTGTATAGACCAATCGGTGAGCTGTCCAGCTGGAGGTGTGTCTGTATAGACCAATCAGTGAGCTGTCAAGCTGGAGGTGTGTCTGTATAGACCAATCAGTGAGCTGTCCAGCTGGAGGTGTGTCTGTATAGACCAATCAGTGAGCTGTCTAGCTGGAGGTATGTCTGTATAGACCAATCAGTGAGCTGTCCAGCTTGAGGTGTGTCTGTATGAACCAATCAGTGATCTGTCTAGCTGGAGTAATGTCTGTATAGACCAATCGGTGAGCTGTCCAGCTGGAGGTATGTCTGTTTAGACCAATCAGTGATCTGTCTAGCTGGAGCAGTGTCTGTATAGACCAATCAGTGAGCTGTCCAGCTGGAGGTGTAGATGTATCGACCAATCAGTGAGCTGGTCAGCTGGAGGTGTGTCTGTTTAGACCAATCAGTAAGCTGTCTAGCTGGAGGTGTGTCTGTATAGACCAATCGGTGAGCTGTCCAGCTGGAGGTATGTCTGTATAGACCAATCAGTGAGCTGTCTAGCTGGAGGTGTGTCTGTAAAGACCAATCAGTGAGCTGTCTAGCTGGAGGTGTGTCTGTATAGACCAGTCAGTGAGCTGTCTAGCTGGAGGTGTGTCTGTTAAGACCAATCCGTGAGCTGTCTAGCTGGAGGTGTGTCTGTATAGACCAATCAGTAAGCTGTCTAGCTGGAGGTGTGTCTGTATAGACCAATCAGTGAGCTGTCTAGCTGGAGGTGTGTCTGTAAAGACCAATCAGTGAGCTGTCTAGTTGGAGGTGTGTCTGTATCGACCAATCAGTGAGCTGTCTAGCTGGAGGTGTGTCTGTTAAGACCAATCAGTGAGCTGTCTAGCTGGAGGTGTGTCTGTATAGACCAATCAATAAGCTGTCTAGCTGGAGGTGTGTCTGTTAAGACCAATCAGTAAGCTGTCTAGCTGGAGGTGTGTCTGTATAGACCAATCAGTGAGCTGTCTAGCTGGAGGTGTGTCTGTATAGACCAATCAGTGAGCTGTCTAGCTGGAGGTGTGTCTGTATAGACCAATCAGTGAGCTGTCTAGCTGGAGGTGTGTCTGTATAGACCAATCAGTGAGCTGTCTAGCTGGAGGTGTGTCTGTATAGACCAATCAGTGAGCTGTCTAGCTGGAGGTGTGTCTGTATAGACCAATCAGTGAGCTGTCTAGCTGGAGGTGTGTCTGTATAGACCAATCAGTGAGCTGTAGATGAACCTAAATGCTAAAGAAAACAGTACAGGAACTTGTAATGTTAATAGGGGATTCATCGGCCAGCTATGCTAACGCTACAGTAGTCGGAACGTTCGAGTTGTCACACGGTGCGCACGATGGACGAACGATGCACGCACGATATACGGACGATACACGCACGATTCACGTTACAAAAATACACGATGGGCGAAACGATAGGATACACGATCCGTACGTTATACACAGTATACACGGTCTGCACGATGGGCGATACGATACGATACACGATCCGTACGTAATACACGGTATACACGATAGAGATATGGAACGTGCGTTCTACACGATATGCACGATTCGCAAGAAGATTCCAAGTGTGAGAAAATTCACCTTAACATTTCGTTCACTATCAGAATCAAAATTGTGTGTAATCGAAGCAGTAATTAATACGACTAAAAATGTTGTTGTATCATCGTCAATACGTCGAGTCCGACCAAATCCAGTAGTGTTGCATTAAATAAGTCGAGTAACGTACTTGCGACTGAACGTTAAGCCGATATTTATCAATATTTGTCAAGTATTGTTACAGGGTGGCCAAAGGCTGCTTATTTGGACCATTATTATTAAAGCCTGGCCTTTAACCGACTAGTTTTACTCACTAGAAGTATAGGCCTTCATTAGGCGTGTCTGTAGGAAAGAAAAGGGAAGTAATTGTTGGCAATACTGATCATCGGTATCTTTCCGGCGGCACGAAATACCTTTCAAGCCTTTGTTGATCCAGATTTTTATGAAAACACAGAAAGATGGATTTTCGATTTATTTGAAGGTTTTTCAACATATTTAATTACTCGTTACTATAAACGAGGAATTAACGTGGTTATACAATGCACCCCGATGACAGAAATCTTATGTAAGTATCCTGTCATTCTCAATTCCATTTGTTCGACCCCATTTGTTAGCCAAATTTTGGAATGACCCTGAACACTTTTTACACTGTGACTTTTTTGTCAGTGGCTCAATTGCTCTTGTAATAGCCTTGTTTATGAGATTATGCACCCACGACCCCCACCAACCAGATGGGCTAGATTTTTACTTTCGTGTTGTCGAAACCCCCGCCTTTTCTGTTCCATGGGCCGGCCAAGTGGAACAGCTAATTATGGTAAAATTACCATAAACCCTCTGGTAATTCCTCGGCCTCTGGCAACTAAATATTGTCCCCGTGGTATTGATTCGGAGAAAAAATTCCCAACATTTTCCCGGCATTGCGGAGGAAGGCTGGCTCATAAAATTGAAGGTCAAAATCTAAAACATAACTGTTTCCCCTGGCTATTCCACCGCCCATCCACAGGGGTGGGGTTGTGGATGCAACTTACTGGTGCGTCATTATTGCATTGTGTTACTTAGTTGGAGAGGCTTACCGAAGGGCCAGCGCTAAGCTTAGTGTATCATGTCCCTTGGGTAGTTTGTGTAATTTCTGACCAGTAATAATTTTAATACAGTACATTAATGCATAGCTACTACAGCCCTTTCCATTTTAAAGCAATGCGTTATCAATTGCTTTTTGCAAGTGCTTTACCATGTATATATAGAACAACATGCAATTAGCGAGCACACCATTTATCCGCACTGCTAGGCAAGCGCTACGAAGTGCTTTCGTATGAAACGGGCGCCTTGCAAGAACTTAAAAAATTAACCGCAACGTAACAATCTGCTAGCCACGAGCGCTCACCGAAATAATATATTTGTTCCATTTTGTCTGATATGTAGCGCTTATTTTAAGCAAGCTGTTTCGAAGCCTAGCGCTCAATAGAGGACCAGTCTTCGCGAAAGTCTCCGGACCGCCGGTCATGACCGGTGAAAATCAGTTCAGTCCGACAAAAATTATAGCTCGCCGGTCCGAATGTCCGTCAAAATTTTCGTATTGTCTGGTACGAAATTTGTCGGTACGAAGCATTATTTCCAGTTATTTCACGATGCGCATGTGCAGGTTGGTTGTTTAAAGGACGGAAAGAGAACTAATTTGCAAAAAGACGCTGATTTGACGAATACTTAAACTGTACTCTATCTTTAGTATGTTATTTTCCAAAACACATTTTGTGAATACAAATCTCAATAGTACGATTGAGACTGCCCGAGGATTTACCTAGGCTGGTTTTCTGACAAACGGTTGTGCTCAGCGCTAAGTGACCGAAAACTGATAGACACAGTCCACGTGTCACACTATTAGGTCAATAAACGGCCATGTTAAACAAACAAACAATACGATGACATCCTCACCTGTGTATGTCACAGTTTGCGAGATAATCCGTTTATAATTGCCGATGACTGTCAATATAAATGTCTGTCTGAAAACGTGTGTATCATCAATTAAAGACATTAACTTCAGACGATTAACTTTTCAAGGACAGTCGCTAAATTTTCAATCAGCGGCGGCAATTAATTAAGTCTACAGCAGTTACTGTTAAGTGTTGTTTTATTGTTTCCAAAGTGTTGTTTTATTGTTCCTTTGTCCATTTTTAATGATAAATTGTTAAAACATCTGTTTTTTTAACTGTTTCCTATTAATATTGTTCGGTCCGGCCAAAACTGATTCGCTCCAGCCAAATTTATTTTATGCCGGACCGGATGTCCGGCCTTTTTTTATGCCCCCGGAACCGATGGTTCGGGGGCATATTAAAATCGCACCGTCCGTCCGTCAGTCCGTCCGTCCGTCCGGATTCATTTCCGCTCAATAATTCAAGCAGTGTTTATCCGATCTTCACCAAACTTCATGAAAATGTGTAAGGCCATGAGATCTAGGTCAAGTTCGATAAACAGTCAAATTGACCTAGCCGCTTCAGAGTTACGGCCCTTGACACATAGAAAAATGGCGTTTTTTTTGGTTTCCGCTCAATAACTCAAGCATTTGTCATTGGATCTTCACCAAACCTCATGAAAATGTGAAAGGCTACGAGATCTAGGTCAGGTTTGATAACCAGTCAAATTGACGTAGCCACTTTAGAGTTACGGCCCTTGACACATAGAAAAATGGCAATTTTTTTGGTTTCCGCTCAATAACTCAAGCATTTGTCATCGGATCTTCACCAAACCTCATGAAAATGTGTAAGGCTACGAGATCTAGGTCAAGTTCGATAACCAGTCAAATTGACCTAGCCGTTTTAGAGTTACGGCCCTTGACACATAGAAAAATGGCGTTTTTTTTGGTTTCCGCTCAATAACTTAAGCATTTGTCATTGGATCTTCACCAAACCTCATGAAAATGTGAAAGGCTATGAGATCTAGGTCAGGTTTGATAACCAGTCAAATTGACGTAGCCACTTTAGAGTTACGGCCCTTGACACGTAGGAAAATGGCGTTTTTTTTTGGTTTCCGCTCAATAACTCAAGCATTTATCATCTGATCTTCACCAAACCTCATGAAAAGGTGTAAGGCCATAAGATCTCGGTCAGGTTCGGTAACCGTTCAAATTTACCAAGACACTTCAGAGTTGCGGGCCTTCACACATAGAAAAATGGTGTTTCTTCCCGTTTCCGCTCAATAACTCAAGCATTTGTCATCGGATCTTCGTCAAACCTTTTGAAACATGAAAAGGTGTACGGCCATAAGATCTAGGTCATGTTAGATAACAAGATTTCAAATTGACCTACACGCTTAAGAGTTATGGCCCTTTACACAAAGAAAAATATGTCAATATCACATTTGCCCAATATATTATGACACATCTGTGACGGTGCTGATATCTTAACGTTACGTTACTATCAAAGCATGCACGGGGGCATGTGTCGTCCTATGGAGACAGCTCTTGTTCTCACTTTCTTGAAGACTGGAGGACTACTGTACAGCTCGGAGCTGCTCCGCAATGTTTCCCTAAAATCACACATTTCTGCGTCATCAGGGTCAAAATAAAATTTCACTTTTATCGCTGTGTTGCCCGAATGTTTACCCTGCCGCAAAGCCTGTAGTGAAATAATTTCACTCCCATTATTATCAGGCTTACTTGGGGAAATGAGTGACATTAAATCGCCACGATTACATCGCCATGTCTACTCATGTCGATTATTTACTCTATCCGCTTGGGTCAGTTGGTCAAAACCTTAATTGTGACATTGTCACGTTGTGTAGTCACTAGGTCACTTTAATCAGATGGATAATCTCTACAAAATCTAGTTCAATCTGGGGTAAAAAATTGTGTAACTTAATATATAGGTCAAATCCTAGAAATTTCTTGTATAGACAACAGAGATAAAAAAAAATTGGTCTTGTCTTGATGAAAATTCTCCAGAATGAATTATTTCATTATAATCTAGGTCAATTTCAATAAATTAGGTCATCCTGGTTAAAAAATATAGGTCACTTGGTGAAAGTGTCCGAGACATTTTGGGCATCTAGACTTACCGATAGTCGCTTACGGTCTGACAGACTTGGAGAAACTGTCAGACTGGAAGGAAATCTGTCAGACTGATTTTTGTTATGCTAAAAGGCGGACGGATACTGGAATTGTCGGATCATCCAACAGCTATTGAGAAGTCTGGCTACCCTAAGTACCCTTTTAATACAGAAAAATATGCCCTCTGACAAATGTTTCACATATGTGCGGTGAACATGTATCAAATGTGAAATGAATATACGGTGAATACATGCAGTCTTTACACATTCATTTCATTTTAATATATTCACTTTTCGATTGCCAGTTATAGGTCTGCAACAAATAAGTGTGACGAATAGGCGGCGTACACTCAGTAAAAGATGGCTTTGAGCCTTTTTTTTTCATTGTGAAATCAGTTTTAGACTTGTTGTTTGACGGCCATCCGCATTTTTATGCATACTTTTTCCTCGGGTAATTATAAGGAGACTTCAGAGTACAAGAGCGAGGAGATAATTAGATTGTTTTCCTACTTTGCGACTGGCTTACAAATTGATAATTGACCCATCAAGACATGTCTTACAAAAGACATGCAGTCATGTACAAAGGAATAAAACTGAACCATGGTTAAGAGTCATCGGACAGGCAGTCCGGACAGAAACCAAATGCACCTGATAAAGACCAAAATTGTCGGCTTTGTCTGACGACTATTGTGAAGTCTAATCATGTAATGTCATTTAATTTATAGCTAATTGTCATTAATATGTAATATTTATTAGGTATTTATTAACAAAACATATACTACTCATCCAAATGGTAAAATGTACGGAATCCGGTTAGTGCCTCGCAAGATAGGGGCGTAGCGACGGCGGTCTAGTTCGACTACCGTCAGCCTACCTTACCTCTACATACCTGGTCTTCCAGGGTCACAGAAACTGGTTGCCTCAGAACACTCCTTTTTATCATACCATGTGTCGTGTCTCACAGTTTTTAATTTTTATGCGACTGCGACAATCAGGCGATATAATTTCGTGTGTCGCCTAATTGTCGCTTCTTGACTCGCTTCTTATCTCGTGCCTCGACCTTGGAACATGAGGCACTAGAATCGCGCGACATGCGAAGCGAGACACGAAGCGACATTGGAGAATCTTGCGACACAGGAGGCGAGGTACGATATTCTACTGCGAAATCTCATGGTTTTTGATACTGCGTTAGAGCGAGATCTCATGTTTGAAAATTGTGAGACAACTGGTTGAGTACCATTAATTATGGGTTCAAGTGAGTACTAAAACCCCATTTAGGCGGTGCCTTAGTTCATATTATTGAATAACTTAGGCCAAAAGATATATGAATCAAATACCCAAATATCCATGTTGAGATAAAAAGTAAATACTGCAGTTACATGCATAGATTAGAAATGCCTGTCGGCCGTCTTGAACGAAGTCGTGAACTTTCGTGATGTTATAAATATTATAATTTATCATTATGCATAACACATCTACACCTCACTATTCCCATTTAAATGTTCGATTCATGAAACCAGAATTAGATCATGAAAAAGTTGGATTCTGCTTTTCAATAATAGCGGATAGCTACTAGCATAATTACTTGTACAGTATGTACACCAATTCATGAAAAGTTGGCATTTCAAAGACATGGGGATAGTTGGTCGGGAAAAAAACAACATTTAAGACATTTTCATTACATGAATTATGAATTATCGATGTGCAAAGAATTCTTTTCATGACGGTGTACATAATTTCGGATGTCAATTTCGGACATAATTCCGTTGCGTCCCGGAAGTTATTTTCACCAATACGATACTAAACTGATGAATGATTTGATGAATGATTTGATTTGGCATTAGTTTAAAAGGTCCTCGTATCGTCCCATACCTTTCGGTAATTTGGATTTATTATAGGACCCCCGACATGTACCCCTTCATGTCGGAAAAAAGTGTGTTGTGTTTTTATAATGTACATGGACGATTCACACGATACGATGCACGATTAATCTCTCGCTATCGTGTTTCGTATACTTATACTGTACCATACACGTTTCACACGTTATACACGTTGTACACGTTGTACACGATGTACACGATACGATGTACACGATACACACGATATGCACGATGGGCGATACGATACGATAGACGATGCACGTTACTAAAATCACACGATACACGCACGCATACGATACGCACGTTACACGAACGATACACGCACGATACACGCAAATTTTGACAACTCGGACGTTCCGACTACTGTATGCTATGTTAATTGCCATACCAATATCCTGTACTTGCGAGGTTTAAGCCCAGCCAAAATTTGGTCAGCCCTAATCAACTGAATTTTATGTGTAGGAATCTCACAGTGAATAGTTATTAATAAAAAAATAGTCATTTATAGTCTTACTTTTTCACTCATAAATTATCTTTAATTGTTTAACAATGTTTAACTTTTCCCGTTCTAGAATCTAGATCATAATATAATATCAAGATATTAAAGTTCATACCAAATTTATATATAAATGATGACGTCATGTTATATGCGACGACGTCACAAGGCAGTACGCCAAAAATCAAGGTCTGTATCGGCGCACAAAGTAGTTTCGATTTATTTACATCACTGTCTTTGACATTGCAACCATGGGTTTTCACTGTATTTATGTTTTTTTATCCAAATACGTAACGTCATCATTTATGTTATTTCTGCTGCCCATTGGCATTGATTGAGGGAATCCCCGATGTATGAGGCACATTTTTAGTCCCCTACAGGTGAAACAGGAGGGGACTTATGGTTTGCGCTCCATCAGTCCGTAAGTTTGTCCGTCCGTCAGTCCGTCACAAAAGTTTTTCCGGAGCATAACTTCAAAACTAAGCAAGCTAAGACTTTGAAATTTCACATGTGTATAGATATAAATCAGGAGAAGTGCTGTGCACAAGAACCATAACTCTGCCTTACTTAATTTTTTAGTTATTTCCCTTTGTTAATTTTCATACTTAAATTTTGTCCGGAGTATAACTCCATTACCAAAAGAGATATGATTTTGAAACTTTACATGAGGATAGATATCAATGAGGAAAAGTGTAGTGCACAAGAACCATAACTCTGCCTTACTTAATTTTTTAGTTATTCCCCTTTCTTAATTTTCATACTTAAATTTGTCCGAAGCATAACTCCATTACAAATAGAGATATGATTTTGAAACTTTACATGAGGATAGATATCAATGAGGAAAAGTGCATTGCACAAGAACCATTACTCCGCCTTACTTAATTTTTGAGTTATTCCCCTTTGTTAATTTTCATACTTAAATTTTGTCCGGAGCATAACTCCATTACAAATAGAGATATGATTTTGAAACTTTACATGTGGATAGATATTAATGAGGAGAAGTGCAGTGCACAAGAACCATAACTCTCCCTTACTTAATTTTTGAGTTTTCCCCTTTGTTAATTTTCATACTTAAATTTTGTCCGGGGCTTAACTCCATTACCAAAAAAGATATGATTTTGAAACTTTACATTAGAATAGATATCACTGAGGAGAAGCGCAGTGCACAAGAACCATAACTCTCCCTTACTTAATTTTTGAGTTATTCCCCTTTGTTAATTTTCTTACTTAAATTTTGTCGGGAGCATAACTCCAATTCCAAAAGAGATATGATTTTGAAACTTTACATGAGGATAGATATCAGTTAGGAGAAGTGCATTGCACAAGAACCATAACTCTCCCTTACTTAATTTTTGAGTTATTCCTCTTTGTTAATTTTCATACTTAAATTTTGTTTGGAGCCTAACTCCATTACCAAAAGAGATATTATTTTGAAACTTTACATGTGGATAGATATCAATGTGGATATACAAAGCGTAAAACAAACAAAAATACTCTGAGGGTAAACACCATGGAACGGTCTGGTGAGAACTGTAGGAGGCTTAATCTAGTTTAACGGCGGCAACCTCACACTACCCTGTTACAATTGGCTGTCGGTAGGGGACTTTCATTGCTTGGCAATAGTCTTGTTTTCATATTATATATCCATCACAAATTATGTAACTAGAATTGAAATGTTTATATTTTAGACAGTTGTTGTATATTATAGCCACTTTCTGTTTATTTTAGACAGTTGTTGTATATTATAGCTACTTGTTGTATATTATAGCCACTTGTTGTATATTATAGCCACTTGCTGTATATTTTAGACACTTGTTGTATATTATAGCCAGTTGTTGTATATTATAGCCACTTGCTGTATATTTTAGACACTTGTTGTATATTATAGCCAGTTGTTGTATATTATAGCCAGTTGTTGTAAAGCGTCAAAGAAAGGCTAAAGTAGATGCTCCTACAGATCAACCACCTGACAGAACCAGAATGAAAATGAGAGATCTGATTCGATGGAACCCAACTAACAATCCTATGAAGTAAGAGCGTTTATACATGTAGTGATTTTGACAGGTTATTCTAGTTTTTGTGTCGCCTGAAAAGGCGACATATAGGTGTTACTTTGGCGGCGGCTGCGGTGGCGGCGGCTGCGGCGTAACAAATTGCTTGTAGACCTTGTCCAGGCTGAATCTCACTCATGTATTGACACTTTTGAAAATAACTTGGCATAATTGTTAAGCACCATGAGGCGGTGTGCAGTGCGCAAGATCCAGGTCTCTAGCTCAAAGGTCAAGGTCACACTTAGAGGTCAAACATAAAAAATGACCATTATAGACCTTGTCTGAGCTGTATCTCACTCATGCATTGACACTTTTTTAAATTACTTGGTATAGTTGTTAAGCACCATGAGGTGGTGTGCAGTGCGCAAGATCCAGGTCTCTAGCTCAGAGGTCAAGGTCACACTTCAGAGCTCCAGATAATTATTTTTGCATGAGGAGTAATTACTCATGAAAGTTTTGATTCATAAGTAACAACCAAAACCATTGGCATATTTTTATTTATAAATGTTAACATATAACATATATACATGCAAAACAGTTTTGCTATCTTTAATTCTGTTCAGTTCAACTTCAATTAGTCAACACATTTTAGGTTTGTCTTTTGCTTATTCCTTGGCTTGCTCTGCCATCAGGCAACGTTTACTGCTAGATTTGGTCAACCATTGCTTGGCACACCTCTCACACCAGTCAGATGAGAACACTTGAAGACTGGGTCCATTGAGACTCACTTGTAGCAAGGCATCAAGAGAGGTATTGTCCAGGGGAGTGCAGGTTTGAACCCAAAAGCAGACAGCTACTTACTTACTTGTTTTGATTTTAGTGTGACCCAAAAACGCTTTCATTGCAATACAATTTGAAAAACCAAGCTCTTGAATCATTTAGATCATTACATCATACATGGTTCCGATTTTAATGCTTAAACTACTGCAAGGAGATGGGAACCAGTAGATTCTACTTTCATTTCTAAAAATAGATTTCTAGAAATAGATCTTTGTTTTCCAAAATTGACAAGAGAAAAGAAACAAGTTTGGCGATATAAAAATGCATTTACGCCTGATTTCATCAAGGGATTCGTAAATATAAAATTTGATGGGTATTTGGTACTCTTTGAATCTGACAAACATGCGTAATTGGCTAATTTTAATTCGTAATATACGCGAATACACACGTTATCTGTAGCTCTGACACTTAGAGGTCAATGGTAAAAAATGGCCATTATAGACCTTGTCCGGGCTGTATCTCACTCATGTATTGAAACTTTTGAAAATAACTTGGCATAATTGTTAAGCACCATGAGGCGGTGTGCAGTGCGCAAGATCCAGGTCTCTAGCTCAAAGGTCAAGGTCACACTCAGAGGTCAAACTTCAAAAATGACCATTATAGACCTTGTCCGGGCTGTATCTCACTCATGCATTGACCAACCTTTCTTATATTTGGCATCAATGTTTACCTTAATGAGACAGACGTTCATGACAGACCCCGAGGTTCATATCTCAAAGGTCAAGGTCACAGTTGAAGGTCAAATTGAAGCTTGTCCAGACCATAACTTTGTCGTGCATTGACCAATATGTCTTACATTTGGCATGAATATTCACCTCCATATGCTGGAGTGTCATGCTCAACCCTCAGGTGTCTATATCAAAGGTCAAGGTCACAGTTGCATGTCAAATTTCTAAAGAAGCTTGTCTGGACTATAATTTTGTCATGCATTGACCAATCTTGCTTGAAATTGCCATGAATGTCAACCTCTATTGATCTGAGTGTCATGAGCAACCCCTGGTTCTTTTCTCAAAGGTCAAGGTCACAGTTAGAGGTCAAAGGTCAAATTGAAGAGCATAATTTTGTCACCTTATGTTCAAATGACTCAAGATTTGGTATGCATGTTTCTTGCAATAAGCCAAAGTGCAGTGCACAAGAACTTTAACTTATCCTTGCATCGTTTTTGAATTATGTCCCTTTCACACGAAAGGCACAAAACTAGTAACTGTGATCTGCCATGGGAGAACAAGTTGCAGAACGTTGTTCTCCAACGCGTGTAAGAACAAAATTTTAATGTGTGACGTCACCATCCTTTTGGCGCCAAACAGTAGCGCCAACGACTTAAATTTGTTATTGCTGAAGTTGTATTGACCCAGTAACTATGATAATATGATAGAAAGAATGCGCCACCCGTTGTCTGACAACTCATGACGGATCCTACATTATTGCAGTTAAAGTAAGGTTAAGTCACTAACAACATCAATTCTCACATTTCATGTAGTCAGGCGACACATGCGACTCGCGGAGCTTTTATTAGATAGCCTCACACAAAGTGACAAGATGAAATTTTGTAATCACTGTTACTCTGTTGTCTATATATGATTAAATCGCATGACTTATGGTGATCAAGTTATAGTCACATGACTTATGGTGATCAAGTTATAGTCACATGACTTATGGTGATCAAGTTATAGTCACATGACTAATGGTGATCAAGTTATAGTCTTGGTATAGTCACATGACTTATGGTGATCAAGCTATAGTCTTGGTATAATCACATGACTTATGGTGATCAAGTTATAATCACATGACTTATGGTGATCAAGTTATAGTCACATGGCTTATGGTGATCAAGTTATAGTCACATGGCTTATGGTGATCAAGTTTTAGTCTTGGTACAATCAGTCTACATTTAAGGGGTTCAAAGTACGCCGGGTCTGCCCCCCCTGTAAGGTTTTCTTCTGTAAAGATATTGAACACATTTATATGAAGTCAGTTGTCAATGGTTTAATTTAATATTGATTTACCTTCATCAATACAGAGTTGGTTAATATTATTGATTGATATGTGAGATATATTTGTCTGATATTTTACAGAATAAATGAAGCTAACGAGAAGCCGGATACCGTAAAGGAGAAAGAGAAGCCGGATACCAGGATGGGGGAGAAAGAGAAGTCTGGTACCAGGACGGGGGAGAAAGAGAATATAGTAAGGAAAGAGCCAGGAAACAGTACAAGTATAGATATGACAGCAGAAGTTGAGGACGATGGTCTTCCTGTACCTCAAGTTACTATAGGACCTGATGGAAATATTGTCATCAATGAAAAGAGGTAAATATTAAACATTCGTTATATTCAGGATGGCCACTAAAACAGGGAAAATGCCAATATTATTATAGATATGGCAGGGTGTAATCTTTTTCAAATTACCTATAGCCATGTCCCTACATAAAGTTATAAATGTCAGTCTTTGATAGAACAACAGCAGTTGATTGACAAGACCTTGATATTACCTGACTGACCTTGATATTACCTGGCTGACCTTGATATTTGATCTGACTGACCTTGATATTACCTGACTGACCTTGATATTATATCTGACTGACCTTGATATTATATATGACTGACCTTGATATTACCTGACTGATGACTGACCTTGATATTATATATGACTGACCTTGACATTATATATGACTGACCTTGATATTACCTGACTGACCTTGATATTATATATGACTGACCTTGATATAACCTGACTGACCTTGATTTTATATCTGACTGACCTTGATATTACCTGACTGACCTTGATATTACCTGACTGACCTTGATATTACCTGACTGACCTTGATATTATATCTGACTGACCTTGATATTACCTGACTGACCTTGATATTATATCTGACTGACCTTGATATTACCTGACTGACCTTGATATTACCTGACTGACCTTGATATTATCTGACTGACCTTGATATTATCTGACTGACCTTGATATTACCTGACTGACCTTGATATTACCTGACTGACCTTGATATTATCTGACTGACCTTGATATTATCTGACTGACCTTGATATAACCTGACTGACCTTGATATTACCTGACTGACCTTGATATTATATATGACTGACCTTGATTTTATATCTGACTGACCTTGATATTATCTGACTGACCTTGATATTATATCTGACTGACCTTGATTTTATATCTGACTGACCTTGATATTATCTGACTGACCTTGATATTACCTGACTGACCTTGATATTATATCTGACTTACCTTGATATTACCTGACTGACCTTGATATTATATCTGACTGACCTTGATATTACCTGACTGACCTTGATATTACCTGAAGTTACCTGGATATTCTATCTGTTACAGTCTTGTAGTAAAGGATCCAGCATTAGAGAAAGCTACTAGTCAACAGGAGGATGTCATAGATGAAACAGAAACTTTTACTACTTACGCAAGTTTCAGAAAAAATTATAGAACAAAGAGATGGTCAGAAAAAGGTAAATTGTCTGAAGGCCTTCAATGCAACGCTTTTTTTGAGGGGTGTTTATTTGTTCGAAAAGTTTAGCAAATTGTTTGTTAAGGTCTTCACACTATAGGTACATGGGTTTAATGATAAAAACTTTGTTGATGTCAACACTTGCATGAATTTAATACAAGTTACAGTCCTGGATAAACAAGTTATTGTCCTGGATAAACTAGTTATAGTCCTGGATAAACTAGTTATAGTCCTGGATAAACAAGTTATAGTCCTGGATAAACAAGTTATAGTCCTGGATAAACAAGTTATTGTCCTGGATAAACAAGTTATAGTCCTGGATAAACAAGTTATTGTCCTGGATAAACTAGTTATAGTCCTGGATAAACTAGTTATAGTCCTGGATAAACAAGTTATAGTCCTGGATAAACAAGTTATAGTCCTGGATAAACAAGTTATAGTCCTGGATAAACAAGTTATTGTCCTGGATAAACTAGTTATAGTCCTGGATAAACAAGTTATAGTCCTGGATAAACAAGTTATAGTCCTGGATAAACAAGTTATAGTCCTGGATAAACAAGTTACAGTCCTGGATAAACAAGTTATAGTCCTGGATAAACAAGTTATAGTCCTGGATAAACAAGTAATAGTCCTGGATAAACAAGTTATAGTCCTGGATAAACAAGTTACAGTCCTGGATAAACAAGTTATTGTCCTGGATAAACAAGTTATAGTCCTGGATAAACAAGTTACAGTCCTGGATAAACAAGTTATTGTCCTGGATAAACAAGTTATTGTCCTGGATAAACAAGTTATAGTCTGGGATAAACAAGTTACAGTCCTGGATAAACAAGTTATAGTCTGGGATAAACAAGTTATAGTCCTGGATAAACACGTTATAGTCCTGGATAAACACGTTACAGTCCTGGATAAACAAGTTATAGTCTGGGATAAACAAGTTACAGTCCTGGATAAACAAGTTATAGTCCTGGATAAACAAGTTATAGTCCTGGATAAACAAGTTATAGTCCTGGATAAACAAGTTACAGTCCTGGATAAACAAGTTATAGTCCTGGATAAACAAGTTATAGTCCTGGATAAACAAGTTATTGTCCTGGATAAACAAGTTACAGTCCTGGATAAACAAGTTATAGTCTGGGATAAACAAGTTACAGTCCTGGATAAACAAGTTATAGTCCTGGATAAACAAGTTATAGTCCTGGATAAACAAGTTATAGTCCTGGATAAACAAGTTACAGTCCTGGATAAACAAGTTATAGTCTGGGATAAACAAGTTATAGTCTGGGATAAACAAGTTATAGTCCTGGATAAACAAGTTACAGTCCTGGATAAACAAGTAATAGTCCTGGATAAACAAGTTACAGTCCTGGATAAACAAGTTATAGTCCTGGATTAACAAGTTATAGTCCTGGATAAACAAGTTATAGTCCTGGATAAACAAGTTATAGTCCTGGATAAACAAGTTATTGTCCTGGATAAACTAGTTATAGTCCTGGATAAACAAGTTATAGTCCTGGATAAACAAGTTATAGTCTGGGATAAACAAGTTACAGTCCTGGATAAACAAGTTATAGTCCTGGATAAACAAGTTACAGTCCTGGATAAACAAGTTACAGTCCTGGATAAACAAGTTATAGTCCTGGATAAACACGTTATAGTCCTGGATATACAAGTTATAGTCCTGGATAAACAAGTTATAGTCCTGGATAAACAAGTTATAGTCTGGGATAAACACGTTACAGTCCTGGATAAACACGTTACAGTCCTGGATAAACAAGTTACAGTCCTGGATAAACACGTTACAGTCCTGGATAAACACGTTACAGTCCTGGATAAACACGTTATAGTCCTGGATATACAAGTTATAGTCCTGGATTAACAAGTTATAGTCCTGGATAAACAAGTTATAGTCTGGGATAAACACGTTACAGTCCTGGATAAACAAGTTACAGTCCTGGATATACAAGTTATAGTCCTGGATTAACAAGTTACAGTCCTGGATATACAAGTTATAGTCTGGGATAAACAAGTTACAGTCCTGGATATACAAGTTATTGTCCTGGATAAACAAGTTACAGTCCTGGATAAACAAGTTATAGTCCTGGATAAACACGTTACAGTCCTGGATAAACAAGTTACAGTCCTGGATATACAAGTTATAGTCCTGGATTAACAAGTTATAGTCCTGGATAAACAAGTTATAGTCCTGGATAAACAAGTTATAGTCCTGGATAAACAAGTTACAGTCCTGGATAAACAAGTTATAGTCCTGGATAAACAAGTTATAGTCCTGGATAAACAAGTTATAGTCCTGGATAAACAAGTTACAGTCCTGGATAAACAAGTTATAGTCCTGGATAAACAAGTTATAGTCCTGGATAAACAAGTTATAGTCCTGGATAAACAAGTTACAGTCCTGGATAAACAAGTTATAGTCATGGATAAACAAGTTACAGTCCTGGATAAACAAGTTACAGTCCGGGATAAACAAGTTACAGTCCTGGATATACAATGTTGGTGACTTACATGATTGATGGATATGTTGGTGGCTTACATGATTGATGGATATGTTGGTGACTTACATGATGGATATGTTGGTGACTTACATGATGGATATGTTGGTCACTTACATGATGGATATGTTGGTGACTTACATGATGGATATGTTGGTGACTTACATGATGGATATGTTGGTGACTTACATGATGGATATGTTGGTGACTTACATGATTGATGGATATGTTGGTGGCTTACATGATTGATATGTTGGTGGCTTACATGATTGATGGATATGTTGGTGGCTTACATGATGGATATGTTGGTGGCTTACATGATTGATGGATATGTTGGTGGCTTACATGATTGATATGTTGGTGACTTACATGATGGATATGTTGGTGGCTTACATGATTGATGGATATTTTGGTGGCTTACATGATTGATATGTTGGTGACTTACATGATGGATATGTTGGTGTCTTACATGATGGATATGTTGGTGACTTACATGATGGATATGTTGGTGACTTACATGATTGATATGTTGGTGGCTTACATGATTGATGGATATGTTGGTGGCTTACATGATGGATATGTTGGTGGCTTACATGATTGATGGATATGTTGGTGGCTTACATGATTGATATGTTGGTGACTTACATGATGGATATGTTGGTGGCTTACATGATTGATGGATATTTTGGTGGCTTACATGATTGATATGTTGGTGACTTACATGATGGATATGTTGGTGTCTTACATGATGGATATGTTGGTGACTTACATGATGGATATGTTGGTGACTTACATGATGGATATGTTGGTGTCTTACATGATGGATATGTTGGTGACTTACATGATGGATATGTTGGTGACTTACATGATGGATATGTTGGTGACTTACATGATGGATATGTTGGTGACTTACATGATTGATGGATATGTTGGTGACTTACATGATGGATATGTTGGTGTCTTACATGATGGATGGATATGTTGGTGACTTACATGATGGATATGTTGGTGACTTACATGATGGATATGTTGGTGACTTACATGATGGATATGTTGGTGTCTTACATGATGGATATGTTGGTGTCTTACATGATGGATATGTTGGTGGCTTACATGATGGATATGTTGGTGACTTACATGATTGATGGATATGTTGGTGACTTACATGATGGATATGTTGGTGACTTACATGATTGATGGATATGTTGGTGACTTACATGATGGATGGATATGTTGGTGACTTACATGATGGATATGTTGGTGGCTTACATGATGGATATGTTGGTGACTTACATGATGGATATGTTGGTGACTTACATGATGGATATGTTGGTGTCTTACATGATGGATATGTTGGTGGCTTACATGATGGATATGTTGGTGACTTACATGATTGATGGATATGTTGGTGTCTTACATGATGGATATGTTGGTGACTTACATGATGGATATGTTGGTGGCTTACATGATGGATATGTTGGTGACTTACATGATGGATATGTTGGTGACTTACATGATGGATATGTTGGTGACATACATGATTGATGGATATGTTGGTGACTTACATGATGGATATGTTGGTGTCTTACATGATGGATATGTTGGTGTCTTACATGATGGATATGTTGGTGACTTACATGATGGATATGTTGGTGGCTTACATGATGGATATGTTGGTGACTTACATGATGGATATGTTGGTGTCTTACATGATGGATATGTTGGTGACTTACATGATGGATATGTTGGTGACTTACATGATGGATATGTTGGTGACATACATGATTGATGGATATGTTGGTGACTTACATGATAGATATGTTGGTGTCTTACATGATGGATATGTTGGTGACTTACATGATGGATATGTTGGTGTCTTACATGATGGATATGTTGGTGTCTTACATGATGGATATGTTGGTGACTTACATGATGGATATGTTGGTGACTTACATGATGGATATGTTGGTCACTTACATGATGGATATGTTGGTGACTTACATTATGGATATGTTGGTGACTTACATGATGGATATGTTGGTGTCTTACATGATGGATATGTTGGTGACTTACATGATGGATATGTTGGTGACTTACATGATGGATATGTTGGTGTCTTACATGATGGATATGTTGGTGACTTACATGATGGATATGTTGGTGACTTACATGATGGATATGTTGGTGACTTACATGATGGATATGTTGGTGACTTACATGATGGATATGTTGGTGACTTACATGATGGATATGTTGGTCACTTACATGATGGATATGTTGGTGACTTACATGATGGATATGTTGGTGACTTACATGATGGATATGTTGGTGACTTACATGATGGATATGTTGGTGGCTTACATGATTGATGGATATGTTGGTGACTTACATGATGGATATGTTGGTGACTTACATGATGGATATGTTGGTGACTTACATGATGGATATGTTGGTGACTTACATGATGGATATGTTGGTGACTTACATGATTGATATGTTGGTGACTTACATGATGGATATGTTGGTGACTTACATGATTGATATGTTGGTCACTTACATGATGGATATGTTGGTGACTTACATGATGGATATGTTGGTGACTTACATGATGGATATGTTGGTGACTTACATGATGGATATGTTGGTGACTTACATGATGGATATGTTGGTGTCTTACATGATGGATATGTTGGTGGCTTACATGATGGATATGTTGGTGTCTTACATGATGGATATGTTGGTGACTTACATGATTGATATGTTGGTCACTTACATGATGGATATGTTGGTGGCTTACATGATTGATGGATATGTTGGTGACTTACATGATTGATATGTTGGTGACTTACATGATGGATATGTTGGTGACTTACATGATGGATATGTTGGTGACAAACATGATTGATGGATATGTTGGTGACTTACATGATGGATATGTTGGTGTCTTACATGATGGATATGTTGGTGTCTTACATGATGGATATGTTGGTGACTTACATGATGGATATGTTGGTGGCTTACATGATGGATATGTTGGTGTCTTACATGATGGATATGTTGGTGGCTTACATGATGGATATGTTGGTGACTTACATGATTGATGGATATGTTGGTGTCTTACATGATGGATATGTTGGTGACTTACATGATGGATATGTTGGTGGCTTACATGATGGATATGTTGGTGACTTACATGATGGATATGTTGGTGACTTACATGATGGATATGTTGGTGACATACATGATTGATGGATATGTTGGTGACTTACATGATGGATATGTTGGTGTCTTACATGATGGATATGTTGGTGTCTTACATGATGGATATGTTGGTGACTTACATGATGGATATGTTGGTGGCTTACATGATGGATATGTTGGTGACTTACATGATGGATATGTTGGTGTCTTACATGATGGATATGTTGGTGACTTACATGATGGATATGTTGGTGACTTACATGATGGATATGTTGGTGACATACATGATTGATGGATATGTTGGTGACTTACATGATAGATATGTTGGTGTCTTACATGATGGATATGTTGGTGACTTACATGATGGATATGTTGGTGTCTTACATGATGGATATGTTGGTGTCTTACATGATGGATATGTTGGTGACTTACATGATGGATATGTTGGTGACTTACATGATGGATATGTTGGTCACTTACATGATGGATATGTTGGTGACTTACATTATGGATATGTTGGTGACTTACATGATGGATATGTTGGTGTCTTACATGATGGATATGTTGGTGACTTACATGATGGATATGTTGGTGACTTACATGATGGATATGTTGGTCACTTACATGATGGATATGTTGGTGACTTACATGATGGATATGTTGGTGACTTACATGATGGATATGTTGGTGACTTACATGATGGATATGTTGGTGGCTTACATGATTGATGGATATGTTGGTGACTTACATGATGGATATGTTGGTGACTTACATGATGGATATGTTGGTGACTTACATGATGGATATGTTGGTGACTTACATGATGGATATGTTGGTGACTTACATGATTGATATGTTGGTGACTTACATGATGGATATGTTGGTGACTTACATGATTGATATGTTGGTCACTTACATGATGGATATGTTGGTGACTTACATGATGGATATGTTGGTGACTTACATGATGGATATGTTGGTGACTTACATGATGGATATGTTGGTGACTTACATGATGGATATGTTGGTGTCTTACATGATGGATATGTTGGTGGCTTACATGATGGATATGTTGGTGTCTTACATGATGGATATGTTGGTGACTTACATGATTGATATGTTGGTCACTTACATGATGGATATGTTGGTGACTTACATGATTGATGGATATGTTGGTGACTTACATGATTGATATGTTGGTGACTTACATGATGGATATGTTGGTGACTTACATGATTGATGGATATGTTGGTGGCTTACATGATTGATGGATATGTTGGTGTCTTACATGATGGATATGTTGGTGTCTTACATGATGGATATGTTGGTGTCTTACATGATGGATATGTTGGTGACTTACATGATTGATGGATATGTTGGTGTCTTACATGATTGATATGTTGGTGACTTACATGATGGATATGTTGGTGTCTTACATGATGGATATATTGGTGTCTTACATGATGGATATGTTGGTGTCTTACATGATGGATATGTTGGTGACTTACATGATGGATGGATATGTTGGTGACTTACATGATGGATATGTTGGTGGCTTACATGATGGATGGATATGTTGGTGACTTACATGATGGATATGTTGGTGGCTTACATGATGGATGGATATGTTGGTGACTTACATGATGGATATGTTGGTGGCTTACATGATGGATGGATATGTTGGTGACTTACATGATGGATATGTTGGTGGCTTACATGATGGATATGTTGGTGTCTTACATGATGGATATTTTGGTGACTTACATGATGGATATGTTGGTGACTTACATGATAGATATGTTGGTGACTTACATGATGGATATGTTGGTGACTTACATGATGGATATTTTGGTGACTTACATGATGGATATGTTGGTGACTTACATGATAGATATGTTGGTGACTTACATGATGGATATTTTGGTGACTTACATGATGGATATGTTGTTGACTTACATGATAGATATGTTGGTGACTTACATGATGGATATTTTGGTGACTTACATGATAGATATGTTGGTGACTTACATGATGGATATGTTGGTGACTTACATGATGGATATGTTGGTGGCTTACATGATGGATATGTTGGTGTCTTACATGATGGATATTTTGGTGACTTACATGATTGATATGTTGGTGACTTACATGATGGATATGTTGGTGACTTACATGATGGATATGTTGGTGACTTACATGATGGATATGTTGGTGTCTTACATGATGGATATGTTGGTGACTTACATGATGGATATGTTGGTGACTTACATGATGGATATGTTGGTGACTTACATGATGGATATGTTGGTGTCTTACATGATGGATATGTTGGTGACTTACATGATGGATATGTTGGTGACTTACATGATGGATATGTTGGTGACTTACATGATTGATGGATATGTTAGTGACTTACATGATGGATATGTTGGTGACTAACATGATTGATGGATATGTTAGTGACTTACATGATTGATGGATATGTTGGTGACTTACATGATGGATATGTTGGTGGCTTACATGATGGATATGTTGGTGGCTTACATGATAGATATGTTGGTGACTTACATGATGGATATGTTGGTGACTTACATGATGGATATGTTGGTGACTTACATGATGGATATGTTGGTGACTTACATGATTGATGGATATGTTGGTGTCTTACATGATTGATGGATATGTTGGTGACTTACATGATGGATATGTTGGTGGCTTACATGATGGATATGTTGGTGACTTACATGATGGATATGTTGGTGACTTACATGATGGATATGTTGGTGACTTACATGATTGATGGATATGTTGGTGTCTTACATGATTGATGGATATGTTGGTGACTTACATGATGGATATGTTGGTGGCTTACATGATGGATATGTTGGTGACTTACATGATGGATATGTTGGTGACTTACATGATTGATGGATATGTTGGTGTCTTACATGATTGATGGATATGTTGGTGACTTACATGATGGATATGTTGGTGACTTACATGATGGATATGTTGGTGGCTTACATGACGGATATGTTGGTGACTTACATGATGGATATGTTGGTGACTTACATGATGGATATGTTGGTGACTTACATGATGGATATGTTGGTGACTTACATGATGGATATGTTGGTGTCTTACATGATGGATATGTTGGTGACTTACATTATTGATGGATATGTTGGTGTCTTACATGATGGATATGTTGGTCACTTACATGATGGATATGTTGGTGGCTTACATGATTGATGGATATGTTGGTGACTTACATGATGGATATGTTGGTGGCTTACATGACGGATATGTTGGTGACTTACATGATGGATATGTTGGTGACTTACATGATGGATATGTTGGTGACTTACATGATGGATATGTTGGTGACTTACATGATGGATATGTTGGTGTCTTACATGATGGATATGTTGGTGACTTACATTATTGATGGATATGTTGGTGTCTTACATGATGGATATGTTGGTCACTTACATGATGGATATGTTGGTGACTTACATGATAGATATGTTGGTGTCTTACATGATGGATATGTTGGTGGCTTACATGATTGATGGATATTTTGGTGGCTTACATGATTGATATGTTGGTGACTTACATGATGGATATGTTGGTGTCTTACATGATGGATATGTTGGTGTCTTACATGATGGATATGTTGGTGACTTACATGATTGATATGTTGGTGACTTACATGATGGATATGTTGGTGACTTACATGATGGATATGTTGGTCACTTACATGATGGATATGTTGGTCACTTACATGATGGATATGTTGGTCACTTACATGATGGATATGTTGGTGACTTACATGATGGATATGTTGGTGGCTTACATGACGGATATGTTGGTGACTTACATGATGGATATGTTGGTGACTTACATGATGGATATGTTGGTGACTTACATGATGGATATGTTGGTGACTTACATGATGGATATGTTGGTGTCTTACATGATGGATATGTTGGTGACTTACATTATTGATGGATATGTTGGTGTCTTACATGATGGATATGTTGGTCACTTACATGATGGATATGTTGGTGGCTTACATGATTGATGGATATGTTGGTGACTTACATGATGGATATGTTGGTGGCTTACATGACGGATATGTTGGTGACTTACATGATGGATATGTTGGTGACTTACATGATGGATATGTTGGTGACTTACATGATGGATATGTTGGTGACTTACATGATGGATATGTTGGTGTCTTACATGATGGATATGTTGGTGACTTACATTATTGATGGATATGTTGGTGTCTTACATGATGGATATGTTGGTCACTTACATGATGGATATGTTGGTGACTTACATGATAGATATGTTGGTGTCTTACATGATGGATATGTTGGTGGCTTACATGATTGATGGATATTTTGGTGGCTTACATGATTGATATGTTGGTGACTTACATGATGGATATGTTGGTGTCTTACATGATGGATATGTTGGTGTCTTACATGATGGATATGTTGGTGACTTACATGATTGATATGTTGGTGACTTACATGATGGATATGTTGGTGACTTACATGATGGATATGTTGGTCACTTACATGATGGATATGTTGGTCACTTACATGATGGATATGTTGGTCACTTACATGATGGATATGTTGGTGTCTTACATGATTGGTATGTTGGTGACTTACATGATGGATATGTTGGTGTCTTACATGATTGATATGTTGGTGACTTACATGATGGATATGTTGGTGACTTACATGATTGATGGATATGTTGGTGACTTACATGATTGATGGATATGTTGGTGACTTACATGATTGATGGATATGTTGGTGACTTACATGATTGATATGTTGGTGACTTACATGATGGATATGTTGGTGACTTACATGATGGATATGTTGGTGACTTACATGATGGATATGTTGGTGACTTACATGATGGATATGTTGGTGACTTACATGATTGATATGTTGGTGACTTACATGATGGATATGTTGGTGACTTACATGATGGATATGTTGGTGACTTACATGATTGATATGTTGGTGACTTACATGATGGATATGTTGGTGTCTTACATGATGGATATGTTGGTGACTTACATGATGGATATGTTGGTGACTTACATGATGGATATGTTGGTGACTTACATGATTGATATGTTGGTGACTTACATGATGGATATGTTGGTGACTTACATGATGGATATGTTGGTGACTTACATGATTGATATGTTGGTGACTTACATGATGGATATGTTGGTGTCTTACATGATGGATATGTTGGTCACTTACATGATGGATATGTTGGTCACTTACATGATGGATATGTTGGTGTCTTACATGATTGGTATGTTGGTGACTTACATGATGGATATGTTGGTGACTTACATGATGGATATGTTGGTGACTTACATGATGGATATGTTGGTGACTTACATGATGGATATGTTGGTGACTTACATGATGGATATGTTGGTGACTTACATGATGGATATGTTGGTGACTTACATGATGGATATGTTGGTGACTTACATGATGGATATGTTGGTGACTTACATGATGGATATGTTGGTGACTTACATTATGGATATGTTGGTGGCTTACATGATGGATATGTTGGTGTCTTACATGATGGATATGTTGGTGACTTACATGATGGATATGTTGGTGACTTACATGATGGATATGTTGGTCACTTACATGATGGATATGTTGGTGACTTACATGATGGATATGTTGGTGACTTACATGATTGATATGTTGGTGACTTACATGATGGATATGTTGGTGACTTACATGATGGATATGTTGGTGACTTACATGATGGATATGTTGGTGACTTACATGATGGATATGTTGGTGTCTTACATGATGGATATGTTGGTGACTTACATGATGGATATGTTGGTGACTTACATGATGGATATGTTGGTGACTTACACGATTGATAGATATGTTGGTGACTTACATGATTGATAGATATGTTGGTGACTTACATGATGGATATGTTGGTGTCTTACATGATGGATATGTTACATGTTTGTATATTAACTTGAAAGTAGACAACAAACTCAAGTTTGTGACCGGTTTGAATATTTTTGAAGTCCATCAAGGCATTGCTTTCAAACTTGGCATATTTGTTAACCATCATAAACACACTATTACATTATCAAAGCCATGTAACACTATCCAAGAGAATTATGGCCCCTGAATAACAGAACAGAACAGAAAGTTTATTTAAGACAAAGCATGCATAGCTTATAGCCTTACATATATACATAAAATAAATATTGCATGCAAAAAGAAAAATAAGAAATATAAAAAAGACATATGTAACATGATCATGAAGATAGAAAATAGAAAGTAGTAAGTGAGAATGTCTTGTTTATGGACAAGGCTTCCACCAGGACATAAGCGTTTACTGAACACTGTCTTGTTTATGGACAAGGCTTCCACCAGGACATAAGCGTTTACTGAACACTCTCTTGTTTATGGACAAGGCTTCCACCAGGACATAAGCGTTTACTGAACACTGTCTTGTTTATGGACAAGGCTTCCACCAGGACATAAGCGTTTACTGAACGCAGTCTTGTTTATGGACAAGGCTTCCACCAGGACATACGCGTTTACTGAACGCAGTCTTGTTTATGGACAAGGCTTCCACCAGGACATAAGCGTTTACTGAACGCTGTCTTGTTTATGGACAAGGCTTCCACCAGGACATAAGCGTTTACTGAACACTGTCTTGTTTATGGACAAGGCTTCCACCAGGACATAAGCGTTTACTGAACACTGTCTTGTTTATGGACAAGGCTTCCACCAGGACATAAGCGTTTACTGAACGCAGTCTTGTTTATGGACAAGGCTTCCACCAGGACATACGCGTTTACTGAACGCAGTCTTGTTTATGGACAAGGCTTCCACCAGGACATAAGTGTTTACTGAACGCAGTCTTGTTTATGGACAAGGCTTCCACCAGGACATAAGTGTTTACTGAACGCAGTCTTGTTTATGGACAAGGCTTCCACCAGGACATAAGCGTTTACTGAACACTGTCTTGTTTATGGACAAGGCTTCCACCAGGACATAAGTGTTTACTGAACGCAGTCTTGTTTATGGACAAGGCTTCCACCAGGACATACGCGTTTACTGAACGCAGTCTTGTTTACGGACAAGGCTTCCACCAGGACATACGCGTTTACTGAACGCTGTCTTGTTTATGGACAAGGCTTCCACAAGGACATAAGCGTTTTCTGAACGCAGTCTTGTTTACGGATAAGGCTTCCACCAGGACATACGCGTTTACTGAACGCAGTCTTGTTTATGGACAAGGCTTCCACCAGGACATAAGCGTTTACTGAACGCAGTCTTGTTTATGGACAAGGCTTCCACCAGGACATACGTGTTTACTGAACGCAGTCTTGTTTATGGACAAGGCTTCCACCAGGACATAAGCGTTTACTGAACGCAGTCTTGTTTATGGACAAGGCTTCCACCAGGACATAAGTGTTTACTGAACGCAGTCTTGTTTATGGACAAGGCTTCCACCAGGACATACGCGTTTACTGAACGCAGTCTTGTTTATGGACAAGGCTTCCACCAGGACATACGTGTTTACTGAACGCTGTCTTGTTTATGGACAAGGCTTCCACCAGGACATACGCGTTTACTGAACGCAGTCTTGTTTATGGACAAGGCTTCCACCAGGACATACGCGTTTACTGAACGCTGTCTTGTTTGCTTTACGGCTTCATGTAACAAGATAAAGAAATTATATATAAAAGGTATAGAATGGGTATTAGATAAATTTTCTGTAAATATTTTGTAGATACGAAGAAGTTTTACAAAGCGCTGGCAATGATTGGTATAGACTTCTTCCTGATATGTCAACTGTTTCCTGGTAGAACACGGGTGGATATCAAAGTAAGTAAAGCAATTCTTGAAGGTGTGGCAATATTAACCAATGAGAATTCGCTAATTTTGGAGGTGTGGCAATAGTAACCAATGAAAGCTGTATATTCTTGAAGGTGTTGCAAAATTGATCCCCACAAATGTTTTAGGTATATAATGAGTGAGCTTGTCCTTGGGTCGGTCTATCACAGTATGGGGTTACTGGATGATAACAAGTAAGGATTGAGATCTTGTGGTATAACTTGCTGTATACTGTAAAAAAGACCATTTTGATGGGACGTTAATTCGTGGATATTGCATTTCAGGTAATAAATACAGGGGTCAAAATCAATGGGATTTGATTTCATGGTTAAAGGGGAACCCACGAAATCCACAAAATTTAATCCCCCATAATATAGCTTGTGTGAACATGCTGGAGGGATCAAGGTCACAGTTGTTACAAATTGAAAATCAAATTCTGCTCAAAATGTTTTGTTTGGAATGAGACATTATTTGAAATAAACTGTTAAATGTTAGTAAGTGTGAAGGTTACACGGCATGTATCAATTTGTACCTGGGATTAGATTTGAAAACTTGATTTCTGTTTTAATATCATCATATTCTAAATATGACTTTGTTGTTTTTATCAGAAAAAGTTTCAAAAAGAAGAGAAAGTGAACAGAAATCTGGTGGAAAAAGTTCTGAGTAAGTTGATAAATTATCGAAATAAATTATTACTGTGATTTACCAATATAAATGATCGATGTGAATTATCAATATTAATGACCAATGTGAAGTATCAATATAATTGATCGATGTGAAATATCAATATAAATGACCGATGTGAAGTATCAATATAAATGACCGATGTGACGTATCAATATAAATGACCGATGTGAAGTATCAATATAAATGACCAATGTGACGTATCAATATAAATGACCGATGTGAAGTATCAATATAAATGACTGATGTGAAGTATCAATATAAATGACCAATGTGAAGTATCAATATAAATGACCAATGTGAAGTATCAATATAAATGGTCAATGTGAAGTATCAATATAAATGGTCAATGTAAAGTATTAATATAAATGGTCGATGTGAAGTATCAATATAAATGGTCAATGTGACATAGCAATATAAATGACCGATGTGACATAGCAATATAAATGATCAATGTGACGTATCAATATAAATGATCGATGTGAAGTATCAATATAAATGATCAATGTGAAGTATCCATATAAATGATCGATGTGAAGTATCAATATAAATGATCAATGTGACGTATCAATATAAATGACCGATGTGAAGTATCAATATAAATGACCAATGTGACGTATCAATATAAATGATCGATGTGAAGTATCAATATAAATGATCAATGTGAAGTATCCATATAAATGATCGATGTGAAGTATCAATATAAATGATCAATGTGACGTATCAATATAAATGACCGATGTGAAGTATCAATATAAATGACCAATGTGACGTATCAATATAAATGACCAATGTGACGTATCAATATAAATGACCGATGTGAAGTATCAATATCAATATAAATGACCAATGTGAAGTATCAATATAAATGACCAATGTGAAGTATCAATATAAATGGTCAATGTGAAGTATCAATATAAATGGTCAATGTGAAGTATCAATATAAATGGTCGATGTGAAGTATCAATATAAATGGTCAATGTGAAGTATCAATATAAATGACCAATGTGAAGTATCAATATAAATGACCTATGTGAAGTATCAATATAAATGACCAATGTGAAGTATCAATATAAATGACTGATGTGAAGTATCAAGATAAATGGTCAATGTGACGTATCAATATAAATGATCAATGTGACATACCAATATAAATGATCAATGTGACATACCAATATAAATGATCAATGTGAAGTATCAATATAAATGATCAATGTGAAGTATCAATATAAATGATCGATGTGAAGTATCAATATAAATGATCAATGTGACGTATCAATATAAATGATCGATGTGAAGTATCAATATAAATGACCGATGTGAAGTATCAATATAAATGACCAATGTGAAGTATCAATATAAATGGTCGATGTGAAGTATCAATATAAATGACTGATGTGAAGTATCAATATAAATGACCGATGTGAAGTATCAATATAAATGGTCGATGTGAAGTATCAATATAAATGATCAATGTGAAGTATCAATATAAATGACCGATGTGAAGTATCAATATAAATGGTCGCTGTGAAGTATCAATATAAATGGTCGATGTGAAGTATCAATATAAATGACCGATGTGAAGTATCAATATAAATGACCGATGTGAAGTATCAATATAAATGACCAATGTAAAGTATCAATATAAATGATCAATGTGACATAGCAATATAAATGGTCAATGTGACGTATCAATATAAATGATCGATGTGACATAGCAATATAAATGACCGATGTGAAGTATCAATATAAATGACCGATGTGAAGTATCAATATAAATGTGTTGATGTTTACAGGGGAACGTATCAACTTCGATGCTACGTTGTTTGATGCCAACGAGAGTGAAGCAGAATCTTCGGAGGAAGAGGTGAAAAAGTCTAAAAAATCGAAATCAAAGAAGCCACGGATAGAATCAATGGCCAAACCACCAGTAGAATCATCGAGTAAACCAAAAGAAAAAGGAAAAACAACCAGAGCAAGACCATGTAGAAGTAAGTTATTGTATGGTTGCCACTGATTGGTCGATATCTACACACCTTCAGCTTTAGTGTTCACTGATTGGTTGATACATACACATCTCCAGTTATAGAGCTCACTGATTGGTTGATACAAACACATCTCCAGTTATAGAGCTCACTGATTGGTTGATACAAACACATCTCCAGTTATAGAGCTCACTGATTGGTTGGTACATACACATCTCCAGTTATAGAGCTCACTGATTGGTTGATACAAACACATCTCCAGTTATAGAGCTCACTGATTGGTTGATACAAACACATCTCCAGTTATAGAGCTCACTGATTGGTTGGTACATACACATCTCCAGTTATAGAGCTCACTGATTGGTTGATACAAACACATCTCCAGTTATAGAGCTCACTGATTGGTTGGTACACTTTCAGATATTTAGTACAATATAATTATAACTCTTGATACTAAGTATATGTATGTTCAAGGTCACATTGGAAGTTCAATTGTCAAAGATTGCCATACAATAACCGTACTTGTACAGGCCATAGCTACGTTATTCATTGTGAACATATTATTTCAGAGAGACATAATCCCTCGTACTATGATGACGATACAACAGATGAAGATGATCAACAAACAAATGAAAAAGTTGTCAAAATGTAAATATAAGCATCATTTATATTCATACTGCTTGTTGAAACAGACACAATATTGAGGTTTATTGTTTGTATGCTTTTATCTATCTTCGCCTCCTGATATTCAATATGGACAAGGCCCCCAGAAGAGTTTAGTCATTTTAGGTTTTGGGGGATAGTGCAGATACAGGAGATGTACTTGTTCCAGAGACAACACCTACAGCACCTGCACACTGGATCTCGGTTTTAAGTTTCGTCTGAAAGATTATCAATAAATTTTAGTTGGTCAGCCGGGAATCGAACCCACAACCACAAGATCCGAAGTCTCGTCTTCTACCCACTGAGCTTAGCGGGCTGCATTGGTTGATATACCTGTAACTTTCTGCAGTCTCCATTGTTCCTTATTTAGTGTAGGTGGAGACCACTAAGTTGAGGGGTGGGTTAATATGTCCTGACTGGCAGTGAATATCAGAAAACGCTCTTGTAAGTTTATGTCATAGTTTAATACATCATAGTAGTTGATACATGTATAATAGCTGAAACATGTATAGTAGCTGAACCATACATAGTAGCTGAAACATACACCCTGAAAATATACAAAGGACCTAACATTGTTACAACAGTATAAACATTATATTTACATAATACAACATATATCAAGCTTCACCTTCAGACATCTCTGCACATATAATGCAGATTATCACATAACATAACGCCGCATGACACCGCACAGTCTCTCACATAATAATATATCACATGACACATAGCAAAGTTACATAACAATACATGACAGTTGACACAGCACAGCAAGTTACATAACATTACAAGTATAAGTTATAGGGGAGAAAATTGTGTAGGCAGCCGGCTAGCTCAGTCGGTAGAGCATTCGCCCTGTAAGCGAAGGGTTCCGGGTTGGAGCCCCGGTCTGGTTGCACATTTTTCTTCCCCTGTTACAAACCCTCAGGTCTAAAGCTCACTGATTGGTTCATATTGTCACTCGCTCACTGATTGGTTCATATAGTCACTCCTTCAGTTCTAGAGCTCACTGATTGGTTCATATAGTCACACCTACAGTTCTAGAGCTCACTGATTGGTTCATATAGTCACACCTACAGTTCTAGAGCTCACTGATTGGTTCATATAGTCACACCTACAGTTCTAGAGCTCACTGATTGGTTCATATAGTCACACCTACAGTTCTAGAGCTCACTGATTGGTTCATATAGTCACACCTTCAGTTCTAGAACTCACTGATTGGTTCATATAGTCACACCTTAAGTTCTAGAGATCACTGATTGGTTCATATAGTCACTCGCTCACTGATTGGTTCATATAGTCACACCTTGAGTTCTAGAGCTCACTGATTGGTTCATATAGTCACACCTTAAGTTCTAGAGCTCAGTGATTGGTTCATATAGTCACACCTTAAGTTCTAGAGCTCAGTGATTGGTTCATATAGTCACACCTTAAGTTCTAGAGCTCACTGATTGGTTCATATAGTCACTCGCTCACTGATTGGTTCATATAGTCACACCTTGAGTTCTAGAGCTCACTGATTGGTTCATATAGTCACACCTTAAGTTCTAGAGCTCAGTGATTGGTTCATATAGTCACACCTTAAGTTCTAGAGCTCACTGATTTGTTCATATAGTCACTCACTCACTGATTGGTTCATATAGTCACTCCTTCAGTTCTAGAGCTCACTGATTGGTTCATATAGTCACACCTTAAGTTCTAGAGCTCACTGATTGGTTCATATAGTCACACCTTCAGTTCTAGAGCTCACTGATTGGTTTATATAGTCACACCTTAAGTTCTTGAGCTCACTGATTGGTTCATATAGACACACCTACAGTTCTAGAGCTCACTGATTGGTTCATATAGACACACCTACAATTCTAGAGATCACTGATTGGTTCATATAGACACACCTACAGTTCTAGAGCTCACTGATTGGTTCATATAGACACACCTACAGTTCTAGAGCTCACTGATTGGTTCACATAGACACACCTTCAGTTCTAGAGCTCACTGATTGGTTCATATAGTCACACCTACAGTTCTAGAGCTCACTGATTGGTTCATATAGACACACCTACAATTCTAGATCTCACTGATTGGTTCATATAGACACACCTACAATTCTAGAGCTCACTGATTGGTTCATATAGACACACCTACAGTTCTAGAGCTCACTGATTGGTTCATATAGTCACACCTACAGTTCTAGAGCTCACTGATTGGTTCATATAGTCACACCTACAGTTCTAGAGCTCACTGATTGGTTCATATAGTCACACCTACAGTTCTAGAGCTCACTGATTGGTTCATATAGTCACACCTTCAGTTCTAGAGCTCACTGATTGGTTCATATAGTCACACCTACAGTTCTAGAGCTCACTGATTGGTTCATATAGACACACCTACAGTTCTAGAGCTCACTGATTGGTTCATATAGACACACCTTCAGTTCTAGAGCTCACTGATTGGTTCATATAGTCACACCTTCACATGGAGCAAAAGTTTATAATTGTAAGAAGCCATATACTGTGTTGATGCAGCTTATACCTCAAACAAACTAACAAACAGCTTTTATGTATTCTTTCAGATCTACGAATACTGATGAAGCATGGCAGCCACCGAGTGATGAAGCATGGCAGCCACCGAGTGTTTCACAGAAAGATGGTGAAGTTGTCGGTATACTGATGGATATGAGTGAAGGTCGTCTCAATAGTGAAGGTCAACTTGAGGAAATTGAAGAAACATTCACAGCCACGCCCCTAAATCTATGTGATCAAACACAACTAAATCTGTCAGGTCAAACACCCCTAAATCTGTCAGATCACAATAAAAATCTGACTAGTGCTAATGTGACTTGCACACACAGACCATCAAGTAACTCAACAACGACTAGTTCATACAATATTCTAGGTGAACTAGTGAACGAAGGAATGAACTCAGCGAGTCTACAAAGTGTGAACACAACATTGAATACCCCTCCTGGGGCTTCGCTACATATGAATGTCTCAACTAAGAGAGAGGAAGCAGCATCTAATAGTTCTAACACTGATGTACTACCTGTAGACTATAGTGATAGTTCTAACACTGATGTAATACCTGTAGACTATAGTGATAGTTCTGTGTCTGGACTGAATGTATCAACTCTACAACAAGCACATAGTTTGCTACATAGACAGTCTGGTGTGAATACAGGAGGCAGTGCTGGCGTAGGGGGTAGTGCTGGGGTAGGGGGTTCAGAGGAGAATGACCAATATGTTCTGGTTACCGTGGTTCCGGAGGGAGGTGGGGAAACTGTCATCCATGTTTATAGACTTCATGGAGGCGTTGTTGTAGATACAGAATCACAGCGACCTCAAATTATAACTGCATCACGGCAAGTCCTAACTTCAACTCCCCAAGTCCTAACTTCAACTCCTCAAGTCCTGACTTCAACTCCTCAAGTCCTGACTTCAACTCCTCAAGTCCTAACTTCAACTCCTCAAGTCCTTACTTCAACTCCTCAAGTCCTTACCTCATCTCCTCATGTCCTAACTCCAACTCCCCAAGTCCTAACTCCAACTCCCCAAGTCCTAAATTCATCATCCCAAGTCCTAAATTCAACTCCCCAAGTCCTAAATTCATCATCCCAACTCCTAACTACATCTTCTAAAGTCCTAACTTCAACTCCTCAAGTTCTAACTTCAACTACTCAAGTCCTAACTTCAGCATCCCAAGTCCCAACTTCATCTCCTCAAGTCCTAACTTCAAATCCCAAAGTCCTAACTACATCTTCTAATGTTCTAACTACATCTCCTCAAGTCCTAACTTCATCTTCCCAAGTCCTAACTACATCTCCTAAAGTCCTAACTTCAACATCAGATGTTAAAATAACAGACTCGCCAACTCCTTCTGTGTAAATTATTGTCATATTGTTTCTTACACCCCGGCTTGTACTGTTGTGAGGCATATAGATGTTGTCCTGTCTGATTGTTTGCATGTCCTTTCGTCCGGAAGTGTTGACACAAACTTTCAAGTTGTTGGAACTCAAATCAAGGCAATGCTTGCAAACTTTGCATACTTGTTTACCATCATAAAGACATTACAGTGTACAAGCCATGTACCACTATCCAACATTAAAACACAATTATGGCCCTGGATGGACTTAGTTAATTGTTATTGACCAGACTTCCTCTGGGATATAACCGTTTTCTGAAAACCGTCTTGTTACTGTGTAGATTTTCCTTTAGTTTAATGTTTTGATTATCTCATGAATTGTCTATAAGATAAGAAGCAACAAGAAAACAAATCATGTTCAACCAAAGTCCTCCCTCATATAGTGTCGGGACAATTTGACTTGTCTTGCCTCATATAGTGTCGGGACAATTTGACTTCTCTTGCCTCATATAGTGTCGAGACAATTTGACTTGTAGGGCCTCATATAGTGTCGGGACAATTTGACTTCTCTTGCCTCATATAGTGTCGAGACAATTTGACTTGTAGGGCCTCATATAGTGTCGGGACAATTTGACTTGTCTTGCCTCATATAGTGTCGAGACAATTTGACTTGTAGGGCCTCATATAGTGTCGGGACAATTTTACTTGTCTTGCCTCATATAGTGTCGGGACAATTTGACTTGTATGGCCTCATATAGTGTCGAGACAATTTGACTTGATACAAACGTTTATTACAATAATGAAACAAATTTAACAATTATAAATGCCTTGCTTACTCACCATACTAATCTACTTGGTACAGGCTGATATAGGCAGGGACATCATTTGATTAAGTTGTCTTACATTGTGTATAATGGTTGAAACATTCCGTGTTGTCATAGCAACAGTATTATAGTTATAATGATGCATGAATGTATTCTTTATGTTTCTAGTCATTTGTTGCATTGTTTGTATTTGTTACATTGTTTGTATTTGTTACATTGTTTGTATTTGTTACATTGTTTGTATTTGATGTGTTGTGTTTTCATCTTGAAATCGTCGACCTTCTGTCTAACTTAACCTTCTGTCTAACTTAACCTTCTGTCTAACTTAACCTCCTGTCTAACTTAACCTTCTGTCTAACTTAACCTTCTGTCTAACTTAACCTCCTGTCTAACTTAACCTTCTGTCTAACTTAACCTCCTGTCTAACTTAACCTCCTGTCTAACTTAACCTTCTGTCTAACTTAACCTTCTGTTTAACTTAACCTCCTGTCTAACTTAACCTTCTGTCTAACTTAACCTTCTGTCTAACTTAACCTTCTGTCTAACTTAACCTCCTGTCTAACTTAACCTTCTGTCTAACTTAACCTTCTGTCTAACTTAACCTCCTGTCTAACTTAACCTCCTGTCTAACTTAACCTTCTGTCTAACTTAACCTTCTGTCTAACTTAACCTTCTGTCTAACTTAACCTTCTGTCTAACTTAACCTCTCATAATATTGAAAACATGTTCTGTATATCGCTGGCTTAGAATGACGAAGGTCGCAAATACAAAATTTATATTTGAGAAAACAAGAAAAAACTGTCAAAAAATGACTTTTCTCATGGTAAAACAAGCTGTTTCAACTTCAGTCTGGTCATCATGACATGTTTCAATTTGCATGAAAATAGACTCACAAGAAGCACCTTGTGATGCTGATTTTCAATATGTATAAGTCTTATAAGCCATTCTATGCCAGGGAAACTGTACAGCTTTGTTAAAATTGTATGTTTCTACTTAATATTCAAACATTGACAATATTTCAAAGATTAAAACAGAATTAGGTCAAAGTGTGATACATGTACATACATGTCTGTCCATTGGTAGATACATGTCTGTCCATAGGTAGATACATGTCTGTCCATTGGTAGATACATGTCTGTCCATTGGTAGATACATGTCTGTCCATTGGTAGATACATGTCTGTCCATTGGTAGATACATGTCTGTCCATTGGTAGATACATGTCTGTCCATTGGTAGATACATGTCTGTCCATTGGTAGATACATGTCTGTCCATTGGTAGATACATGTCTGTCCATTGGTAGATACATGTCTGTCCATTGGTAGATACATGTCTGTCCTTTGGTAGATACATGTCTGTCCATTGGTAGATACATGTCTGTCCATTGGTAGATACATGTCTGTCCATTGGTAGATACCTGTCTGTCCATTGGTAGATACATGTCTGTCCATTGGTAGATACATGTCTGTCCATTGGTAGATGCATGTCTGTCCATTGGTAGATGCATGTCTGTCCATTGGTAGATACATGTCTGTCCATAGTCTCCTTGATTCAACTGCTCTTATATCTTGGAGAATTTGAATTGATCTTGACCTTATGCATGAATTTATTACTAGGTTCTTACTTTGCATATATAAATATTAATTACTGCAAGCAAATTGTGAAATATCAGTAGTTCAAATTTGTGGTTGTATTACATCTTGAGTGTCTTTGTGATACTCCTTGATTATGAAAACATATAACAGGGGCTATAATCATAGAAAATATATTGGCTGTTAAATTATGCTAATTACAAGGTCAGGATCATGTCTAATTAGCCAAACTATACCTATGTCACATTTTATGAAATTAATGTTGTAAGTCATGTGTACATGTATTTATTCATTGATACAACATGTTATCTGGGTAACTCTTGTGTTATCTGGGTAACTCTTGTGTTATCTGGGTAACTCTTGTGTTATCTGGGTAACTCTTGTGTTATCTGGGTAACTCTTGTGTTATCAGGGTAACTCTTGTGTTCTCTGGGTAACTCTTGTGTTATCAGGGTAACTCTTGTGTTATCTGGGTAACTCTTGTGTTATCAGGGTAACTCTTGTGTTATCAGGGTAACTCTTGTGTTATCAGGGTAACTCTTGCGTTATCTGGGTAACTCTTGCGTTATCAGGGTAACTCTTGCGTTATCTGGGTAACTCTTGCGTTATCTGGGTAACTCTTGCGTTATCTGGGTAACTCTTGCGTTATCTGGGTAACTCTTGCGTTATCAGGGTAACTCTTGCGTTATCAGGGTAACTCTTGCGTTATCAGGGTAACTCTTGCGTTATCTGGGTAACTCTTGCGTTATCTGGGTAACTCTTGCGTTATCTGGGTAACTCTTGCGTTATCTGGGTAACTCTTGCGTTATCAGGGTATCTCTTGTGTTATCAGGGTAACTCTTTTGTTATTTGGGTTACTCTTGTGTTATCTGCTACCATTCTTATACTGTTGTTGATATATATTCACCTCATTGAGCTTATCAATTAAATATGTTTTCTGGTATAGCAGGATTATACTCTATAGGTGGGGGACAAATATTAGCTTAATGTTAAATGATACACTATTACAGCTAGTATTTCTTAAAAGATAATAATTGATGAAAATTCATACTCACATTCACTGTTAACACTATTTTATGCCCTGGGCAACAGAATGTTCGCACAAATAATGTGTTTGACTTGAACTATGTATAATAATATATACTGTCAGTAGCATACATTTTGTAGCATCAGTGAAGAATAATACTCAAAACGAGGGCTCAGTGCAAAACTATGGTATAATAAAAAATTGATGTAGTTACCATAGTTTTGCGCCGAGTGCACGAAAAGTAACGTCAATACTGAGAAGTGTTTATAATCCAGTATATCGGCAAAACATGTTTTATTTTATAAAGTCAATCCAGTATATCGGCAAAACATGTTTTATTTTATAAAGTCAATCCAGTATATCGGCAAAACATGTTTTATTTTATAAGGTCAATCCGGTATATCAGCAAAACATGTTTTATTTTATAAGGTCAATCCGGTATATCGGCAAAACATTCTTTATTTTATAAGGTCAATCCAGTATATCGGCAAAACATGCTTTATTTTATAAGGTCAATCCAGTATATCGGCAAAACTATGTTTTATTTTATAAAGTCAATCTGGAGAAATATTTTGTGTTATGTTTGTGTTGTTGTTTAAGACTGTACATATTTTGTGAATGCATAAAATGAATGTGAAAATAAAAAGAAATGCACAACATGATGGTTTAGGTGTTAATTTTGTATGTAGAATGTAATAAATATATCTTGTTCAGTCCGAGATATACACATGTATATAAGTGAAGGTATATATTCTGTATAATATACAATCAGTATTAACTAACCCTTCTGTCAGCCAGCGATATACATGTATATAAGTGAAGGTATATCTTCTGTATAATATACAATCAGTATTAACTAACCCTTCTGTCAGCCAGCGATATACATGTATATAAGTGAAGGTATATCTTCTGTATAATATACAATCAGTATTAACTAACCCTTCTGTCAGCCAGCGATATACATGTATATAAGTGAAAGTATATATTCTGTATAATACACAATCAGTATTAACTAACCCTTCTGTCAGCCAGCGATATACATGTATATAAGTGAAGGTATATATTCTGTATAATACACAATCAGTATTAACTAACCCTTCTGTCAGCCAGCGATATACATGTATATAAGTGAAAGTATATATTCTGTATAATACACAATCAGTATTAACTAACCCTTCTGTCAGCCAGCGATATACATGTATATAAGTGAAAGTATATATTCTGTATAATACACAATCAGTATTAACTAACCCTTCTGTCAGCCAGCGAAATACATGTATATAAGTGAAGGTATATCTTCTGTATAATATACAATCAGTATTAACTAACCCTTCTGTCAGCCAGCGATATACATGTATATAAGTGAAAGTATATCTTCTGTATAATATACAATCAGTATTAACTAACCCTTCTGTCAGCCAGCGATATACATGTATATAAGTGAAGGTATATATTCTGTATAATACACAATCAGTATTAACTAACCCTTCTGTCAGCCAGCGATATACATGTATATAAGTGAAGCTATATCTTCTGTATAATATACAATCAGTATTAACTAACCCTTCTGTCAGCCAGCGATATACATGTATATAAGTGAAGGTATATCTTCTGTATAATATACAATCGGTATTAACTAACCCTTCTGTCAGCCAGCGATATACATGTATATAAGTGAAGGTATATCTTCTGTATAATATACAATCAGTATTAACTAACCCTTCTGTCATTCTCAGTCTTAGCCAGCGATATACATGTATATAAGTGAAGGTATATCTTCTGTATAATATACAATCAGTATTAACTAACCCTTCTGTCAGCCAGCGATATACATGTATATAAGTGAAGGTATATCTTCTGTATAATATACAATCAGTATTAACTAACCCTTCTGTCAGCCAGCGATATACATGTATATAAGTGAAGGTATATATTCTGTATAATATACAATCAGTATTAACTAACCCTTCTGTCAGCCAGCGATATACATGTATATAAGTGAAGCTATATCTTCTGTATAATATACAATCAGTATTAACTAACCCTTCTGTCAGCCAGCGATATACATGTATATAAGTGAAGGTATATATTCTGTATAATATACAATCAGTATTAACTAACCCTTCTGTCAGCCAGCGATATACATGTATATAAGTGAAGCTATATCTTCTGTATAATATACAATCAGTATTAACTAACCCTTCTGTCAGCCAGCGATATACATGTATATAAGTGAAGGTATATCTTCTGTATAATACACAATCAGTATTAACTAACCCTTCTGTCAGCCAGCGATATACATGTATATAAGTGAAGGTATATATTCTGTATAATATACAATCAGTATTAACTAACCCTTCTGTCAGCCAGCGATATACATGTATATAAGTGAAGGTATATATTCTGTATAATACACAATCAGTATTAACTAACCCTTCTGTCAGCCAGCGATATACATGTATATAAGTGAAAGTATATCTTCTGTATAATATACAATCAGTATTAACTAACCCTTCTGTCAGCCAGCGATATACATGTATATAAGTGAAGGTATATCTTCTGTATAATATACAATCAGTATTAACTAACCCTTCTGTCAGCCAGCGATATACATGTATATAAGTGAAGGTATATCTTCTGTATAATATACAATCAGTATTAACTAACCCTTCTGTCATTCTCAGTCTTAGCCAGCGATATACATGTATATAAGTGAAGGTATATCTTCTGTATAATATACAATCAGTATTAACTAACCCTTCTGTCAGCCAGCGATATACATGTATATAAGTGAAGGTATATCTTCTGTATAATATACAATCAGTATTAACTAACCCTTCTGTCATTCTCAGTCTAAGCCAGCGATATACATGTATACATGCTGACTTTAACATAAAGTGATGAGCTCACAGACTCATACAGGAGAAACTACAATTTGTGAATTGTTTGAAATAACAGACAGACACTGAGAGTAAGGAAGGTTTGAAATAACAGACACTGAGAGTAAGGAAGGTTTGAATACAGACACTGAGAGTAAGGAAGGTTTGAATACAGACACAGAGAGTAAGGAAGGTTTGAAATAACAGACAGACACTGAGAGTAAGGAAGGTTTGAAATAACAGACATACACTGAGAGTAAGGAATGTTTGAAATAACAGACAGACAATGAGAGTAAGGAAGGTTTGAATACAGACACTGAGAGTAAGGAAGGTTTGAAATAACAGACAGACACTGAGAGTAAGGAATGTTTGAAATAACAGACAGACACTGAGAGTAAGGAAGGTTTGAAATAACAGACAGACACTGAGAGTAAGGAAGGTTTGAAATAACAGACAGACACTGAGAGTAAGGAAGGTTTGAATACAGACAATGAGAGTAAGGAAGGTTTGAATACAGACAATGAGAGTAAGGAAGATTTGAATACAGACACTGAGAGTAAGGAAGGTTTGAAATAACAGACAGACACTGAGAGTAAGGAATGTTTGAATACAGACAGACAATGAGAGTAAGGAAGGTTTGAAATAACAGACAGACAATGAGAGTAAGGAAGGTTTGAATAACAGACAGACAATGAGAGTAAGGAAGGTTTGAATACAGACAGACACTGAGAGTAAGGAAGGTTTGAATACAGACAGACACTGAGAGTAAGGAAGGTTTGAATACAGACAGACACTGAGAGTAAGGAAGGTTTGAAATAACAGACAGACACTGAGAGTAAGGAAGGTTTGAAATAACAGACAGACACTGAGAGTAAGGAAGGTTTGAAATAACAGACAGACACTGAGAGTAAGGAAGGTTTGAATACAGACACTGAGAGTAAGGAAGGTTTGAATACAGACACAGAGAGTAAGGGAGGTTTGAAATAACAGACAGACACTGAGAGTAAGGAAGGTTTGAAATAACAAACAGACACTGAGAGTAAGGAATGTTTGAAATAACAGACAGACAATGAGAGTAAGGAAGGTTTGAATACAGACACTGAGAGTAAGGAAGGTTTGAAATAACAGACAGACACTGAGAGTTAGGAATGTTTGAAATAACAGACAGACACTGAGAGTAAGGAAGGTTTGAAATAACAGACAGACAATGAGAGTAAGGAAGGTTTGAATAACAGACAGACAATGAGAGTAAGGAAGGTTTGAATACAGACAGACACTGAGAGTAAGGAAGGTTTGAATACAGACAGACACTGAGAGTAAGGAAGGTTTGAATACAGACAGACACTGAGAGTAAGGAAGGTTTGAAATAACAGACAGACACTGAGAGTAAGGAAGGTTTGAAATAACAGACAGACACTGAGAGTAAGGAAGGTTTGAAATAACAGACAGACACTGAGAGTAAGGAAGGTTTGAATACAGACACTGAGAGTAAGGAAGGTTTGAATACAGACACAGAGAGTAAGGGAGGTTTGAAATAACAGACAGACACTGAGAGTAAGGAAGGTTTGAAATAACAAACAGACACTGAGAGTAAGGAATGTTTGAAATAACAGACAGACAATGAGAGTAAGGAAGGTTTGAATACAGACACTGAGAGTAAGGAAGGTTTGAAATAACAGACAGACACTGAGAGTTAGGAATGTTTGAAATAACAGACAGACACTGAGAGTAAGGAAGGTTTGAAATAACAGACAGACACTGAGAGTAAGGAATGTTTGAAATAACAGACAGACACTGAGAGTAAGGAAGGTTTGAATACAGACAATGAGAGTAAGGAAGGTTTGAATACAGACAATGAGAGTAAGGAAGGTTTGAAATAACAGACAGACAATGAGAGTAAGGAAGGTTTGAATACAGACACTGAGAGTAAGGAAGGTTTGAAATAACAGACAGACACTGAGAGTTAGGAATGTTTGAAATAACAGACAGACACTGAGAGTAAGGAAGGTTTGAAATAACAGACAGACACTGAGAGTAAGGAAGGTTTTGAAATAACAGACAGACACTGAGAGTAAGGAAGGTTTGAATACAGACAATAAGAGTAAGGAAGGTTTGAATACAGACAATGAGAGTAAGGAAGATTTGAATACAGACACTGAGAGTAAGGAAGGTTTGAAATAACAGACAGACAATGAGAGTAAGGAAGGTTTGAAATAACAGACAGACAATGAGAGTAAGGAAGGTTTGAAATAACAGACAGACACTGAGAGTAAGGAAGGTTTGAATACAGACAGACAATGAGAGTAAGGAAGGTTTGAAATAACAGACAGACAATGAGAGTAAGGAAGGTTTGAATACAGACACTGAGAGTAAGGAAGGTTTGAAATAACAGACAGACACTGCGAGTAACGAAGGTTTGAATACAGACAGACAATGAGAGTAAGGAAGGTTTGAAATAACAGACAGACAATGAGAGTAAGGAAGGTTTGAAATAACAGACAGACAATGAGAGTAAGGAAGGTTTGAAATAACAGACAGACACTGAGAGTAAGGAAGGTTTGAATACAGACAGACAATGAGAGTAAGGAAGGTTTGAAATAACAGACAGACAATGAGAGTAAGGAAGGTTTGAAATAACAGACAGACACTGAGAGTAAGGAAGGTTTGAATACAGACAGACAATGAGAGTAAGGAAGGTTTGAAATAACAGACAGACAATGAGAGTAAGGAAGGTTTGAATACAGACACTGAGAGTAAGGAAGGTTTGAAATAACAGACAGACACTGAGAGTAAGGAAGGTTTGAAATAACAGACAGACACTGAGAGTAACGAAGGTTTGAAATAACAGACAGACACTGAGAGTAAGGAAGGTTTGAAATAACAGACTGACACTGAGAGTAAGGAAGGTTTGAATACAAACAGACACTAAGAGTAAGGAAGGTTTGAAATAACAGACAAACACTGAGAGTAAGGAAGGTTTGAATACAGACAGACACTGAGAGTAAGGAAGGTTTGAAATAACAGACAGACACTGAGAGTAAGGAAGGTTTGAAATAACAGACAGACACTGAGAGTAAGGAAGGTTTGAAATAACAGACAGACACTGAGAGTAAGGAAGGTTTGAAATAACAGACTGACACTGAGAGTAAGGAAGGTTTGAATACAGACAGACACTGAGAGTAAGGAAGGTTTGAAATAAGTAACAGACACTGAGAGTATGGAAGGGTTGAATATGTTTAGTGGTAAAAGTATAGCAGCTAATGACAGACAGACATTTTATAGTGTTACATGTCAGATGTATGTTAGGCTCTATTTACCAACATTCACTGACAAATTGATGAAATCTGACACATTTCTCGACCATTCTGGAATGTGTTGTTCATAATTTATATAAAAAAATCACAAATATAACCCATACTGGAGTTCTCTCAATTTCAAAGTATTTCTGGCACCGCTCACTGGCACTCCCAGACTACAGGTTATGACATCAACCCAAGGGAATACCTACATCCGCAGACTATCAGTACCAGAGGCAACACAAGTCGTTTCATCGTGCCCTATTGTCACACCGACTACATGCGACATTCATACTTCCACTCTGGAACCAGCTTCCAGAGAGCCACGTCACTGCCACCAGTCTTGATGTGGAACCAGCTTCCAGAGAGCCACGTCACTGCCACCAGTCTTGATGTGGAACCAGCTTCCAGAGAGCCACGTCACTGCCACCAGTCTTGATGTGGAACCAGCATCCAGAGAGCCACGTCACTGCCTCCAGTCTTGATGTGGAACCAGCTTCCAGAGAGCCACGTCACTGCCACCAGTCTTGATGTGGAACCAGCTTCCAGAGAGCCACGTCACTGCCACCAGTCTTGATGTGGAACCAGCTTCCAGAGAGCCACGTCACTGCCACCAGTCTTGATGTGGAACCAGCTTCCAGAGAGCCACGTCACTGCCACTAGTCTTGATGTGGAACCAGCTTCCAGAGAGCCTCGTCACTGCCACCAGTCTTGATGTGGAACCAGCATCCAGAGAGCCACGTCACTGCCTCCAGTCTTGATGTGGAACCAGCTTCCAGAGAGCCACGCCACTGCCACCAGTCTTGATGTGGAACCAGCTTCCAGAGAGCCACGTCACTGCCTCCAGTCTTGATGTGGAACCAGCTTCCAGAGAGCCACGTCACTGCCACCAGTCTTAATGTGGAACCAGCTTCCAGAGAGCCACGTCACTGCCTCCAGTCTTGATGTGGAACCAGCTTCCAGAGAGCCACGTCACTGCCACCAGTCTTGATGTGGAACCAGCTTCCAGAGAGCCTCGTCACTGCCACCAGTCTTGATGTGGAACCAGCATCCAGAGAGCCACGTCACTACCTCCAGTCTTGATGTGGAACCAGCTTCCAGAGAGCCACGCCACTGCCACCAGTCTTGATGTGGAACCAGCTTCCAGAGAGCCACGTCACTGCCTCCAGTCTTGATGTGGAACCAGCTTCCAGAGAGCCACGTCACTGCCTCCAGTCTTGATGTGGAACCAGCTTCCAGAGAGCCACGCCACTGCCACCAGTCTTGATGTGGAACCAGCTTCCAGAGAGCCACGTCACTGTCTCCAGTCTTGATGTGGAACCAGCTTCCAGAGAGCCACGTCACTGCCACCAGTCTTGATGTGGAACCAGCTTCCAGAGAGCCACGTCACTGCCACCAGTCTTGATGTGGAACCAGCTTCCAGTGAGCCACGCCACTGCCACCAGTCTTGATGTGGAACCAGCATCCAGAGAGCCACGTCACTGTCTCCAGTCTTGATGTGGAACCAGCATCCAGAGAGCCTCGTCACTGTCTCCAGTCTTGATGTGGAACCAGCTTCCAGAGAGCCTCGTCACTGCCTCCAGTCTTGATGTGGAACCAGCTTCCAGAGAGCCACGTCACTGCCTCCAGTCTTGATGTGGAACCAGCTTCCAGAGAGCCTCGCCACTGCCTCCAGTCTTGATGTGGAACCAGCATCCAGAGAGCCTCGTCACTGCCTCCAGTCTTGATGTGGAACCAGCTTCCAGAGAGCCTCGCCACTGCCTCCAGTCTTGATACTTTCAAGCAAGGGTTGGCACTGATGTAGGAGCCACGTCTGACTGTATATAATTTTAAACCAACTTTTAACCAATTTTTCCAATTTCGCAGCATCAATTCACCGTAATTGACAATGCGCCCCAGAGTGGGATCCAGTTCAGGACTGCATGGTAGCAGAAGATGAGATAATTGAATATTTTCAATAAAATGCGCATATTGTAGATGCACATACACCAGGAACAGTCCAGAATTACACTGTTCCTGCACAGACTTACAAGAACACATAATTTCTATGTAACTTATTGAATAAATTATGTTTGTTTAACATATGGTATAGCTAGTTGTTGTTGTAGAATTCTTGACCGCCACTAATGACGAACCCTGGTATCGGTTGGTACCAGGTGGTTATCGCTTTGACGAATAAGTATCGCACAATCCACCATAGAATATCAATCACAGTAAATCCACCACCGAATACAATTGACTATATACACACTGAAATTATTTCTGAATGCTCAAATTTAGTAGGGGAATCAGGTCACACAGGAGGGGACTGCTTTGCACTTTTGTACAACTTGTATCGCAAGGAATGTAGATTTTGGATCAATCGTCTCACATGAAATTCGATTTTAGCACCACTACCGTCCCGAATTAAATAGCCCGGAATGAGATTTGAAAAGTCCACAACTAGCTTCAACAGTGAGCCACGGCTTGAGATACAGTCATTCAGATCAAGTTCTGCAACACAGGCATATATGTCATTCAGAGCTGGCTCACGGGCAGATTGCAATGATGAACATGATAGAAGGAAATGTTCAAGTGTTTCATTTTCTTCCCTACACATAGGACATATGGGGTCAACACTATTCTGGTTGAATCTGGCCCTGTTTATCTGTAACATGTATGTTCCTGTGAGGACTCTCAGCCTTGGGGGTATTCTGGAAACATCACGTGTAGAAGCCACTGTCTGTCTCAATACAGGGTGTAACTTTCCCGGAGTGAAAATACAGTTCATATGCTCCAAGGATGAGTAAAATGAAGCTTGCCTCTCAATGGTATCCTTCCAATAGCGTGTTACAACATGATGCACACCTCGCTTCCACTCCGCTTTAGTGAGAGGGTTGTCCAAAAAGAAGGACACATCTTCAAGGTTGTACTTTGTTAATATTGGTTGAATTTGGATCGCCCAAGATGCACTATTGGAGTTCTTAACAGTGACTTGTCTGGTAAAAACTTGTCTTTCGACACTGTTTACTGACTGATTACAGATGTTATTGAAGAAATTTAAAGTTTTTAGATCAAGTATTGCTTCTATTGGTAAGCTTCCACTCAATATAAAGACACTAGGATCTGCCACATTGTTAGACAGAGATAATATCTGTTTAATGGTTTTCTTATGGAAAAGTTCCACTTTAGCAACAAGCTTCTTTGCAGGCAAAACAATCTCTAGCCCGTATGTCAGGACTGGCAACACGTATAGGTTGTAGATGTTTATTGAAGTCTCAGGGTCAAGGCCGTTGTGACCATGAAGTCCAGCTCCAAGAAGACTATATAAGGCTCGCCTGGCTTTGGAGATATTGTTGTCAACATTCACCACAGCATTCTCCTGTGTGGATGTAGTTCTAAGAACACCAAGATGTGGAGCACTGGATACACTCTGGAGTGGAGCATCACCTAGTGTGAATTCTGGAGACTCTTTACTCTGTGATCTCTGGGTTGGTTTTACGTGTAGCGAGACCGTCTTCGTAGCTTGGAGAAGATATCTTTCTTGACAAGCAAAATCCTGTGACATATTGATGAGAGTTTGTGTGTCTAGTGGACAGTGACTCATAATGCAAACATCATCCGCGCATGCACAGTTGTTATACGAAATCGTACCAATTCTTCCGCCACAATCACTTTTCTCAAACTGGTCCAGGAGGGGATTAACATACAACTTATATAAGTCTGTGGAGAGTATTCCACCCTGACGGACTCCCTGCCTTACTGCGAATGAGGTGCTACAGGAGTTTCCAATTTTGACCACACTTGAGGCTTCAGAGTGCAAGGACTGAATAATAGACCAATGACCGTCTGTAATACCGGCGTGAAAAAGACGTCTAAGCATATGTTCATGTGAGACGACATCAAAAGCGGATTTAGCATCCAAAAGCACGACATGACCTGGACGTTTCTGGTCTGTACACTCACGATAAAATTCTTCAAGGATGTATGAAGCATTTAAAGGTGCAGAACCTCTGGTGAAACCACGTTGAGTTGGATTTTGAGTCGTAACAACACTCTGATGTATACGCTTCTTGATGATAGCTTCAATAACTTTACATAAAACGGGCAAAACAGTAATCCCTCTGTAGTTGCGAACATCCGAGTTTTGTCCCTTGTTTTTAAATACAGGGGAGATCACACCAAGCTTTAAACAAACTGGAACTTTTTGTTGTTCAAAGATAATGTTCACAATTTTATGTATATGTTCTAACAGAAGATCACCTCCATAAAGAATGTGTTCTATGTGTATTCCATAAACATCTGGAGCTTTACCTTTGTGAATAGATTTGACGGCTGAAATCAGTTCTTCTTTAGTTACCGTACTTGGAGCGTTTCGTCTCACTAATGGTTCAATAGATTCCATTTCCAACTCCACCATCTGGCTATAAGCAGAATCAAAACAGTCATTCCGAGAGACCTCCGCTAACTTTTCAAAGTGAGATTTAAATCCCTCCAAAACATTCTCAGCCCCAGAATAACACTGGTCATTAACATATAAATCATCAACCATTTTATTCATGGATTTACGTTGTTTGTTTAACAGCTTATACAAGAGTTTGTTGTCTCGAGTGCGTGTAGACATAATCTCTTCCCGCTCTGATGCTAACTGCTTCGCAACTGCAACACGACAATTCCTCCTAAATTCAGCTTTGCAACGCTTTTTCTCAACGAAGAGTGGATCACTGGTTGTATGTAGCCCTCCATTAGATGCCCAACGTTTATGTGCTGAACGTAAGTTTTTCAAAGAAGCCGCTATGTCCTGGTTCCAGACCTTTAACTTAGGTTTAGATGTGTATTTCTTCTTACGGGGCTTCAAAGATGAAGAGGAACTTTCCATAACATCAGTAATTCTCATTACATGGTTTACTACATCTTCGGGAGACATGTCACACGAAAAAGAATGAGCCGAGAGCTTTTCAGTTACAGCTTTTTCATAGGAATCAATGTCGATCTTGTCCCAGATTACGCGCTTCGAGATACTGTTCTCCTTTACTGAGGATGAGTGTCCACGCAACTGTAACGTACACTTTAAAGAAATGGAAATAGGGAAATGGTCCGAAACATTGGATGCCGCATTAATAATGTTTTTGTCTTTCACAATGAGAGATTTATTTCCACACGTCAAAAAATAGTCAATTTCTGAGCTAGCACAGCCATTAGGGTGTACAAATGTAACACCAGCAGATTTAAAATGAAGTTTAAAGTCACTGATAAACTCATTCAGATGCCTTCTACGGGCTGAAGAATCATCAAACGACAAATCCTCATTAACGTCCGTTCCAATCACAATGGAATGAGAGTTGGAATATTTCATTAAAATTTCATTCAGCTCATCAACACATTCAATAAAATCGTCTGTGCTTGTACTGTAACCTCTGCAGGGAAAATAGACGGAAATGAAGAGTGTCTTGTTCACATGACCTGCCTTTTCTCCCACTTCAATGCACTGGATTCTCTCCGAGCCATCGGGAATAACTTTAACAAATCTGTCCAAGTCCTTCTTCCAAAGAACGGCAACACCTGCATAGCCTCTAAGTAACTGTATAGGTGGCAAGGGGTTCCGGAAGTCTGCCCCTTTCCCTGCGTAACTACACAAAGAACTAATTTCCGTCAGTAAAGATAACTGAGTTTCAAACAACCAATGTTCTTGTATTAAAATAATGTCATGATCAATTAACAGTTCATTTATTGTATGTGTGGAAGTTTTTACATTTTTACAGTTATAAGACGCGACATTAAGAGTGTGACCTCCCTTATCGGATCATTGTGACGTCAAGTCAACAACCTCAGACGAAGTACTGCGGGGTGTTTTACTAGAGGATATGTCAATCTCTGAATGAGTAGAGTGTGACGCGGCATGAGCAGGTCGTGAGCAGCTCGAGGTAACTACAGTGGTATAAGGTTCAGCCATCCCTTCATTGGTAGACTTATCTTGCCGACATCCAGCACCCATATCTCCATGTGCGTTCGACCTGGAATTTGGTTGCAATGTACGGACGGTGGAGCTAGCGCTGGATGAAGACCCCTGGTACAGATGTGGCACAGCCTGCCTCTGTATCGGGTTACTGGTTGCAGCAGTCGGTAGGTTGGTTGCGGATGGTGAGTTGACCCCACTATTGTAGAAGCCTGTGACAGCCTGGGGTGGTGGCACACTCATATTGATCGGTGGCACAAGGGGTACGGGGGGGGTGATGGGTCCCTGTCTTAGGGAAAATAGGTGGATTAGCAGGATTCATGAAGAGTGGACGACCAACAAAAGGTATTGAGGAGCTAATATCTGGCTGGAGTACCGGAGCCTTTGGAGGCATAGGGACCGAACTAGTATTCTGTTCCTGTATAGGGTTTGGGCTGACAACTTTCTGTTCCAGCAAATCAATCTGCCTGTTCATCTGTGAGAACACAATATCACTAATGCGGTCATGTAGACGATGGCATTGCGTAAGAAATTTAGAAGAAAAAGGATTTTCTACTTCAACTGGTTCGGAATTCGCTTTCGAGAAAGTGCTACTACCAGTCGCGCAACCATGCGGATCTGTACGAGTGTTTCCCTCAATGGATGTAATGTGTGCTTTTAAAGTTTTGATGGTTGACTGCATTTCCAGAGTTTGATTCTCAAATCTTTTAATTTGTGTTTCCATTCGGACTTTATCCTTCGCCAAATCATCAAGCCTCTTCTCTTTAAGTCTAAGGTCACGATCCCATTTAGTCAGTCGGAGCTCCTTGGCACGCAACTCTGCCATATTAATACACTTATTACAGGAGTTGACACTGGCGGGAGCAGTATGAGGAGACGAAACATTCCCTTGTAAAGAATGAGTGCCAGCAACGGGGGCTGTGACAGGACTAGCCGAGACGAAAAATGAAGAAGAGTCTGTCTGAGATACTCCGGAAGCATCATTATCTAAATCCTGTTGGTTACGATCAGCAAGACAGGATAGACAGTACAGATCAGAGTTCTTTGTAATAAGACACTTGATGTGAAAGTTATTCGCGCAAAGTACACATACCTCCTGGACGCCACTTCCTATAGCTTTGGAACACTGCCCACAAACCGGAACGCTCTGTTCATCTGTATCACATTCATCTGTCAGGACATCCATGGCAGAACCACCAGCCGTGTGTGCAGATGGAAGTGAGAGCAAATGCCTGGTGTCTGTACGTGGTGGCACTATACTATCCTTCTGTGGTACACGCAGCTTTTTAACACAAAATTTACAAATATAAGGGGCATTTGGATCACTTTTCTTGTTCTCAGCCTTTTCCTGTTGTGTAAGCTTCTCACAGGACGGATGAATCCAATGACGACCAACTGTACAGAGAGTACCTGTTCGAACGCATTTACTATTACATTTCGGACAAGTGTTGGATGCTTCCTTCACGATAGCCGCAAGGTCTTGTGAGGATAAGAGAGGACGAGGTGAGGGTGGTGGGGAGTGAGACGTGTAGTCTCCACCACTAATGTCAACATCACTCCTGAATTTAAGGATAGCCTCCTCAAGGATGCTATTGAGGTGCGAGAGGTTCGAACCAGAATCAGTCTTTGCGGAATTAAAGAACTTCTGAATGTGCGGGCAGTCTATCTCTGGAAATAGATTTTTGTTTTTTTCCATTGATCATACATCTAGAGGTAGTCTCATAAAGGTTGAGGGTATATGAGGATGATTCATGAGCCACACGAATGACAGTATGCACTAGGTTTCCTTTCGTATCTGGATGTTCTGTAATATCAGCGTTAGAGTTTTTATGAAATGTTTTAATTTGCCTATAGTATCTCAAGCAGGCCATCTTATATAACAGATAAGTGGCCGCATCAGCCTCAACCACTAAGTTCTCGTCTTTAACGAACAGCGCAATATTTGCGGAACGTCTCGATGCAGCGAGTTTCTTGGCTAGCATACTATCAATATTTAGCTCATAGTCAATAGAATGGTTAACGACGACAGACGCAGGGCACGAGGGTACATCATCAGACGTTACAACATCCTTTACAACGACAGATCCGGAGGAACTGCTTACAGTCTTTAACAACGCCATTGCACACATCACGAAGAAGAGAAAAAAAGCCGGCAGCAAAGGGGAACCGTCCTGTGTGACCCGCGATCAGCCTTAAAACATTTACACCTTGAACCTGAATACTGTTCTGTCACTGTGTAAAAATAAAATGAGTTTCTATCTGTCTCCGACTACTTAAAAACTAAAAAGCTAGTCTGTTCATAGGGTACCAACACAACACACAACTGGAATGTGATAAAAGACCGATTCGGACTGTTTATCTATTAAAAATGTTAAAGATTGTTAAAAATTTTATAAAAATTTTCTCGATTTCAAGATGGCTGACCAAAGCCCTGCGGGCACACACTGATAAAATCAGACATAAAATGTATATTTCACGGTTAAAATGTTAAAACTGTTTTTAAAACATAAAAGCAATGTTTGAGAGTTCTTTTACAACCAAAACCCTGTCTTAAAACCGATAAACGAGCATAAAATTTCTGTTTTCTCAGAGCTCAACACCAGCACCGCATCATTCATCATTCATCCACCACCATTTAGTTTGCGATAGAAAAAATCGTGTGTTTTTTTAAAGATTTCTGAAAATCTATTTATCACATTTTGGTAACAAATTACACACTACTACAATAACTTCCTACCTACTCCCATTTTGAATTTCATATATTAAGCAAAGACCTAAATTACAAAGACCTGTAATTTAGGTCTTTGTAATTTAGGTCTTTGTATTAAGTCACCAATTAAAAGACATTTATTCTTTATTACATATTGGAATTACATGCGTATTTACAGTTTAACGCAGGGAGGTAATCTGGTATTCCATTAATGATTTACTATCAATTATTTAACCGTTACAATCCGTGATCGGCGAGATTAAGATTGCTGTTATAAAGACAAGACTTAGGAGGCCCTTGTGATTCCGGTTATTCAGGTGTGTCGCCGATAAACAATAAACAGCAATAAAATGTACTTCGTCATATTCACAGACGGGCCTCGCATGTTTTAAATCAAATAGGTTGCAAATACGCAAATATACCGTTATGCGTATCACATGACCGTGCAATTTGCTGTTGCAAGTATCAAAAGTTCATTCTTGTAGGTGTAATAATTAAAGAGAAATATTTAAAAAGCACGATTTTTTTCTATCGCAAACTAGCTACAACATATTTGTTTTTGTAATGTCGTGTAAGAGCGACTACTCTGCATAAACTATTAGAATAGTTTTATGGAGTTGTTTCCCTTAGTACACGGAAATCGCCACGTCATAGCCGGTGTGCTGTCACAAAAACAAAATGGCGACCTCGTTGAGGGAGAAACAAATTATCGCTTTGAAGCGAATGCTGAACTTCAACACTCCTGTGAATAAATCTAATAACGCAGAACCACAATGGAAAGTTTTGGTATACGATAGATTTGGTCAGGATATTATATCCCCACTGCTAGGTGTGAAAGAATTACGTGATTTGGGGGTGACGTTACATCTCAACTTGCATTCTGACAGAGATGCTATCACCGATGTTCCGGCCGTGTATTTTGTCATGCCAACAGAAGACAACGTTCAGAGAATATGTCGAGATCTACAGAATCAACTTTACGATTCTTATTACCTCAATTTCATATCTGCCATTCCGAGACAGAAACTTGAAGACTTGGCTAGTGCTGGCATACATAGCAATAGTGTACCACAGATTTCTAAAGTATTCGACCAATATTTGAACTTTATATCTCTAGAAGATGACATGTTTACGTTACGACATCAGGACCGTGACAGTATATCATACTATTCTATAAATCGTGGAGATGTGAAGGACACAGACATGGAACAGATTATGGACACCATTGTTGATAGTTTATTCTCCGTGTTTGTCACTTTAGGAATAGTTCCCATCATTCGATGTCCGAGAGGAAATGCTGCGGAAATGGTCGCTGAAAAGTTGGACAAAAAATTACGAGAAAATTTACGAGATGCTAGAAATAGTTTCTTCACAGCGGAAAGTGTTCAAGCCGGCCAGTTCAGTTTCCAGCGACCACTATTGGTTTTACTGGACAGAAATCTTGATATAGCTACCATGTTACATCATACATGGACGTATCAAGCACTCGGTCACGATGTATTAAACCTTAAACTTAACCGTGTTGAGATAGAAGAAGCGTCGGAGGTGAGATCACCAGGTGGTACACGTCCAAGCAAGAAGATAAAAGCTTACGATCTAAATGCTGCCGATAGGTGGGTTACATGGTTAATATATTCTATACATATATTGAACTTTATTATTGTCCTCTACAGTACCGCAATGTAGAATTAATACTCGCCTGTCTTCAAGAACATTATCAAAGAGTCTAAACATTGACACACCGGTGAGTTCTCATTGGTCAACATTGACACACCTCCCAAACCAGCGAGTTCTCATTGGTCAACATTGACTTACCTTCCAAACTTGTGTGTTTTCATTGGTCAACATTAACATACCTTCCAAACCGGTGAGTTCTCATTGGTCAACATTAACATACCTTCCAAACCGGCGAGTTCTCATTGGTCAACATTGACACACCTTCCAAACCGGCAAGTTCTCATTGGTCAACATTGACACACCTTCCAAACCGGCGAGTTCTCATTGGTCAACATTGGAAATTGGTGAGATCTCATTGGTCAACATTCAAACATCTTACAGACTAGTGGAAGTTGAATGCTTGAAATAGTTATAACTTATAAAATTATATAGTTATTCTATGGCAGTTTATATAAATGTAACTTACTGATTTATTTCACTTTTTTATCTAGATTGATTGTTTACTTGTAGATTCTGGCAGATACAGAAAGGTAGTCCATTCCCTACAGTAGCTGAAGCTGTACAGGAAGAATTAGATGCTTACAGAGCTAAGGAAGATGAAGTTAAAACATTGAAAGCTGCTATGGGTATAGAGGGAGAAGATGAATCGGCTATCAGTATGTTGTCGGATAACACAGCCAAGTTATCTACGGCTATGAGTTCTCTACCAGAATTACTGGAGCAGAAACGTTTGATTGATATGCACACTAACGTAGCGACAGCTCTACTTGATCAGATCAAGTCTCGTAAATTAGATGTTTACTTTGAAACAGAAGAGAAGTTAATGAGTAAAGCTGCCCTAGATAATCTGATGGAGATAATATCGGATCCTGAAGCCGGTACACCCGATGATAAACTCAGACTTTTCCTGATAGCTTTGATTTGTGGACCAACATTAAGTGATTCCCAGATAGATCAATATTGTATCGCTCTACAAGCTGCTAATTGTGATATATCGGCATTGTCTTACATTCGTAGATGGAAATCTTACACTAAGATGACAGCAGCACCAAGTCAGTATGGTGGAGGTGGTACTAAAACTGTCAACATGTTCTCAAAGTTGATGTCGCAAGGATCACAGTTTTTTATGGAGGGTGTTAAAAACTTGGTAATTAAGAAACATAATCTGCCGGCCACTCGAATTGTTGATGCTTTGATGGAAATGAAAACAATGCAGGATATTGAAGACTATAGATATTTTGATCCTAAACTTTTGCGAGCAGATTCCACGATTCCTCGAAGCCGCTCTCCGTTTCAAGAGGCTTACGTGTTTGTTATTGGTGGGGGCAACTATATAGAATACCAAAATCTTGTTGACTACGCGAAAGGAAAGTCAACAACTGTTCCTAAGAAAGTTGTGTACGGTTGTAGTGATTTATCAAATGCTTCAGAATTTCTGAAACAATTAGGAAGATTGGGACAAGAGATGGGTCGCTGATTAATAGAGATAGGAATATTGGGACAAGAGTTGGGTCGCTGATTGAGAGAGATAGGAATATTAGGACAAGAGTTGGGTCGCTGATTGAGAGAGATTTATTTGTTATACACAGGGTGTTCAAAAAGCTTGCTCTCAAAATTTAAAATCAAGTCAAGTTTCTTTTTAGCTAGATATGAACATTAAAAAAAAATTGTAGTAGACAAGTTTAATTTCTTACTTTAATTGCAAAATTTCATGCCAGAAAGATTTTAACAATGGTAGAACTCTCTGGACTGTAACAGGAATAACCTGGACTGTAACAGGAATAGCCTGGTAGAACTCTCTGGACTGTAACAGGAATAACCTGGTAGAACTCTCTGGACTGTAACAGGAATAACCTTGTAGAACCCTCTGGACTGTAACAGGAATAGCCTGGTAGAACCCTCTGGACTGTAACAGGAATAACCTCGTAGAACCCTCTGGACTGTAACAGGAATAACCTGGTAGAACCCTCTGGACTGTAACAGGAATAACCTGGTAGAACTCTCTGGACTGTAACAGGAATAACCTGGTAGAACCCTCTGGACTGTAACAGGAATAGCCTGGTAGAACCCTCTGGACTGTAACAGGAAATGTTAGAACCCTCTGGACTGTAACAGGAATACCCTGGTAGAACCCTCTGGACTGTAACAGGAATAACCTGGTAGAACTCTCTGGACTGTAACAGGAATAACCGGAACATTTTACCTTCTGAGGTCAGAAAATTGAATTAATTAAGAGAACTTGAAAATTGAGAACAAATTAATTTTACACTCTGTATAATATACATACAACAAGTATAAATGTGCATTGGATGAAATAAGCTTCTTTTAGACCATCATTGAAATAATGGTTTGTCATAGATACAATGTTAGTGTGGAGATACAATGTTAGTGTGGAGATACAATGTTAGTGTGTGATTGTAAAAAACAGCTCATACTGTCAAATCATTTATTTTTGATGTGAAGAAATTTTGTGGTTCTGATAAAAAACATCATTTTGATAAAAATTATTGTTCGATTGGATTTGATTTTGTGGTAGAAGGTGAACCATGAAATCCACAAAATTTAATCCCCAACAAAAATTAATGATTTTACAGCATGCTGGTTGATGATAGATGTGTTAGTTTTAATCAGTTAACTGTATGTATCACTATATGTACCGTATGTACCGTATGTATGTATGTATGACTGTGCTATCTAATCATGTGTTCTAATGTCACCTGGGGTAACTAGGACATCATGCTATTATTGATTTATCACATACCAGTGATCATACATGTGAGAACTAACCACGTGATCATACATGTGAGAACTAACCACGAGACAATGTTCTCCAACATGTATGTATGTATGATTTAGATATGTGTCATGTGACCAGCTTTCAGTACAATAACATAAGGTTCACCAGTCCTGCTTAAATACAAGATTTCTTATGTTGTTTTCACCCAGTAACTTGCTGTCTTTCAGATCAAAGTTTCTTAAACTTGCTACCGGTATTAAACGGTATTAAACGCTTAATAGTTTTTGTTTTCATGGCTTGCACAGTCCTGGAAAAGTCCTTGAATTCGGTCTTAACTTTTATAAATTTAATCTTAAAAATTACTTGAATGCAATTCCAATTAAGTGTTGCCTTGAAAAATGTCAAAATTGTACTTGATTTTAACTGAAAATACTTGAAATTTGACAAACAGCACATTATAAGTGAATTGATTTTGTCAAAATAACTTCATTATTATGTGCGTAAAAATACCAGAAGTAAAAACTGTACTTATTTTTTCGTGAAATCATGAAAACATACGAGTGTTAGTCACTGGTGCATAATGAATTGAGTGCAATATGGTATTTTTATGTATGAAGTTTCATGTTTATCTAAAACTACACTGAGCAGTTTTCATGCCCCAGTGTCTATAACACCGTGTTACATTGTAAACTACACTGAGCAGTTTTCATGCCCCAGTGTCTATAACACCGTGTTACATTGTAAACTACACTGAGCAGTTTTCATGCCCCAGCGTCTATAACACCGTGTTACATTGTAAACTACACTGAGCAGTATTCATGCCCCAGCGTCTATAACACTGTGTTACATTGTAAACTACACTGAGCAGTTTTCATGCCCCAGCGTCTATAACACCGTGTTACATTGTAAACTACACTGAGCAGTTTTCATGCCCCAGCGTCTATAACACCGTGTTACATTGTAAACTACACTGAGCAGTTTTCATGCCCCAGCGTCTATAACACCGTGTTACATTGTAAACTACACTGAGCAGTTTTCATGCCATAGCGTCTATAACACCGTGTTACATTGTAAACTACACTGAGCAGTTTTCATGCCATAGCGTCTATAACACCGTGTTACATTGTAAACTACACTGAGCAGTTTTCATGCCCCAGCGTCTATAACACCGTGTTACATTGTAAACTACACTGAGCAGTTTTCATGCCCCAGCGTCTATAACACCGTGTTACATTGTAAACTACACTGAGCAGTCTTCATGCCCCAGCATCTATAACACCGTGTTACATTGTAAACTACACTGAGCAGTTTTCATGCCCCAGCGTCTATAACACCGTGTTACATTGTAAACTACACTGAGCAGTTTTCATGCCATAGCGTCTATAACACCGTGTTACATTGTAAACTACACTGAGCAGTTTTCATGCCCCAGCGTCTATAACACCGTGTTACATTGTAAACTACACTGAGCAGTTTTCATGCCCCAGCGTCTATAACACCATGTTACATTGTAAACTACACTGAGCAGTTTTCATGCCATAGCGTCTATAACACCGTGTTACATTGTAAACTACACTGAGCAGTTTTCATGCCCCAGCGTCTATAACACCGTGTTACATTGTAAACTACACTGAGCAGTCTTCATGCCCCAGCGTCTATAATACCATGTTACATTGTAAACTACACTGAGCAGTTTTCATGCCATAGCGTCTATAACACCGTGTTACATTGTAAACTACACTGAGCAGTTTTCATGCCATAGCGTCTATAACACCGTGTTACATTGTAAACTACACTGAGCAGTCTTCATGCCCCAGCGTCTATAATACCATGTTACATTGTAAACTACACTGAGCAGTTTTCATGCCATAGCCTCTATAACACCGTGTTACATTGTAAACTACACTGAGCAGTCTTCATGCCCCAGCGTCTATAATACCGTGTTACATTGTAAACTACACTGAGCAGTTTTCATGCCATAGCGTCTATAACACCGTGTTACATTGTAAACTACACTGAGCAGTTTTCATGCCATAGCGTCTATAACACCGTGTTACATTGTAAACTACACTGAGCAGTCTTCATGCCCCAGCGTCTATAACACTGTGTTACATTGTAAACTACACTGAGCAGTTTTCATGCCCCAGCATCTATAACACTGTGTTACATTGTAAACTACACTCAGCAGTCTTCATGCCCCAGCGTCTATAACACCGTGTTACATTGTAAACTACACTGAGCAGTCTTCATGCCCCAGCGTCTATAACACCGTGTTACATTGTAAACTACACTGAGCAGTTTTCATGCCCCAGCGTCTATAACACTGTGTTACATTGTAAACTACACTGAGCAGTCTTCATGCCCCAGCATCTATAACACTGTGTTACATTGTAAACTACACTGAACAGTCTTCATGCCCCAGCGTCTATAACACTGTGTTACATTGTAAACTACACTGAGCAGTTTTCATGCCCCAGCGTCTATAACACCGTGTTACATTGTAAACTACACTGAGCAGTTTTCATGCCCAAGCGTCTATAACACCGTGTTACATTGTAAACTACACTGAGCAGTCTTCATGCCCCTGCGTCTATAACACCGTGTTACATTGTAAACTACACTGAGCAGTTTTCATGCCCCAGCGTCTATAACACCGTGTTACATTGTAAACTACACTGAGCAGTCTTCATGCCCCAGCGTCTATAACACCGTGTTACATTGTACACTACACTGAGCAGTTTTCATGCCCCAGCGTCTATAATACCGTGTTACATTGTACACTACACTGAGCAGATTTCATGCCCCAGCGTCTATAACACCGTGTTACATTGTACACTACACTGAGCAGTTTTCATTCCCCAGCGTCTATAACACCGTGTTACATTGTACACTACACTGAGCAGTTTTCATGCCCCAGCGTCTATAACACCGTGTTACATTGTACACTACACTGAGCAGTTTTCATGCCCCAGCGTCTATAACACCGTGTTACATTGTAAACTACACTGAGCAGTTTTCATGCCCCAGCGTCTATAACACCGTGTTACATTGTACACTACACTGAGCAGTTTTCATGCCCCAGCGTCTATAACACCGTGTTACATTGTAAACTACACTGAGCAGTTTTCATGCCCCAGCATCTATAATACCGTGTTACATTGTAAACTACACTGAGCAGTTTTCATGCCCCAGCATCTATAATACCGTGTTACATTGTAAACTACAATGAGCAGTTTTCATGCCCCAGCATCTATAATACCGTGTTACATTGTAAACTACACTGAGCATTTTTCATGCCCCAGCATCTATAATACCGTGTTACATTGTAAACTACTCTGAGCAGTTTTATAATACCGTGTTACATTGTAAACTACACTGAGCAGTTTTCATACCCCAGCATCTTTTTTTTTTTTTTTTTGGATTTTCTCTTTATTTGATACATTTTTTTTTTTTTTTGGAAGTTTTATTTCGTTTTTCTAAACATACAAATCACATAACATAATATACATGTTTATGTATATACACATATATGATACATCACAGGGTGTTGATTTCAATTTGTACAAAAATAAGATAATGGTAGTATAAAGTAAACTCAGTCAGTTAGTCGTAAAATATATACTTGATGTTTTAGTAGCATTATGTTAATTCACATATTCTGACACAAACAGGAAGTATTCTAGAGTATAAGTATAGTAAGCATGGTTACTAAACAATAACAGAACTATATGTAAAAACAAATACACATATTGATTGCTGGAATTAGTAGAGAAGTTGGGTTTCTTTTTGTAGTTAAATTAATGGAAGGTGATTGTTGAAGGCTGTTATGAAGCGGTCGTTGACATTTCTCTTTTTTAGATAGATGCCTAGAGTTTTATATTCGTATGTGAAAATTTTGTAGAGGTTGTTGGTTTTAGTCCAGTTGTCACTTTCAAAATATGCTTTACTGATGCAGAAGCCTATCAGCGATAGTATTTGATTCATATAGAAATATTTGTTATAACTTATTTTATATCCAAGTATTATATGTTTAAGATTCCTGATGTTTATAATTATACCACAGCTATTGAATACAGTTTGGATCTCGGTCCATAGTTTATTCGTTTGTGGGCATTCAATAAAAAGATGATTGAGTGTTTCTTTCACGTTACATATATGGCAATTTTCTGTTTCAGATATTTTCCATCTGAATCTTAATTCATTTGTAGTAAATATGTTGTGAAGGATTCTATACTTAAATTGTTTTACTCTATTATCTTGGATTAAATGTATGAAGGAATATACTGCAAACCAGTCAATGTCTAGGTTTAGTATTGTTTCCCAATGGGTATGCATATATGGTTTAGTGAATTTAGATGATACTAGATACTTATAAATGTTGTTGCTCTTGACATTTTCAAGTTTTAGTTTATTTATTTTTATTTCGAGAGAGGTATTAACTAAGGTTTGTTTTGAATCTGTAGATTTTAGAATTTGTTTCCAAGATTTAGGAATTGAGTGTAGTAGTTTGCTGTATTCTGATATCCAGTTGTGTGTGTTTATGAGTTTGTTACGAATTGTTAGTGAACTTAGGTTACCGTTTCCGTCAAGTAAGTCATTAATGAAGAGTATATTTGAGTTTATCCAGTTCGGGTATATAAGGCTTTTCCCGTTATGTTTTATATGTTTGTTTCCCCATATTATTTGTTTGCGTATTTGTCGGAAATTCGTAATTTCTGTTTTATTTGTGTTGTTTAACTCTAACCATATATTTACGATGTCTTCATAGAATGGTGGTAGTTTTAAATCTAGAAGTTTTTTGTTGTTCATATTCATGTAGAATAGTAGAAATGTTTTTCCATATGGTTTAAAGTATACATTTGGTATCAGCTTCCATCTCGCTGTGTTGGTATTATCGCATAAAGCTTGTACCCATTTTATTTTTAATGATTTTATATATGACTGTATGTCTATCATTTCTAGTCCGCCTAGTCTTTTTTCGCCAATTATTGTTGTTCGTTTAATTTTATCTCTTTTTCCATTCCATAGAAAATTGTAAAACATAGTTTCAATTTGTTTTGTAATATTTTCTGGAACTATCAAAGAGTGAAAGAGATATGTAAATTTTGGTAACAGAAGTGATTTTAAGACTTGTATTTTCCCGAAATATGTAAGATTTCTTTTTTTCCAGTTATTAATTGTTGTTTTGCATGATTCTAGTTTTTCATTCCAGTTCAGTTTATTACATGCTGCTTGGTCTGTTCCAAAGTAGACGCCTAATGCTTTTATTGGTTTATTTTGCCATTGTATACCACCGGGAGAGCGATTACAATTTTTTAGTGAGCCTATCCAAATACCTACTGTTTTGTTTTTATTTAATTGTAGCCCTGATAATTTGCCGAAGTTGTCTATTATAGTTAAAGCGTAATTAACTTCTTGTTCGGATTTAACGAATAAAGTTGTATCGTCAGCTAACTGGGATATTTTTATATTATCTACGTCATTTGGTTGTATACCTTTAATATCAGGTGAGTTTCTAATGTTAATTGACAATAATTCAACAACTATAATAAAGATTAATGCAGAGATTGGACAGCCTTGTCTTATTCCACGTTGTAAATTAAAGCATTGTGATCTCCAACCGTTATTTAAAATGCATGTTTTAATATTTGAATACATTGTTTTAATCCAGTTTATGAACATATCTTTAAAACCGAAATGTTTCAGGGCACTGAACATGAAAGTCCATTCAACTGTGTCGAAAGCTTTTCTGAAATCTAAAAATAGGATTGCGCTTTCGATTTGTAGTTTTTCTGCGTAATCTATGATATCTTGAATTTGACGAATGTTGTTTCCAATAAATCTATTTTTTATGTAACCTTGTTGATCAGAATTAATTATTTTATGTATAACTTTTTGTATTCTGTTTGATAGAACTTTTGCTGCAATTTTGTAATCGTTATTTAGTAGAGTGATAGGTCTCCAGTTTTCTAGACAGTGTGGATCTCCTTTTTTATACGATAAGGATAGTACACCTAATTTTTGAGATGCAGATAATTCATTTTTCATGTACCCTTCATTTAAGGAGTCTGTCACAAGTTTTCCGATAATATTCCAGAAGTGTTTATAAAATTCAGAGGTAAGACCATCAAGTCCTGGACTTTTGTTATTAAGCATATTGTTTACAGCGTTTTCACATTCTTTCGTGTTTAAAAGACCTTCGCATAGGTTGGTTTCGGTATCATTTAAAATATAATCTGGTTTCGTTTTTCTTAAATAGTTATCAATATCTGTTTTACATGTATTAGTAGAGGAATATAGATTTTTATAATATATTACCTCTTCTTCGAGTATTGTAGTTGTATCTGTTATGATACGATCGTTTACTTTTAGTGTGTGAAGTGTTTTTCTTGATTGTCGTGATTTTTCAAGATTCAAGAAGTATTTCGTATTTTTTTCTGAATAGTTTAGTTGGAATACTTTAGATCTTATTTGTGCACCTTTAGCTTTAACATCGTAGTATGTTTGTAGTTCTAATTCAATTTTTCTGATATTTTCTCTTATGTTGTTGTTATTTTTTGGTTCTTGTTCGTATAATTCTGAAAGCTGTTTTTCAAGGTTTGTAATTCTATCGTTCTTACATTTTGATTTTTTCTTAGAATATGCGATAGTTTGATCTTGGATATCTATTTTACAGAGTTCCCATAGAGTTTGCTTTGAAGCATGTTCTCTTGTTTTAGTGTAGTTATCTATTACTTTAGTTATGTATTCGGTGTATTCAACGTCTTCTAATAAACTGTTGTTAAATTTCCAGTAACCTGGACCACGTTTAGATGGGGTATCAAGTTTTAATGAAACTGCTTGGTGATCTGTGAATGTAATACTAGCGGGTCTAATATCTGAGCTTAGAACAATCGGAGTTAAATTTTCGCATCTTTACCACCGTGTTACATTGTAAACTACACTGAGCAGTTTTCATTCCCCAGCATCTATAATACCGTGTAAAATTGTAAACTACACTGAGCAGTTTTCATGCCCCAGCGTCTATAACACCGTGTTACATTGTAAACTACACTGAGCAGTTTTCATGCCCCAGCGTCTATAACACGGTGTTACATTGTAAACTACACTGAGCAGTTTTCATGCCCCAGCGTCTATAACACCGTGTTACATTATAAACTACACTGAGCAGTTTTCATGCCATAGCGTCTATAACAACGTGTTACATTGTAAACTACACTGAGCAGTTTTCATGCCCCAGGGTCTATAACACCGTGTTACATTCTAAACTACACTGAGCAGTTTTCATGCCATAGCATCTATAACACTGTGTTACATTGTAAACTACACTGAGCAGTATTCATGCCCCAGCGTCTATAACACCGTGTTACATTGTAAACTACACTGAGCAGTTTTCATGCCCCAGCGTCTATAACACCGTGTTACATTGTAAACTACACTGAGCAGTTTTCATGCCCCAGCGTCTATAACACCGTGTTACATTGTAAACTACACTGAGCAGTTTTCATGCCCCAGCGTCTATAACACCGTGTTACATTGTAAACTACACTGAGCAGTTTTCATGCCATAGCGTCTATAACACCGTGTTACATTGTAAACTACACTGAGCAGTTTTCATGCCCCAGCGTCTATAACACCGTGTTACATTGTAAACTACACTGAGCAGTTTTCATGCCCCAGCGTCTATAACACCGTGTTACATTGTAAACTACACTGAGCAGTTTTCATGCCCCAGCGTCTATAACACCGTGTTACATTGTAAACTACACTGAGCAGTCTTCATGCCCCAGCGTCTATAACACCGTGTTACATTGTAAACTACACTGAGCAGTTTTCATGCCCCAGCGTCTATAACACCGTGTTACATTGTAAACTACACTGAGCAGTTTTCATGCCATAGCGTCTATAACACCGTGTTACATTGTAAACTACACTGAGCAGTTTTCATGCCCCAGCGTCTATAACACCGTGTTACATTGTAAACTACACTGAGCAGTTTTCATGCCCCAGCGTCTATAACACCGTGTTACATTGTAAACTACACTGAGCAGTTTTCATGCCATAGCGTCTATAACACCGTGTTACATTGTAAACTACACTGAGCAGTTTTCATGCCCCAGCGTCTATAACACCGTGTTACATTGTAAACTACACTGAGCAGTCTTCATGCCCCAGCGTCTATAATACCGTGTTACATTGTAAACTACACTGAGCAGTTTTCATGCCATAGCGTCTATAACACCGTGTTACATTGTAAACTACACTGAGCAGTTTTCATGCCATAGCGTCTATAACACCGTGTTACATTGTAAACTACACTGAGCAGTCTTCATGCCCCAGCGTCTATAATACCATGTTACATTGTAAACTACACTGAGCAGTTTTCATGCCATAGCCTCTATAACACCGTGTTACATTGTAAACTACACTGAGCAGTCTTCATGCCCCAGCGTCTATAATACCGTGTTACATTGTAAACTACACTGAGCAGTTTTCATGCCATAGCGTCTATAACACCGTGTTACATTGTAAACTACACTGAGCAGTTTTCATGCCATAGCGTCTATAACACCGTGTTACATTGTAAACTACACTGAGCAGTCTTCATGCCCCAGCGTCTATAACACTGTGTTACATTGTAAACTACACTGAGCAGTTTTCATGCCCCAGCATCTATAACACTGTGTTACATTGTAAACTACACTCAGCAGTCTTCATGCCCCAGCGTCTATAACACCGTGTTACATTGTAAACTACACTGAGCAGTCTTCATGCCCCAGCGTCTATAACACCGTGTTACATTGTAAACTACACTGAGCAGTTTTCATGCCCCAGCGTCTATAACACTGTGTTACATTGTAAACTACACTGAGCAGTCTTCATGCCCCAGCATCTATAACACTGTGTTACATTGTAAACTACACTGAACAGTCTTCATGCCCCAGCGTCTATAACACTGTGTTACATTGTAAACTACACTGAGCAGTTTTCATGCCCCAGCGTCTATAACACCGTGTTACATTGTAAACTACACTGAGCAGTTTTCATGCCCAAGCGTCTATAACACCGTGTTACATTGTAAACTACACTGAGCAGTCTTCATGCCCCTGCGTCTATAACACCGTGTTACATTGTAAACTACACTGAGCAGTTTTCATGCCCCAGCGTCTATAACACCGTGTTACATTGTAAACTACACTGAGCAGTCTTCATGCCCCAGCGTCTATAACACCGTGTTACATTGTACACTACACTGAGCAGTTTTCATGCCCCAGCGTCTATAATACCGTGTTACATTGTACACTACACTGAGCAGATTTCATGCCCCAGCGTCTATAACACCGTGTTACATTGTACACTACACTGAGCAGTTTTCATTCCCCAGCGTCTATAACACCGTGTTACATTGTACACTACACTGAGCAGTTTTCATGCCCCAGCGTCTATAACACCGTGTTACATTGTACACTACACTGAGCAGTTTTCATGCCCCAGCGTCTATAACACCGTGTTACATTGTAAACTACACTGAGCAGTTTTCATGCCCCAGCGTCTATAACACCGTGTTACATTGTACACTACACTGAGCAGTTTTCATGCCCCAGCGTCTATAACACCGTGTTACATTGTAAACTACACTGAGCAGTTTTCATGCCCCAGCATCTATAATACCGTGTTACATTGTAAACTACACTGAGCAGTTTTCATGCCCCAGCATCTATAATACCGTGTTACATTGTAAACTACAATGAGCAGTTTTCATGCCCCAGCATCTATAATACCGTGTTACATTGTAAACTACACTGAGCATTTTTCATGCCCCAGCATCTATAATACCGTGTTACATTGTAAACTACTCTGAGCAGTTTTATAATACCGTGTTACATTGTAAACTACACTGAGCAGTTTTCATACCCCAGCATCTTTACCACCGTGTTACATTGTAAACTACACTGAGCAGTTTTCATTCCCCAGCATCTATAATACCGTGTAAAATTGTAAACTACACTGAGCAGTTTTCATGCCCCAGCGTCTATAACACCGTGTTACATTGTAAACTACACTGAGCAGTTTTCATGCCCCAGCGTCTATAACACGGTGTTACATTGTAAACTACACTGAGCAGTTTTCATGCCCCAGCGTCTATAACACCGTGTTACATTATAAACTACACTGAGCAGTTTTCATGCCATAGCGTCTATAACAACGTGTTACATTGTAAACTACACTGAGCAGTTTTCATGCCCCAGGGTCTATAACACCGTGTTACATTCTAAACTACACTGAGCAGTTTTCATGCCATAGCATCTATAACACTGCGTTACATTGTAAACTACACTGAGCAGTTTTCATGCCATAGCGTCTATAACACCGTGTTACATTGTAAACTACACTGAGCAGTCTTCATGCCCCAGCGTCTATAACACTGTGTTACATTGTAAACTACACTGAGCAGTTTTCATGCCCCAGCATCTATAACACTGTGTTACATTGTAAACTACACTCAGCAGTCTTCATGCCCCAGCGTCTATAACACCGTGTTACATTGTAAACTACACTGAGCAGTCTTCATGCCCCAGCGTCTATAACACCGTGTTACATTGTAAACTACACTGAGCAGTTTTCATGCCCCAGCGTCTATAACACTGTGTTACATTGTAAACTACACTGAGCAGTCTTCATGCCCCAGCGTCTATAACACTGTGTTACATTGTAAACTACACTGAACAGTCTTCATGCCCCAGCGTCTATAACACTGTGTTACATTGTAAACTACACTGAGCAGTTTTCATGCCCCAGCGTCTATAACACCGTGTTACATTGTAAACTACACTGAGCAGTTTTCATGCCCAATCGTCTATAACACCGTGTTACATTGTAAACTACACTGAGCAGTCTTCATGCCCCTGCGTCTATAACACCGTGTTACATTGTAAACTACACTGAGCAGTTTTCATGCCCCAGCGTCTATAACACCGTGTTACATTGTAAACTACACTGAGCAGTCTTCATGCCCCAGCGTCTATAACACTGTGTTACATTGTACACTACACTGAGCAGTTTTCATGCCCCAGCGTCTATAATACCGTGTTACATTGTACACTACACTGAGCAGATTTCATGCCCCAGCGTCTATAACACCGTGTTACATTGTACACTACACTGAGCAGTTTTCATTCCCCAGCGTCTATAACACCGTGTTACATTGTACACTACACTGAGCAGTTTTCATGCCCCAGCGTCTATAACACCGTGTTACATTGTACACTACACTGAGCAGTTTTCATGCCCCAGCGTCTATAACACCGTGTTACATTGTAAACTACACTGAGCAGTTTTCATGCCCCAGCGTCTATAACACCGTGTTACATTGTACACTACACTGAGCAGTTTTCATGCCCCAGCGTCTATAACACCGTGTTACATTGTAAACTACACTGAGCAGTTTTCATGCCCCAGCATCTATAATACCGTGTTACATTGTAAACTACACTGAGCAGTTTTCATGCCCCAGCATCTATAATACCGTGTTACATTGTAAACTACAATGAGCAGTTTTCATGCCCCAGCATCTATAATACCGTGTTACATTGTAAACTACACTGAGCATTTTTCATGCCCCAGCGTATATAAAAACGTGTTACATTGTAAACTACTCTGAGCAGTTTTATAATACCGTGTTACATTGTAAACTACACTGAGCAGTTTTCATACCCCAGCATCTTTACCACCGTGTTACATTGTAAACTACACTGAGCAGTTTTCATTCCCCAGCATCTATAATACCGTGTAAAATTGTAAACTACACTGAGCAGTTTTCATGCCCCAGCGTCTATAACACCGTGTTACATTGTAAACTACACTGAGCAGTTTTCATGCCCCAGCGTCTATAACACGGTGTTACATTGTAAACTACACTGAGCAGTTTTCATGCCCCAGCGTCTATAACACCGTGTTACATTATAAACTACACTGAGCAGTTTTCATGCCATAGCGTCTATAACAACGTGTTACATTGTAAACTACACTGAGCAGTTTTCATGCCCCAGGGTCTATAACACCGTGTTACATTCTAAACTACACTGAGCAGTTTTCATGCCATAGCATCTATAACACCGTGTTACATTGTAAACTACACTGAGCAGTTTTCATGCCATAGCGTCTATAACACCGTGTTACATTGTAAACTACACTGAGCAGTTTTCATGCCCCAGCGTCTATAACACGGTGTTACATTGTAAACTACACTGAGCAGTTTTCATGCCCCAGCGTCTATAACACCGTGTTACATTGTAAACTACACTGAGCAGTTTTCATGCCATAGCGTCTATAACACCGTGTTACATTGTAAACTGCACTGAGCAGTTTTCATGCCCCAGCGTCTATAACACCGTGTTACATTGTAAACTACACTCAGCAGTTTTCATGCCCCAGCGTCTATAACACGGTGTTACATTGTAAACTACACTGAGCAGTTTTCATGCCATAGCGTCTATAACAACGTGTTACATTGTAAACTACACTGAGCAGTTTTCATGCCCCAGCGTCTATAACACCGTGTTACATTGTAAAATACACTGAGCAGTTTTCATGCCATAGCGTCTATAACAACGTGTTACATTGTAAACTACACTGAGCAGTTTTCATGCCATAGCGTCTATAACAACGTGTTACATTGTAAACTACACTGAGCAGTTTTCATGCCATAGCGTCTATAACACCGTGTTACATTGTAAACTACACTCAGCAGTTTTCATGCCATAGCGTCTATAACACTGTGTTACATTGTTAACTACACTCAGCAGTTTTCATGCCCCAGCCTCTGTAACACCGTGTTACATTGTACATGTTTTATTAGCTCACCTGACCACAAAGTGGTCATGGTGAGGTTTTGTCATACCGAGATGTCCGTCGTGCGTCCGTCAACAATTTCTTCAAAAGACTTCTCCTCCTAAACCGCTTGGCCAAATTTGATAAAACTTAATAGGAATGTTCCTTAGGTGGACCTCTACCAAAGTTGTTAAAAAATTTCAGGTCTGTCACATAACTAGGTCACACAGGCTAAAAACAGATTTTCAAAAAGGAAACTTTAAAAATCTTCTTCTCTGAAACCGTTAGGCCTAGAGCTTTCATATTTGGTATGTAGCATAACCTTGGGGTCCTCTACAAAGATTGTTCAAATTATGTCCCTGGGGTCAAAATTGGCCCCGCCCCGGGGGCCCTTAGTTTAACATAGAGTTATATAGGGGAAACCTTAAAAAATCTTCTTCTCCGAAACCACTTGGCCCAGGGCATTCATATTTGGTATGTAGACTCAGCTAGAGGTCCTCTACAGAGATTGTTCAAATTATGTCGCTGGGGTCAAAATTGGCCCCGCCCCGGGGGCCCTTAGTTTTACATAGAGTTATATAGGGAAAACCTTAAAAAATCTTCTTCTCCGAAACCGCTTGGCCCAGGGCTTTCATATTTGGTATGTAGACTCAGCTAGAGGTCCTCTACAAAGATTGTTTCAAATTATTACCCTCGGGTCAAAATTGGCCCCACCCTGGGGGTCACCATTTTACTTAGACTTATATAGGGAAAACATATAAAAATCTTCTTGTCTAAAACTACAATGCCTAAGAGCTTTGATATTTGGTATTTAGCATCATCTAGTGGTCCCCTACCAAGATTGTGCAAATTATGGCCCTGTGGTCAAAATTGGCCCAGCCCCGGGGGTCACCGTTTTACATAGACTTATATAGGGAAACATAGAAAAATCTTCTTGTCGAAAACTACACTGCATAGAGAGCTCTTTGATATTTGGTATGTAGCATCATCTAGTGGTCCTCTAACAAGATTTTTCAAATTATGCCCCTGGGGTCAAAATTGGCCCCACTCGGGGGTCACCGTTTTACATAGACTTATATAGGGCAACATATTAATATCTTCTTGCCTAAAACTACACTGCCTAGAGTTTTGGTAATTGGTATGTAGCATCATCTTGTGGTTTTCTATTGAGATGTTCAAATTATTCCTTTGGGTGAAAATTGTGCAGGGTTTATAATCAGGTGAGCGATATTGGGCCATCATGGCCCTCTTGTTTCACAGTTATTTGTCCATACTGTCTCTCTCATATAAAGCTAAGGTGTTGGATTCCACAGACGACTTGTCTTTACCATTGTAGATGCATTGTTTATTATATTATATGAATTAAGTGTTTCATTCTTGATTTACAAGACTGATGTGTCAGCAAACATTATGATTAAACCTGATTGATGTCGGAATCATTCAAACATTCATATTTTGTGTTTATGGTTCATTTTGTGAGTCGAATTGTTTGAATGTGCAATTAAAAATAAATTATACAAATCATGACTTTGTGTGTCTTATAGTTAAGATGCGATATAATATATACCTGTGTGTATCATACAATAGAATATATTCATTAGATCAAGTTTCAAAGTTTATTGTGCAAAACAGGCCTCTATACAAGAAATAAATAACATATACATATGACATTTAACAATGAGTGAAATTGTAGAAATAATACATGTATACATTTGATGACGAAGAAAAGATGATAATCATGTTGATATAAATTGAAAGTTATTCCTTTCTTTCCTTGGTAGAGTAAAATATATACATGGATACATTACGCACAATGTAAACATTCTGTGCAGACATTCAGCTATAGTTCACATTGATTGTGGAATTGCTCTCTTGTAAATGTGGTAGCTCAGACGCTTAGTAATTGAATCACAACTATTAGGGTATATGTATTAGCCTAGGGTTGATTTTAATCATAATTTTACGAGGCACATCATTTTTGTTGAGCCCAGCGGTGAGCTAGACATAGTCGCCACAATGGCGGTTGCGTGTCTGTACGTGAGTGGGTAGGTGGTTAGTGTGTCCGTCCAAATCCTTGTCCGGGCTGTATCTCCCTTATACATTGACACTTTTTTTAATAACTTGGCATAATTGTTAATCACCATAAGGCGGTGTGCAGTCCACAAGATCCAGGTCTCTAGCTCAAAGGTCACACTTAGAGGTCAAAGGTCAAAAATGACCATTGTAGACCTTGTCCAGGCTATATCTCACTCATGCATTGACACATTTTTAAATAACTTGGCAAATTTGTTGAAGACCATGAGGCGATGTGCAGTGCCCAAGATACAGGTCTCTAGCTCAAAGGTCAAGGTCACACTCTGAGGTCAAACTTCAATAATTACCATTATAGACCTCGTCTGGGCTGTATCTCATTTATGCTTGACCAATCTTTCTTATATTTGGCATGAACGTTCACCTTCATGAGACAGAGGTTCATGACAGGCCCTAAGGTTCATATCTCAAAGGTCAAGGTCACAGTTGAAGGTCAAATTGAAGCTTTTCCAGACCATAACCTTTTTTGTGCATTGACCAATCCTTCTTATATTTGGCATGAATGATCACCTCCATGAGCTGGAGTGTCATGCTCAACCCTAAGGTTCCTATATCAAAGGTCAAGAACACAGTTGCAGATAAATTTCTAAAGCAGCTTGTCTGGACCGTAATTTTGTCATGCATTGACCAATCTTGCTTGAAATTGCCATGAATGTCAACCTCTATTAATGTGTCATGAGTAACCCTGGTTCTTTTCTCAAGGGTCATGGTCACTGTTAGAGGTCAAAGGTCAAATTGAAGTTTGTAGGGATAATTTGTTCTTTATGCATGTTGGCATTAGCTGTAACTTAGCACATTTAATTCAATGCATTTTTAGCTCGCCTGACCACAAAGTGGTCATGGTGAGGTTTTGGTCTTACCGAGATGTCCGGCGTACGGCGTGCGTCGTGCGTCCGTCAACAATTTCTTCAAACAACTTCTCCTCCTAAACCGCTTGGCCAAATTTGATAAAACTTAAAAGGAATGTTCCTTAGGTGGACCTCTACCAAAGTTGTTAAAAAAATTAAAATCTTCTTCTCTGAAACCGTAAGGCCTAGAGCTTTCATACCAAGATTGTTCAAATTATGCCCCTGGGGTCAAAATTGGCCCCGCCGAGGGGGTCACCAGTTTTACATTGACTTATACAGGGAAAACATATTAAAATCTTCTTGTCAAAAACTACAATGCCTAGAGCTTTGATATTTGGTATGTAGCATCATCTAGTGGTCCCTGAACAAGATTGGGCAAATTATGCCCCTGGGGTCAAAATTGCCACCGCCCCAGGGGTCACCATTTTACATAGACTTATATAGGACAAACATATTAATATCTTCTGGCCTAAAACTACACTGCCTAGAGTGTTGATAATTGGTATGTAGCATCATCTTGTGGTTTTCTACCAAGATTGTGCAAATTATGCCCCTGGGGTCAAAATTGGCCCAGCCCCGGGGGTCACCGTTTTACATAGACTTATATGGGGAAAACATATAAAAATCTTCTTGTCTAAAAGTACACTGCATAGAGCTTTGATATTTGGTTTGTAGCATCATCTTGTGGTTTTCTACCAAGATGTTCAAATAATTCCTTTGGGTGAAAACTGTGCAGGGTTTCATGTAGAATCAGCCTCAGGTGAGCGATATTGGGCCATCATGGCCCTCTTGTTTTTCAATGTGTGCCTGAAGGCTCGACATAATTTGCCCGAGGGCACAAATTTCTAGTTATTCAAACATAGCAAATATTCCTGTATAGGAACGAACATACAGACATGGTAGGCATTGCACTACATGCTTTGCTTGGAAAGTTGTAAGTTATTTTGCTCAGCTTTGACATGAAATATTTGTCTCAGGAAAACTTTATGCATATGGACAAAGTTACTTGTTTAAGAATGGTATTTTATGGACTTTGTCCCCAACATTACATCAGTTAACTTGAATCATGTGTACATTAATGTATTTATATGCTCCTTCCAAAGAATAGTGGGTATTGCACAGCGATATAGACGTACGCACATGCACATCTTTATTTTGAAAATAAAAATATAAACATGGTCATAATGGCATTAAAGTCCTTCTTTCAAAATCCTGAGGACCGAAACCATTATCACCAACTTGCTTGTAAGCGTAAAATCAAATATAAGCCTGACTTTGCCCCTGGTGGATATATGGTTTGCTAATGTTGGTCCGTCTGTCTGTAGACTGTCTGGGATCTGATCAATAACTCAAGGACCATTGAGCTTAGCACCTTCACAATGGAGAATAATCATCAAGGACCATTGAGCCTAGCACCTTCACAATGGAGAATAATCATCAAGGACCATTGAGCCTAGCACCTTCAAAATGGAGAATAATCATCAAGGACCATTGAGCTTAGCACCTTCAAAATGGAGAATAATCATCAAGGACCATTGAGCCTAGCACCTTCAAAATGGAGAATAATCATCAAGGACCATTGAGCCTAGCACCTTCAAAATGGAGAATAATCATCCATAGTAGATGACTACGATTTAATGTGAGGTTAAAGGTTTCTGAATTTTTACATGAATAAAAGATAAAATTGTATATGAATGATGGACCCAGGAACCTTAAACATAACATGGAGGTAGGTCGTCAACAGTGATGACACATACAACCATAAATTATTAATATTGAGCTCTGAGGAGGTCTTGATGACACATACAAATATTGAGCTCTGAGGAGGTCAACATGTGGTCTAGGGTACCATCACTTTTTACATTTCCGACATGAGCCTGCAACCTAGATCTACCGTCCAAGTGACATAGGTGAGTTCCAACCTAGATCAACAGTCAAGTGTCATAGGTGAGTTCCAACCTAGATCTACCGTCAAGTGTCATTGGTGAGTTCCAACCTAGATCTACCGTCAAGTGTCATAGGTGAGTTCCAACCTAGATCTACCGTCAAGTGTCATAGGTGAGTTCCAACCTAGATCTACCGTCAAGTGTCATAGGTGAGTTCCAACCTAGATCTACCGTCAAGTGTCATCGGTGAGTTCCAACCTAGATCTACCGTCAAGTGTCATCGGTGAGTTCCAACCTAGATCTACCGTCAAGTGTCATTGGTGAGCCTCCAACCTAGATCAACAGTCAAGTGTCATAGGTGAGCCTCCAACCTTTATCTACAGTCAAGTGCCATAGGTGAGCCTCCAACCTTTATCTACAGTCAAGTGTCATTGTTGAGTTCCAACCTAGATCAACAGTCAAGTGTCATAGGTGAGTTCCAACCTAGATCTACCGTCAAGTGTCATAGGTGAGTTCCAACCTAGATCTACCGTCAAATGTCATAGGTGAGCCTCCAACCTAGATATACAGTCAAGTGCCATTGGTGAGCTTCCAACCTTTATCTACAGTCAAGTGCCATTGGTGAGCTTCCAACCTTAATCTACAGTCAAGTGTCATTGGTGATTTCCAACCTAGATCAACAGTCAAGTGTCATTGGTGAGTTCCAACCTAGATCTACCGTCCAAATGACATAGGTGAGTTCCAACCTAGATCTACCGTCAAGAGTCATTGGTGAGTTCCAACCTAGATCTACAGTCAAGTGATATTGGTGAGAACTTGTCAAGGGACATAAATCTACAGTCAACCGGCATAAATCTACAGTCCAGGTGCATAAATATACAGTCAAGTGACATAAATATACAGTCAAGTGACTCTCAGTTCGATCTACAGCCAGTAGGCTTTCAGTCACATATAGTTCCTGAATCCACAAAATTATCCCGATGATATATATTCCAGTCAAATCATTATTGACTCATATAAACGTACACATGGTACAGCCGCCCGGTGATGTTAAAATTTTGTACATAACACAAATCCTCCCGATGTTCATGGTTAATTTACTGCACAGTGACAGTAGATCTAACCCCGCGTAACCCCCGCCCGTGCCGCCCATGCATCAGTTTGCGTAGTAAATGATCCGGAACGGCGGAAATGACCGAATGGATGTACCGAAGATTACCGAAGCGTTCATCACATGATTTTCCGTCACGCGCAGGTGACTGTAGATATTGTAATACCGACACTTTTCACTCAAGTTTGGTCGAGGTTGGATTGAAAATGAGGTTGTCAGTTTGTTTGGTTGTTTTGCTGTTTTCTGCTTTTAGCAATGGACTCCAGAGGTAAGAAATTAACTCACTTAAATCACGCATTGATTGATTTTGTTTTGATCAAATGTATTGTTTTCGGATATATACAAACAATCGGACAACATACAGAATCTGAATTTTGGACAACTGGCGATTTATAACACCAAACTAACAGCAGCTAACTTTCAATTGTGTTACTCAAATTACAAATGCATAATGGTAATGTATACGCAGTACCTACAATCAACTATTTTATTTCATAAACACCAACTTGTGTACAGACCCCCCCCCCCCAGAACAATGGACACTCCAACGGGGAGCAGAGTCTGTTTTACCTTGATTTCCAAAAGCCACGTTGCTGTGCCTGCTGGGCATACACTGTTGGAGTTATTTCGGATTAGCCATTTCTTTGCAATCTCATTGAGGTATTCCCATTTCCTACTAACAATCCACAGAGTTCAATTCATTCGCCTGGGGGTATTCAATTAAAATTTAAACCATTTTATAAGGTCAATACCTTCCTGCCAACGTGAGTCATACTCAATCGGCTCATAATATGGAAAGTGATGTAGAAAAATCTGAATGAACAATGACTTCTCATAGTCATCTAAAGTTTTAAAACTTGGACCAGACAATAAGGGTGTAACAATATACCGTTGGATGGTATATCGAATTTGTTTGGTCGTGGTTCACGATACGACGCATGGACCACTACTGTACTGGAAGGGTACGGCGTTTGTCCATTCTTCAGTTTAAATGAAGAAAAAATATGCATCATTCGCTTGACATTACTAATCAATTAAACGAACGGCCGTCAATATTGGTTATGCAGAATGGTGAGTGTATCATTACACCCCTACCAGACAAGTCTTCTGGGAGCTTAATTGTAATTTCTGACGTTCCACTCCAAACCAGGTCCAACTTCATTGTCTGCATTCAGACATGTGTCGCCTCAGACAGCTGACTCCATTACTTCCTTTATTTATGAGACAGTACTGTAAAATTTGTGGCCGAGGCAGATACCAAACCCGGGACCTCTTAGATCTTACACATCATTCCTCTATTCACTAGCCCCCTCTATCGCTACAAATTGGGACTATAATATGTGATATAAAAGTTCATTACAATTGACGTCCAAGTTATTGTACACTTGGAGCCACTTATAACTGTGCAGGTTTTAATTCCTAATAACTTTGTTGTTTGTGAATATATTTTAACGAAATTTTGTGTTTCTTTGTTAGTCGACACACCACTTAATCCAATATTCAATTGCACGGTTCAGTTTACATCGCTCGTTGTACTTCTAAAATAACATTTTAACGAATTGTATGAGAAAATGGGTGAAACAACGGGAAATAAAATTACGAATAGTCATTTCCATTAAATTCCTGGCCCATAAACACCAAAACACACAAAATAACATTTGTAACTTAATTGACGCCATGACGTCTTGTTTATCAAAACTTGCGTCACAGTGTTTAACAATGTTTTTTATTGAAGAAAAAAAAATTGGCATTCCGATAAGTAAACTTATGTGTTATGCAATCATTGAACCACGACAGGTATTTGTAGCCAATTTCTACCTGTCCATCTGTCCAATCATTGTTGAAATTTGACGACGTCATTTGTCTGCAATGACTTGTCAGCATTTAACATTAATGCATGCAAACGACAAGTTATTCATCGGTAAACTATCACTGGGATTGTCATTCAAATATGACAGCAAATACGACAAAGTTTCTAGCCCAAATGCCTAATAGGCCATGTTTGTGGCTGATTGGAGATCTGCACGTTTAAGTAGGAGCTGATTTCACGAATTCACAATTTTATGCATCCCGTAAATTAATTGCAAGCGTTTCTTAAATATTGTGTATTATTAAAAGAAATATTATAAACCATGACCACACATCTTATATCTACATACAGTGTAAATTTCAACAAGATATATTGACAAAGTACTAAGATAGTGTACATGTTTGAATTGATTAGTACTACCATAAGTAAAACTCATATACCGTAGACATCAGGGTTATGTTTGTTTATTCTTACAGGATTAAGTTGCATAAAATCCCAACAGTAAGGAGTACACTACAAGCAGTTGGTACATCCATCGAATCTCTACGTCTCAAGTACAGTACCTACCCAGTAACTGGACCTACACCTGAACCACTCTCTAATTATTTAGATGTAAGTCAGTTCTTCTATTTCATACAGTTTTCAGTTGTTTGTCTGTCCGTAGATGCATTCTTCTCGACGCAACTACTTATACAGTTTTTCAAGGATTTTCTTCAAACTTAAAACATGTAGCTCATTTGTGCGATGTATTTGCCATACAAAACACACCTATGATTGGTTAAATGTAAGTTAACATTAGTATACAAATTGTCAAAAAGTATCTAAACTTACTCTAAATGAATCTATATTCAATAATGTTCCGGCTAGAATTTTTCAAACACATATTTAAACTTGTCAGTTTTATTTTGTAAAATTATTGAATTCATATTCCACTTTATCAAATAGAAAAACCGGATTTTCTGTCAGTCTGAATGAGATCATGTCAGTCAGTACTGGATAACTGACAGTTTTCACAGAGTTTAATACATGTACAATTAGTGTATCAATATGAGAATTGTTAATATGACTCTTAATAGGAAGAATAATGTAGATATAATATACCAAATTATACATGTATGTTGATAAAACGTTACAGTAACAGTACATATAGTGATTTATGCATTTATATTCAGATGTTTCAATATTTTAAACAATGGTATCATGTACTGGTCTAGTCTTAGATACAGTTTGTCCTTGTCAGATATATATATGTATGTATAATTATGTATGAGTATATACATGTGTGTACTGGTATATATATCAGCTGATATCATGAAAACTTGAACTCTGATCCTTACATTGTTGGCCAGACATAATGTAACACTTATAGGACCCTAACCCTCTTACAGCACGTATCACAAGTTTGTAGATTATTCACTATCTCACTATCTCACTATTTCACTATCTCACTTATTATAATCTCACTATCTCAAGTAAGACAAAATCTACCTATACTTCGCTGTATCCTACTGTTAAAACACCTAAGTTACCAATTTTCTATGTCTCTCTTTTCATCTGTTAGGTCGCTCAAGCACCCTTTGACATTTTAACTGCCCCTAGTCTGGTCATTGGGCTACTTATATAAACCTACGCTTGTGTCTCCCTGAGAAGACTATTTTTCTCCAGTGGGTGTGGCAGCCAACATCTACCTGCGTCACCCAGGAATAGACACTGCCCTCACCAGTACCATTTTACGCCATGATGGTGGAGAGGAGCATGTGTGTTTTGCTCATATAGCAATTGACCAGTGCTAATGTTTTAAGAATGAAAGGAAATATAGCCTCCAGTTGGTTTGAAGACAATTATGTCAGATTTATAGTCTAAGGGAAGTAGCTCATGTATAACTCTCATGTTTGGTTTTTAGCTCACCTGACCACAAAGTGGTCATGGTGAGGTTTTGTCATACCGAGATGTCCGTCGTCCGTCGTGCGTCGTGCGTCCGTCAACAATTTCTTCAAACGACTTCTCCTCCTAAACCGCTTGGCCAAATTTGATAAAACTTAACAGGAATGTTCCTTGGGTGGACCTCTACCAAAGTTGTTAAAAAATTTCCGGTCTGTCGCAAAACTAGGTCACACAGGCTAAAAATAGATTTTCAAAAAGGAAACTTTAAAAATCTTCTTCTCTGAAACCGTAAGGCCTAGAGCTTTCATATTTGGTATGTAGCACCACCTTGGGGTCCTCTACAAAGATTGTTAAAATTATGTCCCTGGGGTCAAAATTGGCCCCGCCCCGGGGGCCCTTAGTTTTACATAGAGTTATATAGAGAAAACCTTAAAAAATCTTCTTCTCCGAAACTGCTTGGCCCAGGGCTCTCATATTTGGTATGTAGACTCAGCTAGAGGTCCTCTACAGAGATTGTTCAAATTAAGTTCCTGGGGTCAAAATTGGCCCCGCCCCGGGGCCCTTAGTTTTACATAGAGTTATATAGGGGAAACCTTTAAAAATCTTCTTCTCCGAAACCGCTTGGCCCAGGGCTTTCATATTTGGTATGTAGACTCAGCTAGAGGTCCTCTACAAAGATTGTTCAAATTATGCCCCTGGGGTCAAAATTGGCCCCGCCCCGGGGGCCCTTAGTTTTACATAGAGTTATATAGAGAAAACCTTAAAAAATCTTCTTCTCCGAAATTGCTTGGCCCAGGGCTTTCATATTTGGTATATAGACTCAGCTAGAGGTCCTCTACAAAGATTGTTCAAATTATTCCCCTCGGGTCAAAATTGGCCCCACCCTTGGGGTCACCATTTTACTTAGACTTATATAGGGAAAACATATAAAAATCTTCTTGTCTAAAACTACAATGCCTAAGAGCTTTGATATTTGGTATGTAGCATCATCTAGTGGTCCCCTACCAAGATTGTGCAAATTATGCCCCTGGGGTCAAAATTGGCCCAGCCCCGGGGGTCACCGTTTTACATAGACTTATATAGGGAAAACATATAAAAATCTTCTTGTCTAAAACTACACTGCATGGAGCTTTGATATTTGGTATGTAGCATCATCTAGTGGTCCTCTACCAAGATTTTTCAAATTATGCCCCTGGGGTCAAAATCGGCCCCACCCGGGGGACACCGTTTTACATAGACTTATATTGGGAAAACATATTAATATCTTCTTGTCTAAAACTACACTGCCTAGAGTTTTGATAATGGGTATGTAGCATCATCTTGTGGTTTTCTACCAAGATGTTCAAATAATTAATTATTCCTTTGGGTGAAAACTGTGCAGGGTTTCATGTATAATCAGCCTCAGGTGAGCGATACTGGGCAATCATGGCCCTCTTGTATAGCATGTTTGGTTTTATAGTCTAAGGGACGTAACTCATGTATAACTCTCATGTTTGGTTTTATAGTCTAAGGGACGTAACTCATGTATAACTCTCATGTTTGGTTTTATAGTCTAAGGGACGTAACTTATGTATAACTCTCATGTTTGGTTTTATAGTCTAAGGGACGTAACTCATGTATAACTCTCATGTTTGGTTTTATAGTCTAAGGGAAGTAACTCATGTATAACTCTCATGTTTGGATTTATAGTCTAAGGGAAGTAACTCATGTATAACTCTCATGTTTGGTTTTATAGTCTAAGGGAAGTAACTCATGTATAACTCTCATGTTTGGTTTTATAGTCTAAGGGACGTAACTCATGTATAACTCTCATGTTTGGTTTTATAGTCTAAGGGACGTAACTCATGTATAACTCTCATGTTTGGTTTTATAGTCTAAGGGACGTAACTCATGTATAACTCTCATGTTTGGTTTTATAGTCTAAGGGACGTAACTTATGTATAACTCTCATGTTTGGTTTTATAGTCTAAGGGACGTAACTCATGTATAACTCTCATGTTTGGTTTTATAGTCTAAGGGAAGTAACTCATGTATAACTCTCATGTTTGGTTTTATAGTCTAAGGGACGTAACTCATGTATAACTCTCATGTTTGGTTTTATAGTCTAAGGGAAGTAACTCATGTATAACTCTCATGTTTGGTTTTATAGTCTAAGGGAAGTAACTCATGTATAACTCTCATGTTTGGTTTTTTAGTCTAAGGGAAGTAACTCATGTATAACTCTCATGTTTGGTTTTATAGTCTAAGGGACGTAACTCATGTATAACTCTCATGTTTGGTTTTATAGTCTAAGGGACGTAACTCATGTATAACTCTCATGTTTGGTTTTATAGTCTAAGGGAAGTAACTCATGTATAACTCTCATGTTTGGTTTTATAGTCTAAGGGACGTAACTCATGTATAACTCTCATGTTTGGTTTTATAGTCTAAGGGAAGTAACTCATGTATAACTCTCATGTTTGGTTTTATAGTCTAAGGGACGTAACTCATGTATAACTCTCATGTTTGGTTTTATAGTCTAAGGGACGTAACTCATGTATAACTCTCATGTTTGGTTTTATAGTCTAAGGGACGTAACTCATGTATAACTCTCATGTTTGGTTTTATAGTCTAAGGGACGTAACTCATGTATAACTCTCATGTTTGGTTTTATAGTCTAAGGGAAGTAACTCATGTATAACTCTCATGTTTGGTTTTATAGTCTAAGGGACGTAACTCATGTATAACTCTCATGTTTGGTTTTATAGTCTAAGGGACGTAACTCATGTATAACTCTCATGTTTGGTATCTTACTTCCACAGATAAACTTAACATTTTAATGTCAATTATTGGTCATTTGTAAATAACTTTTACTGTATGGTCAAAGAAAGGTGTATGGTCAAAGAAAGGTTTTGGAGATATAGTGGGGCTTACAATTAATAATATTAGCAACCCGAGCTGTTCAGCAAAACTGTGGATTATGTACTGGAATTTTACCAATTTCTGACCGCCACTAGACTGACCCCCACTAGACAGTTTGGTGATAAAATTAACATATTCTGGTCCAGAACTTTTAATCTCCATGTCAAAGGTAACAGAAGTTTGTACACCCTATATAAATCAAATCACTGTATGATTTATTGAGATACTAGTAAAATCAAGTTATATGCCTTATTGAGATCATTCTCATGAATCGGTGTAACGTCAAGTCTCTAGACGAGCATGTATTGAGATTAAAAACATATAATGTCTGATCACTGTACGTCTTATTATGAAACTAGACAATTCAACTTGAGTGCTTTATTGCTATACTAAGCAACTGTTGTCCCTAGAACCTCTGTGTAAAAAGGTCGATTAGGAATTGAATTTGAGGTCGGTCAGTAGGTAATAAGCCCAAGGTGGTTATCAGGACTTTAAATATTGATAAGTTTTTGACTGCCACCTGGGAATACCTGTTGTAACATAAGTTGACTATTGCTCTGCCATCAGAGTTTTCCCTAATCGCTTTATAAACAATGCTTTGTATCTGTGTAGATTTAAATTATTTGAGGGTTTCATTTTTTGAGGTTTCATTATTTGAGGTTGAGTATACATCAGTTTACATTATTCAAGTAAGTGCAACATTGACAAAATGTTAGATTAAAGTATCTACTTGAGTCTGATGTAATAACGGGACAATTATAGACTTGTACAAGGGTTAGGGTTAGTGTACAAGGGTTAGGGTTAGTGTACAAGGGTTAGGGTTAGTGTACAAGGGTTAGGGTTAGTGTACAAGGGTTAGGGTTAGTGTACAAGGGTTAGGGTTAGTGTACAAGGGTTAGGGTTAGTGTACAAGTGTTAGGGTTAGTGTACAAGGGTAAGGGTTAGTGTACAAGGGTTAGGGTTAGTGTACAAGGGTTAGGGTTAGTGTACAAGGGTTAGGGTTAGTGTACAAGGATAATGTTATACTAGTATACTGTAAAATCATAAATTTTTGAGGGGGATTAAATTTCGTTGATTTCGTGGTTCACCTTCAACCACGATAATTAAATCCTATCGAATAATTGTGACCCTATATTTATTATAGCTAGTTTGCGATAGAAAAAAATCGTGTTTTTTAAATATTTCTCTGTAATTACTACACCTACAAGTATGAAATTTGGTACGAATAAACTAAATATATCTACCTAATACACACTGAAATTTCAGCAAGATCAGAAATGAGTTAAAAAAGTTTTGTTCATAAGTTCTATGTAACATTTTTGTAGTTTTGTTTGAAAAATCAAGTTAGAAGACTTGATATTTGAAACAGCCAATTTACGGTCACGTGATACGCGTAACGGTATATTTACGTATTTGCAACCTACTTAATTTAACACATGGACCGTCTGTGAAAATGTGACGAAGTACATGTTATTGCTGTACATTGTTTACAAGCGACACACCTAAATAAACCGAATTACAGGGGCCTCCTAAGTCGTGTCTTTATAACAGCAATTTCAATCCCGTCGATCATGGATTGTAACGGTTAAATAATTGATAGTAAATCATCAATGGAATACCGGATTACCTCCCTGCGTTAAACTGTAAATACGCATGTAATTTCAATATGTAATAAAGAATAAATATCTTTTAATTGGTGACTAAAAATTATGAAATTCAAAATGAGACTAGGTAGGAAGTTATTGTAGTTCTGTGTAATTTTTTACCAAAATCTGATGAATAGATTTTCAGAAATCTTTAAAAAACACGATTTTTTTCTATCGCAAACTAGCTATACCTGAAATGCAAAATCCACGAATTAATGTCCGTTGAAATGGTCTTTTTTACCAAAACCACCAAATTTCGTCCAATCGAAATTAAATGATTTTACAGTAAGTGACAAGCTGCTCTCTGTTATAGTTGTACATGTGCTAGCGTGACATTTATCTCAATCTGATATAAGATACCTAACTCAACAAACAATAGATATCAACTTACCTCAAGATTATAATGACAATCATGTACTTGTACTATAAAATAACTCATTGTCATGGGGAATATAGTGAATGCACTTCTGATAACAATTGTTTAGTTGAGTGCATATTTCCTGCCTGATTTTTTTATTTGAATTTTCAAGTATTGAATAGAATATTTATTTAACAAATAAAGTTATAACTATGTCCACTTACTGTATCATAAATCTTTATATAACAAAACCCTGAACGTTCTGCAGACTTTATTCAACATTAATTGAAGATAAATAGACAATATTTAACATACAAAAAAAATCTACAGCTATAATTGAAAAACAATGTTCAGTTAAATTAAATCTGACATAGCCTTTTGAGATTGAAACTTAAACCGCATAAAATACATACTTTCTTCTGTAGCCTTATGTTACATCAAAGACCTAAATTACACAGATTTGAAACATTTACCAAGTCTCACAATATCTCGTGGCAGGTCGTCTGAAATCTCGCGAAATCTCGTCTGTTTTTAAAACCTTATATCTCATGTTCTAATACACTTATAAATCTAATAAGTCTATGCAATAGATTTATTACAGCTTTAAAATGATACCTCATTTATTGAAATCACTCAAGGAATAAAACAGTAGACCCAGAAGATCTAGTCCTACTGTCATTTTCATCAAATTACTGTAAATTCCAAGTTTATCAGAAAATGCCTGGATTTGCTTCATTCAATTCTTAATTTTCTGTATTTTATATGAGGTAGACAAAAATGAGTTACTTCCTGTAGTAGAAGAAACTTAGCTGTTCAACATGACACATTTTCCATTAAAATTGAATGACTAAAACAAGTTTTATGAACAATAATTGAATCTGCTGCCTGTCATTTTGCATTTCATCTAAATTTTTAATGGAGTGTCCAATCTGTGTAATTCAGGTCTTTGGTTACATGAATTCTGTAGCCTGTTACATGTATTCTGTAGCCTTCATGAAAATTAATAAAAATAAATCCCCATAAATATCACGGTTTGACCACAATTGTTCAGTTTCTTGATTGAATATAACACAGGACCTTCAAATTAAATAAAGTTAATGATAATTATGTAGACTAATCACCCCCCACACACACTTGTACAGAAGTAATAATTAGAAGGACTGCAAATTCGGGTCAACAACATAAATTAATCCCATTGTCTCAGGGAGTTAAGGGACTATAATAATAAAAAAAACTTACTTAAAAAAATACAGATTTGACCCAATCAATTCATGCTTATAATCTTCCGATATCGGCTTTTAAAATTATATTTAAAAGATTTGTTCTCTTATTTCAGGCTCAATATTATGGTGATATTGGGATTGGTTCCCCACCTCAACCATTCAAGGTTGTCTTTGATACTGGTTCCTCCAATCTTTGGATTCCCTCAAAGAAATGTAAAATCACCGACATCGCTTGCTGTAAGTATATTCATCCATCTTTTGTACAAACCTCAAATCAGATTGGCCGTTTAGAAAGGTGTGTTTATCAATACTTGACTCTGATTGTCTGAATGGAAAGGTGTGTTTATCAATACTTGACTCTGATTGTCTGAATGGAAAGGTGTGTTTATCAATACTTGACTCTGATTGTCTGAATGGAAAGGTGTGTTTATCAATACTTGACTCTGATTGTCTGAATGGAAAGGTGTGTTTATCAATACTTGACTCTGATTGTCTGAATGGAAAGGTGTGTTTATCAATACTTGACTCTGATTGTCTGAATGGAAAGGTGTGTTTATCAATACTTGACTCTGATTGTCTGAATGGAAAGGTGTGTTTATCAATACTTGACTCTGATTGTCTGAATGGAAAGGTGTGTTTATCAATACTTGACTCTGATTGTCTGAATGGAAAGGTGTGTCTATCAATACTTGACTCTGATTGTCTGAATGGAAAGGTGTGTCTATCAATACTTGACTCTGATTGTCTGAATGGAAAGGTGTGTCTATCAATACTTGACTCTGATTGTCTGAATGGAAAGGTGTGTCTATCAATACAAGAATCTGATTGTCTGAATGGAAAGGTGTGTCTATCAATACTTGACTCTGATTGTCTGAATGGAAAGGTGTGTCTATCAATACTTGACTCTGATTGTCTGAATGGAAAGGTGTGTTTATCCATACTTGACTCTGATTGGCTGAATGGAAAGGTGTGTCTATCAATACTTGATTCTGATTGGCTGATTGGAAAGGTGTGTCTATCAAAACTTGACTCTGATTGGCTGAATGAAAAGGTGTGTTTATCAATACTTGACTCTGATTGTCTGAATGGAAAGGTGTGTTTATCAATACTTGACTCTGATTGTCTGAATGGAAAGGTGTGTCTATCAATACTTGACTCTGATTGGCTGAATGGAAAGGTGTGTCTATGAGTGGTTTAATGGTACACTCACCTCACGATATGAAACTTTTTAAATGAATTTTGACAATATCATTATATGAAGCATATCTAGTGATACAATGTACATGATAATTATTCATAGGCAGTAGGCTGTCTGATGTTTTTGTTGTCTGAATATTATTCTCATAAGGCCACACCAAATTAATTTTTGGTTCTACGGATTTTTTTGGGAAAAATTAGGGGCGAGCGAAATATAAATTTAAATATTTATTTTTGAAAAACCCTTAATTGAGAGCGAGCAAAGGAGCGAAATAATTTATTTTAAATTTATTTTTGAAAATGCCATTTTTGAAAGCGCGTGAAGGAGCAAAAGTGCCCTATTCATTTCTGATGCACTCATTTTTAGGAAATAGTGACTATTACAATAGCTTTAATAAGAAATGAGGCCAAATAAATTATTGTTATACATTTCTTGTTATGTTGTGTAGGATTTATCAACTTATTTTACCAGAATACAGGTATTCAAGGTAATTGTGAGCAGACATTGTCACATACATATATATATAAATTATAATGAACACGAATGCACTGAGTGACTAGTGGTTAAAGATTCAAATCAACTGAGCATCAAGCTAGTCAATGATCACCATGTACAGTTTTGTTCTTGTAGTTATACATCATGCTCAGACGGCTGTTTATTTAGCACTGTTAGTAGCGCACCGATGCATAATGCTATGCAAGGTTACCGTCATAGGATCTAGCCCCACATCAAGCACACTTCCCTTTGGGATATACAAGGTCCTTTCTTTCTTCCATGTAATTTGCAGGGCCCACTCTGGGGCATTATGTTAGAGACCGAGGTGAGATACAAGGAATCTGGGTGCGATACCCTAGCTCGTTTCGAATAAATTACTTGGTTCTTTAACTTGCCCGGTGTAAAGCACCGATACACGCAAGACTACCTCTGGGTTTCCAACCAGGATCATCTCTAGCTGGTTGGGAAACACTAAAAAGCGTTTCTAAAGATGACCAAGTGTCACGGCCGAGAATCGAACCCGGGACCTCTCGTTCAGGAGTTAAGCATCTTACCACTCGACCACCGTGGTCAAATGTTATGACAGTTGTTGAGAACTGCAGCATGTAATCTTACATAAGCAGTGATTTATCCAGTTGTAATAGATCTAGCTGGAGTTTTAGCAAGTGACTGAAAAGTACAGCATTTGGTGCAATAATTAGAGCAAACTATGTTTTATCAATTTTTTTAACTCTTTGATGAAAGTAGGACCTTCTGAAGGTTTCTCTATTTACAGTATTTAAAATCCCTGATTAAATTATGTAGGATACAGTATAGAAACTTATTAACAGGTGCGTTGCGTGTCCGTGACGCATAAAACTGTTTATATCACATACCACGGACCATGTACAAACGAGACGTCATTGTCGCGAAAATGGGTGACAATTCATGATTTTGTCGGTAGTACGGAATACTAGTAATAATAATGAATACAAACATATCTAGATACGCTTGTTGGTTCATTCCGCAATCGCAATTCTTCCCATTTTACTACGTGTATACACTTATGCGTGTTTTTTGTAAAGCGCAGAATATTCACAAGAATCATTTCACCAGACGCTTGCATCGTAAAAAGCTACACGATTTTTGTGTGCAACAATTTACTGCTAAAATTAATCGAGTAACTAACATCCTCAGCACAGTGCGCTTTCCCAGAACATATTCTGTAGTAACAGTGACGAAATTATAAACAAGTTGGCTTTATTTTTCGTAATTTGTAAATATTGATGCTAAGCGGCAAAATAATAAAAATGAAATGTAGGAAAAAAATCACATGCGCATGGTTTTCTCAGGTGCGGGCGCAATAATTTAAATTTAAAAATTTATTTTTCATTTTGAGAAAATCAGGAGCGGGTGCTCCCGACGAACGCATGATCAATTTGTTGTGGCCTAAAAAAGCTTATACTAAACTTCCGAAATTTAGAAGTATTGTACCGTGAACCATATGGGACTGAAGTCTGCAGTGTTTTGTGGACCGCGGTATACCCATGCAGCCCTCGTGTCTATCATTACTTGAATGGAAAGGATTGCCTTTCAATACTTGAATCTGATTGGCTTAATAAAAAGGTGTGTCTGTAATTACTTGATTCTGATTGGCTGATTGGAAAGGTGTGTCTATCAATACTTGATTCTGTTTGGCTGATTGGAAAGGTGTGTCTATCAATACTTGATTCTGTTTGGCTGATTGGAAAGGTGTGTCTATCAATACTTGATTCTGATTGGCTGATTGGAAAGGTGTGTCTATCAATACTTGATTATGATTGGCTGATTGGAAAGGTGTGTCTATCAATACTTGATTCTGATTGGCTGATCAGAAAGGTGTGTCTATATATAATACTTTAATCTGATTGGTTGATATCTTTCAGTACTTCACCAGAAATATGACAGTACCAAATCATCGAGCTATAAAGCAAATGGAACACACTTTGAGATCCAGTATGGTTCCGGCTCACTGTCAGGATTTCTCAGTACAGACACAGTCACAGTAAGTTTTACTCTTATCTTATCGGTCGGTCGGTCCATTAATAAAATCTTGATCCTGCCGTAGCTCTCACAAGCTTGTATATGAAACTTGATTTGTTGTTACAATGACATTGAAACCAGGTAGGGGACTTCTGTTTGTGTTCAATTCCTAATTACTTGTTAAACAAATAAAGCTGCTGAACTCTTGTCTGTTTGAGTGATTTATCTGTGAGGTCACACCTCCCGCTTATAAAGGGTACATGTTCTATCAAAATACAAGTTCTATAGCTGGAGATATTTCTGTATCAACAACTAATGAGCTCTAGAACTGAGGGTGTGTCTGCATTGACCAATCAGGAAGCTGAAGAACTGAAAATGTGTCAGTATTCATTTGTATTGACCAATCAGTGAGCTTGAGATCTGGAGGTGTGTTTGTATTGACCAATCAGTGAGCTTGAGATCTGGAGGTGTGTTTGTATCAACCAATTAGGGACCTTGAGATCTGGAGGTGTGTCAGTATTGTCCAATCGGTGAGCTCTAGTACTGAAGGTGTGTCAGTATTGTCCAATCAATGAGCTCTATTTTCAGATTGGAGATTTGAAGATTACAGATCAAACATTTGCTGAAGCTACACAACAACCAGGAATCACGTTTGTTGCTGCTAAGTTTGATGGTATACTTGGTATGGGATATAAGACTATATCAGTAGATCAAGTTACTCCTGTCTTTGATACAGCTGTAGAAGAGAATCTTGTACCTGAAGCAAAATTCTCATTCTGGCTTGACAGGTATGGCTTGTCTTTATTTTTACTTGTTTCAACTTCTCATACATTTGTGATATTAGTTTAAATAATTTATATTTACTACCCAATTAACTACCCAATTCATATACACTCAACCCAACCGCTTTAAAAATGCACCACATATGAAATATCGGTTTTAGTGATGAAAACGTCAACCTATGGTTATTTATTTTCGGATTAATTAATTTATTAGTTGTGTGATGTTCATGCCATTATTACGAGTTTAAAATAAATTATGGAATAGATAACACAGTGACTCATGAAAGTGAAAGTCACAATTTCAAAAGCAATTATAAGAGCCCGCTTCATTGATGCATGTACGTGGTTTCTGCTCCTAAAGTATAACATTAATTACGTAATATGATAGAATTAAGTTTGACGTGATGTTTCTAACCATTCAATCAAAGCTTAACTAGAATTATAAATGATGCGTCTTTGGCTGTTTGGCTAATACCATACGGCCGAGTGCGGTCAAGATATGTGCATTATGTATATTAAGATGGATTCCAAACCTTATTTAAACTTGAAATCTTGGTTATGAGCTTCAGACTGTCAGGATATTTCCCGTGGTGCTTATATGGCACCTCAAATCATCACTATGAAGGAGCTTGAAGAAAAAGTTTGGACATTCGGCTCTAAACGGGAGAAACCTCGTTAAAAAGCGTACTAAAATGATTTTCCTTTTTATTGACAATTATGAAAAGAATAGTTGTGAAAATGCATTAATGTACTTTTGGCTTGTTTATTGACCCCTGATATGCTTTTGACACTGTGAGCAGCCATGCGGAATCAATTACAGTGGCACAACCTATGTCATGTTTCCTCATAGCTCATGCTCAATACCTTTAGCTTGTTTCACCCAGGTTGGTCTTTGACTGTGTCATTTGCTAGGAATCGATGTTCTAAGCCCACACTCGTTGTGTGGAGGCAGCTCAACCGCCATGCTAAGGTACCGATGCCCTTTTCAGTTGGAAGCGAAGGCACAATCATCTGAACAAATATTCGAGATATTCGCAGCATATAAATACCATTAGAAAATACTGTTTCTGTTGTTTTTTCGATGTGTAAACCAACAGCGTACAGTTTAAAGTCAATATTGACCACATAGGTCGACACGATTGAGCTGGACGTGCAAAACATGCATAATAAAAGTTCTTTGGGCGGGGTATTCCGAATGAAAACAAAATAAGTTTCTTTAATTAGGTCAAGCTTATGAACTGAATAAACCCTGTAAACTATGAATTTTAGCAAAAAATGATTTTTGACAAATTTTGATTATTTTCAATAGTGGTGCGTTTTTAAAGCGGTTGAGTGTATACAATTTCTATCATACAAATTTTCATATATAATATGCATGGGTGAAGGGTCGAGTCATAATTTCCATATATAATATGCATGGGTGAAGGGTCGAGTCACAATTTCCATATATAATATTCATGGGTGAAGGGTCGAGTCACAATTTCCATATATAATATGCATGGGTGAAGGGTCGAGTCATAATTTCCATATATAATATGCATGGGTGAAGGGTCGAGTCACAATTTCCATATATAATATTCATGGGTGAAGGGTAGAGTCACAATTTCCTTATATAATATGCATGGGTGAAGGGTCGAGTCACAATTTCCATATATAATATTCATGGGTGAAGGGTCGAGTCACAATTTCCATATATAATATTCATGGGTGAAGGGTCGAGTCACAATTTCCATATATAATATTCATGGGTGAAGGGTCGAGTCATAATTTCCATATATAATATTCATGGGTGAAGGGTAGAGTCACAATTTCCTTATATAATATGCATGGGTGAAGGGTCGAGTCACAATTTCCATATATAATATTCATGGGTGAAGGGTCGAGTCACAATTTCCATATATAATATGCATGGGTGAAGGGTCGAGTCACAATTTCCATATATAATATTCATGGGTGAAGGGTCGAGTCACAATTTCCATGTATAATATTCATGGGTGAAGGGTCGAGTCACAATTTCCATATATAATATTCATGGGTGAAGGGTCGAGTCACAATTTCCATATATAATATTCATGGGTGAAGGGTCGAGTCACAATTTCCATATATAATATTCATGGGTGAAGGGTCGAGTCATAATTTCCGTAACTTAGTTATTGCTCCCCCTTATACCATCTAATATCATAAAATTTATAAATGCGTTATAATATTCTTGGAAAATTATGGGACAGTCCAAATAAAACAATAGATTAGTTAGAAGTTTGCAGTTTAGGAACAAAATAGTTCCTGTGTAATGAACACAAAAAATAAATGTTTCTCTTTCCCCATCGATAAAACGCATAATGTAGAACAAGTTGATTAAAGTTTCAAACCTTTTGTCGCCATGGTAGCAAAAAAGTCAATATTATGACTCTTCGTTGTTTGTTTGTCGGTAACAATTTATTTTTGTTTAATTTTTTAGAAACCCTAACAATCCAGATGGCGGTGAATTGATTCTAGGTGGAAGTGACCCCTCGAAATACTCAGGAAACTTTACCTATGTACCAGTCACCAGAAAGGGCTACTGGCAGTTCAATATGGATGGGTATGTATAACTGTCGGATCTACTACATACTGTTTATATCTTATATCTATGAGGGGTGTCCAAGAAATTACGTAGACTTTTGTCATAACTTTTATACTAGGCGTCCTACAAAGAAATAATGTGATGAGGAGTGAAAACAACATATATTGCATATGTGCATGAAATTTCAAGGCCCTATCTTACTTGGATCGAATTCTGCAGGCTCCGGAGATTGTTAGGGGTACAGTATTGGGGGACGTCAACGCGACCTGACGACATTGGATAAACTTTAATCACTACAAAGTCTAAGTTTTAACTGAACTAAATTCAATATAATCTCCGACACTGTCTTAAAACTTGTTTTATTTACCTGTATGTGTACCCAATGTTAAAACACATAACCATACTATTCCTGACAGTAACTAGCAACCTTTATCTGTACCACTTTACCAGAAGGTAGTGGATTAAGATTTGTCTGCTCTGACACCGTTAAGTGATGACTATTTCCGTTGGTTTTCGCTGTCTACCCATGTCATTTAATGCTGTCTCAACCACTGTTGATGCGATTATGCCATTTGAAAATCAGAGCTCATAATACAGGACACTTGGTCTGAGCAGGGTCGATTATTTAAGCGTCTGTTATGGTGTCCTTCTGAGATTAACACAAAACTTAACAACGATGACATTTGCGAGGTATTCCTGTGACGTCATACTTTCACTGGAGACACGCAACTGTTACCTATTTTATACCATAAATAAACAAAGCTAACCTTTATGAAATCGAAATTACTAGTGAACATTCCAAGTACATCTAGTGAACATTCCAAGTGAACATTGCAAGTACATCACAGTTTTATTTCACAAAACCGCCTTAAAATTAGACTTGTCATATGTGAGGTACAAGCAATTATTGAATTGTGTGAAAAATGTTTTGAAAAATCACTGCTTGACCACATATTGTTGTTTACAGTATAAATGTCGGCTCTACCACATATTGTTGTTTACAGTATAACTGTCGGCTCTACTACATATTGTTGTTTACAGTATAACTGTCGGCTCTACCACATATTGTTGTTTACAGTATAACTGTCGGCTCTACCACATATTGTTGTTTACAGTATAACTGTCGGCTCTACTACATGTTGTTGTTTACAGTATAACTGTCGGCTCTACCACATATTGTTGTTTACAGTATAACTGTCGGCTCTACCACATATTGTTGTTTACAGTATAACTGTCGGCTCTACCACATATTGTTGTTTACAGTATAACTGTCGGCTCTACCACATATTGTTGTTTACAGTATAACTGTCGGCTCTACCACATATTGTTGTTTACAGTATAACTGTCGGCTCTACCACATATTGTTGTTTACAGTATAACTGTGGGCTCTACTACATATTGTTGTTTACAGTATAACTGTCGGCTCTACCACATATTGTTGTTTACAGTATAACTGTCGGCTCTACCACATATTGTTGTTTACAGTATAACTGACATATTGTTGTTTACAGTATAACTGACATATTGTTGTTTACAGTATAACTGTCGGCTCTACTACATATTGTTGTTTACAGTATAACTGTCGGCTCTACTACATATTGTTGTTTCCAGTATAACTGTCGGCTCTACTACATATTGTTGTTTCCAGTATAACTGTCGGCTCTACCACATGTTGTTGTTTCCAGTATAACTGTGGGCTCTACCACATATTGTTGTTTACAGTATAACTGTGGGCTCTACTACATATTGTTGTTTACAGTATAACTGTCGGCTCTACTACATATTGTTGTTTACAGTATAACTGTCGGCTCTACCACATGTTGTTGTTTACAGTATAACTGTCGGCTCTACTACATAATTTTGTTTACAGTATAACTGTCGGCTCTACTACATATTGTTGTTTACAGTATAACTGTCGGCTCTACTACATATTGTTGTTTACAGTATAACTGTCGGCTCTACTACATGTTGTTGTTTACAGTATAACTGTCGGCTCTACCACATATTGTTGTTTACAGTATAACTGACATATTGTTGTTTACAGTATAACTGTCGGCTCTACTACATATTGTTGTTTACAGTATAACTGACATATTGTTGTTTACAGTATAAATGTCGGCTCTACTACATATTGTTGTTTACAGTATAACTGTCGGCTCTACTACATATTGTTGTTTACAGTATAACTGTCGGCTCTACCACATATTGTTGTTTACAGTATAAATGTCGGCTCTACTACATATTGTTGTTTACAGTATAACTGTCGGCTCTACCACATATTGTTGTTTACAGTATAACTGACATATTGTTGTTTACAGTATAACTGTCGGCTCTACTACATATTGTTGTTTACAGTATAACTGTCAGCTCTACTACATATTGTTGTTTACAGTATAACTGTCGGCTCTACCACATATTGTTGTTTCCAGTATAACTGTCGGCTCTACTACATATTGTTGTTTACAGTATAACTGTCGGCTCTACCACATGTTGTTGTTTCCAGTATAACTGTCGGCTCTACTACATATTGTTGTTTACAGTATAACTGTCGGCTCTACTACATATTGTAACGGTGGATGTGCCGCTATTGCTGATACAGGTACCTCACTACTTGCTGGACCATCTCAAGAAATTGAAAAACTGAACAAACAGATCGGTGCCACCCCCATTGTAGGAGGAGAGGTAATTATTATATACTAGATAGTTAGAAAAGTTATATCATGCTTGTTCACCATTGTTCACCTGTCGGAAAGCTAAGACTAAGCCTGTTAGGGTTAGGGTTGCCTGTTGCTAGTCCATCAAATTTCTCTTGTTATATTTTGCTACAATTTCCATATAGTTTACGGTAGTTTTTATGCCCCCGTATCGATAGATCGGGAGGCATATAGTAATTCACCTGTCAGGCCGTCCGTTCGTCCGTCCGGCCTGGTTAACCCAAATTGACCGTTTCTTCTAGCATTAATATGGCTTACTACAAAGCTTTCATACTTGCATGGATGTTGTTTATGACCACTCTCCACACACCTGTATCACCTGACTCCATTTTGACATTCACCTTGACCTAATTTTGTTCTTACCTCCCCTTTAGTATTTTTACAATAAAATTTTGTCCGCAGCGTATCTTTAAAACCATTTAACATATTGACTTGAAACTTGCAATATAAATAGATGGCAACTTGGAGAAGTGCATTGACTAAGAACCATAACTCAGTCTGTCTTAAATTTTGAATTATCTCCCCTTTAGTATTTTTATACGCCCGTTGAAAAACGGGACATATTATGTGAACACCCTCGGCGGGCGGGCGTGCGGGCGGCGGCGGCCAATATTTGTCTGTACTCTAACTCAAACAGTTTTTGTCTGATCGTCTTCAAACTTGCTGACAATGCTTATGGGTGTAATATCTAGGCCAAGTTCGGTTATAGGCCAAATTGGTGCAGGCCTTCTTGGGTTATGGTCCTTCTTTTACCAAAAAAAATGTGAAATTGGCCTTGTCTGTACTCTAACTCAAAGAGTTTTTGTCTGATCGTCTTCAAACTTGCTGACAATGCTTATGGGTGTAATATCTAGGCCAAGATCGATTATAGGCCAAATCGGTGCAGGTCTTCTTGGGTTATGGTCCTTCTTTTACCAAAAAAAATGTGAAATTGGCCTTGTCTGTACTCTAGCTCAAACAGTTTTTGTCCGATCGTCTTCAAACTTGCTGACAATGCTTATGGGTGTAATATCTAGGCCAAGATCGATTATAGGCCAAAATGGTGCAGGCCTTCTTGGGTTATGGTCCTTCTTTTACCAAAAAAATGTGAAATTGGCCTTGTCTGTACTCTAGCTCATTCAGTTTTCATCCGATCGTCTTCAAACTTGCTGACAATGCTTATGGGTGTAATATCTAGGCCAAGTTCGATTATATGCCAAATCGGTGCAAAATTTTTGTTTCTTTAGCTGAAGGTGTGTCTATATGAACCAATCAGTGAGCTCTAGTATGTATTGACCAATCGTTGATGTGTAGACTTTGAGGTGTGTCTAGGGATGTTCCATATACTATGATTGGTGTATCCTGTATTTCCTGTTACATATTTCAGTACATCATAGATTGCAGTACAATAGATAGTCTACCTGATGTTGTGTTTACATTGAATGGTAATGAATTCACGTTGACTGGTGCAGAATATGTACTCAAGGTATGAACTATCAACTTCTCACATTTTACTATTATACATTTAATTCCTAAAAAAAATCACTGCTCTACCATCGTTTAGGCGAAAAGTCGTCAAGTAATAGAATTAACAATACATCTTAATTTATATGTGTTTTGGTGGTTAATTTTCCTATTCACATTTAATTTCTCCAATTGTATGAAGACTTTTAACACAAAATCAAAGTAATTATAAATCATTATGTACGGCAGGTGAAATCCATCGAGTTACAAAATACTACAACTCTCATAATTTTAACTTAAGTAAAATGTTTTACTGTCAAATTTGTTTCTTAACTCATGTGGTGAAATGCATTTTCTTGCAACATTTGTCAGTTAAAGTACATTTGTGTACTTATTCCGAAATTGATAGTTTTATAAATATGATATGAGCGTCAACACTAATTTTGTTTTAAAGGGGCATTTACTGATTGCATGTTTATGGGATAGAGTGTCAACACTAATTTTGTTTTAAAGGGGCATCTACTCATTGCATGTTTATGGGATAGAGCGTCAACACTAATTTTGTTTTAAAGGGGCATCTACTCATTGCATGTTTATGGGATAGAGCGTCAACACTAATTTTGTTTTAAAGGGGCATCTACTCGTTGCATGTTTATGGGATAGAGCGTCAACACTAATTTTGTTTTAAAGGGGCATCTACTCATTGCATGTTTATGGGATAGAGCGTCAACACTAATTTTGTTTTAAAGGGGCATCTACTCATTGCATGTTTATGGGATAGAGCGTCAACACTAATTTTGTTTTAAAGGGACATTTACTGATTGCATGTTTATGGGATAGAGCGTCAACACTAATTTTGTTTTAAAGGGACATTTACTGATTGCATGTTTATGGGATAGAGCGTCAACACTAATTTTGTTTTAAAGGGACATTTACTGATTGCATGTTTATGGGATAGAGTGTCAACACTAATTTTGTTTTAAAGGGGCATTTACTGATTGCATGTTTATGGGATAGAGTGTCAACACTAATTTTGTTTTAAAGGGGCATTTACTGATTGCATGTTTATGGGATAGAGCGTCAACACTAATTTTGTTTTAAAGGGGCATCTACTCATTGCATGTTTATGGGATAGAGCTTCAACACTAATTTTGTTTTAAAGGGACATTTACTCATTGCATGTTTATGGGATAGAGCTTCAACACTAATTTTGTTTTAAAGGGACATTTACTCATTGCATGTTTATGGGATAGAGCGTCAACACTAATTTTGTTTTAAAGGGACATTTACTCATTGCATGTTTATGGGATAGAGCGTCAACACTAATTTTGTTTTAAAGGGACATTTACTCGTTGCATGTTTATGGGATAGAGCGTCAACACTAATTTTGTTATAAAGGGGCATTTACTCGTTGCATGTTTATGGGATAGAGCGTCAACACTAATTTTGTTTTAAAGGGGCATCTACTCGTTGCATGTTTATGGGATAGAGCGTCAACACTAATTTTGTTTTAAAGGGGCATCTACTCGTTGCATGTTTATGGGATAGAGCGTCAACATTAATTTTGTTTTAAAGGGGCATTTACTGATTGCATGTTTATGGGATAGAGCGTCAACATTAATTTTGTTTTAAAGGGACATTTACTCATTGCATGTTTATGGGATAGAGCGTCAACACTAATTTTGTTTTAAAGGGACATTTACTCATTGCATGTTTATGGGATAGAGCATCAACACTAAATTTGTTTTAAAGGGGCATCTACTCGTTGCATGTTTATGGGATAGAGCGTCAACACTAATTTTGTTTTAAAGGGGCATCTACTCGTTGCATGTTTATGGGATAGAGCGTCAACACTAATTTTGTTTTAAAGGGGCATCTACTCATTGCATGTTTATGGGATAGAGCGTCAACACTAATTTTGTTTTAAAGGGACATTTACTGATTGCATGTTTATGGGATAGAGCGTCAACACTAATTTTGTTTTAAAGGGACATTTACTGATTGCATGTTTATGGGATAGAGCGTCAACACTAATTTTGTTTTAAAGGGACATTTACTGATTGCATGTTTATGGGATAGAGCGTCAACACTAATTTTGTTTTAAAGGGGCATTTACTGATTGCATGTTTATGGGATAGAGTGTCAACACTAATTTTGTTTTAAAGGGGCATTTACTGATTGCATGTTTATGGGATAGAGCGTCAACACTAATTTTGTTTTAAAGGGGCATCTACTCATTGCATGTTTATGGGATAGAGCTTCAACACTAATTTTGTTTTAAAGGGACATTTACTCATTGCATGTTTATGGGATAGAGCGTCAACACTAATTTTGTTTTAAAGGGACATTTACTCATTGCATGTTTATGGGATAGAGCGTCAACACTAATTTTGTTTTAAAGGGACATTTACTCGTTGCATGTTTATGGGATAGAGCGTCAACACTAATTTTGTTTTAAAGGGGCATTTACTCGTTGCATGTTTATGGGATAGAGCGTCAACACTAATTTTGTTTTAAAGGGGCATCTACTCGTTGCATGTTTATGGGATAGAGCGTCAACACTAATTTTGTTTTAAAGGGGCATCTACTCGTTGCATGTTTATGGGATAGAGCGTCAACATTAATTTTGTTTTAAAGGGGCATTTACTGATTGCATGTTTATGGGATAGAGCGTCAACACTAATTTTGTTTTAAAGGGACATTTACTGATTGCATGTTTATGGGATAGAGCGTCAACACTAATTTTGTTTTAAAGGGACATTTACTCATTGCATGTTTATGGGATAGAGCATCAACACTAAATTTGTTTTAAAGGGGCATCTACTCATTGCATGTTTATGGGATAGAGCGTCAACACTAATTTTGTTTTAAAGGGGCATTTACTCATTGCATGTTTATGGGATAGAGCGTCAACACTAATTTTGTTTTAAAGGGGCATCTACTGATTGCATGTTTATGGGATATTCTCTCTATGATATGTTATGGAAATTATCAGTTTGGAGCAATTAGTAATCTGTTGACATCAAGCCATTTAAACATAATTTATTTGTATAGCATCAAGGGCTCTATTTGACTCTTGATTAGACATTTTGATCCCTAAAATTAAGAAAAACTACAGTAACCGCTCTCTTGGTCGATGGTCTTGCCACCAGTGTCTAATTGTCTTTCAATTATATAATATTTTAATTCTTCTCAAGATTTAGCACATTATGACCGTTCCCCACCCCTGATAAAGATATAGCCTCTATGAACCCCCTGATAAAGATGTTACCCCTAATGAACCCCCTGATAAAGATGTTACCCCTAATGAACCCCCTGATAAAGATGTTACCCCTAATGAACCCCCTGATACTGCACACACATACCCCTGTCCCATTCACACAGCCTACATATATATACCAATATTTCCCCTATATAGGTATCTACAATGGGACAAGAAGAATGTATCTCTGGATTTATTGGACTTGATGTTCCCGCTCCACTCGGTCCTCTATGGATACTAGGTGATATCTTTATTGGCAAGTTCTATACAGAGTTTGATGAAGTCAACGATCGTGTGGGATTTGCCTTATCCAAGAACAGTACATCATCAGTGAAGGATTCGTCCATGTATCGTATCCGACCAGCAAAACTTGTTCCAGCCAACCAGAAAGTCTCAATTACAATCAACTGATAGTGTATATTGTATAAAGACGGTGTCATTCGAAATGCTGTTACCTTGGTATAAAAAAACACCACTTTTCAGGAGAGGCGAAAAACAGTTTTTTATTAAAAAGTAAAATTCCTTTAGAAATCATTGAATATATAACTAAGTAATATATTATATATGTAAAACATCTTCAACCCTAACCCTAACCCGTTCCGTGCTGATTGGAGGGTCTCCCATTGACTAATTAACCTCAGAAAACGGCATTTTGATTATTCTGCATTTTGAAATGGCACCGTCGCTAAATTATAGCATGAAAGATCTGATTTTTACGTGTGAACTTTCCTATTTACTTTCCTCGTTTTGAATTGGCGGCCATCTTGGAAGGCAACTCTTGATTATAATTTACCAAGGGGATACAAAGATAGCAAGTTATATATATTCTTGTAAAGCTGTGCTGGAAGTATTTCTGAAATTGACCAATCAGTAAGTTTGACTTGATCTTTATAAATCTTCTAGCTACAAACTTTATGCAGCAATTTTTACATAAGTCAAGTTTACAGTAATTACTGCCAAATTATTTCTTTCTTTTAATTAACTTGATGGTATAATATGATAAGAAAGTTTCCCTCAAAGATGACCAGAAATCAAAACAAGCTTAGTTAATGTATATATGGTAACAGTGTATAGGATGAATGATATATTGTTAGTAGGAACTTTTATATTTCCTGAGTTATTTAGAGTTAACACTTTATTTACATTAATAGAGTTTTGTTTCTTTCAATTAATGAAATGTTACTGGATGAAAATGTTCTGTATTGAATGAATAAACACGATGTTGGTTCACACTTGGATCAATAAGGCCATACCAAATCACTTCAATGTTTAGCGTCAGGTCTGGTTTTCTCTCCACTCAACCACTCAGTGTATTCTATGGATCTATGAAATGTTCTTATACATGTATCATAAAAGTGTAAAGGTTAAAGGATTTTCCACGATGTAAAGTTAGGGTTGATGTTTCCATTCCACCTGTATAGAGTCGTATTGTTTCATGATATTCCCTCAAATCTCCATTTGTCTTATTCATTTTCTGTTATAACATTATTTATCTCTCAGTTTATATTTTATGATTTAGTAAGTAAGCATCAATGTGTGTGAGATACATAGTTAGGTTGTAACACGCCCTGTGTAGATACATAGTTAGGTTGTAACACGCCCTGTGTAGATACATAGTTAGGTTGTAACACGCCCTGTGTAGATACATAGTTAGGTTGTAACACGCCCTGTGTAGATACATAGTAAGGTTGTAACACGCCCTGTGTAGATACATAGTAAGGTTGTAACACGCCCTGTGTAGATACATAGTAAGGTTGTAACACGCCCTGTGTAGATACATAGTTAGGTTGTAACACGCCCTGTGTAGATACATAGTTAGGTTGTAACACGCCCTGTGTAGATACATAGTTAGGTTGTAACACGCCCTGTGTAGATACATAGTTAGGTTGTAACACGCCCTGTGTAGATACATAGTTAGGTTGTAACACGCCCTGTGTAGATACATAGTTAGGTTGTAACACGCCCTGTGTAGATACATAGTTAGGTTGTAACACGCCCTGTGTAGATACATAGTTAGGTTGTAACACGCCCTGTGTAGATACATAGTTAGGTTGTAACACGCCCTGTGTAGATACATAGTTAGGTTGTAACACGCCCTGTGTAGATACATAGTTAGGTTGTAACACGCCCTGTGTAGATACATAGTTAGGTTGTAACACGCCCTGTGTAGATACATAGTTAGGTTGTAACACGCCCTGTGTAGATACATAGTTAGGTTGTAACACGCCCTGTGTAGATACATAGTTAGGTTGTAACACGTCCTGTGTATATACATAGTAAGGTTGTAACACGCCCTGTGTAGATACATAGTTAGGTTGTAACACGCCCTGTGTAGATACATAGTAAGGTTGTAACACGTCCTGTGTATATACATAGTTAGGTTGTAACACGTCCTGTGTATATACATAGTTAGGTTGTAACACGCCCTGTGTAGATACATAGTTAGGTTGTAACACGTCCTGTGTAGATACATAGTTAGGTTGTAACACGCCCTGTGTAGATACATAGTTAGGTTGTAACACGCCCTGTGTAGATACATAGTTAGGTTGTAACACGCCCTGTGTAGATACATAGTTAGGTTGTAACACGCCCTGTGTAGATGCATAGTTAGGTTGTAACACGCCCTGTGTAGATACATAGTTAGGTTGTAACACGCCCTGTGTAGATGCATAGTTAGGTTGTAACACGCCCTGTGTAGATGCATAGTAAAGTTGTAACACGCCCTGTGTAGATACATAGTAAAGTTGTAACACGCCCTGTGTAGATACATAGTTAGGTTGTAACACGCCCTGTGTAGATACATAGTTAGGTTGTAACACGCCCTGTGTAGATACATAGTTAGGTTGTAACACGCCCTGTGTAGATACATAGTTAGGTTGTAACACGTCCTGTGTAGATACATAGTAAGGTTGTAACACGCCCTGTGTAGATATAGATAAATGGTTGTACATTATTTATAAGTGGGTTTTATCATGGTTGTATGTGACTAATCTCCTCTATTTCTTGTTGTTATTATTTATGCTTAGCACACAATATACGTAAAATTGCTGAATGCTTATGGTTCTATAATTTCCATATTTGGTTCTATACAGTATATTGTTGGTAATATTTCATTCCATGGTAGAATTTACTAGAAACTTTCAGACAATGGTCAGAATTTAATTAATGTATTTGTTAGAAAAGTACATGTAGCGCATGCATATAAGTCCCCTATCAGTTTTCTACAGATAGTAGGGGACTATAGGTTTGCAGTCCATCTGTCAGTTTGTCTGTCAAGAAATCTGGATCCTGTCATAACTCAAACGGTTTCCAAGTTAGGTTTATGAAACTTGGTATGTGGATAGGGACCAATAAGTAGATTATGCACATGTCAATATTTTGAATTAGACAAAAATGTGGTTGTCATGTTAACAGAAACATTGACCATCTGAAAACCAGGTAGGGGACTTCTGTAATGCTTGTTATTCCTAATTACTTGTTTAATGATATTTTCATTTCTGTATGTCAGATGTATATAGTGTGATATGGTTGGATTGTTGAAAATCTGCACCATCAACTTTCTGTGATTGTTTTATTTGCTCAGTGCAGACTCTAGAATAATCCTCCAAATATAATATAACTTTACCTTGGTCCAAGATGATGCCGGGTGATATACCTACGAAAATAGACCAAATGGTTGCCATTATAAAAATCAAAAGGTTAACCAATCAAGGAATGAATATACAAATATACTAAATGATTTACATTCAAATATATGATAGTTGGTGATCCTTTAATCTTCAAACCTTAGGCACTGCATCATCAGTAGATCATGGCCCCTATTTTAAGCGGACCTTTAACAATGCTATTTCAAATATTAGACTGTTTAAAAGATTTTATTCCAATAAGTTACAGTCAATATTTTCAAACTGCAGAATACAGTATTATGTGTTAAATATTGTGTTATATACGGATATATTTGGAGTGTTTAATGACTAATTCTACAATATTTAACATTTTTTGTTTGTTTATTTGAGAGTAACTATACTACTGTCTGTGTCTGCTTCGACTCACTTTGAAACTTGTCAGCGATCAAGTTTTCATAAACCGAGTAGTTCTCATATCCGATTAGTTCTCATATCTGTCCAATGTGTCGTGGAATATAGATAGACAATGATATAATGAACGTTTGTCCTGGGGCCTTATTCACCAACGTTGTAAGACTTTAGACCATATCAGACTTTATATTGCCAAATGTTCTATTCGCTCTCATGTTGTTATAAATGTAATGATTTTGATATATATGGGTATACATGTTCAGTGGATAACAACACATAATCAGATAAAATTTCACATGGTTAAATCTAATTGCAAAGAAATGGCAGTGATTATAAAGTTTGTCAATATTAAATTGTTCAGTCTGAGTTTCAGTCTCACAACATTGGTGAAAAAAGGCATTCTACCGGTCACTAGACAAGCGTTGCATCCTGTGTGTTATCCAGTGTGATGCTTTTGTTGGTTGTAAAGGATACTTTGATGCACTAAATGTATATGAATATTTTATTTATAATAAATTGTTAAAAAGTCATTGTTTATTTGTTTAGTTCTGCTATAGCTGAAGAATATTTCTTGTATTTATAGCTTGGTGAATTTGACACTAACCTGACCTTTATGCATGAATATATTACAAGGTTCTTGCTTTCAATATAATTTATTATCAATTTCCGCAAGCAAATTGCAACATCGTATTTCAAATTTGTGTTTGTATCACATCTCGAGCGTCTTTGTGATACTCCCCGACTATGATAACATACAACCGAGGTTATAAATACCTGCAAGATATCGACTGTTAAATTTTGCTAATCAAATGGTCGAGTTTGTGTCGAAGTCGCCAAGCTATAACAATAATTTACATTGTATTTCTTAGTACAAAAATGTAAACCCTAGATAAGGAGGCCATCATTGAGACCGTGTCTTATTATTGAAATGTTGATGTTAATTCTATGGAGGTTGAATAATGAGCATAATTACCTGTATGTTAGTTCATATCATGCTATCATGGTATTTTGTGCCGGTTACCTCTATTGCAAAATAAATTTATTTATAAGGTACTAATTGTGCCCCTTCACTTACTGGTTGTCATGCTAAGATTGTTTGATATTTGAGCTGATCTTGGTGAGCTGAAGAGTGTTTGCATCAACCAATCAGTGAACTTGAGAGCTGAAGTCGTGGTTACATGGACCAATCAGTGAGCTGGAAAGCTGAAGGCGTGGTTACATCAACCAATCAGTGAACTGGAAAGCTTAAGGCGTGGTTACATCAACCAATCAGTGAGCTGGAAAGCTGAAGGCGTGTCAGTACATAATTATATATTATAAGATTATTTCTACATGTCTCCTCAGTTCCTCCTACCCCACCTTGTAACATTTGCACTGTGTAGAATTATTAGGACTTAGTTTTGTTTCAGATTAACTATTATGACAGCACATTAAAACATGATTTTACAGTATATAAGGGTTAGGGCCTTAAGATGAATTGTTTAACTTCAAAATAGATACATTATTTTACATTCTAACACTGTCTATTTTTAGCTCCGTGTAAACGTATAGGACTGTACCGTGGGTAAATTTCCGGTATATCACAGTTTTTTTCCGTACTACTTTTTGGCTGTTGAATTACCTCCCACGTATAAACAACGCTTTTTATGAATGGAATTTACTCTTGTTTATCACATGACGTCATGGATTGTATGACATATATTTGGCGTCAACGTTAACGTGACGTTGTGCGAACTTTTATTTGCGTAGCGTTCGTTCTTAATTTATTTAATTATATCCGTATTATTGCAACAGCAATTGCATTTATCGATTCATTTTAGTTTTTATGAAATACATACTTTCGAATGAGCTCTAGTTATGCCTCCGTTTAAATGAAATGAGCAAAAAACGATATTCCAGGGGTGGAGGTTTTATCATTTAAACAGCGAAGTTGTCTATAGCAACACGACAAACAACGCATCACTCTGCAATAAAAATGAGTCCATATGAAATTGCGCATATAACACGTGTTAGAATGCAAATAGATCTTAGTTTTCCGTGATATACCGGCCAATATATCACGGTTTGTCGTTCACATGCATAGTTATTAATCACTCAGGCCTACGGCCTTCGTGATTAATTCCTACGCATATGAACTCCAAACCGTGATATATTGGCCGGTATATCACGGAAAACTAAGATCTATTTCCTAAGTATATAAGGTCTTAAGATGAATCGTTTAACTTCAAAATAGATTGATCTAGAATAGATACAATCTGGAATGTACAACATTGTGAGTTTTCCGTAAATTTGCATGCGGTACAAATAATGTTGACCTTAATCCTTTCCTAATGCTGTTGTGATTTAAATAAGCACCGCTCATTTCAATGGTTCATACATGAATATTTATTGAACGAAAACATGGATAACAGTAAAAGTTGTTTGTACCGCGGGATTAGTGTGGAAAAACCAGATTGAATTCCGGAGTATATCTATTCTATACAGTCTGGTTTTTCGTGCCATGAAATAAATGATTTGACAGTTTTATTATTTACACCCATACAGGTATCACAGGGTGGCCAGACACAATGTATTAGTGGATTTCTAGGATTAGATGTACCCCCTCCAGCTGGTCCTCTATGGATTCTGGGCGATGTCTTCATTGGTCAGTTCTACGCCGAGTTTGATCAAGTCAATCAACAAGTTGGATTTGCTACTTCTGTTCAACCTTCTCTTTAAGATGACAGGTGAAAGTAACAAAATATTGTAACAATATCGTTCAACCGTCTCTTTAAGATGACAGGTAAAAGTAACAAAATATTGTAACAATATAACCTTGTACTACACGTGTTGATTTAAATAAATGCAGACTTACAGTCATATATTTTGTTTTATGTTCCAAGTTGATTCTCCATCTATATAGGGGATATACCACATGTATGAGATATACCGTACCCACCATATGTGCTAAGTCAGCAAGGTATATCTATCAGTGTGTATATACAATGTAACCTTTTGCTAAGACTACAAGTAAAGATCTGAGAAAACGACACAAAAGTCAAATATGAGTATTACCCATGCAGCTTGAAATTTTTGGGGAATGGGTCACAGTTTTTGACCAAATTCAACTCGGCTGCATAGATAGCAGCAGTTTCAGGCAAAGAATGTGACCTTTTGTAATATATAAAGTTCCATGGTTAGGTCCAATTCTCGGTTTGTGGATCTAACATGTCTTGTTAAATTGGGTTAAAGAGTAGAATAATCACTGGAATAATCACTGCTGGGTTAGGGTTAGGGTTAGGGTTAGGCTCATCCTGCTGTTTTAACCTATTGTTGACAGATTTTTACTTAAAGTTGTCGGCTGAAGGTTGTATGGTAGATCCACTCTGTCCATGGTAGATCCACTCTGTCCATGGTAGATCCACTCTGTCCATGGTAGATCCACTCTGTCCATGTATGGTAGATCCACTCTGTCCATGGTAGATCCACTCTGTCCATGGTAGATCCACTCTGTCCATGGTAGATCCACTCTGTCCATGGTAGATCCACTCTGTCCATGGTAGATCCACTCTGTCCATGTATGGTAGATCCACTCTGTCCATGGTAGATCCACTCTGTCCATGGTAGATCCACTCTGTCCATGTATGGTAGATCCACTCTGTCCATGGTAGATCCACTCTGTCCATGGTAGATCCACTCTGTCCATGTATGGTAGATCCACTCTGTCCATGGTAGATCCACTCTGTCCATGTATGGTAGATCCACTCTGTCCATGGTAGATCCACTCTGTCCATGGTAGATCCACTCTGTCCATGGTAGATCCACTCTGTCCATGGTAGATCCACTCTGTCCATGGTAGATCCACTCTGTCCATGTATGGTAGATCCACTCTGTCCATGGTAGATCCACTCTGTCCATGGTAGATCCACTCTGTCCATGGTAGATCCACTCTGTCCATGTATGGTAGATCCACTCTGTCCATGGTAGATCCACTCTGTCCATGGTAGATCCACTCTGTCCATGTATGGTAGATCCACTCTGTCCATGGTAGATCCACTCTGTCCATGGTAGATCCACTCTGTCCATGTATGGTAGATCCACTCTGTCCATGGTAGATCCACTCTGTCCATGAATGGTTCCTAAACTGTATTTGTGCTTAAAACCGGCAAGTACATAAAGGACCAAGGAAACTATTCGAAACAAGCTAGCGTATCGCATCAGGATTCTTTGTATCTCTCTACACTTAAACGAATTTCTAATTGGCCACCCTAAAAAATATCATATCATCTGATAAATTGTATCAATAAATCTTAGGCTGTGTTATTTGTTCATTCCACGCACTTACTTATCTATTTCTTGAAAGAAATGGCGTATTCATATACAAAATCATCCATGCGTAACGGTTGGTGCGAAAGTGCTTTTTTGCACGTTGGCCTCGTGCGTAGCTTGGAAGAGTATCGTATGTGGTATAAATTTGTTCCCTGTAGATCGACTTTTCTTTAAACACTATAATTTGTAAAAATGAGCCATGTGAAACGCGCTCATGACGTCAGATGCATGCATACATTGAACGAATTTCTGATTTGCCACGTGTTTTTATAAATTAGTTTTAAAAAATGCTTTTAGAAGAATGTAAACAATCGAAACCCCGATACTGTCCAATTGTATTGATGGAAAGTATGTTTCTCGCAGTAATTCGAGCTAAACCCCAGGTTATTATAAATATCGCTTTTTACAAAAAGACGTTTTGACGTACATGTCTGGACTTTGGTGAGGGTACTCGTCATATTCTAACGCCTCAGCGCGCCCCGTATTATTTATTCTCGCCAGTATTAACATCTTTCATTAAGTCAATCGACAGAGAATACATTTTGGCTGATTTCAAAAATCAAACATGTCGGGCACGTGAACCACGTGCACGTTAGCTATTTTGCACTAACTGTTCCGCATGGATGATTTTATAAATGCATGCGTAATTTATTTCTTGAAATTGGTAGATAAGTGCATGGAATGAAAATAACCACAATTTTAGAAATATTGACTGAATATATCTCATAATATAATATTTCTTTGGGTGGCCAATTAGAAATTCGTTTAAGTGTATATATAAAATGTGTGATAATGCTCCAGAGTGGGCCCTGCTTATTACATGGAAGATAGAAAGACACACTAAACAACCAGATAACCTAAAGCACGACTCCCGTATATTTCATATAGATCTGGGGGTATAATGACTTGACTAATAATGGATTACTCCACACAAGATTCACAGACTATCACTTCAGCTCACTTTGACACCTATTTCGGGGTACATAGGATTTATTGGAAATTAAAACACTACTGTGGACGCAGTGGTGTTGTACGTCTTACACATCAAAATCATCTTGTGGATATTCTGTACAAAATATTTACTATAACATGATAAGACAAAATTACAATAACTCCAAAGGGCAATAACGCCCTTAAAATTTGTCCACATAATTGCTGTATGTTTGCACCATGTGACTTGGTGAGGCTGAGTGAAACCTTCCCTGTCTGATTTCCTCGTACCTTTTTTTTGGTATTAAAGTCAAAGACAGATTCATTGAAATCCAACAATGGATTACAGAGAAAGAACGCTAACAAAATTTGTACAGACACACTAACCAACCTCATGATTCCAATATGTAGGGGTACAATAACTTAACTTGGCATGACTGTGTGAGCTTATACTAGGACTTCTGTGCAGTGAACCAGAACCAGGATCCCACCACTGGCAGATTTTGAATTTTTTCCCTTCAATTTATAATATCAAATTACTTCCCTTTATTTTATAATATTGAATTATTTCCCTTTGTTTTATACTATTGAATTATGTCCCTTTTATTTATAACATTGAATTATTTCCCTTTGATTAATAATATCGATTTTATTTCCCTTTGATTTCTAATATTGAATTATGTCCCTTTTATTTATAACATTAAATTATGTCCCTTTGATTTATAATATTGAATTACTTCCCTTTGATTTATAGTATTGCATTATGTCCCTTTTATTTATAATATTGCATTATGTCCCTTTAATTTAAAATATTGAATTATGTCCCTTTTATTTATAATATTGAATTATGTCCGTTTGATTTATACTATTGAAATATGTCCATTTGATTTATTATATTGAATTACTTCCCTTTGATTTATAGTATTGAATTATGTCCCTTTTATTTATAATATTGAATTATGTCCCTTTGATTTATAATACTGAATTATGTCCCTTTGATTTATAATATTGAATTATGTCCTTTTTATTTATTATATTGAATTACTTCCCTTTGATTGATAATATTGAATTATTTCCCTTTAATTAATAATATCGAATTATGTCCCTTTGATTACTAATATTGAATTATGTCCCTTTTATTTATAATATTGAATTACTTCCCTTTGATTTATAGTATTCAAGTTTGTCCCTTTTATATAAATATTGAATTGTTTCACTTTGATTTATAAAATTGAATTATTTCCCTTTATTAATAATATCGAATTATGTCCCTTTGATTTCTAATATTGAATTATGTCCCTTTTATTTATAATATTGAATTACTTCCCTTTGATTTATAATATTGAATTACTTCCCTTTGATTTGTAGTATTCAAGTTTGTCCCTTTTATATAAATATTGAATTGTTTCACTTTGATTAATAATATCGAATTATGTCCCTTTGATTTATAATATTGAATTACTTCCCTTTGATTTATAGTATTCAAGTATGTCCCTTTTATTTATAATATTGAATTGTTTCACTTTGATTTATAAAATTGAATTATGTCCCTTTTATTTATAATATTGAATACTTCCCTTTGATTTATACTATTGAATAACTTCCCTTTGATTTATAGTATTGAATTGCTTCCCTTTGATTTATAGTATTGAATTACTTCCCTTTGATTTATAGTATTCAAGTATGTCCCTTTGATTAATACTATTGAATTATGTCCCTTTGATTTATACTATTGAATTACTTCCCTTTGATTTATACTATTGAATTACTTCCCTTTGATTTATAGTATTGAATTATGTCCCTTTGATTTATAGTATTGAATTACTTCCCTTTGATTTATAGTATTGAATTGCTTCCCTTTGATTTATAATATTAGGATATATTAAATACCTTAGATCATCATCAGGCACAGGACCGAGGCAATACATTTGATTAAGGGAGAACTCTAGTCATTTAAACTATAAGTGATTAAGTTATGCTCTGGACAAGTAATTTTCAGAACTTGTTTAATATTAGTTTATATCAATAGACAATTTGTGATAGATCCTCTATATACCTGACAAGACAAACGGTTATTCTATTAACAAAAATTTGTGAAGCTCACTTCCAATTATAATTGTAACCTTATGAACTCTCATTTCCCTAATCATTGTTACATGCCAAATGCCTGGTATTGGGAATTCACACAATCCTTTAGACACAAGAAAATACATGTATCCACTTTTATATGAGGTTGTCTATGGAGGATAAATAAACATAAACTGATTGGTGACAGAACAATAGAAAGGCAGTAACATAAATATATAATTCATTTTCATAAATAATAATTTTACTACTTCAGTACTTATAAATATATATAGTATAACATATATACATGTACAACTAGAAATATATATAGTATAACATATATACATGTACAACTAGAAATTTGTCCATGAGACACAGGTGCCCCCGTTGGGGTTTATAGTAAAAGTAACAAAGGGCAATAACTCTGGTAAAAATTAACACCGCAAAAATTCCATCCTGTCTGGTCACCTATGCATTGGTGTTGTTCATCTATGAAGGTTTGAAGAAATTTCACCGAATGTTGTATAAGGAGTTAAACTCGCAACACCTAACCCTAACCCTAAACTCACAACATTTGCATTATAAACAGACATTCAGACTGACAGCATCATCGCTACATGGTTATATGCAAATAAGTGGTGGGGTACAAAAAAAAATACTTCAAAGCAGAAAACTTTCAGACTGAAAAACCTTTCATCATGAAGTTAATCATAATAGTTGATAACACAATAAATGTGGCACAGACCACACAGTTTGTTCACATCATGAAAGGTCACATGACTACAGACCACATGATGCATGTATACCAGTCTACAGATCTCATGATGATGAAAGGTCACATGACTACAGACCACATCATGCATGTATACCAGTCTACAGAACTCATGATGATGAAAGGTCACATGATGATGAAAGGTCACATGATGATGAAAGGTCATATGAAGTTGTTCAAGACTTCAAGTCTGGTTGTTGTAAACGTACATCTCGATTCTCGTTTTTCGCATGAAATTTCAACATATTCATAACCTCATTATCATACTCCGGGGGTGCAGGCTTGTGACCTGTAAAATATATCAATCTGATTATTCAATGATTCAACACTACGAGGATTGAAAACAATTAAGTTCATACAGTAACACATGACAACAAGAGCCCCAGTCACAAAGCTCATTGATTGGTTGATACAGACACACCTCTAAGTATAGAGCTCACTGATTGGTTGATACAGACACACCTCTAAGTATAGAGCTCACTGATTGGTTGATACAAACACACCTCTAAGTAAAGAACTCACTGATTGGTTGATACAGACACACACCTCTAAGTATAGAGCTCACTGATTGGTTGATACAGACACACATCTCTAAGTATAGAACTCACTGACTGGTTGATACAGACACGCCTCTAAGAATAGAGCTCACTGACTGGTTGATACAAACACACCTCTAAGTAAAGAACTCACTGATTGGTTGATACAAACACACCTCTAAGTAAAGAACTCACTGATTGGTTGATACAGACACACATCTCTAAGTATAGAACTCACTGATTGGTTGATACAGACACGCCTCTAAGAATAGAGCTCACTGACTGGTTGATACAGACACACACCTCTAAGTATAGAGCTCACTGACTGGTTGATACAGACACACACCTCTAAGTATAGAGCTCACTGACTGGTTGATACAGACACACCTCTAAGTATAGAGCTCACTGATTGGTTGATACAGAAGCTCACTGACTGGTTGATACAGACACACACCTCTAAGTATAGAGCTCACTGACTGGTTGATACAGACACACACCTCTAAGTATAGAGCTCACTGATTGGTTGATACAGACACACCTCTAAGTATAGAGCTCACTGATTGGTTGATACAGACACACCTCTAAGTATAAGGCTCACTCACTGGTTGATACAGACACACACCTCTAAGTAAAGAGCTCACTCACTGGTTGATACAGACACACCTCTAAGTATAGAGCTCACTGATTGGTTGATACAGACACACCTCTAAGTATAGAGCTCACTGACTGGTTGATACAGACACACACCTCTAAGTATAGAGCTCACTGATTGGTTGATACAGACACACACCTCTAAGTATAGAGCTCACTGATTGGTTGATACAGACACACACCTCTAAGTATAGAGCTCACTGATTGGTTGATACAGACACACACCTCTAAGTATAGAGCTCACTGATTTGTTGATACAGACACACACCTCTAAGTATAGAACTCACTGATTGGTTGATACAGACACACCTCTAAGTATAGAGCTCACTGATTGGTTGATACAGACACACCTCTAAGTATAGAGCTCACTGATTGGTTGATACAGACACACACCTCTAAGTATAGAGCTCACTGATTGGTTGATACAGACACACACCTCTAAGTATAGAACTCACTGATTGGTTGATACAGACACACACCTCTAAGTAAAGAACTCACTGATTGGTTGATACAGACACACCTCTAAGTAAAGAGCTCACTGACTGGTTGATACAGACACACTTCTAAGTATAGAGCTCACTGACTGGTTGATACAGACACACCTCTAAGTATAGAACTCACTGATTGGTTGATACATACACACACTTCTAAGTATAGAACTCACTGATTGGTTGATACAGACACACACCTCTAAGTATAGAACTCACTGATTGGTTGATACAGACACACACCTCTAAGTATAGAGCTCACTGATTGGTTGATACAGACACACATCTCTAAGTAAAGAACTCACTGATTGGTTGATACAGACACACACCTCTAAGTATAGAGCTCACTGATTGGTTGATACAGACACACCTCTAAGTATAGAGCTCACTGATTGGTTGATACAGACACATCTCTAAGTAAAGAACTCACTGATTGGTTGATACAGACACACATCTAAGTATAGAGCTCACTGATTGGTTGAACTCACCTGTCATCCAGTAATATATCTCCCAATCATTGGTTGGTTTGTTGATTAAACTATCATACATCTTCAATTGTTCTTCACTTAAATCATCAAGATGTAAAGCAGCAAAAGTACTGAAATGACAATGAAACAATCTGGTAGTCAAACAATGACAATGAAACAATCTGGTAGTCAAACAATGACAATGAAACACTCTGGTAGTCAAACAATGAAACAATCTGGTAGTCAAACAATGACAATGAAACAATCTGGTAGTCAAACAATGACAATGAAACAATCTGGTAGTCAAACAATGAAACAATCTGGTAGTCAAACAATGAAACAATCTGTTAGTCAAACAATGACAATGAAACAATCTGGTAGTCAAACAATGACAATGAAACAATCTGGTAGTCAAACAATGGAACAATCTGGTAGTCAAACAATGGAACAATCTGGTAGTCAAACAATGAAACAATCTGGTAGTCAAACAATGAAACAATCTGGTAGTCAAACAATGAAACAATCTGGTAGTCAAACAATGAAACAATCTGGTAGTCAAACAATGACAATGAAACAATCTGGTAGTCAAACAATGACAATGAAACAATCTGGTAGTCAAACAATGACAATGAAACAATCTGGTAGTCAAACAATGAAACAATCTTGTAGTCAAACAATGACAATGAAACAATCTGGAAGTCAAACAATGACAATGAAACAATCTGGTAGTCAAACAATGACACAATCTGGTAGTCAAACAATGAAACAATCTGGTAGTCAAACAATGAAACACTCTGGTAGTCAAACAATGAAACAATCTGGTAGTCAAACAATGAAACACTCTGGTAGTCAAACAATGAAACACTCTGGTAGTCAAACAATGAAACAATCTGGTAGTCAAACAATGACAATGAAACAATCTGGTAGTCAAACAATGACAATGAAACAATCTGGTAGTCAAACAATGAAACAATCTGGTAGTCAAACAATGAAACAATCTGGTAGTCAAACAATGACAATGAAACAATCTGGTAGTCAAACAATGAAACAATCTGGTAGTCAAACAATGAAACAATCTGGTAGTCAAACAATGACAATGAAACAATCTGGTAGTCAAACAATGACAATGAAACAATCTGGTTGTCAAACAATGACAATGAAACAATCTGGTAGTCAAACAATGACAATGAAACAATCTGGTAGTCAAACAATGACAATGAAACAATCTGGTTGTCAAACAATGTTAGTTCAGCATTTAATTCCTTATGGCAACAAAGATGTTTAAAACAACATAAAGTGACATAGCTTACCATATGCTGACTGTCACTGTCTGAATACAGGATTTTAAACTACTGACGTGAATCTGTAAACCATTAGTCCACTATTAAGGAGGAGGTTAGTTTTCCTATATACTCCTTACATAAATAATGCAGCAATGACTTACCCACTAATCAACAATTACTGGTCCCAAATGAGAGCTAATTTCACAGACTGGGGTCACTTTCAGGGCAGGTTTTTTTCCACACTTAGCTCAGACCTTACCCCTACCAACCGACTGCAGTGATTTTTCCTTCTATAGACGGTCCAGTAAATGGACCCTTTCCCAATAGCAAATAGGCTATAATAATCCCAAAATTGAATAGGGAATTACCTAATGAAAATTAAAAAAAAAGAATTTTCATAATCGGACATCTAATGAGAAAGTTATGAACATTTTATAACAATATGTTAAGTGTAGAAGTCCAAACAAACCTGTAAACAGGCACATTTAATTTTTTTTCCATTTCATTTGGCGCTTCTTGCCTATGAAATTTCTCAATTACCAAGACTTGAAAGTTCCTAATCTGATTGGACTTGGATTCATTCCAACAGAGGTAAAAAATCACTGCAACTATTTATCAAGTTCAAGGGCATATATCAACCATTCAATCAGAGGTTGAAATAAATTACCTAAGTAAAAGTTGAAATAAATTACCAAATTAAAAGATAGAGGTTGAAATAAATTACCTGAGTCAAAAAAAGAGCTGGAAATAAATTACCTGAGTAAAAGATAGGGCTTGAAATAAATTACCTGAGTAAAAGATAGAGCTTGAAATAAATTACCTAAGTCAAAGATAGAGGTTGAAATAAATTACCTGAGTAAAAGATAGAGCTTGAAATAAATAACCTAAGTAAAAGATAGAGCTTGAAATAAATTACCTTAGTCAAAGATAGAGCTTGAAATAAATTACCTTAGCCAAAGATAGAGCTTGAAATAAATTACCTTAGTCAAAGATAGAACTTGAAATAAATTACCTGAGTCAAAGATAGAGCTTGATATAAACTACCTGAGTCAAAGATAGAGCTTGAAATAAACTACCTGAGTCAAAGATAGAGCTTGAAATAAATTACCTGAGTCAAAGATAGAGGTTGAAATAAATTACCTTAGTCAAAGATAGAGCTGGAAATAAATTACCAGAGTCAAAGATAGAGCTTGAAATAAATGACTTAAGTCAAAGATAGAGCTTGAAATAAATAACCAAAGTAAAAGATAGAGGTTGAAATAAATTACCTAAGTCAAAGATAGAGGTTGAAATAAATAACCTTAGTCAAAGATAGAGGTTGAAATAAATTACCTGAGTAAAAGATAGAGCTTGAAATAAATATTCAGCCAAAGATAGAGCTTGAAATAAATTACCTGAGTCAAAGATAGAGCTTGAAATAAATTACCTTAGCCAAAATAGAGCTTGAAATAAATTACCTAAGTAAAAGATAGAGCTTGAAATAAATTACCTGAGGCAAAGATAGAGCTTGAAATAAATTACCTTAGCCAAAGATAGAGCTTGAAATAAATTACCTTAGCCAAAGATAGAGCTTGAAATAAATTACCTTAGTCAAAGATAGAGCTTGAAATAAATTACCTGAGTAAGAGGCCATTTTCAGTCATGCCACGTTTTCTGCTCTGATATAACAATCTTGCACGTTTCTCGTTGACCGGTTCATTATTACCTCTGTCGATGTATTCAGGTATCGGTGGTGATAAATCAGGAGGATCCAGAATTCTGTCTGATAATAATCTTTGACTTATAACATTAACAGACGCGATACTCTGAAAACAAAAACATAACATTAACAAACAATGAAGGTTTGTAAATCTGCCAGTAAATTAGGTTGAAATAAACTGATATTGTAGTTATGGTTCCCGTCACTGATATTGTAGTTTTAGTTCCCCTGTCACTGATATTGTAGTTATGGTTCCCCTGTCACTGATATTGTAGTTATAGTTCCCCTGTCACTGACAGTGTAGTTATGGTTCCCCTGTCACTGATAGTGTAGTTATGGTACCCCTGTCACTGATAGTGTAGTTATAGTTCCCCTGTCACTGATAGTGTAGTTATAGTTCCCCTGTCACTGATAGTGTAGTTATAGTTCCCCTGTCACTGATAGTGTAGTTATAGTTCCCCTGTCACTGATATTGTAGTTATAGTTCCCCTGTCACTGATATTGTAGTTATAGTTCCCCTGTCACTGATATTGTAGTTATAGTTCCCCTGTCACTGATAGTGTAGTTATGGTTCCCCTGTCACTGATATTGTAGTTATGGTTCCCCTGTCACTGATATTGTAGTTATAGTTCACCTGTCACTGATAGTGTAGTTATAGTTCACCTGTCACTGATATTGTAGTTATAGTTCCCCTGTCACTGATAGTGTAGTTATAGTTCCCCTGTCACTGATAGTGTAGTTATAGTTCCCCTGTCACTGATATTGTAGTTATAGTTCCCCTGGTTCCCCTGTCACTGATATTGTAGTTATAGTTCCCCTGTCACTGATATTGTAGTTATAGTTCCCCTGTCACTGATATTGTAGTTATAGTTCCCCTGTCACTGATAGTGTAGTTATAGTTCCCCTGTCACTGATATTGTAGTTATAGTTCCCCTGTCACTGATATTGTAGTTATAGTTCCCCTGTCACTGATATTGTAGTTATAGTTCCCCTGTCACTGATAGTGTAGTTATAGTACCCCTATCACTGATAGTGTAGTTATGGTACACCTATCACTGATAGTGTAGTTATAGTTCCCCTGTCACTGATATTGTAGTTATAGTTCCCCTGTCACTGATAGTGTAGTTATAGTTCCCCTGTCACTGATAGTGTAGTTATAGTTCCCCTGTCACTGATATTGTAGTTATAGTTCCCCTGTCACTGATAGTGTAGTTATGGTTCCCCTGTCACTGATATTGTAGTTATAGTTCCCCTGTCACTGATAGTGTAGTTATAGTTCCCCTGTCACTGATATTGTAGTTATAGTTCCCCTGTCACTGATAGTGTAGTTATGGTTCCCCTGTCACTGATATTGTAGTTATAGTTCCCCTGTCACTGATATTGTAGTTATAGTTCCCCTGTCACTGATATTGTAGTTATAGTTCCCCTGTCACTGATATTGTAGTTATAGTTCCCCTGTCACTGATAGTGTAGTTATAGTTCCCCTGTCACTGATATTGTAGTTATAGTTCCCCTGGTTCCCCTGTCACTGATATTGTAGTTATAGTTCCCCTGTCACTGATATTGTAGTTATAGTTCCCCTGGTTCCCCTGTCACTGATATTGTAGTTATAGTTCCCCTGTCACTGATATTGTAGTTATAGTTCCCCTGTCACTGATAGTGTAGTTATGGTTCCCCTGTCACTGATAGTGTAGTTATAGTTCCCCTGTCACTGATAGTGTAGTTATAGTTCCCCTGTCACTGATATTGTAGTTATAGTTCCCCTGTCACTGATAGTGTAGTTATGGTACCCCTGTCACTGATAGTGTAGTTATGGTTCCCCTGTCACTGATATTGTAGTTATAGTTCCCCTGTCACTGATAGTGTAGTTATAGTTCCCCTGTCACTGATATTGTAGTTATAGTTCCCCTGTCACTGATAGTGTAGTTATAGTTCCCCTGTCACTGATATTGTAGTTATGGTTCCCCTGTCACTGATATTGTAGTTATGGTTCCCCTGTCACTGATATTGTAGTTATAGTTCCCCTGTCACTGATAGTGTAGTTATAGTTCCCCTGTCACTGATATTGTAGTTATGGTTCCCCTGTCACTGATAGTGTAGTTATGGTTCCCCTGTCACTGATATTGTAGTTATAGTTCCCCTGTCACTGATAGTGTAGTTATAGTTCCCCTGTCACTGATATTGTAGTTATGGTTCCCCTGTCACTGATATTGTAGTTATGGTTCCCCTGTCACTGATATTGTAGTTATAGTTCCCCTGTCACTGATATTGTAGTTATAGTTCCCCTGTCACTGATATTGTAGTTATGGTTCCCCTGTCACTGATATTGTAGTTATAGTTCCCCTGTCACTGATAGTGTAGTTATAGTTCCCCTGTCACTGATATTGTAGTTATAGTTCCCCTGTCACTGATATTGTAGTTATGGTTCACCTGTCACTGATATTGTAGTTATAGTTCCCCTGTCACTGATAGTGTAGTTATGGTTCACCTGTCACTGATAGTGTAGTTATGGTTCCCCTGTCACTGATAGTGTAGTTATAGTTCCCCTGTCACTGATAGTGTAGTTATGGTTCCCCTGTCACTGATATTGTAGTTATGGTTCCCCTATCACTGATATTGTAGTTATGGTACCCCTGTCACTGATATTGTAGTTATAGTTCCCCTGTCACTGATATTGAAGTTATAGTTCCCCTGGTTCCCCTGTCACTGATAGTGTAGTTATAGTTCCCCTGGTTCCCCTGTCACTGATATTGAAGTTATAGTTCCCCTGGTTCCCCTGTCACTGATAGTGTAGTTATGGTTCCCCTGTCACTGATATTGTAGTTATAGTTCCCCTGGTTCCCCTGTCACTGATAGTGTAGTTATAGTTCCCCTGTCACTGATAGTGTAGTTATGGTTCCCCTGTCACTGATATTGTAGTTATAGTTCCCCTGGTTCCCCTGTCACTGATATTGTAGTTATAGTTCCCCTGGTTCCCCTGTCACTGATATTGTAGTTATAGTTCCCCTGTCACTGATAGTGTAGTTATAGTTCCCCTGTCACTGATATTGTAGTTATAGTACCCCTATCACTGATAGTGTAGTTATAGTTCCCCTATCACTGATAGTGTAGTTATAGTTCCCCTGTCACTGATAGTGTAGTTATAGTTCCCCTGTCACTGATATTGTAGTTATAGTTCCCCTGTCACTGATATTGTAGTTATAGTTCCCCTGTCACTGATAGTGTAGTTATAGTTCCCCTGTCACTGATAGTGTAGTTATAGTTCCCCTATCACTGATAGTGTAGTTATAGTTCCCCTGTCACTGATAGTGTAGTTATAGTTCCCCTGTCACTGATATTGTAGTTATAGTTCCCCTGTCACTGATATTGTAGTTATAGTTCCCCTGTCACTGATAGTGTAGTTATAGTTCCCCTGTCACTGATAGTGTAGTTATAGTTCCCCTATCACTGATAGTGTAGTTATAGTTCCCCTGTCACTGATAGTGTAGTTATAGTTCCCCTGTCACTGATAGTGTAGTTATAGTTCCCCTATCACTGATATTGTAGTTATAGTTCCCCTGTCACTGATATTGTAGTTATAGTACCCCTATCACTGATAGTGTAGTTATAGTTCCCCTGTCACTGATAGTGTAGTTATAGTTCCCCTGTCACTGATATTGTAGTTATGGTACACCTATCACTGATAGTGTAGTTATAGTTCCCCTGTCACTGATATTGTAGTTATGGTACACCTATCACTGATAGTGTAGTTATAGTTCCCCTATCACTGATAGTGTAGTTATAGTTCCCCTGTCACTGATAGTGTAGTTATAGTTCCCCTGTCACTGATAGTGTAGTTATGGTTCCCCTGTCACTGATATTGTAGTTATAGTTCCCCTGTCACTGATATTGTAGTTATAGTTCCCCTGTCACTGATAGTGTAGTTATAGTTCCCCTGTCACTGATATTGTAGTTATAGTTCCCCTGTCACTGATATTGTAGTTATAGTTCCCCTGTCACTGATATTGTAGTTATAGTTCCCCTGTCACTGATAGTGTAGTTATAGTTCCCCTGTCACTGATAGTGTAGTTATAGTTCCCCTGTCACTGATATTGTAGTTATAGTTCCCCTGTCACTGATATTGTAGTTATAGTTCCCCTGTCACTGATAGTGTAGTTATGGTTCCCCTGTCACTGATAGTGTAGTTATGGTTCCCCTGTCACTGATATTGTAGTTATAGTTCCCCTGTCACTGATAGTGTAGTTATAGTTCCCCTGTCACTGATAGTGTAGTTATAGTTCCCCTGTCACTGATAGTGTAGTTATGGTACACCTGTCACTGATAGTGTAGTTATGGTACACCTATCACTGATAGTGTAGTTATGGTACCCCTGTCACTGATAGTGTAGTTATGGTACACCTATCACTGATAGTGTAGTTATGGTACACCTGTCACTGATAGTGTAGTTATGGTACACCTATCACTGATAGTGTAGTTATGGTACCCCTGTCACTGATATTGTAGTTATAGTTCCCCTGTCACTGATAGTGTAGTTATAGTTCCCCTGTCACTGATAGTGTAGTTATAGTTCCCCTGTCACTGATAGTGTAGTTATAGTTCCCCTGTCACTGATATTGTAGTTATAGTTCACCTGTCACTGATATTGTAGTTATAGTTCCCCTGTCACTGATATTGTAGTTATGGTACCCCTGTCACTGATATTGTAGTTATGGTACACCTGTCACTGATATTGTAGTTATAGTTCCCCTGTCACTGATAGTGTAGTTATGGTACACCTATCACTGATATTGTAGTTATAGTTCCCCTGTCACTGATATTGTAGTTATGGTACCCCTGTCACTGATATTGTAGTTATGGTACACCTGTCACTGATATTGTAGTTATAGTTCCCCTGTCACTGATATTGTAGTTATAGTTCACCTGTCACTGATATTGTAGTTATAGTTCCCCTGTCACTGATATTGTAGTTATGGTACCCCTGTCACTGATATTGTAGTTATGGTTCCCCTGTCACTGATATTGTAGTTATAGTTCCCCTGTCACTGATATTGTAGTTATAGTTCCCCTGTCACTGATATTGTAGTTATAGTTCCCCTGTCACTGATAGTGTAGTTATAGTTCCCCTGTCACTGATATTGTAGTTATAGTTCCCCTGTCACTGATATTGTAGTTATAGTTCCCCTGTCACTGATATTGTAGTTATAGTTCCCCTGTCACTGATAGTGTAGTTATAGTTCCCCTGTCACTGATATTGTAGTTATAGTTCCCCTGTCACTGATAGTGTAGTTATGGTTCCCCTGTCACTGATATTGTAGTTATAGTTCCCCTGTCACTGATATTGTAGTTATAGTTCCCCTGTCACTGATATTGTAGTTATAGTTCCCCTGTCACTGATATTGTAGTTATAGTTCCCCTGTCACTGATAGTGTAGTTATAGTTCCCCTGTCACTGATATTGTAGTTATAGTTCCCCTGGTTCCCCTGTCACTGATATTGTAGTTATAGTTCCCCTGTCACTGATATTGTAGTTATAGTTCCCCTGGTTCCCCTGTCACTGATATTGTAGTTATAGTTCCCCTGTCACTGATATTGTAGTTATAGTTCCCCTGTCACTGATAGTGTAGTTATGGTTCCCCTGTCACTGATAGTGTAGTTATAGTTCCCCTGTCACTGATAGTGTAGTTATAGTTCCCCTGTCACTGATATTGTAGTTATAGTTCCCCTGTCACTGATAGTGTAGTTATGGTACCCCTGTCACTGATAGTGTAGTTATGGTTCCCCTGTCACTGATATTGTAGTTATAGTTCCCCTGTCACTGATAGTGTAGTTATAGTTCCCCTGTCACTGATATTGTAGTTATAGTTCCCCTGTCACTGATAGTGTAGTTATAGTTCCCCTGTCACTGATATTGTAGTTATGGTTCCCCTGTCACTGATATTGTAGTTATGGTTCCCCTGTCACTGATATTGTAGTTATAGTTCCCCTGTCACTGATAGTGTAGTTATAGTTCCCCTGTCACTGATATTGTAGTTATGGTTCCCCTGTCACTGATAGTGTAGTTATGGTTCCCCTGTCACTGATATTGTAGTTATAGTTCCCCTGTCACTGATAGTGTAGTTATAGTTCCCCTGTCACTGATATTGTAGTTATGGTTCCCCTGTCACTGATATTGTAGTTATGGTTCCCCTGTCACTGATATTGTAGTTATAGTTCCCCTGTCACTGATATTGTAGTTATAGTTCCCCTGTCACTGATATTGTAGTTATGGTTCCCCTGTCACTGATATTGTAGTTATAGTTCCCCTGTCACTGATAGTGTAGTTATAGTTCCCCTGTCACTGATATTGTAGTTATAGTTCCCCTGTCACTGATATTGTAGTTATGGTTCACCTGTCACTGATATTGTAGTTATAGTTCCCCTGTCACTGATAGTGTAGTTATGGTTCACCTGTCACTGATAGTGTAGTTATGGTTCCCCTGTCACTGATAGTGTAGTTATAGTTCCCCTGTCACTGATAGTGTAGTTATGGTTCCCCTGTCACTGATATTGTAGTTATGGTTCCCCTATCACTGATATTGTAGTTATGGTACCCCTGTCACTGATATTGTAGTTATAGTTCCCCTGTCACTGATATTGAAGTTATAGTTCCCCTGGTTCCCCTGTCACTGATAGTGTAGTTATAGTTCCCCTGGTTCCCCTGTCACTGATATTGAAGTTATAGTTCCCCTGGTTCCCCTGTCACTGATAGTGTAGTTATGGTTCCCCTGTCACTGATATTGTAGTTATAGTTCCCCTGGTTCCCCTGTCACTGATAGTGTAGTTATAGTTCCCCTGTCACTGATAGTGTAGTTATGGTTCCCCTGTCACTGATATTGTAGTTATAGTTCCCCTGGTTCCCCTGTCACTGATATTGTAGTTATAGTTCCCCTGGTTCCCCTGTCACTGATATTGTAGTTATAGTTCCCCTGTCACTGATAGTGTAGTTATAGTTCCCCTGTCACTGATATTGTAGTTATAGTACCCCTATCACTGATAGTGTAGTTATAGTTCCCCTATCACTGATAGTGTAGTTATAGTTCCCCTGTCACTGATAGTGTAGTTATAGTTCCCCTGTCACTGATATTGTAGTTATAGTTCCCCTGTCACTGATATTGTAGTTATAGTTCCCCTGTCACTGATAGTGTAGTTATAGTTCCCCTGTCACTGATAGTGTAGTTATAGTTCCCCTATCACTGATAGTGTAGTTATAGTTCCCCTGTCACTGATAGTGTAGTTATAGTTCCCCTGTCACTGATATTGTAGTTATAGTTCCCCTGTCACTGATATTGTAGTTATAGTTCCCCTGTCACTGATAGTGTAGTTATAGTTCCCCTGTCACTGATAGTGTAGTTATAGTTCCCCTATCACTGATAGTGTAGTTATAGTTCCCCTGTCACTGATAGTGTAGTTATAGTTCCCCTGTCACTGATAGTGTAGTTATAGTTCCCCTATCACTGATATTGTAGTTATAGTTCCCCTGTCACTGATATTGTAGTTATAGTACCCCTATCACTGATAGTGTAGTTATAGTTCCCCTGTCACTGATAGTGTAGTTATAGTTCCCCTGTCACTGATATTGTAGTTATGGTACACCTATCACTGATAGTGTAGTTATAGTTCCCCTGTCACTGATATTGTAGTTATGGTACACCTATCACTGATAGTGTAGTTATAGTTCCCCTATCACTGATAGTGTAGTTATAGTTCCCCTGTCACTGATAGTGTAGTTATAGTTCCCCTGTCACTGATAGTGTAGTTATGGTTCCCCTGTCACTGATATTGTAGTTATAGTTCCCCTGTCACTGATATTGTAGTTATAGTTCCCCTGTCACTGATAGTGTAGTTATAGTTCCCCTGTCACTGATATTGTAGTTATAGTTCCCCTGTCACTGATATTGTAGTTATAGTTCCCCTGTCACTGATATTGTAGTTATAGTTCCCCTGTCACTGATAGTGTAGTTATAGTTCCCCTGTCACTGATAGTGTAGTTATAGTTCCCCTGTCACTGATATTGTAGTTATAGTTCCCCTGTCACTGATATTGTAGTTATAGTTCCCCTGTCACTGATAGTGTAGTTATGGTTCCCCTGTCACTGATAGTGTAGTTATGGTTCCCCTGTCACTGATATTGTAGTTATAGTTCCCCTGTCACTGATAGTGTAGTTATAGTTCCCCTGTCACTGATAGTGTAGTTATAGTTCCCCTGTCACTGATAGTGTAGTTATGGTACACCTGTCACTGATAGTGTAGTTATGGTACACCTATCACTGATAGTGTAGTTATGGTACCCCTGTCACTGATAGTGTAGTTATGGTACACCTATCACTGATAGTGTAGTTATGGTACACCTGTCACTGATAGTGTAGTTATGGTACACCTATCACTGATAGTGTAGTTATGGTACCCCTGTCACTGATATTGTAGTTATAGTTCCCCTGTCACTGATAGTGTAGTTATAGTTCCCCTGTCACTGATAGTGTAGTTATAGTTCCCCTGTCACTGATAGTGTAGTTATAGTTCCCCTGTCACTGATATTGTAGTTATAGTTCACCTGTCACTGATATTGTAGTTATAGTTCCCCTGTCACTGATATTGTAGTTATGGTACCCCTGTCACTGATATTGTAGTTATGGTACACCTGTCACTGATATTGTAGTTATAGTTCCCCTGTCACTGATAGTGTAGTTATGGTACACCTATCACTGATAGTGTAGTTATAGTTCACCTGTCACTGATATTGTAGTTATAGTTCCCCTGTCACTGATATTGTAGTTATGGTACCCCTGTCACTGATATTGTAGTTATAGTTCCCCTGTCACTGATAGTGTAGTTATGGTTCCCCTGTCACTGATATTGTAGTTATGGTACACCTGTCACTGATAGTGTAGTTATAGTTCCCCTGTCACTGATATTGTAGTTATAGTTCACCTGTCACTGATATTGTAGTTATAGTTCCCCTGTCACTGATAGTGTAGTTATAGTTCCCCTGTCACTGATATTGTAGTTATAGTTCCCCTGTCACTGATATTGTAGTTATGGTACACCTGTCACTGATAGTGTAGTTATAGTTCCCCTGTCACTGATATTGTAGTTATAGTTCCCCTGTCACTGATATTGTAGTTATAGTTCCCCTGTCACTGATATTGTAGTTATAGTACCCCTGTCACTGATAGTGTAGTTATAGTTCCCCTGTCACTGATATTGTAGTTATAGTTCCCCTGTCACTGATAGTGTAGTTATAGTTCCCCTGTCACTGATATTGTAGTTATAGTTCCCCTGTCACTGATAGTGTAGTTATAGTTCACCTGTCACTGATATTGTAGTTATAGTTCCCCTGTCACTGATAGTGTAGTTATGGTTCACCTGTCTACCCAATTATTGCAGCTTATGCTGATAGCTAATTTTGCTGAAAATAAAATCATAAAAATATTTTTCAGCTTGCTACGAAAACCACAATATTTCCCTAATGGTCTTAGGTTTGCAAAATATAATATTTCCACTGCAGTTACTTAGAGACATTAAAACAAAACATCTAACATCTGTAAATGTAAGATGCTTAACTTTATTATACTTGAACTGTGAGTATAAAAACTTCTTTTGTAAAATCTTCTTGAACAAAACTTCTTGAATGGTGGGGATCTTCATATAAACCCTTAAAGGTTTTATCTTCCCCTCAATTACAGTTTAATTATTACTTCTTTTAAATGTTGCTGGCTTTGTTTGTCAATATATCGTAGTAACGGCCATGCAGGGTTCTTGTCCAAGGGAGATTTATATGAGTCAACACTTATCGCAGTAACAATTTGCTAACTAAAATCATTCCAATTGTTTATTATATGCTGCGAAAAAGAACGCTGACGGATGGGTTTCTCAACTCTTTTTTTGTTAATTTGTGCGAGTGTTGCCTCAAGTCATGTGTGGTTGGCGATTAGTCAAACAATCTCGACCTAGTGACTAAGCGTCACAAAGGTCAAGACCCAAAGTGCAAAAAACCAGGTAGAAAACACGCAGATGATAAAGTTTAATTTTAAGCCCGATTTTGATGTTTTTCGGCAATGCACATGCATACTATGAATAAAAAAGACGAATGCCATCGAATACCTGGTAATATGGTTCGTTATTACCCGTAAATCGATAAATAAATCGGCACACACGCACCTTGCAAAAAAACCTTCATGTACACAATCCACTGTGTGTTATCATGCGCCAACGTGCCGAGTCTAAAAGACCGTTTTCCGTACTTTCCCGGAATTCATTGGTTAACATTATATGAGTCGTTAAAGTGCATAAAAAGTCCAAACTCTTCTTGTTTTTGTTTGTTTATCAATATTTAACTGTTTTTATAAAACATCATCTCTATTCATCAACAAATGTTCGTTTACTTTTAGTTTTTTTGTTTCAAGCGGGCGCCAGAAGTGTATTGTTTCACATGTACTACGGTACAGTTCAGAGAAAATCAAGCGCGCCAAAAATAACAAATTTTCGGGAAACCCCTCCCAGAATCCTTTCATTTGCGTATTCTGATTGGTCAATAGCTGGAACACCGATTTCTACAACAACAACATTGAATAGAATAGAACATAACGAGAGCAAAACTGCAACATCGCCGTGTTAAACTTGTCGGATAAACAAATCGCTGTGTGTTTTAGGAATAGTTTTGGTTCATAAAGCAAACAAAAGGTTCATCCTTCCGGGATATGTTATAAATTTCACGGAGGTTGGTAGTTTTCGTTAACTTTTTAAGTTTCAAAAGTTGCGCGCAGATTCTCGTCGCAAAATCAGCATTGAAAAGGGACACAATAGTTCGTGTCTCCGTGGAAGAAAGCCACCGGAGATCAAAATCTTGTCTAGTTGGCGATAAGGTAATTTTTTTGTATAATTGTAGACGATCAACATAAGATAACTCTTAAGTTCAGGTACAAGTTTGGTGGCCACTGTTGGATATTTTCAATAGGATGTTTACGTCATTTAATTCATAAAATAGTAGACAATCAGGCAATTGCATAATTATATCCGAAATTTACCATCCGAGTACATGTCCAAAATTCCATCAATTAAGATGTAACGGCAATGACAGCCACATTATTTAGTGTCAACAAACAGTTTTAACTAGATAAATTATCAAATACCTTTAGTTTACAAGCAACATATCTGTATTGTGTTGGAAAACGACGTAACACGCTTCTCAATGACATCTTGAACACTTGCATAACCCAGTTAGTGCTAAAATCCAGTCCGCCCGTCCCGTACGGTTATGTCATGTGCAGTTATTTCCCCTAGTGGGTGGGCTAACAAAGGAAATAGGCCTACTGTATGTTCATACAGACTCGTTTACCGTTATATAAAATTTGCGACTCTCTAAAATCTGCATATACAAATAACGACATATATGGTATGGTGCCGACCGGGACGTGAGAAATAATACAAGGCAAAAATATCTTGATCCCATATAATCTTTGCTCAGCTTCCCTATTGCACTGTATATGTATCATTTCAACAATAGTCTTTACTTCCAAAATTCACAATACATCTCCACAACACAAGCAAGTAACATTCTGCGAATATACTGTGATATAGCTTGTTAGTGCCTAAACTGGACCCCATAAACCTTAAATATCTTTAAAAGTAGTTATATGCAATTTGATTGAAATTCGGCATAGTTCACTGAACAACCTTTACCAACTCTTAAATTCTATATGGTTGAACTCACTTATTAAGACTTTCCCCATGTGTCTATGTATTAGTTTTGGTATTTTAATCAACAAATGGACAGGGGGTAAAATAAGCCATTACGACCAGTCGGTTAAAATAATGCTATTGTATTTGTAGCAACCATAACGGGACACATATGGATAACTTTTATAACTCTAACGCGATATTCTGCGATATAAACAGAAATCAAGTTTATTTTACCTGCTCACTTCTATTCACCAAGTAAATTAAAATTACGATACACATTGAAAAGATAATCTCTTTTCCAATATGCTTATGTTGTTATACCTGATTGACCTGTTTACTTTAGGTGGCACAGGTCTCAATACCGCGTTAGAGTTATACCTAAATTTTGTCTGGTCATCAATTTGAACATAGTTTAGGCCCATCTTCTGATTGCAATGATCATTTGTACGAACAAACATTACACTAACTGTTTTTCTTGCAAATATTTCTACCCAGTCGCTCGAGTTATATAAATAGCTATAAACGTTCATGTATGGGCCTCATTATATATTTACAATGGTCACTGGTGTGTAACTTAATGTACATTTATATTGGACCAAATTGATGATCTTTGCTGTTCCGTTCACTTCAATCACCCATACGCATTTACCCTAACACTTTTGCATTAGAAGTGAATGCAAAGTACACTTTTCTGTGCACCAAAAAATCTTAGTTTAGAGTCGGTAAGGGTGTTTTATTAACACATACCAATTTTTGTTCTAATGGACACAGTATTTTTTAAGATATTAAAGGTTTATGGGGGTCCAGCTTGGTCGCTAACGCACTATACACATATCTTACACACGCCATTCTACAGCTTTCGCACATGATACATAGTATGAATCTAACATAAAATCATTGTAAAAAACGGCACCACTCTATTCGGCATAAATATATAAAGATTAAATAAAATAAAATAAAATATACAAATGTACAAGCTTACAGTTGTCAAACATATATACTACCACATGCAGAGCAGCACTAAGCTAAGATATCAGGAAATAGAATACACACACTTTATATATCAACATTAAGCTATGGCATCCAAGTTAAAAAACGAAACGTATAAAAAAATAGCAATAACTATATAATTTATTATACATAGCCTCGTCTCGTATTTCCGCGGTACCCCTATTTCCGCGGTATTGGATATAACCAGTTTCCAGCAAACACGCGACGTCGGTACAACGTTGGATCAACGTTGGATTCGGGTCGCGACGTCGGAGACCGTAATCCAACCTTTATCCAACGTTAAAACCCCAATGTCTAAACAACGTCGGGTGCAACGTTGTTACAACGTCTGATTGTGGTCGGAAACGAGTAAGACGCAATAACAATATATATTTATTAAACAAGCTGATAAAATTATTGCAAGCCTATTTGCTGTGGTAGAAACCCTAAAAATGTAGTAGCATAAGTTTGCTTCATTTGTAACCAGACCAGAGTCAGTTCCCTTTACTGTGCTCAGAAAGTAGTACCTCCCTTGAATAGAAATATGAGTAAATTTAATATAAATCTTCTTCTTACGATTATATTTACTTTCAATACGACTAATAGTGTTTCATAAGTTCAAAGTAAAATGATTTATGTGCATTGTTTTCTAAATTCTACCAAATAGTTGCCTGGAAACTTTAGATGTAAATGTGATATATATCTTGTATCACACCACTATCTCTTCCACCTGCTGTCCCTTCAGCAAAAACACAGGACCCCATTGGAAATAAGTGCTTGCACTTTCATGGGTTATCCTTGACCGAGAGGTTTAAATAATTACAACTACAACAACATTTTCTAGTGTTTTTCGAGAAGGTTACTTGCTAAACCTCTAGCAACATGAGCATAGATTACAGCTTATGTTAACTTGTCTGCTACAGATTGCAACATATGCCGTAACATTTTTACTGGGTTTCCGACCGGTGCATGTCTTGTAGGCGACACTAAGAACTGTTTACATAGGATACCTTGGACATAGCGGTCCGCTCTACAAATGTAGAAAAGGAGTATTGGTTATAGAAAAAACATAATTTTGTTTATGTTTTGCCCATCAAAACATTTAATTAGAAAAAAATCATAAACCAAAGGTATGTTTTATTATTCAGTGGCACATGTGGCAGGTTGTAACCAGTATTGCCGTTTTAAACATTTTATTTTAAGTTGATAGTTAAGTGCCTCGGTAATACGAGGCATCAGTATACCACCATGCAAAACATATAGAGAACATTATAATTATAACAATATCCTTTCCGCTACCAAAGCAGACTAATGCAGACCATAAAAATGGGGGTCGCCATTACCACTAGTGTACATAGAAGGACTGCCACTGACGCCTAAAACGTACCACAAATATGATATTCCTCAAAACCAACATCGTACAGCGCCGGACTACCAGGAATTTTTAGGTTTTGTCTTATATTTAGATGCATTTAAAATGCTTGTATCTCGTAACAGGATTTGTTATGAGGATAAAACCTGCATTTATATTATTAACCAAATAGTACACAATTAGCTGAAAAATTCATTTAAGTCATTTTTATTATATTATATTGCATAATATTGTTTTTAAAAATACAAGTTTTCCGTATTTAAGTACAAAAACAAACACCTTATGTCTAATTATGAGCAGAAACGGCGGTTATCGCCAAATAATAAGCAAGTGACACAATTCAAGTTATTAAAGGATCCTCACTTTCAAAAAATACCAATTAGCTTTAGAGATTGCGCTTTGCGATTCTTATCAAACTCATTTTTAAAAAAATAATTAGTACTTCATTTCTACCCTACGGTAACTTGAACAATTTTGGTGTGTCTGCATTATACGGCTTTGGTATTCTAAGAGTCGAAAAAAGCAGATCTGCCACTGACGAGTTTTGCGACTTTGAATGAATGACTTGCACAATGACGTAATGGTCATTTTGAGATTGTTCTGATAAAGCTGCAAAACTGCACTCAGGTTATTTATTCAATAACTCATTGCAGTAAAGCACATTGGACGATTCTAAAATGAAACAGTGTTCAGTATACACTATGGTAGTTATACATTTAAAACACATCATACTAAAGTACGCTGTGGTATAGTTCTACGTACCATAATATTCATTTTTACTCAACTATGGCATTGCAGGTAACAATAATGTTTTTGGTCAATGTGTGCATTTATCCACTACGGATCTAGTGTCTGATTATTTTGGTGCCATAACTTCAGGCTCTTTTTTAAATTGAAAAACCCATTCGAATGCTATGGTAATGTCAGCTTTGTTGTCATGTCTCCATTCGGCGGCTTTGGTATTCTAAGCGTTTGGAGATAACCTGTCTGCCACTGACGAGTTTTGAAGACTTAATTCAAATAATGCGCATTATGCCACTACGGTAGTCCAATGTCGCCGAAGGGCGTTACAGAGGTATGCACATTTATACACTATGGACGTAGTCTCTGTTTATTTTGGTGCCATGTCTTCAGGCTCTTTTTTAAAGTAAAAAACAAACATTTGAATGCTATGGTAGTTGCAGCTTTTTTGTTTTGTCTGCATTGGGCGGCTTTGGTATTCTAAGAGTTTAAAGATAACCTGTCTGCCACTGACGAGTTTTGAAGACTTAATTCAAATAATGCGCATTATGCCACTTCAGTGTTCTGTAGTATTCGTGGTGGAGCATAGTAGAAGTGTGTCCATTTATCCATTATGGATATAGTGTCTGTTTGTGATGGTCCCTTGTCTTTTGACTCGCTTTGGAAGTGAAAACCCCCATTTGAATGCTACTGTAGTTTAAGCTGTTTTCTTTGTCTGCAATGCGACTTCTGACAACCGGAATACAGGCAGCATTATACAGAAAGCTCCACTAGGATCTGGCCATATGATTACAAAACCTTTTCCATACTCTACTCAACTCGAGCATGAACTTTTATTTGCTCCTTTACAGTGCAACTATTGAATCATCTTTATTTTATGATAAAACATTACTCTGCTTACTATAAGGCCACTTATCACATATAAAGTTTTATCATTTACTATATGAGCACAGACATGAGTTGAGCATGAAGAAGGGGACCAGCACATAACATAAACTATCAAAGTCAAACAAAACAAGGGATACACTTAATTGAATTTATTTCATGTTTGTCTTGTTAGAAATATATCAGATATTCATTCAACTAAAACCAGAACGCAATGATAAGTATACTAATTGTTCTGGCAATTTGCGAGAACAATATTTAAGGAAACGTTCAAAACAATTGTATGTAAATACTGTCAATGAAAAAAAATAAACAGGTTACATTACACTTTTATTGTTATACTTAAAAAAAGTACCAATTTGACGAACGTCAGTAATGCGAACAGTACAAATACACCGAGACATTTTGTCGCAAGTCGGCTGTTACACCCGATGCAGATGGCCTTCTCAGGTAACCATTTATGCACCCGGGTGAGCCGCCAATGTGCATAGTATGATACTAAAAGTGATAGGTTGCAAAACCTTTTTGCATTTACATAAACGCTTAAAAAGAAAATAATGAAACCAGCAAGTGAATGAAAACTATGGACTATAAAACTATTGAAACAAACAAGCGTATGCAAAAATATAAAATTTACAACTTCTAAATCATACAAATTTACAAAAGGCTAAGAACAATGGTTTGTCTATAAGTGACACCTTTTTGTTGTATTTACATAACCACATACGTGGTTATGAAAGATAAATTAAATATCTTTACTTTATATCTACTAAACATCATTCTTCTACTTCTACTATCTTAAGCTGTATGATTGTGACTATGTGTGTGTACATAATCTGCTTTCCACTTATTACAAATGCTTTTGCTTAGACTGACTTTTTCTCTCTATTGCAGTTTGTATATAGTCTACTATGCCTTGTGAATGTTTCTAACAAAATTATCAAATGAATTCAATGATAGCATATGCGACATGTTAATTAGTGCAGACAGACCCCATTGCATCCAATAAATTCTTGGTACGATAGACTCACAACTGTGCGAAACTTTAGATGATGTCAAAATGTACCCAAATTTTTAATTTGCGGCCCCAAAATTCATTAAAGCTCTGTACTATTGAGGTTCACGTACCAAGCATACATATATACCAATGAACATCGGTCAAATACACTAACTACATGTGATTTCATTAAAGAAGGCGCTTTATTTTCCCTCATGTTGATAATTTACAATGTCTACTCAGATGCTTCGTTTCTGTTTCGACTTTTCGTAGAAACTAAGCTCCTGAAGTATTGTACTAAAATTTTTCCATGCGGTAAGAATGCGTCCATCCTGTCCTTACATATGTCTTAAGGAAGATACTGGACTACTATGCATCGGTGTAGTCGTCTAATGTTATGATTGTGTCTGTATCAGCTCATGTACATTTTTGGTGTATTTGAACACACGTTTTGAATTTCCTAATTGTATATACATGTAATCATGTCTGTGTGAGAGTGCATGTCTTGTTCGTGGAATAATTTAGTAGTGCGTGTATGTGTGTGCAAGAGTGGCTTAGTCTCACTTTTCTTTTCTCCTTTCTAGTTCAGTTTGTATATTATTCAATTTATTTGACTACTATGCCTTGTGAATGTATTTAATAGTAGATTATTAGTCTTATCATGTTGTGGTATATTAAGTAGGACTGAAAAGACTCTCATTTTACAGGGTATCACTTAAATACTTTAAGATAAACACTTCATATAATAATGACGCCATAGACTTGAACAAGCATAGAATGGTAACCAAATTTCAATCACCATTTCAATCACCATGATTCAATTAACCTTATAAACTTCTCAATTGTTACAGAACCAGCAACATCCTATTTGATGTAGCATATTTTTCTGTCCGTTGCTAAGCTTTAATAATTAATCCTAAATATAAATGCTTTTAAATACCAGTCAGTGTGTCATATAAGCTAATTATCGGACACTTTAGATAACAATTTTACAAAGCAGTTTAACATCTTTAATCCAAACAATAGCTATGTTGTTATCTGGCATTTTATCTGAGTCTATTTTAGGATAAATTGATATGTAACAATCTTGTAATAATTATGAATGTATTTGCTTAGTCCCACTTCAATTATCTTATACTGACATATGTACATGTTGTATATAATTGACAACACTGTTATACTTGTTTTATTTGTAGTTTCATTTGTTAATTAATTCTCTTGTAACATTGTTTGTATATATTATTACATGTCTCATATAAATGTTATTTGCATATACTTAAATATATATGATTTCTTTGTTATGTCGAATACAAGCTTGTAGCTTATGTTTATTATGTTAACTATAATCGACGTTAAATAAAGTTTATCTTATCTTATCTTATCTTATCTTACGTAATAATGAAATGAGCAACTGAATGAAAACTACGGACAACGAAACTTTTGTATACAAACAAGTATATGAAACATATAGATCAAGATTGTTGGAATTAGGTGTGCCAGTTATGCATAGGGAACCGTAATCATACACATTGTATTTGATAATAACTGAACACAACTGGTTTCACATCGTGAGCGATTTTTACGCAAGCGGACGCGTTATACAGACGTCACTCCAATAAGAATTGCTAAGTACTGCCATTGCGTGTTGTTCATCAAAGTCTGTAACGATTGTAGGAGGTTAGGAACGCACTTTGGTGTTGAACGCACTTCGGTTATGACAACCAAAAAGCGTAACACAAACCACCGAAACAACATAATGCGTTGCAATGCTTCATATCATTATTAAATCAAAATGCTTATTGGTGTTGAAAATGTAAAAATGAACATAATTTAGCAGCAAAACACAAACTATAACTATAAAATCGAAACACATGTATACTCTATGTAGGATAATATAAGTGTGTGATAAAATGTTCAATATTGTGAACATAATTTTATTTAGTTTGATAAGTGTACTCTGTTTAATGAGAGTCTTATGTTTGGCGTTATATGTTCATCTTTGGTATTGAAGTTGTACGGAGATTTAAAAGATGACAGGCAGTAAGACAATTATTAAACAAAACGACTATAAACAGTGAAAATAGTTAGTACAAAAAAGCCAAATTCCGTAAAATACTTTAAGTAAACAGAAAATGTATAAAAGCAATTCACCTAAACACCAAAGTGTGTTAGATGTCGATATACGTAACTCAAATTGATAAACACACTTTATTGTTCAACACCATAGTGGTAGAGGGAGCGCTTCGAGTGCGGGAGGTCGCGGGTTCTTTCCGTGGCCGCGTCATACCAAAGACGAAATAAAAATGGTACCAGTAAAATACCATTGCTATACGCGCAGCATAAAAGGAAAACCTGGCTCCTGTCTCTCATACCCTCTTGGTGATGGATGCCATCGGGAGTGAGGTGTCGAGAGTGATTAATAGAAGTTGTAAGAACTTGTTTCACAATCAACCTAAAATAAATTAGTATAAACTAACACCATAGTGCGTTCATCACCAAAACGCACTATGGTGTTCAATACTATAGTGCGTCCAACACAAAGTGCGTTCCTAGATAGAAACACCCCGATATGCTAACACGGAAAGGCTACTGAGCAAATACATGAAATAGGGTATCCGTGTCCGTATGCGGAACGCGGGCACGGAACGTGGGCACGGAGCACGGATGCGTACACAAGCAGTTGCACAGTGATAATACTAGTAACTATAAAAATAGTGCGTGATCAAGCAAATGTTAGGCCGGTATTCCATGTTTCCGCGTCCGCGGTGCGCATCCTTATGTCCGCTTCCGCAAAACATCGAACTGGATAAAAACCGTAGGGTATATTCCATATATCAAGGTTCCGCGACTGCATGCGTCGTCCGCATATGACGTTCGGTGAGCGATTTTTTACGCAAGCCTGCGCAGTATACAGATGTCACTCCAATAAGAATGGCTTCTGTCATTGTTATTTGTTTGTCAATCGGGTCTGTTACCTGTGTATGAAGTTAGGAACGTACATTTGGCGTTGAACACACTTCAGGTTTGATCACCAAAATACAAAAGCACCAAACCACCGCAATAACATGCGTTGCAATGTTTCATACTAGCATAGAATCAAATGTACATTGGTGTTAAAGATAAATGTAAAAAAGGAACATATTTCATTGTGCATGATACTTTGTATTAAAAAGATGTAAACTTTAAGTTTCTTATGCATTCTAAAAACGGTATTTTGATTAAAAAAATACACTGATGTGTTTACACAGAAAGGCAAGTAAGCGAACGCGGATACGGAACGCGGACGTTGGACACGGACACATGGATATCTGCGCCTGCGCTGCGATTTAAATGTCGCTTCTCCAGTTACCGGATGCATGAAATAGGGTATAGGGAAGCGTAACACGGACGCATACACGTGGAATACCGGCCTGATCTGGAAAATCAGTGCTATATAGATGAAGTTAACTTGAAACATCAACAATCCTGAAAGATAAGCAAATCGGACCGTAGCATAGCCTAGGTACACGGGTTCGAATCTCACTGGCAGATATGTATACGTATATTGAACTATTTAATTTATAACATAAGTTTCTAATTCTGTTTTGATGTATATTTCACGAACGTTTAGTATATTACTGACGATTTAGCGTATACATTTTCTACGTGTTTCAGCTTCATAAAGACTATTAATGTGTAAATGATTTACTTGTATCAATTAAAAAGTTTTATTGTGTTCAATATACTCTTCCATAGAGGGAAATAAAGTTCTGAAGTTGAAGTTACTCAAAGTTCTCAAATACTTATACTATTTTGTTCATGAACATAAGACTGATATTAGAACTACATACGTTCTAAAACCTTCCAAACGTGGCCTGCACTTCGTATAACAATTACATATTATGATAATTGATAATTATCTGTTTAATAATTACTTTGCTAATTTATTTTTAATACACAATTCTTACTATTAAAATATAAACATCAGCTATAATAGCTAACGGAATCAGTATTATGTGCTTTTCTTTGATATGCTAGATATCAAAGGTTTAACAACAGCAAGATTTGTTTACATCTTTGAATTGACTGATTGCTAATTGCTGTAAAAGATTACAACTGGAATCAAGACCACAGTAAATTAAATGTACTTCAGTCACTAAACAAAAGAATAATGTTACTATTGTAACGTTATTTATTTGGAAACTTAGATTAAAGCAAGTGCTATGGTGTAATTTTGTATATTAAATGCAAATCCAGTATTGTGAAGTGTGTCCTACAAAAACTTCAGAATACCGTAGTAGCATTATGCTGGACTAACAAAACTTAACACTTAAAATATTCAATTCGAATACAAGTACCATAGCGGACTTTGGTATTTGGCAAAAATCTTATAAACTGTACCTCAGTGTAGTAATGACGATATCATAATATCAACAGAACAACCACAGTGTAGCAAATTTCGTACACTACAACTACCATAGCGTAGAAATGTAGTATATTTTGGAAAATTCCTTCTATGTTCAACTGTAAAAAAAAACGGATTTTCATTGAAACCCTGCATTATTCCACTGTAGAAATAAGACCCCGTATTTTTCCGGTACGTAAAAGTCGTCTCTGGTAGCTGTTCGGCAAACAATAGTGGTAATGGGGGACCACCAAAATACGGTCTGCATCAGGCGGCTCTGGAAGCGCATCGGTGTATGATAGTGGCAGCGGAAAGGATATACAGCAACAGCCGAGTTGATATATTACACCAATGTCAACAAGGAAGTACCAGCACTGTAAATATATCAATATGTCAACAAGGAAGTACCAGCACTGTAAATATATCAATATGTCAACAAGGAAGTACCAGCACTGTAAATATATCAATATGTCAACAAGGAAGTACCAGCACTGTAAATATATCAATATGTCAACAAGGAAGTACCAGCACTGTAAATATATCAATATGTCAACAAGGAAGTACCAGCACTGTAAATATATCAATATGTCAACAAGGAAGTACCAGCACTGTAAATGGAAGTACCAGCACTGTAAATGGAAGTACCAGCACTGTAAATGGAAGTACCAGCACTGTAAATATATCATGATACGCATACAAAACATACAATATGATTATCTTGACAAGTACCATCAGGCCCGGATCCAGAAATGCCTGAGTGGGAGGAGGGCACAAGGTATGTACGGGAGTCGGACCCCATACTGTTGTTTGGGGATCCGGGGGAGTTACCGGTGCAATTGATTAATATATAAGTGAAAATGCATAGGAATGGGTCCATTCTTTAGATGTGGGGAAAATCCATATTTACAAGTTGTTTATGTTATTAGCGTCGACGTATGATTTATAATTTGTGCAAATTAGCAAGTGTTCAGATATTTTTTTTTAGATACTGACTGCCATAATTGTGGCAATTAGAAGATCAATATATAAGTAAGTGGGTCCGGGGGCATACTCCCCGTGAAATTTTTCAAAACAATGGATGAATCTGGTGCATTCTTAGATTATCTGGGAGCCCTGAAATATCATTTTTGTAATAAACATTGCATGGTGCGCTTTCTTACAAAAACAAGCACTATTCAAGTCTTTATTCTGTAAGTCATCTTACTTTAAGTGCTTGCTCAAGTGACCGAATTCTGACAGTTTAGTAAGGATTATTTAACATAGAAATGCTAAAGCAAACTTGAAATAATTATTAAAAATATTCTGCGAGCGAAGCGATCACGACAAATGCTCATCTTATATTTTAATACATATAATAAAAACACATTTCAAACAATAGTAAATGATGTATGTTGCACACCTATAACTGCTGTGATTTCAATACATTAACTAGTTAATACATTGTAGACAAAAATCAATGATAATATGAAGTACAACATTAAACACATGCTATCAAACAGTATCAGGGATGCTGTTCCGTAATAAATTTACAAGATGTTCATTTACAGATAAAACTAAATTTCTTTTCCATTTTAACCCGTAAAACTGACCCAAAACTGTAGTATGTTCAACTTTATGGGGTTATAAATTCCAAACCAAAGGGGGCATCATGCCTGAAAGAGTCCTTATCAAAAGTTGTTATTTTGACTGAATATTTGAATATCTACCTCGTACACATTTATATATAGAAAGATGTGTTCTCCATGTAATCATTATACTGGTGTTTATTTTAAAATTAGATAACTTTCTTACTTTCTTGCACACTTTTGACTTTTTGTTTGTTTTTCATATAATGCATACTTTAGACTAGCTCTCATGGGCGGGTCCAGAATTTCCGGTAAGGGGGGCGTAAGGAATTTGCTGGGGTCCAGCTGGGCATAGTCCTGCATGGGTGTAGGAGCGTCTTTAACATTACAACACTTCATTCATGGAAGCGTATTTTGGTTATATCTATATACTGATATATAACAACTGAGTTTATGATTCTCTGGCAATTTTGTTATTACGTGGTAACTGGAAATTGAGCATTTAAAATAGGGGGCATTATCCCCCGGGAAAAATTTCTAAACAATGGATCAATCTGGTGCATTCTCGGCGTTCTGAGACACCTTATTTGGTGTTAAACAGGGCACGTTTTATTATTAAATACAGAACAGTACTTAGATTAATCGTAATGAAGTGTTTGCATAAGTGCCCGATTTAGAGATCTATGCTTAATGTGAAGACATTTATGGTTTAACCTTTAAGGGCTTTATACGTGGGTATATCCAAAGTAATGTCACTGATTCTATAAAATCGTATATTTTATAATGTCAGTAAAACCACGAAATTTTTCACACCGTAACTTCAGTATAATTTGAATATGATGACCAAATTTCACAACAATGCACATAATAGTTCTGGAGATATGAACATTTTCATGAGACATACTTACGAACATCGCCGCAAGTCCGTCGTCAACGACGTCATAATGACGCTACTTGCTGACACCTACTCATCCAGCAGAAGTTCATCTCTGGTGATTTCTAACGACTCATAAATCATGCAGTCATTTCCAAGACTTAAACATGTGTAACCCACCCGACACTTACTCTCTACAAATCAAATTATTTTTAAGTGTCCTCTTGATAGTCCCGCAGCAAAATATTTAACCCACCACATAATGATTGCAGTTGTGAACGTCGAATTGAATTGGCGGTGTTAAACATACTCTTAGTGTTATTTTGGGATCTACTAACTACTGTTCATATGACTCTCTATCGATAATGATATGGTGATATATGCCCCCTTAAAAGCGTACATGCACATGAGACTATGTTGCCCCCTCGTGTAACTTAAGTTTTAGTAGGTGACTTTCCCCTGCTTTCAAAGCTTTTAGGAAAAGTGCATTACTGCGCGCAGCGTCTTTTTGTCACAAATCTGACGTGTTTTCGCTAAGCAATCAATGCGTTGAAAATAATTTACGAGTTTCAAAGTTGAGTGACGTTATTGAATTTTTAGCTGCAGACACAAAACATTTGTTACATCACGTCACGAAATTATTGTCTGCTTTCAAGATTTTTTTTATATAAAAACGCATATAAGAAAATTGTTATGATAATGAAAAAGCAATCGTAATTTTCGTGTGCGGCGATATGACGTCATAGGTATATTTTAAATGTTCATATAATCCAGTAATGAAAATTGAATAATGCAGCACGTTGTATATTAATCAGAATTGAATTGCTGAACATTTTAATATCATATATATGAATATCGGCCAATAAACAAATAAACCACGGGAGGAGTGACATTACTTTTGGATATATCCTCGTATCTAATTGACAACCTCTGAAAGTAATATAGGAGGCTGGGATATTTATAAATATAAACAATATTTATGGAATGTATACGTTTTCGCAAAGATCGTGTGTTGACACATTTTCATAGATTGAAGTTACTTTGCGAGCGTAGCGAGGAAAGTTTCTTTTTCAATAAAAATGTAATATGAAAATGTTCACGTACAGTATGTTATCTGCACTGAATCATAGTATTACAAAAACTCGATTTACAAAATTAATGATATTTAGAATCTAATTGCAAAAGTAGGGGGTCCGCGGGAGGCATGCTCTGACGGGAAAATTTTCAAAAAGAGGGATCAGTCTGGTTCATTTTGATGGTCTGAGATACCTTATTGGCTAATAAATAGGGTATACATTATTACAAAACCAGACTTATATTTAAGTCTTTAAAGTCTACAGTATTTCATTGGTTGCAGTGTGATCCAGTATATATAGGCGTACGTGTAGCATCATTTTTTGTGGATGCGCCCCTTCTTTCATAGATTAAAGCTAATCTTGCGAGCGTAGCGAGCACGAAATTTTCACATTTTGAAACTTTTTTACAAAGAATTAAAGGCAAATTACATATAACTAGACTATCCCAGCAAACAAAATATATGGGACCCATGAGGGCCCCATCTGGGTTTCTATATGGGTCCAACATGGGCACCGCATGTGGGGCCCACACATGATTTGCAACAGGGCACCATGAGGGGCCACGTGAGCTTGCAATATGGGCCCATATGGGTCCATTGATTCCTTCAGAAATGGGACCCGTATGGGCAGCCTATATTCAGAACTGCTTAATAGTTAACATGGATAAAACTAACGTTAAATGGTTTTTCGTAAAGGTAAACCTCCAATTATTGATCTTTATTATAGATCCAAATTACTCTCACAAGTTAGCAGTTACAAGTTTTTGGGAATTTTATTTTCTTCGAATGGACTATTCAATCAATCTCAAAAGGATTTGTACAAAAGAGTTTTAAGAGTTTATTTTAAATTGCTAAAATGCCTATCTTATGGTAAAGTAAATGTTAAAAGTTATATACACTTTTTTGACCATACTGTTAAGCCAATACTATTAAATGCATGTGAAGTGTGGGGAACAATTCATGTAGATTCATGTATTGTCAGAAAGGATAATTATTCCATTTATATGTCTCAAAGCCCTCAAATATGCACTAGGTGTCGATAAAAAAGCTTCAAATGATGCTGTTTTAGGTGAAACTGGGCGTCACCCTTTATATATCGACATAATTAAGCATTCTGTTAAATATTATCAGAGATTATCAGGTCCTAATTGTCCTCCGTTGTTATTGTCTGCTTTTAAAGAGAATTGTAATTTACATAATCAAGGTACAGCAAGTTGGATATCTAGTATTTATTTCGCATTGAATCATCTTAATGTCAATAGCTATGGTAACAAAATTATGCCCCATGTTTTAAAAACCAAAGCAGTTAATAGTTTTAAATCATCACGGTCAGGAAGAATGAAAAACTGTGAAGTGAATTGTATAGGTAAATTACGCACTTATGCTTTGTTTAAGAACATTTTCGAACATGAATTATACCTTGATGTTATAAAAGTACCTGAAATAAGATCTTGCTACACTAAATTTAGAATAAGTGCAAATAAATTACAAATAGAAATTGGTAGATACAACAATACACCTGTTTCACACAGATTATGCAGGATTTGTGATCTAGGGGAAGTGGAAGATGAACTTCACTTCATGTTTGTATGCCCTAAGTATCAGTCTTTAAGGAACATATATTTGGACGAAACATCACAGATTTGTAAAAACCTTAACTTTCTATCATTAAAAGACAAATTTATATTCTTATTAAGTAATGAAAATCATGAAATTATTAAAAGAACAGCTGAATATATTTGGTCCTGCTACAACTCCAGGCTAAACCAGCTTAATAGTCCTGCGTGATGTGCATTTCAATTCATTTGTGTATTTTGATAAAGTTTGTTTATATAATTATAACATTATGTTTGTCGTTTAAAATGCCTATTTTACTTTACTGTTATACTAGTCCTTAGTTAATTGTTTTACTACTAATCAGAATCAAGCCTGTGTTACTTTATATATCTTATGTTCTTGAACATTGTTTATCTGTTATTGTGTGATTTATATGCCCGAGAGGGTCCATAATTGGTAATAAAATCTATTCTATTCCATTCTATTCCGTTACTTTGGCGATTTTAGGGGGGCGTACGCCGGGCCTGCTCCCCCTTGGAGCCGCCTATGGCTCTTGAGAAATTTGACGTTGTGCTAATTTTTCGACTTTGTGTTGAATAAATAGTATACGAACTCTTTAAAAATGGAGATCAAATTATCCTAGTTTGACTTCTGGCGGGAGTTTTATTTACATAGCGCGCTATAACAAGATCCAGTTAAATTGCACGTCGATTTAGGCAAAATGCAGAAATCTGCTCGTATGAAGAAAGAATTGAAGATGTTAACCGAATCACCACCACATGGGATATCTTGTTGGTCGAATGGAAATCTAGATCGACTGGAAGCAGGTTTCGTACTTTGGAAATTTCCTATTCGCACCTTAGCCGTTTCGTACCCGTCCCATGCTGTTTTCTTTGAAGGTTTGCCACACGTCTATTGTCACGTGTACGGGGCAAGATAACCTGGGCAGTCTGCATGCAGTCAAGCACACTCAGCAATCATTGGCATTATGTAGATTTTGATTATTACCTGGCATTCGGGCCAATTTTAAGCAAAATGTAACTATTTATCAGGTCCAAGAAATTGTTATATTTACACAATATCTATAAATTTACACAATATCTGTAAATTTACAGAAAATCAAATCTGTAAATTTACAGAATAGAGGCCTCAAATTTCAAGAAAACATGTTTAAGTCAAAAATCGCAGTTTTATTTGGTTTAATATTGAAAGTAAATCATTATTAAAGACAGAAAATGTGCTTCATTTTCCAAAGGCAGTGGCTAGGATTACGGTTCCGTAATCCTAGACCCACAGGCTAGGATTACGGAAGTTCCGTAATCCTAGCGAGTCCTAGCTAGGGCTGTCTAGAATTACGGTAGTTTTTATACCGAGCGCAATTAAGCGTTAAATTATACAAATATTGGTATATTTATATACAAGTTAATAGAAATATCAGAATATCATGCTTCGAATTTTACTTCGCTAATATTTTGTCTTTGCAGGGGAAGAAAATGGAGGCGGTCCGAATGTTTATAAATTAATAAATTTACGTTCGTGGTCGAATACACAAATGTAGTTCCATTAAAATTGATTGTCATGATCGAAACCAATTGTGTTGCTAATTTTGGTTGTAGATCTGATATGTTTGTTCGTCATTCGGTCCTCGAAATAAACATTAAGTAGCTAAATCGTTTGTTCATTCACAATTTACATAGCCTACTACTGGATCTACTTTGTGACAGCGCGTAGTGATACGAATTCCAAATATGGTCATATTTAGTTTCTTAATTATTTATTTTAATTTGTAACTGATTACGCTTTGCATGTCATCAGGAATATTATAAAATTAGAATTATTTAAACAATTGATCTTGTATGCGTTTTTAAAATATAATTCAAAGGTCATGCAAGGTTTTATTTGCTCAACTAACGTATATGCCTTCGTGTATATACATTCATGCCTGCTCTGATCACAGGAGCGGCATTCGTTATAAATGTTGACGTATTATTTTTCAACCCTGCTATTATCTGTTATCTCAATATATTTTTCGTATTTTAATAACTTTATAAATTTATACGTAGATAAAAGTACATTCTTTATAATACAGTATCAAACGTATTTGCAATTTAGATATTTTCCGCCGTTTAATATCTTTACTATACTTTATATCTTTACCATAACCAAAACTGATTACTCGATGGTCAATATACCAATACTTGTATAAATTCATCAAATATAAATGTCAACATGCGATATAAGGCGATCTGCACGCTTAATTGCACTCGATATAAAAACTTCCTTAATTCTAGACAGCCCTAGCTAGGACTCGCTAGGATTACGGAACTTCCGTAATCCTAGCCTGTGGGTCTAGGATTACGGTACCGTAATCCGAGCCACTGCCTTTTCCAAAATATTGACTTGGAAATATTGCATATTTTTCATTTTTGAAATTAATAAAAAGCACATTTTTTGACGAAATACATTCATGATAATATGTCTAATAAATACCATCCCGATTGAAATATACACGAATCTGTGCTTATATGCTAAAATATACAACTTTGATTTCATAATCTGTAAATTTACAGAATACAATATCTATGATTTTACAGATATTGTGTAAATTTATAGATAATCTGTAAATATAACACTTTCTTAGACCTGTTTATATGAATCTAATCTGGCTTCACGAATCTAGCTTAGTATTAAATATATATACAGTATATGGTTAAATGTATTGATGGTTTATATATGCAATTTTAATGAATTGACTTGTTTGTAATGATGATTTAATGTAGTCCAAGCCACAGGCACACTGTTAAAAACTTAAAAAGAAACTACTGTCCTTTTAGAACTAATAATAATAAGAAGGTCGTTCAGCAGCAATAATCTCAATCAACGGAAGTGATGCAATCCTAATTTCGTTTTACCAGTACCACAACTGCACGCTCCAGATCACTTACGCGCTCAGAACCATTCTCGATTTAAATATTATTCAAAGTATTTGGTTCCCAGGATGTAAGCATATTGGTGCGTGTAGTCGGGCAGAGATTCTATATAAAGGGATTACAGGCCTCGACAAATTTTTCCAAAACCACTCGTCCAGCAGCAAAATCAACTGGCCCGTATTTTTCAGTCAAAAAAAAAATCTGGAAAGCTGTTTTTGAACGATGTGATTCTCGTCTCAAACTGTCAATAAAATTATGAAAATATAAATGTGTTCCGCATTTCCGCTCTTTCTCCATTCTGAAGCAGACAACTTTTGATCAGCTTGATTGGTAAATACACTGTGTCTATACGAACTTTAATCTTCATGTGATGACCACTATGTTGGCATCAAGTTTTGTCCTTAATTACGCAAACCGATGGTAGGAGTTTGTTTGTTAGTCTATACATTCATACATAATAAATATTCATTTTGCGCACTGTGACGAACCGAAATTGTCGCTTTAACGCTAAAAATTATGTTTTGATCGATTAAACTAAGAACAGTGTCATTCATTAATCGAGCATAACCGGGGAATTCCCGTGACGTCACAGCGCACTCATGTTGTGATTCTTTGACTGACAGATGATCTGGCGTTTGCATCAAATACGAGATGGGTTTTTTATCGAATTATGTTGTTTAATGCGCGATTAATTAATGAAACTTGGTTGTTTTCTGCCAGAAATTGCACTCATCCTGCAGGACGAGCGTTGCTGGATGTTGACTCGTCCGATGTGAATTTCTACTCGTAATTACGAGCGGACGAGTGGATTTGTCGAGCCCTGGGATTAGCAACAAGCCTATTACGACTATCTGTAAAATTGATAAAATATTGATTTTTTACGGCCGTGGATAAAAAATCAGCATTCTACCGCTTAGCTAGCAGAAGATCGATACACTAACTTGATTAGCATGCGTTTTTAGTTTAGAACAGTACACGCAATATTCAATAATAACCGTTCCGTCAATTATTATCGGATTTTGACAAAATAAATTTTGTCAATACCATGAGATATTTAAGTTTATTAATATCAAATTTAAATTAAATTATAAAATAATATGAATTCACATTGGCAAGTTAAACAGCTAGCCCATAGATTTACTAATCGCGAATGCGCAATTTTTCGTAACTACGTACAGTCGTAAATCGACCATAACAAGTTTGTTTTCTAATGTACAATAACAAATAATACCTCATTGAAAAGAGGAAACTTTCAACTTCAAGAAAATGTGCAATATTTATATCGGTCTCAATTAATAAGCACACAACAGCGATTTAAACACGCATCATGCGAGCTAATTGTGCGATTCATAGCAGCTATTTTCCACACAGAACGGGATTTGAATTGAGAGGAGTATAAGTAATTAACGAGTACTCTGTAAATTATTTTCGGATTAAAAAAAATGTCAATAATATGAGATATTCTAGATCATTAATATCAATTTAATTTGCGGTTATAAAATAATATGAACTAATGCGGACGAGTTAAACAGCGAGCATTTATATTTTCTATTCGCGAATTGCGCAAGTTCCCGCAACAACGTGGTGTCGCAAATCACCAATTATATATTTTTTTACTTCCCAAGTAACATAAACAACTAAAAGATATTTTGAAAGAAGATACTTTCAGATTCATTAAAATGTCCTATTTTTATATCGATCTCATTCAATAAACACACTATGGCGATTTAAACGTGCATCGTGCGAACTAAAGTGCCGTTTAAAGCTGTAAAATTTCACATGGTTTCGAATTGAAAAGAAATTAACACTAATTGGATTAATTATATTGATTAAGACTGCAAATCCCACTTTAACTCCAATCAGTTGATTATTTATCACACCTATTAAATAATGTAAAGGACATCAGGGTTTTTGAAGTGAATTGCACAGGAATGTTAATTTACTATGTTAATTGATTAATAGAGAAGGTACTGACTCGAAGAAAAATGTTTCACGTTAATACATTAATGGACCGTTAATTATTATACGCAAGTTTTGAAAACATACGTCAATGTAATTAAATTATTATAAAGAACTAATAAGCTCCTCCTACTTTTTACAGCCATAAAGCCCATTAATGCATATCTAATTAGCTCCTCCCACAAGTCACATTGTACAATACTATCTATGCAGTTTTTAGTTAGCCCCTCCCTATTATGTAACATTACATAATCCTAGCTAGATCTATATTTTGACAAGAAATTCGTAATCAATTATTGAAGCTCCATCAGACAGGAAATGGACCATACACATGTACAATTCAGTTAACTTCAAGGGAATGTATATTGGTACATCGTTAGTAACTTGTTTTGGGACAGTGGGGGTCATGTAACACAGGGATCTATGTTTTTACAAGGACACCCCATCAGACAGGTAATGGACCGTACAATTCAGTTAATTTCAAGGGATGGTATATTGGTACATCGTTAGTAACTTGTTTTGGGACAGTGGGGGTCATGTAACACAGGGATCTATGTTTTTACAAGGACACCCCATCAGACAGGTAATGGACCGTACAATTCGGTTAACTTCAAGGGATGGTATATTGGTACATCGTTAGTAGCTTGTTTTGGGACAGTGGGGGTCATGTAACACAGGGATCTTTGTTTTTACAAGGACACCCCATCAGACAGGTAATGGACCGTACAATTCGGTTAATTTCAAGGGATGGTATATTGGTACATCGTTAGTAACTTGTTTTGGGACAGTGGGGGTCATGTAACACAGGGATCTATGTTTTTACAAGGACACCCCATCAGACAGGTAATGGACCGTACAATTCAGTTAATTTCAAGGGATGGTATATTGGTACATCGTTAGTAGCTTGTTTTGGGACAGTGGGGGTCATGTAACACAGGGATCTTTGTTTTTACAGGGACACCCCATCAGACAGGTAATGGACCGTACAATTCGGTTAACTTCAAGGGATGGTATATTGGTACATCGTTAGTAACTTGTTTTGGGACAGTGGGGGTCATGTAACACAGGGATCTATGTTTTTACAAGGACACTGCATGAGGCAGGAAATAGACAACTATTTTGAATTGAATAGGTTGTATATCGATTTCTTGTTAGTTACTTTGATTTGGAGATATCTGAAGAAGTTAGGAATTTAGGGTCATTTACTGGTATAAAACAGAAGTTAGGAATTTAGGGTCATTTACTGGTATAAAACAGAAGTTAGGAATTTAGGGTCATTTACTGGTATAAAACAGAAGTTAGGAATTTAGGGCCATTTACTGGTATAAAACAGAAGTTAGGAATTTAGGGTCATTTACTGACCAGTATAAAACAGAAGTTAGGAATTTAGGGTCATTTACTGACCAGTATAAAACAGAAGTTAGGAATTTAGGGTCATTTACTGGTATGAAACAGAAGTTAGGAATTTAGGGCCATTTACTGACCAGTATAAAACAGAAGTTAGGAATTTAGGGCCATTTACTGGTATGAAAAAGGGTTTATAACTCTTGATACTCAGATTTTAAAAGTAAGATAACAAATATCGCCCGCTGTTTAGCGCGAGTTCATATTTCGGAACAGAATACACAATATCTAATTAATTACCAATACATAAATAATTGTCAGATTTTCATAAAATAACTTGTAGTATATTCCAAAATATATATTTGACCTGTTTTTAATATGATTTTATTAACATATCGGACAGAATGCTATAGAAATGGTAATTAGATATGGGCATAAAAACGAATCAACCCGACATTCCTCATTCCTTTTTTAGAACAAAGATAGCAAGGAAATATTTTATTACTGTGTTATTTCTATGTATGTTTCAGTAATACTAGGCGGGAATGATACACCATACAATGGCGGTGTTTTCAAACTAGAAATCCAAATACCAGACAGGTGGGTACAAGCATGAGCTGTACATGTAACAAATAAAACATGGCTTTGAGATCAATATGCAAGTCGTTTTTGTTATGTCGGCAGAAGGTTGTTATGTCAGCTGAAGGTTTTTGTGGTGCTCTCTGTCCCTCCGTCTGTATGTCTGTACGCAACACAAATCTTGTTTCTTCAACTCCTCACAATCTATTGGACGTAATTTCTTCAAATTTTCAAAGACCTTAATTTATAGTTGACTATCTATTTTATCAGAGTTATGGCTCTTTGTTACATTTACTTTATACCCCAATGAAGACTTTTATAGTTATGCCCGCTATCTTTGATTCAGGGGGTATATTGCTTTGCTCATGTCAGTCTGTCAGTTAGTCTATCCGTCATTGTGATTGGCCAGCAACAGTATATGACCCCTATTGATTTTTTGGTCAGAAGATCAAAGGAAGGTCAAGGTCATTGTGACCTTTACCATTTTTAGCTCACCTGTCACATAGTGACAAGGTGAGCTTTTGTGATCACTCTTCGTCCGTCCGTCATCCGTCAGCAATTGGCTTGTGTACCAATTTGATCCAATCTGCATGAAACTTAGTCAGAATGTTGTTCTCCATGAAATATAGGCCAAGTTCGAAACTGGGTCATGTAGGGTCAAAAAACTAGGTCACTCGGTCAAATCTTAGAAAAACATTGTGTACACTCAATAAGTCGCCATTTTGATCCAATCTTAATGAAATATGGTCAGAATGTAAGTTGTATTGATACCTAGACCAATGTGCGACAGGTGAGGGACCTAGGGCCCTTTGGGCCCTCTTGTCTACTATTGGGCTGAGTGGAGGCGTACATGTTTTACAAACATCTCATATTTTCATGTGATTTCAACTTTTTGGATACACACAAACACAGGTTGCGTGGAGTTCCAGTATCTTTTAAGGCCCGTGAGGGCCCTGTCAGTCTGTCTGTCTGTCAGTTCATCAAGGAAATCTAGATCCTGCAATAACTCAACATTTTTCACGCTAGGTCTATGAAACTTGTTATGTTCATAGAGACCAATAAGGCGATTATGCATGTCTAATTATTTTTTGATTCAGACAAAAATTGGTTACTATGGCAACAGAAACATTGACAACCTGAAAACCATGTAGGGGACGTCTGTATTGCTTGCAATTCCTAATTCAACAAGCCTTTAACACTATTGTATAATTTTCAGGTATCCTTTTGAGCCACCAAAAGTGCGCTTCTTGACTCCTATATACCATCCAAATATAGATACTGGGGGCCGTATTTGTTTGGATACTCTTAAGATGCCACCTAAGGTAAGTGTTAAATGAAGGTGTGTCAGGATTGACCAATGAGAACTCTCTATTTTGGAAGGTATGGCAATATTGACCAATGAGGACTTATTATTCTGGAAGTGTGTCAATATTGACCAATGAGAGCTTGTCATATTGGAAGGCGTGGGAGTAAAATATTTGGTCTTCTGGTAACATTTTGTAGCACTATTTTTTCAGTGTAAACTATATATGTGATTTAAAGACATATTTCATTATAACAAAACAACTCTGAAAGAACTCTGAAAGTTGCAGTAATTTACATACATGTAAGATATAAGAAAAACTATAACTACAAAATGTACATGTATTTTGAAACAAATGTTTTCAGGATTGTAATGTTTCAATCATAAAAGTATTATATATTCTTTGTTAACATTCCTTATACTTTGTTATTTAGGGTGCATGGAAGCCATGTTTGAATATTGGTACAGTGTTAACATCTATACAACTTCTAATGTCTGAACCTAACCCTGACGATCCCTTGATGACTGACATTGTAAGTATATGTATTATGTCTGACATTGTTAGTACATGTATTATGTCTGACATTGTTAGTACATGTATTACGTCTGACATTGTAAGTATATGTATTATGTCTGACATTGTAAGTATATGTATTATGTCTGACATTGTAAGTACATGTATTATGTCTGACATTGTAAGTATATGTATTGTGACTGACATTGTAAGTACATGTATTATGTCTGACATTGTAACTATATGTATTATGTCTGACATTATAAGTATATGTATTATGTCTGACATTGTAAGTACATGTATTATGTCTGACATTGTAAGTATATGTATTATGTCTGACATTGAAAGTACATGTATTATGTCTGACATTGTAAGTATATGTATTATGACTGACATTGTAAGTACATGTATTATGTCTGACATTGTAAGTACATGTATTATGTCTGACATTGTAAGTATATGTATTATGTCTGACATTGTAAGTACATGTATTATGTCTGACATTGTAAGTATATGTATTATGTCTGACATTGTTAGTACATGTATTATGTCTGACATTGTTAGTACATGTATTATGTCTGACATTGTTAGTACATGTATTATGTCTGACATTGTAAGTACATGTATTATGTCTGACATTGTAAGTATATGTATTATGTCTGACATTGTTAGTACATGTATTATGTCTGACATTGTAAGTATATGTATTATGTCTGACATTGTAAGTATATGTATTATGTCTGACATTGTTAGTACATGTATTATGTCTAACATTGTAAGTATATGTATTATGTCTGACATTGTAAGTATATGTATTATGACAACATTGTAAGTATATGTATATATTATGTCTGAAATTGTAAGTTTTTGTATTATGTCTGACATTGTAAGTACATACATGTATTATGTCTGACATTGTAAGTACATGTATTATGACTGACATTGTAAGTACATGTATTATGACTGACATTGTAAGTACATGTACGAGAGGTGCCCCACTTATATTTGAACAGTATTGAATATCAAATAGGTCGATGCTTATTATATATAACCAAAATATTTCTATACCATCGTGCGAAATAACGTGTTATGAAACACATACAACTATTCATTATTACTTTAAATCTTAGTTTGCACGCAAATCTACAATTTTGTAGGGGGTATGGTGTTTGGCTTTTTGAAGACCGAATAATCCGATCGATGCTGTTTGCATTTCCCGCCTGTAATAAACGCAGCAATATTCCATAGACTAAAGGGTGTGTGGGTATATGTTCATTAGACTTTGGCCTTTACTAATATTGCGTAATATACTTCTAATGTGTGTTCTTAAGGTACAGAATGGTGTTTTTGTGGAGGGAGTTGAAGCTCCGTGTTGACAAAACACCATACTCCCCATATGGTCTCCAGGAAAGTTGTTTTGCAAACATTTTGACCAAATATGGTTTGGAACTTAATGTACACAGCAATGTGCATTCACCTTTGACTTTTTAGTAAAACATATGTGTTCCATTAAGTCAGTATAGCCAACAACAACATACGTTATGCAAACGTTCGGAAACACGTGAAGCTTAACGAATGTCAACTTGTGGGTAGCCTTATCAACATTTATCATACAGTAGGCTGTCCGTTCATGGTATATTTTTCAACGATGAAACATTGCCTCTACAGAGGTGACAAAGTTGTGGTATTTACGGTTCCGTTGAAGTATACACAGCGTTAAAGACATTTGTCTCCCTTATGTTGTTTTTTGTGGTATTGAGCATGTAAACACCGATTTTATCCCAAGTCCAGCATGTATAATTCCCTAAATGAACAAATCAAAAGTTCCAATGGGTACTCTTAGCGTCGCTGAAGTCCCTATTTTTGTTTTTGGATATGCCTTACTCATCAAATAACCAAAGTTTAAGATTTTGGTAGGTATCATCACTTTTTGTCAGTTTTTAATATTTTGCGTAATTTCGTAAAAAACAACAACAAATCGCAAAACATCCTTCCTGTGACAAAAATTGCATAATTTCTTCACAAAAATGGAATATCCATGCTCAATCAACAACTTTTAAGGGACTTTATGGCAGTGGCTGACCTTCAAAACGCAAAACACCATACACTCTACAAAAGTGTTGTTTTTGGTTCATTCTATTTATCAAACAAACAAACCAGTTAGTGTAAATGTTACCTAACACATATGTTTACACAGTACAAAAGAAATATTTGATTTATACCATATTTCCATGAAAATATGTCATGTTTAACACTGTTCAAATATAAGTGGGGCACCTCTCGTATTATGTCTGACATTGTAAGTACATGTATTATGACGACATTGTAAGTAAATGTATTGTGACAACATCGTGCACATTGTAACGCTAAATTTTGAATGAAACCTATGTTGCGTTCATCAGCGTTTATATATTCTGACCTATGAAAACTCGCTTTTCTGGAAGGTGTGTCAATATTGAACAAATATAATTCACTAATACTTGAGGTTAATCAGTTTTGACCAAAGAGAACTCACTATTCTTGAAGGTGTGTTAATACACTTGTTAAATGTTATAAGTACACCAACACGTATATCTTTTTAGCTTACCTGTCACATAGTGACAAGGTGAGCTTTTGTGATCACTCTTCGTCCGTTGTCCGTCTGTCCCTGTCCGTCCGTCCTCCGTCCATCAACAATTTGCTTGTGTTCACTCTAGAGGCAACAGTTTTGATCCAATTTTCATGAAACTTGGTCAGAATGTTGTTCTCTATTATATAGACCAAGTTCGAAACTGGGTCTTGTGGGGTCAAAAACTAGGTCACTAGGTCAAATCTAAGAAAAACCTTATGTTCACTCCAGAGGCAACAGTTTTGATCCAATCTTCATGAAACTTTGTCAGAATGTTGTTCTCTATAAAATCTAGGCCAAGTTCGAAACTGGGTCATGCGGAGTCAAAAACTAGGTCACTAGGTCAAATCATAGAAAAACATTGTGTTCACTCCAGAGGTCACTATTTTGATCCAATCTTCATGAAACTTTGTCAGAATGTTGTTCTCATTAAAATCTAGACCTAGTTCGAAATGTGGTCTTGTGGGGTCAAAAACTAGGTCACTAGGTCAAATCTTAGAAAAACCTTGTGTTCACTCCAGAGGCAACAGTTTTGATCCAATCTTCATGAAACTTGGTCAGATTGTTGTTCTCAATTTAATATAGACCAACGTCAAAACTGGGCCATGTGGGGTCAAAAACTAGGTCACTAGGTCAAATCTTAGAAAAAACATTGTGTTCACTCCAGGGGTCACTGTTTTGATCCAATCTTCATGAAATATGGTCAGAATGTAGGTTGTACTGATACCTAGACCAATGTGCAATAGGTGCCTTTAGGACCCTCATGTTTATTACACATGATATCATATTCATTTTTTGCATGTCTTCATGCAAGTAGTAAAGCAGCAATATACGATAATTCGATGATTGTAATTTGCCCACCGCAAGCAGTGAACCGTGATTCACTTAATTCAATTTATGCAAAATCCACGTGCAAAACGAATGATTTTCGCACGAAGTCTCAAAATATTGCATACACATGGTCCATCAATACCCAAACCGGGAAAACACAAAACCGGAAGAAATATGATAAGAGATTGTACAAGAGAGGTTTGTGAAACATACACGTCTCATGACAGTAAATAGCCTAGTAAAGCTATGGTTGACCTTACCTTGACATTTGACCTATCTTTCTGTAAAGTCTTACGATCTAAGATCTTATATTTCTTATTGTGTGGATCAGTGATTGTTGTGTGTTCAAAGGTACTTAAAATTATATAATCCTAGGTCCACCCGTTTTGGCATGTCGACCGACGGACCTTTTGCACGTAACGCTATGTACTGTGATGTTGTACTTATAACATTTAATGAGTGTATTGATGAGAATTCACCATAATTCTTGTTGTGTTAATATTGACCAATGTAAACTGATTCTTTTGGAAGATGAATCATGTCGAGGATTGGACCTTTAATCTTTTACTCTGATTTGTTTACCCCCCAGCCCCAGGAAGAAAGTTTGATACAGTCCTTTCAAAATTAAATGAGAACCTTGTGAACATTGAGTAAGGACAGGGCTAATATAGGCTATGTGAACATGGAGTAAGGACAGGGCTAATATAGGCTATGTGAACATTGAGTAAGGACAGGGCTTATATAGGATATGTGAACATTGAGTAAGGACAGGGATAGTATAGGCTATGTGAACATTGAGTAAGGACAGGGATAGTATAGGCTATGTGAACATTGAGTAAGGACAGGGATAGTATAGGCTATGTGAACATTGAGTAAGGACAGGGATAGTATAGGCTATGTGAACATTGAGTAAGGACAGGGCTAATATAGGCTATGTGAACATTGAGTAAGGACAGGGCTAATATAGGCTATGTGAACATTGAGTAAGGACAGGGCTAATATAGGCTATGTGAACATTGAGTAAGGACAGGGCTAATATAGGCTATGTGAACATTGAGTAAGGACAGGGCTAATATAGGCTATGTGAACATGGAGTAAGGACAGGGCTAATATAGGCTATGTGAACATTGAGTAAGGACAGGGCTTATATAGGCTATGTGAACATTGAGTAACGACAGGGCTTATATAGGCTATGTGAACATTGAGTAAGGACAGGGCTAATATAGGCTATGTGAACATGGAGTAAGGACAGGGCTAATATAGGCTTTGTGAACATGGAGTAAGGACAGGGCTAATATAGGCTATGTGAACATTGAGTAAGGACTGGGCTAATATAGGCTATGTGAACATTGAGTAACGACAGGGCTTATATAGGCTATGTGAACATTGAGTAACGACAGGGCTTATATAGGCTATGTGAACATTGAGTAAGGACAGGGCTAATATAGGCTATGTGAACATTGAGTAAGGACAGGGCTAATATAGGCTATGTGAACATTGAGTAAGGACAGGGCTAATATAGGCTATGTGAACATTGAGTAAGGACAGGGTTAATGTATGCCTGTTGCCAAATCCTATTTCGTTGGAAATAAAATAAGTGGCTTGTCAGGTAAACTATGTTTATCTAGGTTTAACTGCGTATACTTAAGTTAAAGGTAGTCCCCGCTATTCTTTCGAATGTGATAGTTCCCTCATTAGTATAACTTATTGAATCAACTATAAGAATTGTATGTATATGAAGACTATCTATATTTGTTTCAGTCGAGTGAGTTTAAACATAACAGAACAGTGTATGAAGTGAATGCTAAACAATGGACAGAAAAACATGCAAAACAGGTACATGCATTTTAATTATTCCCAAACCAAGATTTTTCTAGTAGTTTTTGGCGAGTTTGGAAAGCGTGTCAATGCTTACCAATGAGAACGGTTCAACTGACTTTTCTGGAAGGTGTATCAATATTGACCAATGAGAAATCAATATTTTGCAAGGTGTATCAATATTGACCAATGAGAAATCAATATTTTGCAAGGTGTATCAATATTGACCAATGAGAAATCAATATTTTGCAAGGTGTATCAATATTGACCAATGAGAAATCAATATTTTGCAAGGTGTATCAATATTGACCAATGAGAAATCAATATTTTGCAAGGTGTATCAATATTGACCAATGAGAAATCAATATTTTGGAAGGTGTATCAATATTGACCAATGAGAAATCAATATTTTGGAAGGTGTGTCATCAAGGTATAATGTCCTTAAACCAAATTAAGCATCCGCTTGGTTTATTCAGTAAACAACTACAAATGTACTGTGAAATCATTAATTTTCGTGGGGGAATTAATTTTGTGGTTCAGCTCAACCACAAACTTAATCCCAATGAACATTAATTTTGACCCCGTTTTATTACCTGAAATGCAAATTCCACAAATTCAAGTCCTAACGAAATTGTCTTTTTTGCCAAAACCTTGAAATTTTGCCCTAACAAAATTAAATGATTTTACACTATATATAAATTATGAATGCATAACTTAAAGTCTAAGGGATGCAACTCTTACAAAATTAGTATTTTTTCATCCAACAGTTTGACAGAAAGGGTCTCCATTATATTGTCGATTATTGGTCATTAATTGGTGAAAAGCAGCTAGTGACTCAATGATTTCATAATGCCTTGTTAGCGACTCAATGATTTCATTATACTTGTAAGCGACTCAATGATTACATTATGTCTTGTTAGCGACTCAATGATTTCATTATGTCTTGTTAGCGTCTCAATGATTTCATTATGCCTTGTTAGCGACTCAATGATTTCATTATGCCTTGTTAGTGACTCAATGATTTCATTATGCCTTGTTAGCGACTCAATGATTTCGTAATGCCTTGCTAGACTCAATGATTTCATAATGCCTTGTTAGTGACTCAATGATTTCATTATGCCTTGTTAGCGACTCAATGATTTCATAATGCCTTGCTAGACTCAATGATTTCATTATGCCTCGTTAGCGACTCAATGATTTCATAATGCCTTGCTAGACTCAATGATTTCATTATGCCTCGTTAGCGGCTCAATGATTTCATAATGTCTTGTTAGTGGCTCAATGATTTCATTATGCCTTGTTAGCGACTCAATGATTTCATAATGCCTTGCTAGACTCAATGTATTCATTATGCCTCGTTAGCGGCTCAATGATTTCATAATGTCTTGTTAGTGGCTCAATGATTTCATTATGTCTTGTTAGCGGCTCAATGATTTCATTATGTCTTGTTTGCGACTCAATGATTTCATTATGCCTTGTTAGCGAGTTAATGATTTCATAATGCCTTGCTAGCGACTCAATGATTTCTTTATTCCTTGTTAGCGACTCAATGATTTCATAATGTCTTGTTAGCTACTCAATGATTTCATTATGTCTTGTTAGTGACTCAATGATTTCATTATGCCTTGTTAGCGACTCAATGATTTCATTATGCCTTGTTAGCGACTCAATGATTTCCTAATGCCTTGTAAGTGACTCAATGATTTCATTATGTCTTGTTAGCCGCTCAATGATTTCATAATGTCTTGTTAGTGACTCAATGATTTCGTAATGCCTTGCTAGACTCAATGATTTCATAATGTCTTGTTAGCGGCTCAATGATTTCATTATGCCTTGTTAGCGACTCAATGATTTCATAATGCCTTATTAGACTCAATGATTTCATTATGCCTTGTTAGCGACTCAATGATTTCATAATGCCTTGTTAGCGACTCAATGATTTCATAATGTCTTGTTAGCGGCTCAATGATTTCATAATGTCTTGTTAGCGACTCAATGATTTCATTATGCCTTGTTAGCGAGTCAATGATTTCATTATGCCTTGCTAGCGACTCAATGATTTCTTTATTCCTTGTTAGCGACTCAATGATTTCATTATGTCTTGTTAGCGACTCAATGATTTCATTATGCCTTGTTAGTGACTCAATGATTTCATAATGCCTTGTTAGCGACTCAATGATTTCATTATGTCTTGTTAGCGACTCAATGATTTCATAATGCCTTGATAGCGACTCAATGATTTCATTATGCCTTGTTAGCGACTCAATGATTTCATAATGCCTTGTTAGCAACTCAATGATTTCATTATGCCTTGTATGTATGGGATTATTGGGAACAAGATTTGGTGCCACAGTGGGTTATGTGGATTATGTGATTATGCGGGTTATGTGATTATGTGGATTATGTGATTATGTGGAATATGTGGGTTATGTGATTATGTGAATTATGTGAAATATGGGGATTATGTGGAATATGCGGGTTATGTGGATTATATGGGTTATGTGACTATGTTGGTTATGTGATTATGTGGGTTATGTGATTATGTGGGTTATGTGCAGTGTCTATTCTAGAAATGAGAAATTAGCGGGGAGTTTCCCCCGTCCTCTTGAAAAAAGGGGGGATTTTCAAAAACAAGGGGGTGTCAAAACCAAATACTAATTTACCACAAAGATGTTTAATTGTCTCTGTCTTACAATTGGCATGTATGATGTAATACCACTAGCTTTAGATCAGACTACAATATCTATAGTACAAAATATACAGGCCATCGGTCGGGTTAGAATCAGGCTGTTTATCAATATTTGATACGTTTGTAGAGGGTCCCGGCTGTTTATCAATATTTAATAAGTTGGAAGAGGGGTCCGGACTTCTTGCAATTGAATGCGATCCTTCCATAGTCGCAGATTTGTTGAAAAAGTCAGTGAATCTTCGCTTCGAGCGTCTGTACGAATACGACATAATGGAGCGATTAAATGGGTCAACGAATGAATTTAATTACAATAACAGTTGTCTCCCTTGGTATTTAGAGGAAATATTTTTATTTGAGTAATATAGAGTTACATCCCTTGGAATTTTTGTGTTTACGACGCAAACATCGGAATTGAAATGTGATCAAATTTTTGGATTTTTATGCGGGATTTTCACCCGTATCGGCCACAAATGTGCAAAAAATTCGCAAAACATGCGTGAATCCCGCAATCGCGCGTCCTATAATAGACACTGTATGTGATTATGTGGGTTATGTGATTATATAATGTGGGTTATGTGATTATTTGGGTTATGTGCTTAAGTGGGTTATGTAGATTATTTGGGTTATGTAGATTATTTGGGTTATGTAGATTATTTGGGTTATGTGCTGAAGTGGGTTATGTGAGTTATGTGATTATGTGGAATATGGGGATTATGTGGAATATGCAGGTTATGTGAATTATGTGGGTTATGTGATTATTTGGAATATGGGGATTATGTGAAATATGCAGTTATGTGATTATGTGGGTTATGTAGATTATGTGGGTTATGTGATTATGTGGGTTATGTAGATTATGCGGGTTATGTGATTATTTGGAATATGGGGATTATGTGGAATATGCAGGTTATGTGGGTTATGTGATTATGTTGGTTATGTGGGTTATGTGCTTATGTTGGTTATGTGCAATATCTATTCTAGAAATGAGAAATTAGGGGGGATTTTCCCCCGTCCTCTTGAAAAGAGGGGGGGATTTTCAAAAACAAGTGGGGGTAGTCTGTCGTAGTCTGTCGTCGTCCTTCAACAATTGGCTTGTGTACACTCTAGAGGCAACAGTTTTGACCCAATCTTCATGAAACTTGATCAGAATGTTGTTCTCTATGAAATGTAGGCCAAGTTCGAAACTGGCTCATGTGGGGTCAAAAACTAGGGTCAGTAGGTCAAATCTTAGAAAAATCTTGTGTACACTCTAGATGTCACCAGTTTGTTCCAATCTTCATTAAACTTTGTCAGAATGTTGTTCTCCATGAAATCTAATACAAGTCGAAACTGAGTCATGCGGGGTCAAAAACTAGGTCACTAGGTCAAATCTTATTAAAACATTGTGTACACCCTAGATGTCACCAGTTTGACCCAATCTTCATGAAACGTGGTCAAAATTTTGTTCTCTATGAAATCTAGGCCAAGTTAAAAACTGGGTCATGCCGGGTCAAAAACTAGGTCACTAGGTCAAATCTTAGAAAAACCTTGTGTACACTCTAGATGTCATCATTTTGATCCAATCATCATGAAACTTGATAATAATATTGTTCTCTATGAAAGCTAGGCCAAGTTTGAAACTGGGTCATGTGGAGACAAAAACTAGGTCACTAGGTCAAATCTTAGAAAAACCTAGTGTTCACACCAGAGGTCACAATTTTGATCGTATCTTCATGAAACTTAGTCAGAATGTTGTTCTCTGTGGAATCTAGGCCTAACTTCAAACTGGGTCATGTGGGGTCAAAAACTAGGTCACTAGGTCAAATCTTAGAAAAACCTAGTGTTCACACCAGAGGTCATAATTTTGATCCAATCTTCATGAAACTTGGTCAGAATGTTGTTCTCTATGAAATCTAGGCCAAGTTTGAAACTGGGTCATGTGTGGTTAAAAACAAGGTCACTAGGTCAAAGGCTTAGAAAAACATTGTGTTCACTCCAGGGGTCACTGTTTTGATCCAATCTTCATGAAATATGGTCAGAATGTAGGTTGTACTGATACCTAGACCAATGTGCAACAGTTGAGCAACGTTTTTGTGTTTACTACGCGAACGTCGGAGTAGAAATTAACCTGTCAATTGTGATCAAATTTTTGGATTTTAATGCGGGATTTTCGCACGTATTGGCCAAAAATGTGCAAAAAATTTGCAAAACAACACGAATCCGGCAATCGCGCGTCCTAGAATAGACGCTGTATGTGATTATGTGGGATATGTGATTATGTGGGTTATGTGATTATGTGGGTTATAAATGTGCTTAAGTGGGTTATATGCGTTATGTGATTATGTGGAATATGTTGATTTTGTTGGTTATGTTGATTATGTGATTATTTGAGTTATGTGATTATGTGGATTATGTGATTATTTGAGTTTTGTGATTATGCGGGTTATGTGATTATGTGGGTTATGTGATTATGTGGGTTATGTAGATTATTTGGGTTATGTGATTATTTGGGTTATGTGATTATTTGGGTTATGTGATTATGTTGGAAATGTGATTATTTGGGTTATGTGATTATGTGGGTTATGCGGGTTATGTGATTATTTGGGTTATGTAGATTATTTGGGTTATGTGATTATGTTGGTAATGTGATTATTTGGGTTATGTGGGTTATGTGATTATGTGGGTTATGTGATTATGAAGCTAATGTGATTATTTGGGTTATGTGATTATTTGGGTTATTAGCTCACCTGTCACAAAGTGACAAGGTGAGCTTTTGTGATCGCTCTTCGTACGTCGTCCGTCCGTCCGTCCTTCGTCCGTCGTCCGTCCTTTCACAATTGCTTGTGAACACACTAGAGGTCACAAATTTAGCCTGATCATTATGAAACTTGATCACAATGATCATCTCCATATAATCTAGGTCAAGTTCGATATTGGGTCATCTGGGGTCAAAAACTAGGTCACTAGGTCAAATCAATGGAAAACCTTGTGAACACATTAGAGGTCACAATTGGAGCCTAATCTTTATGAAACTTGATCACAATGATCATCTCTGAAAAATCTAGGCCAAGTTCGATATTGGGTCATCTGGGGTCAAAAACTAGGTCACTAGGTCAAATCAAAGGAAAACCTTGTGAACACATTAGAGGTCACAATTTGAGCCTAATCTTTATGAAACTTGATCACAATGATCATCTCTGAAAAATCTAGGCCAAGTTCGATATTGGGTCATCTGGGGTCAAAAACTAGGTCACTAGGTCAAATCAAAGGAAAACCTTGTGAACACATTAGAGGTCACAATTTGAGCCTAATCTTTATGAAACTTGATCACAATGATCATCTCCATAAAATCTAGGTCAATTTCGATATTGGGTCATCTGGGGTCAAAAACTAGGTCACTAGGTCAAATCAAAGGAAAACCTTGTGAACACATTAGAGGTCACAATTTGAGCCTAATCTTTATGAAACTTGATCACAATGATCATCTCTGTAAAATCTAGGTCAAGTTCGATATTGGGTCATCTGGGGTCAAAAACTAAGTCACTAGGCCAAATCATTGAAAAACCTTGTGAACACATTAGAGGTCACAATTTGTGACTAATCTTTATGAAAATTGATCACAATGACCATCTCTATAAAATCTAGGTCAAGTTCGCTATTGGGTCATCTGGGGTCAAAAACTAGGTCACAAGGCCAAATCATTGAAAAAGCTTATGAACACACTAGAGGTCACAATTTGAGACTAATCTTTATGAAAATTGATCACAATGATCATCTCTATAAAATCTACGTCAAGTTCGATATTGGGTCATCCGGGGTCAAAAACTAGGTCACAAGCCTTTGAAGGCCAAATCATTGAAAAAGCTCAATTTTGACTCTATCTTTATGAAACTTGGTCACAATGTTTATCTCTATAAAATCTAGGTCAAGTTAGATACTGTGTCATTTGGGCCAAAATCTAGGTCACTAGGCCAAACAGGTGAGCGACCCAGGGCCCTTTGGACCCTCTTGTGTAGATTATGTGGGTTATGTGATTATTTGGGTTATGTGATTATTTGGGTTATGTGATTATGTTGGTAATGTGATTATGTGGGTTATGTGATTATTTGGGTTCTGTGATTATTTGGGTTATGTGATTATGTGGGTTATGTGATTATTTGGGTTACTGTAAAATCATTAATTTTCGTGGGGGATTAAATTTCGTGGATTTCGTGGTTCACTTCAACCATGAACTTTAATCCCCACGAACATAGATTTTGACCCTTGTTTTGTTACCTGAAATTCACAATCCACGAATTCAAGTGCCAACGAAATTGTCTTTTTTACCAAAACCACGAAATTTCGTCCCAACGAAATTAAATGATTTTACAGTATGTGATTATTTGGGTTATGTTATTATTTGGGTTATGTGATTATGTTGGTAATGTGACCACAGTGGGTTATGTAGATTATGCGGGTTATGTGATTATGCGGGTTATGTGATTATTTGGTTTATGTATATTATGCAGGTTATGTGATTATGTTGGTTATGTGATTATGTGGGTTATGTGATTATTCAGCATTTGTGACATAGTGGGTTATGTGCCACAGCAGGTTATGTGCCACAGTGGTTTATTGGCCACAGTGGGCTTTGGGCCACAGTGGGTTATGGGCCACAGTGGGTTTTGTGCCACAGTGGGTTATGTGCCACAGTGGGTTTTGTGCCACAGTGGGTTATGTGCCACAGTGGGTTATGTGCCACAGTGGGTTATGTGCCGCATTGGGTTATGTGCCACAGTGGGTTATGTGCCACAGTGGGTTATGTGCCGCAGTGGGTTTTGTGCCACAGTGGGTTATGTGCCACAGTGGGTTATGTGCCACAGTGGGTTATGTGCCACAGTGGGTTATGTGCCACAGTGGGTTATGTGCCACAGTGGGTTATGTGCCGCAGTGGGTTATGTGCCACAGTGGGTTATGTGCCACAGTGGGTTATGTGCCACAGTGGGTTATGTGCCGCAGTGGGTTATGTGCCCTTTTCCATGTTGACAAATATCAGATGAGCATCTACATCCTCCAACCCCCCTCCCCTTCACTTTTTCTTTAAGTGGGGCCATTTAGCATTGGTGCTTTCCGTCCGTCCGTCTGTCTGTCTCGCAAATCTTTGTATTAAACTCCTCACAAACCGTTGGGTGGTATTTCTTCAAACTTTCACAGATTAACAACCTTGATGTGTAGTTGACGGATGGAATTTCTGTTTCAGCAATTTTTACCATAGATTTGGTCCTTTGTAACTATTACTTTATACACAAATAGGGGCACACATGTTGATGGACACACTCATATCTAGTCAGTAAGGTATAATTCTTGAAATCCACATTATATTGATTTCAATGTATGTCTACTTTGTATGTTTTAGGCCACTGAATTCCAATCGGAGGACATTGAAGAAAAGACGGAAACAAAAGATTGTAAAAGTGAAGCAAAGAATGAAACCAAAGATTGTAAAAGTGAAGCAAAGTGTGAAACAAAAGGTGAAAAAAGTGAAACAAAGAATGAAACAGAAGGTGAAAAAAGTGAAGCAAAGAATGAAACAAAAGGTGAAAAAAGTGAAGCAAAGAGAGTTTTATCTGCGAAGAAAACAAGACATGAATGTTTAGGTCTGAAAAGAAGTTTACCAAATAAACCAATGCTTGATATGACAAATAAACAAGCAAAGTTAGAGTAATAGTGAATAGTGTTTGTCACTTAGTTTTATGTTTCTATCTGATGTACACATTGTAGGTTTGACATTACACTACAATGACAACATGCATGTGACTGATGACAACATGCACGTGACTGATGACAGCATGCACGTGACTGATGACAACATGCACATGACTGATGACAACATGCACATGACTGATGAGAACTTGCACATGACTGATGACAGCATGCACGTGACTGATGACAGCATGCACGTGACTGATGACAACATGCATGTAACTGATGACAACATGCACGTGACTGATGACAACATGCACGTGACTGATGACAGCATGCACGTGACTGATGACAGCATGCACGTGACTGATGACAACATGCACGTGACTGATGACAACATGCACGTGACTGATGACAACATGCACATGACTGATGACAACATGCACATGACTGATGACAGCATGCACGTGACTGATGACAGCATGCACGTGACTGATGACAACATGCACATGACTGATGACAACATGTACGTGACTGATGACAACATGCACATGACTGATGACAACATGCACATGACTGATGACAACATGCCGTGACTGATGACAACATGCACATGACTGATGACAACATGCACGTGACTGATGACAACATGCACGTGACTGATGACAACATGTACGTGACTGATGACAGCATGCACATGACTGATGACAACATGCACATGACTGATGACAACATGCACGTGACTGATGACAACATGCACATGACTGATGACAACATGCACGTGACTGATGACAGCATGCACATGACTGATGACAACATGCCTGTGACTGATGACAGCATGCATGTGACTGATGACAACATGCACGTGACTGATGACAACATGCCTGTGACTGATGACAGCATGCATGTGACTGATGACAACATGCACGTGACTGATGACAACATGCCGTGACTGATGACAACATACACATGACTGATGACAATATGCACATGACTGATGACAACATGTACATGACTGATGACAACATACACATGACTGATGACAACATGTACGTGACTGATGACAGCATGCACGTGACTGATGACAACATACACATGACTGATGACAACATGTACATGACTGATGACAACATGTACGTGACTGATGACAACATGTACATGACTGATGACAACATGCACGTGACTGATGACAACATGCACATGACTGATGACAACATGTACGTGACTGATGACAGCATGCACGTGACTGATGACAACATGCACATGACTGATGACAACATGTACGTGACTGATGACAATATGCACATGACTGATGACAACATGCACATGACTGATGACAACATGCACGTGACTGATGACAACATGCACATGACTGATGACAACATGCACGTGACTGATGACAGCATGCACATGACTGATGACAACATGCACATGACTGATGACAACATGCACATGACTGATGACAGCATGCTTGTGACTGATGACAACATACACATGACTGATGACAACATGCCTGTGACTGATGACAGCATGCATGTGACTGATGACAGCATGCTTGTGACTGATGACAACATACACATGACTGATGACAACATGCCCGTGACTGATGACAACATGTACGTGACTGATGACAACATGCACGTGACTGATGAAAGTATGCCTGTGACTGATGACAACATGTACGTGACTGATGACAACATGCACGTGACTGATGACAACATGTACGTGACTGATGACAACATGCTTGTGACTGATGACAACATGTACATGACTGATGACAACATGTACATGACTGATGACAACATGTACGTGACTGATGACAACATGTACGTGACTGATGACAACATGTACGTGACTGATGACAGCATGCACGTGACTGATGAAAGTATGCCTGTGACTGATGACAGCATGCACGTGACTGATGACAACATGTACGTGACTGATGACAACATGCACGTGACTGATGACAACATGTACGTGACTGATGACAACATGCACATGACTGATGACAACATGCACGTGACTGATGACAATATGCACATGACTGATGACAACATGCACATGACTGATGACAACATGTACGTGACTGATGACAACATGTACGTGACTGATGACAACATGTACGTGACTGATGACAGCATGCACGTGACTGATGAAAGTATGCCTGTGACTGATGACAGCATGCACGTGACTGATGACAACATGCACGTGACTGATGACAACATGCACATGACTGATGACAACATGCACGTGACTGATGACAACATGCACGTGACTGATGACAACATGCACGTGACTGATGACAACATGCACATGACTGATGACAACATGCACATGACTGATGACAATATGCACATGACTGATGACAACATGCCCATGACTGATGACAACATGCACATGACTGATGACAACATGCACGTGACTGATGACAACATGCACGTGACTGATGACAACATGCCCATGACTGATGACAACATGCCCATGACTGATGACAACATGCACGTGACTGATGACAACATGCACGTGACTGATGACAACATGTACATGACTGATGACAACATGCACATGACTGATGACAACATGCACGTGACTGATGACATGCCTGTGACTGATGACAATATGCACGTGACTGATGAAAGTATGCTCAGTAAAGACAGCTATTATTATTGTTGGCTTGAATATTTTTGGCACGCGATACAGGTTGATGTTTGTACTGCGATACAGGTTGATGTTTGTACTGCGATACAGGTTGATGTTTGTACTGCGATACAGGTTGATGTTTGTACTGCGATACAGGTTGATGTTTGTACTGCGATACAGGTTGATGTTTGTACTGCGATACAGGTTGATGTTTGTACTGCGATACAGGTTGATGTTTGTACTGCGATACAGGTTGATGTTTGTACTGCGATACAGGTTGATGTTTGTACTGCGATACAGGTTGATGTTTGTACTGCGATACTGGTTGATGTTTGTACTGCGATACAGGTTGATGTTTGTACTGCGATACTGGTTGATGTTTGTACTGCGATACAGGTTGATGTTTGTACTGCGATACAGGTTGATGTTTGTACTGCGATACAGGTTGATGTTTGTACTGCGATACAGGTTGATGTTTGTACTGCGATACAGGTTGATGTTTGTACTGCGATACAGGTTGATGTTTGTACTGCGATACAGGTTGATGTTTGTACTGCGATACAGGTTGATGTTTGTACTATTAGGATGTATGTGTTGGCACGCGATACAGGTTGATGTTTGTACTATTAGGATGTATGTGGTAGATATTTAACCCATGATGGATGTATGTGTTGGCACGCGATACAGGTTGATGTATGTACTATTAGGATGTATGTGTTGGCGCGCGATACAGGTTGATGTATGTACTATTAGGATGTATGTGGTAGATATTTAACCCATGATGGATGTATGTGTTGGCACGCGATACAGGTTGATGTATGTACTATTAGGATGTATGTGTTGGCACGCGATACAGGTTGATGTTTGTACTATTAGGATGTATGTGGTAGATATTTAACCCATGATGGAGTGACATGATGTGGTTATGGTTGATCTATACATGATGGAGTGACATGATGGGGTTATGGTGGATCTATACATGATGGAGTGACATGATGGGGTTATGGTGGATCTATACATGATGGAGTGACATGATGGGGTTATGGTGGATCTATACACGTGACATAGCCATGGCACCGTTTAAAAATGCTGAACCTACCATTTTTGCTACTTCGGGATTTTCGTCCTATAATAAACATTTTTCAGTTTGCCGCCTTTCCTGCTAATAACGGACTTACTAGCCAATAGGAAATTGCCAAAATAGTCACATGAAAAAATACTGAACCTTCAATTGGTTTCAGGCCCTCTTGTTTGTGTTTCCTGAAAAAGTACAAAATTGTAGGTTCGGCATTTTTAAACGGTGCCATCGATAGGAATGTAGATCCTTTATATATATAACAGGATTATGCTGTATGTACTTGTATATAATAAATATTCTGAAATATACCGAAGTTGAACTTGATCCTTTCTGGGGCATTGTCGTTAAAAGATATGGTGAAATTGATGGTGCGAATTTGAAAGAATCAGTTTAAAATCAGTGTAAAACTATATACAGTCATGACTCCTTTATATCTGTGCCAACCCTTGCTTGAAGGCATCAATACTGAGGGTAGTGACGTGGCTTTCTAGAAGTGTAAAACTATATACAGTCATGACTCCTTTATATCTGTGCCGACCCTTGCTTGAAGGCATCAATACTGGGGGTAGTGACGTGGCTTTCTAGAAGTGTAAAACTATATACAGTCATGACTCCTTTATATCTGTGCCGACCCTTGCTTGAAGGCATCAATACTGGGGGTAGTGACGAGGCTTTCTAGAAGTGTAAAACTATATACAGTCATAGCTCCTTTATATCTGTGCCGACCCTTGCTTGAAGGCATCAATACTGGGGGTAGTGACGTGGCTTTCTAGAAGTGTAAAACTATATACAGTCATGACTCCTTTATATCTGTGCCGACCCTTGCTTGAAGGCATCAATACTGGGGGTAGTGACGTGGCTTTCTAGAAGTGTAAAACTATATACAGTCATGACTCCTTTATATCTGTGCCGACCCTTGCTTGAAGGCATCAATACTGGGGGTAGTGACGTGGCTTTCTAGAAGTGTAAAACTATATACAGTCATGACTCCTTTATATCTGTGCCGACCCCTGCTTGAAGGTATCAATACTGGGTGTAGTGACGAGGCTTTCTAGAAGTGTAAAACTATATACAGTCATGACTCCTTTATATCTGTGCCGACCCTTGCTTGAAGGCATCAATACTGGGGGTAGTGACGTGGCTTTCTAGAAGTGTAAAACTATATACAGACATGGCTCCTTTATATCTGTGCCAACCCTTGCTTGAAGGCATCAATACTGAGGGTAGTGACGTGGCTTTCTGGAAGTGTAAAACTATATACAGACATGACTCCTTTATATCTGTGCCGACCCTTGCTTGAAGGCATCAATACTGGGGGTAGTGACGTGGCTTTCTAGAAGTGTAAAACTATATACAGTCATGACTCCTTTATATCTGTGCCGACCCTTGCTTGAAGGCATCAATACTGGGGGTAGTGACGAGGCTTTCTAGAAGTGTAAAACTATATACAGTCATGACTCCTTTATATCTGTGCCGACCCCTGCTTGAAGGCATCAATACTGAGGGTAGTGACGAGGCTTTCTAGAAGTGTTAAACTATATACAGTCATGACTCCTTTATATCTGTGCCGACCCCTGCTTGAAGGCATCAATACTGGGGGTAGTGACGTGGCTTTCTAGAAGTGTAAAACTATATACAGTCATGACTCCTTTATATCTGTGCCGACCCCTGCTTGAAGGCATCAATACTGAGGGTAGTGGCGTGGCTTTCTGGAAGTGTAAAACTATATACAGACATGACTCCTTTATATCTGTGCCAACCCTTGCTTGAAGGCATCAATACTGAGGGTATCGGCGTGGCTTTCTGGAAGTGTAAAACTATATACAGACATGGCTCCTTATATCTGTGCCGACCCCTGCTTGAAGGCATCAATACTGGGGGTAGTGGCGTGGCTTTCTAGAAGTGTAAAACTATATACAGACATGGCTCCTTTATATCTGTACCGACCCCTGCTTGAAGGCATCAATACTGGGGGTAGTGACGAGGCTTTCTGGAAGTGTAAAACTATATACAGACATGACTCCTTTATATCTGTGCCAACCCCTGCTTGAAGGCATCAATACTGGGGGTAGTGACGTGGCTTTCTAGAAGTGTAAAACTATATACAGACATGACTCCTTATATCTGTGCCGACCCCTGCTTGAAGGCATCAATACTGGGGGTAGTGACGTGGCTTTCTAGAAGTGTAAAACTATATACAGTCATGACTCCTTTATATCTGTGCCAACCCTTGCTTGAAGGCATCAATACTGGGGGTAGTGACGTGGCTTTCTAGAAGTGTAAAACTATATACAGTCATGACTCCTTTATATCTGTGCCGACCCCTGCTTGAAGGCATCAATACTGGGGGTAGTGACGTGGCTTTCTAGAAGTGTAAAACTATATACAGACATGGCTCCTTATATCTGTGCCGACCCTTGCTTGAAGGCATCAATACTGGGGGTAGTGACGTGGCTTTCTAGAAGTGTAAAACTATATACAGTCATGGCTCCTTTTTATCTGTGCCAACCCTTGCTTGAAGGCATCAATACTGGGGGTAGTGACGTGGCTTTCTGGAAGTGTAAAACTATATACAGTCATGGCTCCTTTATATCTGTACCAACCCTTGCTTGAAGGCATCAATACTGGGGGTAGTGACGTGGCTTTCTGGAAGTGTAAAACTATATACAGTCATGGCTCCTTTATATCTGTACAAACCCCTGCTTGAAGGCATCAATACTGGGGGTAGTGACGTGGCTTTCTGGAAGTGTAAAACTATATACAGTCATGACTCCTTTATATCTGTGCCGACCCCTGCTTGAAGGCATCAATACTGGGGGTAGTGACGTGGCTTTCTAGAAGTATAAAACTATATACAGTCATGGCTCCTTTATATCTGTACCAACCCCTGCTTGAAGGCATCAATACTGGGGGTAGTGACGTGGCTTTCTGGAAGTGTAAAACTATATACAGTCATGGCTCCTTTATATCTGTACCAACCCCTGCTTGAAGGCATCAATACTGGGGGTAGTGACGTGGCTTTCTAGAAGTATAAAACTATATACAGTCATGACTCCTTTATATCTGTGCCGACCCTTGCTTGAAGGCATCAATACTGGGGGTAGTGACGTGGCTTTCTAGAAGTGTAAAACTATATACAGTCATGACTCCTTTATATCTGTGCCGACCCTTGCTTGAAGGCATCAATACTGAGGGTAGTGACGAGGCTTTCTGGAAGTGTAAAACTATATACAGACATGGCTCCTTTATATCTGTGCCGACCCTTGCTTGAAGGCATCAATACTGGGGGTAGTGACGAGGCTTTCTGGAAGTGAAAAACTATATACAGTCATGACTCCTTTATATCTGTGCCGACCCTTGCTTGAAGGCATCAATACTGGGGGTAGTGACGAGGCTTTCTAGAAGTATAAAACTATATACAGTCATGACTCCTTTATATCTGTGCCGACCCTTGCTTGAAGGCATCAATACTGGGGGTAGTGACGTGGCTTTCTAGAAGTGTAAAACTATATACAGACATGACTCCTTTATATCTGTGCCGACCCTTGCTTGAAGGCATCAATACTGGGGGTAGTGACGAGGCTTTCTAGAAGTGTAAAACTATATACAGACATGACTCCTTTATATCTGTGCCGACCCCTGCTTGAAGGCATCAATACTGAGGGTAGTGATGTGGCTTTCTAGAAGTGTAAAACTATATACAGTCATGACTCCTTTATATCTGTGCCGACCCTTGCTTGAAGGCATCAATACTGGGGGTAGTGACGTGGCTTTCTAGAAGTGTAAAACTATATACAGTCATGTCTCCTTTATATCTGTGCCAACCCTTGCTTGAAGGCATCAATACTGGGGGTAGTGACGAGGCTTTCTGGAAGTGTAAAACTATATACAGTCATGACTCCTTTATATCTGTGCCAACCCCTGCTTGAAGGCATCAATACTGGGGGTAGTGACGAGGCTTTCTAGAAGTATAAAACTATATACAGTCATGACTCCTTTATGTCTGTGCCAACCCCTGCTTGAAGGCATCAATACTGAGGGTAGTGACGTGGCTTTCTAGAAGTGTAAAACTATATACAGACATGGCTCCTTTATATCTGTGCCAACCCTTGCTTGAAGGCATCAATACTGAGGGTAGTGACGTGGCTTTCTGGAAGTGTAAAACTATATACAGACATGACTCCTTTATATCTGTGCCGACCCTTGCTTGAAGGCATCAATACTGGGGGTAGTGACGTGGCTTTCTAGAAGCATATTCCACAGTCTTGTTGCCGAAGGGAAGTATGAATGTCGCATGTAGTCAGTGCGACAATAGGGCACGATAATGTGACCTGTGTTGCCTCTGGTACTGGTAGTCTGAGGATGTAGGTGTTCCCTTGGGTTGATGTCGATGTTCCTGGTCTTATGCAACCGCTAAGTAACGCTTTACTTTGGAAACGAAAACCTGCATTTAATTTAGCATTTAGTCAGACACACCCTTGTTACTCAACGAAAGAATGCACAAATAATAAAAGTTCAGTCACACCAGCCAACCATACAATTAAGCAAATAACATTGAAAAGGACCATACTCAGTGTGGAGAATCACGTGATCAAATGAATAACGTTTGCACTCAAAACAATTGCGATTCCCATGCTAAAGGTGAGTTTTTCTGATTAATGATCGTGCATTTAATATGGTTATATAATGTTAGGTAGACTAAGGAATATCCCGTACGTGTAATGGCATGTCCCATGTCGCTCTATCTATGGCTGTTTTTAATTGATGCTCGACCAAATACATTTTCGATGCAGTTTTCAACCGTTAATAATAATTTGGTGGAGCATCCAGTTAACAACAGCTAAAGAAAGAGCAATTTCCGGTGTTTGCCTACACAGTGTTTCTTCATGTATGAGATCTTTAGGCTGTATAGTATAATCGTATTAAGTGCACTATCGTTATAATCAAGAAAAAAAGTAGTGCACGAAATCGTAATTGTTTTGAGTGTAAACGTTATTCATTTGATCACGTGACACTAATACTTGGAAGCTTGGATTGTGAATATCATGTTTCATTTACGCAATCCTGTTTATGGTATATGAGAATCACACGCTGAAAGTAGTACGTATTATGTAACATTCAATTTACAAGTATCAATTTTTGGTGAAACTGACAATTTTTCTTTATTTTTTACGAATATTCGAATATTGAAATCGGATTCGAATATTCGTTCAATTTTCGAATACATGTATTCGAATATTCGGTCCCATCTAGTATGTTTGAACCATACTACCATCTGAAAGTAGTACATATTATGTGACATTCAATGGTATATTTGAACCATACCACCAACTGAAAGTAGTGCGTATTATGTAACATTCAATGGTATATTTGAACCATACCACCAACTGAAAGTAGTGCGTATTGTGTAACATTCAATGGTATATTTGAACCATACCACCAACTGAAAGTAGTACATATTATGTAACATTCAATGGTATATTTAAATCATAACACCATCTGAAAGTAGTGCGTATTGTGTGACATTCAATGGTATATTTGAATCATACCATCATCTGAAAGTAGTGCGTATTATGTGACATTCAATGGTATATTTGAATCATACCACCAACTGAAAGTAGTGCGTATTGTGTGACATTCAATGGTTATTTGAACCATAACACCAACTGAAAGTAGTGCGTATTGTGTAACATTCAATGGTATATTTGAACCATAACACCAACTGAAAGTAGTGCGTATTGTGTGACATTCAATGGTATATTTGAACCATACCACCATCAGAAAGTAGTGCGTATTATGTGACATTCAATGGTATATTTGAATCATACCACCAACTGAAAGTAGTGCGTATTATGTGACATTCAATGGTATATTTGAATCATAACACCATCTGAAAGTAGTGCATATTATGTGACATTCAATGGGTTCATATATATACACGTATATCCATATTTTTCATATCAATTGAGTCTATTTTTGCATTCAAAATATATTATTTAAAAGATACGTTTCAAACATCTGATATCACAATGATATGTAACATTGGAAACTGATTTAAGTGCTGAACACAACATACATGTCTATGTTAAATAATGGCATATATTGTGGGGAGCGGTGGCCTAGAGGTAGGGCGCGCGCTTCGGGATCGAGAGGTCCCGGGTTCGGTCCCCCTCTGGACCACTGGTTAATTTCTCTGGGCAAGACCCACATGCTCCACTCCACCATGGTGTAAAATGGTACCTGCGAGGGCAGTGTCTATTCCTGAGCGCCTCAGATCGATGTTGGCTGCCACACACACAGGAGAAAAATAGTCTCCCCAGGGAGACACAAATGTAGGTTTCCATATATGTAGCCCAATGACCAGGGGAGTTAAAATGTCAAAGGGTGCTTGAGCGGCATAACAGCTGAAAAGTGCCCTAGAAAATTGGTTACTTAACTTAACTTATAACAACAAGTAACATCTTAAGAACTGACAAAGTCATTTATTTTACCATATATTAATGATCACCCTGTATATTCATATTTTTCATTTCATGTAAGTCTATTTCGCATTCAAAAAGAACATATATTATCTAGCAGATGAGGTTCAATCCGTTAAAGAAGTTCTTTAACGTCCGGGATTATGATACGTGTATGCAGGTAAAAATATATTCAGCTACGTTGAACTATAAATACTTGTATTGCACGGATATAATAGGTATACTTAGCAACTTTTCTAAGTCCACACTTATATTTTGGAAGATAACTTTGTCAAACGTGTTTGTAGCCCGATGAAATTAGGCTAGAACTTTCTTGGGTTACAGGTATGCAGAACTGTAAAACAAAAAGCTGAGTTTGGTTGAAACTCATTGAGTGGACACACGCATAACATAAGACAGCAAGAAAGTAAAAGTCGCAAATACATATATTGATATCTTGGATGACCACCCTTTAGTCTTATGTTTCTATTGACAGTCGAAGATGTGAATGGGAAGCATCGTTGACTGAAGAGACTCATTAAATTTGGCCATCTGAACAAAAAGTGTTCATGTGTCTTCCACGTAGATCGAATTTCCATCATGACGTCACAACAAAAATGCTAAATGCTCCTGCAATCAATATAACACATGCAAACAGTACGTTTACCTTGAATTACACACTCAAATAGGCGCGTATACGTTGAAAAGAAATCAGACGTGGATGTTATAGTAATAAGTATTGATTGTCGACACTAAATGCTACTCTGTACCGTACTGACGTCACTTCACATTTTTTGACATCATTCAACGCATAACTGATATCTAAATAATTTTATAAACTGTTTTTCATACGTGGTGGATCATTGGTCATACAATAAAGGCATTTGGAATACACTTAAGGTATATGTAAACGCGTGGCGTCAACAAAGCACAAAAACGCACGCCAATCGTGTGACGAACAAACCACGTGATGAACGAACAGTTCGATACGCGAATTATTATGGCTTTGTTGTACAAATTTCACGTGCGAAATTTTGTTACTTTATTGTATATAATAAAAAAGTTATGGTTAAATAAATATTAGGACTTAGAAAAGTTGTTAAGTATAGGTTTGCACGCCTCTGTGGTTATTTAGAACATTCTGATATTTAATACTGTTTGCTGAAGTATTTTGCAATAATTCTTTTGTAAGGAATATAATTAGACGCAATACTTAAATCATTTATCTGGGCTTTATACAGGTAAGACATATATTCACTAATTGTGATTGTTGTCTTATTATTTACTATTTATATTTGATTTTGTATAAAGTATATTTATGGCCATCAAGCGGTCTTTCTAAGAAAATGAGTTTGTGCAGCTTGTAAGACAAAATAAATAACTAAACAATCAATGTCGTTAAAGGGCTTTTATTAAAGCCATAACATAATAACACAATATAAAATTGATAATAACACATTGTAAAATATATCTAGTATAAACAACTCATTAATGGATGAGAAAGTAACAAAAACAGAGTATCTAAAAAACTGCTACTCACATTGTAGCCCCCAATCATATGTTTTTGTCTTATCTGGGACCTAAAAACCGCTTAACAATAAAATACATTAATCTGTTATCTATACTCACAAAAAGGGATAAATCATTGTTGTAAAAATTGATATTAAACCATGACATATTGTAAAACCTCAGTTAGAAATAAATTGTGCTTAAGTTTGGAAACTGTATATTAAAACGGTGTGTACCTATCAAGTTTCGACTCGTACCTTTATCGGTATAGCATCAATATAAGACCCTTGGTGAAAACGCAGACGCATATTGCAGACAAGTTTTATCAAGAGTCATAGTATAGATCGATATATGAAAGCTTATACATGTACTACAAATAAATGTAATTTTAATGCCTTTGTTCATGTTGTTAGAACGGGTGAACTAGTTGGCAGTAATGTTTTATGCCCCCCCCCCCCATGAATGCAATGACTATATAAACCACCATGTTGTTAGAACGGATGAACTAGTTGGCAGTAATGTTTTATGCCCCCCCCCCCCCATGAATGCAATGACTATATAAACCACCATGTTGTTAGAACCGGTGAACTAGTTGGCAGTAATATTTTATGCCCCCCATGAATGCAATGACTATATAAACCATCATGTTGTTAGAACGGGTGAACTAATTGGCAGAAATATTTTATGCCCCCCCCCCATGAATGCAATGACTATATAAACCAACATGTTGTTAGAACCGGTGAACTAGTTGGCAGTAATGTTTTATGCCCCCCCCATGAATGCAATGACTATATAAACCACCATGTTGTTAGAACGGGTGAACTAGTTGGCCGTTATATTTTATGCCCCCCATGAATGCAATGACTATATAAACCACCATGTTGTTAGAACCGATGAACTAGTTGGCAGTTATATTTTATACCCCCCCCCCCCCCATGAATGCAATGACTATATAAACCATCATGTTGTTAGAACCGGTGAACTAGTTGACAGTAATGATTTATGCCCCCATAAATGCAATGACTATATAAACCACCATGTTGTTAGAACCGATGAACTAGTTGGCAGTTATATTTTATGCCCCCCCCCCATGAATGCAATGACTATATAAACCAACATGTTGTTAGAACGGGTGAACTAGTTGGCAGTAATGTTTTATGCCCCCATAAATGCAATGACTATATAAACCACCATGTTGTTAGAACGGGTGAACTAGTTGACAGTTATATCTTATGCCCCCCCCCCATGAATGCAATGACTATATAAACCAACATGTTGTTAGAACCGATGAACTAGTTGACAGTAATGTTTTATGCCCCCATAAATGCAATGACTATATAAACCACCATGTTGTTAGAACCGATGAACTAGTTGGCAGTAATGTTTTATGCCCCCCATGAATGCAATGACTATATAAACCAACATGTTGTTAGAACCGATGAACTAGTTGACAGTAATGTTTTATGCCCCCCCCATGAATGCAATGACTATATAAACCACCATGTTGTTAGAACGGGTGAACTAGTTGGCAGTAATGTTTTATGCCCCCCATGAATGCAATGACTATATAAACCATCATGTTTTTAGAACCGGTGAACTAGTTGGCAGAAACGTTTTATGCCCCCCCCCATGAATGCAATGACTATATAAACCAACATGTTGTTAGAACCGGTGAACTAGTTGGCAGTAACGTTTTATGCCCCCCCATGAATGCAATGACTATATAAACCAACATGTTGTTAGAACCGGTGAACTAGTTGGCAGTAACGTTTTATGCCCCCCCCATGAATGCAATGACTATATAAACCAACATGTTGTTAGAACCGGTGAACTAGTTGGCAGTAACGTTTTATGCCCCCCCCATGAATGCAATGACTATATAAACCAACATGTTGTTAGAACGGATGAACTAGTTGGCAGTAATGTTTTATGCCCCCCCCCCATGAATGCAATGACTATATAAACCAACATGTTGTTAGAACGGGTGAACTAGTTGGCAGTAACGTTTTATGCCCCCCCCCCACGAATGCAATGACTATATAAACCAACATGTTGTTAGAACGGGTGAACTAGTTGGCAGTAACGTTTTATGCCCCCCCCATGAATGCAATGACTATATAAACCAACATGTTGTTAGAACCGGTGAACTAGTTGGCAGTAATGTTTTATGCCCCCCCCATGAATGCAATGACTATATAACCAACATGTTGTTAGAACCGGTGAACTAGTAGGCAGTAATATTTTATGCCCCCATGAATGCAATGACTATATAAACCAACATGTTGTTAGAACGGGTGAACTAGTTGGCAGTAATGTTTTATGCCCCCCCATGAATGCAATGACTATATAAACCAACATGTTGTTAGAACCGATGAACTAGTTGGCAGTAATGTTTTATGCCCCCCCCCCCCTATGAATGCAATGACTATATAAACCACCATGTTGTTAGAACCGATGAACTAGTTGGCAGTAATGTTTTATGCCCCCATGAATGCAATGACTATATAAACCAACATGTTGTTAGAACGGGTGAACTAGTTGGCAGTAATGTTTTATGCCCCCCCCCCCTATGAATGCAATGACTATATAAACCAACATGTTGTTAGAACCGATGAACTAGTTGGCAGTAATGTTTTATGCCCCCCCCCCCCTATGAATGCAATGACTATATAAACCATCATGTTGTTAGAACCGGTGAACTAGTTGACAGTAATGATTTATGCCCCCATAAATGCAATGACTATATAAACCACCATGTTGTTAGAACCGATGAACTAGTTGGCAGTTATATTTTATGCCCCCCCCATGAATGCAATGACTATATAAACCAACATGTTGTTAGAACGGGTGAACTAGTTGGCAGTAATGTTTTATGCCCCCATAAATGCAATGACTATATAAACCACCATGTTGTTAGAACGGGTGAACTAGTTGACAGTTATATCTTATGCCCCCCCCATGAATGCAATGACTATATAAACCAACATGTTGTTAGAACCGATGAACTAGTTGACAGTAATGTTTTATGCCCCCATAAATGCAATGACTATATAAACCACCATGTTGTTAGAACCGATGAACTAGTTGGCAGTAATGTTTTATGCCCCCCATGAATGCAATGACTATATAAACCAACATGTTGTTAGAACCGATGAACTAGTTGACAGTAATGTTTTATGCCCCCCCCATGAATGCAATGACTATATAAACCACCATGTTGTTAGAACGGGTGAACTAGTTGGCAGTAATGTTTTATGCCCCCCATGAATGCAATGACTATATAAACCATCATGTTTTTAGAACCGGTGAACTAGTTGGCAGAAACGTTTTATGCCCCCCCCCCATGAATGCAATGACTATATAAACCAACATGTTGTTAGAACCGGTGAACTAGTTGGCAGTAACGTTTTATGCCCCCCCATGAATGCAATGACTATATAAACCAACATGTTGTTAGAACCGGTGAACTAGTTGGCAGTAACGTTTTATGCCCCCCCCATGAATGCAATGACTATATAAACCAACATGTTGTTAGAACCGGTGAACTAGTTGGCAGTAACGTTTTATGCCCCCCCCATGAATGCAATGACTATATAAACCAACATGTTGTTAGAACGGATGAACTAGTTGGCAGTAATGTTTTATGCCCCCCCCCATGAATGCAATGACTATATAAACCAACATGTTGTTAGAACGGGTGAACTAGTTGGCAGTAACGTTTTATGCCCCCCCCCCCACGAATGCAATGACTATATAAACCAACATGTTGTTAGAACGGGTGAACTAGTTGGCAGTAACGTTTTATGCCCCCCCCCATGAATGCAATGACTATATAAACCAACATGTTGTTAGAACCGGTGAACTAGTTGGCAGTAATGTTTTATGCCCCCCCCCATGAATGCAATGACTATATAACCAACATGTTGTTAGAACCGGTGAACTAGTAGGCAGTAATATTTTATGCCCCCATGAATGCAATGACTATATAAACCAACATGTTGTTAGAACGGGTGAACTAGTTGGCAGTAATGTTTTATGCCCCCCCCATGAATGCAATGACTATATAAACCAACATGTTGTTAGAACCGATGAACTAGTTGGCAGTAATGTTTTATGCCCCCCCCCCCCCCTATGAATGCAATGACTATATAAACCACCATGTTGTTAGAACCGATGAACTAGTTGGCAGTAATGTTTTATGCCCCCATGAATGCAATGACTATATAAACCAACATGTTGTTAGAACGGGTGAACTAGTTGGCAGTAATGTTTTATGCCCCCCCCCCTATGAATGCAATGACTATATAAACCAACATGTTGTTAGAACCGATGAACTAGTTGGCAGTAATGTTTTATGCCCCCCCCCCCCCCCTATGAATGCAATGACTATATAAACCAACATGTTGTTAGAACGGGTGAACTAGTAGGCAGTAATATTTTATGCCCCCATGAATGCAATGACTATATAAACCATCATGTTGTTAGAACGGATGAACTAGTTGGCAGTAATGTTTTATGCCCCCCCCCATGAATGCAATGACTATATAAACCAACATGTTGTTAGAACCGATGAACTAGTTGGCAGTAATGTTTTATGCCCCCCCCCCCTATGAATGCAATGACTATATAAACCACCATGTTGTTAGAACCGATGAACTAGTTGGCAGTAATGTTTTATGCCCCCATGAATGCAATGACTATATAAACCAACATGTTGTTAGAACGGGTGAACTAGTTGGCAGTAATGTTTTATGCCCCCCCCCTATGAATGCAATGACTATATAAACCAACATGTTGTTAGAACCGATGAACTAGTTGGCAGTAATGTTTTATGCCCCCCCCCCCCTATGAATGCAATGACTATATAAACCAACATGTTGTTAGAACGGGTGAACTAATAGGCAGTAATATTTTATGCCCACATGAATGCAATGACTATATAAACCAACATGTTGTTAGAACGGGTGAACTAGTTGGCTGTAATGTTTTATGCCCCCCCATGAATGCAATGACTATATAAACCACCATGTTGTTAGAACCGATGAACTAGTTGGCAGTAATGTTTTATGCCCCCCCCCCTATGAATGCAATGACTATATAAACCACCGTGTTGTTAGAACCGGTGAACTAGTTGGCAGTAATGTTTTATGCCCCCCCCCATGAATGCAATGACTATATAAACCACCATGTTGTTAGAACTGGTGAACTAGTTGACAGTAATGTTTTATGCCCCCCATGAATGCAATGACTATATAAACTACCATGTTGTTAGAACGGGTGAACTAGTTGGCAGTAATATTATATGCCACCATGAATGCAATGACTATATAAACCAACATGTTGTTAGAACCGATGAACTAGTTGGCAGTAATGTTTTATGCCACCATGAATGCAATGACTATATAAACCACCATGTTGTTAGAACCGGTTAACTAGTTGGCAGTAATGTTTTATACCCCCCCCCCCATGAATGCAATGACTATATAAACCACCATGTTGTTAGAACCGGTGAACTAGTTGGCAGTTATATTTTATGCCCCCCCATGAATGCAATGACTATATAAACCACCATGTTGTGAGAACCGATGAACTAGTTGGCAGTAATGTTTTATGCCCCCCGCCCATGAATGCAATGACTATATAAACCACCATGTTGTTAGAACCGGTGAACTAGTTGGCAGTAATGTTTTATGCCCCCCCATGAATGCAATGACTATATAAACCAACATGTTGTTAGAACGGGTGAACTAGTTGGCAGTAATGTTTTATGCCCCCCCCCCATGAATGCAATGACTATATAAACCAACATGTTGTTAGAACGGGTGAACTAGTTGGCAGTAATGTTTTATGCCCCCCCATGAATGCAATGACTATATAAACCAACATGTTGTTAGAACGGGTGAACTAGTTGGCAGTAATGTTTTATGCCCCCCCCCCCATGAATGCAATGACTATATAAACCATCATGTTGTTAGAACGGGTGAACTAGTTGGCAGTAATGTTTTATGCCCCCCCCCCCTATGAATGCAATGACTATATAAACCATCATGTTGTTAGAACCGGTGAACTAGTTGACAGTAATGATTTATGCCCCCATAAATGCAATGACTATATAAACCACCATGTTGTTAGAACCGATGAACTAGTTGGCAGTTATATTTTATGCCCCCCCCATGAATGCAATGACTATATAAACCAACATGTTGTTAGAACGGGTGAACTAGTTGGCAGTAACGTTTTATGCCCCCCCCCCCACGAATGCAATGACTATATAAACCAACATGTTGTTAGAACGGGTGAACTAGTTGGCAGTAACGTTTTATGCCCCCCCCCATGAATGCAATGACTATATAAACCAACATGTTGTTAGAACCGGTGAACTAGTTGGCAGTAATGTTTTATGCCCCCCCCCCATGAATGCAATGACTATATAAACCATCATGTTGTTAGAACGGGTGAACTAGTTGGCAGTAATGTTTTATGCCCCCCCCCCCTATGAATGCAATGACTATATAAACCATCATGTTGTTAGAACCGGTGAACTAGTTGACAGTAATGATTTATGCCCCCATGAATGCAATGACTATATAAACCACCGTGTTGTTAGAACCGGTGAACTAGTTGGCAGTAATGTTTTATGCCCCCCCATGAATGCAATGACTATATAAACCACCATGTTGTTAGAACGGGTGAACTAGTTGGCAGTAATGTTTTATGCCCCCCCCATGAATGCAATGACTATATAAACCACCATGTTGTTAGAACGGATGAACTAGTTGGCAGTAATGTTTTATGCCCCCCCATGAATGCAATGACTATATAAACCAACATGTTGTTAGAACGGGTGAACTAGTTGGCAGTAATGTTTTATGCCCCCCCCATGAATGCAATGACTATATAAACCAACATGATGTTAGAACGGGTGAACTAGTTGGCAGTAACGTTTTATGCCCCCCCCATGAATGCAATGACTATATAAACCAACATGTTGTTAGAACGGGTGAACTAGTTGGCAGTAACGTTTTATGCCCCCCCCCCATGAATGCAATGACTATATAAACCACCATGTTGTTAGAACGGGTGAACTAGTTGGCAGTAATGTTTTATGCCCCCCCATGAATGCAATGACTATATAAACCACCATGTTGTTAGAACGGATGAACTAGTTGGCAGTAATGTTTTATGCCCCCCCCCCCCATGAATGCAATGACTATATAAACCACCATGTTGTTAGAACCGGTGAACTAGTTGGCAGTAATGTTTTATGCCCCCCCCATGAATGCAATGACTATATAAACCAACATGTTGTTAGAACCGGTGAACTAGTTGGCAGTAATGTTTTATGCCACCATGAATGCAATGACTATATAAACCACCATGTTGTTAGAACGGGTGAACTAGTTGGCAGTAATGTTTTATGCCCCCTCCCCATGAATGCAATGACTATATAAACCAACATGTTGCTAGAACGGGTGAACTAGTTGGCAGTAATGTTTTATGCCCCCCCATAATGCAATGACTATATAAACCACCATGTTGTTAGAACGGGTGAACTAGTTGGCAGTAATGTTTTATGCCCCCCCCATGAATGCAATGACTATATAAACCAACATGTTGTTAGAACGGGTGAACTAGTTGGCAGTAATGTTTTATACCCCCCCCATGAATGCAATGACTATATAAACCAACATGTTGTTAGAACGGGTGAACTAGTTGGCATTAATGTTTTATACCCCCCCCCCCATGAATGCAATGACTATATAAACCACCATGTTGTTAGAACGGGTGAACTAGTTGGCAGTAATGTTTTATGCCACCATAAATGCAATGACTATATAAACCACCATGTTGTTAGAACGGGTGAACTAGTTGGCAGTAATGTTTTATACCCCCCCATGAATGCAATGACTATATAAACCACCATGTTGTTAGAACGGGTGAACTAGTTGGCAGTAATGTTTTATGCCCCATGAATGCAATGACTATATAAACCACCATGTTGTTAGAACGGGTGAACTAGTTGGCAGTAATGTTTTATGCCCCCCCCCATGAATGCAATGACTATATAAACCACCATGTTGTTAGAACGGATGAACTAGTTGGCAGTAATGTTTTATGCCCCCCCATGAATGCAATGACTATATAAACCAACATGTTGTTAGAACGGGTGAACTAGTTGGCAGTAATGTTTTATGCCCCCCCCCCCCATGAATGCAATGACTATATAAACCAACATGTTGTTAGAACGGGTGAACTAGTTGGCAGTAACGTTTTATGCCCCCCCATGAATGCAATGACTATATAAACCAACATGTTGTTAGAACGGGTGAACTAGTTGGCAGTAACGTTTTATGCCCCCCCCCATGAATGCAATGACTATATAAACCACTATGTTGTTAGAACGGGTGAACTAGTTGGCAGTAACGTTTTTCGCCCCCCCCCATGAATGCAATGACTATATAAACCACCATGTTGTTAGAACGGGTGAACTAGTTGGCAGTAATGTTTTATGCCCCCCCCATGAATGCAATGACTATATAAACCACCATGTTGTTAGAACGGATGAACTAGTTGGCAGTAATGTTTTATGCCCCCCCCATGAATGCAATGACTATATAAACCACCATGTTGTTAGAACCGGTGAACTAGTTGGCAGTAATGTTTTATGCCCCCCCCCATGAATGCAATGACTATATAAACCAACATGTTGTTAGAACCGGTGAACTAGTTGGCAGTAATGTTTTATGCCCCCATGAATGCAATGACTATATAAACCACCATGTTGTTAGAACGGGTGAACTAGTTGGCAGTAATGTTTTATGCCCCCTCCCCATGAATGCAATGACTATATAAACCACCATGTTGTTAGAACGGGTGAACTAGTTGGCAGTAATGTTTTATGCCCCCCCCATGAATGCAATGACTATATAAACCACCATGTTGTTAGAACGGGTGAATTAGTTGGCAGTAATGTTTTATGCCCCCCCCCATGAATGCAATGACTATATAAACCAACATGTTGTTAGAACGGGTGAACTAGTTGGCAGTAATGTTTTATACCCCCCCCATGAATGCAATGACTATATAAACCAACATGTTGTTAGAACGGGTGAACTAGTTGGCAGTAATGTTTTATAGCCCCCCCCCCATGAATGCAATGACTATATAAACCACCATGTTGTTAGAACGGGTGAACTAGTTGGCAGTAATGTTTTATGCCACCATAAATGCAATGACTATATAAACCACCATGTTGTTAGAACGGGTGAACTAGTTGGCAGTAATGTTTTATACCCCCCCATGAATGCAATGACTATATAAACCACCATGTTGTTAGAAGTAAGTAAGTAAGTAAGTAAGTAAGTTAAGTCTTTATTTTACGAGGCTAACATATTTACAATAATGCAATCTTCCATATGGGCCTCAACATATATACATTAAATATAAAGGGTACATAACATGAAAAATAAGTATACACATATAATCAACAAAGTAATTAATAGTTACAAAGGTTAGATATATTAACAGGATGAGTCGTGTGTTGTGTCAATGTTGGTTTATGGGTATTGCCATTTAACGTATGCATTTTGGAATTTATTTCTTGTGTCTGATTTTCGTACTGCTTTTGGTATTTCGTTCCATATTTTTGGTCCTGAGTAGGCAAGTGATTTTCTGGAGAATTCAAAATTTGGTGATGGTACATATAGTTCTTCATTGGTTATGGATCTGAGATTACATGAATGAACTTGGTTTAGTTTTGTGAATTTTTGTTGCATGTATGTTGGAAATTTGTTGTCATTGAGTGATTTGTACACGAGAATTGATTTTTTATATTCAACTCTTTTGTCAATTTTCATCCACTGAAGTTTATTGAACAAAACGTCAGAGGGAGTGTCAAAGTCTTGTACATCAAGAATAACACGTGCTGCCCGTTTTTGGAATTTAATGATTTCGTTCATTATCTTTTTGTCTGTATTACCCCAAATTGAACAGCAATAATCTAGGTGCGGGAGGATGTAAGCATTAAAAAATAATTTTCTTGTTGGAACATCTAAGTATTGTTTGATTCGCATGAGTAGGAAGAGTTGTGTATTGCATTTTTTTATGGTTTTGTCAATATGAGTTTTCCATTTTAGTGTATTATCTATATTGATTCCAAGAAGTCTTTCACTTTCTGAAAGTTCTATATCATGGTTCTGTAATTTCAATTTGATGTCTGGGATGTTCGGTTTGTTTGTTTGTCTTGTTATATACATATGTTTTGTTTTTTGTGCATTGATTATCATGGAGTTTTGTGCGCACCATGAATCTACAATGTCAAGATCAGATTGAAGGATCTGATGGATGTCTTGAATTGTAACACCTGATGCTGAAAGTGTTGTGTCGTCAGCAAAAATGTCTGTTGTAGAAGACTTAATATGATATGGTAAGTCATTTATATAAATCAGAAATAACAGGGGTCCCAAAACTGAGCCTTGTGGAACACCTGAAACTATATCTGCGGGGTCTGAAAGTTTTGCAGAAACGCATACTTTCTGTGTTCTGTTTGATAGATAGGAATTAATCCAAGCTATGCTGTCTAATGACAAATGGTAAAATTTGAGCTTGTCTATAAGAATCTTGTGATTGACAAGGTCAAATGCTTTGGAAAAATCCAGAAGCAATGTACCAACAAATTGTCCGTCATTGATAGCACTAATCCAGTTATCTACTATATTTGTAAGTGCAGTTTCGCAGGAGTGTTTGGCTCTAAAGCCTGACTGTGATGTGTACAGCAGGGAGTGCCTTTCAAGAAAACCTTTGAGTTCATCAGAGACGTGTTTCTCAAACAGTTTTGAGATGACTGGCAGAATTGAGATAGGACGATAATTACTTTTATCAGATTTTTTACCCTTTTTGAATATTGGAATCACTTTTGATTGCTTTAGTGATGTTGGAAATTTATTTGCAATTATGCTCATGTTAATGATAGAGGCCAGAGGTTTTGCTATTATTGGAGATGCTGTTTTCAGGAATTTTGCGCTTATATTATCCAGACCAGTTGATTTTGTAATGTCTAATTTGTCTAATTGCTCTTTTACATATTTTTCTGTAACATGGTGTATAACAAATGTTGGGGTGTCACTGGGTATTTTGTCTAGTGTCGTCTTCTTAAGGATAGATGAGGTTGTATCATTGAAATCCTGTGGGTTAGTGACTGTCTGGAAAATATTGGTGAAGTATGTATTGAATGCTTCTGCTGATTCGCTAGGGTCTGTGATTGGTATACCGTTATCATCATTTATGTAATGTGTTTGGTGGCTTTCGGTTTTGCCAGATATATCTTTTAGATTTTTCCATAGTTTCTTTGGTTGTTTGCTGTTATTTTGAATTTCAGTATGAAAGAAATCTTTTTTGGCATTGTGTGAAAGTGATTTTACTGTTGATCTCCATTTTTTAAAGTTAGATACATTGTTAGTTCTTTTTGCATAGTCTCTGTTGTGTATTGCTTCTAAAATTTCATCATTGAACCAATTTTTTTGATTTTTAAGTTTTACACGTCTTTGCTTGTTTGGTGCATGAGAGTTTAGAGATTGTAGAAATAAAGTATTGAAGGTGTCAAGCCCATCATCAGGGTCAGTAAACATGTCTATCAGTGACCACGGTTTTTGTGATAAATCTTCAAGAAATATTTTAGCATTGAAGTTGTTCATTGAACGGTAATTTATAGTTATATGCATTGGACCTTTATTGATGTTTGTGCTTGTTTTCCTTGTAAAGCAGATTGGATAATGGTCACTAATAGATAAGTGTGGTACAGCTGTGTATGAGATATTATTTGGCTTGTTTGAGTACAAATGGTCAATTATTGTGGATGTTCCTTGTGTAATTCTTGTTGGTTGCATGATAAGCTGTGTGAGGTTGAATGTATTCATAAATGTGTTCCATTTTGTATTTGAACTGACAGAGTCAATAAAATTGTAATTGAAATCACCAAATAAAATGATTTCTTTGTTTTCAATTTGAAGTTTTTCTAGAATGGTTTCTAATTTATCTATCCACCCTACAGGGCATGATGGTGGTCTATAGATATAGCCAATGATAAATGGTTTTTGATGTTTAAGTTTCACTTCTAGCCAAATTGCTTCAATATCACAGTTTACATTCAGGTCAGATCTTTCCTCACATGGAATGGTCGATTTGATATATAAAACAATTCCACCACCCCTGTCAGTTTCTCTGTCCTTTCGAAACATATGAAAATTGTGCAAATTGAATGTAGCGTTAGTGTGAGAGTCATTTAAAAGTGTTTCACATATTCCAATTATGTCCAAATTAGGAAGTTCATCTACAAGATTTGCCAGTTCATAAAATTTAGAGTTTAGAGAGTGGATATTTAAATGTAGAAAGTTAAGTCCATGCTTATCAAGATTTGTATTATTAATGGATTTGACATTTTCAGTTTGCACGTTTACATCTTGAAAGTCTATGTTGTTCTGCGTTTGAGTGTCTGTTGTGTGTGTCTGTGTAGTTGGTTGAATAGGAAAGGTGGTGGATGGCCCATGTAGAAGACAGGTGTTTGTGGCATCATTGGAAGTTGAGGAGGATTGGGATACATCATCAGATGTGGGTATGGTGGTGCGGGTCCTGGTGGATGAAAGTTTGCTCTCCCAGTGGGATGGCGTTGATTGTGCTGCTTGTGTTGTTTCTTTTGGCCATAACGAAAAGGAGTTTCTGAGTTGTTGTGCAATGTTTGGTTGTCAGAAGACATGCTGATATTACATATCTTTCGCATATTTGAAGTGAGTGTTTGAGCTCCTTTGTAGTTCAGATGCACTTCATCATAGTACATGGAAGGATTGTTTTTGAATGATTGAGTGTTATCCATAAATCTATGGCCATATGCAGTCGTGAGTTCATGTAGGGCATTGTTTGCAGTATCTATTTTGGACATGTTATCGTCTCTGGATTTCATTGGGAGAATTGATGACATAGTTATTTTAGCACCAGGGTAGTGTTCCGCGAGAGTTTTTTGAAGAGTTTTGTAGTCTTCGATCATACGATTTAGTGAGTGAGATTTTGAAATGTCATTTATTCCGATGTGTACTATGACCTTATCGTAACAGAACGACTGATTTCTTTGTGCTGCTTGCTTCAGTATGCTTGAATTTAAATCAGCTATTGTGTGTCCTCTGTGTGAAACAATGTTTGTTTTTATTTGTTGTGAGTTGAAGTTGCTCAGTCTTAAGCATTTTGTAACTGAGTCTCCTAACATTAGAATTTTTCTTGTCTGTGCGTTATCTGGTTTCTTCGAATGTTCCTTGGTTGGTGATGCTGTGTTTTGTCTTGAAAGTGATGTGTCGCAAGCAATTGCCATGTCGCAGACTGAATTTGTTTGATTCTTTTTTAGCACTTCTGTTCTGAGTAAGCTAAGCTCGTGATTTGTACTGACTGATAATCTTTCTGCTTTATTGTTCATTTGTGTAATTGAGTCTTCAAGTTGTTCGTATCTTTCTAATAAATTTGATAGCTGTTGTTGTAAAAATTCATTTGATTCGTGAATTGATTTTTGGGATGATTGTTTGTCTCTTAATAGTTTGTTTTCCTGTTTAATTGCTTTGTTGCCGTTCTTCAAGTTCTTAATTTCTTCCTCTAACATAAGTATTGTGGCATTCAATTCGCTAGTGTTGGCTTTGCATGTGCATGGTTTTGTAGTGTTTTCTTTGCATTGGTGTAATTTTTTAATTAGCTGATTTATGTGTGACTCCTGATCCTGGTTATGACATGTTAATGTATCAATCTCAGATTGCAGTATATCGATCTGCTCACTTGAAGTTTGATTTGTAGTTTGTGGTGAACAGTTAATTTGGCTGTCATCAGCAATTACAGTTTTAAACACATTTTCCGTTTCCTGACAATCGGTGTCGTCAAATAAGAGTGTTCTAAAACAGGGATCAACAAATGGCACATTGTCATAACTGTGATCCCAGTTTAGTTCATTATCACAGTCATCATGCAGTATTGGTGACGAAACGGTATTATCTTGTGTGATGTTTGGTGTTGATGGATTTCTACGAAGGTTCGAAGGTGGATCACTCGTGTCAATGCACTTTGGCTCTGTTGTGCTGACATCCTGTTGATTGCCATCGGATTTGACGGTTAAGTGTGAGTTGATGCGTACAGGTGAAGAACTCATAGGTGTTGAAGTAAACAGTTTCTTTCTGAGATATCTGAAGCTCGAAAGCTTTTTTGATTTACTTTCAGGTGTTGGTATGATTCTATATGATGTATTTTGAGCGGTGGTCTTGACAAATATACATTTAGTATTTCTGGACGTTTTCCTGCCCTCTGTATTGGTATTGGATGAATTACCGATACTTGAGGGATTTATTGTGAGGCTCACATTAGGTGATGAATTTGTCTGAGAAGGACTTCTCTCCATAGGTCCAGTAGTCAATATATTAACTAAGGCATCAAATTCTGACACAAGCCAGTCTCTACATCCTGTCCCCTGAATTAGTATTGTCTTGGTATAGAAAACTGTTACAACAACCTTTTTCTCATTCACACATAGAGTTGTAGTAATCCCTGAATTATTTTTGGTTTCAGTGAATTCATATTGGTTTTTTAATAGTTCAAGGAATGTCTCATGATCTGTGTCCTTGTAGAATGTTATTGTAACATTATGGCTTGTTGTCCTGTCACAAATTTGACAAATTCCTTTCCCATTGTAATCATAATTGTTGTCACATGTAGCTAATTTGTTAACCAGTTCTGTTTTATGGTTTGCAGCCATTGTTTACATAGAGATGCTATTGTTTATACAATTATATCTATGACTTTTTAAATAGCCGAATAGTGTCCTTAGGGCATATGTATCCAATTTGTAGCACAGCTTGACAAGTAAATGATACTTATGTTTTCAATGAATCGATTACATTTCCAAAATATGGACACGTAGTTTTTCACTGTCAATTCACAAGTTGTAGCCCTTAGGGCGTAATGCAAATATAGACATATGTTGACACATGGTATACTTTAAGAAATTATTCTTTAATGTCCAGATTTATCCAATGTTTGAAGTTAAAATTATTCCAATATCGCTTGTTTCAAAAACTTTCCTTGATCACAGTCATAATCCAGATAAAATTTCCAATAAAACAATGTAATTTTTAACTGTTAATTCCTTTGTTTTCCATAGATACTTTAAATTTTGTCAGAGCAGATTTTTTGCGACTGACCTGTCCGAAGTCATAAGACGGGTGAACTAGTTGGCAGTAATGTTTTATGCCCCATGAATGCAATGACTATATAAACCACCATGTTGTTAGAACGGGTGAACTAGTTGGCAGTAATGTTTTATGCCCCCCCATGAATGCAATGACTATATAAACCATCATGTTGTTAGAACGGGTGAACTAGTTGGCAGTAATGTTTTATGCCCCCCCCCATGAATGCAATGACTATATAAACCAACATGTTGTTAGAACGGGTGAACTAGTTGGCAGTAACGTTTTATGCCCCCCCCATGAATGCAATGACTATATAAACCAACATGTTGTTAGAACGGGTGAACTTGTTGGCAGTAACGTTTTATGCCCCCCCCATGAATGCAATGACTATATAAACCACCATGTTGTTAGAACGGGTGAACTAGTTGGCAGTAACGTTTTATGCCCCCCCCCCATGAATGCAATGACTATATAAACCACCATGTTGTTAGAACGGGTGAACTAGTTGGCAGTAATGTTTTATGCCCCCCCATGAATGCAATGACTATATAAACCACCATGTTGTTAGAACGGATGAACTAGTTGGCAGTAATGTTTTATGCCACCATGAATGCAATGACTATATAAACCACCATGTTGTTAGAACGGGTGAACTAGTTGGCAGTAATGTTTTATGCCACCATGAATGCAATGACTATATAAACCACCATGTTGTTAGAACGGGTGAACTAGTTGGCAGTAATGTTTTATGCCCCCTCCCCATGAATGCAATGACTATATAAACCACCATGTTGTTAGAACGGGTGAACTAGTTGGCAGTAATGTTTTATGCCCCCCCATGAATGCAATGACTATATAAACCACCATGTTGTTAGAACGGGTGAACTAGTTGGCAGTAATGTTTTATGCCCCCCCCATGAATGCAATGACTATATACCAACATGTTGTTAGAACGGGTGAACTAGTTGGCAGTAATGTTTTATACCCCCCCCATGAATGCAATGACTATATAAACCAACATGTTGTTAGAACGGGTGAACTAGTTGGCAGTAATGTTTTATACCCCCCCCCATGAATGCAATGACTATATAAACCACCATGTTGTTAGAATGGGTGAACTAGTTGGCAGTAATGTTTTATGCCACCATAAATGCAATGACTATATAAACCACCATGTTGTTAGAACGGGTGAACTAGTTGGCAGTAATGTTTTATACCCCCCCCATGAATGCAATGACTATATAAACCACCATGTTGTTAGAACGGGTGAACTAGTTGGCACTAATGTTTTATGCCCCATGAATGCAATGACTATATAAACCACCATGTTGTTAGAACGGGTGAACTAGTTGGCAGTAATGTTTTATGCCCCCCCCCCATGAATGCAATGACTATATAAACCATCATGTTGTTAGAACCGATGAACTAGTTGGCAGTAATGTTTTATGCCCCCATGAATGCAATGACTATATAAACCACCATGTTGTTAGAACGGGTGAACTAGTTGGCAGTAATGTTTTATGCCCCCCCCCCATGAATGCAATGACTATATAAACCAACATGTTGTTAGAACCGGTACACTAGTTGGCAGTAATGTTTTATGCCCCCATGAATGCAATGACTATAATAACCACCATGTTGTTAGAACCGATGAACTAGTTGGCAGTAATATTTTATGCCCCTCCCCCATGAATTCAATGACTATATAAACCAACATGTTGTTAGAACCGATGAACTAGTTGGCAGTAATATTTTATGCCCCCATGAATGCAATGACTATATAAACCACCATGGGTGCTTCAAACATATTGTAGGTATTATAGTTCACCGGGTGACGAGGATACAACAAAGCCATAACAAATGTTTTATTACAAATACGAAATTTGTCATTATTAACGCACTGGCTTAGTACATTGTGAATACATTTTGATTTCATATCCAACTATTTGTCCCATTTGTATTGAATGTGTTTTCAAGTCGACCACAGTTACCTTTCCTTGACTGGTGTTATACCGGTTTTAATCTGATCGGTCTTATCTCGATTGCGTAATCGCGCTATGCTAGCTCAGCGGGTTGTCGGAGTGTATAAATTAATGTATATCCTTTGCTGGAGGTGTTTTGTGCGTTCAGTTACACTTTTGGTATTTTGACATTTTGTAGATGATGCATACCAGGATCTTTTTTATGGGCATAGCTCTGTCATTATGAAATTTTGTTTTCAAGGTAGGTATCATCAGGAACATTTAAAAACTTTCATGGTATCATTCCGAATTCGTTGATCGTGTGTGAGGAATCTAACAATTATGCATTTGTTATACTAATAACCGCAATATATGTGACGATATGTATACTTATTAATTTATCATGCATATTCGATGGATGATTAAAAAAGAAACGGTTACTAGTAACTGTACAATGCTTGAGTATGTGAGCAATATCACAAAGTACAGTTTAAATGAAATTTAGCAACCACTGCTGATTTTGTACGGTTTGTTTAGTTGCATCTTCAAGCCATAGACCACACAATTATGGAACTGGTTTTTTAATATCATGAAAAAAAGTTATGACAATTTTAAGTTCGTGAAATAGAGCGTTTTTTCTTGAATTAAATAGGAGAATATTCGCGCGCTTGCAGACCCGACAAAACTCCAATTTTCCCTCTAATTGTCACAATTTTTTTTCAAGATATCGGGATGAAACATTTGTTCAACTTATATTTATGTTGGACAAATGCTTTCAAAGTTATGAAGAGTTGAAATGTTAAACAAATACTAAATCAGTTTTCATTGTTTTAATGAATTCATATACATGTATCACATACAAAGAGGTCTTTGGATTCAGTTACAGAATCATGTAGTTTTAGCGACCTTTAAAACAAAAAATTTGTGAACTTGAGTGCGCGAATCATTAGCAATTGATAGATGATAGTTTTATTCTACCACCGTTATTTTATTTGAATTTTCGAAAACAAATGTAGAACTTTTATTTAACGTACTGGTCAGTGATTCTTACTTTACAGTTACCAAACAAAAGCAACATTTCTCTTTTTATTTTTCTATTTTATTATGAAAAAAAAAGAAAATGTTTACTCACAATATTAGATATCTTCTTGTTTTTTTAGCTCACCTGTCACATAGTGACAAGGTGAGCTTTTGTGATCACTCTTCGTCCGTCAGTCCGTCGTCCGTCCGTCCGTCAACAATTTGCTTGTATTCACTCTAGAGGCAACAGTTTCTATCCAATCCTCATGAAACTTGGGCAGAATGTTGTTCTATATAAAATCTAGACCACGTTTGAAACTGGGTCATGTGGGGTCAAAAACTAGGTCACTAGGTCAAATCTTAGAAAAACCTTGTGTTCACTCCAGATGCAACAGTTTTGATCCAATCTTCTTGAAACTTTGTCAGAATGTTGTTCTCTATGAAAGCTAGACCTGGTTCAAAACTGGGTTATGTGGAGTAAAAAACTAGGTCACTAGGTCAAATCATAGAAAAACATTGTGTTCACTCCAGAGGTCACTATTTTGATCCAATCTTCATGGAACTTGGTCAGAATGTTGTTCTCGATAAAATCTAGGCCAAGTTCGAAACTGGGTCACTTGGTCAAATCTTAAAAAAACCTTGTGTTCACTCCAGAAGTCACCGTTTTGATCCAATTTTCATGAAACTTGGTCAGAATGTAGTTCTTCATGGAATCTAGGCCGAGTTCAAAACTGGGTCATGTAAGGTCAAAAACAAGGTCACTAGGTCAAACCTTAGAAAAACCTTGTATTCTCTCCAGAGATCGTGGTTTTGATCCAATCATCATGACACTTGATCAGAATGTTGTTCTCTATGGAATCTAGGCCAAGTTTGAAACTGGGTCATGTAGGGTCAAAAACTTGGTCACTAGGTCAAATCGTAGAAAACCCTAGTGTTCACACCATTGGTCACAATTTTGATCCAATCTTCATGAAACTTGGTCACAATGTTGTTCTCTATGAAATCTAGGTTAAGTTCATAACTGGGTCATGAGGGGTCAAAACTAGGTCACTAGGTAAAAGTTTAGAAAAATCTAGTGTTCACTCCAGAGGTCACTATTTTGATCCAATCTTCATGAAACTTGGTCAGAATGTTGTTCTTTATGAAATCTAGACCAAGTTTGAAACTGGGTCATGTGGGATCAAATGTTAGAAAAACATTGTGTTCACTCCAGGGGTCACTGTTTTGATCCAATATTCATGAAATATGGTCAGAATGTAGGTTGTACTGATACCTAGACCAATATGCAACAGGTGAGCGACCTAGGACCTTTCAGGCCCTCTTGTCTTATTATTATGTCAAAAGCTCATCTTTCCTCACCTTTTGTGACGTTTAATTTTCATTTTTACAATTCGTATATATTCAAATAGGTGGTACAACGTGTCAATTAACCAGTTTATTTAACAAGTGTCGTAGGAATGATATGATTCTTCATTTTTATGTCTCAACTGTACGATTATTATAAATTTAAATTATGCGTGAGCTTATGACATTTCACTTTATTTTAATGCATGCATTAGTTTCCAAATCGGCAATAAGGTCAAAGTTTTAAATCTCTAATATCATAATAAAGTATGTATACAGGAAATATAGCGGTTATAGAAATATAGCGGTTATAACCCTTCAAGCGAATGTACCACTTTTATTACCCCCACATGCTGTGACAATCGCAGCGGGGCGCGTCATAAAACAATTAACAATGTGCAAATTACATATGTGCATTCCTTTTTTACTAAAAAAAAGATACCTGTTTTAAAAAACCGTAAAAAGGGGGCAGATCTAATTATCGCATTTGTTATATCAAAACACCAATCTGACGGGAAGAAATTAAACTATTAATCAAGTTTGCACAAAATATACTTCCCGAGAAACAAAAGAACTACGGACAAGAAAGTAACCAAGTTTGATACCAAATCCGTTCATTTCCTTCTTTGTTCAATGTGAGTGATAGTCATGTGAAAAACCTTTAAAAAGGGGGGCTGATCCCACAAAGATACAACTATGAAATTTAGTGCATTCTTTTGTAGACATATCAAACTACAAAATATGTTTGCACATAAGAAATCTCTCAAATAGTTTTTATCATATGGACAATTTTACGTGGAGTCCCCATGCCTTCCAATGGTAAAACAATTGTCAAATGTGCGAATACAAATGGGACAAATAGTTGGATATGTTTATATACACGTCAAATGCACGTACACACAGTTTAATTACTGTATCATTGATAAAGATTAAAAAGAAAATGTTGAAATATTTGCCAACGCATCGTAGGGGAACCAGATTGATATGAAGTTCTATTTATAGACCGGATTTCCCAGTTATTTTTAGATTTGGGTTGACCCATGTTTTACTAAATTTAGATCAAGTCACGCGTTTTTTGTCGAGCCCGCTGGCAGTGAGCTCGATATAGTTGTCACAATGGCTGTTCAGTGTATGTGCGTCCGTGCGTCCTTAGTTCGTCCGTCCGATTTTGTCCGGGCTGTTTCTTCATCATTCAATGGGTGATTTTGAAATGCATTGGCACTAATGTTCCCCGTGTTGAGGCGGCGTGTCGCGCCCAAGACCAGTACCCCAAGCTTGAAGGTCAAGGTCACTCTTGGAGGTCAAAGGTCCAAAATGTGCATAATACTGCTTGTCCGGACCATATGTTCTTCATTTGTTGGGTGATTTTAAAATACATTGGCACAAATGTTCCCCATGTTGAGGCGGCGTGTCGCGCCCAAGACCAGTACCCCTAGCTTGAAGGTCAAGGTCACTCTTGGAGGTCAAAGGTCCAAAATGTGCATAATACTGCTTGTCCGGACCATATGTTCTTCATTTGTTGGGTGATTTTGAAATACATTGGCACAAATGTTCCCCATGTTGAGGCGGCGTGTCGCGCCCAAGACCAGTACCCCTAGCTTGAAGGTCAAGGTCACTCTTGGGGGTCAAATGTCCAAAATGGGCATAATACTGCTTGTCCGGACCATATGTTCTTCATTTGTTGGGTAATTTTTAGCTCCACTTTTCGAAGAAAATAAGTGGAGCTATTGTCATGACCCACTCGTCGGCGTCGGCGGCGTTGGTTAACCTTTTCGTTCAGGTCCATTTCTCAGTAACCGTCAAATATATTTGATTCAAACTTAGTATGCTTGTTAACTATCATAAGGGGTACCCATTTCACCAGGGCAGGTAACCCTAAAATTAATTTTGCCAGAGTAATGACTCTTTTTCGACTTAGAATTTCATGTTTAGGTCCATATCTCAGAAAGCATCAAAGACATTTGCTTCAAACTTGGTAAGCTTCTTTGCTAATACAAGGGGAACCCATTTCACAGGGGCAGGTAACCAAAAATTTAATTTTGTCATAGTTATGGCCCCTTTTCGACTTAGAATTTCACATTTATGTCCATATCTCAGAAACCCTCAAAGATATTTGCTTCAAATTTGATATGCATGTTTATTATCACAAGGTGAACCTATTCCACATGGGCAGGTTACCCTAAATTTAATTTTGTCATAGTTATGGCACCTATTCAACTTAAAATTTCACATTGATGTCCATATCTCAGAAACCCTCAAAGATATTTGCTTCAAATTGATATGCATGTTTATTATCACAAGGTGAACCCATTCCACATGGGCAGGTAACCCTAAATTTACTTTTGTCATAGTTATGGCACCTATTCGACTTAGAATTTCATGTTTAGGTCCATATCTCAGAAAGCGTCAAAGATATTTGCTTCAAACTTGGTATGCATGAAAAAAATAGTGTTATTCTACATACATAATTATACACTCAATAAGTTACCAGAATCACAATATTAATTTGTCTGACCAAAATATTTGTCAAGTATATATTATAATCAATCACAGGTCTGAACTAATAACACCTCATGTGTATGATATATCCTTCAGTAAATAACCTTTTCTCATCATTGTATCCCCATTTTCTATTTTCCTCTTGGACTATACTCTTAAGACTTTTCCAATTTTGAGCTGAAAAACAGTGCAAATACATTTAACATGATTTGTAGTATTAAGTACAGTCCGACCAGGGATACCTGACAGTGACGTCACATTGTATTTACAATAAAATGTTTACTTTAAATGCGTCTACAAAAATGTGGATTATCAGTATATCTCATTACCTATGGTCTGCATGAGATCGTGGCCGAGAGGATAATGGTACAGTATTAGTAATTAAAAATCCCGGGTTCGAACCCCGTCAGCATAACTTTTTACGCTTATTTGTATTTTATTTTTTGCAATCGCATTCAAAGTATGTGTGCTGCTGCTTGAGCAAAAACACCTTTGTCATTTCACTCACCTACAAATGGCTTAATTTAATAGCCAAGAACAAGCTTAAGACAATTTCAGTTGGGAGTCTTTGAAGAATTTAGCACTTATTTTCAAAATAAATAGCTTATCAAATGATCAAGGGTATAGGCCTATATTTTTCTCGTATATAAAAAAAGTTATGTAGTTTATGACCGTCGTAAGCTTTGAACTTAGACCGTCGGAGTGAGAGTCAACAAACACATCCACAGAACCATGTATTGCTTGAAATATATGAATAGGTAAGGACATACTTCAATATAGTATGATCCTCGGTCTTTTTGGGGATATTACCTTATTATTTATAGAATGTTTACAAAATGACGTCACTGTCAGAAATCGTTGGTCGGATAGTATGTGTGAAAAGTCACATGCAAACAAATTCTATTTACAAAACAGCATTTTAATATAATCTTGTAGATATGTAACTTATAATTATAAATCATGATCACCTGTCAATATAGCTCACTTGCTGTTCATACATGGAATCTTATTTTAGAAAAGCTTTACAAGAATGTTGCAACTAAAATGCAGAGCATATGGAACATACTGCAGTATAAATGAAAGGGCAGATAAAAAATTAGCATGTACACCAAGCACAATAATTTTCCAGCATCAATCTACAAATGTATCAACCACAGTGCTCAATGCCTTATAATTCAATATTTCTTATGAACATTGTTATATCATAAATACATGAATTCAGATTTATATGCTACTGCACTAACAGGTAACAGTATAATTGAAAAAGAAATTTAAAAAAATGAAATTGAAAAAAAGGGATTTTTTTTAAATTTCATTTTTTTTTAAATTTCTTTTTCAATCATACTGTTACCAGTAGGTCCAACTATGTTAATAGAGATAACAAAAATAAATCATAGAACATTGATTTTGTTCACAATAAATGGGTTTAAGTATAGAGCCTCAATGCTGTTTCATGAATATCCGTCCGAAATGCAAGTTATCCGGTACTGGTACACTTAGGTCATTTACACTAATTCGCCGTTTTATCTTTTTCGTTGACCATTCAACTGATATAAACGGAAGCAAACATATAAAAATTGCACATGTTTCGTAAAAATAATATTATAAATCGCTGTATTTGACACATGAACATAAGAAGCAATGCCATCTAAAGTTGGTTGGTTGGTTCTCGGCCTTCTATAGCCGTAATTAATATCGTCACCAGGTACTTGTCTCATCGCAGGTAGTTGACAAATAACGTCTCGCAGGTATTTTACATAAAAAGTACTTATTTTAAGCGGAGGTGAAGTATGATGATCGGATTTGTTTGGGTATGCCTTGATAGTTATTTTTGAGTCTTGAATCTGTTGGTTGCTGTCACAAATCGGCTAAGTTCACTGCTTATTGTATGGCCGAACTCCTTCCACGGATCATCAGGGCCAGTAGTGAGTAGGAGTTTTTCAGTCACCTCGGTTTGCCTGATACCAAACATGTTGTGAAGGTTAGCAAACAGCTCCTCCCATTCTTTTTGATACAAAACACACTGGAGAAGGTAATGTTCCTCGGTTTCAGCTTCTCCACACTGACATGCTGGATCAACTTCAACCCCTATGCGGTTCTATTACGCTATTGACGTAGCGAAATTGTCTCTTTGTGCTTCAGTAATACTCTCTTGTGCTCTCTCTATGTGCTTCAGCTCTTGATACTTTGGTTTCGCTTTGCAGTCTTTTGGTTCTGGTTAAGTACTGACTCATGGCACCTATGAGTTTGCTTCTTCCTTCGTCTCCAATACCGTCTCCGTCTCCAACCAATACGGATAGGGATAAATCCCCGCACGTTATCTGCAGTCCGTTCAAAATCTCCTCCACCGACCGTTCTAGTATATCTCTATCTTCGACAAATTCGGCACACTCGTATATATAGTGGTTCACTGTCTCTGGTACTTGGCAAGTGTCACACAAGTTATCATCATTATTCATGATTTTGCTCCATGTGTCCTTGAGTTTTGTCAGCTGATTGATGATGGACGGCATGCTAAACGATACAGATATTGGTGTAACCACTATAATAAGCAATCTAGAAACGTGCATTCTAGAATGTTGTGAAACATTCAAGAAGGTAAAACAGCCACACCACAAACAAAAACAGACTAAACCGTGGTATGACCCCGATTGTAGAAACGCTAAGCGTGAGACACAGACGTGTCTGAGAAGGTTTCGATCTGGTCGGTCGGAACAGGATCTACGCGAATATATTACCAAAAAACAACGCTACAAAACGTTATGTAAAAATAAACGTTCCCAGTACAATAGAAACACATTGAACACCTTGGATGCGTCTGCTAATACTCCAAGGCTGTTTTGGCGGGAAATAAAGAGACTAACACATACACCGCGGATCAACCCAGAAATCGCGCTCGACGATTGGTACACGCATTTTAGCAGTTTATTTAACTCAGATCGTGATAATAATAATGAACAGACTATACAAGATGATATCACAGAAGAGAATCTAGATGAGGCACAGGATATATTATTTAACTCTTCGATTACAGAGAACGATGTTATAGAAAGCATTAAAAATGTTAATATCAATAAGTCAACTGGTGGAAATCTCCTCCCACAACATTTAGTGTATGGTATCCATGTGCTATTGCCATACATAGTCAAACTGTTTGATAGACTATTCATGAGGGGCGAGTTTCCTGAACAATGGACTAAAGTTATTCTAGTTCCCATTCATAAGAAAGGTAGTGTTAATAATACAGACAATTATAGAGGGATAGCCCTCGTGGACATACTGAGCAAGATGTACATCTCCATAATAACAAAACGACTTACTTTTTATACTCAAGCGTATAACAAAATTTGTGAATGTCAAGGTGGGTTCCGGCAGGGATATTCCACTATAGATAACAGCTTTATTCTGTATTCAATCATAAACAAATACTTGAGTATGAAAGGAAAGTCAATTTATGTTGCATTCGTAGATTTTGAGAAAGCATTCGATTCTGTTGATCGTAATATTCTGTATGAGGTGTTACATCGAAAACTTGTCAAAGGCAAATTACTCAAAGCCATACAGTCAATATATATTTCCGTAAAGGGTTGTGTGAGAACAAATCAGGGTTACACAGATACTTTTGAATGTCCTATAGGTCTACGACAAGGATGTAGTTTAAGCCCGATCTTGTTTGCCATGTTTATTGATGAACTATATACAGTTTTATGTGATTGCAATACTAGAGGTATACAGCTAATGCCAAGTTTGATTGAAGTGTTCATGCTAATGTTTGCAGATGATATTGCTATGCTCGCTGACACTGTTGTTGGCCTTCAAAGACAATTAAATGTTTTGCATGATTTTTGTGATAAAAGTAAGCTTCGTGTGAATGTTAAAAAGACGAAGATTGTGGTTTTTAAACGAGGTGGTAAACTTTCTGCAACTGAGAAATGGACATATAATAACAGTAAAATAGAGGTGTTAAATAGCTTTACTTACGTAGGCATGTTATTTACAAACAGACTTTCTATGTATCAAATGGCAAATGCGATGTCAGTTAAAGCTAAAAAAGCTTTAATTTGTATGTTCAATTCCCTCCATCAATTCTCTTGTTTACCATACCATACCTTTTTCAAGCTTTTTGATTCTAAAATTGCTCCAATTATGCTATATGGGTCAGAATTATGGGCCTTGAAAAATGTTGTCTGTATTGAGAATGTACATGTTTACGCTTGTAAACGTTTTATGAATGTCAATACAATGTCTTGTAATGATGCCATACTAGGTGATCTTGGAAGGTTCCCTATATACATATATGCTGCGAAAAGATGCATGAAATACTGGATTCGGCTGTGAAAATGCCTGGCAATAGATATGTAAAACTATGTTACGAAATGCTTGTTCACTATGATAGACTAGGCTATAGCAATTGGGTATCCGATATTAGATTAAATCTATACCAAAATGGTTTCGGTTACGTGTGGGAAACACAAGACAATTTTAATCACCAATTATTTCTACTAGAATATACACAACGGCTCAAAGACCAACATGTCCAGATTTGGCATACTAGATGCTTAGGCTCAAGTAAATTGTTTCATTATATCAATTATAAGAGTACTTATGATGTTGCAAGCTATGTAAAATGTGTTGATATAAGCAAATTCAGAAGATGTATAGCTAATTTTAGAAGCTCTGCTCATGATCTGATGGTAGAAAAGGGTAGACACTTTGGAATAATACCGGAGTATCGTGTCTGTCCGTACTGCGAAGGATGCACTGAAGACGAACTACACTTTATGTTAGTCTGTCCACTATATAGCCATATCCGACATATGTATCTACCACATTTACAGGAGAGTAATTCCACTATCAATATGTATTATAGTCTCATGTCAGCACAAAATGTTTACATCGTGCGTAATGTATCCATGTATATATATTTTGCTTCCCATGAAAGAAAGGAATACCTTTCAATTTATATTTAGCATGATTATAACAATGCATTGTCATCAATGTTTGCATGTATTATTTCCACATTTTCACTCATTGTTAATTGTCATATGTATATGTTATTTATTTCTTGTGTATAGGCCGGTGGCCTGTTTTGCGCAATAAACTTTTGAATTTGAATTTGAATTTGATGATGCTGAAAGTATACCTGTCATTTTCACCAATTCAATTTCTTGTTCCATGTTCAGTGTAAATCTCTTGTAGCATGCCTATTTTTTCCGAGTTGGAATAGCTGGTGTTCCACTTTTTCTGAATTAGCGTTTTCATCTGTTTGGTTATTTCAGATGCATCCTTTTTTCAGTGGTCTCTGTGTCTTCAGTGGCACTCATTTCCAGGGCTGCTGCTTTGGCTTGTTTGTCTGCGAGTTCATTTCCAGTGATATTTTTGTGACCAGGGACCCAATGGATTTGTATGTTGTTCTTTTTTGCTTCAAGGGATGCTATTATCATTTTGATGTTGATTATATTAAAGTTGGTTGGTTGGTTCTCGGCCTTCTTTAGCCGTAATATCGTCACTGGTACTTGTCTCATCGCAGGTAGTTGACAAATAACGTCTCGCAGGTATTTTACATAAATTATACTTATTTTAAGCGGAGGTGAAGTACTGCATGATGATTGGATTTGTTTGGGTTTGCCTTGATAGTTATTTTTCAGTCTTGAATCTATTGGTTGCTGTCACAAATCGGCTAAGTTCACTGGTTATTGAATGGCGAAACTCCTTCCACGGATCATCAGGGCCAGTAGTTATTTATGACTAAGAAAATAAGTGTATCAAATAATTATATTTCAGGATAATTTCTGGTGATTACTCACCATCTGAAAGTTCAAAATCAGAACACATTCCTTAAATATAAGGAATTGATACTAAATTAAACGATGTCACCGACAAATTTTGCTATATGACCAAAACTTGGATATCATTATACCCCCGCAAACAAAGTTTGAAGGGGGTATACTGGAGTCACCATGTTGGTCTGTCGGTCTGTTGGTCTGTGGGTCTGTTGGTCTGTCGGTATGTTAGCATCGTGTCCGCTCTGTAACTTTGTCATTTGTTACTGGATTTTAAAATTGCTTGGTACAAATGTTCACCACATCAAGACGGTGTGTCATGGGCAAGACCTATGTCCCTATCTTAAAGGTCAAGGTCACACTTAGAGGTGAAAGGTTATATAGTCATGCAAATTGTGTCCGCTCTGTAACTTTGTCATTTCTTACTGGATTTTAAAATTGCTTGGTACAAATGTTCACTACATCAAGACGGTGTGTCATGCGCAAGACCCAGGTCCCTACCTCAAAGGTCAAGGTCACACTTACAGGTCAAAGGTTATATAGTCATGCAAATTGTGTCCGCTCTGTAACTTTGTCATTTCTTACTGGATTTTAAAATTGCTTGGTACAAATGTTCACTACATCAAGACAGTGTGTCATGCGCAAGACCCAGGCCCCTTTCTTAAAGGTCAAGGTCACACTCTGTAACTAGATTTTAAATTTCTTGGTACAAAGTCATGAAATTTCAATCATGGTGTTTTTCAATCTGTATAGCAGCAGATTTCCATCAAATGTGTTGTTTAGACTCGATGTTAAATAATATTCCTGTGTCAAGGCGGTGCTGCGGGGGTATGATTCATCTCTCCTGTGATAGCTCTAGTTCCATCTGAAATTGAAGGTCAGAACAAAGAAATCTCCGTTAAAGAGAACAACATTATTGTTAGAAATAAAAGACATGTAACTCCAACTCAAATTTTACGCTTGCGTTGAAAGTAGTTCCACGGCCCAAATACACATGTGTCTAATATGCCAATACACGTGAGACACTTACTTTCCTCTGTAACATAAGAAATCAAGCCAAAAACACGTGTTGTTGTGCAAGGTGTCTGTGATGAAGTGGATAATGGTGACTACTTGGTAATAATTATTGGATAAGTATCTGGCTGTTAACGGATAATATACAGGCTTACTGTATTTTAATGCTGAGATTTGTGATTGTATAAAATATTTACATATCTTTGCTTTTTCTCAGTTACCGACTGTATAAATAACTGTATAAAAAACAATAATATATGCATTTGATGTTAAATGCTTTAATATAATAAGATATCTGGTAGATATAATTACATAAAGCATATAATTCATATACATTATCAATATGCTTAAGTCTTCTATGGTACGATTGTGTTCGTTCACTACTGCAGTGATATACTTAGCCTGAACCCATTCCTTTATGCAGAACACAATTTGTATAATATTATAGTGACTCCCCTTTATGTAAAAAAATGTATGAGAAAATCCGACAGGGAAGGTAAACCACAATTTAAATTATCCTCTTCATCACAGACACCTTGCACAAAAACACGTGTTTTGGCTTTATTGCTTATGTAATAGAGGAAAGTGAGGTGACATATTAATTGTCAATTCTGTGTCTGTATTTTTATCGACATAGTGTATACAACTGTCACGTGTTCTCCCCTTTGGCTTATCTGATTTATGTGATATATGGGGAATGACTTGTAATGTTGGCTTGTGCACGGTGACCGAAAGTGGTAGTGTATGGGGAATGACAGGTAATGTCGGCTTGTGCACGGTTGCCGAAAGTGGTAGTGTATGGGGAATGACAGGTAATGTTGGCTTGTGCACGGTGACCGAAAGTGGTAGTGTATGGGGAATGACAGGTAATGTTGGCTTGTGCACGGTGACCGAAAGTGGTAGTGTATGGGGAATGACAGGTAATGTTGGCTTGTGCACGGTGACCGAAAGTGGTAGTGTATGGGGAATGACAGGTAATGTTGGCTTGTGCACGGTGACCGAAAGTGGCTTTTCAGCCTGAAAGTATAATACAAATACAAAGTTAAACATTTACTGTGTGACTCAAAAAAGGTATGAGAAAATCCAACAGGGAAGGTAGCACTCAACCCAAGAAGCCGAGCACAGAAATCAGAAACACCACGACACAACTACCCACAGTGCCCACAGAAACCCATGCCAAAACGGAGAACAAATAAGGGACCACAACCCCGGGGCGTGACCTAGGTTAAAACACTAAGGACAGTGGCTTAACGTTATGCAACCTAAAGCGGCACAATACACATGTAACCAATCTGCTTGCGGGGTATTGCCCGAAACAGTAGGTTGCAGTCGTGGGTTCTTGTTGCAGGTTGGTCGGGATCTTTAGGTAAATCAATAGATGAATCAAAACATGTCGAGTTCACTATTCAGGGTGGACATACCACGTGGTGTGTGACGTAATTTTTTGCTAAGACGACAAGAAGGAAACTGTTACCAAAAAGAGAAAAACAACCGTAAGTATTTTATTCGTTGATCGATTTTCACGAGACTAGCCCCACGCTCAAGCCCAGAAAGAATAATATGCATGTCACTCAATGATTTGGCACAAAAACCAACATTTTTTTCCCGAAAGTGGCTCAATGGTTAGAAATGGACAAAATCTGAACAGCAAAGACGACAAGAAAATATTTATTTTATCATTCATAGCTCTTTTGAGCATAATAATGCAAAATGCGTACTGCCGACATGTATAATGTATATGTACATGTATAACAATGTATTAGAAACATCCTGCTAACATAATTAAGCATTAAATGGTCCATTCCATGAAATATTTTGTGAAATACATAATTCGTCTGAAAATGCATAGCAAAAAATTAGGTCACACACAACGTGGTATGGCCATCCTGCTATTTATTTATATTAAATCAAACTCAATTAATTATTATTTATACGTATCAATCCAAGTGGTGACAAATCCAATGTAAAGACAATCTACAATAAACAATATAGATTGTTATGGATAAAGTTGCTAAATAAATTATTAAACTAACTGACATGTGCGAAATCAATCTAGACACATTGTTCAACGAACACTTCAATAATGAGGTATCGAACATAAGTACAGTTACCTTATGATCATAATTTGAGCAATCTTTGTAGGGCACTACTAAATACTGCTACATACCAAATATCAAAGCTCTAGGCATTGTAGTTTTAGACAAAAAGATTTTTATATGTTTTCCCTATATGAGTCTTTCTAAAACTGTGACCCCCGGGACGGGGCCAATTTTGACTCAAGGGACATAATTTGGGCAATCTTGGTAGGGATCACTAGATGATGCTACATACCAAATATCAAAGCTCTCTAGAGGCGTCGTACTTTTACAGAAGAAGATTTTTTATATGTTTCCCTATATAAGTCTATGTAAAATGGTGACCCCGGAGCGGGGCCAATTTTCACCCCAGGGCCATAATTTGAGCAATTATTAAATCTCCCAATGCCACGTACAACCTGGGAAATTTTCATTAAAATTGGCCAAACGGTTTGAGAGGAGATGTGGACGGACGGACGTACAGACGGACGGACGACGGACGGTGAGTGAACACAATAACAAACTAACAAAATACCCAAACAAAAATGAATAAAAATAATTAAATCAAACTATGACAGCTGAAATGTGTTATCATAAATAAATGAAATGCAATTTAACAAACAACAAAGGGAAAATAATTGTAAAATGCACGCCAACAAAGATCGCTATAATTGTTAGCGGACGAAATCGCAAATGTTAAGAATTTCAAATCATTTGATCACGTGATTATACACACTGTATACTGCGCGGATATAATGGGTAAGTTTGCACGCCTCTATGGTTATTTAGAACATTCTGATATTCAATATTGTTTGCTGAAGTATTTTGCAATAATTCTTTTGTGAGGAATATAATTAGACGCAATGCTTCAATCATTTAGCTGGGCTTTATACAGGTAAGACATATATTCACTAATTGTGAAATGTTACTCTAACTAAGTTTGAACTGAACAGTACACATCGGCCTCTGTAGTCGAGTGGTTAGCGAGCAATTCTGCTGGATAACTTCAGAGACAATTTTAAGTCTTACTGCGTGTATTTCATATATATTTTATACAAACGTATCTCGTACATACATTTGCCTAGTCCGTGCAACCGGTAAATTGCGAGGAATTTCTTAAAAGGGTGATTAAAAGACCAAACTCGTATCGTTACTCACGCAAAAAGTAAGCTCGATCTGTCAAAATAAGATGCTTTTGTTTATATTCTTCGTTAAAATACACAACTTGAATCGAGCGAATTGTCATTCCTGTTACAAAGATTGTATTGTAAATACAGTATTCAAAACTAATCGCAAATAGCGGTGCATTGTGTGAATAATACAGGTGTTAGTGTACAGAGTATTGCTATATAGTTGCTCACTGATGTACGGAGTATTGCTGTATCGTGTACGGAGTATTGCTTTTAAGTGCATTGACTATTTGTCACACAACTTGAATAAATGCAAGGAATAATCAGTGTTTGTTTGGTAAAAATAACTTGTTATTGTATAGATCTGTACCTATTAAGTTTCGATTGTATGTACTACATGAAACAATTAATGTAACAAGCTAATCCTATAACAAGAACCCTATCCCCTGATTTTTACATGTTGTGATATTAGAAATGTACATAAATTCTACAGGGTTTAGAATGTGGTCTGTACTAATTCTTAAGAACAATAGCTTCTTTGACCTACTGAGCAAAATAAGTTGTCTAACCTCTGCTGGGAAGAAAATGCAAGATCCTCTTGAGAAAATGTCTGTAGTCAGGCAAACATGCTTTGTCACACACATATCAATATTTTCTGTTAGTGCTTTTGTGACAACATAATACAAAATACCACACAAACCTTAAATGTTCTTTTCTTTTAACTTGTTAAGTTGGTGTTTAGATTTTAACATTTTAACCATGATATTAAAATTTCTCACGTTAAAGTAGATGTATTATTGGAATTGTTTTAGGAGTCACCCTTGTCTTCAGGAAATGGTAGAATTTCCATTTGTAATTAAATATACCCGGTACAACACATTGTCACATTAAACTATCCAAAACCTAGATTGCATTGTCATTATCTGGCCCATGATTATACAACCATTTCATGCTTAAGTTAAGTACATGCACTTGATTCAAATGATTAGAATGTTGTGTTTTACTAAAACTTTTATATCAAATTGATAAGCCTTAAAGATAGCAGAAAATATTTTCTTAAATAGTATTAGTGATATCCGTATTTGCCATTTGATCGTAAGCATGACGACTCTCAACGAATTATATAAATCCAAGATAAATATCACTTTGCTCTAGTCATAAGAACACTTAATGTATGAAAATCAGCATTCTATTTTGTTCATTGCATTCACCTGCCTGACAGATTGAAATATGTTAATATTACCATATAACAATATTCTTATTATATCATACAGCTAATAAGACATGACCCTATTGACGAATAGACGTAATAATACGATAAAACTGTCTAATTACATTCTTTATTTGCTCATGTTAATATGCAATATTCCGTACACTAACGTCGAGGTAATATGCAATACTCTGTACACTAAACAGCAATACTCTGTACACCTGCTTGAATCTATTTCGATGTGTACGAGGGTCATTCAACATATTCGTAGACAACCTTTCTCATTTTATTACATTTATGTTTAAATAGTAATTTCTTATATCATTATAAACATTTATCTATTACCTACCGTAGACACAAATTTATCTTTGATTATGCCACACAGTATCATGTCATCAGCAGTTGCATTACCATTGTAACGCGCTACCACCCCTGACCGACGTGTGAAACTTTTAAGTTGTTTGGACTTTTGAGATTGAATTAAGAAGTATTTGATCTATGCCTATGACGTTTTCATTTACGTCAAAATGCCGATGAATTTACACAAGGAAATTCATGCAACTATTAAATCGTGCACTTGTCTTGGAAATACACAACAAAAACACATACGCTGCTAACGAGAGCAAGCGGAGAAGATACAGTATTCTGTGTCACTGTGTTTTAGTGGTAAAATCAAATTTCTGAAGAACAGCATGGTATTAAAATTATACAGGGATCGAACGAAATTTGCAAACGTAGGGACGTTTGAGGAAACGCCAGTCAAAATTATCGTAGCATTTCAATTTAGCACACAACCATTAAGTCTAGCTTAATCCTTTTACTTTGAATACTTAAAATGTTGTGGTAGATCTATTAAATAATAGACCACTTAAATATTTATGTTTGATTCGATATGAATGATAAAATTCAATTTCGGGTTTACCATTTGAGAAACAGCAAAACGCCAATAACGTCGCTGACGTCAGAATATATTTGCGTTGTGTGGTGGTTGTGGTAAAGTGATAGTTTTGTTTTAGCTATATTTTCTTTACAAATGCGTCGTTTCATGCAATAGTTTCTTCACTTGTGTCAGAAAGGCTGTAGTTTAGTGTGATATATTTAGTTATTCTCTGTGTCCATGTGTATTAAAATGACGAGTCCAGTCCACGAATTTATTGAATGACCCTCGTATCTTCGTTATTTTTCGATCAATGTTTATGAAATTTGGTCACAACACTTTTGGGTTCAATATAAACAAAATGGCCAGTTCAGAAAATCTACATTTTGGTAATACAGTCATTCCAGAAGCGTGAACAGTACTGCTGTCAATATTTGCGAGTGAGTATCGGCATACTACTGGACCATTTGAACCTTCCGATAAATATCTTATATACTATAGTGTGCTATAAAGTTACAAAAATGCCCGAAGAAGTTAAAAGTCAATTCAGATACGCATAAGTAGTCAGTAATTTGGAAAATATCGTATTTAAAATTACCCTGGTCTCCTCAAAACTAATAATATTACTCGCTTTACTAACAATATCCGGTGTACGTTATCACTGTTAGGGAACGTACACCGGATATTGCAGCTAAGCGACCCCCGATTTGCTAAATTCGATGGCAATCATCGTTGTCCAAGGTTAGTAAAAGTGATATTTCTCTTACTTTATTGGGTTTCTGTAAGTGGTAGGGTATTAATATAACTATGTACATAATATATAAATCTAAATATATACATATTTCGATGTAAAATGTTGTTTTGTGGGGCAAATATCGTGATTTGTGACGCGGGCTCGCGCAGAAAAATACGACTTATCGCATATTTTGTGATTTTCTTTACTAAAAAATGCAGAAACTAAAAAATGTGAACTGGGCGATCTCTTTGAATATCATTCGTCTAAGTATACTGAAAATTTCAGATTTGTAGCATAATTATTGGCGGCGCTATGACCAACAATCGAGTGCATGTTTATCAACATTGGTGTACCTAGTATTGCATGTTAGTGTACTGTGGATTACAAATTACAAAATTTTGGTGTACCGAGTATTGACAATTGAACGTTGTTTGTTGTCACTTTTAAAGCAGGTTATTAGCAGAATTGTTATATATTTTGAGTATTATTTTGTAAAATCTTACCAATGAAAGATAAATCCGTGTGAAAGATTCAATAGTAAACTTTTTTTTTAAAATATCGAAATTCTTTTAATAAGCAACGTTATTACACATTCAATTGTCTCTTTCAAGAATCTAAAAATAATAATGCTAAAGTATTCATGATAATAAATATTGATTATAACAGTTCTTCTATTCATAATTGTATACAATATCAATATCAAATGATATACCGGTATTGTAGTGTTTATACATAGATCGACTCTAAATGTCAAAGGTAATAAAACCCACACTCTGATAGCAAACAGTATGAGTTATACAGTAGAACGTTGAACATCATGTTGTACAGTCAATAAATATATATTAATCTTATAATCGTTGTGGTTAGTTATGAATTACACCACTTAGAACATTACATTTGGCGACGAGGATTACAACAAGTTTTTAATTAATTGTTGAAAAAACAACATTGGAATTTTACGTGACATTTAAGTGACTCATTCATGAAAATTGATGTTTTACTAACGAAAAATGGCACAAGGATTACCAGTGTTTTCAAACTTTGTTGTGAATGAACCTGCCGTAGACACTCGTTGGAAGAAATGGTGCAACCGTCTTGAGAACTTGCTTGTTGGATTAGATATAAAAGATGCAAAGAGAAAACGTGCATTGCTCCTGCACTATGCTGGTGAAGGTGTGGATGAAATTTTCGACACATTATCAAACACAGGAGATGATTACACGACAGCAGTAACAAAATTGACTGAGTATTTCGCACCCAAAAAATGTACCGAGTACGAGATTTACAAATTCCGCCAATCGAAACAAGAATCAGATGAATTAATTGACGCATTTCACACAAGGCTCCGGAAGTTATCTACAAATTGTGAATTTGCAGATGCAGACAAAGAAATCAAATCGCAAATAATTCAGGGATGCTTATCAACAAGACTTCGCAGAAAAGCCCTGAAAGAGGAAATATCATTGGACAGAATAATACAAGAAGCAAGAGCACTTGAACTGTCTGATAAACATGCTTCAGATATTGAAAATGGAACAACAGAAAAGTCTAATAGTGTAAGAAAACAGACCTACGGACCAAAGAAAAAAGCAGCATACAAGCCAAATAAATCTAATAAAACGAGGAAATGCAGGAATTGTGGGTATGATTACCCTCATAAATCTAAATGTCCGGCTCAAGGGAAGGAATGCAACTACTGTCACAAGAAAAACCACTTTGAAAGCGTATGTCGCTCGAAAACGAAACAATCTGGGAAAACGCACAATTTAAATGACTATTCGTCAAGTGATGACAGTGACCACAGTGTACAAAACTATGCTTTTGGACTAAGTGTAAACGCCATTTCTCCACGACCGTACATAAGTGCATCAGTCAATGGACATAATGTTAAGTTCCTGGTTGACTCTGGCTCTTCAGTAAACGTACTAGACCAAGAAACGTACAACAAGATGACACCAAAACCAAAACTGCAGCAATCAAATACGAAAGTGTTTGCATATGGTACAAAATCAAATGTGAAGCTCCTTGGAAAATTTATAGCTACCGTTGAAACGAAGCAGAAATACACCACGTGTGAAATTCTCGTGACTGAAGGGAAAAGTGGTAATTTGCTGTCATATGTTACGTCAGTGGATCTACACGTGATGACAGAAATTCATTCACTGCAACCCAGTAAAGTCGATGAACTTTGCAAGAAGTACAAATCTGTGTTTACAGGTATAGGAAAGTTCAAGGACAAACGGATTGATCTATATCTTGATCCAAATGTACAGCCAATAACACAACCACACAGACGAATTCCGTTTCATCAACGAAAACAAGTTGAGAAGGAATTGAAACGCCTTGAGGACCTGGATATCATTGAGTGCGTAGATGGACCTACTGACTGGGTCTCGCCCATAGTGGTAGCGCCAAAACCAAAGTCGAAATCAAATGAAATTAGGCTGTGTGTGGACATGCGATTGCCAAATCAAGCAATTAAACGAACTAAACATATCATTCCGACAATTGATGACATGATAGTGGATTTGAATGGATCCAAAGTATTCTCTAAACTGGATCTAAACTCCGGATATCATCAGCTTGAACTCTCAGAAGCTTCTCGCAATGTGACGACGTTCACAACACATGTTGGTATTAGACGGTATAAACGTTTGAGTTTTGGAATTAATAGTGCCGCAGAAATATTCCAAAATACACTCCGCACTGCGCTGGAAGGGCTCGACGGTGTAAGGAATATATCAGACGACATAATTGTATACGCGGAATGTCCAAAACAGCATGACCAACGTCTAGATGCCGTTTTGAAACGCTTACATACAAAGGGGTTCACGTTGAATAGAGATAAATGTGAATTTAACAAACGTAAACTCGAATTCTTTGGCTATGTATTTGGTGAAGATGGACTCTCTGCCGATCCGAAAAAATGTGAAACCATCAAAAATGCTCCATCACCAACAAATGTCTCAGAAGTACGTAGTTTTCTGGCCATGACAAACTATGTATCAAGGTTTATTCCAGGTTATTCAACAATAACTGAACCATTGCGTAAACTGATAAAGAAGGATGTTAATTGGATATGGGAACAGGAGCAGCAAGAAGCATTTAAAAAGCTACAGAACAGTCTGAGCAGCGACACTGTGATGACTTACTTCAATCCGAAAGCTGATACGGAAATAATCGTCGACGCCAGTCCAGTTGGAAAAACAGCAATTATGCTTCAAAATGGTAGAGTAGTTTGCTATGCAAGCAAGTCACTAACTGATGTAGAAACACGATATTCTCAAACGGAACGTGAAAATCTAGCCATTGTCTGGGCAATTGAGCATTGGCATATCTATTTATGTGGACATCCATTCACTTTAATTAGTGATGCGAAGGCACTGGAACATATCTATGCCAATCCGAAGTCGAAACCGCCAGCAAGACTTGAACGTTGGAGAATGAGACTACAAGCATATGATTTTCGAGTAAAATATAGGCCTGGTGAATCGAACATGTCAGATTACTTAAGCCGACATCCGGATGCCGCCAGTTCAAAGCCAACAATACAGTCAAACCGCGCGGAGGAACATGTATCGTTCATAGCACATCAATGTGTTCCAAAAGCAGTTAAAATGAATGAAATCATAAGTGCCACTGGAAAGGACAGTGACTTACAAACAGTTATATCAAATGTCAAACGCTCGACATGGAAAAAAAACACAGAACAATGTAATTGAAGTTTTTGCACGATGCAAAAATGCACTAACAGTCGCGTATCTTAAAGATAGTGAAGTTTTACTTCATAATTCAAAACTGGTGATACCAAAATCACTTCAGGAAAAAGTGATAAACATTGCCCATGAAGGACATCAGGGTATCGTTAAAACAAAACAGTTGTTACGCGAAAAAGTATATTTCCCGGGAATTGACAAACAGGTTGAACAAAAGTGCAAAAGTTGCATACCATGCCTTGCTGCAACAAAAACAAATACAGCAGAACCGCTAAATATGAGCGAAATGCCACAATATCCATTTCAACGTGTCAGTATGGATTTCGCAGGACCTTTTCCCGATGGAAAATACGTACTAGTGTTGATAGATGAATACTCACGTTTCCCAATAGTTGAAATTGTCAACTCAACTTCAGCAAAAACTGTCATACCAGTTTTAGACAAAATATTTTCAGAACACGGAATATGTGAAGTTTTGAAAACTGATAATGGCCCTCCAATGAATGGACATGAATTCTCACAGTTTGCAAATTATATGGGATTTACACACAGGAAAATTACTCCATTATGGCCGCAAGCAAATGGTGAATGCGAAAGATTTATGCGATCTATAGGCAAAGCGATACGAGCAGCTCAAGCTCAAGGCACGTCTTGGAGACAGGATATGCACTCATATTTGAGGAATTATCGCGCAACACCACACGCTTCAACGAAAATATCACCAGCCGAATTGTTTTATGGACGCTGTATCAATATCAAAATACCAAGTGTGTCAACGCCTACACAATCGGATCAGACAGACATAAACAATAAACATATGAAAGCCAGAAAGTCTGACAAAAATGCAAAACAGAAAATGAAATCATACGCTGACACTAGACGACATGCGAAACCGTCCAATCTAAAGTTAGGGGATACTGTGCTTGTTAAGCAAAATAAACAGAACAAACTGACACCACCGTTTGATCCAAACCCGTATGAAATTACGTCTAAGAAAGGGTCAATGGTCACAGCCAAGCGAGAGGACAAAGAAATAACAAGGAATTCTTCCTTTTTCAAAAACATTGAATACCCGCCGCAATTACCACCATCATCATTATCATCGGACGACAGCATCACAGAGAATCCGACTGAACTCCATCCTAGTGATATACCATCGTCAGATAATACACAACCTGTTCGAAGAAGTGTGCGTGAGAGAAAATCACCTGAATATTTAAAAGATTATGTTACAAAATAGTGTTCTTAAAAATAGTGGAACTGTTATACAAAAGTGATGATTTAAGTGTTTAATGTTTGAATGTATATAGTGTATATTACTTTTTGATTTATTGTAATCATGTTTAGGCAAATGTTTAAATTTGTGAAAATCTAATGTTCCATACAAACAGAGTGATACTGTATTTTTAGTAATATTCATTCAACCTAATTTCACCACAAACAGTCATACTCTGGAATGTCATTGAAACATGACACTGTTGTGAAAGATACTGTTCATGGACCATTAAAATACACTCGTGTTTTATTTGACATTATACCGCCTAGAATGAACACGTGCAGAACTTTCAATGATATGAACACTTGTGAACTTTGATAAATTACGTACAGACACATTGACAGAATTTGTCTGGATTCATACCATGTTTGTTTATTGTTTCATTTATATGTTTCACATAATATTATGTTACCACGGCTATGCAAGTATCAATTCAAGTGAAGGGGAGATGTAGTGTTTATACATAGATCGACTCTAAATGTCAAAGGTAATAAAACCCACACTCTGATAGCAAACAGTATGAGTTATACAGTAGAACGTTGAACATCATGTTGTACAGTCAATAAATATATATTAATCTTATAATCGTTGTGGTTAGTTATGAATTACACCACTTAGAACATTACAGGTATATCAAAATGTCGCTGTTAAAATTCAATTAACATTATTATACTATCTGACATTTTGATTTGATACTTGCTTTCTATATTTCAGATTCACGATGATGTTCCAGTGTGTGTACGGCGACTACACAAATGGAAGATATAAATTCATGATAGACCATCTCATACTAGTCTGGATTACCTGCCCCTTGTCACTTCGTTGGGTCAGGCACACGTTATTAATGGCTGCGCCCAGTACCAAACTATAAACAATGTAGGTTGAGTGATTTTTTGATTAAGAAGTTCAAATTTTAAAGATGTGTTTGGTTAAGCATACATAACATGCCAGTAATATTGAATCTTCTTGGTTTTCACGGTAAACCTCAATATTTGGTGATATATGTCTACAGTACATTTCGGATAATACGGAATTTCGGATACTATTTTGTATCTCGTTGCTGAAGCATTGTTTGTTTGGTGCTACAAGTGTTTCAAAACTATTTGTATCAAGTATGAACAACTGTACAGTTCAGGGTCCATTTAGCCTTGCAACTGCTTGATATTTCCATACTTTTCAGAGTATCATCAGAGATTCTGATCGATCACAGATACAAAACCAGTAGGCGTTCAGAATGAGAGGCGGGTCCATGAGAGGATTCTAGCAATGTTTTGTGTAGATCGCATGTACAGTAAAAGTTGTCAAAGTCCTCTTACTAATCCTACTGTTTTGTGTTGGTATATAACAAGAGATGATGTTTCTAAGGTTTATTTAGTAAAACTGCCTAACGTACACAGTAATATCCAAGTGGTCTGTTACAATGGGCAGTATGTGTTAGTTGTAGCATTACAAGTACTAAGCTCTGCTTGGTTAGCAAGCTAAGGGTAATGAAACACCTACTACTATTAAAACAAGCAAGATGTTTGCAATTGTCAGTCGGTTAGTGAGCAGTACAAGGTGTGAGTTTTGAGATTGCTGCATTTTTCCACCCTATGATATATGATAATTAGTAGCACTTTAGTCCAAAGCTGGCAACAATGAGTTGGGTGGTACCCAATGAGACCCCTGCTTCTAGCAGATAATACTTCAAATTCTGTCTGTGTATTATATTGTATACTGATGACAGATTAGAAGGGGGACCAGTAGCCATGGACAGTTCATAATAGGGGTGCAAGAATATGACATAACCAGTTTTGCAATATATAGCAATACAGTGAAATAATGAAAAACACAATAAAACTAAATCCATTAACTCAGGTTTTAACCCATTACCATTGTACAAGGTAGTTCATTCATATAGTGTAATAACCAGTAGATGGCTTATTAGTACCAACAGGCAGCTGTCAGTTTTACACACAGTACCAATATAGGTTTATCGGAAAACAGCAAATATTCTTATGATTTGTTATTCTAAAGGATGAATCAGTCTTTGTTGGTTAAAAAACACAAAACGTTTAGTCAGCATTTATTTACTTAAATGGATCATTATACGCTCAATTATTGAAGAAAATATCACAGTACATAATGGCCCGACCCTGTATCGCAATACACTGGTTTATTGTTGTACCACTAGAATTGATACAGGGTCACTCAAATAGAATTTGAAAGACTCTTGATTGATATAAAAAGGAAAACTGACTGAACTATTATTTTCAAATTGGTCTATGCATACAACTCTTATCTTTATTATTGGCTATTTTATTTTAAATTGAATTATGCCACATGATACAATATGGTTGAAAAAAATTCTACATTGTAGAAAAATATTAGTGTCAAACATCATGAGGAACTAGTTTAAGTTGGCATCACCCACAAATTAATTCATGAAAACTGAGTTTATAAAGAGGCTTGTTTTATTTACAATAACACATTTTTGCATTTTTCAGTCTGTGATGTTAACTTTTTGAACAAGTTAGCCAGAAGAGCTATAGTCTCCCAAATTTTGATAGCCTGAGCTATTTGTAATAGTCTGAAGCCCTAATAACCAATTAATAGATTGAAAAGATTTAAATTGATTCAGATTCAAGCTTAACCACTATTATTAGTCTTAGGCTATCATTAACACTGATTAAATACCTGTTCTAAGAATATAACATGTCAAGTGTTAGTTATAACATTCTAAAAAAGTCTAAAATAATAACTGAATAAATCATGACCATTTGGCATATCAATTCTTTGTAACATAATTTGACTTAATTTATCACAAATTATCAATACCTTGTTACTCAAAATTCCATTTTAAAAACTGCTCAACTACTAAAATAGATTTGCTTAAAAATACCCAGATCAGAGATTTCAGACAAATCCTTTAGAGGAAATGAAGTAAATTCAATACAATGTACTAGTTTTTATCATCACTGCCCTTTGTTATAGTATATTTTCATGTTTCATTGGTGGAAAACAAGTATGAATCTGCTAATCAGTATTATTTGATATGCCACTTACTAACAATACCTGACCCCAGGTTATACAAATCAAGCATTATTAATATCAAGCATTTAATCTGCCTTGCTCACATTGTTTATGCAACACATATTTAAAAGTCAAGGTACATGCTTTGATAAATGAACAGAGTGGAAATTAACAACACCAAGCCATTATAAATAATACATGTACAGCAATCTTTATCACACAACATTACTGTTTTTAATCAGTGACTGTTTTCATGCTGCAAAGAACTGTTATAAAGAATTCCATGACTTAAGTGTTTTTCCTATTTTCCTGTAGGTAGAACAACGACCAGTAGAACTTCAGCAAGAATGGGTTCTTCCACAAAACACCAGGTTTTCAAGTATGTCACACCATTTAAAGTTACATAAACTGCAAAGTTACATAAAATGCAGAAATCTGTGTTGCTAAGCACATTGCCTTTATTAAATCATTCTGATTACTGAGGTTCTATATCATACAACAGTTCTAAAAGAATCTCTCCTTTAATGGTGATGTCATTATTTTACTGGCAAGTTCACTGGTCAACACTGGAGGTCACTGAAATAACAGAAAAAACATACTAGTTAGCAAATGCTTCTTTTAAAAAAGAAATGACTCTTAGTTAAAAATGTTTACACAGGCTACCTCACCCGGTGAATCACAAACTTAAAAATATGTCAAGTTTACCAACTGTATGATTGACAACTAACAAAGTAATTAAATATGAAATTCACAAGTTTACAATTTTCCATAAAGTTTCCTGGGTTTCTACAAATAGCCAGTACACCCCAACTTCTTGTTTATGTTGTTAGTAACCTGCAACTAACCCACTAGAAACAGAGTTGGTTGGCAAAAATTGCCAGTGTCAGTCTTGTCAGCACTTGAACCACCAACGATTGATACACAAGCTTGTGGCTCTATTGAATGAGCTAGGCAGGTCACTGAGTTGTCAAAAAAAAATTTCTGTAATATTGCTATACTTATACACACCAGCGAGTCCAGCATGTCTGGCTTTGACTTTGGGCTGTTGTGGTGTGGTTCCAGGAGATACTATTCTTTTATGTTACTCCTTTTGCTGGTGTTTTAACTCTACAAGGGCTACTATAGGAATGACCTGGACTGGTTCTATACATTATAATCTGGAAACTAGCCATTCTTTCTTGCTTCTTTCCAGGGATGATTTTCTGAAATGTAAATTGTGTTTTATTTATTTATACATGTGTATATATAGTTTCGAACGACAGACATTTCGATGAAAAATATTTACATACAGTGCTGTATCGTTTTGATGTCGAAGAAATCTTGAATTGGACGTTTGGTATGATTTTTTTGAAAATTAAGTTCTTTATCCGAAATTGAAGTAATGACTGTTCTATCCGAATTCATTTCCACTTCATTGATAAGTCAGATTATGAGAATCCGTCCGATTATCGTGTAAAGAATACGTTTAATCAATACAATGACATGGTATTTCGAATGAAAAACGCTGGTTTTCTATATGATCAATATTTTAAAAAAATCACTTACCTCATATAGTACATTGTATTCCGCCATTATTGACGGTTGCCTGACGTACTAAAATACTATAGTACGACGGGAACCAGACTACATCTCATACAGGCTCAAACGAATAACGAATCCACACACTAACACCCTATCGCATTTGTTATTTTTAACAAAACCACGAAATTTCATCCAAACGAAATTAAATGATTTTACAGTAACCAGTTGTTGTATTTCATTGACTGAAATTTTCAGTCGGCGATGTTTATCTGACGACATTTGTCATCCACATTAGACACCTTTTTAGTGCTTGTGCAAATTATCTTACAACTCCTATCACTATATAAGGCACCAAAAGGATTTAAGCCAACAGGCATCCATTAACATGACTTACGAACCGACCATTTCGAACTAAGCACCAGGCAAAATATTTGATCCCATTAAACGCTCACCATGGTGCCAGAACCCTCGACCATCCGATATCGAGAAGGCAACGTTATTACTTGGATAAAGGAACAAATAAAAGCTTAGTTCTTGGTCTGCATGGAAAATCGAGATGTGCTTCAATGCTGTCTGCTTAATATAGTAACAATTATTCAATTTTAACAACATTTAATAAAATGGTATTAGAGTCAACAGTCAAAAGGTTCTAGGAAAGAAGAAAATGGTGAATGTCCTTTCTATGAGCATATTAAATGAAAAGTGATCTTAATTATTCGTGATTTGGTGTGCATGAATCCGCGATTTATCATTCAAATGTTTGTTATTAATCACTCGTGTGTATCGGCATTCATGATTAATGCGCATTTGAACGTAAACAGTGTATCATTCTACCAAAAAATACTAAAATGTAGATCTGTTTCCTGAAATAAAATGTATTACGAAAATAGCACTCATTGCTTTACTTGCATACATTGCAATGAAATAACCATAATGTTAACATTTCAAAGAAAACACTTTCTTCTGCATGTTACAAGACTTACGTACTTATCCTCTTCGTGCCTGCTGGCACATAAGGCTACAACCAGATCCCTCCACTGACGTCTGTCCTTCGCAATCATTTCAATTTCGCCAAAGGTCTTTCCCATGCTTTTGATTTTCACTAGCGATAGTTCTCCATGTCTCTTTGGGTCTTCCTCTATGTCTTTTACCATCAAATGATGTCCACTTTAATGATGTTGTTGTGATATTGGTGTTGTCTTTCCTAATGACATGTCCTAACGATCTGAACCTTCGTTGTTTGATTTGTGTGGTGAGGCTTGTTTGTCTGGTTCTTTCGTAAAGGTCGTTGTTTGAAATAATTGTGGACCAGTAGATTATGCAATTTTTTCGGAGGCATCTTGTGTGGAATCCAGATAGTTTTTGGCTGTCTTTTACTGTTACTCTCCAGCACTCTGCTCCATACATTAATACTGATAGGACGTTGCTCTGGTAGAGTTTCAATTTTGTTCTTTCGCTTATGTTAGCAGATCGCCATATCTTGAGTAGTTGGTTGTAGGATATTCTTGCCTTTTGAAGTCTGTTTCTAATGCCTTTTTCTGTTGCATTGTTTTTACTAAGGATGCTACCTAGGTATGTAAGTTCTCTAACTCTTCAATAGGTTTATCGTCTAGTTTTATTATAGATGGAGTGTCGGTGAGTTGCATTGTCTTAGATTTTTTCTTTCTGATGTTAAGTCCAACTTGGTGGGCATATTTAGCTAGATCTTGGATTTTCTTCTGTAGATGGTCAGCATTGCTTGAGAGAAGGGCAATGTCGTCTGTGAATTCAAGGTCTTCTAGTAGTGATGTCAGTGTCCACCTGATTCCTCTGTTCTTATTTCCTATGGTATTTCTCATCACCCAGTCAATAGCAACAAGGAAAAGCATTGGTGACATGATACATCCTTGTCGTACCCCACTGGTGATGTTAAACCAATTGCTTAATTTATTGTTGTGGATGACACTACGTGAGAAGTTTTCGTAAAAACTTTTGATTAAGTTCACAAATTTGTCTGGGCATCCGTATGATTTAAGAATTTTCCATAAGCTTTCTCTGTGGATACTGTCGAATGTCTTTTCGAAATCTATGAAAGTAATGTGAACTTTACTATTCCACTCTATCCATTGTTCCATGATGTTTCTAAGTGTAAAAATGTGATCAGTGCATCCAACTCCAGGTCTAAATCCAGCTTGTTCTTTTCTTAGGGTCCCATCAATATAGCTGCCGAGTCTCATGCAAATAATTTGGCAGAATACTTTACTAGGTATAGTGCAAGAAGCATGACGTAAATCGTACGTATTTGTTAAAACTTTATTGAAATATCTTTGAAATTGATACTATTTTAATAACAACTAACAAGAATCACAAAATAGAATAAATCACGAGGCAAACAGTGTACAAATTCACGCACCACCCTTATGTATTAATTATTTCACAAGTTAATCTTCTGATTGCATCCCTTGCCGCACATGTCGCAGCTGGATGTAAGCAAATTCTGCAAGATGTTTGTTGTTCTTGTGTTCTTTTTGACCAAACGAAAATTGACTAATATCCCACACTGGTCACACACATATTGGCTTTTACTGGTGTACTTGTTAATGTTGGTGTTTTGTCACCGTGTTTGACGGTGCCTTTTCAACTTTAGAAGTTTGAATTTTTCTAGGTTGTATACCAGCAGCTACCACACTCGTATGGTGTAGTTGATCTACTTTGTACAACTGAGCTTTCTGAACGGAGGTTTCCACTTCTTCAATCATATCGAATAAATGGTCCGGTAATTCCATCTACAAAACAAGATAATACATTCACATTTATTTAATGATATACTATTACGTTTATGACATTTATGTTCTTCCCTGGAATAATAAAGTGGCAACAGCATTTATTAGAAAAAAGGAGCACAGGCGTAACTTAAACTCATATAAAGACAATGGTATACATTTATATAATATAATACTCAGTACACCGCACTTGCAATACTCCCGTCCACAAAAATAATGAGGTATCAATCCCCAGTTCACCAATGTTGATAAACATGTACTCCATTGAAGGTCATAGCGCCGCCAATATAAAGCTACGAATCTGAAATTATCAGTTATACTTAGATGAATGATATTCTTTTTTACTAACCTTGAACAGCGATGATTTTCATCGAATTTAGCAAATCGCGGCTCGTGTAGCTGCAATATCCGGTGTACGTTCCCTACCAGTGGTTATACCGCAGTGACAAAGAAATGAAATTGATCAACACAGACAACTTGGACACACTCTTCTTTTAAATGGATTTTTAAAAAACAACTTTTTATTAACTTGTATTTAAAAGATTCCAGTAGCCAGGGTTAGAAGTTTGTATTGTAATTATAGTAATTCTAATTTATCAAAGGCTTATTTAAAGAGTCCTTACAGCTGTGCCCCCCCCCCCTGAGTTTTATCTGTGAGCCTCATATTGTGGGATTGACCTGATTGTGTTTTGTCACTTAAAATGTATCGGGGTCAGGCCATGCTTGCTAAATAGGCAACAAAATAAATGGAATGTTTTTATTCAGGGGAACCAACTCAACTTATATTAAATATCGACACTGATTTTAGATGACTTCCCTTTAATTGACTTTGTATTTTAGATACTAATTATTTGTTTACATTCCTTGTTATGCCAAAACTACAATATTAATAATTTTATTAAATAACACGTTTAAAACGTTTCATACTATGTTAGGTGTAGTAAAGCATACCACGTGTATTGTGTACAATTCAGTCGTCCATTTGTACTGATATTCGAGATTCTAAGGAAAAAATAGGTCAATCTACAACTGAGCATTTAAAGTCACAAATTTGAGAGTTTACTTAAGCAAGTAAAACCTGGTTTATGGATTTCTAATTAGTTACACCATGTCGTGATCGACTTAAATTTGATATTCTACAAACGCATTTTCGGAAAATACAAAATGTGTGTCAATGCTATTTATAGCCATTTTGGAAAATTATTTTATTCCAGTGCTATAAATAGCATTCTCGGAAAACGAACAATACAAAGCTACAGCGCATTGGTGGAAGTTATCGACGATTGTCACGTGACGTCTTCTTTATAATCAGCGGATTTCAGCCCGATTGCAACATAACTTTATAAGATCTAGTTCATAACAACTCGTGAAGTTTGTGAAATATTTGTTTGCAAAGTCCTGCGGGAATTATTACATCATAACGTAAGTTTTTTATCAGTAATATTTACTTAAAAAGTAGAATCTATTATAAATTGTTCCTGGTTTTAACAAGTTCAGTAACTTTTATTTTCAGTCTCGGTTCCATAAATAGAGTTAATTCATCGAGCGCGTTGTATTGTTTCAGGGGTTTTCTCCTTATATAACAGAGGCCTGTAAAAGGCTACTTCCCAATTGGAAATTTCTTTAAAATCATGCAGTTTTCCCAAAAATCCCAAGTTATACCTACTATTTGTTTCCCAAAACAGGAAATACACCGATATTTTTCCCAAAATTTAGAGGCTGAGGCCCCTTCCCAATTTTTGGAAAAAAAGGCCCTGCGTTTCCATGACATTTTGGAAATGATTTGTTTGTTAAAACGCTTTAAATGGCACTTCATACAGAAATCACCATGCAATGTTTAGGGTACAAGATTATTAGATATTGAATTCTGTAATATTAATGTACTGTTTGTATTGATGATATTGATGCGTGCACGCATGTTGTTGTTATCATAATAATATTGTGATGACGTGTTTGTAATCAGGCTCTTTCATGAAAACTAAACTTAAGTTTGGGTACTAGCTACATCAGCATATACTTGTCTTCAAACAATCAACACTGTGCGTACATAAGTACTTATAAATATAGTTTAAAACACTTGAGCTGCGGAAGATATATCAATTATTTACCAATTATAATATAAGTTAAAGTAGGACCCAGCCGTACGTTGTACATACTGTACATGTATAGAGCGGGGTCGGCAATTTCCGAACACTTAAGCAAGAATTTTCCTCCATCGATTTATATCGGGTAATTCCGAACACTTTCGATTTGGAGTTGACAAAAAAGCCCGCTCGTTCCGTACAATACTGCACATTTCCCGTAAGTTTTCCCGTTTACCCAGAACGAACGTATTTTTCATTACGACCAATGGAGTCTAATTCCGAACATGGAGGGTCAGCCGAACTGAATGTCGGGTAATTCCGAACACACAATATATTGATATAATTACACATATAATTGCAAATAGTAGTATGCACAGCACCTGTGGACTGGTATCTAGGTTCCAGTGTCGACAAATCTAACACTCCCCACATTGATAGCAATGCTTCAACTTGGTGTAAACATGAAGTACATACGCGGAACTGTCATTTAATATGTAGTTAGATGTTATATTTACTGTTTCCTACTAAGATAATTCGGAGCTGTATCAACATTATGTTAAATGTTTGATATGGTAAATCATCAGGTATATACTTGTGTGTGTGTGTAGAGTATGTACCAACTTGGTTCTCGGTCCTGAGTGTGATCCTACCATTAGATTAAATGTCGCCATTGATAAAAACAACTAAATCCACAACTTAAATTCACGATAGTAAACAGGTGAATGATTTGTAATAATGCTGTTCCCTCATTTTTTTTATTCCAAAGTAAAACTCATACATATACATATCATCAACACGAATTTAAATTAATCTATGCAGTCGGTGTTATTTCAGTTATTTCATGTTGCAATAATCCATTGGAACCATTTTCAGTTGAAAAACTATGAATTATCAATATTTCAAAATTTAAAAAAAATGAAAAAAAAAATCTAGAATAGCTTGATATGGAACTAATTAGACCCACTGATAACCAGAATGACAAATCCAATATGATATCCTCTTCATCTGAAGTAGATTTACCTGTTTGATGTAGGTTTGTATTGCAATTTTAAAACTGTTCGGAATTAGCCGCTGGATTGAAATTTGTGTCGGGTATTGTCGAACAGGGACTTCTCGGAAGACACAATGAATCTGGACATCTAGGTGCATCGAATTCGGCTTATATAGTCATAGTTTATCCCTCGGCTCCATTATTTTATAGAATTAAGGCTATGAAAATGTTACAATATCTTAGCACCACTACGTAGTATGTTATAGAAATTGCTAAAAATAGACCACTTCACACATATATACTTTTGATTCTGATGTCAAATATCCCTATATTCGGTGCCAACTAAGGTGGTTATGGTTTGATAGGTCATAAATATGAATGTTCGATGGAATAAAATATAAAAATACGTTATTAGGTATAAAAACGTGCTAAAATTGGTACTGTTCGGAATTAGACTCCGTTCGGCAAAGGCCGACCCCGCTCTATAACACTCACAATGCCTTGAATGAGTTCAAAAATAGAGAAATTTATTCTCCTGACTTGTTGATCAGTACATTATGTATGTGTTTATAAATACTTTTTCATTGTCGTAAGTATTTGTTCATTTTGTATTGTGTATTACAGTTTGATAATTTGACTCTGATCCAAAACGATCACAAAATACCGATTACATTAAGATCAAGAGACACGTACCATTGTTGTGAACGAACGTCACAAAGCTGCAGTACACGGTTGTGACAAAATGTTAAAGCAATGTTACCTGATAGCCCCGACCAGTTTGTTTTGAATATGTTAGGAAAACCCAAACGCCGTGCAATATTATTGTTCTATATACAATGACTTTAACGTCTACAATTGTAGCCAAATACCGTCATGCACATTAATAATAAACTACTACATTCTACTTCGTTCTACAATATATTGCCAGAGTTGTATAAGTGGTCACCTGCGTTCAGCCATGGCACCTGTCATAAGCTGACCACACAATAGTAAACCTAATTAGTAATACTGTTAATGACTTAAAAACTACAGAACCTGTATTAAATAATCACCTGCTTCAATAAGACAGGCTTTACGTATTTATTGAAGATCAGTTTGTATGCACCGAAACATCGGAAGCTTCTGCGTTTACACTTATAAAAAGACACTTCATACTGCAGATAAGCACCATTCAATTCCAATAAAAACACGCTAGAGCTGAATGCTGCGTAGGGTGGACTTAACAACCAATGTTGTTTTTTCATTTATTTGTAGCGTTAATATTAATATAGAGGGAATTGGTCTATGCTGTTTTGTTTACTAGATTGACATTGGTTTCAAATTCACGGGTTTCCGCCTGAGAAATTTGGTCCATTTATAAATGTATGCCTTTGTATGCGTGCACGAATACCATATGCGGCATACATGTATATAAACTTGTAAAACATAATCCAGCCCGCCCCGACATTCGTTGAAATATTATATTCAATATACATTGTATTCTTATTGCTCAATTACCAATGACGTTGAACTACCTGTTGTAAGACTGATTTTATGAGTGAATAACCGGGCCCGGATAATGCAAAACAACCTTGTTGTGAAATGATTTACAAATACGCGCGGCCTATTATCTGAAGTATCTATATCAAATAACTAGAACGTGAACTTAAAACTTCCGCTTCGTACACTATGTTCAAGGTTTGCAATATTTTTGCAAGATTTAATACATGTTCATATCTACATAAAGAGGCTTACGTGACGAACAGATAAACTACATAGGCCTGGTTATCTTCTCAAGTTTTTATAACTGGTATGTTTATAAATGCAAGATTTCCCTGGTTATTTACATAACTGCAATGCAAACATGCATGCAGTTAAACCTGCTTCAGTGGGTACCTGAAATAGCCGACCACCTGTCGTAAACACTAACTATTATTTTACTACCATTCGTGTTAAAGCTCATGTATGAATCTACATTGACTCCCCTGTATGCCTGTCCCTTTTGCTATATGTGTTTCATTGGCAGATCCAGGGGGGCGGACCCGGCGTACGCCCACCCCCTAAAATCCCCAAAGTAACGATTTTTATTTGACTGAAATAGTCTAGTTATATGTAACTTGCCTTTAATTCTTTGTGAAAAGGTATTAAAATGTGAAAACTCCGTGCTCGCTGCGCTCGCAAAATTAGCTTTAATATATGAAAGACGGGGTACATCCACAAAAAAATGATGCAACAAGTACGCCTATATACTGGATCACTCTGCAATGAATGAAACACTGTAGACTTTAAAGACTTTAATTAGTCTGATTTTTGTAATAAAGCATGCCCTATTTACTAGCCAATAAGGTATCTCAGACCACAAGAACACACCAGATTGACCCCTCGTTTTGAAATTTCCCCGTCATAGCATGCCTCCCCGAACCCCCTACTATATCATTAATTTTGTAAAGCGAGTTTTTGTAAAACTATGATTCAGTGCAGATAACATACGTGAACATTTTTATAAACTTTTTTTCTCGCTTCGCTCGCAAAGTAACTTCGATCTATGAAAATGTGTCAACACACCTCCTTGCGAAAACTTTCTATACACTCCGTATATGTAAGAATACCGGACAAGTACCGAGTTTGCTCTATCTTTAACTGTTTTTAATTGATGCTCGACCAAATGCAGTTTCCAACCGAGTGTAATAATTTGGTCGAGCATCAATTAAAAACAGCTAAAGATAGAGCGAACTCGGTACTTGTCGTACGGAATGAAATTTAGGCTATATAATATAACCATATTAAATGCACGATCGTTATAATCAAGAAAAAACTCACCGTTAGCAGACGAAATCGCAAATGTTTTGAGCGTACAACCGCATTCATTTGATCACGTGATTCTACACACTGACTTATAACTGTGCTGTTTTCAATTCCTAATAATGTTTTTGTTTGTGAATATTTTTTAACGAAATTTTGTGTATTTCTATGTTAGTCGACACACAACATAATCCAATATTCAAATTGAACAGTTCAGGGAACATCGCCCGTTGTACTTTTAAAACAACATTTTAACGAATTGCACGATAAAATGGAGAAACAGCGGGAAATAATACTACACATTATCATTTCCATTAAATTTCCGGCTCATAAACACCAAAACACACAAAAGAATATGTGTAACTTAATTGACGCCATGACGTCTGTTAATCAAAACTGGCGTCATGATGTTTTACAATATATTTGTTTGAAAAACATCTAATTGGCATTCCGATAAGTAAACTTATGTGTTATGCAATCATGGAACCACGACAGGTATTTGTAGCCATTTTCATCATGACCATCTGTCCATTCATTGTTGCAATTTGACGACGTCATTTTTCTGCAATGACTTGTCAGCATTTAACATTAATGCATATGAGTGGCAAGTTATTCATCGGTAAGCTATCACTGGAATTGTCATTCAAATATGACACCAAATACGACAAAGTTTGCTAGCCCAAATGCCTAATAAGACATGTTTTTGGCTGATTGGAAAACTGCGCGTTTGAAGCCGGTGCAGATTTCGTGAATTCGCAATTTTATGCACCACGTAATTAATTGCTAGCTTTTCTTTAATATTGTGTATAATGAAATGAAATATTATAAACCATGACCACACATATATTATATTATATTATAACCACATACTCACTCTCCATAACCACACGGTAAGTCTATGTAAAACTGGTGATCCCCGGGGCGGGCCACTTTTGACCCCATGGGCATAATTTGGGCAATCTTGGTCGGGACCACTAGATGATGCTGCATACCAAATATCAAAGGTCTAGGCATTGAACTTTTAGACAAGAAGATTTTTTATATGTTTTCCCTATATAAGTCTTTCTAAAACTGTGACCCCCCCCCCCGGAGCGGGGCCAATTTTCACCCCAGGGCCATAATTTGAGCAGTTATTAAATCCCCCAACGCTACGTACAACCTGGCAAAATTTCATCAAAATTGGCCAAACGGTTTGAGAGGAGATGTCGTTTGAAAGTTTGGACGGACGGACGTACAGACGGCTAGATGGATGACGGACGGTGAGTGATCACAATAACAAACTAACAAAATACCGAAACAAAAATGAATAAAAATAATTAAATCAAACTATGACAGCTGAAATGTATTATCATAAATAAATGAAATGCCTTTTAACAAACAACAAAGGGAAAATAATTGTAAAATGCACGCCAACAAAGATCGCTATAATAGTTAGCGGACGAAATCGCAAATGTTTAGGTGGCAGGGGATATATTGGGGTGATGGGGATCAAAATATCAAATCTTCAGTGTAGGGCTTATTTATGGGCACCAAAAATTAAATTGGTATTTTAAAGACCCAATTCTGTATTTATTTTGTACAAAGAAGGTGTTTAATATTTTGAAAAATCATAGAAGCTAAATATCAGTTGGCTCTGAAGGATTTGTAGCTCTTCAAAATGGAGGTTATCACCACTGGCAGAAGTTCACATTTAGCGTCGTTAGAAACCGCGAAAAACTTTGACAGGAAATAGCAAAAAATCGGCATGTATGGGAGACACTTTTCTTGCTGAATTAACCTAGCTCATGCATGCTTTTTATGTAAAATGGGACCAAAAATAGGATTGCATTGGGTTTAGAAATACTGTGTATGGGGTGAAATTGGTCACTTTTGTATTTTTTGACTAAAATTTGGAGGTGTAGGGGCAAAAACAAAGGGCCATAACTCCACAACCCTAGGGGTTAGCCTTGCAATTTGAAGTTACTTTCTATTTATGTTGCATAGGCCCTGAGACTGACACATAAATACTTTCTTGTCTTATTTGCTATTTTCAAAAAATCCGCTTGACTGTTTGCGGCCTGTCGGAACCTCAAAATTGACCAATAATATATCCCTTTCCCCCTTTAGAATTTCAAATCATTTGATCACGTGATTCTATACACTGTATACTGCGCGGATATAATGGGTAAGTTTGCACGCCTCTGTGGTTATTTAGAACATTCTGATATTCAATACTGTTTGCTAAAGTATTTTGCAATAATCTTTTGTGAGGAATATAATTAGACGCAATACCTCAATCATCTAGCTGGGCTTTATACAGGTAAGACATATATTAACTAATTTTCTGCAATGACGTGTCGGCATTTAACATTAATGCAAGTTATTCATCGGTAAACTATCACTGGGATTGTCATACAAATATGACACCAAATACGACAAAGTTTTCTAGCCCAAATGCCTAATAAGACATGTTTTTGGCTGATTGGAAAACTGCGCGTTTTAAGCCGGTGCAGATTTCGTGAATTCGCAATTTTATGCATCACGTATTTAAGTGCTAGCTTTTCTTTAATATTGTGCATTATGAAATGAAATATTATAAACCATGACCACACATCTTATAACCACATACAGTTCACATTTCAACAAGATATAATGGCAAGACCCAGGTACTGAAATAGTGGGATTTGTCTAAGTGCACAGTTATAAGTGTCTCCAAGCTAATTCGCTAAGCAACCAACGAATATCACTAAGGGGCACGCGTTCGTGCAGCGATATGGAGATTGCGTATGTTGTTAATTCAATGGTTTGCGCATGGTTTTAAAGGTTACATTATTATTACAATTATTAATTGTATCTTGAAGAATAATTAAGATATCTCAAGTAGTAATGAGCACCCGGTGGCTGCACCGACCTAATTATCAACAACAGTGTATTAGTTGCTGCCTAGCAACCAGTATGTCAACGATACAGTCGGCAGTAAACGGTGTAGACTTATGTAAATAAAGATATTTAAATGTATTTGTGTGCTATAAGTATATTACAATCCGACCAGGGATACCTGACAGTGACGTCATGTTGTGTTTACAATCAAATGTTTCCTTTATATATCGTCTGCAAAAATGTGGATGATCAGTTTATTTCTTTATCTAGATCTATAGTCTGCATGAAATTGTGGCCGAGAAGATCAACGGTGCAGTATTAGTAACTAAAACATACAGAGTTCGAACCCCGTCAGCAGAGCATAGTTTTATTTTATTTTTTTGCAATCGCATACAAACTATGTGTACAGAATGCTGCTTGAGTAAAAAAACACCTTTGCATTTCACTCTTCTTCAAATAGCTCAATTAAATAGCCAAGAACAAGTTTTAAATTATAGTAGGGAATCTTTGAATAATTAAGAGAAGCCCACAGCTATCCCATACGTGTTTTCAATTACACGAATTCCACGGGTCTAATTTTTATAATAATAAGGCCAAAAAACTTTATTTTCAAAATAAATATCTCATCAAATTATCAAAGGGTAGACTGTAAAGTCACCTAATGTCGACACCTCCCTATTATCGACACTCTCGCCTAATTGGAATTCAATTGCCTTAAACAACGCACATGTCATAATAAACGATAGAGTTTGTGACGACATCATGAATAATGTCAATAACAACACTTTTGAAGGCCATTAACGAGAGTTTTTCTTGACGGATATATTTTTCAGTAAAATTTACCAAGTAGAGTAAGAAACACTATTTTTCTCTCAACCCTTTACATCCTCCAAAATCGAGTTTCTATTCCATTTAACATCATTTTTGTGTAAACATGGCGTTAATGCAGTATTGCATTTGTCTTGTAGATGCATGGGCGTAGGAGCGTCTTCAACATTGGGGGGCCAAACATTTGGCAACTTAGGGTAAAAAAATTGCTCGCTCCGCTCGCAAAGTAACTGCATTATCTCAAAATATGTCAATATCCATTGTTTTGCACATAATTACAATCGTTAATAAATAGTACTCTTAAACGTCCACATCGTCCTATAACTGTGAGTTTATGGTTCTGTGGTAATTTGGTTTAGTAATAACGTGGTAACTGGAAGTATACCAGTTCAAGTATACTGGGTCCCGGGGCTTTCCCCCTGCAAATTTTTCGAAACAATGGATCAATCTGGTGCATTCTAGGCGTTCCGAGATACCTTATTTGGTATGAAAAAAGGACCTGAATACAGGGCATTTAAGTTCTTACATAAAAAAGCTTGCAAAATTATTTTAAATTGCTTGATTTTGAGATTAAAGCTTAATGTGAAAACGTTTGTTGCAAAGGCTTTATATGTAAATGACAGTTGCAAAGGCTTTATATATAAAAGACAACCTCTCAACGTCGTATAGGAGGTTTGGATGACGTTTACAGTACAATTTATGTCACGAGGGTATTTTTTGGAAACAATTGGTGTTGATAATTTGATACAAGGAAGTTATTTTGCGAGCGAAGCGAGCAAAAAAAAATTGTATACGTTTTCACCAAGAACTGAAGGCAAATTGCCTATAACGAGATATATTATTAGGTCGTAAATTATACTTTTCGTCTAAATTATTGGGGGGCCAAAAGATATGTTGGTCCCCCTGTCCAAACATTGGGGGGCCTGGCCCCCCTGCTCCTACGCCCATGAGATGCATATCACCTTTAGTTCATGAAAATTACGAGGTGTCCATTTTACATGATATAAATACCCAGTTTCCCTTAATATCGACACCTAGCCAAAGGCAATTTAACACAGTTAAAAATAGTTGAGTCGCCCCCTACTCTCGCTAATCTTGGGATAACTTTGAGATGTCCCGCATTCCGGAAAGTGCAGACCGTCCGGGCGGGGATTTATCAGTCGCTTCGGTAATGCAAAAGAGGGAACTCGCTTTGTTTTGCCAGGAACAAATTTGTGGATTTTGAACGTTTTTGAAGAAAAACGAGGTTTGATTGAGCTAAATACTTTATTGTATTGATGTATATTGGTACTTTTTTTGCTTATGCATTTACCGTTATCTAGAAATTTGCGTAGAATTTGTTGTTTAAACCATGCTAATAAGAGTTTCGCAGTTGTCTTGGATAGTGTCAGTGACAAATTGTGCTGAGGTCCCGGACAAAGTTTGCAGAATTGAGGTTCCGGCCAAAGTTTGCAGAATTGAGGTCCCGGCCAAGTTTGCAGAATTGAGGTTCCGGCCAAAGTTTGCAGAATTGAGGTCCCGGCCAAAGTTTACAGAATTGAGGTTCCGGCCAAAGTTTGCAGAATTGAGGTTCCGGCCAAACTTATTGCAGCGTAACGATGCGAGGTGTTCCGATTGTTACATGAATGTTTGTAAACAAACTTTTACATGTTAACAAGAAATTCAACTGATTTAAGCCCAAAAAGTGTCTTTTTTATCGGTGATTAAAAAAATCTGATTTGCGATAGGCAATGGTCACAGGGTACAGTATCAAGAGTAGTTTCCCTTATGTAGTAATAAATATATACTGAGTAAGGGTTCAATGTGTGGATTTTGGCTGCAGATATCAGCGGTTAGTAATTTTTTCAATTTTTGTCATTTAACCTTTTTATGGGCATATTTGCATCTGAAACCTTCTTACATGAACACAGAAGTATCAAGCAGTTTTTGTACCCGAAATGTTCTTATTTTGACTAATTTCAAAACATGTTTCAGGACGTGGGTGGGGTAGTGTTTTTTGCAAATAAAGTAATTTGAGCCTTGAAATACCTGTCGTATCATTTATTTAACAGTAATATAACATTAAAAGTCTGGTTTGACCAGCTGCATATATATGTCACCGGGGGCTGGGCAGGGACATTGACTGTGGCGCTTTGTGTGAGGGGGGAATGCTCGCTTAGCAGTGTGGTGATGTTGTTGGCCTATTGCCGCTACCGCGTAACCTCGCGGTAATGTCATTTACCCTAAACCTCCAGTAGACAGTGCTCTCCACAATGTTACATTGATGTGCATAACATTGAATTGTTATAAATCATGTCCGAAGTGTACATCAGTGATGGTTGATGTACTTAGTAAGTTGTATAATCTCCAATGTATCGTATAGTTCTCCAATGTATATATGCTTTTATTGTAGCATCTCCAGTATGTGCAGCTATGTGCAGTGTCCAATGTAGCAATGTAAATGTATATTGCATTTGATACAAATAACTCCAAGGTTGATCTTTTGTCAACGATATCCTAAACTACCATTCAACGACAAGTCTCATTGACATTTCACGTTTTCATTATCTTATTGCATGTATAAACAGTTCCAATGATATTCAATATAATTATAACTTGTAACTTTTAGCTTGAAACTTTTAACTTGAAGCTTTTTAACTTGAAACTTTTTAACTTGAAACCAGATGACTTTAAGTCTTAAGCTTACACCAATTTATTAGAACTAAGGTGTTTACAGTTTCATTCCTAAATTAAGACCGTCTTTTCATATGACTAAAAATCTAAGTAAAATCATTAGAACTAACAAAATGATTGGTTATTAATTTTAACCAATGAAATTCCAGTAACATAAGTAATGCATTTATCACACATCAGATAGTCAAATTGTCAAAATGTCATAGGGATAATATTTTATTACCATGTTTACCAATTATCTATAAATTTGTCCAGTGTCAATTTTATGGCTTCAATATGTGAGATTAACCTGATTAACTGACTGATATTAATTACAACTATACAACTAGAGATTTTTTATGGCTTTCCTTTAAATGGACAAAGATATTTATTTTAGAAAATTAACAAGAATGAAATATTAATTGAATATTGAATAAAAATCAACAATACATACTTAGAAATATAACATTCATAATCCTTATAACATAACATTTACTTTGATACTAAATTTGTCTATTATTAAATCTTGAAATTTTATTAATTCATAAATTTATTATAAAATTCTTTAACTGAAACCTATATTCCTATACTCTGTTACATATATAAACCTCAAAATCAGACTTTTAATTGTGTTGATGCAACCGTTGATATCTGTAGCAACTTTGTAAGCCATTTTCTTTTAAAATATCTGTCCGATTTTGACAAAACTTTTCAGAATGGTCATTAAGAGTATTGCCCTCACTGGAACAATTAATTTTTTATTGAAATTTGAATATTTGTGCACTTACCAACTCGTTAAAAAACATGGTCAAAATTTCATATAACCCTTGTATACATGTATATATATTACTACTACTCTTGATACCGTACCCTGTGGCAATGGTATTCTACGGCCTAGATGTGGGGCAATCTGCTAGTAGATTTTTTAATTTCTGACCTTTATCTCCATCGCAGATGTGCACTAAGTTGTCATATATCTAGGGGGGTTTGCGATCAAATTTTTATCGGCACTTGAAAAGGTGAATGGAAAGTTGTTAATACCATGACATATATAGCATGTCCACGAAAATCAACCCTTTTTCTCGTTATTTGCACCAATAACATCCATAAAACACTCAGCGATTCGTTTGTCCGACAATTTTAACACGACGTTGCGCACTTTAAATTCCACAACACGGCTATTTGTTGTTGATATGTAAATCGCATTCCCCTATCGACCAATCAGAATACTCGATGGAATGAGTTTCTAGAACAATGGAGGATGCTGGGAGATCTTCGGCACTATTTGGTTTTCACAGTGGTGTACACTGGTACGCGTGAAACCAATTACACTGAGCTCGCTCGGTTGAAACTAAAAACGAAAAATTAACGAATATTTGTGGACAAATCGAGCTGATTTTTCTTGTAAACTGATAGTTGATGACTTACGAACAGAATACGATAAGTTATGAATTTTACTGCCCGCTTAGCGATTCGCACAACGTTAGCCTATGAATTTACACAGTTGTTGCGCTCATCTATACGGGCGGTATACACGTACCGGATACTCACAGTTATGTTTACATTGGATTTTCGGAAATTACACATGCCGATTTATTTATCGATTTATTGACTATAAGGACAAATATTATCAGGTATTCTGTGCCATTCGTTTATTTTTATTATATTTTACATGTTCATATTGTATGATGGTAGACAGTCATAATGAAAGCGAAAGACCCTGTTTGGAATTTTTTTGATATCACTGAAGAAAATTCTAAGAAAAATGCTAATTGTACAAGTATATATATATGTGCTAATTAAACCAGTTTCACTATGTTTTGCTTTACTTATGGCTTAGCAAGTGTTTCATCTCATTGCTAGCAATTAATTGTAACAAAATCACCATTAATGAACAAAATACAACTGAAAAACTTCTTATTACCCAGTATTGCCCACTTCAGTCAATTTTAGGAGTATTGCCCAACCCGGGTTATCCCCGGTTTTCCCGGACGGGTAGTTGCCAACCCTGCTTTATATGGTATAAATAAATTTATTTGATAAAACCATCATACAATTATCAAAATTGTTAAAATTCTGTTAAATGATTATATTAAATCAAAATTTTACCTGAAACATTTTATCAAGTTAAGCGAGTTTAACTCCCACTTAAAGCGACTGGCTAATTTCTTATTTGAAACAGTGATGGTGTGTAAATGTGTTTCTAGGGTTGACAGATATAGCCTCTGAATCTGAAGGGATACTTTTATACTTTTGGATAAATTGTAACCAATAAAAAAGTATGTAGTGCTAACAACTGACAACGGGTGTATTTTATCTATTTTATTTTTACCAAGTTTCGGCTTATCACTAAGCCTTCATCAGGGTGAAATATAATATTTTTGGATAAATTGTATAGTAAACTGTGTTTAACAATACTAAATAGCCAACAAAAATTTGAGAAAATGACCTTTCAAACCAAATGTTGAGGTTAAAAATGACTTTTTGGAATTTGCATTGGTTAAAAGTTTTTAAAACCCCATCTCCCGGCCGAGTCAATTGATATTTAAGACTAGTAAGTTCATGATAGCAGTAAATTGACAAACTATACCTATAAGCATCAAACATAGATTCTATACCAGTCAGAGTGGAGTCCTATAGTAGCAAATTTGCTCCCTATTCTTTTCAAATTCATATTATCACCTGTTCCTAGCCTGAACCCCCAGGTCCTGTTTCCACTTCAGTTACCTGGCTAATAGCTAAAATGTCAATGTGGATACCACCACCCATATAGATATATTACAGTGCAGACTAGCATTCTACAGTGGAGTGTTAATAGCTAATGGGTGCATACAACAGGAGAATACAAAAATACTGAAAACCAATAACTTCAACTTATTGTGCTCAATTAAAGTCCCCTGAGTTAGCAAGTGGTAGAAATTTGCGAAATTTAGTAGCTATGAAAATGTTCAAAACATTAAAATTGACATCGCGCAAGACTTATAACACAAACATTTTAATTTTTAGTCGCGAATATGCTGACAATTTGCAAAATGCGAAAGTTAGTATTCGTGAAAGTAAATTGGTTTACAGTACATAGGATTACAACATGTAGCAAGAAATAATAAGATATAGATGCATCAAAAGCAAAAAATATTCAAAGCAAAAAGCAATTATTGTACACATTACTATTTGTATATTACAGGGTTCTCACAAATATTCTAAGACAAAATTCCCTGATTTTTCCCTGACCAGACAGCAGTTTCCCTGACTTTTTCGAGCGCTCAGCCTTTTTGTTAGAGCAAAATAGCGCAATATTACAGTGAAAAGGAGGTTATATTTGCTTTATAAATATAGTCCTGAACAAAAAATTTCAGGTAGCAGTTTATGGGTGACGTTATTCATAGATCTCCATTTGTGAAGTTTCTCACAAATGCTACCAGAAATCCAACCCTCAAAAATGACTTTTTGTTATTTACTTTTGTGTCCTATTACATAATAATAAATTAATGAACTTTAGAGTAGTGTTGCCTTTTAGAATATATTCTATGCATCAAGTGGGGTGACAAGAAGCCTAATGACCAATTTCACAAAAATGTGGTTATTTTACTTATTTATTTATTAGACCCAATCTAAGCAGAAACTGGTTACAACACAATTAATCAAAGTAAAATGACTGGTCGGCCCCCTTCCAGAAAAAGCTACCCTCCTGAGAAAATATTCTTGATATGCGCATGACACACGTTTAATATAATTAATAAAAAATTATTATGTTTGTACATCTTCTTGCAAAAAAGAGTTTACAAAGGGAACAGATATGCTGTACTGATCTGAACTCCATGCTTCATCAAAAAAGGTGTTGGCAATGAAAAATTGTGATACATCAGACGTGTTTGAGATATCAACTTGAGCGTTTCATGAGACACGGAGAGAGTAATGAAATGTGTGTGTATGCATTAATTTGCCCATTCTTATTTACAGTCAAACTTGGAGAATTTAACATGATCACGACCATAATTTACCACGAGATATTTTGTCTCAACCTCACTTATTTTGCAAATGACGAGCATCCGAATTTAGCATGTCTAAATACTAGTCAACTTTGGTTATCAAGAAGTCTGGTAGGCCGTGAAAAATAAGTTTTATTGAATTATTTGGTCATCATTTACTCCAAGCAGTCATCATTTGACAGATATTAAATGAATCACATGTTACTAACTCTAAATGGCGATTAATTTTGTCTGCAGCCCACACGCTCAGATGGCTAAGATTCGTTGGTGTTTTAGACCCTGTTTCACATTCGTCAATACCTTTGACCTGTTTCACGCTTGTTGTTGACAGTTTTATTACACCAATTAAATGGGGGATTAAAAGATGTTATCACAACAAACTATCAGTAATAATTTAATTAGACCTTTAATGGGATTAGTGGTGGTCTGCATGATATTCCCTGAGGGCTAAAGTGAGATTATATGGGTCCAAGTTGAAGTGTGAATAGGAGAATTTATGAGACTTGTCAGTTTGATGGAAGATGAAATACAAAGTTACCCTGATTAATGTCCTTGGATTATAATTTTATTGACAAATTTTATTAGCAGACATTTTGATAAATCTACCCGTAAATGTCCACAAAGTCGACTGACAGCGTGACCCCTGCTATCACTAGTTTTGAACTTAGATCTCTTGAGTGAGAGTCAACAAACACATCCACAGAACCATGCAATGCTTAAAATATATGAATTGGTAAGGACATACTTCTATATTATAGTATGATCCTCAATTTTTTGCGGGGATATACCCTGCTTATTTATAGACTGTTTACAATATGATGTCACTGTCAAAAATCGTTGGTCGGATAGTAATAACGATTAAAATGAGTTGACATAAACTTACAGAGAAAGACTCCCGTGTGTACTTCTTGTGTATTTCATGGGTGTAATTACTCATAATATAACAGTCGCTCAGTTCAGTATATCAAGTATAACAATACATTTACTACAGTTTGTATTCGGGTCGAGTTCGTTATAGGGCCAGATAGCGTAGCATCAAGGGGAGAGGGAACTCCAGACTAGAGTTGACCCTGAATCACACAAATACATTTAAATGTCTTTATTTACATAGACACCGTTTACTGTCGTCTGTATCGTTGATAAAGAGTGAAACGAAAATGTTGAAATATTTGCACAGAAGAACATTATCAAATAATATATGATACCAACTAATCGTAGGGAAACCAGAAGTTCTATTTAAAGACCGGATTTCCCAGTTATTTTTAGAATTGGTTTGACCCAAGTTTTACTAAATTTAGATCAAGTCACGTTTTTCTTTCAAATCTTTTTTATTCATGTCATTTGTGTTTGGGATAACGAGCGAGTATGTGATATCTGGTTAACCCTCGTTCCTCTAGGTAAGTGAACACTTTTATTGTCTGCATTTCCCTGTCTTAGAAGTTAGAATGAGAAGGTTGTCAGTACAAAATCGATATTTTGAGAAAACAACAAAAATATGTCCGAAAATTACTCTTTAGTTATTACTGTATATAGATCTAGATCTACTATAAAGAAACCTGTTAAAACTTCAGTTTGGTCAATATGACAAGTTCCGATTTTCATGAAAATAGGCTCATAAGACGTGCATTGTACAGCTATTTGTAAATACAGGGTGATCACTAATACACTTAAGGTTAATTTGAAGAGAAAAAAGTGTGTATTTTTCTTCAATGAATTAAGGCAGTGGCTAGATTTAAGGTACCTCCTAGCTTGGACTGTCTAGAATTACGGAAGTTTTTATATCGAGTGCAATTAAACATAGGGGGGTCCTAGGGGGGTGGGCGGACCTGGCGTATGCCCCCCTAAAATCGCCAAAGTAACGACTTTTTTGTGTGAAATAGACTAGTAATATGTGATTGGCATTTAATTCTTTGTGAAAAAATATTTAATGTGATATTTTCGTGCTCAATTAACTTTTATCTATAAAAGAAGGGACACACACCTGTTGAAAGAGTTTTGCATTTGAGAAAAAGAAATTGCGAGTCAAAGTTAGCACCAGTTTCGAAATTGCTATTGCAACACTAATTTCCATTTTAAATAACCCTTACAATTTAAACCCCTTCACATTTAGGCGCATAAGGACAATCTTAAGCGACACATCTATGGCCACAGCGCCTAGCCACTCACACAAGAGTAAGACATAGAACCATACAGTACATCCTCATCCCCAAAATTTGATGCTACAAAGACGCCTATATACTCGATCACTCCGCAATAAATGAAACACTGTAGACTTTAAAGACTTAAATTAGCTTGGTTTTGTAGAAAAGCATGACCTATTTAATAGCAAAGTAAGACCACCAGAATGCACAGATTGATCCCTCGTTTCGAAAGTTTTCCTGTGAGACCATGCCTCCCCGAACCCCTACATTTCCAATAAGATTCTAAATATCATTAATTTTGTAAAGCGAGTTTTTGTGAAACTCTGATTCAGTGCAGATAACCATACATCTTTTTTTTGCTTGATTCGCTCGCAAATTAACTGGAATCTATAAAAAATATGTCAACACACATTGTTTGGGAATACATTATACAGTCGAACTTCGATGCCTCGAACAGTACTTGCCTCGAACACCCCAGATGCCTCGAACTCGTACTCCAGTCCCGTCAAAATCCCTTCTTTATTCATATAGAAAAACCATAGATGACTCGAACAGTACGAGGGTCGAACACTCGAACTGACTTGCTGGTCCCTTGCTATGATTTACCAGTAGATGACTCGAAAGATGCAAATTTTCGCACCTTTCATTGATTGTTGAAATCCATTGTATGCCCACAGGAAGTCCGTTTAAGGTGTTATTAACACCTTATGACAATTACTGTACCCAAAAAATGTTTACGGCTGTATTGTATTACATGTTTGTGAAAAAAATTAACACTTTTATGTCCGTTAATTACTTAATGAAGAAAATTATAACTGATTTATTTTTCGTGAATCAAATTTAGAAACAACAAATTTGTCATTAATTTAAATGTTTGTCTTCTTTAAAACGATGTTGAATGGTCATTATTCGTAGAAAACCTGATCGGAATTAATTAATTTGATCATTGTCAAAATGAAAAGTAACGACGACATAGTTACAAATTAATGCAGTACTAAGCAACTTGACGAAGGACCCGGTAACGGGGGGATAACAGGGAACTTTGTTTACAAATGTGAATATTTGAAGCTAGCCGACGATTTCAAACCAATTTTGTCAAACAATATCATGTTTTATTATTATTATGCATACTATTCTACAATTTGACACAAATAACGTTATATTAAATATGCAAAAAAATACGAACACACACTCAAAATATGACAGTTACACACGATTGACAGGTACACGTACCGAGAAGCGTTCGAACTTATACATTTACAGTGCATATATACTCGTACCCCCGATGCCTCGAACCAGTAGATGGCTCGAACTATTTTCCCGGTCCGAAGGTAGTTCGAGGCATCGAAGTTCGACTGTACAGCCCTTTTTTAAAATACAAACGTCTTCACATTAAACATTCAATCTCAAAATTGGGCACTTGTGACACTTCATTAGGATTAATCCGAGGACTGCAATTTTCTGTATTTAACAATAAAACGTGTCCTGTTAAATACGAAATAAGGTATCTCCGAACCCCCAGAATGCACCAGATTGACCCATTGTTAAGAAATTTTCCCGGGGAAGCATGCCCCAGGTCCTCCCTACTTCAACCCAGGCCAACTTCCAGTTACCACGTAATAACTAATTTACCAACTCAGTTGTTATGTATAGATATAACAGATGCTTCCATGAAGGAGGTATTGTTATGTTAATGACGCTCCTACTCCTAGGCCTATGCAGGACTTTACCCGGACCCCAGCAAATTTCTTACGCCCCCTCTAACCGAAAATCCTGGATCCTCCAATGTTAAATACCTTTTTTTACAGAAAAAAAATCAAAGTATCATACACCGTTTTTTAAAGTTCGCACTATCTATCTATTTGAATATTTTTCCGGTACCTTATTGTTGTCGAGCCCGCTGGCGGTGAGCTCGATATAGTTGTCACAATGGCTGTTCAGTGTATGTGCGTCCGCCCGTGCGTCCGTCCGTCCGACTTTGTCCGGGCTGTTTCTTCATCATTCAATGGGTGATTTTGAAATACATTGGCACAAATGTTCCCCGTGTTATGGCTGCATGTCGCGCCCAAGACCAGTACCCCTAGCTTGAAGGTCAAGGTCACTCTTGGAGGTCAAAGGTCCAAAATGGGCATAGTACTGCTTGTCCGGACCATATGTTCTTCATTTGTTGGGTGATTTTGTTTAAATAACTTGGTATAATTGTTAAACAGCATGAGGTGGTGTGCAGTGCGCAAGATGCAAGTTTCTAGCTTAAAGGTCAAGGTCACGATTAGAAGTCAAGCATCAACAATGACCATTATAGACCTTGTCCGGGCTGTATCTCACTCATACATTTAAACATTTGTAAATAACTTGGCAAATTTGTTGAACACCATGAGGCGGTGTGCAGGGCGTAAGCTATAGGTCTCTGGCTCAAAGGTCAAGGTCACACTCAGAGGTCAAACTTCAAAAATTACCATTATAGGCCTTGTCCGGGCTGTATCTCACTCATGCATTGACCAATCTTTTTTATATTGGGCATGAATGTTCACCTTCATGAGGCAGAGGTTCATGACAGACTCCGAGGTTCATATCTCAAGGTCAAGGTCACAGTGGAAGGTCAAATTGAAGCTTGTCCAGACCATAACTTTGTCGTGCATTGACCAATCTGTCTTACATTTGCCATGAATATTCACCTCCATAAGCTGGAGTGTCATGCTCAATCCTCAGGTTCCTATATCAAAGGTCAAGGTCACAGATGCAGGTGGAAGATTGTCTGGACCATAATTTTGTAATGCATTGACCAATTTTGCTTGAAATTAATCGGAGTGTCATGAGCAACCCCTGGTTCTTTTCTCAAAGGTCAAGTTCACAGTTAGAGGTCAAAGGTCAAATTGAAGTTTGTAGGTATAATTTATTCTTTATTCATGTTGGCGTTAGATGTAACTTAGTACATTAAAGTCAGTGCATTTTTTCTATATATTTCTATTTTCGACATAATTTGCCCGAGGGCACAAATTTCTAGTTATCAAAAAATATTTTAAAAAGATAATTATAAAATTGGTATGCACTTTTCAAAATGTCAGTCACTGTTATTTGTTGATAAAATATAAGAAACAATAGACAAATCAGTTGTCAGAGATTTGATCAAGGTCATGCCACCAGCCCTTTGTTAAAAATTGAAATGGTTTAAATGCATTTATTTTGAACAAATAAAATACATCAACATGAATTGCAATCAATGATACATGTATGTTAGACGAGGGGCTGTCTGCTAGGAGATGTTTTTATAATGTCTGACTTTAATCTCCTCAAAGTGAGTTACTAAGTCGAGATTGTTTGAATAATATGTATGTGTGTAAGACTAATTTTAATAAATCTTAATTATTTTAGGGTATGGTGGGCCTGATGAACCAGATAGTTATTGGTTTGTAATAAATACGCCACATACCTGATTAAATCGGGTTATACCGACTTAAACTCAATTAATTAATTCTTTTTAAGTTAATAATTGAAGAATACAACTTACGAACAGATATGGGGAACATTATTTCAAACTTTAGCTTTTTTGCTTTAATAAACATTTTTTAATAAGACCCTTATTTTTCATACAAAAGAAAAGGCGTCTTTATCTTTCGTCTAGGCGTGATATAATGAAGCCGTGGGACATTGAATAGACTAGGCGTGATATAATGTCACCGCAGAACATTGAATAGACAATGCGTGATCTAATGAAGCCGTGGGACATTGAATAGACTATGCGTGATATAATGAAGCCGTGGGACATTGAATAGACTATGCGTGATATAATGAAGCCGTGGGATATTGAATAGACTATGCGTGATATAATGAAGCCGTGGGATATTGAATAGACTATGCATGATCTAATGACGTCAAGGGACATTGAAAAGACTAGGCGTGGTATAATGACGCCGTGGGACATTGAATAGACTAGGCATGATTTAATGAAGCCGTGGGACATTGAATAGACTATGCGTGATATAATGACGCCGTGGGACATTGAAAAGACTAGGCGTGGTATAATGACGCCGTGGGACATTGAATAGACAAACTCCTACAACAAAATAATCATTAAACATGTTCATTATCTTATACATGTAGCATGTAGGGTTCTAAATAACATGATAAAACTTGTTTTGATTTTGCATGTCTTCTTTATGACACATTTTCAGTCGTACACTCAGTGAAATATCGTTCTCTTTCAAAGATACAAATGTTTAACGTGTAAGTGTATACCAATTGGCTAGTACACTAATAGCTTGTGAAGGGGAAATGCAGAATATTCAAAAAAGAAATAATGAAATTGGATATTGAAGGCATCGGTCAACTTAACTAGCTGAACACAGAAAATAATGACACAACTTCACGGAATAATGCCCACACCCAATTCACTATGAAATCAGTGATCCCAAGTGACCGAATGAAACGCAGCCAAGATGAGACCTAGTTCCCGAAGTCCCCGATGCAGGATGACCTAGTTTCACAAATATATGCCATCACGGTGACCCAAGTGACCAAATAAGACATAAATACAACTTGACCTAGTTTACAAACACCATACACAGTGACCTAACTATAATACTTACTTCCCCAGCAAACTGGACAAGCCAAAACAGTTTAAGGGGATGGAGATGGCAACATAACCTATTGCAAGAGCTTTGGCACGACAGATTTAAATATATTCATAAACAAACAAACTTCGTTATTTGAAATTCTGCAAAGATGTATTCAAATCTATCTAATTTCAGGTTCAGTTATGGGTGTTGATTACCAAACGTACCGGTCACGTGTAGGATGTTTTCCTTCAAGGAGAGGTGCAGGCCACATACCGTCATTTGTTGACTTCAACATACTTGTCAAATGTGTCAGAGTTGCATTTGTAATCCGGGTATTGTTAACATTGTTCGGCATTGAACCAGCTCCAGGAACTATGGGTAAGTAACTAAGTTCTAACCAAAGCATTACAAGGACAACACCACACCACATGAACAACACCACACCACAAGGACAACATCACACCACACCACATGGACAACACCACACCACAATGACAACATCACACCACAAGGACAACATCACACCACAAGGACATCATCACACCACAAGGACAACAACACACCACAAGGACATTATCACACCACAATGACAACATCACACCACAAGGACATCATCACACTACAAGGACAACACCACACCACAAGGACAACATCACACCACAATGACAACATCACACCACAAGGACAACATCACACCACAAGGACATCATCACACCACAAGGACAACAACACACCACACCACAAGGACAACATCACACGTCAAGGACAACAACACACCACAAGGACAACATCACACCACAAGGACAGCAACACTCCACAAGGACATCAACACACCACTAGGACACCATGACACCACATGGACAACATCACACCACAAGGACAACAACACACCACAAGGACAACAACACACCACAAGGACAACAACACACCACAAGGACAACAACACACCACTAGGATAACACCACACCACAAGGACAACATCACACCACAAGGATAACACCACACCACAAGGACAACATCACACCAAAAGGACAACATCACATCACAAGGACAACAACACACCACAAGGACAACAACACACCACAAAGACAACATCACACCACAGGGTCAACACCACATCAAAATGACAACACCACACCACAAGGACAACACCACACCACAAGGAAAACATCACACTACAAGGATATCATCACACCATAAGGACAACAACACACCACACCGACAACATCACAACACAAGGACAACATCACACCACACCGATAACGCCACAAGGACAACATCACAACACAAGGACAACACCACACCACAAGGAAAACATCACACTACAAGGATATCATCACACCACAAGGACAACATCACACTACAAGGACAACAACACACCACAAGGACAACAACACATCAAAAGGACAATAACACACTACAAGGACAACATCACACCAAAAGGACAACATCACATCACAAGGATAACACCACTCCACAAGGACATCATCACATCACAAGGATAACACCACACCACAAGGACAACAACACACCACAAGGACGACAACACACCACAAGGACAACATGACACTACAAGGACATCATCACACCACAAGGACAACACCACACCACAAGGACAACATCACACCACAAAGATAACACCACACCACAAGGACAACATCACACCAAAAGGAAAACACCACATCAAAAGGACAACATCACACCACAAGGAAAAAACCATACTTCAAGGTTAAGCACATGTCTAACTTGATTGTCAACAAAACGACAATTTACCAAACTGTGCGCTTGTTAATAATGGACTGGAGCGAACATTTTAGATGTCTTATGCACTTTTTTGCTTGACTTGTAATGAATGAATGATATGACAAACTATAAAGTTGGATTGTTGTATTATGTTTCAGTATTCAGCATTGGCATAGAGACATCACCTTATCGTGTCCGATGTTTCGCCTCGTGTAGTGGTGTAGGTGAGATGGCAGTTACGCTAGATGTCTGTCCATTAGTAAAGTTGATAGGAGTTGTGCATTTTATACAGACACTGTTGATAATTGCCGGTATAGAGCAGAACCCCGGCCCTGTTGGTGAGTATATCAGTTGACATATTAAAGTTGTTTTCAACATGTTTACTTCAGAATTTGCAAAACATATTGATCTGGGATGGTATAAAGTCTCTAGTGGCACTAAGTGTTTAAGGTTGCCTTTTGTCGTACCATCTCTAGTGGCACTAAGTGTTTAAGGTTGTCTCATGTCGTACCATTTCTAGTGGCACTAAGTGTTTAAGGTTGTCTCATGTCGTACCATCTCTAGTGGCACTAAGTGTTTAATGTTGTCTCATGTCGTACCATCTCTAGTGGCTCTAAGTGTTTAAGGTTGTCTCATGTCGTACCATCTCTAGTGGCACTAAGTGTTTAAGGTTGTCTCATGTCGTACCATCTCTAGTGGCACTAAGTGTTTAAGGTTGTCTCATGTCGTACCATCTCTAGTGGCACTAAGTGTTTAAGGTTGTCTCATGTCGTACCATCTCTAGTGGCACTAAGTGTTTAAGGTTGTCTCATGTCGTACCATCTCTAGTGGCACTAAGTGTTTAAGGTTGTCTCATGTCGTACCATCTCTAGTGGCACTAAGTGTTTAAGGTTGTCTCATGTCGTACCATCTCTAGTGGCACTAAGTGTTTAATGTTGTCTCATGTCGTACCATCTCTAGTGGCACTAAGTGTTTAAGGTTGTCTCATGTCGTACCATCTCTAGTGGTACCAAGTGTTTAAGGTTGCCTCATGTCGTACCATCTCAAGTGGTACCAAGTGTTTAAGGTTGCCTTATGTCGTACCATCTCAAGTGGTACCAAGTGTTTAAGGTTGCCTCATGTCGTACCATCTCTAGTGGTACTAAGTGTTTAAGGTTCCCTCATGTCATACCATCTCTAGCGGCACTAAGTGTTTAAGGTTGTCTCAGTTGTCATATCGTACCATCTCGTCTCATATACGATTTGATTATCCTCAAAGAATCCTTTAAATAACCAATTAAAGCCTAGTCGACTTTTGTTTTATTTCTCTTTTCATTATTACGCTTTCATTGATGCAAATTACAAGTGTTAATATAATGTTAATAATTAAGTGTTTTCATAATGACCTTGTTATTGGGCTGAATACTTTCATATTAGCCTGAGGTCAAAGAACGAAGGCTAATATGAGTCTGAACCCCAATAACAAGGCCATTATGAAAATACTTAATTATTGACAATTTTATTAATTTACTATACAATTAGAGTGATAGCAAACTAAAAAGACAATAAATAACAAAGAACGAATAAAAAAACAATTAGCGAACTTAAGCTTTTGATTCGAGTATACTGTAGCTTTACCGTGTTCGAAACGTTGGTATCCGAATTCTCGGCAGTTTTCGTTTGTGACTAAATTATTCATCCTCAAAATACATTTAAGTCACAGTATGCCTGATATATTGGTGATAATGTTGTCTAAATACAATATAGGAGACAATCATTCCCCGACTCCTTCGGAAAATGCTCCTATTCTTTCATTTTTAGCTCACCTGTCACAAAGTGACAAGGTGAGCTTTTGTGATCGCTCTTCGTCCGTCGTCCGTCCGTCCGTCGTCCGTCCGTTCGTTCACAATTGCTTGTGAACTCACTAGAGGTCACAAATTTAGCCTGATCTTTATGAAACTTGATCACAATGATCATCTCCATAAAATCTAGGTCAAGTTTGATATTGGGTCATCTGGGGTCAAAAACTAGATCACTAGGTCAAATCAAAGGAAAACCTTGTGAACACATTAGAGGGCACAATTTGAGCCTAATCTTTATGAAACTTGATCACAATGATCATCTCTGTAAAATCTAGGTCAAGTTCGATATTAGGTCATCTGGGGTCAAAAACTAGGTCACTAGGTCAAATCAAAGGAAAACCTTGTGAACACATTAGAGGTCACAATTTGAGCCTAATCTTTATGAAACTTGATCACAATGATCATCTCTGTAAAATCTAGGTCAAGTTCGATATTGGGTCATCAGGGGTCAAAAACTAGGTCACTAGGCCTAATCATTGAAAAACCTTGTGAACACATTAGAGGTCACAATTTGAGACTAATCTTTATGAAAATTGATCACAATGATCATCTCTATAAAATCTACGTCAAGTTCGATATTGGGTCATCCGGGGTCAAAAACTAGGTCACAAGCCTTTGAAGGCCAAATCATTGAAAAAGCTTGTGAACACACTAGAGGTCACAATTTGAGCCTAATCTTTATGAAACTTGATCACACTGATCATCACTATAAAATTTTGGTCAAGTTCGATATTGGTTCATCCGGAGTCAAAAACTAGGTCACGAGGCCAAATCATTGAAAAAGCTTGTGAACACACTAGAGGTCACAATTTTGACCTTATCTTTATGAAACTTTATCACAATGATCATCATTATAAAATTTAGGTCAAGTTCAATATTGGGTCATCTGGGGTCAAAAACTAGGTCACGAGGCCAAATCATTGAAAAATCTTGTGAACACACTAGAGGTCACAATTTTGACTCTATCTTTATGAAACTTGGTCACAATGTTTATCTCTATAAAATCTAGGTCAAGCTAGATACTGTGTCATTTGGGCCAAAATCTAGGTCACTAGGCCAAACAGGTGAGCGACCCAGGGCCCTTTGGACCCTCTTGTATATTATTGTGATTCGAGTCGTCCGTTGATGGCTCTCGTCCACTGTTGTCGGATGGCACAGAATTACTGTACGGTATATATGCCGTCTAACCCGTATTACATTTCGCGTTTACTTACCTTCGTACAACTGGGGGCCAAGTAATTTTGAAATCGGCCCTTGACTTCAAAAATCGTTTATAATGTAAATTTACAGAAATTCAAGATGGCGGCGATTTTTTCCCGTGAGAGCTACGGGTTTCATTATGGCCGAGCTAGACAGCCAATCAGAATGCTCGAATCTCATAATGGCCGAGTTTTCTCATAATGGCCGCGATTTTTCCATAATGACCGAGTTTTGTCCCAATAATGTCGAGGTGTTGTTCATATTCAGGTCCTGCATTTAGAGCTAAAACTCGGCCAATATTGTATAGTCAATTAATAATATTCTGTCAATACTAAACTTTAACAAGGTGAATCATATATTTATATTTTAGTACCACCAACAATTAACCAGGATATCCAACATCAGTATCCCATGATTGGGGCATCATGGGAACTTAATATAGATATTGGCGGGGATGTTCCTGATGCGGTCAAGGTAGAGAAGGATAATATCCAACTCTCAAAAGATGATCGCATCAGGATTTCATCATGTAGAGGTAGTGTCACTATTAGCATCAATGATGTGATAGAGGAAGATTCTGGAGAATACAAAGTTGAGTTGTCCAATGCTGGTGGATATGTAACATCTACTTTCAACATTGTTGTTAGTAAGTTATCATTAAACTGGTTTCATATAATGTTATTTAAAGGGATGTTGCTTGTTCAAATCCTTATTAAATCCTTATTATATTAAAAATGACACTCCTTAAACATTCTAAATATTCATGTAACATTTGACATTCATTGAAAAAAGCATACATTAATTATGATTACAACATGCGTTTTGAATAAATCATAAACGTGGCTTTTTATACAACAAACATAATTTTGTTAAATAAGCATGTGGACAAATATCAATTGATCACTTTGTTGGTTAAAAACTAGAATGTTTCACCACATATGGCAATGTACTTTTACTGAAGGAGGAAGAAGTTCATTCAAGTTGTTTTGTAAAGTGTAGACCAATGAGTGTTCACTATTCTTGAAGGTGTGTCAACATTGATAAAATGTGATAACTTATTTTTCAGAAAAATACAACTTTAGGTACCAGTACCTCCTTGTAGAGATTGGAACGCGTGTCCTGAGGAAACTGTTCGATGTTAAAGTTGGTCATGATTTCATCAGATACTTAGCAGCAAATACAAACCAAAGTAGAGGACTTCAATTATTGATCAAACCTAAGAAGGGGAAGCCGACACTAACATCTGAACAGGCAAAGCTACTTCCTCCATTGGATAACAAACCAAACACATCCAATTTTGACATAACCTTGTTGTCATGTTTACTTAGAAATGTATGTGGTCTCAAAACTCCGTCTGATGTTGTATGGACTGAACCTTTAGCTACAGACTTATCAGAGGAAGCAGATATAACAAGACTTCGTCACTGTAGAAATAATGTAGGTATCACTTTATCAGTAACCGTTATAATGCCTTCCTTCTTGTTCATGTAACCAAGGTAAATGTAAGTCTACATTATAGTGATCTAATGTCATTTTCTGTTTATGAGTGACAATCTGTCTGATTCCGGATTTGCCTATCCTGGAACAACCATGATTTCTGATCAAAATAAAAGTTATTTGATGAACATTTCCTGAGTAAAGTAGAAGATTCAAATAGTCTTTATCATTTCTTGTTTGGTTGACTAATATCTTCCTCCTTGATATAGGGAGGTACTGTGCGCGTGAAATAAAGAGTGTCCCATATGTCAACTTGACTGGCCCTTTCAATAGGGGTGACACTATAATAAACATACACTTTACCTTTACCGTATCTCTACATATGTTTCATTTTCTAATTTAAATGGTCATTGTGAATTCTTGTTTGGTTTGGTGCTATAGGTTACACTCTTTGGTGTATCATTAAGTCAATGAAGTTACATTGTAGCTTCTAACTGTCTACTTGTGTAACAAAACCAGCCGGAATGTGTTGTCCTATACCACTGGTAGGTTTTAATCGAACTTAGGAAATGTATTTCATTTTCAAAATTATGGCTGTTTTCACACCCAGCAGCAACCAGTTGATCAATACATTTTAATCATGAGTGTTTTCCGTCACCAAGAAAGCATTAAGTTAATTAAATATGTCAGGTTATTCTCAAATCCCCGAAACAGAAATCTTAGTTAATCTGTTCTTGACTTAAGCTGATTGGTAAGCCAAACCTTACAACTATGTCAGCGAATTTGACAGTGTACCCAAATATAACAGTCACTGTTAGTTGAAATGTGGATTTGTTTGTTGTTTCAGCTGTCACATAGTGGTACTGTACTGTTTCCAGTGACAGAATTTACCAATAAATGGAATGAGTTGAAAGACGTAAGTATGTTCGTGATATATGCCTGTTTGTTACTGTCACTTACATTAATTAAACAATTTGTACATGTTGTTATACCGTGTATAGTACATACTTTGTCCCGAAAATTTAATTTATTATGTGTTCTTGTTTGATTTTCTCATACCTTCTTGTGGTCATCTATGACACCTTTCAGGCCACCCAACCCTATTTGCAGTATAAATTAGTTGAATAAAGCCACTACCTGTCTTATACAACAAGCGACTCTATTTGTGTTGTCCATCGATGCTTATACCTATATCCACGTTTTGGACAGGAAATATTTATGACCAGACCTCTGTGTAATACTTGGTAATGTGTCATGACCTCAGGTTACAAATTCTGAGGAATATTGTGAACATTCTGTTTCTTATTTCTAGATTCTGTTAAGACTCAATAAATGCTGTGGTAGGGATTGTATCACAGACTTGACAACACAAATTGACGAAGCGAAAGACAAGGATATAGATGATTCCGGTAGGTTTTATTGCGTCATACATACATTTACGTCATACTACATACATTTACGTCATACATTCATTTACGTCATACATACATTTACGTCATACATTCATTTACGTCATACTACATACGTAGGGCGTTCCAAAAGTTCCAGGAAAAGTGTTCTATGTTATTTATCTTTTGGTCAATATACTTCAAACTTTGCATTTACATAGAACAATTCATGATACATAGTTTGCTATGGATTAAACGCATGAGTGTGTGCCGAACAAAACGAAACGGCTGCCATAGTAACGTCACTTATGGCTACCCGGGGCAATGTTGTATTTGACCGCACGTTATTAACATGTTTTGACTAAATCTACCTCAGTCAGTAAAAGGACAATCAAAAAATTCTTGCTACAATAACACCAATGCTTTATATTCTTAAAGAATACCTCGCTTGAAGGTATGCACTTCCATGGTCCGTTTGCAAAGTATTCGAAAGTGTCACAAAATCAAGCAGAAACGTCCAACGTGACGTCTAGCGTCTGATTCACAACAGGCCGTACCTTCCTATTATCATCAGTAGCAGTACCACTGGTAGTCTGGAAGCGTTCATACTATGCATACATCCTACCAAATGACAAACAACGTTCTTAACAGGCAGTGTTTATCAATTCTATTTGTTTAAGTATTAATTTTTCTGCCAAAAGACAAAAACTTGTCAAATTTCAATGATTTACTGACATTTGACGGATGATTCTAATATGGCAACAAATAAACCTGAACACAACAGTGGGATTATTTCAATTATGGCATAAATTGACCGAAATGATGTTATACCGCCCTTTGTAAATGTTCCATGCAGTAATTTTAGGTCATTGTTAATTGGTGGCGATTTTGTTGGGAGCAATGTGTAGGTTAGTTTGACGATTTCTACGACGTGACGTCAAAATTGCCCCGGGTAGCCATTACTGACGTTACTATGGCAGCAGTGCCATTTTATACAGCACACCTTCATGTGTTTGATTCATGGTATAATTTGTATCATGATTGTTTCTATTTAAATGCTAAGTTTGAAGTAATTTGAACAAACGATAAACATTAAAGAGCACTTTTCCTGGAACTTTTGAAACGCCCCTCGTACATTAACGTCATACATACATTTACGTCATACATACATTTACCTTATACATACATTTACGTCATACATACATTTACCTTATACATACATTTACGTCATACATACATTTACGTCATACATACATTTACGTCATACATACATTTACGTCATACATACATTTACGTCATACATACATTAACGTCATGATACATACATTTACGTCATACATACATTTACGTCATACATACATTTACGTCATACTACATACATTTACGTCATACATACATTTTACGTCATACATACATTTGCGTCATACATACATTTACGTCATACATACATTTGCGTCATACATACATTTACGTCATACATACATTTACGTCATACATACATTTACGTCATACATACATTTACGTCATACATACATTTACGTCATACATACATTTACGTCATACATACATTTACGTCATACATACATTTACGTCATACATACATTTACGTCATACATACATTTACGTCATACATGCATTTACGTCATACATACATTTACGTCATACATACATTTACGTCATACGTACATTTACGTCATACGTACATTTACGTCATATGTACATTTACGTCATACGTACATTTACGTCATACATACATTTACGTCATACATGATACATACATTTACGTCATACATACATTTACGTCATACATGATACATACATTTACGTCATACATACATTTACGTCATACATACATTTACATCATACTACATACATTAACGTCATACTACATACATTTACGTCATACATACATTTACGTCATACATACATTTACCGTTCTCTAGGATTACCAAGCTTTATCACACAAATATGAAAATCAAGATATATAGCATTGGAATAAGCTGACACTTGTTGTCAATTGCCATACTTATATCAAACTTGTTCAGGAAATATAATTGAGATCACCAAATGATCGCTTAATAGAATTCTCAGAACTTATTTATATAAATTGACAACTGGTGATAGATCTTCAATGTCTTTACTATCTCTCAATAGGTTTAATTTGGAATTAAAATTGACATAAAATGCAATACATGTGTAACAGGAGAAGAAATATGTGCACCCAGACCGGGGCTCAAACCCGGGACCCTTCGCTTACAGGGCGAATGCTCTACCGACTGTGCTAGCCGGCTGCTTACACAAGTTTCTCCCCTTTAGTAATTATGTTCAGACCGTGACACATGTATATGTAATTATTATGTCTTTTTGTTATATCAGCGCATCATGGTAGGATCAATTTGAAGGGAGTTATTAACTTATTACACTTTGTATTTTTAGTCTGATGATGGTGTAAACGGTTATTTTTCTGTAACCATGGTTTCATTCAAACATTACTTTACCTATTCGTATCAACTACCTACATAGATAGGAGTTTTGCACAATTTAAATTCACGTTTCGAACTTTATTAAAAGTTGAAAAATTCAAAATGTTTAATAGGTATAGTGTTAAACTCATGTTATACTGGGGGTGGCCTAGAGGTAGGGCGCGCGCTTCGGGATCGAGAGGTCCTGGGTTCGATCCCCCTCTGGACCACTGGTTAAAATCTCTGAGCAAGACCCACAGCTCCACTTTACCATGGTGTAAAATGGTACCTGTGAGGGCAGTGTCTATTCCTGGGCGCCGCAGATCGATGTTGGCTGCCACACCACAGGAGAGAAATAGTCTCCACAGGGAGACATGAGTGTAGGTTTCCATATGTAGCCCAATGACCAGGGGAGTTAAAATGTCAAAGGGTGCTTGAGCGGCCTAACAGCTGAAAAGAGCCCTAGAAAATTGGTAACTTAACTTAACTTATACTGTTTTCAGAAATTCGAGATCGTTTATTGGAAATATACGAAGAAGGGTGTTGTAGTTTGTCAGTGACACCGATATATGATGACGATGAGGATCAGATGGGACTGTTATCTATCTATCAACCACCTTGCCTGTACCACGTGCCTTATCACAGAACACAAAAAAAAGATACAGAACAGAAATATTCTATATCATCTTATAAGGAAATATTTTCCAAACATGACCAATCTTTTAGGAAGATATATATTACAGGTGATGCTGGTGTTGGTAAAACTTCTTTCTGTAAACGTATGGCATTGTTATGGTGTAAATCAAAATGTAGGGAAAGTGTGAATGATAAGAGGGTTCAGGATGATATTGGTTTAATGTCTCAATTTGACTTCGTTTTCTACATATCTCTTCGTGAGACTCAAAGTAAAGACGTTATCACCATGATCATTGAATTATTGGGTATAGATGAACCTGTAACGAAGAACGAAATGTACAAATCGATTGGAGGTATACTTAGAAAAAAGAAATGCCTTATTATCATGGACGCTTTGGATGAATGGAGGCCTAGTAAACGTGGGAAAATAAATGTCAATAAATTGTTATCAGATAACTGCATATTCGTGACAACATGTCGACCTTACAAGATAGAGAATGAAAGGCTGTCACCAAGAGAAATTGATCGTCACATTCAGATAACTGGGATAGACGTAGATTCAGCAAGACGTTATGTTACAAAAATAGTGAAACGTATGAACGAAACAAACAGGGTCATGAACACTCCAGAAGACTTTATTCCGAAAACTCCTGAACACTTTATTCGAGATGTCAAACGGTGTGGACTTAGTGCACAATTACGCGTACCAATTATAGCTTCTCATTTGGTAGTAGTATGGTTTGACCATAAACTGACAGGCATGTCTAGAGCTCTTATATATTGTACAATAATTGATATGATACTTAAAAGGGCCGAGAAAGGAAAAACAATTGATTTGCCTGATTCAACAGAAAGTACAAAATTTAGTGTGCTGCTGCCTGAATTCATGTCCAATTTTTTCTACCTCAAAAGGTATACTTCCTTTTTGAAGAAAATTTGTTTTCTGTCCTTCAATATTTTGTTCAAACAAGATAAATGCTTATCAGATTTAGTGTTTACTACAGAGCAACTAGAATCAGAACCTTATTGCATTTCTGTCAAAGAGTTGGATGTCTTGTGCAAGTTTGGTATTTTATCAAAGCACAAAGTAATTGGTCAATTTGGAACACGGCAACAAAAATTGTCTTACTTGCACAAGACATATCTTGAATTTTTCTCTGCATTGTTTGTATGCTCGTTTGACTCAAGTGAAGCATTTGTTGCTGTTGTTAAGAATTTGAACTCTGTAACCAATATAGTTCAATTTGGAACATTTTTCCGCTTTCTTGTTGGTTTTCCATGTACAAATAATGAACGCCTGTTTGAGAATATTTTTCATTCAATATCAGATGATTTAAGTTCATGCAGAAAAAACGCAATTTCTCACTATGACTCAGATTCTTACTTACAAAATCTGAGATCATTACAGACCATGGTTGTAAATTGTTTCAAAGAAATCCGTCAAAATGATGTTCCAAACATGACATGTAAGCTTGAAGATTTTATTTTTGATCAAGCTCATTATGGTTTTGACCATGATGTTGATTCACTTTTTGATGTTGACCTCTTAAAACAACTTTTACTGTTAAATACAACATGTGTTAAATCTGTATATTCTGTTCAAGGTAAATATTATGATGAATTTGATGGGATGAATAATCTGCAGTGTTTACATGTTAAGAACGTGTTGTCTGAGAATGTTGTAAAGTTCATCAAGTGCATGTTAAATAATCAAACCACTCTACATACTGTTGGTATTGAAGATAGATACGAAGTGTTACCAGTAGAACTTCCTGTGAGAAGTCTCCATCAACTTACTTCATTATCTCTGTGTTATGTTACAGTACAACATGAACATTTACATGATCTGGTGACATTTCTCTCTGATAATGTTCACTTTGAACATATAAAATTGTCTAGTGTGAAATGTCATCCACACTTGTGGGATGAAAGTAACTGTACATTGTCTCTGAACCTTAAACATCATTCTAAACTCTGTTCATTATATCTACGAGGTGTTAATATATCATGTACAGATGTCAACAAGTCCAGTATAAAGTCTGTCACATTGTTTCCATTATCTAAGAGAATTGTTCATGATTATATTAATGTATTTAAATGTTTGAAGGATTCAGAACTTGAACATCTTGATATCGGTGGAGGGTTAAGTTACATGTTAGATGATGAAACATTGAGATCATTGACGACTGTTGTAAAATATCTGCCTTGTTTAAAGGTGCTAACACTGGGCCATATGAAGTTTCCTTCTGATAGTTTATTACAACTACATTGTGATATGATACCAGTGAAGATAAAGCTGTGGGGTGTCACAATGAGTCGTCAATGTTTTCAATGTTTCATTGAAAGTTGTGTCAACAAGAAATCTGTGATAAAGGTTCGGTTACGTTGTACTATCACATCAGTTGATGGAGACACCCACAGGAGACTGTCAGGGGAGGACTCTGTGGATGATATGTATAATTATCTTACATCAATACCAACAGTCAATATAACACGTAAAGATGATGGCTGGTTACACTTTGAAACAAGAAGTTGTCAGTAAATGTTTACTTATGTTTCCATAAACATTTCAAGCAAAACTATGAATTTATCACCAAACTAAGATGAACAAGTCAGTAAAATCAGCAAATGTTTGCGAACAAAAATGCTTGTAACTTTTTTGTTCCTGAAGTGAAACATGTAAAGTTGGTATTCATTTTCTTAATTAGACAATTTCCTACACAATGAGTTCATTTTTAATGTAAAATTCTGAAAAAAAGTTTTTTTATGCCCCCGGAACCGATGGTTCGGGGGCATATTAAAATCGCACCGTCCGTCCGTCCGTCAGTCCGTCCGTCCGTCAGTCCGTCCGTCCGTCAGTCCGTCCGTCCGTCCGTCCGTCCGGATTCGTTTCCGCTCAATAATTCAAGCAGTGTTTATCCGATCTTCACCAAACTTCATGAAAATGTGTAAGGCCATGAGATCTAGGTCAAGTTCGATAAACAGTCAAATTGACCTAGCCGCTTCAGAGTTACGGCCCTTGACACATAGAAAAATGGCGTTTTTTTTGGTTTCCGCTCAATAACTCAAGCATTTGTCATTGGATCTTCACCAAACCTAATGAAAATGTGAAAGGCTACGAGATCTAGGTCAGGTTTGATAACCAGTCAAATTGACGTAGCCACTTTAGAGTTACGGCCCTTGACACATAGAAAAATGGCGTTTTTTTTGGTTTCCGCTCAATAACTCAAGCATTTGTCATCGGATCTTCACCAAACCTCATGAAAATGTGTAAGGCTACGAGATCTAGGTCAAGTTCGATAACAAGTCAAATTGACCTAGCCGTTTTAGAGTTACGGCCCTTGACACATAGAAAAATGGCGTTCTTTTTGGTTTCCGCTCAATAACTTAAGCATTTGTCATTGGATCTTCAACAAACCTCATGAAAATGTGAAAGGCTATGAGATCTAGGTCAGGTTTGATAACCAGTCAAATTGACGTAGCCACTTTAGAGTTACGGCCCTTGACACGTAGGAAAATGGCGTTTTTTTTTGGTTTCCGCTCAATAACTTAAGCATTTGTCATTGGATCTTCACCAAACCTCATGAAAATGTGAAAGGCTATGAGATCTAGGTCAGGTTTGATAACCAGTCAAATTGACGTAGCCACTTTAGAGTTACGGCCCTTGACACGTAGGAAAATGGCGTTTTTTTTTGGTTTCCGCTCAATAACTCAAGCATTTGTCATCGGATCTTCGTCAAACCTTTTGAAACATGAAAAGGTGTACGGCCATAAGATCTAGGTCATGTTAGATAACAAGATTTCAAATTGACCTACACGCTTAAGAGTTATGGCCCTTTACACAAAGAAAAATATGTCAATATCACATTTGCCCAATATATTATGACACATCTGTGACGGTGCTGATATCTTAACGTTACGTTACTATCAAAGCATGCACGGGGGCATGTGTCGTCCTATGGAGACAGCTCTTGTTTTTACCTTTTTTAGGATGTTGGTACATGATATAGATTTCTATTCAGAAAATGTGACTTTTTATTGTTAAGCTAAATAAATAATTTTTACTGCAGATATAATTTATATTTATGTAATAGATCTACAATAATAACCAACTTATAATAAAACGTTCATTGATGAAAACAAATAAACATTTTCACCCTAAAAAATGAAAACTTAACTTTTTTAGATGTTTACATCAGTATTTGAATCAACTCGCTATCAATGATCTCATCAAGAAAATGATTATCTACTTGGCATGTTTCCATTCATGTATAAATAAGTTGCTCATATTTTATTGTACTTGTATATGGTTGACCTCAACATTTACAGAGTTTGTTGATAGAATCACAGGAGTTTCTGACAGAGTGAGATTATATCACTGGTCATTGATAAGCTGTGAATGATACTCAATTTATTTCACTGATAATTTTCAATATTTCTAATCTTGGACCCATTACTCACTGTGTTTCTGACAGAGGGAAATCATATATCACTGACCGTTGATAATCAGTGAATTTATTTTATTGATAATATTCAATATTTCAATAGTTAGCTTGACTTTAGCTCAAACCCTGGACTCATTACTTACTGTGAGATTGGGCTATTCTGCCACCCACACAATTCTCCCCTATTTGTAATAAAATTATATAAATCAGTACAAAGGCATAAAGTAAATACAATTTTTGTTGTTGATATTTCTTGGTGAACTTTACACATTGGAAGACACAAACTGTTCTCAGATATATTTCCTGTATTTATTGAAAGTTTTTAGTTTATTGTTTTTTATCAATATGAGTAGTTTATATTTACAGTTTAATTAATACATTAATACCAATAAATCAAGTCATGTTTGTTTTCTTACAAGACAATATGAACATTATTGACTGTAGCTATGTGTTCTTATTTACATGACATTGTTTAGGTTATTAAAGTGCACACAGGATAACAAGAAAGGTGGGCAAAAAACAGTCCACATTAATGGAAAACAAAGATTAATTATCAGTGTTATTTTAATATATAAATGACCATATGTGTTTATTTAAGTTACTACTTTGTACAATACTTAGTAGACAATCCGGTCAATGTTTGTTAATATCACATTATCCTGGGCTCACTGTACTATGCTCACAGGAGAACAAGAAAGGCAGGAAACTTTGAATAGGCCACAAGGCTGGTAAATTTGTCAGTGTTATTCTGGTACGATAATTGACCATATGTGTTTATTCAAGTAACCACTTTTGTAACAGTAGACAAGCCAGTGGCAATATTATGTGAACATTTAGTTATACATGTAAGATAATCACATTGTTGTAATCTAGTTATACAAACTTATATGTGTGGATGATATTACACGTTTAAGAATTAATTCTATTTGACCAAACATGAAATAAATATAATATGAAACTTGAACATTGTTTTTCATTTTTTTTTCTTCTTTTGAGTCGAACGAAGAGAAAGATCGGATTGTAAAATTGAATTAATCTATTTTTACACTAATAACACATGAGGACTGGAGAAAACCGTCCCTGCAAAGTATGTATGCATTCAAAAATTACCCAACATGAATGTACTTCAACCTTGTCTTTTTTAGAACATGTATGGATAATTTGAGTTCATATAACTAACATTTTGTGGATTAGGCCCCAAGATCACAAAGGATCAACTGATGAGGATCAAATTTGGTCCTGAAAACAATTTCCAGGATCAGGTCATTGTCTCCATACCATATCAGGAATATTATGTTACCAGGCAGGTCAGGATCAGGTTATTGTCTTTCTACCATATCAGGTCTATAATGTTACCAGGCAGGTCCGGATCAGGTTATTGTCTGCATACCATATCAGGAATATTATGTTACCAGGCAGGTTTGGATCAGGTCATTGTCTCCATACCATATCAGAAATATAATGTTACCAGGCAGTGCGGGATCAGGTTATTCTCTCTATACCATATATCAGGAATATAATGTTACCAGGCAGGTCGGGATCAGGTTATTGTCTCCATACCATATCATGTCTAAAATGTTACCAGGCAGTGCAGGATCAGGTTATTGTATCCGAACTATATCAGGTCAATAATGTTACCAGGCAGGTCGGGATCAGGCCATTGCCTTCCTACCATATTAGGTCAATAATGTTACCAGACAGGTCTGGATCAGGTTATTGTCACCTTACCATATCATGTCAATAATGTTACTTGGCAGGTCAGGGTCAGGCTATTGTCACCGTACGAAATCATGTCTATAATGTTACCATGCAGATTGGGATCAGGTTATTATCTTCGTACCATATCAGTCATATAATGCTTTCTTGCAGGTCAGGATCAAGTAATTGTCTCCTTACCATATCATGTCTATAATGTTACCAGACAGGTCAGGATCAGGTTATTGTCTCCTTACCATATCATGTCTATAATGTTACCAGGCAGTGCAGGATAAGGTTATTGTCTCCTTACCATATCATGTCTATAATGTTACCAGACAGGTCGGGATCAGGTTATTGCCTCCTTACCATATCAGGTCTATAATGTTACCAGACAGGTCTGGATCAGGTTATTGTCACCTTACCATATCATGTCTATAATGTTACCAGGCAGTGCGGGATCAGGTCATTGTCTCCGTACCATATCATGTCTATAATGTTACCAGGCAGTGCGGGATCAGGTCATTGTCTCCGTACCATATCATGTCTATAATGTTACTAGGCAGGTGGGGATCAGGTCACTTCTGTGTACTATTATCATGACTATAATGTTACCAGGCAGGTCGGGATCAGGTTATTGTCTCCTTACCATATAGTGTCTATAATGTTACCAGGCAGTGCGGGATCAGGTCATTGTCTCCGTACCATATCATGTCTATAATGTTACTAGGCAGGTGGGGATCAGGTCACTTCTGTGTACTATTATCATGACTATAATGTTACCAGGCAGGTCGGGATCCGGTCATTGTCTCCATACAATATCATTTCCATAATGTACCAGGCAGTGCAGGATCAGGTTATTGTTTCCGTTCCTTTTCAGGTCTATAATGAACCAGGCAGTGCAGGATCAGGTTATTGTCTCAATACCATACCAGGTCTCTAATATAACCTGGCAGATCGGGATCAGGTCATTTCTGGGTACCATATCATGACTATAATGTTACCAGACAGGTCGGGATCCGGTCATTGTCTCCATACAATATCAGGTCTGTAATGTACCAGGCAATGCGGGATCTAGTTCTTGTCTCCGTACCATATCAGGTCAATAATGTACCAGGCATTGCAGGATCAGGCTATTGTCTCCTTACCATATGATGTCTATAATGTTACCAGTCAGGTCGGGATCAGGTCATTGTGTCCGTCCAATATCAGGTCTATAATGTTACCAGGCAAGTCGGATCAGGTTATTGTCTCCGTACCATATCAGGTCATTAATGTTACCTTGCAGGTCAGGATCAGGTCTTTGTCTCTGTACGATATCATGTCTATAATGTTAACAGGCAGATTGGGATCAGGTTATTGTCTCCGTACCATACCAGGAATATAAGTTTACCAAACAGGGCGTAATCAGGTTATTGCCTTCGTACCATATCAGGAATATAATGTTACTTGACAGGTTGGGATCAGGTTAATGTCTCCATACCTTATTAAGAATATGTTACTAGGCAGTTTGGGATTAGGTCATTGTCCCCATACAATAGCAGGTCTATAATGTACCAGACAGTGCAGGATCAGGTCATTGTCTCCATTACATATCAGGAATATTATGTAACCAGGCTGGTCGGGATCAGGTTATTGTCTCCGTACCATGTCAGGTAAATTATTTTACCTTGCCGGTCAGGATCAGGTCATTGTCTCTGTACAGTATCATGTCTATAATGAACCAGGCAGTGTGGGATCAGGTTATTGTCTCCTTACCGTATCAGGTCTATAATGTTCCAGGCAGTGCGGGATCAGGTCATTGTCTCCTTACAATATCATGTCTACAATGTACCAGGCAGTAGGGGATCAGGTTATTGTCTCCTTACAATATCATGTCTACAATGTACCAGGCAGTGCGGGATCAGGTCATTGTCTCCTTACAATATCATGTCTACAATGTATCAGGCAGTGCGGGATCAGGTCATTGTCTCCTTACAATATCATGTTTACAATGTATCAGGCAGTGCGGGATCAGGTCATTGTCTCCGTACCATATCAGGTCTATAATGTACCAGGCAGGTGGGGATCAGGTCATTGTCTCCATACCATGTCAGGTCTATAATGTACCAGGCAGTGCGGGATCTGGTCATTGTCTCCTTACCGTATCATGTCTATAATATACCAGGCAGGTCAGGATCAGGTCATTGTCTCCATACAATATCAGGTCTATAATGTTAACAGGCAGGTCGGGACCCAGTCATTGTCTCCATACCATACCATCAGGTCTATTATGTACGGCCCTGCGTGGACAGCCGATAATAGAATCTCGAGTATGTCCCCGTACCCTAACGTCTAAATAGTACTATCCCCGAGGAATTGGTTCCTAGAAAAAATTCCCAACCTTTCCACGGCAGTGGGGGAAAGCTGGAAGGTAAAAACATGTACGGTCGTTGCCCCGGCGTTCCGTTGGCCATCCCCGGGTTGGGGCCGTGGATGCAACTGATTGGTGTATTACATAGGCCGTGAATGGTTATATCTAAAACAGTACTTAGTGTTCACAGGTACAGATTTATTTTTAATCTTGCAAATTGTTGCACACTTACGTTTTAGAAAATTTATTTGAACTTGAAAAATAGACCATTTAAATGTGCCACTTGTGAAGATTTTATTTTTCAATTTTGAATTGAAATCAGTTTTAACGTTTTTCTTTGAAAACCAGACAGGCTTAATACAGTACATGTATTATCAAAATTGTAGTGTTACATACACTTAAAATGTTCTAACTGCACCGATAGTATACTTAACAACTTTTCTAAGTCCTCATTTTTATTGATTAATAACTTTTTTGTTATAAATAGTAACGTGCTAAAATTTCTCAAGTGAATGTTATACAACACGGACAAAATAATCCGAGTCACGAACTGGCCATATGTCACGTGATTTATTCGGTCTGAGATGCACGTGCATTTTATGTGCATGTCCCTTCACACAGTTACACATTAACAGAATTAGTTCCAAAAACCTCCAAATTATGTCCAAAGAATTACCACGTTTGAAAAACATTCGCAAATCATTAAGTGTCTCACAGTTATGCGTCTGATCAAAGACGTTCATACACGTGTATGAACGTCTTTGGTCTGATCATGTCAGAACAATTATGACGTGACGTCAGTACAATTCATATAATTTTATTTTCTGCAGACAAGAACGAATAATTACCAAATTGATCACTGATTGATTGATTTTTAACGTAAACATGTTTATGAGTATATGATGAAAGGTTAACTTATTGTTTGTCAGATTTACAATGTTGGTTGCGAGAGTGTTTGATATTGAAGTGACGTTATGACGTAAAATCGCGTTTTTCGGAGACGTGACTGTAATTTGCGTACAGATAAGTAATACTCGTCGAGTCGATACATTCAAAAATGCTAACGACTCTTGTCTATGGCTGCAAATGGAAAAAATCAGATAACATGGTGGTCATCAAAGATATCAAAATATGTATTTGTGACTTTAACCTCCCTTGGGTGATATGTTAAAGTCGTTTCGATTTGATAAAAATGTATCAAACTCAACGTGTTGTTGTACAATTTTGCAAACTGATTCTTGACGCGTATTATAGCCAAATTTCATTGATATATTTCCATGGTTGACAAAGTTATGTACGAATATATAAGTGAGGACTTAGAAAAGTTGCTAAGTATATAATAGTACTTTTTATATGATAGAAATACACGTAGGCCTACACTAATTTAGCATTGAATATACATCATATTTCATTTATTTTATTCTATCAAAATGCCAATTATCAAGTGGAATATCAAAATAATAATGTTTAATTATGGTAGGGGTCAAAATCAAAAGTAACAAAGTTGTCAATAACGACCGTATCTTCCATTGGCTCGCGCTAATGCCTGGCATCGCTGTTGAATTGATAAAATACAGTATCCAAAGAACCCATGAGTAAGTCCATTCCATTCTGCGATGATTTTAACGTGTATGTTGCAGTTTTTAGGTCGGTTTTGATACACCTTCCTTACAAGTTCAGCCTACTCAGTCCACATCGGATTCAGGTCTGCTGACTTCGATCGATGTATAGTTCGATACTTTTTACCTCTTGATGGCGACGAGTCCAAATTAGACGTGCTCTACGATGTTGAACGGTTAGTGACAGTCCACAAAATGGTCTGCGTAAACATATTCCACCAAGACAAGCTGCACGTAAACGTATACGTTACGTTTCTGATCTTAATGGACGACCATGAAGGCCAACGTATGCTTGTGCTGTTTCAACTAAGGCGCATCTCCTGTTGAACAGCTAACTAAGAATGTTAAATCTATTTTGTCTCGCAGTTATGCCTGTCTGTTGGGCTGACTATTGGGACCATTCACACTTCTGGGTCGCCTGAATTTGGCCATCAGACTTGTGATAGATCATTTTTGTACGTTTATTATTCCTACGACCTGAAAACAACGATGGACTGACAAGCACCAGACTACAAAGTTATTATAACACAGAATATCAGTCGTGTTTAGTAAAAAGTGGTCATAATAATGCACGAAAATTTTATGTACCTCAGATGTGGTGGTCCTCTCTGAACAAGACCCACATCTCTTGCCCTATCGTGAATCGACATACGAGGCATTGTGTTTTTTCAAACGGACACACGTCTGAGAAGTAATTCACCACGTGTAATCAATTCCCCGCCAAACACTGTGTAGCACGTGCACGACAAGTGATTTTGTACCATAATGCATTCATGCAAAACAATCACGTGATCGCGTTGTCAAAACATCGCAATATTGAAAACGCTATCATTTTAATCGAGAATTGAAAATTTCGTGTAATTCGACATAGCAGTTGTTGAGGTATTCAAATTTAAAATCGGTGTAGTAAGAACATTGCTCAAGTGTATATTAATCAGTTATAACAAATAAACATGTCCATAAGAAAATTTACTTTCATCAAATTCATGTCAAATTTTTAATCTGTTAATTCAAACGCTGTAGTGACATTGATCAAGAGACATAGACACCTTGATCCGGATGATTCAGACGCTGTAAAACATACGTCATCTGGATGATTAGATCAAGTGTAATCTGGACCTGGAGATTACACAACAGGGGGCACATTTTTTGCCCTCGCTTCCGGAATATGTAATATATAGGGTTATTGTCACAAAATATCGATCCATAGCCATATCGATTGGTAATAACCAAATCAAAGGTGTTGAGTTAGAACTATATAATCATATATAACACTGCTTAAATCATCAGACCACAGGTGTTAGAACTATATAATCATATATAACACACTGCTTAAACCACCAGACCCCAGGTGTTAGGTTAGAACTATATAATCATATATAACACTGCTTAAACCACCAAACCACAGGTGTTAGGTTAGAACTATATAATCATATATAACACTGCTTAAACCACCAAACCAAGGTGTTAGAACTATATAATCATATATAACACACTGCTTAAACCACCAGACCCCAGGTGTTAGGTTAGAACTATATAATCATATATAACACTGCTTAAACCACCAAACCACAGGTGTTAGGTTAGAACTATATAATCATATATAACACTGCTTAAACCACCAAACCACAGGTGTTAGGTTAGAACTATATAATCATATATAACACTGCTTAAACCACCAAACCCGGGTGTAGGGTTAGAACTATATAATCATATATAACACTGCTTAAACCACCAAACCACAGGTGTTAGAACTATATAATCATATATAACACTGCTTAAACCACCAGACCACAGGTGTTAGAACTGTATAATCATATATAACACTGCTTAAACCACCAAACCCGGGTGTAGGGTTAGAACTATATAATCATATATAACACTGCTTAAACCACCAAACCCCAGGTGTTAGGTTAGAACTATATAATCATATATAACACTGCTTAAACCACCAAAACACAGGTGTTAGGTTAGAACTATATAATCATATATAACACTGCTTAAACCACCAAACCCCAGGTGTAGGTTAGAACTATATAATCATATATAACACTGCTTAAACCACCAAACCCGGGTGTAGGGTTAGAACTATATAATCATATATAACACTGCTTAAACCACCAGACCACAGGTGTTAGAACTGTATAATCATATATAACACTGCTTAAACCACCAGACCACAGGTGTTAGGTTAGAACTATATAATCATATATAACACTGCTTAAACCACCAAACCCGGGTGTAGGGTTAGAACTATATAATCATATATAACACTGCTTAAACCACCAGACCACAGGTGTTAGGTTAGAACTATATAATCATATATAACACTGCTTAAACCACCAAACCCGGGTGTAGGGTTAGAACTATATAATCATATATAACACTGCTTAAACCACCAGACCACAGGTGTTAGAACTGTATAATCATATATAACACTGCTTAAACCACCAAACCCGGGTGTAGGGTTAGAACTATATAATCATATATAACACTGCTTAAACCACCAAACCGACAGGTGTTAGAACTATATAATCATATATAACACTTTTTAAACCACGAAACCATTCGATATCATTGACATTCTGTACTATAATGATTGATTCATTTTTGTTATGAAATATAAATACTAAAGATTATAATTTAATAGAAAGCCTGCTTTACAGTATTATATCGTAGTAATATGACATTTCATGCAAAGCTGGTCAATTTAATTCAATGAACGGTCGAGTGAGAAATAACTCAACAGCGTATGCCTGCACTAACAAATGGTAGCTATTGTCCCGGTCTAATTGAATGTACGAACATTTTATGACCACATTATAAAGCCTTGTATTCATTAACCAGATCGTACTTTTATAGGATAATACAAAAGTGTTTACAAATAATTGAACAACAGGTTTGAAACAGTATATAAGACCATCTTGTGTGAAGACATTGCGACTATTAATCATTATGTTTTAAAGTGTTGTGCATTTTTGTCAATTTATATTCTAAATTCATGATATTCAGAAAGGATGTACACGCAGTCATAATGAGGAATTGAACGCGATACTGCTCGGAATAATATAAGATTACTGGGTATGTACATGTATTCTATCTATGTTCGTTTATCTTTGTACTTTATGTATGTTTGGCATGTACATATATTATGTTTAAATGTATTTTATGTATATTTTATCTTTAAATGTATTTTATGTATATTTTATGTTTAAATGTATTTTATGTATTTAATTAAATGTATTTAATTTTATCCATACATTTTATGTACGTTTTATGTATGTTTGGCATCTATATATTTTATGTATAAATATAGCTTATGTATGTACTTTATGCATGTATTTCCCGTGTGTATACACTTGGAGACTTTTCTAACGCAACACTATTATACTAAACGGATTTAAAAACGCGACACTGGTGTATGCTGTATCATAGCAGACGGTTCAAGTTAATGCCTATATTTGAATGATGCAAGTTAAGGGTCAATTTATTGCCGTCATTTTGGTACCAAAATAATAAAATTCAGATGAGTATTAATAAATATATTGTACAATCAATAAGCCGATCCAGAAAACGAAAGTCGCATTCTGACCATTTGGCAATAGGTATAGCGCCGATTGGTGTATTCAAATTGCGCGGGCTTATGTTTGACCAAAGCTCCATGGTTAAAGTTAGTTCGATGTTTTTGTAGCGGTTATTATGTCAGTAGGAAACATCAACAACCTTTGAGGTCGAATGCATTTATGGGACTACCTGAAGCGACGAATTCGGCTACGTCATCTTAACACACCACAGGACCTCCAAGTTGCACTTCAGACAGAATGGTGACCGATTCCTCAGGCATTTATTCGAACATTGTGCAGGTCTTTGTGTTGCTGTTAAGAACGCTGGTGGAGGATACTGCCTATTTTACCACTTTAACGAACCGTATTAAATACTCATCATGTTATGACATGCTAGTGTTATATATGTGTTAATCAGGGATCATTTCAGTGAAATCATATGTATTCATTTTTATGGAATAAATCAATGAAATCACACCATGTGTTAAAGCATTCTTAATAACCTATTGCAACATAAGGTCATTTCTATTTCTGGGAACATTGTTTGCTTCCTGCTACGATGTAGACACATTTTAAATAATTGGATATACGAGGGGTGTACCAGAATTACGTAGACTTTTGTCATAACTTTTTTATCCAGGCATGTATTATCACCAAATTTGCCATAGAAAAACTTCAAACCCTTTTCAAGAGTATCGGTAAAAATATTTCTAACAGAATGTTTGAAAGCCATTCAATCTGTCGCCATAGTAACCAATAGTTGGGTAGGCGGGGCAGCGAATTTTAAAAACATTTTTGGCATTATTCAACTGGTTATTCCTCACTTATATCAAGTCTAATTATAACGCGACTTCGTCAATTACAAGCACAATATCATTAGAACGTACGCCGTAAATTTCGACTATATAAAGGTAACCGTTGTTGATATATGGTTCAAAACAAGCAACAGCTGCTGCGCGTCACCAGTGAAAATATGACGTTAGCGAAATACGCTGGAAATCGCATCAACATAAAGTTTTGTGTGAACCTCGGGAAGACGCCAGAACAAACGCTTTAAATGTTGGAACCTGCTAACTATAAATATGTTGTATCGAGTTACCGATTTTCAAACGACACTAGCGCATCAATGGTGGTCGAAATCGAATAAAACGACATGAACCGACGGCGAAAACCAACGGCGAATGCGGCGTCACCAAGCGTTTTCTATAGCCACATAGACCTGGATCGACGCTCTATTATAAGGGTTATATGCGACATTACTAGTAATATATTGGAACTTTTATCACATTTAAGGTAGTAAATAAACATTGTAAGTTTTGTGTACGTTTGTGCCCATATTTATAACTACAATGTACACAGTTATGAGCTTCACTTATCCTTGAAGTTCCGCCAACGTCGTGACGTTCTGTTGACGTGCCCCGCATACCGTACCCCTATATATCCCCGGAAGCTGCAGAATTTGATCCAAATAAGATACGGCTTTGAAATTTTACATACTTACGCAGTAAATATTATTTGCACTCCACACAAAAGTATTTGTTTGTATGATGAATGGTAAGGAACGTATGACAAAAGTCTACGTAATTCTGGTACAACCCTCGTATGTCATTTATTCCGTTTAATTTAAAATGTTCGTATAAAGTTAAGACTGTCCTTACGTAGCCTAAACATTCGACTTAGTTATTCAGCAGTGCACACAATACGCCGATAAAGATGTTACTTTCGTTTTCTGGACCAATGTCTTATTTATGCTATAATTTATTTAATGCACGTTGGATTTTAATACATTTGGTATCAAAATGACGACATTGAATTTACTTTTACGGAAATACCAAGATATTTGATGTAGGACTTCGCTTTCCTAAAATATAGCAACATACCCAAGTGTCGCGTTTTTAAATCCGTTAACCATAGTATGATCCTCGGTCTTTTTGGGGATATTACCTTATTATCTATAGAATGTTTACAAAATGACGTCACTGTCAGAAATCGTTGGTCGGATAGTACACTTAAACGAATTTCTAATTGGCCACCCTATGAAATGTTATATTATGCGATATATTCAGTCAATATTTCTAACATTGTGGTTATTTTCATTCCATGCACTTATCTATCGATTTCAAGAAATAAATTACGCATGCATGTATAGAAATATCCATGCGGAACAGTTAGTGCATACTGGCTTACGTGCACGTAGTTCACGTGCCCGACATGTTTGATTTTTGAAATCAGTCAAAATGTACTCTCTGTCGATTAGCTTAATGAACGGTATTAATACTGGCGATAAAAAGTTATACGGGGCGAGCTGAGGCCGTTAGAATGACGAGTACCAGCACCAAAATCCAGACAAGTACGTCAAAACGTCTTTTTGTAAAAAGCGATATTTATAATAAAGTGGGGTTTAACTCGAATTACTGCGAGAAACATATTTTCTATCAATAAAATTAGACAGTATCTGGGTTTCGATTATTTTTATTCTTCTAAAAGCATTTTTTAAAACTAATTTATAAAACACGTGGTCAATCAGAAATTCGTTCAATGTATGCATGCATTTGACGTCATGAGCGCGTTCCACGTGGCTCATTTTCACAAATAATGGTGTTTAAAGAAAAGTCGATCTACATGGAACAAATTTATACCAAATACGATACTATCCCAAGCTGTGCACGAGGCCAACGTGCAAAAAGCAATTTCGCACCAACCGTTTCGCATGGATGATTTTGTATATGAATACGCCATTTCTTTCCAGAAATAGATAAGTAAATGCGTGGAATGAACAAATAACACAGCCTAAGATTTATTGATATAATTTATCAGATGATATGATATTTTTTAGGGTGGCCAATTAGAAATTCGTTTAAGTGTATGAGTGAAAAGTCACATGCAAACAAATTCTATTTACAAAACAGCATTTTAATATAATCTTGTAGATATGTAACTTATAATTATAAATCATGATCACCTGTCAATATAGCTCACTTGCTGTTCATACATGGAATCTTATTTTAGAAAAGCTTTACAATTTACATTTCTTTTTCAATCATTCTGTTACCTGTGACAGCAGTAGGTCCAACTATGTTAATAGAGATAACAAAAATAAATCATAGAACATTCATTTTGTTCACAATAAATGGGTTTAAGTAAGCCTCAATGCTGTTTCATGAATATCCGTCCGAAATGCAAGTTATCCGGTACTGGTACACTTAGGTCATTTACACTAATTCGCCGTTTTATCTTTTTCGTTGACCATTCAACTGATATAAACAGAAGCAAACATATAAAAATTGCACATGTTTTGTAAAATAATATTATAAATCGCTGTATTTGACATGTGAACATAAGAAGCTATAGGCCATCTAGTTGTTTGTTTGTTTTTGTTCTAAAGTTGGTTGGTTGGTTGGTTCTCGGCCTTCTATAGCCGTAATATCGTCACAGGTACTTGTCTCATCGCAGGTAGTTGACAAATAACGTCTCGCAGGTATTTTACATAAAAAGTACTTACTTTAAGCGCAGGTGAAGTATGATGATTGGATTTGTTTGGGTATGCCTTGATAGTTATTTTTGAGTCTTATATATATTGGTTGCTGTCACAAATCGGCTAAGTTCACTGGTTATTGTATGGCGGAACTCCTTCCACGGATCATCAGGGCCAGTAGTTATTTATGACTAAGAAAATAAGTGCATCAAATAATTATATTTCAGGATAATGTCTGGTGATTACTCACCATCTGAAAGTTCAAAATCAGAACACATTCCTTAAATATAAGGAATTAATACTAAATTAAACGATGTCACCGACAAATTTTGCTATATGACCAAAACTTGGATATCATTATACCCCCGCAAACAAAGTTTGAAGGGGGTATACTGGAGTCACCATGTTGGTCTGTTGGTCTGTCGGTATGTTAGCATCGTGTCCGCTCTGTAACTTTGTCATTTCTTACTGGATTTTAAAATTGCTTGGTACAAATGTTCACCACATCAAGACGGTGTGTCATGGGCAATACCTAGGTCCCTATCTCAAAGGTCAAGGTCACACATAGAGGTCAAAGGTTATATAGTCATGCAAATTGTGTCCGCTCTGTAACTTTGTCATTTCTAACTGGATTTTAAAATTGCTTGGTACAAATGTTCACTACATCAAGACGGTGTGTCATGCGCAAGACCCAGGTCCCTACCTCAAAGGTCAAGGTCACACTTACAGGTCAAAGGTTATATAGTCATGCATCTTGTGTCCGCTCTGTAACTTTGTCATTTCTTACTGGATTTTAAAATTGCTTGGTACAAATGTTCACCACATCAAGACAGTGTGTCATGCGCAAGACCCAGGTCCCTATCTTAAAGGTCAATGTCACACTTACAGGTCAAAGGATATATTGTCATGCAAATCGTGTCCGCTCTGTAACTAGATTTTAAAATTGCTTGGTACAAAGTCATGAAATTTCAATCATGGTGTTTTTCAATCTGTATAGCAGCAGATTTCCATCAAATGTGTTGTTTAGACTACAATTTTAAATAATATTCCTGTGTCAAGGCGGTGCTGCGGGGGTATGATTCATCTCTCCTGTGATAGCTCTAGTTCCATCTGAAATTGAAGGTCAGAACAAAGAAATCTCCGTTAAAGAGAACAACATTATTGTTAGAAATAAAAGACATGTAACTCCAACTCAAATTTTACGCTTGCTCTGAAAGTAGTTCCACGGCCCAAATACACATGTGTCTAATGTGCCAATACACGTGAGACACTTACTTTCCTCTGTAACATAAGAAATCAAGCCAAAAACACGTGTTGTTGTGCAAGGTGTCTGTGATGAAGTGGATAATGGTGACTACTTGGTAATAATTATTGGATACGTATCTGGCTGTTAACGGATAATATACAAGCTTACTGTATTTTAATGCTGAGATTGGTGATTGCATAAAATATTTACATATCTTTGCTTTTTCTCAGTTACCGACTGTATATATAACTGTATAAAAAACAATAATATATGCATTTGTATGTATGCTTCACTTTAATATAATCAGATATCTGGTAGATATAATTACATAAAGCATATAATTCATATACATTATCAATATGCTTAAGTCTTCTATGGTACGGTTGTGTTCGTTCACTACTGCAGTGATATACTTAGCCTGAACCCATTCCTTTATGCAGAACACAATTTGTATAATATTATAGTGACTCCCCTTTATGTAAAAAAAATGTATGAGAAAATCCGACAGGGAAGGTGAACCACAATTTAAATTATCCTCTTCATCACAGACACCTTGCACAAAAACACGTGTTTTGACTTTATTGCTTATGTAATAGAGGAAAGTGAGGTGACATATTAATTGTCAATTCTGTGTCTGTATTTTATCGACATAGTGTATACAACTGTCACGTGTTCTCCCCTTTGGCTTATCTGATTTATGTGATATATATGGGGAATGACAGGTAATGTCGGCTTGTGCACGGTGACCGAAAGTGGTAGTGTATGGGGAATGACAGGTAATGTCGGCTTGTGCACGGTTGCCGAAAGTGGTAGTGTATGGGGAATGACAGGTAATGTCGGCTTGTGCACGGTGGCAGAAAGTGGTAGTGTATGGGGAATGACAGGTAATGTTGGCTTGTGCACGGTTGCCGAAAGTGGCTTTTCAGCCTGAAAGTATAATACAAATACAAAGTTAAAACACGACTGCTTTGAAACATTTACTGTGTGACTCAAAAAAGGTATGAGAAAATCCAATCAGAAACACCACGACACAACTACCCACAGTGCCCACAGAAACCCATGCCAAAATGGAGAACAAATAAGGGACCACAACCCCGGGGCGTGACCTAGGTTAAAACACTAAGGACAGTGACTTAACGTTATGCAACCTAAAGCGGCACAATACACATGTAACCAATCTGCTTGCGGGGTATTGCCCGAAACAGTAGGTTGCAGTCGTGGGTTCTTGTTGCAGGTTGGTCGGGATCTTTAGGTAAATCAATAGATGAATCAAAACATGTCGAGTTCACTATTCAGGGTGGACATACCACGTGGTGTGTGACGTAATTTTTTGCTAAGACGACAAGAAGGAAACTGTTACCAAAAAGAGAAAAACAACCGTAAGTATTTTATTCGTTGATCGATTTTCACGAGACTAGCCCCACGCTCAAGCCCAGAAAGAATAATATGCATGTCACTCAATGATTTGGCACAAAAACCAACATTTTTTTCCCGAAAGTGGCTCAATGGTTAGAAATGGACAAAATCTGAACAGCAAAGACGACAAGAAAATATTTATTTTATCATTCATAGCTCTTTTGAGCATAATAATGCAAAATGCGTACTGCCGACATGTATAATGTATATGTACATGTATAACAATGTATTAGAAACAACCTGCTAACATAATTAAGCATTAAATGGTCCATTCCATGAAATATTTTGTGAAATACATAATTCGTCTGAAAATGCATAGCAAAAAATTAGGTCACACACAACGTGGTATGGCCATCCTGCTATTTATTTATATTAAATCAAACTCAATTAATTATTATTTATACGTATCAATCCAAGTGGTGACAAATCCAATGTAAAGACGATCTACAATAAACAATATAGATTGTTATGGATAAAGTTGCTAAATAAATTATTAAACTAACTGACATGTGCGAAATCAATCTAGACACATTGTTCAACGAACACTTCAATAATGAGGTATCGAACATAAGTACAGTTACCTTATGATCATAATTTGAGCAATCTTTGTAGGGCACTACTAAATACTGCTACATACCAAATATCAAAGCTCTAGGCATTGTAGTTTTAGACAAAAAGATTTTTATATGTTTTCCCTATATGAGTCTTTCTTAAACTGTGACCCCCGGGACGGGGCCAATTTTGACTCAAGGGACATAATTTGGGCAATCTTGGTAGGGATCACTAGATGATGCTACATACCAAATATCAAAGCTCTCTAGAGGCGTCGTACTTTTACAGAAGAAGATTTTTTATATGTTTCCCTATATAAGTCTATGTAAAATGGTGACCCCGGAGCGGGGCCAATTTTCACCCCAGGGCCATAATTTGAGCAATTATTAAATCTCCCAATGCCACGTACAACCTGGGAAATTTTCATTAAAATTGGCCAAACGGTTTGAGAGGAGATGTAGACGGACGGACGTACAGACGGACGGACGACGGACGGTGAGTGAACACAATAACAAACTAACAAAATACCCAAACAAAAATGAATAAAAATAATTAAATCAAACTATGACAGCTGAAATGTGTTATCATAAATAAATGAAATGCAATTTAACAAACAACAAAGGGAAAATAATTGTAAAATGCACGCCAACAAAGATCGCTATAATTGTTAGCGGACGAAATCGCAAATGTTAAGAATTTCAAATCATTTGATCACGTGATTATACACACTGTATACTGCGCGGATATAATGGGTAAGTTTGCACGCCTCTATGGTTATTTAGAACATTCTGATATTCAATATTGTTTGCTGAAGTATTTTGCAATAATTCTTTTGTGAGGAATATAATTAGACGCAATGCTTCAATCATTTAGCTGGGCTTTATACAGGTAAGACATATATTCACTAATTGTGAAATGTTACTCTAACTAAGTTTGAACTGAACAGTACACATCGGCCTCTGTAGTCGAGTGGTTAGCGAGCAATTCTGCTGGATAACTTCAGAGACAATTTTAAGTCTTACTGCGTGTATTTCATATATATTTTATACAAACGTATCTCGTACATAAATTTGCCTAGTCCGTGCAACCGGTAAATTGCGAGGAATTTCTTAAAAGGGTGATTAAAAGACCAAACTCGTATCGTTACTCACGCAAAAAGTAAGCTCGATCTGTCAAAATAAGATGCTTTTGTTTATATTCTTCGTTAAAATACACAACTTGAATCGAGCGAATTGTCATTCCTGTTACAAAGATTGTATTGTAAATACAGTATTCAAAACTAATCGCAAATAGCGGTGCATTGTGTGAATGATACAGGTGTTAGTGTACAGAGTATTGCTATATAGTTGCTCACTGATGTACGGAGTATTGCTGTATCGTGTACGGAGTATTGCTTTTAAGTGCATTGACTATTTGTCACACAACTTGAATAAATGCAAGGAATAATCAGTGTTTGTTTGGTAAAAATAACTTGTTATTGTATAGATCTGTACCTATTAAGTTTCGATTGTATGTACTACATGAAACAATTAATGTAACAAGCTAATCCTATAACAAGAACCCTATCCCCTGATTTTTACATGTTGTGATATTAGAAATGTACATAAATTCTACAGGGTTTAGAATGTGGTCTGTACTAATTCTTAAGAACAATAGCTTCTTTGACCTACTGAGCAAAATAAGTTGTCTAACCTCTGCTGGGAAGAAAATGCAAGATCCTCTTGAGAAAATGTCTGTAGTCAGGCAAACATGCTTTGTCACACACATATCAATATTTTCTGTTAGTGCTTTTGTGACAACATAATACAAAATACCACACAAACCTTAAATGTTCTTTTCTTTTAACTTGTTAAGTTGGTGTTTAGATTTTAACATTTTAACCATGATATTAAAATTTCTCACGTTAAAGTAGATGTATTATTGGAATTGTTTTAGGAGTCACCCTTGTCTTCAGGAAATGGTAGAATTTCCATTTGTAATTAAATATACCCGGTACAACACATTGTCACATTAAACTATCCAAAACCTAGATTGCATTGTCATTATCTGGCCCATGATTATACAACCATTTCATGCTTAAGTTAAGTACATGCACTTGATTCAAATGATTAGAATGTTGTGTTTTACTAAAACTTTTATATCAAATTGATAAGCCTTAAAGATAGCAGAAAATATTTTCTTAAATAGTATTAGTGATGTCCGTATTTGCCATTTGATCGTAAGCATGACGACTCTCAACGAATTATATAAATCCAAGATAAATATCACTTTGCTCTAGTCATAAGAACACTTAATGTATGAAAATCAGCATTCTATTTTGTTCATTGCATTCACCTGCCTGACAGATTGAAATATGTTAATATTACCATATAACAATATTCTTATTATATCATACAGCTAATAAGACATGACCCTATTGACGAATAGACGTAATAATACGATAAAACTGTCTAATTACATTCTTTATTTGCTCATGTTAATATGCAATATTCCGTACACTAACGTCGAGGTAATATGCAATACTCTGTACACTAAACAGCAATACTCTGTACACCTGCTTGAATCTATTTCGATGTGTACGAGGGTCATTCAACATATTCGTAGACAACCTTTCTCATTTTATTACATTTATGTTTAAATAGTAATTTCTTATATCATTATAAACATTTATCTATTACCTACCGTAGACACAAATTTATCTTTGATTATGCCACACAGTATCATGTCATCAGCAGTTGCATTACCATTGTAACGCGCTACCACCCCTGACCGACGTAACGTACCCTTTTCACTAGTTCAACTAGTCATAAATTCCGAATTAATTAAGTTACATTCCTATTTCTTTGCTAGATTATTGCAGGATATTATCATAATATTTTGTGAAACTTTTAAGTTGTTTGGACTTTTGAGATTGAATTAAGAAGTATTTGATCTATGCCTATGACGTTTTCATTTACGTCAAAATGCCGATGAATTTACACAAGGAAATTCATGCAACTATTAAATCGTGCACTTGTCTTGGAAATACACAACAAAAACACATACGCTGCTAACGAGAGCAAGCGGAGAAGATACAGTATTCTGTGTCACTGTGTTTTAGTGGTAAAATCAAATTTCTGAAGAACAGCATGGTATTAAAATTATACAGGGATCGAACGAAATTTGCAAACGTAGGGACGTTTGAGGAAACGCCAGTCAAAATTATCGTGGCATTTCAATTTAGCACACAACCATTAAGTCTAGCTTAATCCTTTTACTTTGAATACTTAAAATGTTGTGGTAGATCTATTTAATAATAGACCACTTAAATATTTATGTTTGATTCGATATGAATGATAAAATTCAATTTCGGGTTTACCATTTGAGAAACAGCAAAACGCCAATAACGTCGCTGACGTCAGAATATATTTGCGTTGTGTGGTGGTTGTGGTAAAGTGATAGTTTTGTTTTAGCTATATTTTCTTTACAAATGCGTCGTTTCATGCAATAGTTTCTTCACTTGTGTCAGAAAGGCTGTAGTTTAGTGTGATATATTTAGTTATTCTCTGTGTCCATGTGTATTAAAATGACGAGTCCAGTCCACGAATTTATTGAATGACCCTCGTATCTTCGTTATTTTTCGATCAATGTTTATGAAATTTGGTCACAACACTTTTGGGTTCAATATAAACAAAATGGCCAGTTCAGAAAATCTACATTTTGGTAATACAGTCATTCCAGAAGCGTGTACAGTACTGCTGTCAATATTTGCGAGTGAGTATCGGCATACTACTGGACCATTTGAACCTTCCGATAAATATCTTATATACTATAGTGTGCTATAAAGTTACAAAAATGCCCGAAGAAGTTAAAAGTCAATTCAGATACGCATAAGTAGTCAGTAATTTGGAAAATATCGTATTTAAAATTACCCTGGTCTCCTCAAAACTAATAATATTACTCGCTTTACTAACAATATCCGGTGTACGTTATCACTGTTAGGGAACGTACACCGGATATTGCAGCTAAGCGACCCCCGATTTTCTAAATTCGATGGCAATCATCGTTGTCCAAGGTTAGTAAAAGTGATATTTCTCTTACTTTATTGGGTTTCTGTAAGTGGTAGGGTATTAATATAACTATGTACATAATATATAAATCTAAATATATACATATTTCGATGTAAAATGTTGTTTTGTGGGGCAAATATCGTGATTTGTGACGCGGGCTCGCGCAGAAAAATACGACCTATCGCATATTTTGTGATTTTCTTTACTAAAAAATGCAGAAACTAAAAAATGTGAACTGGGCGATCTCTTTGAATATCATTCGTCTAAGTATACTGAAAATTTCAGATTTGTAGCATAATTATTGGCGGCGCTATGACCAACAATCGAGTGCATGTTTATCAACATTGGTGTACCGAGTATTGCATGTTAGTGTACTGTGGATTACAAATTACAAAATTTTGGTGTACCGAGTATTGACAATTGAACGTTGTTTGTTGTCACTTTTAAAGCAGGTTATTAGCAGAATTGTTATATATTTTGAGTATTATTTTGTAAAATCTTACCAATGAAAGATAAATCAGTGTGAAAGATTCAATAGTAAACTTTTTTTTTAAAATATCGAAATTCTTTTAATAAGCAACGTTATTACACATTCAATTGTCTCTTTCAAGAATCTAAAAATAATAATGCTAAAGTATTCATGATAATAAATATTGATTATAACAGTTCTTCTATTCATAATTGTATACAATATCAATATCAAATGATATACCGTTATATCAAAATGTCGCTGTTAAAATTCAATTAACATTATTATACTATCTGACATTTTGATTTGATACTTGCTTTCTATATTTCAGATTCACGATGATGTTCCAGTGTGTGTACGGCGACTACACAAATGGAAGATATAAATTCATGATAGACCATCTCATACAGGCTCAAACGAATAACGAATCCACACACTAACACCCTATCGCATTTGTTATTTTTAACAAAACCACGAAATTTCATCCAAAAGAAATTGAATGATTTTACAGTAACCAGTTGTTGTATTTCATTGACTGAAATTTTCAGTCGGCGATGTTTATCTGACGACATTTGTCATCCACATTAGACACCTTTTTAGTGCTTGTGCAAATTATCTTACAACTCCTATCACTATATAAGGCACGAAAAGGATTTAAGCCAACAGGCATCCATTAACATGACTTACGAACCGACCATTTCGAACTAAGCACCAGGCAAAATATTTGATCGCATTAAACGCTCACCATGGTGCCAGAACCCTCGACCATCCGATATCGAGAAGGCAACGTTATTACTTGGATAAAGGAACAAATAAAAGCTTAGTTCTTGGTCTGCATGGAAAATCGAGATGTGCTTCAATGCTGTCTGCTTAATATAGTAACAATTATTCAATTTTAACAACATTTAATAAAATGGTATTAGAGTCAACAGTCAAAAGGTTCTAGGAAAGAAGAAAATGGTGAATGTCCTTTCTATGAGCATATTAAATGAAAAGTGATCTTAATTATTCGTGATTTGGTGTGCATGAATCCGCGATTTATCATTCAAATGTTTGTTATCAATCACTCGTGTGTATCGGCATTCATGATTAATGCGCATTTGAACGTAAACAGTGTATCATTCTACCAAAAAATACTAAAATGTAGATCTGTTTCCTGAAATAAAATGTATTACGAAAATAGCACTCATTGCTTTACTTGCATACATTGCAATGAAATAACCATAATGTTAACATTTCAAAGAAAACACTTTCTTCTGCATGTTACAAGACTTACGTACTTATCCTCTTCGTGCCTGCTGGCACATAAGGCTACAACCAGATCCCTCCACTGACGTCTGTCCTTCGCAATCATTTCAATTTCGCCAAAGGTCTTTCCCATGCTTTTGATTTTCACTAGCGATAGTTCTCCTCCATGTCTCTTTGGGTCTTCCTCTATGTCTTTTACCATCAAATGATGTCCACTTTAATGATGTTGTTGTGATATTGGTGTTGTCTTTCCTAATGACATGTCCTAACGATCTGAATCTTCGTTGTTTGATTTGTGTGGTGAGGCTTGTTTGTCTGGTTCATTCGTAAAGGTCGTTGTTTGAAATAATTGTGGACCAGTAGATTATGCAATTTTTTCGGAGGCATCTTGTGTGGAATCCAGATAGTTTTTGGCTGTCTTTTACTGTTACTCTCCAGCACTCTGCTCCATACATAAATACTGATAGGACGTTGCTCTGGTAGAGTTTCAATTTTGTTCTTTCGCTTATGTTAGCAGATCGCCATATCTTGAGTAGTTGGTTGTAGGATATTCTTGCCTTTTGAAGTCTGTTTCTAATGCCTTTTTCTGTTGCATTGTTTTTACTAAGGATGCTACCTAGGTATGTGAAGTCCTCTAACTCTTCAATAGGTTTATCGTCTAGTTTTATTATAGATGGAGTGTCGGTGAGTTGCATTGTCTTAGATTTTTTCTTTCTGATGTTAAGTCCGACTTGGTGGGCATATTTAGCTAGATCTTGGATTTTCTTCTTTAGATGGTCAGCATTGCTTGAGAGAAGGGCAATGTCGTCTGTGAATTCAAGGTCTTCTAGTAGTGATGTCAGTGTCCACCTGATTCCTCTGTTCTTATTTCCTATGGTATTTCTCATCACCCAGTCAATAGCAACAAGGAAAAGCATTGGTGACATGATACATCCTTGTCGTACCCCACTGGTGATGTTAAACCAAGTGCTTAATTTATTGTTGTGGATGACACTACATGAGAAGTTTTCGTAAAAACTTTTGATTAAGTTCACAAATTTGTCTGGGCATCCGTATGATTTAAGAATTTTCCATAAGCTTTCTCTGTGGATACTGTCGAATGCCTTTTCGAAATCTATGAAAGTAATGTGAACTTTACTATTCCACTCTATACATTGTTCCATGATGTTTCTAAGTGTAAAAATGTGATCAGTGCATCCAACTCCAGGTCTAAATCCAGCTTGTTCTTTTCTTAGGGTCCCATCAATATAGCTGCCGAGTCTCATGCAAATAATTTGGCAGAATACTTTACTAGGTATAGTACAAGAAGCATGACGTAAATCGTACGTATTTGTTAAAACTTTATTGAAATATCTTTGAAATTGATACTATTTTAATAACAACTAACAAGAATCACAGAATAGAACAAATCACAAGGCAAACAGTGTACAAATTCACGCACCACTCTTATGTATTAATTATTTCACAAGTTAATCTTCTGATTGCATCCCTTGCCGAACATGTCACAGCTGGATGTAAGCAAATTCTGCAAGATGTTTGTTGTTCTTGTGTTCTTTTTGACCAAACGAAAATTGACTTATATCCCACACTGGTCACACACATATTGGCTTTTACTGGTGTACTTGTTAATGTTGGTGTTTTGTCACCGTGTTTGACGGTGCCTTTTCAACTTTAGAAGTTTGATTTTTTCTAGGTTGTATACCAGCAGCTACCACACTCGTATGGTGTAGTTGATCTACGTTGTACAACTGAGCTTTCTGAACGGAGGTTTCCACTTCTTCAGTCATATCGAATAAATGGTCCGGTAATTCCATCTACAAAACAAGATAATACATTCACATTTATTTAATGATATACTATTACGTTTATGACATTTATGTTCTTCCCTGGAATAATAAAGTGGCAACAGCATTTATTAGAAAAAAGGAGCACAGGCGTAACTTAAACTCATATAAAGACAATGGTATACATTTATATAATATAATACTCCGTACACCGCACTTGCAATACTTCCGTCCACAAAAATAATGAGGTATCAATCCCCAGTTCACCAATGTTGATAAACATGTACTCCATTGAAGGTCATAGCGCCGCCAATATAAAGCTACGAATCTGAAATTATCAGTTATACTTAGATGAATGATATTCATTTTTACTAACCTTGGACAGCGATGATTTTCATCGAATTTAGCAAATCGCGGCTCGTGTAGCTGCAATATCCGGTGTACGTTCCCTACCAGTGGTTATACCGCAGTGACAAAGAAATGAAATTGATCAACACAGACAACTTGGACACACTCTTTCAGAAAAGACATGTCCTTTTAAATGGATTTTTAAAAACAACTTTTTATTAACTTGTATTTAAAAGATTCCAGTAGCCAGGGTTGGAAGTTTGTATTGTAAATATACACTTAAACAAATTTCTAATTGGCCACTCAATGAAATATTATATTATGCGATATATTCAATCAATATTTCTAAAATTGTGGTTATTTTCATTCCATGCACTTATCTATCGATTTCAAGAAATAAATTACGCATGCATATATAAAACCATCCATGCGGAACAGTTAGTGCAAAATGCCTTACGTGCACGTGGTTCACGTGTCCGACATGTTTGATTTTTGAAATTAGTCAAAATGTATTCTCTGTCGATTGACTTAATGAAAGGTGTTAATACTGGCCAGAATAAGTAATACGGGGCGCGCTGAGGCCGTTAGAATGACGAGTACCAACACCAAAATCCAGACATTTACGTCAAAACGTCATTTGAAAAAAGATATATTTATAATAACGTGAGGTTGAGTTCGAATTACTGCGAGAAACATATTTTCTATCAATAAAATTGGACAGTATCGGTGTTTCGATAATATGCATTCTTCTAAAAGCATTTTTGTAAAAACTAATTTGTAAAAACACGTGGATAATCAGAAATTCGTTCAATGTATGCATGTATCTGACGTCATGAGCGCGTTCTACATTGCTCATTCTCACAAATTATAGTGTTTTAAAAAAAGTCTTTCAACAAGGAACAAATTCTTACCAAATACGATACTATTCCAAGCTGTGCACGAGGCCAACGTGCAAAAAAGCAATTTCGCACCAACCGTTACGCATGGATGATTTTGTACATGAATACGCCATTTCTTTCCAGAAATCGATAGATAAGTGCGTGGAATTAACAAATAGCACAGCCTAAGATTTATTGAAATAATATAACATATGATATAATATATTTTAGAGTGGCCAATTAGAAATTCGTTTAAGTGTAGTAATACTAATTTATCAAAGGCTTATTTAAAGAGTCCTTACAGCTGTGCCCTCCCCCCCAGTCTTATCTGTGAGCTTCATATTGTGGGATTGACCTGGTTGTGTTTTATAACTTAAAAGGTATCGGGGTCAGGCCATGCTTGCTAAATAGGCAACAAAATAAATGGAATGTTTTTATTCAGGGGAACCAACTCAACTTATATTAAATGTCGACACTGATTTTAGAATACTTCCCTTTAATTGACTTTGTATTTTAGATACTATTTATTTGTTTACATTCCTTGTTATGCCAAAACTACAATATTAATAATTTTATTAAATAACACGTTTAAAACGTTTCATACTATGTTAGGTGTAGTAAAGCATACCACATGTATTGTGTACAATTCAGTCGTCCATTTGTACTAATATTCGAGATTCTAAGGAAAAAATAGGTCAAACTACAACTGAGCATTTAAAGTCACAAATTTGAGAGTTTACTTAAGCAAGTAAAAACTGGTTTATGGATTTCTAATTAGTTACACCATGTCGTGATCGACTTAAATTTGATATTCTACAAACGCATTTTCGGAAAATACAAAATGTGTGTCAATGCTATTTATAGCCATTTTGGAAAATTATTTTATCCCAGTGCTATAAATAGCATTCTCGGAAAACGAACAATACAAAGCTACAGCGCATTGGTGGAAGTTATCGACGATTGTCACGTGACGTCTTCTTTATAATCAGCGGATTTCAGCCCGATTGCAACATAACTTTATAAGATCTAGTTCATAACAACTCGTGAAGTTTGTGAAATATTTGTTTGCAAAGTCCTGCGGGAATTATTACATCATAACGTAAGTTTTTTATCAGTAATATTTACTTAAAAAGTAGAATCTATTATAAATTGTTCCTGGTTTTAACAAGTTCAGTAACTTTTATTTTCAGTCTCGGTTCCATAAATAGAGTTAATTCATCGAGCGCGTTGTATCGTTAACGGTTTCCATGACATTTTGGAAATGATTTGTTTGTTAAAACGCTTTAAATGGCACTTCATACAGAAATCACCATGCAATGTTTAGGGTACAAGTTTATTATATATTGAATTCTGTAATATTAATGTACTGTTTGTATTGATGATATTGATGCGTGCACGCATGTTGTTGTTATCATAATAATATTGTGATGACGTGTTTGTAATCGGGCTCTTTCATGAATACTAAACTTAAGTTTGGGTACTAGCTACATCAGCATATACTTGTCTTCAAACAATCAACACTGTGCGTACATAAGTACTTACAAGTTAAATAGTTCCTGTGGCCAATTGTTTTACAGACCAGTATTGTGAGAGACATATTTTAAATAATTTTAGCAACTAGAACTTTTTAAAGTGTTAATAAGGCTTGATAAAAAGGTATGAGGAAATCGGACTGGGGAGGCAGCACACTTTACCAGCGGAGCAAAGACTCGCATCAGTAACATCACAATTGTTTTACAGACCAATACTGCGAGAGACATTTTTTTAAAATAATTTTAGCAACTAGAACTTTTTAAAGTGTTAATAAGGCTTGATAAAAAGGTATGAGGAAATCGGACTGGGGAGGCAGCACACTTTACCAGCTGAGCAAAGACTTGCATCAGTAACATCACAACACATGTACAATGAGCAATGCCTTCACATAAGTCAAAAAAACAATTAAAAAGTCCAAGTCACTGCCGAAAAATGCGGAATTTTACAAACTTCTCTGATTTAGTGGGCTTATGTGTGTTTGGGTATATTTATTTAGTATAATTTACCTAAAAATGCATTATTAGTAATTCAAATGTGTAATATAGTTTATTTACGACAAATAGTTTATTAAATACAAGTATTTGCGTAAAAAAACGTTCATACTTGTGTACATTTGGGTATGCGTGCACACAGAGCGTCAGAATGTAAAATAAAGCGATTCTCACGACGTGCAAATATTATGGCAACGCCGGTTCGAAATGATACTGGGCCGAGTCTTGCCGAAAAGCTTGCTAGTTTATTTAGTCTACGTTTATTTAGTCATCACTGGTCATTAAAATGCGTAATATAGTTAATCAACCCCATATTGTTAGTTAAATATAAGTATTTGGGTAAAAACGTTACTATTTGGGTATATTTGGGTGTTTCATGCAGCCGCGTCTGTCTGACCTACTTAACGTAGTGACCTTGGGGAGGTAATTCAGACTACAGGTGCACGTCAAAACACATATCGAAACACATTTTTTTCTTATTTTTAATTTCTTAAAGGGGTAAAAGAAATAATTATGGTTATTAACGTACATTTCTTTATTACAAAATATACAAATAGAAAAAAAATAAATAATGGTGTTAGTCTGGTTCACGAAATTCTCAAAAAATGTTTATTTTTTTCGTAATTTTTTTTTTGAAATGGTAAACCATCCAGAACAGGTCACGTGCCCCTACATGGAAATTTTTAACCTGCTCAAGGCCGCAGGTTAATAAATATAGTTTAAAACACTTGAGCTGCGGAAGATATATCAATTATTTACCAATTATAATAAAAGTTAAAGTAGGACCCAGCCGTACGTTGTACATACTGTACATGTATATCTATAACACTCACAATGCCTTGAATGAGTTCAAAAATAGAGAAATTTATTCTCCTGACTTGTTGATCAGTACATTATGTATGTGTTTATAAATACTTTTTCATTGTCGTAAGTATTTGTTCATTTTGTATTGTGTATTACAGTTTGATAATTTGACTCTGATCCAAAACGATCACAAAATACCGATTACATTAAGATCAAGAGACACGTACCATTGTTGTGAACGAACGTCACAAAGCTGCAGTACACGGTTGTGAAAAGCATGTTAAAGCAATATTACCTGATAGCCCCGACCAGTTTGTTTTGAATATGTTAGGAAAACCCAAACGCAGTGCAATATTATTGTTCTATATGCAATGACTTTAACGTCTACAATTGTAGCCAAATACCGTCATGCACATTAATAATAAACTACTACATTCTACTTCGTTCTACAATATATAGCCAGAGTTGTATAAGTGGTCACCTGCGTTCAGCCATGGCACCTGCCATAAGCTGACAACACAATAGTAAGCCTAAGTAGTTATACTGTTAATGACTTAAAAACTACAGAACCTGTATTAAATAATCACCTGCTTCAATGAGACAGGCTTTACGTATTTATTGAAGATCAGTTTGTATGCACCGAAACATCGGAAGCTTCTGCGTTTACACTTCTAAAAAGACACTTCATACTGCAGATAAGCACCATTCAATTCCAATAAAAACACGCTAGAGCTGAATGCTGCGTATGGTGGACTTAACAACCAATGTTGTGTTTTCATTTATTTGTAACGTTAATATTAATAGAGGGAATTGGTCTATGCTGTTTTGTTTACTAGATTGACATTGGTTTCAAATTCACGGGTTTCCGCCTGAGAAATTTGGTCCATTTATAAATGTATGCCTTTGTATGCGTGCACGAATACCATATGCGGCATACATGTATATAAACTTGTAAAACATAATCCAGCCCGCCCCGACATTCGTTGAAATATTATATTCAATATACATTGTATTCTTTGCTCAATTACCAATGACGTTGAACTACCTGTTGCAAGACTGATTTTATGAGTGAATAACCGGGCCCGGATAATGCAAAACAACCTTGTTGTGAAATGATTTACAAATACGCGCGGCCTATTATCTGAAGTATCTATATCAAATAACTAGAACGTGAACTTAAAACTTCCGCTTCGTACACTATGTTCAAGGTTTGCAATATTTTTGCAAGATTTAATACATGTTCATATCTACATAAAGAGGCTTACGTGACGAACAGATAAACTACATAGGCCTGGTTATCTTCTCAAGTTTTTATGAACTGGTATGTTTATAAATGCAAGATTTCCCTGGTTATTTACATAACTGCAATGCAAACATGCATGCAGTTAAACCTGCTTCAGTGGGTACCTGAAATAGCCGACCACCTGTCGTAAACACTAACTATTATTTTACTACCATTCGTGTTAAAGCTCATGTATGAATCTACATTGACTCCCCTGTATGCCTGTCCCTTTTGCTATATGTGTTTCATTGGCAGATCCAAGGGGGGGGGCGGACCCGGCGTACGCCCACCCCCTAAAATCCCCAAAGTAACGATTTTTATTTGACTGAAATAGTCTAGTTATATGTAACTTGCCTTTAATTCTTTGTGAAAAGGTATTAAAATATTAAAATGTGAAAACTCCGTGCTCGCTGCGCTCGCAAAATTAGCTTTAATATATGAAAGACGGGGTACATCCACAAAAAATGATGCAACAAGTACGCCTATATACTGGATCACTCTGCAATGAATGAAACACTGTAGACTTTAAAGACTTAAATTAGTCTGATTTTTGTAATAAAGCATGCCCTATTTACTAGCCAATAAGGTATCTCAGACCACAAGAACACACCAGATTGACCCCTCGTTTTGAAATTTCCCCGTCATAGCATGCCTCCCCGAACCCCCTACTATATCATTAATTTTGTAAAGCGAGTTTTTGTAAAACTATGATTCAGTGCAGATAACATACGTGAACATTTTTATATTACTTTTTACTGAAAAAAACCTTTTTTCTCGCTTCGCTCGCAAAGTAACTTCGATCTATGAAAATGTGTCAACACACCTCCTTGCGAAAACTTTCTATACACTCCGTATATGTAAGAATAACGGACAAGTACCGAGTTTGCTCTATCTTTAACTGTTTTTAATTGATGCTCGACCAAATGCAGTTTCCAACCGAGTGTAATAATTTGGTCGAGCATCAATTAAAAACAGCTAAAGATAGAGCGAACTCGGTACTTGTCGTACGGAATGAAATTTAGGCTATATAATATAACCATATTAAATGCACGATCGTTATAATCAAGAAAAAACTCACCGTTAGCAGACGAAATCGCAAATGTTTTGAGCGTACAACCGCATTCATTTGATCACGTGATTCTACACACTGACTTATAACTGTGCTGTTTTCAATTCCTAATAATTTTTTTGTTTGTGAATATTTTTTAACGAAATTTTGTGTATTTCTATGTTAGTCGACACACAACATAATCCAATATTCAAATTGAACAGTTCAGGGAACATCGCCCGTTGTACTTTTAAAACAACATTTTAACGAATTGCACGATAAAATGGAGAAACAGCGGGAAATGATACTACACATTATCATTTCCATTAAATTTCCGGCTCATAAACACCAAAACACACAAAAGAATATGTGTAACTTAATTGACGCCATGACGTCTGTTAATCAAAACTGGCGTCACGATGTTTTACAATATATTTGTTTGAAAAACATCTAATTGGCATTCCGATAAGTAAACTTATGTGTTATGCAATCATGAAATCACGACAGGTATTTGTAGCCATTTTCCACATGACCATCTGTCCATTCATTGTTGCAATTTGACGACGTCATTTTTCTGCAACGACTTGTCGGCATTTAACATTAATGCAAGTTATTCATCGGTTAACTATCACTGGGATTGTCATTCAAATATGACACCAAATACGACAAAGTTTTCTAGCCCAAATGCCTAATAAGACATGTTTTGGCTGGTTGGAAAACTGCGCGTTTTAAGCCGGTGCAGATTTCGTGAATTCGCAATTTTATGCATCACGTAATTTAAGTGCTAGCTTTTCTTTAATATTGTGCATTATGAAATGAAATATTATAAACCATGACCACACATCTTATAACCTCATACAGTTCACATTTCAACAATATATAATGGCAAGACCCAGGTACTGAAATAGTGGGATTTGTTATAAGTTATAAGTGTCTTCAAGCTAATTCGCTAAGCAACCAACGAATATCACTAAGGGGCACGCGTTCGTGCAGCGATATGGAGATTGCGTATGTTGTAAATTCAATGGTTTGCGCATGGTTTTAAAGGTTACATTATTATAACAATTATTTAGTGTATCTTGAAGAATAATTAAGATATCTCAAGTAATAATGAGCACCCGGTGGCTGCACCGACCTAATTATCAACAACAGTGTATTAGTTGCTGCCTAGCGACCAGTATGTCAACGATACAGTCGGCAGTAAACGGTGTAGACTTATGTAAATAAAGATATTTATATGTATTTGTGTGCTATAAGTATATTACAGTCCGACCAGGGATACCTGACAGTGACGTCATGTTGTGTTTACAATCAAATGTTTCCTTTATATATCGTCTGCAAAAATGTGGATGATCAGTTTATTTCTTTATCTATATCTATAGTCTGCATGAAATTGTGGGCGAGAAGATCAACGGTGCAGTATTAGTAACTAAAACATACAGAGTTCGAACCCCGTCAGCAGAGCTTAGTTTTATTTTATTTTTTTGCAATCGCATACAAACTATGTGTACAGAATGCTGCTTGAGTAAAAGAACAACTTTGCATTTCACTCTTCTTCAAATAGCTCAATTTAATAGCCAAGAACAAGTTTTGAATTATAGTAGGGAATCTTTGAATAATTAAGAGAAGCCCACAGCTATCACATACGTGTTTTCAATTACACGAATTCCACGGGTCTAATTTTTATAATAATGAGGCCAAAAAACTTTATTTTCAAAATAAATATCTCATCAAATTATCAAAGAGTAGACTGTAAAGTCACCTAATGTCGACACCTCCCTATTATCGACACTCTCACCTAATTGGAATTCAATTGCCTTAAACAACGCAAATGTCATAATAAACGATAGAGTTTGTGACGACATCATGAATAATGCATTCTCGTTCAACCAGCGTATTATTTTCAATTACATATATAGTCTAGAGACTTGACTATACACTGATTCATGAGAATGGAATAATGTCAATAACAACACTTTTGAAGGCCATTAACGAGAGTTTTTCTTGACGGATATATTTTTCAGTAAAATTTACCAAGTAGAGTAAGAAACACTATTTTTCTCTCAACCCTTTACATCCTCCAAAATCGAGTTTCTATTCCATTTAACATCATTTTTGTGTAAACATGGCGTTAATGCAGTATTGCATTTGTCTTGTAGATGCATGGGCGTAGGAGCGTCTTCAACATTGGGGGGTCAAACATTTGGCAACTTAGGATAAAAAAATTGCTCGCTCCGCTCGCAAAGTAACTGCATTATCTCAAAATATGTCAATCTCCATTGTTTTGCACATAATTACAATCGTTAATAAATAGTACTCTTAAACGTCCACATCGTCCTATAACTGTAAGTTTATGGTTCTGTGGTAATTTGGTTTAGTAATAACGTGGTAACTGGAAGTATACCAGTTCAAGTATACGGGGTCCCGGGGCTTTTCCCCTGCAAATTTTTCGAAACAATGGATCAATCTGGTGCATTCTAGGCGTTCCGAGATACCTTATTTGGTATGAAAAAAGGACCTGAATACAGGGCATTTAAGTTCTTTCATTAAAAAGCTTGCAAAATTATTTTAAATTGCTTGATTTTGAGATTAAAGCTTAATGTGAAAACGTTTGTTACAAAGGCTTTATATGTAAATGACAGTTGCAAAGGCTTTATATATAAAAGACAACCTCTCAAAGTCGTATAGGAGGTTTGGATGACGTTTACAGTACAATTTATGTCACGAGGGTATTTTTTGGAAACAATTGGTGTTGACAATTTGATACAAGGAAGTTATTTTGCGAGCGAAGCGAGCAAAAAAAATTGTATACGTTTTCACCAAGAACTGAAGGCAAATTGCCTATAACGAGATATATTATTAGGTCGTAAATTATACTTTTCGTCTAAATTATTGGGGGGCCAAAAGATATGTTGGTCCCCCTGTCAAAACATTGGGGGGCCTGGCCCCCCTGGCCCCCCTGCTCCTACGCCCATGAGATGCATATCACCTTTAGTTCATGAAAATTACGAGGTGTCCATTTTACATGATATAAATACACAGTTTCCCCAATATCGACACCTAGCCAAAGGCAATTTAACACAGTTAAAAATAGTTGAGTCGCCCCCTACTCTCGCTAATCTTGGGATAACTTTGAAACGACTGGCTCCCTTGAGATGTCCCGCATTCCGGAAAGTGCAGACCGTCCGGGCGGGGATTTATCAGTCGCTTCGGTAATGCAAAAGAGGGAACTCGCTTTGTTTTGCCAGGAACAAATTTGTGGATTTTGAACGTTTTTGAAGAAAAACGAGGTTTGATTGAGCTAAATACTTTATTGTATTGATGTATATTGGTACTTTTCTTGCTTATGCATTTACCGTTATCTAGAAATTTGCGTAGAATTTGTTGTTTAAACCTTGCTAATAAGAGTTTCGCAGTTGTCTTGGATAGTGTCAGTGACAAATTGTGCTATATAAATAGATTAGCTGCCGGGCTGAGGTCCCGGACAAAGTTTGCAGAATTGAGGTTCCGGCCAAAGTTTGCAGAATAGAGGTCCCGGCCAAAGTTTGCAGAATTGAGGTTCCGGCCAAAGTTTGCAGAATTGAGGTCCCGGCCAAAGTTTACAGAATTGAGGTTCCGGCCAAACTTATTGCAGCGTAACGATGCTAGGTGTTCCGATTGTTACATGAATGTTTGTAAGCAAACTTTTACATGTTAACAAGAAATTCAACTGATTTAAGCCCAAAAAGTGTCTTTTGACGATCTTTTTATCGGTGATAAAAAAATCTGATTTGCGATAGGCAATGGTCACAGGGTACAGGGAGGTATATAAGAAAGGGGAGGCGAATGTTGATGAACTTTTCCGATTATCCTCGCCTCGGCGAGATAACGCGAGAGCGTCCGAGATCGAATCAGCGCCATTTTGTAATTTCGTAACGAAGCGGCCCGAAACATCGTTTTTACAAGTTAACACATATTTACTAATTATATTGTGTGTTTTATTTGTAACAGAACATATTTGAGTAATTATTAAAGTTAAACCCGCACGAATTAGTCATGGTTAACGCGTGAAAACCAAAATAAAGTGCATTTTAAATTTATTGATAAATCGGCCCGCCGCGAACAGAATTAAATTCGCGTTTGATCGATCAAACGGTGGCGGTGGAGACGGTCGTGTTTTTGCAGAGCGGAAAATAACTGAGTTTTATTAAATTTTTAGTGCTGTATATTGATTATTTTACAACGGTTATGGTTTTATCTAATGTGCAAACTGGTTATTTATAAATGTGCAAAGTGTGGTAAACGCTGAATGGTGTATATAGTGCAGGAAAGTGAACTTTCATAAAAGTCATTGTCTGTGTTCAACGAACAAAGAAGCCGCCATCTTGAATTTTTGGCGAACTTTCGCAAACTTTGTTAGATTTCGACCCGAAATATCCTGTTCTGGGCGACGAAGTTTTGTGCTGAACAATCAACTAAAGTAGGGATGTAGCCATCGCAAAGTATTTTAAATTTTAAACATATTTTAACACTTTTATCGACTCTTAGAATTTTACCATTAGCTCGACATAGAGAACTCTTAGATTTTAAACTGGAAGACTTTTAGAAGTAGTCTTTAGCAAGTGAGAGCGACTCTCCGGTTATACTTTTTATCAACAAACTTTTAGTAATTTTAGTTCACGTGGTAGAGAGATTACGGACCTCATACAGTTTCCGAAGACGGCATCATGGCGAATTCCAAGGACCAAGCCGGCGAGGGTGGAACTGGGGCACTGGTGATTTCAGCACCGGGAAGCAGACCTAGAAGAAGTGCACGGCAAAGGGAAGTATCCGTTGTTACTACTGATTATGAACTTAACCTTGAAAAAACTGTTAATAAGAAAATCAGCGCAGCCCTGCGACCCTATCACATTGAAGGCGAGCTGAAAGGGGGCGGTTTCGTTATTACCGCCGACGCAGCTACATTTGAACTATGCAAACAAGCTGCATTGTCCTATTATCAAACTCTCGATGCAGACAGTGGAAATGTACACATATCAGAAACCAAAGACCGTTCACATAAAAATGTAGTGCACACTACCATCAAAATCAAGAATACCTACAGTTACACCGTTAATATATATAATACTACATGCTCTTTTCTTATAAATGGCAAAGATCTCGTGCAGTTCAACGACAGAGACCTCCCCAAGCTGGTTGAATTGATGAACTCGGCCACACTTGACGGTGCACCGGTGGACATTGCTGGAATCAACAAGACCCTAGTCACAGAGCTGGAAAGGCTGAAAAAGAGTAAGATGTGTGAAGCTGACAATGACAATGAGGAGAAAGGTAACATTCGTAACATATTGCCGCCGGATATCCCGCGGGATGAGACAACCCCTCCCGTAGGAATCGAATGCCTGAAGTGTCGTAGAAAATGCATGACACGTGGTGTATACTGTACCAAAACTGGACACTGGATCCACTATAGATGTCTCAAACTATCAGACTCAGAAATAGCAATCCTAGAATCAGAAAAAGATGATAACCCCGATGAACCAAGCCCCTATACATGTAAATTATGTGCAAATACTGTAGTTCAGCCTCAGGCGAAGACCGATGTAAGTTCTAGTAGGACAAATATTACGCAAACTAAAGTGAAAACTATTGTAGGCAAAAAACTCTCTGAAACAAGGTCTCAAACTAACCGTTTAACGGTGCCATCCATATCACATACTGACAATGCCCGGGCAATATTGAATGATGAGGAGTCGCGCAGAGGAGGCGAAGAGTCGCATGCTGACTGTTGCTATGTTTGTAGTGCCTCAATTGACAAAGAACCAAAAACATGTGAAACCTGCAATGGATTATGCCATGAGCAATGTGTGATTACTAACTCTGATAATATAACATTTACATGTATTTCATGTACAGGCATCAGCCAACAACATAAACTAAATGATCAACAGGGAGCTACCAGTCGACCCGACGCTAGTGGAGTAGAAGATTGCATGAAAGACCCACACCAGGATGTCAGTCGTGAGTTAAAACAGAAAGATCACAGAATACGTAAGTTAGAAGCAGATATGAAAATTAAATCCAAAGAAGTGGAATTATCTGTCAGACAAAACTCCAAGCTGGAGGCACGAATAATAGAACTCGAAAATACAAACGAGGAAAATAATAGAACCATTAAAACTCTGGGAAATAGAATAAGGCAGTTACAAACACTTTCAGACTCTGTAAATATACCAGCTACTGCCGAGCGCGCTGATTCACACCAGACCAGTGAAAATGACAAGTTAATGAACTCAGTTAGGGAAAAATTTACTAGCTTTGTATTAAAGCAAGTTGATAAGCAGATTGACAAACTGGATGGGTTATTAGATAGTACTTCAACACAACCCACCACTTATGGGAATACCCCCACAGCTCGTGATCAAAACTGGAGGCAACCTGAGGTGGCCCCTCGTAATATAAACATTCCGCAGCAGGGTGCACGTAAAAGACCGTTTGACGCTCGTAAACCATATTCTAGTTTTCCAGAGAACAGAGGCAACTGGCGTAGTGACAGACAGGCAGCTAGACCAACCCATGAAGCAGGCCCAGACAACATGAACTGGCGGCGACCCACCGTTCCAAAGGGGTATGTGGCAGTCCCAACAGGCAATCTCCACTCTGCCCTGGAAGGTCAAGTCCTGAGATACAGTGTACCACAGACGGGAGAAGACCTTGGTCCACATAAGCCAAAACAAAGTAAGACTGACCAAGCTATAGAGACTCCTGAAAATGCTGGCCCACCAAACCATACGATGAGCTCCATCCCCAGCGACAACTCTGGCACCCGAAATATCGAAAAACAAACCATTAACACTGAGCCGAAACCTACTTCAAGTGCTCCGAGACGTGCATCTGAGACCCAACCGTGTAGTATGGAGGACCCAAACCTGATAGACCTTACCGGTGAAGACCACCATTCACAGCCCGAGAAGTTTATGAAAAGCGCACAGTCTTTTTTGTCCAAGGCTTGGACAAAGATAACGCCGAAATAACCCAGCCTGTCGTCGCAACCTCCTTCAACTGTAAAAATGTCCTGACAAGTGTACACGCGATAAATGAACTATTTAAAACTTCGCAATTTGTATTACTACAAGATACGTGGCTATTCCAAGGCAACACATACCTATTAGGTGAACTTTCGGATAAAATTAACTTTTGTGGCAAAGGTCCAGATTTCTACGATCCGATTTTACCAACCCAGCAGCCGCGTGGATATGGGGGAGTCGCAATACTTTGGGATAAAGACATTGACCATTTAGTAAAAGTTATTCCAGACGGTAATCAGCGAATACAGTGTATTGAACTGAAAACGAAAACAAACTTAGTATTATTAATGTCTGTGTACATGCCAGCTAGAGGAAACTTGGTAGCCGAAGCTGAATATGGGGAATGTATCGATGAATTAAATGAAATCTGCCAGAAATACGGCCCTACTCATGAAATCATTATCGGCGGGGATATGAACACTGACCTGTCAAGTGTAAACCAGAATAATCGTACAAAGCTATTGAAAGACTTTATTAATGAAAATGCATTAGTATTTGAAAACTGTGGAAAGACATATATTACTCCCGGTGGTGTAGACTGTACCGAGATTGACTACTTCCTTGTGAGATTAAACAGCAAGTCCAAATACAGTGGAAAGCGAATCCTGAATGACGAACTACTAAATGTGTCTGATCATTATCCTATCCAATGTTCTTTTATATGTACGCTAGCTGCAGCGGAAAAGACAAAGGTGAACTCCGGTCATAGACTGCGGATCAACTGGGAAAAGGTCGATAAAGAACAATACAGTAAAGTTATCTCAGATAAAATTATCGAGAATGGCACGGCGGAACTCTCTACAGTTGAGGAGATTGGCGACTACACAACCAAAACAATGAACATTGTAAAAACAACAGTGGAAGCATTCTCAACAAAAATACGCAAAATGAACTCTAAACCGAAGTTAAAGGTCTGGACTCAATCTATCGCGAGTGCGCTGCAAAAGCTGAAAGTCGCATACAGAACATGGAAATCACAGGGAAAACCCCAACATGATAATAACCCGCTGTTGATAGAACTGAAAAACTGTAAGAAAAACTTTCGCAGTGAATGTCGCAGTGAACATGCAAGAAGAAGAAATAACGATCAAGAAAATTTGATGAATGCTAGATCTAGTGATTCCCGTACATTTTATAAACTGGTTAATAAACAGAGAAAGTCGAAGTCCTGTGATATCGATGAGCTGAATGTGAACGGACAGAGTTATAAAGGCGCTGAAGTAGCAGAAGGTTTTAAGGCGCATTTCTCGGAACTAGCAAAAAAATCTGACAATCCACGTTTTAAAGCTGATTATAATGATATGGTCAGGAACGAAGTTAGCCACATAAAGGAACTTGTAAAACATAGTGATGTTGAAGAAGTATCTATGAATGAAATACAGAAAGCAATTGCGGATATTAATAGAGGCAAAGCAGCGGATTATTATGGTCTGACAATTGAAAGTATCGCAAATGGGGGAGAAGCTCTACATAAAGTTATTCTCGATATAGTGAATGCCATCTTCAAGACTGGAGAAGTACCAGAATGTCTAAAAACCGGACTATTGACTCCAATATATAAAAACAAAGGTGAAAAATCTGACTCTTGCAATTTTAGAGGAATAACTGTTTTACCAGTGGTTGAAAAAATTATCGAGATTGTGATTAAAAACCGTATCAGTGAAACGATGGAAGAAAACCAGAGTGTATATCAACGGGGCTTCTCCGCAAACACGTCTCCATTGCATGCTGCACTCATAGTCGAGGAAGTAACGCGGGACAGTAAAGACCATAAGAGGGAACTCGACCTGATTCTACTCGATGCAAAGAGCGCTTTCGATGTGGTGGACCATGATCACCTGCTGCGACGCCTGTACCAGGAAGGAGTCAACGATAAACATTGGTTAATTATTGAAAACCTCCATAGAGGAGCTCAGAGTGTTGTCAAGTGGTCCTCAAAACAGTCAGCACCATTCCATATTCATCAAGGGGTACGCCAGGGTGGCGTCCTTAGTACAAACCTCTACAAGATCTACATAAACCCATTATTGAAGCAACTTGAACTCTGTTCAGCTGGCTATACAGTTGGCAATATTCGCTGCAACGCATCAGCATGTGCGGATGACGTTACTCTCAATTCTACGACACCTCGTGATACCAGGGTCCTGATCGACATTGCGGAGACATTCTCAGACCATGAGAGATACGTTCTTCAACCAAAGAAGACAGAAGCCTTGAAAATCCTACCGAATGATCGAAAAGTGAGTGAAAAAGAACTCTTTACATTATATGACTGTGAAATTACTAATACGGAAGTAAGTACCCATCTTGGGATAAAACGCGCAACTTCTCTGAAGAAAACTGCAGAAACTAACGTTGATAGTAACATTCAGAAAGCCAGAAGAACCGTCTACAGCTTCTTGTCGGCAGGATTACATGGAACTGGGGGTATCGACATCCTTACAGCGCTGCATCTGGTGAAGTGTTACGTGAGCCCAGTTCTGACTTATGGACTTGAAATTATACTCCCAAATAAGACACTTATCACAAAGTTAGAGCTATTCCAAAAACGTTTATTGAAACAGTTATTCACATTACCAACCAACACATCAGACGCGGCTATATATATCTTGAGCGGCTTCCTACCGGTTGAAGGGCAGATTCACAAGAAAGCGTTAACCTTATACAACAACGTATGTCTACAAGGCGAAGACGCAGTTGAAAGACGACTGGCTGAGAGACAACTTACTGTAAAATCTGTGAAAAGTGCAAGTTGGTTTGTGGAAATCAGACATTTATTCTGGAGATACGAACTTGGTGATCCAATCCAACTCCTGCAAGAACCTATCAAGAAAGAACAGTGGAAAAGATTAGTGAACAAGGCTGTGGGTGAATATTACCAGAGAGACTTTGTGCAACAAGCGAAATCTAAAACTACATTGAGGAACATCAACCCAGAAGCCATCAACCTGAATAAACCGCATACGTTACTACAAATCCCGCCTGCATCTTCATACGATTCTAATCGTCTACCAATCAAGCTTAAGCTGCTGACTGGTGTATACGTCCTTCAAGCGACTAGAAGTGCCTTCAACCAGAACGCTGTTGATGCTACTTGCAAGTTGTGTGGTAATGAACCAGAAACTTTGATACATTTCGTGTTAAAATGTGACTCTTTAAAGACTATAAGAAACTCTATCATCGGAGAAATCGTCTTCGAGGCTGAGCAACTGGGACTACCCTGCTGGGAGAACCTTGTCGACAGTGCCAAGATTAAAATCATATTAGACTGTACCCATCTGTGGGATCATACAAACATTAGAAAGCGGAACATTAATATCCTGAAGGGAGTCGACTTTCATTGCCGTAGACTACTATTCAACATTCATAATGAGCGCTACAGAATTCTGCAACACATTGGTATAATTGATAGAAAACAAAGCACAAAACTCCGTCGTACCCAGAATAGCTAACACTGAGCGTTTTCAGTAAACTTAATAATATAGACATTGTGTGGTGAAGGATTTACGATTCCCCTGACGTGAGGATATATCACGGTTCTCCTATAGAGGAGGTGAAGACTTGGAATACAGAATGGCGGCAATTAGAATTTGTCATAATGTTGCAGTGCAAACTGTGAAGTGCTGGTTGCAATATTTAAATCAATTACCTGCTACATTTGTTCCTAATACATGTATCTTGGTCAGGGATGTGTTAATTTGTTTATTTTCGCTTGTTACTGTTCACAATTAATTGTAAAAAATAGAGTCGATGAAAATCGTTAATGGCGGCCGAGACCCTCAAAGTGAAGAGGTGATAAAATTTAAACGCATCTAGTGATGTTGAATGTGCATAATTTAGCTTAATTACCCGCTGTATGTGTACTTAATAGATATATATTTGCAATGGATATGTTTTCTGTTCATTTTCTCAAGGTATCGATCATTTTTAATGGTGAAATAAACAGTGTCCAAATTGACTCAAATAATCGCATAATGGCATCCAATAATGACAAATTGGTGTCAAATATTCCTTGATATAGAAATCTGGCTTTCTCTGGGATCAACCTCCATAGAGCAACAACCTGCTTCAAGCAATATTATCTAATATATAGACGAGAGTGAACAAAAAAACGAAACAGCTAGGTATTGCTCTAGAAATGTTGCAATGTAACTTTACATATTGATGGTTTACAATCCAAAATGAATGAACCAGCATGACAATAAAATGGTTTTTATTCATAAACAAAACTTACACACACTATCACCATGAGAGAGAACTTCAGAGGATAGCAGTTTCATATATTTTAGTAGTCACGTGACCCCCTGGGTTTCAAATACAGATATTACACACCTTCCTATTTTCGATAATTATATTATTTCATAAACCCCGTATCTACATAATACACTTGCACGCAACCAGTTAGTTATGTAACATTATTGTGTTTGTAATTCACAATATTGCATCTTTCCATCTCATGTGCATTCACCATAGCAACCATAAATGCATGATCTATATCTGATCTAATCAGTTTTCATAGTGTTTAATTGGCACAGCCTGTGTTTATTAATTAATATCAAACAAATATTACAATAAGCTACTGATCACAATCATAGCTACTGTATAAATGTGACAGATGGTGAGAGCATATACTGATTGGTTGTATATTGGTCCTTATTGGATCCCCACTGTGTAAACTGGTTGGGTTTAAACACCTATCAAATTCAATTTAAGTACAATGTCAAGAATTAAGTCATGTAAACTCTTAATTTTTATGAAGTATTACCAAATGTGTCCCTGTGGGGAAAAGAATACATATTTAAATTTTTTTTATTAATTTCTTCAAACTATTAAATTTCATTTAATCATAGGAACCTTTTTTTTCAGAAATAAGATGCAACTGTTATTCACATCGAAACAACATCATACGATTAGGGGGACGGACATTACACATAAACTTTCTATTTTCTCAATAATTTTCCAATAATTAGGAGTTAAGTCTAAATATGAACTTATATCATGATGTCACTATTATTAATACATTACATAGTGTGTTTTATGAGAATAGTTTTCTATAAACTCTTAAAAATCTGACAGCGGACGGACATTACACTTTTTGACACAATTTCACTTTTTTGTAAAATTATAAATACGGTAATGATTTATGGAAATTCTGCTACATCATCATTGTGTTTATCTGATTACCTTTTGATAATGTACAATATATTGTTTTTCTAAAATGCTTTTGAAAAGAGAATAAGAATGCTACAAATTTCAAGAATTGGGACCGTAACACAGGTAATAATCTTTGTCAGGCTATATAAAAGGGTAAACAGACCATGCTTTGTTCGAAGATGTCCCCGCAATCCCGAAATAGTTGAATAAGATTTATCACATTTATTACATTGGTATATTTTTTATTTCACTTTTACATCTGATGGTTTACTGGTAATTTCGTAGTCGGAATCTATTTCACTGCACGTGTACTCACCAAGGAGATCGTCCAAATTAAGGTCCTCAAAATCACCTTTTCCGTAAACCATAATTTATTATTTAGTGGATTTGAAATCTTAATACCTAACTGTACGACGGATACTTTGGAAAATGATATCAAATTGATTCATATTGTTTTTTTTACTAATGTACCACGTGAATACTCGTGAAAAGATCGGCATTTTTTAAAAAAGAACGCGTGGAGTTATTATCGCATAATTAAAATTATGGACGATTAAATTGAAATTAAATTGTTAATTGCCTTAACAATTTGTACTGATCAATAGCTAATTATCATACAACACAGGGCTATCAATTAACGATTAACGTTCCAGAGGTACCAAACACAGGGCAGTACTTAACACCTTTGTCAAATACCCCGGTACCGCTTGCCTATTAATGAATTTATTAAGCGCGGATACAGCCCTGGTAATTTAATTGCTTAGATTAGAAGTAAACAAAAAAATGAAACAACAGACAGAGGCTAGGCAGAATTAAACATTATTTATGACGAGAATATCATCGGCCCCACGGGCAATTCACACAAATGCACAATCGCAACTTTTCAGGAGAATCCAAAAAACAAATATCTTAGATCTATCTGCATAAATATGTTGGAAAAGAAAAAACGTTACTAGATCTATATTTATTTCGGCCAAAATTTCGGAAAGGTTTCATATATATAGGCCTACAGGGTACTCCTGTCACGGACACTTGATGCACTTTTTAATATAACTTATAATTAAAAAATGACCTTACAAAATTATCGGGGTTAAGATAATATATGAAAAAGAATCATTTCAATAATCTATTATTAATCACCGCGCAATAAATAAACGCACGTAATAAAACACGTAGATCTACACATTAAATTAGCGATCGCATAAAAAGCTGTATAATGCCGTGAAAATCCTTTTCGCTCTTTTTATCTTTCCACTTATTAGTGATTACGCTCATTAAATTCCTTGCGCCCCGTTGAGCATACTCTTATCAGTTTATAAGCAGACGATATTTTCTACGGCGAGGATAATCTTATCTCGTCAGTGTACTGTATAGGGAGTCACCAATCCTTATATGTAATTCCTTGCAGGGTACAGTATCAACAGACAAGAGTAGTTTCCCTTATGTAGTAAAATTTTTATCGGCACTTGAAAAGGTGAATGGAAAGTTGTTAATACCATGAAATATATAGCATGTCCACGAAAATCAACCCTTTTTCTCGTTATTTGCACCAATAACATCCATAAAACACTCAGCGATTCGTTTGTCCGACAATTTTAACACGACGTTGCGCACTTTAAATTCCACAACACGGCTATTTGTTGTTGATATGTAAATCGCATTTCCCTATCGACCAATCAGAATACTCGATGGAATGAGTTTCTAGAACAATGGAGGATGCTGGGAGATCTTCGGCACTATTTAGTTTTCACAGTGGTGTACACTGGTACGCGTGAAACCAATTACACTGAGCTCGCTCGGTTGAAACTAAAAACGAAAAATTAACGAATATTTGTGGACAAATCGAGCTGATTTTTCTTGTAAACTGATAGTTGATTACTTACGAACAGAATACGATAAGTTATGAATTTTACTGCTCGCTTAGCGATTCGCACAACGTTAGCCTATGAATTTACACAGTTGTTGCGCTCATCTATACGGGCGGTATACGCGTACCGGATACTCACAGTTATGTTTACATTGGATTTTCGGAAATTACACATGCCGATTTATTTATCGATTTATTGACTATAAGGACCAATATTATCAGGTATTCTGTGCCATTCGTTTATTTTTATTATATTTTACATGTTCATATTGTATGATGGTAGACAGTCATAATGAAACCGAAAGACCCTGTTTGGAATTTTTTTGATATCACTGAAGAAAATTCTAAGAAAAATGCTAATTGTACAAGTATATATATATGTGCTAATTAAACCAGTTTCACGATGTTTTGCTTTACTTATGGCTTAGCAATTGTTTCATCTCATTGCCAGCAATTAATTGTAACAAAATCACCATTAATGAACAAAATACAACTGAAAAACTTCTTATTACCCAGTATTGCCCACTTCAGTCAATTTTAGGAGTATTGCCCAACCCGGGTTATCCCCGGTTTTCCCGGACGGGTAGTTGCCAACCCTGCTTTATATGGTATAAATAAATTTATTTGATAAAACCATCATACAATTATTAAAATTGTTAAAATTCTGTTAAATGATTATATTAAATCAAAATTTTACCTGAAACATTTTATCAAATTAAGCGAGTTTAACTCCCACTTAAAGCGACTGGCTAATTTCTTATTTGAAACAGTGATGGTGTGTAAATGTATTTCTAGGGTTGACAGATATAGCTTCTGAATCTGAAGGGATACTTTTATACTTTTGGATAAATTGTAACCAATAAAAAAGTATGTAGTGCTAACAACTGACAACGGGTGTATTTTATCTATTTTATTTTTACCAAGTTTCGGCTTATCACTAAGCCTTCATCAGGGTGAAATATAATATTTTTGGATAAATTGTATAGTAAACTGTGTTTAACAATACTAAATAGCCAACAAAAATTTGAGAAAATGACCTTTTAAACCAAATGTTGAGGTTAAAAATGACTTTTTGGAATTTGCATTGGTTAAAAGTTTTTAAAACCCCATCTCCCGGCCGAGTCAATTGATATTTAAGACTAGTAAGTTCATGATAGCAGTAAATTGACAAACTATACATATAAGCATCAAACATAGATTCTATACCAGTCAGAGTGGAGTCCTATAGTAGCAAATTTGCTACCTATTCTTTTCAAATTCATATTATCACCTGTTCCTAGCCTGAACCCCCAGGTCCTGTTTCCACTTCAGTTACCTGGCTAATAGCTAAAATGTCAATGTGGAGACCACCACCCATATAGATATATTACAGTGCAGACTAGCATTTTACAGTGGGGTGTTAATAGCTAATGGGTGCATACAACAGGAGAATACAGAAATACTGAAAACCAATAACTTATTGTGCTCAATTAAAGTCCCCTGAGTTAGCAAGTGGTAGAAATTTGCGAAATTTAGTAGCTATGAAAATGTTCAAAACATTAAAATTGACATCACGCAAGACTTATAACACAAACATTTTAATTTTTAGTCGCGAATATGCTGACAATTTGCAAAATGCGAAAGTTAGTATTCGTGAAAGTAAATTGGTTTACAGTACATAGGATTACAACATGTAGCAAGAAATAATAAGATATAGATGCATCAAAAGCAAAAAATATTCAAAGCAAAAAGCAATTATTGTACACATTACTATTTGTATATTACAGGGTTCTCACAAATATTCTAAGACAAAATTCCCTGATTTTTCCCTGACCAGACAGCAGTTTCCCTGACTTTTTCGAGCGCTCAGCCTTTTTGTTAGAGCAAAATAGCGCAATATTACAGTGAAAAGGAGGTTATATTTGCTTTATAAATGTAGTCCTGAACAAAAAATTTCAGGTAGCAGTTTATGGGTGACGTTATTCATAGATCTCCATTTGTGAAGTTTCTCACAAATGCTACCAGAAATCCAACCCTCAAAAATGACTTTTTGTTATTTACTTTTGTGTCCTATTACATAATAATAAATTAATGAAACTTTAGAGTAGTGTTGCCTTTTAGAATATATTCTATGCATCAAGTGGGGTGACAAGAAGCCTAATGACCAATTTCACAAAAATGTGGTTATTTAACTTATTTATTTATTAGACCCAATCTAAGCAGAAACTGGTTACAACACAATTAATCAAAGTAAAATGACTGGTCGGCCCCCTTCCAGAAAAAGCTACCCTCCTGAGAAAATATTCTTGATATGCGCATGACACACGTTTAATATAATTAATAAAAAATTATTATGTTTGTACATCTTCTTGCAAAAAAGAGTTTACAAAGGGAACAGATATGCTGTACTGATCTGAATTTAAAAGATAACATGTTCAGTTCTATTCCGTATAAAACTATTACTCCTGGTGCTAAGAATAAGTCATTTAGACCCGGTAAACCCTGGTGGAATACTACTCTATCTGTACTATGGTCTTCGGTATCAGTAGCGGAAAGGAAATGGTTGTCTTGTTCCAACACTTGTTTAAAGAAAAAGTTTAAATCAGATTATTCTATCATTCGTAAACAATTTGACCGTGAAGTCCAGAAAGCAAAGAGATTTTACTGGTATTCTATGCAAAATGATTTATTACATGAGTGTAATGTTGACCAAACTAAATTTTGGAAATCCGTCGGAAGATTCGTTGGTGTTTTAGACCCTGTTTCACATTCGTCAATACCTTTGACCTGTTTCACGCTTGTTGTTGACAGTTTTATTACACCAATTAAATGGGGAATTAAAAGATGTTATCACAACAAACTATCAGTAATTAGACCTTTAATGGGATTAGTGGTGGTCTGCATGATATTCCCTGAGGCTAAAGTGAGATTATATGGGTCCAAGTTGAAGTGTGAATACGAGAATTTATGAGACTTGTCAGTTTGATGGAAGATGAAATACTAAGTTACCCTGATTAATTTCCTTGGATTATAATTTTATTGACAAATTTTATTAGCAGACATTTTGATAAATCTACCCGTAAATGTGGACAAAGTCGACTGACAGCGTGACCCCTGCTATCACTAGTTTTGAACTTAGATCTCTTGAGTGAGAGTCAACAAACACATCCACAGAACCATGCAATGCTTAAAATATATGAATTGGTAAGGACATACTTCTATATTATAGTATGATCCTCAATTTTTTGCGGGGATATACCCTGCTTATTTATAGACTGTTTACAATATGATGTCACTGTCAAAAACCATTGGTCGGATAGTAATAACGATTAAAATGAGTTGACAAAAACTTACAGAGAAAGACTCCCGTGTGTACTTCTTGTGTATTTCATGGGTGTAATTACTCATAATATAACAGTCGTTCAGTTCAGTATATCAAGTATAACAATACATTTACTACAGTTTGTATTCGGGCCGAGTTGGACCGGCCGAGTTGGTAATCGGGCCGAGTTCGTTATAGGGCCAGATAGCGTAGCATCAAGGGGAGAGGGAACTCCAGACTAGAGTTGACCCTGAATCACACAAATACATTTAAATGTCTTTATTTACATAGACACCGTTTACTGTCGTCTGTATCGTTGATAAAGAGTGAAACGAAAATGTTGAAATATTTGCACAGAAGAACATTATCAAATAATATATGATACCAACTAATCGTAGGGAAACCAGAAGTTCTATTTAAAGACCGAATTTCCCAGTTATTTTTAGAATTGGTTTGACCCAAGTTTTACTAAATTTAGATCAAGTCACCTTTTTCTTTCAAATCTTTTTTATTCATGTCATTTGTGTTTGGGATAACGAGCGAGTATGTGATATCTGGTTAACCCTCGTTCCTCTAGGTAAGTGAACACTTTTATTGTCTGCATTTCCCTGTCTTAGAAGTTAGAATGAGAAGGTTGTCAGTACAAAATCGATATTTTGAGAAAACAACAAAAATATGTCCGAAAATTACTCTTTAGTTATTACTGTATATAGATCTAGATCTACTATAAAGAAACCTGTTAAAACTTCAGTTTGGTCAATATGACAAGTTCCGATTTTCATGAAAATAGGCTCATAAGACGTGCATTGTACAGCTATTTGTAAATACAGGGTGATCACTAATACACTTAAGGTTAATTTGAAGAGAAAAAAGTGTGTATTTTTCTTCAATGAATTAAGGCAGTGGCTAGATTTAAGGTACCTCCTAGCTTTGACTGTCTAGAATTACGGAAGTCTTTATATCGAGTGCAATTAAACATAGGGGGATCCTAGGGGGGTGGGCGGACCCGGCGTATGCCCCCCCCCCCCCGAAAATCGCCAAAGTAACGATTTTTTTGTGTGAAATAGACTAGTAATATGTGATTGGCATTTAATTCTTTGTGAAAAAATATTTAATGTGATATTTTCGTGCTCAATTAACTTTTATCTATAAAAGAAGGGACACACACCTGTTGAAAGAGTTTTGCATTTGAGAAAAAGAAATTGCGAGTCAAAGTTAGCACCAGTTTCGAAATTGCTATTGCAGCACTAATTTCCATTTTAAATAACCCTTACAATTTAAACCCCTTCACATTTAGGTGCATAAGGACAATCTTAAGCGACACATCTATGGCCACAGCGCCTAGCCACTCACACAAGAGTAAGACATAGAACCATACAGTACATCCTCATCCCCAAAATTTGATGCTACAAAGACGCCTATATACTCAATCACTCCGCAATGAATGAAACACTGTAGACTTTAAAGACTTAAATTAGCTTGGTTTTGTAGAAAAGCTTGACCTATTTACTAGCAAAGTAAGACCACCAGAATGCACAGATTGATCCCTCGTTTCGAAAGTTTTCCTGTGAGACCATGCCTCCCCGGACCCCTACATTTCCAATAAGATTCTAAATATCATTAATTTTGTAAAGCGAGTTTTTGTGAAACTCTGATTCAGTGCAGATAACTTTACATCTTTTTTTTTGCTCGATTCGCTCGCAAATTAACTGGAATCTATAAAAAATATGTCAACACACATTGTTTGGGAATACATTATACAGCCCTTTTTTAAAATACAAACGTCTTCACATTAAACATTCAATCTCAAAATTGGGCACTTGTGACACTTCATTAGGATTAATCCGAGGACTGCAATTTTCTGTATTTAACAATAAAACGTGTCCTGTTAAATACGAAATAAGGTATCTCCGAACCCCCAGAATGCACCAGATTGACCCATTGTTAAGAATTTTTTCCCGGGGAAGCATGCCCCAGGTCCTCCCTACTTCAACTGGCTAACTTCCAGTTACCACGTAATAACTAATTTACCAACTCAGTTGTTATGTATTGTATAGATATAACAGAAATATGCTTCCATGAAGGAGGTATTGTTATGTTAATGACGCTCCTACTCCTAGGCCCATGCAGGACTTTACCCAGACCCCAGCAAATTTCTTACGCCCCCTCTAAGGCCAAAAAAAAATAGGTGTGGTTAGGGTAACATGCCTCTCAAAAATAGGTAGGGTAGGTAGGGATTTTTTTTTTTTGGAGGAGGAGGAGTTACAGGTGGCACTAAAATGCCTAGAAACCTTGTTGTTGTTCATTAAAAACAATTGCATCAACTCGGTACTTGATACTAATCATTTTAATGGTACTTTGTGTGTGTCAAGAGCTAGTAAATTAGTAAAAAGTCAGTGTTTTTATCCATATTGACTCATTACTCAGGGCCTCCGCTGGCTATTTTTTTCTTGTAGTCGAAACTTTAGCCAATTGACTAAAGTTATAGCCAACCTTAAGCCACTTATAACCAAAAAGCCAAACTGAATTAAAAATGACTAATGTATATATCACGGAGTACAGATATGACATAAAGCCAATGTCTTCTGTTTTTTCAACGTCTTTTAATTAATTTAGCTGTATTAATTCATAACAGCATATGTTTAAAGTGATAATACTTTATATTCAACAACTCGCTGTTTCATTCAACTACTGCTAGCGCTACGAATTGAAATTCGCATTACATCAGCAATAGTTCATCTTGTAACAATCATGCTGAATAACTTCTAGTGAGTTGCTTATATTGTATCAGCCAAATGCTGGACTAGAACCCATGATCCCCTGTCTGTAAGTCAGGCAATCTACAAACTGAGCTAACTGTGCTACTGACACAAGAATCATAACAATAACAAATGAACTTATCAGGGAGGTACAAGGTCCAACTACTCACACTTTAACAAAAAATTCTGAAAATACTTGAATAAGCAGTTGAACACAGCAATTTCCAGCATTCATTAGAGTCCTAGTTTACTTTTAGATTTAATTCTACACTTTCCTAGGTGTCTAACTATAATAAACAATGTTTTAAAACATATTATAATGTTATTTTAATAAAAATAAAAAGAATAATTGAAAGAAAAAAACTTGTTGTTTTATTGTCCAAATCTGATTTTATCCGGATACGACTCAAGTTCCTAAAATAATAAATTGCTTTGGACATAAACTGGTTTATTTTTAGCCATTAATTCACCCCTTATTATTGTTTAAAAGGTTATTACCATTTAAAATATGTCTATTGATAGCTATTAAACATATTTTATATCGCTCAACTCATTCCATAGAAATGTGTGTAATTATGACCGTGACCAACTCTCCAGACTCGTCTGCTCTTTTGTTTACCTTCTAAAGTTTAAAACCACGATGATAAATGGGTCAATTAAGATGTTTTTCACACTGTTACATAATTAGTTTGGATTTAATTGGATTAAAGGTCTGCTATAGGTTTGTATAGCTCGGGACGATTTTATGACCGCTGGTGTGTAAGAAGTTAACTCGATCTACTCCAGTTTGACTGTTAGTTGTAAGTTTATGACACCTCCGATCTTTATTCAGACCTTGATTACGTAATTTGGGGGTCAATACAGGACACACTTTCTTTTATTGATGAAGGGGCACTGGTTATCGAGTTTCCAATACCAATTGGAGATAAATAAACGGAATGGTACGATTTTATGGCCGATTTTTAATTTTTTTTTTTTGGAACCAATAAAAACGTTAGGGTCGGGTCGATTTTATAGGTAGGGTCGGGTTTCCCTAACTGTATCTATTTTTTTTTAGGCCTAACCGAAAATCCTGGATCCGCCAATGTTAAATACCTTTTTTTACAGAAAAAAAAATCCAAGAATCATACACCGTTTTGTTGCTTTTAGTTCGCACTATTTATCTATTTGAATATTTTTCCGGTACCTTATTGTTGTCGAGCCCGCTGGCGGTGAGCTCGATATAGTTGTCACAATGGCTGTTCAGTGTATGTGCGTCCGCCCGTCCGATTTTGTCCGGGCTGTTTCTTTATCATTCAATGGGTGATTTTGAAATACATTGGCACAAATGTTCCCCGTGTTGTGGCTGCATGTCGCGCCCAAGACCAGTACCCCTAGCTTGAAGGTCAAGGTCACTCTTGGAGGTCAAAGGTCCAAAATGGGCATAGTACTGCTTGTCCGGACCATATGTTCTTCATTTGTTGGGTGATTTTGTTTAAATAACTTGGTATAATTGTTAAACAGCATGAGGTGGTGTGCAGTGCGCAAGATGCAAGTCTCTAGCTTAAAGGTCAAGGTCACGATTAGAAGTCAAGCATCAACAATGACCATTATAGACCTTGTCCGGGCTGTATCTCACTCATACATTTACACATTTTTAAATAACTTGGCAAATTTGTTGAACACCATGAGGCGGTGTGCAGGGCGTAAGCTATAGGTCTCTGGCTCAAAGGTCAAGGTCACACTCAGAGGTCAAACTTCAAAAATTACCATTATAGGCCTTGTCCGGGCTGTATCTCACTCATGCATTGACCAATCTTTTTTATATTTGGCATGAATGTTCACCTTCATGAGGCAGAGGTTCATGACAGACTCCGAGGTTCATATCTCAAGGTCAAAGTCACAGTGGAAGGTCAAATTGAAGCTTGTCCAGACCATAACTTTGTCGTGCATTGACCAATCTGTCTTACATTTGCCATGAATATTCACCTCCATAAGCTGGAGTGTCATGCTCAATCCTCAGGTTCCTATATCAAAGGTCAAGGTCACAGTTGCAGGTCGAAGATTGTCTGGACCATAATTTTGTAATGCATTGACCAATTTTGCTTGAAATTAATCGGAGGGTCATGAGCAACCCCTGGTTCTTTTCTCAAAGGTCAAGTTCACAGTTAGAGGTCAAAGGTCAAATTGAAGTTTGTAGGTATAATTTATTCTTTATTCATGTTGGCGTTAGATGTAACTTAGTACATTAAAGTCAGTGCATTTTTTCTATATGCGCCGAGACTCGACATAATTTGCCCGAGGGCACAAATTTCTAGTTATCAAAAAATATTTTAAAAAGATAATTATATAATTGGTATGCACTTTTCAAAATGTCAGTCACTGTTATTTGTTGATAAAATATAAGAAACAATAGACAAATCAGTTGTCAGAGATTTGATCAAGGTCATGCCACCAGCCCTTTGTTAAAAATTGAAATGGTTTAAATGCATTTATTTGGAACAAATAAAATACATCAACATGAATTGCAATCAATGATACATGTTTGTATGTTAGACGAGGGGCTGTCTGCTAGGAGATGTTTTTTTTATAATTTCTGACTTTAATCTCCTCATAGTGAGTTACTCACTAAGTCGAGATTGTTTGAATAACATGTATGTGTGTAAGACTACTTTTAATAAATCTTAAATATTTTAGGGTATGGTGGGCCAGATGAACCAGATAGTTATTGGTTTGTAATAAATACGCCACATACCTGATTAAATCGGTTTATACCAGTCCTACTTAAAACTCAATTTATTATTTCTTTTTAAGTTAATAATTGAAGAATACAACTTATGAACGGATATGGGGAACATTATTTCAAACTTTAGTTTTTCTGCTTTAATAAACATTTTTTAATAAGACCCTTATTTTTCATACAAAAGAAAAGGCGTCTTTATCTTTCGTCTAGGCGTGATATAATGAAGCCGTGGGACATTGAATAGACTAGACGTGATATCATGTCACCGCGGGACATTGAATAGACTAGGCGTGATATAATGAAGCCGTGGGACATTGAATAGACTAGGCGTGATATAATGAAGCCGTGGGACATTGAATAGACTAGGCGTGATCTAATGAATGTAAAGAACCACTAAATGCCTCCGCGGACCAAGTGGTGATACACTCAAGTAGTCTTTAAAAAACTTTGGTTTGCCTGTAAATGGAGATATTTCTTGACAAATGTGGAGTTGAGTGATGAAATTGAGTTTAAATGGTTGGTAAATATGCATGTGGTGTAGTAAAACTGTAATATTTGTATTATTCCACTATTTTGTCCTTGATACCAAAGTGAAAGTAGACTAGGGTAAAACCCAGAACTCATAAATCCGGACATGCGTAAAAACGGATAGACCGTGTTTGAAGGACAAAAACTTTCTTAGAAGATACATGACCCCACTTTTTTATTGCATTATTTTGAAGCTTAAATGCCCCTCTTACAATGATATATGTGGTCTAGGTGGCCATAGACTAAAAAAAGTTGAAAATTGGGGCCTACTATGGCCAATTTGCATTGAGCTTTAGAGCAAATCTATTTGGTGGTTTCTAACCTGAAGCAGTGGGACATTGAATAGACTAGGCATGATATAATGTAGCCTAGGGACATTGAATGGACTAGGCGTGATATAATGTAGCCGTGGGACATTGAATAGACTAGGCATGATATAATGAAGCCGAGGGACATTGAATAGACTAGGCATGATATAATGAAGCAGTGGGACATTGAATAGACTAGGCGTGATATAATGTAGCCGTGGGACATTGAATAGACTAGGCATGATATAATGAAGCCGTGGGACATTGAATAGACTAGGCGTGATATAATGAAGCCATGGGACATTGAATAGACTAGGCATGATATAATGAAGCAGTGGGACATTGAATAGACTAGGCATGATATAATGTAGCCGTGGGACATTGAATAGACTAGGCGTGATATGATGAAGCTGTGGGACATTGAATAGACTAGGCGTGATATAATGACACAGTGGGACATTGAATAGACTAGGCGTGATATAATGACACAGTGGGACATTGAATAGACTAGGCATGATATAATGACACAGTGGGACATTGAATAGACTAGGCGTGATATAATGACACAGTGGGACATTGAATAGACTAAGCATGATATAATGAAGCCGTGGGACATTGAATAGACTATGCGTGATATAATGTCGCCGTGGGATATTGAATAGACTATGCATGATCTAATGATGTCAAGGGACATTGAAAAGACTAGGCGTGGTATAATGACGCCGTGGGACATTGAATAGACTAGGCATGGTATAATGACGCCGTGGGACATTGAATAGACTAGGCGTGGTATAATGACGCCGTGGGACATTGAATAGACAAACTCCTACAACAAAATAATCATTAAACATGTTCATTATCTTATACATGTAGCATGTAGGGTTCTAAATAACATGATAAAACTTGTTTTGATTTTGCATGTCTTCTTTATGACACATTTTCAGTCGTACACTCAGTGAAATATCGTTCTCTTTCAAAGTTACAAATGTTTAACGTGTAAGTGTATACCAATTGGCTAGTACACTAATAGTTTGTGAAGGGAAAATGAAGAATATACAAATAAGAAAAAATGAAATTGGATATTGAAGGCATCAGTCAACTTTTAAAAGTAGCTGAAAACAGAAAATAGTAACACAACTTCACGGAATAATGCCCACACCCAATTCACTATGAAATCAGTGATCCCAAGTGACCGAATGAAACGCAGCCAAGATGAGACCTAGTTCCTGACGTCCCCGATGCAGGATGACCTAGTTTCACAAATATATGCCATCACGGTGACCCAAGTGACCAAATGAGACATAAATACAACTTGACCTAGTTTACAAACACCATACACAGTGACCTAACTATAATACTTACTTCCCCAGCAAACTGGACAAGCCAAAACAGTTTAAGGGGATGGAGATGGCAACATAACCTTTTGCAAGAGCTTTGGCACGACAGATTTAAATATATTCATAAACAAACAAACTTCGTTATTTGAAATTCTGCAAAGATGTATTCAAATCTATCTAATTTCAGGTTCAGTTATGGGTGTTGATTACCAGACGTACCGGTCACGTGTAGGATGTTTCTCTTCAAAGGGAGATGCAGGCCACATACCGTCATTTGTTGACTTCAACATACTTGTCAAATGTGTCAGAGTTGCATTTGTAATCCGGGTATTGTTAACATTGTTCGGCATTGAACCAGCTCCAGGAACTATGGGTAAGTAAATAAGTTCTAACCAAAGCATTACAAGGACAACACCACACCACAAGGACAACAACACACCACAAGGACAACATCACACCACACCACATGGACAACAACACACGTCAAGGACAACAACACACCACAAGGACAACATCACACCACAAGGACAGCAACACTCCACAAGGACATCAACACACCACTAGGACACCATGACACCACATGGACAACATCACACCACAAGGACACCATGACACCACATGGACAACATCACACCACATGGACAACATCACACCACATGGACAACATCACACCACAAGGACAACATCACACCACAAGGAAAACACCACATCAAAAGGACAACAACACACTACAAGGACAACAAGACACCACAAGGACAACATCACACCACAAGGAAAACACCACACTACAAGGACATCATCACATCACAAGGACATTATCACACCACAAGGACAACATCACACCACAAGGCCAACAACACACTACAAGGACATCATCACACCACAAGGACAACATCACAACACAAGGACAACATCACACCACAATGACAACAACATACCACAAGGACAACAACACACCACAAGGACAACAACACACCACAAGGACATCATCACACCACAAGGACAACAACACACCACAAGGACAACATCACACCACAAGGACAACATCACACCACAAGGACAACATCACACCACAAGGAAAACACCACATCAAAAGGACAACATCACACCACAATGACAACAACACACCACAAGGACAACATCATAATACAAGGACAACATCACACCACAAGGACAACAACACACCACAAGGACAACATCACACCACAAGGAAAACACCACATCAAAAGGACAACAACACACTACAAGGACAACAAGACACCACAAGGACAACAACACACCACAAGGACAACATCACACCACAAGGACAACAACACACCACAAGGACAACATCACACCACAAGGAAAACACCACATCAAAAGGACAACAACACACCACAATGACAACATCATAATACAAGGACAACATCACACCACAAGGAAAACACCACACTACAAGGACATCATCACATCACAAGGACATTATCACACCACAAGGACAACAACACACCACAAGGACAACATCACACCGCAAGGCCAACAACGCACGACAAGGACAACAACATACCACAAGGACAACAACTCACGACAAGGACAACATCACACCACAAGGACAACAACTCACTACAAGGACAACAACACACCACAAGGACAACATCACACTACAAGGCCAACAACGCACTACAAGGACATCATCACATCACAAGGACATCATCACACCACAAGGACAACATCACACCACAAGGACAACATCACACCACAAGGACAACAACATACCACAAGGACATTATCACACCACAAGGACAACATCACACCACAAGGACAACATCACACCGACAACATCACAAGGACAACATCACACCACAAGGACAACGCACCACAAAGAAAACACCACACCACAAGGACAACAACACACCACAAGGACAACATCATACCACAAGGACATTATCACACCACAAGACAACATTACACCACAAGGACAACAACACACCACAAGGAAAACACCACATCAAAAGGACATCATCACACCACAAGGAAAAAACCACACTTCAAGGTTAAGCACATGTCTAACAAAACGACAATTTACCAAACTTTGCACTTGTTAATAATGGACCGGAGCGAACATTTTAGTGTAGATGTCTTATGCACTTTTTTGCTTGACTTGTAATGAATGAATGATATGGCAAACTATAAAGTTGGATTGTTGTATTATGTTTCAGTATTCAGCATTGGCATAGAGACTATAAAGTTGGATTGTTGTATTATGTTTCAGTATTCAGCATTGGCATAGAGACATCACCTTATCGTGTCCGATGTTTCGCCTCGTGTAGTGGTGTAGGTGAGATGGCAGTTACGCTAGATGTCTGTCTATTAGTAAAGTTGATAGGAGTTGTGCATTTTATACAGACACTGTTGATAATTGCCGGTATAGAGCAGAACCCCGGCCCTGTTGGTGAGTATATCAGTTGACATATTAAAGTTGTTTTCAACATGTTCAATTCAGAATTTGCAAAACATATTGATCTGGGATGGTATAAAGTCTCTAGTGGCACTAAGTGTTTAAGGTTGCCTTTTGTCGTACCATCTCTAGTGGCTCTAAGTGTTTAATGTTGCCTCATGTCGTACCATCTCTAGTGGCACTAAGTGTTCTAGGTTGCCTTTTGTTGTACCATTTCTAGTGGCTCTAAGTGTTTAAGGTTGTCTCATGTCATACTATCTCGTCTCTAGTGGCATTAAGTGTTTAATGTTGCCTCATGTCGTACCATCTCTAATGGCACTAAGTGTTCTAGGTTGCCTTTTGTTGTACCATCTCTAGTGGCTCTAAGTGTTTAAGGTTGTCTCATGTCGTACCATCTCTAGTGGCACTAAGTGTTTAATGTTGCCTCATGTCGTACCATCTCTAGTGGCACTAAGTGTTTAAGGTTGTCTCATGTCGTACCATCTCTAGTGGCACTAAGTGTTTAAGGTTGTCTCATGTCGTACCATCTCTAGTGGCACTAAGTGTTTAATGTTGCCTCATGTCGTACCATCTCTAGTGGCACTAAGTGTTTAAGGTTGTCTCATGTCGTACTATCTCGTCTCAAGTGGCACTAAGTGTTTAATGTTGCCTCATGTCGTACCATCTCTAGTGGCACTAAGTGTTTAATGTTGCCTCATGTCGTACCATCTCTAGTGGCACTAAGTGTTTAATGTTGCCTCATGTCGTACCATCTCTAGTGGCACTAAGTGTTTAAGGTTGTCTCATGTCGTACCATCTCTAGTGGCACTACGTGTTTAATGTTGCCTCATGTCGTAGCGGGGAGCGGTGGCCTAGAGGTAGGGCGAGCGCTTCGGGATCGAGAGGTCCCGGGTTCGATCCCCCTCTGGACCACTGGTTAAAATCTCCGAGCAAGACCCACAGCTCCACTCCACCATGGTGTAAAATGGTACCTGTGAGGGCAGTGTCTATTCCTGGGCGTCGCAGATCGATGTTGGCTGCCACACCACAGGAGAGGAATAGTCTCCCCAGGGAGACACGAGTGTAGGTTTCCATATGTAGCCCAATGACCAGGGGAGTTAAAATGTCAAAGGGTGCTTGAGCGGCCTAACAGCTGAAAAGAGCCCTAGAAAATTGGTAACTTAACTTTAAACTTATGTCGTACCATCTCTAGTGGCACTACGTGTTTAATGTTGCCTCATTTCGTACCATCTCTAGTGGTACCAAGTGTTTAAGGTTGTCTCATTTCGTACCATCTCTAGTGGTACCAAGTGTTTAAGGTTGCCTCATGTCGTACCATCTCTAGTGGTACCAAGTGTTTAAGGTTGCCTCATGTCGTACCATCTCTAGTGGTACCAAGTGTTTAAGGTTGCCTCATGTCGTACCATCTCTAGTGGTACCAAGTGTTCAAGGTTGTCTCATGTCGTACCATCTCTAGTGGTACCAAGTGTTCAAGGTTGCCTCATGTCGTACCATCTCTAGTGGTACCAAGTGTTCAAGGTTGTCTCATGTCGTACCATCTCTAGTGGTACCAAGTGTTCAAGGTTGTCTCATGTCGTACCATCTCTAGTGGTACCAAGTGTTCAAGGTTGCCTCATGTCGTACCATCTCTAGTGGTACCAAGTGTTCAAGGTTGTCTCATGTCGTACCATCTCTAGTGGTACCAAGTGTTCAAGGTTGCCTCATGTCGTACCATCTCTAGTGGTACCAAGTGTTTAAGGTTGCCTCATGTCGTACCATCTCTAGTGGTACCAAGTGTTCAAGGTTGTCTCATGTCGTACCATCTCTAGTGGTACCAAGTGTTCAAGGTTGCCTCATGTCGTACCATCTCTAGTGGTACCAAGTGTTCAAGGTTGTCTCATGTCGTACCATCTCTAGTGGTACCAAGTGTTCAAGGTTGTCTCATGTCGTACCATCTCTAGTGGTACCAAGTGTTCAAGGTTGCCTCATGTCGTACCATCTCTAGTGGTACCAAGTGTTTAAGGTTGCCTCATGTCGTACCATCTCTAGTGGTACCAAGTGTTCAAGGTTGTCTCATGTCGTACCATCTCTAGTGGTACCAAGTGTTCAAGGTTGCCTCATGTCGTACCATCTCTAGTGGTACCAAGTGTTCAAGGTTGTCTCATGTCGTACCATCTCTAGTGGTACTAAGTGTTTAAGGTTGCCTCATGTCGTACCATCTCTAGTGGTACTAAGTGTTTAAGGTTGCCTCATGTCATACCATCTCTAGTGGTACTAAGTGTTTAAGGTTGCCTCATGTCATACCATCTCTAGTGGTACTAAGTGTTTAATGTTGTCTCATTTCGTACCATCTCTAGTGGTACCAAGTGTTTATGGTTGCCTCATGTCGTACCCTGTCTAGTGGTACCAAGTGTTTAAGGTTGCCTCATGTCGTACCATCTCTAGTGGTACCAAGTGTTTAAGGTTGCCTCATGTCGTACCATGTCTAGTGGTACCAAGTGTTTAAGGTTGCCTCATGTCATACCATCTCTAGTGGTACTAAGTGTTTAAGGTTGTCTCAGTTGTCATATCGTACCATCTCGTCTCATATACGATTTGATTATCCTCAAAGAATCCTTTAAATAACCAATTAAAGCCTAGTCGACTTTTGTTTTATTTCTCTTTTCGTTATTACGCTTTCATTGATGCAAATTACAGGTGTTAATATAATGTTAATAATTAAGTGTTTTCATAATGGCCTTGTTATTGGGCTGAATACTTTCATATTAGCCTGAGGTCAAAGAACGAAGGCTCATATGAGTCTGAATCCCAATAACAAGGCCATTATGAAAATACTTAATTATTGACAATTTTATTAATTTACCATACAATTAGAGTGATAACAAACTAAAAAGACAATAAATAACAAAGAACGAATAAAAAAACAATTAGCGAACTTCGAGTATACACTTACGGACTTTGAAAACGCACCACTTTTCAGGGGTCGGTATTTTTTGTATGAACTATTTAGGATTATTTTATACCAATGGAATAATGTTACTGGGTTAGAACGTTGTCGGTAAAGTATATTTTAATTTATTTTTACTGACCGAATTGCTAATAGTGACCACGTGGTCAAATCCCATTTTTAGCGCGTGAGTCTCGTGCGAATGACAATATCCGACCTGTGTCAATGACGATGTGTAAACGATTCATTAGCATACCGAAAAAACAACACATTTTAAGTTTTCAAAACCAAAGGTTACATTTAATGTCAATCTCAAATTGATGTGCCTGGAGGTAAAAACATGTTACAAACCGGAAGTAGCCACCGCGTGGTTTTTGCACGATTAAGTTGTCGTGATACAATAAATATTCGTCTACAATAGCGTTTTATGCCAACTGAAACCACCGTTGATCTTCAAATAGGGATTAAAGGTATAAAAAGCCACCGAATTCGGATAAATTAATGCGCATGCTCCGCCATAAAAAGGACTTCCGGTCAACAAACGTGCCTGTCAAAAGAATGCTTGGTGTCGATAGATATGCTAAATCATCAAATGAAAATATCAAACACGTTTATTTATGAAATATAACATTTTCACTTAGTACCCTGCCAATTTTATTTTCATCCAACATTGAACACGTGCTTCAACATGCAGTCACTTCCTTCTTGTATTACTATTTCCGGATGACACGGGTGTTAACCTTGGACAGTATGAATATAACCATGCGTATAAATAACGAATAACAGTCAATTTTCTTGAAGAAAGCAATATCTGCGTGATGGAATGTCCCAGATTTGGATTCCACCGAAAACATTTGACATGTTCTTTCACACCTGAGTCCATGGATAAGTTCAATGACCCGATCTGCCCACACGATTGTCCGAACCTGTGTTGGTGAATAGAGGAACATTCTCCAGAAGCGAATTGAAATTGTAATGAGTACCCGCTGTTGTGAACGCACCAAAACATAACTTTACACGCACTTTCCACAAATGTGAATTTGGTTTTGAGACTTAAGCACGTGGATGTCACGTGACTAAGTAACATTCTTAACTGTCGTTTTGAAAGTTTGACAGATGTTAAAACATAAATTGAGCTATCTATAGACAAAATTTTAATACAATTAAACAATGTTTACTATTAAATTTCGTGGTTTGAATAAGTGGTGCGTTTTCAAAGTCCGTAAAGGTACTGTAGCTTAACCGTGTTCGAAACGTTGGTATCCGAATTCTCGGCAGTTTTCGTTTGTGACTAAATTATTCATCCTCAAAATACATTTAAGTCACAGTATGCCTGATATATTGGTGATAATGTTGTCTAAATACAATATAGGAGACAATCATTCCCCGACTCCTTCGGAAAATGCTCCCATTCTTTCATTTTATATTATTGTGATTCGAGTCGTCCGTTGATGGCTTTCGTCCACTGTTGTCGGATGGCACAGAATTACTGTACGGTATATATGCCGTCTAACCCGTATTACATTTCGTGTTTACTTACCTTTGTACAACTGGGGGCCAAGTAATCGCGAAATCGGCCCTTGACTTCAAAAATCGTTTATAATGTAAATTTACAGAAATTCAAGATGGCGGCGATTTTTTCCCGTGAGAGCTACGGGTTTCATTTTGGCCGAGCTAGACAGCCAATCAGAATGCTCGAATCTCATAATGGCCGAGTTTTCTCATAATGGCCGCGATTTTTCCATAATGGCCGAGTTTTGTCCCAATAATGTTGAGGTGTTGTTCATATTCAGGTCCTGCATTTAGAGCTAAAACTCGGCCAATATTGTATAGTCAATTAATAATATTCTGTCAATACTAAACTTTAACAAGGTGAATCATATTTTTATATTTTAGTACCACCAACAATTAACCAGGATATCCAACATCAGTATCCCATGATTGGGGCATCATGGGAACTTAATATAGATATTGGCGGGGATGTTCCTGATGCGGTCAAGGTAGAGAAGGATAAGATCAAACTCTCTCAAGATGATCGCATCAGGATTTCATCATGTAGAGGTAGTGTCACTATTAGCATCAATGATGTGATAGAGGAAGATTCTGGAGAATACAAAGTTGAGTTGTCCAATGCTGGTGGATATGTAACATCTACTTTCAACATGGTTGTTAGTAAGTTATCATTAAACTGGTTTCATATAATGTTATTTAAAGGGATGTTGCTTGTTCAAATCCTTATTAAATCCTTATCATATTAAAATGACACTCCTTAAACATTCTAAATATTCATGTAACATTTGACATTCATTGAAAAAAGCATACATTAATTATGATTAAAACATGCGTTTTGAATAAATCATAAACGTGGCTTTTTATACAACAAACATAATTTTGTTAAATAAGCATGTGAACAAATATCAATTGATCACTTTGTTGGTTAAAAACTAGAATGTTTCACCACATATGGCAATGTACTTTTACTGAAGGAGGAAGAAGTTCATTCAAGTTGTTTTGTAAAGTGTAGACCAATGAGTGTTCACTATACTTAAAGGTGTGCCAAAATTGACCAATGAGTGTTCACTATTCTTAAAGGTGTGTCTGTATTGACCAACCAGTGCTCATTATTCTTGAAAGTGTGTCAACATTGATAAAATGTGATTACTTATTTTTCAGAAAAATACAACTTTAGGTACCAGTACCTCCTTGTAGAGATTGGAACACGCGTCCTGAGGAAACTGTTCGATGTTAAAGTTGGTCATGATTTCATCAGATACTTAGCAGCAAATACAAACCAAAGTAGAGCACTTCAATTATTGATCAAACCTAAGAAGGGAAAGCCGACACTAACATCTGAACAGGCAAAGCTACTTCCTCCATTGGATAACAAACCAAACACATCCAATTTTGACATAACCTTGTTGTCATGTTTACTTAGAAATGTATGTGGTCTCAAAACTCCGTCTGATGTTGTATGGACTGAACCTTTAGCTACAGACTTATCAGAGGAAGCAGATATAACAAGACTTCGTCACTGTAGAAATAATGTAGGTATCACTTTATCAGTAACCGTTATAATGTCTTCCTTCTTGTTCATGTAACCAAGGTAAATGTAAGTCTACATTATAGTGATCTAATGTCATTTTCTGTTTATGAGTGACAATCTGTCTGATTCCGGATTTGCCTATCCTGGAACAACCATGATTTCTGATCAAAATAAAAGTTATTTGATGAACATTTCCTGAGTAAAGTAGAAGATTCAAATAGTCATTATCATTTCTTGTTTGGTTGACTAATATCTTCCTCCTTGACCATGTATAGGGAGGTACTGTGCGCGTGAAATAAAGAGTGTCCCATATGTCAAATTGACTGGCCCTTTCAATAGGGGTGACACTATAATAAACATACACTTTACCTTTACTGTATCTCTACATATTTTTCATTTTCAAATTTAAATGGTCATTGTGAATTCTTGTTTGGTTTGGTGCTATAGGTTACACTCTTTGGTATATCATTAAGTCAATGAAGTTACATTGTAGCTTCTAACTGTCTACTTGTGTAACAAAACCAGCCGGAATGTGTTGTCCTATACCACTGGTAGGTTTTAACCGAACGTATGAAATGTATTTCATTTTCAAAATTATGGCTGTTTTCACACCCAGCAACAACCAGTTGATCAATACATTTTAATCATGAGTGTTTTCTGTCACCAAGAAAGCATTAAGTTAATTAAATATGTCAGGTTATTCTCAAATCCCCGAAACAGAAATCTTAGTTAATCTGTTCTTGACTTAAGCTGATTGGTAAGCCAAACCTTACAACTATGTCAGCGAATTTGACAGTGTACCCAAATATAACAGTCACTATTAGTTGAAATGTGGATTTGTTTGTTGTTTCAGCTGTCACATAGTGGTACTGTACTGTTCCCAGCGACAGAATTTACCAATAAATGGAATGAGTTGAAAGACGTAAGTATGTTCGTGATATATGCCTGTTTGTTACTGTCACTTACATTAATTAAACAATTTGTACATGTTGTTATACCGTGTGTAGTACATACTTTGTCCCGAAAATTTAATTTATTATGTGTTCTTGTTTGATTTTCTCATACCTTTTTGTCGTCATCTATGACACCTTTCAGTCCACCCAACCCTATTTGCAGTATAAATTAGTTGAATAAAGCCACTACCTGTCTTATACAACAAGCGACCATATTTGTGTTGTCCATCGATGCTTATACCTATATCCACGTTTTGGACAGGAAATATTTATGACCAGACCTCTGTGTAATACTTGGTAATGTGTCATGACCTCAGGTTACAAATTCTGAGGAATATTGTGAACATTCTGTTTCTTATTTCTAGATTCTGTTAAGACTCAATAAATGCTGTGGTAAGGATTGTATCACAGACTTGACAACACAAATTGACAAAGCGAAAGACATGGATATAGACGATTCCGGTAGGTTTTATTGCGTCATACATACATTTACGTCATACATACATTTACGTCATACATACATTTACCGTTCTCTAGGATTACCAAGCTTTATCAAACAAATATGAAAATCAACACAAATTGACAAAGCGAAAGACATGGATATAGATGATTCCGGTAGGTTTTATTGCGTCATACATACATTTACGTCATACATACATTTACGTCATACTACATACATTTACGTCATACTGTGATACATACATTTACGTCATACATACATTTATGTCATACATACATTTATGTCATACATACATTTACGTCATACATACATTTACGTCATGCATACATTTACGTCATGCATACATTTACGTCATACATACATTTACGTCATACATACATTTACGTCATGCATACATTTACGTCATGCATACATTTACGTCATACATACATTTACGTCATGCATACATTTACGTCATACATACATTTACGTCATACATACATTTACGTCATACATACATTTACGTCATGCATACATTTACGTCATACATACATTTACGTCATACATACATTTACGTCATGCATACATTTACGTCATGCATACATTTACGTCATACATACATTTACGTCATACATACATTTACGTCATACATACATTTACGTCATGCATACATTTACGTCATACATACATTTACGTCATACATACATTTACGTCATACATACATTTACGTCATACATACATTTACGTCATACATACATTTACGTCATACATACATTTACGTCATACTACATACATTTACGTCATACATACATTTACGTCATACATACATTTACCGTTCTCTAGGATTACCAAGCTTTATCACACAAATATGAAAATCAAGATATTTATAGCATTGGAATAAGCTGACACTTACTGTCAATTGCCATACTTATATCAAACTTGTTCAGGAAATATAATTAAGATCACCAAATGATCGCTTAATAGAATTTCCAGAACTCATTTATATAAATTGACAACTGGTGATAGATCTTCAATGTCTTTACTATCTCTCAATAGGTTTAATTTGGAACTAAAATTGACATAAAATGCAATACATGTGTAACAGGGGAAGAAAAATGTGCAACCAGACCGGGGCTCAAACCCGGGACCCTTCGCTTACAGGGCAAATGCTCTACCGACTGTGCTTGCCGGCTGCTTACACAAGTTTCTCCCCTTTAGTAATTACGTTCAGACATTGAACATGTATATGTAATTATTATGTCTTTTTGTTATATCAGCGCATCATGGTAGGATCAATTTGAAGGGAGTTATTAACTTATTACACTTTGTATTTTTAGTCTGATGATGGTGTAAACGGTTATTTTTCTGTAACCATGGTTTCATTCAAACATTACTTTACCTATTCGTATCAACTACCTACATAGATAGGAGTTTTGCACAATTTAAATTCACGTTTCGAACTTTATTAAAAATTGAAAAATTCAAAATGTTTAATAGGTATAGTGTTAAACTCATGTTATACTGTTTTCAGAAATTCGAGATCGTTTATTGGAAATATACAAAGAAGGGTGTTGTAGTTTGTCAGTGACACCGATATATGATGACGATGAGGATCAGATGGGACTGTTATCTATCTATCAACCACCTTGCCTGTACCACGTGCCTTATCACAGAACACAAAAAAAAGATACAGAACAGAAATATTCTATATCATCTTATAAGGAAATATTTTCCAAACATGACCAATCTTTTAGGAAGATATATATTACAGGTGATGCTGGTGTTGGTAAAACTTCTTTCTGTAAACGTATGGCATTGTTATGGTGTAAATCAAAATGTGGGGAAAGTGTGAATGATAAGAGGGTTCAGGATGATATTGGTTTAATGTCTCAATTTGACTTCGTTTTCTACATATCTCTTCGTGAGACTCAAAGTAAAGACGTTATAACCATGATCATTGAATTATTGGGTATAGATGAACCTGTAATGAAGAACGAAATGTACAAATCGATTGGAGGTATACTTAGAAAAAACAAATGCCTCATTATCATGGACGCTTTGGATGAATGGATGCCTAGTAAAAGTGGGAAAATAAATGTCAATAAATTGTTATCAGATAACTGCATATTCGTGACAACATGTCGACCTTACAAGATAGAGAATGAAAGGCTGTCACCAAGAGAAATTGATCGTCACATTCAGATAACTGGGATAGATGTAGATTCAGCAAGACGTTATGTTACAGAAATAGTGAAACGTATGAACGAAACAAACAGGGTCATGAACACTCCAGAAGACTTTATTCCGAAAACTCCCAAAGACTTCATTCGAGATGTCAAACTGTGTGGACTTAGTGCACAATTACGCGTACCAATTATAGCTTCTCATTTGGTAGTAGTATGGTTTGACCATAAACTGACAGGCATGTCTAGAGCTCTTATATATTGTACAATAATTGATATGATACTTAAAAGGGCCGAGAAAGGAAAAACAATTGATTTGCCTGATTCAACAGAAAGTACAAAATTTATTGTGCTGCTGCCTGAATTCATGTCCAATTTTTTCTACCTCAAAAGGTATACTTCCTTTTTGAAGAAAATTTGTTTTCTGTCCTTCAATATTTTGTTCAAACAAGATAAATTCTTATCAGATTTAGTGTTTACTACAGAGCAACTAGAATCAGAACCTTATTGCATTTCTGTCAAAGAGTTGGATGTCTTGTGCAAGTTTGGTATTTTATCAAAGCACAAAGTAATTGGTCAATTTGGAACACGGCAACAAAAATTGTCTTACTTGCACAAGACATATCTTGAATTTTTCTCTGCATTGTTTGTATGCTCGTTTGACTCAAGTGAAGCATTTGTTGCTGTTGTTAAGAATTTGAACTCTGTAACCAATATAGTTCAATTTGGAACATTTTTCCGCTTTCTTGTTGGTTTTCCATGTACAAATAATGAACGCCTGTTTGAGAATATTTCCCATTCAATATCAGATGATTTAAGTTCATGCAGAAAAAACGCAATTTTTCACTATGACTCAGATTCTTACTTAAGAAATCTGAAATCATTACAGACCATGGTTGTAAATTGTTTCAAAGAAATCCGTCAAAATGATGTTCCAAACATGACATGTAAGCTTGAAGATTTTATTGTTGATGATGATGATGATGATGATGATGATGATGATGATGATGATGTTGATGATGATGATGTTGATGATGTTGTTGTTGTTGTTGATGATGATGTTGTTGTTGATGATGTTGATTCACTTTTTGATGTTGACCTCTTAAAACAACTTTTACTGTTAAATACCACAGGTGTTAAATTTGTACATTCTGTTGAAGGTAAATATTATGATGAATTTGATGAGATGAATAATCTGCAGTGTTTACATGTTTGGAGGTTGTTGTCTGACGATGTTGTAAAGTTCATCAAGTGCATGTTAAATAATCAATCCACTCTACATACTGTTGGTATTAAAGGTAGATTCCCACACACAGTGTTACCAGTAGAACTTCCTGTGAGAAGTCTCCATCAACTTACTTCATTATCTCTGTGTTATGTTAGAGTACAACATGAACAATTACATGATCTGGTGACATTTCTCTCTGATAATGTTCACTTTGAACATATAAAATTGTACCGTGTGAAATGTGATCAACACCTTAAACATCATTCTAAACTCTGTTCATTATGTCTATACCTTGTGTGTTGTGATCAACACCGGGTTGATGATGATGATGATGATAGTAACTGTACATTGTCTCTGAACCTTAAACATCATTCTAAACTCTGTTCATTATGTCTAGACAATGTTAATATATCATGTACAGATGTCAACAAGTCCAGTATAAAGTCTGTCACATTGGAGCCATTATCTGAGAGAATTGGTCATGATTATATTAATGTATTTAAATGTTTGAAGGATTCACAACTTGAACATCTTTATATCAATGGATTGTACCCTTACAGGTTAGATGATGAAACATTGAGATCATTGACGACTGTTGTAAAATATCTGCCTTGTTTAAAGGTGCTAACACTGTGGTATATGGAGTTTCCTTCTGATAGTTTATTACAACTACATTGTGATATGATACCAGTGGAGATAAAGCTGTTCAATGTCACAATGAGTCGTCAATGGTTTCAATGTTTCATTGAAAGTTGTGTCAACAAGAAATCTGTGATAAAGGTTTGGTTATATGCGTGTACTATCACATCAGTTGATGGAGACACCCACAGGGAACTGAAGGACTCTGTGGATGATATGTATAATTATCTTACATCAATACCAACAGTCAATATAACAGATAAACATGGTAGCTTGTTAAACTTTGAAACAACAAGTTGTCAGTAAATGTTTACTTATGTTTCCATAAACATTTCGAGTAAAACTATGAATTTATCACCAAACTATGATGAACAAGTCAGTAAAATCAGCAAATGTTTGCGAACAAAAATGCTTGTAACTTTTTTGTTCCTGAAGTGAAACATGTCAAGTTGGTATTCATTTTCTTAATTAGACAATTTCCTACACAATGAGTTCATTTTTAATGTAAAATTCTGAAAAAAATGTTTTTTTACCTTTTTTGGGATATAATTTATATTCATGTAATAGATCTACAATAATAACCAACTTATAATAAAACGTTCATTGATGAATACAAATAAACATTTTCACCCTAAAAAATAAAAACTTAACTTTTTTAGATGTTTGCATCAGTATTTAAATCAGCTCGCTACCAATGATCTCATCAAGAAAATGATTATCTACTTGGCATGTTTCCGTTCATGTATAAATAAGTTGCTCATATTTTAAAATTTATTGAACTTGTATATGGTTGACCTCAACATTTACAGAGTTTGTTGATAGAATCACAGGAGTTTCTGACAGAGTGAGATTATATCACTGGTCATTGATAAGCTGTGAATGATACTCAATTTATTTCACTGATAATTTTCAATATTTCCAATCTTGGACCCATTACTCACAGTGTTTCTGACAGAGGGAAATCATATATCACTGACCGTTGATAATCAGTGAATTTATTTTATTGATAATATTCAATATTTCAATAGTTAGCTTGACTTTGGCTCAAATCCTGGACTCATTACTTACTGTGAGATTGGGCTATTCTGCCACCCACACAATTCTCTCCTATTAGTAATAAAATTATATAAATCAGTACAAAGGAATAAAATAAATACAATTTTAGTTGTTGATATTTCTTGGTGAACTTAACACATTGGAAGACACAAACTGTTCTCAGATATATTTCCTGTATTTATTGAAAGTTTTTAGTTTACTGTTTTTAGCTCACCTGTCACTAACCTGTCACATAGTGACAAGGTGAGCTTTTGTGATCACTCTTCGTCTGTCCGTCGTCAGTCAACAATTGGCTTGTGTACACTCTAGAGGCAACAGTTATGATCCAATCTTCATAAAACTTGACCAGAATGTTGTTCTCCATGAAGTCTTGGCCAAGTTCGAAACTGGGTCATGTGGGGTCAAAAAAAAGGTCACTAGGTCAAATCTTAGAAAAATCTTGTGTACACTCTAGATGTCACCAATTTGTTCCAATCTTCATGAGTGGGCAAATTTAAAACAGTCCACATTGGTGGAAAACCAAAGATTAATTATCAGTGTTATTTTAATATATAAATGACCGTTTGTGTTTATTTAAGTTACCACTTAGTAGACAATCCGGTCAATGTTTGTTAATATCACATTTTCCTGGGCGCACTGTACTATAATGCTCACAGGAGAACAAGACAGGCAGGAAACTTTGAATGGGCCACAAAGCTGGTAAATTTGTCAGTGTTATTCTGGTACGATAATTGACCATATGCGTTAATTAAGTAACCACTTTTGCAACAGTGGACAAGCCAGTGGCAAGATTATGTGAACATTTAGTTACACATGTAAGATAATCACATTGTTGTAATCTAGTTATACAAACTTATATGTGTGGATGATATTACACGTTTAAGAATTAATTCTATTTGACCAAACACGAAATAAATATAATATGAAACTTGAACATTGTTTTTCATTTTCTTTTCCTCTTTGAGTCGAACGAAGAGAAAGATCGGATTGTAAAATTGAATTAATCTATTTTTACACTAATAACACATGAGGACTGGAGAAAACCGTCCCTGCAAAGTATGTATGCATTCAAAAATTACCCAACATGAATGTACTTCAACCTTGTCTTTTTTAAAATATGTATGGATAATTTGAGTTCATATAACTAACATTTTGTGAATTAGGCCCCAACATCACAAAGGATCAACTGATGAGGATCAAATTTGGTCCTGGAAACAATTTCCAGGATCAGGTCATTGTCTCAATACCATATCAGGAATATTATGTTACCAGGCAGGTCCGGGTCAGGTTATTGTCTCCATACCATATCAGGAATATAATGTTACCAGGTGGGTCGGGATCAGGTAATTGTCTCCATACCATATCAGGAATATAATGTTACAAGCCAGGTCGGGATTAGGTCATTGTCTTCCTACCATATCAGGTCTATAATGTTACCAGGCAGTGCGGGATCAGGTTATTGTATCCGAACAATATCAGGTCTATAATGTTACAAGCCAGGTTGGGATCAGGTCATTGTCTTCCTACCATATCAGGTCAATAATGTTACCAGGCATGTCCGGATCAGGTTATTGTCTCCGAACAATATCAGGTCAATAATGTTACCTGGCAGAACAGGATAAAGTCACTGTCTCTGTACGAAATCCTGTCTATAATGTTACCAGGCAGATTGGGATCAGGTTATTGTATCCGAACCATACCAGGTCAATAATGTTACTTGGCAGGTCAGGCTCAGGCTATTGTCTCCGTACCAAATCATGTCTATAAAGTTACCAGGCAGATAGGGATCACCCGGATCAGGTTATTATCTTCGTACCATACCAGGAATATAAGTTTACCAAACAGGGCATAATCAGGTTATTGTCTTTGTACCATATCATGTCTATAATGTTACCAGACAGGTCTGGATCAGGTTATTGTCTCAATACCATACCAGGTATATAATGTTAACAGGCAATGTTACCTGGCTGATGGGGATCAGGTTATTGCCTCCGTACCATATCAGGTCTATAATGTTACCACACAGGTCAGGATTAGGTCATTGTCTCCATACCATATCAGGTCTATAATGTTACCAGGCAGGTCGGGATCAGGTCATTGTCTCCGTACCATATCAGGTCAATAATGTACCAGGCAGTGCGGGTTCAGTTCATTGTCTCCTTACCATATCATTTCTATATTGTTAACAGGCAGGTCGGGATCCGGTCATTTTCTCCGTACCATATCAGGTCTATAATGTACCAGGCAGTGCGGGATCAGGTCATTGTTTCCGTACCGTTTCAGGTCTATAATGTACCAGGCAGTGCAGGATCAGGTTATTGTCTCAATACCATACCAGGTCTCTAATGTAACCTGGCAGATCGGGATCAGGTTATTGCCTCCGTACCATATCAGGTCTATTATGTTATCACACAGGTCGGGATCAGGTCATTGTCTCCGTACCATATCAGGTCTATAATGTTACCAGACAGGTTGGGATCAGGTTATTGTCTCCGTACCATATCAGGTCAATAATGTACCTGGCAGGTCGGGATCAGGTTATTGTCTCTGTACCATATCATGTATATAATGTTACCAGACAGGCTGGGATCAGGTTATTGTCTACATACCATATCAGGTCTATAATGTTACCAGGCAGGTCGGGATCAGGTAATTGTCTCCGTACCATATCAGGTCAATAATGTACCAGGCAGTGCAGGATCAGGTCATTGACTCCTTACCATATCATTTCTATATTGTTAACAGGCAGGTCGGGATCAGGTCATTGTCTCCGTACCGTTTCAGGTCCGGTCGGGATCAGGTAATTGTCTCTGTAGCAGGAATATAATGATACTTGGCAGGTCTGGATCAGGTTATTCTCTCCATAACATGTGAGGAATTATATGCTACCAGGCAGTTCGGGATCAGGTCATTGTCTCCATACAATATCAGGTCTATAATGTACCAGGCAGTGCGGGATCAGGTCATTGTCTCCATACAATATCAGGTCTATAATGTACCAGACAATGCGGGATCAGGTTATGGTCTCCTTACCATATCATGACTATAATGTTACCAGGCAGGTCGGGATCTCATCAATTTCTCCGTACCATATCAGTTCTATAATGTACCAGACAATGCGGGATCAGGTCACTGTCTCCGTACCATATCAGGTCAATAATGTACCAGGCAGTGCAGGATCAGGTTATTGTCTCTGTACCATATCATGAATATGTTACCAGGCAGTGCGGGATCAGGTCATTGTCTCCCTAAAATATCAGGAAAATTATGTTACCAGGCAGGCCGGATCAGGTTATTGTCTCCGAACAATATCAGGTCAATAATGTTACCTTGCAGGTCAGGATCAGGTCATTGTCTCCGTACAGTATCATGTCTATAATGTTACCTGGCAGATTGGGATTAGGTTATTGTCTCCGTACCATACCAGGAATATTAGTTTACCATACAGGGCGTAATCAGGTTATTGTCTTCGTACCATATCTGGAATATAATGATACTTGGCAGGTTGGGATCACGTTGTGGTCTCTGTACCATATCAAGAATATGTTACCAGGCAGTTGGTGTCACACCGGTGGAAAGTACTTAGCACCTCTGGACCATAAAACCTAGTAGCCAAGAGGAAATTGTTCAGGTTTGTGAAATTTGGATGTTATTCAAAAAAATGAAAAATATGTCCAATTCCTCTTCAAATGGTATATCTGAGTTGTTGCCCTTGGCCTTGGAATTTTGTCAGGTCAATTTGGTGGACAAACCCTTAATTTCTTGTTTGTTGGTGTGTGTTTTTTTAATAATATAAATTAAACCTCCATGGTTACACCACTAATTGGACCCTGAAAACTGGTCTTATCGCTAAGTTGGTCTTTATATAGAGGTTCGATGTAGCACAAAACCGCGTAAATTGGACCTTGAAATTGTGACCGGTCTTAACTTTGAAGTCGCCTTAGTAGTGAAGTGGTCACAATTGTGTGGTAGAATTGTAATGGAGGTGGTCTTTATGTTGAGGTGGTCATTTTATTGAGGTGGTCTTATTATTGAGGTGGATTTTTTTTTGGTGTCGCGGAATCGATTTATTGCTTTCAAAACACTCTTTTTATGATTATATGATTTCGCCGCGTCTCATGATTCCAGTCCATGATTGAAAATATTTGTTGTTGATTCATCTTATTATGGTCTTATTTTGCTGTGTCTGGACTGAATAAAATATCTAGTTTACTGAGATCCATTCCATAATTGCCAAAATAATGCAATAATAGAACAAAAATAACCTTTCGAGGAATTTTTCCAGTCCGCGCCAAGTTCTCGGAGGGGGGGGACCATGTTTTAACCGGTCACACCAACTTGTAAGGGGCTCAATGTGAAAACCGGTTGGACAACATATGCCGCAATACTTAAAATAACCAGAATAAAAGTATTCGGGTTAGCAAATTTCAAACATTTGAGGTATATTGGTGTCACACCGGTGGAAAGTACTTCCGGGTCGTAGTATGCTAAAATAGACCCTTTCAAAATTTTGATATATGTCTGTTGAAGCACTGTTTTAATGTGGAAAATGCTGATTGTTGACCAAATTACATGAATGTAGATCAAATATGACCTGCATGCTAACTTTTAAGAGTGTTTAATTGATATTATTCTGAATTATCTTTCCCTGGCTGGAGACTGACAATGTATGTGTGCTTCGGTCAAGTCAGCTTTTGAGGCATGGAAAATAGCGTTGTCCTTCCAGAATCCCTGCAGTAGCTCGAAAACGAAACTATCGACATGCCATTTTCTCCAGCTTATTTTGGATAACAGGGATTGCTTTTTATGGAAACGGCCACAGAAAATCACCTGGAATGTCAGTGAAACGGAGGGAGAGATGCGAATTTGGGTCATTTTGCATTAATTTCAATGGCAGAAAATTCACCGGTGTGACACCAGTTTGGGATCAGGTCATTGTCTCCATACAATAGCAGGTCTATAATGTACCAGACAGTGCAGGATCAGGTCATTGTCTCCGTTAGAAATATTATGTTACCATGCTAGTCGGGATCATGTTATTGTCTCCGTACCATGTCAGGTAAATTATTTTACCTTGCCGGTCAGGATCAGGTCGCGGTATCATGTCTTTAATGTACCAGGCAGTGCGGGATCAGGTTATTGTCTCCTTACCGTATCAGGTCTATAATGTTGCCAGGCAGGTTAGGATCCGGTAATTGCCTCCATACAATATCAGGTCTATAATGTACCAGGCAGTGCGGGATCAGGTCATTGTCTCCGTACCATATCAGGTCTATAATGTACCAGGCAGTGCGGGATCAGGTCATTGTCTCCTTACAATTTCATGTCTACAATGTATCAGGCAGTGCGGGATCTGGTCATTGTCTCCTTACCATATCATGTCTACACTCAACCGCTTAAAAAACGCACCACATATGAAATATCGGTTTTAGTGATGAAAACGTCAATCTATGGTTATTTATTTTCGGATTAATAATCTCCAGTCTATACACAACGAGTTGTGTGATTTGCATGCCATTATTACGAGTTTAAAATAAATTATGATATAGATAACACAGTGACCCATGAAAGCGAAAGTCACAATTTCAAAAGAAATTATAAGAGCTCGTTACATTGGTGCATGTACGTGGATTCTGCTCCTTAAGAATAGCATTAATTACGTAATATGATAGAATTATGTTCGACGTGATGTTTCTAACCCTCTGTAAATGTCCTATATTTGTTTTTGCCTCAATTATTGTTAACTCAGATAAGTTCGAATTTAATGTTTTACATTCTTTCGGTTGTGCAAAGGGCGACTACTCTTGTAAGTTAGATTTGCACTTTGTACGGTTCATACGGCTTTTATCTATGAAGTCGCGGTCTTCTAGACGCTAAAATATTGCATTTAAAGATACAGATCTAAGGGTTTTACTGAATGCCGAAAACAACATTTTGCCGAAAACAACCGAAAACAAATCAAGATTGCCGAAAACAAACGATATTTTCTGTAACGTTGAGATTTATATTGTTTTTTATTGTTAAATGCGTATATTATTATATATTAAACTTGTGTGCTAAAATTTGACTTGATTGATCAAATAATAATCGTTTTATCAATTGTTCTAGTAATGTAGTAATGTCTAGTAATATTAGAGTTACTCCCCTTTTGCCAAACGAATAATAATTCTTATCGCTGTGGTCAACAGAAAAAAATCACCTGGGTTTTTTTTAATAATTATTTTGATTCGATTTTATTATCGTTGAAGGAAACATACATCATACTCAAAACTGCAATAAAAGAAATATCCAGGATGCCGAAAACAAACGGCAGTTCCTACCATAGACCTACTATACCATGGTGTTTTTTAAAGATATATTATCGATAATATAGAACGACCCACCGTAATCTTAATTTTGACGGTATTAATTCAATTATTAACTTTTGGTTACTGAGTTTAAAGTATAATAATTTCAACGTGCATATTGCAATGAAAATTCAAATTATAATCACTAACCTTGATTTCGAATTCATTGACACCTATCGCAGACGCCGGAAAAAGAAATACACGATGCCGAAAACAAACGATAACTTATTTTATAGTGATTACCATCCGTCTGGAATATACAACAGATGTAACGTAATACATGACTTTGTATATTACTTTCCTGTGCGATATTTTGAGTTCATTAGTTTAAGTATTAACTTTTTATTCAAGCTAATATGATACACATACAAGCCGAAAATAAATATTTAGAATGCCGAAAACAAACGGCAGTTCCTTAATTACTTTGTGTTCGTTCCTTTTTCATATTTAATTGTAATGCACAGTGTATGCTACAATCATGCACAAGCTAATACAATTTATAACATATGGAAGTCGGTGTTTTCTTAGTTCACATCTGCGAACTACCTTGATACTACCATTGGTACCAAACCAAGGAATTTATATAAGACACCGAAAAAACAAACGAGAGTTCCTATAGTAATCAGTTTTCGTTCGTTTAATATTAAACACATGTACCACCATACTATATAACTAGCCAGATTGACATGTTGACTTTATTTAATTTTAGTTGTTTATTAGCTTTCTATTGAAATCATAATTATATGCGACATATGATACTGAGTAGCCGAAAACAAATATTCAGGATGCCGAAAACAAACGGGGTTTTCCGCAACACCTTAGCTTTCTCTCCTTTTATGACAAATACTGATAGAGTACGTACGTTCGTATGCTTTTCTTATTTCAAAATTTAATGATAACGTTTAATTAATTTACAGTTTTTATATTTTCACACCTGTAAAGTAAATTAGAATTGTGATTAATTTTGCTGATTTCGAAACAAAGAGTTAAGTTTCTCAGTAGCCGAAAACAAACACATAAGATGCCGAAAACAAACGAATAGTCATATATTACTGTGTTGTTCGTTCGCTTTTAATATTCAAAAGAGAAAGTAGTACATATTGCGAAGCCGAAAAGCAATATTTTCATTTGAATGCCGAAAACAAACTTATTATGGCTTCTTATATCTTAAACAAAAACAGCATGACATCAGTAAGATATAGGCGGGAGATCACTATCAGAGTGTATCTATCGGATCATAAATCACAGTAAAATAACTGTATACGGTAATTTGAGAGGAGGCCGAAATCAAATGCCGAAAACAAACTTTTTCTCGTATGACACTGTGTTTTCTATTGTTGTGTTTAGTATTAAATGGATGGAGCTTCTGCTAGTCATTGCGACATGTTGCATTTATTTATTCATTGAAGTCATAATTATACGCGACAAAAATGAGAATGCCAAAAACAAAAGGGGTTTCCTTCAACACCTAGGGTTTCTCACCTTTTCAACATCTTAAATCATCAACTAATACAGTCTGTTCATGTGCGAACGTTTGATTTTAATATTGCTAATGATAACGTTTATCTAATTGACAGTTGTTTTTTTAAAAATCCGTTTTTTTTCACACCTGTAGAGTAATTTAAAATTGTGATTACTTTTGTTGATTTCGAACAAATAGTTTTGTTTCTCTGTAGCCGAAAACAAACGCACAAGATGCCGAAAACAAACGAACAGTCCTATATTACTCAGTTGTGTTGTTCGTTCAGCTTTAATATTCAAAAGAGAAAGCATTATATATTGCGATCCAATGCGAAAGTTAGTCTTCATTTTTAAGTTCATAATTACCTTTAAATTCAGACTAGTTTTTTATTACTTACGTAGAAGTCGAAAAGAAATATTTTGAATGCCGAAAACAAACGTATTATGGCTTCTCATTTCCTTAACAAAAACAGCAAGACATCAGTAAGATATCAACGGGAGATCACTATCAGAGTGTATCTATCGGATCATAAATCACAGTAACTGTATACGGTAATTAAAGAGGAGGCCGAAATCAAAAACTTCAATTGCCGAAAACAAACTTTTCTCGTATGACACTGTGTTTCCTATTGTTGTGTTTTGTTTTAGCATTAAATGGAGCCACTGCTAGTCAATGTGAGATGTTGCCTTTATTGATTTTCAATTATTTATTTATTCATTGAAGTCATAATTATAGGCAACCAAAAAAAATAGAAGGCCGAAAACAAATGGGGTTTCTTCAACACCTCGGGTATCTCACCTTTTCAATATCTTAATATCACATCTGTAAAGTAAATGAAAATTTTGATTAATTTTGTTGCTTTCGACCAAAAAGTTTTGTTTCTCAATAGCCGAAAACAAACACATAAGATGCCGAAAACAAACGGATAATCAATGCCCGGATCCACCGGGGGGGCACAGGGAGTGACCATTTTTTACATCACTTAAATGTTAAAATCCTTAAAATATTACCAATCGATATGGCTATGGATCGATATTTTGTGACAATAACCCAGTATATTACATATTCCGGAAGCGAGGGCAATAAAATGTGCCCCCTGTTGTGTAATCTCCAGGTCCATGTGCCCCCTGATGTGTAATCTCCAGGTTCAGATTACACTTGATCTAACCATCCAAATGCATGCTTTACAGCATCTGAATCTCAAATTACCGTATACAGTTACTTTACTGTGATTTATGATCTGATAGATACACTCTGATAGTGATCTCCCGCTGATATCGTACTGATGTCATGCTGTTTTTGTTTAATATATATAAGAAGCCATACTAAGTTTGTTTTCGGCATTCAAAATATTTTTTTCCGGCTTCTACGCGAGTAATAAAAACTATAATATAAAAGGTAATTATTAAGTTAATAATGAATTCGAAACTTCGCATCGATCGCAATATATAATGCTATGTATAAGTTATTGGAATTCATTGATATGTGTTTACTGTTCGTATATAAAGTCTCTCATAATTCTATATAGAATGGCCATGTGCATGTTTTAACTGTGATGTAATGTTTTATATGTAATGTATCATGTATATATGGATGAGACAGAACTAAATAAATATATATGCTTGCGCATGGTTGTAGCATATACTTTGCATTACAATTAAATACGAAAAAGGAACAAACACACAGTAATTAAGGAACTGCCGTTTGTTTTCGGCATTCTAAATATTTGTTTTCGGCTTGTATGTATATCATATTAGCTTGAATAAAAAGTTAATACTTAAACTAATGAACTCAAAATATCGAACAGGAAAGTAATATACATGTATAACGATACATCTGTTGTATATTCCAGACGGATGGTAATCGCTATAAAATAAGTTATTGTTTGTTTTCGGCATCGTGTATATTTTTTTCGGCGTCTGCGATAGGTGCCAATTAATTCGAAATCAATGTTTGTGATTATAATTTCATTATAATTTCATTGAAATATGCACGTTGAAATTATAATACTTTAAACTCAGTAACCAAAAGTTAATAATTGAATTAATACCGTCAAAATTAAGATTATGGTGGATCGTTCTATATTTTCGATAATATATCTTTTAAAGAACCCCGCAGTATAGTACGTCTATTGTAGGAACTGCCGTTTGTTTTCGGCATCCTGGATATTTCTTTTATTGCAGTTTGAGTATGATGTATGTTTCCTTCATGGATAATAAAATCGGATCAAAATAATTATTTAAAAAAAACAGGCGATTTTTTCTGTTGACCACAGCGATAAGAATGATTATTCGTTCGGGAAAAGGGGAGTAACTCTAATATTAGCGCCTCTGCATTACTAGAACAATTGATAAAACGATTATTACTTGATCAATCAAGTCAAATTTTAGCACACAAGTGTAATATACAATAATATACGCATTAAACAATAAAAAACAATATAAACCGCAACGTTACAGAAAATTTCGTTTGTTTTCGGCATTCTTGATTTGTTTTCGGTTGTTTTCGGCAAAATGTTGTTTTCGGCATTCAGTAATACCGCAGATCTAACGAACGAAAAACGAAACGGCATGGCTGTATAAATCAAACGAATGTATTTGTATTTTAAGGACCTTTGGTTGAAAGAACCAGGTATAACGATGTTTTATGCAATACTTTATTAAACGAAGGCTCTGTTTGTTGATATGTTGAACGTTTAACGACTAAATTGTAGTTTTATCAAGAGTTGTAGAACTTGATCTGTAATGTTGAACATTGAGGCGATTTATCTGTCTGTCTGTCAGTTTAGTACAGTAAATTTCCTTAAGCATGGTATCTTATATAACGTATATTATATGTGTTAAGTAACGATTTGTAATTATTTGTATCATTATTCATGCCTGTTCATTATATGCATTTTAGTTCTTACGGTTACATCTGTTGTCGTCAATGATCATGGTTACATCGGTTGAATTATCGTCAATAAAGAAGATAAAACCAGTCACGAACATTCTTATATATATTAACCAAAGGGCTCCTTACAGTAAGAACTGGCTTCATTGTCTTCTATCGACATGGATGATTCCGATGAAGACCATAGTAGCCAGCCAGTCGATGAACGACCACAACGCGTGATAAAACATACTCCTAAAATGGCTTCGTTTATGGAAGAAGAAGCACAGAAAAGACTATCTCATTTGAATAGAACATATGATCAATGGAAAACACACATAGAGTCATGTAAGCATAAACTTAAAGGGGGATCAGTCAGAGGAAGAACTTGGAAAATTGATTGATTCTATCAAAACTCATGAACAAAACATTTTGCAGTGCTTTGATAAACTGAAATATTGCTGCACACCAGATATGAGTGTTGTCAGAAGGGTTGATGCATGTATAGCTGTAAGCAATGATGCTGTTAAGTTAATTAGTGAAATGATCTCTGGATTAGAACACTATGATGATCAGGAATTTAAAGCCCAGTTAAGAAAAACAGGATATGCAAATTCGATTTTTACAGCTACCGAATCAGATGTTGATGCAAAAAGCTTTAAATCTGGAATGTCAATAAAATCAGCAGTATCAGAGAAAGCCTTTGAAGCAGCTGTTGATCTTGCGGGTAAACGTGCCGAATTAGCTGCTCTTAAAATTGAAAGAAAGTACAATGACTCTGACAATAAACATTCAAATCATGGTTTGATAGAAGCAAAAAAGGGCGTTGCAGCGGCTGAAGCAAGGTTAGACACATACACTCAGGTTGCCAATAAGTCTAATAACCAGTTTCCTGACAATGACAATAAACACTCGGTAGCAAGAAATAATGACTTTTCCACTTGTGAATTAGCTAAGGCTCTTGCTGACTCAGTAAATTTGAATAGACTTCCTGTTCCAGAACCATCAATATTCAATGGTGATCCACTTCAGTTTGTTGAGTGGCGTACATCCTTTAGGCTGCTTATTGAGGGCAAGGGTATTACTTCAGATGAGAAAATATTCTACTTGAGAAAATATGTTGGTGGTGAAGCTAAGCGAGCAATTGAAAGTTTCTTTTTTAGCGGTAGTGCAAAAGGGTACGATAATGCTATGGATATTCTGAAGGAACGTTTTGGTCACCCGTTTATCATTCAAAGGGCATTTAGAACTAAGTTGGACAATTGGTCAAATATTCCTGCACGTAATCCAAGATTACTTCGTGACTACGCTGACTTCTTGCGTGCTTGTGAAGATGCTAGTGAGCATTTTTCAAATTTAAGTGTACTTGACGATTGTGTTGAAAATCGTAAAATGGTGAAGAAACTACCAGAATGGGCTGCCATGAAATGGAACCGCGAAGTACAGTCAACGCTCGATTACAGTGGCAGTTATCCTACATTTAGACAATTTGTTAACTTTGTTAGTAAGGAAGCAAGAATTGCTTGCAATCCAATGTCTTCTCCATACCTTTTTGAGAGCAAATATGTACATGTTGATAAGCATAATGTTAAAACTCTATCAACCAATGCAAGTGAGTCTTCTGAATCACTTTCTAATGATACTACCATTGTAACATGTGTATTTTGTAGCAAGAAACGTCATGCCATTGCAGATTGTTTTAAATTCAATCATTTAAGTATTAAGGAAAAAAGGAATTTCATTAGAGAAAATCGCTTGTGTTTTGGGTGTTTGAACAAAGGGCACAGAAACAAAGATTGTAATGAAAAGCTAACTTGTAACAAATGTAATCTGAGGCACCCAACATGCATGCATGAGGAACGAACCGAAAACATTAAGGTTGCTTCTGCTTTTCATGTTAATAGAAACGAGGGCAGTAGTACCTCCATGATTGTGCCAGTATGGTTGTCTTCTGATAGTACTCCAGATTGTGAAATTTTAACGTATGCACTTTTAGATACACAGAGTGATACATCATTTATTCATGATGACACGGCCAACAGCCTTCTACTTCAGGGTGATTCGGTAAGACTGAGTTTGGCTACTATGGCTTCAGAGAGAACTATAATTCAGAGTAAACGAATAACGGGGCTTACAGTTCGTGGATTTCAGTCGAGCGAAAGGCTGAGAATTAACAACGCTTATACAAGAAGCTTTATTCCCGCTGATCGATCCCATATTCCTACTTGTGAAACTGCATCAATGTGGCCACATCTGAGAGCAATAGCTGACAATATTCCATGTATGCAATCGTGTGATGTTGGCTTGTTGTTGGGCTATAACTGTCCAGAGGCTTTGGTACCTCGTCGAACGATTCAGGGAGAAGGAAATCAACCTTACGCGGTGCTCACAAGCCTTGGTTGGAGCGTTGTCGGATATAGTGACAATACACACAATGCCAAACATAACGTATCTGCCACATGTCATCGTGTTTGTGTCAAGGAGTTGCCACCCTTGTCACCGAAAGATGCTATCAAAGCACTAGAGACAGACTTTGCTCATGATGAAGTTAATGACGTCAAGGTGTCTCAAGAAGACATCATGTTCTTGAATACAATGAAGGAGAACATTCACCAACGTAATGACAAACACTTAGAGCTCCCACTTCCTTTCAAGAAAAGGCCTGTACTGCCAAGTAACAGAGACCTCGCCTTGAGACGCTTGTCCCACCTTAAACGTAAACTTAGTAGGGATGAACAATACCATGAGAGATACAAAACCTTCATGAAGGAGATGATTGAACGTGGTGATGCTGAACGAGTTCCAGAGAAGTCGGCATCAGATAGTACATGGTACATACCGCATCATGGAGTTTGTCATACTAAGAAACCTGAAAAGCTCCGTATAGTTTTTGATTGCTCTGCTAAGTGTCATAATACTTCGTTGAATGAACATTTACTCAATGGACCAGATCTCACAAATGGACTTGTGGGTGTGCTTATTAGATTCAGACGCTTTCCAGTGGCTATAATGTGTGACATTGAAAAGATGTTTCTTCAGTTTTTTGTACGCGAATCTGATCGAGATTACCTACGATTCCTATGGTGGAAAGATGGAGATATAAACTCTGAAATTATTGACTTTCGCATGAGAAAACACTTATTTGGTGCTACATCGTCTCCTGCTTGTGCTAACTATGGTCTAAAACACATAGCTAAACGTCAAGAAACCGAATATCCGCAAGCAGCATCATTTGTACAACATGACTTTTACGTAGACGACGGTCTCGCTAGTGTGAAAACTGAACAGGAAGCTGTGCAGTTAGTTAAGGATGCTCGAGCAATTTGTAGCAACGGAGGATTACGCTTACATAAGTTTGTATCAAACAGCAGAAATGTTATTGAATCTGTACCGGCATCTGAAAGAGCTGAAAATGTCAAAGATCTGGACATGTCATTTCAATCGTTACCTGTTGAACGAGCACTTGGTATAACATGGAGCATTGAACAAGACGCTTTTCAGTTTAATGTATTTAAAGACTCGACAAAGTACTTTACTAACATGCCACCGAGCAGACGTAACATATTGTCTGTTGTTGCATCAATATTTGATCCCCTAGGATTTCTCTCCCCTGTTACCTTAAAGGGAAAGAAAATATTACAGAAAATGTGTCAAAGTGGTATTGGCTGGGACGAACAGCTTGCTGACTCTGATAAACCCGAATGGAATAACTGGATCAAGGATCTAAGAGGGCTTCAGAACTTACCAATTAAACGATGTTTTGTTCCAAACGAAGTTAACGAAAATACCATCATTGAACTACATCATTTCTCCGATGCGAGTAGCTATGGATATGGTCAGTGCTCATATATCAGACTAGTGTACAAGGACAGTGTACATTGTGCATTCATCTTTGGAAAGGCAAGAGTAGCTCCACTGAATATTGTGACAATTCCAAGACTTGAACTTGCAGCAGCTCTGTTATCAGTTAAAGTTAGCCAGTTCTTAAAGAGAGAAATTGATCTTCCTGTGAACAGAGAATATTTTTGGACGGATTCACGTGTGGTGCTTGGATACATTGCCAACGAAGCTCGCCGATTTCATGTTTTTGTCGCGAATCGTGTACAAACAATAAGACAATCTACTGAACCCTGTCAGTGGTTCTACGTTCAGTCAAGTAGCAATCCGGCTGACCATGCTTCACGTGGTCTCAATGTTGCCGATCTCGAGAACTCCACATGGTTCACTGGTCCAGACTTCCTTTGGCAGCAACATATAGAGTCAGATACAGTGATTCCAGAACTTCAGTTAGGTGACCCTGAGGTCAGATCCGCTAGAGTACTTTGTACTGAAACGACTCAACACGCAAGCATTCTAGAGCTTATTGAGAGATTTTCGTGTTGGTCGAAGACTATTTCTGTGGTCGCGAGATTGCAACGACTTGCGAATGGTGTTAAAGGAACATACCCCCCAACAGTTGAAGAACGTTGTAAGGCTGAATTAACAATTGTGAGATTAGTTCAAACTGATTCCTTTCCAGATGTGGAACGAGTACTTGTGTCGAATTCAGTGTTACCCAAGTCTAATAGTCTGCACATGTTGAATCCTATTCTGGAAAATGGTGTATTGCGAGTCGGAACTCGCTTACGAAACGTTAACCTACCTGATACGTGCATCTATCCAGCAATCCTTCCGAAGAATGGCCATGTGACAAGGCTCATCATATCTCATGCTCATCAGAACATTAAGCATCAGGGTCGAGGTTTTACTGTAAATGAACTTAGATGTCTAGGCTACTGGGTTGTTGGTGGGAGTAAGGCCGTTGCGAACTTTATTAAGGGCTGTGTTGTGTGTCGTAAGCTTAGACGACCTACAGAATGTCAAAAAATGGCTGACTTACCTAAGGATCGTGTTGAACCCTCTCCACCATTCACGTATTGTGGAATGGACTGCTTTGGTCCATTCATCATTAAGCAAGGCCGCAAGGAATTAAAGCGTTATGGACTGCTTTTCACATGTCTGTGTTCCAGGGCTAATCACGTTGAGATGTTGGATGATATGAGTACTGATGCGTTTATAAACGGTCTTCGTTGTTTTATGGCAATTCGTGGTCCTGTAAGACATATCCGTTCGGACCAGGGCTCGAACTTTATCGGTGCAAGGAATGAATTTGAGAAAGGAATGAAATCAACTAACGTCAACGAATTCTTGTTGAAAAAACAGTGTGACTTTGTGTTGAATGCTCCTAGTTCAAGCCACACTGGGGGCGTCTGGGAACGCCAAATACGTACTGTGAGAAATATCTTGAACGCAATTCTATCGCAGAATCCCGGTCAACTTGATGATTCGTCACTGCGAACGGTCTTTTATGAGATAATGACGATTGTGAATAATCGTCCACTTACCGTATCTGACATCAACGACCCAATGGCAGAGGAGCCATTGACTCCAAACCACATTCTAACGGCGAAGAGGGGAATCGCTCCTCCACCTCCAGGTGAATTTGTACAAGAGGACCTTTATGCCAGAAAGCGCTGGAGGCGAGTACAATATCTTCTTGAACAATTCTGGTCGAGATGGAAGCGCGAGTATGTCGCTAACTTGGCTTTACGTGATAAATGGCGCACTCCACAGCGCAATATTTGTGTTGGTGATATAGTGTTAGTGAAGGACCAGGATCTTTCTCGTAATCAGTGGCCATTGGCTAAAGTGGTTGAAGTGAAATCCGATGCAGATGGATTGGTTAGAAGAGTTAAGGTGTTGTTAAAGAACAAACTTTCCGAAAATCAATCGATATTGGAAAGGAGCATACATAAACTTGTTCTCTTGGTTGAAAATTGTTGATATGTATGTAAATTGAAGTAATACAGACTTGTTTCAGTATGTTATGATTAATTCTAACACTGTCTATTTTTAGCTCCGTGTAAACGTATAGGACTGTACCGTGGTTAAATTTCCGGTATATCACAGTTTTTGCCGTACTACTTTTTGGCTGTTGAATTACCTCCCACGTATAAATAACGCTTTTTATGAATGGAATTTACGTCTTGTTTATCACATGACGTCATGAATTGTATGACGTTTATTTGGCGTCAACGTAAACGTGACGTTGTGCGAACTTTTATTTGCGTAGCGTTCTTTCTTTAATTATTTAATTATATCCGTAGTATTGCAACGTCAATTGCATTTATCGATTCATTTTAGTTTTTATGAAATACATAGTTTGGAATGAGCTCTAGTTATGCCTCTGTTTAAAGGAAATGAGCAAAAAACGATATTCCAGGGGTGGAGGTTTTATACTTTAAACAGCGGAAGTTGTCTGTAGCAACACGACAAACAACGAACCACTCTGCAATAAAAATGAGTCCATATGAAATTGCGCATATTACGCGTGTTAGAATGCAAATAGATCTTAGTTTTCCGTGATATACCGGCCAATATATCACGGTTTGTCGTTCACATGCATAGTTATTAATCACTCAGGCCTACGGCCTTCGTGATTAATTCCTACGCATATGAACTCCAAACCGTGATATATTGGCCGGTATATCACGGAAAACTAAGATCTATTTCCTAATTCTAACACTGTCTATTTTTAGCTCCGTGTAAACGTATAGGACTGTACCGTGGTTAAATTTCCGGTATATCACAGTTTTTGCCGTACTACTTTTTGGCTGTTGAATTACCTCCCACGTATAAATAACGCTTTTTATGAATGGAATTTACGTCTTGTTTATCACGTGACGTCATGGGTTGTATGACGTTTATTTGGCGTCAACGTTAACGTGACGTTGTGCGAACTTTTATTTGCCTAGCGTTCTTTCTTTAATTATTTAATTATATCCGTAGTATTGCAACGTCAATTGCATTTATCGATTCATTTTAGTTTTTATGAAATACGTAGTTTGGAATGAGCTCTAGTTATGCATCTGTTTAAAGGAAATGAGCAAAAAACGATATTCCATGGGTGGAGGTTTTATACATTAAACAGCGGAAGTTGTCTATAGCAACACGACAAACAACGCACCACTCTGCAATAAAAATGAGTCCATATGAAATTGCGCATATTACGCGTGTTAGAATGCAAATAGATCTAAGTTTTCCGTGATATACCGGCCAATATATCACGGTTTGTCGTTCACATGCATAGTTATTAATCACTCAGGCCTACGGCCTTCGTGATTAATTCCTACGCATATGAACTCCAAACCGTGATATATTGGCCGGTATATCACGGAAAACTAAGATCTATTTCCTAAATTAAGATTGTTTATTCATGCTATTGAACTGTATGTTTATGGTTAACAGATTATTCTAGTCATGTGTTAACTTGTAATCATTTGAGGTTTGATTATCATTGTTTTTAATTGTTGGTATTTTGAACATCATATTTGAGGTAATGTTGTGTCTTCATATTTTTGTGACATTTTGGATCATGCTTTTAATACTGGAAATATTTTATAGGTAGTTTATTGAATCTTAAAGGTATATGTTTGTACTAGTGTAATAAGTGTAATTCAAGATGATAAGTGTTAAGACGCGTTTCAGATAGACTTTTTTGTTAAGAAATCATGTATGATTTGGTGGGAGTGTAAATGTCCTATATTTGTTTTTGCCTCAATTATTGTTAACTCAGATAAGTTCGAATTTAATGTTTTACATTCTTTCGGTTGTGCAAAGGGCGACTACTCTTGTAAGTTAGATTTGCACTTTGTACGGTTCATACGGCTTTTATCTATGAAGTCGCGGTCTTCTAGACGCTAAAATATTGCATTTAAAGATACAGATCTAACGAACGAAAAACGAAACGGCATGGCTGTATAAATCAAACGAATGTATTTGTATTTTAAGGACCTTTGGTTGGAAGAACCAGGTATAACGATGTTTTATGCAATACTTTATTAAACGAAGGCTCTGTTTGTTGATATGTTGAACGTTTAACGACTAAATTGTAGTTTTATCAAGAGTTGTAGAACTTGATCTGTAATGTTGAACATTGAGGCGATTTATCTGTCTGTCTGTCAGTTTAGTACAGTAAATTTCCTTAAGCATGGTATCTTATATAACGTATATTATATGTGTTAAGTAACGATTTGTAATTATTTGTATCATTATTCATGCCTGTTCATTATATGCATTTTAGTTCTTACGGTTACATCTGTTGTCGTCAATGATCATGGTTACATCGGTTGAATTATCGTCAATAAAGAAGATAAAACCAGTCACGAACATTCTTATATATATTAACCAAAGGGCTCCTTACACCCTCCAAGCAAAGCTTAACTTGAATTATAAATGTTATGTTGATTTGGCTTTCTGGCTAATACCATACGACAGAGTGTTGTCCAGATATGCGCATTATGTGAACCTAAGATGGATTCAAACCTTATTTAAACTTGAAATCTTGGTTATGAGCATCAGACTGTCAGGATATTTCCCGTGGCGCTTATATCACAGTGTATAAACTCCTGTCCGCCTAAACCGGATGTCGCTCATAACTGAGCGTGCAGTTTCATATTCGACAGCTTTTCAAAGTAAACAGCAGTAAGTATTTCGTGTTTTTTTTCAATCGTTTTGCATTAAATAAACCTGTTTTACACATTGCATCAGCGTCTAATAAACGTCTCTGCAACAGAAAGTCCTTTACTAGGCACTAGCATTTCAAATAAACACGAATTTCATCAAAATACACCGCTGATCAAAGTGACAGATGAATCAATCACGCTAAAATCACCGTTATTTCGGACATTCTGATGGGAAATCGAGTACTAATCGCTTCTAAATGCTCGTTTTATGAATCTATACGTATGCATTTACATAAGCCAGGTTGTATTTGCCACTCAAACAGTTACAATACTGTTTAATCCAACATGTATTCGAATCATGCACTAAACGCCTATTCGGATAACTCAGAATTCCGACTGCCCCAATAGTCGCAAGACTACTGTCAGCCTAATTTATGAAATAATTACGAAATGCTCATGCGTATTAGCCTATTCAAGGTGCTCATTTAAATGATACATAATATGTTTGGTTTGTATCTTTAATTGCGACAAGGAAACAGTCAATTTTAGTAAATTACATCCTTACTCAAATCACCCCTTGCAATATCTATTTTAAGATAAGATAGATAAGATAATCTTTATTTAACTATGGTAATGTTTAACATAATAACATAAGCTTGAAGCTTGTATCCTACATAAACATTGATTATCCAATAACATACACACAAACAATCTATAAAATAAAAGAAGATTAAATATATTAAAGACAGTATCACATTCAACGCTCATTATCATATATATAGATAGGTAAAATTTGAATACACAAGGAAAGACATGGGTACAAACTAAACTAAGACATGCATCTTAAAGAATGTAAACACATGTTGAGCAGATTAATAGGAACATTGGAAAACAAATCTAGATAAACAACAACAAGAGCATTGGTAGAAATGTATATAAAAACACAGTCACAAAAATTAAAACTGCATTTAAAGAATGGTCATGACTAAAATAAATAGCAAAAAGACATGTTCAATGGAATAGTTGCAATTTTATGATTAAAAAGAATTCAATATACAATTCATGCAGTTTTATGTATATAAAGCTACATGCTATACGTCACAGAATGTACATGTACATGCAAATTAAGACAAACAAACGAGCATAAAACGTATAAAACGTGTTCCATTGTACAAGTGCTTGATATGTAGTCAGGAACCCATGATCCCCTGCCTCTATACCCACAAAAATAGTTTTAGCAGTGACTGTATCTATACAGTGAACCTAAATTAAATGCTAAATCTATCAAAGTTATTTTATTGCCAGGCTAATGAGCTTTCTATTTCATATATTTTGTACTTTCCATAGAAATATGTTCTTCCAACCACTGAATTGTTTGCTAAAACCTATAATGAGTTTTACTGTCTTGAACAAAGATTGCTGATCTACTTGCGTAAAGAAAAGTATAACACACATATTAGACAGGGGTAAACGACGCTCTGTTAACAACGTTGTAAATTTCAAGAATAGGTCATGCTGTCCAGCCGATTTGCTGTGACAGCTGTTTTGTTTCTTCATCCATTCGATTGTTGTGACAGTCAAAAACAAAGCAATCGTTCGTCTGTGTACCGAAAGATGTTTGGAGAATGTGCATATCATCGAAACAAACTCAGATTAGCTTCTTCATCGTCGGTACTGTCTACCAATGACGCCTGTGTCGAATTTCCTTTCACAGGCGTTCAACACAGTCTTAGAACTTTCTTTTCTGGAGACGTGAATATATCATTATCCGGTAAACATTTAGAAATTTTTAGATTCCACGTCCCTATTTCTTCGAAACAGGTTGTAAATTGGTTATGCATATAAATTTGTTCTGGAATGATTTAAAGTTTTTTGTTGAAAGGGAAAACAGATTCTTCAATTAAATGTACTTTTTATTTTATTTTTAATATGCAGTCAGAATGGAGTCTTAAAGTATGACCTATAACGTCTGGAAATGTTGAGTGAAAACTGCAGTAGTAGCATTGATATTGTTCGTCCATGAATTGAAATGAATAAAAAATATAATTTTCTACCGTTTTTACACATAACAAAGCCAGAACAGTACATTCAAGTATGAATAGACGTGATAAATCGGCATACAAATTTACTACTAGGCGTACAGGCCAAATTTGACAAAAAACGATTAGTTGGCCTATACTGAATCGCATAGTCGTACAGTGTAATCGGCATACATGTCCCCAAAAAAAAGCATTTTATATGAAAAAGAAACCGTTACAGTAGGGAAAAGTTTTATCGATGTGTTATACATTTATTTACAATGTTATAAAAGTTGCAACACTCGTTGGGTACCACATAAACTTTCTTTTAAAGAATTTGTTTGTTCTTTGTAAAATCTGGCAAATAACCAACTGTGAATTTACTTTAAGATACAGTTATTATGGGGTTTTATTAGGACTGTTTGGTATCAACGTAAACAGTAATTAACGTGCTACATATTAACAAAATAATATACTTACTGTATGCCACGCTAACGAATAAACTAATAAAATCCAAAACATTCGAGACCGTAAACGCAATTTAATTTTTTTTGGCCGCCTAGTTATGAGCGACATCCGGTTTAGGCGGACAGGAGTTTATACACTGTGTATATGGCACCTCAAATCAACACTATGAAGGAGTTAGAAGACGAAAAGTTGGGACATTCGGCTCTAAAAGGGAGAAAACTCGTTAAAAGTGTACTAAAATTATTTTCCTTTTTATTGACAATTATGACAGGAATAGTTATGAAAATGCAATAATGTACTTTTGGCTTGTTTACTGACACCCGACGTTCTTTTGACACTCTGTGCAGCCATGCTGAACCAATTACAATGGAACAACCTGTGGCATGTTTCCTCATAGATCGGGCTCAATACCTTTAGCTTGTTTCATCCAGGTCGGTCTGTGACTGTGTCATTCGCTAGGAATCGATGTTCTAAGCCCACAATCGTTGTGAGGAGGTAGCTGAACCGCCATGCTAAGGCACCGATGCTCTTTTCAGTTGGAAGCGAAGGCACAATCATCCGAACAAATATTCGAGATATTCGAAGCATAAAAATACCATTAGCAAATACTGTTTCTGTTGTTTTTTCAATGTGTAAACCAACAGCGTACAGTTTAAAGTCAATATTGACCACATAGGTTGACGCGATCGAGCTGCACGTGCAAAACATGCAAAATCAAAAAATGCTCTTTGGGCGGGTTATTCTGAATGAAAAAAAATCGTTTTCTTCAATTAGGTCAAACTTATGAACTAAACAAACCCTGTAAACTATTAATTTTAGCAAAAAATGATTTTTGACAAGTTTTGATTATTTTCAATAGTGGTGCGTTTTTAAAGCGGTTGAGTGTATAACATACCAGGCAGGTCAGGATCAGGTCATTTTCTCCATACAATATCAGGTCTATAATGTTAACAGGCAGGTCGGGACCCAGTCATTGTCTCCATACCATACCATCAGGTCTATAATGTACGGCCCTGCGTGGACAGCCGATAATAAAATCTCGAGTATGTCCCCGTACCCTAACGCCTAAATACTATCCCCGAGGAATTGGTTCCTAGAAAAAATTCCCAACCTTTCCACGGCAGTGGGGGACAGCTGGAAGGTAAAAAACATGTACGGTCGTTGCCCCGGCGTTCCGTTGGCCATCCCCAGGGTGGGGCCGTGGATGCAACTGATTGGTGTATTACATAGGTCATGCATGGTTATATCTAAAACAGTACTTAGTGTTCACAGGTACGGATTTTTTTAATCTTGCACCCTTACGTTTTAGAAAATTTATTTGAACTTGCAAAATAGACCATTTAAGTGTGCCCCTTGTGAAGATTTTATTTTTCATTATTGAATTGAAATCATTTTTAACGTTTTTCTTTGAAAACCAGACAGGCTTAATATTATCAAAATTGTAGTGTTACATACACACGTCTCTACTAAGTTCACAGCTTTACAGTAAAACCTCAACAACAATGAACAACAAACAAACTCAAACGTTTGCATGGCCAGACGAGCTGCGTAGATAATCAAAAGAGCGGGCTGGTGAGTATTTGAAAAATGTAAGATCATAGACCAAGGTGCTTCGATACAGACAATCTACTGTCTAAGCTATCAGCCACATAACCATCTTTGCTATTTTCACCCTTCCACCGACCATGCCTTTTCAAGCATCTATCATTCACCCCGGCATTGGCCGCTGACGTAGCACCACCTGATCTCAATGAATGTAGACCTATGTTCAAATCCCCTGAAACCAGTTTTAACCTAGATGTCAAACATTCCCTAGCTCTAGTGTAACTAATAGGTTTGTCTTTGTATATCAATTTACAACAAGTCTTGGATTTAAAACACGGTCTGTATCTAAAGTCGACTGACATGTCAATTTAAAATATCTCTGTAACATCTTGTACGGACATGCAAGAGTAGAACCCATGGAAACAACTACCTCGTTTTCAAATCTGTACTGATCAGTTTTACTACTTCGTATACAAATGGTAAAATAGCATGGATGAAAAACTATGTCATTACAACGTAATTTGCTAAGCTCATCAAATCTCAAAAAAGCAGAAAATCCTAACAAAATCATACATAAATCTCGCACAATCAATATGTCAGATGAATCAGTATACAAAGTACATAACTCGATCAACATGTCCACAGAAACTGGTTGCTTTTTGCAGACTGGTTTAGACAAAGTTCGTTTTGCTGCTTCAAGAAGATTAAGCACAAACATATTGTCCGTTGGGTCTTGAAGTCCGCGTAGCGAATGTGCCCATTTTATACTGTATAACGTAGAAGAAATCACACTAACGGAACACTTGCTGTCTATCAAGTTTGTTAGATAAAGTGCCACGTGTATGGGAGATGCAGGAACTGGACTGCATCCTTTAGATACAATGAATTTCTCCCATTTAGTAAAATAATGATAATATTTCTTGACTGTATTGTCACTTCTTGAGTTCACGATTAAACTAGACATTTTAGAAGATAAATCTTTGAAAGTCTCACAGCTACTTCCGGCTCTCAGCAGTTCCTCGTCGATTGCAGACTTGATACTCAGGCCTGAAATTATAAACATTCATAGAACTCAATTCTAACTGCAACACGTCTAAATGATAACGGTCGCCCGTCAAAAATACCATTCCTATCCCTTCCTCTCTTTGTCAAGACACCTGGCTGAAAAAAGACACAATCCTGTATAAAATCCGCTCTCACACCGTTGCTGTAAAACAACATTGGCCCAAACGAAGCCGGACTACTAGTGTACATGCACACTTTTCTCTGATGATTTTATTAACAGTTTGGCCTAAAAGCCTAGGTGGTAGAACCAAAGACCTAAATTACAAATTTAGGTCTTTGGTGGAGCTAACCAATTATTGTGACCTGTCCACTTTTGCTGCAATGAATCAATACCGGAAGTACCTGGACACCAAAATCTTGAATTAAACACACTGCATCTAGTGTTATAATCACATGCGAAACGATCATATGTATGAGGACCCCATTTCTTATCTAACATGCCGAATAACCAGCCCAATACCTGCCAGTCATCACTATCAATACACCGGCTAAGGCTATCAGCCTCATTTTTTGCAGATCTAGGTATCCATTTTGGAACAAGAACTATGTTTTTCTCTCTACAAAGATCATTGATACTAACAGTAACGTCCTGTAAATAAGATGTTTTACTACCCACAGACAGTATTCTGCTACCATTCTGATTGTCAGTATTTATGCCCACACGGGGCCCTTCCAGGCTAGATACACAACTACGTACACATCTATGTACAGCTTCTAGTTCTCTCCAACGATTAGACCATGACCCTATGACAAAATTGTCGTCATCTTCAGCTATGTAACCGCCAAAACCGATACCACTCGCATCACAATACACCTGTAACTGATTATCTCCAAAACTTTCCTCAATAGGACTGCCACTTAAGGCTACAAGGTTTTCCTTCCAGAAAACAAGCTCATTAGCTGCCTTCGAGTTCACAATAATAGGAGCCTCCCAGCTCGCTCTACTGGCTACACACTCGTACAGATATCTTAAACCTTAATCTGACACACTTACCGACTGCACTTTGCATTGAGATTAACTGACCAACGAGGCATGCAATTTTACGCACCGAGAATACAACCCTGCCATTAATAAAAGCGGACAAAATCTCCTCAACCAACAATAAAGTTCGATTTACTCTCTCGTCTGTCACATATAACCTGTGGGAAGACATGTCCCATACATAACCCAGCAATGTTTGTATCATGCAAGGCACCCAATGACAATTTTCGTCTGCTATCAGAAACCCGAAACGTATCAAATCTTGTCTAATAGTTTGTCCAACACAATACGCCGCCTGGTATGAATCAGACCCACCTAATCCGTCATCCAGAAATGTTACTATTTTCAAACCTTCAGAACGCCATTTGGTGATCAAAACCCGCAGCACTTTAGTAAATACCATCCCAGCCGTCGACAGACCAAACGGAATGACATTAAATACAAAGTAACGTTTGACACCCTGTATAACATAGCTAAACACTAGATACGTACGATGCTGTTCAAAAAGCATAATGTGGTGATATATGAACTTCTAATATCAAAGGTAAAAAGATAATCGTTTTTGGTGAAAATTGTTCTAGCTACGGAAAATCCTCAAATCTGCACTTATACTTAAATAGATTAGCATTCAAATGCCTACAGTCCAAAATCTAAACGGAGCTTACCCACTTTGTTTGAGGCCACGGTTAACGGATTTACTACATAAGGCATTTTGACTACCTCTGTAATACATTGCTTTTGTTTCAATTTCAAAATTTCATCACATACAAAATCTGGGTGTTTTAAGGAAGACTGATTATTTTTAAGCTCAACTCGTACAGGCAATTGCATGAATGGTATCTTGTAACCATTTTGAATAATGTCTAAAATATATTCATTTGCACCAGCTTGTCGCCATGTGACATATTTGCTCTTCAACCGACCGACAGTAGACTCAGGTACAATATAATCTACAGATAATGGTTCCTGTGGGATCGCATTATCAACACCAAAGCAACTTATGCTGTTATCAGTTACATAACGCTCGCTGCAGTGCGAACCCTGTTTCAAATTTTTGAAAGTATCAACAACTGAATCAAGTAAAGTTTTACTTATCTGAGTGACTTCCTGCTGCTCAGCTAACACATCACTACCCACTGCTCGGCATTCAAAACGCCAGTGACCAGGCTTGCCACGCCTGAAGCAAGACCAGGTTTTCTTCCACTGCCCGTGCCATGTTGACTACTCGATCGAGTTCGAAACTGTCGTCTGTGCTGCTCTGGGATTGTAAGCTGTGTCGTAAGGCTGGAAGCGTCGCTTGTAACGTCGTTCTTGTTTAACTTTACGCTCTGCTTTCTGTTGTGCTCGAACTATCTTCTTCTCGTCGTCGGAATCTACAGCAAGGGGATGCGCTTCGTACTTTGAGACAACTTTCCAACCGTATTCACAAGAGTCGGCAAGTTTAATTAGCTTCTGTCTATAAGAAAGTACATGTAATTTAATACCTTCTTGAACGTTCGTTTGAGCTGTCTCCGTTGATTCCGATGGATTCGCTAACAAAGAGTCTGATAAAGCACTATCTGCGTGTCTCAGCTTGTCAAGAACTTTAGAGTTGACCTTGTGTTGTTCTTCATTTCCCTTTTTACGAAAAGAATAACCGTCGGAAGCAATATTTTCTATTTTCGACATTTGCTTTTGTTGAGATGAATTTAACTTGAGTTCAAAACTTGTCAGCTTCGAAGTAATCAAAGCTTCCATTCTTGTCAGAAGCGAATTTTCTTTTTCCATGTTCTACCACGTGGTTGAAATTACGAGCTCACAAAAATAAGACTTGTCAGTGCAACGTCGTCTGGTAGAATGATTTCTACTCTACACATTCAATAAAACCATAACTATACACGCACGCAAACTTCGTGCAGCGGACCAACTTGACCCATACACACACCGTACAGACAACAATTTCAACGCTATACTGCGTAACGCGTGAAATCAATATTAACCAATGTTCTAACTGCACCGATAGTATAATAGAACTTTTTATATGATAGAAATACACGTAGGCCTACACTAATTTAACATTGGATATAAAAGGATACATCATGCTTCATTTATTTTATTTTCTCAAGATGCCAATTATCAAGTGGAATATCAAAATAATAATGTTTAGTCATGGTAGGGGTCAAAATCAAAAGTAACAAAGTTGTCAATAACGACTGTATCTTCCATTGGCTCGCGCTACTGCCTGGCATCGCTGTTGAATTGATAAAATACAGTATCCAAAGAACCCATGAGTAAGTCCATTCCATTCTGCGATGATTTTAACGTGTATGTTGCAGTTGTTAGGTCGGTTTTGATACACCTTCCTTACAAGCTCTGCCTACTCCGTCTAAATCGAATTCAGGTCTGCTGACTTCGATCGATGTATAGTTCGATACTTGTATCCTCTTGATGACGACGAGTCCAAATAAGTCGTGCTCTACGACGTTGAACGGTTAGTGACAGTCCACAAAATGGACTGCGTAAACATATTCCACCAAGACAAGCTGCATGTAAACGTATATATACGTTACGTTTCTGAACTTAATGGACGACCATGAAGGCCAACGTATGCTTGTGCTGTTTCAACTAAGGCGCATCTCCTGTTGAACAGCTAACTAAGAATGTTAAATCTATTTTGTCTCGCAGTTATGCCTGTCTGTTGGGCTGACTATTGGGACCATTCACACTTCTGGGTCGCCTGAATTTGGCCATCAGACTTGTGATAGATCATTTTTGTACGTTTATTATTCCTACGACCTGAAAACAACGATGGACTGACAAGCACCAGACTACAAAGTTATTATAACACAGAATATCAGTCGTGTTTAGTAAAAAGTGGTCATAATAATGCACGAAAATTTTATGTACCTCAGATGTGGTGGTCCTCTCTGAACAAGACCCACATCTCTTGCCCTATCGTGAATCGACATACGAGGCATTGTGTTTTTTCAAACGGACACACGTCTGAGAAGTAATTCACCACGTGTAATCAATTTCCCGCCAAACACTGTGTAGCACGTGCACGACAAGTGATTTTGAACCATAATGCATTCATGCAAAACAATCACGTGATCGCGTTGTCAAAACATCGCAATATTGAAAACGCTATCATTTTAATCGAGAATTGAAAATTTCGTGTAATTCGACATAGCAGTTGTTGAGGTATTCAAATTTAAAATCGGTGTAGTAAGAACATTGCTCAAGTGTATATTAATCAGTTATAACAAATAAACATGTCCATAAGAAAATTTACTTTCATCAAATTTATGTCAAATTTTTAATCTGTTAATTCAAACGCTGTAGTGACATTGATCAAGAGACATAGACACCTTGATCCGGATGATTCAGACGCTGTAAAATATACGTCATCTGGATGATTAGATCAAGTGTAATCTGGACCTGGAGATTACACAACAGGGGGGCACATTTTTTGCCCTCGCTTCCGGAATATGTAATATATAGGGTTATTGTCACAAAATATCGATCCATAGCCATATCGATTGGTAATAACCAAATCAAAGGTGTTGAGTTAGAACTATATAATCAAATATAACACACTGCTTAAACCACCAAACCCTAGATGTTAAGTAAGAACTATATAATCATATATAACACTGCTTAAACCGCCAGACCACAGGTGTAGGGTTAGAACTATATAATCATATATAACACTGCTTAAACCACCAAACCCCAGGTGTAGGGTTAGAACTATATAATCATATATAACACTGCTTAAACCACCAAACCTCAGGTGTAGGGTTAGAACTATATAATCATATATAACACTGCTTAAACCACCAAACCACAGGTGTAGGATTAGAACTATATAATCATATATAACACTGCTTAAACCACCAAACCCCAGGTGTTAGAACTATATAATCATATATAACACTGCTTAAACCACCAAACCCCAGGTGTTAGAACTATATAATCATATATAACACTGCTTAAACCACCAGACCACAGGTGTTAGAACTATATAATCATATATAACACTGCTTAAACCACCAAACCCCAGGTGAAGGGTTAGAACTATATAATCATATATAACACTGCTTCAACCACCAAACCCCAGGTGTTAGGTTAGGACGATATAATCATATATAACACTGCTTAAACCACCAGACCCCAGGTGTTAGAACTATATAATCATATATAACACTGCTTCAACCACCAAACCCCAGGTGTTAGGTTAGGACGATATAATCATATATAACACACTGCTTAAACCACCAGACCACAGGTGTTAGGTTAGGTCGATATAATCATATATAACACTATTTAAACCACCAAACCACAGGTGTCAAGTTAGAACTATATAATCATATATAACACTGCTTAAACCACCAAACCCCAGGTGTAGGGTTAGAACTATATGATCATATATAACACTGCTTAAACCACCAAACCCCAGGTGTTAGAACTATATAATCATATATAACACTGCTTAGAAAACCAAACCCCAGGTGTTAGGTTAGAACTATATAATCATATATAACACTGCTTAAACCACCAAACACCAGAGGTTAGAACTATATAATCATATATAACACTGCTTAAACCACCAAACCCCAGGTGTAGGGTTAGAACTATATAATCATATATAACACTGCTTAAACCACCAAACCACAGGTGTTAGAACTATATAATCATATATAACACTGCTTAAACCACCAGACCCCAGGTGTTAGAACTATATAATCATATATAACACTGCTTAAACCACCAGACCCCAGGTGTTAGAACTATATAATCATATATAACACTGCTTAAACCACCAGACCACAGGTGTTAGAACTATATAATCATATATAACACTGCTTAAACCACCAGACCACAGGTGTTAGAACTATATAATCATATATAACACTGCTTAAACCACCAGACCACAGGTGTTAGAACTATATAATCATATATAACACTGCTTAAACCACCGAACCACAGGTGTTAGAACTATATAATCATATATAACACTGCTTAAACCACCAGACCACAGGTGTTAGAACTATATAATCATATATAACACTGCTTAAACCACCAGACCCCAGGTGTTAGAACTATATAATCATATATAACACTGCTTAAACCACCAGACCACAGGTGTTAGAACTATATAATCATATATAACACTGCTTAAACCACCAGACCACAGGTGTTAGAACTATATAATCATATATAACACTGCTTAAACCACCAGACCACAGGTGTTAGAACTATATAATCATATATAACACTGCTTAAACCACCGAACCACAGGTGTAGGGTTAGAACTATATAATCATATATAACACTGCTTAAACCACCGAACCACAGGTGTAGGGTTAGAACTATATAATCATATATAACACTGCTTGAACCACCAGACCACAGGTGTTAGAACTATATAACCATATATAACACTGCTTAAACCACCAAACCCCAGGTGTTAGGTTAGAACTATATAACCATATATAACACTGCTTAAACCACCAGACCACAGGTGTTAGAACTATATAATCATATATAACACTGCTTAAAAAACCAAACCCCAGGTGTTAGAACTATATAATCATATATAACACTGCTTAAACCACCAAACCACAGGTGTTAGGACTATATAATCATATATAATACTGCTTAAACCACCAAACCACAGGTGTTAGGTTAGAACTATATAATCATATATAACACTATTTAAACCACCAAACCACAGGTGTAGGGTTAGAACTATATAATCTTATATAACACTGCTTAAACCACCAAGCCACAGGTGTAGGGTTAGAACTATATAATCATATATAATTCTGCTAAAACCACCAAACCACAGGTGTTAGAACTATATAGTCATATATAATACTGCTTAAACCACCAAACCCCAGGGGTTAGAACTATATAATCATATATAACACTGCTTAAACCACCAAACACCAGGGGTTAGAACTATATAATCATATATAACACTTTTTAAACCACCAAACCACAGGTTTTAGAACTATATAACCATATATAACACACTGCTTAAACCACCAAACACCAGGGGTAAGAACTATGTAATCATATATAACAATTTTTAAACCACGAAACCATTTGATATCATTGACATTCTGAACTATAATGATTGATTCATTTTTGTTATGAAATATAAATACTAAAGATTATAACTTAATAGAAAGCCTGCTTTACAGTATTATATCGTAGTAATATGACATTTTATGCAAAGCTGGTCAATTTTATTCAATGAACGGTCGAGTGAGAAATAACTCAATAGCGTATGCCTGCACTAACAAATGGTAGCTATTGTCCTGGTCTAATTGAATGTACGAACATTTTATGACCACATTATAAAGCCTTGTATTCATTAACCAGATCGTACTTTTATAGGATAATACAAAAGTGTTTACAAATAATTGTACAACAGGTTTGAAACAGTATATAAGACCATCTTGTGTGAAGACATTGCGACTATTTATCATTATGTTTTAAAGTGTTGTGCATTTTTGTCAATTTATATTCACAATTCATGATATTCAGAAAGGATGTACACGCAGTCATAATGAGGAATTGAACGCGATACTGCTCGGAATAATATAAGAGTACTGGGTATGTACATGTATTCTATCTATGTTCGTTTATCTTTGTACTTTATTTATGTTTGGCATGTACATATGTTTAAATGTATTTTATGTATTCAATTTAATGTATTTAATTTTATTCATACATTTTATGTATGTTTTTGTATGTTTGGCCTGTATATTTTTATGTATAAATGTATTTTATGTATTTAATTTTATCCATGCATTTTATGTTCGTTTTATGTACGTTTTATGTATGTTTGGCATGTATATTTTAATTATTTTTATGTATAAATGTTTTTTATGTATTTGATTTTATCCATGCATATGTTATGTATGTTTGGCATCTATATATTTTATGTATAAATATAGCTTATGTATGTACTTTAGGCATGTATTTCCCGTGTGTATATAGTTTATCTAAATTTCTATGTATTTTATGGATGTATGTTTGTTTGTATTTATGTACGTTTTTTATGTATGTATGTGTGTTGTATTTATGTAAGTACTTTATGTATGTATGTGTGTTTGTATTTATGTTCGTACTTTATGTATGTATGTTTGTTTGTATTTATGTAAGTACTTTATGTATGTATGTGTGTTTGTATTTATGTACGTACTTTATGTATGTATTTTTCTTTGGATATATGTACGTTCTTTTTGTATGTATGTGTGTTTGTATTTGTGTTCGTACTTTATGTATGTATTTTTCTTTGGATAAATATACGTCCTTTATGTATGTATGTTTGTTTGTATTTATGTTCGTACTTTATGTATGTATGTGTGTTTGTATTTATGTTCGTACTTTATGCATGTATGTTTGTTTGTATTTATGTTCGTACTTTATGTATGTATGTGTGTTTGTATTTATGTTCGTACTTTATGTATGTATGTATGTGTGTTTGTATTTATGTTCGTACTTTATGTATGTATGTTTGTTTGTATTTATATATGTACTTTATGTATGTATGTTTGTTTGTATTTATATATGTACTTTATGTATGTATGTTTGTTTGTATTTATATATGTACTTTATGTATGTATGTTTGTTTGTATTTATATATGTACTTTATGTATGTATGTATGTTTGTTTGTATTTATATATGTACTTTATGTATGTATGTTTGTTTGTATTTATGTTCGTACTTTATGTATGTATGTTTGTTTGTATTTATATATGTACTTTATGTATGTATGTTTGTTTGTATTTATATATGTACTTTATGTACGTATGTGTGTTTGTATTTATATATGTACTTTATGTATGTATGTGTGTTTGTATTTATATTCGTACTTTATGTATGTATGTTTGTTTTTATTTATATATGTACTTTATGTATGTATTTATGTGTGTTTGTATTTATGTTCGTACTTTATGTATGTATTTTTGCTTGTATTTTTATTAATGTACTTTGTGTATGTATTTTTGCTTGTATTTATATATGTACTTTATGTATGTATTTTTCTTAGTATAGATGTACGTACTTTGTGTATGTATTTTTGCTTGTATTTTTATTAATGTACTTTGTGTATGAATATTTTATGATTTATATTTCTCGTAACTTCTCACACATTGACGTGTACAAACTACAATATCTGTTAACTTTGTTATATGTATCAACAATCGGTTTGATACCTCCCCCCCCCTCACTCGCTCAATGGTCTCCTGATGTTATCTTATCTACAATAAAATAGTCCGACACTTATACAACACGTTTCTGAAGGTAAATTGGTTTGAGAATAATACACTTCAGACTATGTATAATATAATTGCGAATAGATTTACACTTAATTAGGTGATTTTATGACAAAGTATTTTACTTATAAAGTTAGTATATTATATAAAGTTATAAGTTGCTGATCCTAATACAGACTAGGCTATGTAGTCATGATCCGCTTACTTATAATATCAACCCAGCATACCACCTGTAGGATTAAAATTGATCAAAGTCAAAGTACATAACTATACATGTATACACTAATCCGCCACTTTAGATTTCATTCCTGACTTGTCAAAAGTTGATGTTTCACATGAAATGCCGATACATGTTTAGAAGATACAGCTTATCATTAATTCCTTTTGGCTGTATTGCAGCTTAACTCAACACATTCGGCATATTGCGCAATGACGCTGTTTGCACGTAGGTTGCATGTGAACCCAAATGTGTGTGAACATGAACGAATTCGACATTATTGGGAACTGAAAGTTAGGTCACTGTGCAAGGTGTTTGTTAACTAGATGAAGTCACAGCTATGCACCATTTGGGCGCTTGTGTCACCTTAGGTCACCGTTTTGGTATATATTTGTGAAACAATATCATACTACAGCGGGGACTTAGGGAACTAGGTCGGGTCTTAACTGCGTTTCATTCGGTCATTAGGATCACCGCAATTTCTTTGTGAAATCGGGACATCCTGCATTTTTGCGCCTGGACCTTGGCTTTTATTCATTTCTTTGTGTTGTGTGTTGGCATTACACCGTGCAGTTGTGTTGTTATTTATTTCTGTGCAGTCGGCTGGTTAAGTTGAGTGTTGCCTGTCCTGTCCGATCATTTTGAAAAACACATTCCGTCCTATACCTTAAATACTGACTTTGGCATACACAAAACGCGACCTACGAGCTCAAGTTGAGTTGCGGCCCTTTTTCTTTTTAATTTCAACAAAATATTTTTTTTGTGTTAATGGTTATCTCCGTTTGTATTAACAGTGATCTTCGGTTTGTTAATATCAACATGCTAGCGGGATTTGGCAAATCCAACCTTTTTGACGTAGCCAATCTTCTCTGAATATCATGAATTTAGATTATAAATTGACTGATTCTTATGAACGCAACTTCTCCTATTGTTTTTGCAGGATTTCCTTCAAACTTTCTCACATGAACAACATGAACATTGCATTGAAATGGATCACGTATTATACATTTATACCAAATAATTACTTTGATTCCGCCAGGTCAAAACTTATCGAATGCGTTATGTATTACAAATGGCCAATTTCGATAAACTACGATTTGCAAACTATAAGCAGATTCATAAGTTATACTCCGAGGGAACTATCCCACTCGAGAGAATAGCGGGATTTACCGTTAACTCATGTATACGCAGTTACACATATTGTCGATTCAAAGATATCTGTCAAAATCGCCATAATGTTCCATTTCTGAATAGCTAATTGCAGCCATTATAACCACTGCGCTATAGGACCATTAGCTTTTTAATCATTTAAAAGTATTATAGATGGCAGAATTTAATCCTGACACACCTTTAATAATCGACCGAGGTGAATGTTTGTTTACATGGTTGTGACAGAGATCTTTGAATCAACTATAGATCTACAACAATCTTCGAGGCGTGACTAGTAAGCACTTAGTGTTCTATCTGTATAGAGGTCATGCCTCGAAGATTGTTGTACATCTATATAGATACATAAATTCTACCCACCGGACGACTAATGTTTATAACCGTTCTCGATTAACTTTGGAAGATCTGTACCGGTATGATATTTACATTGTACAGTGCATGTCATTATTTAACATAAGATCATATAACATATTACACACTATATCAAGGCAAGTGTCAACCCGTGTCAAATAGTTAACAATTCTTTAGATAATTCATGCATTACAGAAACTAGTATCAAGTTTCGTTTTCAAGATTTATATCTCGCTGTGAAAGGTTGTCCCAATAAACGTTGTTTTGTGCAGTGTTTTAGACTATTAAGATAACCAATGGAAGATTTTAATCTGTATAAAAGTTTGTTCTATTGTTTCTCAATCTTGTATTTACATAGTCCGGAGAATTTGACATGACCAAGATGCACAAGTCAATATTATAACCGCCCGCGGGGGGGGGGGTCGTCAGGCGATCAAAGGGGGAAATAAGACATTTTGTCCTCTTTTATGTCTTAATCTCCACCCGGAAGACAATGCTTACTCTCTACATCCCTGGGACTGGGGCACTTTATCATGTAGTCAGTCTAAGCAAGAATAACCCACATGATCCACTCCACCAAGGTGTAAATTAGTGTGAGGGCAGTGTCTATTCCTGGGCGCCGCAGATCGATGTTGGCTGCCACACCGACAGGAGAGAAATAGACAGCCGCGTGTATGTCTCCATAGGTAGCCCAATGTCCAGGGTAAGTTAAAATGTCAAAGGGTGCTTGAGCGGCTTAACCGTTGAAAAGAGCCCTAGAAAATTGGTAACTTAACTTTTTTTCTTATTTAAAACTCTGACCAAAAGCTTCCCTCTGAAAAGTAACACGAACGCTGATCAATAATGTCATTTTAAAATTTTCAATGCGAGAAATTGTCATCAGGATTCCGTTTTTGGTAAACCGAATACATGCACCCGATAATACAAGACATTTTATACCGATATTGCTTGATTTGATTGCGGAAATTGATATATCCAAAGCAAGGACCCTGCAATATATTCATAAATAAAGGTCAGGCTCGGGTCAAATTCTCCGTGCTATATTCCATTCTCACATTGTGTACAACATTCAGTTGTAAACCATTCAATCAACTTGTATCAAATATTGACGCGACAAAACATTGACTGTCATTTTACGTCCAATATTTCCAGTTTGACAATCATGCAAAAATCATGACAATTACAAAAATACGCACAGTAATTGATGTTAAACAATGGATGATGTGTATATTATGTTTTGTAAGGTGGTTTTTGTCTTAGTTGATACGGTATAAAGGTTGTTTTATACAAATAAAACTCCAACTATTGAAGAACTAATACATAACTTAAGTATGTGATATCATATTATACGACACAGTGGCATTTACAACATTCCACTTGTCACCAGTACATCGAATTTACGTCGCCCATGTTAGGAAACTATGTACAAATGTATCTATTACTCATTTCACACAGAAACTCACGTAATTGATAAACGTACAGACGTTTCGACTTCTTGTAAAACAAGTAAAACAAGATAGGGCAAAATATCACAATAATACAATTTGTTAAAACTCTAAAATAAACACGATATCGTAATAAGAATTAATATGAAAAAGTAAATCCTCAGTTCAAAGTAGAAATCACGCTATGGAATGGTCGTAACGTTTTCGTACCTATAACGAAACGTTACGCTAACGTTACAAACATTCAATAACGTGATTCTACCTTAAACACAGGGTGGACGTCAATGTGTTTATTTAGGATTTATATTATATGGTAGGCGGGGAGCGGTGGCCTAGAGGTAGAGCGCGCGCTTTGGGGTCGAGAGGTCCCGGGTTCGATCCTCCTCTGGACCACTGGTTAATTTCTCTGAACAAGACCCACAGCTCCACTCGACCATTAGGCTGGTAAACGAAAATTTTCACTCGGACTAATTGCAACAAAAACTAAACTTATACTGGGCGAAAGTACATCATGTTAGTATATTCAAGAAAAAAGTTGCAACCTGTAGACCCTGGCAAAACAAAACTATAGACCGTCAAAGATGTAAAATTTTCCAAATGAAGTTATGGCCCGTATAGCACACCGTAGTGAGTACTCTTCAGCGGGAGGTACGATTTACGTACGAAGTTTAATGGCGGCGCCCAGTAAAAAAACAATAACAAACGTCATGAAGTGTTATTATCGATGGAATATGCAAGGTAAGTAACGATTATGTTAATTTTTAATGATTACCGAGTGGTTTGTCTGTGTTTACGCGTTACAATACGTCTTCACAGATGTGCATGAGCGTCGTTTTACGGCGAAGTAGGGGCCAAGGTCAAATGTCGTTTAAACTACCAAACATTGAGATATTAAAGTGAATGGGATATTTTAATAATTATATAAATACATATCAAGGTTTAAAATAAATAAAAAAGCACTTGTTTGATAATAGAAACGTGTTTTATGGGTTATCAAAAAATATCATTTTTCCAAGTATGGAACGCCGTTATTGCCATCATTTTGACGACACTTGATAAATTATCAAATTTACGAATTTGACGACGAAAAGTGCCTTGTTTGTAATATCCTTTCGATTTTAAATATGAAAAACCATTAAAATCATATTTTACTGCACAATTCTCAAGACTAAAAAGATCGATCTACTATAGATAGTCAATTAAATACATCCTTTAATTGATAGTTGTTACTGAATATAGCGTACATAACGGTACTAGAACACGTCAAACCGTATATTATATGGTCACAAACTGCATTGCTTGATTGGCATACTGCATGTTTCATGATGTTCATGATTTTGATATACATATATTTTGAAAATACACGCTGGTTGATAGTAGCAATTAGAATAAAAACTACCATTGTCAAGTTATATTGATGTTGTTATGCTAGCGATGCCCCCATTGTTTTGTACCCGTAAAAGATACGTTTCTAATCAGAATAAACAATCAGCTTCACAATTTCAAAGACAGAAACTCTTTGTCTGAAGCTGTTTTGCATCTAGCCCATATGAGCATGCTCCTAAACGTTTTTAAAGATTTTTTTATTTAAGTAAATCAGGGTTTCCCTAGAAATTTTCATACAAGGGTCCCTTAAGGTTTATATTTAGTGAGTCCCTGAGACATTTTGGGGATCAAATCATATACGGGTATGCATTTCAAGTTCACTGTTACAGTATCCAATTTATAAATGAAATAGCACATGCACACGAGTTAATCATTTACATGACTATTTTAATTGGACAGCAGTATGGAATGGAACGCTCTGCCATGATTGCAATAAGACGCCTCTAACTAATTATAGCGTGTAGAGTAGACAATACAGATTGCTCAATAAACCACAAGTGCAATAAATAAAGTAGCAGAAAAAATGTTCTAGCGGAAACAAAAATGTATTTGAAGGATCCGATTGGGGGTCCCATGGATACACAGTAATGCAGAAATGAGAGTCCTAGGTCACAAAGTTGCGTCAGGAACGCAGAAAACCTGCACCAGGGTAATCCCTGCTGTCAGTTAAATCCCAATCGAAAGCCTGCACTTGTTTCCAATTAATTTTGTACCTGACCTGTGCCTATCTCAATCAAGCCAACCAAATGCTACATAAATATATCACAGTCTTATCAAATATTACCCAGATAAGCTGTTTATTATAATTTCATGTTTGATATTATTCTGCACATAAAAGTAATGTACGATCCTATTAACTTATCTACACTCTTTACATCTCTAGTGTGTTACAGCCTAAACAATGATAACATACATGTTTATTATACATGGATCATCCAGAGTACCTGGTTCATATTTATTTTCTATTTCAGTTGCTGAATAGATACTAACAACGAAGTCCAAGTAAATGGACATGAGAATTTTGAACATTGTATGTATAACTTTCCTAACTTGTATTAAATAACATTTTTGTAAACAGTGTGTTAACAATAGTGGTATTAAATGCTAAACACATACATGATAATATATTGATATGTAACTTTAAATTGATCTTTTGGGCCTCAGTAGTTGAATATAATCATTCAGTTATTTCACAATACATATCCTGTGAAACTCAACTATACAGACTATCGTATCTACAGATATACCGATCAGTATTAGTAGTATAAAAGAGTTTTACATTACATAACTATGGTATGTATATGTTCATGTAATACTAATAAAATATTACTTGACAAATGATCTCACTATATAAGATTTTTTAGTCTAATATTTTATAGACAAACAATACCAGTAAGTAATTCTAGGATGGAAAACTTTAGAAAATTACCGGTAAGAACAAGTCTGGTTGAAATTCCAAAAGAAGTCTTGATCAATTTGCCTAAGTGTTTATTTTCGCTAAAATGAATAAGTTATAGTGATTATATTGTAGAATTTAGCCGATTGGTATCTTAAACTGGACATACTTATTCATTTCAGATAGATAGCTGTTTGTTCTACACTGCCAAATCTACAAGACAAAGGCAACAAGCCTTACTGACAGTCAATCAAATATACATGTTATTTCTGGACAGGAAATTCATTCACATTAACTGTAGAACAGACCATATCTGTAATCGAAACATTTCTTGTAATTTTAATGCTAGTAAACAAGAATTGTGATACATAATTGCATGCGTTCCACAATTCCATCGAGCGTATTTGGCATACTAGTAGTTTATGTACAAGATGCAACTCTGGAAGAGTCACTAGCATAACTGATCTTCAAGCTGCTGGTTCCATGAAATGCCAAACATGTCAAAACTTAAAATGGCCTGATTCTTAAGGAGTTTGAATAGATGCCAGGCCTCATATTTAATATACAAAGTCAAGCTATCAGATACCATTTAAAGACATTGATTTGTGGACAATGTTTACAAGACAGAATCGCATGGAGTCATCTTTAGACACTATTCAATAAATTGTTCATCTGGAGGAAGCACCACAGAAGGTTCTACCAACATACACGTCTTTTGAGACCATGCTTCTGGGAGATGCAAGCAACATACAGAAGACACTTCAGTTACCCCACTACAACATCCAAATTTAAGCTATTTGGTGTTACATGTAATAACGACATAGATCATCCAGAATTATGTTCATTGTGTTCATCATTTTCTACTGATTCGTCTACAAAGGAATATATACATACATTGCTGACTTATCATTTAGGTGGGGATAATACTGATGTTAAATCAGCAAAACAAATAAGTTATACAGTAAATATACACGTATATAAATGATATAGTGCACGCACTCCTCCAATTTGGACGGTACCATTAAAAATATGCATATGTGTGCAGTTACACTAACACTTTGGACACGTGTACACTGGGTATTGCGAGTAAATGAGTTATGTAGACATAATATAGTGCTATACTCCGTACACAAACATGACAGTTGGCAGTTGTCAGTACAGTAAAATCAATAATCTGCACAGTTACTTTACCTGTTTTAGTTAGGATCTGTTTGTACTTCCGTCATTCTTATGCTCTTTTTTTTGTTTTGGATCATCATTAACAGAATGTTCAATTCAAAAGCAATGATACTTTAGTAATGCAATAATTCCAGACACATTATGACATATGCAGCATCATGACCATTACTTGATAGTGAGCAGTCGCTCTTTACAAGGGATTTAAAAACTTGAACAATACCTGTTATTGTTTGATGTATTTTATGACCATGATAAAATCTGAAGATGCATAAACCATTTAAGATGCGTAAAGGAATCAGTCTTGTGGATCTCGTGACTGAACTTACACTCTTTTCCAGTCCAATGTCGCGAAAAGTAATGCTATTTGTTAAATTGACTTGCAAGATTCGATGTACGGTATACCGCAGTTGGTAGATTTGCTTAACAGTTTGGTGCTTCAGTTATTTTTTTAGGTTATCATTTTGTGACTTATCCGCGATCAATTTTGGCTATTATCCATTTTCACACATAGCACTATAAATAGCGTGTATCATATTCACAAAACTGCTGTAAAATAGTTTCAGTTTCATGAAAACTACTAACAATCCCATCTTCCTACGTTAACAAATCACTACAAATTAGTGAAATTGACCAAAAATAGGTTGTTTTCGAAAACATACATCCATCATTTTGGATTATCCAATCATTTAGGATTATCTGGATAACAAGGGTGCTATCTGATATGTCATAAATAAGGCAAATAAAAGACATTGTCAAATAAATAATAACTAACAAACATAATGGTGTGTCTTTGTTATTTTTATGAAATATAAGTATAGACCTAAAAGTGGGTGGGGTAATTTCACCCCCAAGAAGGATAATTAATGCGTTGTTTATAGCATCGTATGTAGAAAATGGCCAAAAATGCGTTAAAAGATATCTAAGTTCATGGTGTATACAGTACAGCTTAAAAATAACCAATAGTATCAAAGGTAAGTACTAAACGACCAAAACATGTAACGATCAGAGGTTTTTAAAATGATTTCACATGACCTTAAAGAAAGGTCATTTTCTCAGTAATGCCAGGTCTATGTGAATGCAACTTTTTCCCTGCGTTACTACACATATTGTAGTTTACGAAAACAATGGAGAAGTTTTTGTTGCAATTAGTCCGAGACATGATGCTACTCAAGATTTCGTTTACTGGCCTACATGGTGTAAAATGGTACCTGTGAGGGCAGTTTCTATTCCTGGGCGCCGCAGATCAATGTTGGCTGCCACACCACAGGAGAGAAATAGTCTCCCCAGGCAGACACGAGTGTAGGTTTCCATATGTAGCCCAATGACCAAGGAAAGTTGAAATGAATGTCAAAGGGTGCTTGAGCGGCCTAACAGCTGAAAAGAGCCCTAGAAAATTGGTAACTTAACTTTTAACTTATTAAATAAATTGGTTATTAAACTGCAATTAAATAAGATCAGTATGCAAAACCAGCCTACTGTAGAAGGCAAGACAAATAGTCCGGGGTGATATGCAATATTGATCTAATTTAATTTGAGAATAAGGATAGCCAATCATATTACCTGTTACTGACCAATAGTTAAATTTAATATGGTGTGATCTGGCTGGTTGTCCTTATCCTTAAGGGTTTATCTTCTCAAAGATTTGCAACACAAAATCGAGATAAGCAATGTACATGAATAATCAAGCAATTCAATTCTGTTATATAATATCTGATTTTACATTAGTTTTATCTAAATAGCATTTAATAATTAAAATAACTGAAATATTATTCAAGGGAAAAAATGAAAATGCCTAACGCTTACACAAGATTTGAACCACCAACGTTTAGTTCAACTAACTGACGAACCTCTATGCGGCTTAGCCGACTGAGCTTATGAGCCATTTGGTGAATTAACTCCTAATAAAAGCTAATAAAGAAAATAGGTAAAATATTGAGAATAAACTTACGTCGTTCCGTTCACAAAACTGGGGATAAAATACTAGCTAATTGTGCTGTGCTTCGTTTACTATGATTTAAGCACTAATCTACAAAATTTTACAATGTAGAGTATTTTGAAGCAAAGTTGAGTGCAACGGTCAAAACGGCAAGATTTTTGTCCACCAGGTATGCGATATTTACAAATTTCATGGACTTCCGGTTTGATTTACATGAAAAATGTGTTATTTCTCGTTTTAGAGGAATGTTTTTGAAACTATACTCTAAGACTTTGTAGCTAAAGTATCAATATACATTTCTGACTTCTTCGTTTTGAACAAAACTTATCACATTGCCTTGTTGGACAGGAGTTATTTTCCCTATATATTTCTATTGATCAGGGGCATATCTGTTTGTCCATTTTCAATAAATGATGAACCGTTAAGTGAAGTAAGATCAATATACCAGCCTAGGTCGTCTGTGGGTTTAGGTGACAGGCCTAGGTCGACTGTGGGTTTAGGTGACATGCCTAGGTCGTCTGTGGGTTTAGGTGACATGCCTAGGTCGACTGTGGGTTTAGGTGGCATGCCTAGGTCGTCTGTGGGTTTAGGTGACATGCCTAGGTCGACTGTGGGTTTAGGTGACAGGCCTAGGTCGTCTGTGGGTTTAGGTGACAGGCCTAGGTCGTCTGTGGGTTTAGGTGACATGCCTAGGTCGTCTGTGGGTTTAGGTGACATGCCTAGGTCGTCTGTGGGTTTAGGTGACAGGCCTAGGTCGTCTGTGGGTTTAGGTAGGCCTAGGTCGTCTGTGGGTTTAGGTGACAGGCCTAGGTCGTCTGTGGGTTTACGTGACAGGCCTAGGTCGTCTGTGGGTTTAGGTGACAGGCCTAGGTCGTCTGTGGGTTTAGGTGACAGGCCTAGGTCGTCTGTGGGTTTAGGTAGGCCTAGGTCGTCTGTGGGTTTAGGTGACAGGCCTATGTCGTCTGTAGGTTTACGTGACAGGCCTAGGTCGTCTGTGGGTTTAGGTGACAGGCCTAGGTCGTCTGTGGGTTTAGGTAGGCCTAGGTCGTCTGTGGGTTTAGGTGACAGGCCTAGGTCGTCTGTGGGTTTAGGTGACAGGCCTAGGTCGACTGTGGGTTTAGGTGACAGGCCTAGGTCGTCTGTGGGTTTAGGTGACAGGCCTAGGTCGACTGTGGGTTTAGGTGACAGGCCTAGGTCGTCTGTGGGTTTACGTGACAGGCCTAGGTCGTCTGTGGGTTTAGGTGACAGGCCTAGGTCGTCTGTGGGTTTAGGTGACAGGCTTAGGTCGTCTGTGGGTTTAGGTAGGCCTAGGTCGTCTGTGGGTTTAGGTGACAGGCCTAGGTCGTCTGTGGGTTTAGGTAGGCCTAGGTCGTCTGTGGGTTTAGGTGACAGGCCTAGGTCGTCTGTGGGTTTAGGTGACAGGCCTAGGTCGACTGTGGGTTTAGGTGACAGGCCTAGGTCGTCTGTGGGTTTAGGTGACAGGCCTAGGTCGACTGTGGGTTTAGGTGACAGGCCTAGGTCGTCTGTGGGTTTAGGTAGGCCTAGGTCGTCTGTGGAAGCCATTGTCACGTTGTTTTAATATTGGCAATTTAATTCAAGCCGAAAAGTTGCAAGCCTGTCAAATATATACATGTGACTAGTATATTAAATGGAAGAAAACATTGATATAATTTCTTAGGCCTGCGATCAGAAGTCTCCTCCGTTTTACTACCTTCATACTATATAAAAATTCCTCGAAAGGTTATTTTTGTTCTATTATTGCATTATTTTGGCAATTATGGAATGGATCTCAGTAAACTAGATATTTTATTCAGTCCAGACACAGCAAAATAAGACCATAATAAGATGAATCAACAACAAATATTTTCAATCATGGACCGGAATCATGAGACGCGGCGAAATCATACTTATCATAAATAGAGTGTTTCGAAAGCAATAAATCGATTCCGCGACACCAAGAAAAAATCAACCTCAATAATAAGACCACCTCAATAAAATGACCACCTCAACATAAAGACCACCTCCATTACAATTCTACCCCACAATTGTGACCACTTCACTATTTAGGCGACTTCAAAGTTTAGACCGGTCACAATTTCAAGGTCCAATTTCCGCGGTTTTGTGCTATATTGAACCTCTATATAAAGACCAACTTAGCGATAAGACCAGTTTTCAGGGTCCAATTAGTGGTGTAACCATGGAGGTTCAATTTATATTATTAAAAAAACACACCAACAAACAAGAAATTAAGAATTTGTCCACCAAATTGACCTGACAAAATTCCAAGGCCAAGGGCAACAACTCAGATATACCATTTGAAGAGGAATTGGACATATTTTTCATTTTTTTGAATAACATCCAAATTTCACAAACAGTGAACAATTTCCTCTTGGCTACAAGGTTTTATGGTCCAGGGGTGCTTGCATGCCAAATATCATTGGTTTATATCAAATAGTTTTCTGCCATTGGAATTAATGCAAAATGACCCAAATTCGCATCTCTCCCTCCGTTTTACTGACATTCCGGGTGATTTTCTGTGGCCGTTTCCATAAAAAGCAATCCCTGTTATCCAAAATAAGCTGGAGAAAATGGCATGTCGATAGTTTCGTTTTCGAGCTACTGCAGGGATTCTGGAAGGACAACGCTATTTTCCATGCCTCAAAAGCTGACTTGACCGAAGCACACATACATTGTCAGTCTTCAGCCAGGGAAAGATAATTCAGAAAAATATCAATTAAACACTCTTAAAAGTTAGCATGCAGGTCATATTTGATCTACATTCATGTAATTTGGCAAACAATCAGCATTTTCCACATTAAAACAGTGCTCAAACAGACATATATCAAATTTTTGAAAGGGACTATTTTAGCATACTACGACCCGGAAGTACTTTCCACCGGTGTGACACCAATAATTCTGCGTAAAAGGGTGTATTGAAAGGAGTTCCATTCTGCGTAAAAGGGTGTATTGAAAGTAGTTCCATTCTTCGTGAAAGGGTGTATTGAAAGTAGTTCCATTCTGCGTAAAAGGTTATATTGAAAGTAGTTCCATTCTGCGTAAAAGGGTGTATTGAAAGTAGTTCCATTCTGTGTAAAAGGGTATATTGAAAGTAGTTCCATTCTGCGTGGAAGGGTGTAATGAAAGTAATTGGTGTCACACCGGTTGAAAGTACTTCCGGGTCGTAGTATTATGAAATACATTTAAGAATGTTTAATTGATAATTTTTCCGAATATTTTTCCCTGACTGAAGACAGTGTATGTGTGGTTTGGTCGAGTCAGTAACCTAAAGCATGGAGAATGGTGGTTTAAGTAAGACTTTCCATGGAGATTGGTGCCAATGGCCGATATTTTGATGTTTTTTGTCACTTGACGGACACATTTCCACCAAAGTAAGTTCATTTTCTTGTTTTATATGTATTGTGTATGCGATAACCACCTGACCATAAGTTTCAGCCACCTGTTGACGGTCTGTTTTAGTCCGTCAGTGCAGCGATAAAAGCCTGAAAGAAGGGATGGTGACATTGGGTGTCCGTAGTCCGCATTGATTTTTACTAATTCTGAGGTATCCGGTGCATTCTGGATGGTTCTACTGTGTTTGCTAGGTACTTCATGCATGCTTTTATGGTTAAAATACTGTTTCAGCTTATTTAGGAGGCTCCATTTGCATATTTGTAACGTTTAAGACGATTTCATGGAGAATCGTCAACTTTAAGACCCTTTCCATGGAGACTTGTTATTATTTTGTAAGCCATATGTACTTGTATTATAAACATGAAAGTAATCTCTATTTTGTACCAATTTCAGGGCTACCGTATTACAAAGGGTCTTGGCTAGGCGAGTACCACATTATTGGAACCAAATACAGTGACAACACAACCTGGCTGCAACAAGTGATGTGATTTTCTTATTTGTTCTCCAAAGATATGCATATAATAATAAAGGATATTTTTTTATAATTGTGTGCTCTGTTTATTATGCATCAGTCAAATCAAACCCTGGCTCCCCAATCCCGGGGTATAGTCATGTGTTTTTAACTTTTGATGACCCCGCACTGGCGAATGAGAGGAGGACTTTTGCTCCGCACCTAAATACGTAGATGGGAAATACAGCCGGGAATATGTTTCATTGGTAAGGGCGAGATTGTTACCTTTTGTAAGGCCCTCGGGCAGGGATTTTACCATGGTTAAAAAAGTCAACCCACCCTTCCCCGTACAAAGGGTTTCAATTGACCGGTGCATTGTGTATCTGTAATGATATTCAGTTGAACTGACAAAAGGCCTAGTAGTAGCCGTCTTCTCTACTAGATGGATATTATCTTTTTTGGAAATGTGTGCTACAGGCCCCATGTGGAGTAAAACCGGCATTGAGAAATTGAAGCAACTGGGAGTCATACCAAGATTGCTTGTTACAAACACTGCGGGTTAACTATTACAGCAGTTTATAAGTGGCAGTATATTGTACGTCAATATTCAAAACAACACAATGAAACCTCACTTATCCGACCACCCTTATTTATTGTAAAACATACTTATCATAGCTGTTTATATATTAATAACTGCTTATCATACTTGAACTGTCATATTTTAGAGTTGGTTATATTATAAATCAAGAGTACAACATGTAATCATGGGAATTGACTTCGAACTGGAGGTTTTAATTTTGAGGTGGTCTTTAAGTGAAGTTTTACTGTTTGTTACATTCATAAGAGTGAAATTCAATATTCGCTCTCTTCTCTATAATGCATTCATCTTTTTAGATGCATCGTACCATTGACACTTATTCAGTCAAATGGGTCCTGTGATTTTGCTAAAGAGGCAGCAAGTAGAGAACACAGTATGGTGTTACCATGTATATGGGCGCACTGCCCTACAGACATTGGTTCTTTAACGTACCTGGTGTACAGCACTGATACATGCGAGACTACCTCTGGGTTACCTACCAAATAGATCATCTCTAGTTGGGTGGGAAACACGGGAAAAGCGTTCCAAGAATAACCAAGTGCACCGGACGAGGTTCGAGCCAGGGACCTATTGATCAGCAGTCAAGCGGGCTATCCGCTCGATCACAGTGCCACCCTAGTAAATACTTTGTATACTATTTATAAAGGGGTCATTGCCAAGAGGTCATGGTAGACCGATGGTCACTTTTTGTGCAATCCATATAGTAACAATTACGTGAATTTATTTTGATGTTTTTATTTACAAATTGTAGTTTTAAAGGTTCATTAATGTAGATGATCAATGTTATAAAGGCAGTGTGCTCTGATGCTTTGTGAACAAAAATGTTCCAGGCAGTGCCTTAGCATATTCAGCAACAGCTGTTGAACAATAACATTAATTTAAAAGTAAATAAAAATAAAGAATACAACCAAAATCTGTGCTATTGGACCTTTCCAACAAAACAAAATAGACACAATATTTCATGTTCTTCTATTATTTTATAGAATCATAACCTTGAACATGTATTAAAATACGTGAATAAAGTTATCATGAGACTTTAGTCTATATTTATTTCCTGGCTTTTCAGTGGGGTTATTCGGGTCGATACAAATGACTAGGTGATGCTGAAGATTATAGTTTTCTTTTTGATGACGAATATGTAAATGGTGACGGCGTATTTAGTGTTTAATTTGCGACACAAAACTTCTATGTTACACTTTTATTACGCAATGAGATTTCATTAAAATTTCTCTTCCGTTTTCTTTTCTGCCACTTCCTCCTTGAATGAAGTAATGCTTTCTGGCACGTATTCTTCAAAAATAAATAGAAACTATATTTTTAATCAACGAAGGTAACACACTATGTTGCAAAACATTTTAGAACAGAATACTTACATTGATTTAATTCTACACAGTTGGGGTCTTAAAGTTGACGATTCTCCATGAAATCGTCTTAAACGTTAAAAATATGCAAATGGAGCCTCCTAAATACTAGTAAGCAGAAACAGTATTTTAACCATTAAATCATGCATGAAGTACCTAGCAAACACAGCAAAACCATCCAGAATACCCCGGATACCTCATAATTAATAATCAAAGCGCCGATGGCACTGGAAGAACAGGGATTGTTCCTGTCGTCAGAAAAATATTTTTCCTGTCACAAAGCATATGAGGGCATATGCCACCCCAACGCAGCATCTAGTTAATACATTATTACCTCTACTGCCTATACCACACGTAGTATTTAAACGTTGAGCGTTTATCAATGACCGGATGCTAACCTAGCTTACGTAACATAATACAGTCGCTGTCTCGATATATTTACCAAGCAGTGCTAAGTTAACATGCAACATGATGAGCACTGTCTCGGCTAAATATTAGGCGTTAAAGTCCGAAGTCATCCCGCGGAATGCGCAATTGGACCTTTTTTTAGCTCGCAATCATATCCAGTGTATTTTTAACGCTAACACAGACCAGGAAGCAAAGCTCCCTGTTCAAAAATCAATGCGGACTACGGACACCCGATGTCACCATCCCTTCTTTCAGGCTTTTATCGCTGCACTGACGGACTAAAACAGACCGCCAATAGGTGGCTGAAACTTATGGCTAGGTGGTTATCGCATACACAACACATATAAAACAAGAAAATGAACTTACTTTGGTGGAATTGTGTCCGTCAAGTGACAAAAAAACATCAAAATATCGGCCATTGGCACCAATCTCCATGGAAAGTCTTACTTAAACCACCATTCTCCATGCTTTAGGTTATATCCCTTGTTTTGGAGCATGGAAAATAGCGTTGTCTTTCCAGAAGCCCTGCAGTAGCTCGAAAACGAAACTATGGACATGTCATTTTCTTCAGCTTATTTTGGATGATAGTGACTGTTTTATATGGTATTGGCCACAGGAAACCACCCGGAATGTCAGTGAAACGGAGGGAGAGATGCGAATTTGAGTCATATTGTATTGATTTGAATGGAAGAAAATTCACCGATGTGACCCTAGTTCCATTCTGTGTAAAAAGGCGTAATGATAGTAGTTCCATTCTGGTGTAAAAGGGTGCAATGAAAGTAGTTCCATTCTGCGTAAAAGGGCGTAATTAAAATAGTTCCATTCTGCGTAAAAGGGTGTAATGAAAGTAGTTCCATGCTGTGTCAACTTCTCCCTACCATACTACACTGTGCAATTTCAATTATCGTAATAGAATTGTAAAATAACTGTTTTAAGATTACCAATAAATGTTATTTGTTTTTTATTAACAGGAGCAGTGCCCTAACAACAAACGGTAACCTAGCAACAATGGATTCTATCATGAGTACACCGAGGACGGTAGCTCGTACTGACAGTTTCACTTCAATGAATCGTAAACTCAACTCTTCGTATCAATCGGTACTGAGTACAGTCAGTAAAAGTGTGACATATGATGCATTAAGGGACCGAGCATTGGCTAGGTAAGTCAGTGTGGCATATGATGCATTAAGGGGCCGAGCAGTGTCTATGAAAGTCAGTAATGTCCCACCCGATGTGTTTAGACACCAATTTCGTGCGTAATGTCTATTGGGGGCCTAATTCACCTACGATGTAAATCTATAACTCATAATTAGATTGTGTCACATCGGTCAATCAAATCTGTTTGCAAGGAAATGGCAGTAATTATAAATGTTTTCAATGTTAAATCTAAGTCTGAGTTTTAGTGTTACAATTTTGGTGAATAAGGCCCATATAGTTCATGTTAATACATATTCAACAAGTTACAATGAGTATGTGATTATAAATGCAATCATTGTAGACACGTGCTGTTTGATACACACATTCATAGTTTCTATACTTTCTACTATTGTAGACGTCTGCTGTTTGATACACTCATTCATGTTTCTATGTTTTCTACTATTGTAGACGTGTACTGTTTGATACACACATTCATATTTCTATACTTTCTACTATTGTAGACGTGTACTGTTTGATACACACATTCATATTTCTATGTTTTCTACTATTGTAGACGTGTACTGTTTGATACACACATTCATATTTCTATACTTTATACTATTGTAGACGTCTGCTGTTTGATACACTCATTCATGTTTCTATATTTTCTACTATTGTAGACGCGTGCTGTTTGATACACACATTCATGTTTTCTATGTTTTCTACTATTGTAGACGTGTACTGTTTGATACACACATTCATGTTTTCTATATTTTCTACTATTGTAGACGTGTACTGTTTGATACACACATTCATGTTTTCTATGTTTTCTACTATTGTAGACGCGTGCTGTTTGATACACACATTCATGTTTTCTATGTTTTCTACTATTGTAGACGTGTACTGTTTGATACACACATTCATGTTTCTATGTTTTCTACTATTGTAGACGTGTGCTGTTTGATACACACATTCATGTTTTCTATGTTTTCTACTATTGTAGACGTGTACTGTTTGATACACACATTCATGTTTTCTATGTTTTCTACTATTGTAGACGCGTACTGTTTGATACACACATTCATGTTTCTATGTTTTCTACTATTGTAGACGTGTGCTGTTTGATACACACATTCATGTTTTCTATATTTTCTACTATTGTAGACGTGTGCTGTTTGATACACACATTCATGTTTCTATGTTTTCTACTATTGTAGACGCGTACTGTTTGATACACACATTCATGTTTCTATGTTTTCTACTATTGTAGACGTGTGCTGTTTGATACACACATTCATGTTTCTATGTTTTCTACTATTGTAGACGTGTGCTGTTTGATACACACATTCATGTTTTCTATGTTTTCTACTATTGTAGACGTGTGCTGTTTGATACACACATTCATGTTTTCTATATTTTCTACTATTGTAGACGCGTGCTGTTTGATACACACATTCATGTTTTCTATGTTTTCTACTATTGTAGACGCGTACTGTTTGATACACACATTCATGTTTCTATGTTTTCTACTATTGTAGACGTGTGCTGTTTGATACACACATTCATGTTTTCTATATTTTCTACTATTGTAGACGCGTGCTGTTTGATACACATATTCATATTTCCTATATTTTCTACTATTGTAGACGTGTACTGTTTGATACACACATTCATATTTTCTATGTTTTCTACTATTGTAGACGTGTGCTGTTTGAAGATCCTACATTTCCAGCGTCTGACTCCGCCTTACATATACGTTACAAATCCTTCATTGAGGAAATTGAATGGAAACGACCCCATGTATGTATAAATAAACTGCCGGAAGATAGTTGTTTTGTTTATTTAGGTCTTACGTATTTTAGACCCACTTTTCGTAGTTCAGCGTAAGTCGGAATTGTCTGCGTGTGTGTTGGTTAAGTTTATTGTCAGAGTCATTTGTTCAAAGACTATCAGAGGTGTCAGTTATCCTACATCACAAGAGGAGTCCTTGCTGTCAAGGCTGATAATACTGTGACCTATATTTATTGAGTTATCTGCCCTTGTTACTATCAAAAAATGAGAAAGTCGAGCGTCCAGCACTCGTAGGCGGTGCTTTTGTTTCATGGCGGTATTCTCATCAGTATTACTTACCCTCACACCAGGTATATTTAACTTCATCACGTTTTAGCAAGATCAGAATCAGTGTCATTTTTTCATGACAGTATGATGTACCGGGAATCGCTCGGAGACTGCTGGGCTACACTAACCAGCACACTTACCAGTCAACCATTGTTATAAATACAATCAATTGGGAAATATTTAGTCGATAATAATTTGATGTCGGTTTATGAAACAATGTAAATTGATCACTCCTGACACCTCATTGCCGATTGTATTCATAACCTTTGGACTCCAGAATCACGTTGAATACGCGTATACACATAATCGTTTAGAAAAAACCAAACAGTTTTGACCGGCTAGTTTTTGAGATATTCTTAGATTTAGGGGACAACCCTTAAACACTGAAAAATGTATTTTACCGAAAAAGTTTTGGTTCAAAAAGCATAAAAATTGGCATACACTAAATTACGCATGTAAGGAATCAAAATTAAAATAAAATTTATTATAATCATACTTAGTAAGTTGCCCTATATTATAAAATATGTATTTTTCTGAAATATATTTAACGTGAAAAATCGATGGACAACATACTGTTTTCGTATATGCAGGAGACACAGTACCAATTATATAAGTTTTATAGCAAATTTCATGACGATTGCTTGGTTAGATTTTTAAAATTTTAAATTATAATGATTTCAGAAATGTAGAACTCATGTTAGGTTACAAAACGAATCAACGTTTGCATCCATTATCTGTAGTTTTCGCGATAATACGTGTTAAATAAATGTTTATAATCAAATATGTTAACAGTTTAAGGGTTGTTTCTTCTGAAAAAATAAATGCAAAAGAACCTTCTTCTAAAAAGTTCGGGATGCGGTTTAAAACAATTGACCAGTTTTGATACGATCGAGTGAATATAACAACGTTTTACAAACGTTGTAACCAATTCGTGAGTTTTTGGTGTTTGGAAATAATCATCCTAAGGTTTAAATCAGCAGTTTCGTCGATACTTTTTATCATAAATGTAAATTAGTATTTAATATCAGAATTATCTTGATTTTAAGACATAAAAAGGTACTACCACATCAATTTTAAGCTTTTGCATACGTTTTGATCCTGGTAGTTAGATTCTTGTGATACGTTTAAGAGACTGCGATTTTTAACCTTCCACTCAACTGAAAAAGTAGCAATGCCCTTAATCAGGATCTTGTTTTATACTAGAAATATGGAACGCCATACCTGCCTACTGGTGCTTTTGTATTTTAATATAGAAGGCTTTTATAGCGTTCCATACTTATGATTTATCATATAGATGTTGCTTGTGTTTTTATTCAGGAGATATCAAAACGTCCGAGTTTTATTTCTAAGAATTCTGGATTATTTGATGTACAGCCGGGTATCTATGGTGACACGTGGCTGGTACCAGCGTTCTCTTGTCTGACGTTAGCACCAGCGTTAATACAAAGATGCCTCCCAGACGATCAAGCGTTTGATGAGAAATATGCGGGAATATTTAGGTTCAGATTTTGGCGATATGGTGAATGGATAGAGATTGTTATTGATGATCGCCTTCCTACAAGGAAAGGTAACCATTCATATAAACCATATAACTGTATGACTTATTGGGATACGATGTTGTTCCATTTGTATGATTTATTGCGAGCAATGTGGCATGTATCTTCCAATCACTGTATGACTTATTGGGATACAATATTATTCAATTTGTATGACTTATATCGAACAAACGTATACTGTATGTAACATGTAATCACTGTATGACTTATTGGGATACAATATCATTCAATTTGTATGACTTATATCGAACAAACGTATACTGTATGTAACATCTAAGCACTGTATGACTTATTGGGATACAATATCATTCAAATTCAATTACTTATATCGAGCAAAATTAGACTATATGTAACATGTAATTACTGTATGACTTATTGGGATACTATCGTTTATAAATCAACTCGATGACTTATTGCTGTAACTTGTTGTTGTCTTGTTTATATAGAGGATATTTGTTGACTTTTCGTGAAAGATCGAATTTTATTTACCGAGTGATAACAGAAAACAATATTTTACAACATGGGCGTAGGAGCAGGGGGGGGCCAGGGGGGGCAGGCCCCCCCCCCAATGTCTGGAGAGGGGGGGGGCAACATATCGTTTGGCCCCCCCAATAATTCAGACGAAAAGTATAATTTACGACCTAATATATCTCGTTGTAGGCAATTTGCCTTCAGTTCTTGGTGAAAACGTATTAAAAAAATTTTTCCTCGCTTCGCTCGCTAAACAACTTCAAGTAGGCTTCCTTTCATGAACATATGTCAATACCCATCGTTTGCAAAAAATACACTCGTCACATAAATTGTACTCTAAACGTCCCCCTTCCCTCCTATACGACTTTGAGAGGTTGTCAATTATATATAAAGCCTTTGAAACAAACGTTTTCACATTAAGCTTCAATCTCAAAATCGAGCTATTAAAATTTTGTGCAAGCACTGTAATGTAAGAACTTAAATTCCCTGTATTTAGGTCCTTTTTTAATACCAAATAAGGTATCTCTGAACGCCTAGAATGCACCAGATTGATCCATTGTTCAGATAATTTTCCCGGGGGATGCCCCCGGACCCCCCCCGTATACTTGAACTCATTAACTTCCAATTACTACGTAATTACTAAACCAAATAACCATAGAACCATAAACTCACAGTTATTATACACATCCTGGATGGGTGTATACGTCTAATAGTACAATTTATGTACTAGTGTTGTTTTGTGTGAAGAATGGGTATTGACATATTTTGAGATGATGCAGTTACTTTGCGAGCGAAGCGAGCAAAAAAATTTTTTTACCCTAAGTCGCCAAATGTTTGGCCCCCCCAATGTTGAAGACGCTCCTACGCCCATGTACAAGTGATGTAGCTACGAGTGAAAATATTATCTTCTGTGACCACGAGTGAAATAAAATACGATCTTTCACAAAAAATAAATAAATGTTCTGTTTATTATTTGTTTCATTTTCTCGTAAAATTACACAGTAATTGGATAAAATGGAAAACATTCGCTAAAATTAGAATGTCATGACGTGACAATTATGACGCCAGAATGACATAGCGCATATTTTGTAGCACGCGGTGCTGTAGACGTTGTGTTTCTTTTTCTGCACGATGCTGGAACTAGCTCCAAAACAGTGAAAATAACAAAAATATAATTTGACTGTTTTTGTGACTTATATTTATACTAAACATCACCCTAATCCATTGAAAGCTTATGATATACAATGTGGTTATCATAATAGACTATACCGAGCCACACACCTCTTTATCACTAACAGTTTTTCACAAATTTACAAATCTTTCCATATATGGACCGTTTGAAAATGTGAACATTTGACTTTAACTTTGACATACATTTATATTTCAGGTCAAATATTGTTAACACGGAACGCTGATCCTAATGAATTCTGGGTGGCACTGTTCGAGAAGGCATATGCTAAGTAAGAACATCAAAATATACTATAGTGCGCCCAGGATATCAAAAGGTGGTTAATTTTGATATACGCCACAAAGGTGCAAAAATGAAGCGTGCACGGTTTATCAGTTTTATTCTAGTACATTTTGTATATAATTGACCGTATGTGTTTATACAGTAAACACTTTTGCAACAGTAGACCAATCCGGTCATTGTTTGTAAATATCACATTATCCTGGGTGCACTGTAACATCATTTGTTATTGCAATGTAATAAAATAGAAAATTTTAACAAAACCATAGCAACAGCAATAACAGTTTATCAACACCATGTGACTATTGGCATGTATTGGCGATACGGCGGAGACAAAATTTGCTTCACTTCGAAACGAAAGTATTTTTCATTTCCATGAATCATAGGGTAAGCTGGGAAAGTCATTCATTTGAAGTGGTGACATCTATAATATTAACACACACACGCAACAACAACAACAACAACCTTTTATTCGCTCAATTCATGTATAACATGAACATAAGAGGATATGCACCCACCCACGCACGCACGCACAATATAACTTGATATATCTGATAAGTATTCTTACTTTTTGCCTTGCAGACAGACACTGCATTTTGCGTTTGAGAATGTTGTAATTGTTGTAATTATTTAAACCTCTCGGTCAAGTATAACCCATGAAAGTGCAAGCACTTATTTCCAATGGGGTCCTGTGTTTTTGATGAAGGGACAGCAGGTGGACAGTGGTGTGATACAAGGTATCCGGGCGCGATGCCCTAGCTCTGTTCGAAGAGACACTTTGGTTCTTTAACGTGCCCGGTGTATAGAACCGATACACGCGAGACTACCTCTGGGTTGCTAACCAGTTCATCTCTAGTTGGGTGGGAAACACAGAAAAGCGTTTCAGAAATGATCAAATGCCCCGGCCGAGTATCGAACCCGGGACCTCTCGATCAGCAGTCAAGCAGGCTATCCGCTCGACCACCGTACCAGAGGACAGAAGTGGATGAGGACAGTAGCAATCTTTTAAATATTTGAAATTGGCAAATTAACCGTCACCCGGGTGAGGGTTAATATGCGAATTATAAATTCATAATTTGTATTTATTTGTACCATGTTGTTACAGGTTATAAGGGTCGTATGTAGCTATACACGGTTCTGTGGTACACTGTTACATGTATGTAGGTATACATGGTTCTATGGTACACTGTTACATGTATGCAGCTATACATGGTTCTATGGTGTACTGTTACATGTATGCAGCTATACATGGTTCTATGGTACACTGTTACATGTATGTAGCTATACATGGTTCTATGGTACACTGTTACATGTATGTAGCTATACATGGTTCTGTGGTACACTGTTACATGTATCTAGCTATACATGGTTCTATGGTACACTGTTACATGTATGCAGCTATACATGGTTCTATGGTGTACTGTTACATGTATGCAGCAATACATGGTTCTATGGTACACTGTTACATGTATGCAGCTATACATGGTTCTATGGTGCACTGTAACATGTATGTAGCTATACATGGTTCTATGGTGTACTGTTACATGTATGCAGCTATACATGGTTCTATGGTGTACTGTTACATGTATGCAGCTATACATGGTTCTATGGTGTACTGTTACATGTATGCAGCTATACATGGTTCTATGGTACACTGTTACATGTATGCAGCTATACATGGTTCTATGGTACACTGTTACATGTATGTAGCTATACATGGTTCTATGGTACACTGTTACATGTATGTAGCTATACATGGTTCTATGGTACACTGTTACATGTTTGCAGCTATACATGGTTCTATGGTGTACTGTTACATGTATGCAGCTATACATGGTTCTATGGTACACTGTTACATGTATGCAGCTATACATGGTTCTATGGTGTACTGTTACATGTATGCAGCTATACATGGTTCTATGGTACACTGTTACATGTATGCAGCTATACATGGTTCTATGGTACACTGTTACATGTATGTAGCTATACATGGTTCTATGGTGCACTGTTACATGTATGTATCTATACATGGTTCTATGGTGTACTGTTACATGTATGTAGCTATACATGGTTCTATGGTGTACTGTTACATGTATGTAGCTATACATGGTTCTATGGTACACTGTTACATGTATGCAGCTATACATGGTTCTATGGTACACTGTTACATGTATGCAGCTATACATGGTTCTATGGTGTACTGTTACATGTATGTAGCTATACATGGTTCTATGGTACACTGTTACATTTATGCAGCTATACATGGTTCTATGGTACACTGTTACATGTATGCAGCTATACATGGTTCTATGGTACACTGTTAGATGTATGCAGCTATACATGGTTCTGTGGTACACTGTTACATGTATGTAGCTATACATGGTTCTGTGGTACACTGTTACATGTATGTAGCTATACATGGTTCTGTGGTACACTGTTACATGTATGTAGGTATACACGGTTCTATGTTACACTGTTACATGTATGTAGGTATACACGGTTCTATGTTACACTGTTACATGTATGCAGCTATACATGGTTCTATGGTACACTGTTACATGTATGTAGCTATACATGGTTCTGTGGTACACTGTTACATGTATGTAGGTATACACGGTTCTATGTTACACTGTTACATGTATGTAGCTATACATGGTTCTATGGTGTACTGTTACATGTATGCAGCTATACATGGTTCTATGGTACACTGTTACATGTATGCAGCTATACATTGTTCTATGGTGTACTGTTACATGTATGCAGCTATACATGGTTCTGTGGTACACTGTTACATGTATGCAGCTATACATGGTTCTATGGTACACTGTTACATGTATGTAGCTATACATGGTTCTATGGTACACTGTTACATGTTTGTAGCTATACATGGTTCTATGGTACACTGTTACATGTATGTAGCTATACATGGTTCTATGGTACACTGTTACATGTATGTAGCTATACATGGTTCTATGGTACACTGTTACATGTATGCAGCTATACATGGTTCTATGGTACACTGTTACATGTATGTAGCTATACATGGTTCTATGGTACACTGTTACATGTATGTAGCTATACATGGTGCTATGGTATACTGTTACATGTATGTAGCTATACATGGTGCTATGGTGTACTGTTACATGTATGTAGCTATACATGGTTCTATGGTACACTGTTACATGTATGTAGCTATACATGGTTCTATGTTACACTGTTACATGTATGTAGGTATACACGGTTCTATGGTACACTGTTACATGTATGTAGCTATACATGGTGCTATGGTACACTGTTACATGTATGCAGCTATACATGGTGCTATGGTGTACTGTTACATGTATGTCGCTATACATGGTTCTATGGTACACTGTTACATGTATGTAGCTATACATGGTTCTCTGGTGTACTGTAACATGTATGTAGCTATACATGGTTCTATGGTGTACTGTTACATGTATGCAGCTATACATGGTTCTATGGTGTACTGTTACATGTATGCAGCTATACATGGTTCTATGGTGTACTGTTACATGTATGCAGCTATACATGGTTCTATGGTGTACTGTTACATGTATGCAGCTATACATGGTTCTATGGTACACTGTTACATGTATGTAGGTATACACGGTTCTATGTTACACTGTTACATGTATGTAGCTATACATGGTTCTATGGTGTACTGTTACATGTATGCAGCTATACATGGTTCTATGGTGTACTGTTACATGTATGCAGCTATACATGGTTCTATGGTGTACTGTTACATGTATGCAGCTATACATGGTTCTATGGTACACTGTTACATGTATGCAGCTATACATGGTTCTATGTTACACTGTTACATGTATGCAGCTATACCTGGTTCTATGGTGTACTGTTACATGTATCTAGCTATACATGGTTCTATGTTACACTGTTACATGTATGCAGCTATACATTGTTCTATGGTGTACTGTTACATGTATGCAGCTATACATGGTTCTATGGTGTACTGTTACATGTATCTAGCTATACATGGTTCTATGGTACACTGTTACATGTATGCAGCTATACATAGTTCTATGGTACACTGTTACATGTATGTAGCTATACATGGTTCTAAGGTACACTGTTACATGTATGCAGCTATACATGGTTCTATGTTACACTGTTACATGTATGCAGCTATACATGGTTCTATGGTACACTGTTACATGTATGTAGCTATACATGGTTCTATGTTACACTGTTACATGTATGTAGCTATACATGGTTCTATGGTACACTGTTACATGTATGTAGCTATACATGGTTCTATGGTACACTGTTACATGTATGTAGCTATACATGGTTCTATGTTACACTGTTACATGTATGTAGCTATACATGGTTCTATGGTGTACTGTTACATGTATGTAGCTATACATGGTTCTATGGTACACTGTTACATGTATGTAGCTATACATGGTTCTCTGGTACACTGTTACATGTATGTAGCTATACATGGTTCTATGTTACACTGTTACATGTATGTAGCTATACATGGTTCTATGGTGTACTGTTACATGTATGTAGCTATACATGGTTCTATGGTGTACTGTTACATGTATGCAGCTCTACATGGTTCTGTGGTACACTGTTACATGTATCTAGCTATACATGGTTCTATGTTACACTGTTACATGTATGCAGCTATACATGGTTCTATGGTACACTGTTACATGTATCTAGCTATACATGGTTCTATGTTACACTGTGACATGTATGCAGCTATACATGGTTCTATGGTACACTGTTACATGTATGCAGCTATACATGGTTCTTTGGTGTACTGTTGCATGTATCTTGCTATACATGGTTCTATGGTGTACTGTTACATGTATCTAGCTATACATGGTTCTATGGTGTACTGTTACATGTATGCAGCTATACATGGTTCTATGGTACACTGTTACATGTTTGTAGCTATACATGGTTCTATGGTACACTGTTACATGTATGTAGCTATACATGGTTCTATGGTACACTGTTACATGTATGTAGCTATACATGGTTCTATGGTACACTGTTACATGTATGTACCTATACATGGTTCTATGGTACACTGTTACATGTATGTAGCTATACATGGTTCTATGGTACACTGTTACATGTATGCAGCTATACATAGTTCTATGGTACACTGTTACATGTATGTAGCTATACATGGTTCTAAGGTACACTGTTACATGTATGAAGCTATACATGGTTCCATGGTACACTGTTACATGTATGTTGCTATACATGGTTCTATGGTACACTGTTACATGTATATACCTATACATGGTTCTATGGTACACTGTTGCATGTATGTAGCTATACATGGTTCTATGGTGTACTGTTACATGTATGAAGCTATACATGGTTCTATGGTACACTGTTACATGTATGCAGCTATACATGGTTCTATGGTACAATGTTACATGTATGTAGCTATACATGGTTCTATGGTACACTTTTACATGTATTTGTACCTTGTTATTACAGACTATATGGATCGTATGCAGCTATACACGGTTCTATGGTACACTGTTACATGTATTTGTACCTTGTTATTACAGACTATACGGATCGTATGCAGCTATACATGGTTCTATGGTACAATGTTACATGTATGTAGCTATACATGGTTCTATGGTACACTTTTACATGTATTTGTACCTTGTTATTACAGACTATATGGATCGTATGCAGCTATACACGGTTCTATGGTACACTTTTACTTGTATTTGTATCTTGTTATTACAGACTATATGGATCGTATGCAGCTATACATGGTTCTATGGTACACTGTTACATGTATTTGTACCATGTTGTTACAGGCTATACGGATCGTATGCAGCTATACATGGTTCTATGGTACACTGTTACATGTATTTGTACCATGTTGTTACAGGCTATACGGATCGTATGCAGCTATACATGGTTCTATGGTACACTGTTACATGTATTTGTACCTTGTTGTTACAGACTATATGGATCGTATGCAGCTATACATGGTTCTATGGTACACTGTTACATGTATTTGTACCATGTTATTACAGGCTATACGGATCGTATGTAGCTATACATGGTTCTATGGTACACTGTTACATGTATTTGTACCTTGTTGTTACAGGCTATACGGATCGTATGCAGCTATACATGGTTCTATGGTACACTGTTACATGTATTTGTACCATGTTGTTACAGGCTATACGGATCGTATGTAGCTATACATGGTTCTATGGTACACTGTTACATGTATGTAGCTATACATGGTTTTATGGTACACTGTTACATGTATTTGTACCTTGTTGTTACAGACTTTATGGATCGTATGCAGCTATACATGGTTCTATGGTACACTGTTACATGTATTTGTACCTTGTTGTTACAGATTATATGGATCCTATGCAGCTATACATGGTTCTATGGTACACTGTTACATGTATTTGTACCTTGTTGTTACAGACTATATGGATCCTATGCAGCTATACATGGTTCTATGGTACACTGTTACATGTATTTGTACCTTGTTGTTACAGACTATATGGATCCTATGCAGCTATACATGGTTCTATGGTACACTGGGCACTTCAAGATATCACCGGAGGTATCACAGACAGTTTTATATTCCGGGATAACATTAACCTGATGCAGAAAATAATCGATTTCTCCATGGCAAGAACAACCCTGCTAGCTGCAACAATCGCTGTATGTATATACTAGTGTGATCATTAATATACGGTTACATAAATCATTTTAATAACTTTGTCAGATTTAATGATAGAGAAGTGGTTTGACCCTTATTTCAAAGCTAATGAGCCCAAGTTTTTACTAGATGTGGATAATAAATGCATGCTACGCATACTTGATGTCAATAACGACATTGATGAAGCCGCATATTTTCAGCGATTCCAGGATATTCTGCGATCTGGAATAATTTCGCTGAAGACCACATATAAAATTGCTCTGATCATTGGCATGCCTGAAGGAAGGTGTGTATTATTCAATATTAATATATATTTACTTGATTTGTAAACTCCAATATAATGTGAAATTGGAAGTACCAATGGGTAAAATGCAAGGAATGAATTGACAATTAACGACGTCATTTGGTGCTGATTTTGGCAGGTTTTCAGATTTAAGATAAACGCTTTTAACATCTGCTGAGAAAATAATATGTTACATTTGAAAATGAGTTATGTCCTGAACAAAACTTACATGTATATATGTTAAACAATGGCATATCATTACAAATATTATCTTAAAAACTGACAAAGTTATAAAAGTGATTTATGTTACCATATATTAATGATCACCCTGTACTAGAGTGATCTCAGAAATCAATACTGTTCTTTGAAAATGATTATAATAAAATAAGATCTTCACCAAAAATTAACACATTTTCTGTTTATTATTTGCTTCATCTTCTCTTTCAATGGCACAGACATTGGCTTAGAATGTAAAAAATGAAATGGAACGTCATGACGTGACACTTATGACGTCATGATGAAGTCACGCGGAATTTGACGCCGAGTGCTGTTGGCGTTACGTTTCTTTTTCTGCGCGGTATGAACCCAGTATAAAAGCTTTTACCAACAGTTCAATACCAAACTAAACTCTACCTGTTTATGGAATGGTTTTAAACTTTTGGGCAAAACGATGACGTTACTGTCACAATATCCTAACTGGACAATATCACTCAATTGCTCTGATATTATTTTCAGGGACACGGAGTACCACAAGGTCAGTTTCCAAATGGTCTGGTATCTGGTAGAGCTTATACAGTGACTGGATATGCTGAGGTAATCGTATAGTGTTTATAACGGGACATGTGTGACATGTAGAGTAAGCTTATAACAAAACGGGGCATGTGTGACATGTAGAGTAAGCTTATTACGAAACGGTACATGTGTGACATGTGTGACATGTGTAACATGTAGAGTAGGCTTAATACATAACGGGACATGTGTGACATGTAGAGTAAGCTTATTACGAAACGGGACATGTGTGACATGTGTGACATGTGTGACATGTAGAGTAGGCTTAATACATAACGGGACATGTGTGACATGTAGAGTAAGCTTATTACGAAACGGGACATGTGTGACATGTGTGACATGTAGAGTAGGCTTAATACATAACGGGACATGTGTGACATGTAGAGTAAGCTTATTACAAAACGGGGCATGTGTGACATGTAGAGTAAGCTTATTACATAACGGGACATGTGTGACATGTGTGACATGTGTGACATGTAGAGTAAGCTTATTACATAATGGGACATGTGTGACATGTGTGACATGTAGAGTAAGCTTATTACATAACGGGGCATGTGTGACATGTGTGACATGTAGAGTAAGCTTATTACAAAACGGGACATGTGTGACATGTGTGACATGTAGAGTAAGCTTATTACATAATGGGGCATGTGTGACATGTGTGACATGTAGAGTAAGCTTATTACATAACGGGGCATGTGTGACATGTGTGACATGTAGAGTAAGCTTATTACATAATGGGGCATGTGTGACATGTGTGACATGTAGAGAAAGCTTATTACAAAACGGGACATGTGTGACATGTGTGACATGTAGAGTAAGCTTATTACAAAACGGGACATGTGTGACATGTGTGACATGTAGAGTAAGCTTATTACATAACGGGACATGTGTGACATGTGTGACATGTAGAGTGAGCTTATTACAAAACGGGGCATGTGTGACATGTAGAGTAAGCTTATTACATAATGGGACATGTGTGACATGTAGAGTAAGCTTATTACATAACGGGGCATGTGTGACATGTAGAGTAAGCTTATTACAAAACGGGGCATGTGTGACATGTAGAGTAAGCTTATTACATAACGGGGCATGTGTGACATGTAGAGTAAGCTTATTACATAACGGGACATGTGTGACATGTAGAGTAAGCTTATTACATAACGGGACATGTGTGACATGTGTGACATGTGTGACATGTAGAGTAAGCTTATTACAAAACGGGGCATGTGTGACATGTAGAGTAAGCTTATTACATAATGGGACATGTGTGACATGTGTGACATGTAGAGTAAGCTTATTACATAACGGGACATGTGTGACATGTAGAGTAAGCTTATTACATAACGGGACATGTGTGACATGTAGAGTAAGCTTGTTACATAACGGGGCATGTGTGACATGTGTGACATGTAGAGTAGGCTTAATACATAACGGGACATGTGTGACATGTAGAGTAAGCTTATTACATAACGGGGCATGTGTGACATGTAGAGTAAGCTTATTACATAACGGGACATGTGTGACATGTAGAGTAAGCTTGTTACATAACGGGGCATGTGTGACATGTAGAGTAAGCTTGTTACATAACGGGGCATGTGTGACATGTGTGACATGTAGAGTAGGCTTAATACATAACGGGACATGTGTGACATGTAGAGAAAGCTTATTACATAACGGGGCATGTGTGACATGTGTGACATGTAGAGTAGGCTTAATACATAACGGGACATGTGCGACATGTAGAGTAAGCTTATTACATAATGGGACATGTGCGACATGTAGAGTAGGCTTAATACATAACGGGACATGTGTGACATGTGTGACATGTAGAGTAAGCTTATTACATAATGGGACATGTGTGACATGTAGAGTAGGCTTAATACATAACGGGACATGTGCGACATGTAGAGTAAGCTTATTACATAATGGGACATGTGTGACATGTAGAGTAGGCTTAATACATAACGGGACATGTGTGACATGTAGAGAAAGCTTATTACATAACGGGGCATGTGTGACATGTGTGACATGTAGAGTAGGCTTAATACATAACGGGGCATGTGCGACATGTAGAGTAGGCTTAATACATAATGGGACATGTGTGACATGTAGAGTAAGCTTATTACAAAACGGGACATGTGTGACATGTAGAGAAAGCTTATTACAAAACGGGGCATGTGTGACATGTAGAGTAAGCTTATTACAAAACGGGACATGTGTGACATGTGTGACATGTAGAGTAAGCTTGTTACAAAACGGGGCATGTGTGACATGTAGAGTAAGCTTATTACATAATGGGACATGTGTGACATGTGTGACATGTAGAGTAAGCTTATTACAAAACGGGACATGTGTGACATGTAGAGTAAGCTTATTACATAATGGGGCATGTGTGACATGTGTGACATGTAGAGCAAGCTTATTACATAATGGGGCATGTGTGACATGTGTGACATGTAGAGTAAGCTTATTACATAACGGGGCATGTGTGACATGTGTGACATGTAGAGTAAGCTTATTACATAACGGGGCATGTGTGACATGTGTGACATGTAGAGTAAGCTTATTACATAACGGGGCATGTGTGACATGTGTGACATGTAGAGCAAGCTTATTACATAATGGGGCATGTGCGACATGTGTGACATGTAGAGTAAGCTTATTACATAACGGGACATGTGTGACATGTAGAGTAAGCTTATTACATAACGGGACATGTGTGACATGTAGAGTAAGCTTGTTACAAAACGGGACATGTGTGACATGTGTGACATGTAGAGCAAGCTTATTACATAATGGGACATGTGTGACATGTGTGACATGTAGAGTAAGCTTATTACATAACGGGACATGTGTGACATGTAGAGTAAGCTTGTTACAAAACGGGACATGTGTGACATGTAGAGTAAACTTGTTACAAAACGGGACATGTGTGACATGTAGAGTAAGCTTATTACAAAACGGGACATGTGTGACATGTAGAGTAAGCTTATTACAAAACGGGACATGTGTGACATGTAGAGTAAGCTTGTTTTCATGTTTTTGTTTTGACGTCCATGGTATAGACAAACCATGTTTTTGAGCCGTGAATAATTTGTGTAGGAAGGTTGATTTGTCCTCAAAGGATAGATAGGGTATGTATTAAGGCTTAAGCAATATAAGTGATCAATGGCAGTAACCAATCCATGGCCCAAAGAGATTGTAACCAGGTATATTCACATACCATGACTAAGAAGTGTAACCTTCCGTCACGGCTAAAAAACATGGTTTATCTATATAACTCTAACGCGGTATTGGGACCTGTGTCACATAAAGTTAACAGGTAAATCAGGTAAAACAACATAAGGATATTGGAAAAGGGATTATCTTTTCAATATATACCGTTATTTTAATATCTAGGTGAATAAAAGTGAGCGGGTAAAATAAACTTCTGCTCTCCCTAAATCGATGTAACGGTCAATGATTTCTGTTTATATTGACATTGCAGAATATCGCGTTAGAGTTATAGTCCAATTATACACATCAAACGTCAAATACAACTATTCGGGTATTTCGGTTATTAACAGCCAATGTGTCTCAATTGAACATACGTTCTAATAATTCTAAATTGGTATCCTTATCTACTATGAATACATTTACCGGGTCCAATAATGAGACGAGTAGCTGGTACTTTGCATGTATGACTACCTGCCGATGCTTCAGTGAAGAACTTTATTCACTTAAATAAACTATTCAGACAATGGGTGTTATAGTTTATGTACACATACAATTAAACACCACTACCACATTGCTCTAACTAGGCAGAACATACTCTGACATTACTCTAACTAGGCAGAACATACTCTGACATTACTCTAACTAGGCAGTACTTTCTTCAGGTACCGTATCTTGGTGGCACAGCTATATTGATCAGGTTGAGGAACCCCTGGGGTAAATCTGACTATACAGGACCCTGGAACAAAAGGTAATTATATACTGAGCGTCAAAAGTTCTGCAAACGTTACATTTTGCGTTGATTTACTTGGAATAATTGACTAGTTTATGTTGACTTGTTTCATGCTTATCGGTGGTTTAACCCCAAATAACGGTGGATTATTGCCCGATAATTTGACTGTCGATAATTTCACTTGCGATTTTTTCACTCAAACGGACTATTTTTTAAAAAGAATTTCCCGCCGCCAAAAAGATAAAAAAGGAGCATTTGCACTTGTTCTCTCAATGATCTTTAACAAATAAGAGAACACAGTCTGTAAATAAATGTAAAACATAGACGAAATTGAAGCCATTGCAGAAGAACTACTTGATGACACGTGTATGGCGGGAAAAAGACGTCACGCAAAAATCTTAGGTTTACACTAATAGTAGGGTATTTCCATAATTTAAGCTTTGAAGCATAAAATAAAAAAAGAATATTATCATTTTACAGCGTATGCTCATTTGGTAATTCACCTCGTGAAAATATTACGTCAGCTACTCACTAAGTCAAACGATCATACCACGTAAAATACAAATATCCTGTATTTAAATGCATGTGTCTAGTGGGATACGTTATTTGATATAAGTCGATGACAATTATCTATTTTGAGAGATATATTGATCCAAAATGATGTTATTGGCGGTATATATCTGACACAACCCGACGAATAAAAACTACACGTGTGACGATATACTATTTCTTAACAGTGGAGGGGAGGTAACCCTTACCTCCATTTGACCATAATCAAGTTGAGGTCGTAATCGAGTACAGCACGAAATTTTAGCTTTTTAGAAACAGCGGCTTGGTCATAAAAAACCATGTCTGACTGGTCATTGTAAATATGGCACCATATTTTGTGGACGTATGCGTCTATTGCTAGTAATAATCCTGAACCTAAGGTGCAGGTACAGGGCTACATGCTTGAAATTACCTAGTCGAACTGTAGTGAAGCTCCTGGGATTTTCCCTCGAAAGTATTATTACAGTTTTAGAGGTTCACACATATATTGATTCAAATAGCTAGGTCAAACGTGGTGGTTTGTGTCAAATCTAATGTAAATATGTATATCTGTAATAAAAACATGTGTTATTTGTTTATAAATATTACTTACTGTAATTATAAGTCGTTGTAAATTTTATCTGACAGAAATATTTTTAATGAAACTACAGCTTTTGGTATTTGACATTCCCGATTATGTTCACCATCATTCATCTTTGCAACCAACTTAAGTGTACATTTCTGATTTAGTTACATATCTTAGTGTGTATTTTATATCACAGACCTATTGTAAACCTAGTGTAAGTGAAACTTTAGTCGAAATGAAATACCATAATTTTGTTCGCTTGAATAGACGTTTTACCATTGATGATGGTGTGATCATTCAATCGTAACGGACGGGATCGTATATAGGCACAACTGAACATAAACATTTTGGATACACCAACTGACAGTGTTAGTGAAAAGTTCTTTCAAGTTAACAATTCAAAAATGTTGAATTTAAAATTCATTTGCAGAACATTTGACGCTCAGTACATACTGTATAAACCTCAACTAACTCTAAAATAATATTTGTATTGATTTAACATCAGTTTTTATGTTGGACCCGTCATGGATTTCTTCGGAGATCATTATTTCTTAAAGCGTTTTAAATGAGCCTGTATCGAGCTTAATAATTTTTTTTTTAGTTTTAGAAAGTTAATGCTGATCCCAGTAGATTTTTGTGTAAGCTCTGTTTATCTTCGTATTACTTGTGTTAACGTATATACTGAGATTGTTATGCCTCCTGTTTATATTGTTATTTTTTCTGTTTGTATTGATACATCTTCTGTTTATATTGTTATTATTTCTGTTTGTATTGATACATCTTTTGATTATATTGTTATTATTTCTGTTTGTATTGATACATCTTCTGTTTATATTGTTATTATTTCTGTTTGTATTGATACATCTTCTGTTTATATTGTTATTATTTCTGTTTGTATTGATACATCTTCTGTTTATATTGTTATTATTTCTGTTTGTATTGATACATCTTCTGTTTATATTGTTATTATTTCTGTTTGTATTGATACATCTTCTGTTTATATTGTTATCATTTTGATGTACTTGTATACTGAAGTCACGTCTGTGTAATTTATATTAATATCACTTGTGTTTATACTTATTTCAATTGAATACAGTCCGACCAGGGATACCTGACAGTTACGTCACGTTGAGTTTACAATCAAATGTTAGCTTTATATATCGTCAACAAAAATGTGGATTATGGGTATATTTCATTACCTATTGTGTGCATGAAATCGTTGCCGAGAGGATAATGGTGCAGTATTAGTAAGTAAAAGATCCCTTATAGATAAGTACTTATACTTTATTTATATTGATATAACTTGTGTTGATATTGATCATACGGACATATTATATTTACACATTTTTTATTTTCTCTTCAGGTCGGGTTTATGGGAAGGTATATCACCGGGTATCAAATCCAAGCTGGGATATGGTTACATGTTGGATAATGAGTTCTGGTAATACTATATTAAACAATAAAACTTGGTTATGACGAGCATCGGTAATACGAGTAACCGGCTGATAATTATTTTAAAATATGTATAGTTGATTCAAAGATCTCTGTCACAACCTCGTAAACAAACATTCAACCCGGGCGATTATTACAGGTTTCTCAGGATTAAATTCTACCATCATAAATACACTTATATTATTATAACTCTATTGGTCCTATAGCGTAGTGGTTATACTTACTGCATTTAGTTATTTAGAAATGAAACATTCTAGCGGTTTTGACAGACATCTTTGAATCGACAATACCTGGTGCATTTTTACTTATTTGTTGATTTCTGATATTTTATATTTAGTCATGGAGTTATGATGTATACATGTAGACTATACATTATTTGCTTTTAACGTATTATGTGATTTTCATTGTAAATAACAGCGACAAATAACAGTGAAATTATCATTTTGTTATTTTCACTGTATTGAAGCTGGTTCCAGTATCGTGCATAAAAATAGACATAGCGCCAACAGCACCGGGCTTCAACATATGTGATACCTCATATGGCGTCACAATTACCACGTCGCGATGATATAACTATTAAAAATCATAAATAATATGTCTATGATATTTCTGAATACAGCCAAAGTGAGATAAACTTTTGAAATTTTGAAAAATGATTGAAATAAGAACTTATTTTAAAACAATGCCTTAAATACACACTAACACTATTCGCATGTGTGCAATATGGACCTCTTTACTAAGTTATAAATCAAATATAATTTCTTAAACCTCTCTTGTAAACAGTTTTACGCTTTACTTTTTTATGCTGACAGCGTTTAAAATTAATAAAAAGTTGGTGTTTGATTTTAACTAGATATGATATTTATCATTGTTATTGATATTCTATTCTATTCTATTCTATTCTATTCTTGATGCTTTCAGGATGCCATACTCGGAATTTTCAAAAGTGTTCACAAACCTAGAGATGTGTCACCTTACACCGGAATGTTGGAATTTCGAATCCAAATTAAAACATCGGTTACCATGGAAATCGGTAGAAGCACACAGACAATGGCGTCGTGGATATAATGCTGGCGGTGGTCTTAACTCACGTAATTACCAAACAATACATCTCATTGGCCAATAGTTGCACTAAGCTCTCATTGGTCAATATTTGCAATAAGATATCATTGGTCAATTTTTGCAATAAGCTCTCATTAATTTTGATGGATCATTATTTCAAAACGACTGTCAATTTTGACCATCGAACTCTTTATCTAAAAAGAGTGTCCAAATTGAGTTATTATTTATTTTATACACCCTTTCAATTAAGACAGTAATTGAATAGTCTCCCTTTGATGACGTCATACGAGGGCTCAAAGCGAATACACAAGCCGATTACCGTTAGCGTGTAAAGGAAATAAAAAATGTGTCAACTTTAAACCGCTGTAAATCACGTTTTACTCTGTCGATTTTTAAAAGATGTACACTTACGAAAACAAAATCATATAGACTTTTTAATAATGTAACTTTTGATAATTTATTTTCAATAATAAAACATTAAAAGCCATGTTTTCCGAGCTGAAACTTCAAGGGCGAGAAAATGTAAAAATAAAGACTCAACAGTCGGCATTTAACTTGCTCAAAATGTTTATTATTTGCAGTTTTAATAACTATGTAGACTAAGCTTTGCAACAAATATATTGCAGAAAAGATATTATGAAAGTTTTAAAAGGAGAGCCATGCTTTTCGAACCTCAATACCATGCATCACGCGCGCACAATCCACTCATAGTTCAAAACCTGACTTACATTTATACTAGCATAAAGAAATTGTGTATTTCAATATTTCATCACACATCATAAAAGTATAGAATAATTAGATATATCAAAAGTACGACTATCCAGCCAGAAATTAAAACGTTAATTTACACAGGAGGAAATTTCTTCCTAGATATAGTTTGTACCAAAAAGCGGGCGGCATAATTATACATGTCCACATGTGCTTACTTGTTAACACGAGTACATTAATGTGTTGTTTACTGCAATCAAAGAAAGTAAGAAACCATCTGAAAAGTTCACATGACGAATAACTTAAAATCAGAATCAATTCTATGCAAAAAAGTTGTTATATTTAGGGAAAACTAATTTGTTTGGCAATAAAATGTAGTCTGTTCCAAATCTTACTCTTCCATCATGAAACCTTTGTTCATTAGAAATTCATATACATGTACTAGTAAATAAAGTACTTTATTTATTTTAAATGGTGTCTACGTGTAAAAAATATTGCAACAAAATATATCTGAAACATCAAAATGAACATTGTAGCGCTAGTCATATTAGGTGCATGTCCTTGGTTTGGATAAATATAATTTATACCTTTTTTATAAAAGTAACACAAACGTTGATTTGTCGTTGAAGTGTCAATCAATGTCAATCATTTAAAGTAAAACACTGATCAACATACTGTACATGTATATTAAGATGACATATTGTGACAACATTTTACTGATTGGTTTAGGATTGGTTGTATATTAGTACCCTGCTGTGCAACTAATATAGAGTATGGTCTTGGTGGCTTATCTTGAAATTAGGGGAACTATGTTGTTTATTGTAAATCATTATATAATTATACTGCACAATATTGACCTAGATTTTATTTATGCGATAGGGTTTTAACACCTTATCTTCTGACAAGATTTTATTTATGCATTAGGGTTTTAGCACCTTAACTTCTGAAGTATCTGTCTCACTTTAATTTGTTATGTTTTTCCCACCACTCGAATTGCAGTTTAAGTCACTTTTTGTGAATTAAGATTTATTATTCTTATATTAAAAACAAAATATTGTTAATTGTGATGTTAGTTTGACGAGCAGTTGTATATAAATAATGTATTTTGTTTAATTACTTTATAACAATCAACTAATATCATAATCGTCATTTATACAGCTTTTTAAGCCGAAATAGCACGTATGTAACCAGATAGGGCATTCCAATAAATCGTTGTGGCTCTAATACACGTGTAGTTTTATTCAAAGGCCTAAATAAGTATGTCTTTGTTTTAATACAATCCATGATAAACAGCACATACCTTTTGAATTGTATTGGTAAATATAAATGAGACATAGCAATGATTCAGTGTTAACTAGGTCTAATGATGTAGTATTGAAAGAACCAGGTGAAAATACTTGCGCTTTATATTCCCGGCAAATATACATTTACAAGTACAATTATACACTGTATCTTAGCACTAACGTTCAATTTAATGTACGAAATGTGCATGACAATCAACCTAATTACAAAACAACATTAATACAACTGCAGATCTATTTGGAAATTAACGCCCGATAATTGACCATTTTTTATAGACAAAAATCCGATAAATCACACGTTTCATCCACATCCAAAACATGTAACATATTATACATACATTGTTAGTACATTATAAACATCTTTATTGAAAAAAGCAACAGCTACAAAACACGCAATTTACGAAAAAAGCAAATTAAATCGATTAAATAATCTCTTCGCTACTGCGTGTATAGTGTCGTTTATTTGTAGAGCCCTCGCTTTACGTCACATCCGGTTTACGGGAGGTAACTCTGTACCTACGATTATCGCTTAATTGAAAGGGTCTATAAGAGTTTCAATATTGACCATTGTTTAGAAAGAGAGTCAAAAGAGATCAATATTATAGAAAGTTTCAATTAAAATGTTTGTTTTTGTTTTTTATGCCCCCGTATCGATAGATCGGGAGGCATATAGTAATTCACCTGTCCGTTCGTCCGTCCGTCCGTCCGTCCGTACAAACAAAATGATGAACAAAAGAAAACCCCAAAATGTCAAGTCAGTGAGAACGTCCGTTCGTCCGTCCGTTCGTCCGACCGGCCTGGTTAACCCAAATTGACCGTTTCTTCTAGCATCAATATGGCTTGCTACAAAGTTTTCAAATTTGCATGGACGTTGTATATGACCACTCTCCACGAGCCTGTATCACCTGACTCCAAATTGATCTTCACCTTGACCTAATTTTGGACTTAGACTTATTGAAAGGCCAAATTCTTGGTTAATCCAAATTGACCGTTTCTTCTAGCATTAATATGGCTTGCTACAAAGTTTTCAACTTGCATGGATGTTGTATATGACCACTTTCCACACGCCTGTATCACCTTACTCCATTTTGACCTTCACCTGGACCTAATTTTGGACTTAGACTTATCTCCCCTTTAGTTTTTTTACAATAACATTTTGTCTGGAGCGTATCTTCAAAACTACTTAACATATTGACTTAAAACTTGAAATATAAATAGATGGCAACTTGGAGAAGTGCATTGACAAAGAACCATGACTCTGTCTGACTTAAATTTTGAATCATCTCCCCTTTAGTGTTTTTTTTATAGTCAAATTGTGCTCTGAGTATATCTTCAAAACTATTCAACATATTGACTTGAAACTTGGAATATAAATAGATGGCAACTTGGAGAAGTGCAATGACCAAAAACTATAACTCTGTCTTAAATTTTGAATTATCTCCCCTTAAGTATTTTCAGAATCAAATTTTGACCGGAGTGTATCTTCAAAAGTGTTAAGATATTGCCTTAAAACTTGATATATAAATAGATGGCAGCTTGTAGAAGTGCAGGGACCAAAAACCACAACTCTGTCTGTCTTACATTTTGAATTATCTCCCCTTCAGTATTTTCATGAACATTGTTTGTCCGGAGCATATCTTCAAAAGTATTTAAAATATTGACTTGAAACTTGGTATATGAATAGATGGCAACTTGGAGAAGTGCAGTGACAAAGAATCATAACACCTGTATCACCAGATCACACATGAAGTCTATCAAGGCACTGCTTTCAAATGTGGCATATTCGTTTACCATCATAAGCCCCTTAGAGTTCAAAGCCATGTAACACTATCAAACATTTTAACTGAATAATGGCCCCTGATTGACTTAGCTTTTTATGGACATGGATTCCACGGGGGCATAAGCGTTTATTGAACGCAGTCTTGTTTTAAAAGCATCAATGTTGACCAACGAGCTCATTTTTGTAGAAAGAGTTTCAATATTGAGCTCATTATTTTTAAAAAGTGTCAATATTGAGCTCATTATTTTTTAAAAAGTGTTAATACTGAGCTCATTATTTTTAAATTGTGTCAATATTGAGCTCATTATTTTATAAAGTGTACAACTTAATATTGACCACCGAGCTTATTGTTTTATAAATAGTGTCAATATTGAGTTCATTATTTAAGAAGATGTTTCAATTCAAACAATATGAGCTCAGTGTATTTTTACTTATGAGTTGTAATAACCAGTTCTACCTAGAATTGAAGAAACAATGTAGTATTGTATTATCCTTGATGCAGAAATATCGATTGATGGGCGAAGTCAAAGATTTTGTTCCCTGTGGCTGCCTCATTATTTTAGAAGGAGTGTCAATATTGACCAAAGAGCTCATTATTTTAGAAAGAGTGTCAATATTGACTAAAGAGCTCATTATTTTAGAAAGAGTGTCAAAATTGACCATAGAGCTCGTTATTTTAGAAAGAGTGTCAATATTGACCAAAGAGCTCATTATTTTAGAAAGAGTGTCAATATTGAGCAGATAGCTCATTATTTTAAAAAGAGTGTCAAAATTGACCAAAGAGCTCATTATTTTAGAAAGAGTGTCAAAATTGAGCAAATAGCTCATTATTTTAGAAAGAGTGTCAATATTGACATAAGAGCTCATTATTGTAGAAAGAGTGTCAATAATGACCAAAGAGCTCATTATTTTAGAAAGTGTGTCAATATTGAGCAAATAGCTCATTATTTTAGAAAAAGTGTCAATATTGACTAAAGAGGTCATTATTTTAGAAAGAGTGTCAAAATTGATCAAAGAGGTCATTATTTTAGAAAGAGTGTCAATATTGACATAAGAGCTCATTATTGTAGAAAGAGTGTCAATATTGACCAAAGAGCTCATTATTTTAGAAAGAGTGTCAATATTGACCAAAGAACTCAATATTTTAGAAAGACTGTCAATATTGACCAAACAGCTCATTATTTTAGAAAGAGTGTCAATATTGACCAAAGAACTCAATATTTTAGAAAGACTGTCAATATTGACCAAAGAGCTCATTATTTTAGAAAGAGTGTCAATATTAACCAAAGAGCTCATTATTTTAGAAAATGTGTCAATATTGACCAAAGAACTCATTATTTTAGAAAGAGTGTCAATATTGACCAAAGAACTCATTATTTTAGAATGACTGTCAATATTGACCAAACAGCTCATTATTTTAGAAAGAGTGTCAATATTGACCAAAGAACTCATTATTTTAGAAAACTGTCTATATTGACCAAAGAACTCATTATTTTAGAAAGACGGTCAAAATTGACCAAAGAGCTCTTTATTTTAGAAAGAGTGTCAAAATTGACCAAAGAGCTCATTATTTTAGAAAGAGTGTCAAAATTGACCAAAGAGCTCATTATTTTAGAAAGAGTGTCAATATTGACCAAAGAGCTCATTATTTTATAAAATGTGTCAATATATTGACCAATGAGCTCATTATTTTATAAAATGTGTCAATATATTGACCAATGAGTTCATTATTTTATAAAATGTGTCAATATTGAACAAAGAGCTCATTATTTTATAAAATGTGTCAATATATTGACCAATGATTTCATTATTTTATAAAATGTATCAATATATTGACCAAAGAGCTCATTATTTTATAAAATGTGTCAATATATTGACCAATGAGCTCATTATTTTATAAAATGTGTCAATATATTGACCAATGAGTTCATTATTTTATAAAATGTGTCAATATTGAACAAAGAGCTCATTATTTTATAAAATGTGTCAATATATTGACCAATGATTTCATTATTTTATAAAATGTATCAATATATTGACCAAAGAGCTCATTATTTTATAAAATGTGTCAATATATTGACCAATGAGCTCATTATTTTAGAAAGAGTGTCAATATTGAGCAAATAGCTCATTATTTTAGAAAGAGTGTCAATATTGACTTAAGATCTCATCATTTTAGAAAGAGTGTCAATATTGACCAAAGAACTCATTATTTTAGAAAGAGTGTCAATATTGACTTAAGATCTCATTATTTTAGAAAGAGTGTCAATATTGACGAAAGAACTCATTATTTTAGAAAGAGTGTCAATATTGACCAAAGAACTCATTATTTTTGAAAAGGTGTCAATATTGACCAAAGAACTCATTATTTTAGAAAGAGTGTCAATATTGACCAAAGAGCTCATTATTTTAGAAAGACTGTCAATATATTGACCAATGAGCTCATTATTTAGAAGATGTGTCAAAATTAACCAATGTGAGCTCAATATTTTTTTCTGATTTCAGAACTAATGAGTTGTAATAACCAGTTCTACCTAGAATTGAAGAAACAATGTAGTATTGTATTATCCTTGATGCAGAAATATCGATTGATGGGCGAAGTCAAAGATTTTGTTCCATGTGGCTGCCTCATATTTCAAGTAATAAATATGTTTTTGTTATATTTTACAATCCATTCAAAGTTAAATAAGAACGGTTATAAGTTCTTCTGTCTGGTAAACTTTGTTTATCTAGGTTTAACTGGATATCTCTGAGTTAACTGGTGTCCGCTCTATTCTTTCGAATAGGATAGCTCCCTAATTAGTATTACTAATTTAATTGGCTATACCAGCATATTGTTCTTATTTTATTTTTATGTTATAACTTTTATATGCTTACTTTATCATCAGCTGTGTTTTATTGATCATAATTTCAAATGTTCGTATAAACTAAATCTTGTATATACTATGCAAATTTTGAAATGCTCTTATAAAATATTTAAAGCCACAATGAGGTTCCGGAACGACATATTTTCTATAGATAGAAAACACAAATCTTTGTTACTGATTTGAAGACTGATATATAATTAACACATCATGCTATTAAAACACGCTCTTACTGTCATATATGTGAAATAATCTTCCCTTGAAGATTGGCAAAACGAGCCCGGTTTGTTTACAAATACGGCGTTTAACAGCATCTCCGTCACTTTCCGGAGACTACCGAGATTTTTTCGCCAGTTTCTGATAACCAATGGATGGATAGCACACCTATGATAACGTAGGGTGCACACTATAACCCGGTATTTTCCAGTACCTTCCGGTATCGTATATAGTAGGACCTGGTCCCCACGCCAGAAAGGGTATGTCACCCCTAGTAACAATAACTATATGGAATACCTGCGTAGTACCACGATTCCTATATGGCATAGAAGTACAGAAGATCTCATCACCAGAAATACTGAAACTCGAAAGATATCAGAGGAAAATCCTCAAACATCTACAAGGACTAGCTACTACTAGGACTCCGACTGCTACTGTGTATACCCTACTTGGAGGAAAATCAGTTGAACTCCTCCTAGACTGTAACTACCTATCTTTATTTATGAACATCATCGGAATTCCTGATTCTGTAGAATACAAAATTCTTAAACGTCAGCTAACGATGATAGATTTTGAAACCAACAGTTTCATTTCAAATGTATACAATGCTTTGGACAAATATAAACTCCCAACAGCTGAGGTGCTCATACATAGTGTTCCCTCTAAAGAGCAATGGAAAAGAACGCTAAAAATGCTACTAACACATACTGGGAGAATCTCTGGAGAGCTGAACTACCAAAGATGTCCTCAACCAAGTACATCCAAATACAAAAACCAGTAATCAACAACCCCCACAACCTGTGGAAAGTTATAGCACCCAAACTAAATGAAGTTCGATGAGCATAAATTAAAGTACGAATACTTACTGGCACATACATATTCCAGAGTAACGCTGTCAAATTCAACTAAGAAAACGTTTCGCCAACATGCAAGCTCTGCAATCTAGGAGACGAAACACGAGAACACTTTCTCGTCAGATGTCCAGCATATACAGATATAAGGACAGACAGTATGCGTAAACTGGCAAACATCATTGAAGATGACACAATGTTCATTACCATCACACAGAACGAGGGACTGCTTATCCAGACAATTATGGATTGTACACACGATGAGTTGAGGAGTGTAGTATCACTTTCCAGGCAACAACTGGTGCACATAGAAAGATGGTCGCAAGTCTACTGTGAACGCATCATCACTACCCGTGTAAAGAACCTCCAGTCATGCTGTAGCGAAAATGGGTATCTAAATATAATACGTTTACCCTGTAACTACGTAAAAAATATCATGGTCCTCTTAAGTTACTGTTTAAGGGTTACATAAGTATTGATCAAGTTATCAAATTATAGTTATAAGTACGTATTACTTTGTTCCCGTAAATATACATCAGAAAAGACTTTTGCGTTGATTGTTTGTACAGAATGTGTTAATTGTGAAGAAAATCAAATATTCATCCTCTACATATGGTGGATGGAGTGCTCCAACAACTACTTGAGGGAAGTACATGAACAACAACAACAACAACAACAGTAGCCCGGTATTGACATCTAATCACGTTGTGTATTGCCTTGTATATTGCCTTGTAAATTGACATTAATCAATGGAAACATGCCAGAGGCGGGGGATTAACTATGCGTATGCAATATAGATAGGGCAAATGGCTGTGTGCAGATGTATTACTTTCTTCGATAATTATTATATTTATATTTTCATGTACAATAGAATATACAATAAAAAAATAATTGTTTACTTGTACGTATATAAATCTGCATGTTCAATGTACACGAATGCTTCATAAAAACGTGTCAATCATTATGAAGATCAAAGAGGTGACCTTTTCTTTTAATATCAATATACGTAAGGCGTTTCAATAATTCCAGGAAAAGTGCTCTATAATATTTATCTTTTGGCCAAATTACTTCAAACTTTGCATTTAAAAAGAACATTTCATAATACATAGTGCACGATGAATCGAACGCATGAGTATGTGTCATACAAAATGGCACGGTTAACACAGTAACGGAAAAAATTGCTACCCGGTGCAACGTTATCTCTGGTCGTACCTTATTAACATATTCTGACTAAATCTCACTCAGTCAGTCAAATGACACACAAACTTCACCGGTTACAACAACAACGATGCTTTATATACTCAAAAAGTACCTTGCTTCAAGGTATGCTCTTCCTGGGTCCCTATGCAAAGCATTCGAAAGTGTCACGAAATCAAACAGAAACGTTCAACGCAGCGTCTAGCGTCTGATTCACAACTGGCCTTACCTTCCTTTGATCATCTGCAGCAGTACAACTGACAGTCTGGAAGCGCTCATATTATCCATACATCCTACGCAGTGACATACAACGCTCTTAACAGGCAGTGGTTATTAAATCTACTGTTTCAAGTCTTAATTTACCTGCCAAAATACAAACACTGGTCAAATTCCAATGATTTACCGACATTTGACGGGCGATTTAAATACGGCGACAAATAAACCTGAACACAACTGCGGGACTATTTAAACTATGGCATAAATTGATCCAAATGATGTTATACCGCCCTTCGCAAATGTTCCATGCAGTAATTTTAGGTCGTAGTGAATTGGTAGCTGTTTGGTTGGGGTCAATGTGTTGGTAAGTTTGACGATTTCTACGACGTGACGTCAAATTTGGCCCGAGTAGCCATTACTGACGTTACTATGGCAGCAGTGCCATTTTGTATGACACACCCTAAATCGTTTGATTCATGGTACAATATGTATACTGAATTGTTCTATTAAGATACAAAGTTTAAAGTAATTTGAAGATACGATACACATTTTAGAGCACTTTTCCTGGAACTTTTGAAACGCCCCTCGTAAAACGCACAAACATGATCATATGAATGGAAAATTAAAATATATGTTATATCCACATGCCCTCAAATTTTCCTATGCATATGTATTAAAGTGTAGCTAGCTACATTTTGTTTATTGTCTGATACAACATAATCTGTAATAAAATATAAAAAAACTACAATGTAGATGTTTTTGTTTGTCCTTATAATTTTATATCGCTGGCTTAGAATGAGAAGGTCGTTAGTGCCATATCTGACATCTATATCACAAGGCACTTCTTATGAGCATATTTTCATGAAAGCTTGTTTACCATAAGTAAAGAGTAATTTGTCAGACAGATTTTCTTATTTTCTCAAAATATGATTTTGTAGATACGATCTTTTCATTCTAAGCCAGCGATATGTTATATATCATGGAGTTAATGTGCTTGTCTATATAATTCCATGATTATATTAAGTGATATATATTCATTCACATTTCTACACTAATCCTTTAATTGGATTGTACATATCCATTCAATTAGGTGTCAGTCGTGATATACAACAGGATACCGGCAGATACCGGTGTACCGGGTTTTGTGCGTATACTTACGATTATTGACGAAATCTTCGAAATCGTTCGGAAAATTTAAACGTAAACAATATTGAGTATTTTGTACGGAGGACAAAATACTAAATAGAGTTTTCAGTTGATTATTTCTCAAAGAAGGAACAGCGACCTGAGGTCAGATATGGGTCCCTTCTGCACCATTTTTAGTATAATTTAATATCTCAATATTTCGATATTCTTTTTTAGATAGAAAATACTACCATTTTAAACCTTATTGTGACTTTAAACTGTGTAATTATTCTTCTGGCAAAACTAAAACAGTTATTGTTCAATAGTTTATTTAGATTAATTGATGAACCTAAACATGAAACATAACAAGAGATGTTTGTTAAACCATAGTCATTAGTTAGAAATGGTAAATATCATGGTGACCTTGACCTTTGACCTTCTGACCTCGAAATAAGTAGGTAATCTTCTGTTACTGACCAACCTCCATGCAACGTTTGAAGATCCTAAGGCAAAGTGTTCTTGCGTTATTGAACGGACACCATTTGGTCTACTGACCAACCGACCGACATGAGCACAGCAAAATGTCCCCTCATCAAAAAAGTAGATAGAATTACTACCAATGCACTACCCAAAAGTGCTAACCCGCCACTTATATATTTCAGTCCTGTAGTGTCAAAAATTGATATATTCATATGAAATTTCGCATACTTATACAAGTGTAGTAGATGCAGCTGATCATAAGTTTATTTTGTTGGTATTGTGGCAAAACTCGGTGCATTCGACGTATTGTGTAATAAGGCATTTTTGCACGTGCGTTGCATGTGCACCAAAATTTGTGTGTACCCGAACGAATTCGGCATTATTGATTACTGTTTTTCATGAAAAACACTTTATATCCTGATATTGACTCGAGGGGAACACTTACGGGATTTGGAAAAATCGCTGGAACACAATTCTTAGGTCTCAATGTTTAATTTTTTTAAATACTTATTTGATAATGCATTTATAAGCATGAATATTCACATACAGAAGTATAAAGATGTATTAAAACCAATTATGTGTTGATATTTGGTCAACTTGCGTTTGAATTCACCATGTTACACCGGTTACGTAATACAGCATGTTTACATGTGTAAGAAATGCGCAACGAAAATCACATGTTCGTGAACGGTTTTGATGAAAATGATGAATTTACTACCCGAAAAACACCTTACATGCTGAGTTTGGCACACAAAGAACACGAGACATGTTGGAATGTTATGAGATCGGGTAGAGTTGCGGCCCTTGTTTTTGTTAATTTCACAAAAATATTATTTTATTTTTTTAATTGATTTTGCAGTTTCAGCGGTTATCTTTGTTTATTAAACTTCGGTTTGTGAATATTGAAATACAAGCGTGTTTTTTCAAAATTAACATTTTTGACAAAGCCTTTTTCCTTTTTTGTTCAAAGAGTGTTACCATTCAACCGAGTTCGTCTTGAGTAAATCACGGCATGTAACGAGTTTTTTCGTATAAGGCAGGGATCCGTTATGTCAAAATGTTTATAAAAACGTGCTTTCAATGCGCTGATTAATGTATGATTTCATGAACAGTTTGGGTATTTTTGTGAATTGGTAAAACATACCTCATTACGGAACACGCCTCTGACAACGAACATAACTGTTATTAAAAATTCATAATTAGTTGCAGCTTGTATTCAAGTATTGGTATGCAAAATTTCATGCGGGTATATACTTTAATAAAAAAGTTATGGCAAAAAATGTAAGGTGGCGGGTTAGAACTTGTGGGTAGTGTATAGCATCACGTGATCCACTCAAGGACTAATTACATACATTTGTATAACTGATTGATCTCTGTATCTTCTACAGGCTCCACAAGGTCGTACAACAAGATTACAAATGAACAATTTTCTACACTCAAAACAAGTGGCCTCCACGGGTGTGAGGGCAGATAGGGATATAGTCCGGTTCTTTACGTTACCGGCCGGTACATACGTTATCGTACCCGTCACTACACAACCCGGTATTGAGGGGAAATTCTATCTACGAGTATTTTCTGATGATCGAGAAATTGTAGTAAGGTAAGACGAAATAGTCAAAAGTCCAGCACGAGACAGATGACGTCACGAAATTAAATCGTGACGTCATCATATTTACATTGACCATGTGACTGCTGTCATTGCAAATCCTGCAGCAGGGTTAGGGTTAGGGTTCTTTGTGTGGAAATCTCGAAATTTGTATGAACTCTTAAAAGTTTCTTAAGTGAATCAACTTATAGACAGGAATATGGTGGTAAACGATTATACTTGGTATATTACATATACATACTGCTTGTCTCTCATAGGAAAGTACAAATGTAGTAGATTCTACTGAATACGAGTCGAAGTTATTTATCTGATTATTACATACATGTAGTTCATGCATATAATATAACTCGGGAGGCGTGTAGTAATTAAGTAGTAGTAGGTAAGGAGCTTATCACAAAGAAAACAGTCATGGGTTTTATCAGTTTCTTGGAAAATATGTACAACTATTTTGTGCGTATTATATTTCAAAATGTATTACAACTATTGATTTGAACCTTGTATAGACCTCATTTAGTACAGTGTCAAATTCGATGAATGATAACTGAGACAGACTAAAGCATGTTTAGATACTACGATCAGTTGTTTAAGTTTACTCAGAATATGTTGAAGATATATCATTAATATTGTTCAGACAAACGAGGATAAATGAACAAACAACAATACTAAGAAATGTAATGGTTCAATGCGAACACGTTTTCTGATTAACACGAGCGTCATTCAATACATTCGTGGACTTGATTCGTCATATCACACTAAACTACAGCTACTAAATTTCGTCCGATCCCTGTATCATTGTTATACCATGCTGCTCTTCGGAAATTAAAACTAAAAGACAGGAACACTAAATACTGCATGTTCTCCGTTTGCTCTCATTAGAAGCTTATGTGTTGTGTATTTCCACGACAAGTGCACGATTTAATAGTTGCACGATTTTTTTTAATTCATCGGCATTTTGACGTAAATGAAAACGTGACAGGCATAGATTAAATACTTCTAAATTCAAACTTAAACATCCAAACAACTTAATAATTTCACCAAATATTATGATAATATCTTGCAATATTCTGGCAAACATATGGGAATGCAAATTTAAAAAATCGAAATTTAAAACTAGTTGAACTTAATCATAATAGATCAAAGATAAATTTGTATCTACAGTAGGTAATAGATAAATGTTTATAATGCTATATGAAATTATTATTTAAACATAAATAAAATAAAATGAGAACGATTGTCTACGAATATATTGAATGACCCTCGTATACGACATATTGTTTCTTATTTCCAGGGAACTGGATGATCCCGACACGGCCTCGTTCATACAGGTTAGTAGGGAGTCTCTTATAACGGTCTCGTTCATACAGGTTAGTAGGGAGTCTCTTATAACGGCCTCGTTCATACAGGTTAGTAGGGAGTCTCTTATAACGGTCTCGTTCATACAGGTTAGTAGGGAGTCTCTTATAACGGCCTCGTTCATACAGGTTAGTAGGGAGTCTCTTATAACGGCCTCGTTCATACAGGTTAGTAGGGAGTCTCTTATAACGGCCTCGTTCATACAGGTTAGTAGGGAGTCTCTTATAACGGCCTCGTTCATACAGGTTAGTAGGGAGTCTCTTATAACGGTCTCGTTCATACAGGTTAGTAGGGAGTCTCTTATAATGAACGTAAAAGTGAAAGAATGGATGCTATTGAAAAGCACATAGATTCAATGGAAGCCGAGAGACTTAAGTCATCATTACGATTATTTGGTGTGGACGAAGATGAAGACAATAGCAAGGATTTAAAAACTGTAGTAAACGAGAAAGTCTTTGCTAACACTGATCCTATTGAAGGCTTGAATAAAGATGTAATCTTGTCAGCTAAACGTGTGGGGAATAGTCATACTGGAAGTGCTCGAATGATAATTGTAAAGTTTAAATATGAGGAGGACAAATTCAAATTATTTAGATATCGAGATATCTTAAGAGAGGTCAACATCCGCATCTCCAATGATCTTACTCACATACAAAGGCAGCAATTAAGGGAAGCTAAAGCAAGGGGCCGTAGAGCCTACTTTAAAGCTGGTAAACTCATAACTGAAGAATTTCCCGGTAATCAGAAACAACGTACGTTCAGAAGAGGTGTTCGTCAACCAGCGCGACAAGAACATGAGGTCACAAATCAAAACAACATGGATACAACTAATAGTGACTTACCGAAATCAGGAAAATAGGGGTGTGGCCAAGGCCTTGAAAAAACATTAGATCAAATCAGCATATTATCATGGAATATTGAAGGATTAAAGAACAAATTGTTGAACTATAATATATTGGAAACTATATCAAACTTTAAAATCATTGGTTTACAGGAAACATGGGATATTGATACAACCTATTGTGTTAATTACTTTACAGAATATTCTATTTATAGTTGTCCAGCCAGATCTTCACAATATGGTGGCCGACCTATGGGTGGAGTTATTGTATTGATTCATGAAAGTATAAAACAATATATAAAAGACACCATAGATGATTTTGATCTAGGTGTTATTCTTATTTTTGATAAGTTGCTTTTTAACACTACTACAGATATTGCTTTTGCATCTATTTACATTCCACCCGAGTCATCACCATATTATGAAGACAAAAATGTGTCTGGTATACAAATCTTTGAAGATTGCTTCACTAGAAATAATTTACAATCTCTTGAACTCATCATTAGTGGAGATCTAAACGCTCGAACAGGAACTCTTGATGACTATGTAAAAGCAGATGCTTGTATTCCAGAACTAGAAAATGTGCACGATATTATTGAAGGTGACATAGGGGTGCAAAGACTGTCAGCTGATAAAATTGTAAATAAGTTTGGACGTTTATTATTACAGTTTTGTAAGACATATGTTTGCTATATAACAAATGGACGTTTTGGGTGCAATGACTATACTTTTGTGAACCATAATGGTTGTAGTGTTATAGACTATTTTATTGTGTCAAGACCCAAAATTACCAATGTTATCCAATTTGATGTTTTGTCAAATACAGAAAGTTGCCATTTTCCTATTTCATTGAATCTAAATGTAGCTATTCCTGGTAAGGAAGAGCGCAGTGTAGATGATGGTCCTGTAGATGAATATATGTATATATTAAATGATGACAATTGTAACATATTTCAAAATTTAGTCACTGATGGTATTATAAATGGGTGTCTAAATCAGGTGCATGAAATGCTTGAAGATGATGAACAAGATATAAATAATGTTATTGTTGAATTGGAATCTTTCTTACTAAGCTGTAGTGAACAATTTAAGACTCGTAAAACAAGAAAGAAACATTTTACGAATAAATCTTGGTTTGATAAATCATGTAAACAAGCAAAGCATGAAAGCATAAAACTCTTAAAAATATTTCGGTCCAGCCGAAGCGAGTATAATTTAAACAGGTATATAGATGCAAAAAATAAATACAAAAATAATTGTAAAGCTATAAGGCTGGAATATCACAGAACTAATACAGCAAAACTTGAGAAATCTGTTAAAAATGGTCGTATGTTTTGGAAAGAAATAAAGAAACTAACACAAAGACATACTAAAATACCCAATATCAGTGTTGAGACATGGTTCGATCACTTTAGTCAGTTATTTAATGCAGTAAATGACAATGTGTATGATAGGCTAAATGAGGATATAAATAACAATGCTGCAAATAATCTTGATGAAATTGAAGATATTGTGTTTAATTCTGATATAACAGATTCTGAAATTAGAGATAGACCATAAAAGGTCTCAACACTAATAAAGCTACTGGTGGGAACTTGTGTTCAGAACACTTGATATATAGCCTTGATGTGTTATTACCTTTTCTAAGAAAACTCTTTAATAGATTATTTCAAAATGGAGAATTTCCAGAAAAGTGGGCAAGCTCAATTATAGTACCAATCCACAAAAAAGGCGATACACAAAACCCAAACAACTACCGTGGTATTGCATTAATTGATGTTTTAAGTAAAGTTTATATAAATATTATTACTAAACGTTTAACATTCTATGCTGAGGTATATGGGAAACTTTCAGAGGCCCAGGCAGGGTTTCGCGCTGGTTATCGTACAGTTGACCAGGCGTTTATTTTGTATTCTATTGTAAATAAATGTTTAAATGTAAGGAAAAAACCTCTCTATGTAGCCTTCATAGATTTTCAAAAGGCGTTTGATTCTGTCAATAGACAAATACTGTATGATATACTGATCAAGAAAGGTATCCAAGGTAAATTACAAAACTCTGTAAAATCAATCTATAGCTCAGTTAAAGCAACGGTCAGAACATCTAAAGGTATCGTTACAGACTGTTTCTCATGTCCAGTTGGCTTAAGACAAGGTTGTAACCTCAGTCCCATTTTATTTATCCTATTCATTGATGAATTCTTTACATTGCTTAAAGAAAACAATATTAGAGGTACACAATTATTTCCAGAAATTGTTGAGATTTTTACGCTTTTATTCGCAGACGACATTGCTTGTTTATCTGATACTGTAGTTGGCCTCCAGCGCCAGTTAAATATACTAAAAGATTTTTGTGAAACATATAAACTTACAGTAAATACTAGCAAGACAAAAATCATGGTTTTCAAAAATGGTGGCAGGCTGTCTAGAAATGAGAAATGGTATTATAATAATGAAAAATTAGATACAGCAAATGGGTTTTCATATGTTGGTGTGTATTTTACTTCTCGAATGTCACTTTATAAAATGGCAGAACAAATGAGTATAAAGGCAAGAAAAATAGTAAATTATGTATTTAGTTGTCTGCACACAATGCCATGTATCCCTTATAAAACGTTTTTTAAAATTTTTGATAGTCAAGTAACTCCTGTGTGTATGTACGGGGCTGAAATTTGGGGACTACAAAGTAGACACTGTGTCGAACAGGTACAATTATATGCATGTAAGCGTTTTTTGAATGTTAACCAAAATGCTTGTAATGATGTTGTACTATCTGATCTTGGTAGATATTCGATGTTTCTACATTCAGCTAAACTTTGTATAAAATACTGGTTACGCCTAATCTCTATGCCAAATGAACGTTACGTAAAATTATGTTATAACATGCAATTATATTATGATAATATTGGATACAGAAACTGGGCAACTTTTATACGTGAACATTTGTATGAAAATGGTTTTGGATATATTTGGGAACAACAAGGTGTTGCAAACACTAACTTGTTCTTGTTAGAATATGTTGACCGACTGAAATCCATATATGTTCAAAACTGGTATTCTAGATGTAGAGAAAATAACAAACTCTCTTATTATGTAACATTCAAAAATAATTATAACGTGGCCATGTACGTTAATTCTATTACAATAAATAAGTTTAGAAGTTGTATGGCAAATTTAAGATGCTCATCTCATACTCTTATGATAGAAAAATGTCGTAATTATCATATATCTAGGGAATCCCGCACTTGTCCGTATTGTGAAACTTTAGTTGAAGATGAACTGCATTTTGTATTAGTTTGCCCTCTATATAGTACTCTTCGTTCTCAATATATACCTGAACATTTCTTCAACAATAATACCATAGACAGTTTTATTCGACTTATGGCAAGTAAAGACGAAACCACTGTTAGAAACTTGGCGGTTTTTATATACTATGCCTTTAAAATTAGAAATGAGTTTTTTATTGGAAGAATATAAATTTGAAAACCCTTGTGACTGTTCATGTATAAATAAATTAATATCATATTTACAATGTTTAACTTAACCATAAAGTGATTAATGATGTAATGTTATATTTGATATTTGAGACATTTGATATGATGTATGTTCCATATTATATAACTACTGTTATATGCAATGTATTTTATTTGCATTTGATATGATTCCTCCTATTCACTGCAACTTTGTATATACTGATTATATGTATTGTAATGTGCATGGGCCGGTGGCCTTGTATAACACAAATAAATAAACTTGTAAACTTGGTTAGTAGGGAGTCTCTTATAACGGTCTCGTTCATACAGGTTAGTAGGGAGTCTCTTATAACGGCCTCGTTCATACAGGTTAGTAGGGTGTCTCTTATAACGGCCTTGTTCATACAGGTTAGTAGGGAGTCTCTTATAACGGCCTCGTTCATACAGGTTAGTAGGGAGTCTCTTATAACGGTCTCGTTCATACAGGTTAGTAGGGAGTCTCTTATAACGGCCTCGTTCATACAGGTTAGTAGGGAGTCTCTTATAACGGCCTCGTTCATACAGGTTAGTAGGGAGTCTCTTATAACGGCCTCGTTCATACAGGTTAGTAGGGAGTCTCTTATAACGGCCTCGTTCATACAGGTTAGTAGGGAGTCTCTTATAACGGCCTCGTTCATACAGGTTAGTAGGGAGTCTCTTATAACGGCCTCGTTCATACAGGTTAGTAGGGAGTCTCTTATAACGACTGAATAGCACGTGTAATGTTGAAATAAATGTATGAGATTTTAAATTTTAATTTTTAATTAATTTCTCTAAAATTCCAATTACAAATATGTATTTAAAAAAATGTAATCATCCAATTAAATTTGTGAATGTCAAAATAAGTCGTTTGAGAATTTTGAAGGTTCAATAGAGGATATATCACGAGTTGTCTTATGATATAAATTATATTATATGAGTTCTAAAAAGTTAATTAAGTTCGCCAGATTGAACCTAAAGCATGCCTATATAGATTCCTGATATCAAATAACGAACAAATATGCATTTTTTATTTTGTTGACACCATTTGAACGTTATACTACACATGTGTCGTATAAGAATTCACAAACTGGCTATACTAACCCGGATACAAGGAACATCGTGTGATATAAAGGAATTCATGATGATTATCTAATTGGATCTAACTACTTGTAATTTCTTTGAAAACAAAATGTGAAATATCATTGTATATTTAATATAATACAAATAATGATTGTAATGACACCGATTTGAAACTTTATATTGCTATTTCATTTATTTCAATTCTTATTTCCTGTTATTTTGTAAGTGTCTTTACCGAATCGGACATTTGAAACTACCTTGTATTACGATAGAGTTGAGCTAGCTAGTATGATTTTTGTTTGTAGGGCGTTCTTTTTGACGTTTTTTGTCGGAGGTTGCTTAATGCTTATCGGACGTTTACTTATGAATATATTATCTAATATTTTCTTTGTTGCAAAATCACAATACTGTAGATTCTAATATTGTAAAATTGAACTTTTACATGATCTGGATTCTTCCTGATAAGCCATAATAAACGTTATGGTAAAAATGCACTATGTAAACATACATTTTACCGATAAAAAGGATTTTCAAACTTTATGATATGGTATTGACAAGTTTTCATGATTTTGTTGTTGTTGTCATTTTAGGCAGAGAAGCTATTAGATGCTGAAACAGTGTATGTACTTAGACGGAGGTTTATGCTATTCTGTAATAAGGTATGTACATACTTGTATATAGTCGTAGATTGATCAACTCAATACATCTCTTTATTGACAATTAATTAATATTTATGCAGGGTGTTGTTTTTTCGGGTACATGAAGGGTAACCCCATTTGTTCCCCGGCTTCTATGGTAATATACTTATTCAGTGACTTACAGTCCAGTTAGGATATGATGACAGTGTCGTCATCATTTATGTGTTATGATTAAAACCATTGCTTAAATAGGTAGAATTTAGGTTGGTATTAAATTGTTAGTATAATCTTTTATACTTGTTTTTACACCGTACTAGTCGATTGTTCCACTGCGTCACTGGATTTTTATCCTAACTGGACTGTATGTTACAGTATAATAGACTGGTTTGGTCTAAGATATTTACTTATTCACTGACTTATGTTACAGTTTAATAGACGTGTATGGTCTAAGATATTTACTTATTCACTGACCTATGTTACAGTATAATAGACGTGTATGGTCTAAGATATTTACTTATTCACTGAATTATGTTACAGTATAATAGACGGAGACGGTCTAAGATATTTACTTATTCACTGACTTATGTTACAGTATAATAGACGTGTATGGTCTAAGATATTTACTTATTCACTGACTTATGTTACAGTATAATAGACGGAGACGGTCTAAGATATTTACTTATTCACTGACTTATGTTACAGTATAATAGACTGGTTTGGTCTAAGATATTTACTTATTCACTGACCTATGTTACAGTATAATAGACGGAGATAGTCTAAGATATTTACTTATTCACTGACTTATGTTACAGTATAATAGACGTGTATGGTCTAAGATATTTACTTATTCACTGACTTATGTTACAGTATAATAGACTGGTTTGGTCTAAGATATTTACTTATTCACTGACCTATGTTACAGTATAATAGACGGAGATAGTCTAAGATATTTACTTATTCACTGGCTTATGTTACAGTATAATAGACGGAGATAGTCTAAGATATTTACTTATTCACTGACTTATGTTACAGTATAATAGACGTGTATGGTCTAAGATATTTACTTATTCACTGACTTATGTTACAATTTAATAGACGGAGATAGTCTAAGATATTTACTTATTCACTGGCTTATGTTACAGTATAATAGACGGAGACGGTCTAAGATATTTACTTATTCACTGACTTATGTTACAGTATAATAGACGGAGACGGTCTAAGATATTTACTTATTCACTGACTTATGTTACAGTTTAATAGACGGAGATGGTCTAAGATATTTACTTATTCACTGACTTATGTTACAGTATGATAGACGTGTATGGTCTAAGATATTTACTTATTCACTGACTTATGTTACCGTTTAATAAACGGGTATGGTCTAAGATATTTACTTATTCACTGACTTATGTTACAGTTTAATAGACGGAGACGGTCTAAGATATTTACTTATTCACTGACTTATGTTACAGTATAATAGACGGAGATAGTCTAAGATATTTACTTATTCACTGCCTTATGTTACAGTATGATGAAATAGATGGATACGGTCTAAGACAGATATTATCATTCAAACCACAGAACGGTACATCACAGTTATTGTGCTGTGAGCCGGAGAAAGAAGGTATACACGACTGTGCGCTGGTATTCACAAATAATCTTAAGAACAAACACTTAGATTCAAAGTAAATTTTAGGACTTTAAGAAAATACCATACTGTCCTTTAAGATGATTTGTGGATACCATCCTGCACTCTATTTTATCATTTGAGAACAATGCTAAATGTGCTTGTATTCATAAAGCTTCTGAATGTTTTAACGTAAATTTCTCAGCCTTAACCTTAGAAATAAATTACTGTAGCCTATTCATCTTGGACCATCCATACAGTTTCTATGAGCTCGACTAGACAAGCAAGTTTAAGACAAAGAACTATGATGTTCCAAATTATAGAGATGGATAACATGATATCCTAAAGTTAAAATGTATGACGTCATAGAGATGAAATGTATGACGCCATATGTGTGTAAGGTATGACGTCATATATGTGAAAGGTATGGCGTCATAGAGTTTAATGGTGTAGCGTCTTAAAGATGAAATATTCTCGCTTGAAAGTTATGGTAACTCATTTTGTGTTAGATTTGTGTTAGAATTATATTAAAATATATAATGTAAACGGTGGTAATATAGTAAGCTATATGCTACAACGGTGATGTGTTCTGGTGCAGTGTAATTTGAACCCGTACAGACTAACGACCTTCATTGTCTACTCACACACGTCAGAATGCCATTCAGTTGCTGTTATCGTACTTTTATACAAATGTTTTAGGTTAAGGTTTCTCGTAAAATCGTTTTATCAGAGCTTTTTCTGTTTTTTTTTCGATGAGCAAATTTTTGTTTACATAAAATGGCGTATATCATATATAGAGGATCTATCATGAGTTGTCAATTGATATAAATTTATAGTAAACGAGTTTTGGAAATTATATTAAGCTAATTATATTAAGCTAGCCTTTAGCAAGCTTAATAATGTTTCCTTAACGAGTTTAATATAAGTTTATATCCATAGACAACAAGTATTGGATTCTTTATATCACAGGACTCTAATTACACGTAAAAACGCATCTTTTACCTGAGAAAACGACTCCTCTATATAAACGACGCTAAACGCAACGTCAATTACAGCACAAAATGACGTCATTTAGGAGATAAAATGACCTCATTTAAACGTTATATTACTCTCGTTAGTTACGTATAAAGCTATATACTGACCCGGATACAAAAAAAATCATGTTAAACTGACCCGGAAGCAAGAAAATTCATGTGATACTAACCCGGATACAAGAAAATTCATGTGATTTAATTCTGTATTTTCCAGATATCCACATACAGCGATTGTTTCTCTCCCCGGAAACATGTAAAGCAGCGATCACCATTGAGGATGTATCCTTGTCTAAACTTATTCATCAGTCTTCCACTGAAACAAAACCAAACTGTTAGATCCAAGTCAAATAGAAATCTACTATTGCATTTATAATGTGATTTAGAAATTTGACATCGATTTTCTATTATTGGATTTATGCAACTAGAGTCTGGATAAAAACAACAGGTGGCTGAACAAGCATCGGCTAGCGTCATATTCGTTTGATTCAAAGAGTTTCATAAAATTCAATAATAAATCAACAAAAATTAAGAATATTTGTATGCAATCGTATGTGAATAATAATACGTACGCATGACAATGACGTCATCATAATACGTGTGTCTATGACGTCATCATAATAACAACAAATGTAAACTGACGTCATTTGCATATTTGCATCCTCGTGCGTTACGAGTTTATGGCAAGGTAGAAAAGTAAATGTAGATATCTATATTAATTAATGTTGTTTTATCAATAACAGTCAGATAGTTTTGCATACTCACTGTGCATGCGTGTTTTCCTTGACAAACAAACAGAAGGATATGAACGGGCGCATCAACTATACAGAATTCATGGCTTTGATACAAAAACTCAACCTCTGGCAGGTAGGTCTAAGATATTTATAAAAATCCAGAATCACCCAAAAGATCCTGATTGGCTGCTCTAGAAACATGGAACCTTTCTGCAGAAAATAAAAGTTGTGTGAAACAAATCAATGTATTGAATAAGCTGTCACCATGAGAAATTTATATACTTGTAAAAGATTTAAAGTTTATTTTGTTCTTATAATTTTTTATATTGCAGAATATATTTCGAAAGTTTGCAGTTGGTAATGGTTCTGTTATGGATACTTACGCTCTTAGAAATGCGTTAAGGATTGCAGGTAGTTTAATGTTTCAATATTTGTGATCATGTGACATCATGTGACATCATGTGACATCAAGAGTACGGACATAGAGGCTGAGACATGCCCATAATTCAACAAATACATGTAGATAATACCCCATTCACATAGACGTAAACCAAACTGTTATAATTTTATCGTTATTTCCAATGACGTCACACGAAATATAATACACCCCAACTACGAAAGCCCACTGATGCCATCATAGTTTTACACAATCAGTGTGTTATACGTCCACATGTACATCATAAGCTCAGACCTCGAGAAAGGTAAACACTGAAATGTTCAGACGTCAAAAATGTGCATACGTCAAAAATGTCCATACGTCAAAAATGTCCATACGTCACAAAAGTGCAGCTCTAGAAGTCTAGGTCAAAATAATTCAGAAGTCACTTTCTGTCGGTTGTTTGCCATAAACCACTTTTTTACCATTAGAATATTACAATTTGATTTTGTTCTGACAATACTGTATCGTCATAAACCTTGAACAAATCTTTTTTAAAGGATAGTTTCATCAAATAATAAATTTATTTATATTTTGTCACACATGCATAGATCTACTGCAAGTGTTTTTTTTTTCATTTTGCAGTAGACGTTTTTGTTTTTAGTTTATTAATTATGTTTGTCTAATTTATCGAATAGTTGAGATTTTTTATTATCAAACATTATATGTTGCAATTGCAGGATTTTCTGTCAGTAACAAAGTATTGGAGGCGTTAGTTTTACGGTTTGCTGCTAAAGATTTAATCAACTTGGAAGGTTTCATCAATTCAGCTGTAAAACTTCAAGTGGCACATCGTAAGTATTTTAGTAATCGCTCATTGGTCAATAATGACACACCTTATGTTATAGTGACCTCTCATTGGTTAATACTGACACACTTTCTTTAATGAGGCCATACCAAAATCGTTTCTTTGCTTAGCGTCCGAGGACTGATATGTTTGGGCATCTTGGGACAAAAAACTTTTATATCTTCAAAATCCATTGAAATGTTGCTATCATACTTTAGATCTGTCAGCTTATCTATGTTTGATAACGTGTAGGCAAATACTCGTGGGTGCATAAGTGTATTCTGCTCACTGTCATTTCGTACTAATTGCATTTAATTTAACGCATGTTCGTATTTAGAATTTCATTATGTTTCGTTTGTGTTTTTGTAATTTGTAGTAACCATTTATGTCGTGTATTTGTGTAGAGATTATTATAGGCATAAGGCATATCTGTATTAATAACTATGTTTGCGATTTAACTATATAATTATTCTTATCATATGATTGTAACCACGTGATTGTACCACGTGATTGTACCACGTGCTTGAACCACGTGATGTACCCACGTTATTAATCATGTTTAATGTTTTAATTGTTTATATAGATACAGTGTCCCTGATAGGTATACCATCAGCAAGCTAGAGAACTCTTTCAGGGTCGTCACCTTTAGATTATCGATGGTTTCAATCGAAAACGCGAATCGGTGCACGATACTTCGCTAACAGAAACTCGTGTGACACGATGATGAGTATCGTGATTTTATCGTCGTACAAAAACGTTATCATTGTCGTACAAAAACGTTATCATTGTCGATTATCTTGATACCATCGTCGTGCATAACGTTATCATACTGGAATATCGTGATACAATCGTCGTACATAACGTTATCATACTGGAATATCATGATATAGTCGTCGTACAATAACATTATCATACTGGAATATCATGATGTAATCGTCGTACATAACGTTATCATACTGGAATATCGTGATATAATCGTCGTACATAACGTTATCATACTGGAATATCATGATATAGTCGTCGTACAATAACGTTATCATACTGGAATATCGTGATATAATCGTCGTACATAACGTTATCATACTGGAATATCGTGATATAATCGTCATACATAACGTTATCATACTGGAATATCGTGATATAATCGTCGTAGATAACGTTATCATACTGGAATATCGTGATATAATCGTCATACATAACGTTATCATACTGGAATATCGTGATATAATCGTCGTACATAACGTTATCATACTGGAATATCGTGATATAATCGTCGTACATAACGTTATCATACTGGAACATCGTGATATAATCGTCATACATAACGTTATCATACTGGAATATCGTGATATAATCGTCGTACAATAACGTTATCATACTGGAATATCGTGATATAATCGTCGTACAATAACGTTATCATACTGGAATATCGTGATATAATCGTCATACATAACGTTATCATACTGGAATATCGTGATATAATTGTCGTACAATAACGTTATCATACTGGAATATCGTGATATAATCGTCATACATAACGTTATCATACTGGAATATCGTGATATAATCGTCATACATAACGTTATCATACTGGAATATCGTGATATAATCGTCGTACAATAACGTTATCATACTGGAATATCGTGATATAATCGTCATACATAACGTTATCATACTGGAATATCGTGATATAATCGTTATACATAACGTTATCATACTGGAATATCGTGATATAATCGTCGTACAATAACGTTATCATACTGGAATATCGTGATATAATCGTCGTACATAACGTTATCATACTGGAATATCGTGATATAATCGTCGTACAATAACGTTATCATACTGGAATATCGTGATATAATTGTCGTACATAACGTTATCATACTGGAATATCGTGATATAATCGTCGTACAATAACTTTATCATACTGGAATATCGTGATATAATCGTCATACATAACGTTATCATACTGGAATATCGTGATATAATTGTCGTACATAACGTTATCATACTGGAATATCGTGATGTTATCGTCGTACATAACGTTATCATACTGGAATATCATGATATAATCGTCGTACATAACGTTATCATACTGGAATATCGCGATACAATCGTCGTACATAACGTTAGCATACTGGAATATCGCGATACAATCGTCGTACATAACGTTAGCATACTGGAATATCGTGATGTAATCGTCGTACATAACGTTATGATACTGGAATACCGTGATGTAATCGTCATACAATAACGTTATCATACTGGAATATCGTGATATAATCGTCGTACAATAACGTTATCATACTGGAATATCGCGATACAATCGTCGTACATAACATTATCATACTGGAATATCGTGATATAATCGTCGTATAATAACGTTATCATACTGGAATATCGTGATATAATCGTCATACATAACGTTATCATACTGGACTATCGTGATGTTATCGTCGTACAATAACGTAATCATATTGGAATATCGTGATGTTATCGTCGTACAATAACGTTATCATACTGGAATATCGCGATACAATCGTCATACATAACATTATCATACTGGACTATCGTGATGTTATCGTCGTACAATAACGTTATCATACTGGAATATCGTGATGTTATCGTCGTACAATAACGTTATCATACTGGAATATCGTGATATAATCGTCGTACAATAACGTTATCATACTGGAATATCGTGATGTTATCGTCGTACATAACGTTATCATACTGGAATATCGTGATGTTATCGTCGTACATAACGTTATCATACTGGAATATCGTGATGTTATCGTCGTACATAACGTTATCATACTGGAATATCGTGATGTAATCGTCGTACTTAACGTTATCATACTGGAATATCTTGATACCATCGTCGTACATAACGTTATGATACTGGAATATCGTGATACAATCGTCGTACAATAACGTTATCATACTGGAATATCGTGATGTCATCGTCATACATAACGTTATCATACTGGAATATCGTGATATAATCGTCATACATAACGTTATCATACTGGAATATCGTGATATAATCGTCGTACAATAACGTTATCATACTGGAATATCGTGATATAATCGTCGTACAATAACGTTATCATACTGGAATATCGTGATATAATCGTCATACATAACGTTATCATACTGGAATATCGTGATATAATTGTCGTACAATAACGTTATCATACTGGAATATCGTGATATAATCGTCATACATAACGTTATCATACTGGAATATCGTGATATAATCGTCATACATAACGTTATCATACTGGAATATCGTGATATAATCGTCGTACAATAACGTTATCATACTGGAATATCGTGATATAATCGTCATACATAACGTTATCATACTGGAATATCGTGATATAATCGTCATACATAACGTTATCATACTGGAATATCGTGATATAATCGTCGTACAATAACGTTATCATACTGGAATATCGTGATATAATCGTCGTACATAACGTTATCATACTGGAATATCGTGATATAATCGTCGTACAATAACGTTATCATACTGGAATATCGTGATATAATTGTCGTACATAACGTTATCATACTGGAATATCGTGATATAATCGTCGTACAATAACGTTATCATACTGGAATATCGTGATATAATCGTCATACATAACGTTATCATACTGGAATATCGTGATATAATTGTCGAACATAACGTTATCATACTGGAATATCGTGATGTTATCGTCGTACATAACGTTATCATACTGGAATATCATGATATAATCGTCGTACATAACGTTATCATACTGGAATATCGCGATACAATCGTCGTACATAACGTTAGCATACTGGAATATCGCGATACAATCGTCGTACATAACGTTAGCATACTGGAATATCGTGATGTAATCGTCGTACATAACGTTATCATACTGGAATATCGTGATGTAATCGTCATACAATAACGTTATCATACTGGAATATCGTGATATAATCGTCGTACAATAACGTTATCATACTGGAATATCGCGATACAATCGTCGTACATAACATTATCATACTGGAATATCGTGATATAATCGTCGTACAATAACGTTATCATACTGGAATATCGTGATATAATCGTCATACATAACGTTATCATACTGGACTATCGTGATGTTATCGTCGTACAATAACGTTATCATACTGGAATATCGTGATGTTATCGTCGTACAATAACGTTATCATACTGGAATATCGCGATACAATCGTCATACATAACATTATCATACTGGACTATCGTGATGTTATCGTCGTACAATAACGTTATCATACTGGAATATCGTGATGTTATCGTCGTACAATAACGTTATCATACTGGAATATCGTGATATAATCGTCGTACAATAACGTTATCATACTGGAATATCGTGATGTTATCGTCGTACATAACGTTATCATACTGGAATATCGTGATGTTATCGTCGTACATAACGTTATCATACTGGAATATCGTGATGTTATCGTCGTACATAACGTTATCATACTGGAATATCGTGATGTAATCGTCGTACTTAACGTTATCATACTGGAATATCGTGATATTTTGTCGTACAAAAACGTTATCGTTGTCGTACAAAAACGTTATCGTTTACGACATTTAACGATTAGAAGGTGATGACCCTAATAGAATTGTAATGTGAAACGTCTGTTGTAGTATAGTAGCTTTCTGTTACACAAACCTTTAGTCACTTATCGTCGTTTTCTATCAACGATTTCAACAAATACCACTTGTGTTTTCAAAGGTACATTTGCCACTGGGTTGATAGGAGGTAATTCCACATTGAGTCTGGCACAGAGTTACTGCCCTTTATCAAAAAGGGGGAAGTAAATGTGTTGATGTTTGCTAACTAGTGTGTGATGTTTAACCATTTATAACAACCCAACCATATCTTACCCTCCTATACCACGTTACACTATCAGTGTTATTATACCAGTTCTATATCAGTATACATGATGGATATATCTCGTGGAAATCACGTGGTATAGTTCGATTTTGAGCATTGAGCCGTGACTGCACTTTTAAAGTTTAATCCATTCGCCGATACACTGTAAATCGATAAATTACGCACTATAGTAAGTAGCATATCTTTAATTCTAACACGATTCGCGGATTAATCCAATACACAAAGAACGAACCGAACCATGTTTTATTGCCCCCATAAAACATACCTATCAAATTCGCTGTTTCTATTTACGCCCAGTATCACTTGACATATTAATGAATGAATGAACGTAAACTTTATAGTAAAATTTACTACGAGTCATGATGACCAGGCGAGTTGCACGAGAATCCAGTGTTACATCTATGACGCATCTATTTTTAGAAACTCCAATATACTCTAGAAACCAAGTTTTATTAAAGCTTCTGATAATCAATCCATTTATATTTTTCATTTTATGAAATAGATACCAACATACTCTTGTTATTAAAATTGTTTCAATGTTTAAATTGTGGTATTTCCTTCAGAAAATTACGAAGGTCGTTTTCATTAACGAGGGAGGTAATTGTACCAGCTAATAAGCCACTCAATTTCAGCGTGGAATTATGTTCAATGTCAAATGGGTGAAAATGGAATGCGCGCAGTTAAATAGTGCGGGATATTATCGTATTTAGAATCGAAATAAAAACTCTGTTACACACTTGTGATTTAATTTTTCCGCATCCGAACTCCTGCCCGTGTTTTGTTCACCGACAATAAACGCGAACAGATTTTTATTTCTTAAATAATGACTATTGAATAAATCACGGGTAACCCGCCCAAATAGATTCGTCTGAAAGTTCATGGCTCAGGGTTTAAAATTGAACTATATCGCTACATTGATTTATTTGGTGTCCCTGAAAGTTCACCGCGTTTTCTCGTATATATCCTGATGCAATTTTATTAAAACCTGAATTTATTTCGTTGTTTCAATTTACATTTCTTTGGAAAGAATGTAACGTTTTTGTTCATCTAATGTTTTGCAAAAGAAGTATGAGTAATAGTGATTACTTGTCCGGCGTTGACGGCTTTGCTTGATTAGGTTTTATTTCAAGGTCAACGCTGGTCCTAAACTTACAGATTTAATCGCTTTCAATACTTCGTGTCTTAGAATTAGAAGGTCGTAAGTGCCACTTACGACCTTTTAAGATTCCTACATATTTAGAATAAGCATCACAAGGCGTTTCTTATGAGCCCATTTTCATAAAAATCTGAACTTGTCATGTTGACCAAAATGAAGTTGTAAAAGTTTGTTTTACCATAAGTAAAGAATAAATGTCAGACCGTTTTTCCGTGATTTCTCAAAATATCGATTTGGTAGTTACGACCTTTTAATTCTAAGCCATCGACTTGTCTACTATCAATACCTCAATTAGAATATGAAAATATCTCTACGTATTCCTTAATATATCAATACATATTTTACAATAATAAATGTACATGTATAAGAGTATTTTAAACTATCTTTATTATTGAACACGTGTCTATCGTTGATACTTGACTGTGAAAAGCAATATCAATGACAGTGTTTGCATTTGTGAAGCATTAAGATATCACTATTTACCAAAAGGTGTCCGGCAATTTTAATGCATGTATGTAGCTGAGGGTGTGTACACATGTTAACTTATGCCACTTTCCCACTGCAAAACCTTTATCGTGTGTCATAATTCAACATCCATCCAAAGAAATTTTAAATGACACTTGCTATACATATTGACAATGGCAGACAACAACATCACTAAGCACATTTATGGTTGTGTTGTTTCCAGTTATACCACTTTCCATTTATATCACTTTCCAGTTAAACCACTTTCCATTTATACCACTTTCCATTTATACCACTTTCCAGTTATACCACTTTCCATTTATCCCACTTTCCATTTATACCACTTTCCATTTTACCACTTTCCATTTATACCACTTTCCATTTTTACCACTTTCCATTTATACCACTTTCCATTTATACCACTTTCCTCCATTTATCACCACTTTTCTCCATTTATCACCACTTTCCTCCTTTTATCACCACTTTCCATTTATACCACTTTCCTCCATTCATCACCACTTTCCTCCTTTTATCACCACTTTCAATTTATACCACTTTCCTCCATTTAACACCGCTTTCCTCCATTTATCACCACTTTCCATTTATACCACTTTCCATTTATACCACTTTCCAGTTATACAACTTTCCAGTTATACAACTTTCCATTTATACATGTTGTACAAGAAATTTTTTGAGCGTCAAATCTCCTTAACATTTGTGTTGGATAGGTTGTTTTTTATCTTTCTCATCACTAAGGCCCCAATCATGATGAATAAACAATGTCATATAAACCAAACTAATCATTAAAATTAATTGAATATAGTATAATATTATTATAAATTTGGATTATTCATAGTCTAGATTTAGTCATTTGATCACATCCATTAACGTTCTAGTTTCGGTATGGACAAAACTTTCACTTTTACTCTTTACTCAATAGTTCGGTTTCATTGTTCACTAGTTGCTTTTTATCAAAAAGTTCGGTTTCATTGTTCACTAGTTGCTTTTTATCAAAAAGTTCGGTTTCATTGTTCACTAGTTGCTTTTTATCAAAAAGTTCGGTTTCATTGTTCACTCGTTGCTTTTTATCAAAAAGTTCGGTTTCATTGTTCACTCGTTGCTTTTTATCAAAAAGTTCGGTTTCATTGTTCACTAGTTGCTTTTTATCAAAAAGTTCGGTTTCATTGTTCACTAGTTGCTTTTTATCAAAAAGTTCGGTTTCATTGTTCACTAGTTGCTTTTTATCAAAAAGTTCGGTTTCATTGTTCACTAGTTGCTTTTTATCAAAAAGTTCGGTTTCATTGTTCACTAGTTGCTTTTTATCAAAAAGTTCGGTTTCATTGTTCACTCGTTGCTTTTTATCAAAAAGTTCGGTTTCATTGTTCACTAGTTGCTTTTTATCAAAAAGTTCGGTTTCATTGTTCACTAGTTGCTTTTTATCAAAAAGTTCGGTTTCATTGTTCACTAGTTGCTTTTTATCAAAAAGTTCGGTTTCATTGTTCACTAGTTGCTTTTTATCAAAAAGTTCGGTTTCATTGTTCACTCGTTGCTTTTTATCAAAAAGTTCGGTTTCATTGTTCACTCGTTGCTTTTTATCAAAAAGTTCGGTTTCATTGTTCACTAGTTGCTTTTTATCAAAAAGTTCGGTTTCATTGTTCACTAGTTGCTTTTTATCAAAAAGTTCGGTTTCATTGTTCACTAGTTGCTTTTTATCAAAAAGTTCGGTTCCATTGTGAACGTTTTCTTTTTCTTGCAGTATTTTCACAGTTTCCTTGTGTGTTCACATTTTCAGCTCCATTGTGTGTTAATTTGTTTATTTACATGTCTATATTTCATTATTTTGTTCATTATTGAGTTAACTCATTAAACTGAAGTTTAGCAAAACGTTTAACTAGGTGTCTCTCTTCTTAACACTTTCCTTCCATTTTCACATCGTATATACCAATATTATTCATCCTACTTTCTTGACACTTTCTGTGGTTTTTTCTTTAATTTATTTTGCCTTATACTTAATCCTGATAATCATTTAAGACCAACGCATATTAAGTTTGCAAAGATCTTTAGGTTAGTATAACTACTGAAGACTAACTTGACGAACGTTCTCGAATTTCACCAAAGGCCAAAACTTTCAGAATTATGGTTTTATATACGTTAGATAGATTTGATAAATATCTGTTTATTTCCACACAATGTGCATCCAATTCATAAAAACCGCAAATCTTTTGACATACAAAAACACCAGTTTATATGAAAAAATCTTACTTTGTTTTAATGTTTTGAATTCCCAATGATGCTTTTATGTGAACTATTGTGTAGTGTTTCATTTTTTGCGGTAAAGATGCGTCTAAATAGTTCACGAATTACACGTAATATAGTGCGCCCAGGATAAGGTGATATTTACAAACAATGATGCGTTTTCCACCTATGTTGCTATTTCCAAATTTTCCCACGTTTCTCGATATTCTGAGTGCACTATATTTTGGTGTAGTAATTGTCTGGAGTTATAACGACTTTATTGTTTACAAGAGGGAAATAATGTGTGTTTCAAACTTCTTGCTAGACTTAATGTTCATCTTGATCGTGATAGTACATTCTAGACTTATACACCAACCACCAACATGTACCATGTAGAGGGTGGACAAACCACGTGGCAGTTCGGCTAAGTCTGCAAGTGAAATGTCTTTCTACAAAAAAAAAACTGTTTAAAATAGAAAACATTTTATTTTTTTCAGCCGATTGTAATGAGACATGTTCGACGCTCAAGCAACGAATGAGCACTATTGTTGCAATGTAACTGGGTTTCAACAGAATGTCACAGTTTGTGCCCGAAACCGACTCAACTGCTATTCCTGCATTGGGACATTAACTGTGACCAGCCTAACAAAACTAGAAAAAAAGTTTCTTGGATTGCGCTCATTCTTGACTTGAGTATCGAACATGTCTCGTAAAAATTGGTTAAAGTATAAAACACTTACGGTTATTTTTAACTTTTTGTTGACTTATTGTTGACTTGTCGACTTAGTCATCAAAGCCACGTGGTATGCCCATCCTGGTGTTGAAGCACCTTAATCTATATAGTATAACTTCCATGTAATTTTAGTTTGACATGTGTACAAATATACCCAATAGTTATTTTTATCATGATTATCAAGTTGAATGATAAATTTTTATTCTTTCTACAGAACGTCATACAAGAATTACAGAAAGCACGCCTGCCATGTCTGGTGAGGACCATAGGAAATATTTGCAAGAGGTGAATATATCAGACAAAGTTTAATAACTTAAAACTCAAATAAATGTATTATACATCAATATTGATGTATATGTTTATATCACATGACTTTTCTTGTATACTGGTTAGCAAAGCGAGTTCGTATAATCTTATACGTAACATGTGCAGTATAAAATTATTCTAAATGGACGAGTTTTTTAATAAAACTGTGCGTATTTTACGTTTTTAGTGTCATATGATATAAATAATCTATCACTCGTTGTCAATTGATATATTTATATTAAACACGTTCAGGAAATATTATTAATAAAGGCTAAAAGTTCCAAAAATTATTTAATATAAAGTTATATCAATTGACAACTCGTGATGGATCCTCTATGTATAGTCATATAAATTAGATTGAAATCGCAATGTGCACGAGAATCGGACATGAATCCCATGTTTTCTACGGGTTAAACGCTGATAGAGAAAAACACGAGCTAAAAGCACGTGTTTCACGGGAATTGCAAGTTTCGCGAGACCGTGATAAAGATTCTATTAAGTCATTAAGGGGGTCTACACAGTAGCCTACATTTAACGTCAAACAAATACCTCAATAATATACAAATTGGACAAACAATTGAAATTGAGAAAAAAAACTTTTTAGTGCCTTTAAACATGTAAACAGAAGTCAAGAGGACTTAAGAACAAACGAGGTTTCAGACAAATTGCCTTAAATAAGTGCCAAAAAGATAGAATACTTTATAATACATGAATTTTGGAAAAATAACTGTTTGCATATACAAAGTAGTTCTTGTTTCTAAGACAAATATGGCTGCATAGTGTCGGCTGATTGTTACTTTGTAATTTATATACATATAAATTATGTACCATCTGTATTTTCAGCTTTTACGCACATCTATATATTCATGATGTAACATCTATCAGTGACGTGATTAGTTGAGTGACGTCATTAGAAAGAAAGTGTCTCGTGTATACCTAAACCAATCAGCGTGGATTAACAAAACCAAATAGAGTACATACAGAGAATAGAGGGATAATTAATTGACAGTTCATCAAGAAATATTGACCCGTATTTTTATATAGATCTACATTTTTTTCATTTGTAAAGTTATATATAGATTATATAGTATCTATATCTGAACGAGTGACTAGATTCTAGTTGGGGTGTAGATCTACCTGTACATAGAATAAAACCAATTGTTCAAAGTTTCCATGGAAAGGCGCTTTCAAAGTGAGGCTACTCATGTTGTTTTATGTTTGACTTGAGAGGCAACACTAAGAAAGGGCTACGTAGCGATTTCAGTTATAATTACAATATCGACCATGGACTTCAGGGTACGATTTGGTGAAAATCTGTTCTGTGTTGTGGGCGTCGGGGGGGGGGTAGTATAAAGCAAGTGTGTGTGGTTAAATATGTACAGTCTGATTATTGGATTTATAGATCTGATATTATTTGCATTTATTCCTCTTATAGAATCTACATAGCTATAGTTACAATATATTTATAAAATTATTCACACATTGTCGTTCTAGCGTTTATACTCGCCTTGTACACAACATAAGTGTTACTGGTTAATGTCCAGTTAGGATAATGGGAGAGTTTTGTTGTATTTTATGTGTACAAAAAGATGAAAATTATTGCATGAACAAGTTTAGTATTTAGGTTTATCCTTACACATCTAGATGCCCGGATAAGCCTGGATAATTAGAGAAACATCCTTTTAGTGGACTTGACCACTGCTCTCAGTAGCAAAGGTATAGCGGAAATGACCATAAGTACACAACAAATATATATGTGTGTTTGTACAGATTTTTCAACATGAAGCAAGAATCGTTTGTCTACATCGAGTCGTCTGTAAATTATGTTTATCTAGTATACCTGAGTTAACGGTACTTTACATTGAATCCTAGTAAAATTTATCCTAAACTCTACATGTTAAAGCAATGGTTTTAATCTTTTGGGTTTCCATTAACGATGACGTCACTGTCAGATTACCGTAGCTGGACTATATGTGCGTTGGTAAATTTTGAACATGTATAATTTAGGAGCTATGTTTACTTGGTTGTATATTTATGTATTAAATGTGAAATGTTGTGGTGCTTATACAACGGTTTCAACACTTTATGTACACTATATCATTCAATGTTTAGTATCATAATCACAACATTCAACCTGTTGCGTTGAAGACAGACCCGTTGGTGTACGACATTTAAATACGCATAATGTGCTAGTTCAGATAAAATTATGTACATGTACTTCTTGTTTATTCATCGATTTAACGAAATATGTTAGTGATCACCTCTCAAAATCACCGAAAAACTCATTAGACATAATAGAACAAATGCATAGAATCTACCCTTGTGAACGAGCGCAAAACGCGTATTGAACTGTCAGACACCAACGGGACTGCCTTCAACGCAACGGGTTGTACGGTGTGATCAATGGACTACACAAACAGGTGTACTGGAGTGATATAAAGATGTATAGGATTTTGTCATGCATTAACTTGATTGTTTTAGTTGTATGTTTTATTGTATAGATAAACCATGTTTTTTGAGCCGTGACGGAAGATTACACTTGTCATGGAATGTGAATATACCTGTTTAAAATATCTTTGGGTCATGGATTTGTTACTGTCACTGATCACATATATGGCTTAAGCCTTAATCTATCCTTTGAGGGCAAATCAACCTTCCTGCATAAATTAGTCACGGCTCAATAAACATGGTTTATCTATAAAGACTATATTCAGCATGTTGTATAAATGAATTTGTTTCGTATACTGTAATAATTGATGTGTATGAAAATGTAATAAAATTCACGAACCATATGTATCGGTTGATATGGCGATATTTTGTTTAAGTAAGCGTAGACATTCGCTGGCTTAGAATGAGAAGGTCGTAAGTGCCACTTACGACCTTTTAAGACTATTGTATATTTGAAATCTACATTATAAGGCGCCTTATAAGCCTATTTTCATGAAGATCGGAAGTTGTCATGTTGACCACCCGGAAGTTAAACAAAAACATTTACCATAAGAACAGAGTGATTATCTGACAGTTTTTCTTGTTTTATCAAAATATTGATTTTGTAGTTACGACCTTCTCATTCTAAGCCATCGAATATGTCGGTATATCTACACCGATCTAAGGAAACACCTGAAGTTAAAATCTCATTTCAAATTGAGATTTTGTTCAACTCAGCCAGCGAACAGTGCTCTCTGTTTTATGATGAAATTATTGAGTTCAGTATCCCAAGGAAATTTTCCAAATGCCATATGATAATGTTTGAGATGAGAGTTTGCTCAGATTGTGAGGTATATGGAGATCGGGGCCTTGATAAAGTTTACAAACGAGCTCATGCAATATAATGCCTTTTCGTGCTTGCAGCCGACTTATCCAAATACTTACACACATACCGTCCGTACTGTCTGCCAGCCAAACACGAATAGAACTTGGTTCGCGGAACACCGGGACACGATAAAACCCGTTACCACCCGAACCGTACATGGAACGGAATCCTGAAACGACTTCACACACAACATAATAAGTTATGGTAGAAATAGAAAGAGATTAAGAAATACATGTATAAAAGTATATTTTTATAATATAGTAGTAGTAGTATATGTAACATGTAAATAACGAGTATATGATTTACAAAAAGTAAATTATGGATATATCAATATTTGTATTCAGTAAGATAGAATGATACACAATTATGTATAATAAAGATACCAGAGTATAACAATATTGACGTAGAACATTTGACGATACAACTGTAACATATAATTCTTGAAAATGAAATCCGATAGACGATATTTTTCAATATTTGACAAACATTAAAGACTTGAATAATTGCACATAAAAATAAAAATTGACACTTTTAAAACAATTTTTCTAGAAATTGTACAAAAGACAAATATCCCGTCATAAAATACCTTCGTCGAGTAGAGTTGTGTAATATTATCCAAGCGTTTAAGTTGATACACCAAATCTTAATTAGACAATGAAAACAAGCCGCCCTTACTATATAAGTATGTTTATGGTTATAATAAGTTTTGGACTACAGCAAAATACATTTATATAAAAAAGAAAGCAAGGTGGTAACATACGAGCACATGACTCGATTGAAACGTTAGTAATGACGATATTCACTAATTTGTGTTAAAGATACAGAATGTTTACACCAAACATCAACAAATCTACTATTCGACATTCAGCTCAAACTTTGTCCTTGACAAAGAAGAGGAAGGTCGTAAGTATAAAACCGTTTTTTTTTAGAAAACTAGAAAAAAATGTTTGGGAACTATCATTTATTTATGATCAACACGCCCTTTCTACTTCAGTTTTTTAACATGACTTGTTCCAATTTTCATGAAAATTGGTTAACATGAAGCAACATGTGGTGCAGATTTTAAAAATATATTTTGTCTTATAAGGTCGTACAGTAGCACTTACGATCTTACATTTCTAAGTCAGCATTATGACGTCACGTTCTGGCAGTTGTCTCGTTATGACGTCATGTTCTTATATTTATCTAGTTATGACGTCATGTTCTGACATTTATCTAGTTATGACATCATGTTCAGATATTTATCTAGTTATGACGTCATGTTCTGACATTTATCTAGTTATGACGTCATGTTCTGACAGTTGTCTCGAGATCGGGTTCCAAACACGGTCTATATGACGGAGGACGTTCTGTTTTCCAGTTATTTCTTGTGTCAAGGAAGGCTGGAAGGTCAAACACAGGTGTCTTGTCAAAGAAATTGAACGGCTTCAACATGAATCCAGATTCGACTCTGTTAGTTAAAGGGACATCCTCAGATGTTGGTACATGCAAGAAACCCACGGTAACCCAGTTAACGATATCAGTATTACGGATAGATTCATTATTCAGGTATTTCTCAAGGTCACCGATAGGTTGGTCCATTCTATGAGTGTCAGTAGTTGAGGTTAGAAATTGTTCCGATTCTTGACGTTTTGTAACAGCGCATTGATAGTTGGAGAAAGACATTGCTGGCATGGCTGGATGGGCGTCAGTGATTGTCTGTGACGTCACAGATAACGGCTTTATCTGATAACCCCTTTGTACACCCCATTTGTTACGCTCATTTTCATTCTTAATAATCCAAAACTTTGGTTCATCCATGTTTATTCTAAATCCGGTTTCGTTTTCAACGACCTCGTAGTCAAGGTAACGTGTAATGTTATGAAGGAAATATGGAGGAACTTGATTCACTGACGGTACTTGTGATTGTAGAGCGGATATGACGTCACCAGTCTTCCAATGAATCGTTTCCATGGTGTTATCTGTACCTAGAATGTCTAGATCAACCTTAAAACCAACCATATGATCATGTATTAGTCCGTGTGTATTTGTATTCACACGAAATCCAAACGAGTCACGGCTTTTATCGCTTCCCTTGTACGGATCGTCCTCATCCCAGAATGAGCTTTGAATATATCCACTAGCACTAACTATTGTGTATATCTTACCATCCAGATAGAAGTGCCATTCAATGATATAATCGTAATTACCAATCACAACCGACAGTCTGACTATAAGGTAAGTGTTTCTCAAGCCCCCTTCAAAGTCCGAACCTTTGTGCCGCCATAACGCGTTCTCACCATCAGCTTCAAACACACAAATAGATCGATGTACACTTGGAGACATTGTGACAGCATCCCAGTGAGTGGTTTCCAACATAGTAGCATGTTTAGGACAATCAACAGTTTCCATTGCTCCATATGACTCACCTATCCCATACATAGCGTCAGCATACACAATATTCGTCCTTCCTGCTGCTCCACCGCCGTAAATCACACCAATATCATTGGTTGATATCTCATAAGCGATACTTTGTCCTTGAAATGTGACGTCATACAGAGCGGGTCCACGTAACTGAAATGACGTCACATCAAATTTCCAGCCCATCCAGTCGACGTTATGTCCATTGATTGTGTACCTCGGTCCTCCCGGTTCGTATGTTCTAGGTGGTGGAATATTAGAGTGACGTCTGAATGGAGCATTGGTGTCCCTACGTGGCAATGACTCTTCAACAACTGTTACTCTGTGTCCCTCGGGTAGTGTAAACTTTCGTAGGGAACCGTTAGTATAGGCTTCCATTAGTGAAGTTGCATCTGGGTATGGTCCCTGATTTAAGTAGAAATAGTCGTAGGTATACCAAGCAGAGACATTTGTACCTGGACAGTGAATAGTTCCAGACAGAGGCAGGAATTCCAACTGAACATTGTCATTTTCTACAGGTTTTATAAGAGCAAGGAACCTAGTTTCCCGACGGTCACCTATAGCACCTGGTGGTCCATTGAAGTACCAGACTGAGAGGCCGCCGTCGGCTGTCGGATAGTACGCACCATCAAAACTCTCCTTGGTTAAACGTTCTAGAATCTTAAAATCTCGGGTAATCAGTTGATTATAAAACATAAACTCCAGACCATCATACGGTCGACTGTTGTATGACATCTGACCATCTTGGACGAGTTGTTGAATTGACATTGTATCAGCATCAAGTGGACCCACTTTGTATATCATGTAATCAGGTACGGTGCGGTTACCACGAACCACGTGAGTTTCAATATATCTGAAACATATATAGAGGATCTTACATCATGAGTTTCTTTTCTTATTGAATCATTTTATTTAACGACTTGGATAAAAGTGATAAAATACGAGGTCGAGGTATTAACGAGTATTTTATCACTTTGTGATCAGCCACCTCAGTTGCATAGTTATTACACTTTAAGTAGAGTAATATTGTTTTTATTAAATGGCTTCATTAAACTCTCGCGCCGTGGTTTATGTGATAAATAAACTCTATTCAATGTAAAACCTCGCATTCAACGAAAACTCACGTTACAATGTATAGCTTGGCGTTCAACGAATGATAACGTTACAATGTATAGCTTGGCGTTCAACAAATGATAACGTTACAATGTATAACTTGGCGTTCTACGAATGATAACGTTACAATGTATAACTTGGCGTTCAACAAATGATTACGTTACAATGTATAACTTGGCGTTCAACAAATGATTACGTTACAATGTATAACTTGGCGTTCAACAAATGATTACGTTACAATGTATAACTTGGCGTTCAACAAATGATAACGTTACAATGTATAACTTGGCGTTCAACGAATGATTACGTTACAATGTATAACTTGGCGTTCTACGAATGATAACGTTACAATGTATAACTTGGCGTTCAACGAATGATAACGTTACAATGTATAGCTTGGCGTTCAACGAATGATTACGTTACAATGTATAACTTGGCGTTCAACAAATGATTACGTTACAATGTATAACTTGGCGTTCTACGAATGATAACGTTACAATGTATAACTTGGCGTTCAACGAATGATTACGTTACAATGTATAGCTTGGCGTTCAACGAATGATAACGTTACAATGTATAGCTTGGCGTTCAACGAATGATTACGTTACAATGTATAACTTGGCGTTCAACAAATGATAACGTTACAATGTATAACTTGGCGTTCAACGATTGATAACGTTACAATGTATAGCTTGGCGTTCAACGAATGATAACGTTACAATGTATAACTTGGCGTTCAACGATTGATAACGTTACAATGTATAGCTTGGCGTTCAACGAATGATAACGTTACAATGTATAGCTTGGCGTTCAACGAATGATAACGTTACAATGTATAACTTGGCGTTCAACAAATGATTACGTTACAATGTATAACTTGGCGTTCAACGAATGATAACGTTACAATGTATAACTTGGCGTTCAACGAATGATAACGTTACAATGTATAACTTGGCGTTCAACCAATGATTACGTTACAATGTATAACTTGGCGTTCAACAAATGATTACGTTCCAATGTATAACTTGGCGTTCAACGAATGATAACGTTACAATGTATAGCTTGGCGTTCAACAAATGATTACGTTACAATGTATAACTTGGCGTTCAACAAATGATTACGTTACAATGTATAACTTGGCGTTCAACAAATGATTACGTTACAATGTATAACTTGGCGTTCAACGAATGATAACGTTACAATGTATAGCTTGGCGTTCAACAAATGATTACGTTACAATGTATAACTTGGCGTTCAACAAATGATTACGTTACAATGTATAGCTTGGCGTTCAACAAATGATTACGTTACAATGTATAACTTGGCGTTCAACAAATGATTACGTTACAATGTATAGCTTGGCGTTCAACAAATGATTACGTTACAATGTATAACTTGGCGTTCAACAAATGATAACGTTACAATGTATAGCTTGGCGTTCAACAAATGATTACGTTACAATGTATAACTTGGCGTTCAACAAATGATTACGTTACAATGTATAACTTGGCGTTCAACAAATGATTACGTTACAATGTATAGCTTGGCGTTCAACAAATGATTACGTTACAATGTATAACTTGGCGTTCAACAAATGATTACGTTACAATGTATAGCTTGGCGTTCAACAAATGATTACGTTACAATGTATAACTTGGCGTTCAACAAATGATAACGTTACAATGTATAGCTTGGCGTTCAACAAATGATTACGTTACAATGTATAACTTGGCGTTCAACGAATGATAACGTTACAATGTATAACTTGGCGTTCAACGATTGATAACGTTACAATGTATAGCTTGGCGTTCAACAAAAAATCACGTTCAAATGTATAGCTTGGCGTTCAACGAATGATTACGTTACAATGTATAGCTTGGCGTTCAACAAAACACCACGTTAAAATGTACAGCTTGGCGTTCAATAAAAATTCACGTTTAAATGTACAGCCTGTCGTTCAACAAAAATTCACCTTTCAATATACAGCTTGTCGTTCAACAAAGAATCACGTTATAATGTACAGCCTGGCGTTCAACAAAGGACCACGTTATAATATTCAGCCTGGTGTTCAACAAAGGACCACGTTATAATATACAGCCTGGCGTTCAACGAAGAATCACGTCAAAATGTACTGCCCGGCGTTCAACAAAGGACCACGTTATAATATTCAGCCTGGTTTTTAAGAAAGGACCACGTTATTATATACATCCTGGCGTTAAAAAAGGACCACGTTATAATATACATCCTGGCGTTCAACAAAGGACCACGTTATAATATACAGCCTGGCGTTCAACAAAGGACCACGTTATAATATACTACCCGGCGTTCAACGAAGGACCACGTTATTATATACTGCCCGGCGTTCAACAAAGGACCACGTTATAATATACAGCCTGGCGTTCAACAAAGGACCACGTTATAATATACAGCCTGGCGTTCAACAAAGGACCACGTTATAATATACTGCCCGGCGTTTAACGAAGAAACACAAAAGCAAACTATCCACTGTTTAGTATGTGTACAGTTACGTACACACAAAGACTTAAACCAACACTGTTAGTAAGTGGTGAGTAAGTATACAGCTTTGATACAGTAAGTGGTGAGTAAGTATACAGCTTTGATACAGTAAGTGGTGAGTAAGTATACAGCTTTGATACAGTTAGTGGTGAGTAAGTATACAGCTGTGATACAGTCAGTGGTGAGTAAGTATACAGCTTTGATACAGTAAGTGGTGAGTAAGTATACAGCTTTGATACAGTCAGTGGTGAGTAAGTATACAGCTTTGATACAGTAAGTGGTGAGTAAGTATACAGCTTTGATACAGTAAGTGGTGAGTAAGTATACAGCTTTGATACAGTAAGTGGTGAGTAAGTATACAGCTTTGATACAGTAAGTGGTGAGTAAATATACAGCTTTGATACAGTAAGTGGTGAGTAAGTATACAGCTTTGATACAGTCAGTGGTGAGTAAGTATACAGCTTTGATACAGTAAGTGGTGAGTAAGTATACAGCTTTGATACAGTCAGTGGTGAGTAAGTATACAGCTTTGATACAGTAAGTGGTGAGTAAGTATACAGCTTTGATACAGTCAGTGGTTAAATAGTTTCGACATTTGAAGATACAACTCAAACATCCTATAAGACACCAAGGGATCGAACAACTTCAAGAAAACTATGAATTTAAACAAATGTATCTGATGGAAGATTGATTGATTGCTCAGTGTAGTTGTGTTGTTTTGTTTCTGATTTCTGTGCACGGCTGGATGGGTTGAGTGCTACCTTCCCTGTCGGACTTTCTGTGCACGGCTGGATGGGTTGAGTGCTACCTTCCCTGTCGGACTTTCTGATTTCTGTGCACGGCTGGATGGGTTGAGTGCTACCTTCCCTGTCGGACTTTCTCTCAGACCTTTTTAGTATTGTCAAATATTATGTTTCCTCTTTAATTAAAGTCTTTATCATTATTATAATTATTATTATTTCATATAAGTCTTATTTTGTCAACAACGACGTCAGCAATGACAAGTTGGTCGACAAAACAAAAGTCCTAAATATTTATCACAAATAAGGTCAATGTATACTTACCTTCCTGGGTATGGGCATGTATACACACCTTCCTGTGTATGGGCCTGTATACTAACCTTCCTGGGTATGGGCCTGTATACTAACCTTCCTGGGTATGGACCTGTATACTAACCTTCCTGGGTATGGGCATGTATACTAACCTTCCTGTGTATGGGCCTGTATACTAACCTTCCTGGGTATGGACCTGTATACTAACCTTCCTGGGTATGGGCCTGTATACTAACCTTCCTGGGTATGGGCCTGTATACTAACCTTCCTGGGTATGTGCATATATACTAACCTTCCTGGGTATGTGCATGTATACTAACCTTCCTGGGTATGGGCCTGTATACTAACCTTCCTGGGTATGGGCATGTATACTAACCTTCCTGGGTATGGGCATGTATACTCACCTTCCTGGGTATGGGCATGTATACTAACCTTCCTGTGTATGGGCATGTATACTTACCTTCCTGGGTATGTGCATGTATACTAACCTTCCTGTGTATGGGCATGTATACTAACCTTCCTGGGTATGGGCATGTATACTAAGCTTCCTGGGTATGGGCATGTATACTAACCTTCCTGGGTATGGGCCTGTATACTAACCTTCCTGTGTATGGGCATGTATACTAACCTTCCTGGGAATGGGCATGTATACTAACCTTCCTGTGTATGGGCATGTATACTAACCTTCCTGGGTATGGGCATGTATACTAACCTTACTGTGTATGGGCCTGTATACTAACCTTCCTGGGTATGGGCCTGTATACTAACCTTCCTGTGTATGGGCATGTATACTAACCTTCCTGGGTATGGGCCTGTATACTAACCTTCCTGGGTATGGGCCTGTATACTAAACTCCCTGGGTATGTGCATGTATACTAACCTTCCTGGGTATGGGCATGTATACTAACCTTCCTGGGTATGGGCCTGTATACTAACCTTCCTGGGTATGGGCCTGTATACTAACCTTCCTGGGTATGTGCATGTATACTAACCTTCCTGGGTATGGGCCTGTACACTAACCTTCCAGGGTATGGGCCTGTATACTAACCTTCCTGGGTATGTGCATGTATACTAACCTTCCTGGGTATGGGCCTGTGTACTAACCTTCCTGGGTATGGGCCTGTATATTAACCTTCCTGGGTATGGGCATGTATACTCACCTTCCTGGGTATGGACATGTAAACTAACCTTCCTGTGTATGGGCATGTATACTAACCTTCCTGGGTATGGGCCTGCGCCTGTTTTATATTTCTTCACGGCATCTTTCTCCGGTAAGTGTAGATACATATTCAATGCGTAGTTCAACTTTAAATCAACCGATGGAGGATCTACGTAGTGATTTGACAACAAGAAATTATACACCTTTCTCATCTCACCAGGGGCGACGGGAGCAAATATCTCCGTATCATCGCCGTCCCACTCTGTACGTGCTACTCGTCTGAACAGATACAATACAATACAATACAATGTAGGTATATATGTACTTCCCGTCTGGACAGAAACAATACAATGTAGGCATACATGTACTTCCCGTCTGAGCAGATACAATACAATACAATGTAGGCATACATGTACTTCCCGTCTGAACAGAAACAATACAATACAATGTAGGCATACATGTACTACCCGTCTGAACAGATACAATACAATACAATGTAGGCATACATGTGCTACCCGTGTGAACAGATACAATACAATGTAGGAATACATGTACTTCCCGTCTGAACAGAAACAATACAATGTAGGCATACATGTACTACCCGTCTGAACAGATACAATACAATACAATGTAGGCATACATGTACTTCCCGTCTGGACAGATACAATACAATACAATGTAGGCATACATGTACTTCCCGTCTGAACAGAAACAATACAATACAATGTAGGCATACATGTACTTCCCGTCTGGACAGATACAATACAATACAATGTAGGCATACATGTACTTCCCGTCTGAACAGATACAATACAATGTAGGTATACATGTACTACCCGTCTGAACAGATACAATACAATACAATGTAGGTATACATGTACTTCCCGTCTGAACAGATACAATACAATACAATGTAGGTATACATGTACTACCCGTCTGAACAGATACAATACAATACAATGTAGGTATACATGAACTTCCCGTCTGAACAGAAACAATACAATGTAGGCATACATGTACTTCCCGTCTGAACAGAAACAATACAATACAATGTAGGTATACATGTACTTCCCGTCTGAACAGATACAATACAATACAATGTAGGCATACATGTACTTCCCGTCTGAACAGAAACAATACAATACAATGTAGGCATACATGTACTTCCCGTCTGAACAGAAACAATACAATACAATGTAGGTATACATGTACTTCCCGTCTGAACAGAAACAATACAATACAATGTAGGTATACATGTACTTCCCGTCTGAACAGAAACAATACAATACAATGTAGGTATACATGTACTACCCGTCTGAACAGAAACAATACAATGTAGGTATACATGTACTACCCGTCTGAACAGAAACAATACAATGTAGGCATACATGTACTACCCGTCTGGACAGATACAATACAATGTAGGCATACATGTACTACCCGTCTGGACAGATACAATACAATGTAGGTATACATGAACTACCCGTCTGAACAGAAACAATACAATACAATGTAGGTATACATGAACTACCCGTCTGAACAGAAACAATACAATACAATGTAGGTATACATGTACTACCCGCCTGAACAGAAACAATACAATGAAGGTATACATGTACTACCTGTCTGAACAGAAACAATACAATGTAGGTATACATGTACTACCCGTCTGAACAGATACAATACAATGTAGGTATACATGTACTACCCGTCTGAACAGAAACAATACAATGTAGGCATACATATACTACCCGTCTGAACAGATACAATACAATACAATGTAGGTATACATGTACTTCCCGTCTGAACAGAAACAATACAATGTAGGTATACATGTACTACCCGTCTGAACAGAAACAATACAATACAATGTAGGTATACATGTACTTCCCGTCTGAACAGATACAATACAATACAATGTAGGTATACATGTACTTCCCGTCTGAACAGAAACAATACAATACAATGTAGGTATACATGTACTTCCCGTCTGAACAGAAACAATACAATGTAGGTATACATGTACTACCCGTCTGAACAGAAACAATACAATACAATGTAGGTATACATGTACTTCCCGTCTGAACAGATAAAATACAATACAATGTAGGTATACATATACTTCCCGTCTGAACAGATACAATACAATACAATGTAGGCATACATTTACTTCCCGTCTGAACAGAAACAATACAATACAATGTAGGTATACATGTACTTCCCGTCTGAACAGATACAATACAATACAATGTAGGCATACATGTACGACCAGTCTGAACAGATACAATACAATACAATGTAGGTATACATATACTTCCCGTCTGAACAGATACTATACAATACAATGTAGGCATACATTTACTTCCCGTCTGAACAGAGACAATACAATACAATGTAGGTATACTTGTATTACCCGTCTGAACAGATACAATACAATACAATGTAGGCAAACATGTACTACCCGTCTGAACAGAAACAATACAATAAATGTAGGTATACATGTACTACCCATCTGAACAGAAACAATACAATGTAGGTATACATGTACTTCCCGTCTGAACAGAAACAATACAATACAATGTAGGCATACATGTACTTCCCGTCTGAACAGAAACAATACAATGTAGGTATACATGTACATCCCGTCTGAACAGAAACAATACAATACAATGTAGGCATACATGTGCTACCAGTCTGAAGAGAAACAATACAATACAATGTAGGCATACATGTACTACCCATCTGAACAGAAACAATACAATACAATGTAGGCATACATGTACTTCCAGTCTGAACAGAAACAATACAATACAATGTAGGCATACATGTACTACCCGTCTGAACAGATACAATACAATACAATGTAGGCATACATGTACTTCCCGTCTGAACAGATACAATACAATGTAGGTATACATGTACTACCCGTCTGAACAGATACAATACAATGTAGGCATACATGTACTTCCCGTCTGAACAGAAACAATACAATGTAGGTATACATGTACTACCCGTCTGAACAGATACAATACAATACAATGTAGGCATACATGTACTTCCCGTCTGAACAGAAACAATACAATGTAGGCATACATGTACTTCCCGTCTGAACAGAAACAATACAATGTAGGCATACATGTACTTCCCGTCTGAACAGATACAATACAATACAATGTAGGCATACATGTACTTCCCGTCTGAACAGATACAATACAATACAATGTAGGTATACATTTACTTCCCGTCTGAACAGAAACAATACAATGTAGGTATACATGTACTACCAGTCTGAACAGATACAATACAATACAATGTAGGTATACATTTACTTCCCGTCTGAACAGAAACAATACAATACAATGTAGGCATACATGTACTACCAGTCTGAACAGATACAATACAATACAATGTAGGTATACATTTACTTCCCGTCTGAACAGATACAATACAATACAATGTAGGCATACATGTACTACCCGTCTGAACAGAAACAATACAATGTAGGCATACATTTACTTCCCGTCTGAACAGAAACAATACAATACAATGTAGGTATACATGTACTACCCGTCTAAACAGAAACAATACAATGTAGGCATACATGTACTACCCATCTGAACAGAAACAATACAATACAATGTAGGCATACATGTACTTCCCGTCTGAACAGATACAATACAATACAATGTAGGTATACATGTACTACCCGTCTGAACAGAAACAATACAATACAATGTAGGTATACATGTACTACCCGTCTGAACAGAAACAATACAATACAATGTAGGTATACATGTACTACCCATCTGAACAAAAACAATACAATACAATGTAGGTATACATGTACTACCCGTCTGAACAAAAACAATACAATACAATGTAGGTATACATGTACTACCCATCTGAACAGAAACAATACAATACAATGTAGGCATACATGTACTTCCCGTCTGAACAGAAACAATACAATGTAGGCATACATGTACTACCCGTCTGAACAGAAACAATACAATACAATGTAGGTATACATGTACTTCCAGTCTGAACAGAAACAATACAATACAATGTAGGTATACATATACTTCCCGTCTGAACAGAAACAATACAATACAATGTAGGTATACATGTGCTACCCGTCTGAACAAAAACAATACAATACCATGTAGGTATACATTTACTACCCGTCTGAACAGAAACAATACAATGTAGGCATACATGTACTACCCGTCTGGACAGATAGAATACAATACAATGTAGGTATACATGTACTACCCATCTGAACAAAAACAATACAATACAATGTAGGTATACATGTACTACCCGTCTGAACAGAAACAATACAATACAATGTAGGTATACATGTACTACCCATCTGAACAGAAACAATACAATACAATGTAGGTATACATGTACTTCCCGTCTGAACAGAAACAATACAATGTAGGTATACATGTACTACCCGTCTGAACAAAAACAATACAATACAATGTAGGTATACATGTACTACCCATCTGAACAGAAACAATACAATACAATGTAGGTATACATGTACTACCCGTCTGAACAAAAACAATACAATACAATGTAGGTATACATGTACTACCCATCTGAACAGAAACAATACAATACAATGTAGGTATACATGTACTACCCGTCTGAACAGAAACAATACAATGTAGGCATACATGTACTTCCCGTCTGGACAGATACAATACAATACAATGTAGGCATACATGTACTTCCCGTCTGAACAGAAACAATACAATGTAGGCATACATGTACTACCCATCTGAACAGAAACAATACAATACAATGTAGGCATACATGTACTACCCGTCTGAACAGATACAATACAATACAATGTAGGCATACATGTACTACCAGTCTGAACAGATACAATACAATACAATGTAGGTATACATGTACTTCCCGTCTGAACAGAAACAATACAATGTAGGTATACATTTACTTCCCGTCTGAACAGATGCAATACAATACAATGTAGGCATACATTTACTTCCCGTCTGAACAGAAACAATACAATACAATGTAGGCATACATTTACTTCCCGTCTGAACAGATACAATACAATACAATGTAGGCATACATGTACTACCCGTCTGAACAGAAACAATACAATACAATGTAGGCATACATGTACTTCCCGTCTGAACAGAAACAATACAATACAATGTAGGCATACATGTACTACCAGTCTGAACAGATACAATACAATACAATGTAGGCATACATGTGCTACCCGTATGAACAGAAACAATACAATACAATGTAGGTATACATGTACTACCCGTCTGGACAGATACAATACAATGTAGGCATACATGTACTACCCGTCTGGACAGAAACAATACAATGTAGGCATACATGTGCTACCAGTCTGAACAGATACAATACAATACAATGTAGGTATACATGTACTTCCCGTCTGAACAGAAACAATACAATGTAGGCATACATGTACTTCCCGTCTGAACAGAAACAATACAATACAATGTAGGCATACATGTGCTACCCGTATGAACAGAAACAATACAATACAATGTAGGTATACATGTACTACCCGTCTGGACAGATACAATACAATGTAGGCATACATGTACTACCCGTCTGGACAGAAACAATACAATGTAGGCATACATGTACTTCCCGTCTGAACAGAAACAATACAATACAATGTAGGCACACATGTATTACCCGTCTGAACAGAAACAATACAATAAATGTAGGCATACATGTACTTCCCGTCTGAACAGTAACAATACAATGTTGGCATACATGTACTACCAGTCTGAACAGAAACAATACAATACAATGTATGCATACATGTACTACCCGTCTGAACAGATACAATACAATACAATGTAGGCATACATGTGCTACCCGTCTGAACAGATACAATACAATACAATGTAGGTATACATGTACTACCAGTCTGAACAGATACAATACAATACAATGTAGGTATACATGTACTTCCCGTCTGAACAAATACAATACAATACAATGTAGGTATACATGTACTACCCGTCTGAACAGAAACAATACAATACAATGTAGGCATACATGTACTTCCCGTCTGAACAGAAACAATACAATGTAGGTATACATGTACTACCCGTCTGAACAGATACAATACAATACAATGTAGGTATACATGTACTTCCCGTCTGAACAGAAACAATACAATACAATGTAGGCATACATGTACTACCCGTCTGGACAGATACAATACAATGTAGGCATACATGTGCTACCCGTATGAACAGAAACAATACAATACAATGTAGGTATACATGTACTACCCGTCTGAACAGATACAATACAATACAATGTAGGTATACATGTACTTCCCGTCTGAACAGAAACAATACAATGTAGGCATACATGTACTTCCCGTCTGAACAGAAACAATACAATACAATGTAGGCATACATGTACTACCCGTCTGAACAGATACAATACAATACAATGTAGGTATACATGTGCTACCCGTCTGAACAGATACAATACAATACAATGAAGGCATACATGTACTACCCGTCTGAACAGAAACAATACAATGTAGGTATACATGTACTACCCGTCTGAACAGATACAATACAATGTAGGCATACATGTACTTCCCGTCTGAACAGATACAATACAATACAATGTAGGTATACATGTACTTCCCGTCTGAACAGAAACAATACAATGTAGGCATACATGTACTTCCCGTCTGAACAGATACAATACAATACAATGTAGGCATACATGTACTTCCCGTCTGGACAGAAACAATACAATGTAGGCATACAACATTTTTTTATTCTCAAAGGTGTGAGTAGTCCCAGTTGTCAATAAGCTGAATATCCTAAAGTATGCCTATTATGACGACATGTTTTATGTTCGCAAACTTTAATGTTTCTAACAGTAAAACGTCTCGTATATTATAATTGAATTATTAACTTAGATATACATGTATATCTACATATAATCCTATACAGAGAGTAGGGGTGGTATTCACAAAGCATCTTAAGTGAAAACTTAGAATTAATCAAAATCTTACAATTTCCTTACATGTATCAGTTAAACGGCCAATTTAAGAGCACCAACTGTTTATATTATTTTGAAGCGTTATTCAAAGCGCTACATACATGTATGTACATAGTCCATGTCCCAGGTCTTGAAAATTGAAGATCCATTACCAAAGAGGTGAACAGATCCAACAATGATTTTCGGTTAGCTTGATATCTAAGCTGTGCGAAATCAGTTGATGGACTTGCGGGACATTTTGCCAAATGACCTTTTGGCGGCCATCTTTAAAGATGGCCGCCGTTATTTTTAGCTAGCAGAGGGTTTAGGAAAACTTCGATTATTCCTCACTCACATGGGCTATCGGCTTGTAATATGTCTTAAAATGTTTGCAATTAAACCCCGCATGTGGTAATATATAAATATATATATTATAATATGATTATTAATTAATAATTATTGATTTTTTAAGGAAATTATGATATTTTTCGATTTTTGTCGTTAATTTTTCTCTTTCAAATCGGATCTGAGTGTGTATTTGACCATTTGTTGATTGTTATATGCAGAGGTTGGATCTAGGCGTCCATACTTAACCTAGCATTGACAGATTTTTATTTGAAAATCCTTCAATAGCCAGGAATATTGGATAACTGAAAGTTGATTAATAGTCCAAATAGTTCCAAAGTTCTCGAGAAGGTAGTCGATGCTCGACTGGAAGAGCATTTAACACTGCACGATCTCCACGAAGAATACAGTCAGCATACAGAAAATTCCACTCAACTGAAACGGCTCTTCTTCGTGTGCAAAATGACATCCTTTGCTCTCTAGATCAGAATAAAGCTACGGTCCTGGTAATGCTGGATTTATCAGCAGCCTTTGACACCATAGATCACAACACCCTACTACGCCGACTTGACAATCATTTCGGTATAATAGGCAAGCCACTAGAGTGGATGAAATCCTATTTGTGTGACCGCTACCAGACTGTCTGTATATATGGAGAACTTTCAAAACCTGTACTAATGAACTACAGTGTACCACAGGGTTCTGTGCTTGGTCCGAAGAACTACATTATGTACACAAAACCAGTAGGTGCAATCTGTAGAAAACATCAATTGCAACATCATTTCTATGCCGATGACTCCCAATTGTATATGGCATTCAAACCAAAAGATTGTGTCTCGCGAGATGAAACACTGCAACGAATTGAAGCTTGTCTGAAGGATATCTTGCACTGGATGAAAGAAAATTTGCTGAAACTTAACGCCGAAAAAACAAAGGTAATCTTGTTTGTACCGAAAAGGAATGCCAGTTCAGTTGACAATCTCAATGTAAAAGTTGGTGATGCTGTGATCAGACCAACGTCGATGGTGAGAAACCTCGGGGCCATGTTGGATTCGCATTTGGACATGGACAAACATGTAAACTCTGTCTCAAGGTCGTGTTTCATGCAGATCCGACAAATAGGTCAAATCAGACAATACTTAACTGTTGATGCAACAAAATCCCTGATCAATTCTTTAGTAACATCGAGACTGGATTACTGCAATTCATTATTATGTGGCACCCCGAAAATCATTTTGAATAAACTACAAATTATTCAAAATACAGCTGCCCGCCTCATCACACAGACACCACGTTACAATCACATCACTCCTGTGCTGAAGGATCTGCACTGGCTACCTGTACAGTACAGGGTAGAGTACAAGGTCTTGACTCATGTTTTCAAAGCACTACATGGAAAATCGCCTGGCTACATCAGAAGTATGTTGGAAGTATACACTCCACAAAGACAGCTAAGGTCTCAAAATGATTCTGTTCTTCTAGTTGTGCCAAGGACGAGGACTGTGACTTACGGTGACCGATGTTTCACAGCTGCTGCACCCAAACTCTGGAATGCACTGCCAACAGCGCTCAGAGACAGTCAAACACTACCGTCCTTCAAGAAAGCGCTGAAAACGCACTATTTTAATAGAGCTTATTCATGCTGACTGTGTTTATGTTCCCATTAACTTGGCGCCCTATTATTGTGCCAAACGACCCACATGTTCCCAGGACTATAAGCCCCATCCACCTATTGGTAGATCCCTACTATTAAGTTTAGTAGGGCCCCGTCTACTGGGTTAAGTAGATCCCCGCCTACTGGGCGTCAACTGTCTTCAATAGATCCCTACTACTAGGTTTAGTAGGGCCCCGTCTACTGGGTTAAGTAGAAGCCCTTCTACTGGGTTAAGTAGAGCCCCGTCTACTGGGTTAAGTAGAGCCCCCGCCTACTGGGTTTAGTAGGTCCTTCTTTTATATTTTATGTACATTATATACTGTTTTGACCATGTATTAGTCATGATTGTACAGCACTTTTGAACGTGTGTATACATGAAAAAAGGGCTATATAAATATGGTATAATAATAATAATAATAGTCAAGTCTATAAATGGGATATTTAGGTTATACCCGGCATTGGATTATATAGAAAATATTTTTTGGTTTTCGGTTAGGAAATTTGTTGTAATTGAAGAATATGAATAATGCCCAGCTGGCATCATTGAGCATTTTGTGAAAATCAAGATGGCGTCCAAGATGGCCGCCAAAATTCAGAAAAAACAATCAGAGGTGTCAGAAATTAGGATCAAATCGCTTTTTTGCAGATTGGTTGTAGTTTAGATGTTTAAAACATAATTATTTATTTAAATTTAATATTATCGATTGAGTTAGTGAATGTAAAAAGGCATCCGTGATGGCTGGAATCAACATGGTGGCTAAAAATGACAAGCTGTATGGAAAATAATTTGTTTTTATCACAATTTAAGTTGAAGTGGTGTAAAAAAAAATTGTTGAACTGTAATATGTAATAAATGCTCCAAGAAATCTTTGAGTTTTAAGCATTGAAACATTAGCTGACTCGAAATGGCGGACAAAATGGCTTCCACAATCAATTAAATATTGTGTTAGTGGTCCAAAGAAATTACAAATTGATACTTTTGTGATCGATAGCAGTGTAAGTTTTGCAAACCTGATTACAACTTAAATACACTGTAAAAAATATAACATTATATCTATTTGGTGATCGACTTATCCCGTTTAAAATGGTTTCAATGCAGGCTGAAATCATAATTGTGACAAAATGGCTGCCGCATACAGGTATTTCAAAAAATTGCATTAAAACATGAATCGTAATGTAATGTGTTAATGTGAATACTGCTATAGGTTAAAATATAGATCTACTGTAACATTAGAACACTTCATGTGCAGTATATTTGATGTGACTTCTAAGATGGTTGCCAACCATGTATGTTCAAATGGGAGTGGTATTCAATACTAATCTTATCTAATTGGAGAATAAGGATAGCCACATAGTCACATCGCCTGTAACTGACCAAGTGTTTACTATGGTGTTATCTGGTTGGCTGCCATTATCCTTAAGTCAAGTACGATCAATATTGTGTACCACCGATACCTGATTGTCCAATGTATGTTGGGTTGGTAGCGTGATACGGTATATGTATAAGATATTCTTCATACATAGTTATACGTCTTTTATTTACACATTGCCGTCAAAGAATAGTTGTAGCTTATCTGCACATACATCAAACTCGACGCATACACCGAATTCACAGCAGCAGAATTCAATATGCCACGGAAGCGATCCGCTCACCATTACACTAATCTACTGTTCACCCAGCAGTGACCCAGCTTTTATATAGTCAACCACCATCAGCAACCCAGCTTTTATGGAGTCAACCACCTCCGCCCTGCCTACCTAACCTCGACAAAATGGCTAACAGGCGACATCAACTTACCACATATCGACTTGGAAACTGGCATGATTACAGACAACACCTACCATCGCCATACTTGACCAATATTTATAGACACGGTCACAGAAACAAGCTCAGAACAATTTGTCAACTTCACGATAGAGGTAAACAACAAACGTATCCTCTTTATAACCAGTACAGCACTATCTTGGATTAGCGACCGTAGCGCTGTATTCATAGTGGCGAGGAACACAGTGGCAAGATAGAATACCCGGACAAGAACGACACTTTTGTGGAAGAAGGCTGATATTACTACCATAAGCATGGTCCAGGGCGTCAGCATTGACCTTGCCTAGCACTTTTCTTATACCACTAATATTGACACATTATGTATATTATATCAGAGACTATGCCAACGTACAATATAAAGTTATAAACCCATATACCTTCCCAGGTATTTTCAACTATTGTTAGTAGTAATCAGAAAGGTCAAACGTCTATGATGAAGAAGTGGGCATTTCGCACAACTTCAGTATAGACAAACTGGATACAAACAGCCAAGCTCTCGACAAGGTCCAGAACTAAGCGTTGCGCATAATGACTGGTGCTTTGAAGTCTACACCGATTGAATTGATGGAAAAGTTCACTGGTATCCAGCCATTATACAAACGAAGGCAAGCCAAAGTCATGCTTCAAGCGGAGAAGTTCAGATCAATACCGAACCACCCAATGACAACAAGATTAGCTGGATTTACCAAAAATCGGATCAAGCGAAGCAGCTTTGTACACGAAACTAAGAAGTTAGACAAATAATTTGCACCTGATTTGACCATAGCAAGTACACCTCTTGTCAGGGATGATATAGTCAACCCATTAGCAAATGATCTGTCTGCAGTAACTGTGAGACTCCAAATTCCTCAACTCGAGCCATGCAAGCAAGAAGATGAATGTGTTCGAAGGAGCCATGATAAGCCAAGAATACCCTCCTGAGATATGGACCCATGTTTATACCGATGGCTCAGCCACCAAAGCTATCAAAGATGGAGGTGCTGAAATCTTCATCCAATCTACACTAGACAACAAAGAGATACATCGCAGAGCCACAGGGAAGCTCTGCAGTAACTACAGAGCGTAAACCGAAGCTCACAACAAAACACCAGAACTAGCTAAAATACTACATAACCTTAGTACTCACTGCAAACTAGCCATACAGTGAATTCCTGCCCACTGTGGAATGCCTGGAAATGAAACAGCAGATGAATTGGCAAAACTAGGAGCACTGTCAGCAAAACCACCAGTACATGTGAGATATAAAGAGAAAGTTACCATTATCAAGAACTTCACAAGACCAAGACAAGATGCTGATCCCTACCATCGCCTTAACTGGTCAGAGCAAGTGATTATGGTATGACGACTACGCTCAAGGCACAACAGGCTGAACCATCACATGTACCGGAAGTACAAATGGGTGCCATCTCCGATCTGTCCATGCGGGGAAGAAGAACAAACTTTCGAGCATGTCCTCCAAAGATGCAGAACACAACCAGGATCGAACTGCAACGTGGCCCACAGACACAACTCTTCAAGAGAAGCTCTATGGAGACGCTGATGATTTGCGGAAGACCAGAAAGTTCATCGCAGACACTGGGTGATAGTGTAGGACGAACGACTAAGGTGAGGTGAGGACAAACTGGATGTGAGAAAGAATACAACGGTCCGTATGAAGCAACGATTCAAAACAACATCCACACAAGTTTTTGGAATACTCCCATCAGACTGGAGCGTCACACCCATCATCAAAACGGGAGACCAATTTATAGCGACCTAGCAACTACTGGTCCATATCAATCAAGTCTGTGTGAAGTGAACTGGTCGAGCACACACCGTTACTTCAAAGCAAGACCATGGCCCTTCTTGACACGTTTAGATACTAGTTGACTAACCACATGGTTCAGAACGATATTCACTGAGACCCAGCTGCACTCAATAACCCACTACAATTGTTACCTAGATGGTGGAGATCAGATTGGTCCGTCATTCGGGACTTCAACAAAGCCTTCGGTCAAAGGAGAGGCAAACCATCAAACTGAATTATTACAATATCAGTGGATCCTGCTGGGCAGGAATAGTACTAGCATAATTCTTGCAACCAGAACCCAACATGTACATATGTACTGGTCGGAGAACAGTCCACCAACACAGCACCAGCCACACCAGGCGTACCTCAGGGATCAGCCATTGGACCACTTTTTCTGTTGTATATCTACCACCTTCTAATTCATGCAATATCTACTCACCATCTGCTTGCTGACAACAACCTCTTGAACAGGGTAATTACTAAAGAAAATGCTTAAGCCTAACAAGATGACATGGACAGACTACAGCAATGAATTGGAGGGTCCATGGTTGATGTCATTTAATCCTTACAAGCATATGGTCACCCGCATCACTAGGAAGAGAACTCGTGTTAAGCCTCCTTTTTTTCATCCACAACCGCATGACACTTGACAAGCTGTGGCAGAGATAAGTACATCGGGGTATACATTGATGAGGTATCCATGACCAATGTTGCTACCATTGTGAGGAAAGCCTACAATAGCATCAAACGTAACAAACGATCGAAACAGTTTAGGGTACGATGTTACCAGACACATGTCAAATCAATCCTTGAATACGCAAATTCCGAAAAGGATCAACCAGCTCAAATATTTGTCATCTGGAGGCTGTTCAGCATACTGGACGCAATTCGTCAAACGGTACTTTAGCACTACAAGTAACATCAGGCAGATCATTGGTGACTTTGGTTGGAAACTCTAGAACCAGATCCAAGAACATTGTCGACAGCGATTATTTGCCTTCTCGAGGGGTCTTATTTATAGTGGATAATCATGATTATTTGTTTTTAACAAAAATAACTCGCCGCTCACACGATCTTGTAATTAAATATAAATGGTACGATAATGCCCAAGAGGACGACCATACATACTATACAGAAAGAAGAATAATCTACAATTTATTCCCCGCTTATGTGATGTTAAGTGGCCATCTTTGCTGGCATTTTGAAGTTAAACCATAATGCATGTCTGATAAATATAATGCTCAATACAAATAAAAACTATTTGAACACACTACACGATTTTAATGAAATATGCTTATTCAGCAATTATGATGGCCATTACAGCCGGTAGTTGATTTTTTAGTATGCTATCTTTAATAATTGCAAACAATGAATAATGCTCTGATTGAATAGATACTATGTTTAACATCTACTTGAATAGATACTATGTTTAACATCTACACAACTGCCAATGAGCAACAATAGTAATTTATGTAACTAATCTCTTGCACCACCGACATATTTCCTGATTTTGGCGACCATCTTGGACGCCATTTTGAATAAGGCAACTGGTCAATTGAGTCGAATCGAACTTTTATTTGAATGTTAGTTAACTATTTTAATTCCGATATCAACAAAAATCATTAAAATAAATGTTTTAATAAATATATCAATATGTCAATTATTGCGGCCGTTGTAACCGCCATTTTGATTTCAGCCGACATGGATGCCATCCCACAATATTTTAATCAACGAATTACGATAGATAAAATATAAAGACATGTGTTAAAAACATTTTAACTAAAAACAATCGGCAAAAAAGAAATTTGTAACTAATTCTGATTTTGGCGGCCATTTTGACGCCATCTTGATTTTCACAAAATGCTCAATGATGACAGCTGGTGATCATTCATATCCTTCAATTGCAACATATTCCCTAACAAAAAAAAACAAAAAAATTTACAATACAATCCAATGTTGGGTCGAACCTAAATATCCCATTTATAGACAGGGCTATCATTAAACGATTAGGTATACAATATTCCTGGCTCATGAAGGATTTTTAAATGAAAATATGTCAATGTAATGATTATTTTGGACGCCTAGAATCAACCACTGCATATAACAATCAACAAATGGTCAAATACACACTCAGATCCGATTTTAAAGCGAAAAATTAACGACAAAAATCGAAAAATATCATAATTTCCTTAAAAAATCAATAATTATTAATTAATAATCATATCATAATATTTATATTTATATATTACCACATGCGGGGTTCAATTGCAAACATTTTAAGACATATTACAAGCCGATAGCCCATGTGAGTGAGGAATAATCGAAGTTTTCCTAAACCCTCTGCTAGCTAAAAATAACGGCGACCATCTTTAAAGATGGCCGCCAAAAGGTCATTTGGCAAAATGTCCCGCAAGTCCATCAACTGATTTCGGACAGCTTAGATATCAAGCTAACCGAAAATCATTGTTGGATTTGTTCACCAATTTGGTAATGGATTTCGGTCTGTCACATGGACTAACAATGATAACCAAGTAACTACTAGAAATATAGTCTAGGTACTTTTAGTTTCTTGCAAGATATGCGCAGTTCCCTTAAGATGTTTTGTGAATACCGACCAATAGTAATATTTCCTGATAAAGTAAATGTTCAATAATAGTTCATGCTCTAGTTGAAGTCTCTACACTTAAACGAATTTCTAATTGGCCACCAAATGAAATATTATATTATGCGATATATTCAGTCAATATTTCTAAAATTGTGGTTATTTTCATTCCATGCACTTATCTATCGATTTCAAGAAATAAATTACGCATGCATGTATAAAATCATCCATGCGAAATGGTTAATGCAAATTGGCTTACGTTCGTGTGGTTCACGTGCACGACGTGTTTGATTTTTGAAATCAGTCAAAATGTTCTCTCTGTCGATTGGCTTAATAAAAGGTGTTAATACTGGCGTGAATAAGTAATACGGGGCGCGCTGATGCCGTTGGAATGATGAATACCAGCACCAAAATCCAGCATGTACGTCGAAACGTCTTTTTGTAAAAAGCGATATCTATAATAACATGGGGTTTAGCTCGAATTACTGCGAGAAACATATTTTCTATCAATAAAATTGGACAGTATCGGTGTTTCGATTATTTATATTCTTCTAAAAGCATTTTTTAAAACTAATTTATAAAAACAAGTGGCCAATCAGAAATTCGTTCAATGTATGCATGCATCTGACGTCATGACCCCCTTGGCTCATTTTCACAAATTATAGTGTTTAAAGAAAGGTCGATCTACAGGGAACAAATTTATACCAAATACGATACTATTCCAAACTGTGCACGAGGCCAACGTGCAAAAAAGCAATTTCGCACCAACCGTTACGCATGGATGATTTTCTATATGAATATGCCATTTCTTTCCAGAAATAGATAAGTAAGTGCGTGGAATGAACAAATAACACAGCCTAAGATTTATTGATATAATTTATTCAGATGATATAATATTTTTTAGGGTGGCCAATTAGAAATTCGTTTAAGTGTAGTATCGAGATTGTACGGCTTACCTTTGGCACGTGAGACAGGTATCGTCAGGTGGTGACGTAGATGGTGACGTCACCGGGTTCGGTGACGTAGTTACACGTGACGTCATTGGTTTTGTAGTTCCATGATTAGTATCAGCAAACGTGGGAAGATTCTAGTTCAATACAAAATAAAATGTAAGTCATTTATATATTGAGGATATAAAGCCTACTATATGTCTATGTCCATAGATTGTGGAACATCGCATCTAAAATAGACTTGGTTCTTATCAATAATTACAATACTGTGAGTGGAGCGGGTATCCAGCGCTTAAGTAAAATGGCGTCGAGTAAAATAACGAGGGGAACACTGTTTTGCCGTTTCGCAGTTATAAGATACAATTGAACGAGATTTTCGGTGGGAATGATTATCTTATAGTTTATTTGAATCAACTTTGAGCGATTTTCCTTCAGCGCCCGTATTTTATGCTGAAACAACGAGATGCGATGTTCCACAATCTTTGGACATAGACTAAGTTAGTTTAAGTTATACTATCAGGTACTTCCGACGATGTGCCGTTCCGGATTGGAAACCATTGACACGTTGTTTTTATGACAATGGAACTCTACCCGAAACGTTGCAAACCTGTCAAATATATACTATATTGAATGGATGAAAAATGGGGATGTAGTAACTGTCGTTTGTGATACAATTTCTGAGGCCTGTAATCTACTCAACCCGACCAATCCATTAACTGTACATGTATATAAATACCACACATTTTATCCTTTATCCTTTATCTAACGTCCAATTTGAACATAATATACTACATGTACTATACACTAATCCAGACACCACTCTAGCAATCAATGAAGCAAATCATATATTTTATATTAAAAATATTCCACCTTAAAACTTGACATATATACGTATAACCAGAGTTTGTGGTAATTTCAATACTTATATATTCACTTTATGTTCATTTTTAAACCATATTTTTATATTGTATGAAATTGGTTCTGAGTTCATTAAGAAACTAAGTGAATTACAAATCTAGAGCTTGGGTGCATGGAGTTAATATTTAGCTCATTTTAATCAGATACAAAACTGTAATCGGTAAACTAGTATAGATCTATATGAAATATTTATTATTGATAATATGTCGGTGTTAGGCCAGGCAATTACTTTAGTAGTCTAAATAATTCATTTCTGAAACTTTTCATAGTTTCCCTTATTTAGAATCTAGCTGATAATTCAGAGGTGTAGCCTAGACTATAAGCAATGTGTTATATCGGTGACAGTCATGTGAAACGTTAAACAACAAAAAGATATAAATTAGGAAATAGCTGAATAGCTGAGGAGGCAGCATCTGATCCCTTTTATTATGTAGTGGGTCACTTATCTATCTAACAGAGACCCAATCAATAATCCTAACCCTTACGGTCGATTACAACGTTAGAATTGTTGCCGAGGAGTTAGTTCTGTATACATGTATCGTAGGTAAATAGTATAGTTTGTAGCGAACGTCAATAAACAGAAATTTTCGTATTGTTAGAGTGTATATAAATGATGGATGTGCACATATAAACATATGAATGTATAGTAAACATGACTGATCGAGAAGTAGACAAACACAACAACTATTATGGATAAAGTAAAAACTGTCAATTAGAATTACTCACAGTGGAAAACTACATTGTGGCGTGTTTTAAATTTGTAATATCAGCCCTATACTGAAGGGCTCAACAACCTTCGTTTTAAGTAGATTTATGTATTAGATACAGAACTAGTTTTCGTCCAAAAGTGTCTTATTACAAGCGTTATTGTACAGTTTCGGAAGGACAAACAACATTATTGTCGGAAGCGAAGCCGATGATAATTTGTTAGTAAAAGTAAAACGCCACAAACTTTATGATTTTACAGTAGTAGAGGCTAGTATTACACCATCATTGGGTGGATTTCCAAGTTTCTAGCTACATATTTTAGACTTAAGAGTAAAACTCATTTAATTTCAATGTGACAAAATTTTGTGGATTTGGTGATAAAGACAATTTCGTGGCAACTTCAAAATTAATGGTTGAAATCATCCACGAAATCCATGAAATTAAATCCCCATAGAATATTTTTGATTTCACAGCATGTAATTTATTAAAGTGTTAATGTACGAGAAGTTATAAGCAGATTTGTCATGGTTGAACAAACAACTTTCTTACAGCTCAAAACGTGTCCGCTTACGTAACAAATGTACACTTTTTGAATGGAGTCGCGTGTCGGAGTATAAATACAATTTTTGTAAGAAATATTATACCGGTATAAGTATATTATACCACTATTATAGAACATGTAGATTTAAGTACCTTACACGCGACCCCAGTCTCTGGTCCACCGTGATATACATATATACCAATCAGCAGTCCACCAACCATTCCAAACAAAAATAGCAGCACACCAAATAATTGAGCGCAGCAAAACTCCATTCTAGCACCCATCTTGTTCCCAGGTGTTGAGGCGAGGTTATTACTGTTGCCGTGTTCCATTCAATTCAATATGTACACAAAGCTGTTGTCAAATGATCCAACTAAAGAGAACAAAATATCATTATCGTATAAACCGTAATTTTAAGCGCGTTTACTTATTACATGCACACAAGTTGAAATGACACTTCGGAATATGACGCATGAATGGTGGTATAATGGCCGACATGTTCCTTTGGTCCATGACAAATGATCAGGAAGAAATGTGCATCAGTAACTCTGGGTGATGCCACTCGTATTTTAACAGAAAGCTGACTGGAAAATAAAAGTTGTGCTCGTATACAGCAAACGTAAATGGTTCGTCTCATAAAATGGTCGAAAAAAGATATATGATTGACCGGATTATAAAAAGATATAAATAGCGATAGTGGAAATTCCGACTTCTCAAAATAGAAACTCGTATAGGTCGTCAACAGATCTTACCGTAAGGAAGATAGAGTACTATAGTCAGATTGAACTTAAGCCATTCCAAATCGTCTCTTCGTTTAGCATACTAGGACCGGATAGGTTTGATCATCTTTGGATAGAAACAAAACAAGTCTGTGACCCCTTAAATCTTTCAAATCCATTGAAATACCACTTTCATACTTGTTTATCATAATGTCCAAAAACCCTTTACTGCTGTAGTTTTAAGCTATTTCAGTTACTTATTATAATTGACAATTTTGGAAAGCTACATTTGTTAGCCATATAATGCTGGGAATAGAAATCGTTATAATTTGGTGTTTTTTTCGAGTGCGAAATGTTTTTGTGTGTCTAGACAGCTAGATAGAAGTATGTTTTCGAACTTAGGGTGGAACCTGAATGAAAATACCATTTATAATGGCATTACTGATTCATTTTAGAATTATACATAATCATGATCATGATCATGCAAATATTCAGTTTATTGTTGTTTAAAGAATGTAAAAACCACGACTACCACCACGTGGTATGCGACCAAACAATTAATTAAGAATGCACATGTATTTATATGAGTAGCTAGCTTAGAATGAAAAGGTCGTAAGTACCAAATCGATGTTTTTAGAAAATAACTCTTTACCGAAATAATGTTAAAATGAAATGTTTCAACTTCATTTTGATCAACATGACAATACATTGTATCTGATTTTCATGAAATAGGCTCATAAGAAGCGCGTCGTGATGCTGTTTGTTTATAATGTATCATTCTTATATACACTCAGCAAAATTTCTAATTGGTCACTATCTAAACTCACATATTTTTGTACATAACAATTAAGAAGTATATTAAGTGTACTTACCTGACTCGGCTTTGTGTACTTAAACAAATTCAGTTCGTGTTTTACATAGCCTCGTAACCTGTTCTGAGTTATGGCCCATTGTGTACGAAACAGGTTTTTTATGTTTAATGCAAAACCTGTCAGTGGAAATGTGATAAACTGTAAATATACAAACCATTTTGTGACCACCTAAACAGAAAAACAAACAATATTGCTAAAATAATTTGGTGTTAAAAAGAAAAATAGCTTTGAAGTTGAAAATTCTGAAATTACCTCCCTTTTAATTGAAAATAGAACAACATTAAATCCTCAAAATAACGATACAAACGGGTGATAAATAAGTCAAATTTTGTACAGTCTTTCTTTTATCAGTTATCTTCATTTCGCCTCAATTCTGGCAAGTTATCAGTGTGTTTCAACTTTTGATGCAACATTGATGTCCTATGGCGAATTACATTGCTACTGTCAGAAATCTAGATAAATCCACAGATATATATTAGAATATTATAATGATAAATCTTAAAAGTCGATGTTTTTTATTTTATTCCACCGCCTCAACCATACAACCTATTAGTGGAGTATAACTTTGCCATATGAATTAATTACTGCCTACTCGTCCATATGAGATGATGGTTAATTATGTTTTATGTTTAAAAATATGGTTCTTTATAAATGCATTTATTCATATTTTATGTGATTTCTGGTTCTGAGGGTTGTTGTTTAGTATCTCCAATAATTGAGCGTGAGAATAACAGAATCTGCATCAACATTTCATGTTTGTATCGTTTACACATTTCTTTTACACTTTTACTATTGACAGAATATATTTTGAATAATCATTGGCTGAAATTTTGTCAATATGTTAGGTGACCAAGTAGAAATTTTGTTCAGTGTAAAATAGTATACGTAGTACTAAAGAGCCAACGAAAGGTGCAGAAAATAAACTTACATATCAAGAATGCATTTATTTTATTCCTCTTCTATACTATCGAAATAATCTTTATGTCACAAACTGTTTGCTTGATGAATTTAAATTGAAGTTTAAGTTAAACGACAAAATATCCATCAAAATAAATATACGTACGTTTCAGCGCTATTTACACACGTGTGCTTTAATCAACGTTAAATGAAGTGAAGCATGAAGTGAAGCGTTCATTTCATATTTAACGAGCCAAATTCTTACTAAGCGTCAAGTCGATTCAATAAGTAATACTAACGAGGGACCTATCTTATTCGAAAGAAAAGCGGGAATTATCGTTAACACAGGTATACCCACTGAAACCTGCATATTATACAAAGTTTACCTACCGGACGATAGTATGTTTACAACGCTTCTCGTTTATCTTTGACAGATATGTGGTGTATGTAGGTTTAATATAGTATGTTCGACTTAGAGGAACTCTCACGATCAGACAATTTATACAATTTATATAAAAATATCAAAGTCTCGGATGATTTATCCCTGACCAAAAACTGAAATGATAAAACTATCTCCATATCTACTAGTGATGCTTCCCTGTTTTCTATCTGGCCTAGAATGAGAAGGTCTTATAAGACTGATACTTATATAATCAGCTTCACTGTACGCTTCATATGAGCCTATTTTCGTGAAAATCGGAACTTGTCATGTTGACATGTTGAAAAAACTTATTCACTTATTGTCGGACTGTTTTTTCTAAAAGCATAGATCTTGTACTTACGACCTTTTCATTCTAAGCCAGCGATTTTTTCAACCATTCACGCTGACAACGACACTGCACATTCCGACCATATCCTGGCTACGTTTTGCTGAATGAGACAGAATGAGTAAATAGTTATATCAACCGTGACGTAAATACCTGCTTCAAATGCACCAAAGTGTTATACAGTCAGTTCATAGTTTAATGAGAACTGTTATAAACATAAACACGTCCGTCAGATATACTATGATCATCAAGGTTGAACTTGTGTAAATGAGTTAATTGCAATCTATGTTATTCCTTCTAATCAGTGTGTAGAATTACGTGATCAAATGAATGCCGTTTTACACTCAAAACTATTGCGATTTCGTCTGCTAACGGTGAGTTTTTTCTTGATTATAACGATCGTGCATTTAATATGGTTATATTAGATAGCCTAAAGTACATTCCGTTTATGTAAGAATACCCGGCAAGTACCGAGTTCGCTCTATCTTTAGCTGTTTTTAATTGATGCTCGACCAAATTATTACACTGCTAATGGGGACAGTTCTCTCATTAGTCTTACACGTACTAATGAAGTATTAGTGACTCGACAGTAGTAGGCCTACCTATCATTTGTCAAGGACCTAATCAATATTTGATATTTTTTTATAAGACTGGTTCAAAAACAACAACACCTCTGATTGGATGATCGGTGAGTTCGTATACTTTCACCACCTATATAAATACTGTATATCATTGGATGTGTGCGGACCTATAGAATCTCTAACCAAACAGCCGTATGGTATCCATAGAATTTTACCAATAATTCCAAATAGTGATATATATTTTTAGATTGGAAACAGTTGAAGGGTATTTCCCAAATTTTACACTTTCTATACAAAGCCATTTATAAATGGTATTCTACGTAAAGCGGCTTTATTATACTCAACACCGTACGCGCAGCTTAACTAACTACTAGTATTAGTTATAGGGTTTATGACACTGATTCAATAATAATATATAAAAAAGTGAACGAACAATAATAGCAATGTATAGTTGGATAGTGTGTAGCCTGCTTGCAATCTCTGGTGAGTTAAACTTGTTATATGATATAATTTTATATAGAAACTAACTAGGAAAATGTCGCACAGTTTATATAAAAGTTTCACATGTTTTTGCATATTGGTATTCAAGAGCAATACATTGTACATGTATTAAACATTGGCGATACGTGTATATGTGGTCGTGTTTTTTTGCCGATTCTAACACGAAATTTGTTTTATATATAATGTTTAAACAAATTATATTATTAATAATCGCTTTTCCAAATTGCACCATATGTCTAAAGTAATTCCTGGTTTATTTAGATATTGCTCTCGACCGGTATTTATAAAAAATCTAGAGTGAAATCTTCAAATCTCAAATTTTCCTGACGTGTATCATTGTTACACTGTTTGGAAACGTTATATTAATCGTATAGAAAACATTGGTTATTATTCGTTTCCTGTGAAATATAGGCAGCTCAATATGTTAACTTAAGTCAAAATATTTAAGTTTTCACTTAAGATGCTTTATAGATATCAGCCCTGGACTCCTATAGAGAGATGACAGTGCGGGTTCGAACCAAATCTTTTAGCGTTCAAGAACGGATAGGTTTGGTTAGCTTGAGAGGTTTGGTTAGCTAGAGTTACAGGAAACAAACAAAGTAGTAAACGATTATATCTTCAAAATCCAAACAGGCCAAAGGGATGACCATCAACGCAAACAATAACAAATTAGATTATAAAACATGTAAGATGACACAATAATGTACAATGTCCTACCTTCGTAATCCAGTCCTACCTTCGTAATCCAGTCCTACCTTCGTAATCCAGCCATACCTTCGTAATCCAGTCCTACCATCATAATCCAGTCCTACCTTCGTAATCCAGTCCTACCTTCGAAATCCAGTCCTACCTTCGTAATCCAGTCCTACCTTCGTAAACCAGTCCTACCTTCGTAATCCAGCCATACCTTCGTAATCCAGTCCTACCATCATAATCCAGTCCTACCTTCGTAATCCAGTCCTACCTTCGTAATCCAGTCCTACCTTCGTAATCCAGTCCTACCTTCGTAATCCAGTCCTATCTTCGTAATCCAGTCCTACCTTCGTAATCCATTCCTATCTTCGTAATCCAGTCCTACCTTCGTAATCCAGTCCTACCTTCGTAATCCAGTCCTATCTTCGTAATCCAGTCCTACCTTCGTAATCCAGTCCTATCTTCGTAATCCATTCCTATCTTCGTAATCCAGTCCTATCTTCGTAATCCAGTCCTACCTTCGTAATCCAGTCCTACCTTCGTAATCCAGTCCTATCTTCGTAATCCATTCCTATCTTCGTAGTCCAGTCCTACCTTCGTAATCCAGTCCTACCTTCGTAATCCAGTCCTACCATCGTAATCCATTCCTATCTTCGTAATCCAGTCCTACCTTCGTAATCCAGTCCTACCTTCGTAATCCAGTCCTACCTTCGTAATCCAGTCCTACCATCGTAATCCAGTCCTACCTTCGTAATCCAGTCCTACCATCGTAATCCAGTCCTACCATCGTAATCATCCAGTACTACATTCGTAATCCAGTCCTACCTTCGTAATCCAGTCCTACATTCGTAATCCAGTCCTACCTTCGTAATCCAGTCCTACCTTCGTAATCCACTCCCACATTTTTTAATAAAGGAGCGAACGTAGCCTGCAAAACAGACTTCGTGCTTGTAGTTTCTTTTTTACTAGACATTATGTCAATACTTAGGATATTAAAAAATTCCGAGCTAAGCCTTTATTTTCCAGCATTCTGCTGACAAAATGGCAGGTATAACTGTGAGTGTCTCTACTCGGATTAGAAACCGGGTCGCCCGATTAGGAGACAAGCGGGCTTACCACTTAGCTACTGATCGACACGTGTATTTTTCATGTTCACAGTATATTAACTAGACAGTACAAATAATACATGTATTTGATGATGATAATAAACAACTACTTCGTCTAAAGAAGCAACAGAAAGTAAAGTGTATATGAATTATACGACATTGAAATCTTCTCATATCGAATTTCTAAATAAAGTAATCAGATATTCAAATATTTTCTTTCAGCGAGCAGTGTATGGGCTGGAGGTTGTGGAGGTTGCGGATGTAAGTATTCGTGAGTTCTCATTTGTAAATATTGACACACCTTCTGGTATAGTCAGCTCCCATTGGTTAATATTGATACACTTTCTGTATAGCGAGTTCCCATTGGTTAATATTGACACACCTTCTAAATAGTGAGTTCTCATTGGTTAATATTGACACACCTTCTAAATAGTGAGTTCTCATTGGTTAATATTGACACACCTTCTGTATAGCGAGTTCTCATTGGTCAATATTGACACACCTTCTGTATAGCGAGTTCCCATTGGTTAATATTGACACACCTTCTAAATAGTGAGTTTCCATTTGGTTAATATTGACACACCTTCTAAATACTGAGTTCTCATTGGTTAATATTGACACACTTTCTGCATAGCGAGTTCTCATTGGTCAATGTTTACACAACTGCAGGTTAGTCAGCTCTCAGTGGTCAATGTTTACACAAGTGCAGGTTAGTCAGCTCTCATTGGTCAATATTGAAATGTATTTATAGTAGGTGACTTTCGTGTGTCAATATTGACGCACCGCTTACATAATGAGCTCTCATTGGACAATTCTAAATAATGTGGACTTATACGTTTAACACAGCGTACAACGTGTATAAACAGAGCACGTCGAGCAGGAACAAGATGAAGAGATTCTTCCACATATAATCAGACTTTTGTTAACCATGAATAATGAACTTTACACTTTTCACTTAACGTACACAAAATAAAAGTATAAGTTTTCAATAGAGTTTAACACGATATTTACTGTATTTCTGTTGATCATTAAATTTCCGGTTTTGTATTCAATGTGACAGTCTATAGACCAATTATGTAATTATACGTCGCGTGAATCATTTGTTATAGTTGAAAATCAGTACTGAATTTCAATTTATTTATCGATTTTCTTGTGAATTCTTTTTTGCATGACAAAAGGGCTATATGAATGTGGTAGACGTCTATATACACTTAGGTAGTAATAGTTCAATAGCGGCACTTAAGTCCAATGCTTAGAACAGGTTCTTTAATTTGCCACTCTCACCCACCCTTGTATTCATTTGCCACTCCCTTTTTCAACTTATAAAGAATATAGTCCATTACCAAATTAGTGTATTGTGCGTATGAATTATGCAAAAAGATTATCACACGTTTTGTATAACAATGTTATTCAATTTGTTATCACATGGAATATCACGGTGTTTATGTGATCATAGTAAAGTGTTATAACTGGTACATAAGTGATTATACCGGACTGATATAGTGAGTCAGGCGGAATGTGTTTATTACTTATACATGTATAGTAAAATATATTTTAGATTACATCCGTGGTTTGATAAGACGTGATCTATCTGAATTAAGTAACGTTTTGTTGCAAATACTAGTCAGACTTTGTAAGATTGAATAGACAAATGAATAATGTATACGAAATTAGATTAGAGAATTGTGTCGGTACGTGCAAATAAATACATAGTTATAATGGTTAAATTGTCCTCTTTTGTCTGATTATGACATAATGAACTCTAATTGGTCAATATAGACATCCACTTACGTGGTAAGCTCTCATTGGTCAATACAGACACACCCTCTTACATGATAAGCTCTCGTTGGTCAATATAGACACACCCTCTTACATAGTAAGCTCTCATTGGTCAATAAAGACACACCCTCTTACATGGTAAGCTCTCGTTGGTCAATATAGACACACCCTCTTACATGGTAAGCTCTCATTGATCAATATAGACACACCCTCTTACATAGTAAGCTCTCATTGGTCAATATAGACACACCCTCTTACATGGTAAGCTCTCATTGGTCAATATAGACACACCCTCTTACATAGTAAGCTCTCATTGGTCAATATAGACACACCCTCTTACATGGTAAGCTCTCATTGGTCAATATAGACACACCCTCTTACATGGTAAGCTCTCATTGGTAAATTTTGTTTCATTTCAGACTGTACGGTAAGAACATACATTATACATCAAATCTATGACTTGTTGGTAAGTAGATGTAGCAGTTGTGACATCGGGGTGTTAAATCTGTGACATCAGGTTGGTAAGTAGATGTAGCAGTTGTGACATCGGGGTGTTAAATCTGTGACTTGTTGGTAAGTAGATGTAGCAGTTGTGACATCGAGGTGTTTAATATGTGACTTGTTGGTAAGTAGATGTAGCAGTTGTGACATCGAGGTGTTTAATATGTGACTTGTTGGTAAGTAGATGTAGCAGTTGTGACATCGAGGTGTTTAATATGTGACTTGTTGGTAAGTAGATGTAGCAGTTGTGACATCGAGGTGTTTAATATGTGACTTGTTGGTAAGTAGATGTAGCAGTTGTGACATCGAGGTGTTAAATCTGTGACTTGTTGGTAAGTAGATGTAGCAGTTGTGACATCGAGGTGTTAAATCTGTGACTTGTTGGTAAGAAGATGTAGCAGTTGTGACATCGGGGTGTTCAATCTGTGACTTGTTGGTAAGTAGATGTATCAGTTGTGACATCGGGGTGTTAAATCTGTGACTTGTTGGTAAGTAGATGTAGCAGTTGTGACATCGGGGTGTTAAATCGGTGACTTGTTGGTAAGTAGATGTAGCAGTTGTGACATCGAGGTGTTTAATATGTGACTTGTTGGTAACTGACGAAGGTAACACGTGGGTACATGTTCGTGTTCGAGAACATAATGCCGATGCTTAAATATATGCTTATTATATGTATGTCAGCATACTCTCACATGTGTAAATGGTGAATGTTATATTATATGTATTTCAGAATACTCTCACATGTGTAAATGGTGAATGTTATATTATTTGTATTTCAGCATACTCTCCCATGTGTAAATGGTGTATGTTATACGCCGGATGGTGGAGAACATTATTCATGTACATGCTATCCTGGATGGGGAAGTACTAACTGCAATATTGTAGGTAAGAATATGTGCCAATATCGACAAAAAAACTCGCTTTAAAGAAGGTGTGCCAATATCAAACACCGACAGTAAATTAGGTGTTTATGCATCATTATCTTTGAAACATTGACACACCTTCCTATATAGTGAGCTCTCATTTGTCAACATTGACACACCTTCCTACATAGTTAGCTCTCATTTATCAACATTGACACACCTTCCTACATAGTTAGCTCTCATTTATCAACATTGACACACCTTCCTACATAGTGAGCTCTCATTTATCAACATTGACACACCTTCCTACATAGTTAGCTCTCATTTGTCAACATTGACACACCTTCCTACATAGTGAGCTCTCATTTATCAACATTGACACACCTTCCTACATAGTGAGCTCTCATTTATCAACATTGACACACCTTCCTACATAGTGAGCTCTCATTTATCAACATTGACACACCTTCCTACATAGTTAGCTCTCATTTATCAACATTGACACACCTTCCTACATAGTTAGCTCTCATTGGTCAACATTGACACACCTTCCTACATAGTTAGCTCTCATTGGTCAATATTGACATACCTTCCTACATAGTTAGCTCTCATTTGTCAACATTGACACACCTTCCTACATAGTTAGCTCTCATTTGTCAACATGGACACACCTTCCTACATAGTGAGCTCTCATTGGTCAACATTGACACACCTTCCTACATAGTTAGCTCTCATTGGTCAATATTGACATACCTTCCTAAAAAGTGAGCTATTATTCGTCAGTATTAACATACTGTCTTAATAATCAGTTCTCATTGGTCAATATTGACATGATGTATTATAATAATGAATTCTCATTGGTCCGTATTTACGCACCATTATAATTACACTCCCGCGATGTAATACAAAATTCCACAAGTTTCTCACATTTTAGCAAGTCTTCATCTAAACTCTAAATCTGACCTCAGTTTTCAAGTACCCGGTATTATAATGTAATCGATTTCAAATACTAGTTTATTTAGGTTTATTTCTATGTCAGTTATTGCTCACACTATTGATCATATTACAGATTGTTCAAACTCGGCCACTCATTGTAAGAATGGAGGAACTTGTCACTCAGTTGCTGGAGGCACATCGTTTACATGTACATGTACGACAGGTTGGACTGGCAACGACTGTGGAACTGTTGGTACGTTAACTACATGTACAATCTTAATTTGTAAATAACAGAAATATAGCTTCTACTACACCATCAGATGAGAAACCATCATGATGGATTAATGTGCCCAACATTCGTGTAGGAAGGCCTAAACAGAACCGTTAAACACGGAAAGAAAACCTTTCTCTTGTTTAAAAGTCGCGACAATTCAACCTCACAAACGACCTCTGAATACCGAATTTGAGGAATTGTGATCTCATGAGCTACTAGTACTTTCACCTCTCAAACTCGCGAAATTTTAACCTTTCTCTGATTTAACAGAACCTTAAACTAGATCAGTTGTCGAGTGAAGCGTTTAGTTGGCATGCAGCTCTTAATGAGTGTAAGTTACTGATATAAAGCCTAGTATGAACGTTTAATGATCTATGTTAAAAGAAAATACAGTAAAACTTCGTTATGACGAGCATTGATATCACGAGTACCTGGTGTAACTCGAGCAAGCTTTAAAATAGTATCGACTTGTATTATCAATGCATGCTCTTTTGTTAAATCGACCACCATTTTAATTTTATATCTCGAGCAGTTTACCTGTCCAAATTACTACTCGAAATAACGAAGGTTTACTGTAGCTGCAACTTCATTACCAATGTCCGAAATTACATGTATTCGTAAAATGTTATTTGTTGATTGTGGAACCTTTGAACATAACTGTATCTGTTTATCGTTATGACAGCTAGGACTTGGCCATTTCATACTCCCATTCAGTTGTAGATTGTAGGCATTGTGTCGTGTGATGTTATTTATGTTTTATATGGTCGGCTGGTTATTAAAAAGTTATGTGCTGCTTCACTGTCCATATTCTCATATATTGTTCTAGTATATATACTTGTAATTATATCTGATACGATCACTGTTCCAGATTGCACAGTGTATTGATATTAACCTGAACGATCACTGTTCCAGATTGCACCGTGTATTGATATTAACCTATACCATCACTGTTCCAGATTGCACCGTGTATTGATATTAACCTATACCATCACTGTTCCAGATTGCACCGTGTATTGATATTAACCTATACCATCACTGTTCCAGATTGCACAGTGTATTGATATTAACCTATACGATCACTGTTCCAGATTACACAGTGTATTGATATTAACCTGAACGATCACTGTTCCAGATTGCACCGTGTATTGATATTAACCTGTACTATCACTGTTCCAGATTGCACCGTGTATTGATATTAACCTGAACGATCACTGTTCCAGATTGTACAGTGTATTGATATTAACCTATACCATCACTGTTCCAGATTGCACCGTGTATTGATATTAACCTGAACGATCACTGTTCCAGATTGCACCGTGTATTGATATTAACCTATACGATCACTGTTCCAGATTACACAGTGTATTGATATTAACCTATACGATCACTGTTCCAGATTACACAGTGTATTGATATTAACCTGAACGATCACTGTTCCAGATTGTACCGTGTATTGATATTAACCTGAACGATCACTGTTCCAGATTGCACCGTGTATTGATATTAACCTATACGATCACTGTTCCAGATTACACAGTGTATTGATATTAACCTGAACGATCACTGTTCCAGATTGCACCGTGTATTGATATTAACCTATACGATCACTGTTCCAGATTGCACCGTGTATTGATATTAACCTATACCATCACTGTTCCAGATTGCACCGTGTATTGATATTAACCTATACGATCACTGTTCCAGATTGCACCGTGTATTGATATTAACCTGAACGATCACTGTTCCAGATTGCACCGTGTATTGATATTAACCTATACCATCACTGTTCCAGATTGTACCGTGTATTGATATTAACCTGAACGATCACTGTTCCAGATTGCACCGTGTATTGATATTAACCTATACCATCACTGTTCCAGATTGTACCGTGTATTGATATTAACCTGAACGATCACTGTTCCAGATTGCACAGTGTATTGATATTAACCTATACCATCACTGTTCCAGATTGCACCGTGTATTGATATTAACCTATACCATCACTGTTCCAGATTGCACCGTGTATTGATATTAACCTGAACGATCACTGTTCCAGATTGCACAGTGTATTGATATTAACCTATACCATCACTGTTCCAGATTGTACAGTGTATTGATATTAACCTATACGATCACTGTTCCAGATTGTACCGTGTATTGATATTAACCTATACCATCACTGTTCCAGATTGTACCGTGTATTGATATTAACCTGAACGATCACTGTTCCAGATTGCACAGTGTATTGATATTAACCTGAACGATCACTGTTCCAGATTGCACCGTGTATTGATATTAACCTATACGATCACTGTTCCAGATTGCACCGTGTATTGATATTAACCTGAACGATCACTGTTCCAGATTGCACAGTGTATTGATATTAACCTGAACGATCACTGTTCCAGATTGCACCGTGTATTGATATTAACCTGAACGATCACTGTTCCAGATTGCACCGTGTATTGATATTAACCTATACCATCACTGTTCCAGATTGTACAGTGTATTGATATTAACCTATACCATCACTGTTCCAGATTGTACCGTGTATTGATATTAACCTATACGATCACTGTTCCAGATTGCACCGTGTATTGATATTAACCTGAACGATCACTGTTCCAGATTGCACAGTGTATTGATATTAACCTGAACGATCACTGTTCCAGATTGCACCGTGTATTGATATTAACCTATACCATCACTGTTCCAGATTGCACCGTGTATTGATATTAACCTATATGATCACTGTTCCAGATTGCACCGTGTATTGATATTAACCTATACGATCACTGTTCCAGATTGCACCGTGTATTGATATTAACCTATACCATCACTGTTCCAGATTGCACAGTGTATTGATATTAACCTATATGATCACTGTTCCAGATTGCACAGTGTATTGATATTAACCTGAACGATCACTGTTCCAGATTGCACCGTGTATTGATATTAACCTATACCATCACTGTTCCAGATTACACCGTGTATTGATATTAACCTGTACTATCACTGTTCCAGATTGCACCGTGTATTGATATTAACCTGAACGATCACTGTTCCAGATTGCACAGTGTATTGATATTAACCTGAACGATCACTGTTCCAGATTGCACCGTGTATTGATATTAACCTATACCATCACTGTTCCAGATTGCACGGTGTATTGATATTAACCTATACCATCACTGTTCCAGATTGCACCGTGTATTGATATTAACCTATACGATCACTGTTCCAGATTGCACCGTGTATTGATATTAACCTATATGATCACTGTTCCAGATTGCACGGTGTATTGATATTAACCTATATGATCACTGTTCCAGATTGCACCGTGTATTGATATTAACCTATACGATCACTGTTCCAGATTGCACCGTGTATTGATATTAACCTATACGATCACTGTTCCAGATTGCACCGTGTATTGATATTAACCTATACCATCACTGTTCCAGATTGCACCGTGTATTGATATTAACCTGAACGATCACTGTTCCAGATTGCACCGTGTATTGATATTAACCTGAACGATCACTGTTCCAGATTGCACCGTGTATTGATATTAACCTGTACTATCACTGTTCCAGATTGCACCGTGTATTGATATTAACCTGAACGATCACTGTTCCAGATTGCACCGTGTATTGATATTAACCTGAACGATCACTGTTCCAGATTGCACCGTGTATTGATATTAACCTATACCATCACTGTTCCAGATTGCACCGTGTATTGATATTAACCTATACCATCACTGTTCCAGATTGCACCGTGTATTGATATTAACCTATACCATCACTGTTCCAGATTGCACCGTGTATTGATATTAACCTATACGATCACTGTTCCAGATTGCACCGTGTATTGATATTAACCTGAACGATCACTGTTCCAGATTGCACCGTGTATTGATATTAACCTGTACTATCACTGTTCCAGATTGCACCGTGTATTGATATTAACCTGAACGATCACTGTTCCAGATTGCACCGTGTATTGTCAAAATGGTGGATCGTGTTCCCTAACGAATGGAGGCTCTTCACATCAATGTACATGTACACATGGGTGGTCCGGTGATGATTGTCAGACTGTGAGTAAGTGACATTGAACAATGTACATGTACATATGTGTGGTCGGGTGATGATTGCCAGACTGTAGGTAAGTGACATTGTACAATGTACATGTACATATGTGAGGTCGGGTAATGATTGCCAGACTGTAGGTAAGTGACATTGAACAATGTACATGTACATATGTGTGGTCGGGTGATGATTGCCAGACTGTAGGTAAGTGACATTGAACAATGTACATGTACATATGTGTGGTCGGGTGATGATTGCCAGACTGTAGGTAAGTGACATTGAACAATGTACATGTACACATGGGTGGTCGGGTGATGATTGTCAGACTGTAGGTAAGTGACATTGAACAATGTACATGTATATATGTGTGGTCGGGTGATGATTGCCAGACTGTAGGTAAGTGACATTGAACAATGTACATGTATATATGGGTGGTCCGGTGATGATTGCCAGACTGTAGGTAAGTGACATTGATCAATGTATATATAGACACAGTATGACGAAATCGTTCATATGTTAATCGTCATTCATGTTGCACCAGAAATATATTGGCTAAATGGACAATACATACAAGTCACTGACCAATAAATGGTTGAATATCACTTTGCCCTGGAATATATTTGGTCAACATTGTCAGCATGAGGTTACCAACCGGAAACTAAAATTAAACATACAAATGCCTATCTAAAAGACCCGATGTTTCAGCAGATTACTCAAAGAGTAAATAAATACCAAATCTGTTTGAACGTCACAAGAGAACAACAGTTCATAGAAATCTATTAATTATAGGAATTTATCTTACGTGTTGTAGATTGTTCAGTGTATTGTCAAAATGGTGGTACATGTAACCATATCAACGGAGGATCGTCACATCAATGTTCCTGTGCTCCAGGATGGACGGGCGATGATTGTCAGACAGTAGGTTGGTATAAAACAATGACTCGTTCCCTCAGTGTTATAGTAACCCCGGGCGGCTGGTTAATGTTTGATTTAAGATTATAATATAGTTCCGTTTTAACAAAATATGAGCAAAATGTGAGACAAAGGTCAAGTTTAATTTGGTATAACAGATTTGATACGACTCCATTTTTGTACATACATGTACTTTTAAAATGCATTATGACTTGCAGCGTTTATTTAATACCAATGTACTGCATCGTATATTATAACAGAAAAACTTAACATGCCATCTCCTTTGACTCGACAAATACAAGGGTATGCCGAACACAGTGGAGTTTAAGGGCTGACAGGGACAATAATGTCCCTTAAGTTTTGAAATAAGGTCCGATAAAATGTCTTCATTGTCGTATTATGTCTAGCATTTGGAATCAAGACATTTGATCACTAGAAATCTGGCCCCAAGCAAAAAGAATCTTTAACTACTAGTATATAAGATAAGTGGGAATCGGTTCTTAGTCATCGAAACATGTTAATTAAACGATGATTTACGTTAAATTTGTGTTTTACAGATTGTTCGGATTCTTCAATACATTGTGAGAATGAAGGAACTTGTAATTCAGTGAATGGAGGTTCGTCATTTACCTGTAGTTGTCCTGTTGGTTGGATGGACGACGATTGTAGCACGGCAGGTAAGATAGTTGTTTATCATTTACCTGTAGTTGTCCTGTTGGTTGGATAGACGACGATTGTAGCACGGCAGGTAAGATAGTTGTTTATCATTTACCTGTAGTTGTCCTGTTGGTTGGATAGACGATGATTGTAGCACGGCAGGTAAGATAGTTGTTTATCATTTACCTGTAGTTGTCCTGTTGGTTGGATAGACGACGATTGTAGCACGGCAGGTAAGATAGTTGTTTATCATTTACCTGTAGTTGTCCTGTTGGTTGGATAGACGACGATTGTAGCACGGCGGGTAAGATAGTTGTTTATCATTTACCTGTAGTTGTCCTGTTGGTTGGATGGACGATGATTGCAGCACGGCGGGTAAGATAGTTGTTTATCATTTACCTGTAGTTGTCCTGTTGGTTGGATAGACGACGATTGTAGCACGGCGGGTAAGATAGTTGTTTATCATTACATGTAGTTGTCCTGTTGGTTGGATGGATGACGATTGCAGCACGGCGGGTAAGATAGTTGTTTATCATTTACCTGTAGTTGTCCTGTTGGTTGGATGGACGACGATTGTAGCACGGCGGGTAAGATAGTAGTTTATCATTTACCTGTAGTTGTCCTGTTGGTTGGATGGACGACGATTGTAGCACGGCGGGTAAGATAGTTGTTTATCATTTACCTGTAGTTGTCCTGTTGGTTGGATGGACGATGATTGTAGCACGGCAGGTAAGATAGTTGTTTATCATTTACATGTAGTTGTCCTATTGGTTGGATGGATGACGATTGTAGCTCGGCGGGTAAGAAACTAATGTTGAATCTGTAAAGTGTGAGGGAGAAAACTATTTAAATCGTATGGAAACAGAGGAGTAAAAGTTATTATGTAATACAAAACTGGGAACTTATTAAACTTTACTTTTACTTGTATTCATTGTAAGCGTACATTGGAATGTGTTCCACAAACAGTTTAATTGAGTACTTTCAATCCGCCCTTCCGACCGGTCTTCCTGATCTTATACAGCGGGGACTAGAGGAACTAGTTAACTTAGGTCTTAGTTGCGTTCCATTCGGTCACTTAGGGTCACCGGATTTTGGTATTTCTTTGCGAAACAATGTCACCCTGCTATTTTCAGTTGGGATTTGATTTCTTTTAAAAATCGTCTTTAGGTAATGTGTGGGCATTGCTCCGTGTAATTTTGTTATATTGTGGTGTTACTGTTACCTGTGCTCAACTGGTTAAGTTGAGTGCTGCCTTCCCTGTCCGATTTCCTCATATATTTTTATTCCATTTCTTATTTAAGCGTTTTCACCTGGATTTTATCGTTTAGAGATGTGAAGCGATGATTCATTTTAATGAGACACTATTTACGTGTTATAGATTGTTCAGTGTATTGTCAAAATGGTGGTACATGTAACCATATCAACGGAGGATCGTCACATCAATGTTCCTGTGCTCCAGGATGGATGGGTGATGATTGCCAGACTGTAGGTATGTATAAAACAATGACTCGTTCCCTCAGTGTTATAGTAAACACGGGTGATGATTGCCAGACTGTAGGTATGTATAAAACAATGACTCGTTCCCTCAGTGTTATAGTAAACACGGGTGATGATTGTCAGACTGTAGGTATGTATAAAACAATGACTCGTTCCCTCAGTGTTATAGTAACCCCGGGCGGCTGGTTAATGTTTGATTTTAGGTTATTATACAGTTCCCGTTTTAACAAAATATGAGCGAAATGTGAGACAAAAGTCAAGTTTAATTTGGTATAACAAATTTGATACGACTCCATTTTTATACATACATGTACTTTTAAAATGCATTATGACTTGCAGCGTTTATTTAATACCAATGTACTGCATTGTATATCATAACAGAAAAGCTTAAAATGCGATCTCTTTTGATTCGACAAATACACGGGTATGCCGAACACAGTGGAGATTAAGGGCTGACAGGGACAATAATGTCCCTTAAGTTTTGAAATAAGGTCCGATAAAATGTCTTCATCGCCGTCGTATTATGTCTAGCTTTTGGAATCAAGACATTTGATCACTAGAAATCTGGCCCAAAGCAAGAAGAATATTTAACTACTAGTATATTAGATAAGTGTGAATCGGTTCTTAGTCATCGAAACATGTTAAATAAACGATGATTTACGTTAAATTTGTGTTTAACAGATTGTTCGGATTCATCAATACATTGTGAGAATGAAGGAACTTGTAATACAGTTAATGGAGGTTCATCATTTACCTGTAGTTGTCCTGTTGGTTGGATGGATGATGATTGTAGCACGACAGGTAAGATAGTTGTTTATCATTTACCTGTAGTTGTCCTGTTGGTTGGATGGATGATGATTGTACCACGGCGGGTAAGATAGTTGTTTATCATTTACCTGTAGTTGTCCTGTTGGTTGGATGGATGACGATTGTAGCACGGCGGGTAAGATAGTTGTTCATCATTTACCTGTAGTTGTCCTGTTGGTTGGATGGATGATGATTGTAGCACGGCGGGTAAGATAGTTGTTTATCATTTACCTGTAGTTGTCCTGTTGGTTGGATGGATGATGATTGCAACACGGCAGGTAAGATAGTTGTTTATCATTTACCTGTAGTTGTCCTGTTGGTTGGATGGACGACGATTGTAGCACGGCAGGTAAGACAGTTATTTATCATTTACCTGTAGTTGTCCTGTTGGTTGGATGGACGACGATTGTAGCACGGCAGGTAAGATAGTTATTTATCATTTACCTGTAGTTGTCCTGTTGGTTGGATGGATGACGATTGTAGCACGGCAGGTAAGACAGTTATTTATCATTTACCTGTAGTTGTCGTGTTGGTTGGATGGATGACGATTGTAGCACGGCAGGTAAGACAGTTATTTATCATTTACCTGTAGTTGTCCTGTTGGTTGGATTGACGACGATTGTAGTACTGCGGGTAAGATAGTTGTTTATCATTTACCTGTAGTTGTCCTGTTGGTTGGATGGACGACGATTGTAGCACTGCGGGTAAGATAGTTGTTTATCATTTACCTGTAGTTGTCCTGTTGGTTGGATGGACGACGATTGTAGCACTGCGGGTAAGATAGTTGTTTATCATTTACCTGTAGTTGTCCTGTTGGTTGGATGGATGATGATTGTAGCACGGCGGGTAAGATATTTGTCTATCATTTACCTGTAGTTGTCCTGTTGGTTGGATGGACGACGATTGTAGCACTGCGGGTAAGATAGTTGTTTATCATTTACCTGTAGTTGTCCTGTTGGTTGGATGGATGATGATTGTAGCACGGCAGGTAAGATATTTGTCTATCATTTACCTGTAGTTGTCCTGTTGGTTGGATGGATGATGATTGCAGCACGGCGGGTAAGATAGTTGTTTATCATTTACCTGTAGTTGTCCTGTTGGTTGATGGACGATGATTGTAGCACGGCGGGTAAGATAGTTGTTTATCATTTACCTGTAGTTGTCCTGTTGGTTGGATGGACGACGATTGTAGCACGGCAGGTAAGATAGTTGTTTATCATTTACCTGTAGTTGTCCTGTTGGTTGGAAAGACGACGATTGTAGCACGGCAGGTAAGATAGTTGTTTATCATTTACCTGTAGTTGTCCTGTTGGTTGGATGGACGACGATTGTAGCACGGCGGGTAAGATAGTTGTTTATCATTTACCTGTAGTTGTCCTGTTGGTTGATGGACGACGATTGTAGCACGGCGGGTAAGATAGTTGTTTATCATTTACCTGTAGTTGTCCTGTTGGTTGGATGGACGACGATTGTAGCACGGCGGGTAAGATAGTTGTTTATCATTTACCTGTAGTTGTCCTGTTGGTTGGGTGGATGACGATTGCAGCACGGCGGGTAAGATAATTGTTTATCATTTACCTGTAGTTGTCCTGTTGGTTGGATGGACGACGATTGTAGCACGGCGGGTAAGATAGTTGTTTATCATTTACCTGTAGTTGTCCTGTTGGTTGGATGGATGACGATTGCAGCACGGCGGGTAAGATAATTGTTTATCATTTACCTGTAGTTGTCCTGTTGGTTGGATGGATGACGATTGTAGCACGGCAGGTAAGATAGTTGTTTATCATTTACCTGTAGTTGTCCTGTTGGTTGGATGGACGACGATTGTAGCACGGCAGGTAAGATAGTTGTTTATCATTTACATGTAGTTGTCCTGTTGGTTGGATGGATGACGATTGTAGCACGGCAGGTAAGATAGTTGTTTATCATTTACCTGTAGTTGTCCTGTTGGTTGGATGGATGACGATTGTAGCACGGCGGGTAAGATAGTTGTTTATCATTTACCTGTAGTTGTCCTGTTGGTTGGATAGACGACGATTGTAGCACGGCAGGTAAGATAGTTGTTTATCATTACATGTAGTTGTCCTGTTGGTTGGATGGATGACGATTGCAGCACGGCGGGTAAGATAGTTGTTTATCATTTACCTGTAGTTGTCCTGTTGGTTGGATGGATGACGATTGTAGCACGGCGGGTAAGAAACTAATGTTGAATGTGTAAAGTGTGAGGGAGAAAACTATTTAAATCGTATGGAAACAGAGGAGTAAAAGTTATTATGTAATACAAAACTGGGAACTTATTAAACTTTACTATTACTTATATTTCTTGGAAGCGTATATTAGAATGTGTTTCACAAACAGTTTGATTGTGAACTTTCAATCCGCCCTTCCGACCGGTCTTCCTGATCTTTTACAGCGGGGACATGAGGAACTAGTTAAGTTAGGTCTTAGCTGCGTTCCATTCGGCCACTTAGGGTCACCGGAATTTGATATTTCTTTGCGAAACAATGTCACCCTGCTACTGACAGTGGGGATTTGATTTTTCTGTAAACAAATGTCATTAGGATATGTGTGGGCATTGCTCCGTGTAATATTGTTATGTTGTGGTGTTGCTGTCATCTGTGCTCAACTGGTTAAGTTGAGTGCTGCCTTCCCTGTCCGATTATCTCATATATTTTTGATTCCATTTCTTATTTAAGCGTTTTCACCTGGATTTTATCGTTTAGAGATGTGAAGCGATGATTTATTTTAATGAGACACTATTTACGTGTTGTAGATTGTTCAGTGTATTGTCAAAATGGTGGAACGTGTAACCATAACAACGGAGGATCGTCACATCAATGTTCATGTGCTCCAGGATGGATGGGTGATGATTGCCAGACTGTAGGTATGTATAAATGACATTGTTGTTTATTCGTTAATGATGCACTTGTAGACACTATTCCTCATTTTATTTTTGTCTGATCTTCCATTCACCCAATTGATTACAAATGTATGCTTCTTTATTATTTTCTCAATTCATATTATTTATTGGTCGAATCTATTTCCATTTGATTGTTTTGTCTGATATTTTATTCACCCTGTTCATTACATATCGGAAACACTTGTATTGCTTTTTATTACTCATTCAACTCAAATCAAATATCGGTCCGTTGTTTTCATAATCATTACATATCATGTGTAAATTGACAAATCCTTCTATCATTTGTGACTGTTACCAAATTAAAACATGTTTGTGTTGAACAGATTGTTCGGATTCTTCAATACATTGTGAGAATGGAGGAACTTGTAATTCAGTTAATGGAGGTTCATCATTTACCTGTAGTTGTCCTGTAGGTTGGATGGACGACGATTGTAGCACGGCAGGTAAGATAGTTGTTTATCATTTACCTGTAGTTGTCCTGTTGGTTGGATGGACGACGATTGTAGCACGGCAGGTAAGATAGTTGTCTATCATTCACATGTAGTTGTCCTGTTGGTTGGATGGACGACGATTGTAGCACGGCGGGTAAGATAGTTGTCTATCATTCACATGTAGTTGTCCTGTTGGTTGGATGGACGATGATTGTAGCACGGCAGGTAAGATAGTTGTTTATCATTTACCTGTAGTTGTCCTGTTGGTTGGATGGACGACGATTGTAGCACGGCAGGTAAGACAGTTATTTATCATTTACCTGTAGTTGTCCTGTTGGTTGGATGGACGATGATTGTAGCACGGCAGGTAAGATAGTTGTTTATCATTTACCTGTAGTTGTCCTGTTGGTTGGATGGATGACGATTGTAGCACGGCAGGTAAGATAGTTGTTTATCATTTACCTGTAGTTGTCCTGTTGGTTGGATGGATGATGATTGTAGCACGGCAGGTAAGATAGTTGTTTATCATTTACCTGTAGTTGTCCTGTTGGTTGGATGGATGACGATTGTAACACGACAGGTAAGATAGTTGTTCATCATTTACCTGTAGTTGTCCTGTTGGTTGATGGACGATGATTGTAGCACGGCAGGTAAGATAGTTGTTTATCATTTACGTGTAGTTGTCCTGTTGGTTGGATGGACGACGATTGTAGCACGGCGGGTAAGAAACTTATGTTAAATCTGTAAAGTGTGAGGGAGAAAACTATTTAAATCGTATGGAAACAGAAGAGTAAAAGTTATTATGTAACACAAAACGGGGAACTTATTAAACTTTACTTTTACTTGTATTCATTGTAAGCGTATATTGGAATGTCTTCCACAAACAGTTTAATTGTATACTATCAATACGCCCTTCCGACCGGTCTTCCTGATCTTTTACAGCGGTGACTAGGGTAACTAGTTATGTTAGGTCTTAGCTGCGTTCCATTCGGTCACTGAGGGTCACCGGATTTTGATATTTCTTTGCGAACCAATGTCACCGTGCTATTGTCAGCGGGGATTTGATTTTTTTGTAAAAACCGTCTTTAGGTAATGTGTGGGCATTGCTCCGTGTAATATTGTTATGTTGTGTGGGCATTGCTCCGTGTAATATTGTTATGTTGTGTGGGCATTGCTCCGTGTAATATTGTTATGTTGTGGTGTTGCTGTTATCTGTGCTCAACTGGTTAAGTTGAATGCTGCATTCCTTGTCCGATTTCCTCATATATTTTTAACAACAGTTGATAAATCAACAGTTTTCAAATGGATTTTATCGTTTAGAGATGTGAAGCGATGATTTATTTTAATGAAACACTTTTTACGTGTTGTAGATTGTTCAGTGTATTGTCAAAATGGTGGAACGTGTAACCATAACAACGGAGGATCGTCACATCAATGTTCATGTGCTCCAGGATGGATGGGTGATGATTGCCAGACTGTAGGTATGTATAAATGACATTGTTATTTATTCGTTAATGATGCACTTGAAGACACTATTCCTAATTTTATTTTCACCCAATTTATTACATATCGGAAACAATTGTATGCTTCTTTATTATTTTTTCAATTCATATTATTTATTGGTCGAATCTATTTCCGTTTGATTGGTTTGTCTGATATTTTATTCACCCTGTTCATTACATATCGGAAACGCTTGTATTGCTTTTTATTACTCATTCAACTCAAATTAAATATCGGTCCGTTGTTTTCATAATCATTACATATCATGTGTAAATTGACAAATCCTACTATCATTTGTAACTGTTACCAAATTAAAACATGTTTGTGTATTACAGATTGTTCGGATTCTTCAATACATTGTGAGAATGGAGGAACTTGTAATTCAGTTAATGGAGGTTCATTATTTACGTGTAGTTGTCCTGTTGGTTGGATGGACGACGATTGTAGCACGGCGGGTAAGAAACTAATGTTGAATCTGTAAAGTGTGAGGGAGAAAACTATTTAAATCGTATGGAAACAGAAGAGTACAAGTTATTATATAATACAAAACTGGGAACTTATTAAACTTTATTTTTACTTGTATTCATTGTAAGCGTATTTTGGAATGTGTTCCACAAACAGTTTAATTGTGTACTTTCAATTCGCCCTTCCGACCGGTCTTCCTGATCTTTAACAGCGGGGACTAGAGGAACTAGCTAAGTAAGGTCTTAGCTGCGTTCCATTCGGTCTCGTAGGATTACCGGATTTTGGTATTTCTTTGCGAAACAATGTCACCCTGCTATTTTCAGCGGGGATTTGATTCCTTTAAAAATAGTCTTAAGGTAATGTGTGGGCATTGCTCCGTGTAATATTGTTATGTTGTGGTGTTGCTGTTATCTGTGCTCAACTGGGTAAGTTCAGTGCTACATTCCTTGTCCGATTTCCTCATATATTTTTGATAACAGTTGATAAATCAACCGTTTTCAAATGGATTTTATCGTTTAGAGATGTGAAGCGATCATTTATTTTAATGAGACACATTTTACGTGTTGTAGATTGTTCAGTGTATTGTCAAAATGGTGGAACGTGTAACCATATCAACGGAGGATCGTCACATCAATGTTCATGTGCTCCAGGATGGATGGGTGATGATTGTCAGACAGTAGGTTGGTATATATGACAATGTTGTATATTCTAGATAAATGTGTTCGTTGAATCTATTTCCATGGGTTTGTTAGTCTAGTCTTCCATTACAGCTAAGAAGGTTACAAACCACTAAATAAATTTGCTCTTTAGCTGAAAGTAAAGTGACCATTGTCAGCCCCAGAGTGCAACATATTAAAGTGTATGGACAGTTGATACACATAGATCATTGAAAAGAAGCATGTTTCCACTGCAAAATAAGACAAAAAACAGATCGCCATGTTTAATATAGGAAACATTTTGTTCGTCAAAGGCGGTTCACATATTTTTTAAGACGCGTGTACGGTTTCAATATTGGTTTTAACCTACTCTACTTTTGCTTTCGCAAATATGTCCAAATCTCAAAATGAATCAATTTCACTGTTTCACCTACATGTATACATTGCATTTAAACTCAATAAGATTATTCTAGTTCCATTCTGTCAAGGAATATCACCATTTCCAGTCAAACAGAAGTTTTCGAAAGGACTATTTGAATGTATCCGATATTGGACCGCGTATGTAGTCAGTGCTATTGACCTGAACTATTCATTACATATCGGAAACAATTGCATTGTTTTTTGTTATTTTTTCAAATCATATTAGGTAAAGTATGGGTCCATTGAACATAATCGATTTGCATTACATACATTTATATATCATGTGTAAAATAATAAATCATTCTAGCGTTGGTAGCTGTAACCAAATTAAAACATGTTTGTGTCTTACAGATTGTTCGGATTCTTCAATACATTGTGAGAATGGAGGAACTTGTAATTCAGTGAATGGAGGTTCATCATTTAACTGTAGTTGTCCTGTTGGTTGGATGGATGACGATTGTAGCACGGCAGGTAAGATAGTTGTTCATCATTTACCTGTTTGTCCTGTTGGTTGGATGGATGACGATTGTAGCACGGCGGGTAAGATAGTTGTTTATCATTTACCAGTAGTTGTCCTGTTGGTTGGATGGATGATGATTGCAGCACGGTGGGTAAGATAGTTGTTTATCATTTACCTTTAGTTGTCCGGTTTGTTGGATGGACGACGATTGTAGCACGGCGGGTAAGATAGTTGTTTATCATTTAACTGTAGTTGTCCTGTTGGTTGGATGGACGACGATTGTAGCACGGCGGGTAAGATAGTTGTTTATCATTTACCTGTAGTTGTCCTGTTGGTTGGATGGACGATGATTGCAGCACGACAGGTAAGATAGTTGTTTATCATTTACGTGTAGTTGTCCTGTTGGTTGGATGGATGACGATTGTAGCACGGCGGGTAAGAAACTAATGTTGAATGTGTAAAGTGTGAGGGAGAAAACTATTTAAATCGTATGGAAACAGAAGAGTAAAAGTTATTATGTAATACAAAACTGGGAACTTATTAAACTTTACTATTACTTATATTTCTTGGAAGCGTATATTAGAATGTGTTTCACAAACAGTTTGATTGTGCACTTTCAATCCGCCCTTCTGACCGGTCTTCCTGATCTTATACAACGGGGATTAGAGGAACTAGTTAAGTTAGGTCTTAGCTGCGTTCCATTCGGTCACGTAGGCTTACCGGATTTTTGTATTTCTTTGCGAAACTAGGTCACCCTGCTATTTTCAATGGGGATTTAATTTCTTTTAAAAATAGTCTTTATGATATGTGTGGGCATTGCTCCGTGTAATATTGTTATGTTGTGTTGTTGCTGTTATCTGTGCTCAACTGGTTAAGTTCAGTGCTACCTTCCTTGTCCGATTTTCTCATATATTTTTGATAACAGTTGATAAATCAACCGTTTTCAAATAGATTTTATCGTTTAGAGATGTGAAGCGATGATTTTATTTTAATGAGACACTTTTTACGTGTTGTAGATTGTTCAGTGTATTGTCAAAATGGTGGAACGTGTAACCATATCAACGGAGGATCGTCACATCAATGTTCATGTGCTCCAGGTTGGATTGATGATGATTGTCAGACTGTAGGTATGTATAAAACAATGACTCGTTCCCTCAGTGTTATAGTAAACCCGGACGGCTGGTTAATGTTTGATTTTAGGTTATAATATAGTTCCGTTTTAACAAAATATGAGCGAAGTGTGAGACAAAGGTCAAGTTTAATTTGGTATAACATATTTGATACGACTCCATTTTTGTACATACTTTCAAACTGCATTATGACTTACAGCGTTCATTAAATAAACACCAATGTACTGCATTGTATAATATAACAGAAAAGCTTAAAATGCGATCTCTTTTGACTCGACAAATACAAAGGTATGCCGAACACAGTGGAGATTAAGGGCTGACAGGGACAATAATGTCCCTTAAGTTGAGAAAAAAGGTCCGATAAAATGTGTTCATTGCCGTCGTATTATGTCTAGCTTTTAGAATCAAGACGTTTGATCACTAGAAATCTGGCACCAAGCAAGAAGAATCTTTAACTACTAGTATATAAGATAAGTGTGAATCGGTTCTTAGTCATCGAAACATGTTAATTAAACGATGATTTACGTTAAATTTGTGTTTTACAGATTGCTCGGATTCTTCAATACATTGTGAGAATGGAGGAACTTGTAATTCAGTGAATGGAGGTTCATCATTTACCTGTAGTTGTCCTGTTGGTTGGATGGACGATGATTGTAGCACGGCGGGTAAGATAGTTGTCTATAATTTACGTCTAGTTGTCCTGTCCGTTGGATGGACGATGATTGTAGCACGGCGGGTAAGATAGTTGTTCATTATTTACATGCAGTTGTCCTGTTCGTTGGATGGATGATGATTGTAGCACGACAGGTAAGATAGTTGTCTATAATTTACGTCTAGTTGTCCTGTCCGTTGGATGGACGATGATTGTAGCACGGCGGGTAAGATAGTTGTTCATTATTTACATGCAGTTGTCCTGTTCGTTGGATGGATGATGATTGTAGCACGGCGGGTAAGATATTTGTTCATTATTTACATGCAGTTGTCCTGTTGGTTGGATGGATGACGATTGCAGCACGGCGGGTAAGATAATTGTTTATCATTTACGTGTAGTTGTCCTGTTGGTTGGATAGACGACGATTGTAGCATGGCAGGTAAGATAATTGTTTATCATTTACGTGTAGTTGTCCTGTTGGTTGGATGGACGACGATTGTAGCATGGCGGGTAAGATAGTTGTTAATCATTTACATGTAGTTGTCCTGTTGGTTGGATAGACGACGATTGTAGCATGGCGGGTAAGATAGTTGTTTATCATTTACATGTAGTTGTCCTGTTGGTTGGATAGACGACGATTGTAGCATGGCAGGTAAGATAATTGTTTATCATTTACGTGTAGTTGTCCTGTTGGTTGGATGGACGACGATTGTAGCATGGCGGGAAAGATAGTTGTTTATCATTGACCTGTAGTTGTCCTGTTGGTTGGATGGACGACGATTGTAGCACGGCGGGTAAGATAGTTGTTTATCATTTACATGTAGTTGTCCTGTTGGTTGGATGGATGACGATTGCAGCACGGCGGGTAAGATAGTTGTTTATCATTTACATGTAGTTGTCCTGTTGGTTGGATGGATGACGATTGCAGCACGGCGGGTAAGAAACTAATGTTGAATGTGTAAAGTGTGAGGGAGAAAACTATTTAAATCGTATGGAAACAGAGGAGTAAAAGTTATTATGTAATACAAAACTGGGAACTTATTAAACTTTACTATTACTTATATTTCTTGGAAGCGTATATTAGAATGTGTTTCACAAACAGTTTGATTGTGAACTTTCAATTCGCCCTTCCGACCGGTCTTCCTGATCTTTTACAGCGGGGACATGAGGAACTAGTTAAGTTAGGTCTTAGCTGCGTTCCATTCGGTCACTTAGGGTCACCGGATTTTGATATTTCTTTGCGAAACAATGTCACCCTGCTATTTTCAGTGGGGATTTGATTTTTTGTAAAAAATCGTCTTTAGGTAATGTGTGGGCATTGCTCCGTGTAATATTGTTATGTTGTGGTGTTGCTGTTATCTGTGCTCAACTGAGTAAGTTGAGTGCTACCTTCCTTGTCCAAATTTCCTCATATAGTTTTGATAACAGTTGATAAATCAACCGTTTTCAAATGGATTTTATCGTTTAGAGATAATAATAATTATAATAATAATAATAACGACTTTATTTAAAGTGGATAACATATTTGGTTCTAGACCAATTTTCAATATGGTCCACATCAACATGAAATATATACAATTATGCACAAATATTTACAACAACAATATTAACATCAATACAGAATTTAACAACAATATTATTATGATAATTATGAAAGTCTAGTGAATATCCATATTAAATAATATGTAGTTTAAATAGATACATTAAGTGTCTATGCAGTTTGCATGTAAATAAGATGAGTTCAATGAAAATCCACATTAAATAATATGTAGATTAAATAGAGACACTAAATGTCTAATATAGTATGCAGTGTGCATTATAATTGGATAAGTCCAGTGAATATCCACATTAAATAATGTGTAGTTAATTGACACCTAAATAAGATGTTTAGGTGTATAATAATAGAGTTTACAAGTAATAGTTTTCATATTGTCACCTAAATATGATGTTAAGGTGTATAATAATAGAGTTTACAAGTAATAGTTTTCATATTGTCACCTGAATAAGATGTTAAGGTGTATAATAATAGAGTTTACAAGTAATAGTTTTCATATTGTCACCTGAATAAGATGTTAAGGTGTATAATAATAGAGTTTACAAGTAATAGTTTTCATATTGTCACCTGAATAAGATGTTTAGGTGTATAATAATAGAGTTTACAAGTAATAGTTTTCATATTGTCACCTGAATAAGATGTTAAGGTGTATAATAATAGAGTTTACAAGTAATAGTTTTCATATTGTCACCTGAATAAGATGTTTAGGTGTATAATAATAGAGTTTACAAGTAATAGTTTTCATATTGTCACCTGAATAAGATGTTAAGGTGTATAATAATAGAGTTTACAAGTAATAGTTTTCATATTGTCACCTGAATAAGATGTTAAGGTGTATAATAATAGAGTTTACAAGTAATAGTTTTCATATTGTCACCTGAATAAGATGTTTAGGTGTATAATAATAGAGTTTACAAGTAATAGTTTTCATATTGTCACCTAAATAAGATGTTAAGGTGTATAATAATAGAGTTTACAAGTAATAGTTTTCATATTGATACCTAAAGCAGATGTTTAGGAGTGAAATAACTGAGTTTACAAGTAATAGTTTCATAATTGAATTTACAAGTAATAGTTTTTATATTGACACCTAAATAAGATGTTTAGGAGTGAAATACTTGTGTTTACAAGTAATAGTTTCATATTGACACCTTAATCAGATGTTAAGGTGTACAATAATTGCATTTACAAGTAATAGTTTCATATTGACACATAAAAAATGTGTTTAGATGTGTAATAATTGAGTTTACAAGTAATAGTTTGTGTATTGATACCTTGAGCAGATGTTGAGAAGTATAATAATTGAATTTACAAGTACTAGATTTCATATATAGATGTATAGGTGTATATCAGATGTTTTGTATAGTTTACAACAGCATAATTATTATTATGAAACATTGTATGAATTATAACTATGAAAGTCCAATGAATAACTGATTTTTTTAAATAATGTCATTTAAATAGAAACATTAAGTGTCTGTGTATTTTTCACTGTTAAAACGAATGGCCTTGTGATGGTGCTGAATAGTCTGGATCAGTATATCGGTCGTTGTCGCCTTACATGCATCCATTGGTGTTCTGGCCAGTACCTCTGGGGTGCAAGATAGTATGCATACTGTTCCCTGTACTGCTGATTTGTGTCGCTGTGTTGACCAAATGGAATCAAGTCTTGCCCGTTTTGCCTCATCCAAAGGTTCCGCCTGAGGCTCGCTGATCTAACTGATTGTTTATTGTTCCTTTGTTTTATGACACTTTCATATCGATGTTGATTTGGTGTTTTAGTGGTCCGTTTAGTATCAATAAATTGTTGATTTCTTATTTCTGTCTTAAGTTCGTTTTTCAATTTCATGATTTCTTCTTTCTGGATTTTTAGCTCATGTTTTATAAAATTTATTTCTGTGCTGACTGTTTCAGCAGAAGGGTCCGAACTCATTTCATTGGATAACTGTTCGTTCTGTAAATCGACTTTCAATGATTTTTCCGTATTTGTCTGTTGGAGCTTCTTATGTCCTTCTTTGAGAATCGGTTTTTTAGTATTTTTGACTACATGGCCTTTCTTCGAGTTTAGGCTTGTAGCTTGAAAGCTGGTTTCTGGTATATTGTTGTTCATTTGCTTCTTTGATTTTGATGTGAAGCGATCATTTATTTTAATGAGACACTATTTACGTGTTGTAGATTGTTCAGTGTATTGTCAAAATGGTGGAACATGTAACCATATCAACGGAGGATCGTCACATCAATGTTCATGTGCTCCAGGATGGATGGGTGATGATTGCCAAACTGTAGGTATGTATATATGACAATGTTGTATATTCTAGATAAATGTGTTCGTTGAATCTATTTCCATGGCTTTGGTAGTCTAGTCTTCCATTAAAGCTAAGAAGGTTACAAACCACTAAATAAATTTGCTCTTTAGCTGAAAGTAAAGTGACCATTGTCAGCCCCAGATTGCAACATATTAAAGTGTTGATACACATAGATCATTGAAAAGAAGCATGTTTCCACTACAAAATAAGACAAAACATGGGCCATGTGTAATATAAGAAACATTTTGTTCGCCAAAGGCGGTTCACGTATTTTTTAAGGCGCGTGTACGGTTTCAATGTTGGTTTTACCCTAATATGCCAAAATCTTATTAATATTCAAAATCAGTTTCACTGCTTCACCTACATGTATACATTGCATTTAAACTCAATAAGATTATTCTAGTTCCATTCTGTCAAGGAATATCACCATTTTCAGTCAAACAGAAGTTTTCGAAAGGACTATTTGAATGTATCCGATATTGGGCCGCGTATGTAGTCAGTGCTTTTGACCTGAACTATTCATTACATATCGGAAACAATTGCATTGCTTTTTATTATTTTTTCAAATAATATTAGGTATTAGTATGGGTGCATTGAACATGATCGATTTGCATTACATACATTTATATACCATGTGTAAAATAATAAATCATTCTATCGTTGGTAGCTGTAGGTGGTACGGTGGTCGAGCGGATAGCCTGCTTGACTGCTGATCGAGAGGTCCCGGGTTCGATCCTCGGCCGGGGCACTTGATCATTTCTGAAACGCTTTTCTGTGTTTCCCACCTAACTAGAGATGAACTGGTAAGAAACCCAGAGGTAGTCTCGCGTGTATCGGTGCTATACACCGGGCACGTTAAAGAACCAAGGTGTCTCTTCGGAAAGAGCTAGGGCATCTCGCCCGGATACCTTGTATCACACCACTATCTCTTCCACCTGCTGTCCCTTCGGCAAAAACACAGGACCCCATTGGAAATAAGTGCTTGCACTTTCATGGGTTATCCTTGACCGAGAGGTTTAAATAATTACATACATACATACATGTAACCAAATTAAAACATGCTTGTGTATTACAGATTGTTCGGATTCTTCAATACATTGTGAGAATGGAGGAACTTGTAATTCAGTTAATGGAGGTTCATCATTTACCTGTAGTTGTCCTGTTGGTTGGATGGACGATGATTGTAGCACGGCGGGTAAGATAGTTGTTTATCATTTACCTGTAGTTGTCCTGTTGGTTGATGGACGACGATTGTAGCATGGCGGGTAAGATAGTTGTTTATCATTTACCTCTAGTTGTCCTGTTGGTTGGATAGACGACGATTGTAGCACGGCGGGTAAGATAGTTGTTCATCATTTACCTCTAGTTGTCCTGTTGGTTGGATAGACGACGATTGTAGCACGGCGGGTAAGAACAAATTGTATATAAGGCCAAATTGATCATCAAATAGAAAATTAAGTTGCCCGTGTGAACACAAATCGGAACAAAATGTTGTCCTTGCCGATGAAACTTGACTTTAGAATTTGGAAACTTATCACATAGGAAATTGAATAACGATGGAAAGTCATCGTTGTACGAGTAGTTATTATTCCTTTTTATTGCATGGTAGTGTTTCAGACCTAATCATAAAAAATGATACGTTATGTGACAGTGGTAAACGCATCAATTATCTAACGTTTGTCATACATAAAACGACGGGAACATCAACGCTTGCAAACGTAACGTTAGGTCACTGTCCTTGGTGTTTTAAACTAGGTCATGGGGTGGTAATGCCTCATTTGGTCGACGTTTTGGCATGTGTTTGTGAAACAGGGTCGTCCAGCAGCGGGCCTTTGGGAACTGGGTTCGGTCTTGGCTGAGTTGCATTCGATCTCATGGAAGCACCGCTATTCAATAATTTCTTTGTAAATTTGGGTCATGCTGCATTCGTTTCGGCGGGGACTTGGGTTTGTTTCCTTAGCTTATGTGTGGGCTTGTTTGGTGTAGTTGTGTTGTTGTGGTACTAATGCCTGTGCTCGGCTGGTAAGGTTGAGTGCTGCCTTCCCTGTCAGATTTCATCATAACTTTTTTATCATTTGATACAATGGTGTATATGTATTATGTCATGCGACGTCGAACACGATAAAACACTAAAAACATGTGACACACGAATGTGCTATGGAAACTATCGGTTAACAGGGAGAAGTCATAGTTGATCGACTATTGAACGACTATGACAGACGGATAGATTCCAGGAAAAAATAACAGAAATGCTGACTCAGTTTACCGATCATTTTCATTCTCCTGATCCTGGAAAGTTATTCTCTATAAATAAATTCACTATGCGTATTTAACTCAAACGTGTTAGTTTAGTAAATCTACATGAATTGTTAGTCAATATTAAAATCAGTCCTTACTTATAAAGTATTTTGTTATAGATTGTTCAGTGTATTGTCAAAATGGTGGAACATGTAACCATATCAACGGAGGATCGTCACATCAATGTTCCTGTGTACCCGGATGGACGGGTGGTGACTGTGAATATATAGGTATGTTCTATCGTAACTACTCCTAGAATTGTCCGAGGTGTGCCATTTGATGTATGTTCTATGTTTCTATCAAGGTGCGTGTATCGCGTGACGTTTTGTGCTATCTAAGGTTACCAGAATGTTGCATTGTGTCGATTCAGGCCACAATTTTTTACCCATAAATAGAATTTTAAAGTTGTCACGTGGTACATTCATTCTGTCGATATCTAGGTCACACACATATTGTGATTGTTTTAAATTTAATCTATTATATGATACAATATACATGTTATGTGCATGTTATGTAAATTCTGCATTCATTGGCTTCAAATATCTTGGCATCACATTTTTGTTTCATTGATTTTAGCGATAATGTTTCGGACGCGAAGATAAGCTACATGAAAAAAACACGATTTGCGAACTTTTATATTGAGTTTCCTCAATACTTTCAATACAATCGTTTTGAATTATAATCCTATTATCTATTTCTCACTACATGAACATTGTTGTATTGTGTACCGACCTACTTAGGAAACATGACTCTCAGTCAGAACTTAAGATAATGAATTGATCAGCAACAAACTCCTTCAATCTATAGTTAGTTTTAATTTACAACGTTTCGAACTTAAGCATTTCACTTTATCGTGCTATGTTTGATATTATGTCTTGTATTTGTAGTATGTGGTGTGTTTATGTTATTGTGTCTTGTATTTGTAGTATGCGGTGTGTTTATGTTATTGTGTCTTGTATTTGTAGTATGTGGTGTGTTTATGTTATTGTGTCTTGTATTTGTAGTATGTGGTGTGTTTATGTTATTGTGTCGTGTATTTGTAGTATGTGGTGTGTTTATGTTATTGTGTCTTGTATTGGTAGTATGTGGTGTGTTTATGTTATTGTGTCTTGTATTTGTAGTATGTGGTGTGTTTATGTTATTGTGTCTTGTATTTGTAGTATGTTGTGTGTTTATGATATTGTGTCTTGTATTTGTAGTATGTGGTGTGTTTATGTTATTGTGTCTTGTATTTGTAGTATGTGGTGTGTTTATGTTATTGTGTCGTGTATTTGTAGTATGTGGTGTGTTTATGTTATTGTGTCGTGTATTTGTAGTATGTGGTGTGTTTATGTTATTGTGTCTTGTATTTGTAGTACGTGGTGTGTTTATGTTATTATTATTTTTTTATTATTATACCATATTTATATAGCCCTTTTTTTCATGTATACACACGTTCAAAAGTGCTGTACAATCATGACTAATACATGGTTAAAACAGTTATAATGTACATAGAATATAAAAGTAGGACCTACTAAACCCAGTAGGCGGGGGCTCTACTTAACCCAGTAGACGGGGCTCTACTTAACCCAGTAGACGGGCTTCTACTTAACCCAGTAGACGGGGCCCTACTAAACCTAGTAGTAGGGATCAATTGAAGACAGTTGACGGAGCTCTACTTAACCCAGAAGGCGGGGCTCTACTTAACCCAGTAGACGGGGCCCTACTAAACTTAATAGTAGGGATCTGCCAATAGGTGGATGGGGCTTATAGTCCTGGGAACACGTGGGTCGTTGGGCACAATGATAGGGCGCCAAGTTAATGGGAACATACACAATCAGCATGAATAAGCTCTATTAAAATAGTGCGTTTTCAGCGCTTTCTTGAAGGACGGTAGTGTTTTACTGTCTCTGAGCGCTGTTGGCAGTGCATTCCAGAGTTTGGGTGCAGCAGCTGTGAAACATCGGTCACCGTAAGTCACAGTCCTCGTCCTTGGCACAACTAGAAGAACAGAGTCATTTTGAGACCTTAGCTGTCTTTGTGGAGTGTATACTTCCAACATACTTCTGATGTAGCCAGGCGACTTTCCATGTAGTGCTTTGAAAACATGAGTCAAGACCTTGTACTCTACCCTGTACTGTACAGGTAGCCAGTGAAGATCCTTCAGCACAGGAGTGATGTGATTGTAACGCGGTGTCCGTGTGATGAGGCGGGCAGCTGTATTTTGAATAATTTGTAGTTTATTCAGAATGATTTTCGGGGTGCCACATAGTAATGAATTGCAGTAATCCAGTCTCGATGTTACTAAAGAATTGATAAGGGATTTTGTTGCATCAACAGTTAAGTATTGTCTGATTTGACCTATTTGTCGGATCTGCATGAAACACGACCTTTAGACAGAGTTTACATGTTTGTCCATGTCCAAATGCGAATCCAACATGGCCCCGAGGTTTCTCACCATCGACGTTGGTCTGATCACAGCATCACCAACTTTTACATTGAGATTGTCGACTGAACTGGCATTCCTTTTCGGTACAAACAAGATTACCTCTGTTTTTTTCGGCGTTAAGTTTCAGCAAATTTTCTTTCATCCAGTGCAAGATATCCTTCAGACAAGCTTCAATTCGTTGCAGTGTTTCATCTCGCGAGACACAATCTTTTGGTTTGAATGCCATATACAATTGGGAGTCATCGGCATAGAAATGATGTTGCAATTGATGTTTTCTACAGATTGCACCTACTGGTTTTGTGTACATCATGTAGTTCTTCGGACCAAGCACAGAACCCTGTGGTACACTGTAGTTCATTAGTACAGGTTTTGAAAGTTCTCCATCTATACAGACAGTCTGGTAGCGGTCACACAAATAGGATTTCATCCACTCTAGTGGCTTGCCTATTATACCGAAATGATTGTCAAGTCGGCGTAGTAGGGTGTTGTGATCTATGGTGTCAAAAGCTGCTGATAAATCCAGCATTACCAGGACCGTAGCTTTATTCTGATCTAGAGAGCAAAGGATGTCATTTTGCACACGAAGAAGAGCCGTTTCAGTTGAGTGGAATTTTCTGTATGCTGACTGACGTTCTTCGTGGAGATCGTGCAGTGTTAAATGCTCTTCCAGTCGAGCATCGACTACCTTCTCGAGAACTTTGGAAATGAAAGGTAGATTTGACACAGGTCTATAATTTTTCAGTACATTTTGATCAAGGCCTGGCTTCTTTATCAGTGGTCTTATTCTGGAGCTTTTAAAAGCCTTGGGTACATAAGCACTTTTGAGTGATGCATTGAATATTCTTGTTAATAATGGCAGTAGTTCATTCAAGCAATTTTTTAACAGCCATGTTGGTATTGGATCAAGTTCACATGATTTACTAGGTGATTTATTTATTAGTTTTCGGATTTCATCCTCAGATGTTGGAGAAAATTCTGACAATTGCTCTTTTCCGAACGGAGTTTCGACTTCAACACTGTCGTTTTGTTGGTATGACTGAATAGTGGAGGCTATTTCAGTACGTATTGCTTCAATTTTGTTAATGAAGAAATCACTGAAATCCTGTGCAAGCATTTTAGCAGGTTTACCAGTTGGCAACACTACTTCTTTTTCTTCACCCATCAGATGTTTAGTTATCTTGAATAACCCTTTCTGGTCACGACCACAGGACTCTACCTTATCTGTGTAATAGGATACTTTGGATCGTTTCAACATTTTGTTGACTACCGAACATTGATTCCTATATATTTCATGGTCTATTGTCAATTTAGATTTTCGCCATTTTCGCTCCAATTTTCGTCTCAGATGTTTGGCGTCATGTAGATCTTCAGTGTACCATGGACAGGAGGGTCTTAAAACTATTGTTTTTGATTTTAGGGGTGCATGCTTGTCAATAAGTGATGAAAGTCCATGGGTATATACCTCAACTAGTTCATCAACGTCTGATATGTGCAGCCCACTGCTCATAATATCTGAGGATTCAATGTCTTTTTTGAATTCATTGATATCAATAGATTTTAACTTTCTTAGATTAACTGTTTTTCTTATAGGAGCAGGTTTAGCAGCGCAAGCTTTAAATACTACTGCAAAATGATCACGAGAGGTCTTTCCACTGTTGTCGGGTAGACCGGGATCAGATATTTCTACATGTGAGACAGAAGTGTCAGTGTCTCTTGTGATTACCACATCCAATGTGTGACCAGCCACGTGGGTTGCCTCAGTGACGTGCTGTCGCATGCCGCAAGATTCAAGGATACTTGTGAACTTCAGAGTGTCTAAATTCAATAGATTGTCTAGGTGGATGTTCAAATCCCCAACAACTATGATGTTACTTTCCGTTGTTACAAGTTTGGCCAGAAAGGATGGCCACTCATTTTCCAGAAAAGTACTAGTTTTTAGGCCATTTTTACAAGTTGGTGGTGGTCTATACACAACAGCTAGACGCATAGAATAGTTCTTAATGGATACCGTGCATTCCATGTGCTCAAAAGTAGTGAAATTTTTATCATTAGTAGAAGTAAGAAGTTGAATATTTAATGAAGTTTTGTATACAACTGCAATTCCACCGCCACGTCCACAGCGAGGGACATGTTTTATTTTGTAGCCACTGGGAACAAGCTCAGCAATGCAAGACTTATCAGAGGGTCCCCCAAGCCATGTTTCAGTTAGAGCGACAATATCATAATCATTAGACACTATGTAATCTGAAAGGGCAAGACTCTTGTTTTTGACTGACCTTGGATTTACACAACACACCTTTATATAAGTTTGGCCTTTGCAAACAGTGAGTGATTCACATTTGATCTTAGTCAAGTCATGATGTTGGGAACTTTTGTCGTTTTCAGGATTAGTTCCGAGATTATCGGGGTTGGTTCTGGAATTTTCAGGATTGGTTCTAGGAAATAAAGTTGGTACTAAAGTAGGTATTTCTTGGGGAAGTGTCTGAATGTTTTTTAAATTTACACTATTGTGTCTTGTATTTGTAGTATGTTGTGTGTTTATGGTATTGTGTCTTGTATTTGTAGTACGTGGTGTGTTTATCTTATTGTGTCTTGTATTCGTAGTATGTGGTGTGTTTATGTTATTGTGTCTTGTATTTGTAGTATGTGGTGTGTTTATGATATTGTGTCTTGTATTTGTAGTATGTGGTGTGTTTATGTTATTGTGTCGTGTATTTGTAGTATATGGTGTGTTTATGTTATTGTGTCTTGTATTTGTAGTATGTTGTGTGTTTATGGTATTGTGTCTTGTATTTGTAGTGTGTGGTGTGTTTATGTTATTGTGTCTTGTATTTGTAGTATGTGGTGTGTTTATGTTATTGTGTCTTGTATTTGTAGTATGTTGTGTGTTTATGTTATTGTGTCGTGTATTTGTAGTATGTGGTATGTTTATGTTATTGTGTCTTGTATTTGTAGTACGTGGTGTGTTTATGTTATTGTGTCTTGTATTTGTAGTATGTTGTGTGTTTATGTTATTGTGTCGTGTATTTGTAGTACGTGGTGTGTTTATGTTATTGTGTCTTGTATTTGTAGTACGTGGTGTGTTTATGTTATTGTGTCTTGTATTTGTAGTATATGGTGTGTTTATGGTATTGTGTCTTGTATTTGTAGTGTGTGGTGTGTTTATGTTATTGTGTCTTGTATTTGTAGTATGTGGTGTGTTTATGTTATTGTGTCTTGTATTTGTAGTATGTGATGTGTTTATGTTATTGTGTCTTGTATTTGTAGTATGTGATGTGTTTATGTTTTCTGTTGGTTTGGAAAAACCGTTAAATGCTACCCTGTCCGATTGTCTGATATATTTTATGTATGTAAACTCGTGTAAGGTTGCCATTGTATGAACCCTCGCATGTTTTTTTTCTGTTTGTATTCACAGATTGTTCAGATTCTACAATTCACTGCCGGAATGGTGGACAGTGTAATGTGGTGAATGGTGGAGTTTCTTTCATATGCGCGTGTACATTAGGCTGGATGAATGATATCTGTCAAACAGTTGGTATGTAATGTGATAACATTAAAGAGGAATTCCCTATAACTAGCATATTTTTCTCTACTATCACATCGATGAGCTAAATGTACAAAACACTATCAATTATCATAATTTGTCAGAAGACGGTGTGCGCAAATGTGTCTCTATAATGTCAAAAATATGGTCAAATCACCAGTACTAATTTATCGCTTCTTGCGATCTATTATGATGTGGTCGAAGGGAAACAACTCGTGACCTTTTTGGCACGTTACGGAAAGATATTGTCATTTTTCTCGGTAATTGGTGGGAGCTTTTTGTTGAAGATTTGAGGAGTTTAAGCAATAATGATTCTCATTTAATGTATAATATTCCTGAATCGATTTAAATTATCAAAGTTATACGGAACGCCTCTTTAAAGATGACTGTAAAACATGACAGGTCTATATGAAGCACAGTTAGTCATGGGTCAATCATGTGATTTGTAACGGAGAAAACAAGATACCGCCCGGCATAACCCAACATTGTTTGAGCATGTATGACCTAATTCCCAATTATTGCTATTCATGTATATTTGATGTACTTTCTAATAGAGTTAGAATCTTGAATCTATAGTACCAATGTAAAATGATATATTTTACTTTCTACTCAATATACGTATCGTAGTTCGATACTAACATTAATTTATTATTCTCCTAGACAAAACATGTTTGGATATTGTGCGCGGTACGTTGCCGTCTATTATGTGTACCCAAAATATTACAACCACTGCCTGAATCGGTAGAGTTTAGTTTAACAATGAAATTATTCTGCACATGTGTGTATGATACTTTATATTTGGTTTTACACAGTAAAAGTGGATTCTACCACCGCGTCTCTATATTCTTATCCTTACTGGACTGTAGTAGCAATAATTGCCAGCCAATCAAAGAACAAAAATCAATATAAGGTTTTCACCGATACATTTCCACGTTGCAGTTATTTTATTGACAAACATGTTCTTATTATGTAGATTGTTCAGTGTATTGTCAAAATGGTGGAACATGTCACCATATTAACGGAGGATCGTCATATCAATGTTCCTGTGCTCCAGGATGGATGGGTGATGATTGTCAGACTGTAGGTATGTATAACGATAATCTATAAACATCTGACATACACGAATGAAATATCAATAAACAAGTAAAACATGCAAGCCAAGCAGAAGTACACTACCGGTTTTCAATTATTTTTATTGTTTCTGTTACCATGGTAACCACAATTTATGTCAACTTGAATCTAAAAGAATTGAGATGTACATAATCTCCAAATTGCCGCCTACCCACGTATATCGTTTTATAAACCTAACCAAGAGTATTGACGGGGTCCAGATTTTAATGTATTTTCACTATTTCCTTATATAATGTTTTGCTAGACTGTTCAAGCTCTATATACTGTGTGAATGGCGGTACTTGTATTTCTACAAACGGTGGATATGATCAGACATGTGTATGTGCGTATGGATGGACAGGTCAGAATTGTGAGGAAATAGGTTAGTACAGATGTTTTCATATACCTTCTTATGATGATGATGGGTGGAAAGCATTCTAAAGTGTCCAGTATGTTGGATTACTTATAACTTATAAGTAATAGCATATAAGTAATTCATGACATATGATATTTTAAAGCATTGCTGATACCAGCCGATGTTTGTTATCTACCGAATCAACGTCTGTACCAGTTATCAAGTACATTTGGTAATTAGAGTAAACTTTGGAATGGGATAGTTCCCTTATTAGTATTACTTATTGAATCGACAGTACTTTTCATATATAAGATTATTGAATTGACTGGATGATATAAATGTTTCAGACGTATGTACACCATATGAGGATGCTGATATTGTGTTTGCACTCGATGTCTCTCTCAGCCAGGGGGACTCTGATGAATTTGAGCAGAGGAAATCGTACGTGAAAAACTTTATATCGAAGTTTCCTATTGGGCCTTTGGATTATCGCTTCCAGTTTAGCGTGTTGACTTACTCATCTGAGGTGACTGTTCAGTTTTATTTAGACGGGTATCAGAATATGACAGAATTGCTTGCTGCTATCAACAGTATACCAATAGGACAGCCTTGTGTTAGTTACACCGGAACTATGTTACGAGCAGTTGGAGATGAAATATTCAACTCTTCACATGGAGCAAGACCATCAGTAGAGAAATATCTTGTTGTGTTGACCGACGGATTGTCGTCTGATGTGATGGACACAAAAATACAGGTATATTCTTATAACTTATTCGCCCCTTATGGTATTAGTTAAAGTTTTCTAACCATGTCACTGAAATTCGCACAAATATGTACAGCTTTAGTCGCAAAAAAGACATTTTTTAAAAATAAAAACTTCTGTGTGGATAGTACATCGGATTAACCATCAAGGAAAGCTTGTTAGATATAATAATTAGGGGTTTGTTTAAATTTCTTTTCAAATAGGCAACTTTGGTCAGTGTTTGTTATATCACATTGTCCTGTGTGCACTTGTAGTTTGTATATTTACGTATTGCAGGCCGACTATCTGAGATCTATGGGTGTTAAAACATATGCTGTAGGTACAGGCACTAGTGTGTTACATGAAGAATTGATCGATATAGCAACATATCATAGTCACGTGTTCACCATGGTAACACAAGATGCATTACAAAGTTTGTTACACACGTCAATGTATGGATGCGAAGGTATGATGCATGTACATTTTTGTATAAATATTAATTACGTCATTGTTTCCATACTTTTTATTGTATTGCATTGTAGTAAACCATAACAAAGGAGATAAAACTGTATTAGTCCATACAAGAGTAAAACACCTGAACCAGATAACACAGGGTGCTGTCAATTGGTGTAACCTCATTGTTTACACAGACGTCTTAACAGGCATGTTTGTAACCCATTGGGTATAGATTAACCATGTTTTTGAGCCGTGACTAATTTATGCTGGAAGGTTGATTTGCCCTCAAAGGGCAGGTGTATGGTATGCATTAATACTTAAGCAATAAATGTGATCAATGACAGTAACTAATCCAATACCAAAGATATTTTAACCAGGTATATTAACATACCATGACTTAGAAGTATAACCTTCCGTCACGGCTAAAAATACATGGTTTATTTATACATATATATGAGGACCTGAACCAGATAACACTTCTCATTGTTTTCACAGACGCCTTACCGGTAACAGGCATGTTTGCAACACATTGTGTGTCAAGCAGGAGCATTCTTTCATACATACACACTATAATAATAATATTTTGCGTTCAATTTTGTAGAACAGTTTTTAAATCGCTAGTTACCCCTGTGGTTTTTACGATAGATAACTGAAAATCCTTAGCTGTTTGTCAGGGAAATGTCAAGATTACATACGACATGGCCTGACCTACATGTAATGGTAATATTATGTTTATGTTCCCTTACTGTTACAGATTGCACCAATCAAGTCACAGACGTCGCTTTGATACTGGACGTATCGTCAAGTACGTCACACAAACAACTAGACACACTTATCAAAGCAATGACGTATATTGTTAGAGATTCAAACATGTCTGCTGTACAATTCAGCTTTACAACTTTCTCAAACCATCACACCACCATATACAACCTAAACAATTACACCGATTCTACCGACCATATAGTTGCTATAAACACAAATACCATCACACATTCGGTTGATGTCAGTACAGCTTCGAACGTCTTGACGTACCTGTCTACCGATGCATACTTGTCAAGACACGGCGGAAGGGCAACATCAAGAAAGGTTGCTATAATATCTACGGCTGGAAACTTTACTGATCGTTTAGATGACATTAAAACGCAGGCTGATGCATTAAAAGACAATGGAGTGCTTGTTGTTGTGGTTGGTGTAGGACGTTATGTGAACATGACAAATCTTCTAACCATTGTAGCAGATCCGTCTCTTCTATATGTTCTCGGTGAAGACATGTTCACTGATGTTAGTGTTTTAAAATCTTTGAGAAGTTTGCTAGAATACACTGACTGCTCACAATTTAGTTAAATCTTAAAGTGTATAGAGCTATATTGGACGATATTTAAAAACAAGTTTTAAAAACTGAAAACAATTATACTTTCATATCCATTAGATCATTTGTCGCTGCATTTTTAATAGAAACTCTCTCTGTGATTTGTTGGGCATGCGAACTGTTACTTTTCATACGAAAGTGTTCTAGAACCCCCTATGAAATATAAGAATCGTCTAATTTTCGACGATTGAATTAAAGTATATCAAACCCATCCAAAGTTTTAATTTGCAATTAAAGTAGTCTAGTATCAAACTTAAAACGATGCAAGTAATTATTTTGACATTAACTTACTGTTGGAATATAGCTCTATACACTTAAATACTTATAGCTATCAATTAGATTCATAACAAACAAAGTATAGTTATCCCTTTCTGGCATCAGACTCACAAAGATGCACGGGTTTTGAATGTTATATGGTCAATATTTAAACACCTTAAAAATTTGGAGTTTCCATTGGTCAATACTGACACACTTTCCAGAATATAGACACTAGGTCCAGAGTTTTGAATGTTATATGGTCAATATTTAAACACCATACAAGATTTGGAGTTTCCATTGGTCAATACTGACACACTTTCGTTATCTTTAGTTTTCGTTGGTTAATGTCGACACTAGATCCAGCATTTTGAATGTTCATTTGCTCAATATTAAAAAACCTATATAATTTGGAGTTTTCATTTGTCAATATTGACACATCTTCAAGAATTGTGAGTGTTCATTGGTCAATATTGACACATCTTCAAGAATTATGAGTGTTCATTGGTCAATATTGACACATCTTCAAGAATTATGAGTGTTCATTGGTCAATATTGACACATCTTCAAGAATTGTAAGTGTTCATTGGTCGATATGGACACACCTTCCAGAATTATGAGTGTTCATTGGTCAATATTGACACATCTTCAAGAATTGTGAGTGTTTATTGGTCAATATTGACACATCTTCAAGAATTATGAGTGTTCATTGGTCAATATTGACACATCTTCAAGAATTGTGAGTGTTCATTGGTCAATATGGACACCCCTTCCAGAATTGTAAGTTCTCATTGGTCAATATAGCGAGTTCAATTAAAAGCACTATGTCACCAGAGGAAACCAATTGTGTTCTTAAGATCAATATTTCCAAACATTAAGCCATCAAAATTAAGCAAAAAAACGTTTCCTACTGAGCTGTGGATACAAACATTTGTGATAGTTGTCTTGGGTGTTGCTCAGCTGTCTGGGGTGTGTTGCTCGAAGGACCAATAAGAACTCGTTATTTGGAGGGTGTGTCAATAATGACCAATAAGAACTCACTATTTGGAATGTGTCAATATTGACCAATAGAGCCTCATTATTTGGAGGGTGTGTCTATATTAACCAATAGTTGATCTTCATATACTGTCCCTTGTTGTTGTTGCCATAATATGTCATCCAGTGCGATTTGCTAAAGAATTTTAATGTTATAGCATAGTTTAAACAAGTTTATCATTGTTCCTTTAATAAATGTCACATACCCGTTAGCTGGGTTAGTTAAGTGACAGAGCACTTTATATGTGGGAGGACCGTGTTGTTCTCAGTCACTGTGTCTTATAACTTTAATATGTGTCCATACACTTCAGGTGTATCGTGGCTCACCATATATATATTTTCTTGTACATCATATAAATTGTATAAATACTCTATTACTATTCTTTTTGTAGCTATAGCCTCGTTCTTTGTTCAAATCACTATTGATTATGTGTCATGTTGTACATGAATTGGGCGGAATAAAATGTTATTGTTGTTGTGAAAATGAAAGTATAATTCTGTGGCGATTGAAACAGTAAGTGTAGGATTCTAACCTTAGATATTTTGTATAATGTAAGTCATAGCATTTGCATATATATCTGTACGTTGTATGCTTTCGTTGTTAATTGTATCAATTAACATTTTGCCAATAAATTAGAAGTCAATTTTTTGTTAGTCAGTTTGTTTCTTTCTGTAATAATAATTCAGTATTTTTGTTTCTAATGGTGTAATCCGTGGCATCTCCGGTTTAGTTTGTACATGCATACATTTAGACTTTCATTTGCAATACTTTAAATGCAAAATGAAATTCGAAGTCCTTAGAACAATATGCTAGCAGCATCATCAGTCATGGGCGTAGGATCAGGGGGGGGGCAGGGGGCCAGTCCCCCAATGTCTGGACAGGGGGGGTAACATATCTTTTGCCCCCCCAATAATTCAGACGAAAAGTATAATTGACGACCTAATATATCTCGTTACAGGCAATTTGCCTTTAGTTCTTGGTGAAAACGTATAAAAAAATACACTTGTGACATAAATTGTACTCTAAGCGTCCCACAACCCTCCTATGATATGACTTTGACAGGTTGTCAATTATATATAAATTAAGCCTTTCAAACAAAAGTTTTCACATTAAGCTTCAATCTCAAAATCGAACAATTTAAGTTTGTGCAAGCACTTTTACAATTGGGTTTATGTAAGAACTTAAATTCCCTGTATTTATGTCCTTTTTAATACCAAATAAGATATCTGAGAACGCCTAGAACGCACGATATTGATCCATTGTTAAGAAAATTTGCCCGGGGAATGTCCCCGCCCCCCCGTATACTTGAACAGATTAACTTTCACTTTCCACGTAATTAGTAAAGCAGATGACAAAATAACCATAAAGTCACAGTTACTATATAAATATAGTAGGGCTATGGACGTCAAGAGTACAATTTATGCACGAGTGTATTTTTGTGCAAACAATGGGTGTTGACATATTGTGACATAATGAAATGACTTTGCGAGTGAAGCGAGCAAAAATTATTTTTAACCCAAGTTGCCAAATGTTTGCCCCCCCCCCCAATGTTGAAGACGCTCCTACGCCCATGTCAGTAATATGGATATATCAACAAAACAACGAGTGTTTCATATTATCTTTTAATGGATAGATGAAAATTACATACTAAACATGAACAATTGCGTACAGTCTCCTGTAAAGAGAATGTATAATCTGAAAACACGTTATGTTAAAATAAGTGAACATAGTTGCGAAGATTATTGCACATGTGCTGTATATAGAAGTACAATATAACAAACGGTATATAAACATGATCACTTTAGTAAAGACGCCATGATTCTCTATATATACAATCTAGACATATGAAGTACTCTTCTTCACCACGTTACGATACTCAATACTCAATCGCTGGCCACGGCAATTGCCTGAAATAGAAATAAAATATACTGTGTTAACTTTCTTTCATGTAATTTGCATGGCCCATATGGGGGCATTATCGCAATTTTACAGACAGAGATGAGATATAAGTAATCCGGGTACGATACCCTAGCTAGTTTCGAATAGATTCCTTGGTTCTTTAACTTGCTCGGTGTAGAGCACCGATGCTCACGCGAGACTTTCTCAGGCTCTGGGTTTCTAACCAGTTCAAGTCAGGTGGTAAACACTAAATAGCTTTTCTGAAATGACCAAGTGCCCGGACCGAAAATCTAACCAGGGACCTCTTGATCTGGAGTCAATCGTCTTATCCACTAGACTATCGTTCAACTAACAACAGAAGCCAGAAAGATTTTGTCATACTGGTGCTACAGGAGGTGATTTGAAACAAACAGAATGCTCTTATTGTGATATACTAGTATTAGTATTATACTACCACCGATAGTCAAACTTACCCAATCATAAAATAAAGCCGCGGAGGCACTTATTTTCTTAATACTGTCAGAACTATATTTTGACAAGTATTTCTTTGCTTCCTTTCTTGCTTCAATAGAAATCTTCTCTATATCTAACTCTTTGATTTCCTTCTTTAAGGTCGGGGATGAGATTTCTTTCTTTACTTTGGACCATGTCTGAAATAAATATAATTATTTGCAATTTTAACAAACCTGTATTCGCGTACTATGTATGATACAGATTTACTTGGCTTTTGCAATAAATAATTGTATCATCAAGTTACAATATTGACCAATGAGAGCACATTTTGCAGAAGGTGTGGCAATATTGACCAATGAGAGCACACTTTGCAGAAGGTGTAGTGGTAATATTGACCAATGATCGAGAGCCCACTTTGCAGAAGGTGTGACAATATTGACCAATGGGAGCACACTTTGCAGAAGGTGTGGCAATATTGACCAATGGGAGCACACTTTGCAGAAGGTGTGGCAATATTGACAAATGGGAGCACACTTTGCAGAAGATGTGACAATATTGACCAATAAAAGCTCACTTTGCAAAAGATGTGAAAAATTGACCAATTAGAGCACACTTTGCAGGAGGTGTGGCAAAATTGACCAATAAGAGCTCACTTTGCAAAAGGTGTGACAATATTGACCAATGGGAGCACACTTTACAGAAGAAGTGACAATATTGACCAACGAGAGCTAAACGTTCCTTTGGTTCGCGTAGCTTAATTATTCCTTCAAATGAAACAGTTCAAATATTGAATATTCAAGACGAAATGCTACATTTAATCCTTACCAGCTCAGAATGCGGACGTCCCATAAGTATAAAGGTGGCTGTGAGAACATCTTTAACTCCCTCAGGTGGATTGTTGAAAGATTTAACTTCTGTGATATCCTTCTTATCAACACTACTTTCTATCAAACAACTCGCTGCTGATATCATGGACATTCTACTTGATGGTCTACCATCCTCGTGTGTCTGTCCTTCAGCTTGCATGCTCACTGTCTGATATACTACAATGTTTAATTGACAGACGTTAATTGACGGTTATACATGTAAGAACGAGTGTTGTATATTAATTACATTTTCATTTATCAAGGAGATAATTCCTTCCGTACCCCTCTTAAAATGCACAAGTAGTCAGAAACAGATAACTAACTTAGATAATTCCACAGTACTTTGGACCTCTTTACGCGTACCTAGTATAAACAAGAGCCATGATCACATGGTCATCCCTGCCGAATGAACTTGCTTGTGTATGGGAACATTTGTTTTTTTAGAGCAGAATCATCAATCTAAAAAGTCAGTTTATCTTAAATGGTTTGCAAGATATGCTCCGGACACCAATTATAATAAAAATACTAAAGAGAATATAATTCAAAATGTAAGACAGAAAGATTTATGGTTTTAGGTCACTGCACTTCTCGAAGTTGTCATCTATTTATATTCCAAGTTTCAAGTCCATATCTTAAACAGTTTTAGAGATACGCTCCGAACAAAATATTATTATACAAATACTAAATGGGAGATAATTCAAAATTGAAAACAGACATAGTTAAGGTTCTTGGTCACTGCACTTCTCCAAGTTGTCATCTATATATATTCCAAGTTTCAAGTCAATATCTTAAACAGTTTTAAAGATACGCTCCGGACAAAATATTATTATAAAAATTATAAATGGGAGATAATTCAAAATGGAAAACAGACAGAGTTATGGTTATTGGTCACTGCACTTCTCCAAGTTGCCATCTATTTATATTCCAAGTTTCAAGTCAATATCTTAAACAATTTTAAAGATACGCTCCGGACAAAATATAATTATAAAAATACTAAATGGGAGATAATTCAAAATGGAAAACAGACAGAGTTATGGTTCTTGGTCACTGCACTTCTCCAAGTTGTCATCTATTTATATGTGACTGCGCCTGATAAAAGGGGGCTTATGGCAAAAATTTGACATTTTTAGTTTTTATTATTTCTGGAAAGAACACTATCATACGGATATAGAATTGAAAAAAATGGACGAATATCTCAAGTCGTTCCGATTTTATGGAGGTTTTAATAAGACAACTAGTTGCTTTTTTGGTGAAAGATCTACAAAATTAGTGTATGTGTCAATTATGAAGAAGTAGGGTCAGGGAAGTCAATATTGGTTTCATGTCTCCGACTTTATGGAAATGGTTTAATGTATTGTCAAAACATCACTTCAAATGTTTTGCAAAAACATATTTTTGAAAAATAAAATTAAACTGTTGCCATGGCAACAAAAAAGATCGTTTTGCCAAAATATTGAAAAACAACACATTCTTAAAAAAATTTGTGACACAAATTAGTTTTATTCCACATAATGTTCATTAAATTTATAACATACCTTTTCTAAAATTTGGTTGTCATGGAAACAGTTAAAACAATGATAAAACACATTTTGTGCCTTAACTTAAAATTCAACTTCACCATAGAGATTTAACAACTACAATGCTTAAATTCACATTCCTATGGAACAGAAGCTTTTTCTTGGTATGGCATTACATCATTTTAAAAAATAGTTGTCTGAAATGTTACCATGGCAACTAAATTATTTTTCACAAAAATATTAAAAATCAATTTTTCACAATCTTGAATGCAAAAAATAAAGTTGTTTCCAAAGAATGATGAGATGTTTCTCTTTTTGTACAAATATTTTCTGGTTACCATGGCATGCTTGAAGAAATTATTAAAGGTGCAGGTAAAATATCCTTCTCTTGTTTGCATAACGGTTTCATTGCTGTGAGGGAGTATGCTGTGCTTCAAATTTTTGTACCACTGAAGAGGCAAGTGGTTTGCAGTATAGTCATAGTCTAACATGATCAGTATTTCATAATGTGTTTTGTGCATTGTCATTCTAATTACAAGGTATTGTTTGAGGCCAGTAGTTAATTCAGTTAACCAACTGACAGCCTTACTATTGTATACTTCAATGGGGTGTTAATAGAACACTGACTGTGACATGCACATGTTTGCCTCTCATGCGAAATAGTACACCATCAAAAAAGAGGGCCAATGTGGTACTTGGTTATCTTTAAGGTAAACTGAGTGGCCATTCTTCATAAGAATTACAAAAATCCCAAAATGCTGCCTCTACTACATGCACTTTTTTATTCAAGATAAGGCTGGGTGAGTGACATCTAAAAGCTGTACATATACATTTAGTTGGAGCATGATAATTCAACATGCCACTTTTGACAATTTTTAAAACACATGTAGTGTAATGTTTCTAGTCACAGGAAATCCATGTACATGTATACCAGTCTACAAGTACTATGAAGGATTTAATGATTACAGATATATTACAATGAAGTAATTAATAAAATAATTGATGTGCTATTTTGTGAGGACCTAGCGTAAAAATTGACCATACATAAATGTAAACATAAATTATACTTAAAAGTGCACAGAGCAGACAACACAGTTATAAATAAACACAAATTTATTGCTGGCAAATTAATACAGTGGTAGAAGTCAAGTGAAAACAGTGAAATCAGACAATTTTTATCTTCCATTCATAGATTCTTCTTCCCTAGTACCGTTTCAGCTGAAAATATACCAAAAATTAACACATAATTATAATTTTCTGACATATACATACATGTCATTATTTGCATAACAAGTTTCCAACTGAAGGGGACTATAAGTTTCCTTATTACTTTTTAAAATGTATTATTGACTCCATGGGCTCTAATCAATGACTTGATTATTGATAGTGTATAACTGAAATTATAGAAGTTTTTCCGAATCTTACATAGGCATATTATATGTATGTTATAATGTAAAGGGATTAGAACTTTAAAAATAATATAAATGTATGCAGTATCTATAGACATTAAGCTAACTTTGTATGCAATACCAATTTACCTTTCAATGGTGGCATGTGTCCTGAATACTTTTTGTTAGTTGTTAGGTGTTTATTCTACCATATCTTTTTATACAATCCCACTGTGTGATAAATTCCCATAAGACATAAGCTACAAGCTACTCATACATCCTCCTCTGCAAAAAATAAAAGTCAATTAGTAAATAATAAGTTAAACCACTGTCTGAATGGTGACAAATAAATGCATAGCAGACCAAAAAATACAGTAGTTTGAAAACAGTGGCTGTTATGATAGTGAACATGTATAATCAGTTGGATGACTTATTAGGATAAACCAACAAACTAACTTTTATACAATGCACCTTCCAATATATGGTATTCTTATTGATACCACATACCCAACTTGAAATTATATATGATTTGGTCATAATATGTTAAGAAGATCAATACATGTATGAAATTTGAACAGTTGACTTGAACCAGGCTAGAATGAACATTTAAATATGCCTACATAAGGATATGAGAGCAAACACATGATATTTAATCAAGCCAAGAAATTGCAATAAAAACTTACACTAAAGTTAATATTTAAAATTTAATATAATGTGAGATAGTTTATGTGTGAAAATTGCAAATTTGGATGAGTCTGGAAGTGTTAAATGAGAGTAGAAAATAAAATGCTATTTCATTTCTTTGACATAAGTATTAACCCAAACCAATAATTACAAGTATAACATACAACCAGTATTGTACCACACTTAACTAACTACTAAGGAGCACTGCATGTTTAGTTGCACATCTACACAGTTGAAATTTATGCTATAAAATTAACCAACCTAATTCATTTAATTTCACAAAGAAAACTCGGGGGGGGCTACAAAATGTACATGTATGTCTGTGCTAAGACATGTACTGAATGAATCTGAATTTAACAACTAAACAGACAATGTTCATATGTAGTTTACAGTTATTTAAGTCAATTAGTGTGGTACAGTTCTGAATGTAGCACCTTGAAAACAGAGTAGGGAGGAGTGTAGTGTCAGCTTGTTATACATGTATTGTTTAAAACGTACATTTATGTAGAGTGACTGTATTAAAACATTTATGAGCTGAATTCTGAATTTCAAGCATTCATCAACACAACTTATTACCTGTACAGAATGGAAGAGTATATCAACACGATGTGCTAGAAATTCTCCATACAGAATCCACCAACAGTTCATCATCCATTCAATGTGTCAGATAGTTCAGCCATTTCATGGGTTTATAGGTTGATCTACAAATGAATTAAACAAATAACTTCATGATTCAATAATAATTATGTTCAATTCATTATCAGGTCCATAAAAATGTCAACGTACAGTTCGGAAACAGATTAGATAAGACCATCTACATAAATTCCAGAATGTGTTTACTGAGTACTGCTCACATTTAGCGGAGTACGAAAGTTTTGAGGTCGAAACCATTTACATTTATTGGCGATTCATAAGACTTCCTCTGCTGGGTAAAAGCTTTATGCAGCAAGCCTGCCTGATATTGTTATGTTTTAAATCATGTTACAGCCTCAAAGATTATGCCTACCAGTCTTAAAACATCGATTAAACCCGTAAAAGTCGGTATGACTAAAATACGAAACGAGGATTTTTGGCGCAACGAGGCGAAACGAGGCGAAACGAGGATTAAAAATCGATTTTATTGGAATTACAGTTATTATTTGTTACAAATATTAATTTCCAAATAAATGAATTATGTATTCGGATAGTACTAACTTGTTTCTTTCAATTAATGATCACATTCCTTTTAAATAATCTAATTTGAAGCCTCCTTTCGCCGACCATAGACATTGAAATATCAGCGAAAGGAACTTTACCTACCCACCAGCTATGTCATAGCCTCCTTTTGCCAGTTGTTGACAATAAAATATCAACGAAAGGAGCCATTTATGTCATTAAATAGATCTACTGGTCTCTTTTCGCCGTCGGTAGAATGTAAAATGTCGGCGAAAGGAGCTTTAGCTATCAACTTAGTTATACTCTAGGCTCGTTTCGCCGACCGTAAACCACGAGCTCTCGGCGAAAGGAGCTTTATCATACCAACTTAGTTATGATTTAGCCTCGTTTCGCCAACGGTAGAATGTAAATTGTCGTTGAAAGGAGATTTATCATACAAACTTAGTTATATGATGATCGGCGAAAGGAGCTTTAGCTATCAACTTAGTTATACTCTAGGCTCGTTTCGCCGACCGTAAACCACGAGCTCTCGGCGAAAGGAGCTTTATCATACCAACTTAGTTATGATTTAGCCTCGTTTCGCCAACGGTAGAATGTAAATAGTCGTTGAAAGGAGATTTATCATACAAACTTAGTTATATGATGATCATTTATATGACTGTATCCTTTCGCCGCCCGTAAACATTGAAATATCGGCGAAAAGAGCTTTATCATGCCAGCTTAGTTATGTTATAGCCTCATTTTGCCGACGGAAGAATTTACAATGTTGGATGGCGAAAGGAGCTTGTAGTTACATTATAACATCATTTCTCCGATGGGGATATAAAATATCGACGCAGACGATAGACTTGAAAACGTAGTTAGAATGTTGGCTAAAATATTGGCGAAAGGAGCTTAATCTACCAAGTTCTATAATAGCTATGAATAGCATGAAATCTATTTTATAGATAGATAATATATATATTAAGTAAGTATGTACGAAATTGAAGAGATACAATGTATAAAAAAAAAATATTCTCGTGCATGTCATAATATTCACAAAATTAAATTCTTCTGTTCTAATCATTCAATCATCATGATTGACAAATGCAACATTCCTTTCGCAAACTGTGTGTCATTATTTTAATTGGATTATCGACGATAATTAGATTAACAACTGTAATTGGATTATCACATGTAGCCACGTGTCAAGTCACCGACTGTTTGTTATATAGATCCAATTATCGAGATGTCGTCTTTGTATTGAAATTGTTACAAGTCACCGACCATGGATCACACCTTTTGTTTTTGGAGTAGGAAATGCCAAGGCGCTGTATTTTCAAAGAATCGGCGCGATTGATGTGAGTGTAAGGCATTACAGGTAATTATTTTTTACTCACAATTCCTAATTAGTATAAGTAAGAATATTCTTCCTCATTATTACATAGCTTCTTTAATGCTAATTCATAACGTTTCTCATGAAATTCAAAAAGTGCCTTTCAATTGGACGAGCAACAATGCGGAGAGCGCAAATCATGTGCTGAAATCGGCAACACATTGGAAGTTAAGTGCCATGCCCGATTTCATAAATAAATGGACAGAAATTGTTGTCGGTGAACGCATTGAAAGAGAACGGGCAATCAGAAATATGGGGAATTTTAAGCTGTCCAATACACACTTGCACCATGGTACATCAATAATGACATGGTCATCACTTACTGGGGACAGCAAGCTACGAAACTAAAACGCCTACGATCCGACCATGGTAAATTAGGAAACACTGTTACATCAACCAACGGACTTAGAACAGTTATTAAAACTCCATCAGCCGGAAAGAAACCGAACCAGGTCAAAAGAAAAAAGTCGGAAAGAACAAGAACACCACATAAACGCCCGCGTATTGTTGAATAAAATAAGTGTAGACTTTCATCGGTATGTTTAAGCTGGGATATTCATAAGCGTTGCTTCATTTAACGGACTGTTTGTAGAATGGGGGGATGGGCCATGATAAGGGTTCCTCCACGTTGGTATGGTCTGGATGCCATTTATTATCATATCCATTGCATTTATAATGTTTAATTCATAATTTACAACAAAAAAACAACACACGCAGTGGTTATGGCAATAAATGGTAACTGAACACCCTTCAGGTAAATTAGTTGGTATGAAGAAAGTTAGTCAACGACTGGTAGCTGCTGCTGCATACAAGTATACTAATATCAGGTTAGACACTATGTTGATATAATAAAGCTCGTTTCGTCGATATTTTACATTCCACCGTCGGCGAAAGGAGTATATAGCATCACTATGTAAATATAATAAAGCTCGTTTCGTCGATATTTTACATTCCACCGTCGGCGAAAGGAGTATATAGCATCACTATGTAAATATAATAAAGCTCGTTTCGTCGATATTTTACATTCCACCGTCGGCGAAAGGAGTATAAAGCATCACTATGTAAATAATTTTATTATTATTATTAATATAATAAAGCTCGTTTCGCCGATATTTTACATTCTATCGTCCGCGAAACGAGTATATAGCATCACTATGTAAATATAATAAAGCTCGTTTCGCCGATATTTTACATTCTATCGTCGGCGAAAGGAGTATATAGCATCACTATGTAAATATAATAAAGTTCGTTTCGCCGATATTTTATACTTAATGATGATATAATACGTCATAGATGATTGATAAAGCTCCTTTCGCAGATATTTTAAAATACACAGTCGGCGAAAGGATGGTATTACAGTACATAACAAAGTTGGAGCTCTTTTCTATATAATTTCAAAAATTTCTTTTCATATTTTATCAAATTATAAAAGTCGATGTCAAGGTTTGCATTTATGTCTCTAAATTCATACACTTCCGGTCACGTGAATATGGCGGACATGAAAATTTGAAGAAAATAAGAAAATTATCATTTTAAACTACAGCCACGAAAGATCAAAACAAGAAAGTGTGTATTATTGGACAATTGATGGTATGTTATACATATGTCTGATGTTCGTATCAAAAAGAGGCGTAGGAGGCGCACAAAAGGATCAAATTCCGACGACACTTCTACAACAAAGGAACAGGTAGAATCCAATATGGCGGATAACGCGAAAATTAATAACACTTTACCTGTAAAGCCTCCTGATGTAACAACTTCAAGTGTCTCAACTCCTGAACAGACAGGTCCATCAAACAGTACGAATTCTGTCTTTAATTTTGGAAACCTTGGTGATCCAGCAGTAAATCCGTTTTTGGTATATACTCAACCGGACCAACCGGCGAAGATGGATGCTCCTACATATCATAATCCAAATCCAAATCAATCACACATGATGCCAATGAATACTGAATTAAATTCTAAAATAGACATTATCCTGTCGAAAGTTTCAAAACTTGATGAAATTGAAAAGCAGCAAGCCACTATAGTCAGTCGGCTGAATATGATAGACGCTAAAATACTCGACAACAAACATTTGATTACGAATGCTCAAAGTAAAATCAACGAAATTGAAAGTACCACTTCTTTTCTTAGCCAAGTGTATGACAATGTCAAAACCAGCAATGAAATGTGTAACACAGAAATAAAAAAGTTACAGGGTGAGGTAAAAGTTTTATCTACAGCAAACATGAACTTATCAAAAGCTAACAATGAACTAGCAGACGACATATTAGATCTAAAATGTAGATCTATGAGGGACAACATGGTATTTCTTGGAATTCCTGAGTCGACCAGTACTTTCGTACCAGTATCAGCACCGAATATGGCAACCAACGCATCTGAATCTGCAGGCATCTCCACACCCGTATCACAACAATCCATGGAAACCAACTCATCACAACTAGGGGAGGTAAATGCTTCGGCAAACGCGTCAAATGGCTCTTATGCTAATGCTGTTTCCGAGAATTGTGCGGAAAAAGTGTTCTCGTTCTGTGAACAAGTGCTCAAAATTCATGATGCCAAATCAAAGTTAAAAATAGATCGTGCTCATAGATCCCCAATCAAACCGATACCTGGTAAAACACGAGCTATCATCGTAAAATTTCTGGACACCGATTCCAAGCTACATATAAAATCAGCTTTGAGAAACGTTTGGCTAAACAAAACCCCTTACGCAGTTTTCGACCAACTGCCGCGTGAAGTACAGGATCGCAGAAAAGCGCTACTTCCAATACGGGACCAAGCCAAGAAGGAAGGGAAACATGTTTCACTTGTCAGAGATAAACTGTACATTAACAATCAGCTGTACGTACCCAACAATAATTAGGACAGGCGAGGAGAGTGTGACTTATCCTTTCTAGCCTGGAACGTTGAGTGCCTTAGTAAATGTTTATCTGACACTGACTTTGTAAATTTTGTATCAAATTATGATTTTGTATTTTGTTCTGAGACATGGCAAACTGCATACGATGTATACAAACTGAGTGGTTATGAATCCATCAGTGTACCTCGAAAAGAAAGTGTGACTGTAAATAGAAAGAGCAATAGAGGTCATGGTGGTGTATGCTTATTTGTTAGGGAAACATTACTTAAAGGTGTTGATATATTAGATAAAGACCCGGATGGGTTTATTTGGTTAAAACTAAACAAAACTTTTTTCAGTTTAGAGTTTGATATATGTATTTGTTTTGCTTATATTCCTCCTAGTGAGTCTGTGTATTTCAAATCGCACGATATTGGGTTTTTTGAAAAATTAGAACAAAATGTACGTAAATATTCTGATGTTGGTAAAATTGCTTTAGTTGGTGACCTAAACGCACGGACTGGTGTGCGCAATGATTTTACCGATTCTCCAAATATGTTTGATAGATATATTGATGTTATTGATGGGCAAGGCCATGACAATACTGACAATGTACTTGGTAATAGAACTAGCGAGGACAGCATCTGTAACTCGTCAGGTTTAAAATTGCTAGAGTTATGTAAAAGCACCGACATCAGAATATTAAACGGTCGCATGGGTGAAGACGACGGATTGGGGTTGTACACCTTTCTTTCTTCATTAGGTAAAAGTGTGATTGATTACGCACTTACTTCTGTTGACTTGTTTCCATTAATTTCCAATTTTATTGTACATGATTGTTATACATTTTCCTCACATGTCCCCATACAAATGAACATATCTGCAAAATTTGAAATGCCGAATCAAGATATTAATTCCCACATTGTACATAAACTTAAATGGGATGCGTCCATAGTTGACACATTTAATAATACATTAATCCATGAACGCCAAAGATTAGATAATATTGTATCTAGTATCATATCTAGCGATGTTGACATTTCCGATGGAGTTCGAACTTTTGGAAACGTACTGTATGATTGCGCGTTTAATACATGCGGTGTTAGTCGTAGAATATATGACACCAACTGTGTATCGGCAAACACAAATCACGTGAATCCGTGGTTCACGAATGAATGTAAAACTGCTAAAAGTGATTTAAATCGAGCTAATAAACAATATCGGAAACACCGAACACATGCGTATTCGTGTATTGTCATTGACAAACGAAGGTATTATAAGAGGGTTAAACGCCAAGCAATAGCGCGATATAAAAATAAACAAAAATCGGATTTACAGCACGCTGCCAAGAATAACCCAAAACGATTTTGGGATCTCATACGAAAATATAAGAAAACGAATAACAAAAAAAATAACATTACAGCTCAGGAATTTTTTATCCACTTCAAAGAGTTATTTTCAGAAAACGACATTTTTGTTGATGAGAATGTTGAAAATGACGTAAACGGAAACGATTTTAACGATGTGAATATAGCCTCCCTTGACATTGATTTTTCTATCGATGAGATAATTAAGGCAATTAGTAAGCTGAAAAGAAATAAAAGTTCTGGCGAAGATAAACTAATCGCAGAAATCTTTATTGATTCTAAACATATTATTGCTCCTTCGTTATGTAAACTTTTCAACTATATATACAATAATGGTGTTTATCCTGAAACGTGGACCCGTGGTGTCATAGTGCCAGTTCCGAAGAAGGGAGACATAAACAATGTTGATAACTATAGAGGTATTATGTTGACAAGTATTTTTTCAAAACTATTCTCCTTATTGCTCGATTTCCGTGCTAATAGATTCATTGAAGAAAATAGTATTCTTACTGATTGCCAATTTGGCTTTAGAAAACAAAAAAGCACTAAAGATTGCATTTTCGTTTTACAGAGCATAATTAATAAAGTAATTCATAATGAAAAGAAAAAACTATACTGCGCATTTGTTGATTTTAAAAAAGCGTTCGACACAGTTTATAGAAATGGAATTTGGTACAAGTTGATGAATAGTGGGTTTTCGTGAAAATTTATTAAAATGCTTAAATCTATGTATTGTTCTGTTAAAACATGTGTCAAAGTAAATGGAAATCTATCAGATTATTTTGATAGCTATATGGGTGTCAAACAAGGCGAAACGTTATCACCATTACTATTTATTATGTTTATTAATGATATGGAAGAAAGCCTTAATGATGTTAACGCTGATATTATATCTCTGAATGAATTACAAATATTTATGTTACTTTTCGCTGACGACACGGTGTTATTTTCGTATTCTGTAAATGGATTACAAATATTATTGAACAATCTGAAACGCTACTGTATTAAGTGGGATATAACTGTAAATACAACTAAGACGGTTGCTATGGTTTTCAAACCAGGTACCAGAATAGAAAATTTTGATGTATATTATAATGATTGTAAATTAATTGTTGTCAATAGGTTTGTCTACTTAGGCGTAACTTTATCCTCAAATGGTAAATTTTACAATGCTCAAAAAGCTATGTCTGAACAAGCACTACGTGCTATTTATACATTAAATTCTCTATTCAAGCATGTAGCACTAAATGTGAATGAAAAAATTAAACTATTTGATACAATGATCATACCAATACTTAATTATGGTGCAGAAATATGGGGGTTCCATAAATCACCAGATATAGAAAAAGTCTATATTAAATTTCTAAAGCAAGTACTTCATGTAAGACCACAGACCACGAATGCAACTGTATATGGAGAGTTAGGAAAAATTCCACTAGATATTTTAAGAAAAGAACGAATTTTAAAATATTGGTGTAAAATTATTAATACTCCTGGTAGCTTGGTACATAAGGCTTTCATGCATCAAAAAGAAACAAATGATATCTGGGTCAATAATGTAAGAATATTGTTAAACAATCTTGGTTTTACGTATCTATGGGATATCGAGGGACCGATATCAATTACACAAATGAATAATGTCATAGAAAGACTGTATGATCAATATTATCAGAGTTGGTATTCTTCCTTAGACAATCTTCCAAAATTGAGTACTTATAGAACATTCAAACATACTATTGGTATGGAAAAATATCTGAACTGTATAAAGAATGACAATCACCGAATTGCATTAACAAGGATGAGATGTTCAGCTCATAAATTAGCTATTGAAGAAGGTCGATTCAGAAATATAGATAGAAATAATAGAAAGTGCTTATTCTGTAATATGAATGTTGTAGAAGATGAATATCATTTCATTCTTGTATGTCCTTGCTTTCGTGATATTAGGAAAACATGTTTACCAAATTATTTTTGCCACTGGCCAACAAAACAAAAATTTATCAACCTGTTGTCGTCTTCTAAAACCAAACTTATTAATATGCTTGCTAAATATATATATAATGCGAACCTTCTACGTGAGTCTTTATCGACTTAAAATAATATTATTATTGATCATATATAGAAATTTTCCATTGTTAGATTGTATCGAGAAATATACGCTGTCATATAACAGGATTACTATAAAACGTTCTTTATAAATGTTGTAAATTGTAATAATTATTTTGTACTATGTATGCCTTGTAAATACCATGATGATTGCAAATATTATATTATGTAACATGATGCTTGATGATTGTATACATGTATATATGCTTTATATAACATGATGATTGCAAGTGGTGTGGTTGTGTGTGTGTGGGTGTGTGCGTGTGTGGGTGTGCGCGTGTGTGTGTGCGTATCTGTGCGTGTGAGTATCATACTCTTCTCTTTTATGTAATTTATGCCGCCTTATATGGCGAAGAATGTATGTTAATATGTTCATATGCCAATTAATTGAATTGAATTGAATTGAATTAAAAAAATGCAATTATATCAATTAGAAACCATTACAAAAAGCCATTATTATTTTTAATCCTCGTTTCGCCTCGTTGCGCCTCGTTTCGCCTCGTTGCGCCAAAAATCCTCGTTTCGTATTTTAGTCAAACCCCGTAAAAGTTATGGTTGCTATAAACAAAACATTCACTTCCGGGTGGGTCGGTTTATTTTTAGAAGTCTTCAATGATGCAAATGACTAATAACCAAGCCGCTAATGCATGGTAAAGTATGACAGAACTAATCTTTAATCTAACTTACCTTCAAGTAAACAAGACTCATGCTGAAACATAGTTGAAATACGTAAAACTTTACAACAATCTTTCGCACACCAGCATCGCGTGGATTCAGCAGCAGTGACTGAGTTCAAAGGTCGTATGACGATTTTTGATGACGTATTCAAGCGGATAAAACCACAACAAGCCGTATCACGGTATTATTTTGTCCGTCAACAATTTTTAAGGGTGTAGGTGGGGTAATTTCGTTTTAATCATGCAAACAACGACACCATCATGCTCACAAAACGTGATTAAAAAGTAACGTCGATAAATTGACGTTTTTCTCGGAACGACGTCAGAGTCAACAAGCCCCCTTTTATCAGACGTCGTCACATATTCCAAGTTTCAAGTCTATATCTTAAAACGTTTTCGAGATATGCTCTTGACAAAATTTGTGAGGGATGGACAGTCGGACGGACGGCGGACGGAGACTATTACCATATCCCTATCGATTTTTTTTTCGTCAGAAATAAAACATGTAAAAAGACATTGACTAATAACTGAAAAACTTACCTTAATAGGTAATATTAGTTGTTTCCACCTTACAATCTATTTCCTGATTGAATCCAATGTTTAATCTACAACTCCTTATATACTCTCTCTCGCACCTTATAACGGACAAACAACAGGATTTATTTCACAATACACAAGTACACGTAGTTTAAGCTCTTAAAATACATGATATCTAGAACATTTATTGATTTTATAGACTACAAGTATTTAGTACAATTATGATTTAGTCATTGAATGGGGATTTTACCAATGTTAACCCAAATTTACCTAAATCGATATGTTCGAATATATATAATTCTATATATAGATATAATGATACATGCAAATCGATAGCGTATTGGTGACTCGTAAAGTGCGCCCACGATATAATTGAGAAAAAATGGGGATTTTTTTTTTCACAGGACCTGAAATAACATAATTAAATATGCAGAAAAAAATCCAATTTAATAGTATACATATATGTATCCTCCATGCATGATCTATCAGCGATATTAAATACAAAACTGACCACGTTGGGCGCCATTGTTACGGTTCATAAAATCATATAACCAGGACGGGGTTCGAACACGCGACCTCCCGCTTGCAAGTCATGTGCTCTACCAACTGAACTACCCGGGCTGACGACAGCATAAGTAATTGTACCAGTCCTGTGACATCTGTTTTCTTTCGCAATCAGTAAAACCATCTTTGCGAACCGATCAAACTGATTCATGTTTTAAACCCCACATTATTCTTCATGCTTGGCGATATTACAGGGTTTCTGTGTAAAATATATTAATTTTCGCAAAAAAATATTTAAAAAGGTCCAAACTTCTACAGGGGGTGAAACTTGGTGTTTCTATTCTTGATAAATCGTATCAAACCTTATCCCATTGTATATGAACCTTTTTAGAATTATTTGCACTCATATGAATAAACAGATTTGTTCAATACGAAGGCTATCTATTTTTAGATTACAAGATTAAAACGACACTCATAAAACTCCGCAAAACGTGTCCGACTGTGCTCGGTTCTATTCGATTTGTATGCTGACTTATTATATACCGTTATCTCCGGACTTTTACGAATTCTGCAAGGAGTCTCACTTTAATCTGGCAGGACTATACCTATACATTGTGCATCATGTTATTACTTAATGTTAAAAGTGTACAGGGAATTTTACAGGTGACAAGCATGGGGAAATCCCTTTCAATGACCAACAATTCAATAGGCACGTGATAATGGTTCTATTTGATGGTCTTATTTATCCTCACCACCCGATAATCCATATCGGCGAGGCCCCCAGAAGAGTTCTTAGACTATTACTTTTAGTACTGTTAGGTTGTTGGGGGATAGTGCATGATACAGAAGATGCCCCAATTCCAGATGCATCCCTGGTTCTTTTACATGACAGGTGTATAGCACCCATACATGGGACCTCGGTTTAAAGTCTCATCCGAAAGACTATTGGACATATTGGTATATCCGACATATATTAAAGATGTCTGAATTCACTACATCCATCCATTGAATGCTCACTGTACAGTATAGTGTGGCTAGGGATATTGTTAGGTTTACATTCATTGAATCCTCGCAGGACAGTATAGTGTGGCTAGGGATATTGTTAGGTTTACATTCATTGAATCCTCGCTGGACAGTATAGTGTGGCTAGGGATATTGTGAGGTTTACATCCATTGAATCCTCGCTGGACAGTATAGTGTGGCTAGGGATATTGTTAGGTTTACATCCATTGAATCCTTGCTGGACAGTATAGTGTGGCTAGGGATATTGTTAGGTTTACATGCATTGAATCCTCGCTGGACAGTATAGTGTGGCTAGGGATATTGTTAGGTTTACATCCATTGAATCCTCGCTGGACAGTATAGTGTGGCTAGGGATATTGTTAGGTTTACATTCATTGAATCCTCGCAGGACAGTATAGTGTGGCTAGGGATATTGTTAGGTTTACATCCATTGAATCCTTGCTGGACAGTATAGTGTGGCTAGGGATATTGTTAGGTTTACATCCATTGAATCCTCGCTGGACAGTATAGTGTGGCTAGGGATATTGTTAGGTTTACATCCATTGAATCCTTGCTGGACAGTATAGTGTGGCTAGGGATAATGTGAGGTTTACATGCATTGAATCCTGGCTGGACAGTATAGTGTGGCTAGGGATATTGTGAGGTTTACATCCATTGAATCCTTGCTGGACAGTATAGTGTGGCTAGGGATATTGTGAGGTTTACATCCATTGAATCCTCGCTGGACAGTATAGTGTGGCTAGGGACATTGGGAGGTTTACATGCATTGAATCCTCGCTGGACAGTATAGTGTGGCTAGGGATATTGTGAGGTTTACATCCATTGAATCCTCGCTGGACAGTAAAGTGTGGCTAGGGACATTGGGAGGTATACATCCATTGAATCCTCGCTGGACAGTATAGTGTGGCTAGGGATATTGTGAGGTTTCCATCCATTGAATCCTCGCTGGACAGTATAGTGTGGCTAGGGACATTGGGAGGTATACATCCATTGAATCCTCGCTGGACAGTATAGTGTGGCTAGGGATATTGTGAGGTTTACATCCATTGAATCCTCGCTGGACAGTAAAGTGTGGCTAGGGACATTGGGAGGTATACATCCATTGAATCCTCGCTGGACAGTATAGTGTGGCTAGGGATATTGTGAGGTATACATCCATTGAATCCTTGCTGGACAGTATAGTGTGGCTAGGGATATTGTGAGGTTTACATGCATTGAATCCTCGCTGGACAGTATAGTGTGGCTAGGGATATTGTGAGGTATACATCCATTGAACCCTCTCTGGACAGTATAGTGTGGCTAGGGACATTGTGTGGTTTACATCCATTGAATCCTCGCTGGACAGTATAGTGTGGCTAGGGATATTGTGAGGTATACATCCATTGAATCCTCGCTGGACAGTATAGTTTGGCTAGGGACATTGGGAGGTATACATCCATTGAATCCTCGCTGGGCGGTATAGTGTGGCTAGGGATATTGTTAGGTTTACATGCATTGAATCCATGCTGGACAGTATAGTGTGGCTAGGGATATTGTTAGGTTTACATGCATTGAATCCTCGCTGGACAGTATAGTGTGGCTAGGGATATTGTTAGGTTTACATGCATTGAATCCTCGCTGGACAGTATAGTGTGGCTACGGATATTGTGAGGTATACATTCATTGAATCCTCGCAGGACAGTATAGTGTGGCTAGGGATATTGTTAGGTTTACATCCATTGAATCCTTGCTGGACAGTATAGTGTGGCTAGGGATATTGTTAGGTTTACATCCATTGAATCCTCGCTGGACAGTATAATGTGGCTAGGGATATTGTTAGGTTTACATGCATTGAATCCTTGCTGGACAGTATAGTGTGGCTAGGGATATTGTTAGGTTTACATCCATTGAATCCTCGCTGGACAGTATAGTGTGGCTAGGGATATTGTTAGGTTTACATCCATTGAATCCTTGCTGGACAGTATAGTGTGGCTAGGGATATTGTTAGGTTTACATGCATTGAATCCTCGCTGGACAGTATAGTGTGGCTAGGGACATTGTTAGGTTTACATGCAATGAATCCTTGCTGGACAGTAAAGTGTGGCTAGGGATATTGTTAGGTTTACATCCATTGAATCCTTGCTGGACAGTAAAGTGTGGCTAGGGATATTGTTAGGTTTACATGCAATGAATCCTTGCTGGACAGTATAGTGTGGCTAGGGATATTGTTAGGTATACATCCATTGAATCCTTGCTGGACAGTATATTGTGGCTATGGATATTGTGAGGTTTACATCCATTGAATCCTTGCTGGACAGTATAGTGTGGCTAGGGATATTGTTAGGTTTACATCCATTGAATCCTTGCTGGACAGTATAGTGTGGCTAGGGATAATGTGATATTTACATGCATTGAATCCTGGCTGGACAGTATAGTGTGGCTAGGGATATTGTGAGGTTTACATCCATTGAATCCTTGCTGGACAGTATAGTGTGGCTAGGGATATTGTGAGGTTTACATCCATTGAATCCTCGCTGGACAGTATAGTGTGGCTAGGGACATTGTTTGGTTTACATCCATTGAATCCTCGCTGGACAGTATAGTGTGGCTAGGGATATTGTGAGGTTTACATCCATTGAATCCTTGCTGGACAGTATAGTGTGGCTAGGGATATTGTTAGGTATACATCCATTGAATCCTCGCTGGACAGTATAGTGTGGCTAGGGACATTGTTAGGTTTACATCCATTGAATCCTTGCTGGACAGTAGTGTGGCTAGGGAAATTGTTAGGTTTACATCCATTGAAACCTTGCTGGACAGTATAGTGTGTCTAGGGACATTGTTAGGTTTACATCCATTGAATCCTTTTTGGACAGTAGTTTGGCTAGGGATATTGTTAGGTTTACATCCATTGAATCCTTGCTGGACAGTAGTGTGGCTAGGGACATTGTTAGGTTTCCTTCCATTGAATCCTTGCTGGACAGCATAGTGTGGCTAGGGATATTGTTAGGTTTCCTTCCATCGAATCCTTGCTGGACAGTATAGTGTGGCTAGGGATATTGTTAGGTTTCCTTCCATTGAATCCTTGCTGGACAGTATAGTGTGGCTAGGGATATTGTTAGGTTTCCTTCCATTGAATCCTTGCTGGACAGTATAGTGTGGCTAGGGATATTGTTAGGTTTCCTTCCATTGAATCCTTGCTGGACAGTATAGTGTGGCTAGGGATATTGTTAGGTTTACATCCATTGAACCCTCGCTGGACAGTATAGTGTGGCTAGGGACATTGTTAGGTTTACATCCATTGAATCCTCGCTGGACAGTATAGTGTGGCTAGGGATATTGTGAGGTATACATCCATTGAATCCTTGCTGGACAGTATAGTGTGGCTAGGGATATTGTTAGGTTTCCTTCCATTGAATCCTCGCTGGACAGTATAGTGTGGCTAGGGACATTGTTAGGTATACATCCATTGAATCCTCGCTGGACAGTATAGTGTGGCTAGGGATATTGTTAGGTTTACATCCATTGAATCCTTGCTGGACAGTATAGTGTGGCTAGGGATATTGTTAGGTTTACATCCATTGAATCCTTGCTGGACAGTACAGAGTGGCTAGGGATATTGTTAGGTTTACATCCATTGAATCCTTGCTGAACAGTATAGTGTGGCTAGGGATATTGTTAGGTTTACATCCATTGAATCCTCGCTGGACAGTATAGTGTGGCTAGGGATATTGTTAGGTTTACATCCATTGAATCCTTGCTGGACAGTATAGTGTGGCTAGGGATATTGTTAGGTATACATTCATTGAATCCTCGCTGGACAGTATAGTGTGGCTAGGGACATTGTTAGGTTTACATCCATTGAATCCTTGCTGGACAGTAGTGTGGCTAGGGATATTGTTAGGTTTACATCCATTGAATCCTTGCTGGACAGTATAGTGTGGCTAGGGACATTGTTAGGTTTACATCCATTGAATCCTTGCTGGACAGTAGTTTGGCTAGGGATATTGTTAGGTTTACATCCATTGAATCCTTGCTGGACAGTAGTGTGGCTAGGGACATTGTTAGGTTTCCTTCAATTGAATCCTTGCTGGACAGCATAGTGTGGCTAGGGATATTGTTAGGTTTCCTTCCATTGAATCCTTGCTGGACAGTATAGTGTGGCTAGGGATATTGTTAGGTTTCCTTCCATTGAATCCTTGCTGGACAGCATAGTGTGGCTAGGGATATTGTTAGGTTTACATCCATTGAATCCTCGCTGGACAGTATAGTGTGGCCAGGGACATTGTGAGGTATACAACCATTGAATCCTTGCTGGACAGTATAGTGTGGCTAGGGACATTGTGAGGTATACAACTATTGAACCCTCGCTGGACAGCATAGTGTGGCTAGGGATATTGTGAGGTTTACATGCTTTGAATCCTTGCTGGACAGTATAGTGTGGCTAGGGATATTGTTAGGTTTACATCCATTGATTCCTCGCTGGACAGCATAGTGTGGCTAGGGATATTGTTAGGTTTACATCCATTGAATCCTCGCTGGACAGTATAGTGTGGCTAGGGATATTGTGAGGTTTACATCCATTGAATCCTCGCTGGACAGTATAGTGTGGCTAGGGACATTGTGAGGTATACAACAATTGAACCCTCGCTGGACAGCATAGTGTGGCTAGGGATATTGTGAGGTTTACATCCATTGAATCCTCGCTGGACAGCATAGTGTGGCTGGGGATATTGTGAGGTTTACATCCATTGAATCCTCGCTGGACAGTATAGTGCGGCTAGGGATATTGTGAGGTTTACATCCATTGAATCCTTGCTGGACAGTATAGTGTGGCTAGGGATATTGTGAGGTTTACATGCATTGAATCCTAGCTGGACAGTACAGTGTGGCTAGGGATATTGTGAGGTTTACATGCATTGAATCCTTGCTGGACAGTATAGTGTGGCTAGGGATATTGTGAGGTATACATCCATTGAATCCTTGCTGGACAGTATAGTGTGGCTAGGGATATTGTGAGGTATACATCCATTGAATCCTCGCTGGACAGTATAGTGTGGCTAGGGATATTGTTAGGTTTACATGCATTGAATCCTCGCTGGACAGCATAGTGTGGCTAGGGATATTGTGAGGTTTACATCCATTGAATCATCGCTGGACAGTATAGTGTGGCTAGGGATATTGTGAGGTTTACATCCATTGAATCCTCGCTGGACAGTATAGTGTGGCTAGGGATATTGTTAGGTTTACATGCATTGAATCCTTGCTGGACAGTATAGTGTGGCTAGGGATATTGTTAGGTTTACATCCATTGAATCATCGCTGGACAGTATAGTGTGGCTAGGGATATTGTTAGGTTTACATCCATTGAATCCTCGCTGGACAGTATAGTGTGGCTAGGGATATTGTGAGGTTTACATCCATTGAATCCTCGCTGGACAGTATAGTGTGGCTAGGGATATTGTGAGGTATACATCCGTTGAATTCTTGCTGGACAGTATAGTGTGGCTAGGGATATTGTGAGGTTTACATCCGTTGAATCCTTGCTGGACAGTATAGTGTGGCTAGGGATATTGTGAGGTTTACATCCGTTGAATCCTTGATGGTCAGTATAGTGTGGCTAGGGATATTGTTAGGTTTACATCCATTGAATCCTCGCTGGACAGTATAGTGTGGCTAGGGATATTGTGAGGTTTACATCCGTTGAATCCTTGCTGGACAGTATAGTGTGGCTAGGGATGTTCTGAGGTTTCCTTCCATTGAATCCTTGCTGGACAGTATAGTGTGGCTAGGGATGTTGTGAGGTTTACATCCATTGAACCTTTGCTGGACAGTATAGTGTGGCTAGGGATATTGTGAGGTTTCCTTCCATTGAATCCTCTCTGGACAGTATAGTGTGGCTAGGGACATTGTTAGGTTTACATTCATTGAATCCTCGCTGGACAGTATAGTGTGGCTAGGGATATTGTTAGGTTTACATCCATTGAATCCTTGCTGGACAGTATAGTGTGGCTAGGGATATTGTTAGGTTTACATCAATTGATACCTCGCTGGACAGTATAGTGTGGCTAGGGAAATTGTGAGGTTTCCATCCATTGAATCCTTGCTGGACAGTATAGTGTGGGTAGGGACATTGTGAGGTTTACATGCATTGAATCCTCGCTGGACAGTATAGTGTGGCTAGGGATATTGTTAGGTTTACATCCATTGAATCCTTGCAGGACAGTATAGTGTGGCTAGGGATATTGTTAGGTATACATGCATTGAATCCTTGCTGGACAGTATAGTGTGGCTAGGGATATTGTGAGGTATACATCCATTGACTCCTCGCTGGACAGTATAGTGTGGCTAGGGATATTGTTTGGTATACATCCATTGAATCCTCGCTGGACAGTATAGTGTGGCTAGGGATATTGTGAGATTTCCATTCATTGAATCCTTGCTGGACAGTATAGTGTGGCTAGGGATATTGTGAGGTATACATCCATTGAATCCTTGCTGGACAGTATAGTGTGGCTAGGGAGATTGTTAGGTTTCCATCCATTGAATCCTTGCTGGACAGTATAGTGTGGCTATGGATATTGTTAGGTTTCCATCCATTGAATCCTTGCTGGACAGTATAGTGTGGCTAGGGATATTGTTAGGTTTACATCCATTGAATCCTCGCTAAACAGTATAGTGTGGCTAGGGATATTGTTAGGATTACATCCGTTGAATCCTCGCTGGACAGTAAAGTGTGGCTAGGGATATTGTTAGGTTTACATCCGTTGAATCCTTGCTGGACAGTATAGTGTGGCTAGAGATATTGTGAGGTTTACATCCATTGAATCATTGCTGGACAGTATAGTGTGGCTAGGGACATTGTTAGGTTTACATGCATTGAATCCTTGCTGGACAGTATAGTGTGGCTAGGGACATTGTTAGGTTTACATGCATTGAATCCTCGCTGGACAGTATAGTGTGGCTAGGGACATTGTTAGGTTTACATCCATTGAATCCTCGCTGGACAGTATAGTGTTGCTAGGGATATTGTTAGGTTTACATCCATTGAATCCTCGCAGGACAGTATAGTGTGGCTAGGGACATTGTTAGGTTTCCTTCCATTGAATCATCGCGGGACAGTATAGTGTGGCTAGGGACATTGTTAGGTTTCCTTCCATTGAATCATCGCTGGACAGTATAGTGCGGCTAGGGACATTGTTAGGTATACATCCATTGAATCCTTGCTGGACAGTATAGTGTGGCTAGGGATATTGTTAGGTTTACATCCATTGAATCCTTGCTGGACAGTATAGTGTGGCTAGGGATATTGTTAGGTTTCCTTCCATTGAATCATCGCTGGACAGTATAGTGTGGCTAGGGACATTGTTAGGCTTACATTCATTGAATCCTCGCTGGACAGTACAGTGTGGCTAGGGATATTGCTAGGTTTACATCCATTGAATCCTTGCTGGACAGTACAGTGTGGCTAGGGATATTGTGAGGTTTACATCCATTGAACCCTCGCTGGACATTATAGTGTGGCTAGGGACATTGTAAGGTTTACATCCATTGAATCCTAGCTGGACAGTATAGTGTGGCTAGGGATATTGTTAGGTATACATCCATTGAATCCTCGCTGGACAGTATAGTGTGGCTAGGGACATTGTTAGGTTTACATGCATTGAATCCTCGCTGGACAGTATAGTGTGGCTAGGGATATTGTGAGGTTTACATCCATTGAATCCTTGCTGGACAGTGTAGTGTGGCTAGGGATATTGTTAGGTTTACATCCATTGAATCCTTGCTGGACAGTATAGTGTGGCTAAGGATATTGTTATGTTCACATCCATTGAATCCTTGCTGGACAGTATAGTGTGGCTAGGGATATTGTTAGGTTTACATCCATTGAACCCTTGCTGGACAGTATCGTGTGGCTAGGGATATTGTTAGGTTTCCATCCATTGAATCCTTGCTGGACAGTATAGTGTGGCTAGGGATATTGTTAGGTTTACATCCATTGAATCCTTGCTGGACAGTAGTGTGGCTAGGGATATTGTGAGGTTTCCATCCATTGAATCCTTGCTGGACAGTACAGTGTGGCTAGGGATATTGTTAGGTTTACTTCCATTGAATCCCTGCTGGACAATATAGTGTGGCTAGGGATATTGTTAGGTTTACATCCATTGAATCCTTGCTGGACAGTATAGTGAGGCTAGGGATATTGTTAGGTTTACACCCATTGAATCCTTGCTGGACAGTATAGTGAGGCTAGGGATATTGTTAGGTTTACATCCATTGAATCCTTGCTGGACAGTAGTGTGGCTAGGGATATTGTTTGGTTTACATCCATTGAATCCTCGCTGGACAGTATAGTGTGGCTAGGGATATTGTGAGGTTTCCTTCCATTGAATCCTTGCTGGACAGTATAGTGTGGCTAGGGATATTGTTAGGTATACATCCATTGAATCCTCGCTGGACAGTATAGTGTGGCTAGGGACATTGTTAGGTTTACATCCATTGAATCCTTGCTGGACAGTAGTGTGGCTAGGGAAATTGTTAGGTTTACATCCATTGAAACCTTGCTGGACAGTATAGTGTGTCTAGGGACATTGTTAGGTTTACATCCATTGAATCCTTTTTGGACAGTAGTTTGGCTAGGGATATTGTTAGGTTTACATCCATTGAATCCTTGCTGGACAGTAGTGTGGCTAGGGACATTGTTAGGTTTCCTTCCATTGAATCCTTGCTGGACAGCATAGTGTGGCTAGGGATATTGTTAGGTTTCCTTCCATCGAATCCTTGCTGGACAGTATAGTGTGGCTAGGGATATTGTTAGGTTTCCTTCCATTGAATCCTTGCTGGACAGTATAGTGTGGCTAGGGATATTGTTAGGTTTCCTTCCATTGAATCCTTGCTGGACAGTATAGTGTGGCTAGGGATATTGTTAGGTTTCCTTCCATTGAATCCTTGCTGGACAGTATAGTGTGGCTAGGGATATTGTTAGGTTTACATCCATTGAACCCTCGCTGGACAGTATAGTGTGGCTAGGGACATTGTTAGGTTTACATCCATTGAATCCTCGCTGGACAGTATAGTGTGGCTAGGGATATTGTGAGGTATACATCCATTGAATCCTTGCTGGACAGTATAGTGTGGCTAGGGATATTGTTAGGTTTCCTTCCATTGAATCCTCGCTGGACAGTATAGTGTGGCTAGGGACATTGTTAGGTATACATCCATTGAATCCTCGCTGGACAGTATAGTGTGGCTAGGGATATTGTTAGGTTTACATCCATTGAATCCTTGCTGGACAGTATAGTGTGGCTAGGGATATTGTTAGGTTTACATCCATTGAATCCTTGCTGGACAGTACAGAGTGGCTAGGGATATTGTTAGGTTTACATCCATTGAATCCTTGCTGAACAGTATAGTGTGGCTAGGGATATTGTTAGGTTTACATCCATTGAATCCTCGCTGGACAGTATAGTGTGGCTAGGGATATTGTTAGGTTTACATCCATTGAATCCTTGCTGGACAGTATAGTGTGGCTAGGGATATTGTTAGGTATACATTCATTGAATCCTCGCTGGACAGTATAGTGTGGCTAGGGACATTGTTAGGTTTACATCCATTGAATCCTTGCTGGACAGTAGTGTGGCTAGGGATATTGTTAGGTTTACATCCATTGAATCCTTGCTGGACAGTATAGTGTGGCTAGGGACATTGTTAGGTTTACATCCATTGAATCCTTGCTGGACAGTAGTTTGGCTAGGGATATTGTTAGGTTTACATCCATTGAATCCTTGCTGGACAGTAGTGTGGCTAGGGACATTGTTAGGTTTCCTTCAATTGAATCCTTGCTGGACAGCATAGTGTGGCTAGGGATATTGTTAGGTTTCCTTCCATTGAATCCTTGCTGGACAGTATAGTGTGGCTAGGGATATTGTTAGGTTTCCTTCCATTGAATCCTTGCTGGACAGCATAGTGTGGCTAGGGATATTGTTAGGTTTACATCCATTGAATCCTCGCTGGACAGTATAGTGTGGCCAGGGACATTGTGAGGTATACAACCATTGAATCCTTGCTGGACAGTATAGTGTGGCTAGGGACATTGTGAGGTATACAACTATTGAACCCTCGCTGGACAGCATAGTGTGGCTAGGGATATTGTGAGGTTTACATGCTTTGAATCCTTGCTGGACAGTATAGTGTGGCTAGGGATATTGTTAGGTTTACATCCATTGATTCCTCGCTGGACAGCATAGTGTGGCTAGGGATATTGTTAGGTTTACATCCATTGAATCCTCGCTGGACAGTATAGTGTGGCTAGGGATATTGTGAGGTTTACATCCATTGAATCCTCGCTGGACAGTATAGTGTGGCTAGGGACATTGTGAGGTATACAACAATTGAACCCTCGCTGGACAGCATAGTGTGGCTAGGGATATTGTGAGGTTTACATCCATTGAATCCTCGCTGGACAGCATAGTGTGGCTGGGGATATTGTGAGGTTTACATCCATTGAATCCTCGCTGGACAGTATAGTGCGGCTAGGGATATTGTGAGGTTTACATCCATTGAATCCTTGCTGGACAGTATAGTGTGGCTAGGGATATTGTGAGGTTTACATGCATTGAATCCTAGCTGGACAGTACAGTGTGGCTAGGGATATTGTGAGGTTTACATGCATTGAATCCTTGCTGGACAGTATAGTGTGGCTAGGGATATTGTGAGGTATACATCCATTGAATCCTTGCTGGACAGTATAGTGTGGCTAGGGATATTGTGAGGTATACATCCATTGAATCCTCGCTGGACAGTATAGTGTGGCTAGGGATATTGTTAGGTTTACATGCATTGAATCCTCGCTGGACAGCATAGTGTGGCTAGGGATATTGTGAGGTTTACATCCATTGAATCATCGCTGGACAGTATAGTGTGGCTAGGGATATTGTGAGGTTTACATCCATTGAATCCTCGCTGGACAGTATAGTGTGGCTAGGGATATTGTTAGGTTTACATGCATTGAATCCTCGCTGGACAGAATAGTGTGGCTAGGGATATTGTGAGGTTTCCTTCCATTGAATCCTTGCTGGACAGTATAGTGTGGCTAGGGATATTGTTAGGTATACATCCATTGAATCCTCGCTGGACAGTATAGTGTGGCTAGGGACATTGTTAGGTTTACATCCATTGAATCCTTGCTGGACAGTATAGTGTGGCTAGGGACATTGTTAGGTTTCCTTCCATTGAATCCTTGCTGGACAGCATAGTGTGGCTAGGGATATTGTTAGGTTTCCTTCCATTGAATCCTTGCTGGACAGTATAGTGTGGCTATGGATATTGTTAGGTTTCCTTCCATTGAATCCTTGCTGGACAGTATAGTGTGGCTAGGGATATTGTGAGGTTTACATCCATTGAATCCTCGCTGGACAGTATAGTGTGGCTAGGGACATTGTTAGGTTTACATCCATTGAATCCTTGCTGGACAGTATAGTGTGGCTAGGGATATTGTTAGGTTTCCATCCATTGAATCCTTGCTGGACAATATAGTGTGGCTAGGGATATTGTTATGTTTACATCCATTGAATCCTTGCTGGACAGTATACTGTGGCTAGGGATATTGTGAGGTTTCCTTCCATTGAATCCTTGCTGGACAGTATAGTGTGGCTAGGGATATTGTTAGGTATACATCCATTGAATCCTCGCTGGACAGTATAGTGTGGCTAGGGACATTGTTAGGTTTACATCCATTGAATCCTTGCTGGACAGTAGTGTGGCTAGGGATATTGTTATGTTTACATCCATTGAATCCTTGCTGGACAGTATAGTGTGGCTAGGGATATTGTGAGGTTTCCTTCCATTGAATCCTTGCTGGACAGTATAGTGTGGCTAGGAATATTGTTAGGTATACATCCATTGAATCCTCGCTGGACAGTATAGTGTGGCTAGGGACATTGTTAGGTTTACATCCATTGAATCCTTGCTGGACAGTAGTGTGGCTAGGGATATTGTTAGGTTTACATCCATTGAATCCTTGCTGGACAGTATAGTGTGGCTAGGGACATTGTTAGGTTTACATCCATTGAATCATTGCTGGACAGTAGTTTGGCTAGGGATATTGTTAGGTTTACATCCATTGAATCCTTGCTGGACAGTAGTGTGGCTAGGGACATTGTTAGGTTTCCTTCCATTGAATCCTTGCTGGACAGCATAGTGTGGCTAGGGATATTGTTAGGTTTCCTTCCATTGAATCCTTGCTGGACAGTATAGTGTGGCTAGGGATATTGTTAGGTTTCCTTCCATTGAATCCTTGCTGGACAGCATAGTGTGGCTAGGGATATTGTTAGGTTTACATCCATTGAATCCTCGCTGGACAGCATAGTGTGGCTAGGGATATTGTGAGGTTTACATCCATTGAATCCTCGCTGGACAGTATAGTGTGGCCAGGAACATTGTGAGGTATACAACTATTGAACCCTCGCTGGACAGCACAGTGTGGCTAGGGACATTGTTAGGTTTACATGCATTGAATCCTTGCTGGAGAGTATAGTGTGGCTAGGGATATTGTTAGGTTTACATCCATTGATTCCTCGCTGGACAGTATAGTGTGGCTAGGGATATTGTTAGGTATACATCCATTGAATCCTTGCTGGACAGTATAGTGTGGCAAGGGATATTGTGAGGTTTACAAACATTGATTCCTCGCTGGACAGTATAGTGTGGCTAGGGATATTGTTAGGTATACATCCATTGAATCCTTGCTGGACAGTATAGTGTGGCTAGGGATATTGTTAGGTATACATCCATTGAATCCTTGCTGGACAGTATAGTGTGGCTAGGGATATTGTTAGGTATACATCCATTGAATCCTTGCTGGACAGTATAGTGTGGCAAGGGATATTGTGAGGTTTACATACATTGATTCCTCGCTGGACAGTATAGTGTGGCTAGGGATATTGTTAGGTATACATCCATTGAATCCTTGCTGGACAGTATAGTGTGGCTAGGGATATTGTTAGGTATACATCCATTGAATCCTTGCTGGACAGTATAGTGTGGCTAGGGATATTGTTAGGTTTACATCCATTGAATCCTCGCTGGACAGTATAGTGTGGCTAGGGATATTGTGAGGTTTACATCCATTGATTCCTCGCTGGACAGCATAGTGTGGCTAGGGATATTGTGAGGTTTACATCCATTGAATCCTTGCTGGACAGTATAGTGTGGCTAGGGATATTGTGAGGTTTACATCCATTGAACCCTTGCTGGACAGTATAGTGTGGCTAGGGATATTGTGAGGTTTACATCCATTGAATCCTTGCTGGACAGTATAGTGTGGCTAGGGATATTGTGGGGTTTACATACATTGAATCCTTGCTGGACAGTATAGTGTGGCTAGGGATATTGTGAGGTTTACATCCATTGATTCCTCGCTGGACAGCATAGTGTGGCTAGGGATATTGTGAGGTTTACATCCATTGAATCCTTGCTGGACAGTATAGTGTGGCTAGGGATATTGTTAGGTTTCCTTCCATTGATTCCTCGCTGGACAGCATAGTGTGGCTAGGGATATTGTGAGGTTTACATGCATTGAATCCTTGCTGGAGAGTATAGTGTGGCTAGGGATATTGTTAGGTTTACATGGATTGAATCCTTGCTGTACAGTATAGTGTGGCTAGGGATATTGTTAGGTTTACATCCATTGAATCCTCGCTGGGCAGTATAGTGTGGCTAGGGATATTGTTAGGTTTACATGCATTGAATCCTCGCTGGACAGGATAGTGTGGCTAGGGATATTGTGAGGTTTACATGCATTGAATCCTTGCTGGACAGTATAGTGTGGCTAGGGATATTGTGAGGTTTACGTCCATTGATTCCTCGCTGGACAGCATAGTGTGGCTAGGGATATTGTGAGGTTTACATCCATTGAATCCTTGCTGGACAGTATAGTGTAGCTAGGGATATTGTTAGGTTTACATTCATTGAATCCTTGCTGGACAGTATAGTGTGGCTAGGGATATTGTGAGGTTTACATGCATTGAATCCTTGCTGGACAGTATAGTGTGGCTAGGGATATTGTTAGGTTTACATTCATTGAATCCTTGCTGGACAGTATAGTGTGGCTAGGGATATTGTGAGGTTTACATTCATTGAATCCTTGCTGGACAGTATAGTGTGGCTAGGGATATTGTAAGGTTTACATCCATTGAATCCTCGCTGGACAGTATAGTGTGGCTAGGGATATTGTGAGGTTTACATTCATTGAATCCTTGCTGGACAGTATAGTGTGGCTAGGGATATTGTTAGGTTTACATCCATTGAATCCTCGCTGGACAGTATAGTGTGGCTAGGGATACTGTTAGGTATACATCCATTGAATCCTCGCTGGACAGTATAGTGTGGCTAGGGATATTGTTAGGTTTACATTCATTGAATCCTCGCTGGACAGTATAGTGAGGCTAGGGATACTGTTATGTATACATCCATTGAATCCTCGCTGGACAGTATAGTGTGGCTAGGGACATTGTTAGGTTTACATCCATTGAATCCTTGCTGTACAGTATAGTGTGGCTAGGGACATTGTGAGGTTTCCATCCATTGAATCCTCGCTGGACGGTATAGTGTGGCTAGTGATATTGTTAGGTTTACATCCATTGAATCCTTGCTGTACAGTATAGTGTGGCTAGGGACATTGTGAGGTTTCCATCCATTGAATCCTCGCTGGACAGTACAGTGTGGCTAGTGATATTGTTAGGTTTACATCCATTGAACCCTTGCTGGACAGTATAGTGTGGCTAGGGATATTGTGAGGTTTACATCCATTGAATCCTTGCTGGACAGTATAGTGAGGCTAGGGATATTGTTAGGTTTACAGCGATTGAACCATTGCTGGACAGGATAGTGTGGCTAGGGATATTGTGATGTTTCCTTCCATTGAATCCTTGCTGTACAGTATAGTGTGGCTAGGGATATTGTGAGGTTTACATCCATTGAATCCTCGCTAGACAGTATAGTGTGGCTAGGGACATTGTGAGGTTTACATCCATTGAATCCTCGGTGGACAGTAAAGTGTGGCTAGGGACATTGTGAGGTATACATCCATTGAATCCTCGCTGGACAGTATAGTGTGGCTATGGATATTGTTAGGTATACATGCATTAAATCCTTGCTGGACAGTATAGTGTGGCTAGGGATATTGTTAGGTTTCCTTCCATTGAATCCTTGCTGGACAGTATAGTGTGGCTAGGGATATTGTGAGGTTTACATCCATTGAATCCTTGCTGGACAGTATAGTGTGGCTAGGGATATTGTGAGGTATACATCCATTGAATCCTTGCTGGACAGTATAGTGTGGCTAGGGATATTGTTAGGTTTACATCCATTGAATCCTTGCTGGACAGTATAGTGTGGCTAGGGATATTGTTAGGTTTCCTTCCATTGAATCCTTGCTGGACAGTATAGTGTGGCTAGGGATATTGTTAGGTTCACATCCATTGAACCCTCGCTGGACAGTACAGAGTGGCTAGGGACATTGTTAGGTATACATCCATTGAATCCTTGCTGGACAGTATAGTGTGGCTAGGGACATTGTTAGGTATACATCCATTGAATCCTTGCTGGACAGTATAGTGTGGCTAGGGACATTGTTAGGTATACATCCATTGAATCCTTGCTGGACAGTATAGTGTGGCTAGGGACATTGTTAGGTTTACATCCATTGAATCCTCGCTAGACAGTATAGTGTGGCTAGGGATATTGTTAGGTTTACATCCATTGAATCCTTGCTGGACAGTATAGTGTGGCTAGGGATATTGTTAGGTTTACATCCATTGTATCCTTGCTGGACAGTATAGTGTGGCTAGAGACATTGGGAGGTTTACATCCATTAAATCCTTGCTGGACAGTATAGTGTGGCTAGGGATATTGTTAGGTTTACATCCATTTAATCCTTGCTGGACAGTATAGTGTGGCTAGGGACATTGTTAGGTTTACATCCATTGAATCCTTGCTGGACAGTATAGAGTGGCTAGGGATATTGTTAGGTTTACATGCATTGAATCCTTGCTGGACAGTATAGTGTGGCTAGGGATATTGTGAGGTTTACATCCATTGAATCCTTGCTGGACAGTATAGTGTGGCTAGGGATATTGTTAGGTTTACATCCATTGAATCCTTGCTGGACAGTATAGTGTGGCTAGGGATATTGTTAGGTTTCCATCCATTGAATCCTTGCTGGACAGTATAGTGTGGCTAGGGATATTGTGAGGTTTACATGCATTGAATCCTCGCTGGACAGTATAGTATGGCTAGGGATATTGTTAGGTTTACATCCATTGAACCCTCGCTGGACAGTATAGTGTGGCTAGGGATATTGTTAGGTTTCCTTCCATTGAAATCTTGCTAGACAGTATAGTGTGGCTAGGGATATTGTGAGGTTTACATCAATTGAATCCTCGCTGGACAGTATAGTGTGGCTAGGGACATTGTGAGATTTCCATTCATTGAATCCTTGCTGGACAGTATAGTGTGGCTAGGGATATTGTGAGGTATACATCCATTGAATCCTTGCTGGACAGTATTGTGTGGCTAGAGATATTGTTAGGTTTCCTTCCATTGAATCCTTGCTGGACAGTATAGTGTGGCTAGGGACATTGTTAGGTTTCCTTCCATTGAATCCTTGCTGGACAGTATAGTGTGGCTAGGGATATTGTTAGGTTTCCATCTATTGAATCCTCGCTGGACAGTATAGTGTGGCTAGGGATATTGTGATGTTTACATCCATTGAATCCTTGCTGGACAGTATAGTGTGGCTAAAGATATTGTTAGGTTTACATGCATTGAATCCTCGCTGGACAGTATAGTGTGGCTAGGGATATTGTTAGGTTTACATGCATTGAATCCTCGCTGGACAGTATAGTGTGGCTAGGGATATTGTCAGGTATACATCCATTGAATCCTTGCTGGACAGTATAGTGTGGCTAGGGATATTGTTAGGTTTCCTTCCATTGAATCCTTGCTGGACAGTATAGTGTGGCTAGGGATATTGTTAGGTTTCCTTCCATTGAATCCTTGCTGGACAGTATAGTGTGACTAGGGATATTATGAGGTTTACATCCATTGAATCCTTGCTGGACAGTATAGTGTGGCTAGGGATATTGTGAGGTTTACATCCATTGAACCCTCGCAGGACAGTATAGTGTGGCTAGGGATATTGTTAGGTTTACATCCATTGAATCCTCGCTGGACAGTAAAGTGTGGCTAGGGACATTGTGAGGTTTACATCCATTGAATCCTCGCTGGACAGTATAGTGTGGCTAGGGATATTGTGAGGTTTACATGCATTGAATCCTTGCTGGACAGTATTGTGTGGCTAGGGATATTGTTAGGTTTCCTTCCATTGAATCCTTGCTGGACAGTATAGTGTGGCTAGGGATATTGTTAGGTTTACATGCATTGAATCCTTGCTGGACAGTATTGTGTGGCTAGGGATATTGTTAGGTTTCCTTCCATTGAATCCTTGCTGGACAGTGTAGTGTGGCTAGGGATATTGTTAGGTTTACATCCATTGAATCCTTGCTGGACAGTATAGTGTGGCTAGGGACATTGTTAGGTTTCCATCCATTGAATCCTAGCTGGACAGTATAGTGTGGCTAGGGATATTGTTAGGTTCACATGCATTGAATCCTCGCTGGACAGTATAGTGTGGCTAGGGACATTGTGAGGTATACATCCATTGAATCCTTGCTGGACAGTATAGTGTGGCTAGGGATATTGTGAGGTTTACATGCATTGAATCCTTGCTGGACAGTATAGTGTGGCTAGGGACATTGTTAGGTTTACATCTATTGAATCCTTGCTGGACAGTATAGTGTGGCTAGGGACATTGTGAGGTATACATCCATTGAATCCTTGCTGGACAGTATAGTGTGGCTAGGGACATTGTGAGGTATACATCCATTGTATCCTTGCTGGACAGTATAGTGTGGCTAGGGATATTGTGAGGTATACATCCATTGAACCCTTGCTGGACAGTATAGTGTGGCTAGGGATATTGTTAGGTTTACATGCATTGAATCCTTGCTGGACAGTATAGTGTTGCTAGGGATATTGTGAGGTATACATCCATTGAATCCTCGCTGGACAGTATAGTGTGGCTAGGGATATTGTGAGGTTTACATCCATTGAACCCTTGCTGGACAGTATAGTGTGGCTAGGGACATTGTTAGGTTTACATCCATTGAATCCTCGCTGGACAGTATAGTGTGGCTAGGGATATTGTTAGGTTTACATCCATTGAATCCTTGCTGGTTAGTATAGTGTGGCTAGGGATATTGTTAGGTTTACATCCATTGAATCCTTGCTGGTTAGTATAGTGTGGCTAGGGATATTGTTAGGTTTACATCCATTGAATTCTTGCTGGACAGTATAGTGTGGCCAGGGGTATTGTTAGGTTTACATCCATTGAATCCTGGCTGGACAGTATATTGTGGCTAGGGATATTGTGAGGTTTACATCCATTGAATCCTCGCTGGACAGTATAGTGTGGCTAGGGATATTGTTAGGTTTACATCCATTGAACCCTTGCTGGGCAGTATAGTGTGGCTAGGGACATTGTGAGGTTTACATCCATTGAATCCTCGCTGGACAGTATAGTGTGGCTAGGGATATTGTGAGGTTTACATCCATTGAATCCTCGCTGGACAGTATAGTGTGGCTAGGGATATTGTTAGGTTTACATGCATTGAATGCTCGCTGGACAGTATAGTGTGGCTAGGGATATTGTTTGTGAGGTTTACATCCATTGAACCCTCACTGGACAGTATAGTGTGGCTAGGGATATTGTTAGGTTTCCATCCATTGAATCCTTGCTGGACAGTATAGTGTGGCTAGGGATATTGTTAGGTTTACATCCATTGAACCCTTGCTGGACAGTATAGTGTGGCTGGGGATATTGTGAGGTTTACATCCATTGAATCCTTGCTGGACAGTATAGTGTGGCTGGGGATATTGTTAGGTTTACATCCATTGAATCCTCGCTGGACAGTATAGTGTGGCTAGGGATATTGTTAGGTTTACATGCATTGAATCCTCGCTGGACAGTATAGTGTGGCTGGGGATATTGTTAGGTTTACATCCATTGAACCCTCGCTGGACAGTATAGTGTGGCTGGGGATATTGTTAGGTTTACATCCATTGAATCCTCGCTGGACAGTATAGTGTGGCTGGGGATATTGTTAGGTTTACATCCATTGAATCCTCGCTGGACAGTATAGTGAGGCTAGGGATATTGTTAGGTTTACATCCATTGAATCCTCGCTGGACAGTATAGTGTGGCTAGGGATATTGTTAGGTTTACATCCATTGAACCCTCGCTGGACAGTATAGTGAGGCTAGGGATATTGTTAGGTTTACATCCATTGAATCCTCGCTGGACAGTATAGTGAGGCTAGGGATATTGTTAGGTTTCCTTCCATTGAATCCTCGCTGGACAGTATAGTGTGGCTAGGGACATTGTGAGGTTTACATCCATTGAATCCTCGCTGGACAGTATAGTGTGGCTAGGGATATTGTTAGGTTTACATCCATTGAATCCTCGCTGGACAGTATAGTGTGGCTAGGGATATTGTTAGGTTTACATCCATTGAACCCTTGCTGGACAGTATTGTGTGGCTAGGGATATTGTTAGGTTTACATCCATTGAATCCTTGCTGGACAGTATAGTGTGGCTAGGGACATTGTGAGGTTTACATGCATTGAATCCTCGCTGGACAGTATAGTGTGGCTAGGGATATTGTTAGGTTTACATCCATTGAATCCTCACTGGACAGTATAGTGTGGCTAGGGACATTGTTAGGTTTACATCCATTGAATCCTTGCTGGACAGTATAGTGTGGCTAGGGATATTGTTAGGTTTACATCCATTGAATCCTCGCTGGACAGTATAGTGTGGCTAGGGATATTGTTAGGTTTACATACATTGAATCCTCGCTGGACAGTATAGTGTGGCTAGGGATATTGTGAGGTTTACATCCATTGAACCCTCGCTGGACAGTATAGTGTGGCTAGGGATATTGTTAGGTTTACATGCATTGAATCCTCGCTGGACAGTATAGTGTGGCTAGGGATATTGTTAGGTTTACATGCATTGAATCCTTGCTGGACAGTATAGTGTGGCTAGGGATATTGTTAGGTTTCCATCCATTGAATCCTTGCTGGACAGTATAGTGTGGCTAGGGATATTGTGAGGTATACATCCATTGAATCCTCGCTGGACAGTATAGTGTGGCTAGGGATATTGTGAGGTATACATCCATTGAATCCTTGCTGGACAGAATAGTGTGGCTAGGGATATTGTGAGGTATACATCCATTGAATCCTCGCTGGACAGTATAGTGTGGCTAGGGACATTGTTAGGTTTACATGGATTGAATCCTTGCTGGACAGTATAGTGTGGCTAGGGACATTGTTAGGTTTACATCCATTGCACACTTGCTGGACAGTATAGTGTGGCAAGGGATATTGTTAGGTTTACATCCATTGAATCCTTGCTGGACAGTATAGTGTGGCTAGGCTAGGGATATTGTTAGGTTTACATCCATTGAATCCTCGCTGTAAAGTATAGTGAGGCTATAAATATTGTTAGGTTTACATCCATTGAATCCTCGCTGGACAGTATAGTGTGGCTAGGGTTATTGTTAGGTTTACATCCATTGAATCCTTGCTGGACAGTATAGTGTGGCAAGGGATATTGTGAGGTTTACATCCATTGAATCCTCGCTGGACAGTATAGTGTGGCTAGGGATATTGTGAGGTTTACATTCATTGAATCCTTGCTGGACAGTATAGTGTGGCTAGGGATATTGTTAGGTTTACATCCATTGAATCCTTGCTGGACAGTATAGTGTGGCTATGGATATTGTTAGGTTTACATGCATTGAATCCTTGCTGGACAGTATAGTGTGGCAAGGGATATTGTGAGGTTTACATCCATTGAATCCTTGCTGGACAGTATAGTGTGGCTAGGGATATTGTGAGGTTTACATCCATTGAATCCTTGCTGGACAGTATAGTGTGGCTAGGGATATTGTTAGGTTTACATGCATTGAATCCTCGCTGGACAGTATAGTGTGGCTAGGGATATTGTTAGGTTTACATGCATTGAATCCTTGCTGGACAGTATAGTGTGGCTAGGGATATTGTTAGGTTTCCTTCCATTGAACCCTCGCTGGACAGTATAGTGTGGCTAGGGACATTGTTAGGTTTACATCCATTGAATCCTCGCTGGACAGTATAGTGTGGCTAGGGACATTGTTAGGTTTACATCCATTGAATCCTTGCTGGACAGTATAGTGTGGCTAGGGATATTGTTAGGTTTCCTTCCATTGAACCCTCGCTGGACAGTATAGTGTGGCTAGGGATATTGTGAGGTTTACATGCATTGAATCCTCGCTGGACAGTATAGTGTGGCTAGGGATATTGTTAGGTTTACATGCATTGAATCCTCGCTGGACAGTAAAGTGTGGCTAGGGATATTGGGAGGTTTACATCCATTGAATCCTTGCTGGACAGTAGTGTGGCTAGGGATATTGTGAGGTTTACATCCATTGAATCCTTGCTGGACAGTATAGTGTGGCTAGGGATATTGTGAGGTTTACATCCATTGAATCCTCGCTGGACAGTAAAGTGTGGCTAGGGATATTGTGAGGTTTACATCCATTGAATCCTTGCTGGACAGTATAGTGTGGCTAGGGATATTGTGAGGTTTACATCCATTGAATCCTTGCTGGACAGTATAGTGTGGCTAGGGATATTGTTAGGTTTACATGCATTGAATCCTCGCTGGACAGTATAGTGTGGCTAGGGACATTGGGAGGTATACATCCATTGAATCCTCGCTGGACAGTATAGTGTGGCTAGGGATATTGTTAGGTTTACATGCATTGAATCCTTGCTGGACAGTATAGTGTGGCTAGGGATATTGTTAGGTTTACATCCATTGAACCCTTGCTGGACAGTATAGTGTGGCTAGGGATATTGTTAGGTTTACATGCATTGAATCCTTGCTGGACAGTATAGTGTGGCTAGGCTAGGGACATTGTGAGTTATACATCCATTGAATCCTTGCTGGACAGTATAGTGTGGCTAGGGATATTGTGGGGTTTACATACAATGAATCCTTGCTGGTCAGTATAGTGTGGCTAGGGATATTGTGAGGTTTACATCCATTGAATCCTCGCTGGACAGTATAGTGTGGCTAGGGATGTTGTTAGGTTTACATCCATTGAATCCTCGCTGTACAGTATAGTGTGGCTAGGGATATTGTTAGGTTTACATCCATTGAATCCTGGCTGGACAGTATAGTGTGGCTAGGGATATTGTGTGGTATACATCCATTGAATCCTGGCCTGTCAGTATAGTGTGGCTAGGGATATTGTGTGGTATACATGCATTGAATCCTCGATGGACAGTATAGTGTGGCTAGGGATATTGTTAGGTTTACATCCATTGAATCCTCGCTGGACAGTATAGTGTGGCTAGGGATATTGTGAGGTTTACATACATTGAATGCTCACTGGACAGTATAGTGTTGCTAGGGATATTGTTAGGTTTACATGCATTGAATCCTCGCTGGACAGTATAGTGTGGCTAGGGATATTGTTAGGTTTACATACATTGAATGCTCACTGGACAGTATAGTGTGGCTAGGGATATTGTTAGGTTTACATGCATTGAATCCTCGCAGGACAGTATAGTGTGGCTAGGGATATTGTTAGGTTTACATCCATTGAATCCTCGCTGAACAGTATAGTGTGGCTAGGGATATTGTGAGGTTTACATCCATTGAATCCTCGCTGGACAGTATAGTGTGGCTAGGGACATTGTTAGGTATACATCCATTGAATCCTCGCTGTACAGTATAGTGTGGCTAAAGATATTGTGAGGTATACATCCATTGAAATATCGCTGTACAGTATAGTGTGGCTAGGGATATTGTGAGGTATACATCCATTGAATCCTCGCAGGACAGTATAGTGTGGCTAGGGATATTGTTAGGCATCCATCCATTGAATCCTCGCTGAACAGTATAGTGTGACTAGGGATATTGTTAGGTTTACATCCATTGAATCCTCGCTGGACAGTATAGTGTGGCTAGGGACATTGTGAGGTTTACATCCATTGAACCCTCGCTGGACAGTATAGTGTGGCAAGGGATATTGTGAGGTTTACATCAATTGAATCCTCGCTGGACAGTAAAGTGTGGCTAGGGATATTGTTAGGTTTACATCCATTGAATCCTCGCTGGACAGTATAGTGTGGCTAGGGATATTGTTAGGTTTACATCCATTGAATCCTCGCTGGACAGTATAGTGTGGCTAGGGACATAGTGAGGTTTACATCCATTGAATCCTCGCTGGACAGTATAGTGTGGCTAGGGACATAGTGAGGTATACATCCATTGAATGCTCGCTGGACAGTATAGTGTGGCTAGGGACATAGTGAGGTATACATCCATTGAATCCTCGCTGGACAGTATAGTGTGGCTAGGGATGTTGTTAGGTTTACATCCATTGAATCCTCGCTGTACAGTATAGTGTGGCTAGGGATATTGTGTGGTATACATCCATTGAATCCTGGCTGGACAGTATAGTGTGGCTAGGGATATTGTGTGGTATACATGCATTGAATCCTCGCTGGACAGTATAGTGTGGCTAGGGATATTGTTAGGTTTACATCCATTGAATCCTCGCTGGACAGTATAGTGTGGCTAGGGATATTGTGAGGTTTACATACATTGAATGCTCACTGGACAGTATAGTGTTGCTAGGGATATTGTTAGGTTTACATGCATTGAATCCTCGCTGGACAGTATAGTGTGGCTAGGGATATTGTAAGGTTTACATACATTGAATGCTCAATGGACAGTATAGTGTGGCTAGGGATACTGTTAGGTTTCCATCCATTGAATCCTTGCTGGACGGTATAGTGTGGCTAGGGATATTGTGAGGTATACATCCATTGAATCCTCGCTGGACAGTATAGTGTGGCTAGGGATATTGTGAGGTATACATCCATTGAATCCTCGCTGGACAGTATAGTGTGGCTAGGGATATTGTGAGGTATACATCCATTGAATCCTCGCTGGACAGTATAGTGTGGCTAGGGCCATTGTTAGGTTTACATGGATTGAATCCTTGCTGGACAGTATAGTGTGGCTAGGGACATTGTTAGGTTTACATACATTGCACACTTGCTGGACAGTATAGTGTGGCAGGGATATTGTTAGGTTTACATCCATTGAATCCTCGCTGGACAGTATAGTGTGGCTAGGGACATTGTTAGGTTTACATACATTGCACACTTGCTGGACAGTATAGTGTGGCTAGGGATATTGTTAGGTTTACATCCATTGAATCCTCGCTGGACAGTATAGTGTGGCAGGGATATTGTTAGGTTTACATCCATTGAATCCTTGCTGGACAGTATAGTGTGGCAGGGATATTGTTAGGTTCACATGCATTGAATCCTTGCTGGACAGTATAGTGTGGCTAGGGACATTGTTAGGTTTACATCCATTGAATCCTCGCTGGACAGTATAGTGTGGCAGGGATATTGTTAGGTTTACATCCATTGAATCCTTGCTGGACAGTATAGTGTGGCAGGGATATTGTGAGGTTTACATGCATTGAATCCTTGCTGGACAGTATAGTGTGGCTAGGCTAGGGATATTGTTAGGTTTACATCCATTGAATCCTTGCTGGACAGTATAGTGTGGCAGGGATATTGTGAGGTTTACATGCATTGAATCCTTGCTGGACAGTATAGTGTGGCTAGGCTAGGGATATTGTTAGGTTTACATCCATTGAATCCTTGCTGGACAGTATAGTGTGGCAGGGATATTGTTAGGTTCACATGCATTGAATCCTTGCTGGACAGTATAGTGTGGCTAGGCTAGGGATATTGTTAGGTTTACATCCATTGAATCCTCGCTGGACAGTATAGTGTGGCTAGGGATATTGTGAGGTTTACATGCATTGAATCCTTGCTGGACAGTATAGTGTGGCTAGGGATATTGTTAGGTTTACATCCATTGAATCCTTGCTGGACAGTATAGTGTGGCTAGGGATATTGTTAGGTTTACATCCATTGAATCCTTGCTGGACAGTATAGTGTGGCTAGGGTTATTGTTAGGTTTACATCCATTGAATCCTTGCTGGACAGTATAGTGTGGCTAGGGATATTGTTAGGTTTACATGCATTGAATCCTCGCTGGACAGTATAGTGTGGCTAGGGACATTTTGAGGCATCCATCCATTGAATCCTCGCTGGACAGTATAGTGTGGCTAGGGATATTGTGAGGTTTCCTTCCATTGAATCCTCGCTGGACAGCATAGTGTGGCTAGGGATATTGTGAGGTATACATCCATTGAATCCTCGCTGGACAGTGTAGTGTGGCTAGGGATATTGTTAGGTTTACATCCATTGAATCCTCGCTGGACAGTATAATGTGGCTAGGGATATTGTTAGGTTTACATCCATTGAATCCTCGCTGGACAGTATAGTGTGGCTAGGGATATTGTTAGGTTTACATGCATTGAATCCTTGTAGGACAGTATAGTGTGGCTAGGGATATTGTGAAGTTTACAGTAATGAGTAGGATCGGCCAATCACAAATGAGTAATATACTTGTCTCAGACGGGTGATAAACAAACTCAAAATCCTGTTTTCTCCTTTATTCAGGCAAATAATTACATCATGGTTTTAAACAACTACATGTATGTCACAATCGTTCTTCGTCACAATACACTCTAATCATTTCAACATCACAGATATATAGGTAAGGTGTGTCCTACAAATACCAGGGGACTTATTCACCAACGTTGTAAGTCTAAAACTCAGACTTAGACTTAAAATTGTCATCATTCATAATCATTGGCATTTCATCGAAATTATGTTAAACCATGTGAAATTGTATTGGACTATTGGGTGTTACCCACTGAACATGCTTACAAATTTATATCAAAATCGGCACATTTATAACAACATGAGAGCCAATAGAACATTTGGCAATATAAAGTCTAAGTCTACGTTTTAGATTTACAACATAGGTGAATAAGGCCCCAGGGGTGTCAAGAAGCTAAATTCAAAATCAGGAAAATTAGATGTGTCAACCATTTTTGATACATTAGAGGATAACAACCACATTGTTTCCTTATTTGAATCAGTTTCTATCAGGAAATTCCTTCAAAACAGATTAAATTGGCCATAACTTTGCCATTTCTCAAGATGTTTTTCCTCAAATAATGTTCCTTATGGTCAGAAATCATGGCTCTGTCGGGATATAAAATCCGGAATTCCTGATTTATTCGGAAAATTGACATCCCTATCATACACAATGTCATTATCACACTGTGACAGTATCTATCCAGAAAACTACAGTGTACGTGTGTGTATGGCAAAAATAATGTATTAAAAAATAAATTCATTTAAAGTTAAATTTTACTAAAATTGTAAAATATGAAATAACATAAAATATCTAAAAGAAAATAATTAAATACTGGAAGTGACTGAGCACAGCTATGATAATATAACTTTGTTCCTCTTCTCTTGTAATTGTCATCAAAACTTTCATTTCTATCGAATCCTGTTTGTTAAGTACAGAGTATATCCATGCACAACAAATAATTAGGAATTGCAAGCAATACAGAATTCCCCTAACTTATTTTATTATGTTTCTGTTACCATGGCAACCACAAGTTTTGCCCTTATAAAAAATAAACGTGCATTATCTCCATATGGGTCTCGTTTAACATACAATAAACCCTAGTTTGAAAACTGTTTGAGCTATGACAGAATTTAGATTGACAGACGGACGGACTGAGGAGATAATCTAGATTGACGGACGGACAGACTGAGGACATAGCTATAGTCTTCTCAGATTGAAACCCGACAGTGGACTAATAATGCATTATCAGCCTATATCTATATATAATGATACTCCGTTATCAATTTACATTTCATTTATAATGATACTCCGTTATCAATTTACATTTCATTAACAGTCTAGAAAATAAGTAACAAGAACGCCAATATTACCAGAAATATTCCAATTTAATTACATTGCAGGGTTCTCTATAAGAGCAGGACAAATTGACTGCTTACAACCCATTTTAGGCCGTCCGAAAATGTGAAATTTATACAAAATTTGAAGAAAAGGTGCATTAAGGACATTATCAGTCAGCCTGTTGGCTAAGCATTTCGGCCTGTTAGGTTAAAACTTATTAAGAACCCTGCATTAACGATCTGAAAATATTCTTGAGACTACATGTATTAAACACAGATATTGACTATAGTAATGTGTCGACTGTCTACCAGGTTTCAACATATACCCTATAACATAATCCAGCTTCTTCTAACCGGTATATCACTGATTTGTTTAAACGATCAGTCTAGTAGGTCAATGCACTAACAGGTATATCACTGATTCGTTTAAACGATCAGTCTAGTAGGTCAATGAAGTAGTATTTTTATAGTAATATACATGTAAAATATCTAATCGAAATAAAATAAGCCACAAATTTGAAAACAGAATCATGTTTTTAACTGTTAAGAAAAATAGTTTCTTTTATGATTTACTCCAAGCCTACATTTTCATACAAGAGGGTTTTACATTTTTTCCTCAAGTTAAGCACACATAATAAGCTATGAATCTTTAAGACAGCTTTAAGCACATATTTAACAAACATAATAATTTTCTCTCACTAGCTGAAGACATGTATCAATTTATACAAATAAAAACTTATATACACACTCAGTATTTACAATATATCTTCCTATCATTTCTCAACTTACTGTGTTAACTTACATACGAATAATGCTGGTTGGGGAAAGTTAACACATTCCATACACTGTCATATAGACTCTACAGCAACATCTATCGCTGGCTTAGAATGAGAAGGTCGTAACTACAAAATCAATATTTTGAGAAAACAAGAAAAAACTGTCTGAAATTTTCTCTTTACGTATGGTAAAACAAGTTTTTACAGCTTAATTTTGGTCAACATGACAAGTTCCGATTTTCATAAAAATAGGCTCATAAGAAGCGCTTTATGATGCAGATTTCAAACATGTACGGGTCTTATAAGGTCGTAAGTAGTAGTAACGACCTTCTCATTCTAAGCCATCGATATATCAGGGGTGTCAACGAGCAAAACATTTAAAATCAGTCAAACTATAATATCGAAGGTTACCTGCATAACTGACTGTAATTACAGAAGGACATACGACAGTCTTCCAGGCAACCCTCGATATGTGGTCAACCAATTTTGACAAACAAGAGGCTTAAACCACAATGTTTTCACTTACATTTAAATCAGTTTTTATTAAGAAATTCCATCAAAACATACTCAATCGACCATCACAACTTTGCCATATATTAAGATATTTTCATCAAATAACTTTTATTTTGGTCAGAAATCATGGCTCTTTCAGGATATGTAAATCTGGAATTCAGGAACATTTTACACCCTTGGTATATAGACCCCAGGGCACCGTTTTATCAACGTACTTACGGAAATCGTAAACTTACGCTCAAATTTAAATTCCTTGTAACGCTTTTGAATCTACAACTGGGGAAAATGTATTGTTTGAAATATTTAACTAAATCAATTATCTATTGATATTACATATCGCTTTACCAAAATTTGTAGCAAGTTAACTAATTATTAAGAAATCAAATTTTGGCGTAAGTTTATAATTTCCGTAAATGCTTTGATAAAACAGTACCCTGGTTTATATAGTAAGGCAATTTCTAGATTATCTTTCTTCAGTTTGTTTGTCTTCCGTCATCAGTGCCCAAGTTTACAAAGGATCAACTGAACACGATCAAATTTGTTCCTGAAAATTATTTCCTATTATTTGGAAGTTTTTGGTAATTTTTGGCAAGTACAACTTTGGCCATGTAGAGAAGACCTAATTTACTTCAAGTTAACATGTTCAAAATATTCAAACCATCATTTTTCTGTTTCAAAAGTGAATAATTGAACTTGAGACTGAAACTGATCCTGAAAGACCAGGATCAAATATTGTATTTTCATAACCAACTATAAAAACTAAAATTAATGTCTTTGAAATACTGTAAAATCATTTAATTTCGTTGGGACGAAATTTTGTGGTTTTGGTAAAAAAGACAATTTCGCTGGCACTTGAAATCGAGGTTTTGCATTTCAGGTAACAAAACAAGGGTCAAAATCAATGTTCGTTGGGATGAAAGTTTGTGGTTGAAGTGAACCACGAAATCCACGAAATTTAATCCCCCACGAAAATTAATGATTTTACAGTATATGTAAGGATATAGAAGGATATGTCACTATATAACCCCATTTATAAAAAATATCCAGCTAAATCTTAAGATATCAATTGAATTCCAAGGGATATAAATTTGATCTTGATTCTGAAAACTAATCCTTTGTGAACTTGGGGCCAGGACCTAAACATTTAATTGACAGATAAGACACCAGACAAAATGCGAGCTCAGCTCTTAGATAAATGAATGCATAGGACATTTTTATCAGGTCTATTATATCGCCAGATTTGTATATAATATACAGACTTGTGTATCATATATATGGCTATGTATACTATGTATACTAGCATACAGAAATATCTATATACCTTGATATTATACGTCTTTTCTCTTAAATGTGAAATATGCACAAACTGAACCACAACATTGCACTAGTTAGCAAAAAAAGGTATGAGAAAATCCGACATGGAAGGTAGCAATCAACCCAACCAGCCGAGCACAGAAATGAAATTGAAACACCACGACACAACTACCCTGAGCAATGCCCACAGAATCCCATGCCAAAACGGTGACCAAATGAGGCAAAACAACCCCGGGGCGTGACCTAGTTTAAAACACAAGGACAGTGACCTAATGTTATGCGACCTAAAGAGGCACAACTACGACTTGACCTAATTACAATAATGGGCTAGGTAGGAATGGGATGGAAAATAATATTACATATTCCTAGCAACTACATTGAGCAAGCCAGTCTGTTTTTATGAAGTGTATTGCCACTCTCATGTGCATTCCAGATTTTGTGAAAGGGATTCTGGCGATGGCTGGAAAAACATGAGTTTTTTGTTGATAGTATCGCAGGAAATGATTAAAAAATAACAGTTACAGTAATATGTAAGGACCAGTTTAAATTGATGTAATAAATACATTGCATAAATAAAACTTAATTTGGAAAGTTTTTTATGGACAACAAACCTAGTCCACTTTTGAGGTGTTGACGACAGTGTATCATAATGAAAATAATTGGTAAAATATTGGATGTTTAGTGATGCATTATACACTATATACAGATTTGTGTATGCTGGGATATACAGATTTATATACGGTACACATATTTGTGTATTATATACAAAGCGGGCAATATAATAGACCTGTTTATAACACAGCTGTAACTTCATTATAACATGATTATTGATTTAACTATAAATATTTGATGATTTAATATTAAGCAAATTTAACTAACATGCCATGTACTATACACTTTGTTAGGGAAGCATAGTACAGGGACTTTGACACAATCCTGACCTTTAATGAGCATAATTAACTGCAGATATTTTGGCTATATGCAGGGCTTGACACTAACTTTTTTGGCTACTGGTCCCTCAGCAAAGAAACGCAAAATTTGTAAATAAAACAGTTACTGGTCCTTCTTGATTTTCACTGGTCCGTCTTGATTTTCACTGGCCTCGGACCAGGGGACCAGTGTTAGTGTCGAGCCCTGATATGTACATTTGTATATAGATGTACAACAATCTTCGAGGCATGACCCATATAGAGATAGAATACAATGTATTTACTAGTCACGACTCGACGTTGTTGATCTATACACCTGATTGTATGTTGTCATAAGCGGAGAGTATCACTATAGTTGATTCAAAGATCTCTGTCACAACCGCGTAAACAAACATTCACCCCGGTCGATTATTAAAGGTGTGTCAGGATTAAATTCTACCATCAATCATACACTTAAATGATTAAAAATCTAATGGTCCTGTAGCGTAGTGGTTATACTTGCTGCAATTAGCTATTCAGAAATGGACTGTTATGGCGGTTTTGACAGACATCTTTGAATCGACAATAAGATACTTGAGGTTTAATACAAACACAAACATAAAACTCCAATATTTTCCAACTTGCTTGGCGAAATTGATATACCAAAATATTCGACATGCATAAAGTTCAGGATGTTGTCAAATTCTCAAAACTATAAATACCTAAAAATCAAATATCACCAATTTAATTCATTATAAAAAATCCAGCACAGCTGTTATATAGGATCTAAGGCATATAAAAAGAAATTTTGTACAACTAAAAAAACAATTAAAAACTCTTTTTGTCATACTAAAATTGAAAGCTGCAACAAAAATGGAAGCTATCACCAATAATGAGGGTAAAACATATTCACAGACAAGTGGACTAGTCATTATTCTGAAGTTTATTCTATTATTAGAACATCAGACAAGTGGACTAGTCATTATTCTGAAGTTTATTCTATTATTAGAACATCAGACAAGTGGACTAGTCATTATTCTGAAGTTTTATTCTATTTTTAGAACTTCAGACAAGTGGACTAGTCATTATTCTGAAGTTTATTCTATTTTTAGAACTTCAGAAAAGTGGACTAGTCATTATTCTGAAGTTTGTTCTATTTTTAGAACATCAGACAAATGGACTACTGGTAGTCATTATTGAGTACAAGTAAGCACCCTAATGCCAGTTTGACATAAACACATGTTTTCAGTTTATTTGGCTACCATGAAATCATATTCATTTCAAAACAAACTTCTGGTTCTATTGTTGCATTATATAAAACCAAATAGTTCCACATTATGTCACATTATGTCACATGACTTGTCACATGACTTGCAGTATGTTTGATTCTAAATGCATGCAGGTAGCCACAACCATCTCAGGTGGTCTGATGTATATTCACACACTAGCAGTCTATTTCAGCACTTTCATCGTTTACCACTGGTAAAATCACCAGTATTAAGTCGTGGACGAGGTCGGTCACCAAAGATGTATCGGTTATCATCTGTAATACTTTGTGCCAGGGCTTGCATGCTTGCTGCAATCTGATCTGGCTCCGATGGAGTCAACTGAAACAGAACAAAAAATAAACCATGATTTCACTGTATATTGTCCACAGGTCGTGCCTTTGGTGCAACCAGCCCTGTGCTCAAAGAATAAAAACGTGATGAAATTTTCATAACGTTTTCATAATGTTTGGTACCATTAATTTGTTGAACGACATGTTAACAAAAACAAGATTTTCATGCAGTGAATTCGGCTGTCAATAGACCGAGGTGGTGCGCCTAAATTGGTATATTGTTTCAAAATAGCCAACAAAGACAAACGCTATTGTGGTAATATTAAATCTATGCATCTGAAGTTTAGAGCAGATTCTATTTAAAATAGCTGTGCCATTTCTTTGAGATTATTTTCATCAAATAACTTTTATTTTGGTCAGAAGTTATTGCTCTTTAATATTACAATAGAACCCCACCATTCAACCACCCCGAAATTACAACCACCCCGAAATTACAACCACCCCGAAATTACAACCACCCCGAAATTACAACCACCCAGAAATAACAACCACCCAGAAATTACAACCACCCCGAAATAACAACCACCCCGAAATAACAACCACCCCGAAATAACAACCACCCCGAAATGACAACCACCCCGAAATAACAACCACCCCGAAATAACAACCACCCCGAAATAACAACCACCCCGAAATAACAACCACCCCGCTTATACAGGCATTTTTTGAAAGAACAGAATGTAGCACTAGGCAGCAATTTCAAGTATTGTTCACGTCCTGTGCGAACCATGTTTAAAGCAACAATACAACTCACATCTTCGGATTCATCAAGGAAGTCAGGTTTTTGCATCGTGTTCCATGCAGGCACTGAGATAGGTACAGATGTTGAATAGGTTAATCGATTCTTAGATCTCGTCCGTGGAATCTCAACAGTTGTACGATCAGTAACTGAAAACATAGAAAATATATAATATATACATCTCGTATAGATCTTTTAATCTGCCTTTTGTAACCAAATATCAAATTTTGTAGATAGCATAAATAGGGGATCTATGACCCATATCTCTATGATTCCTTTAAATTTATAAAACGACACTATTTACATTTCAGTTGAAAAACAGACTATGTTGTGTCTTAAAATCTAGAAATGTATACGTTGAGAGCTCATTATTACTGAAGGTGTGTGAATATTGACTAATGAGAACTCATTATTCATGAAGTTGTGTCAATTTCGACCAATAAGAACTCTCCATTTTGGAAAGCGTGTCAATATTGACCAATGAGAATTCAGTATTCTTGAAGGCCTGTCAATATTGACCAACGAGAACTCAGTATTCTTGAAGACGTGTCAATATTAACCAATGAGAAATTCAGTATTTCTGAAGGTGTGTTAATATTAACCAATGAGCAGTCAGTATTCCTGAAGGTGTGTTAATATTGACCAATGAGAACTCTCCATTCCTGAAGGTGTGTTAATATCGACCAATAAGAACTCTCCATTCCTGAAGGTGTGTTAATATTGACCAATGAGAACTCTCCATTCCTGAAGGCTAGTTAATATTGACCAATGAGAACTCTCCATTCCTGAAGGTGTGTCAATATTGACCAATGACAATTCTTCAATTTGGAAGGCGTGTCAATATTGACCAATGAGAAGTCAGTATTCCTGAAGGTGTATTAATATTGACCAATGAGAAACTTACCACTATCTTCGTCCTCACTGGAAGAATCGTTATAAAAAGTTTCCTCACTTGTATCCAAGCCGTCAAATGAAAACAAAGCTGAAATAAGACAATAATTAGGAAACTTATTACATCTCAGAATAAGACACTGATACATATTTAACAACGGCATCACAAGGCGCTTCTTACAAGCTTAATTTCATGAAACTTGTCATGTTGACCTAACGGAAGTTGAAACATCTTGTTTTTCCATAAGTAAAGCGTCATTTTTCAGAATTTTTTTTCTTGTTTTCTCCAAATAATGATTTTGTACTTACGACCTTCTCATTCTGAGCCTGTGACATCCCTTCTACATTATAAGTAGTTGAATACTGAGTGTAATACAACATTGCCTAGCCTAGCTTATTAATAACCCACTTATAAAGATACCATAAATAAATGAATTTTCTAACAATCTAAGCCATAAAATTTCAAAGGGACCAAATTTCGTCGTTTTCGTAAAAAAGACCATTTTGATGGGACGTTAATTTGTGGATTTTGCATTTCAGGTATTAAATATGAGGGTCAAAATTATTGTTTAAAGTAAACCACGAATTTTAATCCCCCACGAAAAGTAATGATTTTACAGTACATTGAATGGGTATATTTGTCAGGTGTTTCTGATGTTGGGTATTATAATTATGTGCATAGTTGGTTGGTGCTACCACAGGCCTAAAAAATTGTATCACAAACAACAGTTTTTACATCCCCCTTTTTTCATCCGTTCATTATAATATTTATTTGACAGGTTTGCAACGTTTCGTGTTGGTTTCCATTGTCAATATCAAATCAACGAGACTGTTGAATGGCTTCCAACCCTGAACGACACATCGTCCAAAATACCTGATATAATAACTTAAACACAATTGAAGGTATATATTTTGATTATTTTGAGTGGTAGAGAAATAATTAGATCCGACCAAAACTATTTTCTGGCCCGTTTATGTGTTAAATGGTTTATTCATGCAGGTGTGGACAGAAACGTTTCAAACCTGTTCTTTTATCTAATGAATTAGTGAAAATTTGGGGATGTTAAAATCTGTTTTTTTTTTATATAATTTATTAAGCCTGTGGTGTTACGATAGAAGGCACACATACCATCATCCGAGTCTTCAAAGTTAGGTGGCATAGACTTTACACGTGAGACAGTCTGCTGAAAAACAAAATATAACAATTATAGTCAACTTTAAGGCAACAAACATACAGTGTATAATTCATGAGCCCTCTTAAGGGAAAACTGGGCCTAGAGCCAAAATAATGAAAACCAAGATAATATGGCTTTAGAAAGACAAGACTCTTACAAACAGTTTCTGAAGTTAAATAAAACATCTACTAATCAAAGTTACAGAATTTTGAAATAAAAACTCCTGTTTACATAATGAGCTACGTCGCCAACGTCCATCTCATCAATTTGCTAGGTAAGCAGTACCAGGCACATTGCTTCACAACTGTCTGCTAGTTGCGAGAATTTGTTGAACCATATAAAGTTTTTATTTGTTGGCTACGGAGCAATTTTTTTGAAGCAAGCTGTTTCCTAGCATAGCGCTACACATCACTGAAATCATTGATGACTCAACCTACAATTTCATGTAAAGACAGGAGAAAAATTAAGCTTAAGTCCTAAAGCTGGAATAATTTGACCTGATCCTGACCTTTATGCATGAAATATAATATAAGGTTGTCGTTGTGTTGAATATAAAATCGAGAAATATCGGTATTGGGTTCGGTTATTTCCGTGTAACACCTCCAGTGTCTTGGTGATACTCCAGAGTTGTATGATTTTATAAGCAGGGAGCATCACGAAGACGCTCCTGATAAATATGAAGGTCAGGATCGTGTCAAATTCTCAGTACTATACAAAGTCTGTGTACTAACCTTTTTGGCGGGTGATTGCCGAGGGTTGGTGGATCGTTTTGATGAATCTGAAAACATACCAGGTATATAATTCTCATATATTATATTTTATGTTCAATGCAAGTAAAAAGATATGAGAAAATTGGACACATGGGGCAGCACTCAACTTAACCAGTTGCGTACAGAAAACATAAAAACAACATCACATTTATATAACACAATGGAACACAAAAACAAGGCACCAATCCCAAACAAAACCGAACGAGAATATATCATGCCCAAACTTGGCCATGTCCCAGCTGTCACAAAGCTGACAATGTAATAGCCCCTTTAAGGGTTTCCCTAGGTGCTAACACCAAGGATATAAGGATATTTAGTGTTGGATTTTACCTTTTTATACCCAACATAAGCGAGCTGAACTACTTTTAATTCAAAGGAATATTTCCCTCCAGTCAAAATCTAATTGGCAATTATGTGAATAAAAAAATCCAGGATAAAATACAGTTATTAGAAGGTGTGTCAATTATTGACCAATGAGAGCACACTATTTAGAAGGTGCGTCAATTATTGACCAATGAGAGCACACTATTTAGAAGGTGATAGAAAAAAATTGTGTTTTTTAAAGATTTCTGAAAATCTATTCATCAGATGTTGGTAAAATATTGCACAGAACTACAATAACTTCCTACCTACTCCCATTTAGAATTTCATAATTTTTAGTTACCAATTAAAAGACATTTATTCTTTATTACATATTGAAATTACATGCGTATTTACAGTTTAACGCAGGGAGGTAATCTGGTATTCCATTGATGATTTACTATCAATTATTTAACTGTTACAATCCGTGATCGGCGGGATTGACTTTACTGTTATAAAGACAAGACGAAGGAGGCCCATGTGATTCGGTTTATTTAGGTGTGTAGCTTGTAAACAATGAACAGCAATAACATGTATTTAGTCAGATTCACAGATGGGCCTCGCATGTGCTATATTAAGTAGGTTGCAAATACGTAAATATACCGTTATGCGTATCATGTGACCGTAAAATTGGCTGTTGCAAGTATCAAGTCTTCTAACTTGATATTTCATACAAAACTACAAATAAGTTACATAGAACTTATGAACAAAACTTTTTTAACTCATTTCTGATGTTGCTGAAATTTCAGTGTGTATTAGGTAGATATATCTCATTTGTTCGTGCAAAAATTCATACTTGTATGTGTAGTAATTACAGAGAAATATTTAAAAAACACGATTTTTTTCTATTGCAAACTAGCTATACAACAATGTTTTGTATAATGATTTCCTGCCATACATATAATGCTGAATGATGAGTTACCTTTTCTCTGGGATTCCTCTGCATTGTCAAATTGTGCCGACGTTAACAACAAACTGAAAATAAATATTATACCATATTGTCATGCTATTCTGTTAGAATATGTTGCATTAAAGTCATGTGATGTCATTTCAAACTTCAGCAAAATTATTGTTTTTTTTATGTTATGTGACGTCATTTCTGACTTCAGCAAAATGATTGGTTTTTTAAGTTAAATCATAAGGAAGTTAAATATGTTGTTTTTCAAAAAATTTCAAGATTTGAAAAAGGCTTATAAGACTATATGCAAAAATGTTATTAAAAGAATGGGGCTTTACTGTATGTGACAAAGCATAGTTCAATATATCAGTTTTTTAAATGCTTTTCGCAATAGTGGCAGGTCTTAATGGAGGGGAAATCAGGCTGCTTATCATGTATGGTCCAGTATACAGCGAGTATACATTAATTATATCCAGGATTTTGTGGTTTATCAATGAGTTTCTAAAAACATTTAAGAAATGTTTTTGCAGAGGAGAAAAATATACTTTTGGGACAGCAGGTGAAAGGGGCCCAATATCACTCCCTTAAATGGCTTAAAATAGAAAAGGTGTGTTTTATATTTGAGCATAAAATTTAAGGACCATTTTAAATCGCTGGCTTAGAATGAGAAGGTCTAAGTACTACTTACATATAAGACTGATACATATTTACATCAGCACCAAAAGGCCCTTCTTAAATCTTATGAGCCTATGATAATGCCAAACTGAAGTTGATACTACTTGTTTTCAAATAAGTAAAGAGTAAGTTTCAGACAGTTTTTTCTTGTTTTCTCAAAATACACATTTTTTGTACTTACAACCTTCTCATTCTAAGCTAACGACTTGTTCTGACTATGATAAGACAACAGCACATGTGCCATACAAGATTTCAACTCTATGTGTTAGATATCATCACATTACCTGATCATTTTTTTCTTATCTTCCTTCAGTTTAGTTTGAAGTTCTTGAAATTTATGTTTCTGTATTTCTTCATATTCTCTATAAAATAAATCACATCTTTAATAGATTAAAATAGATTCATCCTGCAATGTGATAGTCCAGTCCCAAATCCTTGATAACATGAGTATAAAGGTTTTTCTTTGTAAATTTCAGTAATCTGTTTGAATGAAAGATCCGACTGATGACATTCGGAATGCAAGGTTTGGCCATTTTTTCTTGCGGATTTCAGGCTTGAATATGGCAAGAGATGTTTGTAAAACATGTATACCTACATGGCAGGCTTACAGTTGGAAATATTAAACATCACAGTAACTGTGACCTTTAACCAACTCTCAATCAATAGAGGTCATCTACTATTGTTGGCTAACTGTCATGTAAAGCTGGAAGATCCTAGGACAAAGCGATCTTGAGTTAATGAATGGAAACCATTCTGTCTACTGACCAACAAACACTGTCAGATCGTCTTGTGCCAAAGTTGTAACAAAACAAACCCAACCAGTCCTTATTGACCCCCCATCATTGGCTTTAATAAGTTGAGCAGATATTGGAAACCAAATCAACAAGAGAGAGTAATTCAATTTCATTCTCAATACACAATTCGGGCAGAAATTACATCCGTCATTTATTTCCCAGACGACCGGATATATGTGCTAATTTTAGTCAAAGAGACACAATGTAACCATAGAAACAACCACACAATGTAACCATAGAAACAACCACACAATGTAACCATAGAGACATCCACATAATGTAACCATAGAAACAACCACACAATGTAACCATAGAGACATCCACATAATGTAACCATAGAAACAACCACACAATGTAACCATAGAAACAACCACACAATGTAACCATAGAGACATCCACATAATGTAACCATAGAAACAACCACACAATGTAACCATAGAAACAACCACATAATGTAACCATAGAAACAACCACACAATGTAACCATAGAAACAACCACACAATGTAACCATAGAAACAACCACACAATGTAACCATAGAGACAACCACACAATGTAACCATAGAAACGACCACACAATGTAACCATAGAAACGACCACACAATGAAACCATTGAAACAACCACACACTGTAACCATAGAAACAACCACACAATGTAACCATAGAAACAACCACACAATGTAACCATAGAAACAACCACACAATGTAACCATAGAAACAACCACACAATGTAACCATAGAAACAACCACACACTGTAACCATAGAAACAACCACACAATGTAACCATAGAGACAACCACACAATGTAACCATAGAAACGACCACACAATGTAACCATAGAAACAACCACACAATGTAACCATAGAGACAACCACACAATGTAACCATAGAAACGACCACACAATGTAACCATAGAAACAACCACATCTACCTTATTCTATCCTCCATCTCGGCCTCTTCTTGTATGATAAAATCTGCGAGCTGTTTTTGGATGGTATTCAGAGTTGATTGAACAGTTTCATACGTCGCTGAGTTCGGATCTGAAGGGAGAGATTTAAAGTTTTGAAATCCTAACAATTGTCAGTTTACAATGATAGGAAAACTAAAGTTGGACACTATAAAAGATCAGATGTTAATGAAAAACATGTTTACCAATATTATATTATCCACTGACAAATAATATAAAGACATAATAATAATCAGTATTAAACATCCTGAGAATGTTTACATATGAAAATATGATTTTTTTGTGCAGAATGTTTAAATTTGCCAAGGTGACAAGGTTAAATGTTCTGGATTTTTAACCTTCAGAAACAGACCTTGTTTATGATAAGCATCAATCATTGAGAAGTTAAATACAGAAATATAGTATGAATGAATCCTGCATCATTTCTTTCTGATTTTAGTTGATTGATCACTATGCAAAATGTGACAATATCGACCAATGAGAGCTATTTATTCAAGAAAGTGTGTCAATATCGACCAAGAAGCCTTTTTTGAAGAAGGTGTGTCAATATCGATCAATGAGATGTACTTATCGAACCCTTACCTGGCATAGATCCTAAAAATTGAGTATCCTTGTTTTGAAGCACCATATTGAACACGGCCGAGAAATCTGCAGAGTTCTCCAATCTCTCAATAATAGCAGCATCATTCTGTAATAATATAGGGGTGTGTCAATATCAACCAATGAGAGCTCACTATTTAGAAGGTGTGTCATTATTGACCAATGAGAGCTCACTATCTAGAAGGTGTGTCATTATCGACCAATGAGAGCTCACTATTTAGAAGGTGTGTCATTATCGACCAATGAGAGCTCACTATTTAGAAGGTGTGTCATTATCGACCAATGAGAGCTCACTATTAAGAAGGTGTGTCATTATTGACCAATGAGAGCTAACTATTTAGAAGGTGTGTCATTATCGACCAATGAGAGCTCACTATCTAGAAGGTGTTTCATTATCGACCAATGAGAGCTCACTATTTAGAAGGTGTGTCATTATTGACCAGTGATATATATATGATAGACATCTGTGACCTAGTCTCTCCTGTTGTTTGCTAGCCTGACAAAATGTTCATTCCAGCACATTCACTAACACGAAATAGACGCCTATCGGTCGGGGGAAGAGTATCAGACACGGGCCGCATTTCTCTTTAAGAATGTAAATTTATACGTTGTTCTTGCATTTTCCTGGCGATTCAAAAGCGATTTATTCATCTTTTGATCCAACATTTTCACGTTCTCAAGTAGTCTGAATACATTCAGGAGGAATACATTCAGGAGACGCTTGATTGCTATACAGCTATCAATAAGCGTGTCAATAACACAGACTATTTCGTGGAATGTGGCTAAATTCGCGGAAATTTACCAAATAAACGGAAAGGTGTAATTAGTACATGAGAGGAAAATAGTTAATTTTTCTTGCCTATCATGTTATCAATTATAATAACAGAGGTGTCAACGAGGTGTCAACGGAGCCAAATTTAAAATCAGGAAATTCATATGCGGTCAACCATTTTTGACAAACTAGAGGCATTCAACCACATTGTTTCCATATTTGAATCTGTTTTATTAAGAAATTAATTCAATACTGATTTAATTGACCATAACTTCGCCATTTCTCAAGATATTTTCATCAAATAAATTTTATTTTGTTAAAAAATCATGACTTTTTCACGATATGTAAATCTGGATTTCTGGATTAATCTGAACAATTGATGCCCCTGAATAATGAGTAGAAAATGGTGGAAATTAGTTTTGAATCAGAATAAAACTTACCAGCAAATCATTGCTTGCTATAATTGGTGCACCATTGATGTGCATAGAATATGCATCAAGACCACAGTTTAGACATCGGAATAACAAATAGTTTCCAACTTTTCTACGATGAACTAAGTAACCATGTTCCTGAAACATAAAAATACGACACATTAGTAATATACTGTAAAATCATTAATTTTCGTGGGGAATAAAATTTTGTGTATTTTGTTGTCCACATTTAACCACGAAATAAAATCCCATCAAACAATTATTTGGGCCCTTGTATTTATTGCCTGAAATGCAAATCCACAAGAGGTCCCATCAAAATGGTCTTTTTTACCAAAAAAAACCCACAAAATTTTGTCCTTAAAAAATGAAATTCAAATTAAACGATTTTACAGTATGCCCAGTAGTTCATTTTGGTTTTGAAAACTACGAGCCCAATCTCACAGATCCTTAAAAGATCATAGAGACTACATAATAAATAAAGGATTTCCAAAATTTAATGAGACTCAGACTCAAATGGTATCCCAGTAGTATGTAAGGTTATGGCGACCTTAATTTTGACCTCAACATGAATTAGGGTCAATTACTGATGATGACCAACCTCCAAATCAAGTATAACCATACTGAGCTCAACCATTCAAGTCATTGATCTATTTATATTGTATCATCCACTTGCGGGTGATATGTGCAGGTGCAATTAGACGCCATATTGGATTAATTCATTCAGCATAGACATAACAGCAACCTTGACTGTCATTACTGACCAATGGGAGCTCACTATGCCTGAAGGAGTATCAATATTGACCAAATTCACCAATTAGAGCTCAATATTTCATAAGGAGTATCAATATTGACCAATGAGAGCACACTATACCAGAAGGTGTATCAATATTGACCAATGAGAGCTCACTATACCGGAAGGTGTATCAATATTGACCAATGAGAGCTCACTATACCGGAAGGTGTATCAATATTGACCAATGAGAGCTCACTATAACAGAAAAATACCTGATGAATTCCCTGAGGTTCTAATTCAACTTCTGTTTCTCCAGACGGAAAGAATCCAGTTGGTATATAGTCACTGGTGAGATCTGAAATAATAACAAACCAATGAGAGCTCACCATGCAGGAAGTGAAAATGTTTACTTTTATTGTCTATGCCAATAGTTGACAAACTAAGAGTGTTCACAAAATCTTTACATAACCTTGAGCTAAAATTATTAATTGTGTACTGATAAATCGACAATCTGCAGTGACTTGCAGCATAATTTCATAAAATAAATCAGGGTGGGGGCAAAAAATACTGTAAAGTAGGACAAAACAGTCACCAGGGGTGGTATTCAATATTTGATCTTACTTGACTTACGGATAAAGGATAACCAATCATTCAGAGCATGCAATATCTAACTATAAGTCAGTAACAGGTGATAGGGCAAGCTCATTATTCTCTAATTAAAAGCCAAAACCACGAAATTTCGTCCCAACGAAATTAAATGATTTTACAGTAAATGCCATCATACTACCCCTGAGCTGCAATACTTTACATACATGTAGTATATTATAACATATATAATACTTTAGTTGGCTGATATCATAGGAGGAAGTGACATCAAATGATCATAGATCTATATAATATATGACAGTGACAAGCTATAGACTATATACATGTATAACACATGTGACATAATATAACCAACCTAACTGTCAAGTTAAATAATGACAATTTAATTTTAGGGTTGACCATGTACTACCCAGTAAATTATTTGTGTGGAGTTACACTAGATCTTAATTAAAAAATAAACCACAATGATGTTAACTTTTTTTGTCATTTTTGGGAACGTCAGTTTGTCAATTTCTATCTGCCTTGTCAGTCAAACAATGCAAAGGGACTTACACCACGTTTAAACTTAAACATAAATCAGTAAACAAATAACATGCAATTTTTATTATGAAAGTATCAATACATGTATAATGATCAATCTTGAAAAAAGCAATCCTAACTGACAAAATGAGAGTGTTTATTCCTGACTGACAGAATGAGAGTGTTTATTCCCGACTGACAAAATGAGAGTGTTTATTCCCGACTGACAAAATGAGAGTGTTTATTCCTGACTGACAAAATGAGAGTGTTTATTCCTAACTGACAACATGAGAGTGTTTATTCCTGACTGACAAAATGAGAGTGTTTATTCCCGACTGACAAAATGAGAGTGTTTATTCCTGACTGACAAAATGAGAGTGTTTATTCCTGACTGACAAAATGAGAGTGTTTATTCCCGACTGACAAAATGAGAGTGTTTATTCCCGACTGACAAAATGAGAGTGTTTATTCCCGACTGACAGAATGAGAGTGTTTATTCCCGACTGACAAAATGAGAGTGTTTATTCCTGACTGACAAAATGAGAGTGTTTATTCCTGACTGACAAAATGAGAGTGTTTATTCCTAACTGACAACATGAGAGTGTTTATTCCTGACTGACAAAATGAGTGTTTATTCCCGACTGACAAAATGAGAGTGTTTATTCCTGACGCGAATGAGAGTGTTTATTCCTGACTGACAAAATGAGAGTGTTTATTCCTGACTGACAAAATGAGAGTGTTTATTCCCGACTGACAAAATGAGAGTGTTTATTCCTAACTGACAACATAAGAGTGTTTATTCCTGACTGACAAAATGAGAGTGTTTATTCCCGACTGACAAAATGAGAGTGTTTATTCCTGACTGACAAAATGAGAGTGTTTATTCCTGACTGACAAAATGAGAGTGTTTATTCCCGACTGACAAAATGAGAGTGTTTATTCCCGACTGACAAAATGAGAGTGTTTATTCCCGACTGACAGAATGAGAGTGTTTATTCCCGACTGACAAAATGAGAGTGTTTATTCCTGACTGACAAAATGAGAGTGTTTATTCCTGACTGACAAAATGAGAGTGTTTATTCCTAACTGACAACATGAGAGTGTTTATTCCTGACTGACAAAATGAGAGTGTTTATTACCGACTGACAAAATGAGAGTGTTTATTCCTGACGCGAATGAGAGTGTTTATTCCTGACTGACAAAATGAGAGTGTTTATTCCTGACTGACAAAATGAGAGTGTTTATTCCCGACTGACAAAATGAGAGTGTTTATTCCCGACTGACAAAATGAGAGTGTTTATTCCTGACTGACAAATTCCTGACTGACAAAATGAGAGTGTTTATTCCTGACTTACAAAATGAGAGTGTTTATTCCCGACTGACAAAATGAGAGTGTTTATTCCTGACTGACAAAATGAGAGTGTTTATTCCTGACGCGAATGAGAGTGTTTATTCCTGACTGACAAAATGAGAGTGTTTATTCCTGACTGACAAAATGAGAGTGTTTATTCCCGACTGACAAAATGAGAGTGTTTATTCCCGACTGACAAAATGAGAGTGTTTATTCCTGACTGACAAATTCCTGACTGACAAAATGAGAGTGTTTATTCCTGACTTACAAAATGAGAGTGTTTATTCCCGACTGACAAAATGAGAGTGTTTATTCCTGACTGACAAAATGAGAGTGTTTATTCCCGACTGACAGAATGAGAGTGTTTATTCCCGACTGACAAAATGAGAGTGTTTATTCCCGACTGACAGAATGAGAGTGTTTATTCCTGACTGACAAAATGAGAGTGTTTATTCCCGACTGACAACATGAGAGTGTTTATTCCCGACTGACAGAATGAGAGTGTTTATTCCCGACTGACAAAATGAGAGTATTTATTCCCGACTGACAGAATGAGAGTGTTTATTCCTGACTGACAAAATGAGAGTGTTTATTCCCGACTGACAAAATGAGAGTGTTTATTCCTGACTGACAACATGAGAGTGTTTATTCCTAACTGACAACATGAGAGTGTTTATTCACGACTGACAGAATGAGAGTGTTTATTCCCAAATGACAAAATGAGAGTGTTTATTCCTAACTGACAAAATGAGAGTGTTTATTCCTAACTGACAAAATGAGAGTGTTTATTCCTAACTGACAGAATGAGAGTGTTTATTCCCGACTGACAACATGAGAGTGTTTATTCCCGACTGACAACATGAGAGTGTTTATTCCCGACTGACAAAATGAGAGTGTTTATTCCCGACCGACAAAATGAGAGTGTTTATTCCCGACTGACAAAATGAGAGTGTTTATTCCCGACTGACAAAATGAGAGTGTTTATTCCTGACTGACAAAATGAGAGTGTTTATTCCCGACTGACAAAATGAGTGTTTATTCCTGACTGACAACATGAGAGTGTTTATTCCCGACTGACAAAATGAGAGTGTTTATTCCCGACTGACAAAATGAGAGTGTTTATTCCTGACTGACAAAATGAGAGTGTTTATTCCTGACTGACCAAAATGAGAGTGTTTATTCCTTACTGACAGTATCAGAGTGTTTATTCCCGACTGACAACATGAGAGTGTTTATTCCCGACTGACAAAATGAGAGTGTTTATTCCTGACTGACAAAATGAGAGTGTTTATTCCTAACTGACAAAATGAGAGTGTTTATTCCTGACTGACAAAATGAGAGTGTTTATTCCCGACTGACAAAATGAGAGTGTTTATTCCTGACTGACAACATGAGAGTGTTTATTCCTAACTGACAACATGAGAGTGTTTATTCACGACTGACAGAATGAGAGTGTTTATTCCCAAATGACAAAATGAGAGTGTTTATTCCTAACTGACAGTATCAGAGTGTTTATTCCCGACTGACAGTATCAGAGTGTTTATTCCCGACTGACAGTATCAGAGTGTTTATTCCCGACTGACAGTATCAGAGTGTTTATTCCCGACTGACAGTATCAGAGTGTTTATTCCCGACTGACAAAATGAGAGTGTTTATTCCCGACTGACAAAATGAGAGTGTTTATTCCCGACTGACAAAATGAGAGTGTTTATTCCCGACTGACAGAATGAGAGTGTTTATTCCCGACTGACAGAATGAGAGTGTTTATTCCCGACTGACAAAATGAGAGTGTTTATTCCCGACTGACAGACATACCTTGTACTCCATAAAATAAAATTCTATTAGACAAAGAGAAACATTCATAAATTTTAACAATTTCACTTTACAAGTTGAAAGATTTTTCACAGAGTGAAAAGGGGTCTAGTCACAAGTTCTTATTCTTAAACTCTATGATAGCTCACTTCTTAAGGTTAGGCGTTTACTGTTAAGTAAACAAGAGGTCGCTCAGCTGTTGAACATTGGTCTAGGTATCAGTACAACCTACATTCTGACCATATTTCATGAAGATTGGATCAAAACTGTTGCCTCTAGAGTGAACACAAGCAAATTGTTGACGGATGGATGGATGGACGGACGAAGAGTGATCGCAAAAGCTCACCTTTTCACTATGTGACAGGTGAGCTAAAAATACAGTCATTATTGAATTACTTACTCTGTTCTTTAGCTATTCTATATTCTTTTTCTTTGACATGAAGTTTTATGTTGAGACATTTACAACAAAGCGTAATCATCTGAAACAATATCAAAACATTCAATTAGATCAAACAATTCAACATATTCTGACATCTGACAATTGGTATATATAGCTTGGAGATTTTGACACGAACCTGACCTTGTAATAAGAATAATTGAACAGCTGATCTGCACAGGGTTGGCATTCAGGAAGACGTAATTATACAACCCCAATATATTGATAGTTCACGATTTGCTGGCAGATCAATGCAAGAACCTTGTAATATATTCATGCATGAAGGTCAGGAGTAAGTCAAAATATCCATGCTTAAGTTAGATGACACAGCTGGGATGCCATTTATTCTGTTGGCTCAATTTTGAAATTATCAGCTACATTTTTTTAATATTAAATAGAAATATAGGTTCTGTCATGAGTTGACTTTGAAGATCAACATTTCATAAATGAGTCTAGAAAACAAATGTTTAATAATTAGTTTTCGTGACAATTTAAAAGAAATTTCGATCTCAAAGGCAACAAATCACTGATTCTTTTTATCACATGACCATAGTTACTTAGGCAAAACAATACCACAAATACCGAATATAAGCGTTAGGTTTTCGCATTGAATATCTGGTGACGTCACGTTTTGTAAGCACATACGAGGGGTGTACCAGAATTACGTAGACTTTTGTCATAACTTTTTTATTTAGACATGTATTATCACATAATTTGCCGTAGAGAAACTTCAAACCTTTTTATAAGAGAATCTGTAAAAATATTTTCTAACAGAATGTTAGAAAGCCATTTAATACGTCGCCATAGTAACCAATAGTTGGATTTGCGGGGCAGCGAATTTTAAGAACATTTTTGGCATTATGCAACTGCTTATACCTCATAGATATCAAGTCTAATTTTAACGCGACTTGGTGACATGCAAGCGCAATATACTTGGAACGCACGCCGTAAATTTCGACTTTATAAAAGTAACGTTGTTTATTTATGGTACAAAACAAGAAACATCTGCTGCGCGTCACCAGTGAAAATATGACGTTAACGAAATACGCTGTAAATCGCATCATCACGAAGTTTATTGTGAACCTCGGGAAGATGCGGGAACAAACGCTTTAAATGTTGGAACTTACTAACTCTAAATATCTTGTATCGGGTTACCTGATTTTCAAACGACACAAGCGCATCAATCGTGGTCGAGACCGAATAAAACGACATTGACCGACGGCGAAAACTAACGGCGAATGCGACGTCACCAAGCGTTTTCTAGGACCACATGGACCTGGATCGACGTTCTATTATAAGGGTTATATGCGACATTACTGGTAATATATTTTATCACATTTTATCACATTTAAGGTAGTAAATAAACATCCGTAAGTTTTGTGTACGGTTGTGTACATCTTTATAGGTACAATGTACACATTTATGAGCTTCACTTATCCTGGAAGTTTAGTCGACGTCGTGACGTTCCGTTGACGTGCCCCGCATACCGTACCCATATCTTTCCCCGGAAGCTGCAGAATTTGACCAAAATAAGATACGGCTTTGAAACGCCACGTACTTACGCAGTAAATATTATTTGCACTTCACCCAAAATTATTTGTTTGTATGATGAATGGTATAAAAGGTATGGCAAAAGTCTACGTAATTCTGGTACAACCCTCGTATGTTTGAGAAAATTGTTCTGTCATTTGTTATCACATGGGATATCATGTTATTTATGTGATGAATCCAAGGTTACTCCTCTTAGTGCAGTCAAAATCAAGAAAGACCAGTAACTGTTTTCTTTCCAAATTCACGCTGCTATTCCGTCTGCCCAGTGTCTGCCTTAGTATCTTCCCCTGGTCCCCTGTTTGGCAAACAATCTCCACTTATAAATGGACTATTGTCGTCGAGAATCAATGTGCATTTTCCTGACAAGTCAGAAATAGAGTTTATCACATAACCTGCGGCCTGGGAGTGCATTAAAGCCGTGCCGGAAATATCGTAATGCACTCCCAGCCCATTCATTAAACATTTAAATTAGCTTGACGTTGATTGGTTGGTTAGTTCAGGATGACGTAACGTAAGCCAATCCGTGCCTTGAATCAACCCGTGACGTCAGTATAATACCAACGTCGGCATGACGTCGCGCATTGTAACGCTAAATTTTGAATGGAACCTATGTAGTGTACATCAATGTTTTGAACGTTAAAGATCATTCTCTAAGGTTATGTGATAAATAGAATCTTACATTCGTGCTACTTACATACGAAATTTATTAAACTCGTCGACAATATTGGTCCTTTTAAATATATATATATCGTCATCGATAAAAAATTAAATCATAGGTAAACACAACGGTGAGTAGGGTGCTATGTGTACACCGCCTTAGATTCATAAGCACAACACATGGGAGCATTCGTAAGGGAACTCATAAGCTAACCCTGTGTAAATGGTTAAGCGAGCAGTAAAATTCGTAACGTATCGTATTTACTTTTTCCATTGAGTATTTTGATTGATTGACAGAGCTCCAGATAAGGCGCGCGATTACGCATTGAAATTAACGAAAAACGCATTAAAAATTATTTCTGGGCGTCTTAAAACGCATTGAAAATGACGATCACGCATTTCTGATCGATTCCGATGCGTCGAAGGGATGTAACTCTTCCGTAATCCGGTCAGTTGTCTTAGTTTTAGACACTACCAATCCGGTGTACAGGTAGAAAAATCCATTGACAAATGTCACTTCGAAAACAAAAGTTTTTATCGGTAAATATGCAGGATTCTAGCTCTCACATGCGTGTATTTTAAACCAGATTTGGTAACACATGAGTGTATGTACGACCTTGCATATTATTTATCATGGGAGATGCTATAATTAAAGCTTGAATTGAAACTTTCCAACACAAAAATTGAAAAAGTTGAAAATACATGCATGACAGAAGCAATTGACAACACGCGAAAAATGTGAGTTTCACGGTTAGTTAAAGTCGATGTTACAGATAAATCTATTATACCATGTAATTCAATTCACAAAACAAACTTTAAAAATAATTTTGAATGCAGATCATTCAATATAAATGCTTCACAGGTCATTTTCACATTGTGTCATGAAAATAAAATAGATGCATTTTATTTCCACTTTGTCAATATCTTGATAAGCCTTTTTATTATTAAGAGTTTATAGCAACTGAACATATGCCAATGGGACAGCACAGAATTTGGAAAAAGGGAATTTTTATTGCTTACTTATTGAAAGGGACTATCAATCTATGTGTTTAAATTCGAAGTCATTGATATTTTATCTTTGGAGTGTTTCACTCATTAGTTTTGAAAACAGGGAGTGAACACCTCATTGCACCTAAAAATTATCTGGAGCACTGGGTCGATAGGGGAAGAAGATTTAGACATCAACAAGAAATAGAGTGTAGTTGAATTTAAAAGTAGAAGTACAACGACATCTTCATCTCATAATAGTCAGACAACAAAAATTGCTGAGTGTTTTATGGATGTTTTTGGTGCATATAGTGCGAAAAAGGGTTTATCTTCGAGGACATGCTATATATTTCATGGAATTTACAAGTTTTCATTCATCTTTTCAAGTTGCACCACAAATTTGATCAGAGCTACCCCCACTTATTTGACAACTTCAAGCTGGTCTAAGGAGATAAAAGTCAAAAATTATAAAAATAATCTCCTAGCAGACACTGACAGCCCCTCGTCTAGTACCTTGCCAGTTGTAAAAATCAGTCAGGTGCATACATGCAGAGGATGGGAGTGAATTTTTACTTTTGGGATGTCAAACCCCCACTATTCGCCTAGATAGCCTACAGGGACAGCTGATTGTAATATCTCTGTTTTTTCCCCGGCCCCCGACAACTAATTATTGGACCTGGGTATTAGGAACCACAAATTGGTGCTATCTGGTGCATTGCAACTGACTGATGCACAATTAGTGAGCACTGCTTGACAGGTCAAATATTCAGGTCTAAGTGACCACTTAGTCATCAGTGTTGCACAAGTGTAGCTGGTAGATAAACAACAAATCAACCAGAAATTCACAGAATATGGTCAATATTGCAGATAATACAAACATTTGATCAAATTGTACAAGTCACAACAATCTAGTACAGTATCACGAAACTTAAGGAATTCATACATTTCTCTTTAAAATCAACACAACAGCTGACTCGATTACGTCAGCGACCGACAATTGGGGTCAAATTGACTGTGTCGATCAACCGAATTCTAGATCCAAAAATTCATATTATTAGTTAGAAAAATAGGCAGCATCAGAAATTTTGCATCGCAAAATATGTCACATGAATGATTTGAAGTGATGATTATAGCTGTCTAGGTGAGGATGGAGAAATAAACAAATATGCAGGTTACCTCGGTTCGGGACGGTTTTCGGTGAACTTTCCATTAGCGGTAAAGCTAGCACCGTTGACCGATATATATTTTCGAATTCTGACAGAAAACAAACAACAACAAAATACACAACTTTAATCATTTTAAGAAAAAGAATAATAAATGACAGTCGATTCCGTGTGTTTACATCATTATTATTCTTACAAATATTTTATACGAATCGTCGGTTACAATTACGATGCCAGTTGTCCGGAAAATATCCGGAGAATGGGTTTTAAACCATTCTGTTATCATAGGATAATTTGTCAGAGTATTTGTTTACTTGGTCACCGGAAAAAGTTGGGCGAGGCATTTTGTTTGTTTATCAATTATTGATCTACAGTTGACAACATGGAGAACAAACTTGTTAAGAAATTCGTGCAGCAAGTAAGAACCTTGTTTTGGATCGATTGATTTTCACGTGTTGTCATTTCCCAGTACGGAATAACTTTGTTTCAGAATCTTACTGCCCACTGCCATACACACATATCACTATCTTCTTTCTTTCTTTCTTCCATTTAATTTGCAGGGCCCACTCTGGGGCATTATCGCAAATATTAGAGACAGAGGTGAGATAAAAGGAATCCGGGTGCGATACCCTAGCTCGTTTCGAATAGATTCCTTGGTTCTTTAACGTGCCCGGTGTAAAGCACCGATACACGCGAGACTACCCCTGGGTTACCAACCAGGATCATCTCTAGTTGGGTGGGAAACACTAAATAGCGTTTCTGAAATGAACAAGTGTCCCGGCCGAGAATGAAACCCGGGACCTTTCGATCAGGAGTCTAGCGTCTTACCACTAGACCACCATGCCACGATGTCAGCTCATGATACAGGCAATAATAAACTGACACTGACAGTAAATAATAATTGCACCACAATCCAGAGACTGAGAATCCCCTGACCCCCCGAACCCCAGTGAATGATTGGAAATAGCCAGTGAAGTGTGGGGAATAGTCCCGGGGCTTAACCTTTCCAATGTCCCTGCACAGTAGACACGATTTCTGTCTCCGATGGTTGTCTTTCTTCTTCCCGTACTGTACATCGCCCACTCTGGAGCATCATCATACAATTAAGTGCTGACTATTTACAAGGTGGATGTGAGGCTAAACAAGTGCTGGGTTTAAAAACTGTAATAAAGTATTCAGATGTATGCTGCCATCTCTCTCCTGAAGGTAAAGGGTCAACTCGGTCCTATTAAAAATCAGCCTGTACCAACTCGGCCTGCCCAACTCAGCCCGAAACAAAATTTAAAATGGTCGTACTCGGCCCGATTCAAGAAATGAAATGGGCCCTTCAAAGTTTATTAATTGGTGCATCATCTACTGTCAGACTTGACCACTATACAACGGTGCGCAAGAAAACAGAAAAACATGAAAGTGTAAGATAGAAGCGGTCCAGTAAAATGAGTGGTAATGCAAAAGAGAAAAGAAAGAAATACAAATAGGATCAACTACTGTACTTGTCAGAGGATTGGTGCGACCAATCCTGCTTGCATAGCGCTACCAGGATTCTAGATCCCGAGATGTCTTTGAGATTGTATGAGGTCTTTCTGATGTGGGTTCCAGACTGAACTGCAGTAGTCGAGGTTGGATCTTACCATTGAGTTATAGGTATTTGTCTTAGTGTCTTCGTTGGCTTTAGACAAGTTGCGACGAAGAAATCCCAGCATATTGTTTGCTTTCTGGGTTGTCTTGTTGATTTGTTGCCTCCATGAAAGGTTGGACTGTATGGTCACTCCTAAGAACTTGGTGCTCTCATCTTTTGTCAATTGAACACATTTCAGCTTGTAGGGATATAATATACTTTGGGAGTCTTGGATCTTGATGCCCGTAGAACGCTACACTTCTGAGGGTGAAACCCCATGCCCCATTCTAGCTCCCACGCTGCCAGGGAGTCCAAGTCTTGTTGAAGTTGAATTTGGTCATTTTCAGTCCTGATCTGTCTGTAAAGGATACAATCATCAGCGAACAGTCTGGTCCTGGATTGGACTCTATCAGGTAGGTCATGGATGAATATGAGGAAAAGCAGCGGCCCAAGTACTGAGCCCTGGGGTACGCCACTCACCACTGGTACTGTGTCTGATGATTGGCCCTCTACGAGCACCTGCTGTGTTCTTCCAGTGAGGAATGACTCAATCCAACGAAGTGTGTTCCCCCGAATGCCGTAGTGACTAATCTTCTTTAGCAGACGTCGGTGTGGGACTCTGTCGAAGGCCTTGCTAAAGTCTAGGATGATCATGTCCGTTTGTACCTTCTTGTCTAATGATTCTGCCAGCTCGTGGTGCAATGTAAGTAGTTGCGTCTCACAGCTTCTGCGGGCTCGAAAACCATGCTGGCAATCGTGGAGGACTTGGTGGTCATCCAGATGTTTCAGGGTGTTGCTTACTATTACATGCTCCAAGATCTTGCAGGCGAGACATGTTAGGGATACCGGTCTGTAGTTTGCAGCATCTTGTCTGGCACCTTTTTTGTAGATGGCTGTTACGTTGGCATGCTTCCAGTCATCAGGGACAGTCCCATCTCGCAGTAAGGTATTGTAAATCATGGTCAAGATTGGGGCAATCTCTACGGCGCACTCTTGTAGGATACGGCCTGGTATCGCATCTGGTCCTGTAGCTTTCCTTGGGTTGGTGTTGCGCAGTAGTTTCTCGATACCCTCAGTGGTAACCACAATCTCATCCATACTTGGAAGTGGGGTACCTGATGGACTGGGTACATTGTCTTTACTTTCCTGCGTGAATACAGACTCATACTGTCTGTTCAGGATGTCCGCCTTGTCTTTGGGTTCGTTAAACAGTCTTCCTTTGACTTTCAGTGGTGAGATGCTGTTGTTGTCCTTTCTTAGAGATTTGATATAGTTCCAAAAGCGCTTCTGCATCGTGAAGATGGCAGTTAATAATTAATAGTAATCATTGGCCATACTGTTTTTAACCCCATGTTTTTCGCTTATTGCAATGTGTTAATTAATAAATGCACTTCACTCAATATTGGAGAAATAACACGGACACAGTTTTACAAATTTATTTACAAATTATTATCGGTATACTAGGGTAAAAAACATAATGGAGCACCAGAGAAGAAGTCCAGCGCATACATATTTGCCAAATCTAAAGAATAACATTGCAACTTTCGTAATTACTTATCCCAAACCATTAAAATGAGTTGACTAACTCCGTGCATACCTCCTGTGTATTTTCATTGGTATAAATAATCAGGATTACTCATATAACAACCATTCAGTTCAGTATATCAAGTATTACAATACATTTACTACAAAGAATCAATAATATTAAGTTAAGTTCAGGCCGAGTTGGACGGGACCAAGTTTGTATTCTGGCCGAGTTGGATGGGCCGAGTCGGTAACCGGGCTGAGTTGGACCGGGCCGAGTTCTTTATAGGGCCGAGTTGACCCTGAATCCTCCTGAAAGCCTCAATGCTGGGGGCTCCTGTCGGACGAGTTGGAAGAGACTTCCAGAGTCGGATACTGGGTGGGAAGAATGAACAACGATATGAGTATGTGCATGTGACATGTGTCCCTGCATTCTTCCTTCATACTTCCCTCCCAAAATATATACACATGTATGTGCTAAATATATGCATGTTTTGTTGTGACCAGGACTTAAGCAGATCTACTATATCTCCTATATTATACACTGATTTGTGTATCATATACAAATCTGTATATTCTAGCATACACATATCTGTATATACATGTACTTAAAAGTCTTTAATATTATGAGCCATTTCTCTTAAATGTGAAATATTTGCAAACTGAGTATCACACGTTATGATTGTTTGATGTCAGTTGGTTTATAAGAAGTGTATCCCTGCGTTTCATGCACATTCCATATTTAGTGAAAGGACTTAGGATTTTTGTTGATAATGTTACAGAAAATGACTTTTAAAAATAAAAGCAATTATACTTAGAAAATCTTTTTGGACCAATTTTATTTTCGACAGTTTATTATGGTTAACAAACCTTGCCCACTTTTGACATAATAAAATGAAAATTATTGACTATGCTTGGATACACAGATCTGTATATGATAGCTGTGTATTATGTACAAATTGGGCGATATAATATACCTGTTTCGGGTGGGGGCTATAAAATGTGTGGGGGGTTTTACCTTCGGAAGTGGCTTGAGATACATGCCCTTATCTTCAGCCTTCGAGTCTAAAGATACGTCTCTGATGTCAGAGCGGTGTCTATAGTGATTTCCATTAGTTGTGATGAACAAACAGCAATAAGACTCAACATCATGATATCTGTCCTATAAACTGATCAGCCAAATTACCTCAAAATATCAAAATTGACACGCCTTCATACTCGGATGATACTCCACAATCATTGAATTGTTTTACTTACCCAGGAGAAGACAACTCTCTCTCTCATATACTGGAAACAAATATCATCAGATCGTAGTTAGCTCCCTTGGTATTTGAATGTTTGTATAGTTCAATTTTAATGACAATAGATTGTTACCACCCCCCTCTTATCGTTTCTACTGTATACATTAACTGTTACTGTGATGTTGAACAGTGTAGCAGCCAATGTATATCATTTTATCAAAGCACTGACAGAGATTGTGTAACCTTCAATTGTACCGTAAATTCTATACTTTTTGGTTATAAATTTCCTTTTCATAGAACATGGGCGTAGGAGAAGGGGGGGCCAGGGGGGGCCAGGCCCCCCAATGTCTGGACAGGGGGGGCCAACATATCTTTTGGCCCCCCCAATAATTCAGACGATAAATTATGATTTACGACCTAATATATCTCGTTATAGGCAATTTGCCTTCAGTTCTTGGTAAAAACGTATCAAAATTTTTTTTTGCTCCCTTCGCTCGCAAAATAACTTCCTTGTATTCAAAAACGTCATCACCCATTCTTTACAAAAATACACTTGTGCCATAAAGTGTACTCTTAACGTCCACCAACCCTCCTATATGACTTTGGGACGTTGTCATTATATATAAAACCTTTGAAACAAACGTTTTCACCTTAAGCTTCAATCTCAAAATCTAGCAATTTAAATTTTATGCAAGCACTTAATTGTGTTTTTTGTAAGAACTGAAATTTCCTGTATTAAGATCGATCCTTTTTGAATGCCAAATAAGGAACGCATAGAATGCACTAGATTGATCCATAGTTAAAAAATTTTTTGCCCCAAGTTGCCAAATGTTTGGCCCCCCCAATGTTGAAGACGCTCCTACGCCCATGTAGAAGCAATAATAAACAACTTTTGTCTAAAGCAAATTTACTCGATAAAAAATTACTGTATTACCTCCTATTAGCGCTCCCCCTCTAATTAACGCCCCGGTACCGGTATTTATAGCATAGACTACATGTTTATTAGCGATTTTTGCATACGATAGGCAAAAAAACAAAGTCCAGTATTTTTATGAAGGGGAAGTAATACGTACTGGTTAAGGTAACGGCTAAGTGCCGTACTATACGGTACCGTTCCGTTCCGTGGGGGGGGGGCGATTATACGAGGTCTGACTGTGTATGGAACTATTTTTTCAGAAAATGCATCGCCCCCGGGGGCGATAATACGAGGTTATACGGTATATAATGGTACGAGGTTATACGGTATATAATGGTACGAGGTTATACGGTATATAATGGTACGAGGTTATACGGTATATAATGGTACGAGGTTATACGGTATATAATGGTTGGTTTGCAGCTGGATCGGAAACAATCAATGTTTTATTTTAAAGCGACTTAACTCCATTTCTATGATAAAATATGTTTTATAGATGTTTTTAACACAAAACTATGTTATTCTTACAACTTACATTACAAGGCGCTCTAGATGAAACTCCTGAACATGTTTTACTGTCTGTTACGACTTTTTCTCGATATTTATACACTACAACGCTGTAACAACGTTAAATTATATATTTTACTGCGTTAGTCACGCTACTGATTTTAGGGGTTTTAAAGGTAATAAACCGACATTATGCGATAATTTTTCTTTTAGATGAATAAGTCCAGATTCTTATATAAATGTATTAGGTTGGTAAAGCCAAAGAAAGTGCGCTTTTAAGAGAGCTTTCTGACAATTTTTGCAATTTACCAACTTGAGTTAAGTCCCATTAAGCCTTGGTGAATTATGTATAGCTTGACCAGATTTAGTAGGCACTCCGGACATATTCCGTGCATATTTCGGACAAAGTCGGTGCAAAAATAAACAAATATTACCGTTAAGTACCGACTACGCTTACGGAAAATAATACACGCTTCCGAAGTTTAATGAGTGCCTACTAAATCTGGTCAAGATTTAACGTAACTTCATTCGATGCCGCCAGGAGGCGGCATCGAGTATGAAAGGGTGCAACCAGATGTCCCAGGAGGATACAAGATTTGATTGGTTATAACGCTGTTGGACTCGCCCGTCAGGGGTAAAATAGGATGATAAATATTATAGCAAAATTTTATATAAAAATATTTTTAATATTATTATCACAAGATGTATGTAAAATGATTATACACTCATTTATTTCCGGCTTATAATTTTTTTTATTCGACTTTTATAAAAACAGTTTATCTCATACCTTAAAATTGAATGACTACCAGGGCAATGTTGTTCGGTAGGTACTAAAGTCCAAATCAGTTCGGAACGGGTGTTTATATAACGGCTACATATGTTGCAATTTGCGGGTCTTAGCAGGGGCTATTAAAAAGTAAAAAAAAACTATTTGCGCGGAGCGGCGATTTTCCTTTCGAACTTCAGTTTCACGTTGTCAGGCTATACCACGTTATTGGAATACACTTTGTTATTTTATGAAACATGCTAAATGCCATCTGTGAAGCATTAATCAATATTATAATGGTGCTCATATTTCTAAAACATGTTATGTTCATTTGAATAAATATTTCAATAGAAAATAGAATGTTTTCATGTTTTCTATTCTTTCCTGGTGTTTCACTGCCTTCAAGTTTTTATTAGATTGCTGAATGTCGGCGGGCCTTAACAATTTCTTCTGTGCACAACTCCTCCTACATTTCTTCATAGATTTCAACCAAACTTTCAGAGAATGATTGTCATCATGTGACCTGGTGCATATTATCAGGGTTTTATGATTCAACCAATTTTGACGGAGTTATGGCCCTTGAAACAGAAAAAATTGGCCGCTTTCCTTATGTCGCACGGTACTCAAAGTACACGACATAGAGTCATGAAACCTTCACAGAAATGGTCAGGATGTTTTCTCTACACCTGGGGTTTCACTCCCCTTTCAGTTTAGTACATCCAGAGTTATTAGCCATTGAAATGGTGTAAAATAGCCATTTTTGACTTGTTTCACATGCTACTCAAAAAGTATTTGACCTAGGATCATGAAACCTTTATAGAAATGTTTGACAGCATGTACTCTAGTGCACCTGGGGTTTCACTCCCCTTTCAATTTAGTACAACCAGAGTTATTGCCCTTGAATTAGTGAAAAATACCCATTTTCAGCAATCTTAAGTTTTTGCAGCGTACACTCAACACATGAGAATAACTTCCCTTGTGCATCACACATCACGCCGGAATTTTAGTTTGTTTACAAGTTTCTACCAATACCTTTTACTAAATAAAAAGATTTACTTAAAAAGAACTAGCGGCATCTTTGATGCCCAGCATCAACATTTCACTTGTTATTTATAGTATTCAGATAAACATATTGTTTATATAACTCTTACAATTATTTCATAAGAATTGAGCTTTGATCTTGATTTACAAGATTAATTTAATTGTGTTGACGAAATATAAAATTGTAGTTTTCTGTCGGTACAATATACAATATACAGATAACATGGTTGACATAAGATAACATTGTGTCCATATAACTCTTTATCTGTGCTAGAAATTCCACAATTGTGAACTTACTCAACTGTTTTATACAAACATCATGTTTTAGATACATTTATATGTGTACTGAGTCTCAGGGTGAAATGTGCAGCTGTTTATATATTTATGAATTAATTGTTTATTGAATTAATTATAATTGGATTTTAAGTGTTTGTAATATTTGTATTACATGGAAGATGGATTTTCAGGCAGTTCTTCAGGAGTTTGATACAAAAGTATGCCAATATGTATAATTCTTTTATTCTGACATGTATAATTGTCTAATTTATGTATAATTCTTTTATTCATGTATAATTGTTTAATTTATGTATAATTCTTTTATTCATGTATAATTATCTAATTTATGTATGTATAATTCTTTTATTCATGTATAATTGTCTAATTTATGTATGTATAATTCTTTTATTCATGTATAATTGTCTAATTGATGTATGTATAATTCTTTTATTCATGTATAATTGTCTAATTTATGTATGTATAATTGTTTTATTCATGTATAATTGTCTAATTTATGTATAATTCTTTTATAAATAAAAAAGTTTTATTTATAATCAATAATTTTATCTCATAACCTGTGTTGTTGTTGGAGTGCATTAAAGTGCTGGAAATATTGTAATGAACATCATTAGCCTGTTACATAAATATTTAAAATAGCTTGATGTTGGTTGGTTCAGGGTGATGTAACGTTAGCCAGTCCGTGCCTTGAATGGACCCGTGACGTCAGCATTTATACACTCAACCGCTTTAAAAACGCACCACATATGAAATATCGGTTTTAGTGATGAAAACGTCAATTTATGGTTATTTATTTTCTGATTAATAATTTTCAGTCTGTATTCAACGAAGTGTGTGATTTTCATGCCATTATTACGAGTTTAAAATCAATTATGATATAGATAACACTGAGACCCATGAAAGTGAAAGTCACAATTTCAAAAGCAAGTGTAAGAGCCCGATACATTGATGCATGCACGTGGTATCTCCTCCTATAGCATAATATTAATTACGTAATAGGATAGAATTATGTTCGACGTGATATTTCCCACCATTCAAGCAAAGCTTGACTTGAATTATAAATGTTATGTGACTATGGCAGTCTGGCTAATACCATACGACTGAGTGCGGTTCAGATATGCGCATTATGTGAACCTAAGATGAATTCAAGCCTTATTTAAACTTTAAGTCTTGGTTATGAGCATCAGACTGTCAGAAAATACCCCGTGGTGCTTCTATGGCACCTCAAATCAACACTATGAAGGAGCTTGAAGACAAAAAGTTGGGACTTAAGGCTCTAAACGGAAGAAAACACATTTAAATTGTACTAAAATAATTTTCCTTTTTATTGACAATTATGAAAGAAATAATTATGAAAATGCACTAATGTACTTTTGGCTTGTTGATTGACACCCGGCATTATTTTGACACTGTGTGCAGCCATGCGGAACCATTTACAGTGACAGAACCTGTGTCATGTTTCCTTCTAGCTCGGACTCAATACCTTTAGCTGGTTTCATCTAGGTCGGTCTTTGACTGTGCCATTTGCTAGGATTCGATGTTCTAAGCCCACGTGTATTGTATGGTGGCAGCTGAACCGCCATGCTAAGGCACCGACGCTCTTTTCAGTTGGAAGCGAAGGCCCAATCATCGAGAACAAATATTCGAGATATTCGCAGCATGAAACTACCATTAGCAAATATTGTTAATGTTGTTTTTTCAATGTGTAAATCAACAGCGTACAGTTTAAAAGTAATCTTGACCATACAGGTCGACGCGCTCGAGCTGCACGCGTAAAACATGCAAAATCAAAAAAGTTCTCTGGGCGGGGTATTCCGAATGAAAAATAAATCGTTTTCTTTAATTAGGTCAAGCTTATGAACTGAACAAACCCTGTAAACTATCAACTTTGGCAAAAAATGTTTTTTGACAAAATTTGATAATTTTCAATAGTGGTGCGTTTTTAAAGCGGTTGAGTGTATAATACAAACGTAGTAATGGCATTGCGCACATTGTTACACTAAATTTTAAATGAAACCTATATACCATACATCAGCTAATGAGCGTAACAACCTTAATATATAGTTGACCTTAAAGGATGGACTTTTTGCTGGGTCAATTTGTACCAGAGTTACAGTCCTTTGTTACTTTTTCTACATTCCCCAGTGGGTGCACAGGGTGTTCCATGGACAGAATTCTTATCATTAAATGCTTTTAATGTAATTATTTTTCTTCTATTACCAGGTACGTGAGGTGATAACAGACGAGAAGGAACAAGATTCTCTCTTTGAGATGCTGAAAAAATACCAGGAGTAAGTTTATGTAAAAATACTTTACTTTCTAACTTGGGGCTTTATCCTCTTCATCCCGGCTGGGACATAGGGCCGGTCACCATCATTTGCTATTTGACACGATCTTATGTCGTCTGCTTGGCCTCTCTCCACTGCATGCTGAGTCTTTGGAGCTCTGTGGTGAGGGTTCTTCTCCATGTCATGTTGAGTCTTTGGAGCTCTGTGTTGAGAGTTCTTCTCCATGTCATGTTGAGTCTTTTGAGCTCTGTGTTGAGGGTTCTTCTCCATGTCATGTTGAGTCTTTGGAGCTCTGTGTTGAGAGTTCTTCTCCATGTCATGTTGAGTCTTTGGAGCTCTGTGTTGAGAGTTCTTCTCCATGTCATGTTGAGTCTTTGGAGCTCTGTGTTGAGAGTTCTTCTCCATGTCATGTTGGGTCTTTGGAGCTCTGTGTTGAGAGTTCTTCTCCATGTCATGTTGAGTCTTTGGAGCTCTGTGTTGCGGGTTCTTCTCCATGTCATGTTGGGTCTTTGGAGCTCTGTGTTGAGAGTTCTTCTCCATGTCATGTTGAGTCTTTGGAGCTCTGTGTTGAGGGTTCTTCTCCATGTCATGTTGGGTCTTTGGAGCTCTGTGTTGAGAGTTCTTCTCCATGTCATGTTGAGTCTTTGGAGCTCTGTGTTGAGAGTTCTTCTCCATGTCATGTTGAGTCTTTGGAGCTCTGTGTTGAGAGTTCTTCTCCATGTCATGTTGAGTCTTTGGAGCTCTGTGTTGAGGGTTCTTCTCCATGTCATGTTGGGTCTTTGGAGCTCTGTGTTGAGGGTTCTTCTCCATGTCATGTTGAGTCTTTGGAGCTCTGTGTTGAGAGTTCTTCTCCATGTTATGTTGAGTCTTTGGAGCTCTGTGTTGAGGGTTCTTCTCCATGTCATGTTGGGCCTGCCTCTTCCCCTGCTGCCTTGTGGGTTCCAGTCTAGATGTAAAAATGCAATGTCTGACTGAATAAAAATAAGTATAAATACCAGGAGTAAGTTTATGTAAAAATAAAATGTCCAACAGAAATAAGCCTACACCTCTGTAGCTCAGTGGTATGCAGGCTTGCCTTCTATTCCGATTGCCCGGGTTTGGATGAGACACTTACATGCCTGCCATAAATAATTAGCACATCCACCTGAGTTTGAACCCGGGTCGCCAGATTAGATGGCAAGGGCAATTAACCACAGAGCTATGGAGGCACACACAAAGAAATTTAAAAGACAGCTATGGTGTTACATACATACAATGGTGTTCCATACATACTATGGTGTTCCATACATACAATGGTGTTCCATACATACTATGGTGTTCCATACATACTATGGTGTTCCATACATACTATGGTGTTCCATACATACTATGGTGTTCCATACATACAATGGTGTTCCATACATACTATGGTGTTCCATACACACTATGGTGTTCCATACATACTATGGTGTTCCATACTGACATTGGTGTTCCATACATACTATAGTGTTCCATACATACTATGGTGTTCAATACATACATTGGTGTTCCATACATACTATGGTGTTCCATACATACTATGGTGTTCCATACATACATTGGTGTTCCATACATACTATGGTGTTCCATACATACTATGGTGTTCCATACATACTATGGTGTTCCATACATACTATGGTGTTCCATACATACATTGGTGTTCCATACATACTATGGTGTTCCATACATACTATGGTGTTCCATACATACTATGGTGTTCCATACATACTACATGGTGTTCCATACATACTACATGGTGTTCCATACATACTACATGGTGTTCCATACATACTATATGGTGTTCCATACATACTATGGTGTTCTATACATACAATGGTGTTCCATACATACTATGGTGTTCCATACATACTATGGTGTTCCATACATACTATGGTGTTCCATACATACTACATGGTGTTCCATACATACTACATGGTGTTCCATACATACTACATGGTGTTCTATACATACAATGGTGTTCCATACATACTACATGGTGTTCCATACATACTATGGTGTTCCATACATACTATGGTGTTCCATACTTACATTGGTGTTCCATACATACATTGGTGTTCCATACATACTATGGTGTTCTATAAATACTATGGTGTTCCATACATACTATGGTGTTCCATACATACTATGGTGTTCCATACTTACATTGGTGTTCCATACATACTATGGTGTTCCATACTTACATTGGTGTTCCATACATACTATAGTGTTCCATACATACTATGGTGTTCAATACATACCATGGTGTTCCATACATACTATGGTGTTCAATACATACTATGGTGTTCCATACATACTATGGTGTTCAATACATACTATGGTGTTCCATACATACTATGGTGTTCCATACATACTATGGTGTTCCATACATACTATGGTGTTCCATACATACTATGGTGTTCCATACATACTATGGTGTTCAATACATACTATATGGTGTTCCATACATACTATGGTGTTCCATACATATTATGGTGTTCCATACATACTACATGGTGTTCCATACATACTACATGGTGTTCCATACATACTACATGGTGTTCAATACATACTATATGGTGTTCCATACATACTATGGTGTTCCATACATACTACATGGTGTTCCATACATACTATGGTGTTCCATACATACTATGGTTTCCATACATACTATGGTGTTCAATACATACTATATGGTGTTCCATACATACTACATGGTGTTCAATACATACTATGGTGTTCCATACATACTATGGTGTTCCATACATACTATGGTGTTCCATACATACTATGGTGTTCCATACATACTATGGTGTTCCATACATACTATGGTGTTCCATACATACTATATGGTGTTCCATACATACTATGGTGTTCCATACATACTATGGTGTTCCATACATACTATGGTGTTCCATACATACTATGGTGTTCCATACATACTATATGGTGTTCCATACATACTATATGGTGTTTCATACATACTATGGTGTTCATAATACTATGGTGTTCCATACATACAATGGTGTTCCATACATACAATGGTGTTCCATACATACAATGGTGTTCCATACATACTATGGTGTTCCATACATACTATGGTGTTCCATACATACATTGGTGTTCCATACATACATTGGTGTTCCATACATACTATGGTGTTCATAATACTATGGTGTTCCATACATACTATGGTATTCCATACATACTATGGTGTTCCATACATACTATGGTGTTCAATACATACTATATGGTGTTCCATACATACAATGGTGTTCCATACATACTGTATTGCTGGATGTAATGAAGGCATTATACCCCTTGCACAAGTCAAACTGTATCATAGGATATACAGGTAAGGTATATATTTGAATGAAAAGATATTGCATTGAGCTTCAAATGTACTTGAACTTGTATCTGATAAACCTGTCTTTGATGTAACAGCTACTATAATACTATATAAACCTGTCTTTGATGTAACAGCAACTATAATACTATATAAACCTGTCTTTGATGTAACCCAGCTACTATAATACTATATAAACCTGTCTTTGATGTAACAGCTACTATACAATACTATATAAACCTGTCTTTGATGTAACAGCAACTTTAATACTATATAAACCTGTCTTTAATGTAACAGCAACTATAATACCATATAAACCTGTCTTTGATGTAACAGCAACTATACAATACTATATAAACCTGTCTTTGATGTAACAGCAACTAAAATACCATATAAACCTGTCTTTGATGTAACAGCAACTATAATACTATACGAACCTGTCTTTGATGTAACAGCTACTATAATACTATATAAACCTGTCTTTGATGTAACAGCTACTATAATACTATATAAACCTGTCTTTGATGTAACAGCTACTATAAAACTATATAAACCTGTCTTTGATGTAACAGCTACTATAAAACTATATGAACCTGTCTTTGATGTAACCCAGCTACTATAGTACCATATAAACCTGTCTTTGATGTAACAGCTACTATAATACTATATAAACCTGTCTTTGATGTAACAGCTACTATAAAACTATATGAACCTGTCTTTGATGTAACAGCTACTATAATACCATATAAACCTGTCTTTGATGTAACCCAGCTACTTTAGTACCATATAAACCTGTCTTTGATGTAGCAGCTACTATAATACTATATAAACCTGTCTTTGATGTAACAGCAACTATAATACTATATGAACCTGTCTTTGATGTAATAGCTACTATAATACCATATAAACCTGTCTTTGATGTAACCCAGCTACTATAGTACCATATAAACCTGTCTTTGATGTAGCAGCTACTATAATACTATATAAACCTGTCTTTGGTGTAACAGCTACTATAATACTATATAAACCTGTCTTTGATGTAACAGCTACTATAATACTATATAAACCTGTCTTTGATGTAGCAGCTACTATAATACTATATAAACCTGTCTTTGGTGTAACAGCTACTATAATACTATATAAACCTGTCTTTGATGTAACAGCTACTATAATACTATATAAACCTGTCTTTGATGTAGCAGCTACTATAATACTATATAAACCTGTCTTTGATGTAACAGCAACTAAAATACTATATAAACCTGTCTTTGGTGTAACAGCTACTATAATACCATATAAACCTGTCTTTGATGTAACAGCTACTATAATACTATATAAACCTGTTTGTGATGTAACAGCAACTATAATACTATATAAACCTGTCTTTGATGTAACAGCTACTATAATATTATATAAACCTGTCTTTGATGTAACAGCAACTATAATACTATATAAACCTGTCTTTGATGTAACAGCAACTATAATACCATATAAACCTGTCTTTGATGTAACACAGCTACTATACAATACTATATAAACCTGTCTTTGATGTAGCCCAGCTACTATGATACTATATAAACCTGTCTTTGATGTAACAGCTACTATAATACTATATAAACCTGTCTTTGATGTAACCCAGCTACTATAATACTATATAAACCTGTCTTTGATGTAACACAGCTACTATACAATACTATATAAACCTGTCTTTGATGTAGCCCAGCTACTATGATACTATATAAACCTGTCTTTGATGTAACAGCTACTATAATACTATATAAACCTGTCTTTGATGTAACCCAGCTACTATAATACTATATAAACCTGTCTTTGATGTAACAGCAACTATAATTCTATATAAACCTGTCTTTGATGTAACAGCAACTATAATACTATATAAACCTGTCTTTGATATAACAGCTACTATAATACCATATAAACCTGTCTTCGATGTAACCCAGCTACTATAGTACCATATAAACCTGTCTTTGATGTAGCAGCTACTATAATACTATATAAGCCTGTCTTTGATGTAGCAGCAACTATAATACTATATGAACCTGTCTTTGATGTAATAGCTACTATAATACCATATAAACCTGTCTTTGATGTAACCCAGCTACTATAGTACCATATAAACCTGTCTTTGATGTAGCAGCTACTATAATACTATATAAACCTGTCTTTGGTGTAACAGCTACTATAATACTATATAAACCTGTCTTTGATGTAACAGCTCAGACTTCACGAAAGACCCAAGAAATTTACAGGACATTCGGTCTGGTAAACTGAAATGTTTTACCAGACCGAACCAAAGTTTACAGGACCGGAATTAAAAATCTAAATCTGAATGATTTCACTACTAAATTGCAATTTATAAACAACATAACAAATTAATTACTGTACATATTGGCCTATATCATTGACCAGTGTTTCCACTCCTTTTTGGGGGCAGGGGTGTTTTCACCACTGCCAGACAAATAAGGGGGTGAAATTATTTAAAAGTACTCAAACTTGAAAGAAAATATAGTAGCAACCCCAGTCAATTTTTGCATGTCCACAAAAATAAATAATTGTCAGTTCACATTAAAGAACTCATTAAAAGCTCTGCATGACTGTTTGAATTATTTAGGTATGTCATCTGGATCAAAAGTTATGCCAATTTGAAACCATGAAAAAACGGTCAATTTTAGGAATTTTTGCCTTCTAAAAAACAGACTTGTAATCGCGTTTCCACGGAACCGAAAATTTCACAATTTTTAAACAAATTGCTGTAACTTTTTTAATTCTTAAGAAAACTTGATGAAACTTGCCTAAATAATGAATTTTGGTATGCTGATTTCAATTTTGCAATCAGATTAGATGTAATACCATTAAGTAAAAAGCTACAGATGAAACATATGTAAAGTTTCAACACATTTATCATTGATCAGAATTATACAGGTACTGGTAGTACCGGACAAAACTATACAACTTTACCAAGAATTAGCATACTAATACACTTACAGGAAATATTAATAAGAATTACACTATAATAATGAAATATAGTTTACTAATAATTATATCAATGCTAACTTGACATTGACTGTTCAGAAATAATTATAACATGAACAAGATTTCAGCCTGTCAGCAGATGGTTAGGCATACAACCATAAAGCTATATAAATGTCTCAGATAGGCATTTCACTTTTCCCTTGATAATTGTTTTCAGTTCAATGAGGTGTAGACTACTAGAAATCTAATAGATCTATTAAATTGTGAAGTGTTACCTCCATATTTGAGTACAACAAGGAGTAAAATTGCACCTGACATTGAGGCGAAACCAGGACTGCGGTGTTACTTTTCCGTACTACTGAAGCTCAGCCAACTTAACTAGCGGGTTGCTGGGCTGGGAGTCAGTCACTACATTTGTTCCCCCTTTATTTATTGAATGGGACCTTATGCCAAGCCACTATTGACACCCTAACTGAGCTGCGAGACATCATTCTCGGACCATTCACGGCAACTACCATTTAAGTAAACTTGTAAGTGAAACCCATGACCCCCGGTATTACTAGCCTACTGGTGTATATCTCTGCCTACTATGCTAGCCCGACCGGCTGTGAGTCAGTCACATGCATCCACCTGAAACTTATTAATAAGGTTCAGTGAAATTTGCCACCAAATGAGAATCTTAATCATTGCTAATATAAATGTAATGAGCATTAATATGATTGAGACTCTCATAAAGTTGATGCAATATTGCAGAAAAAAAAATTCAACACTCCTCCCTAGCCAAACCATGGTGGGTGGGGGGTGGTGATTTTATTTTTAGCAATATATGCCATATTATCATAAATGAATCATAGTAAAACTAAATATTGGTGTTAATTGATATAATTAAGTAAGATTAATCATTCAAGACTTGATCAATTGCTTTTAAAAGTCGATTTTTAACCAGACAATTCTCGTTCGTCGGCAAAAAATGACAGGTGCCCGCTGATGTTTATTTCCCTAAATTTCATTAAATAACGACTTGTAACATATTTTTTGTGAGTTTTATCCATTTAAAATAAGAAATTCTACTGATTTAAGCCAAAAAAATGTCTATTGACAATCTATTTAACGGTAAATTGAAAAAATCTGATTTGCAGTAAAAACGAGTGAAAAATGGCGGCGAATTTTTTAAGATTTCGGTCGCACTTACTGGACAAAATAATTAATGCGGACACTATTAGTAGTCCGATTTTGATGATTTAAACATCATTTTGAAGGAGAAAGACTATTCTATGGGATAATATGCTAATTGTTAGAATTTATGATTTATATTTTGAAAAAAAATGACGTAAACTTTGGAACACCAGAACTTTTTTATTTAAATTCTGATTTCAAAAATGAAGGTTTCGAGGCAAAGCTCAATCCTTCTTCTGATTGGTTGTGAAGTTTCAATTATATTGATTAACATTAAAGCCACCGCTTGTAGTGTGATATAACATGTATGCCAATAGCTCCGGGTCGAAACTGTGATTTTACCAGATAGACGAAAATATTGTCGAAAATCGTTTTTAACTCAAAATATTTAAACTATCGACTTTCTTACAAAAAAACCATAACTACCATAAGAAAGGCAATTTAGTTCAGTTTTAAAATATGTAAACATGTTTAAAGTTGTGAGAAACATGATCTTGTAAAACTAATATTTACTACACCATGTACTGAATTTTACATAATTCTTAACAGTACATGCTTATCATCTGGGGTTGCTAATATATAGTAGTCTACTTATTTTTTTACATTTGGGTCGAAAAGTGTTGGGGACGAATGCATAATTTTCAACAGCGTAAAAATACTTATTTTTACGACTAAAATCAAGCGACAATCAATGGATATCGACGGAATATTGCTTTACTATACAACTTTTTACGATCATACAATACGATATCTAGCTAGCGGCGAGCGGTCATCTTATGCCTTACGGTAAATTATCACGTTTGTTTACAAATTACATGCAACATGTGTGAATTTGACCCTGTTTAACCCACGTGGACGCATTGAACCAATCGTAGGTGTCGTTATAAATACGTTTCTAAAAATAGACGTAGAACAACAGTGCTTGGGTCATGTGCAAACGAGCACTTGTTACGCACGCGCAAACGAATTGGTTTTATGTAAACTTCCGGATGAGCTAAATTCCGTTTTTTCACGTACTTTTTGGCGATGTACGCGAATGGGAACGTTGTTGACTTGTATTTTTACCGGACACTCGGTCTTGTAAACTTGCTACATCTTGTCGGACCGTCCCAAAATTTACCAGACATGTCCGACGGTCCGACGGCTTTCGCGATGTCTGACAGCTACTATAATACTATATAAACCTGTCTTTGATGTAACAGCTACTATAATATTATATAAACCTGTCTTTGATGTAACAGCAACTATAATACTATATAAACCTCTCTTTGATGTAACCCAGCTACTATAATACTATATAAACCTGTCTTTGATGTAACACAGCTACTATACAATACTATATAAACCTGTCTTTGATGTAGCCCAGCTACTATGATACTATATAAACCTGTCTTTGATGTAACAGCAACTATAATACTATATAAACCTGTTTTTGATGTAGCCCAGCTACTATAATACTATATAAACCTGTCTTTGATGTAACAGCTACTATACAATACTATATAAACCTGTCTTTGATGTAACAGCAACTATAATTCTATATAAACCTGTCTTTGATGTAACAGCAACTATAATACTATATAAACCTGTCTTTGGTGTAACAGCTACTATAATACTATATAAACCTGTCTTTGGTGTAACAGCTACTATAATACCATATAAACCTGTCTTTGATGTAACAGCAACTATAATACTATATAAACCTGTCTTTGATGTAACAGCTACTATAATACTATATAAACCTGTTTGTGATGTAACAGCAACTATAATACTATATAAACCTGTCTTTGATGTAACCCAGCTACTATAATACTATATAAACCTGTCTTTGATGTAACAGCTATGATAATACTATATAAACCTGTCTTTGATGTAACAGCTACTATATAATACTATATAAATCTGTCTTTGATGTAACAGCTACTTTATAATACTATATAAATCTGTCTTTGATGTAACAGCTACAATATAATACTATATAAACCTGTCTTTGATGTAACAGCAACTATAATACTATATAACTTGTGTTTGATGTAACAGCTACTATAATACTATATAAACCTGTCTTTGGTGTAACACAGCTACTATAATACTATATAAACCTGTCTTTGATGTAACACAGCTACTATAATACTATATAACTTGTGTTTGATGTAACAGCTACTATAATACTATATAAACCTGTCTTTGGTGTAACAGCTACTATAATACTATATAAACCTGTCTTTGGTGTAACAGCTACTATAATACCATATAAACCTGTCTTTGATGTAACACAGCTACTATAATACTATATAAACCTGTCTTTGATGTAACAGCAACTATAATACTATATAAACCTGTCTTTGATGTAACAGCTACTATAATACTATATAAACCTGTTTGTGATGTAACAGCAACTATAATACTATATAAACCTGTCTTTGATGTAACACAGCTACTATAATACTATATAACTTGTGTTTGATGTAACAGCTACTATAATACTATATAAACCTGTCTTTGGTGTAACAGCTACTATAATACTATATAAACCTGTCTTTGATGTAACAGCTGCTATAATACTATATAACTTGTCTTTGATGTAACAGCAACTATAATACTATATAAACCTGTCTTTGATGTAACAGCTGCTATAATACTATATAAACCTGTCTTTGATGTAACAGCTACTATAATATACTATATAAACCTGTCTTTGATGTAACAGCTGCTATAATACTATATAAACCTGTCTTTGGTGTAACAGCTGCTATAATACCATATAAACCTGTCTTTGATGTAACAGCTACTATAATACTATATAAACCTGTCTTTGATGTAACAGCTACTATACAATACTATATAAACCTGTCTTTGATGTAACAGCTGCTATAATACTATATAACTTGTCTTTGATGTAACAGCAACTATAATACTATATAAACCTGTCTTTGATGTAACAGCTGCTATAATACTATATAAACCTGTCTTTGATGTAACAGCTACTATAATATACTATATAAACCTGTCTTTGATGTAACAGCTGCTATAATACTATATAAACCTGTCTTTGGTGTAACAGCTGCTATAATACCATATAAACCTGTCTTTGATGTAACAGCTACTATAATACTATATAAACCTGTCTTTGATGTAACAGCTACTATACAATACTATATAAACCTGTCTTTGATGTAACAGCTACTATAATACTATATAAACCTGTCTTTGATGTAACAGCTACTATAATACTATATAAACCTGTCTTTGATGTAACAGCTACTATAATACTATATAAACTTGTCTTTGATGTAACAGCTACTATACAATACTATATAAACTTGTCTTTGATGTAACAGCTACTATACAATACTATATAAACTTGTCTTTGATGTAACAGCTACTATCATACTATATAAACCTGTCTTTGATGTAACCCAGCTACTATAATACTATATAACTTGTCTTTGATGTAACAGCAACTATAATACTATATAAACCTGTCTTTGATGTAACAGCTGCTATAATACTATATAAACCTGTCTTTGATGTAACACAGCTACTATACAATACTATATAAACCTGTCTTTGATGTAGCCCAGCTACTATGATACTATATAAACCTGTCTTTGATGTAACAGCAACTATAATACTATATAAACCTGTTTTTGATGTAGCCCAGCTACTATAATACTATATAAACCTGTCTTTGATGTAACAGCTACTATACAATACTATATAAACCTGTCTTTGATGTAACAGCAACTATAATTCTATATAAACCTGTCTTTGATGTAACAGCAACTATAATACTATATAAACCTGTCTTTGGTGTAACAGCTACTATAATACCATATAAACCTGTCTTTGATGTAACAGCAACTATAATACTATATAAACCTGTCTTTGATGTAACAGCTACTATAATTCTATATAAACCTGTTTGTGATGTAACAGCAACTATAATACTATATAAACCTGTCTTTGATGTAACCCAGCTACTATAATACTATATAAACCTGTCTTTGATGTAACAGCTATGATAATACTATATAAACCTGTCTTTGATGTAACAGCTACTATATAATACTATATAAATCTGTCTTTGATGTAACAGCTACTTTATAATACTATATAAATCTGTCTTTGATGTAACAGCTACTATATAATACTATATAAACCTGTCTTTGATGTAACAGCTACTATAATACTATATAACTTGTGTTTGATGTAACAGCTACTATAATACTATATAAACCTGTCTTTGATGTAACAGCTACTATAATACTATATAAACCTGTCTTTGATGTAACAGCTACTATAATACTATATAAACCTGTCTTTGATGTAACAGCTACTATAATACTATATAAACCTGTCTTTGATGTAACACAGCTACTATAATACTATATAAACCTGTCTTTGATGTAACAGCTGCTATAATACTATATAAACCTGTCTTTGATGTAACAGCTACTATAATACTATATAAACCTGTCTTTGATGTAACACAGCTACTATAATACTATATAAACCTGTCTTTGATGTAACAGCTACTATAATACTATATAAACCTGTCTTTGATGTAACACAGCTACTATAATACTATATAAACCTGTTTTTGATGTAACACAGCTACTATAATACTATATAACTTGTGTTTGATGTAACAGCTACTATAATACTATATAAACCTGTCTTTGGTGTAACAGCTACTATAATACTATATAAACCTGTCTTTGGTGTAACAGCTACTATAATACCATATAAACCTGTCTTTGATGTAACACAGCTACTATAATACTATATAAACCTGTCTTTGATGTAACAGCAACTATAATACTATATAAACCTGTCTTTGATGTAACAGCTACTATAATACTATATAAACCTGTTTGTGATGTAACAGCAACTATAATACTATATAAACCTGTCTTTGATGTAACACAGCTACTATAATACTATATAACTTGTGTTTGATGTAACAGCTACTATAATACTATATAAACCTGTCTTTGGTGTAACAGCTACTATAATACTATATAAACCTGTCTTTGATGTAACAGCTGCTATAATACTATATAACTTGTCTTTGATGTAACAGCAACTATAATACTATATAAACCTGTCTTTGATGTAACAGCTGCTATAATACTATATAAACCTGTCTTTGATGTAACAGCTACTATAATATACTATATAAACCTGTCTTTGATGTAACAGCTGCTATAATACTATATAAACCTGTCTTTGGTGTAACAGCTGCTATAATACCATATAAACCTGTCTTTGATGTAACAGCTACTATAATACTATATAAACCTGTCTTTGATGTAACAGCTACTATACAATACTATATAAACCTGTCTTTGATGTAACAGCTACTATAATACTATATAAACCTGTCTTTGATGTAACAGCTACTATAATACTATATAAACCTGTCTTTGATGTAACAGCTACTATAATACTATATAAACTTGTCTTTGATGTAACAGCTACTATACAATACTATATAAACTTGTCTTTGATGTAACAGCTACTATACAATACTATATAAACTTGTCTTTGATGTAACAGCTACTATCATACTATATAAACCTGTCTTTGATGTAACCCAGCTACTATAATACTATATAACTTGTCTTTGATGTAACAGCAACTATAATACTATATAAACCTGTCTTTGATGTAACAGCTGCTATAATACTATATAAACCTGTCTTTGATGTAACAGCTACTATAATACTATATAAACCTGTCTTTGATGTAACAGCTACTATAATACTATATAAACCTGTCTTTGATGTAACAGCTACTACAATACCATATAAACCTGTCTTTGATGTAACAGCTACTATACAATACTACAGTAAAAACTCCCTAATCCGAACTCCCTTCGGACCGGCCAAAAAGTTCGGATTAGGGAGGATTTCGGATTGGAGAGGTTTTCATATTTAGTGTTTTTTGGGAAAATTTATATCGTCTGGTGTACACTTTTGTTGGTACAGTATGTCTGTATTCAGTAGTTATGTAACAGTCAGAGTGTCCGCTGCTATTCGCCATTTCCGCTTTTGGCGGAATTATTTTGAGATTGGCGAAAAAATAATTTCAAAGCTTAGGCCTTAGAATTTTTTTTTCAAACCTAAATTTTTTATTTTGGTGTAAAGATCTGTATACTGGAAAGGCCTGTAGACACCAATAAACAACTGACTACTGGTAATTGCCTCTGGCTACACTGCAAACGGCCAGTTAATCCCCCTGTCAGGCAATTAACAGATTAAAAGGTGTGATAACGATCTCCATTTCTGCTCTTCGTATCGGGTCGAGTCTAAAACCAAGTGCAAAACCGTCTGTTTTCTGAATTTTCTTGTTTATTGTCTCACCTCATTCCGACTATACGTTGGTAAAAAACTGTCAATAATAAGGTTAATTACGAATCAAATCTTCGTTTATGTGAACCACAATACATTTTAATGTACGAATGTAATTGTTTTTAACAAATAAATGACAAATTAAGTTGAACTTTTTTCTCCATGGTGCTTTATTTACAAAATGACGAATTATCAACAAATTTACCCCGTACCCTACTATACAGAAACATTCAGGTTGGTGCTAAAAGCAATTTCACGAGTAACGGAACATTTACCGATCAAAACCGTTTGACATCTTTTGTATAAAATCATAATAATTCCGGATCAAACGTAAAATTCCGGATTGGGGAGTTTAAATAACACCATATATTTGCATTCCGGACCGTAAAAATAGTCCGGTCTACGGAATACGGAGGTTCCGGATTGGGGAGGTTTTTTTCACATACCTTTTAGAAGGAACAAATCGGGACCATGAAAAAATTTCGGATTGAGGGGGATTTCGGATTAGAGAGGTTCCGGATTGGGGAGTTTCTACTGTATATAACTTGTGTTATCTATGAACAACTGACAGTCTCCTGACTAAGTGCTATATATCATCCAAGTACAATGGCTTCTGTTCAGATTCGCTGTAGCATATATTTGAACGATACTTTAATGTTCTCCAGGAAAACCGAGCTTAGTGACAAAATTGCGAAAATATTGATAGAATTGTTAGAAAGACAAGACACTTATGAAGAGTTTCTGAAAAATTTGAACCAATTATGAACATTTGCATAGACTTTTTAAACCAACCACGACAGACTACTTTTTTAGTGATGTCACAAACGTCATTTAAAGTTTTTGACGTAACATTAACTGGAAGTTCACAAAGCCAGTATCTGATAAAGTATTGACGTTAACTTTAAAAAATTGAGTCACATTATAGAATCATATTCTATAACTTTCAGAAACTCATCACCATAGCAACAACAGAAGTTCATTTAACATTATTTATGAGGAAAAATAAGCCTAAGAGATTATACTTTACTATCCAATTACTTTTTTTTTCAATTTAGACAATTTTCGAAATATGATTGCATAATTACTATCATGCAATATCATTAATAAGCCCAGTTTTCCTGGAGAACAGTTTAGTTTTATTCCAAAATAATTTGTGCTGATATTGTACAGTCCCGGTTTAGAAGTTATTCAGTTAAAGGTGGTAAAATCCATTGGCTATTATAGTGAGCTCTTATTGGTCGATATTAACACACCTTCTGGTATTGTGAGCTCTCATTGGTCAATATTAACACACCTTCCAGTATAGTGAGCTCTCATTGGTCAAATATTAACACACCTTCTAGTATAGTGAGCTCTCATTGGTGAAATATTAACACACCTTCTAGTATAGTGAGCTCTCATTGGTCAAATATTGACACACCTTCTAGTATAGTGAGCTCTCATTGGTCAATATTGACACACATTCTGATATAGTGAGCTGTCATTGGTCAATATTGCCACACCTTATATAGTGTCCTGTTTTCATTGGTCAAATATTAACACACCTTCTAGTATCATAAGTGTGCTCTCATTGGTCAATATATATACAGGCCTTCCAGTATAGTGAGCTCTCATTGGTCAAAATAACACACCTTCTAGTATTGTGAGCTCTCATTGGTCAATATTAACACACCTTCTCGTATTGTGAGCTCTCTTTGGTCAATATTAATGTTATCGTATATTTTATATTTACAGGACTTCTGATGTGAAGAAATTGGTGATAGATCTAAAGATGCTGATTAATGATCCTCACAAACTTGAGATCTATGATTTTATCAAGTAAGCATAATTATTTTACTTGTTAACTCAAATTAGCGCAACGTTATATAGCGTGATTTTGATCTATGTCGACCCTCATTGGTTGATATTGACACACCTTCTGGCAAAGTGAAAGTGAGCTCTCATTGGTCAATATTGACACACCTTTTGGCAAAGTGAAAGTTAGCTCTCATTGGTCAATATTGACACACCTTTTGGTAAAGTGAAAGTGAGCTCTCATAGGTCAATATTGACACACCTGAGCATAAATTGGTCAAATGAGCTTGCTATCTTGTGAAGTGAGGTCAAGATCGATGGCAAAACATTGACCAATATTCCAAACCTTTTTGCAAAGTGGCCGAGAGCTCTCATTGTCTATTAGAGCGCTTCTGGTTTTGAAGTTAGTTTTGATTTTATCTTATTCAAATTTGGTCATAATATTTATCACAGTTAAATCTGTAAATGTGAATGTAGACTATTAGGTTGATTCTGTATCATCTAGGGACAACAACTACATAGATGTCAGTATAAAACATAGAAAACGTGTTAACACTTAGTGAAGATGTAAGTATAAAACATAGAAAACGTGTTAGCACTTAGTGAAGATGTCAGTATAAAACATAGAAAACGTGTTAACATTTAGTGAAGATGTCAGTATAAAACATAGAAAACGTGTTAACACTTAGTGAAGATGTCAGTATAAAACATAGAAAACGTGTTAACACTTAGTGAAGATGTCAGTATAAAACATAGAAAACGTGTTAACACTTAGTGAAGATGTCAGTATAAAACATAGAAAACGTGTTAACAGTTAGTGAAGATGTCAGTATAAAACATAGAAAACGTGTTAACACTTAGTGAAGATGACAGTATAAAACATAGAAAATTGTTAGCATTTAGTGAAGATGTCAGTATAAAACATAGAAAACGTGTTAACACTTAGTGAAGATGTCAGTATAAAACATAGAAAACGTGTTAGCACTATAAAACATAGAAAACGTGTTAACATTTAGTGAAGATGTCAGTATAAAACATAGAAAACGTGTTAACACTTAGTGAAGATGACAGTATAAAACATAGAAAACGTGTTAGCACTATAAAACATAGAAAACGTGTTAACATTTAATGAAGATGTCAGTATAAAACATAGAAAACGTGTTAACACTTAGTGAAGATGACAGTATAAAACATAGAAAACGTGTTAACACTTAGTGAAGATGACAGTATAAAACATAGAAAACGTGTTAGCACTATAAAACATAGAAAACGTGTTAACATTTAGTGAAGATGTCAGTATAAAACATAGAAAACGTGTTAACACTTAGTGAAGATGACAGTATAAAACATAGAAAACGTGTTAACACTTAGTGAAGATGTCAGTATAAAACATAGAAAACGTGTTAGCACTATAAAACATAGAAAACGTGTTAACATTTAGTGAAGATGTCAGTATAAAACATAGAAAACGTGTTAACACTTAGTGAAGATGACAGTATAAAACATAGAAAACGTGTTAACACTTAGTGAAGATGACAGTATAAAACATAGAAAACGTGTTAGCACTATAAAACATAGAAAACGTGTTAACATTTAGTGAAGATGTCAGTATAAAACATAGAAAACGTGTTAACACTTAGTGAAGATGACAGTATAAAACATAGAAAACGTGTTAGCACTATAAAACATAGAAAACGTGTTAACACTTAGTGAAGATGACAGTATAAAACATAGAAAACGTGTTAACATTTAGTGAAGATGTCAGTATAAAACATAGAAAACGTGTTAACACTTAGTGAAGATGACAGTATAAAACATAGAAAACGTGTTAGCATTTAGTGAAGATGTCAGTATAAAACATAGAAAACGTGTTAACATTTAGTGAAGATGACAGTATAAAACATAGAAAACGTGTTAACACTTAGTGAAGATGTCAGTATAAAACATAGAAAACGTGTTAGCACTATAAAACATAGAAAACGTGTTAGCACTTAGTGAAGATGTCAGTATAAAACATAGAAAACGTGTTAACACTTAGTGAAGATGACAGTATAAAACATAGAAAACGTGTTAGCACTTAGTGAAGATGTCAGTATAAAACATAGAAAACGTGTTAACACTTAGTGAAGATGTCAGTATAAAACAGAGAAAACGTGTTAACACTTAGTGAAGATGTCAGTATAAAACATAGAAAACGTGTTAGCACTTAGTGAAGATGTCAGTATAAAACATAGAAAACGTGTTAACACTTAGTGAAGATGACAGTATAAAACATAGAAAACGTGTTAACATTTAGTGAAGATGTCAGTATAAAACATAGAAAATTGTTAGCATTTAGTGAAGATGTCAGTATAAAACATAGAAAACGTGTTAACACTTAGTGAAGATGTCAGTATAAAACATAGAAAACGTGTTAACACTTAGTGAAGATGTCAGTATAAAACATAGAAAACGTGTTAGCACTTAGTGAAGATGTCAGTATAAAACATAGAAAACGTGTTAACACTTAGTGAAGATGACAGTATAAAACATAGAAAACGTGTTAACATTTAGTGAAGATGTCAGTATAAAACATAGAAAATTGTTAACACTTAGTGAAGATGTCAGTATAAAACATAGAAAACGTGTTAACATTTAGTGAAGATGTCAGTATAAAACATAGAAAACGTGTTAGCACTATAAAACATAGAAAACGTGTTAACACTTAGTGAAGATGACAGTATAAAACATAGAAAACGTGTTAACATTTAGTGAAGATGTCAGTATAAAACATAGAAAACGTGTTAACACTTAGTGAAGATGTCAGTATAAAACATAGAAAACGTGTTAACACTTAGTGAAGATGTCAGTATAAAACATAGAAAACGTGTTAACATTTAGTGAAGATGTCAGTATAAAACATAGAAAACGTGTTAACACTTAGTGAAGATGTCAGTATAAAACATAGAAAACGTGTTAACACTTAGTGAAGATGTCTGTATAAAACATAGAAAACGTGTTAGCACTATAAAACATAGAAAACGTGTTAACACTTAGTGAAGATGTCAGTATAAAACATAGAAAACGTGTTAGCACTATAAAACATAGAAAACGTGTTAGCACTTAGTGAAGATGTCAGTATAAAACATAAAAAACGTGTTAACACTTAGTGAAGATGTCAGTATAAAACATAGAAAACGTGTTAGCACTATAAAACATAGAAAACGTGTTAACACTTAGTGAAGATGTCAGTATAAAACATAGAAAACGTGTTAACATTTAGTGAAGATGTCAGTATAAAACATAGAAAACGTGTTAACACTTAGTGAAGATGTCAGTATAAAACATAGAAAACGTGTTAGCACTTAGTGAAGATGTCAGTATAAAACATAGAAAACGTGTTAGCACTATAAAACATAGAAAACGTGTTAACACTTAGTGAAGATGTCAGTATAAAACATAGAAAACGTGTTAGCAGTATAAAACATAGAAAACGTGTTAACATTTAGTGAAGATGTCAGTATAAAACATAGAAAACGTGTAAACACTTAGTGAAGATGACAGTATAAAACATAGAAAACGTGTTAACAGTTAGTGAAGATGTCAGTATAAAACATAGAAAACGTGTTAACACTTAGTGAAGATGTCAGTATAAAACATAGAAAACGTGTTAACACTTAGTGAAGATGTCAGTATAAAACATAGAAAACGTGTTAGCACTTAGTGAAGATGTCAGTATAAAACATAGAAAACGTGTTAACACTTAGTGAAGATGTCAGTATAAAACATAGAAAACGTGTTAACACTTAGTGATGTCTATTGTATCATTTACTATACATGAGTACTTTTGACATTTCATGAAATTTTTGTGCTGAATTTCAACTTATAAATTTATTGTTTTTAGCTCACCTGTCACAAAGTGACAAGGTGAGCTTTTGTGATCGCTCTTCGTCCGTCGTCCGTCGTCCGTCCGTCCGTCCGTCGTCCGTCGTCCGTCGTCCGTTCACAATTGCTTGTGAACACACTAGAGGTCACAAATTTAGCCTGATCATTATGAAACTTGATCACAATGATCATCTCCATAAAATTTAGGTCAAGTTCGATATTGGGTCATCTGGGGTCAAAAACTAGGTCACTAGGTCAAATCAAAGGAAAACCTTGTGAACACATTAGAGGTCACAATTTGAGCCTAATCTTTATGAAACTTGATCACAATGATCATCTCTGTAAAATCTAGGTCAAGTTCGATATTGGGTCATCTAGGGTCAAAAACTAGGTCACTAGGTCAAATCAAAGGAAAACCTTGTGAACACATTAGAGGTCACAATTTGAGCCTTATCTTTATGACACTTGATCACAATGATCATCTCCATAAAATCTAGGTCAAGTTCGATATTGGGTCATCTGGGGTCAAAAACTAGGTCACTAGGTCAAATCAAAGGAAAACCTTGTGAACACATTAGAGGTCACAATTTGAGACTAATCTTTATGAAACTTGATCACAATGATCATCTCTGTAAAATCTAGGTCAAGTTCGATATTGGGTCATCTGGGGTCAAAAACTAGGTCACTAGGCCAAATCAAAGGAAAACCTTGTGAACACATTAGAGGTCACAATTTGAGCCTAATCTTTATGAAACTTGATCACAATGATCATCTCCATAAAATCTAGGTCAAGTTCGATATTGGGTCATCTGGGGTCAAAAACAAGGTCACTAGGTCAAATCAAAGGAAGACCTTGTGAACACATTAGAGGTCACAATTTGAGCCTAATCTTTATGAAACTTGATCACAATGATCATCTCTGTAAAATCTAGGTCAAGTTCGATATTGGGTCATCTGGGGTCAAAAACTAGGTCACTAGGCCAAATCATTGAAAAACCTTGTGAACACATTAGAGGTCACAATTTGTGACTAATCTTTATGAAAATTGATCACAATGACCATCTCTATAAAATCTAGGTCAAGTTTGATATTGGGTCATCTGGGGTCAAAAACTAGGTCACAAGGCCAAATCATTGAAAAAGCTTGTGAACACACTAGAGGTCACAATTTGAGACTAATCTTTATGAAAATTGATCACAATGATCATCTCTATAAAATCTACGTCAAGTTCGATTTTGGGTCATCCGGGGTCAAAAACTAGGTCACAAGCCTTTGAAGGCCAAATCATTGAAAAAGCTTGTGAACACACTAGAGGTCACAATTTGAGCCTAATCTTTATGAAACTTGATCACACTGATCATCACTATAAAATTTTGGTCAAGTTCGATATTGGGTCATCCGGAGTCAAAAACTAGGTCACGAGGCCAAATCATTGAAAAAGCTTGTGAACACACTAGAGGTCACAATTTTGACCTTATCTTTATGAAACTTGATCACAATGATCATCATTATAAAATTTAGGTCAAGTTCGATATTTGGTCATCTGGGGTCAAAAACTAGGTCACAAGGCCAAATCATTGAAAAATCTTGTGAACACACTAGAGGTCACAATTTTGACTCTATCTTTATGAAACTTGGTCACAATGTTTATCTCTATAAAATCTAGGTCAAGTTAGATACTGTGTCATTTGGGCCAAAATCTAGGTCACTAGGCCAAACAGGTGAGCGACCCAGGGCCCTTTGGACCCTCTTGTTTGTTTTTGTTTTTTGTTCTTTTTTAAGCAGACTGTAGTTTAAAATACCATGCACTCCAGTATCTCACAGTGAAAGCTGTATATTTAACTCACTGTTTTATCTCTAGTTGATTTATACCAGTCCTGTGGATATCTGCTTCAGTTTGTGCATTGGTAAATCTAACATCAAACATTTCCTGTAATTCCCCACTTGTCAATTAGAACTAAAATACAGACTTTCGTGTAATACCTCTGTCAATTGATACAGGATTGAACTTATATACTGAATTTTATGTTGTTTTTCTGTACATATTTACCTCTGTCACTTATTACAGGATTGTTCTTATATATAATATTTTTTTATTGATTTTTAAGTTTTTATTCTGTTCATGTTGTAGCATTTTAATCCAGAAAATAAAACAGGTGAATATACATGTATGATCTGCTTGTGTTGGTCACTAATTGGTATAATAACTAATTGGTATAATTAGCACATTAAAACTAAATCCTTGTCGAGTTAAATCTCTAACATGTGCACCTTTTGTATGTTACTAATTTTTACTAATTGTATGTGGCTTGTATCTTCACATTGCAAATTATTGAAACTGAAATTTTGTTGCTTTTTGTGTTAACCTGTGAAAGAAGATCACTTTTTCAGGCAAGTAGATTTCTCAGTCCAACCTGCCCATGGGCAAGTGAACAATTTGGGGATTTCCACACCCCTGAGAGCTGTATGATAAATGATAAAACTGTAAGAGAAGTGAGAGCAGAGTATTTCGAGGGCTCAGTGCAAAACTATGGTATGTACCTCTATAAATCAATGTAGTTACCATAGTTTTGCGCTGAGCCCTCGATTTGGATACGTACTGGTAGATGTTCTATATGGAATGAGCACTACAGGTAGAATCCAGCCTCTGAGTCATAAACCTTCGGGTATAATTCAATTATTAGTATATTGATGACTAGATTATTAATGTTGCTGCTGTTCAATACTTATTTTCAATCCATAGCTGCTTAGTGAATATAAAGCAAAAGCCCCCAGGCCTTGGTCAACCTGTGTGTGTTTAATTAACACATTGTTAGAACTGCGTACATCAAAGACAAGTCAGTTACTGATTTAATGTCTTATCATATAATTCTATTATACTAAGTAACTTTAAACCATCTTAGATGTCTGTGAAAACTATGCTATAAATAATTAAATACTGTATAGCTGGTTATATCTGCAGGGTGAATATTTCTGCCATTCTGCATCCAAGATCAATTCACAGAATTAAATCTATGCAGAATTTCATCATCCATAGAAAATTTTCAGGAAGACTATTATCTCCACTATATAAAAATAATAATCAGGGGGTATTCACTAGGGCTGTAACGATACGCTCACCTCACGATATGATACGTACCGTCAATTTTTCTAACGGTTCGGTATATTTCGGTATGATACAATATCCTCTAAGCGTAGCTTAAATACTACAATTTTTTAGTGACAATGAATTTTTTTATTTTTTTATTCTATAATAGCAATTATCATGTGGCTGTCAACTGTTTTAAATGATTTTCGACTATGTGAGGCATATATCTTAATACAATGTAAACGAATGATGAGTGGTAATTAAACATTATCAGAGTAGGGCTTTCAGACAATATCGTTGTCTGAACATTATTTTGCACACAAAAAAGCTTATACCGAACCGTACCGAAATTTGCAATTCTTGTACCGTGAACCGTGTGGGACTGAAGTCCGCGGTCTTTCGTGTACCGCGGTATACCGTTACAGCCCTAGTATTCACAAGTTAACTTGATTATTGGATAGTTGATTGCAGTTTGTCTATTGTTACAACGGTGTTTAAATGTTAAGTGAGCATTGTTTGTACATGTATGTATAATGATAATTATGTCATAGTGCGATTCAGAGTTTGGACTGTAATAATTAATTACAATGTACATGGATCAGACTGCTAATGAAACTGGTGTATGTCAATTCTTACCCTTTAGCAAACCGCAGAAATTTACTTTTGCCATTTTGTGAATCAGCAGAAATTTTAACCAGCAGAAATAAACACACCCATTTTTAGTACAAAAACACAAAATATTACACCTGCAGAAATAACGTGCTATACGGTACACAGTTGTAGTTAGATTAGCAGGGAACCTTATTAGATGCAGGAATCTTGTTAGACGCACAATTTCTCTGTAAATGGTTAATTTTCTTGTTTCATTAAATATTAATACAAGATAATATCGCACTTATTGCATTTTTTCTTGTCGCTTCAATCTGTAAGAATGTAACAAATCTTGTAGAAATTGTGATATATTTAGGATTAATTTTTCAAGATCTCCGTGCAATCTGTGTTTGTGTCTTTATTAAAGTGTTAATCGTGTGCCAAATCAATGCTGTATATTACAATACGTGTTTTGTTGACATTTCTTTTTTTTGCCTGGTAAATATCAAGTTAGGTGCCTGTGGAAACTTGGGCATACATATCTTCCACAGCGGCTAGGATATGATACATCTAGGGGACGTCTGTCAATAATATTGTGACTCCTCAGTTAGGTATAAAATAAATGCATCCTCGGTAGAGCAGCACCTTTGGGTCAAGCTGCAAATAGTGGCCACTGCTCAGAGGTTGCCTCTCCACAAAGGTCCACTTTTGAAAGGTTATAATTTATGTACTGCTGTTTGTATTGGTACAAAACATCTTAATAATTGCTTGTAGTATCTGTCAACTAGAGATGAACTGGTTAGCAACCCAGGGGTAGTCTCGCGTGTATCGGTGCTTTACACTGGGCACGTTAAAGAATCAAGGACTCTATTCTAAACGAGCTAGGGTATCGTACCAGGATTCCTTGTATCTCACCTCTGTCTCTCAAATTTGCGATAATGCCACAGAGTGGGCCCTGCAAATTACACAGAAAAAAGAAGAAAAGTTATTGTTTATAGTGTTAGCATGTTCATGGACAGAGAGTGTGGATACCTAACATTGTATGAATGTTAGCACGTTGATGGACAGAGAGTGTGGATACCTAACATTGTATGAATGTTAGCACGTTGATGGACAGAGAGTGTGGATACCTAACATTGTATGAATGTATATAGCTATACTAAGAAAGTTACTTTGTTAATACTATGGGTTGTTTCGTATGGAGACAGAAACAGTATTTTCCCAATCAGTGCAAACAAAACAACTTTCTTGTTTTAGACAACAAGTTCTGTGATTGTCTTCGTAATTATCTGGATAGAGATTCTACTAGATGGATGTAACCTCAATATAGTGTGGGTAGTGTAACATAGATTGGTTCACGTATTGTTTGGCTAGGGGTTGTTTTGGATGGAGAATTATATTGTATTGGAGAGTGTCTTCATATATTATAGTTGGAGAGTGTCTTCATATATTATAGTTGGCGAGTGTCTTCATATATTATAGTTGGCGAGTGTCTTCATATATTATAGTTGGCGAGTGTCTTCATATATTATAGTTGGAGAGTGTCTTCATATATTATAGTTGGCGAGTGTCTTCATATATTATAGTTGGCGAGTGTCTTCATATATTATAGTTGGCGAGTGTCTTCATATATTATAGTTGGCGAGTGTCTTCATATATTATAGTTGGCGAGTGTCTTCATATATTATAGTTGGCGAGTGTCTTCATATATTATAGTTGGCGAGTGTCTTCATATATTATAGTTGGAGAGTGTCTTCATATATTATAGTTGGCGAGTGTCTTCATATATTATAGTTGGAGAGTGTCTTCATATATTATAGTTGGAGAGTGTCTTCATATGTTATAGTGGGAGAGTGTCTTCATATATTATAGTTGGCGAGTGTCTTCATATATTATAGTTGGCGAGTGTCTTCATATATTATAGTTGGAGAGTGTCTTCATATATTATAGTTGGCGAGTGTCTTCATATATTATAGTTGGCGAGTGTCTTCATATATTATAGTTGGCGAGTGTCTTCATATATTATAGTTGGCGAGTGTCTTCATATATTATAGTTGGCGAGTGTCTTCATATATTATAGTTGGCGAGTGTCTTCATATATTATAGTTGGCGAGTGTCTTCATATATTATAGTTGGAGAGTGTCTTCATATATTATAGTTGGAGAGTGTCTTCATATGTTATAGTGGGAGAGTGTCTTCACATGTTATAGTTGGAGAGTGTCTTCATATATTATAGTTGGCGAGTGTCTTCATATATTATAGTTGGCGAGTGTCTTCATATATTATAGTTGGAGAGTGTCTTCATATGTTATAGTGGGAGAGTGTCTTCACATGTTATAGTTGGAGAGTGTCTTCATATATTATAGTTGGCGAGTGTCTTCATATATTATAGTTGGAGAGTGTCTTCATATATTATAGTTGGAGAGTGTCTTCATATATTATAGTTGGCGAGTGTCTTCATATATTATAGTTGGCGAGTGTCTTCATATATTATAGTTGGCGAGTGTCTTCATATATTATAGTTGGCGAGTGTCTTCATATATTATAGTTGGAGAGTGTCTTCATATATTATAGTTGGAGAGTGTCTTCATATATTATAGTTGGCGAGTGTCTTCTTATATTATAGTTGGAGAGTGTCTTCATATATTATAGTTGGAGAGTGTCTTCATATATTATAGTTGGAGAGTGTCTTCATATATTATAGTTGGAGAGTGTCTTCATATATTATAGTTGGAGAGTGTCTTCATATATTATAGTTGGAGAGTGTCTTCATATATTATAGTTGGCGAGTGTCTTCATATATTATAGTTGGCGAGTGTCTTCATATATTATAGTTGGAGAGTGTCTTCATATATTATAGTTGGAGAGTGTCTTCATATATTATAGTTGGAGAGTGGATTATAAATATATATGAATGTTCAAATAGTGTAGCAAATAACGTTGCTTTCAATTTCATTTGACAATGGGTTGTTTTTGATGGAGATTTCGTTAGGTTGATACCAAATATTGTTTGAACGTACATGGAGTGTATATAACTAAGAGCATTGCTTTGATTTAACAATGGGTTGTTTTGGATGGAGAAAGAAGCGTGTTAAGAGACCGTGGCTTAAACGATCCGATGCTAGATACTCATGGGTAATGAGACATGAAAGGTATTGACTATGATGACGTGATGTTTCCAGCTTTTATGTTTTTCATCTCTTTTTTTTTCCAACTTCTAATTTTATTGATGGTTGGTTCTCAGCCTTCTGTAGCAGCAATACATCTACTTGTCTTAAAGGGCCTGTCTCACAGATGGAGCAATTTTTTTTAAAAAGTAAAATTTACGTACAAAATCAAGTATTTATATAAAAGAACATTGTTGATTGTTGCTTTAAGAAATATTTATTGCAAATAATCGATTTTAACCACTTTCAACATCGCGTTTCCTTTTAAAAACAGAGTATTTTTTCATTTCAGCATGAGTTTTGATTAATTTTATTCACTACATCGATCTGTTACATAAACAAACTTCAGTCTAAACATCTATGAAGTAGTTGGTTTGTTTTTAAATTCGTTTTCATCACATGCGAGTAAATTTCAGGCAATTAAAAATAGAGTAGTTTAAATTTCTATACTGTATTAATACGGTATAGAATTTTGGAGGTAAAATACTTAAATAATTACAAAATCCTGATGTTTCACAAGTTATATCTTATATCAGTGTGCTTGTTTGTGGGATATACAGGCATCTAAGCCAAAATAAAGTGAATATTTAACAATTTTATATGATTTTTGCTATACGCTGAAACGTGACAGTCAGTCCCTTTAATTCATAATACTGTAAACCTAGAAACTTTCGCGGCTAGAAACTTTCGCGTTTTGCCGATTGTCGGCATATTCGCGGCTACAAACTTTCGCGTTTTTTAGTCTCCCGCGAACTCTGCGAAAACTAAGTCGCATAGTGACAGAATTATTGATATTATAACCTGTCACATAAAATGACCGGTTCGTATATAATTGTTTCTTAATTATACTTCTCACCTTTGTTAAACCCTCTCAAACTCTTTTTGATGTAGGTAGTTACCTATTGTATTGTTTACAAAAATTGCAAACAACGCTGGTATTGTTTTCACAGTTTTTTGACGCTTCAGTCATTTTGTATTATGACATACCTGGTAATAAACAGCGCTTTTTAGACGCATGTTCATATATTTACGTTACTTACTTACTCATACTGAGTGTACTGAGTGTATTGTTAAACACGTTTTCAAGAAGTGTTTTCATTATTGTACCGTGATCATAAAAGGCTTTATTCAGAAAAAGTATATACACTTAACATTCCATATTTTGACAAAATAGCACTTATAATACGGTCTTATAAACGTCGTACCAAAATTATGAATTTCCTTCAAAAACCAGAAACTTTCGCGTTTTTCTTGTCCTGGACTTGTTCGCGGCTATTTACTTTCGCGGATTTTTACAAAGCGCGAACACCGCGAACTTAAATCGCGCGAAATAATTTCTAGGTTTACAGTAAAACAAATGTTAATTAATGCTTATTTTTGTTGTAGTCTATTGATGACATGTTATAGTCCTACCAGATTAAACTGAGACTCCTTGCATAATTCGTAAATGTCCGGAGATAACGGTATATAGCAAATTAAAATACAAACCGAGCACAGTCGGACATGCTTTACAGACTTTGAAGAATGTCAGTTTAATCTGGTCCAGCTATATTTAACAGCCGTTATAATTTATGAATTAATACACATATAATACACATATAATACACATATAATACACATATAATACATGATAATGTTATATTTTTCCAGGCCCCTAATACGACCTCAACATCAGCAGCAGTATGATAAACTGTCCCCTAATGCACCTGGTCAGAGATTAAGGGTCATCAAACTACATCGACGAGGCAACGAAAGTTTCGGCTTTGCAGTTAGAGGAGGTCAGTATAATATTAAATAAAGTTTTATAAAGGTAATTTCTGTAAATTTGAAGTAATTTTGCAAAAACAGTTTACTGATTCCCAGTCGTATATTTCGCTGTGCGGTAAACAATGCATAATTGACATAGAAGCTGGGTAACAGCGCACTGGTTCCCTTTAAGAACCCGGATGTATCGTTGTATACACACAGCGTGTGACGCGCGGAACCAGTAAGTAGAGCAATTATCGGATTAGCGGCGGTATGTAAACATCGCATCATCGCACTTTGAATAAACAATTCCGATTGGCTACAGCGTGTATCGAAGCCATTCTCGTTCTCGGTCACGTGTAAACTGATGATTGTTTTCTTTGACACGGGTTTGAAATTACCGCGGATGATTCAAGCTATATAGATGGCCGCCGGATCGGCGCCTGGCCGCCGGACCGGCGCCTGGCCGCCGGACCGGCGCCTGGCCGCCTAATAGGGGCCATATTGAGTATTTGGGAAGCACTTTTGGTGACCGCTGACCGCGGACAGCAGGTGACCGCTAAATCAACGTGTAAAATAGAACAAATTTCGTTGGGGGCGTCAGAAACTGACCGTTTACACCAGGTGACCGCCGATTAAAGGTGACCGTTAAGGCAGGTTGGACTGCCATTATATGTTGGTGTGTGTGCAATGATACATGTACATACTTATATTTAATTTACAGGAACAGTAAAGCCTTGAGGCATTGTTTCAAATTTGCATTAATAGATTATGACAGTGTATTTGTGAAATCAGACTAAGAATGATCTTGATATCAGTTCAAACATTTATTAGTACCCAAATCCAAATTGCCCATTTTTTCATTGGTTATCAGAATCATCGAATGGTATAGACAATGCAATCCAACAAATCCCGAAATGCAAGTCTTGTATAACTGGAGACATGTCAATTAAAAAGGTTTTGTTAGCTCACCTGTCACATAGTGACAAGGTCAGCTTTTGTGATCACTCTTCGTCCGTCCGTCCGTCAATCGTCGTCCGTCAACAATTGGCTTGTGTAAACTCTAAAGGCAACAGTTTTGATCCAATATTCATGAAACTTGATCAGAATGTTGTTCTCTATGAAAGCTAGGCCAAGTTCGAAACTGGGTCATGTGGGGTCAAAAACTAGGTCACTAGGTCAAATCTTAGAAAAACCTTGTGTACCCTCCAGATGTCACTAATTTGTTCCAATCTTCATGGAACTTGGTCAGAATGTTGTTCTCCATGAAATCTAGTTTGAATTTAGTGCATTGTTGTGGTAATTTCAATTATGTTGATGCGCTATTCGATTCTTTGCTCGGGTATATGTCTGTAGCAATACCTACCTTAACAACAATTATCAATATTCCTGATAGAATCCGAATTCGGGATTAAATATCTGTCAGAAAAAAATAATTGTTCTTAATGAAAATATCTTTTTAAGTTAATGAATGTCAATGTTATGGTCACTCATATAGTCTTTGCCTTAGGATTTTATTCTATGCAAGCTGAGTTAAATATAGTTCTAATGTGGATGAATGCCTCATGTTTAGCAGAAATTGTCTGGTAGTGCCAATTAGCAGCCATATATCGATGGCTTAGAATTAGAAGGTCGTAAGTGCCACTTACAACCTTTTAAGATAATACATATTTAGAATAAACATCACAAGGCGCTTTTTACGAGCCCATTTTCATAAAAATCTGCACTTGTCATGTTGACCAAATTGAAGTTGTTAAAGTTTGTTTTACCATAAGTAAAGAGTAAATGTCTGACAGTTTTCCGGGTTTTCTCAAAATATCAATTTTGTAGTTACGACCTTTTTTGTTCTAAGCCATCGATATGGCAACTGAAACATTCGGGGATATATTAATATGTTTATCGCCCTCCCCCCTCAACATGCTGTCTGTTCCCACGTAAAATATTGTTGATACCTGACTGTGTAAACTGGTTTGTTATATTGCAGGATATGAACATGGTGTTGGTGTATTTGTATCACGTGTTGTACCCGGTTCACAGGCCGACCAGAAAGGACTCAAGGTAAACTGTTAGTACATAGTGTTGGTGTATTTGTTTCACGTGTTGTACCCGGTTCACAGGCCGACCAGAAAGGACTGAAGGTAAACTGTTAGTACATAGTGTTGGTGTATCACGTGTTGTACCTGGTTCACAGGCCAACCAGAAAGGACTCAAGGTAAACTGTGAGTACATAGTGTTGGTGTATCACGTGTTGTACCTGGTTCACAGGCCGACCAGAAAGCACTCAAGGTAAACTGTTAGTACATAGTGTTGGTGTATTTGTTTCACGTGTTGTACCCGGTTCACAGGCCGACCAGAAAGGATTGAAGGTAAACTGTTAGTACATAGTGTTGGTGTATCACGTGTTGTACCTGGTTCACAGGCTGACCAGAAAGGACTCAAGGTAAACTGTTAGTACATAGTGTTGGTGTATCACGTGTTGTACCTGGTTTACAGGCCGACCAGAAAGGACTGAAGGTAAACTGTTAGTACATAGTGTTGGTGTATCACGTGTTGTACCTGGTTCACAGGCCGACCAGAAAGGACTCAAGGTAAACTGTTAGTACATAGTGTTGGTGTATCACGTGTTGTACCCGGTTCACAGGCCGACCAGAAAGGATTGAAGGTAAACTGTTAGTACATAGTGTTGGTGTATCACGTGTTGTACCTGGTTCACAGGCCGACCAGAAAGGATTGAAGGTAAACTGTTAGTACATAGTGTTGGTGTATCACGTGTTGTACCCGGTTCACAGGCCGACCAGAAAGGATTGAAGGTAAACTGTTAGTACATAGTGTTGGTGTATCTCGTGTTGTACCTGGTTCACAGGCCGACCAAAAAGGACTGAAGGTAAACTGTTAGTACATAGTGTTGGTGTATCTCGTGTTGTACCTGGTTCACAGGCCAACCAGAAAGGACTGAAGGTAAACTGTTAGTACATAGTGTTGGTGTATTGTGTTGTACCTGGTTCACAGGCCAACCAGAAAGGACTGAAGGTAAACTGTTAGTACATAGTGTTGGTGTATTGTGTTGTACCTGGTTCACAGGCCGACCAGAAAGGATTGAAGGTAAACTGTTAGTACATAGTGTTGGTGTATTGTGTTGTTCCCGGTTCACAGGCCGACCAGAACGGATTGAAGGTAAACTGTTAGTACATAGTGTTGGTGTATCACGTGTTGTACCTGGTTCACAGGCCGACCAGAAAGGACTCAAGGTAAACTGTTAGTACATAGTGTTGGTGTATCACGTGTTGTACCTGGTTCACAGGCCGACCAGAAAGGACTCAAGGTAAACTGTTAGTACATAGTGTTGGTGTATTGTGTTGTACCTGGTTCACAGGCCGACCAGAAAGGACTGAAGGTAAACTGTTAGTACATAGTGTTGGTGTATTTGTATCACGTGTTGTACCCGGTTCACAAGCCGACCAGAAAGGACTCAAGGTAAACTGTTAGTACATAGTGTTGGTGTATTGTGTTGTACCCGGTTCACAGGCCGACCAGAAAGGACTCAAGGTAAACTGTTAGTACATAGTGTTGGTGTATTTGTATCACGTGTTGTACCCGGTTCACAAGCCGACCAGAAAGGACTCAAGGTAAACTGTTAGTACATAGTGTTGGTGTATCACGTGTTGTACCCGGTTCACAAGCCGACCAGAAAGGACTCAAGGTAAACTGTTAGTACATAGTGTTGGTGTATTGTGTTGTACCTGGTTCACAGGCCGACCAGAAAGGATTGAAGGTAAACTGTTAGTACATAGTGTTGGTGTATTGTGTTGTACCCGGTTCACAGGCCGACCAGAAAGGACTCAAGGTAAACTGTTAGTACATAGTGTTGGTGTATCACGTGTTGTACCTCAGGTTCACAGGCTGACCAGAAAGGACTCAAGGTAAACTGTTTGTACATAGTGTTGGTGTATCTCGTGTTGTACCTGGTTTACAGGCCGACCAGAAAGCACTCAAGGTAAACTGTTAGTACATAGTGTTGGTGTATTGTGTTGTACCTGGTTCACAGGCCGACCAGAAAGGACTCAAGGTAAACTGTTAGTACATAGTGTTGGTGTATTGTGTTGTACCCGGTTCACAGGCCGACCAGAAAGGACTCAAGGTAAACTGTTAGTACATAGTGTTGGTGTATCTTGTGTTGTACCTGGTTCACAGGCCGACCAGAAAGGACTCAAGGTAAACTGTTAGTACATAGTGTTGGTGTATTGTGTTGTACCCGGTTCACAGGCCGACCAGAAAGGACTCAAGGTAAACTGTTAGTACATAGTGTTGGTGTATCACGTGTTGTACCTGGTTCACAGGCCGACCAGAAAGGACTGAAGGTAAACTGTTAGTACATAGTGTTGGTGTATTGTGTTGTACCCGGTTCACAGGCCGACCAGAAAGGACTGAAGGTAAACTGTTAGTACATAGTGTTGGTGTATCACGTGTTGTACCCGGTTCACAGGCCGACCAGAAAGGACTCAAGGTAAACTGTTAGTACATAGTGTTGGTGTATTGTGTTGTACCTGGTTCACAGGCCGACCAGAAAGGACTCAAGGTAAACTGTTAGTGCATAGTGTTGGTGTATCTCGTGTTGTACCTGGTTCACAGGCCGACCAGAAAGGACTCAAGGTAAACTGTTAGTACATAGTGTTGGTGTATCACGTGTTGTACCTGGTTCACAGGCCGACCAGAAAGGACTCAAGGTAAACTGTTAGTACTTAGTGTTGGTGTATCACGTGTTGTACCCGGTTCACAGGCCGACCAGAAAGGACTGAAGGTAAACTGTTAGCACATAGTGTTGGTGTATCTCGTGTTGTACCCGGTTCACAGGCCGACTAGAAAGGACTGAAGGTAAACTGTTAGCACATAGTGTTGGTGTATTTGTATCACGTGTTGTACCTGGTTCACAGGCCGACCAGAAAGGACTCAAGGTAAACTGTTAGTACATAGTGTTGGTGTATTGTGTTGTACCCGGTTCACAGGCCGACCAGAAAGGACTCAAGGTAAACTGTTAGTACATAGTGTTGGTGTATCTCGTGTTGTACCCGGTTCACAGGCCGACCAGAAAGGACTCAAGGTAAACTGTTAGTACAAAGTGTTGGTGTATTGTGTTGTACCTGGTTCACAGGCCGACCAGAAAGGACTCAAGGTAAACTGTTAGTACATAGTGTTGGTGTATCTCGTGTTGTACCTGGTTCACAGGCCGACCAGTAAGGACTGAAGGTAAACTGTTAGTACATAGTGTTGGTGTATCTCGTGTTGTACCTGGTTCACAGGCCGACCAGAAAGGACTCAAGGTAAACTGTTAGTACATAGTGTTGGTGTATTGTGTTGTACCTGGTTCACAGGCCGACCAGAAAGGACTCAAGGTAAACTGTTAGTACATAGTGTTGGTGTATTTGTATCACGTGTTGTACCGGTACATAGGAAACTAGTGTAGCTACTTAAAGTGTTACATCATGTACCCTGTAATATACACACTGTAATATAGTAGCTTATCCAGAAATACACGTACCATTTTCAAACTTATCCTTTAGCTCTGTGCCTAACTACACTGCTATACCGAGCACTCGATAGCACTAAGCTAGGAAATGGAAGCGCTCCATAAGAAAGTGCTGAGTAGTGCTTGCCGAGCAAAGTACTTAGAAACAGTTTGTTATCGGTCAACATGGTTCCCTTGTAGTCTGTCATTGCATAGATGTAGTACTGTCCTACCAACAAGTATTTGGTATAGCTTGGCCAATTTGACAGAGTCTGACCTTTTGATTAGCATAATTTAACAGTCGATATATTGCCTCCGTTTACAACACGGGTTGTATGTTTTCATAATGGTGGAGTATCAAGCAGATGCTCGAGATGTAATACAAACACAAATTTGAAAAACCAATATCACACGATTTGCTTGAGGAAATTGATATATTCAAAGCAAGAACCTTGTAATATATTCGTGCAGATTTTACAAACATTTATATTCTATTGTTGTCATTATAATTATTGGATTCTTGGCATATTTTGTTTGTAATATTTCAACAATGGTTAATTCTATATGTTACTATGGTTACTACAGCTTGGTGATGAGATTGTACGTGTGAACGGGTTCACCATCGCCCAGGCTATACATGATGAAGTTCTCAACCTGATCAAAGGCAGAGATGATATTGAACTCAAAGTTACCAGTATGTATTTGTAAAAAAAAATATTTTAAATGTTATCATTTTTTTATTACAATATGTAGATATTTAATACTTTAAAGGGATTGTAGCAACTTTTTTCCATACTAAAAAAGTATTCTAACATAGCATCTGTAACTTGCCTTCTTTGCGTACATTAAACTAACAATATTTTATTAGGGAATAAGTTACTGTTGATTGATGATGTCATATTTGACGTCATAAAGTATGACAAAAGACGTAAGGTTCTTCGGATAGAATGTATTTGAACGTCAATGTGTCTCGATGTTCTATAAATACCAGAGCATTGGCAATGTTAGAATCAAAATAATGAACAAAGCTGTGTTGTGTTGTTTAATCAAATATAAGCACTTATTTAGATGAAAAAACTAAATCGCTTGTGCTATGCACTCGTGATTTAATTACTATGCAACCAAACTTGTGTTTATATTTTATTGCGCTATAAAGCACTGCTACCTATTCATTATTTCTTAATATAATTTTATTTGCCGCCTCTTTAAGCATGCATTGTTTTATGACGTTTAGTGTCTATTGGCTTATTAATTATTTTGTTTGTTGAAATTGTTTGTTTGAATAATCAAATTGAATTTATTTCTTTGATGCAAAAGTTATAAATAATTTACCTCAGTGATCTCTCAATATATCGATGGCTTAGAACCAGAAGGTCGTAACTACTACTTACGACCTTATAAGACTCATACATATTTGAAATCTGCTTCACAAGGCGCTTCTTATGAGCCTGTTGTCATGGAAATCGGAAATTGTCATGTTGACCAAAATGAAGTTTTAAAAACTTGTTTTTCTATTGGTAAAGAGTATATTACAGACAGTTTTCTCTTGTTTTCTCAAAATACTGGTTTTGTACTTAGGACTGTCTGATTGTAAGACAGTGATATGCAGCATAATCTGCTGATGATGTTTGATGTTACAGTTTGAATCCTGCAGTACTAAAGTGTGCTTATGTCCCACAACATATCGATGTCTTAGAATGAGAAGGTCGTAACTACAAAATCGATATTTTGAGAAAACAAGAAATAACTGTCCGATAATTACGCTTTACGTATGCTAAACTAGCTGTTTAAACCTTATTTTGGTCTACATGACAGGTTCTGATTTTCATGAAAACGGGCTCATAAGAAGTGCCTTGTGGTGTAGATTTCAAATATGCATTAAATCTTAGAAGGTCGTAAGTGGCACTTACTTTCTCATTCTAAGCCAGCGATATATTCGCATTGTAAAATCATTGATTTTTCGCTGGCTTAGAATAAGTGGCACTTACTACCTTATTATAAGACTAATGCATACTGTAATATCATTAATTTTCATGGGGGATTAAATTTCATGGATTTCGTGGTTCACCTCAACCACGAACTTTAATCCCAACAAACATTAATTTTGACCCTTGTTTTATTACCTAAAATGCAAAATCCACAAATTCAAGTCCGAAGGAAATCGTTTTTTTTTACCAAAACCACGAAATTTCGTCCCAATGAAATTAAATGATTTGACAGTATCTGAAATCCATACCATAAGGCGCTTCTTATGACAGAGCCCATTCTTTTGATTCTAAGCCAGCATTTGTAAGATTTTCCTTGATTTTATGGTTCTGAACTTGACAACAATTATATTAAATCATCTTGTTTGATTAACCTTCAGAACAAAATTTTAATCTTTCCCTTTACATTTTTTCTAATCTACAAATTTATAACTTACTAGGCTATTAGCTGAAAAAATCACATTTTGAAATTATCAAAACTCCCCAAATTATTTCATGAAACTCTGTTAGTTGTAGATTGGAGACGTTCTTTTGTCTTGTATTATTTGACTGATACTTATATTTACAGATATTGGAATGGTACCTATCAAACAGTAAGTATGATCTGCTGAATCACGGTGGCCATAGACTGCAAAACAGGGAAAACAAGCAAAATGCCAAATTCAAATTCCCTACAGGAAAAAAATCAGGGAATTTCAAAAAAGAGGAAAAAATTATCTCTGGCCGCTTCTCTACATAACTTTATTTAAAGATTATACAGACTAGAGGTCCGTGAAAACTAAAAACGTGAAACTTTTCACCGACTTGTGATACAGACTGTCAGAAACATGTTTTTATTAAAGTAGATGTATAAAAAATGAGTTTTGAGGTGGCGGTATGGCTATAAGATGAGGTTTTATGCCCTATATAAGTTGGGAAAACCGCTAGCAAACACGAAAAAGCACATTTTAGTCAGGGAATAAACAGGGATATGTCAAAGAATTTTCTTCCGTCTTTTCTGTGGCTACCCTGTGAATACATTCATATTGTTTTATCTTTGTACATATTATCAGGAGTTCTGGCCTTTTAATGGGCAAATAACCTTTTTCTCACCCCTGTTCTCCTTATCGCTTGTCGGATGTCAATGAAACTGGTTCGTTTGACCCAGTACCTGTAAATGTTGATGTTAAAAGCACTTCAAGTTGAGTAAATAATAGCATTTTACTGTAAAGTTGTCAATATTTGTGGTGGATTAATTTTCGTGCATAGACTAGATTGCCAAATTAAATCTCCTTGAATAATAAACCTAAAAATATAAATCTAACGTCAGGAAATTTTTCTCATAAAATTTAAAAAATTGCTAATCCACAAATTAAAAAAAAACATTACCGGTTTGACATAATCCAGACGAAATTTAAAACCCATGAAAATGAATGATTTTACAGTTTGTAAATTTTTCTTACAGATCAGCAACAGATCCGGTTAGCTGGCAATATGTGGATAAATCTGCTTCTGTAAGATCCCAGGTAATCTAATACTATCCTCTCATTGGTCAATATTGACACACCTTCAAAAATAGAGAGTTCTCATTGGATAATATTGACACACCTTAAAAAATAGAGGTTTCTCATTGGACAATATTGACACACCTTTAAAAATAGAGAGTTCTCATTGGATAATATTGACACACCTTCAAAAATAGAGGTTTCTCATTGGACAATATTAACAAACCTATAAGAATAAACGGTTCTCATTGGATAATAGTGACACACTTTAAGTGATCTCACTATATGAGAACAGATATAGTTTTTGTTTATTTAAATGCGAGAAATGTATTCACCCTGTATGTATTATATGACTTATGTTCATACCGTATATACACTATTACAGGTATCTGTTACATCTACTACAAGTTCTAATGATGATAATTTGGTGAAGATTTTCATCAATCTAAGAGGGGCGTCAAGTCTCGGATGCACGTAAGAATATTCATGACTCCTACATATTGATGGCTTAGAACGAGTATGCCTTCGACATTGGAGTGATACAGTCTTCTCAAATACCAATACATCAATGGCTTAGAATGAGAAGGTCGTAACTACCTCTTACAACCTTATAAGACTTATACATGTTTGAAATCTGCTTCACAAGGCGCTTCTTATGAGCATATTTTCATGAAAATCTGAAATTGTCATGTTGACCAAAATGAAGTTTTAAAAACGTGTTTTCCCATAGGTAAAGAGTAAATTACAGACAGTTTTCTCAATATATCGATTTGGTAGTTACGACCTTCTGGTTCTAAGCCAGCGATATAGTCAGGGTGATATAACGACTATGTACTGAATGTCTGTCTGGATGTTTTTCTATGCTTGTTCTCCTAAACCATTAGTTTGATTTCAATGAAACTTCACATGAATAATTTGTACCAAGCCTAGTTGTACTGTACTGTTAAATCATTTAATTTTAAATGGGACTAAATTTTAAGGTTTTGGGATAAAATACCATTTTGATGGGACGTTGATTCATGGATTTTGCATTTCAGGTAATAAATACATGAGTCAAAATAATTGTTTCATGGGATTAAATTTTATGGTTAAAGTGAACCACAAAATACAAGAAATTGAATCCCCCACGAAAATGAATTATTTTACAGTATATGGTATAAAACGTATAATGTATCTATTACAGCATAATCAGTGGACCGAAGCAGTATCCCGGGATCTTTATTGAGACGATACGTCCCGGGAGTCTTGGTTCCGACTATGGACTGGAAGTTGGTGATCAGCTTATTGAAGTGAATGGTAAAAGTTTCCTCAACATTAAACACAAGGAAGCCATTGTGGAACTGAAAGGAAGCAAAGAATTAAACTTTGTTATCAAGAAAGGAGCCGTAAGTGGTTGAACTTTCATATTCTTGTAAGCTCGACTTTTCTAAGAAAAAAAGTTGAGCTATTGTCTTGACATGATCCGTCCGTGTCTGTGTTGGTCAAGTTAATTGTCAGAGTCATTTTTCTCAAAGACTTTCCTATTTATCCACTTTAAAACTTAGCACAATTATTCACCATCACAAGATGAGTCCATACTGTCGAGGCTGATAACCTTGTGACAGATATTTATTTAGTTATCTGCCCTTGTTTCTATCAAAAACAAGAAAGTTGACCGTCGAGCATTGGTAGACAATGCTCTTGTCTAGAGTTATAATTTGTATAGCCTCATTTCTTTCTTCAGTTTGAGGCATTATTGCTTATTTGACAATATTGGTAAACTTTGATGATTAAAAAGTTCCGTTAAAATTTGGTCAATATCGACAAACTTTTACAATAATCAGGCAGATTAGACATTGGCAGACAAATTGAAACACTAGTAATGTGTGTAACAAGCAATCTCCAAGGTGGGATACCCTAGCTCTTTTCTAATACTGTAAAGCTAGAAACTATTTCGCGCGTTTTAATTTTAGGGAGTTCGAGGATTAACTAAAATCTGCAATAGTAAATAGCCGCGAACATGTCCAGGACAAGAAAAACGCGCAAGTTTCTTGTTTTTGAAGGAAATTCATCATTTTGGTACGACTCTTACAAGAACGTATTAGAAGTGCCGTTTTGTCAAAATATGGAATGTTAGGTTAATAGCCTTTTTCTGAATAAAAGCCATTTATGATTACAGTACAATAATGAAAACACTTTAATTTGTTTCTTGAAAAAGTGTTAAACAAAACACTCAATATACTAGGTGCAAGTCATGTGTAAATAGCGTTGTTAATTATGTCATAATACTGACTAATTATGTCAATAAAACTGTGAAAACATGACCAGCCATTTTTGTAAACAATACAATAGGTAACTGTCTACATCAAAAAGAGTTTGAGAGGGTTGAACAAAGGTGTGAACTATAATTAAGAAGCATTTATATAAGAATCAAGCAATGTATGTGACAGGTTATAATATCAATATGCAACTGAGTTTTTGCGGAGCTCACGGGAGACTTAAAAACGCAAAAGTTTGTAGCCGCGAAAGTTTCTAGGTTTACATATCAAAAGTCCCCATTCATATCTAGGTTACCAACAAGTTAATCTCAAAATTTTACGGAAACATTGGAAAGGGTTTGTAAAATTTCAATTACCCCAGCTGATGGACAGATCTAGTTGATAGATAGAGGATCCATCACAAGTTGTCAATTGATCAATATAAATTTATGTTAAACTAGTTTATTGAAATTTTATTAAGCGAGCCTTTGGCGAGTATCATATGACACAAGTAATGCAAAATACACACATTCTATTGAAAAACACCCAAGTAGTATATAGAGGATCTATCACGAGTTGTCAATTGATATAAATTTATATTAAACGAGTTTCGGAAATTTTATTAGGCGAGCCTCTGGCAAGCTTAATGATATTTCCTGAACGAGTTGAATGTAAATATATCAATTGACAACGCGTGATATATTCTTTATATCATATGACACTAAAAACGCAATATTGGAAAAACTCAATACCTATACTACACGTGGTACGTATAAAGTTATATGTACTCGCTATACTAACCTGGATACTAGAAAAGCTATGTGATATAATGTTATACTACACATGTATAGTATAAGAATATACAAAATCTCTATACTAATCCAAATACAGGAAACGTCGTTTGATATAAGCTGCCACAAATCCTGAGCAATCAATGTATAATTAAAGTTTTTATTTTAACTTACGCAGGGTTTGTCGTTACTGAACTTGAAGAAAGGAGATGCAGGAAGCCCTGTCCAAGCTAGAGCTAATCACAAACCTGTCGTACAGGAACTAGAAAGGTATGAAGGTTATAATGATGAGGTCAAGGTCACTGAGGTCAAGGTCACTGGAGAAATTAACAAAAATGTTGATGGAAGTTTTTACGAGAATGATGAGTTAAGAGAGGACGTTGAAGATGAGACTAACATGAGATTTTACGAGAATATAGCTGAGCCGGATGAGGGGAATGAGCCGCATGAAGGGAATGAGGTGTTTGAGGTGGATGAGGCATTTGAGGGGTTCGATGATTTATGTATGGAGGATGAGAGAGTGACCCCAGATGTGGGCGAGAGTCAGTATAGCGAGATTGATCAAATACCCGCAGATAAAGGGGTCAGTTTTCAGTCGGATGACTCTGGAGCTGGTCCTGACTTCAGAAAAGGGGTCTGTTTTCAGGATGACGATTCTGGAGCTGGCCCTGACTTCAGAAAAGGGGTCAGTTTTCAGGATGATGACTCTGGAGCTGGTCCTGATTTCAGAAAAGGGGTCAGTTTTCAGGATGAGTTGCAAGGGGCTCTAGCTGGTATGTATAAGAAGAAAGGTAAAAAGTTTGCAAGAGTGAAATTTACTGATGAGGTGAATAATGGAGACGATGAAGATGATACAATGATGACTGTTGCTTTTGAAAATGAATATTATTAAGTTGTTAGTTGTTGAAGAACTTAATGGATAGTGTTTTGACCATACATATTGTGTGCTAGATTTGTTTTGTTTATTATTAGTCCCCTACCGGTGAAACCGGAGGGAATTATGGTTTGTGCTCCGTCAGTCCGTCACAAAAGTTTGTCCGGAGCATAACTTCAAAACTAAGCAAGCTATGACTTTGAAACTTTACATGTGGATAGATATCAATGAGGAAAAGTGCAGTGCACAAGAACCACAACTCTGCCTTACTTAATTTTTGAGTTATTCCCCTTTGTTAATTTTCATACTTAAATTTTGTCCGGAGCATTACTTCATTACCTAAAGAGATATGATTTTGAAACTTTACATGTGGATAGATATCAATGAGGAGAAGTGCAGCGCACAAGAACCATAACTCTCCCTTACTTAATTTTTGAGTTATTCCCCTTTGTTAATTTTCTTACTTAAATTTTACAATTGGCTACCGGTTGGGGACTTTCATTGCTTGGCAATAGTCTTGTTATATGAGGGTTGTGCTGAAAGTTTTGGGATAAGTGCCAAACTATTTTTAATTTTCTTGATATTTTTAAACAAATTTTCTTCACTTGCCTTTTAGCTACATGTTTGATATTATATATTGGAAAGATGTATGAATTATTTTATTATTCTGAAACTTTTTGGACACCCCTCATGCTCTATGGGGGACTAAAGCTGCTGTGATAATTTTATTTCTGTGATAACGAGACTTATGTTTTTCAAAATTTACTTATTTTTGTTAAAACATTCATCTTCAAACTTTACATTGAGGTTGGCCAGCAACAGTAGATGAGCCCTAATTTTGAGGTCATTAGGTCAAAGTTCAAGGTCTCTGTGATATTTACCATTTCTTACAATTGAGCCACCATGGGCTCATACATGTTTTACGAAAAATTGTTAATTTATTTTGAATATGATTATTGTGTGTTTGTTGTCTGTGTATAATAATCTTAGTGTGATCAAATCGTCCACTTGTGTTTAATTATAATGTGTTGACATGTATAAACATATCTAATATAAAATGTTTGTGTTTTGTATATTTTATAGTGAAGATGCTGTTTGGTAAGCGTGGTGTATTATATTACAAACTTTGTGTATCCTTCCTATATTCCTCTGTACTCAGATATTGTAACCTTCACACTTTTACTCAGATACCACACACTTCCTTAAACCTCCACACTTCTCTCCTGATGTAACCTTCACACTTCCCTGTCTGATGTAACCTTCACACTTCCCTGTCTGATGTAACCTTCACACTTCCCTGTCTGATGTAACCTTCACACTTCCCTGTCTGATGTAACCTTCACACTTCCCTGTCTGATGTAACCTTCACACTTCCCTGTCTGATGTAACCTTCACACTTCACTGGCTGATGTAACCTTCACACTTCCCTGTCTGATGTAACCTTCACACTTCACTGTCTGATGTAACCTTCACACTTCACTGTCTGATGTAACCTTCACACTTCCCTGTCTGATGTAACCTTCACACTTCCCTGTCTGATGTAACCTTCACACTTCTCTGTCTGATGTCACCTTCACACTTCACTGTCTGATGTCACCTTCACACTTCACTGTCTGATGTAACCTTCACACTTCACTGTCTGATGTAACCTTCACACTTCCCTGTCTGATGTAACCTTCACACTTCACTGTCTGATGTAACCTTCACACTCCACTGTGTGATGTAACCTTCACACTTCACTGTCTGATGTAACCTTCACACTTCCCTGTCTGATGTAACCTTCACACTTTCCCTGTAACCTTCACACTTCCCATCTAATGTAACCTTCACACTTCACTGTCTGATGTAACCTTCACACTTCCCTGTCTGATGTAACCTTCACACTTTCCCTGTCTGATGTCACTTTCTCACTTTCCCTGTCTGATGTCACTTTCTCACTTTCCCTGTCTGATGTCACTTTCACACTCCCCATCTGATGTAACCTTCACACTCCACTGTCTGATGTAACCTTCACACTCCACTGGCTGATGTAACCTTCACACTTACCTGTCTGATGTAACCTTCGCACTTCTCTGTCTGATGTAACCTTCACATTTTTCTCTTGATAAAACCTTCACACTTCCCTGTTTGATGTAACCTTCACACTTCCCTGTCTGATGTAACCTTCACATTTTCCCTGTCTGATGTAACCTTCACACTTCCCTGTCTGATGTAACCTTCACACTCCACTGTCTGATGTCACTTTCTCACTTTCTCTGTCTGATGTCACTTTCACACTCCACTGTCTGATGTAACCTTCACACTCCACTGTCTGATGTAACCTTCACACTCCACTGTGTGATGTAACCTTCACACTTCCCCATCTGATGTAACCTTCACACTCCACTGTCTGATGTAACCTTCACACTCCACTGGCTGATGTAACCTTCACACTTACCTGTCTGATGTAACCTTCGCACTTCTCTGTCTGATGTAACCTTCACATTTTTCTCTTGATAAAACCTTCACACTTCCCTGTTTGATGTAACCTTCACACTTCCCTGTCTGATGTAACCTTCACATTTTCCCTGTCTGATGTAACCTTCACACTTCCCTGTCTGATGTAACCTTCACACTCCACTGTCTGATGTCACTTTCTCACTTTCTCTGTCTGATGTCACTTTCACACTCCACTGTCTGATGTAACCTTCACACTCCACTGTCTGATGTAACCTTCACACTCCACTGTGTGATGTAACCTTCACACTTCCCCATCTGATGTAACCTTCACACTCCACTGTCTGATGTAACCTTCACACTCCACTGGCTGATGTAACCTTCACACTTACCTGTCTGATGTAACCTTCGCACTTCTCTGTCTGATGTAACCTTCACATTTTTCTCTTGATAAAACCTTCACACTTCCCTGTTTGATGTAACCTTCACACTTCCCTGTCTGATGTAACCTTCACACTTTCCCTGTCTGATGTAACCTTCACACTTTCCCTGTCTGGTGTAACCTTCACACTCCCCTGTCTGATGTCACTTTCTCACTTTCTCTGTCTGATGTCACTTTCACACTCCACTGTCTGATGTAACCTTCACACTCCACTGTGTGATGTAACCTTCACACTTCCCTGTCTGATGTAACCTTCACACTCCACTGTCTGATGTAACCTTCACACTTTTACCTGTCTGATGTAACCTTCACACTTTCCCTGTCTGATGTAACCTTCACACTTCACTGTCTGATGTAACCTTCACACTTCACTGTCTGATGTAACCTTCACACTTCCCTGTCTGATGTCACCTTCACACTTCTCTGTCTGATGTCACCTTCACACTTCTCTGTCTGATGTTACCTTCACACTTCTCTCCTGATGTAACCTTCACACTTCTCTTTGGATAAAACCGTGAAGGTAAACTATCCTATGTAACCTTCTCACTCTGCATATTTTATCAGAACCCCCATCAGCTTGCAGCAATGATTCAGTTTAACTCTCTCATAGATTCCGAGGTTGCAATGTTTATATTGACACCACATGTGCAGTCATATTCCGCTGCAATAGTGAAGTAACCAGTTTTCATTGACTTAATTATCAACCAATACTGACTAAGACTTGCTACTCCACAAGTCATTGACACCTTCTCCACATGTGGAGTATGTAACCATAGTTACATAAGAGCAGTTCCTGTCTGTCCGTCTGTCCGTCTGTCCATCTGTCCGTCTGTCAATATCTGGGTCCTGCCATAACTCCCAACAGTTTTCAAGCTAGGTTTATGAAATCTTGTATGTGGGTAGGGACCAATCAGGAGATTATGCACAACCAATTATTATTTGATTCAGGCAAAAATTGTTGTTACCGTAGCAACAGAAACATTGACAACCTGGAAACTGGTAGGGGACTTATTGCTTGCCATTCTTTATTATTTGTTCTGTTATCTTTCATCCTAACTCTGCATGGTTTGCCATACATGTATTCGAGATCTTCTGCTTTCTATCAGAATTCAAAACTTGGCATGCCTGTTGTTGTTGTTGTTGTTGTGTTTTTTCTACACTTACTCAACATTTTGTCTGGAAAATTCAACGCGGTGAAACAATGGTCATTTAAAGACTCTTCTTTTAGTCAAATAAGTTAATTTTCAGGATCTTGGCTGCATTAAAAAAATCTGTTCTGTACAAAATAAAAGTTATTAGATGAAAAATTCAAAGAAATAACCATAAAATTATCATTTGGAGTTTCATAATTTGAATTTTACCTATAAAACAATATTTGAAACCTAGTTAAGTTGTTGGGATGATGAATGTGTGCACCCGAAACAGGCGGTCAACTTGTTTCCAGGATTAAGTATTATGTTTCAGAGGTTAGATTCTACCTATACACTTAGCGGCACTTCTAACGTTGCCACTTATATATTTCAGTTTTCTTTAAAAGTCCTCAATGCATTGTGATGAAATTTGGCACACTTAAACATCAATATTTGACACAGGTTGTGGCGAATTTTCTGCTCGATTCGACATTAGACTATTGCACGATACGTCTTCAACTGACTGAATACTTATATTGAAAGTCGCATTTTTTATCACCCAATATCGGCCATCTGATTGTTATGTATGCGTGTATATGCCCCTACTTCCTATCATGATTGTGCATATCAACATTTTATTCGCTCAAGGTTGAAAATGGTTATTGACAATATTCAACAAAATGCTAGAAAACGAAAATTGTTGGTTTTGCAGCAAAATATAGTGTTTTCCGTACCCATAGTGTGTCTGTTGAGAAAATACGATTCTTGTGAGTAACGCAGGTTGCGTTCAACTTGAAATTTAAATTTAGGGTGACCAAATATTATATCAAACTGAATAAATTCAACTCTACTGCGTACTATTAACATTCGTTATTCAGAATAAATGTTAATTTTACCATCCAATAAAATTATTTAAGGTTAAACGTTTATTTTAAGCGCATCGGTTTTATATTCAGATTATGAGCTGAATTTGAGGCGGTCTAAGCTTACCAACTGCTATTTGGTTAACTAGGAAATTGTAACGGAGATGAAATTCATTAATACTTTTATTGTGTACACTCATTACATAACACTTGAAGCTACAAAGAAAAATAATATTGAAAATACTCAATTGACCTCTAATAAATACGCTGTTTAATTTTGTGACTTTGTAATTCCGGGTGACGTAAATTACGCTTTTACCACGCATTTTCATACATACCAATTTCTGAATTAGCCCATGCAGCAATAGGCACATGCCTTAAACTAAAACTGGTGAAAATTTGATAAAGTTATCTCAAACGGTTTTCGAGAAACCAAAAATAATCAAGTGGCAGCGTTAGAAGTGCCGCCGAGTGTACATGCATTATCTGCAACCATTGAAGCAATACCGTATTTTTACCTGAATACAACAGTCAGACATAAACTAGAAATTAACAAGTTTGCACACATGTAAGACATAGTTTACACAAATACAACAGCATATCTGTACTGGGGTATTATATGTAAGTGATGATTCCTGCTTCTTTAAGGATACAGTATTCATGCAGGTAAGTATTGGTACAAGTTGTCATAAGGTTACAATAATTTAAGGTCTCCCTTGTATAATATGGGAGACACATCAATTCTCTGCTGGACATCTGTCTATCTGTCACAAAGTTTCGTCTTCCGTTATAATGTCAGGAGTTGATTCCCGGCTGTAAATATTGACATCAGAGGTTATAAAGTTTGTCTGCGCTTGTTCTTAACTGCTGCTTGGATTTCAATGACACTTGAATAGTTGGTACAACACATAACTGTGCATACTACCAGGAGCTTTATGTCAGTTGAATTACCGAGAGTTATAGCCCTTTGTAGGAGAGATAGGTTTTTCTTGTCAAAATTCCTTTTCATTTTACTTATTTTGAGTGTGATGTAAGACTTAAAACATTATTTTTTTATTTCATTAATCTAAGTAAAAAATTCATATGTTTTAAAATTTTAGTAGCTGGTCTGTATGAGCAAAACTTAATGTTGTAAGATTGTAAACTGTTCTTATTCTTAATTATTGTTGAAAACTGTATATTATAACATTTACAGTGAAATATTGGATGAAGGTATTTATGCACAAGTTGATAAAACGAGACGTGACGAGGATCGAGGAAACGCTCGCAAACAACAAGGTACTGGTAATATATACAATTGGCAATTATTATTATCTATATAACGTTTGTTTTTTATGTTTTGTCCATCCCTGGATAATTTGGTGATCATGTTTTTTCCATCCCTGGATAATTTGGTGATCGTGTTTTTTCCATCCTGGGATAATTTGATGATCATGTTTTTTCTATCCCTGGATAATTTGGTGATCGTGTTTTTTCCATCCTGGGATAATTTGATGTCCATGTTTTTTCTATCCCTGGCTTATTTGGTGTCCATTTCTTTTGTTCAGTATGGCTACTTGGTGGTTTCATTGTTAATTAATAAAGAAGTTGTGCTGACTATCACATTAAGTTTCACAAACAAATATAAAATGATACCAAAACCTAAAATTGCATGATTTAATACCGGTTGTTACACATATAGGTACTCATAATGTATCTTAGCAATCTTTCTTATACCTTCTGCATATCTTGCAAAATAGTGAGCTCTCATTGGTTAATATTGCCACACCTTCCCAAATAGTGAGCTCTCATTGGTTAATATTGCCACACCTTCCCAAATAGTGAGCTCTCATTGGTTAATATTGCCACACCTTCCCAAATAGTGAGCTCTCATTGGTTAATATTGCCACACCTTCCCAAATAGTGAGCTCTCATTGGTTAATATTGCCATGACTTTGCAAATACTGAGCTCTCATTGGTCAATGACACACCTTATTATTATTGTAGAAGAGGAGAGAATTCGAGAACAATTTCGCCAACATGAATTACGAAGACAGATGGAGGAAGAAGAACGAGAAGAAGAAGAAGAAAGATTGAGAGATGAAGCAGAGGAACAGATGCGTCGTGGTACTGAACGTTATTTTCAATTACTGCAATAAGTCATACACATTGAAATATCAACATAATTATGCCAATAAGTCATACACATTGAAATATCAACATAATTATGCCAATTAGTCATACACATTGAAATATCAACATAATTATGCCAATTAGTCATACACATTGAAATATCAACATAACTATGCCAATAAGGCATACACATTGAAATATCAACATAACTATGCCAATAAGTCATACACATTGAAATATCAACATAATTATGCCAATAAGTCATACACATTGAAATATCAACATAATTTTGCCAATAAGTCATACACATTGAAATGTCAACATAATTATGCCAATTAGGCATACACATTGAAATATCAACATAATTATGCCAAAAAGTCATACACATTGAAATATCAACATAATTATGCCAATAAGTCATACACATTGAAATATCAATATAATTCTGCCAATAAGTCATACAGTAATCAGATGTTATATTATAATCACAAGGGTGTCAACGAAGCCAAATTTAAAATCAGGAAAATCAGATACAGTCAACCATTGTTGACAAACAAGATGCATTCAACCACATTGTTCCATGATTTAAATCAGGTTTTATTAACAAATTCCTTACAAAAAGACTAAATTAATTTTAAAGCCTTTCTCAAGATATTTTTCATGAAATATCTTTTATTTTGGTCAGAAATCATAGCTCTTTCAGGATAATTATGTAAATTTGGAATTCTGGATTAATCTAAGATGGACCGATATTGTACTATTGTGATGTATAAATTGATATATTCTTAGCAAGAACCTTGAAATATATTCATTAATAAAGGTCAAGTTCTTATTCAGATTTGTTAAAAGAACGCCCCTTGGGTCAAAATAGGCCCCAGGTGTCACCAGTTTTCCATAGACTTGCATAGGGAAAACATGAAAATCTTCTTGTCTTAAACTATAATGCCTAGAGCTTTGATATTTGGTATGTACCATCAGCTATTCTTACTTCTTACAAGGTGTAAATGATTTCTTTAGGTCACCATCTATAGATGAATTTAGACAGGTGAGCGACCTATGGTCCTCTGGGCCCTCTTGTAATAAGTGGAGTGTATCACTAAGATGCTCAATATGTAATATAACAGGAATCTAAAATACCAATATTGCATGATTTGCTTTCTGAAATTGATGTATTGTAAAAATATCCGGTAATATAATCAAGCATTAAGGTCAGGATCAGGTCAAATGCTCCAAGCTATAACTGTACATGTATTATTGTAGTTGAACAGCAGAAAAGAGAACTTGAGGAAATGAAAAGACAACAAGATGCGAGATTACGAGAAGAACGAAGAAAGAAAGAAGAATTGGATAGAAAGAAGAAAGAAGAAGAGAGAATAAAGGAGGAAGAGGAAAAATTACGACAAGAAGTGATATCTAGGAAACAGCAGGTGAGCTCTCATTGGTCAATTTTGACACACCTCTGAAATACTGAGCTCTCATTGGTCAATATTCACACTCCATCACAAATTATGAGCTCACATTGGTCTATATTGACTCTCCATCACAAATTATGAGCTCACATTGGTCAATATTGACACACCTCTGAAATATTGAGCTTTCATTGGTCAATATTGACACACCTCTGAAATATTGAGCTCTCATTGGTCAATATTGACACACCTCTGAAATATTGAGCTCTCATTGGTCAATATTGACACACCTCTGAAATATTGAGCTCTCATTGGTCAATATTCACACTCCATCACAAATTATGAGCTAACATTGGTCAATATTGACACACCTTCCAGAATTGTGAGTTCTCATTGATCAATATTTGTTTTTGTCTTGCAGTCAGCTGTATTGGCTGGTAGAGCAGGACCATCTAGATCAATGAAGCCTACATTGCTTGGAGCAGCCACTGGTGCATCGGTACTGTACTTCTGTCTTTATAATGCCCCCTCCCCATCTTTGATTGAGGTGTATACGGTGGAACTCACTTATAGCAAACTTGCTTATAACGAAAACTTGGTTATAGCGTAAGGGAAAACAACCAATTTCAATGTAATACCACTCGCTTATAACGTAATCGGATATAATGAAAAATTGGTTATAACGTATGATTTCAAGGTCCCAATGAAACATTTTGTGTGCATTTCTGCTCAGTTATAACAAAGGCGATAATTGTGTGAAATTTTGTTGTGAAAACAATCTTAAAAAGGTTGCGCCCTGGGCATTTATCACTGCAAATTAACTAACCTAACCAATAATTATACCCCTAAACTTTGTTGACATCACCAGATTATCAACTTTGGTAAATGGTTTATTTGGAAAAAGTGTATCTGCAACTATAAAACAAAATATTAGACAGAGGATGAAATATATTGGGCCTTCATCAATCATGTCACAATCGCCATCAAATTTAGTTTTAATTGTTTAACGGCTCGTGCTTAGAACTTGCTCATTAAGTGGACTTATAATATAAGCATACCTTGTCAAACTGCTCAGATAATGCCTTACTTCGCGCAGAATAAGGATTGATATATTCCAAGTAAGATATTGAATAAAACTCATTTTTTATCAGTTAATAATATCAAAAAATTTATCAGTATCGTGTATGTTGTTTCTTTAAACATTTTGAAGCATGTTGTACATATTGAACTTATAAATGACAAACGCAATGATTTTAATACACAGTGTATAACGAAATATGTTATATCTAATCTCATATAACGAAATTTCGTTGTACTGATATAGCGAAAATCGGATATAGCGAAAGGAATTTCTTGGTCCCGAGGATTTTGTTATAACCAAGTTCCACTGTATATTGCTTAAATTTGCTCATGTCCATCGGTTGGTCTGTCTGTCGGTAGAATTAAATGGTTTCTGTACAATAACCCAAGAACACTTTGCCTTAGGATCTTCAAACTTAACGTGAATGTTGGCCACCAACAGTAGATGACCATATTGATTTTGAGGTCAGTAGGTCAAGGTCACTGTGGCCTTTACCATTTCTGACTAATGGGCTGATGTCGGGGCGTCTCTGTCATGATGTGTAAGCATCAACCAATCATACAATGTTCAGTCCTGTTAGATGGCTAAGTAGTTAGTAGGGTCGGATTGAGGATTTGGTGAAGGGATGCGGGTATTTTATCTTAGAAAGTGAGCGAGTTAATTAAGCTCTAAAATATTATTAATTAATTTGTCTATCAATTGTATTCCAGAAAGTATTTTGAGAGCGAAGAAAGCATAGAAAAATTACATGCTCTGGCAATTTTAATATGCCGTCCTCCTCCCCCATTTTCCTCCCTGTCTCATGTTTTGATGTCCATTATGACATATTTTTATTGCTAATTCTATTGTAGACATCATTTGGTAAATCTTCCAAGAAAACTGTGAAAGAAGTCAAAGTGAAAATTGTGAGTATTTTTGTAATTATTAACTTAATTAAAGTTTGATCAAATAATTTTTTTTTGTAAAATAAAATAAATCATACATTTTAAAAACTATATTAAAGTCGGTTTTTATTGGCATAAAACTAATTTTGCAAATAAAATTTATAAACTGCTCTTGGATATATTCATATCCCGACTTAGAGTAAAAGGTAATAAGTACAAAAACGCTATTTGAGAAAATAAGAGAAAAATGTGGAATATTACTCTTTAGTTTTGGAAAAACCATCTATTTGAACTTTAGTTTGGTCAACATGACAAGTTCCAATTTACATTAGCATGCGCCAATAAGAAGCACTCTGTGTGTGCATGATGCAGTTTTCAAATATGTATCAGTCTAATAAGGTTGCAAGAAGTACGACCTTCTCATTCTAAGCCAGCAATATGCAACTTACAGGTTGAATCATTTAAAAAAAACATCAGCGAGTCTGGATATATCCATTTTGACGTTTCATTGCTAAAAGCAAATCTCATATAATTTATACCGCAACCGTGGCCGAATGTATGAGTTTTTATTGACTGCCCCTTATGTGGATTACTGTATATTTTCAGATGGAGAATACATCACTGGATATGGAGATAGAGGGGGGTACAGATTCACCGCTAGGTGGTAAAATTGTTGTATCCGAGATTCATCATGGTGGTGCTATCTTCATGAATGGTAAATCCTTAATTCTCAGCTCTGATTGGTCAATATTGACAAGCCTTCCTAAATACTGAGCTCTCATTGGTCAATATTGACACACCTTCTAAATACTGTGATCTCATTGGTCAATAATGACACACCTTCCTAAATATTGTGATCTCATTGGTCACTATTGACACACCTTCCAGTATAGTGAGCTCCCATTGGTCAATATTGACACACCTTCCGAAATACTGAGCTCTCATTGGTCAATATTGACACACCTTTTAAAATAGTGTGCTCTCATTGGTCAATACTGACACACCTTCTAAATATTAAGCTCTCATTGGTAAATATTGACACACCTTTTAAAATAGTGTGCTTTCACTGGTCAATATTGACACACTTTCTAAATATTAAGCTCTCATTGTTCAATATTGGCACACCTTCCAAAATTGTGAGCTCCCATTGCACACTATTCACACGCCTTCCAAATTACTGAGCTCCCATTGGTCACTGTATACACGCCTTCCAAAATGGTCAGTTCAATAGTGAACTCTTGCACAACTATGAGCGTGTCCCTCCCATCTTTGATGAAGGGGTACATTGCTTTGTTGGTCGGTCATTCTGTCTGTAAGCCAACTAATATCTGTTCAATAACTCAAGAGTGCTCTGTCCTAGGATCTTCAAACTTTACTTAGATGTTGATCAGCAACAGTAGATGACACATACAGTAAAACTTTGTTAAGACGAGCACATGGCCTATGTCGAGCAAATTTGGCGGTCCATTCAACAACTTTCATTGTTTATTACTTGCATTAGCTCAAGGGGATCATTCAGGTCAAATTTCGCACCTCTGAAAAAAATTTAAAATTTTATTTCCTAAATGCTCCGTATTTTCTACACGTCGGGATTATCACTTTTTATTGCGATTCGTAGCATATTTTTCACATATCTAGATAACAACTTTTTATTACAATAGCATATATAGCCTGCAAGACTTTAATTGTTTGTTGTTTTTTATCAAAGAAGAATGTTGAACAATACAATTCAATATATAGATGTTAATTGTGATAAATCAATGACAAGAACATAACTATGAGAACTTAAATGACAAGAACATAACTATGAGAACTTAAATGACAAGAACATAACTATGAGAACTTAAATGACAAGAACATAACTATGAGAACTTAAATGACGAGAACATAACTATGAGAACTTAAATGACAAGAACATAACTATGAGAACTTAAATGCATTGTTTAAGTAATAATCTCAGATATAATTTGTCAGCAATATGTAACGTGCGTGATGTTGTTTTTATACGTAAGTTTATAATGTTTATTGTTTAATGTATTGAATTTAAAGATTTACATTTCGTTACTGATGAATTTATACAAATTGCATGTATATTTGAAACGTCAACATTAACAATTTTGTTTCGGTGAAAGTAATATTCACGCCGTGTGTACATTGTAACTGTTACAATCAACCAAAATAAATGCTGACCTAATAAACACTCTTACACTAGGTCACAATTTTTAAAAAATCATCATGAGATTCGGATATGTTGAGCACCTGGTGCTTATCTAGAGCATTTGGCTTGTCCCGATGAGTCCTCAAGATAACAAAGTTTTACTGTATATATTTTGAGGTCAGTAGATCAAAGGTCACTGTGACCTTTACTATTTCTGACTATTGATCTTCTATGGGGGTATACATGTTTTACAAACATCTCTTGTTATATTTACTGTAGGTGAAATAGACGTAGGTGATACTGTATTGAAAGTGAACGGACAAAGTTTTGATAACGTCACATTGGTTCAAGCCACTGAGATACTATGGAAGGCCGAACAAGACACACAACCTGGTGTAAGTATGGATCGACAGAAAACGGAAGTTTGATAATCTTGTTGCAATAATATCTTTCATCACATAGCCTGTGGTCTGGGAGTGCCGGAAAGCCATGCCGGAAATATCGTTCTGCACTCCTGAACTGTTAGATAAACATGCAAATAGGGCTTGATGCAAAGTAAGCTAGTCCATGTCTTGATGACAGCCCATGACGTTTGGAAAATAGAAACGTTATCAATTTGAACGACAATGAGTGTTCACTTAGGTTATGTGATAAATCAAATCTTACATTTGTGCTAATTACAAAGCCTCGTGTCATATTATTTTGTCCACTTGTTAGATAAAACTTGTATGTAATGAGCACTCATGCAAGATCCTGTATGTAACTTTTAAGAAACTAGGAATGTGTCCATGTGGGGACTATACATGTTTTCCCTCCATCTGTTCGTCTGTCAATAAATCTGTTTCCAAGCTAGGTTTATGTAACTTGATATGTGGATAGGGGCCAATAGGGAGATAATGCATAGCTAACTTCTGTTGTTATTATAGATACGCGGATAGTGAAAATATTCCTAAATCTGATTCTTGTCATAACAGTTTCACATTGATGAAACATTGGTTATATATGGCACTGCACAAGGAGATTAAAGCACAACAAATTTTGTTTTGATTCGACAAATATTGTTGTTGCTATGGCAACAGAAACATTGAAACAAATCTGTAAGGTTCAAACCGGTTTAGAACTCATGTAAAGCTTGCAATTCCCAATTACTTGTTAAAGGTGTCAGTCCATGCATGAAACTTCATATGAATGCTTACCTAAGGAATGTTTTATCGGATGAATATTGCCAGTTATGAGCTTTTGCGGGAGTCAAACATTTTTGTGTTGCTTTTAGGACATCAAAAAAAAAGTTAAGTTATCAATTTTCTAGGGCTCTTTTCAGCTGTTAGGCTGCTCAAGCACCCTTTGACATTTCAACTTCCCCTGGTCATTTGGCTACCTATGGAAACCTACAATTGTGTCTCCCTGTGAAGACTATTTCACTCCTGTGGTGTGGCAGCCACCATCGATCTACGACGCCCAGGAATAGACACATCCCTTATAGGTACCAATTTACACCATGGTGGAGTGGAGCTGTGGGTCTTGCTCAGAGAAATTAACCAGTGGTCCAGAGGGGGGTCGTACTCGGGACCTCACGATCCCGAAGCGCTCGCCCTACCTCTAGGCCACCGCTCCCCAGTCAAAAGTCTTGTATTCAATTTGTCCTACTGAATGTACTTTAGCTTCTTTGTTTCTTATTTCAGGATTGTGTGAAGTTTGTTATTGTGGAGTCGGATTTACCCAAACAAGATGAAATGTAAGTCAACTCCATTTGAGTTCTCATTGGTCAATATTAACACACCTGCAGGCATATTGAGCTCTCATTGGTCAATATTGTTACACTTTATAAAATAGTGTGTTCTCATTTGTCAAAATTGACACACCTTATTAAATAGTGTGCTCTCATTGGTCAATATTGCCACACCTTATTAAATAGTGTGCTCTCATTGGTCAATATTGCCACATCTTATTAAATAGTGTGCTCTCATTGGTCAATATTGCCACACCTTATTAAATAGTGTGCTCTCATTGGTCAATATTGCCACATCTTATTAAATAGTGTGCTCTCATTGGTCAATATTGACACACCTTCAATAATTGTGATGTTTTTGCAGATATAAAGAAGGTAATACTATTTCTATTGTGTAATAGTTCACTTTAATATTTATAATGTTGTTATAAAAAAATGCACATTTTGTGTTGTGTCGAAGATATAAAATGCATGCTTCTGTTATATTAACCCACCCCTTAAAATTTGTCCCAACCCGGAATTAATTCTTACTATTCAAAGATTGGTTGGACCTTATCTAGCCTACCTAGCTACATCTTTCTTTATGTAAAAACATCTTCTTACCTTCCAACGCAGCATATTAGTGTTTACTGAATGCAGTCTTGTTCTCTCTCGATGTTTGTATGTATCACCTGTTACAGTGTTTGTTTGTTTCCAAGTACCATGTGCATCAAAGATGTATTCTAGCTATATCAGGGTATCACAGTGAAATGCAATCAATTTCATTCTTCTTACATTGTGAGCTCTTTCTCATGCACCCTAATAGATGGACTGGGTGAAACATCAAAGGAAGTCTTGCATGTATTGGTGTTGTAAATAACGTCTATTAATGAACCAAGGAATTTCTGATAGATCCAGGGGTGTCAACGTAGCCAAATTTAAAATCAGATGGGGTCAACTATTTTTGACAAACAAGAGGCCCTCAATAACACCGTTTCCATATTTGAATCAATATCTTATAAATAATTCCTTCCAACCAGATTCAATTGACCATAACTTTATCATTTCTCAACATAGTTTCAGCTAATAACTGTTATTTTGGTCCAATATCATGGATTTTTCAGGATGTGTAAATCCAGAATTTCAGAAAATTGACACCCCTGTAGATTTAGTCTTGAACCTTTTATTGCATCACTGCTGTCTCTTCCAGTGATCAAAGTCTGAGGTTGTAAGCCTACATGTATCTGGCCGGGAGAAATCAAGGCTGTATGTTGAACATGTACAACTCTTAGCACGATAAATTAAATGCTATTGATTTTGTTCAATGTCTGCCTGCAAATTTAAGCATTGAAATTCATATTGTCATCTATAGTATAGATCACGATTCTGTTACAGAGACGTTTTTCATCATTCCTTCGTTGTCAGCCAAGTATTTCTATTTTTAACAACAACACAAAAAATTTAATCGACCTTTTTCCCAGGTTTATCGAATGTACGAATATATTTGTATGACAGTACTTGCAATATATCACATGACTTTCCTTGTATCCAGGTTAGTATGGCGAGTATATGTATATTCTTATATGTAATGTGTGCATACAAAGCTATATTACATGGATGTGTTTTCCGATAAAACTGTGTAGATTTTGCGTTTTTATTGTTATATGATATAAAGAATCTATCGCTCGTTGTCAATTGATATATTAAACTCATTCAGGAAATATTATTAAACTTGCCAGAGGCTCGCTTTATAAAATTTCCAAAACTCATTAAATATAAATTTATATCAATTGACGAGTGATAGATCCTCTATATATCTATGGCTTAGAATTAGAAGGTCGTAACTACCAAATCGATATTTGAGAAAACACGGAAAAACTGTCTGACATTTACTCTTATGGTAAAACAAACTTATTTTGGTCAACATGACAAGTTCAGATTTTTATGAAAATGGGCTAATAAGAAGCGCCTTGTGATGCTTATTCTAAATATGTATGAATCTTAAAAGGTCGTAAGTGGCACTTATGACCTTCTAATTCTAAGCCATCGATATTGAGGTAATAGAATGTTATTGTGATCCTAAATTGTTGTCCTTTTTATTTCAGTACCTTTTTCTGATCTCGACTCGTTGCATATACAAGATGAACATGAAATGATTGATATATTTGACACGGACACCCAGCACGACATGTACGACACCAGGCACGCTATGTTTGACACGGATACCCGGCACAATATGTTTGACACGGATACCCGGCACAATATGTTTGACATGGATACCCAGCACACCATGGATCCTCCAGTAACTTATATAGACTGAACAAGTCATAGTGTATTATAAGGAACTTAATATGTACAAATTTGTATTGTAAGACTGAAACAAAGATTTAAATTGTTGTATACATGTGTAAAATTGTACTTAATTTTATAGCTCCCATAATATTTTATAAATGTGGAGATTTATAGTATAATCATTTAATTTCAATGCGGCATAATTTTGCGGTTTTTGTGAGAGACCCATGTCATTGAGACGTAATTTCAAGGAAAAATCTGTTAAGTCAGTAAATTATAGAATCATTAAGGTCATCCACAAAATTTGGTGAGTTTTTTCTTGATTATAGCGATCGTGCACTTCCTATGAATATATCACACAGCCTAAAGATCATCTCATTTTGTAGGAACACTAAACAATTACCAATTGTGCTCTATATTTAGCTGCTGTTAACTGATGCTCGACCAAATTATTACACTCGATTGAAAACTGCATTGGCCGAGCATAAATTAAAAACAGCTAAAGATAGAGCGAAATGGGTAATTGTTGGGTATTCTTACATATGCTGGAGATACTTTAGGCTATATAATTTAACCATATTAAATACACGATCGTTATATTCAAGAAAAAATTCAGCGTTAGCAGACGAAATCGCAACAGTTTTGAGTGTAAAGGTTATTCATTTGATCATGTGATTCTACACACTGTTGTCTAATGACTCGCACATCGCTGGCTTAGAATAAGGTCATAAGTACTACTATTAACCTTATAAGGCCGATACATATTTAGAATTAGAATAACAAGGCGCTTCTTATGTGTCGTTTTTCATGAAAATTGGAACTTGGCGTGTTGACCAAACAGAAGTTAAAAAAAGTTTGTTATACCATAAGTAAAGAGTTATTTTCGGACATTTTTTTTCTTGTTTCTCAAAATATTGATTTTGTACATGGGACCTTCTCATATTCTAAGCCAGGAACATACACTGTCAGATTAAACAAGTAAATGGCCAATGAGTCAAGATTAACTTGTTTACCTCTCATTTTATACATAAATCTTCTGACAATTATAGCAACTACCATTTTATGGTTTGTTTCATTAAAATTCAAGGACTTTTCAATGTCGAATTAGGATTTTCAAGCCACTTTCCCCCATTATTTACCCATTTTATATCTACAATTAGTTCTTATATATCGTGCAATACACAAGAATATATGCTACTGAGCTCAATACATTATACATGTGTACTCATACATTGACATACTTAGTGTTTCTGTTTCATTTTTTGTGCAGACAATTCATATCCTCCTTAGATATTTAAGACTGTTTGCCAAGATTCAGTGATTTCATTCAAATTCAAGTACCATTTTCAAGGCATCACTTAAATCAAGTAGCCTTGCATACCAGAGATTTCCCTGATGCAGGTTTTCTTCTGCGTCCCTGACGCAACTTTGTGTCTTTGGACCCTCATTTCTGCATTACAGTGCATCCTTGGGACCCCCAATGAGATCCCTCGAATAGACATTTTGTATCCGCTAGAACATTTTTCTTTCTGCTACTAAGTCTGGTGGTGCATTTGCTGTTTATTTATGTATAAACTTGATACTCACTGTAATAATATTAACTGGAAATGCATTATCGTATAGGAAGGGACCCCAAAAATTTCTCAGGGACTCCCTAAATATAAACCTTAAGGGTCCTGGAACCCTCGTATGAAAATTCCTAGGGAAAACCCTGATTACAATGTAAGCTATGAGAAACTGGTCTTATCAAAATTTCCATAGAATTATATTATTACATAATAATTTAAATAATATTGTAATTACAAAGTTTGTGGTTGAGGTGAGCCACAAAATCCACGAAATTTAATCCCCCATGAAAATTAATGATTTTACAGTATGTGCCTCAGTTGCTCAGTTGTTAGTGTGTTTGCCGCCTAATTCAGCAACAGTGGAGGCATTTATGCCTGCCATATTTCAGCAGAAAGCTGACTGGCTAATAAAGGCTATGCTGGCATGTTAAGTCCAGTTAGGTAATTTTGCAAGTGACATAGCAATTTATGTGTACCCAAAAGATAACAACCATTACCTGAACAGGTAGAGTTTTGTTTAAAATCGCACATGTTTGTATTAAAGCCTTTATAATAGGTATTGCACCGTAATAGTTGATTCTACAGCTGTGTCACCCTATTTGTATCCTAACTGGACTGTGTGTTGTTATTTTGGTATCTTTTGTGTTGTGTTTCCATTTTTCCATGTTTATTGTTGTGAAGAAATATATGCAGATACAAAAGTATAGTTTGCCTCATGTTTCTGTGGTGTTTAAGAATATTGTATAGTTTGATCAAATTGAACGGAGACTCCTTGCATAATTTTTTCAAGTCCGGAAAATTCCGAAGTTTTAAAACATATAATTTGGTCTTATACGGAGATAACAGTACGTAGAAAATAAACATATGAATCGAATACGACCAAATATAGCCGGACAAGCTTACACACTTTGATGAGTGATGAGTCTCAGTTTAATCTGGTCAAGTTATATATGTATATGTATGTAATTATTTATACCTCTCGGTCAAGGATAACTCATAAAAGTGCAAGCACTTATTTCCAAAGGGGTCGTGTATATTTGCTGAATGTACAGTGGTGTGATACAAAGAATCCAGGCACGATGCCCGAGCTCTATCTGGCACGATGCCTGAGCTCTATCTGGCAAGATGCCTGAGCTCTATCTGGCACGATGCCTGAGCTTTTTCTGGCACGATGCCTGAGCTCTTTCTGGCACGATGCCTGAGCTCTTTCTGGCACGATGCCTGAGCTCTTTCTGGCACGATGCCTGAGCTCTTTCTGGCACGATGCCTGAGCTCTTTCTGGCACGATGCCTGAGCTCTTTCTGGCACGATGCCTGAGCTCTTTCTGGCACGATGCCTGAACTCTATCTGACACGATGACTGAGCTCTATCTGGCACGATGACTGAGCTCTTTCTGGCACGATGCCTGAGCTCTTTCTGGCACGATGCCTGAACTCTTTCTGACACGATGCCTGAGCTCTATCTGGCACGATGCCTGAGCTCTATCTGGCACAATGCCTGAGCTCTTTCTGACACTATGACTGAGCTCTTTCTGGCACGATGCCTGAACTCTATCTGACACGATGACTGAGCTCTTTCTGGCACGATGCCTGAGCTCTTTCTGGCACGATGCCTGAACTCTATCTGACACGATGACTGAGCTCTATCTGGCAAGATGACTGAGCTCTTTCTGGCACGATGCCTGAACTCTATCGGACACGATGACTGAGCTCTTTCTGGCACGATGCCTGAGCTCTTTCTGGCACGATGCCTGAACTCTATCTGACACGATGCCTGAGCTCTTTCTGGCACGATGCCTGAGCTCTTTCTGGCACGATGCCTGAGCTCTTTCTGACACGATGCCTGAGCTCTATCTGGCACGATGCCTGAGCTCTATCTGGCACGATGACTGAGCTCTTTCTGGCACGATGCCTGAGCTCTTTCTGGCACGATGCCTGAACTCTTTCTGACACGATGCCTGAGCTCTATCTGGCACGATGCCTGAGCTCTATCTGGCACAATGCCTGAGCTCTTTCTGACACTATGACTGAGCTCTTTCTGGCACGATGCCTGAACTCTATCTGACACGATGACTGAGCTCTTTCTGGCACGATGCCTGAGCTCTTTCTGGCACGATGCCTGAACTCTATCTGACACGATGACTGAGCTCTATCTGGCAAGATGACTGAGCTCTTTCTGGCACGATGCCTGAACTCTATCGGACACGATGACTGAGCTCTTTCTGGCACGATGCCTGAGCTCTTTCTGGCACGATGCCTGAACTCTATCTGACACGATGCCTGAGCTCTTTCTGGCACGATGCCTGAGCTCTTTCTGGCACGATGCCTGAGCTCTTTCTGACACGATGCCCGAGCTCTATCTGGCACGATGCCTGAGCTCTATCTGGCACAATGCCTGAGCTCTTTCTGACACTATGACTGAGCTCTTTCTGGCACGATGCCTGAACTCTATCTGACACGATGACTGAGCTCTTTCTGGCACGATGCCTGAGCTCTTTCTGGCACGATGCCTGAACTCTATCTGACACGATGCCTGAACTCTTTCTGACACGATGCCTGAGCTCTTTCTGACACTATGCCTGAGCTCTTTCTGGCACGATGCCTGAGCTCTTTCTGGCACGATGCCTGAACTCTTTCTGGCACGATGCCTGAACTCTTTCTGGCACGATGCCTGAACTCTTTCTGGCACGATGCCTGAGCTCTTTCTGGCACGATGCCTGAGCTCTATCTGGACAGATTCCATGGTTCTTTAATGTGCCCAGTGTACAGCACTGATACACGCGAGACTAACTCTGGGTTGCCAACCAGTTCATCTCGTTAGGTGGAAAACACTGAAAAGTGTTTCAGAAAGTGCCCCAGCTGAGGATTGAACCAGGGACCTCTTGATCGGTAGTCAAGATTGTTATTCTTTCAACCACCGTGCCACCTAAATACTCAAAATTTGATAAGGGTCATCAACTTTTCCAAATACAGTAAAACCTCGTTATCTCAAGGAGTAATTGGTGAAATGCTCGAAATAAACAAGATGCTCGAAATAACCAAAGAGCATGTATTGATAATACAAGGGATACTATTTTAAAACTTGCTCGAGACAGACCGAGTGCTCGTGATATCGAAGTTTTACTGTTTATAATTACTGTAAAATCATTTAATTTTGACGGTACAAACTTTTGTGGTTTTTGGTAAAAAAGGTCATTTTGATGTGACGCTAATTCATGAAATTTGCATTAACGTTCTAAAATCAAAATTATTGTGTGATGGTATTTGATTTTGTGGTTGAAGGTCAACCACAAATGCAAAAAATTCATTCACCCACGAAAAATTAATGATTTTACAGTATGCAGAAGACTGCATGCTTAGTAAACAGAGGCTGACTATACATGGTAGTACTAAATATCAATAATTATGTGTCACTGAAACTTCAACACTTAAAGATCTGTTATCAAATTTAAATGACCATTTTCGAATACTTCTAAATAAATGGCTTTAGTTTGTGCAAAACACATTACTCCATGCGGACAAGACTATACAATAATCAATGTAAACTCAAAAACGAAAAGTGCATGTATAAAGATAACAAATGAAGAACAGCTATAATTGACCTATTTGAATTTCAAAGCCTACTGGATACATTCGTAATTTTGTAACCAATCTGGGTTGATAAAGTACATGCGAGACATGGTGATTTACATGGTAATTAAAGTATGGAAATTGTGTACATTATATAATTAGACTATAGCCCTATGGAGATAAGAGATTAATTAAGGTTAATGATTTCAATTATTTTTTACAGATCATAAATTATGAAGTTTCTTGACTTGTGAAAATACAATAAACAAGTTGAGGGTTCGGTGCAAAACTATGGTAACTAGAATCTACATCAATTTGTTGAGGCACGTACCATAGTTCTGCACTGAGCCCTCATTATTGTTTAAATACATTCAAATAACTCAAACACTATAGAAATATATACACAATTTAATCAAAACTGAATTCAACTAACATGATTATAAATGTACAAGTAAATATAACATTTATGTGGCAACATTTTTAAAACAACAGAAAAAGCAGCACAATAATGAAATGTTGAAACAACATTCTTTCATACATGCCATATTTTCCTGAAGCCTATGCAGGAGATTGGTGATGGAAATGCAAGAGATGTCAAAGAAATGCAGGCGATTTTTCTTGCTAAACTTTAAACTTAAATAAATGAAGTTAATATGCAATTTTCACTTATTTTACTTGTAGGACATTACCATGCATGCTTCATAAAGCTATTTAAATTAATATTAATCATGCAAACAAAAAATGTCAAGGTTCCAGTATTCCAAGAAATGCAGGAGATTTGATCAATTTGCTGAAAATCATGCAGGAGTAGAGTGTCAAATGCAGGAGATCTAGCATGTACTGTAAAATCATTTAATTTCATTGGGACGAAATATCGTGGTTTTGGTAAAAGACAATTTCGTTGGCACTTGAATTCATGGATTTTGCAGTTCAGGTAACAAAACAAGGGTCAAAATCAATGTTCGTTGGGATTAAAGTTTGTGGTTGAAGTGAACCACGAAATTTAATCCCCCTCGAAAATTAATGATTTTACAGTATGTTTTTTATTCAAATGAACAAGACTCTATAAAACATATTTCACTCCAGATTAATTCTTGCTATATGAATGCATTTGGTAAGTTAGCAACAACTAATGCAGAAACAATACAGACAGAAATCGCAGCAAGAATTGCCTTTTGAAGTTTAGAAACCTAGAAAATTTACCTCAAAATTACACAACAAGAGGGTCCAAAGGGCCCTGGGTCGCTCACCTGTTTGGCCTAGTGACCTAGATTTTGGCCCAAATGACACAGTATCTAACTTGACCTAGATTTTATAGAGATAAACATTGTGACCAAGTTTCATAAAGATAGAGTCAAAATTGTGACCTCTAGTGTGTTCACAAGATTTTTCAATGATTTGGCCTCGTGACCTAGTTTTTGACCCCAGATGACCCAATATCGAACTTGACCTAAATCTTATAATGATGATCATTGTGATCAAGTTTCATAAAGATAAGGTCAAAATTGTGACCTCTAGTGTGTTCACAAGTTTTTTCAATGATTTGGCCTCGTGACCTAGTTTTTGACTCCGGATGACCAAATATCGAACTTGACCAAAAATTTTTAGTGATGATCAGTGTGATCAAGTTTCATAAAGATTAGGCTCAAATTGTGACCTCTAGTGTGTTCACAAGCTTTTTCAATGATTTGGCCTTCAAAGGCTTGTGACCTAGTTTTTGACCCCAGATGACCCAATATCGAACTTGACCTAGATTTTATGGAGATGATCATTGTGATCAAGTTTCATAAAGATTAGGCTCAAATTGTGACCTCTAATGTGTTCACAAGGTTTTTCAATGATTTGGCCTAGTGACCTAATTTTTGACCCCAGATGACCCAATATCGAACTTGACCTAGATTTTACAGAGATGATCATTGTGATCAAGTTTCATAAAGTTTAGGCTCAAATTGTGACCTCTAATGTGTTCACAAGGTTTTCCTTTGATTTGACCTAGTGACCTAGTTTTTGACCCCAGATGACCCAATATCGAACTTGACCTAGATTTTATGGAGATGATCATGTTGATCAAGTTTCATAAAGATTAGGCTCAAATTGTGACCTCTAATGTGTTCACAAGGTTTTCCTTTGATTTGACCTATTGACCTAGTTTTTGACCCCAGATGACCCAATATCGAACTTGACCTAGATTTTGTTAAGATGATCATTGTGACCAAGTTTCATAAAGATTAGGCCAAAATTGTGACCGCTAGAGAGGACACAACCCAATTGTTGACGAACGGACAGACGGACGGACGGACGGACGGACGAAGAGTGATCACAAAAGCTCACTCTGTCACTTTGTGACAGGTGAGCTAAAAATAATTAATTTTGAAGAATTGAGACATGTCGAAAAAAAATTAACATACCCGGTATATCAACAGTGACTTAATCTCCATGTTGCTGACACCAGATTAGAAATAATTGAATTGACGAAGCTTTCCTGGAAATTAATGATCAACCACTACTACATAGGCCTAACATGTCAGCAAAAAGGAAGAAATATTGGCCAATTCCAAACCACTTTACACAGACAAAAACAAATATTAATTTTGATAAAGTCAAAACTGAGTCTGAATCATTTTGTTACTAAGATTTTAAGACAATTAAAGGTGGAACCCAAAAGGAGAAACAGTTGCAGGCTTTTCCACTAGCTAACCTCGGCCTTGCATTATATTTACAAATTCCAACAGAAAATATGTGTAAACTGATCCATATTATATATACCACATATTACTCAATACTAGTAAAGCTTGGAGAATTTTACAAGATCCTGACCTTTACAGCCGATACCTTGTTTATTTTTATAACCTTGTATGATTTTATAAGTTGGGAGTATCACAAAGACACTCGAGATGTAATACAAACACAAATTTGAACTACGGATATTTCACAGCGGTTGCTTGTGTGGTTATCAATATATAATATACAAAGCAAGAACCTTGAAAAACATCCATGCATAAAGGTCAAGATCAGGTCAAATTCTCCCACCTCTACTGTAAAATCATTTAATTTCGTTGGTACGAAATTTCGTGGTTTTGGTAAAAAAGATTATTTCGTTGGGACTTGAATTCGTGGATTTTGCATTTCAAGTAATAACACAACAGACAAAATCAATGTTTGTTGGGAATAAATTTCCACGAAATTTAATCCCCCACGAAAATTAATGATTTTACAGTATGACATTTATTTTAACAAAATAAATAGTAGGTATAATTTAATACATAGAACACTCGAATTTGTTATCAAATTTGTGAAGATATCCATTGAAATGTACAAGCTGTCAAAAAAGTTTGTCTTCAAAATCTAGTTCTTTATTTTATCTGAGCTCTATATGCAGAGTAAAGTTTAAATTTCTTGCTGTAATTGCTTTATTTTAATGCCAGATAGATTAGAACAATGGTAGAGCACATAAAGTTTGGTCATCAACTCAACAAAATTTTTTTTATTCCAGTAGTCTTGACAGAAAAATAAACTTCCGAGGACAAACCGTGTATAAGAGTTGTCTCCCTTTTTAATCAAAATACATCCATTATTAAAGTAGTAAACAGTCTGTTCTAATTTGAATGATAACAGTTGTAAACATCAACTCATCCAACAGGTAAACTATGTTTATCTAGGTTTAACTGGGTATACCTGAGTTAAAGGTAGTTCCCGCTATTCTTACGAATAGGATAGTTCCCCCATTATTATTTCTTATTGAATGGACATTAATTGAGATCATTATTGTTGTTAATTTGTCAGTTGATAAATAGCTGAATAGAAAAAATCAATACATGGTACACGCTTAATAATAATCAACATTTTTTTAAATATTTATGACAATGCAAACAACAATAACAAAGTTGTGAAAAATTCATTGTAACGAGTTATATTTAAAACAATATAATTCAATCATGAAAAACAAATTAAAGAATGAACAAGAGATGTTTGTAAAGCATGCAGATATATGCCCCATGGTAACACAATAGTTGTTACTGGTTAAGGTCACAATGACCTTGACCCAACATCAACAGGAGACCACCTAATGTTGCTGAACTAAACCTCCATGTCAGTAGCGTAGCTGCCGCTAGGCCATTAGGCCCGGGCCTTCACATCATTTCGAGAAAAAATAATACATATATTTTTTGAGTTTAACTTGAAATTTGATCTCCTAAATATATGTCAAAACGCACCAGTACCTTTCAAGGAATAAAAAAAAATATGGGGGAGCATGCCCCCGGACCCCCCTACTTCTTTCATCTTTGCCTATGGGCCTACACATTGCTACGGTCCTAGCTACGCCCCTGCATGTACAGTTTGTAGATTCTAGGAAAAAGCATTCTCAAGTTATTGAATGGAAAGCATAAATTTGGTCTACTGATCGACATGTGCTAAACAATTACCCCTAATCATATATTGGGGTAGCCATAATAATTATGTTCAATATATAATACAAAAGCACATTTTTACTTGAACAAATATTTCATTTCATGCTTAGTCCAGAGAATTTGACAATTGAACAGCTGATATCTTGTTCATAATAATAAGCCATGTTGAATGTATTCATAACGGGGGCTGTGTCACGAGGATGCTCAAGCCGTAATACAAGCACAAATCTAAAATATTACATATCCCATATTGCATGATTCACTTGCGAAAATAGATAAAGTCAAAGCAAGAACCTTGTAATATATTCATGCATAAAGGTCAGGATCAGGTCAAATTCTCTAAGCTATAAAAGGTGCAAAAACATAGCGACAACAATCATGTAAAAAACAAACAATGAAACCCAACAACAAAAGCATTAAATTTTAGCCCCTATTGTCTCTTTGTGTCAAAAGACAAAACGTATCAATATTAACACTGAAATGATTTTAAATTTAATAATAAAACAATTTAACAAGTAACATTAAAGAGACAAAAATGAATTTTTATAATATACAGTGTGGTTTATATGACGCGCCTTTCAGGAACCCATCCTCTTTATTCCTCTCAACAAAAACTCAACACGCTAGCACTAAATAACCTGTCCATACCATGCACAACCTAACCTTGGACAAATACCAGGTAACCACATGTTTTCAGTATAAATCCTAACCTGTCATATAAGATACCTTACCCCTTAAAGGTTCTTAACCCTTTATCCTCGCAAGGCAACCACCAGAAGGGCTTATTTAAGTTTAACCCCTTTATTCACCCCTAAAATATCACCATTATTTTACTCTTTTATTGACCACTAAAATTTCACTATTTAAAGCAAAGTCTGCCAAATGGAGCATAATCATTCAACCGAATATTCCTAACAAAAATACCCAACTAGACTTTTTACTAAATGAGTGGAATAAATTGTCGTCTTTAATGATAGTCCAGTCATTGAAGCTAAAAAATATGGTCAACCTCAAACAAATTGCAAAACAGAGTTTCTTTGCATTTTCATCATCTACAGACTATTATCAACTACAGACAAGGCGTCAAATATGCGAGTTCAGTGGGGAAAATACAAACAAATCGACATGTTTAAGGTCACTTTTGGTAGCAATTTCAGCATTTTCCTTATTTCATACTACATGGGGAATTTTAAGTTCTAATTATTCCCATGTAAGTCGATAAATATTTACTAATTGCACCTTAAAGCTTATATTTTCTGAAAGATACAACCTTCTTCTATCGAATACAAATATTGATTTTATCATCAGACAATTTACTTTTCATATATATGCCAGTCTACGTGTTGGTATACTACCCATTCAAATGTCGACAAAATGACTCAAAATAGTACTTGGAAGGGGAAACAAAAGTTTTACTCATTTCTTTAATATTAATCCAATTTGTTTAAAATATACACATATCATGTGTTGTATACATGTATGTCTAATGAAAAAATGATATTTGTGTTTGGACAGTATACAATAATGTCAATATACAAAATGTACACGAATTTATCGATTCGGGAGAAATAGTGATTGTTCTCTTTGTCTGTTCGTCCACAATTGCATTTGTATTCACAATTTTGACTTTATGATTATGAAACTTGGTCAGAGTGATCATCTGAACAAAATTAAGGCCAAGGTAGAAAATGGATGATCAAGGATAAAAAACTAGGTCACTAGGTCAAATTGTAGCAAAACCTTGTGTAGTCGCTAGAGGTCATAATGTAGACCTTATATTTATGAAACTTGGTCACAATAATAATATCAACAAAATCTAGGTCAAAGTTATAAATTGGGTCATCCGGGGTCAAAAAGTAGGTCGCTAGTTAAAATCAAAGGAAAACGTTGTGTAGGTACAAAATTCACAATTTTGGTCTAATATTTATGCAACTTGGTCGCAATGCTCATCTCAAAACATCTAAGTCAAGTATGTTATTGAATAATTTGGGTCAAAATTAGGTCAATAGGTGAAAATAATTGATGCGACTTTTTGGCGCATGAAGGTTTGTCTATTTTTTGACCTAGTGACCTAGTTTTAACTCATGATAAGTAAATATTGAATTTGACCTACATTTTGTCTTCATTATCCATGTGACATGGTTTCATAAAGATTAGGTAAAAAGGGCGCCTTCTAAAGATTTGTTCTATAATTTGGCCTAGTGACCTAGTTTTTAACTCAGGTTAATCCAATTTCATACATGACCTTGAGTTTTGTAAGGTGATCATTGTGACTAAACTTCACAAGTGTAAGGTCGAAATTGCGACCCCTGATGACTATATCTTGTTTTTTCTTTATTTTGACCTAGTGACCTAGATTTTGGCTCCGGTTAACTCAAACTTTTATTTTACCTAGAATAGCTTTCGATGATCATTGCTGCCAAGTTTCATAAAAATCAAACTAAAATTGCGACCTCTAAGCACGATGTAAAATAAGTTACTGGTACAAGTCAAGATTTATTTACATCAAAAGTGACAAATATCGCGAAAACATGTGACAATTCAATATATTTGTAAATATCTCAAAAAGTCCCACGAATATTCAATTAGGACATTTTGTACATTGCTAAGGATAGCTTTACGCACCATATAAACACAAAACTGTTTGTTTTGCAATTAGTTTGAGGTTAAAAGTTAAAATGACTGGACTATGAGAAGTTTCATTGAAATCAAACTGACAGTCTCGATCAACACAAAACAAGCGCAGACAAACTTTGTAACAGAGGGAGACATCCTGCAAGTAAACATCATACATAAACATCAATGTGGGACACATAGATATTCGTATGTCAGTTAACACAAAATCAATAATCAATTATGTGATATGATGGTGAAGGGCGATTGAGGCGACTGTTATGAAAATTAGAGTCAGGACCCACTACCTAACACAGGTCACTACACTCCCATTTGAAATGTTTGGGAACTCCCTAGGATGATGAGGCGGTTACTAGAAATGATGATAATTGATGATGATAGAAAATTAATGACCAGTCTGCGGAATTACAAACTGGACTTGCATACAATGTACCGTATGCTACAATGACCAACCTGTTATCAAGATTATACTTTTTTGACTGCTGTTATTAGCAGTTAGAGCTCACATACCTACCATAATGTAGTTCAAGGCACTTTCTCCATTTCCAGCAATTATTATACATACTTACTGCTTCAAATTTTAATTAGGAATTTCTTTCCAAATTAGCAATAAATGGGAGTAATCAAATTTCCAGATATGTAGTTTGTACATAGCTGGATGTATGCGGTAGCAATAATTATCCTGCAGCCAGGTTATAAATAGGGCGTCCATCTTTGATATCCAATGTCTATGTTGAATATTTGGTGTCCATTTTGAAAAGCCGACGTCCATGTTGAATATCTGATTTCCATGTTGAATATTTGACGTCCATGTTGAAAAGCCAAAGTTCATGTTGAATATTTGACGTCCATGTTGAATATTTGACGTCCATGTTGAAAAGCCGACGTTCATGTTGAATATTTGACGTCCATGTTGAATATTTGACGTCCATGTTGAAAAGCCAACGTTCATGCTGAATATCCAGTGTCCATGTTGAATACAATGTAGCATTTCATACTCCGCATGCTAACATTGATGTGCAATGTCTGTCCTCGATTTTAAATATGAAACATGAATACAGGATAAAGACAGGTGATAGGGGCTACTAGTATATATCGATGGCTTAGAATAAGAAGGTCGTAAGAGCCACTTACGACCTTTTAAGATTCATACATATTTAGAATAAGCATTACAAGGCGCTTCTTATGAGCCCATTTACATAAAAATCTGAAATTGTCATGTTGACCAAAATGAAGTTTTAAAAACGTGTTTTCCCATAGGTAAAGAGTAAATTACAGACAGTTTTCTCCTGTTTTCTCAATATATCGATTTGGTAGTTACAATTAGCCATCGATATATAGTATAAATTAGCTATTTTCAGAATTTCCTAAAACCAGCATATCCTGGACTTGATTGATGTATATCTTTTTTATGTTGAATCAGATGTGTGAGCACCATGAATGAAGCAGGACATAGTGAACATATAAACTTCACTTTCAGGTTTTTATGTGTGGAATGACGTATATGTTTATTGAGACCGGAGCTAGTACTGAAGGATAGATTACATAGCGAACAGTTCCATGCATTATATGTATGTTTATGTGACATGTGATCCTCGTATACGGTGGACGATTGATATCCCTGTTCACACATATCACAGCGCCATGTATTATTGTTACTTTCTATCATATCATGCCAGCGTCCATGTGCTTTCATCATACTGTGATCTAGAAGCTCACGGTTACATTTAGAACATACCATCTGTACAAGATCCTCAAAGTAAGCTTCATTATCTCCGGGTAAAAGATTGATAGTAGGACTTTGTTTGACATCTGACCTTACTGTCGCTCTACCTAACACTGCAGTATGACCCGGTGATCCTGTCTCTACTTGAGCCACCCTCAGTCCAGGTTGTGAACTTGTACCACTTGTTTTCAGGGTTCCAATAACGCCTCTAACACCCTGGGAATTGGTTGTAACATACGCTTGCGGATTGTGAGATGTCTTTATACCAGTAACCTGTTTATAACTGCCCTGGTTGAGATGAGGAACCTGACTAGTTAATTGTGAGGTCACACGGTCTGAAGCTACATTCTGATTGGTCGACATTATACCAACATTAGACTGTGTTAGCTGATACTGATTAGTCGGCATTTGTTGTAAACCCATCTGGTTCTGCCTAGCACCGTGATTGTAATCATACAATGACTCTTGTTGCTGTTGTTGCTGTTGTTGTTGTTGTTGCTGCTGTTGTTGTTGTTGCTGCATCTGATACTGAGACTGGCCGTGCACCATTGTGGACATTGACTGTTGTTGAGGATATTGTTGGTGTATGGAAGGATAATGTTGCTGAGACTGGATGCCGTAGTTCTGCTGAAAGTTACCAGCATTAGATGATTGCATCATAGTAGACTGGTTGTCCATTGTACCTACTGGTGGGGGGAGTGACATATCAGGTCTTACACCAAGTGATGCAGGTGGGAAGGGGGGTATAGGAAGTTGTGTGTTTTGTACGGGCGGTAAACTGTGGTCTACACCAGTACCCGTTTTAGAAAACTGCAGAGGCATTGTGTGGGAATGGTTAAACGAGTGTCCAGATTGTTGAGCAAAGGATGAATTTGTTTGGAAAGAGCCACGATAAGTATTTCTGTTGCCAAACTGTGGCGACCCACCAACTTGACTTCTATTGCCTTGACTTGGTCCATCCACCCCGGTATACTGATTGTAAGTCTCTACTCTATCTATAACATCATTCCTTATACCGCTACCTCTATTCTGATTCTTATTTCCAAGTCTTACGTTATCAGGAACATTCATGTCCCAATCAGACTGTTGTTCAGGCCTGTAATTGTTGTCGTGCATCTCATCTGTATATTTAGGTCCAGTATTTCTAGCTTCATCTGTGTACTCTCCTTCCATGTTCTTGCCTCTATACTTACCATACACAAAACTCTGTCTATCACTGGACATTGGTGAATTCTCAAAGTTCCTTTGGTCTTGTACGTTTCTGCGACCTTCAAACTTGTTGGGAATTTCTTCTTCTCTGCTCCTTGCACCTTCGGATCTTTTAACGTCGCTTCTTCCACCACTTCTCTGTCTATCTCTTCCACCACGGCTGATGTTGTCATACGGATCTTCCTGGCTATGAGATCTTCGGTCCGTGTTTGTCTCTTTTCTATCAAAGTCCCCAGATCTCCTCTTCTGATCATCTTTCCTTTCTTCAGACTGTCTCTGTCTTGTTGAAGAAGTTTTAGAATACCTTTCATTACTTACCGTTATCTCTATGGGACTCATTGATCGTCGACTTTTCTTTCTTCCATATCGTGATGACTTCCCTTTATTACTCGACTGTTCAGTACTTGTATACGAGGCTGCTTCCTCTTCATACACAGATCTCTGTCGTTTCTGTCCGACACGTACATCTTCACTTTGTCTTCTATCTTGATTACCTGATGATTGGACAACTCTACGTATGTCATGTGACTTACGATCATCATAAACTCTGGTCGTACCTTTACCGTCATCTTGTTTCCTACTTGTGTTTCCCTTCCTTGGTTGTCCGGGTTTTCGGAACACCGGTCTCTTCTCGTTTCTCTTATCATAATCCTCCTCCTCTGACACATCTTCTAGTTCACTAATACTGTCGTACTGATCTCCTTCCTCTTCCTCGCTTACATCAATAACATCTATCTCTTTCTTCTGAACAAGTTTAACAGTTTTATTGATATGTGTCGGTTTATTGGCCGCTGGAGGTGATATTCGTCGTATAACTGGTTTCTTCTTCTTCATTTGAATGTTCTCCCCTCTTTTCACAGCTTGGGCAATACTGGTAGAACCAAATATTTTCTTCAGCACTTTTCTCTCAATGGCTTCTTCCATGCGTTTCTTCTTTTTAACTTCAAGTCTTTTCCTCAAAATTGCCCTAGCAACGTTGGATAAAGGTTTAGATTTAGGATGTTGGGCCTTGTTCTGAGGAACTTCCTTGGGTTTAATGTCAACTTTAGCTGCATTGTCTATGGGGTTAGATATATTGTCAGAGTAATTAGACATCTGATTAACAAAGGGTATAAACACTAACTGCTCACCAACAGAACCACCATCAGCAGGATACTGCTCAGAAATATATTGTACTGGAATTTGACCATCAATAGGTTGGTCTGGCATATCAGCATTATAAATGACCCGTCCAAACTGATCTACCATAGGTGCAGGCACACCAGTCTTCATATCCTGATTGGGTATGAATACAATTTGTTGATTAGAATCTACTGGTTGGTCAACTACATTTAAAGGGAAGTCATCAAACCTGTTTTCATTTTTAACAAGAACTTCAGTATTTATATCAACAAAATCATCATTCCTACCATCATGTCTCTTACTTCTATCATCAGCTCTAGATTTCCAGGCCTCTCTACTGTCCCTACTATCCCTACCCTTAGTTTTCCTTCCATCCCTGGAACCTTTAAACCTAGACGTATCCCTCTCATACCCCGACGTTTTTAACCCGCCCCGTAGATACTTTCTCTTAACGCGGTCAGAATGAGTGAAATTCTTATTTCTTAAGCTTGATTTAGAAAATTGGTTGCCATTTCTTGAACCAGTCTTAAAATTTGGAACATTTCCCTGAAAATTAGACTTTAGTACATGTCCCCCAGTGTTGACCTTACTATTATTATTGGAAGTAACTCTATCATCTCTTAACACAGCACCAGTTTTACCGAGCTCTTCTCTTACATGAGCGTGTCTACTAGAACTAGAATCATGTATAACCTTGGAATACCTGTCAGCTGATCTATCAGTAGATATACTCTTACGTCTATCATCGTTAGTGTTCTTATTTTCGCCACCACCACTCCGTCTGTCTCTGGAACGATCTCTGGAAGACGTAGGTCTGTTACCGTCACTTTTACCCGAACTTCTAAACTGTTCCGGTCTATCTGAATAGTCTTCAAATATACTAGCAGAACTTTCGGCATGAATTTCAAACACTGGTTCAATATTTCTCTCGGACTCACTTTTACTGTTCTGTCGAGTATTTCTGTTGTTAGTTACCTTATCTCGACTATCAGAGTCTCTGCTGTGCTTTCTATGTATTACTGAGCTAGTGTTGACATTACCAAACTTATGTTCATTGTCAAATCCTTCATCGTCGGCCATTATACTCAATATATCGTCATCATTATGATGTACAAAATCTGAGTCAACACGTCTACCAGAACTGCTACGACCAGTTGTATTATGCTGTTGCCTATCGGAAGGTTTCTTAAAACTATCTTTATCTGACTTAGATCTATCACCTCTCTGATTCTTGTTGTCAGATGTAGACCTACTGGATGAAACGCGTTTGTTATCATCTTTGGATCCACTTCTTTGCGGATTGGAATTAGATCCACTTCTTTGTGGATTGGTATTAGATCCACTTCTTTGTGGATTTGAGTTAGACCCACTTCTTTGCAGATTGGTATTAGATCCACTTCTTGGCGGATTGGTGTCGGATCCACTTCTTTGAGGATTTGAGTTAGATCCACTTCTTTGCGGATTTGATTTAGATCCAATTATTTGCGGATTTGAGTTAGATCCACTTCTTGGCGGATTTGTGTTGGATCCACTTCTTGGCGGATTGGTATTAGATCCACTTCTTGGCAGATTGGTATTAGATCCACTTCTTGGTGGATTAGCGTTGGATGAACTTCTAGACCGATTACTGCTTTGTCCTGATTTAATAGTGACGCTTGATTTATTTTGGTTGCTCTTAGCACTAGAACTTGTTTTCCCAGTCCCATCTCTGTGAGAACTTGATGGTGAACTCTGGATATTTCTCCCCCTGGTAGCATTACAACTCGGGGCTGTGACATCTCGTTTATATTTAACATTTGTTGAACTAGTGGTGGTAGATTTTGTATCATTGTTACCTTTACCGTGAGAGGAACTATGTGATCTCCTGGAGTGATCAGATTTTCCAAGTTTTTCAGTTTTTATTGGTCTGTCAGACTGTTTTCCAGGTTGTTTCACAATAGTTTCGCGATGACGAGCATTTGCATCACGGTTTCTTATTGAACTCCCGGCTACGTTTGAACCTCTCACATTTTTTAACGGTTCGTGTTTTACTGGAGCAGAGTTTTTCCTCCTATGATTTAGATTGCCCACCATATCTCGGTTGTTGACGTGATCTCTATTATCTCGTCTGTCTGTAGTGGTCGATTTATAACGGTCTCCAGATATATTAGGCCTACTCGCCGGATCTGTCCTGTACTCTGATTTGATACGATCAGACTCCACATAGTCTATACCTCTAGTGTTACTATAAGCTGTTGGTTCCATTGGTTGGTTATCATACCCTACAAGTCCTGCTCTATCAGTATTGTCATATGGAGGGGTATTACCACGATTCCATGTATCTACACCAATATGTCGTATAGTGTCAGTATAAGTCTCCTCATACTTGACATTATTATCTGGATCGTAATCAACAGGTCTATATCTAGTATTATCAAATTCTCTGTCCATGAGAACTCTATCCTGATTATGTCCAACAATATCGTCCCTTCTATCTGTATATTGATCGAGATTGGTGTTACCTAGGTCACCTCTAAACATGTCATCTGTGGTGTTATATCTTACATTATCATCATTTCTGTAACCATCCCTTTCTGATTTGTCACGGATGAACGGATCCCTATGCGGCTCATCATAATAGTTGTCTCCAAACTGTGCCAGGTCTCTGTCTCCAAGCTGTCCGAGGTCTCTGTCCCTAAGCTGTGCCAGGTCTCTGTCCGCAAACTGTGCCGGCTCTCCGTCTTCGAACAGTCTAGGTTGATCCCTGTCAACAACTTGTCTGTTATCATCAAAGTATGGTTGAACATCCCTTACATCATTAACATCATTATAACGCAAGTTTTTATCCTCACTAAACGCTCCGCTACCTCGGTTATCTATCTGGGAAGTCTTAGCTCTATTAAGAGATGGCTTACTGTTGAATGGTCTAGCTCCACTGTTTGACCTAGCTCCACTGTTTGGTCTAGTTCCAGTGTTTCTGTTGTTTCCAAACTTCCGTCCTCTACCTCTCCAATCCGGAGCTTTCTTCCCACGATTGTTATTCTTCCACATTTTTCAGATATACACACAGCTGAATATTGGTCACACCGTTTGTATGCTTGATCCCATATATTCTCTGTAGATGATGCAAGCTGTCTTGGCAAATCCAATCTCAGCTACTCGGAATATAATTCCACACACCGCAGCAGGATTTTAACAAAATGTCTCCTTATCCTTGGAATCTCTCAATCGGTGAACTATACAATTCCTTGGTATAATGTCCTATGTAGTGTAGAGTGAACCTGTAAAATATCAATATTATGGTTTAAACAACATTTTTACACCCAAATTCAAGGACTATTCAAAGACTTTTCAACGTAGAATAGATTATGTATTTTCAAGGCATTATTTCAAATATTTGCTACTAAGGCTAAGTTAAACTGTATGACAATGCCATTATGCAAACCTGTGCGGCTATTTCATACAAATTTTCTAGTGACATCATTCACAATCTTACTCCATTCATTAAACAACAGTGACATTCCCTTGTATACTTTAAAGTTTTTTGAAGAATATGTGCATGTTTCTGTTTCATTTTTATGCAAATGATGAATCATTTTAACAACATCCATGAACACTGATGGAATTAATTTAAGGCCGTTTGATCAAATTAGAGGATTCTTAGTTCAATTCAAGTACCATTTTAGCATTTTTCAATTGATTTTCAAGGTTGAAACCAATTCAAGGAGTTCAAAAATTGAAGCAAGTAAAGCTTCGAAATATTACCAATACAGTTTCAAAGTAGATATTATATGTTCTAAAGTCCCCTATGTATACATTGTAGTGACACCTTTTATAAATTCATTTATAAGAAAGGCCTAAGGGCTACTAGTCTACACTTTAACGAATTTCTAATTGGCCACCCTAAAAAAAATTATATCATCTGTTATATTATATCAATACATCTAAGGCTGGGCTATTTGTTCATTCCACGCACTAATCTATCGATTTCCGGAAAGAAATGGCGTATGCATGTACAAAATCATCCATGTGTAACGGTTGGTGCGTTGGTGCTTTTTTGCACGTTGGCCTCGTGCACAGCGTGGAATTGTATCGTTTTTGTTATGAATTTGTTCCTTGTTGATTGGCCATTTTTTAAAACACTATAATTTGTGAGAATGAGCCATGTGGAACGCGCTCAAGACGTCAGATACATGCATTCATTGAACGAATATCTGATTGGCCACGTGTTTTTACAAATTAGTTTTTAAAACAAGACTGCGTTCAATAAACGCTTATGCCCCCGTGGAAGCCATGTCCATAAAAAGCTAAGTCAATCAGGGACCATTATTCAGTTAAAATGTTTGATAGTGTTACATGGCTTTGAACTATAAGGGACTTATGATGGTAAACGAATATGCCACATTTGAAAGCAGTGCATTGGTCAACTTCATGTGTGATCTGGTGATACAGGTGTTATGGTTCTTTGTCACTGCACTTCTCCAAGTTGACATCTATTCATATACCAAGTTTCAAGTCAATATTTTAAATACTTTTGAAGATATGCTCCGGACAAACAATTATCATGAAAATACTGAAAGGGAGATAATTCAAAATGTAAGACAGACAGAGTTATGGTTCTTGGTCCCTGCACTTCTACAAGCTACCATATATTTATATATCAAGTTTTAAGGCAATATCTTAAACACTTTTGAAGATACACTCCGGTCAAAATTTGATTCTGAAAATACTAAAGGGGAGATAATTCAAAATTTAAGACAGACAGAGTTATGGTTCTTGATCATTGCACTTTTCCAAGTTGCAATCTATTTATATTCCAAGTTTCAAGTCAATATGTTAAATAGTTTTGAAGATATACTTAGAGCAAAATTTGACTATAAAAAATCACTAAATGGGAGATAATTCAAGATTTAAGACAGACAGAGTTATGGTTCTTTGTCAAAGCACTTCTCCAAGTTGCCATCTATTTATATTTCAAGTTTTAAGTCGATATGTTAAATAGTCTTGAAGATACGCTCCAGACAAAATTTTATTGTGAAAATACTAAAGGGGAGATAAGTCTAAGTCCATAATTAGGTCAAGGTGAAGGTCAAAATGGAGTCAGGTGATACAGGTGTGTGGAGAGTGGTCATATACAACATCCATGCAAGTATGAAAGCTTTGTAGCAAGCCATATTAATGCTAGAAGAAACGGTCAATTTGGGTTAACCAAGAATTTGGCCTTTCAATAAGTCTAAGTCCAAAATTAGGTCAAGGTGAAGGTCAAAATGGAGTTAGGTGATACAGGCGCGTGGAGAGTGTTCATATACAACATCCATGCAAGTTTGAAAGCTTTGTAGCAAGCCATATTAATGCTAGAAGAAACGGTCAATTTGGGTTAACCAGGGCGGACGGACAAACGGACGGAAGGACGGACGGACAGGTGCATTACTATATGCCTCCCGATCTATCGATACGGGGGCATAAAAATGCTTTTAGAAGAATACAAATAATCGAAACACCGATACTGTCCAATTATATTGATAGAATATGTTTCTCGCAGTAATTCGAGCTCAACCTCACGTTATTATAAATATCGCTTTTTATCAAATGACGTTTTGACGTACATGTCTGGATTTTGGTGCTGGTACTCGTCATTCTAACGGCCTCAGCGCGCCCCATGTAACTTATCAATGCGTTTCATTAAGCCAATCGACAGAAAATACATTTTGACTTATTTCAAAAATCGAGCACGTGGAGCACGTGAACCACGTGCACGTAAGGCATTTTGCACTAACTGTTCCGCATGGATGGTTTTATACTTGCATGCATAATTTGTTTCTTGAAATCGTAAGATAAATGAAAATAACCACAATTTTAGAAATATTGATTGAATATATCGTATAATATAATATTACATTGAGTGGCCAATTAGAAATTCGTTTAAGTGTATTAATAAATCTAAATATGATCGTTTATTTATTCTGGCGTTGATCTCTTAAGCCTAAAGAATATGCTTGATTTCTGTAACTCTTAGTCTCCCCTCTTAATTTATCCCCTACCTAAACCTCTTAATTTATCCCCTACCCAAACCTCTTAATTTATTCCCTACCCAAACCTCTTAATTTATTCCCTACCCAAACCTCTTAATTTATCCCCTACCCAAACCTCTTAATTTATCCCCTCCCCAAACCTCTTAATTGATCCCCTACCCAAACCTCTTAATTTATTCCCTACCCAAACCTCTTAATTTATCCACTACCCAAACCTCTTAATTTATCCCCTACCCAAACCTCTTAATTTATCCCCTACCCAAACCTCTTAATTTTTCCCCTACCCAAACCTCTTAATTTATTCCCTACCCAAATTGTTTATTGACATCTCCAATATCAATTTTGTCCGGCATGTAACTTTTAGTCCAAAATTAGGTCAAGGTCAAGTTGAAAATTTATAAGGTCAGGTGATATAGGTGTGTGGAGAGTATCCAATACAACATCCATGTAAGTATGAAAGCTTGGTAGGAACTAGCAGGCTATATTGATGTAAGAAGAAACTGTGCAGACTTCCCGACAGTTGCCGACAATCTGTTGGACTCACAGTCTGATGGACTAGGAGAAACTGTCTGAACAGAAGGAAATCTGTCGGACCAAAATTTTTCACACGAAAATCAATAAAAAGGCAAATATTTTCAATTTCCTGGTTAAGGCAGTGTACACAAGGTTAAAGATGGTTTTCCTTGTTTCCATCAAGTACTTCGCTTTATATTGTTTTCTGGTGACAAATTACCGATAATTCATGCAATTTTATCCATATTTTCTCTGTTTCCCCACACAAAATTGGAAGAGACTCTTTAAAAGAGGAGTACTTGACCAATCAAAATATGTCTTACAAAATACCTGCTGTAACATACTCAATGTAATGAGTGAAACACTCAAGAGAAACCAGACTATTGCCAAGCAATGAAAGTCCCATACCAGTAGCCAATTGTTACAGGGTAGTGTGAGGTTGGCGCTGTTAAACTAGTTTAACCCTCCTACAGTTCTCACCAGACCGTTCCAAGGTGTTTACCCTCAGAGTATTTTTGTTTGTTTTACGTTTTATGCTCCGAACAAAATTTAAGTAAGAAAATTAACAAAGGGGAATAACTCAAAAATTAAGTAAGGCAGAGTTATGGTTCTTGTGCACTGCACTTCTCCTAATTGATATCTATCCACATGTAAAGTTTCAAAATCATATCTTTTTTGGTAATGGAGTTATGCTCTGGACAAAATTTAAGTATGAAAATTAACAAAGGGGAATAACTCAAAAATTCAGTAAGGCGGAGTTATGGTTCTTGTGCACTGCAGTTCTCCTAATTGATATCTATACACATGTGAAATTTCAAAGTCATAGCTTGCTTAGATTTGAAGTTATGCTCCGGACAAACTTTTGTGACGGACTGACTGACGTAGCGCAAACCATAAGTCCCCTCCAGTTTCACCGGTAGGGGACTAAAAATATCAATGACTTCGGCTTTAAACACATAGAATAAACGATTACATTAATAAGTAAGCAATAAAAAGTCACTATTTCCAAATGCCTGTGCTGACTCATTGGGATTATGTCCAGTAGCTAAACCCTTTATATCAATATATTGACAAAGTGGAAGTAAAAATTTATGTATCCAATTTTTTTCCATAGATGTGCAAATGAACTGTGAAGCAATTATATTAAATTGATATGCATTCAAAATAATAAAGTCATTTTTTGTGTGTATTGAATTACATGGTACAATAGATTTATCCGTAACACGACTTTAACTAACCGTGAAACTCGCATTTTTCATGTGTTGTTAATTGTGTTTGTCATGCATACATGTATTTTCAACTATTTTGCATAAATTTTTAAAGTTTCAATTATACGTAAGGTGACTTGGTCGTACATACTCGCACATGTTACCACATCTGGTGTAAAATACACACATATATGAGAACTACAATCCTGCATATTTACCGTAAACTTTTGTGACATTTGTGAATTTTGTCGGCAGGTTTTTGTACCTGCGCATTGGATGGTAGTGTCCTAAACCAAGACGACTGACCAAATTACAGAAGTGTAACCTCCCTTTGAGGCATTGGAATCTTTGTTTTTTTCTTCCATGTAATTTGCAGGGCCCACTTCGGGGCATTATCGCAAATTTTTAGAGACAGCAGTCCCGCACGCATAAGTTTTTGTTGGGACGCAAAGTTTAATTAATTGCAAGTCGGCCGGACGCAATAAAATTCTGAGGGCGATAAGGTGAAGTTCGAAAATTATCGGGTCCGCAGGAAGGAATAAATTTACGTTGACAATGTTTCGGCCGCTGTGTTTATAACGTGCAATTTCATTGATTGTTTTATGGAGATAAACCAATCGGTAAGCGCGTTTTAACTGAATAGTCGTACTTTTCGGACAATAAAAAAAGTCTAATTTTAATTTTAGGACATGCACAGATAGAATGCGTTCGATTATGGAACTTGATTGTAACGAAAGAATGTTAACATCATTTTTACACACGCCGGCGACGATTATGAATTATATTATGTTAAAGTCGTCTGAAATTAACGATTATAACTGGTCAAGAGCTTCGACCATTTGTTCACATTTTGATAAAGATCCGTTGATTTTAGCTAAGTTTGCAATTACTTCAGCATCATCAGATCATACCCTGCTGGTTGTGAATGAGGTTTTATTTTAGGCCCTACAAATAAGACCCTTCCCAAATTTACTTATCTATAATCTATCTACCTGTCGGTCAAACCCCGCAACTGACTGTTGATAATATACAGTCAGGGCCTCCGCTTCCGAAAAATTGGTTAAAAGGTGTATTTCCTCGCAGAAATCATATTTTCTTTATTAAATCTCAATGGTATAAGCGACACATTCCGGTTTGTAAATTGTTTACTGCGCGTCGGATGTTGTAATCAAGGTCTCAATAAAGATTGGATACATGTGTCATAAACTTTCAACTAACAGTCAAACTGGAGTAGATCTAGTTATCTTCATACACTCCAGCGGTCATAAAATCATTAATTGCCCCAAGCTATACAAACCTATAAGCAGACCTTTAATCCAATTAAATCCAAACTAATTATGTTACAGTTAGCTCAGTTTGTAGATTGCCTGACTTAAGTAAGTTTTTGTTGTGATTTCATTCAGAAATTGGTCTATTTCGTATTTATTTATTTAATTTACTTGTGACGTTGTCAGTTATTGTATACAATCCAGCAGGCAATGTCACGAGAAAAACAATCTACAATTTCTTGAGAAGTTACATACACCGGTAACAGGGTTGTCATTAGGAGGCGGCAGGAGGCCTATTTGACTGCCTCAAATGATATTTGGGCCACCTCAAATTTACCCCCAGCTGCCTTCCATGTTCAGTGCTCAGGCACCTTGGTCTCCTCAAATGTACAAAAAGCCTCCTACATGAAATCCTAGTGAAAACCCTGGGTACCATAGATACACCGGCTTCATGGGGTTTCACTATACATGACCCCCAGTTTTTTTGTATTTTCTTAAACATGGTAGCCCCTTTTTTTCATTGATTATGTCTGCCACCTGGTCATAGACTTTAACATGTATCAACCTGGGACTGACTATTGTAACTTTACATCGAGTTAAAGAACAAATTTATTTAGTGGTTTGTGATCTAGATGCAAAATAGTTCAAAACAAAGGGTAGATGTGGGGCAATCTGCTAGGAGATTTTTTAATTTCTGACCTCTATCTCCACCGCAGATGTGGATGAAAGTGTCATATTTATGGGGGGCTTTGCGATCAAATTTTTGGCGCAACTTGAAAAGATGAATGAAAAGTTGTAAATACCATGAAATATATAGCATGTCCACGAAGATCAACCCTTTTTCTCGTTATCTGCACCAAAAACATCCATAAAACACTCAGTGGTTCGTTTGTCCGACAATTTTAACACGACGAGGTCGCACTTTTAAATTCCACTACACAGCTATTTGTTGTTGATATGCAGATCGCATTCCCATATCGACCAATCAGAATACTCGATGGAATGAGTTTCTAGAACAATGGAGGATGCTGGGAGATCTTCGGCACTATTTGGTTTTCACAGTGATGTACACTGGTACGCGTGAAACCAATTACACTGAGCTCGCTCGGGTGAAACTAAAAACGAAAAATTAACGAAGAATTGTTGACAAATCGAGCTGATTTTTCTTGTAAACTGATAGTTAATGACTTATGAACAGAATACGATAAGTTAAATGAATTTTACTGCTCGCTTAGCGATTCGCACAACGTTAGCATATGAATCACACACGTGTTGCGCTCATCTGTACGGGCTGTACGGGCGGTATACGCGTACCGGATACTCACAGTTATGTTTACATTTGGATTTTCGGAAATTACACGTGCTGATTTAATTACCGATTAAACGATAATAACGACCAATTTTACCAGGTATTCTGTGTCATTCGTCTAGTTTTATTACATTTTACATGTTAATAGCCGAAAACTGCCCAAATTTGGCGTAAACAGCAAAATTTATGAAACTCAAAAACTGATCAGTTAAGCGCATAATGGGTCTTGACTTAGATGTGGCAACTCTAAGTCGAGATTGTTTGACTAAACAAAGGGGAGTAACTCGTATGACACAAATTGATAGTTAGCAGGTTAGTTCACTATTAAATATCAAACCATTAAAAAGATATATCGTGATTAATAAAAGATGTAACGTTACGTATTGACATTACCAAAACAACAATTGATTATTCAGTTTGCAAGAAAATGCAAGGTCATTTCCAGAAAATGAAATCTGTCAGCCAACGATGACAGGACGTCTCGTGCTCTCTACCTCTAGTCTGTACAGTCGACAACACGGTGATCACACAGGTTTCCTTCACAAATTATCAATTGTGACACGGTATGACAATAAACTACACAGGTCGTGGAAAGAAATTCCTCCAAACCGCGAATTTTGTTTTGTTTTCGGCCATTCCGTCTAAAGTCTACTCACGTGACCAAAAATTAACATCCGGGCAACTCAACTACACCAAAGAGAGGAAAGTCACGAAAAGTTTGAAAATGTTAATATGGGTTACTTCCCTTAATATTTGGATGGATGCAGTATTGTAACCGGGACCCCTGGTGTTATTAATTTGTACTCGCCCGTACTGAATATTAGCTGTGCTATAAATTGAACATGGAACATGTTCAGAAATATTGTAAAACTATCGATTCCCGCTATGGGACCTAGTCCCCATCCTCCATTGGAAGACATAACTGTGACCGAGGCAGGTAACATGTTCATGAAGTTACTGACAGGCATTGATCAGCTGCCTAACAAACGGAAACCAATCAACCATTCATACGAGATACACATATACACACACTAGAAGCTGTCAACCCAACCAAATAACAAGACACTGAATTGAACCACTCGTATAAACATTCTGTGACGAATTCCACCTTATAGGCATACATTACTGAGACCATTCACGAATGCATCTACATCTACTTCTACGGGGATACTACCCACTATCAATTAATGATAATGACTGGGAGGTCGGGGTGCCCAAGGTGTTATAAGTAATTCAACCATTAACTGAGTATGCTGCAGTGATAAGGGATCCATTCACCAATGCAAATGCCAGGAATCTTGAGATGGTACAGCACAGGGTTGCAGAAACAGTATTCTCGGATTTCAGAAGAATAATTACTTCAACTGTCATTTTGTGTGTGTTTGTCGGGTGTATATTTAGTGTTTTTATATAGATAGATAGATAGATATTTTATTCATCCTCCAATTTAGGAGAGCATATATAACATAATATATACATCAAACAAAACATGACATACAGTACAATGCAATGCTTAATATGTACACACAATTCATTTTATACACATTCAATAATATCACACATAGACAAGCGTACGCACATTCTCACACATGCACGCACGCACGCACGTAAGCACGCACGCACGCACACACGCACACACAAATACACCCCTATACACGGACACCCACACACACGCGCACACAAGCACGCACGCATACATTGTCATTGTCATACACAAACACGCACACATACACTCACTGATTCCACCACCGGAAGATCACCTAGACAACGAAACGAAACAGCCAGATGATCTAGGATGGAATTATAGTTTAATGATAGGTGATATATAGATTTAACATAATTAATACTGTTGAAAGACTTAACTTGGTTGCATCTAATTTCGTGGATTACATTTAGGAGAAATGAACACCTTGATATCGTTAAGGTTATGGTACATGTATCTTGAATTGCTAAAACAATGGAGATTTAACATTCAACTAATGTAATGGGTTTACATAAATAAGTACTAATTAGTATGAACAAAAATGTACAAAACATAACTGCTTATCCCTGCATAACTTAACTTGGTATGCCTATTAACTTATCGCTGATAGATATAAAACAACATAATCTAACCTTGAGCAAATTGAAGTGCATATACATGTGATTATACTAGATTAAACCAACTTGATTTTGTTTCTTTCATCTTATAGTGTTTCCACCTTTGGGACTTAACCAACGTGCTTAAAATGCATCATGCTGCTGATAGGTTTACCGACTTATAACGATACGTCTGTGAATCCGTTTAAAGGCTGAATTGAGGCAAAAACAAAACATTAGTAGTACATTCTATCTGAATTTTCCGTGGTTGTGATGTTGCTAGAGAAACAGTAATTTCAATGTCATTTAAATCAGTCCAATATTACGTTACACTAATTTACACTGATCGATATAGTATCTGACCATACTCCGTATGGGGGTCTTGTCGATGTGAACTTTACACCATTCAATCAAATCGCTACTTTCACAAATCTAAAAATGCAGAGCTGCTGTAGTGTGGTAAATGTTTAAACTACATTATATATGTATATACAACCTCGAGTTAAACTCTCTATAGGGACGAATATCAATACTATCCATTTGAACGTGACCTCTTATGTAGTGTTGTCAGATCTAACTAACAGCGCAAAGGAATGGACCACATGTTAGGATCTGATTTCAATGAGATACAGTAATTTCCACAGGGAACCCATTTACACAAGGTAGATTTTTTTACTGTCAAATTAACACTTCCTCTCTTTCAAAATACAGTAATGCATTTAGCTGTGACCAGATAATCTAGACAAGACTTAAACTCTTCATAACGTTATCGTACAATGTTGTCAAAGCAGATAAAATAGTATTTGTGTAAGTTAAGATAATGCAGGGACGGATGTTTATAGTTTTTCTTTATGTCTTACATATAGGTACGTATGTATAACTCTATCATTCAGGTTAGTTATCTACTTACATGTAACGATGTATACACAGACTTTCAAATTTCTCTGATTAATTTCTTCAGTCACCGGGATACACCGGTAATGTATAAAACTATGAATACATGTATGTAGCTTAGCGGGATACGTATTGATTTTGATTGTCATTTTATCAGATTCAAATTTTCAAAACGACTTGGTTTCTTTTTCTCGTTCAGTTCAGACTGAACATAGCACGTGACCTTTTGGCTAAGTCGACAAGTATAAATATGTCAACAAATAATTACACAACAACCGTTTTCAAGTATCGATTTTCATTAGAAATGTTCGACGCTCATAGTGAGACTGAGTATTACCCACATCACGTGGTATGCCCACACTGAGTTGTAAGTTAGACAATGTGTCGTTTGATTGTGATCTGTGTTGTTTCGACTGTTTCAGTCGGGTGTTGCCTTCCCGGTCTGATATTTCATCAATTGTTTACGTGTACATGTAGTACTATAAGTGTAAATATGTTTTTTAGTTAATTTGAGTTGATATTACATGAACAGTGACTACAGACGGTTTCCTACCTTTGTACATGAGCTTTATCCTGTTTATAGTGTACATACATTGTAGTTTGAGGCCGACATATTTCTTATCTCGCACCTTTAGAGACGATATAGCTCAAGGCATACAGTATATACATGTATGTCTAAAGCATACATTATTTCAAGAACAGTCACTAAATGGACATTGATGCTGGATATTATTGACGATGCTCAAAGCTCTCGGTATAATTTCACAGTTTGTCAATGGAGGTTTCAGCAAATGCAACATGTATTTTCTATACAGTTAGCGATAGTTTCATTGCAAATCAATACATTTTAAGAACGGCAGTGAATTGTAAACAAATGGCTGGCCTGAATAAAAGAGTTCTAACCGCGGTATTAACAGCTGTGTTGATGTATGTTGTTTTCAGTGTAATATAATTACAGTAATCTTCTTTATCTCGATGACTCATTGAGACAAACCTGATGCTCGACATAAACCAGATGCTCGAGACAAACCAATGCTCGAGATAAAACGGATACTCGACATAAACCAGATGATCGACATAAACTAGATGCTCGACATAAACCTGATACTCGACATAAACCAGATGCTCGAGACAAACCAATGCTCGAGATAAAACAGATACTCGACATAAAACTGATGCTCGACAAAAACCAGATGCTCGAGACAAACCAATGCTCGAGATAAAACAGATACTCGACATAAAACTGATGCTCGACAAAAAACAGATGCTCGACTTAAACCAAATGCTCGAGACAAACCAGATGCTCGACATAAACCTGATGCTCGACATAAACTAGATACTCGACATAAACCAAATGCTCGAGACAAACCAATACTAGAAATAAAACAGGTGCTCGACATAAACCAGATGCTCGAAATATCTTATGTTCATGATGAATAGTTTTTTCTGACTAAGTGTACGTTATTGTAATTTTCAGAGGTCACAGTTGGGTATTTATTACGAGACCCATGCACAACAGCATGTACCTGGTTGTCATGGAAATCGTGGGGTTCATGTACACAATCCTGCGGTGGTGGTGTTCAGGTACGTAGTAGGTCAGCGTGTTGCCGGGGTGACGCTACATTCGCTCAATGTATGAGTGAATGTCATATGAGGTCCTCGGACGAGAAGGATCAGCGGTGTTGTAATACAAACTGTTACCACAGTGCTACATGGACATATACAGATAGATCCTCGTGTACAGGTAAATGTACGTGTACAAAGGGATACAAAGGCTCATGCTGTAACACAGGTACGTGCATTTTATTGTTAGAATACTTGAAAATATTATCATACATGTGCATTCCTTCTTGTCTAACCATTCAAGTAAACACAGGTCAGATAAATATGTTCGGTGACAACGTTTACCATTAAATCATAATGTAATTGTTTGGGTTATATGCAATTGTCAACATTTGATCGCTTAATTAATTAATACATACGCTTTCTGCAAACTAATTCCCCTAGTTCAAAATGTCATTATCCTAAAAACAAATCTGTTAAACATGTTATTATCCTAAGAACAAATATGTTAAACATGTTCTTATTCTAAGAACAAATATGTTAAATATGTTATTATCCTAAGAACAAATCTGTTAAATATGTTATATTTCTAAGAACAAATATGTCAAACATGTTCTTATTCTAAGAACAAATATGTTAAATATGTTATTATCCTAAGAACAAATATGTTAAACATGTTATTATTCTAAGATAAAAAATGTTAAATATGTTATAATTCTAAGAACAAATCTGTAAATATGTTATAATTCTAAGAACAAATCTGTAAATATGTTATAATTCTAAGAACAAATATGTTAAATATGTTATTATCCCAAGATAAAAATGTTAAATATGTTATAATTCTAAGAACAAATCTGTTAATATGTTATAATTCTAAGAACAAATATGTTAAACATGTTATTATTCTAAGAACAAATCTGTTAAATATGTTATTGTCCTAAGAACAAATCTGTTAAAAATGTTATTATTCTAAGAATATGTTATTGAAGAAAAATGTTAAATATGTTATTATTCTAAGGAGAAAAATATTAAATTTGTTTTTGTTCTAAGAACAAAAATGTTAAATTTGTTTTTGTTCTAATAACAAATCTGTTAATATGTTATTCTTCTAAGAGCAAATCTGTTGAATAAGTTACATGTATAATTCTAAAAACACATATGTGAAATATGTTGTTATTCTATGAATAAATATGTTAAATATGTTTTTATACTTAAAATGAATTAAAAATTTTGTACTTTCATACAAAGAACGGAATCATTCAATTTTCTAAAATGTCGATATTTTCAGCGTGTCCAAACATCGTACATTGTGAAGCGGGAGAAACAGAATGTGACTTTCTATCAGCTAGATGTACCAAGTGTAAATCACCGTATATATCCACGGGATGGTCAGGGATGTGTAGAGCACGTACGTTACTTAAGTTAAGTTACCAATTTTCTAGGGCTCTTTTAAGCTGTTAGGCCGCTCAAGCACCCTTTGACATTTTAACTCCCCTAGTCATTGGGCTACATATGGAAACCTACACTCGTGTCTCCCTGGGGAGACTATTTCTCTCCTGTGGTGTGGCAGCCAACATCGATCTGCGGCGCCCAGGAATAGACACTGCCCTCACAGGTACCATTTTACACCATGGTGGAGTGGAGCTGTGGGTCTTGCTCAGAGAAATTAACCAGTGGTCCAGAGGGGGATCGAACCCGGGACCTCTCGATCCCGAAGCGCGCGTCCTACCTCTAGGCCACCGCTCACCACTCATGTTACCTTTACAAGACCTATTCAGAATACACACTACATATAAAGTTACAAAGAACGTAACCAATCCACAAAACCGAAAGACTTAAATTTATCAGCTTGAGGATGCATAGTGTAACTAATTTTACATGTACTGTAATAAGAAATGCTTTTCTACAAACTTCTAGGGTTCTTCAGTTTATGACCATAATGTGGAAATACTACTACAAAGCGTAAACATCACAAGGATAGATCATTTTCAAAAAAACGTTTGGCTACTCATTTAACCCTTTCATGCCTGTCATGCGTTCTTGTTTAACTAAATCCCATTGACAAAACTATATAAAAGGTAAAGGTAAAGTGTTTGTTTATTATAGTGTCACCCATATTGAATGGGCCAGCCAATTTGACTGATGAGACACCTATTTTTCTTGCGCACAGATATAATTCCCAGAGTCTCCGTTTATTGTGGTTCAGATAATTACACACTTTTATCACATACATCACGGTGTGGGAGTGTAATAAAGCCCATTACATAAAAACGATATTACACTACTCAATAATATCATAACTATGCAAATGAGGGGGGGCTAATCACTATTTTTATCTATTCATACGCGCTGTCAAAAAATAAACAAATATGGCCGACCGTGATTTTATCGTTTTGTAAATTCAATATGAAAAGTCACCCATGTAAGGTCCTCTATTAATCACTGACTAGGAGTACTGGAAATATCGGAAATTAGCTAGACGTAACGTAAGCCAATTCATGCCTTGATCGGCCCATGACATCAGGAAAATACAAACGTCGTCGTGGCGTAAAGCTAAATTTGAATGAAACTTGTTAGCGGACATAATCATTATGAGCAGTAATGAGCACTCGCTAAGGTTATGTGATAAATAGAACCTTACTTTCATGCACACATGCAATATCCTCTATATGCTCGTAGTTATGACTTTTTCATATTGAAATATCTTTATGTTCGGTATATACAATGCATGGTTAAAGCAACATTTTATGTACCGTACATTAATTATATTTCATATCGAAAGCGGTTTGTACTCCACCGTGTGACAACAATGGTACGTGTATATCTGATGATGTGTGCGACTGTAAGGCCGGTTATATTGGTGATCGGTGTTCCTTAGGTAAGTGAATATATAACAATGGTACGTGTATATCTGATGATGTGTGCGACTGTAAGGCCGGTTATATTGGTGATCGGTGTTCCTTAGGTAAGTGAATATATAACAATGGTACGTGTATATCTGATGATGTGTGCGACTGTAAGGCCGGTTATATTGGTGATCGGTGTTCCTTAGGTAAGTGAATATATAACAATGGTACGTGTATATCTGATGATGTGTGCGACTGTAAGGCCGGTTATATTGGTGATCGGTGTTCCTTAGGTAAGTAAATATATAACAATGGTACGTGTATATCTGATGATGTGTGCGACTGTAAGGCCGGTTATATTGGTGATCGGTGTTCCTTAGGTAAGTGAATATATAACAATGGTACGTGTATATCTGATGATGTGTGCGACTGTAAGGCCGGTTATATTGGTGATCGGTGTTCCTTAGGTAAGTGAATATATAACAATGGTACGTGTATATCTGATGATGTGTGCGACTGTAAGGCCGGTTATATTGGTGATCGGTGTTCCTTAGGTAAGTAAATATATAACAATGAGTGTATATCTGATGATGTGTGCGACTGTAAGGCCGGTTATATTGGTGATCGGTGTTCCTTAGGAAAGTAAATATATAACAATGAGTGTATATCTGATGATGTGAGCGACTGTAAGGCGATCGGTGTTCCTTAGGTAAGTAAATGTGCCGACATGTAACTAAGGCTGTATATACAGTGCTCCAAGTGATTTCAGAATAAATATTATGAGTTGTTATTTACAAAATGCAGGATTTGTCTTAAAGGCACCGAAGAGCAACTTTTACAGTACACATGTGCAGTATAACGTTATATATAATGCATGGGTATGTTTGTTCCGTTAGAACGTTGTGTATTTTTGGTTATTTTTGTCACATGATATAAAGAATCCATCACTCATTGTCAATTGGATATATTAATTATAGTTTTATTAATCTCGTTCAGGAAACATTTTTAAGCTCGCTGTATATCTTCATTTGCGCAGGTGGCAACATAGATTCCTATCTACTTCCATCTCTGAAAGCTGTGGAAACATCTCCATTTAAACCACTCTCCTGGTACGACAGTCCAGACTTCTCGGAGTTCGGTCGTATTTGTTATGCGAAAATAGGAGTTAAGGTATATACTATTCGATAGTTTCACATTATTAGGTTTTAAGATTGACAGTTTCAAAAACGACTTCACAGTTTGGTCGATTTTGGTAACGTAAATTAAGATGGCAGGAATACAAATTTGCACTCATTATACAATTGTTTTATTGTTAATTGAGACTTTCAAAATGGATTTATAAATGAAAATATTGGAGATAATGCTTGTGGTACCCACAGTGTTTCGTGTTAAAGCTATGCTCAAAGCAAAAGGTAGGTCAAGATCTTTAGCTCAAATATCTATGTAAAAGTCCATTTAGAATTTTAGATATAATATCATCGAAACTATTCAACAAAGTTGATCTTCTTATTATTATCCTGTTAAATCGACAGAACATTATTGACAAACACAAATATAATATTTAGATAAACCATTTTTTTTTGAGCCGTGACGGAAGGTTACACTTCTTAGTCATTGTATGTCAATATACATAGTTAAAATCTCTTTGGGTCATGGATTGGTTACTGTCATTGATCACACATATTGCTTTAAGCCTTAATACATACCCTATATATATCCTTTGAGGGTAAATCAACCTTCCTGCATAAATTAGTCACGGCTCAGAAACATGGTTTATCTATACTGGTACATTTTATATTGAACTATTCTTGCACAGAACGCTCCTCTAGAAACACTCATCACAGCAGAAAGTTTGACTTCAGCTAATGTCAGTTTTGGGACATTCACAACTGGTCCGATAGACAGTTCTGGTGGTTTGAATGGTACACAACGTGTGGCTTGTGTACAGGTCAGATGTCCATCTAGTGCAAACAATGGCAATAACTGCAACATTATGGTGCGTGTGTATCCAACAACCAGAACTGGTCAATGTTTGATACGGTCAGTACCGGGATTGTTCTTTTACTATTTTAAATGTACATCGAAGCTCATTAACATGTTAACTACAACAGTTATGGCAAGCCAAATGTCCAATAATTACGTAAACCCATGTTCACGGGCGTAAAACTAGGTTTTACGGTCGATAAACTAGGTTTTACGAACGTAAAACCAGGTTTTACGAATGTTAACCCATATTTTCGGGCGAAAACATAGGATAACGTCGTAAACCATAGTTCACGCTCGTAAACATAGGTTCACGTTCGTAAACATAGGTTCACGTTCGTAAACCTATGTTTACGGTCGAAAACGTGGATTGTATTTCGTAAACTATGGTTTACGAGCGTGAACCAGGGTTTACCAGCGTAAACATAGGTTAATGGTCGTAAACATAGGATAACGGTCGAAATTCATAGTTCAATCGAGAAACCTAGTTTATCGAACGTAAACCCATGTTCACGAGCGTGAACTATGGTTTACGACTGTTATCCTATGTTTTCGCTCGAAAATACAGGTTAACATTCGTAAAACCTGGTTTTACGTTCGTAAAACCTAGTTTATCGACCGTAAAACCTAGTTTTACGACCGTGAACATGGGTTTACGTAATTATTGGACATTTGGCTTGCCATAAACAGTGTCTACACAAAAACAAATCCTATATTTTAAGACGAAACATATTAGGTAATGATCCCCAGCACAGGGAAATAATTTCATAGCGTTTCGGAAAGAGAAATCATCCTCGCTATAAGAATGTTATATACTGTGCAAATGATGTACGATGGTATTTTTTTCATTTAGAATTTACATTTTGTGAAGATTGTAAGACCAATTATTTACAAAAATAAGAGTATTCTCTCTTGTTGGCAGAAACTTAAACAACACCATGAATGTCACAGTCCACCATAACACCGGTCAACATGATGAGATCTCCTTCATGACCGAATATGGTTACAATTATGGTCCACGTTATGGTCTTTATATTGGGATGGGATCTCGGGACAAGGCGATATTTATAACAAGACAACAATGCCTGAGTGGTGTAAACTTCAATGTTGATACCGTAGATCCAGATACTGGACTCCTTGCAATGTATACTTGCTAGAAATAAATCTATCAACTTATTTCATAGTTTGATCTTTTTCATGAAACCATATGTATAAACAACTTTACAGACATTGAGAAATTTCACGAGTGCTCAGCACACACTTTTCCCATTAGCATCGGCTATAATGCGTCATAATCGAGTGAATATAAGACACTTACAGGACCTTTTCACTCCAATACAATGCTATTTGGCTGCCAGTCTTACCCTAAACAATGACGTCACATGTGACGTGGTATGGCCACACTGATTACACAAACGAGTCGAAACAATAATACAACACATAGTCGTGGGAAACGTTCATTATTGCTCTAAACGATGCTGACTGTATATAAATATCTTCTAGAACAATGTTGTACTGGAATAGTGAAAGAGATGTACTAAAACTCTTCTAGTTTTATCTAGAGATTTAAGCTAGACTGACTTCAATGTACACTCTCTATACATACATAATACAAATACACCGCATAGTTTATTTGAACGTGACCTGTAACAGAATGTCGTCAGATCCATAATAACGCGTAATAGGATCTACTTTTAATGAGATTGATTTGAACTTCATTTTTCTTGTTTATTTTTGTGTTTGTCATTGTAGCGTGAACTTCTGGTCTGTGCTGTATCTTCGTGTATATTTTATCGTGACCTCTGAACTCCATAGTTTCAGTTCCCTATCCGTATTGTTCGATTACAATGCCAGTTTGGAGTTTGTTCTTCAATGTCATTAAAAACGACGAAGTCATGCACAAAGTGCCAGTTTGTTTGTGGACGACATCTTCAAGAATAGTGAACTCTCATTGGTCAATTTTGACACACCTTCTAGTATAGTGAGCTCTCATTGGTCAATTTTGACACACCTTCTAGTATAGTGAGCTCTCATTGGTCAATGTTGACACACCTTCTAGTAAAGTGAGCTCTCATTGGTCAATATTGACACACCTTCTAGTATAGTGAGCTCTCATTGGTCAATTTTGACACACCTTCTAGTATAGTGAGCTCTCATTGGTCAATTTTGACACACCTTCTAGTATAGTGAGCTTTCATTGGTCAATTTTGACACACCTTCTAGTATAGTGAACTCTCATTGGTCAATATTAACACACCTTCTAGTATAGTGAGCTTTCATTGGTCAATATTAACACACGTGTATTAATGATTGCGTATTTTCACGCCACTAAAACTTTCGAAGACACTAACATATCAGATAGGGAAGGTGGTACCCACACAGAAAGAAAGAAATGACCATGGACAAGTACATCCTCACAATGACAAACAGAAAGAAAGAAATGACCATGGACAAGTACATCCTCACAATGACAAACAGAAAGAAAGAAATGACCATGGACAAGTACATCCTCACAATGACAAACAGAAAGAAAGAAATGACCATGGACAAGTACATCCTCACAATGACAAACAGAAAGAAAGAAATGACCATGGACAAGTACATCCTCACAATGACAAACAGAAAGAAAGAAATGACCATGGACAAGTACATCCTCACAATGACAAACAGAAAGAAAGAAATGACCATGGACAAGTACATCCTCACAATGACAAACAGAAAGAAAGAAATGACCATGGACAAGTACATCCTCACAATGACAAACAGAAAGAAAGAAATGACCATGGACAAGTACATCCTCACAATGACAAACAGAAAGAAAGAAATGACCATGGACAAGTACATCCTCACAATGACAAACATAACTATAAAGAAGAACATTATTATAACTGAAAAGCTCATCAAACATGGAGCCTTGTCCTGACACAACATTCAACTTTCCTTGCCTTCCCTGTCCGATTTCCTCATACCAGTTTGCCTACAATGTGGACGTACTGCATGTGACATAGATAGCTTTTATTCAGAAAAAGGCTAACAAGCCTTACATTCCAGACATAATATTATATACAAATATAAACACAACATGTCAATGGTGGTTGTATGTACATAAATATGTACACATATAAAGTAATCAAGTACTGCTAACAATCTGTGAAGGTTTTATCCTCTTTCTCTACTATATGACCCGACCACTAGTTCTTGTTCTTATCTTTCGTCGCTAACTACTACCATACTTCTACCATATAATATACTAACAATGGGACGTTTGGTGTATCTCTACTTGTGTAACTATAACATCTATATTTTTATATTTCTTAATTACTTCATGTTCTTACATACAAGCAGTTGCAAATATACTGTCAACTTTAATTTCAGCCTTTTCATGTAGCGTAGTATGATGTTGATTTCTCCTTAAAGGGACTCAACTCCAGTTGGTAAATTGTAAATTTATAAAGATAGTTCTCTTAAAATCGCATTTATTTGGCTTGACCGACCTAATTTACTTGAATAAGAATCTGGACTTATTCATCTAGAAGAAAATAATCGCATAACGTCGGTTTATTACATTTAAAATCTACTGCGTGATTAACGCAATAAAATATGTAGTCAGCGTTGTTCTATAGCGTAGGAATGTATAAATGCCGAGAAAAGCCGTCACCTAATTAACGGACGGTAAAACAAGTTCGTGAGTTTTCATCAATAGCACAAGTGATCGTAGTGCAAGTGGTAAAAATACTTTATGTATTCGCAAAAGATAGTTTTGTGATTAAAACGTCTACAAAACGTGTTTTATTATCGGAATAGTATTTAGTAACGATAAAACTACTTGATTAAATTGTTGTGTTTTTTTCAAATTAATTTTATGTTAAGTCAAAAAAAAGTTACCAATTTTCTATGGCTCTTTTCAGCTGTTAGGCCGCCCAAGCACCCTTTGACATTTCAACTTCCCCTGGTCATTGGGCTACATATGGAAACTTACACTCGTGTCTCCCTGGGGAGACTATTTCTCTCCTGTGGGTCTGGCAGCCAACATCGATCTGCGGCGCCCAGGAACAGACACTGCCCTCACAGGTACCATTTTACACCATGGTGGAGTGGAGCTGTGGGTCTTGCTCAGAGAAATTAACCAGTGGTCCAGAGGGGGATCGAACCCGGGACCTCTTGATCCCGAAGCGCACACCCCACCTCTAGGCCACCGCTCCCCACATGTGCTTTGTCTTTCACAAATGCACATCTTCGGGTACTACAATGCATGGATACATGATCTTGTTAATATTTGACAAGTTTGCGTTGTTCCATAAGTTTGTTTGGAATTTACAGTTTTACATTAAAACCTATCTTCTATCATGCTTTCTCATCCGCTCTTCTCTTTGTTTTAGATTTAGATGCATAAACAGGGAATTATTATGCATTAATTCTAGTGGTTATAAATATGGGAAAAAAGACAAAAATGAATCAAATTTACCTTTTTCAAAGTTGGATAAAAATGAGTTGAATAAATAACAATTAACAACGACAATAGGAGTAACTCTTTCTTTCTTTCTTTCTTCCATTTAATTTGCAGGGCCCACTCTGGGGCATTATCGCAAATATTAGAGACAGAGGTGAAATACAAGGAATCCGGGTGCTATACCCTAGCTCGTTTCAAATAGATTCCTTGGTTCTTTAACGTGCCCGGTGTAAAGCACCGATACACGCGAGACTACCCCTGGGTTACCAACCAGGATCAACTCCACGTCTGTATCGACAATCGACGAGCTAGTCTGTATCGACAATCGATGAACTCCAGACATAGAGTCTGTATCGACAATCGATGAGCTCCAGACATAGAGTCTGTATCGACCAATAGATGAGCTCCAGACATAGAGTCTGTATCGACCAATCGATGAGCTCCAGACATAGAGTCTGTATCGACCAATCGATGAGCTAGTCTGTATCGACAATCGATGAACTCCAGACATAGAGTCTGTATCGACCAATAGATGAGCTCCAGACATAGAGTCTGTATCGACCAATCGATGAGCTCCAGACATAGAGTCTGTATCGACCAATAGATGAGCTCCAGACATAGAGTCTGTATCGACCAATAGATGAACTCCAGACATAGAGTCTGTATCGACCAATAGATGAGCTCCAGACATAGAGTCTGTATCGACCAATAGATGAGCTCCAGACATAGAGTCTGTATCGACAAACGATGAACTCCAGACATAGAGTCTGTATCGACAAACGATGAACTCCAGACATAGAGTCTGTATCGACAATCGATGAACTCCAGACATAGAGTCTGTATCGACAAACGATGAACTCCAGACATAGAGTCTGTATCGACCAATAGATGAACTCCAGACATAGAGTCTGTATCGACCAATAGATGAGCTCCAGACATAGAGTCTGTATCGACCAATAGATGAGCTCCAGACATAGAGTCTGTATCGACAATCGATGAGCTCCAGACATAGAATCTGTATCGACCAATAGATGAGCTCCAGACATAGAGTCTGTATCGACCAATAGATGAGCTCCAGACATAGAGTCTGTATCGACAATCGATGAACTCCAGACATAGAGTCTGTATTGACCAATAGATGAGCTCCAGACATAGAGTCTGTATCGACAATCGATGAGCTCCAGACATAGAGTCTGTATCGACCAATAGATGAGCTCCAGACATAGAGTCTGTATCGACCAATAGATGAGCTCCAGACATAGAGTCTGTATCGACAATCGATGAGCTCCAGACATAGAGTCTGTATCGACCAATAGATGAGCTCCAGACATAGAGTCTGTATCGACAATCGATGAACTCCAGACATAGAGTCTGTATTGACCAATAGATGAGCTCCAGACATAGAGTCTGTATCGACAATCGATGAACTCCAGACATAGAGTCTGTATCGACCAATAGATGAGCTCCAGACATAGAGTCTGTATCGACCAATAGATGAGCTCCAGACATAGAGTCTGTATCGACAATCGATGAGCTCCAGACATAGAGTCTGTATCGACAATCGATGAACTCCAGACATAGAGTCTGTATTGACCAATAGATGAGCTCCAGACATAGAGTCTGTATCGACAATCGATGAACTCCAGACATAGAGTCTGTATCGACCAATAGATGAGCTCCAGACATAGAGTCTGTATCGACAATCGATGAACTCCAGACATAGAGTCTGTATCGACCAATAGATGAGCTCCAGACATAGAGTCTGTATCGACAATTGATGAACTCCAGACATAGAGTCTGTATCGACCAATAGATGAGCTCCAGACATAGAGTCTGTATCGACAATCGATGAGCTCCAGACATAGAGTCTGTATCGACCAATAGATGAGCTCCAGACATAGAGTCCGTATCGACCAATAGATGAGCTCCAGACATAGAGTCTGTATCGACCAATAGATGAGCTCCAGACATAGAGTCTGTATCGACAATCGATGAACTCTAGACATAGAGTCTGTATCGACCAATAAATGAGCTCCAGACATAGAGTCTGTATCGACAAATAGATGAGCTCCAGACATAGAGTCTGTATCGACAATCGATGAACTCCAGACATAGAGTCTGTATCGACCAATAGATGAGCTCCAGACATAGAGTCTGTATCGACAATCGATGAACTCCAGACATAGAGTCTGTATCGACAAACGATGAACTCCAGACATAGAGTCTGTATCGACAATCGATGAACTCCAGACATAGAGTCTGTATCGACAATCGATGAGCTCCAGACATAGAGTCTGTATCGACCAATAGATGAGCTCCAGACATAGAGTCTGTATCGACCAATAGATGAACTCCAGACATAGAGTCTGTATCGACAATCGATGAGCTCCAGACATAGAGTCTGTATCGACCAATAGATGAGCTCCAGACATAGAGTCTGTATCGACAATCGATGAACTCCAGACATAGAGTCTGTATCGACCAATAGATGAGCTCCAGACATAGAGTCTGTATCGACCAATAGATGAGCTCCAGACATAGAGTCTGTATCGACAATCGATGAACTCCAGACATAGAGTCTGTATCGACCAATAGATGAGCTCTGGACATGGAGTCTGTAACGGCCAATCGATGAGCTCTGGACTAGGGCACTGTTTTATCAAAGTACTTACGGAAATCGTAAACTTACGTTCAAATTTAAATTCTTTATACTTCTTTAATGACTACAAACTGGGGCCAAATATTGTTTGTAGGAGTTTAGTAGCTGAATATTCATAAGTATTGCAGCTCCATTTACCTCACTTTGCAGGTATTAACTTATTATAAATACTTTAAATTTGACCGTAAGTTTAGGATTTGCGTAAATGCTTTGATAAAACAGTGCCATGGAGTCTGTATCGACCAATAGATGAGCTCGGGACATGAAGTCTGTAACGACCAATCGATGAGCTCGGGACATGGTGTCTGTAACGGCCAATCGATCAGCTCTGGACATGGAGTTTGTTATGTATACATTCCTAATTTCAGACGTTGTGTTAGATGTATACCTTCCTTATTTCAGACATTGTGTTCGATGTATACATTCCTTATTTCAGACATTATGTTCGATGTATACATTCCTTATTTCAGACATTGTGTTCGCAGTTACGAGCTATGCTAGATATTTTGAAATCAACTGGAGGAATACAACAGACATAGGACGCCTTCCTGCTAAATACAGAGATCAATGTGTGGTCAGTGTACAAGCATGTGAATCAGCGGGATGTAAGAAAGTTTACACTAATGCAACAGTGTACGTTCTAACACGTAATGGAAGTGACGACTATCTGGGTTATGACCATGATGTGACTGGATCTAAAGGTCGGGCGTGTGTTCTTACTGCTTGTGACCATGATGCGTATGTGTTAGTACGATCGCAACCAGATACTGTTAGGAACTATGAACTTATGTTCGCAGCAACAAATCTCCAATCACTTCCTGTTGGGTACGCATTCTCTTTATCACAGATGAATCAGTTAATGGACTTCCGGGTCTTAGATCGAGGCTCGGTCACAGTTAATGGACGAATAAAAACAGGACCAGTCTATGAAACAATCCAGGAGTGCAAGAATTCTAAATCCGAAGATTTCACCTTCAACTTTTTCTTTATAGCGCAACAGGAAACTTTACAAACAAAGGTTCCACTTACTACCCATCAGAACGAACTGTCCTGGTACTATGCAGATCCCAGGAAGAACACATACGAATCCTGCTTTCTCAAGATAACGGTCAAGGTACATGTACTCTAACTCACTTTTGTCACTTATATAATGTACTAGTATTCGGATAGGTCAAATTTCGGTTGAAACTAGGACTTTTGACAATTTAGTTTCAATTTCTCATTTTGTGTTGTGAAATGTAACTCAACTGGGTCTTTTAATTCTGCTTTCTGTGCTCGGCTGTTCAGTGATGACTTCCCTGTTTTTTTCTTCATTATTTTCATTTGATTTCGAATTCATTTGCCGTCCGCAGTTCAATTATTCTCCTAATCTCATATCTACTACTTCCATTTGATAATAGTGAATTTGAATACAATAAATCGCTAATTAAAACCCCAATATATCGATGGCTATATATTGAGAAAACAAGAAAAACTGTCTGAAATTTACTCTTTTTAAAACTTCATTTTGGTCAACATGACAATTTCCGATTTTCATGAAAATAGGCTCATAAGAAGAAGAAGTACATGTGTAAGCAAATTTCCCAAAATAATACATTTTCCAAATACTTGAAGTACCTCTCATATATAAATTAGCAAATTGTAGGTGAGCGCATCAAAATTCCATACACATGCTAAATTATACTGTATTGTATATTGTAGTCTGTCTCTGGTAGACTGTCTGTGGCTACAGCAACCAGTACTGATGATACGGGGAAATGGTATGGTACATACACAGTAGGAGCTAAATCTGCCCCATCCAGCAGTGATCGAGATATAAAGACAGCGTGTGTAGAATACCGGTGTACCGTACATGACGAGAGAGGACGGCTTAAAGACACAACCGTTACTGGTTCCATGTCGTTACAAGATGATCCATCATCGTTCTGCACAATCACGTCAGTATAATTATATACTAGTAGATCTATATAATGATTTATTCTAACTGAAATAAGAATTACGTTGATGCGCATTGCAGTCCGTTCAAAGTTTTAAATGATACCGGTTATAAACATAAGCTCGTCCGTCAGGTAAGCTATGTTTATCTTTGTTTAACTGGGTGTAACTGTTTTAACTGAAGTCCTCGCTATGCTTGCGAATATAACAGTTCTTACATTAGTACTATATGTATTACTTATTGAACCCACAGTACTGCATGAAGCAAAATGTGTATTGTAACAAAAAGTTTGCAAATTAACGTCACACCACTCCAGTGATTTGACGAACGGGGAGAAATATATCTTATTTGATGTACAGTCTCTGCAGATCCAAACATTTGGAGCGCTAGATATATTGTTTGTTGTATGAAGGTTCGTGCGTTTTGCGTTAGATTCTTTCGTCGCTTAGCAACTCGTAACCAAAACAACTGTATCACTCATAAGAGCTTAGATTATCACAAATGGATGAAACTTTCAAATATATATATTTTTGAAAGTGGTTATATTATGCAATACTTTAAAAAACATATTATTCAACTTGGGCGAGTCTTGGTTGTGTTTTATTCGGTCTCTTGGGATAACCGCTATTTTATAATTTCCTTGTTAAATTGGGTCATCCGGGGGATTTGAACTAGGCTTATGTGTGGGCATTGCTCAGTGTAGTTGTGTTGTAGTGTTACTGATTTCTGTTCTCTGCTGGTTAAGTTTAGTACTGCCTTTCTTTCATGTCCAGTTTTCCTTTTTCCTTATACATTTTTGCTCTCTCTCTCTCTTTAGAGAGAGGGGTGGTACTATATTTGTCTCTTCTACCATATTTACAGAGGCACCTACGGTATCAGTGAAGCTACAGGTAACACGACACACTACAGTATTACTCTACATGCCGATGAAAACTATGGTTCATTTTATGGTGTATATAAGCACAGAGATCGTGAGATTGGTAAAGCCATGTGTTTAACTGGACAAAGTTTTCTGTATCCAAATTTTGAAATGAATCCACGATCTCATAATTTTGCTACATTTGATTGTACAGGTTTCGGTGCAACTGTCGGGTAACAATATAGAATTTATAAATGATACATAAAATAACATAATATTATGTTCTTAAGTTTTTGAACGATACACACTTTTCTTACTTATCGTATTTGTAAGAGGCCAGAAAGAAACTACCTTGATCGACGTCACTGGCTTAGAATGAGAAAGTCTTTAGTACAAAAATGCCATTTTGAAAAAACAATTTTCCTTAAGGAAAAACAAGGTGTTTCAACTGCTGCTTTGTCAACATGACAAGTTCCAATTGCCATGAAAGTAGGCTCATGAGAAGAGCCTTGTGATAACGATTTCACATATGTAGCAGTTGTATAAAGTTGTAAGTAGGTTAGTAAGTAAGTAAGTAAGTAAGTAAGTAAGTCAGTAACGACTTTATTTATGGTAAATAACATATTTGGTAATATACCAATTTTCAATGTGGTCTACGTAATGAAAATATATACATTAATTACACGATAATATACAAACATATTAATGATAAATACAAACAGTATCACATATAACTTAATGAAATGATCAGAATATGAAAATACACATGTTGTTAAAGCATTAAATCATATATAAATAAATAACTTTGTACATAGTGTATACATAATCAAAAAAGGTATGAGAAATCCAACAGGGAAGGTAGCACTCAACCCAACCAGCCGAGCACAGAAATTAGAAACACCACGACACAACTACCAGAGTAGTGTTGTAAGTTGTGTATTTTATGTTTCTCATTCTAATCCAGCTGTATAGGAGTACAAGCGGGGAATGATAAATCGAACAGAGAAGGAACCTGATACTGTCCATCACAGACATAACAGATACACCGTACAAGCAGGGAATGATAAATGGAACAGAGAAGGAACCTGATACTGTCCACCACAGACATAACAGATACACCGTACAAGCAGGGAATGATAAATCGAACAGAGAAGGAACCTGATACTGTCCATCACAGACATAACAAAGATACACCGTACAAGCAGGGAATGATAAATGGAACAGAGAAGGAACCTGATACTGTCCACCACAGACATAACAAAGACACACCATACAAGCAGGGAATGATAAATCGAACAGAGAAGGTAACTCAAACTGTCCACCATAGACACAACAAAGACACACCATACAAGCAGGAAATGATAAATCGAACAGAGAAGGAACCTGATACTGTCCACCACAGACATAACAGACACACCATACAAGCAGGAAATGATAAATCGAACAGAGAAGGAACCTGATACTGTCCACCACAGACATAACAGACACACCATACAAGTAGGGAATGATAAATCGAACAGAGGAGGTACCTGATACTGTCCACCACAGACATAACAGACACACCATACAAGTAGGGAATGATAAATCGAACAGGGAAGGAACCTGATACTGTCCACCACAGACATAACAGACACACCATACAAGCAGGAAATGATAAATCGAACAGAGAAGGAACCTGATACTGTCCACCACAGACATAACAGACACACCATACAAGTAGGGAATGATAAATCGAACAGGGAAGGAACCTGATACTGTCCACCACAGACATAACAGACACACCATACAAGCAGGAAATGATAAATCGAACAGAGAAGGAACCTGATACTGTCCACCACAGACATAACAAAGACACACCATACAAGCAGGAAATGATAAATCGAACAGAGAAGGAACCTGATACTGTCCACCATAGACATAACAAAGATACACCATACAAGTAGGGAATGATAAATCGAACAGAGAAGGTACCTGATACTGTCCACCACAGACATAACGGACACACCATACAAGTAGGGAATGATAAATCGAACAGAGGAGGTACCTGATACTGTCCACCACAGACATAACAGACACACCATACAAGCAGGAAATGATAAATCGAACAGAGAAGGAACCTGATACTGTCCACCATAGACATAACAAAGATACACCATACAAGCAGGGAATGATAAATCGAACAGGAAAGGAACCTGATACTGTCCACCACAGACATAACAAAGACACACCATACAAGCAGGGAATGATAAATCGAACAGAGAAGGAACCTGATACTGTCCACCATAGACATAACAGACACACCATACAAGTAGGGAATGATAAATCGAACAGAGAAGGTAACTGATACTGTCCACCACAGACATAACAGACACACCATACAAGCAGGGAATGATAAATCGAACAGAGAAGGTAACTGATACTGTCCACCACAGACATAACAGACACACCATACAAGCAGGGAATGATAAATCGAACAGAGAAGGTAACTGATACTGTCCACCATAGACATAACAAACACACCATACAAGAAGGGAATGATAAATGGAACAGAGAAGGAACCTGATACTGTCCACCATAGACATAACAAACACACCATACAAGAAGGGAATGATAAATGGAACAGAGAAGGAACCTGATACTGTCCACCATAGACATAACAGACACACCATACAGGCAGGGAATGATAAATCGAACAGAGATGGAACCTGATACTGTCCACCATAGACATAACAAAGATACACCGTACAAGCAGGGAATGATAAATCGAACAGAGAAGGTACCTGATACTGTCCACCACAGACATAACAAAGACACACCATACAAGCAGGGAATGATAAATCGAACAGAGAAGGAACCTGATACTGTCCACCACAGACATAACAAAGACACACTATACAAGCAGGGAATGATAAATCGAACAGAGAAGGTACCTGATACTGTCCACCACAGACATAACAAAGACACACCATACAAGTAGGAAATGATAAATCGAACAGAGAAGGAACCTGATACTGTCCACCACAGACATAACAGACACACCATACAAGCAGGGAATGATAAATCGAACAGAGAAGGTAACTCAAACTGTCCACCACAGACATAACAGACACACCATACAAGCAGGGAATGATAAATCGAACAGAGAAGGTAACTCAAACTGTCCACCACAGACATAACAGACACACCATACAAGTAGGGAATGATAAATCGAACAGAGAAGGAACCTGATACTGTCCACCACAGACATAACAGACACACCATACAAGCAGGGAATGATAAATCGAACAGAGAAGGAACCTGATACTGTCCACCACAGACATAACAGACACACCATACAAGCAGGAAATGATAAATCGAACAGAGAAGGAACCTGATACTGTCCACCACAGACATAACAAAGATACACCATACAAGCAGGGAATGATAAATCGAACAGAGAAGGAACCTGATACTGTCCACCACAGACATAACAGACACACCATACAAGTAGGGAATGATAAATCGAACAGAGAAGGAACCTGATACTGTCCACCACAGACATAACAAAGACACACCATACAAGCGGGGAATGATAAATCGAACAGAGAAGGAACCTGATACTGTCCACCACAGACATAACAGACACACCATACAAGCAGGGAATGATAAATCGAACAGAGAAGGAACCTGATACTGTCCACCACAGACATAACAAAGACACACCATACAAGCGGGGAATGATAAATCGAACAGAGAAGGAACCTGATACTGTCCACCACAGACATAACAGACACACCATACAAGCAGGGAATGATAAATCGAACAGAGAAGGAACCTGATACTGTCCACCACAGACATAACAGACACACCATACAAGCGGGAAATGATAAATCGAACAGAGAAGGAACCTGATACTGTCCACCACAGACATAACAGACACACCATACAAGCGGGGAATGATAAATCGAACAGAGAAGGAACCTGATACTGTCCACCACAGACATAACAGACACACCATACAAGTAGGGAATGATAAATCGAACAGAGAAGGAACCTGATACTGTCCACCACAGACATAACAGACACACCATACAAGTAGGGAATGATAAATCGAACAGAGAAGGAACCTGATACTGTCCACCACAGACATAACAGACACACCATACAAGTAGGGAATGATAAATCGAACAGAGAAGGAACCTGATACTGTCCACCACAGACATAACAGACACACCATACAAGCAGGAAATGATAAATCGAACAGAGAAGGAACCTGATACTGTCCACCACAGATATAACACAGACACACCATACAAGCGGGGAATGATAAATCGAACAGAGAAGGAACCTGATACTGTCCACCACAGACATAACACAGACACACCATACAAGCGGGGAATGATAAATCGAACAGAGAAGGAACCTGATACTGTCCACCACAGACATAACAGACACACCATACAAGCAGGGAATGATAAATCGAACAGAGAAGGAACCTGATACTGTCCACCATAGACATAACACAGACACACCATACAAGCAGGGAATGATAAATCGAACAGAGAAGGAACCTGATACTGTCCACCACAGACATAACACAGACACACCATACAAGCAGGGAATGATAAATCGAACAGAGAAGGAACCTGATACTGTCCACCATAGAAATAACAGACACACCATACAAGCGGGGAATGATAAATCGAACAGAGAAGGAACCTGATACTGTCCACCACAGACATAACAGACACACCATACAAGCGGGGAATGATAAATCGAACAGAGAAGGAACCTGATACTGTCCACCACATACATAACAGACACACCATACAAGCAGGGAATGATAAATCGAACAGAGAAGGAACCTGATACTGTCCACCATAGACATAACAAAGACACACCATACAAGCAGGGAATGATAAATCGAACAGAGAAGGAACCTGATACTGTCCACCACAGACATAACAAAGACACACCATACAAGTAGGAAATGATAAATCGAACAGAGAAGGAACCTGATACTGTCCACCACAGACATAACAGACACACCGTACAAGTAGGGAATGACAAATCGAACAGAGAAGGAACCTGATACTGTCCACCACAGACATAACAAAGACACACCGTACAAGTAGGGAATGACAAATCGAACAGAGAAGGAACCTGATACTGTCCACCACAGACATAACAAAGACACACCGTACAAGTAGGGAATGACAAATCGAACAGAGAAGGAACCTGATACTGTCCACCATAGACATAACAAAGACACACCATACAAGCAGGGAATGATAAATCGAACAGAGAAGGAACCTGATACTGTCCACCATAGACATAACAGACACACCATACAAGTAGGGAATGACAAATCGAACAGAGAAGGAACCTGATACTGTCCACCACAGACATAACAAAGACACATCGTACAAGTAGGGAATGATAAATCGAACAGAGAAGGAACCTGATACTGTCCACCACAGAAATAACAAAGACACACCATACAAGTAGGGAATGATAAATCGAACGGAGAAGGAACCTGCTACTGTCCACCACAGAAATAACAAAGACACACCATACAAGTAGGAAATGATAAATCGAACAGAGAAGGTAACTGATACTGTCCACCACAGACATAACAGACACACCATACAAGCAGGGAATGATAAATCGAACAGAGAAGGAACCTGATACTGTCCAACACAGACATAACAGATACACCATACAAGCAGGGAATGATAAATCGAACAGAGAAGGAACCTGATACTGTCCACCACAGACATAACAGACACACCATACAAGTAGGGAATGATAAATCGAACAGAGAAGGAACCTGATACTGTCCACCATAGACATAACAAAGACACACCATACAAGTAGGGAATGATAAATCGAACAGAGAAGGAACCTGATACTGTCCTCCACAGACATAACAGACACACCATACAAGCAGGGAATGATAAATCGAACAGAGAAGGAACCTGATACTGTCCACCACAGACATAACAGACACACCATACAAGCAGGAAATGACAAATCGAACAGAGAAGGAACCTGATACTGTCCACCACAGACATAACAGACACACCATACAAGCAGGGAATGATAAATCGAACAGAGAAGGAACCTGATAATGTACACCACAGACATAACAGACACACCATACAAGCAGGGAATGATAAATCGAACAGAGAAGGTAACTGATACTGTCCACCATAGACATAACAAAGACACACCATACCAGCAGGGAATGATAAATCGAACAGAGAAGGAACCTGATACTGTCCACCATAGACATAACAGACACACCATACAAGCAGGGAATGATAAATCGAACAGAGAAGGAACCTGATACTGTCCACCATAGACATAACAAAGACACACCATACAAGTAGGAAATGATAAATCGAACAGAGAAGGTACCTGATACTGTCCACCATAGACATAACAGACACACCATACAAGCAGGGAATGATAAATCGAACAGAGAAGGAACCTGATACTGTCCACCACAGACATAACAAAGACACACCATACAAGCAGGGAATGATAAATCGAACAGAGAAGGAACCTGATACTGTCCAACACAGACATAACAGATACACCATACAAGTAGGGAATGATAAATCGAACAGAGAAGGTAACTCAAACTGTCCACCATAGACATAACAGACACACCATACAAGCAGGGAATGATAAATCGAACAGAGAAGGAACCTGATACTGTCCAACACAGACATAACAGATACACCATACAAGTAGGAAATGATAAATCGAACAGAGAAGGAACCTGATACTGTCCACCACAGAAATAACAGACACACACCATACAAGCAGGAAATGATAAATCGAACAGAGAAGGAACCTGATACTGTCCACCACAGACATAACAAACACGCCATACAAGCGGGGAATGATAAATCGAACAGAGAAGGAACCTGATACTGTCCACCATAGACATAACAAAGACACACCATACAAGTAGGAAATGATAAATCGAACAGAGAAGGTACCTGATACTGTCCACCACAGACATAACAGACACACCATACCAGCAGGGAATGATAAATCGAACAGAGAAGGAACCTGATACTGTCCACCATAGACATAACAAAGACACACCATACAAGTAGGAAATGATAAATCGAACAGAGAAGGAACCTGATACTGTCCACCACAGACATAACAAAGACACACCATACAAGTAGGGAATGATAAATCGAACAGAGAAGGAACCTGATACTGTCCACCATAGACATAACAGACACACCATACAAGCAGGGAATGATAAATCGAACAGAGAAGGAACCTGATACTCTCCACCACAGACATAACAAAGACACACCATACAAGTAGGGAATGATAAATCGAACAGAGAAGGAACCTGATACTGTCCACCACAGACATAACAGACACACCATACAAGCAGGAAATGATAAATCGAACAGAGAAGGAACCTGATACTGTCCACCACAGACATAACAGACACACCATACAAGCAGGAAATGATAAATCGAACAGAGAAGGAACCTGATACTGTCCACCATAGAAATAACAGACACACCATACAAGCAGGGAATGATAAATCGAACAGAGAAGGAACCTGATACTGTCCACCACAGAAATAACAGACACACCATACAAGCAGGGAATGATAAATCGAACAGAGAAGGAACCTGATACTGTACACCACAGACATAACAGACACACCATACAAGCAGGGAATGATAAATCGAACAGAGAAGGAACCTGATACTGTCCACCATAGACATAACAAACACACCATACAAGCAGGGAATGATAAATCGAACAGAGAAGGAACCTGATACTGTCCACCACAGAAATAACAGACACACTATACAAGCAGGGAATGATAAATCGAACAGAGAAGGAACCTGATACTGTCCACCACAGACATAACAGACACACCATACAAGCAGGGAATGATAAATCGAACAGATAAGGTAACTCAAACTGTCCACCACAGAAATAACAGACACACCATACAAGCAGGGAATGATAAATCGAACAGAGAAGGAACCTGATACTGTCCACCACAGACATAACAGACACACCATACAAGCAGGGAATGATAAATCGAACAGAGAAGGAACCTGACACTGTCCACCACAGACATAACAAAGACACACCATACAAGCAGGGAATGATAAATCGAACAGAGAAGGAACCTGATACTGTCCACCACAGACATAACAAAGACACACCATACAAGCAGGGAATGATAAATCGAACAGAGAAGGAACCTGATACTGTACACCACAGACATAACAGACACACCATACAAGCAGGGAATGATAAATCGAACAGAGAAGGAACCTGATACTGTCCACCACAGACATAACAGACACACCATACAAGCAGGGAATGATAAATCGAACAGAGAAGGAACCTGATACTGTCCACCACAGACATAACAGACACACCATACAAGCAGGGAATGATAAATCGAACAAAGAAGGAACCTGATACTGTACACCACAGACATAACAAAGACACACCATACAAGCAGGGAATGATAAATCGAACAGAGAAGGAACCTGATACTGTACACCACAGACATAACAAAGACACACCATACAAGTAGGGAATGATAAATCGAACAGAGAAGGTAACTCAAACTGTCCACCACAGACATTACAAAGATACACCAAACAAGCAGGGAATGATAAATCGAACAGAGAAGGAACCTGACACTGTCCACCACAGACATAACAAAGACACACCATACAAGTAGGGAATGATAAATCGAACAGAGAAGGTAACTCAAACTGTCCACCACAGACATTACAAAGATACACCAAACAAGCAGGGAATGATAAATCGAACAGAGAAGGAACCTGATACTGTCCACCACAGACATAACAGACACACCATACAAGCAGGGAATGATAGATCGAACAGAGAAGGAACCTGATACTGTCCACCACAGACATAACAAAGACACACCATACAAGCAGGGAATGATAAATCGAACAGAGAAGGAACCTGATACTGTCCACCATAGACATAACAGACACGCCATACAAGCAGGAAATGATAAATCGAACAGAGAAGGTACCTGATACTGTCCACCACAGACATAACAGACACACCATACAAGCAGGGAATGATAAATCGAACAGAGAAGGAACCTGATACTGTCCACCACAGACATAACAGACACACCATACAAGCAGGGAATGATAAATCGAACAGAGAAGGAACCTGATACTGTCCATCATAGACATAACAAAGACACACCATACAAGCAGGGAATGATAAATCGAACAGAGAAGGAACCTGATACTGTCCACCACAGACATAACAAAGACACACCATACAAGCAGGGAATGATAAATCGAACAGAGAAGGAACCTGATACTGTCCATCATAGACATAACAGACACACCATACAAGCAGGGAATGATAAATCGAACAGAGAAGGAACCTGATACTGTCCACCACAGACATAACAGACACACCATACAAGCAGGGAATGATAAATCGAACAGAGAAGGAACCTGATACTGTCCACCACAGACATAACAGACACACCATACAAGTAGGGAATGATAAATCGAACAGAGAAGGAACCTGATACTGTCCACCACAGACATAACAGACACACCATACAAGTAGGGAATGATAAATCGAACAGAGAAGGAACATGATACTGTCCACCACAGACATAACAAAGATACACCATACAAGTAGGGAATGATAAATCGAACAGAGAAGGAACCTGATACTGTCCACCACAGACGTAACAAAGATACACCAAACAAGCAGGGAATGATAAATCGAACAGAGAAGGAACCTGACACTGTCCACCACATACATAACAAAGACACACCATACAAGCAGGAAATGATAAATCGAACAGAGAAGGAACCTGAAACTGTCCACCACAGACATAACAAAGACACCATACAAGTAGGGAATGATAAATCGAACAGGGAAGGAACCTGAAACTGTACAACACAGACATAACAAACACACCATACAAGCAGGAAATGATAAATCGAACAGAGAAGGAACCTGATACTGTCCACCACAGAAATAACAGACACACCATACAAGCAGGGAATGATAAATCGAACAGAGAAGGAACCTGATATTGTCCACCACAGACATAAGAGACACACCATACAAGCAGGGAATGATAAATCGAACAGAGAAGGAACCTGATACTGTCCACCACAGACATAAGAGACACACCATACAAGCAGGGAATGATAAATCGAACAGAGAAGGAACCTGATACTGTACACCACAGACATAACAGACACACCATACAAGCAGGGAATGATAAATCGAACAAAGAAGGAACCTGATACTGTCCACCACAGACATAACAGACACACCATACAAGCAGGGAATGATAAATCGAACAGAGAAGGAACCTGATACTGTACACCACAGACATAACAAAGACACACCATACAAGCAGGGAATGATAAATCGAACAGAGAAGGAACCTGATACTGTACACCACAGACATAACAAAGACACACCATACAAGTAGGGAATGATAAATCGAACAGAGAAGGTAACTCAAACTGTCCACCACAGACATTACAAAGATACACCAAACAAGCAGGGAATGATAAATCGAACAGAGAAGGAACCTGATACTGTCCACCACAGACATAACAAAGACACACTATACAAGCAGGGAATGATAAATCGAACAGAGAATGAACCTGATACTGTCCACCACAGACATAACAGACACACCATACAAGCAGGAAATGATAAATCGAACAGAGAAGGAACCTGATACTGTCCACCACAGACATAACAGACACACCATACAAGCAGGGAATGATAAATCGAACAGAGAAGGAACCTGATACTGTCCACCATAGACATAACAGACACACCATACAAGCAGGGAATGATAAATCGAACAGAGAAGGAACCTGATACTGTCCAACACAGACATAACAGACACACCATACAAGCAGGGAATGATAAATCGAACAGAGAAGGAACCTGATACTGTCCACCACAGACATAACAAAGACACACCATACAAGCAGGGAATGATAAATCGAACAGAGAAGGAACCTGATACTGTCCACCACAGACATAACAAAGACACACCATACAAGCAGGGAATGATAAATCGAACAGAGAAGGTAACTCAAACTGTCCACCACAGACATAACAAAGACACACCATACAAGCAGGGAATGATAAATCGAACAGAGAAGGAACCTGATACTGTCCACCATAGACATAACAGACACACCATACAAGCAGGGAATGATAAATCGAACAGAGAAGGAACCTGATACTGTCCACCATAGACATAACAGACACACCATACAAGCAGGGAATGATAAATCGAACAGAGAAGGAACCTGATACTGTCCACCACAGACATAACAGACACACCATACAAGCAGGGAATGATAAATCGAACAGAGAAGGAACCTGATACTGTCCACCACAGACATAACAAAGACACACCATACAAGCAGGGAATGATAAATCGAACAGAGAAGGAACCTGATACTGTCCACCACAGACATGACAGACACACCATACAAGTAGGGAATGATAAATTGAACAGAGAAGGAACCTGATACTGTCCACCACAGACATAACAGACACACCATACAAGCCGGGAATGATAAATCGAACAGAGAAGGAACCTGATACTGTCCACCACAGACATAACAGACACACTATAAAAGCAGGGAATGATAAATCGAACAGAGAAGGAACCTGATACTGTCGACCACAGACATAACAGACACACACCATACAAGCGGGAAATGATAAATGGAACAGAGAAGGAACCTGATACTGTCCACCACAGACATAACAAAGACACACCATACAAGCAGGGAATGATAAATCGAACAGAGAAGGAACCTGATACTGTCCACCACAGACATAACAGACACACCATACAAGCAGGGAATGATAAATCGAACAGAGAAGGAACCTGATACTGTCCACCACAGACATAACAAAGACACACCATACAAGCAGGGAATGATAAATCGAACAGAGAAGGAACCTGATACTGTCCACCACAGACATAACAGACACACACCATACAAGCAGGAAATGATAAATGGAACAGAGAAGGAACCTGATACTGTCCACCACAGACATAACAAAGACACACCATACAAGCAGGGAATGATAAATCGAACAGAGAAGGAACCTGATACTGTCCACCACAGACATAACAGACACACCATACAAGTAGGGAATGATAAATCGAACAGAGAAGGAACCTGATACTGTCCACCACAGACATAACAGACACACCATACAAGCAGGGAATGATAAATCGAACAGAGAAGGAACCTGATACTGTCCACCACAGACATAACAGACACGCCATACAAGCAGGGAATGATAAATCGAACAGAGAAGGAACCTGATACTGTCCACCACAGACATAACAAAGACACACCATACAAGCAGGGAATGATAAATCGAACAGAGAAGGAACATGATACTGTCCACCATAGACATAACAGACACACCATACAAGCAGGGAATGATAAATCGAACAGAGAAGGAACCTGATACTGTCCACCATAGACATAACAAAGACACACCATACAAGCAGGAAATGATAAATCGAACAGAGAAGGAACCTGATACTGTCCACCACAGACATAACAGGCACACCATACAAGCAGGGAATGATAAATCGAACAGAGAAGGAACCTGATACTGTCCACCACAGACATAACAGACACACCATACAAGTAGGAAATGATAAATCGAACAGAGAAGGAACCTGATACTGTCCACCACAGACATAACAAAGACACACCATACAAGCAGGGAATGATAAATCGAACAGAGAAGGAACCTGATACTGTCCACCATAGACATAACAAAGACACACCATACAAGCAGGAAATGATAAATCGAACAGAGAAGGAACCTGATACTGTCCACCACAGACATAACAGGCACACCATACAAGCAGGAAATGATAAATCGAACAGAGAAGGAACCTGATACTGTCCACCACAGACATAACAGACACACCATACAAGCGGGGAATGATAAATCGAACAGAGAAGGAACCTGATACTGTCCACCACAGACATAACAGGCACACCATACAAGCAGGAAATGATAAATCGAACAGAGAAGGAACCTGATACTGTCCACCACAGACATAACAAACACACCATACAAGCAGGGAATGATAAATCGAACAGAGAAGGAACCTGATACTGTCCACCACAGACATAACAGACACACCATACAAGTAGGGAATGATAAATCGAACAGAGAAGGAACCTGATACTGTCCACCACAGACATAACAGACACACCATACAAGCAGGGAATGATAAATCGAACAGAGAAGGAACCTGATACTGTCCACCACAGACATAACAAAGACACACCATACAAGTAGGGAATGATAAATCGAACAGAGAAGGTAACTCAAACTGTCCACCACAGACATAACAGACACACCATACAAGCAGGGAATGATAAATCGAACAGAGAAGGAACCTGATACTGTCCACCACAGACATAACAGACACACCATACAAGCAGGGAATGATAAATCGAACAGAGAAGGAACCTGATACTGTCCACCACAGACATAACAAAGACACACCATACAAGCAGGGAATGATAAATCGAACAGAGAAGGAACCTGATACTGTCCACCACAGACATAACAGACACAACATACAAGCAGGAAATGATAAATCGAACAGAGAAGGAACCTGATACTGTCCACCACAGACATAACAAAGACACACTATACAAGCAGGGAATGATAAATCGAACAGAGAAGGAACCTGATACTGTCCACCATAGACATAACAGACACACCATACAAGCAGGGAATGATAAATCGAACAGAGAAGGAACCTGATACTGTCCACCACAGACATAACAAAGACACACCATACAAGTAGGGAATGATAAATCGAACAGAGAAGGAACCTGATACTGTCCACCACAGAAATAACAAAGACACACCATACAAGCAGGGAATGATAAATCGAACAGAGAAGGAACCTGATACTGTCCACCACAGACATAACAGACACACCATACAAGTAGGGAATGATAAATCGAACAGAGAAGGAACCTGATACTGTCCACCACAGACATAACAGACACACCATACAAGCAGGGAATGATAAATCGAACAGAGAAGGAACCTGATACTGTCCACCACAGACATAACAGACACACCATACAAGCAGGGAATGATAAATCGAACAGAGAAGGAACCTGATACTGTTCACCACAGACATAACAAAGACACACTATACAAGCAGGGAATGATAAATCGAACAGAGAAGGAACCTGATACTGTCCACCACAGACATAACAGACACACCATACAAGCAGGGAATGATAAATCGAACAGAGAAGGTAACTCAAACTGTCCACCACAGACATAACAGACACACCATACAAGCAGGGAATGAGAAATCGAACAGAGAAGGAACCTGATACTGTCCACCACAGACATAACAGACACACCATACAAGCAGGGAATGAGAAATCGAACAGAGAAGGAACCTGATACTGTCCACCACAGACATAACAGACACACCATACAAGCAGGGAATGATAAATCGAACAGAGAAGGAACCTGATACTGTCCACCACAGACATAACAGACACACCATACAAGCAGGGAATGATAAATCGAACAGAGAAGGAACCTGATACTGTCCACCATAGACATAACAGACACACCATACAAGCAGGGAATGATAAATCGAACAGAGAAGGAACCTGATACTGTCCTCCACAGACATAACAGACACACCATACAAGCAGGGAATGATAAATCGAACAGAGAAGGTACCTGATACTGTCCACCACAGACATAACAGACACGCCATACAAGCAGGGAATGATAAATCGAACAGAGAAGGAACCTGATACTGTCCACCACAGACATAACAAAGACACACCATACAAGTAGGGAATGATAAATCGAACAGAGAAGGAACCTGATACTGTCCACCATAGACATAACAGACACACCATACAAGCGGGAAATGATAAATCGAACAGAGAAGGTACCTGATACTGTCCACCACAGACATAACAGACACACCATACAAGCAGGGAATGATAAATCGAACAGAGAAGGTAACTCAAACTGTCCACCATAGACACAACAAAGACACACCATACAAGTAGGAAATGATAAATCGAACAGAGAAGGTACCTGATACTGTCCACCACAGACATAACAGACACGCCATACAAGCAGGAAATGATAAATCGAACAGAGAAGGAACCTGATACTGTCCACCACAGACATAACAAAGACACACCATACAAGTAGGGAATGATAAATCGAACAGAGAAGGAACCTGATACTGTCCACCACAGACATAACAGACACACCATACAAGCAGGGAATGATAAATCGAACAGAGAAGGAACCTGATACTGTCCACCACAGACATAACAAAGACACACCATACAAGTAGGAAATGATAAATCGAACAGAGAAGGTACCTGATACTGTCCACCACATAACAGACATAACAGACACGCCATACAAGCAGGGAATGATAAATCGAACAGAGAAGGAACCTGATACTGTCCACCACAGACATAACAAAGACACACCATACAAGTAGGGAATGATAAATCGAACAGAGAAGGAACCTGATACTGTCCACCACAGACATAACAGACACACCATACAAGCAGGGAATGATAAATCGAACAGAGAAGGTAACTCAAACTGTCCACCATAGACATAACAAAGACACACCATACAAGTAGGAAATGATAAATCGAACAGAGAAGGTACCTGCTACTGTCCACCACAGACATAACAGACACGCCATACAAGCAGGAAATGATAAATAGAACAGAGAAGGTAACTCAAACTGTCCACCATAGACACAACAAAGACACACCATACAAGCAGGGAATGATAAATCGAACAGAGAAGGTACCTGCTACTGTCCACCACAGACATAACAGACACACCATACAAGCAGGAAATGATAAATCGAACAGAGAAGGTAACTCAAACTGTCCACCACAGACATAACAGACACACTATACAAGCAGTGAATGATAAATCGAACAGAGAAGGTACCTGATACTGTCCACCACAGACATAACAGACACACCATACAAGCAGGGAATGATAAATCGAACAGAGAAGGTACCTGATACTGTCCACCACAGACATAACAAAGACACACCATACAAGTAGGGAATGATAAATCGAACAGAGAAGGAACCTGATACTGTCCACCACAGACATAACAAAGACACACCATACAAGCAGGGAATGATAAATCGAACAGAGAAGGAACCTGATACTGTCCACCATAGACATAACTAAGACACACCATACAAGCAGGGAATGATAAATCGAACAGAGAAGGAACCTGATACTGTCCACCATAGACATAACAGACACGCCATACAAGCAGGGAATGATAAATCGAACAGAGAAGGAACCTGATACTGTCCACCACAGACATAACAAAGACACACCATACAAGCAGGGAATGATAAATCGAACAGAGAAGGAACCTGATACTGTCCACCATAGACATAACAGACACGCCATACAAGCAGGGAATGATAAATCGAACAGAGAAGGAACCTGATACTGTCCACCACAGACATAACAGACACACCATACAAGCAGGGAATGATAAATCGAACAGAGAAGGTACCTGATACTGTCCACCACAGACATAACAGACACACCATACAAGCAGGGAATGATAAATCGAACAGAGAAGGAACCTGATACTGTACACCACAGACATAACAGACACACCATACAAGCAGGGAATGATAAATCGAACAGAGAAGGTAACTCAAACTGTCCACCATAGACACAACAAAGACACACCATACAAGCAGGAAATGATAAATCGAACAGAGAAGGTAACTCAAACTGTCCACCACAGACATAACAGACACACTATACAAGCAGGGAATGATAAATCGAACAGAGAAGGTAACTCAAACTGTCCACCACAGACATAACAAAGACACACCATACAAGCAGGGAATGATAAATCGAACAGAGAAGGTAACTCAAACTGTCCACCATAGACACAACAAAGACACACCATACAAGCAGGAAATGATAAATCGAACAGAGAAGGTAACTCAAACTGTCCACCATAGACACAACAAAGACACACCATACAAGCAGGGAATGATAAATCGAACAGAGAAGGTAACTCAAACTGTCCACCACAGACATAACAAAGACACACCATACAAGCAGGGAATGATAAATCGAACAGAGAAGGAACCTGATACTGTCCACCACAGACATAACAGACACACTATACAAGCAGGGAATGATAAATCGAACAGAGAAGGAACCTGATACTGTCCACCATAGACATAACAAAGACACACCATACAAGTAGGGAATGACAAATCGAACAGAGAAGGAACCTGATACTGTCCACCACAGACATAACAGACACACCATACAAGCAGGAAATGATAAATGGAACAGAGAAGGAACCTGATACTGTCCACCATAGACATAACAAAGACACACCATACAAGCAGGGAATGATAAATCGAACAGAGAAGGAACCTGATACTGTCCACCACAGACATAACAGACACACCATACAAGCAGGGAATGATAAATCGAACAGAGAAGGAACCTGATACTGTCCACCACAGACATAACAAAGACACACCATACAAGTAGGGAATGATAAATCGAACAGAGAAGGAACCTGATACTGTCCACCACAGACATAACAGACACACCATACAAGCAGGGAATGATAAATCGAACAGAGAAGGAACCTGAAACTGTACACCACAGACATAACAGACACACTATACAAGCAGGGAATGATAAATCTAACAGAGAAGGAACCTGATACTGTCCACCATAGACATAACAGACACACCATACAAGCAGGGAATGATAAATCGAACAGAGAAGGAACCTGATACTGTACACCACAGACATAACAGACACACCATACAAGCAGGGAATGATAAATCGAACAGAGAAGGAACCTGATACTGTCCACCACAGACATAACAGACACACCATACAAGCAGGAAATGATAAATCGAACAGAGAAGGTAACTGATACTGTCCACCACAGACATAACAGACACACCATACAAGCAGGGAATGATAAATCGAACAGAGAAGGAACCTGATACTGTCCACCACAGACATAACAAAGACACACCATACAAGCAGGGAATGATAAATCGAACAGAGAAGGAACCTGATACTGTCCACCACAGACATAACAGACACACCATACAAGCAGGGAATGATAAATCGAACAGAGAAGGAACCTGATACTGTCCACCACAGAAATAACAGACACACCATACAAGCAGGGAATGATAAATCGAACAGAGAAGGAACCTGATACTGTCCACCACAGAAATAACAAAGACACACCATACAAGCAGGAAATGATAAATCGAACAGAGAAGGAACCTGATACTGTCCACCACAGAAATAACAGACACACCATACAAGCAGGGAATGATAAATCGAACAGAGAAGGAACCTGATACTGTCCACCACAGACATAACAGACACACCATACAAGCAGGGAATGATAAATCGAACAGAGAAGGAACCTGATACTGTCCACCACAGACATAACAGACACACCATACAAGCAGGGAATGATAAATCGAACAGAGAAGGAACCTGATACTGTCCACCACAGACATAACAAAGACACACCATACAAGCAGGGAATGATAAATCGAACAGAGAAGGTACCTGATACTGTCCACCACAGACATAACAAAGATACACCATACAAGCAGGGAATGATAAATCGAACAGAGAAGGAACCTGATACTGTCCACCATAGACATAACAGGCACACCATACAAGTAGGGAATGATAAATCGAACAGAGAAGGAACCTGATACTGTCCACCACAGAAATAACAGACACACCATACAAGCAGGGAATGATAAATCGAACAGAGAAGGAACCTGATACTGTCCACCATAGACATAACAAAGACACACCATACAAGCAGGAAATGATAAATCGAACAGAGAAGGAACCTGATACTGTCCACCACAGAAATAACAAAGACACACCATACAAGCAGGGAATGATAAATCGAACAGAGAAGGAACCTGATACTGTCCACCACAGACATAACAGACACACCATACAAGCAGGGAATGATAAATCGAACAGAGAAGGAACCTGATACTGTCCACCACAGACATAACAGACACACCATACAAGCAGGAAATGATAAATCGAACAGAGAAGGAACCTGAAACTGTCCACCATAGACATAACAAAGACACACCATACAAGCAGGAAATGATAAATCGAACAGAGAAGGAACCTGAAACTGTACACCACAGACATAACAGACACACCATACAAGCAGGAAATGATAAATCGAACAGAGAAGGAACCTGAAACTGTACACCACAGACATAACAGACACACCATACAAGCAGGGAATGATAAATCGAACAGAGAAGGAACCTGATACTGTCCACCACAGACATAACAGACACACCATACAAGTAGGGAATGATAAATCGAACAGAGAAGGAACCTGATACTGTCCACCACAGACATAACAGACACACCATACAAGCAGGGAATGATAAATCGAACAGAGAAGGAACCTGATACTGTCCACCACAGACATAACAAAGACACACCATACAAGTAGGGAATGATAAATCGAACAGAGAAGGAACCTGATACTGTCCACCACAGACATAACAGACACACCATACAAGCAGGGAATGATAAATCGAACAGAGAAGGAACCTGATACTGTCCTCCACAGACATAACAGACACACCATACAAGCAGGGAATGATAAATCGAACAGAGAAGGTAACTCAAACTGTCCACCACAGACATAACAAAGACACACCATACAAGCAGGAAATGATAAATCGAACAGAGAATGAACCTGATACTGTCCACCACAGACATAACAGACACACCATACAAGCGGGGAATGATAAATCGAACAGAGAAGGAACCTGATACTGTCCTCCACAGACATAACAGACACACACCATACAAGCAGGGAATGATAAATCGAACAGAGAAGGAACCTGATACTGTCCACCACAGACATAACAGACACACCATACAAGCAGGAAATGATAAATCGAACAGAGAAGGAACCTGATACTGTCCACCACAGACATAACAGACACACCATACAAGCGGGAAATGATAAATCGAACAGAGAAGGAACCTGATACTGTACACCACAGAAATAACAGACACACCATACAAGCAGGGAATGATAAATCGAACAGAGAAGGAACCTGATACTGTCCACCACAGACATAACAGACACACCATACAAGCGGGAAATGATAAATCGAACAGAGAAGGAACCTGATACTGTCCACCACAGAAATAACAGACACACCATACAAGCAGGGAATGATAAATCGAACAGAGAAGGAACCTGATACTGTACACCACAGACATAACAAAGACACACCATGCAAGCAGGGAATGATAAATCGAACAGAGAAGGAACCTGATACTGTCCACCACAGAAATAACGGACACACCAAGAAATGAAATAACCACATGTTAAATTACCGAATACAAAACTAAACACTAAACATAACAACGATTTGGTTAAATCTCATAGTAGAATATACTTAAAATATCTTAAAATTGTAAAACCATAAATGTTATCAAGCTAAATGTCTGAAAAAGCAATCTTCTTACTTTTGGTGGAAACCGAATAAGTATTCATATTTGTATAACTTAGCAGTATGAAATATAATCTTCATATCATAACTGGAACATTTGTACCATTGAATGAAAATAATTCTTAGCTTAAAAGTTGATTAAAATGTTTATCGGATCTGATACTTTGGTATCTGAAGAAATAGTGTGCTTACATTAGTGTTAAACATGTCAATAACGACTTCTCTGACATAAACACTATGCTCGACATAGTCATTGTGCTCGACATAGTCATTGTGCTCGACATACTCATTGTGCTCGACATAGTCATTATGCTCGACAAAGTCATTGTGCTCGACATTGTCATTGTGCTCGACATTGTCATTGTGCTCGACAAAGTCATTGTGCTCGACATACTCATTGTGCTCGACATACTCATTGTGCTCGACATAGTCATTGTGCTCGACAAAGTCATTGTGCTCGACATTGTCATTGTGCTCGACAAAGTCATTGTGTTCGACAAAGTCATAGTGCTCGACATAGTCATTGTGCTCGACATTGTCATTGTGCTCGACATAGTCATTGTGCTCGGCATAGTAATTGTGCTCGACATAGTCATTGTGCTCGACATAGTCAATGCGCTCGACATACTCATTGTGCTCGACATTGTCATTGTGCTCGACATAGTCATTGTGCTCGACAAAGTCATTGTGCTCGACATTGTCATTGTGATCGACATAGTCATTGTGCTCGACATAGTCATTGTGCTCGGCATAGTGATTTTGCTCGACCTAGTCATTGTGCTCAACATAGTCATTGTGTTCGACATACTCATTGTGCTCGACATAGTCATTGTGCTCGACATACTCATTGTGCTCGACATGGTCATTGTGCTCGACAAAGTCATTGTGCTCGACATTGTCATTGTGCTCGACATTGTTATTGTGCTCGGCATAGTGATTTTGCTCGACATAGTCATTGTGATCGACATAGTTTTTTGCTCGTAATAATGAGCAGATCACATTCGCTGGGATTTTGAAATTTGCTCGATATAGGTCGGGTACTCGTAATATTGATGCTCGTCTTAACGAAGTTTTACTATAAGGTTCTGTCAGACGTTTAAACTCTAAGTCTTTAAAGCTCGTTGATATTTTACCTCACAGTCTTATCAATAATATTAAACATTCGATAACCTCTGACAAGGTAAATAGGTTTATCTAAAACCTGAAACACTTCCTGATTCCAAACCAGTTCATGACAACCGACTTTGATATAATATTGTTGTTGTCCTTACGAGTTCAAGTTTTAATCTTGATCGAAGATGTGTTTGTAAAGTTCACAATAATATAAGTTAACGATAGGTATAACTCCAACATAGTAACAGTGATATGTGATGTTTTCACGTTAGTGTTGTCAAGTTTATTGTAGTTGTTACAGATATAGAGGATCTATCACGAGTTGTCAATTGATATAAATTTATATTAAACGAGTTTAGGAAAATTTATTAAGCGAGCCTTTGGCGAGCTTGATAATATTTCCTGAACGAGTTTAATATAAATATATCAATTGACAACGAGTGATAGATTCTTTTTATCATATGACACTAAAAACGCAAAATACGCATTGATTTATCGGAAAAACTCTTATACTACACGTGGTACGTTTAACTTTATACGTACTGGCTATACTAACCTGGATACAAGGAAAGTCATGTGATAAAATGCATTACTAATAATTATAGTGCTGGTTTATTAACGTCGTACTGAGTAGCATAGGTAACAGTATCATTGAAAAAAAATTGTAAAAAAAAATACTTGCATTTTCTACAAACCTAAATTTAGAGGAAAACAAATTTTCCAAAATTATTTTTTATCATTTTCATTTTGTTTTAATTTCTTGTTTAATGGACATCTGTAACATGTGCTTGGTATATTACGGAATACCGTTAGGGCCATCGTGGTTGCACATTAAAATCCAGAGGGCGACAATGCGATAGTGCGATAGTACGATGGCGACAATGCGATAATACGATGGCGACAATGCGACAGTACGATGGCGACAATGCGACAACGCGATAGTACGATGGCGACAATGCGATAGTACGATGACGACAATGCGACAACGCGATAGTACGATGGCGACAATGCGATAGTCATATCGTACTGTCGCCATCGTACTATCGCATTGTCGCCATCGTACTATCGCGTTGTCGCCATCGTACTATCGCACTATCGCATTGTCGCCCTCTGGATTTTAATGTGTAACCACGATGGCCCTAACGGTTGTAACATTCTCGCGATGTTTCAATGACATTTTACAGTGACACTATACAATGTATATTCATTATAGGGAATTAGATGGAAAAAGATGCGATATTCGACTTTAAAGGGGATTGCAGATGATCACCCAAATAACTATGTTAAAAGATTTACTCTTAGGTAAAAACATATACGTATAAAGGTTTTTAGCCAAATACATGGTCGTCTAAATGTCACAACAGAGACGGGCGTACTGTCGAAATCAAGTCAAGACAGGATATCCCAGTCTAAAAATATCGTTGGAGATCCCCGGACGGGCACCTTGTCAGGCCACAAAACTCTACGTGTAAGTGTCGCGCATGCACTACTCGGCAGAAGAAATGGCACGTGCTCATGAGATACAATGTACATCGGGTTCAAAAATAGATTGATAGCGTAGCGCTACGGTATAAAATATCGAAGGAAAAAATGAACCAAACCTGAGATACGTTGCGTTTTGCTTAGGTATATTATGTTTCAGTGTTCACATTTTAATGATAATTATACTGTAAGGACGCCTTCTTTTGTTGTTTTTTTCAACAAAAAAAATCATTTTTTAACATTTTGTAATCTGGAGCACAGTCCCTTTAAATTGTGTGCATCTTTTTTATACTGTCATTGAACATATTGCTTGTTAAAGATCATTAGAAAAGACGCGCCGTTTGATGTAACATTATTCGCGTTTTTTTCCCCAGTACCTGTTGGAAATACATGTACAGTACTTCAAATCCGTCATTTGTGAAATATGGAAAGCCACGACTGTCTTACGACGAAACTGTCTGCTTATATGCGGCACATACCTTATTATATGCTTAAGTGTAGGCCTACTGTAACTTGTGCAGTAAATACTTATTTATTTGATGTACATTTTCATTTTTCAATAGAAAGTCCATATGTTGGATGCATACATTCATATTTTGGGATTAAATCATCTTATATGTGGTGGTTTCGCCATTATGAGATGGTTTGCGTATTTCCAGACAATACACCTGTAATGTAGCCTGTGCAGTTCGAAATAACACAATTCAAAGTGTGTGAAAACCAAAAATAATCTAAGGACAGCATACACCATATACAATGTACTAAGCACCGCATGTAATGCTCTGGACATCCAATATAAGGAAACTGTATATGCAGGCAGATTCACTGCATATATATGAAAAGTGGCTCCATCTAGGAAAAAATACGATGTGCGCATGTGTACCGGAAGGCGATAGACGACAATGCGACAGTACGATGGCGACAATGCGACAGTGCAATGGTACGATGGCGACAATGCGATAGTACGATGGCGACAATGCGATAATACGATGACGACAGTACGATAATGCGATAGTACGATGGCGACAATGCGATAGTACGATGGCGACAGTACGATATGACTATCGCATTGTCGCCACCGTACTATCGCGTTGTCGCATTGTCGCCATCGTACTATCGCATTGTCGCCATCGTACTATCGCGTTGTCGCATTGTCGCCATAGTACTGTCGCATTGTCGCCATCGTATTATCGCATTGTCGCCATCGTACTATCGCACTTTCGCATTGTCACCCTCTGGATTTTAATGTGTAACCACGATGGCCCTAACGGTATTCCGTAGTATATGGCCAAAGGCATTTCATAAACCGATTATACCAATAAAACTGTAATACTGTATACCCGTCTCTCGTATTTGCAGACATTTGCCTGAGTATTTGAACCTAAATGCACAGTATATCATTTTACCCATACATATTTATTAGCCAATAATGTTCTGGCCCCAATCTCCCGAAACATCTCAAGTAGAAATCTCATCTCAAATTAAGATTTTAATTTGAGATTAATCTGAAGTTCAAATCCTTTATATTGAATTCAGAATAATGTTTCTGTTGTGTGATGCCAATGTTTATTCCTGTCTCAAATGGAAATTAATGAAAAGACACATGCCGATATTTGGAATGAGATTTAACTCAGATTGAGAATTTTCGGGAGATCGGAGCCTGTTCTCTTCTGTTTATTTGATGGTTTTGAATGTATATATAATACAAAGCTGTCAACCTCCCTATGAAGTAGATGTAAATTTTATAAGTAGAATATAATCGAAGTACTTTCATGATTTACGTGGAGATAAATAATTCACATCGAACGAAACTTCTTTGAAATCTAATTTATTTGGTTTAATCAAACTATATGTTACCTTGATAGTATATTTGATTAAGCTATTTGAGACAAACCATAAATATAACCTCTGTGCTTCTACAGCACAGTTATCAGAACATCTGTATATTTACTTCATATCCATTAACCTTTGTGAGGTCAGAGAAAATCACCTATACATATCGATGGCGTAGAACAAGAAGGTCGTAACTACCAAATCGTTATTTTGAGAAAACACGGAAAAACTGTCTGACATTTACTCTTTACTTTTGGTAAAACAAACTTTTACAACTTCATTTTGGTCAACATGACAAGTTCAGATTTTTATGAAAATGGGCTCAAAAGAAGCGCCTTGTGATGCTTATTCTAAATATGTAAGAATCTTAAAAGGTCGTAAGTGGCACTTAGGTGCTTCTTATTCTAAGCATATCGATATGTTCACTGTGTTTTTTATGTACTTTTCAAGCAGGCAGTAATAACACCATCGCCCTAAGTTTATATATACAGAAGTTTGTTTTGCAAGTTCTTTTTTCCGTTTTAAAATAATTTTATTAAATATTTCTGCAACCACCCGGTTCACCCGCCAATAATACCATAATACCCATAGAACGAGATGTTCGGCAGTATTAAAAGGCAGATAGACTGACTTAATTCAAATAATCTAAGTCTTGCTCTAAATAAAAGAAACAAAGTGACATAAATGTTGAATGTTTTTTGCTGACTATGAGATTTAAGACCAGACGAGCAGCATCTCATACATCACGTGTATATCGTGCATTACCTGCATATCGTGCATCACGTGTATATCGTGCATCACGTGTGTATCGTGCATCACGTGTTTATCGTGCATCACGTGTGTATCGTGCATTACGTGTATATCGTGCACCACGTGTATATCGTGCATCACCTGAAACAGTCAGTCGTGTTCTTCTATATCCTATGTTATGTTGTAAAATTGTGAGTAGATATACCTACAAGTTTGTTCGTATTATTGGCGCCTGATCCGGAATCTTTACATATTATGAGTCGACTATTCTGACTATGTGTGATTGTTGTTTTGTGTGTATTGTGTTTATATTTTCTAGCTATCGTTTACCTGTTGATGGTGTCGTATATAAACACCTTCCAAAAAAGTGTGCTCTCATTGGTCAATATTCATACATCTTCCAAAAAAGTGTGCTCTCATTGGTCAATATTGATACACCTTCCCAAATAGTGTGCTCAAATTGGTCAATATTTTTTCATTTTCCCAAATAGTATTCTCTACTTGGTCAATATTGATACACCTTCCCAAATAGTGTGCTCTAATTGGTTAATTTTGATGCACCTTCCAAAAGCGTGTGCTTTCATTGGTCAATATTGATAAACCTTTCAAAATAGGGTTCACTCATTGGTCAATATTGATAAACCTTTCAAAATAGGGTTCACTCATTGGTCAATATTGATACACCTTCCAAAATAATGTTCACTCATTGGTCAATGTTGATACACTTTCCAAAATACTGAGCTTTCATTGGTCAATATTTATACGCTTTCCATAAAAGTGCTTTTTTTCCTTTTTTGTAAAGTACAGGAATAATGACCATTTTCCGAATTGTCACGTAAAAATATCCCCAAAACAGAGAAAATTAATCGTGAAGTTACTACAATTGTTACAAAACCTGTGGAACTTTTTGTTCCCTTTTCAACAATATATCATATAATATGTCATAAAATAATTATTAAGACATTTGAAGTAGTTTCTCAAAAATAAAATAAACGCTGGTAACATTGGAATGCTATTTTTATTTCAACGAATTATGATAAATAGTACGGGTTGTTCTTGAAATTATATCATTAATAAGGAGTTATAATACAGGGCGATCACGAAGTTATATGCTGAGCGATTTCTTTAGGTCAAAATTGATGATGATTAACCTACTAGATAAAAAATTTCCAAGTACCGTAATTCCAAAATATAGGTAATATTTCATGGAATTATTTATACAGGTTTTATATTGACATCTGTGTTGACAAAGGATACTTGCAAAACCTTGCTAAACACTACCAAAATACCCTTGTCGTCCGGCTTTTGATTAAATAAATTGTTCAAAACATGATACCCTTTATCTTAGGTTATGTTTTGAATTCATATATCAGTCACATGTATGCGTCATTTAAGTACAGTACAATCAAAACATGTCTTTTATCAAAATATCATAGTGTTTTCAAGGACAATTTGTGCGTCACGAACTGTATTCGTCCATGTTTATATTTACAATGTAGGCTAGGGGTTTTGGTACCAACCCTGAGCAAAATATTCCACATTGTGAAAGCTTCAGTCAAACGAATCAATGCTAGTTCGCTTTTATTATTTTTTGATCTGTACCATATTGAAAATCACTCGAATACGAGTTGGAGCGATTGGAGAAACAAGGCATGCACAGCTAATCAAACTACAATAGACTGTCGTCAGCGCCAAAATTGACACACCTTATAAAATATTGAGCTGTCATTGATCAATATTGACACACCTACTGGTATAATGAGCTCTCATTGGTCACTATTGCCACACCAAATGGTATAATGAGCTCTCATTGGTCAATATTGAGCGCTTGGAGAAACCAGACATGCACAGCTAATCAAACCAGACTAGACTGTCGTCAGCTTCAAAATTCGGCCTGAATAGTATAAGTTCAAGGTAGTGAATGTTTGTCTATAACTTTTTTCCATTAAATAATTTTATTTCAACGTAACGAATCTCGCGACTTTGTGTGTAAACCTAGTAGATGTACCTAAATCAGATATATCGATAACACTTATTGTTTAACGGCTGCAAATGAAAATATAGTTCATGTACCTAAATCGGCATTGCAATAACATTCAAAATCCTCATTCGTTTGCAATACATAGCGAACTGTTCTTATTTCCAACCGATGCTGGACTTAAAGTAGCAGCACTTTACAAAAATAGTATTCTGAGTTTTTGCTGTAAATTGTCAAGAGCTGGAACTTCAGATGTGTCTGTTTTGCGACAAAAAATCTCAATTTGAGTTGATATTTCTACCTGAAATGCTTAGAGAGGTCCAGGCCTGGTTTGACCTCAGTTTAGCCATTGAAAATGCTTTAAAAAGTCTCTAGATGACGAAAAAAACCCAGTCATTTCATATAGATTACATATTACACGGGATCGTTAAATTCTTTTCAGAAGTGTTCAAACGTCCCCACGCAGGGTCAATTGAAAACTAGGCATCACTGGCTTAGATATGAATATGGAAAATTGTATATTTTTTTTGTAGAAATGAATTAGGATAAGTATGGATCACTTGCGAAAAGTTTTACTCGGAAAACTAAACCAATCACATGTTTGACCTTCTGCAAACTATTCTAAAATGAGCATTGTACTCAGTTCAACGAATTTCTTGTTTGTTTCAATAAATCAGTATTATAGCCCGCCACATGCTACAACACGTCCAGTGATAACACTATTTAAGTAGGTATTCAATCAGATGTTTTCATATCCAACATGGGTCTCCTCAGAGACGTTATGCAGTCCGGGATTTTTGTTTCGTGTCTGGTACAACTATTGGGCGTAGTTTCCGCAACAGGTAATTGTTGTTTATTGTCTTTTTTCAAATAAAATTAGACTTTTTCATGCTTTAATTGTGCCTGATAACCGCTTAGCTTTTACTAATTTATGTCTTTTTTTAAATTTTGGTTTAAGTCTATATATATATAGTTTATACGTAGATACATTATTTTTAACTAGCATGTGCAACTCAATTGTTTTTATCTGAAATCATTATTTTTATTATTCCATATTGGAATTTGCGTAGATTTATCCATTTCGCTCATGTTTAATCTATACTGGTTGGCCAGTATTTCCTTATGTCACTCAGTTTATTTTTTATCAAATATTTGACAGTAAATTTATATTGATTAAATATCTTTGATCGTTATATCGTTGATTTTATTAGGGTACACTTTTCTTACAGGATGCGGACATTCACCAATGGACATTGTGATGTTGCTGGATTCATCTGAAGGTTCCCAATCCACGTCGTTTGAACAAGAGAAACAGTTTTCCATGTCGCTTATTAATGCTATGTGGGACGGCAGCAATCGATTTGGGATGGTAACATTTGGCAGCAGTCCTTTCACTCAATTCAATCTAGATACTTATAGTTCGATATCAGAAATCCAAATGGCTTTACAGTACCTGTGGCAAACTACTGGAAAGGCAGACATTGGTGAGGCCATTAAATACGCTATTGATCATACATTTGCCGCTGATGTTGGTGGGCGTGTTGTCGCTCCGGATGTGTTGATACTGGTTACCCCTCTTGATATTCGTAATGAAACATCTACAAAGCTTCTTGCCGATCAACTCCAACGCGCTGACATAGAAGTGTATGTCATCATCGCATCGTCAAGTATTGATACATTCTGGTACAAGAAGTTCGTTCCAGTAGACCACATCATTAAGGTCAATAATGGAAATGAATTGTTGACCGTGCATAATTCAGTTAAGGATGCACTTTGCAAAGGTACGTGCAAATTAAATACTTCCAATTTTGTTATATGTTAGTTAATTGCCTGTCATTTTGCTATAATAACTATTTGGATAACTCAAAATAATGATAGCCAACAACCCACTGGTGTCCGTTCAAATTTGTCTTCATTGGTAATTCGTGCTCTTTTAAAGGGCATTTTTCGTTAAAACCAACATTTCTTTACACATTTATATAAATATTCTGAATGTAATGACTGTATATCCGCCCAATCCAAACTGCATGTGCTGTCCGTATATCGCTGGTTGATGATGGGTCAAGACTGATGTATTAAGTAGAATCAGCATCGCAATGCGCTTCTTATGAGCCTATTGTCATGAAAGTCGGAACTTGTCATGTTGACCGAATTGAAGTCGAAACAATAAATTAAGAGTGATTTTCAGGCAGTTTTTTCTGGTTTTCTCAACATATCGATTTTGTACTTACGACCTTTTCATTCTAAACCATCGATATATGAACACATCATTCCTACCTGTTACTTGATTAATGACATTTCGTTCTGACTACATAAACTTCCCGACTTTTATCATTTGCAGTTACATTCTTATTAGTACAAAATGCACGTCAATTGACTAAATTCAGCCGAAAGTTTTGCATGATAATTTCAAAGACGGTAAAGACTCAAATTTCTGTATTAGGACGGACCGCTACCTATGCAAATCAAATGTCTTAACAATTTGGCCAAAAAGACGAACCACATTAGACGCATTAATACTAATTAAGCAATGTTTCACTGTAGGTAGAGGCATACTTGGTCAATGGTCGACATGGTCTGCTTGTGCTTCGTCCTGTGGTGCTAGTATGCATCGTCGATTTAGATCTTGTGAGAAGAGGAATCAGGATGATGCTGATTGTAAAGGAGATTTGTTTGATGAACAACGATGTTATAATGATCCATGTACAGGTAATCCATTGATGGTTGTCCTCATTGTACAGTATTTTAGTTCACGTATTAGATATATTGTTTAAATCACATGTTGGTGGCATTCTCTTTATTACTAGGGTCATTCAATATATAATGCGAACGATAAACTATCTCTAAATAGTATGAAGATAATTCAGCAAAATTTCGCATGTTAAACATTTATAGCATTTTCGTTTTGTTAAGATCTAATAAGGACCGTTATGTCGATGATGATAGCAACGGAGATAGAAGGCATGTCGAAATGATCTAAGTCAGCCAGTTTAACACACAGACGGTGTTTTAACGATTAATAGATCTAGTATATGTTAAAAACTCTTTTCGTTTATAATAATGGCGATCGTTCATAACATAGAACATTAATGCCATGCATAAATAGACTGTTAGGTTTCCCAGGCTACTCAATCCACCTGGTACTTTATATTGTATTGTTCGTATCATAAAAATTATTTGTGAGTTGGCTTTATAGTATTGAATGACTCTCGTATGTATTTTTACTTATGTTCTAAAAGCATTTGATACATCTTTATGCATCAATTGTTCACAACAGCACCTATCGATGGATCTTGGTCAGTGTGGGACACGTGGTCAGGCTGCAGTAAAACCTGTGGGAACGGAACAAAAACTCGTGTAAGAACGTGTACAGCACCTTTCCCAGAAAATGGTGGAAACCAGTGTCATGGAGCAGGGACACAAACACGTGGCTGTTCAGATTTTAGCTGTCCTGGTAAGTATCGTTCACATGCATGTTTGTGTGTGATTCAAAGTGTTTGTTTTTAATTTATCTGTAATATCACGTTACCAAGTTCTATTTAACTTTACATAATGATAATAGTTACATGAACAAGATTGGTAAATCCTTACTGTTCCTAGATTACATATCAGCCTGATAATAATCATATTAAACTATCGCCAGTTTTAACCAAAACATATGAGGTAGTCGGACAGGAGCAAAATATGGGAGCATCATAACACAAAGTTCTACACGGACAATTGCTCCTACAGCCTAACGAAAAAGCCCAAGCCCCGGCTGTAAAAGAGCTGGATAACCTAGTTTCACAAATATATGCAAGAACTCGTTGTTTATATAGTGGAGTTCTATTATTAATCAGAAAGTTGCAAATGTTCGTGTTATTAGAGTCATTTGATGCAAATAATCTGATACATGTACTCGTAGTCAATTGAAATAAATTTATATTGTACTCGTTAAGAATGTTATTTAGCTCGCTAAAAGCTCGTTTACAATAATATTATATCAATTGACAACTGGTGATAGATCCTATTTATATCTTATGCATTGTATGTTACAAACAATAAAACAACGCAATGGTTCTAATGGTTCTTTATAGATTGCAACAAAGCATGTCCACCAGGCAGTAAACTTTCAACAGAATGCGATGTTTGTGAGTGTGCTAATGTGATCGTGTATGGAAATGTCCAAACTATCTCGGGACCGGTGAGAGATGCTGGAGTCTATTTCAAGTCCAGGATGTATTCACCTCTGGTTACAACTGACTACACAGGATTCTTCCGTATCGATGGAATATGTATTCTAAATGAGGAAATACTTGTAAGGAAAGATGGATATTCCGAGGTTAAGGCTACTGCCGAGGTGGTTAATGGTACACATTGGAAAATAAATGTTACTATTGATCAATACGGTAAGTAGCCTATTATTAGTAGATAGACATTCATTAACATGACAATGTAGTGTCATGCTTTCAATATAAAAGGTTACACTCTACAAAGCAGTTAAAGGTGTTAAAACTATGCGAGTATCATTCTGTGATTTTAGTCAGATGTTTTATCTATGTTCCGTGTTGCCGATGCAATGCACTTCCGATGATATTATGTTAGTGAATCAATGTTTAGATTGTCCCACTTGGTAGATTATTGCAAACAGTTTTCTCACATTTGATATGTCCAAATAGTTCTATACGAAATGACAAATAGAGAACGTCTAAACACATGTTTGAATCTTTTAGAAGTTTCAATAAGTCGCAGGCTTTGAATGAGAAGGTCGAAACTACAGAATCTATATTTTGAGAAAACAAGAAATTACTGTCTAACAATCATTCTTTAGTAGTAGAACAAGCTTTGTCAATTTCAACTGCTTTATGATGCAGATTAATTTCAAATATGCGTTAGTCTTATAACCTTCTTATTCTAAGCCAGCGAAGTGTGTATAAGAATTTTGCACAAAGAAAATCACAAATGCTACAATTTGAATCATCGTGTTTTAGAATACATTGAATCCGCAAAAATGGTGTTACATGTTAAAGACATAACAAATTGTATTGTATATTCATAGTTCCACCAATATTCTCCTTCCATCCGGAAGACAAAGCGAGACTTGTGGGTCAAAGTGTTTCTATGTGTTGCCAAGCTGTTGGTTCTCCTCTTCCAACAGTTTATACCTGGTTTGTCTTTAAATCAAATAATTCATTATCGACTTTAATTCATTATTACGGCCCTGCAAAGTTTTTGCAGATGCCCTATAGTAATCACCCTGTCCGTCTGTCCGTCCGTCCGTCCGTCTGTCCGTCCACATTTTTCATGTTATTTTTCTTAATAACTTGCAAACCGTTCAAGGTATCGACTTCAAACTTTAAACCTAAGGTCACAGCAACAATACACTATTGTATGCCAAGTTATGTTACTCCAGCTACAATATTGTAAGAATTATGGCCCTTTGTAAAATTACAATTTTCCTCATTTTTCATCTTTTTTCTACATTACTTCAAAACCGTTACAGATATTCAAATGAAACTTGCTATACATATTGACAGTGACAATACGCACATGTGTAGCAAAGGGGAACAACTCTAGCTTTAATAAATTTTGGCTTGTGCCCCTTTTTCGACTTCAAAACTTTAACATTGGCCATAGTTCAAAAACTTTCCAAGATATTCAAATGAAACTTGCAAAACTTATTGACAATGATAAGGACAGGGCCCTGATCACGACAGTGATGGTTCTAGTTTTATTAGGATATTATGTAGATTTTGTAATTTACTGGAATCCTTGTCGGTATTTGGACTATTTAGTATCAATGGGTGAGTGTTTGTGCTAAATATAGTCTGGTCTAGTTTGCATATCTACGCATGTCAGGTTTCCTCAGGTACCAGCAAAATATTTTCTAAAAGAAGTTTAAAGATGGCTCAACAATAAAAGCGAAGTAACAATGACATGACCTTCGACGGTTGACCAATGCGAACCCACTATGAAAGGGGGTGTGTTTATATTGATCAATGAGAGCTCAACATGCTCGAAACGAATCTAGATAGTTCCAGGTATGTCAGACTGAATAGAACCAGTAACATTTCATTTTAACGGTTCTTATACATGGGATATACAGGGTGTGTGAAATGTAATGCAACATAATATATATGATTTAGACCACGGATTTGCATGTGTTTGTAGGTTTCAAGGACTTCGTTCCCTAGGTAACCGTGGGTCAAATGGAATACTTGCTATACCTAGTGTAACTATTGCAGACAATGGTGTATATTATTGCTCAACAGAGACTAAAGGTGGATCAGAAGTTTCCAAAGAAGCTACGCTAACTGTCAAAGGTAATTACACTCCTTATTTTTGTGTAACTTTTTTTTTTTCAATTGCTGTTATGTTGTAGTACGAAAGAGTTCCACCATGTTTTGAAATAAAATGTTAAAACATTCGGGTTAAAAAGCTCGTCTTTGGCATACTAGTGTAAAGCACTACATTGTACTAGTATATTACATGGATTTCCTTGTATCCTGGTTAGTATAACGAGTACATATAATCTTATACGTAACATGCGTAGTACAACGTTTAAATGACGTCACTTTATCTCCTAAATGACGTCATTGTATGCCGAAAAGGGCGTTATTTTGGCGTCGTTTATATAGCGGAGTCTTTTGTCCAGCTATAAGGTGCTTTTTTCATGTTATTAGAGTCATATGATATAAAGAATATGATACTCGTTGTCAATTGATACTAACTTATGTTAAACTCGTTTAGAAAACAAACCAAAGCTCGCCAAAGGCTCGCTTAATAAAATTTCCCACACTCGTCTAATATAAGTCTATATCAAATGAGTCGTGATAGATGCTCTTTGTTCAATAAGTAATGTTATGTTTGTAGATGCACAGAACGATACATGTTCATCACCAGTGTCTCACTACGAAGATTTGCCTGATGGTTGTTATGTTGCCGACGATTCTACCCACCAACCTTCAATTGATATTGGAACATGTGGCAAAGTCTCTTGTGTATCTAGAGAATTACATGATAATGGGACTTGCTCGGAGTGGTGGGGAAATCATTGCTGTGATCCCGATCATTTTGATTGGGTTCTTATACAATGCAATGGATTTTCCTACAAAACAAAACGGGTAAGGACGTGCCGGTGTAGACTATGTTTTGCTAAGACGATCATAACTGGCAAGGCATACGGAAGATATGAAAACGGTACCGAAACACCCATGAAATTAGGTTCAGTGTCTGCAAATGGTAAAGAAGTAGCCAGAACAAACATGGTCGGTGTATTCACATTCGAAATTCCAAAGTCTGTCGCAAAGCTTGTAGTCAATTTTGATGACAATATTTTCAAGCGATTTCTTCCAACAACGAAGGTTATTCGAATCACACCGGGGTCAAGTACTGCATTGAAAATAGCGTTGTCATTTAAACCTGCTCCAGTGGATTTCCATGCTAAGGATGGGTTGCAGCTAGAAGTTGGAGGAAATAACGGACGTGCTTCTGCTGGACGTATACATATACAGGACAATTCATTACTGACGGCATCAGGTGAACCATACAATGGACCGGCCAAAGCCCTTGTACATTACATGGATCCCAGAAGTCTCAATGATTTTGAAGCTGCAAATGGTGAGTTCACATTTACAGAAGACGGACTGGCATGCCCATTAGAAACATTCGGTGTGTTCAAATCTAAGATCGAAGATGATAAGGGAAACCAACTAAAATCTAACAAACCGCTTAAGTTTGAACTCGATCCTACCGTATATAACATAAGTACAGGTCCTGATGGAGAACCAGACATCGAACTATGGAGTATGGATGACAATTCTGGTACCTGGACACCTGCTGGAAAAATGCGATTCGAACAATCTGCCTCTAGACGTAAACTTCTCGATCTGATGATTGTTGGTGAAGATAGTAATCCTTCAAACGTACCGAAAATAAATTTACTAGATCAGGTTTATCATACAGAAACTAGAGTTACCTACCGTACATATTCAGTAACTGAATACTGGAAGGCTCATAATGGAGATACAAGGAGTAGAGTCGTGTATCGAACAAGACCAAATTACGCAACAGCCAGAATAAAAGACCCACCAAAACCAAAGAGAGGAGCATGTTATATTAGTGTCTCAGTTTTTAAAACATTGAAAGGCGTAGATCGGGATACTGGCGGCACACAAGTCAAGGCTGTTACAAAACATGCTACTGAAGATCGATATTTGGGGGTTGACAAAAACCCTACGAATACAAATGGTCATGTATGCCTGGCCATATTTTGTGACTCAATTGTATATTTATCTGCAGAAACCAAGCAAGCTGCTCAACCTCTTCTGGCCTTTCCTCAACACGATATACCTACTGGTTATGCAGCTTCAAACATTAACAATGGAACAGGTGTTAAATTAACATCATACAATTGGGAGGATATCCCTACACCTAACGGTTCAAGATACAGTCCAGTATATTACTACGAGGATTTAAATCGCTGTAAAAATAACTACAAAACTGACTTTACCTTTAAATTCGCCGAGAGCCAAACTGGAGCACCACAATCAAACTTCATTTATAATAATGTATACGACAATAAACTATCATGGTATCCAAATCCTCCACAGGACCTTACCAGGACGACATGTTTTATGAAAGTCATGATTAAGGTGAGTCCGTAATTTTAAACTTGTCATGACTATTATAGAATGAGGTACTTATCGCACTCGAGCACGATCTGTCCGTTACAAACTGATTTTCGCATTTTATTTAAATGATATGAATATCTTTTTACATAAGTATTACAACTGTGGTTAAAATAACAATTTCAGTTTTGAGAATGTTTCATTTATTATTTATATTCTCGATGCGTTCTATGTGTTTAAATATGGAATACAATGTTACGATGTGATGGGCAAACATCCTATACAATGTTCTTGACAGCGAAAAAACGTCCTTCGTCTGTGGCCAAAACATCGTCCTTGTATTCTGTGAAATAAACATGTTCACTTATACTTTGGCATGCTTGCAATATAACATGATTTTAATCATAGAGCAATTCAATATTCAAATAAATTATTGCATTTATGCATTACGTTGATTAATCTAATTAAGCATGCTATTTGTAGAGTACTGGCGACTATGATCTACGTTTCATCGCTATCAGTCATCAGGGGAGTACAACAGGAGATCAATATGGATCATACAACGTCGGACCAGTTTCTGAACCTACAATGTCCAATACGATCGACAGAGCAGCGTGTATTGAATTCAGATGTCCAGGTCTTGTCAATGATGGAGGGGTTATATCCACTGATGTATCCACGTTCCTTGAGGTCAAAATCAACCCTCCAAAGCCAAAATGTCGAATAAGGTACTAAATACATTCTAGAACTTATCATTCATGGTCGTTTGTCAAACTGACAAGTTAAAGAAATCGCTCAACGTCGGTTTATTAAATTTAAGCCCCCAAAAATATAATGCATTAAAATATATTATCAACGCAGTGTAGCGTAGGGTGGTGTTTAAATGCCGAAAAACCGTTACATGATTAACGGACGGTAAAACAATCTTTTAAACATGTTCGGTAGTTTTTACCAAGCGCCTTTCATCGTAATGTTAATTGTAAGAAATATTTATGTATTCGTTAAACATACAAATGACAAATTAGTGTCTTAAAAAGATAATCTATATTATTGCTATAATATTTCAAGTAATATTTAGTATACTCAACAGAAAGAGAACATCGCACATTAATCATTTACTGTCTTTTCTGTTAGCAAACGAGCGACCGGTGTAGCTATTACGGAGGAAACTGGTGGAAAGGGTTTTACTTTCGAAGCAAAAGCTGGTAATAACTACGGTCCAAGATACGGTATTTACATAGGTACAAGAAACAGGGCAATCATGGAAAGGTTCTGCTTTCAAGGCAAAGATACAGGGACCGTCGATATGGGAATGGATCCAAGTTTGAACACGGCCATAGAATATGACTGCACATAACGTATTCCTGACACTTGGCTGTAGATAACATAAAACTTGTATCTAATCGTGTGTTTGAGAAAATGACTTATTTGTTTTACAAAACATTCCAAACCCATCCGAAGCCCAATGGGGAAAGGTTTATGCAAATTGATCTGAATTTGTTGATCACATATGGATATAAACTATCACTGTTTATAAATAAATGTATAATATATAGTGTGTCTTATAAGATGTTTTACTATGTAATATATTGATGATTCTTTCATTTTCTTCAGGTATATCATATGAAATAAATTCTAGTGTGAATTTTATGAATTTGTCTTAGACTTAGTATGTAGTGTCGTCTTGTGTGTAAAGAAGTTAAGTTACCAAATGTCTAGGGCTTTTGTCAGCTGTTAAGCTCAAGCGCCCTTTGATATTGTAACTTTCCCAGGGCCCAGTATTACAAACAATTCTTCCACTCTTCACTTAGCACTCAAATATTGAATTTAATCATTTTAACGTGTCACAGCTGTTGCGATCAAGAAGTTGTAAATTTGTTAAATAGGTACAAACATAGTATTTTAGGCTTCTGCATAGTGTAATTAAGTGTATTTGTAAGCTTTATGTGTAATTTATTAGTCAGAGTGCAGAGAATCAGAGTGTGGCACTCAGATTCAATAATTATGTTTTTACCTCATAAAATGTATCAGCAGTTATTTTCAACATTCAGATAACAGTTCTATACATTTTCCCCCACCTATATTAGCATTCTAGAACAAATAATAGCTTATTATATGACAAATTTAATATTTGAGCGCTGAGTGCAGAGTGTAAGTATTTGCTCTTATCCCGGGCCCTGGTCATTGGGCTACCTATGGAAACATACATGTGTTTCTCCCTGGTGAAACTTTGTCTCTCCTATGGGTGTGGCAGCCAACATCGATCTGCGGCGCACATGAATAGACACTGTCCTTTGAGGTACCAATTTACACATTGGCGGAGTAGAGCATGTGGGTTATTTGTGCTCAGAGATATTAAGCAGTGGTCAAGACCTGGGTTGAACCCGGTACCTTTCGATCCCGAAGCGCACGCCTTACCACTAGGCTACCGTTTCCTACGTGTACATGGAATACATTCAACAAAGTCAGGTTAATGTAGTTTATACACGCAGTGTCCAGTGTCTATTATACTGATTGTAGATATAGGCTTTGTATTTGTCTAGTCTAGCCCGTTTGTCAGCGCTTGTTTGGTATTTACTTTCAGTAGTTACAATATGATACAGGTGTATCAAAGTCAAAGCGAGCTAGCGTATTATTACGTTCTATACAAACGAACAGACAGCAGAATAAATTGAAACACAAGAAAGGTTATGAGTCACATATACAATAAACCGAACTTACAAATACGATAAAACCTTCGCATATTGTGTATGATACACCTACATACAAAACAACAACATATGATTCGAATTTCAGAAATATCCAGTTTCTATGTCGGGAATCAAACTTACGACATTCCGATTGATAACCCAATATATAATAGTTTATACTAACACACATATTGTTCTAGATACGCCTGATAGATAAGCTAGCTTTTATTGTGGGGAACATAGAGCTAGAAATTTCAAGGACTGTCTGGCGTATCAATGACGATTGCATTTTAGGACAAAGCACGTCTTTTGTGCTCAGTTCAGTTTATAGTGCGCTAAGCGGCATTTGGGGAATCAACTTCATATTCGGTCATATGTTAGCATACTGTTTTATAGAATTTGTAATAACAATAAGTGCATATCAAAAGGTTGTTGACATATACTACACGTTGATGACATATACTACACGTTGATGACATATACTACACGTTGTTGACATATACTACACGTTGATGACATATACTACACGTTGTTGACATATACTACACGTTGATGACATATACTACACGTTGATGACATATACTACACGTTGATGACATATACTACACGTTGATGACATATACTACACGTTGTTGACATATACTACACGTTGATGAAATATACTACACTGTGATGACATATACTACACGTTGTTGGCATATACTACACGTTGATGACATATACTACACGTTGATGACATATACTACACGTTGTTGACATGTACTACACGTTGATGACATATACTACACGTTGTTGACATATACTATACGTTGATGACATATACTACACGTTGTTGACATATACTACACGTTGATGACATATACTACACGTTGTTGACATACTAAGTATACTACACGTTGATGAAATATACTACACTGTGATGAAATATACTACACGTTGTTGACATATACTACACGTTGATGACATATACTAAACGTTGTTGACATATACTACACGTTGATGACATATACTACACGTTGTTGACATATACTACACGTTGTTGACATTTACTATACGTTGTTGACATATACTACACGTTGTTGACATATACTACACGTTGTTGACATATACTACACGTTGTTGACATATACTACACGTTGATGACATATACTATACGTTGTTGACATATACTATACGTTGATGACATATACTATACGTTGTTGACATATACTACACGTTGTTGACATATACTACACGTTGATGACATATACTATACGTTGTTGACATATACTATACGTTGATGACATATACTATACGTTGTTGACATATACTACACGTTGATGACATATACTACACGTTGATGACATATACCACACGTTGATGACATATACTATACGTTGATGACATATACTATACGTTGTTGACATATACTATACGTTGATGACATATACTACATGTTGATGACATATACTACACGTTGTTGACATATACTACACGTTGATGACATATACTACACGTTGTTGACATATACCACACGTTGATGACATATACCACACGTTGATGACATATACTACACGTTGTTGACATATACTACACGTTGATGACATATACTATACGTTGTTGACATATACTATACGTTGATGACATATACTACATGTTGATGACATATACTACACGTTGATGACATATACTACACGTTGATGACATATACTACACGTTGTTGACATACTAAGTATACTACACGTTGATGAAATATACTACACTGTGATGAAATATACTACACGTTGTTGACATATACTACACGTTGTTGACATGTACTACACGTTGGTGACATACTAAGTATACTACACGTTGATGAAATATACTACACGTTGTTGACATAAACTACACGTTGGTGACATATACTACACGTTGTTGACATAAACTACACGTTGATGACATATACTATACGTTGTTGACATATACTACACGTTGATGACATATACTACACGTTGTTGACATATACTACACGTTGTTGACATATACTACACGTTGTTGACATATACTACACGTTGTTGACATATACTACACTGTGATGACATATACTACACGTTGTTGACATATACTACACGTTGATGACATATACTACACGTTGATGACATATACTACACGTTGATGACATATACTACACGTTGATGACATACTGAGTATACTACACGTTGATGACATATACTACACGTTGATGACATATACTACACGTTGTTGACATACTAAGTATACTACACGTTGATGAAATATACTACACGTTGTTGACATATACTATACGTTGATGACATATACTACACGTTGTTGACATACTAAGTATACTACACGTTGATGACATATACTACACGTTGTTGACATATACTACACGTTGATGACATATTATACTACACGTTGTTGACATACTAAGTATACTACACGTTGATGAAATATACTACACGTTGTTGACATATACTATACGTTGATGACATATACTACACGTTGATGACATATACTACACGTTGTTGACATATACTACACGTTGTTGACATATACTACACTGTGATGACATATACTACACGTTGTTGACATATACTACACGTTGATGACATATACTACACGTTGATGACATATACTACACGTTGATAACATATACTACACGTTGATGACATACTAAGTATACTACACGTTGTTGACATATACTACACTGTGATGACATATACTACACTGTGATGACATATACTACACGTTGTTGACATATACTATACGTTGATGACATATACTACACGTTGTTGACATAAACTACACGTTGATGACATATACTATACGTTGTTGACATATACTACACGTTGATGACATATACTACACGTTGTTGACATATACTACACGTTGTTGACATATACTACACTGTGATGACATATACTACACGTTGTTGACATATACTACACGTTGATGACATATACTACACGTTGATGACATATACTACACGTTGATAACATATACTACACGTTGATGACATACTAAGTATACTACACGTTGATGACATATACTACACGTTGATGACATATACTACACGTTGTTGACATACTAAGTATACTACACGTTGATGAAATATACTACACGTTGTTGACATATACTATACGTTGATGACATATACTACACGTTGTTGACATACTAAGTATACTACACGTTGATGACATATACTACACGTTGTTGACATATACTACACGTTGATGACATATACTACACGTTGTTGACATACTAAGTATACTACACTGTGATGACATATACTACACGTTGTTGACATATACTACACGTTGTTGACATATACTACACTGTGATGACATATACTACACTGTGATGACATATACTACACGTTGTTGACATATACTATACGTTGATGACATATACTACACGTTGTTGACATATACTACACTGTGATGACATATACTACACTGTGATGACATATACTACACGTTGTTGACATATACTACACGTTGATGACATATACTACACTGTGATGACATATACTACACTGTGATGACATATACTACACGTTGATGACATATACTACACTGTGATGACATATACTACACTGTGATGACATATACTACACGTTGAAGACATATACTACACTGTGATGACATATACTACACTGTGATGACATATACTACACGTTGTTGACATATACTACACGTTGATGACATATACTACACTGTGATGACATATACTACACTGTGATGACATATACTACACGTTGATGACATATACTACACGTTGATGACATATACTACACTGTGATGACATATACTACACTGTGATGACATATACTACACGTTGTTGACATATACTATACGTTGATGACATATACTACACTGTGATGACATATACTACACTGTGATGACATATACTACACGTTGTTGACATATACTACACTGTGATGACATATACTACACGTTGATGACATATACTACACTGTGATGACATATACTACACTGTGATGACATATACTACACGTTGATGACATATACTACACTGTGATGACATATACTACACGTTGTTGACATATACTACATGTTGTTGACATATACTACACGTTGATGAAATATACTACACGTTGTTGACATATACTATACGTTGATGACATATACTACACGTTGTTGACATATACTACACGTTGATGACATATACTACACGTTGATGACATATACTACACTGTGATGACATATACTACACGTTGTTGACATATACTACACTGTGATGACATATACTACACTGTGATGACATATACTACACGTTGTTGACATATACTATACGTTGTTGACATATACTATACTGTGATGACATATACTACACGTTGTTGACATATACTACACTGTGATGACATATACTACACTGTGATGACATATACTATACGTTGTTGACATATACTACACTGTGATGACATATACTACACTGTGATGACATATACTACACGTTGTTGACATATACTATACGTTGTTGACATATACTATACTGTGATGACATATACTACACGTTGTTGACATATACTACACGTTGATGACATATACTACACGTTGATGACATATAGTACACTGTGATGACATATACTACACGTTGTTGACATATACTACACTGTGATGACATATACTACACTGTGATGACATATACTACACGTTGTTGACATATACTATACGTTGTTGACATATACTATACGTTGATGACATATACTACACGTTGTTGACATATACTACACGTTGATGACATATACTACACTGTGATGACATATACTACACGTTGATGACATATACTACACTGTGATGACATATACTACACTGTGATGACATATACTACACTGTGATGACATATACTATACGTTGTTGACATATACTACACTGTGATGACATATACTACACTGTGATGACATATACTACACGTTGTTGACATATACTATACGTTGTTGACATATACTATACTGTGATGACATATACTACACGTTGTTGACATATACTACACGTTGATGACATATACTACACGTTGATGACATATACTACACTGTGATGACATATACTACACGTTGTTGACATATACTACACTGTGATGACATATACTACACTGTGATGACATATACTACACGTTGTTGACATATACTATACGTTGTTGACATATACTATACGTTGATGACATATACTACACGTTGTTGACATATACTACACGTTGATGACATATACTACACTGTGATGACATATACTACACGTTGATGACATATACTACACTGTGATGACATATACTACACTGTGATGACATATACTACACTGTGATGACATATACTACACGTTGATGTCATATACTACACGTTGATGACATATACTACACTGTGATGACATATACTACACGTTGATGGCATATACTACACGTTGATGGCATATACTACACGTTGATGACATATACTACACGTTGTTGACATATACTACACGTTAATGAAATATACTACACGTTGTTGACATATACTACACGTTGATGACATATACTACACGTTGATGACATATACTACACGTTGATGACATATACTACACGTTGTTGACATATACTACACGTTGATGACATATACTACACGTTGTTGACATATACTACACGTTGTTGACATATACTACACGTTAATGAAATATACTACACTGTGATGACATATACTACACGTTGATGACATATACTACACTGTGATGACATATACTACACGTTGATGACATATACTACACGTTGATGACATATACTACACGTTGATGACATATACTACACGTTGATGACATATACTACACGTTGATGACATATACTACACTGTGATGACATGTACTACACGTTGATGGCATATACTACACGTTGATGGCATATACTACACGTTGATGACATATACTACACGTTGATGACATATACTACACGTTGTTGACATATACTACACGTTGATGACATATACTACACGTTGTTGACATATACTACACGTTGTTGACATATACTACACGTTGTTGACATATACTATACGTTGTTGACATATACTACACGTTGATGACATATACTACACGTTGATGACATATACTACACGTTGTTGACATATACTACACGTTGTTGACATATACTACATGTTGTTGACATATACTACACGTTGATGACATATACTACACGTTGTTGACATATACTATACGTTGATGTCATATACTACACGTTGATGACATATACTACACGTTGATGACATATACTACACGTTGATGACATATACTACACGTTGTTGACATATACTACACGTTGTTGACATATACTACACTGTGATGACATATACTACACGTTGTTGACATATACTACACGTTGTTGACATATACTACACGTTGATGACATATACTATACGTTGTTGAAATATACTACACGTTGATGAAATATACTGCACGTTGTTGAAATATACTACATGTTGATGAAATATACTACACGTTGTTGACATATACTACACGTTGTTGACATATACTACACGTTGATGACATATACTACACGTTAATGAAATATACTACACGTTGTTGAAATATACTACACGTTGATGAAATATACTACACGTTGTTGACATATACTACACGTTGTTGACATATACTATACGTTGTTGACATATATTACACGTTGTTGACATATACTACACGTTGTTGACATATACTACACGTTGATGACATATACTATACGTTGTTGACATAAACTACACGTTGATGACATATATTACACGTTGTTGACATATACTACACGTTGTTGAAATATACTACACGTTGATGACATATACTACACGTTGTTGACATATACTACACGTTGATGACATATACTACACGTTAATGAAATATACTACACGTTGTTGACATATACTACACGTTGTTGACATATACTACACGTTGTTGACATATACTACACGTTGTTGACATATACTACACGTTGTTGACATAAACTACACGTTGTTGACATATACTACACGTTGTTGACATATACTTCACGTTGTTGACATATACTACACGTTGTTGAAATATACTACACGTTGATGACATATACTACACGTTGTTGACATATACTACACGTTGTTGACATATACTACACGTTGTTGACATATACTACACGTTGTTGACATATACTACACGTTGTTGACATATACTACACGTTGTTGACATATACTACACGTTGTTGAAATATACTACACGTTGATGACATATACTACACGTTGTTGACATATACTACACGTTGTTGACATATACTACACGTTGATGACATATACTACACGTTGATGACATATACTATACGTTGACTTCTGCCTTTTCTGTCCGATTTTCTATTATCTTTACAAACATACTTGATTTGATGGTAGCCATCTATTCCAAATGGACAATGAAGATGAATCTTATATTCATTTAAGCACACATTGCGTTATCAATAATATATTCAAACTTTACTATGATTCTAAATACACGTGTCTATTGCTACGCAATGGAAAGCGCAAACACATGTAGCCACATAATGAGCAGCGAAAACCGCAAATGTTAGTATAGATAACAAATAGCAACTGCACACGTTATGATGATTAAACAAAGTCGATTAATTTGAAAATGTTTTAGTAAAGATTCAAAACAAAATTCATCAGTTAAACAACAATCGTATTTTATGGTCTTTTTCACGGAACTTAAATGTATCAAATTGTTTCAAAAGGAACTTAAGTTGGTAAGCGTATTCGAATAGCATTCTGATGAAAGTGGGACAAATGTTTTGAATAACCTTGTGCAAAAACCAGAGCCTTCAATTTCGTCATATTGATATTGATTTTAGGTGCGTATGACCGTCACAACAAACACACTACCTTGTCACGAAAACAGTCATGAACACCTCAAGCTGATATGAGCAAACACCACATTATCCGTTCCCATATGACCTTTCCTAAAACAGCAGACTCCTATCCTAACAACCAATTCTCCAAGATACAGCATTGCATTGCTTGGCGAGGCAAAGTAATTTTCCACTTAATTTTCCCTTTATTGCATATATAACCTACAAGACATTTGGCCGCATTGCATGTTATTCTTGGTTTTTTCACATTTTCCGGTAATTATACATGCATGTTTTTGGAAATAATTCGTCTGATAGTTCCTATTGATGTACCGACCATTGTTAACATTCCAAGTTCACAATACAAATGTACTAGTAATAGATATCGTGAAACCAATGTAACAGAATAATGTAGGCTTCGTCATATTTGGGTGATTTTTAATCTTTGGCGCCAATTTTCCATTATAAAAAGCAGAATTGTTAACTCTGTTAAACAAATATTACTTATGTTCTCCGTAAAAATGCCAATTCATAATTTACCAACACTTGCTTAACATACTGTGGAGTTTGCGTTGAAAAGCCAAAAAAACACCATCTCACAAAATGTTGGTTTAATCTTTGACGCCAATTTTCCATTATAAAAAGCAGTTTCTCTTCTTTGCTCTAACCTCTTATCAAAATTACTTTCTTTTCTATTTACCTTAATTTTGCAGGGAATATTCTTATATATATTATATTTATTACATACCGGTAATGTGGATGTATACCACTACATTAAAAACTTATTTAGTTATTTAGTTAGCATTATGTGATGTTATATAATATAGTTTTAGTAACTACTAACAATGATTTGTTGTAAGGTATGTGTGGGATGACCTCGACCCACACATATCAAATGACGAGGAAAATAATAGTATCTCACACACAAAATTTTTTTTTTTAAAAAGCAGAATTGTTACGAACTCTGTTAAACAAATAATTATTACTTATATTCTCTGTAAAAATGCCAATTCATAATTTACCAATACTTGCTAAACATATTGTGGATTTTGTCTTAAAAAGCCAAAAAACAACATCATCTCACAAAATGTTTGTTTAGGCTCCAAACGAATTACATAAGCATGACATAGTTGTTATTTGTTGTACCTAATGTTCACATTTTCAAACATGTTTGCAAAGAGATATTTATATTGTATTATGCTAATACAGCATAATCCGGTGTTCTTGTTTGTTCAAATATAGGTTGAAGACATCTCTTATATGCACGACTTTGTATGAACTTATCCACTAGACAAGTGTCTCCTAGTACATTTTTTGTTCTTGGGTTAATCAAAGAAAATCAACCATTTCGTACTCAATTTAGCGGTTAAGAAGTAGTCTTATAGGAGTACATACCAACCAACCTAACATGATCGTCATTTCCACGAAAAGGTTTAGATAGCAGGTCAATGCTATATTTAGAACAAAGCGATTGTCAAGGTTAAGCGGGCAGAATATCCAATTTAATCTTTGCAACAATATAATCGCTGGGGATTTTCTTATCAGCAAAAACACTACTCAATTGCAAAGCGACTGTTTGGTGCTTATTGGATTTTCGAAGTCAGTATTTAGTACACAAATGCACCGTGTGTTTTGATGACCCCTGGTGTGATATTAAGACTAAAGATTTGTCCTGTTTAACTGAATATGGACCGTACAATAAACTCAATGACAGACATGGTTAACGCTAAATTCATCGAGAGTCCAAATCATTGACACTTTTGCCCTTTTGAAATTTTAAGATTAGTTGACAGTGTTAAAACCGCCAACTTCACTTACTCAGTCGTAGATTTGTTTTGAAGTGTCAGTCGTTTTTTTTGTTTCTTATTAATTTCTGTTCTGGTGATTGTGGCTTGTAGCATTGGGTCATTATGCATTTTTTGCGACGGGGACCCGGACTTCTTATTTTTGTTGGCTTATGTGTGGGCTTTTATCGGTGTAGTTGTGTTGTGGTGTTACTGTGCGGGCATTTCTCAGTGTAGTTGTGTTGTGGTGTTACTGTGCGGGCATTGCTCAGTGTAGTTGTGTTGTGGTGTTACTAATTTCTGTCCTCGACCGGTTTAGTTGACTCCCTTCCCTATCCGATTTTCTGTTACATGTTTTGTGCTTGCATTTCAAGGAATTGTCTGTTCGAGTGTGAAGCTATTCGTGTCTTTCGTGGTCTACAGTTGTGTTGCACGTTGCATGTTGCATTACCTGTCCGACATGTAAGTATCGCTTTGTTGTCTTCAAGTAAACTTTGCTTGTGCTAAAGTGATTTGAGTTTTTTTGTAATTTGTTATAGGTTAATCATGGTCCAATATTCGTTTACGATCTATAATTGCAAGGTGAATGCATTAAGGAAACAATATAATAATATTCAAGCAGGAAATGTTTATTTACATACAAGAGCACAACATAATACATATAACAAATATTTAGATCAACATTTCAACTATTGCATCGGGGTGCACTACTGTTTCGAAGAAATAGAGTAAGCATGGTTGAAGCTGATTAATAAAATACGGCGTGCACATGACAATAAAGTTCTGGTGCAATATTTCAACAAAGTAAACGTCTGTTTAATGTTTCTATGTAACACACACATGTTGCTAAGCAATATCTACTGTTAGTTACATGTATAAATCACTGCCGGGTTCTTCTCTGGTATCATTCTATTACCCACAGATCCCGTATCTGAACCACTAGAACAGAAATTAGATACTGTATCAGCTCGACCGTTAGCGATATAAACACCATACTTTGGACCATAGTCTTCACTCGGGTCTATAATCAGTCTGAATCCACTGTTACCGGGGGACTGTATAACATTCAATGATGGAGCGGAATAACTGCAACAAGAACAGTACAATATTAACCACAAACTTCATGACTTTAAACATAATATTGTAGTACACAATGTTAAGATTAAACAGCAATAGGTTAACGACATAATGACATAATGACATAACGACATATTCCATAATTTATAGTTTAGATATTAGCATACTATAGTGTGCACAGGATAACAAGAATTTGGTGTTTTTTTAGTACATGTACACTTAACCGAATTTCTAATTGGCCACCCAATGAAATATTATATTATGCGATATATTCAGTCAAGTTTTCTAAAATTGTGGTTATTTTCATTCCATGCACTTATCTATCGATTTCAAGAAATAAATTACGCATGCATGTATAAAATCATCCATGCGGAACAGTTAGTGCAAAATGGCTTACGTGCACGTGGTTCACGTGCCCGACATGTTTGATTTTTGAAATCAGTCAAAATGTATTTTCTGTCTTTTGGCTTAATGAAAGGTGTTAATACTGGCGAGAATAAGTAATACGGGGCGCACTGAGGCCGTTAGAATGACGAGTACCAGCACCAAAATCCAGACATGTCTGGATCTGGATCTGGATAAATACGTTGTAGGGCCTTTCGGCATATACACAACGGCCGAGATATTATTGGCAGTGTCTGGCAGGGGCAGACAATCAATGCAGAAACAGAAGTGAGATACAAGGAATCTGGGTGCGATACCCTAGCTCGTTTCGAATAGATTCCTTGGTTCTTTAACGTGCCCGGTGTTAAGCACCGATACACGCGAGACTACCCCTGGGTTACCAACCAGGATCATCTCTAGTTGGGTGGGAAACACTAAATAGCGTTTCTGAAATGACCAAGTGTCCCGGCCGAGAATCGAACCCGGGACCTCTCGATCAGCAGTCTAGCGTCTTACCACTAGACCACCGTGCCACCACGTTTTGTACGTCAAAACGTCTTTTTGTAAAAGACGATATTTATAATAAGGTGGGGTTATATAATTTATCAGATGATATAATATTTTTCAGGGTGGCGAATTAGAAATTCGTTTAAGTGTATATAATTGATCGTAAGTGTTTATTTAAGTAACTAAGTTTGCAACAGTTAGCCAATCCGGTCAATGTTTGTAAAAAATCGCATTAGGAGCACCAATGATATACAAGTGTAATCAAACGTACTGCAGTGGGCGTTCAATAATTTAGTTGCATAAATCAAACGTACTTCAGCGGGCGTTCAATAATTTAGTTGCATAAATCAAACGTACTGCAGCGGGCGTTCAATAATTTAGTTGCATAAATCAAACGTACTGCAGCAGGCGTTCAATAATTTAGTTGCATAAATCAAATCGAAGAACTGACCGAGTTTCTATCATCTATTTGAACATGTTGACATCTGGAGTCAGAAACTGGGTAATGACATGGTATTGCCTTGTTTGACCACTTGAGATAATCGTTTTGACATATCCTTACTTAGTATGAATCTTTAGGTTGCCTAGCTAATTGGCAGCTGGGACACAGGGAATAGTTTTGTTTGGTTATGTGCTGGCATTGTGCTGTGTATTTGTGTTTCATGATGTGATGTTTTTTTATATATTTTCTGTGTTCGGCTAGTTAAGTTGAGTCCTGCCTTCCCTGTCCGATTGTCTTATATCTTATCACCATATACTGGTTTTAATTAGAGTTAATTTATTGTTACCTGATACGACAGTTTTGTTTCGTTGTCACATACACATCCACGACTGTTGTAGCATAAAAGTCTATTTTTGTTCCGTTGTTGTTGCGACCAGGACATCTGACTTCGATACATGCGCCACGGAATGTTCTATTAGACGAACTTAAATCATAAATAGGACTGACATCGTATGTACCGTACAAAGTGTCCATTCTAGCTGCATTGTTATAACTCTTCGAGATGAAACGCACACTCGGATCTGTTGTCTGCAAATACATGTTAAACAACATATAGTTGATTCAAAGATCTCTGTCACAACCGCGTAAACTAACATTCACCCCGGTCGATTATTAAATGTGTGTCAGGATTGAATTTTACCATCAATAATACACTTAAATGATTAAAAAGCCAATAGTCCTATAGTGTATTGGTTATATTTGCTGCAATTTGCTATTCAGAAATGGAACATTATGGCGGTTTTGACAGACATCTTTGAATCGACAATACCAGTATATATGAATGGAAACAAACACTACAAAACTGCAATAATTGTAAGGATCGGGTGACTTCATTATTAGTTTTTGAAGGTATTTAGTATTTATGAAGTATTATAGCTTGGCTAATTTGACACGAGTCTGACCTTAGGATTAGCATAATATAACAGTCGATTTATTACCTACGATACAACACCGAATGTATGTTTTCATAATCGGGGAGTATCACGAAGACGCTCGAGGTGTAATACAAACACACATATTAAATACCGATATCGCACGATTTGCTTGCGGAAATTAAAATATTTAAAGCAAGAACCTTGTAATATATTCTTGCATAAAGGTCAGATTCAGGTCAAAATAGCCAACAAAGTATATGTTAATACTAAAACATGTACTACTTTATATAATAGCACATGCTTTTCAAGATATAAACACATATTGACAAATAATGAGCGTGAAGTAAACCAAAGACAGTAAAACAAAGCAAAACGTTTTTTCATGGTGTTAGAATCGCGAAAATTTAATATCGCTACTCACGAAAATTCTTATTTTATTGTTCACAATGGGTGCACTTCATGTACTCTGATCAATCAAAATTTATTGACATTCAGAAACTTGTCAGTCAAATTCGAATCGTTTAGGAAATACATACGACCTATCATGGTGGTAAATAGTTTTCAATACATTTGCCTTTTTAATTGTTCGTACAAATAAAATAAAAAATACCTGTATAGCCACTTTGACAAAACAAGCTTTAGCGAATGGTTTATCTGGTGAGACAGGGTACCAAGATTGTATGGAATCATAGTTGTTCTTGTTCACCGTAGTCGTCAATGTTGCCACCATTGAGTAATATGCAAACTGAAATTTGTAGTTTGACTCACTATCTGCCTTGCATACAGCGAGATCCTCATAAACCACAAATGGTCCATAACGTGTCTTTCCATTCTCCGGGACTCCATCTAGATAGTACGACTTTATTTCAACCTCGGTGTCATTCTTTATGTTTTTAGAGTTTCCATACCAGATAGGTAAATCATGCTTATTGCTTGCAATCAGTCTACTGCCGTCTTCTCTACTTTCAGCATATATAAAAACCTTCGAGTCACAGAACACACTTAAACAAACATGTCCATTTTGGTCCGTAGTCTTACTGTCCATACCTTTATATTTAGGACCATTCATATCCTTGGTCACAGCTACAACGTTTGTTCCAGCTCCAGCAGTGTTGTTGTAAGATAGGTCTTCATATACAGACACGCCAACATAGCAAGCGTTATGTTTCACTTGAACCCCTCGAGTGACCAGTCTATCTGCGTAGATAGGAACACTATGATCACAGTTGGTGTATCCAATTATAACTCGTTCATATACGGGATGTTCTTCCATCAGATCTATGTGTGGAATTTCTTTTTGTTCAAACTCTCCAACTAAAACACTATCCAGTAGCTTCCTACGTCCAGGTGTGGATGATGCATCAGAGAATCTCATCTTGGCTGTCTCAATCCAGACACCATTGTTAACATCAAAATCCCACAGGGCTAAGTCTGGACTTCCGTCTTCTGTGGTTGATACGTTGAACAAAGACGCATCCAAGGCAAATGACATTTTCTTTTTCACTTTCAGCTTATTACCGCTAGTGTCTTCGATAGATGTATGAAACATACCAAATGTTTCTAATGGAGCAACAGTACCGTCATTTGTTTTGTAAACAAAGTCACCATTAGATGCTTCAATGTCATTTAACTTTCTAGGATCCATGAAATGTACAAAAGCTTTCGCTTGTCCCTTAAACGGGGTTCCATCTTCTGTAAAAATCGCATTCTCTGGTATCGTTAATCCTCCAGCTGGTGGAAGTTCGGTAGAACCTCCGAGGCTGAGACTTATACCATTTGTGCTGTCAAAATGTACTGGAGCCGGTTGTAGGGGGAGAACGATTGTAACAGAAGTGACGCTATCAGACTGTAAGGAAATAACTTTTGTTGAAGGCACAAACCGCTTAAATACTTCGTCAACAAAATAAACAATCGCTTTATCTTGATCACTCGGCATTTCAAACCTGAAAGCCCCGAGTTCATTCGACACAGCGGCTTGTTTTCCATTGACCATTAGATATCCATAAGCAAATGGTACTTGTGTGCCATTATCGGCCTTTCCAAATGCTTGACCGGAGACGACAGTGTTCATTATACATGTTTGGCACTGGCAAGATGTGATACGTTTAATGGAATAGGAGAATCCTACGCATTGTACTTCAACTTGCTCGCTTGCACCTTCATCACAACAACTCGTGCTCTCTGATCGACCACATGTTTGGTTGTCGCGATAGTCTCTGGAAATACATCTTTGTCGCTGACATCGTCCAGTATCAACAACTGACACGTTGTTTCCGTTTTGAAGAGTGAAACAGTTCGTTGGTAGCTGGTAGGAATTAAACAATGGTCTTGCGCATGCGTCATCGGGATTATCTAAAATTCATGAATTGTTGGGTAGAAATCATAAAATCACAGAGGAATTAAAATATGACTGTGAGTCTACTGTGAGTATTCTTTTAAGTGATGTTGAACTGTGAAAACATACTAATATATGATTCATGAACTTTGAGAGAGTATTTATCTAATTACAATTAATAAAAAGTGATATGTGAATGTTAATTGATTAATATTCAATTATTGAATGAGCAGTCCCACCATCACAAACAAATTGAATTATGACTGTAAGACAAATAATATAATATAGAGTATTACCAACAACACTCAGACTGGCAATATTAGATTTGGTCACCCCAGCTACAGTCTCTACCACACAGTTATAGTGTCCCTCATCTTGTTGTTGTATATTATGTAGAGTTATAGTTGTTGTTGTAATGCTCAGTTCCACATCATCTTTGTACCTATCCAACATATTATTATTGGTACATGTACATTCAAATAAACACTGTACTTACTTCGTACTCAAATTGGAGCATGTTGTTATTTACTGAAACGTTTTTATTACTGAATGAAGACATATTATATAATAGACTATTATTTATTTGTATATTCAGTCCTGAAAGGACTTTTTATAAAACAACAATAATACAACTGATTAAATAGCATGGTGATAAATGGCGAGAAAGTATTCGTACGTGTATTATATGATATCAAATATAAAGAAATATTTATTATGGAATATAACTTAACATAATAACAGAACATTTATAAATTCTACGTATGTGGTATATATGCTCTTTATTTCCACATTATATGGGTGTTCATTTTTTGATAAGATCATTTGCTACAAGTTGGTTTTGGTTTCGATGCAAATTCTGCAAAAAAACTGGGTTTTTTTAAGATTAAGCTTGGAGTATGGAGCTAGAGTATGAGAATGAGAACATATTTATAACCACAATGTGTAGACAGATGGCATCTCTCAACACCTATGGATTGAAGTGTTGTCTTAGTGCACATTTTGAAATATTCAAATATGATCTTCAAAAATGTGTCTTTGTATTTGAATCACATTAGGAAGATGCTGCGTCTCAAACAAACGTATAGATATACTGAACACCAACAAGTTAAGTCATATTGTTTCAATTGAGGTTTAAATAGCTGATTTTTACCAAAACAGTAAAACAAACAGTATGCCATGTGAACAGAGCATAATGCGTGTGAATTGTGCATTAACGTACTATACAGTGTACAAAACTTTAGTCAGAAGGACTTTGTAAGCTATTTTAATTTTGATAAATGGGTGGAATTTCATCCTTTAACCTTTGTTCATATCTACAAGTACCTTTACAAGCTTCAGAATTTTGGGTTTTGACACCCTATGTGTTTAATGGTGTTATTTTGGTGACAAACGTGTTTTGCTGTGATCATTCTTTTTAAAAGGGGTAGTTGTAGAAATTAATAAAGGTTGAGATGAAATGATATTTGATAACGTCCATCCCTTTATGTAAGTTAAAATACCATATTTCCTACTGACTAACATTTTTGTAATCAGTATATAATATTTTACTTACCACTGTACTGACTCGGGTTTTGGGCGACCTTCAGCCTTGCAACATAGTGTTACATCTTGTCCAAGAAGTCGAACAGCACTCATTGGTTGTTTGACAATAATCGGTTTAACTGAAAAACACCATTATGTTTTTATCAAGTGTATAAGAATACAAAACTAACTCCAGTAGTTTCAGACGTTTCGACTATATTTCAAGTCTTCTTCTGGGTACAAATTGTTATGATTATTATTTTTTATGAAATTGTTGTTTTACACAGTTTCCGTATCAGTCTGATTGTGAAACAAACTCTTCAACTTCCATTAGCCAACACACCATGAGGGTATACAAAAAAGAAACTTTGTTTATTACTTTTCTGCGTGCTGAGCACAAGGCAAACCAGCACATTACGAGTCAGCATAAATGAGCGCACACATAAATACTCAACATCTGGGATAAAACTTAATACTAGTACGCGAACTTTATTTGGTAGTTTTTCTTGTCTTTGATCTATTATAGCAAACTATTAAAACAGAACATCTACCAAACAAATATTGTCTCTGTTTTTGTTTGTACGGTAGATCTCTGTACAATATAAACGACTTATCATCGCCTGTCAGTAGAAGCTGTCATGTGATTACGTACGTCATGTTTGATAGACCAATACACTGTGCATTCCAGTTTTAGTGCTCGCTGATTGGTCAATACAAACACACCTCCAGTTCTAGAGCTCACTGATTGGTCAATGCAAACATAACCTCCAGTTCTAGAGCTCACTGATTGGTCAATACAAACACACCCTCCAGTTTTAGAGCTCATTGATTGGTCAATACAAACACACCTCCAGTTCTAGAGCTCACTGATTGATCAATACAAACACACCTCCAGTTCTAGAGCTCACTGATTGGTCAATAAAACTAAACAATAGAATAATACTCATACATACCTAGAGATTTCATTGTAACATTGATGCTCCAATGCAGGTTATCAAGTTGATCTGGTTCAACACGCATCTCCATATAACCTTCCTTACGTAGCAACAATTCCGTCTTGTTGATGCATAGATCCGTCACCATAAACACTCCATCTTCATCTGTTATTGCCAAAGGTCGATAGGGAAGTGATGTTAGATATATTTCAGTACCATTCTGTGGTATATTGCCACTTCCTCGAACTATTCCTTCTAGAACAGCACTCGGACACTCACATATATCACAGTCCTTGGAGAGACGTGTTCCTGCAGGACATGTTGCTGCACAATCTACAATATATAAAACACAATAGTAAACAATGAATTATGTTTAAATTACGAACCTCAGCAAAGATCAAATTGCCATTTATACATTTATGAGTGGAGAAGATGCGATTTCGCATACAGGCTTGGTCCCGTTTGATATTGAATTAATGTTGTGTAAACACATCACTTTTGCAGAAATTAAGAACGGATAATTTAAATACCCTTTACAAAAAGTTTGGTTTTACAAAATTGTAGTGTTTGCATCACACAGAAAAAGTCGTAAGTACTGTATCTTTCATCTCTACTGTTGTTTTTGCTTGTATAAGGAACACTGTTTATCGCTGGTTTAGAATAAGAAGGTATTTGAAATATTATCATAAGGCGCTTATTACGAGCCTATTTTCATGAAAATTTGAACTTGTCATGTGGACCAAACTGAAGTTGAAAAGTTGTTTACCGTAAGTAAAGAGTGACTGTCAGACAGTTGTTGTTCTTGTTTTCTCAAAATATTGATTTTGTAGTTACGACCTTCTCATTCTAAGCCAGCGATATAGCGTTAGCTTATCATTGTATATGCAATTTCATTATCTAACATTGTAAATAAGCCTTGTATCAAAGGTAGTTGATAAAAGTTACTAAATATCGCTACCGAAAACAACTTCTACATAATTTCACGCCAGCTCAAATTTTCTAAAGAATTTTATAATTACCTGGACATTTCCATTGCGAACAGTTGTGTGTTTGAACATTTGCTCCAGGGCATGGTAGACCACCGTTGATTGGCGTAGGAGCTGAGCAGAGACGTGTTCGTGTTCTTTGTCCTGATCCACATGTTTTAGAACACGTAGTCCAATCATTCCAGTACGTCCATCCTCCGTTAACAGGATCTGACAAAATAAAGAAGACATGTACCTCTAACACTATTCTGACTATTCATACTAATTATATGATAACAAATGACGGAGTCATGACACTATGCCAAACATTGAGGCGATGAAACCATTATTGTATACTAGATCAATACTTTATCTATATGAGTTGAGAACACTATGCTCTTGCCAATTTGTATACCTTGATGATCATTTTAGACCCGTTCTCTTGATTTTCACAATCGTATCGTATAATTGTTGTTCTGATACTGTACTAGCATATTGTTAATTTGTAAGCTAACGTTTAATTATGCATCAGTTCATTTACCCACGTTAATGCCTATTAACGGCATGATTAAGCACGTGGATCGATATAACCTGACATGTCAGATATATATATATTGTTATCTTCATACATTCGTATATCTCCATACGAATCTACCTTCAGAACATGTTAAGGACATCCACTCACTACTAACTGACGTCTGTGCTTCCCTTTTGCTGTAGTATTTTACGTAGATAAACGATATGAACCTTTCTATAAGAAGTTTCCTACCTGTACAATCTCTAAGCAAACATGGTGTCTCGTCGACTGTATCGCCAACACATTCATCTGCTGTAAGTCTTCTCTGACATTCTCTAAATCTACGCCTTGCACCTCTACCACATGTTGTACTACATGCTGACCATCCACTCCAAGGTTTCAATACACCATGTGCTGTAAGTATGAGTTATACATATATACTAGATATAATACTCTCTAAATCTACGCCTTGTACCTCTACCACATGTTGTACTACATGCTGACCATTCACTCCAAGGTTTCAATACACCATGTGCTGTAAGTATGAGTTATACATATATACTAGATATAATACTCTCTAAATCTACGCCTTGCACCTCTACCACATGTTGTACTACATGCTGACCATTCACTCCAAGGTTTCAATACACCATGTGCTGTAAGTATGCGTTATACATATATACTAGATATAATACTCTCTAAATCTACGCCTTGTACCTCTACCACATGTTATACTGCATGCTGACCATCCACTCAAAGGTTTCAATACACCATGAGCTGTAAGTATGAGTTATACATACATACTTGATGTATATATATTGGATGCATTATAACTAAGTGGTAAGGAAACAAAATGCATACTGAACACTTAATAAGAACGATATATACAACTTCCTACATCATTTGTAATGTTATGATCAAGTATGTAAGCCGGACATCAATAACAAAAAACTTGCATCGATATCCAACTGTACAAGGAGGAGGAGCTCCTAGAGCTTCCATTACGGGTGCAAGAGGTCTTGGTTTGGACTCCAGGCTACGACAAACCATTGAACTAGTCGTTATAAAAGAATGGTGTTGCGGTGTACTCAACCAAAATATGTTAGAAGCAAATACACAAACTATCTTTTATATAGAAAGTTCATACCACGCATTTATAAGATTAAATTAATTCTCTTTGATTACTACATGATGTGGTAACTAAATAGGCCATAGTTTACTAGAGGAAGTATATGAACATAAAACAAACATGCAGACCAGCCAACTGACCTTTACATAGAATCTTCATTACTTCTTCAGCGTCGTTGGTAAGAGATGCATTGCTTGGTGTCGGTAGAAAATGAATGTTTGGTATGGGTTCAGAATGACCTTGACCATTGCTAAGCAAAACCATTTCAATCATGTTCTGCTGTAACAATTTGCTGATGTTTTGTAATTGTTGAGTAGTCATATCTGATGACAGCGATATAGCGAGAACAATGTTAGGTACATTTGGTCTGTCACCGTCAGATTTTCTAAACCCATTTTCAATGGTGTATGTAATGGCGGTTTGGATATCTCCCATGCCTGTTGTAGACCACATGTAATCTATGGCCATCGTGATATCATTGATCGACTGATAGGAATTTAAATGAAACTGATTAAAAGCCTGACTGCCAAACGTCACCAGACCAAATCTGTTTTCCTGATCCATCAGGTTGTTGATTACTGTCTTCACTAACTCTTTTTCTACTGGTATTATGGCTTTGTTGACATTATCAGACGTATCTAGAACCATCACAATGTCCAGTGGCGAATTTGGACACGCTGAAATAAGGCAAACGCAAGGATATACATGTATTTAAGAAATAAAGTATGAAAACCGTAGTTTACCGGCTGATATACAATCGTTCTGGCGCGTTGGAATTAATAAAAAAGGTCGTAAGACTGAGTGGCTAATGCAACGCGTCAGATCGAAAAAAACACATTGTGCATTTAAAGGTAAACTGCGGCTTTCGAATATTGTATTTCGATTCTAACTGGATTTAACTGCGCATTTATATATCGAGTCAGTGTTATTGTACGAGAGTATGTTGTAGCTATTCGGGGCTGTTGGTGTCTGGGGGTGGGTAGATGTGACATTGAGGAACATCGGACACCGGTGGGAAACACTTAACCGTCTAACTTGACATAGTTGAATATATCCTTCTCTTCAGTCAGCGCCGCTCTCCACTCCACAGTGTGTACTCGCCGCCCAGACATTGTGCAGATAAAAAACATCGCCATTTATGCACCATGTTTTGCAACGTGTATGCAAGATATATACTTATTTATAAAAATAAAATTTTAGAAAACCTTCAAATTTTTCAAGGCATTACATTTTTAACACAATTTGAAAACAAACCATTCATTCTTACCTCGTTGTCCGTACACAAACTGTTGTCCACAAGTTGCTACAGAAATCAACAGAATCCATAACGTCCAATCCATTATTCCTATGTTTATATTTGTATTAAAGTTTTGATATGATATAAAACATCTAAATATCAAACCAGGTTGTGAGGCATGTTATCTTGAGCGCAGATATCGTCTCCTTTACCGTTTACAAAACTTGATAATGTTGCACATATGTCCTAATCAGTAATACCCGCTCACCCGGGCAAATCAATAACAAGCCCTGTCTCAATTATTTTCATTCAAAACTTCCTGAATTTTGTTACTGATTATTGGACACAGTCCTTATCACGAACCCCTGGAGATATTTAAATATACAGCCCAGAATATCTCTGGCTTAGAACGAGAAGGTCGTAAGTACCAAATCAATAGTTTGAGAAAACAAGAAAACACTTTTGGTCAGACAAGGAGTTTCAACATCAGTTTGGTCAACATGACAAGTTCAACTCATAGGAAGCGCCTTGTGATGCTGGTTTTGAATGTGTCTTATAAAGTCGTAAGTAGTAGTTACGACCTTCTCATTCTAAGCTAGCGATATAGATATTACATAGTTCTACATTGTCAATTTAGCACAATTCGTATCAATTTATTGTAGGCCACAGTTATGTGTAGCCTCCGTGTGGTCTAGTATCGATATAACATGATATAGCATGATATAACAAAAATCAACAGATGATATATGAAAACATTGCCATGGTATTTGTTATTGAAGTCTAGTATTGAATATACTATCAACATGCTACGACGACAAGAATTGCCTTGATATTTAACATTTAAAGAGGCGTTCCCTATAACTTTGATCGTATAAATCGATTTCGGAATAGTATACATTAAATGAGAATCATTATTGCTTAAACTCCTCAAATCTTCAACAAAAGGCTCCCACCAATTACCGAGAAAAAATGAAAATATACGTATTGCCTTAACGAGCCAAAATAGGCACGAGTTGTTTCCCTCTGACCGTAAAAAAATAAATCGCTGGAAACGATAAATTATTATTGGTGATTTGTTGAATATATTTTTGACATTATAGAGACACATTTGCGCACCATTTCTTCTGACAAATTATGATAATTGAGTGCTTTGTACATTTAGCTCATTTAATGTGATAGTCGAGAAAATATGCTAGTTATAGGAAGTGCCTCTTTAAGTATTTAAGTAAGCTCTTTTATCTACATTATTCCTATTACTGGTCAATATATTTTTTTTGAAAATATATACTTGTAAACGATTATATTTCATATTATTAATATCAACTCTGCTACATTTGATATGAACTTAAGCATTGCCTATTTTGCGGATTTATTTTTAAAACTAAAGAATAAAATATCAATTAAAACCGCAATCTCATAATCATTCAATCGGTCCGCTGAACAAACGCATGTTACTTTACCCACATTTATTAAGTAAATTATTTCATTGTCTGCTATGTACATATGCATTTCTGATTTTCGAGTACTGCACTTTATCAATGCATTCCAACGTTGACTGTTTATTTTAATTTTGTACAAATATATTTCAGGTCGGCTGTGAAACAAGTTTTTCCAACTTGGAGTAGTGATTACTAAGTTCGACACATGAGTCCTGATTTTACCCGTCTACACAAGGTTATGCGAGTTGACTAGGTTGATAATATAAATATCACATGTACCCAAATCAGGTGATATATCAAATAACATTATAAAGTTATAAATTGCTTCGTATTTGACAACATTAATTCATGTATCAGATATTTGGTAAAATACAAGGACCAAAATAGCAGACAAATCACTCATATTATGTTTACAAACACTTTGTATTATTTTATTCTTTAAACGTTCAAACTCTTAAATGGAGTACAGGTAGGGGCTACATGTGAACTGATCATGTCATTGTTTACGTTTGAAATAGGAATATATGGTTCTATCAAACCCAACGACAGATTCAATTTGATTCGCGGATCTATCAGTGCTTTATGTATTCAAATCTTTATCATTCCTTTAAATGTAATGTATGTTATGACAACACAAACAGATACGATATCGCCATGACCCTACAAGGGTAACACGCTTATTTATTTGGCCTTCATGCAGACATATGTCAAGGACGATTTTTGTCGTTCAGGGGAAGCACAAATGACCATGGAATAATTGGATAAGTGTCAAAGGATTATATTTATCAAAGTAGACTGAAGTTAACTAGGTGAGAATCAGGAAGTGTTTCGTAGTTTAGATAAAACAAAATATCCCGTAGTGTAAGACATAACGTTATCACGTTGCCATGTTCACCAAATACACTAATATAAGTACATAAATCATTGATACCAAGTTTCAAATTTTATTAGCAAATAAACGAAACATAAACAAATAATGCACAGACAGGATCATGAATAACCAGCTATATCTGATAACATATCAACAGGACGTCCTAGTTGTTCTGAAAATATCTTATTTAAGCGATTTGAACAATGAGTAATTGTACAATGACTTAAACACTGATACTTGGAGAATTGAACAGGAAGTCTGTCAACGGATACGCGTTTTCTTATCACACATGTACTGCACAATCACAATAGACAGACGCATGGCAGAAAGTAAAATAATGTAGTCTACACCCCTTGTCAAAAAGGAACAAATCGTATATCGGTGTTTGTTGAGGTCACCCCTTGTTGGCCAACATTTATGGTTGTATTATGCAGTGTGTGGAACTGTGGGTTACAATATTGTCGTGGACGTTATGGTCTACTAAGGTCACTTGGTCATTAGGTAATTTGTCACGGAATTTGTAAGGTCACTGGAAATGGCAGTCTGACACGTGTTTGTGATCTGTTCGATGGGGGGCATTGCTTTATGGCTGGATTTCGCGGTTTTAGTATGGTGATTTTACCTAGGTCAGGTCACAGTGACGCCTCATTTGTTCGCTTAAGATCGCCGTTTCGGCATATATGCTATTCTACTCTTTTGCAGCGGGGACTTTAGGAACTAGGTCGGGTCGTGGCCACAGGCACATGGTATCATCGATTTAATAAACTTGCATGAAAAAAGAACATAGAAATAGTAAATACAACAAGGTAGCTCAGCAGTCATGATCTCAACCAACGGAAGTGTACAATCCTAATATTGATTTACCGGTACCCTGACTGCGCGCTCCAATACGCTTACGCGCTGGGCACCAAGTATTTGAACAATATTTAAATCGAGAACATCTTCGTTGGAATAGTTTCAAGATGGTGTAGAATAAATAAGAACACTGAAGGTGTTTTAGCCTTAAGTGAAACAATGGTAAACCATCAATAGCACTAAACCCATTCGTTTTCTGTGGGTTTCTTATTTCGCTTGCCTAACTATACTGCTATGATGTCTGATTAAATAGCCTAAACCTCTCTTTCTGTACTCTATCGGATTTATCAAATTGTACATCATGGCCGTAACGTTGAACTCCCATCTTTGACTCCTTTCTGAAAGGTAGAAAATAACCATTTTACAAACGTTTGTACATGTAATATTTGATTTGAAAACAGAATATTCAAACATCCATCGGAACACAACACCTGTATACATGTAAGTATGAGTGTCAATAAAACGTGGAACTAATGTTGGTTATAGTAAATAATAATGACATGTAGTTATTTAATATATGCCCCAGGGATTTCCCTGATGTAGCTTTTCTGGGTCCCTGACACAACTTTGTAGCTTGGGACCCTCATTTTTGCTTTACTGTTCATCCTTGGGACCCTGAATCGGATCCCTCAATAGACATTTTCGTTTCACCTAGAACGTTTTTTTCTGTCTTCCTATTTATTGCACTTAGTCTTGTGGTGCATTGAGCAATCTGAATTTGCTGTTTTATTTATTTATAAACTTGATACTCACTGTAATTATGAACTTGAAATGCATTACCGTTTATGAATGGACCCTCAAAATTTCTCAGGGACTCCCTAAATATAAACCTTCAAGGTCATGTGACCCTCATATGAAAATTATTAGGGAAAACCCTGTACGACCAACATCATCTTACGTTTAAAACATGTTTGTCTGGTCTACATTAGACTATATTTTATAAACACAGACTACATTTAAAACATGTTTGTCTGGTCTACATTAGACTATATTTCATAAACACAGACTACATAATAAAAGTTATCATGGGAAACAAATGAACACACTATCCAATCAAGTGAGTTGAGAGATAATGGTTAGGACGAGTTACAAATAAAAAATAAAAATGAACATAGCTTAGAAAGCAAAGTGGTAAAGAGGGGAGTAAACCACAAACAATCTTGACTTATAATAAAGTATGTAAACTTCTGCAAAGTTCCGGTACATACTGACTTATGATAAAGTATGTAAACTTCTGCAAAGTTCCGGTACAGACTGACTTATGATAAAGTATGTAAACTTCTGCATAGTTCTGTCACATACTGACTTATGATAAAGTATGTAAACTTCTGCATAGTTCTGTCACATACTGACTTATGATAAAGTATGTAAACTTCTGCAAAGTTCCGGTACAGACTGACTTATGATAAAGTATGTAAACTTCTGCAAAGTTCCGGTACAGACTGACTTATGATAAAGTATGTAAACTTCTGCATAGTTCTGTCACATACTGACTTATGATAAAGTATGTAAATTTCTGCATAGTTCTGTCACATACTGACTTATGATAAAGTATGTAAACTTCTGCATAGTTCTGTTACATACTGACTTATGATAAAGTATGTAAATTTCTGCATAGTTCTGTCACATACTGACTTATGATAAAGTATGTAAACTTCTGCATAGTTCTGTTACATACTGACTTATGATAAAGTATGTAAATTTCTGCATAGTTCTGTCACATACTGACTTATGATAAAGTATGTAAACTTCTGCATAGTTCCGGTACAGACTGACTTATGATAAAGTATGTAAACTTCTGCATAGCTCTGTTACATACTGACTTATGATAAAGTATGTAAACTTCTGCAAAGTTCCGGTACAGACTGACTTATGATAAAGTATGTAAACTTCTGCAAAGTTCCGGTACAGACTGACTTATGATAAAGTATGTAAACTTCTGCATAGTTCTGTCACATACTGACTTATGATAAAGTATGTAAACTTCTGCATAGTTCCGGTACAGACTGACTTATGATAAAGTATGTAAACTTCTGCAAAGTTCCGGTACAGACTGACTTATGATAAAGTATGTAAACTTCTGCAAAGTTCCGGTACAGACTGACTTATGATAAAGTATGTAAACTTCTGCAAAGTTCCGGTACAGACTGACTTATGATAAAGTATGTAAACTTCTGCAAAGTTCCGGTACAGACTGACTTATGATAAAGTATGTAAACTTCTGCATAGTTCTGTCACATACTGACTTATGATAAAGTATGTAAACTTCTGCATAGTTCTGTTACATACTGACTTATGATAAAGTATGTAAACTTCTGCATAGTTCTGTAACATACTGACTTATGATAAAGTATGTAAACTTCTGCATAGTTCTGTAACATACTGACTTATGATAAAGTATGTAAATTTCTGCATAGTTCTGTCACATACTGACTTATGATAAAGTATGTAAACTTCTGCATAGTTCTGTTACATACTGACTTATGATAAAGTATGTAAACTTCTGCATAGTTCTGTAACATACTGACTTATGATAAAGTATGTAAACTTCTGCATAGTTCTGTTACATACTGACTTATGATAAAGTATGTAAATTTCTGCATAGTTCTGTCACATACTGACTTATGATAAAGTATGTAAACTTCTGCATAGTTCTGTTACAAACTGATACTTGCATTACTTCCTACGCTTACCTCAGGCTGTGCACTTTATATAAAATTGTGGCAGCTATAATAACAGCTACAATAAACGCCGGTACACCGACTGCAACAGGAACTATCCAGTTACTTCTACGGTCTGAATTGCCTGTATCATTCCCATCTCCTGAGGTCACTTGATCAACACCACCATTGACAGTCGTATGGTCAACATTTCCACTTACAGTCGTGTGGTCGACATTTCCACTTACAGTCGTGTGGTCAACATCTCCACTTACAGTCGTGCGGTCAACATCTCCACTAACAGTCGTTTGGTCAACATCTCCACTAACAGTCGTGCGGTCAACATCTCCACTAACAGTCGTTTGGTCAACATCTCCACTAACAGTCGTGCGGTCAACATCTCCACTAACAGTCGTGCGGTCAACATCTCCACTAACAGTCGTTTGGTCAACATCTCCACTAACAGTCGTGCGGTCAACATCTCCACTAACAGTCGTTTGGTCAACATCTCCACTTACAGTCGTGCGGTCAACATCTCCACTAACAGTCGTTTGGTCAACATCTCCACTAACAGTCGTGCGGTCAACATCTCCACTAACAGTCGTGCGGTCAACATCTCCACTTACAGTCGTGTGGTCAACATCTCCACTTACAGTCGTATGGTCAACATCTCCACTAACAGTCGTGTGTTCAACATCTCCACTAACAGTTGTGCGGTCAACATTTCCACTAACAGTCGTATGGTCAACATCAGGGGGAGAATCTAAAAAATAAAAGTTTCAATAAAAGGTGTACACATTGGCAGGAGCAGGGGCCAGGGAGCCAGGGTGCTGGTGTGTATGCATTTAGCAAGTTTATTAATTGCTTGGTTTGAGATGGCGGTATCCATGTTAGCTTGGTAACATTTTGTAGGCAAGTGGCACAAATGATTAAAAACAAATAACAATGATTTGGTATCACGAAAACACACACATATATATAAGTGTAAAGTGATAGTCATCTAAAACAACAATGCTATTACATAATCAACATTTTCTATTATTTCTCCCTATACTCTTCAATGACTCATTTGTTAGCAGGATTCTGAGCATAACTAATGCAATTTGATGATTGTGGACGTGTGCATCTTTCAGAATTACGAAACTACATGTAAATATGTAGCTGATATATTCTAATCGTGAATTAAAATACACCCAGGGGATTAACCCATTATTTAACTCTCCATTATTTTTCAGGAATGGAGAGTTTTCTTAACAATAACTCTCCATTATTTTGTATACACATTTAATGCAATGTGTATACAAAATAATGGAGAGTTATTGTTAAGAAAACTCTCCATGCCTGAAAAAAACATAACACACATATAAAAAAATGGCCGCTCAATCACCCTTTGACATTAACTATCCCTAGTCATTGGGCTACCTAATGAAACATTCGAGTCTCACTGGGGAGACTGTTTCTCTCTTCTGGGCGTGGCAGCCAACATCGATCTGGTAGACACTGCCATCACAAGTATGTATACCAATTTTTGAGTACATTAATTAATACTTTCATTTACTTATAAATGAATGTGCAAATGCAGCACTAGGCTTAATAAAAACATGTTAAAAACTTTGCAGTTATATCCATCAAGTTTCTTATCAATTATAAATATCCATGTATAGTTTATAAACGGAAATATATCCTCTGACTGATACATTAATATTCTTTATAATGTCCACCGTGTTATAACATCAAGTGACACAGGGTAAATGACCATTGCATGCTCGTGTAAAACATAACGCACAGCGCATGTTTGCATGGACTACACACCATTATTTAAGTAATGGAGAGTTATTGTATTAGTTCACTGGTTTCATGAAAAAAGCATGATCTTCTCGCTCAGACATGTTCATATTTTTAATCTTATATTTATAAGAGGTACATAAGGGGTGACTTTTGTTGGAAAAATGCATTTTCTTTCAATTTTGACATATACAGCATCTTTTCAGAAAATCAAACATACATTTGACAGTATTGGTGTATTTTAAGTCAGAGAAAATCCGCGTATCTGTCCATTCCTGAGAAATAATGAATACTCGGTCGCTTCGGGGCCTCGACTCCATTATTTCTCAGGAATGGACAGTTACTTGGACTTTCTCCTTAACATAATGCCTAATTTAATGAAAAGAACTCTACAAGCTCAGAGTCATTTGCATAAATTATTGTTAAATAATATATAATCTAACACTTCTTTTGACAACAATGGACTTCTCATTGGTCAAAATTGACACACATTCAGAAAAAATGAGTTCCCATTTGTCAATATTGACATACCTTCTGGCAAAGTGAGCTCTCATTGGTCAATATTGACACACCTTCTGGCAAAGTGAGCTCTCATTGGTCAATATTGACACACCTTCAGAAAAAGTGAGCTATCATTGGTCAATATTGACACACCTTCAGAAATAGTAAGTTCTTATTGGTCATTTTATATGTAGACACACTGCCAAGCACAGTGAGCTCTCATTGGTCAACACAAATGAAGAAATATTGATCAACTTACCGAAACAATAATTCACACATGATGGTGTAGGCACAAAAAGATAAACCATGAAATCGGTGCAGTTCTTCATTTTGATCATATTTGCAGAATAGCAACATGATGTTTCCATATGAATACAAACTTTAGTCAATCGTTCACCTTCGTCTACAGTCGGAAATGTGTCTGCAAAGTAGAAATAGTATTTTGACAGAATTGCCTCAGTCAATGTTCAACAAAATATGTGTAAATTGTGTTCATATTTAGACATTAAATTTGTTCCCATAATTAACAAGAAAAGAAACACATGTTGCACATTGGTATAATCTCAATGATGTTCAGCAATGTACACACATCGATGGCTTAGAAAAAGAAGGTCGTAACTACAAAAGCGATATATTGAGAAAACAAGAGAAAACTGTCCGTAATTTACTCTTTACCTATGGGAAAACACGTTTTTAAAACTTCATTTTGGGCAACATGACATTTTCAGATTTTCATAAAATAGGCTCATAAGAAGTGCCTTGTGATGCTTAAATAAATTCTAAATATGTATGAATCTTAAAAGGTCGTAAGTGGCACGTACGACCTTCTAATTCTAAGCCATCGACATGTACATACACTAAAACAATACAGGATCATCGTATAGTTAAAAGTAGTAAAATAGGTATGGGGCATTTAAATCAATTCAAGCATTGATTTAAAAAATGTATTTCACATACAATGAAAATTCGATGCCAATACACAATTTCTAATTGGCCACCATAAAATATTATATCGTCTGATATATTATATCAATAAATCTTAGGCTGTGTTTTTTGTTCATTCCACGCAATAATTTATCGATTTCCAGAAAGAAATGGCGTATTCATGTACAAAATCATCCATGCGTAACGATTGGTGCGGAATTGCTTTTTTGCATGTTGGCCTCGTGCACAACTTGGAATAGTATAGTATTTAGTATGAATTTGTTCCCTGTTGATTGACTTTTCTTAAATCATTATGATTTGTGAGAATGAGTCATGTGGAACGCGATCATGACGTCAGATGCATGCATACATTGAACGAATTTCTCATTGGCCACGTGTTTTTATAGATTAGTTTTTAAAAAAAATGCTTTTAGAAGAATACGAATAATCGAATCCCCGATACTGTCCTATTTCGTTGATAGAAAATCTCGCAGTTATTCGAGCTAAACCCCGCGTTATTATAAAAATCGCTGTTTTCAAAATGACGTTTTTGCGTATATGTCTGGATTTTGGTCCTGGTACTCATCATTCTGATGACCTCAGCGCGCCCGTTATTACTTATTCTCGCCAGTATCAATGCCTTTCATTAATCCAATCGACAGAGAATACATTTTGTCTTATTTCAAAAATCAAACATGTCGGGCACGTGAACCACGTGCACGTGAGCCATTTTGCACTGAGTCTCACAGTTCCGAATGGATGATTTTATACATGCACGCGTAATTTATTTCTTGAAATCGATAAATAAGTTCATGGAATGAAAATAACCACTCATTGGGTGGCCAATTAGAAATTCGTTTAAGTGTAGAGATGTGCACATCCCGACCTATATGGATGTCCATAAATTTCAAGCGTTCAAAACCGAGTGATTATTTCAAATTAATTTGGATATAATATAAAGTAGATGAATTTGGTCTAGTGTATTGATGGTAAATCAAGTAGTAGTCATACATACCTGAGAAAACCCCTTGTACATTTACCATTAAAAGATATAGAACCTCACATCCGTATAGGTGTGCACATCTCTAATATTACTACAATATCGACGTACTTCCACATGCAGAAAGATGATGGTTCCTCGTGGAAGGGTATAATTGCACGTGTAAATATATTTGGTATTGATTTCTATTTTTCATTCCTAAACGAGGACTCATTATAGATACATCGCACACACGAAAGCTACCTTAGGTGGTCGGAGTTGTGGCCTAACACAATAGAAATCTATTCAATTCATTCCGTGACCACTTAATTCTTTTGTCCTTTAAGTGGTCGTTCCTTTGATCTTAAACAATGGAATGACCACCTAAGGTAGCGATCGTAGGGGCGCCCGCACATAATGTTGTTGTTCTTGAAAGAGACTACAATAAACGTTTAATTACCATTGATCCAAATTTGTGAATGGCTTCCACATTGAAATCTTTCTGGACAAATATTTGTTAACAAACCATCGTCAGTTCCTGTGTATCGATACCATTTAAACGGAACAAACGTAGGACATGATATATCAGTGATGTTCGTTGGTTGATATGTTGTAACTAAAGCTGTATTGTTTATTGCACTGTAATCTGTGCAAGGTTCAGATAGTAATGCTGCAAACCCTGAAACTGTACAATGGATGCAATTTTCAGATTATTATAAACGATATGAGGAAATCGGACCGGATACGGACCAATGTCCATACATAGCTTAACAACATCTTAAAAACCTATACCCCCGATGTGAAAGAGCAAGCTGACCTAGTATCACAAATATATGCCAAAAAACGGTGACCCCAAGTGATCGAATGAAGTACAGATGCGACTTAACCTAGTTCTACAGTCCCAGTTGTAAAAGTGCAGTGCAATATACAGTAGTTTCAAAGTATAATGCTCAAAACGTGGTGACCAAAACACCATACAGTTTGCTATAAACCCCCCCAATGTCACACATAAAAAACACACCATGATCTACGTCATTTAATATTGACAATGTGAAAATAATAAATAAACCAAAATGTCATCTGTCGGGTTTCAGGTATGTATGTTTACGAAGTTGTAACAGGTGACCGGATTATCAAACACATCATGTAGATAATTGTTGTATTTTATACCTACAGCAATAACTAATCATAGTAAGAGAACTAACCGACCGAAGTTGACGTCATGGAAGCAAAACACGACTGTACTCGTTCTACCAGTTTACCGACATGGCTTACAAACATGAGTTTAACGTTAGCTAACTATAATAATAGGGGTTTGTCGATCTAATTTTTCGTTGAACGCGATCAATTTTAGCCCGTCATTTTGCTATGACACAACCAATTTAGGCTAACCACATCGGTCTATGGATGGCAGAGTCCGCTCTCGATACAAAACATAGTTTTTATGTTAATAAACTGTTCATGATAACAGATACGAAACGTGTCGTCACAAGATCTTGCGTTCAAGGAACAATCACGTGATTGACTTTTCGTAACGTTTTCGTAACGTTTTCATATCGTTAAGAAACTGGTACGAACTGTTACGACAATGCCACCACATAATTCTTCCTAGAACGAGCGGCTGATCTCGTTCTCGCGTGATAAATGGATGAAATGACAAAAGTGTGACACAATTCACCTTAAATATTAAACAATCAAAGTCAACAAACCAAAATTATAACAATTAACAAACTTACCAACAAGAATCAACACACAACTACTCCAGTTCTCCATAATTGCTCGACAATATCCACACAATATCGATACAAAGCCAATTTACGTGATTGGGATTAAATTGTTATCATACTGATAAAAAAACTTTGTGCAATAACCAAGTATATATACATGTAGTATGTAGTTATATCAAACATCTTAAAACAGAATATTACCAAAAGTGACACGTGACATAAACAAGATTAAAAAAAACTTTGTGCAATAACAAAGTACATGTAGTTATATCAAAAAAATATTAAATTAGAATATTACTGTAGCGTGCTGAGACTCATTACCCACAAGCCCTGTCAATAGTAAAACATGCTCACCCATCAATGGTGATATTTTGATCGCTGTTTTGGCACGGGTTTGTGCGGTTGGTTCGCCCTGCACTGAGGCCTTGGGGAACTTGGTCGAGTATTGGCTGCGTTTCATTCGGCTATAAGCGCTTTTATATAATTTCTTTGTGAAAGTGGGTCATCCTGCATTTTATCGGCGGGGACATGGATTTTAATTGTTTCTTCGGCTTATGTGTGGGCATTGCTCAGTGTAGTTGCTAGGAATATGTAATATTATTTCCCACCCCATTCCTACCTTGCCCATTTTTCACTAGGTCAAGTCGTAGTTGTGCCTCTTAAGGTCGTACATGTATAACGTTATGTCACTGTCCTTAGTGTCTTAAACTTGGTCACACCCGGGGTAGCTGTGCCTCATTTGGTCGCCGGTTTGGCATGGGTTTGTGTGGGCATTACTCAGAGTAGTTGTGTCGTGGTGTTTCTGATTTCTGTGCTCGGCTGGCTAGGTTGAGTGCTACCTTCCCTGTCGGATTTTCTCATACCTTGTTTTATTACCTTTTATACTCCAGAATCACGCATGTTACAGCCCACAGGGTTTCTAATGTACATATTAGACAACTCACTGTAAGCACGCGAATTCATTAAACCGTAACCGACATAATATCATTCACACTTCTTGTCATTTTGTTAATACTTGTTTTCGACCGTCACCGTCACATTATTAAAAGTGGCCACACAAATGACATAAACGAGACATATATGGAACAGGATATTCAATATTTATTAGGAAATTATATTGCTATTGCGTTTGATGATTTCATAGTAAGTTTTGGTTTTATATAAGTAAACTTGCATACTATACGTACATTTATTACATTATTATGAACTAAGGCGCGGCCTATAATGCGAATTTCATATTTTACTTTTCAGATCATTAGCAACATAGGCAGGGATAAACCGGATGGCCCAGTACTTGCTGTGAAATGGATGGTTCTTTCCATGTCCGATTCTTGTGTAGATTGCGATGCGCTTCATTATTTATTCCGCAATAACATGCGAGATTATTTTAACTGTCAATTTCAACCTACGTAGTCATTTTAAGATCGTTGGGTTAATTAGCATTCATGAAATCAAGAATTGCTTGTCAGAACTCTAAAACACTACTTACCAGACTTGATGAAATTTTGTAACCATCTGGCTGAACTCCTTCAATATTGCAATGAATTACAATTTACCATCATGTTACCTGGTTGGTTGGAACACAGGACCTTACAATTATATAATTAAGTATGTAGATAAATTTGCCCACACTCACACAGAAGTATAGCTTGGCTATTTTGACCTGAGCCTGACCTTAATGCAAGAATATATTACAAGGTTCTTGCTTTGAATATATCAATTTCCGCAAGCAAATCGTGCAATATCGGTATTTCCGATTTGTGTTTATATTACAAGTCGAGCGTCTTCGTGATACTCCCCGATTATCAAAGCATACAGTCGTTGTTATATTTTGACCAGATTTAGTAGGCACTCCGGACATATTCCGTGCATATTTCGGACAAAGTCGGTGCAAAAATAAACAAATATTTTCGATAAGTACCGACTACGCTTACGGAAAATAATACACGCTTCCGAAGTTTAATGAGTACCTACTAAATCTGGTCAAGCTATATAAACGTAGACACTATATCGACTGTTAAATTATGCTAATCAATAGTTCAAGCTCATGTCAATGTGGGCAAGCTATAATATTATATATAAACTATTGCAACGTCTTTGTCAGAACGGGTCACCGAGCTTTAACAAATTATCATTCAACTGTATGACACTCAATGGAGGCGACGATTCAAGAAATTCCAAGTAAATTCGATTTAAAACCGGTATTAGACAATTAATAGGCACGGATCGAATGGGACAAGGCTGTATTATGTATTTTTATCAACCCATTAACTGTCCAGGCCATGATTGTTTAGTTGTCATGTTGGAATAGTGAAACTATTGATGTAAAAAAGTTCGTGTTTACTTTTGTTTTGACAAAGATGATGTAATCCTTAGATATAACATTACTACTGTGCGAGTGTGGGGGAATAGTTGATATCCGGAACCAGAGGGGGGGGGGGGATCACGTGATGGTTGCATTTCGGTTTTTCTAATGGCGGTGCCCATGTCAAACAGGTAATTTGCTGTTTTCTGTATTTTTTCTTCGATATGTTACCATCTTATACTGACCATGTTCTGGCCAACAACGTCCGGTTTCCATTGATATCTTGCTTTGGGCTGTAGGTGCCGTAGTTTTTGTGATTACCCTGTGCACAATTTCGAATCGAGGACTTTCTGTTATAAAAACCGCGATTGCATTGTGTCTTAACGTAAAAAAGTCACGTTTTATGTCAAATACTGGATTTATCCAGATTATAATCGATCGTATATGTTCTCATTGCACAACATAATATCTGTGTCCTATCTGTTCAGCATTAAGAGGCATTTTAACGATTTTATTCGAATAAATGAATAATGATTGCATTGGGAAACATATTTTTCATGGTTGCATTGAGTACCAAGCAGTACAACATAATCAAGAAGTTATATATGCGCTGTTTACTGTTGTCATTTAAAATATTTAATAATAAAAAGATAATTTATAATACTTACATTGAAGTGCTATGTCAAATAATATATCATATACAGGTAGTCGGTCTTTTCCATGCAATTTATAAGGCATTCCTGTAGCATGCATTCAGTGTTGTATTAATTATGCATATTATCTTATTTCCAGTTTCTAAAGACATGTCTAGAAAGAAAAGTAATCTTGGACCATATATTTGGCACAGTAGCGAGCTAGGTAGACGGCACTCAAACAAGAATACCAATCAAACACAAGATCGGGACAAACGAAAGCTAGAAAAACACTGTTTAGTCACCATATAAAGCAGCACATCTTTATCTGACGTCGCCTTCTGATAAAGGTCTAAATCTCTTAGAACCTTATTTTGTTCCAACAAAGAGTTCACCAAATAAACGTGAATACAATGTCTCTGAGGAATTCAGCAATTAATCCGGGAACTATAATGTGAAACTACTGGCAGTAGACGAACGTATATGTGAGTTAGGGTTTGAAGCATTGTGCGATGATGACAACGACGATCAGACTGTTGAACCGGTATATTAAAGTCACTATTTAAATAAACTATAACTCGACAACAGGCACAACGGCAAACTTCGGTCGTTCACAATGATGAGACTGAATATATAATTTCATTAAATGCGACACCTGTATGACTATACGAGTACGCTCAAGGGTGAAAAGGAACACATTGTGTACATGTGGCAAAAGCTGCAGCGTGTTACTACTAGTGTACCGTACAGACATAAGCGTGAAACTAAGCATGTATGAGTAAACTTTTGATAGATTGTTAGTTTGATCTCGTTCTTTAATGTTGTTTTAATATTGCATAATCTGTTATTTCTTTTTAGCTCACGTGTGCACAAAATAAATACCCGATATGGGTACTTGTACATAGTCGTTAGTTGTTCTACGCCTCTTCGTCGAAAATTTGTTGTATGTGTTAGTTACTTATGAATTATGCTTTGCCCACTTTTCACATTTAGCTACTGTGAGCGTCATAGGGTCATATAAACACTTCATAATTAATAATAGGGTCCCTGGAATAGCGTACGAGGAATCGTTTAATACTGAAAAGCACTTGAATTGCATTTGAATTTCTTTATTTTGTTCACCAAAATATTTGATCTAAATTACTAGTCATCAGTATGGATATACTAGATCTATGTGGTATGTGACGAAGATGCACCAGTATATATAAAGGGAAATTAGACAGACGACTCTTCCCAACAGGCGGGAATTTGACAACATTATCTACTCCAAGTCCCTGGGAATAGACTTCGGTCCGGTTTCAAGACTCGGGAATAACTACATGATTACGAGTCCCATCCCCGGGGATTTAGACTGTATGTGAGGATTTAGACATGGTGTTGCTCATTCTAGACTTGAGCGTCAAGAAAGTCTCTTTAAAATCGGTAAAAGGATCAAATACTTACGGTTGTGGGTACAAATTTACTTTTGTGTTTCAAAGTCAAACATTCATGATGTCTCATACCACATGGTTTGTCTCACTGTAACATCAATCCAATTTTGTATGCCTTTGCATTAACATAGGCACGACATGATCTAAGTATAGTGAGACCTTGGACCTTGTGTATTTGTACAATGTGATTTCCTTTTACATATTGTTTCTGTAATAGCGTACATATGGTTCACAATATTTGTTTTCAGTGTTTAGTAACACGAGTAGTGTTTCTAATCATATTTTCAAAACATATACATTTACCAATTTTTCATAAACAATAAAAATATGCTTTTAAAAAGGGTGTACTTTTATTCATTGATCAAATAGCTCAACACATGTATGTATATCAGGAACAACAAAGTTTATTACAGATGACTCGGAGCTGAAATGCCCTCTATCGGCCATTTGCAAACACTTTCTCAGTGGTTCTTGAAACCATCAATACAATTTACGAGACGTTGTCCAAATATCCTCCAATCCAGTTTCCAAAACCACTTCGTCTTCTCCATGTACCTCAAGTTTTGTTGTAGATGAAAAGTAAAACCAGTTTTCCTAATCCGTCCGAAGAAGAAAAGCTATATTATGAAGAGGAAAAGCTATATTATGGAGTGGAAGCTAAAGTTAAGTTACCAATTTTCTAGGGCTCTTTTCAGCTGTTAGGCCGCTCAAGCACCCTTTGACATTTTAACTCCCCTGGTCATTGGGCTGCATATGGAAACCTACACTCTTGTCTCCCTGGGGAGACTATTTCTCTCCTGTGGTGTGGCAGCCAACATCGATCTGCGGCGCCCAGGAATAGACACTGCCCTCACAGGTACCATTTTACACCATGGTGGAGTGGAGCTGTGGGTCTTGCTCAGAGATTTTGACCAGTGGTCCAGAGGGGGTTCGAACCCGGGACCTCTCGATCCCGAAGCTTGCGCCCTACCTCTGGGCCACCGCTCCCCAGCTAGCGACAAGTTCAATACTATACTATAGTTGTACAAATACAATGTATTTTGCCAAACTCATTTAGACTTCTGTGAATAAACTTATAATCTTGGCTGTACTTGGATTTTCTTCCATTTTGGTTATAGTACCGATACTTTAAAGTCACATTATTGCTTCCACAACTTTTTTCTGCGGTCATTCATTACATACAATGAATTATGGAACCATTAAGCTGCTTCTTAACAAATGACCAATGCTCGACGACGTAATGTTAACTACATAATTATGGCTAAGTAGTAGACCATGTAACGTATTTAGCAAATTGTGTGGTAAACAAAATACTCATTTTGCAAGGGTTGGTCCTCTTACACTTTATTCTACACATCTATTACATTCTCTTCAATCTTATGTGTTTTTCCACATTTGGGAATCATCTAAAGTGCCCAAAATTGCATCATTCTGCAAAGAAGTTACCAAGTTATAGCTTACTAAAATAGTGACTTTAATATACCGGTTCAACAGTCTGATCGTTGTTGTCATCATCGCACAATGCTTCAAACCCTTACTCACATAAACGTTCGTCTACTGCTAGTAGTTTCACATTTTAGTTTCCGGATTAATTGCTGATTTCCTCAGAGACATTGTATTCACTTTTATTTGGTGAACGCTTTGTTGGAACAAAATAAGGTTCTAAGAGATTTAGACCTTTATTAGAAGGCGACTTCAGATAAAGATGTGCTGCTTTATATGGTGACTAAACAGTGTTTTTTCTAGCTTTCGTTTGTCCCGATCTTGTGTTTGATTGCTGTTCTTGTTTGATTGCCGTCTACTTAGCTCGCTACTGTGCCAAATATATGGTCTAAGGTTACTTTTCTTTCTCGACATGTCTTTAGAAACTGGAAATAAGATAATATGCATAATTAATACAACACTGAATGCATGCTACAGGAATGCCTTATAAATTGCATGGAAAAGACCGGCTACCTGTATATGATATATTATTTGACATAGCACTTCAATATAAGTATTATAAATTATCTTTTTATTATTAAATATTTTAAATGACAACAGTAAACAGCGCATGTATAACTTCTCAATTATGTTGTACTGCTCGGTACTCAATGCAACCATGAAAAATATGTTTCACAATGCAATCATTATTCATTTATTCGAATAAAATCGTTAAAATGCCTCTTAATGCTGAACAGATAGGACACAGATACTATGTTGTGCATTGAGAACATATACGATCGATTATAATCTGGATAAATCCAGTATTTGACAAAAAACGTGACTTTTTTACGTTAAGACCCAATGCAATCGCGGTTTTCATAACAGAAAGTCCTCGATTCGAAATTGTGCACAGGGTAATCACAAAAACTACGGCACCTACAGCCAAAAGCAAGATATCAATGGAAACCGGACGTTGTTGGCCAGAACATGGTCAGTATAATATGTTAACATATCGAAGAAAAAATACAGAAAACAGCAAATTACCTGTTTGACATGGGCGCCGCCATTAGAAAAACCGAAATGCAACCGTCACGTGATCCCCCCCTCTGGGAACTCTGTGCAGGGTGGTTTTCCCCTTAATTTACATTTAGGTCCAAACAAATCTGGCCTAGTTATTCATATGCAAACACAACTGACCCCCACTCTATTGTCCAGATATGAATATTCAAGACTCAAAAGGATTATAACGGTAAAACTTTATTTGTAATGTCGATTCAAAGATGTCTGTCAAAACCTCCAGAATGTTCCATTTCTGAATAGCTAAATGCAGTAAGTATAACTACAATGCTAAAGGACCATTAGAGTTGTAATCATATCAGTGTATTTATGATGGTAGAATTGAATCCTGAGAAACCTGTAATAATCGACCTGGTTGAATGTTTGTTTATGCGGTTGTGACAGAGATCTTTGAATCAACTATACCTACAGATTAGTGGAGATCCGGAGTAGGTCTATTTATCAACAAACTTTATTATATAATTGCAAGGTCTTATGATTGGCCCAAATGCTGACTCTATGAATAAACATAACGGAACAATTTCAAATTGGCAGGTGTTGGTATTTGTTTGTTGAATAGTTGACATTTGTTGTTCCGACTTCCGACTTCTGGTAAAACTCTGTGCACTTTACGTGCGTGCGACTCTGAGGGTTATGCAAATATGTTTGTATTGCCTGTCCGATTTTTCTTATTGTTTTTGCGTTATTTTATAACACACCACTGGTGACTCACGGTACTGTATACTTGTGAATTTATTTACACGGTTCTGTTCTATATGGTTGTTAGTTGAGAACGAAAATGTGAGGTTTCGTGCACCGTAAAACGTTTAATTTAAGCCATGTGTATTAAAAAGGAGTCTCAAATGTAATCCAGCCACTGCGATGTTTTGTTAATTATGTTGAGGTTCACATTCAGTTAATACCCCTACAGATAATCAAGTCGTTGTACACCACTATTTTATTGTAGCAAATATTTCTTTATACCATGTTTCCTTAGTTTTATCTTGCATTTCGTTCCGGCAAAATGAAACTTATGGGAGATGAAATAGCTTTGATAAAATAACTGTATATTTTATGTACATTATATATTGTTTTAACCATGTATTAGTCAGGACTGTATAGCACTTTTGAACGTGTGTATACATGAAAAAATCACTATATAAATAATAAAATAATAAATAATAATTATTATACAAATGATTGTATAAATGTGTTTTGTATTTACTGTAAAATCATAAGGTTTCATAGGCGATTAACTTTCGTGAATTTCGTGATTCGCCTACGACAAAATTGTATTTCATCGAATAATAATGTTGACACTTGTATTTTTTCATGAAACGCAAAATCCACTAATTGACGTTCCACCGAAATGGTGTTTTTACCAAACCACGAAATTTCGAATATTTCGAGTATTTAACTTTGTTTTATCTATAAAGCTCCAATATGTCTATATAAGGAACTGTTACTGTTAGGTTTTGTTTGTGTAGGTTAATGTATTGTACTGGTAGTCCTTTAGATTCGTGTTTGATTCATTAATTCAGTTTCACTTTTATCCTGGCTTTTCGAAGAGAAAGTGAAGCATACAAACATAAACAAAATTTAGAAGTCCAAGAACATGGTATATATAATGGTTTTATTATGCAAAGAAAAAATATCACATTTATATTAAAAATAAATAAGTAAACAAAAATAATGATCACACACCACTAAATCCAAATATTGTTTTGGATGTGTTTGACCTAAACATATATGTATTTCACACAGAGTTCCAATTATCAGTTAGCGAGAACAAACACATAAAAATGTGAGACTCTCTAAAGCAGTATAGCCATACCAGATTAAACTGAGACTCCTTGCATAATTCGTCCGGAGATAACGGTATATATGAAATTAACATACAAATCGAATACAGCCGAACATGGCCGTACGAGCTTTACGGACTTTGATGAGTGTCAATTAAATCTGGTCAAGCTATACATGGCGAGCTTAATAATATTTCCTGAACGAGTTTAACATAAATACATCAATTGACATAGAGTGATATATTCTTTATATCACATGACACCAAAAACGCAAACTACGCATTTATTTATTGAAAAAATCAATACCTTATACTACACGTTGTACGTATAACTTTATACGTACTGGCCATAATAACCTAGATACAAGGAAAGCCATGTGGTACAAACATTTTTTATACGTTCATTTAACATAAATATAAATACATTCATAAATACCTTCATAAATACATTCATAAAAGAATGCATTAGCATGGCACAGTGTACCTTTGTACATTGCTATATGTTAAATAACAATAAATTCACAGACTGATATGTTAATACAGGGTGTCTCAACATACATGTCCGCTTGTTAAAGGGTCATAACTTTGCCGAATGAGTTAGTAAATTGACAATCATAGTCTCATATGAAAGCTAAATTTAAAAATTGTGTGGTGAATTATATCATGTGTCAATACTCTAACAGTTGATGTCGTCATATACGTTATACTAACGTCATTAGCAACGGACGTTCTAAAATGTCCGAAGATAGCATAGGTTTTACGGTAACGTGGGTAAAATTTATATCATAAGTGGGCATAGTAATACTCAGTCGTACTCTACTTTGCACACACTGACTTAGAAACTGATCAGGGGTCATTAGATAATGAAATCGGAAAATCGGACTTATTTAAGGGAGGAACACATTTTCTTCGGCGTTGCTAATGTGAGATAAGCGCGTTGCTAATGGAAGAAAATCTTATCTTACATTAATTAGCAACATCTTTCTTACATGAGCAACCGCACGTGAATTTATTCCGACCTTTATGTGTCTATTTTTTACTTCTACTACGTCTGCGTATTAAATAAACTTGGTATTTAGCTAACAAGAAGAACAAAAATAGGTTCTATACTATTTAAGGGGCATTTTTCTAGGCAGAGCGTAGCAGTGTAGGCTTACGCTTTATTTACGACTTTATGTTATGGATTGTTTTGAATGCGAACGTGCGACAAATGCCACGTTATGATAACGTCACGTTGACGCCACGAACGCTAAATAAGGATAAAAACTCCATTTTTCGCGAATTACGTCGAAGAAAAATGATCCACTATGAGATAGTCTATGTAGGATAAGGAAATCTCACCCTCTGGATCGGAATTTTAACCAGGAGACTCGGCAAGCCTCGTCCCTGATTAAAATCCGATCTCTCGGGTGAGATATCCTTATCCTACATAGAAGCTCATGGTGGATCCTTATATGCAAAACAATTAGGACTGAACATTTGATATTCACACATTTTGAGGCATAACCTATCAATAAAAGATGCACCAAACGCCTCTTATGAACATACTGGGTTGAATGAATAGCGGTATGTCTAGCGTATCTCCAACAGTCTAAACATAGTCAAATAATGTAACTTGAAAGTATAAAATAGTACTTAATGGAGTATCAATCACCAAAAACTGCCTTTGTAGGAGAATGGATTTGGTTACGCTACTTTTGTTGAAATCAGGAAAAAGTAACTAAAACATCCTAAATAATTATTTCTTCTTATACTATTTGATAGTTTGATTATACAGTTCAAGATATATAACTACATCGAAACTCGAAATATCAATTTGTAGAGAAAATGGAAACATCACATCCGACTCAAAGTTATGTGAACGTCGTTAGAATCGCCAAAAGACGTCAAACACAGGTTTTTACCGAATTGGGGTAGCTACTTAAAATGCATTCTATAGGTTACGTATGCATTATTTTGGATAATTGTTTCCTAATTTCTACATTGATTTGAATGCCCTGTGATCATACATATAAATCAGATATGTAAAGCAATGCATTACGGAGTGATACGTCCTCAACAAGCGGACATGTATTTTGAGACACCCTGTATATACACGAATATGATGTAACCAAAGAAGCGTTCTTGTCTGATGCTTTATTATGTCTTTGACAGACCATAATTCATCCAACGACAATTTGTTTCTGAAATGAATGTTAGTCGTTTTTATGACGTATTCATTAAAATAACTGCTGTGTATCATTTAGTAAGTTACACATGGGTACTGACATTGTTGTCGACAAACACTTTAAACTATTGAAGTAAAGCATCGCAGTAAATCATCAACGAAGTAAAATTTGTGAGTACTCGTCGTGTTCATCATTTAATGTCTCGTGTTTTGATGAAACGTTTTATTTGTCTGCAATTCAGAATTGTTTGTTTGCTTTTCACTTATCATTCTTTGTTTTTTTCCTTTTTGCTTACAACAATATATTCCTAACGCGGCGAAGGCGGCGATGCCGAGTAAACATCCTAGGACAATAACTACTGGTTTCCAAACTGAAAAGAAAAAACCGAAACCAACATTATTTTTTTAAACACATAGTTATTACACACTAAGCGCCTACTAGACCACACATCAACGGTGCCATTCGAAAAGGCCGAATAATCAAAATGCTGTATTTTTATCTTAAGTTATTCCTGTTTATTGTTTCCCGCCCTTTATATGTGTTTATATGTGTTTACCTGGGGTTAATTAGCCAATGAGAAACCTTCAAATCATCAAACAACGAAAATGCCGAATTTCTGTTCGTTTTTTCATTTTTGCCGAAGAAAAAGAAGAACAACATCAATTCAATTATATTCATAATTCCATTCCAGGATGCAGGGCCGAGGTGTCTCAAGATTAAAATTATTGCAAAACTAAAATAAGATTATCAAATATTCATTTCATGTTGGTAAATAAGCCTGTAAATCCCATAACCAAGCACACGTAAATATAACTTGTGGAACATCGGCATTTTGTAATTATTTCGTATTTTTACATCAAAATTCTATAGGGTGTTAATACACTATAGATGTAAACTACTTTCACTTTAATTGTCTGACATGTATTCGCCATCGACGAAAATGAGTTACAAAACGATCCAAATACTTCATAGGTTTTTTAGACTGAAGTTTGATTATGTTACATAAATCACAAATCTTGCTGGAAGGATGATGTGCTATTTTTTAGAGGACAATCCCCGAGTGCCCGATAGTTTGTCCAATAGATATTCTACAATTCAAACAGCCGACTACTTCCTATTATATACGTACTTGGTTAAGTAGGAAAATTTTACTTGACAAAAAAGTTAGCTCCATCTGTGAGGCAGCCACTTTAATATTGACACACCTTCACTTATAATGAGTTATCGTTGGACATCAATTAATATGATCACATCTTCAATAATAGTGAGTGCTAAATCAGTCAACATTTTAAACACTTCTACCAATCATTGAGTTTAAATACTGCAATATAACATGCTTCACGTGCATAGTTTAGTGTTAATAAAGTACCTGCTTGTTACTAATGTAGGTAATGAAACAAATGGTAAACAAATCAGAATTTGTGCGAATTTTAGAAGATTCTTGTTTGTCGTATACCAACCCTTATTTGGTGGTTTGTTACATGTAGGTCCACATGGTTTTGGTACTATGATGTTGGTACTAGTACTTTGAGGTGTGTAGATGTTTATCGGTGTAGTACCTTTAGATGGGTCAGTTGGCTTCATGGTTGTGGTGGTATAATGGTCTGCAATTGTTGTCCCGTAAAATGTTAGATACCACTCAGTTAACTCCCCTGAAAGACAACATCACTCATTGGTTAATATTGACACACCTTTGAGAATACACTACTTTCATTGGTCAATAGTGACACACCTTCGAGATGACCAACTTGCATTGGTTAATATTGACACACCTTCGAGTATACATGTAACCAACTTTCATTGGTTAATATTGACACACCTTCAATAATAAACAACTTTCATTGGTCAATAGTGACATATGTTCAATAATTTCCAAAAATATATGAACTAAAAGCCATTGGAAGCGCTTTTTCAATTTGATGCATAATAATTAATATCAAATTACGTATGATACCAACTTGGAAATTCGTTGTAGTGTATGTCCCGGCGTCAGTGTTCCACCGGATGTGCGTACAATTCACGAAAAGGAACTTACAATAATTATTTACTTTCAACACATGCGAAACTGGTATTAAGAGCATAGTTAGTTTCAGTTTCAAGTTGTGTATATATTATAATCTCATTCGGACATATCCATTCTATATACATGTTATAAAACTATAATATGACTGATCAAGATCTAAATTCCTACCAATTTCTGCGTAATCCATTTCCAAAGACATTTGTAAGGTCCATTTTCCTTGTGGATTTTCGTCCCAAAATTGCACACTCATAAACGTCCATTCCTTAAATGATAAAATGCATGTAAAATACACCACATAACACACAAACACTGTCATAAATGAGAATCAGGTCATGTTCTCGGTTTGTCGAGTGTCATATTGTTTTCGTCGACGAGTTTAATAAAACTCGTATGTAATTAGCACAAATGTAAGATTCTATTTATCATATAACCCTAGAGAACGCTAATTAACGTTCAAAACGTTGATGTACGCTACATAGGTTCCATTCAAAATTTAGCGTTAAAATGCGCGCGACGTCATGACCACGTTCGTATTATACCACGGGTAAATCAAGGCACGGATTGACTTACGTTACGTCACCATGAACCAACCAACCAATCAACGTCAAGCTAATTTAAATATTTAATGAATGGGCTGGGAGTGCATTACGATATTTCCGGCACGGCTTTAATGCACTCACACGCCGTAGGTTATGTGATAAATAATGTTTAAAACAAACATTCCATAAATCAATGAAAATTCGACTAATTGACAATGAACACTTTACCTGTTGACCGTTTGCTGTTGTATCTAACGATCTCCTTGTCAGTAGTTGTGACTTCGTTCCGGATGGTGAAATGAGATAAAATAAAACAGCTCCTCTCAAAGAGTATTGGAACTTGATATACACTTGAACGTGTTCTAGAAACATCACTTCAGAATCAGTTCCATTACAAGCCACAGTACTGTACGAACTTGAGAATGTCCTATTTGGATCCCTTTTATGTATTTGTCTGAAATTGTAACATCCCGATGGTACATTTGACGAACTTAAAATCAATTCAATTTTAGCATTTGATCAGCAGTTTGATATAAGATATGCAATGTTACATCAACGTAATGCCTGCCAGATACAAACTTTCCTCCAGGGATCCCTCCAAGATGTTTACCAATGGAAGGTATACAACCAGTTATCTTTCATAAATTAGGTTTCACTTAGTTTTTTCTTAGAGGGTTGTCGTTATATAATTCAAAGGCTAGACAAACCAATATAGATATATAAGATCATCATAATTATAATTTCCTCTTTCTTTCACCTCATCATTAAGATTGTTCAGACTTCACCGTAGACGTATGTATGATCACTATTCCGTCGATACATATACACATGTAGCATCCAACAGAATTTTAATTCCCAAATTGTATTTAAAATATTTTAATGCGTTTGACGGCATAACAAATAAGGAGTTCTTTAAAACAACGCGGCTTCAAATAACTATTGAAAAATGTATTTAATGTTTTAGGAATGAATTATTTAGATATCTTATCACCCATTGTTCGAAAGTTACCTTGTGTCAAACAAAATAGGTGTAAGGGCTTGTATGTAACAATGACTCATTTAAAACAAAGTAACATAATGTTTCAAGTACCCATTGACTGTTATAGTTGCTTGACGACAAGATCTCTGTGTTAGGACGTTGTTCCAATTCTTAGCTGCATCAATAAGACGGTCAGCTTTCAGAAGTCCAAATCCAAAATGATCGGATACTAAAGACAGAAACTATTATCAATGATGGGGAAATTATTTATGCATTTAAAGTCGGATATTCAAAAGCAAAGAAAACCATTTTTATGTTGAAGATAGAAGCATGAGCAATATCACGTTAACTTTTTTTTTTTTTTTGTCCTTTCAATTTTATTCATATATACATACATTTACATTTATGCCATGCATTATAAACATATTAACATATAGTATAAAAATAAACAAATTTATAAATTATTTTTCAAGAGAGAGAGAGAGGGGGGAGAGAAAGAGAGAGAGGGGGAGAGAAAAGAGAGAGACATAAAAGTAGAATGTATAGATACTTTTTGCACCATCTCTTTAATAAACATATTTGTGTAATCTTAATTCAATAATATCATAAAATCACTCCATTTGTTCTCAAACATTTCCCTTTCCCAAATTAACTTGACAATAACATAATTATCCAAGAATCTATACATGCTTAATCTGATGTTGATAAACACGCTTGAAACACGCTTGAATAAAATCGATACTACCCATAGTTTATACGTGTGTGCTGGTGGCAAATTTTAAGGCATTTCGATCAAATATTAAGGTAGTTATGGTGCATTTTATAGACCTCAGTTGAGGCCACTGAACATGCCTAAATTGACTTATCATTATTTGTAGCATAAAACGACAACTTTATGTGATATGTTAAATTTGAAATATCTAATACAATATATGCTTTCTCAGCTAGAACAATTTTAAACTATTGATGTACTCGAGAACAACCTATTTCCTTTATTAAAGATTCTCACTGGGACAAATAATTGTTAAAATTAAGCTATGGAAATTACAGGGTCGCTTTACATAGTTGAAATATTGTGGTCGCATGTGCAAATAATGCGTGTAGCTTAAAAAATCTATTGAAAATCTTTTCAGCTTTCTCAATAAACATAAAATAAAGAAAAAATCCATTATGTTCAACAGTTATTCAGTCTTTTTGAAAAGTACATTTTTTAAAAATGTTTTTTTTGTGTATTTTGTTTTTGATAGAAAATGCAGATTATTCTTGAAATCTCTTTCGCTTTTGCATGAGCAAGCACTGCATTGTATGGATAAGATACAATCCAAGACACATGGTAGTTTCAGTAAACATCATTTAAAGGTCATACAAAACTTGACAACGTCATGATTTGTCTAGCTCTGCATTGCTGAATTTACCACAGTAGGTGCGATAGGACCCTAAATAGAGTTATACCCTAGCTTTATATACCGACATATTGTGATTTTATTTTAAGATATTGTCAATGAAGGATGGTTTTTCCAATGCAATGAACACTTCTACCTTATTCAGCACCTAACGCGCGAGCGCGGGGCAGTTGCATTATTTATGAAACACCCCTCGTATCAATGAATTCCATTAACTTTACACAAACATATACATTATACACGTAACAAATGTAAAACACTGACACATCTTTGTTAATCAATTAATAAAAATATGCAATAAAATTAATTGTTACAAGTATTATCATAAAAGGATACATTTTAATTGGAAAGGAGCATTACTATACTCATACTGACCGGTATGTCCAGCACCATTTGTCTGATTTCCACCATATTTTAACGATGTTTGACTTGATGTGTTAACAATCAGATGTTGCATATCCCTCCAGGTCAGTTTTGAACTGATGTATTAAAACAAGTATAATATCATTATTAGATCAGAGAACACTGACAGGGAAGATAGCAATGGTCTTAACAGCCGAGCACAGGGGTGGTATTCACAAAGGAACTTAAGTGAAAACTTAGAATTTTCCCAAAATCTTATTATGTCCTTAAGTGCATCAGCTAAACAAGAAAATCAAAATTATCAAATTTTTACATTGCTATGAAGCATTATGTTAAGCGCTACATAAATCACCAAGAAAAATTTAATTATTCTTAGTTTCTTCGAAAATATGGCCACATCATTTTTTTAACTTAAGTCAAAATACTTAAGTTTTCACTTAAGTTGCTTTGTGAATACCGGCCCAGAAATCATAAAAAACATCACATACCACAAGTACATGACATAAAGCCAAACACTTAGTGCGAAACTTAAGAAAATTAAGAAAACCGATTAAAAATCATGGTCGACAGTGAAAATCCCAGGCGTTCAAAAGCTGAAGGGTCCCTTTTCAGCTACAACAGAAAGAATTACACCGTGTCAGCCATAGAAGCTCTCAATTATATATAACCAGTAATAGCGAAATCCAGAAAACATAGACGAAGTCAAATGCCCCCTTTGTGAAGGGGAAGGACTAAATTTACGAAACTATAGCCATAATATATATTCATTTCATCAAACGATTTCAAATTAGTTAGAACGAATCTTGTTTAAAACAGCAATTGTTCCAATCTCAAATTAAACCTACTTAGCTTCGAGAACTAACGCCAGAATCCCCGCCGCCATAGGTGTAGCTGCTGATGTTCCAGTAAAATTAGATACACAATTCTTGTTTACATACGTTGTACACTGTAATGTAATGTAACATCATATATTGTGTTCGTCACGTTGCGGACCATTGTACATTGTCCTTTAAATGATACTTAATGTTGTACTTGAGTAACATGCTGTAGGACTAATCTCGAAATGTTAACAGAAATTAATACTTTGTATCAAGAGTAAATGGACACGACATTAGTTAACATTGTTTTTTACACGAGGACATAAAATCGCCTCACCTTATTCAAAGTCAGATATCGCTTAATTAATTTTATTTTATTGAAAAATATTTATATGTGTGTAATAATTGATATGTCCCCCATATAATTCAATTTAGTTTGTAACAAAATGATTCTTGGTTATTATCTGAGGATCCTGCAAGCATCATCACCATTGCAAAGGTGTGGGATTTTCAACACAATATGTGTGCGCTATTTATCCTAATATGCTGGACAACATGCATCTACTAAGAATTCGAATTTTTTTTATTTCACTTGTAAGAAGTTTACAATGTATATTCTTATGTTAAAACACAACAATCCCCTGCCTAAAGTAGATATAATCATAACCAAAGTCAATAAGGAAGGAAAAAATCACAAATTTCACGACAGGTGTTTGAAATCACCATGTTCCAAGTTTTGTTAGTAAAATCGGCCTTTTCAAAACCACCTTATTTTATTGAACATGTTAAAATCAGGCAGTTAAGTATGTGCGTCATAATAACACTATATTACATGGGTACTTTCAGATGCTTTAAAACAATGCTATAGCACAACTAACCAGTGTATTTGACGAAAAAGTGTAGTCATCTTAGACGTAAGAGCACAGTAAGAGTAATGTCACGCATAGCCAGCATTGAAAATCCCACACTTCTGGCTGCAGTGAGTACGCTTGTAGGACTCTCAATACAAAACGAGATAATAAGTTATTACAAATTAAATTGGATTGTATGTAGGAAAGATGAAATAATACCCAATCAAAAGGATTTAGCAATAACAGTAACCACTTTTGAAATATTTTACATTAGGTTAGGTGGGGCGTTTATTATGTCCCCGAGTGCAGTTATCCATATTCAGAAAGACATTGTTCACTGTAAACATTGATGTTTGTTGCTCAAGTTAATAATGGCATAAATAAACCAAACAGAAAATTCAGATATAGCCTTTCTGTAAGGTAAACTAAGTCCAGTTAATCAATCCAGTATAGCAGCACATGGTTAAACATACTTACTATATTATCTGATGCCCCACCGCCACCACTATACGTGCTAGCCATTATAGCAGCACATGGTTCAGCATACGCTGGAGGTTGGTGCTTGATAGATACACTGCTTATACCGATTGTATAAATACTGTTAACAAATCCATCACAATTACAGTTATCATCATCACCACCGTTCCCTGCCGCCCATACATAGATTGCTCCCAGACCATTCCTACCCTGTGAATAAATAAATAAATGTACATTCGTATACTCTCTGTCTCACATACATATAGTTATACAGTGTTTTATTGTATATGTATACATTGCAAAGCAAGATACTATCATTAAGACTTACGACTGCAAGGGGTATTTAGCTGAAAGCTTAAGAGAAACTAGTTAAACCTTTAAATGGCGAAACTATATAATTCAGCAGAAAATGAATCCGACTTGAAATAAAGATCGTATTGTATGTTTTGTAACTTTCTAAGTCACAGCTGACAAAACGCTGAATGCTCTATCTGAACGACCTAGTAACACAAGTAATAGAGATACCTAGCGGTAGCTGTCTGAAGCACATGTATTAAATATGTAGAAACATCGTGACAATTAATCATGTCAAGTACCATATTGAGGAGTATTAATACATTGTTACCAGTTTAAGACAAACTACTACACTAACTATAATTCATATGAAATGTATACTTCGTTTATGCCTTTTTGAAGAGCTGATTTGACAAGTGCATTCGGTTCTTCAAATGTTGTCTTTTCCTGAGTTCCCCAACTATTTGAGTATATATCAATACCTCCCCTCAATAAAGCATCGTGTTCCATAGTACTCGTAGAGCCAGCAGGACCAATCATTCTTATTGCTGTAAGGAACCAAAAAAAATAAGTTTTCGACAAAAGAATGATCCGTACGAAACGAAACAATTCAACTTTACAGTTCTCCTTCCGAAAAGTAACAAAGCAAACAAACTATGTAGATTGTAAGTTATGATACAAAAACATGAATGCTTATATATCAAGTCATCATTTCCTTTACTTATTTGAGTTTTAACTTAAAGAAACATACCTGCCATGTTTCCATTATATGCAATCCCCACAGCACAAAGTGTGTTCTTCTCTGAGAGTGCAATACCTGCACATTGTGTACCATGTCTGAAAAACAAACAAACATCTGAAATGCTGTACCTAGTCATCATATAGGTTTGTATAAGAATAAATAAATAGATAATATATCACGAGGTGTCAATTTTATTAAAATGGTGAAGAAAACTTCGATGTAGAAACTATGTCATTTACGGCATAAAATGACGTCATTTAGAAGGTAAGAAGATATCATAGAACCGTGTAACTACATGTCGTTGGCTTAGAACCAGAAGGTCGTAACTACAAAATCGATACATTGAGAAAACAAGAGAAAACTGTCTGTAATTTAGTCTTTACTTTTGGGAAAACACGTTTTTAAAACTTCATTTTGGTCAACATGATAATTTCAGATTTTCATGAAAATAGGCTCATAAGAAGCGCCTTGTGAAGCAGATTTCAAATATGTGTGAGTCTTATAAGGTCGTAAGTAGTAGTTACGACCTTCTCATTCTAAGCCATCGATGTGTACATTTGTAGTATAGGAATATATATACGTACTCCAAATGATAATGTGTAAATCTGTTTGAAAAAACATATATAGAAACATGAATATCCTAATGTATTTTGACACAAATTTTATTTATCTCAAACAATGTTGTTTAGTAGCCATGCAGAGTTATTATACACCTGAAGTTCTTAATCTAGGTCGTTTACCTAGTAATGTACATTTGCTTGGATATATTTTAAATTAGGATTGTTGACTTTAAGATACGTTCTCCAATTTAATGAACTTAACATATCGTCTTTAGCATGATACATGTGTAAGTTATAGATTAAACTCTTCTAAATTCTAGAGATAACTGAAAAGCTGATATATTGACTTACACCGCTCCTGCTGAAGGTGATGGGTTCGTGTCGCGATCATACACATCGTAGCTTAACCCTGATCTCTGTAATAAACACATACTCAAATTGGTCCATATTCCAACGGTAGATCAATGTACTTTCTCGTTTAACATCTAATAAACATCACAGGTAACAGTAACGTTGGAAACGAAAAAACAACGAAAAAAAAAATAGAAAGCAAGATAAATTTTAAAAAAATGTTTTTTCGTTTTTTTTTTCGTTTTCAACCATACATTTACCTGTAACAAATATTGGTCTGAAGATATACACGCTGATAAGCATATAAAAATATATCTCAATTTTATAAAAAATGTATCAATTTATCATGCTCGTCTAGTTGACATTTATATTTCTTTACAAAAACAGTTTACAAAACTTGTGCCTCCGTAGCTCAGTGGTTAGTGCGCTTACAGTATCGTCTATTCTGGTGACCCGGGTTCAAATCTATAGATTAGTAGAAATAAATCAAATAAAGGCTATGCTCGATCCAATATAACACAGACTTCTTTATCAAAGACTGATACCATTTTATGTACAGTAAACATTATACTGTAAAATCATTTAATTTCGTTGTGACGAAATTTCGTGGTTTTTGTAAAAATGACATTTACGTTGGCACTTGAATTCGTGGATTTTGCATTTCAGGTAACAAAACAAGGGTCAAAATCAATGTTCGTTGGGATTAAAGTTCGTGGTTGAAGTGAACCACGAAATCCACGAAATTTAATCCCCTACGAAAATTAATGATTTTACAGTAGGTGATTTCTATTATTTATAATGAGGTACATTGTATTAGTTTACATATACTCAAAAAACAAGACTACATTGAACAGGATATGATATAACCTACTTTGGGGATATGGAGATTAGAGATAGCATTCATTATATTCAAATTCATAAAACTATGTCCATCCTTTAGAAGGAAAACGATTTACTGGAAAATAAGAATTACTAGTAAAATTTCAAGTACATTAGAATGTCGAGTTTCTATTTAGGATCAATATAGTGCATTAGAAATATACGTTACATAGTTTTGTTGTAAATCAGGATGGTCTGTTTCTACTCCATCATCAACAATAGCAATAGCAACATCTTTACCAGTATAACCATCTTCCCAAGCTTTCATTACACCCATATCCGGAACTGTATGACCATTCTACAATAAAACATGTTTCTATTTTATCTAAATCATTGCATTTCGATATCAGCATTGTACCTAAATGAGTATGTCAGTGAGTGCGCATGTAAGTTATCATCTATTTCATTCTGTGAAAGCTATTACAAAAAATCGGTTCTTTAAAAAAATGCCCGTAATAGCGGGTTGGTCGTAATTTCGGGATGGTCGTAAGATGGGGTTCTACTGTATATAGCATTAACTAAGTAAGACTAGTGATTTGAAATCAATTTGTAATCGCTAAAAGATAAACTTCATCTAGACGACAAGTGCTACGATTATCGTTTATTTTATCCAAACATGCACCACATTGATAATCTTAGGCATTAACTTTAGTCAATTATACACTATTAGGAGTAGAAACTATTGAAATAGTGCATCGGGATCACCGCTATTTAGTAACTTCTTTGTAAAATGGGTTTTACCTGCATTTTGTGCGGTGGGGACTTGGATTTTTAATCAGTTTTTACCTTCTGTGTGGGCATTGTTGTGTTGTAGTGTTACTGATTTCTGTGTTCGATGGGTTAAGTTAAGCGCTGCATTCCCTGTCTGATTTCCTTATACTTTATTTAAATGATACGTTCTTTCTTTAAGTTGGATGTAAGTTAATAAGTGGTTGTAATAAAATAGAAGATTATGCGATCGACAACTCACACAATATTTTTTGACTTACTTAATTTATGAAATTTACTAACTTCGACTAATTACATTAAAAATCGAAATGTTGTCTTACTATGCAAACATGCCTAGAAATTAACAGAACTATGGAAATGGACTTGATTGGTCTATTTGTAAGAATTGCATTAGGAATTTGTTTATCTTGATTAATTATATAATACTTATTTGACATTAAGCATAATGTATTTAGGATCTTCAGTAAACTAAGTTTGTTCTTTTAATCTTTTTTTAAGAAGTTGTATTAGGAATTTGTTTATCTTGATTAATTATATAATATTAATTTTACATTTAACATCATGTGTACATACTCCTCAATAAACTAAGTTTGTTCTTTTAGTCTTCTTAGGAAGTTGTACTAATAATTTGTTTACCTTGATTAATTATATAATATTAATTTTACATTTAACATCATGTATACATGCTCCTCAATACACATAGTTTGTTCTTTTAGTCTTTGTAAGAAGTTGTATTAGGAATTTGTTTATCTTGATTAATTATATAATATTAATTGTACATTTTACACCATATACACATAATCTTCAGTAAAGTAATTTTGTTCCTTTTTCTGTAATATCTTTAATTGCCAAAAAACATGTAAAATACAATAAGCTGCTAGACTTGTTTGAAAATATTACACACTGCACATGCCAGTTTATATATAAATTAGTTTTAAATGTTATATATTTACCAAATACCACATATTGTTCCACTGTGCATCGTTTACAGTAACACTTTTTAACACACGTTTGTTCCATATCTGCTGTTCAGCTAGTTTTACCTGAAAAAAAAAAGTTTATGTGAAGAATGTTTAGGCAAGGAATACTTTTAGTCAACCAATAAATCATTTTTATGGTATTTATAGCTTTCCAGATTTGTAAAGGTCTCGTTTTTGTTAAAGCGATGATACGTACATTTATACATGGAATTAATAATCACACTGTCAACAAATTTATAATGAAACAAGTACAGGAGTTGTTATCCACCCATACAGTTAACTAAAATAGCTTTAAAGTCATTGAACAATCAATATTGTACTGATACCTGTGAGTTTTTAACACAAATATTAATGGAATAATATCGTATATTAACTGTCCTAATTGCCAATTAAAGGGACGCCGTATTTATTAAATTATAATTTAATAGATTAATACGACACAAAAACAACAAAGGCTGATACTAGTACATACCAGTTTACTGTGTAAATATTGAAAATGTTATATATAAATAAAAGGTGAATATAAATATATATATTTATCACATGACTTTTCTTGTAGTCAGGTTAGTATAGTCAGTACGTATAAAGTTATACATACCACGTGTAGTAGAAGAACAGAACAGAACATACCTTTTATTAACCCAAATCGTAATTACGACACATGAGTATACTGTACATAATGCATGTTACATATATAAATATAATAATGCAGTCATGGTGAAGAAATGAAGTATAAGATATTGAGTTTTTTTCAATAAATCCATGCGTATTTTGCGTTTTAAGTGTCATATGATAAAAAGAATCTATCACTCGTTGTCAATTGATATATTTATATTAAACTCGTTCAGGAAAAAGTATTAAGCTCGCCAGAGGCTCGCTTAATAAAATTTCCAAAACTCGTTTAATATAAATTTATATCAATGAAAACTCGTGATAGATCCTCTATATATCTCTAGTATCATAAAATAACCAGATAAACTTACTTCTGGAGCGTGCAGGAACTATTCAACTGATAATTAAGTCGGAAATCGTAATCAAACTTTTAAATACACATATTAACTAACTTACTTTGTCTTCCAGCAGAATTCTTTTTTTGACAGTGTCTGCTCTACGTCTAGAGTTAGTCGGTGTGGTCGTGTGCCTCACAATAAATAAACCATCTTTAACCTAAAAAACATACAAATAAGTGCATTACATTACAAACAAATAGAGATATTACAAAACACGTGAATTTTCGGTACATATATAACTAAAAACGAATCAGTTAGTGCTCAGGAAAAATAAACTTGGTACAACACTAAAAACTTCCAGTGAAACACACCACTGAAAATTTAAAGTCTACACCTTCATGAATATGGTCTACCTACTGCATGTAACTTACTTCTGAATTCCTTCTTCTCTAAATTACATATTTAAAATACATTAGAACAGTAGCGAAACTACAGGCTCGACTAGATAGTGACAACCTTTCAATTAAGACGTGTACATCGATATGGAATAATGTGAAGGACAATCCCAATATATGTAAGGTGTATAAAACACTCCTCAACAGTGTCGGTATGCTATTATCTCGCAATTTTCCGACGAAATGTAAACAGTGTAACATGATGGTAGAAAATGTGATCGAGCATAATATGTGTTTCTGCGTTTCTCGTGAAAGTGTTAGGCGGAAATTATGGGACGCTTTCATCGATGTCCGTGGTTATGACTCGTTTAGAAATTTGATCATGTCTCCTATTGCAAGACAGTGTACCCAATTACTAGGACTGGGAACGCAGTTTGATAAAGGACAGCTATACTCGCGGGCGATAACATACGCGCTCTTTAATGTGCTACGTGCTTAGTGCATTAATGTGTCTTATTGGTCGATACTCATATTGCATGGTCACTTAAGGTGTAGAGAGTAGTTGTATGCATAAGTATATTCCTTTGCTGAGGTACTTGTTCTATATTATATGGTATTTTTGTTTTTGATAATGTGATAGAGAATGTACATGTGTGTTTACTTATAACTGCATCTAAACTTTTACTAAGTACATAATTATTTTATTGATATGATAAGGTAAATGTTCATTGTAAAACTACATTTTTTGTACTTATAAATTAGTCATTCTAAATCCGTTCTCTGTATCTTGTTTTTCGTTTCGATAAGGTCAGTTTACAACGGATACTAGATATACATAATCACATTTTCTGTTGCTATTTATACTATATTCATTTTATTGTTTATGCTACATGTTTTGATATCTATTGTTATAATTGTAAATATGTTATAATCTTCATGTATGGAGGAAAATAAAGAATCTATCTATCTATCTATACAGTTACGGTAACTCTCAGCTATTATATAAATTGTATACGATTAAATAATATTTCACGGAAATTAAAAACAAATGATTGATTTGAGACTAAAGTTCATTAAAATGTGTAACGTGGGTCGAATTGACTCGGATTGATTTGACTCGGGGTCGAATTGACTGGGACCAAATTATTTCGATTATCTTCCGACTTTTACCAGTTTATATGTGATATAAAACCGTTACTCATATCTGTGATATCTACAAAACCACTTTGAAAAGAAATTTTGATCAAGTGGGTCTTTATACAAAAGATAATGAATTTATATCCAAATACGCAGATTACGCCATTTTTAATATCATTATAATTGCTATGGTGCTACCTTTTTACGCAAGCAGATACATGAAGAACATACCTTGCTGATATATTGAAATCCATGTTTCTTAAACAAAATTTTAGATTCGTTTTCTGTCCCTGATGTTTCCACCAGCCACTCATTGCTGAACTCTGGAAAACCATAAGTTTGTATAACCGCGGACAAGTACACATATAAACAAATAATCCTCATCATTACATATATAACTCAACCGCCGCTCATCTTTACGTTACATACGTAATGTGTGTTTTCCGAATGTTTCCAATCATATCCTAGTTTGTGCTGTCTATTTAAACGAAGAACACTTAGAGATAACTTTCTCAAAACTTAACTTTAACATTGAACTGATTGTGTTGAATATTTGTACGGGAATTCCCCATGTTTCAATCAATATCGTTATCTGATTGTCCTAACATATCCTTCACTACTATCAGGTTGCTAACCAGTTCATGTTTATATTTAACATATGATGTCAGTGTATGTACAATTGTATTTCCTGTCACATTAAGTGTACAAAAGATATCAAATTGATAATTATAAGTATAAATCACTAAGGGTAACTCTAACATATTTTTTTCTGTCTCATTCATATACACGATGCATTACATATAAAATTACAGTTAAAACATGCACATGTCCATTATATATAGAATTATAAGAGACATTATGTACAAACAGTAAACACATATCAATGAATTCTAATAACTTTACACAAACATATACATTGCACACGCAACACATTTAAATCTGAAACATCATTGTTAATCAATTAATTAAAATATACAATAAAGTTATATAACCATGTATAAAAACAAAAATGTCTACAAAACACTGCGAGGTCGACTGTCCGCTTGGTTTCAGTGTGGAATAAAATAGTATATGTATCAAACGTAATAGTGATATAAAATTGGTCACAGAAAATACATTTTATTTCCATTTTACTTGTAAATTAAGGCTAACGTTATCAGAGGAGGACTAATAACTTCATTTTTGTAGCACTATATTATTGATTTCTATTACCACTCATCCAGTTATCAACATTTCATTTATAACACCACATGAAGAGGAAGCCCAGGCCTTAATATAACAAGCAACTTTTAACCTTATCAACATAAGTTGACCCATTATACTTTGGTAGCTAACTTAGTATCTATTGACCATACTTTATTATGGTCGTCTTAGATAAACTTTGGTAAATCAATTTGTTTGCATTCGAAATAAAATTTATTGTTATTGTGATGTTTATTAGTACGAGGTCACCATATTTTTTAGTTTTAGATTCATAAAAACATTATAGGAAGTTTTAAACGGCAGGACTATCATTTATGTAATATCAGCGCGAGAGTATTACGTCTGTATTTAATTAAACCAAATATAATTCATTCAAAGGTTACTTCTAATTACTTTTAGTTTATACATGGTGATAATTAATTATCAATATCAATAAAAAATCAATCAATACATATTTAATTTATTCACTTAAATATGTACGTTATTAATTAATCAATTAATCAAATGTTCTGAATTTATGTTTTCAATTTATTCACTTAAATATGTACGTTATTAATTAATCAATTAATCAAATGTTCTGAATTTTGTTAGGACAAGCTGTTGCCGTATGTGCGCATGTCTGTGAGCACGTAATTAGGTATTCCTGTCTTCGTTGTCCGGGTTCCTCATAATATTTTGCGTGTACTACGCACGTAGGTCCTTCATCCATTTACCACGCGTGCTCGGGTGGCATTTTAACTAGAAGAAAGAAGCGTCATCAATATGTTATCATTCTCGGTAAAACCCCACGCATTCTTAAACGTAATAATCTAAAATTAACTAACAGCGCTTATGTCACTGAAGCATGTTTTAATTTTCGTGGAATTTATTAAGTAAATAAATACATAAGTATAGGATAGATATATTAAACAGGGATTTAAGGTGACAAGATAACGCTAATCTCCAATCATACGATTGGAGCGATTTAATAGAATATACTCGTTAGTGTGCCCACGCACTTTAAAGCAAATAGAAACAAAATAAGCACAGATTTTTAATCCATTTTTACAGACGCATGGGGACCACTCATTGGTATAAAATATAAGTCAATGTTTATATTGACATTGATCGGTTGTTAGGAAGCTTAGAACAGTACACATGTATTGGACGCATTCAAAAGGTACACCCGTCCAATGGTGTGTGTTATTACAGATTAAAACACCCGGTTTTTGGCTACCCCAGGGTTAGGGATAGGGGTTAAGGGTTAGGGGTTAGGGGTTAGGGTTAGGGGTTAGGGGGGTAGGGGGTTAGGGTTAGGGTTAGGCTTCCAATCAGGGTTAGGGCTAGAGTTAGGGGGTTAGGGTTAGGAAAATCGCCTTTTATTGGGTGTCATATAGTGCCAACCGTAATTACATGTTTGATTTCGTTCAACTGTTTTTTTTTGTTAATATATTTAAATAAGGCGAACACATAATGGATGACTATACACTTTAAAATCATATATATCGCTGGCTTAGAATGAGAAAGTCGTAGCTACTACTTACGTCTTTAAAATACTGGTACACATTTAAAACCAGCAGCAAATTTTCATGTAAATCGGAACTTGTTATGTTGACCAATCTGAAGTTGAAACAGGTTGTTAAGTACTGAGTAATTATGGACAGTTTTACTTGTTTTCTAATAATATCGATTATGTATTTTCGGCCTTCTCATTCTTGGCTCGAGATATCAGGCTAATCTACAACAAATCTTATCCTAGTAAATTGTACTGACAGTCCCAATATAGTTCATAGGATACCCAATGACATTGTGTAATACATCTTAAAGTTCACTAATATTGGTGTCTGTATAATTTATAATACTCATACAAATGCATGTTATAACGAATAGTTCATGAAGCATGTATTTCACGATAATTTTACTAAGATCAAAGATCAACTGTGACAATTAAAAGTGCCAATATAAACATTTAGATGACAGCTATTAAACAAAGAGGGTCGTGGTTATTGTGTGATAGCAGTAGAACAATCAGCAATCTACTATATAGTAGAGCTTTGTAACTTGTCTGATATATGTAATATATGTACATTGTATATTAACCGTAGTCCTGTATACTTATAAAAGAAGGAAGCATTGCATAGATATACTCCGTTTCTATTTATAACAACGCCCCTGTTTCTAGGATTTGATAGTAGTAGACTTCATTATGTTAGCATAAATCAAACTTACCCTGATTTCCGCCAAAACAAATATGCCGGTTGGATAATGTTCGAGACTTTAAAATTTTAACCCGGATGTAACTTATTACTGCACGTGTATACTTGTATATTTAAATCTCGAATCCCAAGCCATGATTCGTCGAATTTGTGATTCATCATTCAGTAATACTTTCGGTATAAAGCCTCATGATAAAGTATCACGTCGTAGATATGTTTAGATAACTTAATACGTTACGAGTATTGAATAAATTACACATAGGGTAAGAGAGGCAGTCTGTCGGCGGACTCAACAAGCAATTATGGTAACCTGTAGCTGGAGTTATTCTATGTTGGTTATTGTAGGTGAGTCTACTATAATTATAATATTGTTTTATTCACATAGAAATCGCTTCCATTAACAAGTACATTTATATTTGTTGTCTTTAAGCAAGTGTCTAGCCTGAATATAGGGATTTTAAAACTCCACGTGTTTACAGCGGGGACTTGGGAATTAGGTCAAGTCTTGGCTGCACATCATTGGGTCACTTGGGGTCACCGTCTTTTGTTATTGCATCGCAAACAGGTCCATTCTGCTATTTTACAGCGGGGACTTTGGGTTTATATGTTTTCGTGTATGAGTGCTGCTTTTCCTGCCCGGTTTACTCATATTGAGGGTTGCCTGCAAGACTATTATATGTCCTACTTTAATATAAGCAGTTATTACAGTCTTGAAGGCAAACCTCAAAATCGGTTTGGTATTTAAACCATTGTAAAGGTTAAATGAGAATTTTTTTACATAGCTTACATGTAAAAAGGGTATGAGGTAATTGGACAGGGAAGGCAGCACCCAACTTAACCAGCCGAACACACAAATAAGTAAACTAGCATATGCGTATTTCCTGAGGCTGACTTGATCAATACAGTCTACAGCATGATTGGTGGTGAAGAATATGATTGCTTGGAAGAAAGAGTGTCTTCTGGAGTTTTGTGAACACTTAGATGTATGCAAGTGTAGCTAGACTAAGGAAGAACCTATCGATTCTGATATATAGTTTCAGTTATTGAGATGTTGAAAGCGGAACCTTGTACAGACTATTTTGAAACAAACGATACAGCTTTAGTTACAACATTTGAACCAACAGATATAGCAGATATTTCTTGTCCAACGTTTGCGCCGTTCAAATGGTATCGATATACAGGAACTGACGATGGTTTGTTAACAAATATTTGTCCAGAAAGACTTCAATGTGGAAGCCATACGCAAATTTGGATAAATGGTAAATGCGTATTATTAACATCGAATTCTTATATTTTTTACCAAATTATTTTTTCAAGTTTCGATTAGCGATAGCAATTGGGTTCTTATTAATTGTATTTAAACAAATCATATCATTCTGATGTAACTTATGCGACCAATAAAATAAGATCATGATTTTGAACTTTGAACTTCAACATCCTCTTATTACTTATATCAATTGTAAATGCTTCATTTTTAAGCATTAATAATTGTTTTCTTCATTCATCCTATAACCTCACATCGAGTTAGTTTAGTCTACTTTAGTTTTCAATTTCATAATACAGACTAACTCAATGATGTGATTTGGTTAAAACATTTAAACCTTCTGTATATATATATATATATATACTTTGCTTTCTTCTTTTTAGCAATATTGTATTATATAATGTCACAGTAGTTCAATTACAAATTCTTAACGTAGTCTTTTAAAAGCCCTGGAGCTTGTATGTAAATTGATATGATTTATTGAAAATAAAATATCCTACTCCCAAAAAAAAAGATCATGATTTTGTGCATTTTGCATTAAATGGCCAATTATCATTACATGGACTTTAAATTTAAATAGCCGAGTACAGTAAACAAACATGACACACACAACACTCACTAAATGCTAACTCGTTATCTTGACTATTTGACAACTGAAACAAATATAAATTTAATAATAATGGGATAAGTATATTCAAAATGTTATTGGAGTGAACCCTTCTGTGAATGGTCACTGGTCAATGACACGAATGCCATGAACTAACCATTGATTGGTATTGTGATATATGTTGAGTACTTTTAAAATAAATGTCTGATATAGTTCATAATTGAACGGCCATATAACATATGATATGTATTTTATTTATACCTGTATATAATGTTTGATGTTATTGGATCAGACAATAAACTATAATAAACATATTATATATCTTACAGACACGTTTCCAACAGTAGCCGAGGGTGAACGAATGACACAAGTCTGCATCCATAAGGACGCATCATGTTGCCATTCTAAGAATATGATCAGAATTAAGAATTGCACGGATTTTGTTGTTTACTTCTTTTTACATACACCACCATGTGTAAATTATTGTTTCTGTAAGTTTATTTCATCTCATTATAATTTCCCAAAGTTTTAACTTAGTCTTTTGAAATTTTGTATAAAGCCTCAAAGTAACTTCTGTACAGTTCTAGCATCTTGATTTGGGCGATATAATTATAATCACTTTTAAACTATTTAAGCAGTATCCAATATTGATCATGGGATAGTGTTCTTGAGATTTAGAAATTATCAACACTAACGCAAATAATGAATTGTCTCAACGTGTTTCTTGTGATTTTCAGATTCTGAGCCGGTAGTAGATAACGTGAATGGCGAGGGAGATAGCGGCGGCGGCGGTGGTGGAAGTAGTACGGAATCTAAACATGACTGGGTAGTACCAGTTGCTGTGGTTGTCTCAATACTAGTCCTAGTCATTGTTGTAGTAGTATTCATAGTGTATAAACAACTATACAAACACAGGTAACACTATAATCTTTTGCTAGCTTACACTAATACGATTATAAAACAAGTTTTTTCAAACTATATAAATCATTCTCGACGAAGGTATGATAGATGAGAGGCAAGTTTCCCTTATTTGCTGAGCATCTGGCTAGGGATTTTTTGTACCATTTTTATTTCGTATTTATGACGCGGTCTGGAATCGAACCCGGGACCTCCCGCACTCCAAGCGAACGATCAACTATTAGGCTATTGATGCGGCTCTTTTTGTTTCCTTTAAGATTATCCTGCTCTGATGTTTCTGTTGAGTTTCCTCTTACCTGCCCAATATCTAGTCATCTTCCATTAAAATAAATCTCCAAATCTGTTATGGTAGTTTTGTTGGCCAATGTTTAATGCGCCAGGTGTTCGTAGACTTAACCTTTCAAAATAATAAAACCTTATAACGCCAATCCAACCGAGAGCTACTTAGTATAACGCCGGGATGGAGTTCACAATTAAATGATTTCCCATTTGAGTGTTGAATGTAATTGTAATACAGAATAATCAAGCAGATTAGCTATCGACAAACAAACCGACTAAGCCTTCTTTACACATGCATCTTTCTTTCTTCTTTCTTCCATTTAATTTGCAGGGCCCACTCTGGCGCATTATCGCAAATATTAGAGACAGAGGTGAGATACAAGGAATCCGGTGCGATACCCTAGCTCGTTTCGAATAGATTCCTTGGTTCTTTATCGTGCCCGGTGTAAAGCACCGATACACGCGAGACTACTCCTGGGTTACCAACCAGGATCATCTCTAGTTGGGTGGGAAATACTAAATAGCGTTTCTGAAATGACCAAGTGTCCCGGCCGAGAATCGAACCCGGGACCTCTCAATCAGCAGTCAAGCGTCTTACCACTAGACCACCGTGCCACTCATATGCCCAGGACCCAGGATTATAACCATTACTCTGCACTCTGAACTCAAATATTGAATTTAATCATTTTTAGGTTCATATCCACATTTGTGAGAGCGAGTTGTAAAAAAGTTGAATAGGTACTAAATAATATTTTTTACCTACTTCATAGAGAAATTAAGTGTATTGGTAAGTTATAATATTATGTGCGATTTACCAGTCTGGGTAGGTGCAGAGTGTGGCATTCAGATTCAATAATTACGTTTTTACCACATAAATAGTACAAAATTGCAAAGAAAATCAACAATCAAATAACAATTCTATACATTTTATCCACTAAGGTTAGCAAACTAGAAAACAAATAAATTAAATGACATTCATTATTTGAGTGCTAAGTGCTGAGCGTAAGTATTGGTTACAATCCTGGACCCTGGTCTATTGATATTAATAGATTTAATTGTTTCATTTCTGAGTTTAATACTAGTTCGAGTATAATACTGTTTTTTTTACTTTTCAGAATAGAAGCGAAGCTGACAGAGGACATTTTTGAAAATGTTCAAATTCATGACACGGTACAGAACAGAAGATTTAAACGATCTTGATAGAACGTAGGAACTTCATCGAACATTACATACACCAGTTGTTCTTTACCTAACTCATACGTATAAATGATTGAAAATATAGAAGATGAATTAAGAATTATCATTTTCGAGAGGATCAATCGCTATTTTCTTGACGTGTTTAATGAAGTTGTAAACCATGAGTGTTTAAACAGCTTAGTTAGGATACTACATATCGTTGGCTTATAATGAGAAGGTCGTAAGTGGTACTTACGACTTTATAAGACTTATACATATTTGCAATCTACATCATAAGACGCTTCTTAAGAGCCCATTTTTTAAATTAAAATCGGAACTTGTCATGTTGACCAAACTGAAGTTGAAAAAGCTTATTTTAGAGTATTTTTCAGACGTTTTTCTTGTTTTCTCAAAATATTCTCTGATTTTGTAGTTACGACCTTCTTATTCTTTTCGTGATTTCTCAACACTATTGGATGACATAAAGATGTTTTGATGATAAGGATGTACAGGAAGAATTTAGAATGATCCGACAGCATCTCATTGAAAGCGTCGGTATTGATGTATCAAAAGAAATTATTCCATTTTCTTATTGCATAAGTGTGCACAAAGTTTTTCCAACTTATATTGATCACTCTCGACACCACATTCCTGATTTTATCAAATCGCCACGAGTTAAAGAGAAGAGTGGCCTGTCAAGGGAATTGCAGGTACTATATTTAGTTTGTCTTTAAAAGGACGCGGTATCTGATGGATTCCGGGACTTCCCGCACTCGAATCGGATTCTCTTCCACTTTGTAGGGCTAGTCGAGTAGGCGGTAAACCTTTCCCTATTCTGTTTTTCCTGTTCCTTATCAGGCGGCTTTTTCTATGAAATATGTGTCTTATTACTAATACACTTATTTACGAATACTCATTGTTCTCATAATGTCTTATCTATGAACAACTTGTTATATGATTTGCAATAAATCTTACATAAACCAAAATGGGTTTTGATACTTCCTTTTTATCATAGATAAGAACGGTACCCTGTTTGAAACATAAGTTAAGTTTCAATAGTTCGAGGGCTCTTTTCTGCAGTTCAGCCGTTCAACCACCTTTTGGCATTTTAACTACACCCGATCGCAGGGCTACCGATGGAAACCTGCGTCCTCCTGGGGAGTCTTTTTTCTCCTGTAAATGTGACAGCCAACACCAATCTATAGCTCCAAGGAATGCCTGAAATGCCCTCACATGTATCAATTCACACATTGGTCGCGTGGAGTATATGTGGGTTATTCTTGCTCCGAGAAATCAGTGGTTCAGACAAGGATTAAACCCGATACTAGTACCTCTTTATCGCGAAGCGTGTGCCCTACCTCTAAGCCACTATTCTCAACGATATAAGCTGAGAACAAGTCAGACACGGAAGTTACATTCATCAGAAACTGTCACCGTAGAACGGAACAAGTCAGACACGGAAGTTACATTCATCAGAAACTGTCACCGTAGAACGGAACAAATCAGACACGGAAGTTGCATGTACCATTCACTTAACACCGTCACACTAGAACATGAAGGTCACAAACAGGAAATCATGAAGAAGTTAAACCACATATTATAAGTACATGTACAAATGAAATAAACAATCTAAAAATGAGCAAGAAGAATTGAAACACAACAACATAATCTAAATCTTACAGACTGCTTTAATTGAGATAAGAGAATCATACAGGTATCCTAGAACTTAATGTAAACAAGAGGACACAAAGGCCCATATGTCGCTCACATGTATAATTGGACCTACGCTATAGATGGTGACCTAAGACATCATTTACACCTTCTAGGAAGTAAGAATAGATAATGTTACATACCAAATATCAAAGCTTTAGGCATTGAAGTTTAAGACAAAAAGATTTTCTTATGTTCCCTATATAAGTCTATGTAAAATTGACGACCCTTGAATGGGTCAATTTTGACCCAGGGGCATTATTTGAACAATATTGGCAGAGGACAACTAGTTAATGCGACATATCAAAGCTCTAGACATTGTAGTTTTATGCAAGAAGATTTTTATGTTTCCTTATGTAATTCTATGTAAAACAGTTGACCCAGTGTATGCCAATTTTGACCCCAGGGGCATAAGTTGAATACTAATGACTGAGGACCACTAGTTGATGCTACATACCAAATATGAAATCCATGGACCTTCTGATTTCACATAAAAAGATTTTTGAAGTTTGCATTGAAAAAACATTTTAGACCCTCATGACCTAATTATTCAACATACCGGAACCATTTGAACAACTTTGGTTGATGTCCATCCAAGGAAATTCCTGCAAAGTTTTAGCAAATTTGGCCAAGTGGTTTAGGAGATTAAGTCATTTACAGAAATTGTTGACTGACGGACGGATGGATGGACAGCGGATGGACGACGAACACATGGTGATCACAAAAGCTCACCTTGTCACTGTGGGAAAGATATCATACAAATACATCATGTGTTGCATATTGTGGTATAAGACAGCTTTTTACGTTGAAAGAAGCACGATAATTACATAAATCATATCAAATGTCAGCATTAACGTCTACCGCCTAACTGCAGAAAATGCCTACTCGATTCTAAACTGAATACAGCTTAAACAATAGAGTAATATAAGGAATTTAAGTAAAGGTGTAGCACTCAACTGAAATAAGCCAGCAAATGAAACGGGAGCAGAACAAAGCACAATCACAAGACACGATGCCGAGCAAACAACTGCATTGGAAAATGAAACTATAGCACTAGTGAGGTTTTTGGCTATCAAAAAAGCCTAATCTCCAAGCGTTGAGAAAACAAACTTATTATTAACAGCTAACTTTACGTTGATGGACAAATGAAAATATAAGAACACTTAAAGTGCAGTACAGTAGAAACCGGAAATATAGTTCGGTAAATAATTAGCAATAAATATTAAGTGGGTACGACGTGTCATTAGTCAATCCATGCATTTGTCGGGTCATGTACAGTCTCTTAAGGTTATGTGATAAATATAAATCTAACATTTGCTCATTTCAAACGAGTTTATCAAACTTTTTGAAGGTTCTCTATCAACTAACCGATAATGACCACTGGGTAATATTTAGCGTGTTTATTTTCGTTGGTTTAGAATGTGAATGTCGTCACTACAACTTACGACCACAAGGTGCTTCTTATTAGCCTATTTTCATGAAATCGAAACTTGTCATGTTCACCAAACAGAAGTAGAAACAGTTTGTTTCACCATAATTAAAGAATAATTTTAGGTTGTCTTCATGAGTGTTTCAAAATATCGATTTGTTACATGTACTTACGACCTACTCATTCTCATGTTTTATGTATCTTTGGCATGGTCTAGGAAGTAAAAGTGACATACAATATCGAGAATTGCAAATTACATTATTGATCAAAATAAGTTTAAGTATCTTATCAACCTTTCTCTTGTTTTCAAATAATACAATATTCTGTGAAACCATTGTACGCATATTAACGAAACTATGTTATCAAGCCCACACAGACGGTTTTTATTTCCAAACAAAATTCCCTATTAGATAATTTTAAGATTGTACAAACATAACAATTTTCCCGGATAGAAACTTTTTATATTCATTTCGATAATCATGTTATTATGCGTTTCATCATGATTCGTTGATTTTGTAATTTTCTACCACGAACACTCAAATACTCAACTTGGCGATAACGCATTTTTATGTCATCCTATAAGAGATAAGTTTATATACGGACCGGGTCAGTTTTATCCGTAATAAATGTAACTATTTGTGAAATATTAAGAGTGTAACATATAATAAGTTGGTCTTGCGGACAATCATGTTTAAAAGGAACTGGATGTATTTGTTAATTTTTATTGGTAAGTCTATAATATTTGTGATTACTTTACTCTACTTTAAACTCGTTTAGTATATGTTGATTTCGAAAAACAAAGATTTTTTAAACATAATTATATTAATCTCTGGTGACGTGTTATTCCTTAATATGTTACTTGCCATAAGTATACCAAAAAATCTCTTTCTTCCCGAAAATTATTGTCCACTGAAATGCTTTGCCCCTTTACCCTGTCTGACCCCGAGTTCAGTCCGTCAGATTAAACATGTGTCTCTCTAATCCAAACCTGTCAAGTTTAACTGATCATTATTTTTCTCATTTCTTACCAATTTTCTATGTTGGTGGCGCGCGTTAAATCTAAGTCCCCTCGCGGGGTATGATTAAATGGAAGATAAATATGTATAGATATTAAAATAAAACAGCTTTAGAGGATATATCACGTGTTATTAATTGCTCAAAATTCTTTTTTAATAAATTGGTTGTGGAAATTGAATTAAGCGAGCCTCTTTGTAATTTTATTACATTTCAACTATAAGTTTATCAAAACTTCTGCCACTATTTTATTTTTTATTTGAATCACAAATTATGACAGCTGTTGGGATATTGAATTTAATCGATTAGGCAGTCCATCCAAGGAGATATATTGCTGACTTAGAATGTATATTAGGGTGGTTAACTTACCACCTTATAAAACTAAGAAATATAATAACTCTGCATCGTAAGGAGCTTCTTATAAGTTTTATGACAATCGGAACTTGTCATACTGACCAAAATGAAGTTGTAAAAGCTCGTTTGTCATAAGTAAAGAGTAAATTTCAGTCAGTCATTTTGTACTTACGACCTTCTCTTTCTAAGCTAGCGATACATTGTTGTTTTTTAATCAAAAACGTGAATTCATTCTAGTAACAGTTACTATCCACGGACTATAGTAAAATAACTTGTTGGAACATGTGCACTATGTGTATATACTATTTGTATAGTTTCAGTAGCTGGTGCATTGAAAGCAGATCATTGCAAAGATTATACCGAAATAAACCAAACATCTTTACTGACAACATATGAACCAAACAGTATCACAGATATATCTTGTCCTAAGTTTACACCGTTTAAATGGTATCGATATACAGGAACTGACGATGGTTTGTTAACACGTACTTGTCCAGAAAGACTTCAATGTGGAAGCAATGCACACATTTGGATCAATGGTAAATATAAGCATGTTGTAGTCAAAAAGTCAAAGTACATCTTTTTATATGTTTTTGAATTATGCTGTTCGCCTTCCACTTCATACAAAAATTAAAAATAAAACTATAACATGATAATTTTGCATATATGGGCAGTATTACTGAAATTCTATTTTCTGAAATTTGCAATCAGACGTATTTTAGGTATCAAATATCACCAAGCTAATAAAAACATATCATAATATCTATGTATTGTTCAAGGACTCTGAAGTACGAACCCAACCTAGGTCGAACTTGCAGTATGGAATAAGAAACAACAGAACACAAGGTTCATTATAAATAAGTGTTTTAATATACTCAAGTTCGTAAAGTTGTTTGTCATGTTGACAACTGATCACACTCCAAAGATTGTAGCGAGGACGTATTATACTTCGTACATACCGTATTACAGCAAATTATCTCTATAGTTTCTTAATATACGAGTTATCAATTTAAGGAAGTTGGTTTATAGTATACATTTGTATATTCTGGAGATTATGCATCTAGTAGTATGTAAAGTTATTTCCTGCCCCTTTCCTTCATTGCCCACTATTTTAAACTAGGTCAAGTCGTGGCTGTGCATCTTGGCTCTTTATTCGCATTAACGATAGGTCACTGCCCTTGGTGTTGTAAACTATGTCACGGTCGCCGTTTTGGCATTGGTTTGTGCGGCCGGGTCACCGTGCTGCGGTGCCTTGGGGAACTTGGTCGGGTGTTAGCTGCGTTTCATTCGGTCTCACGCAATAGCCGCTATTCCATAATTTCTTTGAGAAATTGGGTCATCATGCATTTTTTTCGGCGGGGACTTGGATCTTTATTTGTTTCTTTGGCTTATGTGTGGGCATTGCTCAGTGTAGTTGTTTTGTGGTATTTCTGATTAATTTCTGTGTTCGGCGGGTCAGGTTGAGTGCTGTCTGATTTCATCATACATTGTTTTGCTTAAAACATCCATTTGTGGAGATGTGAATGGTTTGTTTTATGTCTGACTCTTGTTTATGTGAGTTGTGATTGTCTGTGCACTATGTACAGTTTTGACATTATAAAACATATGTCAGTGAACCAGTATATCGCACTAGTATATTGTATTAGTCTCCATTTGTGAGCACTGTGCTACAGAAATCTTACCTTAATTGCCAGCGATACAAAGATTTCTTTCGTTTTTGCCCGATATATCGTAGGTGGTCTGATTGCCGCTACATGACTATTTCCGTTGTGCGTTGTCAATAACCTATTCTGGAGATCCATTAATCTTACGTACAAATACAGCTTTACCAGAAACATAGCCTACACAGAGTTCTGGATATCAACTATTAGTGATCTTAATATGCATTTTCTTTTTTTAATAAATTTGCTTCACACCTTTTAACTAATACACATACCAGATCATTTACAATATACGCATAGCTGTTTAGCTACTTTACATTAGGAATATACTGTAAAATCATTTAATTTTGATGGGACGAAATAGTGGTTTTGGGTAAAAAAATACCATTTCGATATGACATGAATTTGTGGACTTTGCATTTTATTCGATAAGATAATAAGATAAGATGATCTTTATTTAACGTCGGTAATGTTTAAACATATTAACATAAGCTTGAAGCTTGTATCCGACATAAACATTGACTATCCAATAACATACACACAAACAATCTATAAAATAAACTAAGATTAAACATATTAAAGACAGTATCACATTCAAACGCTCATTATAATATAGATAGGTAAAATATTTGAATACTCCAGGAAAGACGTGGGTACAAACTAAAACTAAGACATGTATATTAAAGAATGTAACACGAGTTGAGCAGATTAATAGAAACAATGGAAACCAAATCTAGATAAACAGCAAGATTATTGGAACAAATGTACATACAAACAGTCACAAAAATTAAAAACTGCAAAGGTCATGACTAAAAAAAATAGCAACCAGTGTCAATCGAGTGGATGCAGTACATCCTAAAAATTAATTAAAAGGGGGAAAAAATAAGAACCTGAGAGGAAACGTGAAGCAAAAGCCGACGACTAAGATAGTGCTAAGAAGGCGTATCACCTCATATCAGATATGAAATGAACAGATTGACACTGCTTGTATGAGGGTAATATCAACAGTAGGTGAAGCAATAATAAGTACATACGAGCTAGTCAGCAGTGTTTAGCACATGATTATAGCATCACTATGTTATAAAGTAACAAAGATATCTATATATATAAGCATTTAAGCAAATGATGGACTCAAAACATAAAGGTGACAACATGACATTTGTAGCTAAAGGGGGGTAACTAGAAACAAAATAGCTAAACGATGTACATATGACAAATACAGCACATAAGCATTAACGGAAAAACAAAAGCAAAACTACACTTTGTACACATGGTACAATCACACTTAGAGCCACTCCAGGTATGGATCAGTCTCCTGAACTCGTTATAATCCGTAGTAACACGTAACTCATTCGGAAGACTGCTCCATACCTGAGTGGCTGCGAAGCGAAAGCTTTTCTTACCATATTTAGTGCTTTTGACTGTTGGCACTTCAAGAGTGTTTGTGTTCCTGTAATTATAGTTTTTAGATTTAACATTTAGAAGTTCTTGTATATATACAGGTGAGATGTTATTTAAACCTTTAAATACTTCAATGACTATTTGTCGTAGACGACTTAGATGTAAAGTTGGCATATTTACTCTATCCAGGAGTGATTCATAGTCAGATTCAAAATCATTAAATACTTGTTTTAATGCTCTAAATTGTAGTTTTTCAAGTTTGTTTGTGTTTTTCTTACTGCAGAAATGCCAGACTATAGGACAGTAGTTAAAATTAAAACTGACAAAGCAATTGTAGATAAGAAGTTTAGTTTCTTTAGTTATGGGATTTGATTTCGTGATTGAAGGTGAACCACGAAATCAACGAAATTTAATCCCCACGGAAATTGATGATTTTACAGTATCTAATATGTACAAACAATATTCTTTTCTGTTGCTACAGATACATACCCTACAGTAGACGAAGGTGAACGAAGGACTTCTATTTGTATTCATAAGGATTCGGCTTGTTGCCATTCTAGAAATACGATCCAAGTAAAGAACTGTACAGATTACATGGTCTACTTCTTTGTTCATTTACCGCCAGGTTGTATCAATTACTGCTTCGGTAAGTCTTATCATCTTAGATTAACAGTCACATGATCAATAGCATGATGATGACGTCACGATATCATTTCGTGACGTCATCTGTCTCTTTGTCGACTCTTTCACAATAATAATGTAAGGTCAAATAGGTCAGTTGAGTATTGTATGGATACTGGAGTGATTGCGAGAGAGAGAGTATGGCAAATGTTTTATTTTGTTAATTGATAAACTTGTCATTGATCATTGTGACGTATATTTGCTAAAAGATTCGTTCTTTGTCTGACTCTTGTGTTGCTGTCACAAAAGGCGATTTTGCCGTAAATGTGTGGCTTTTGGATTGTCTGTACACAACAGCATTTTCAACACTGATATTTAAATAATTATGGTTATGATGGTTAATGGAAATTACACGATGATGGAAATGTTAATCAATGTATCTCTGGTTAACTGAAGTTCCTAAACTTATTTCACGAATGAACTTTGTTCAGTTGTCTTCAAAGTAGATATACAGTAATAACTTACAATACGCACGAAAAGATGTTGACCAATGCACTATTCTACAAGGTTGTTCGATATTTACCGAAGAGAACACTAGTTTTGAAGAAGACTTGAAATAACCATTGAAAGTTTTACAGCAGTCTTGAAAGTTGGATAATATTCATCATGTTCCTATAAAGAGGTATACACTACATATTGTTTTTTCAGATGCACGTCCTGTGACGTCAACTGTAGGTGTAACTTCAACGACAACTTCAACGACAACGTCAACGACAATTTCAACGACAGCTTCAACGACAACTTCAACGACAACTTCAACGACAGCTTCAACGACAGCTTCAACGACAGCTTCAACGACAGCTTCAACGACTGCAAGTTCAAGTGTGGCTTCAATGATTACAGGTTTAAGTGCAGCCTCAACCACTTCCAATGTAGGTGTAAAGACTATAAGTGCTTGTGGAACGAATCATGTGACAGTTGATAGCGGTGCATATCACACGACTACTAGTAGGGATGTTGGTAAAGTGACTGTAGGTGGTAGTGATGGTGATTCAAGTGAGAGAAGTCGGAGAGACGATGGTGGTAGTTCATCATCTAACAGTAAATGGATCGTACCTGTAGCTGCAGGTGTCTCATCTCTCGTGGTAGTCACCATAATAGTTGTTCTCGTAGTCAATAAACTACATCACAGAAACAGGTATGTAGAGTTTGTGTATTTTAAATCTCCGTTATTTCATTTACGATGTTTTACGATTAAATTTTATGAAACATTAATTCAAAGTTTGAATACAGTAATATGCCATTGACTATTAATCAAACCCCACTGGTTCTTTTTATAAACAGGAAAAACTATTATATACGAGTATTATATATGAGACGCACCGAACCTGAGATTATCCTAGAAGTAGTATTCCATGTTTCCATACTGTTTATTCGGCACAAATGTGTTCTAGTATAATATTCAGAAAGAGCTAAAGTAGCGTGTACTGTATATGTGTGTATATAGCATCTGGCTTCGGTTTCGAAGCCGTTCGCCACTCTGATAAGTTAACTAAATTGGCCATGAATATTCTGTCTCTATCAATTGCAAACAACCTTCTTTAAAATCATTTATTATTTCGATTAGTTTGTTTACATCCTTTATAAATCTATTACTGATTACTTTGCACTTTTCAGAATTGAAACACAGATAGAAAAGGAGATTTTCGGCGATGTTGCTACATATGACAACGTTAAGAATAAGAGGTTTAAACGATCATATGACTTCGTACACGTAGAGACAACATAATCACAGCATATAAACAGTAAAACTTTGTTATCTCGAGGAGTAATCGGGGCAGGTAAAATGCTCGAGATAAACCGTGTGCTCGAAATAACCAAAGGGCATGTATTGATACTTTTTTAAAACTTGCTCGAGATAGTCAGGGTGCTCGTGATATCGATGCTCGTCATAACGACGTTTTACTGTAGTTATTGTACCGTTTATCATCCACTCAACTGTTCAACATGTTCATAAGGGATGGTATTCACGATGAATCTGAAGGGAAAACTTAGATTTTTCTCAAAATCTTAAAATTTCCTCAAGTGTTTCAGTTAAACAGGAAAATCAAGATTATCCACATTTTGCTTTGTTAGGAAGCGTTATGTAAAGAACCACAATACTAACCAAGAAAATATGGATTATTCTTAGTTGCTTGCAAAATGTGGGCAGTTCATTTTTTTTAACTTAAGTCAAAATATTTAAGTTTTCCTTTAAGATACTTTGTGAATACTGGTCTTTAAGCGGTTAAGATTATTTTCTCGTTTAATTGAGTGGTGGACATTGCGCCCAGTGGTTTTTTGGTGTGGTGTTATTGTTGGCTGGACTCCACCATTTGGATTGACTGTTGTGCCTTTTCTGTCTGATGTTCGTTTCCTTGTAGACTACAAGGATGTTAACACATCATAAGGTTAAAATTATTTCATTATTATTTTTATTATTAATGTTATTATAATTATCAGTATTATTGTTATATCTCTTCATTTACATTGATAAACGAAGGTTTATTATCAAGATGACCCATAACATACTCACTCTTTATGTAATGAAGCAATTCCATTGACTGAAATTATGTGCAGGGTAGTTGAACAAAGTATTCACATTGTTTCAAATTGCATTTTCCTTATTTTGTAAACATCATAACATTACATTTTTGTAGACAACATTTTCATAATAAGATATTTAGCTGCACTATATCTACGAACGTGTGATAATTGACATAGCTGACATACTTATTAATTAGAATGATCTCAACAGAAATGGAGACAATCTATACATGGTCGTGAGTTTAAATTAGTGGTTTATCGCTAATATTGTTACATTGTTAGAAAGAAATATCTCTTATTATTAATTGTGTTTATGATTTGGCATGCTTTTGTAGCACATTGGTTCACAAATTGACCAAGTAATTGAGACGCTAGTGTATCAAACCGTCGAATTACATAAATCCTGTTGGCGGTCGGGCACTCATCTCATGAAACACCTCAAGTTTATTCTTAGCTCATATCTTGGTTTTGCTCAAGGTAGGGTCTTGGAGAGTGAGACAAACTTACCCGTAGGCTCTTGCAATGTGTCTGTTCTTTGATTACAATTTAGACTCTGGACCTTAGATGAGTAGAGAAAATATTTGACTTGCCACAAAGTCTACAATAAGATTAGGAGATTGTGATTATAGTCTGGATTTAAATGATAAGAATTCAGGAATAATGGTGTCCCATAACAAATATTGAACGTTTAACTATTAAGGCTGTCACAACATCGAGTTTAGTTCAAATTGAAATATTTTTGGGTGGCAGACTTTGATTTTAAGAGCCGGGCAATGATCGTGTCAGATAAATATTCGTGCAACAGAATAAACATCAGCTGACATATTGGTTTATGACAAATAGGTGCTGATAATGCAATACTTTAAAACACTTTTTTTTAAATAGTATGAAATTGTGGACGTGTATTTCACCTACTTATGTACCTATGTGTAGATGATTTGTTATTTTATGGCTTCGTCATATACATGCTACTTCTTTCATGTGTGAACTGTGTGTTAAGAAACATGTCTTGTTTATTTATAGTATTTAATACGCATCATTCTCATATTGTCTTATGTCATTATATGTACATTTACGCTTTGTAATATATCTGTGCAATAAATCCAACTTGAGTTATAGAAATGATGGTTAAGGTTAACTCGGATGGTGGGGTTATAGAAATGATGGTTAAGGTTAACTCGGGTGGTGGGGTTATAGAAATTGTGGTTAAGGTTAACTCGGATGGTGGGGTTATAGAAATGATTGTTAAGGTTAACTCGGGTGGTGGGGTTATAGAAATGATGGTTAAGGTTATCTCGGGTGATGGGGTTATAGAAATGATGGTTAAGGTTAACTCGGATGGTGGGGTTATAGAAATGATGGTTAAGGTTAACTCGGGGGTGGGGTTATAGAAATGATTGTTAAGGTTAACTCGGGTGGTGGGGTTATAGAAATGATGGTTAAGGTTAACTAGGGTGGTGGGGTTATAGAAATGATGGTTAAGGTTAACTCGGATGGTGGGGTTATAGAAATGATGGTTAAGGTTAACTCGGATGGTGGGGTTATGATGGTTAAGGTTAACTCAGGTGGTGGGGTTATAGAAATGATGGTTAAGGTTAACTCGGATGGTGGGGTTATAGAAATGATGGTTAAGGTTAACTCGAATGGTGGGGTTATGATGGTTAAGGTTAACTTGGATGGTGGGGTTATAGAAATGATGGTTAAGGTTAACTCGGATGGTGGGGTTATAGAAATGATTGTTAAGGTTAACTCGGGTGGTGGGGTTATAGAAATGATGGTTAAGGTTAACTCGGATGGTGGGGTTATAGAAATGATGGTTAAGGTTAACTCGGATGGTGGGGTTATAGAAATGATGGTTAAAGTTAACTCGGATGATGGGGTTATAGAAATAATGGTTAAGGTTAACTCGGGTGGTGGGGTTATATAAATGATGGTTAAGGTTAACTCGGGTGGTGGGGTTATGATGGTTAAGGTTAACTCGGGTGGTGGGGTTATAGAAATGATGGTTAAGGTTAACTCGGGTGGTGGGGTTATAGAAATGATGGTTAAGGTTAACTCGGGTGGTGGGGTTATGATGGTTAAGGTGAACTCGGGTGGTGGGGTTATAGAAATGATGTTTAAGGTTAACTCGGGTGGTGGGGTTATAGAAATTGTGGTTAAGGTTAACTCGGATGGTGGGGTTATAGAAATGATTGTTAAGGTTAACTCGGGTGGTGGGGTTATAGAAATGATGGTTAAGGTTATCTCGGGTGATGGGGTTATAGAAATGATGGTTAAGGTTAACTCGGATGGTGGGGTTATAGAAATGATGGTTAAGGTTAACTCGGGGGGTGGGGTTATAGAAATGATTGTTAAGGTTAACTCGGGTGGTAGGGTTATAGAAATGATGGTTAAGGTTAACTCGGGTGGTGGGGTTATAGAAATGATGGTTAAGGTTAACTCGGATGGTGGGGTTATAGAAATGATGGTTAAGGTTAACTCGGATGGTGGGGTTATGATGGTTAAGGTTAACTCGGGTGGTGGGGTTATAGAAATGATGGTTAAGGTTAACTCGGATGGTGGGGTTATAGAAATGATGGTTAAGGTTAACTCGAATGGTGGGGTTATGATGGTTAAGGTTAACTCGGATGGTGGGGTTATAGAAATGATGGTTAAGGTTAACTCGGATGGTGGGGTTATAGAAATGATTGTTAAGGTTAACTCGGGTGGTAGGGTTATAGAAATGATGGTTAAGGTTAACTCGGATGGTGGGGTTATAGAAATGATGGTTAAGGTTAACTCGGATGGTGGGGTTATAGAAATGATGGTTAAAGTTAACTCGGATGATGGGGTTATAGAAATAATGGTTAAGGTTAACTCGGGTGGTGGGGTTATATAAATGATGGTTAAGGTTAACTCGGGTGGTGGGGTTATGATGGTTAAGGTTAACTCGGGTGGTGGGATTATAGAAATGATGGTTAAGGTTAACTCGGGTGGTGGGGTTATAGAAATGATGGTTAAGGTTAACTCGGGTGGTGGGGTCATGATGGTTAAGGTGAACTCGGGTGGTGGGGTTATAGAAATGATGTTTAAGGTTAACTCGGGTGGTGGGGTTATAGAAATGATGGTTAAGGTTAACTCGGATGGTGGGGTTATAGAAATGATGGTTAAGGTTAACTCGGATGGAGGGGTTATGATGGTTAAGGTTAACTCGGATGATGGGGTTATAGAAATGATGGTTAAGGTTAACTCGGATGGTGGGGTTATAGAAATGATTGTTAAGGTTAACTCGGGTGGTGGGGTTATAGAAATGATTGTTAAGGTTAACTCGGATGGTGGGGTTATAGAAATGATGGTTAAGGTTAACTCGGATGGTGGGGTTATAGAAATGATGGTTAAGGTTAACTCGGATGATGGGGTTATAGAAATGATGGTTAAAGTTAACTCGGATGGTGGGGTTATAGAAATAATGGTTAAGGTTAACTCGGATGGTGGGGTTATATAACTGATGGTTAAGGTTAACTCGAATGGTGGGGTTATGATGGTTAAGGTTAACTCGGGTGGTGGGGTTATAGAAATGATGGTTAAGGTTAACTCGGATGGTGGGGTTATAGAAATGATGGTTAAGGTTAACTCGGATGGTGGGGTTATAGAAATGATGGTTAAGGTTAACTCGGATGGTGGGGTTATAGAAATAATGGTTAAGGTTAACTCGGGTGGTGGGGTTATATAACTGATGGTTAAGGTTAACTCGGGTGGTGGGGTTATGATGGTTAAGATTAACTCGGGTGGTGGGGTTATAGAAATGATGGTTAAGGTTAACTCGGGTGGTGGGGTTATAGAAATGATGGTTAAGGTTAACTCGGGTGGTGGGGTTATGATGGTTAAGGTTAACTCGGGTGATGGGGTTATAGAAATGATGGTTAAGGTTAACTCGAGTGGTGGGGTTATAGAAATGATGGTTAAGGTTAACTCGGAAGGTGGGGTTATAGAAATGATGGTTAAGGTTAACTCGAGTGGTGGGGTTATGGAAATGATGGTTAAGATTAACTCGGTGGTGGGGTTATAGAAATGAAGGTTAAGGTTAACTCGGGTGGTGGGGTTATAGAAATGATGGTTAAGGTTAACTCGGGTGGTGGGGTAGGCATAACATTCACTATTAGACTTTTAGTATCCTACTGAACTGATACTCTGCTATCCTTTATAATATTCATATTAGTTTGGGTTCAATTCCGTGGATTTCTTAAGTGACCTTACCCGCGACATTAAATCCCCAATGAATAATTAATCCAATGAATATGTTTAATGTACAGTGATCATCATACTTCCTGAGAAAGTTCCTCTCACATTTAGTCAGGTATAAGGCTGGGGTTTCAAAGTTCCTCTAACATTCAGTCAGGTATAAGGCTGGGGTTTTAAAGTTCCTCTCATATTCAGTCAGGTATAAGGCTGGGGTTTCAACGTTCCTCTCACATACAGTCAGGTATAAGGCTGGGGTTTCAAAGTTCCTCTCACATTCAGTCTGGTATAAGGCTTGGGTTTCAAAGTTCCTCTCACATTCAGTCAGGTATAAGGCTGGGGGTTTTAAAGTTCCTCTCACATACAGTCAGGTATAAGGCTGGGGTTTCAACGTTCCTCTCACATACAGTCAGGTATAAGGCTGGGGGTTTCAAAGTTCCTCTCACATTCAATCAGGTATAAGGCTGGGGGTTTCAAAGTTCCTGTCACATTCAGTCAGGTATAAGGCTGGGGTTTCAACGTTCCTCTCACATTCAGTCAGGTATAAGGCTGGGGGTTTTAAAGTTCCTCTCACATACAGTCAGGTATAAGGCTGGGGTTTCAAAGTTCCTCTCACATACAGTCAGGTATAAGGCTGGGGTTTTAAAAGTTCCTCTCACATTCAGTCAGGTATAAGGCTGGGGTTTCAAAGTTCATCTCACATTCAGTCAGGTATAAGGCTGGGGTTTTAAAGTTCCTCTCACATTCAGTCAGGTATAAGGCTGGGGGTTTTAAAGTTCCTCTCACATACAGTCAGGTATAAGGCTGTGGTTTTAAAAGTTCGTCTCATATTCAGTCAGGTATAAGGCTTGGGTTTTAAAGTTCCTCTCACATTTAGTCAGGTATAAGGCTGGGGTTTTAAAGTGCCTCTCACATTCAGTCAGGAATAAGGCTGGGGTTTTAAAGTTCCTCTCACATTCAGTCAGGTATAAGGCTGGGGGTTTTAAAGTTCCTCTCACATTTAGTCAGGTATAAGGCTGGGGTTTTAAAGTGCCTCTCACATTCAGTCAGGAATAAGGCTGGGGTTTTAAAGTTCCTCTCACATTCAGTCAGGTATAAGGCTGGGGTTTTTAAATTTCCTCTCACATACAGTCAGGTATAATGCTGGGGGTTTAAAGTTCCTCTCACATTCAGTCAGGTATAAGGCTGAAGTTTCAAAGTTCCTCTCACATACAGTCAGGTATAAGGCTAAGGGTTTAAAGTTCACTCACATTCAGTCAGGTATAAGGCTGGGGTTTTAAAGTGCCTCTCACATTCAGTCAGGTATAAGGCTTGGGTTTTAAAGTTCCTCTCACATTCAGTCAGGTATAAGGCTGTGGTTTTAAAAGTTCCTCTCACATTCAGTCAGGTATAAGGCTGGGGATTTTTAAAGTTCCTCTCATATTCAGTCAGGTATAAGGCTGGGGTTTCAAAGTTCCTGTCACATTCAGTCAGGTATAAGGCTGGGGTTTCATAGTTCCTCTCACATTCAGTCAGGTATAAGGCTTGGGTTTTAAAGTTCCTCTCACATTCAGTCAGGTATAAGGCTTGGGTTTTAAAGTTCCTCTCACATTCAGTCAGGTATAAGGCTTGGGTTTTAAAGTTCCTCTCACATTCAGTCAGGTATAAGGCTTGGGTTTTAAAGTTCCTCTCACATTCAGTCAGGTATAAGGCTGGGGTTTTAAAGTTCCTCTCACATTCAGTCAGGTATAAGGCTTGGGTTTTAAAGTTCCTCTCACATTAAGTCAGGTATAAGGCGGGGGTTTTAAAGTTCCTCTCACATTCAGTCAGGTATAAGGCTGGGGGTTTTAAAGTTCCTCTCACATTAAGTCAGGTATAAGGCTGGGTTTTTTAAAGGCTTGCTTGCATATGCATTGATCACCATGTAATAAAACAATTAATAAACCTGTTGTTCAATGATTTCCATTATTTGTGTAACGTTCGACCTTGTCATTTTTCTAAAATCTGAATTCCTTGACATAACGTCAACACAAATTTTTACCACTATCACGAAATTTCTTCCATCAAAATTGAATGGTGAACAGCTGAGAACAACACACGCGCAATGTAATGTGTGTAGGGATCCACATTTGATAAAATAACATAACCTCGTATTTTATCCCGTTGAGTATTAAAATGGTAGTATATTAGCATCTATTAAAAAGAATACTTTAAGTAATAACAAAAAAGATATGAGGAAATCTGACAGGGAATCCAGCAATATGTAAACTGTTAGACTTTTACTCAAAATCTTAATTGGAAGACTGAAGTTCATTACAATGTGTTTCCTCAACTTAAAAAAGGAATGAGGCAATCGAACAGAAAAGTCAGCACTCAACTTAACCAACCGAGTACAGAAAGCAGTAACAACACACATACACGGATCAATTATAATACCCATATATGTACAACCCAAAATGAATATTAAAAGCTGAATGAAACGCAGCAAAGGTCCCGCAATGGGACAGGGAAGACATCACTTAACAGTAAAAGCCGAACACAAAATACATCAAGAGGAATAAAAACAATTAAAGTTCACAGAACACAAGCAAACATCAGTCGAAAAAGAAACTGTACCAGGATATTAAAAAAGTCCAAACCATGATGTCTCATAAAGGCAACACTAAATGAACAATGGCACATTAATTGTGAGCTGTTTATGAAAGTGACATACGCTAAAGATACGGACGCTTAAGTTTTTGTGGTTTTTGATCGAATGAAGGTTAAATCAATAATTTGTTAATTTAATAAATTATGCCGAGCATAGCATTTATTTGCTTTATTTCTACTGAAACATGGCAGGCATATATATGTACCTCCACCCGGATTTGAACCCGGGTCGCCAGATTAGACGGCAAGCGCACTAACCACTGAGCTACGGAGGCATATTTATATATATATGTGTTAATTACCATGGTTGTTTGTATTCTGTTTTAAATCAGGTATACCGTATGACCCGACTTTCTAATAACTAAAATACGAAACAAGTGGATTTGAACGGGAGAAGTGGTATAAGAAAGCAGTGAAAACACTCTTTTGTATCCGAATATCCGAGATTAGATAGCCGTCTTGTTTGAAAGGTATGCTCCTCTTATCATTTCACGCTTTCATTGGTAGCTTAACCTTTAATTGGTTCCTTTTGATGTATAACTTCTTGTCTTCGAAATAAAACAGGTACTATTATTTGATATACAGTACTCAACTTTTCTGTTCCGGCTATTTCACAGTTTTCTTTGATATTTAACCACTTGTCCAAAATAAATCAGGTACTAGTTTTCGATATACTTCCTTTCATTACTGCCCTCTTCTGTAAAGGTCATGCGTTTTCTAATTTTGTAAAGCTTTGTATGTATTTGTTAATCTTATCTCGAGTTTTGATAATGACATAGCAAGTTTTATGCCAGCTAACTTGGATAAATAGATACAATCCGGAATGTACAATATTGTGGGTTTTCCGCAAATTTGCATGCGGTACAAATAATGTTGACCTTAATCCTTTGCTAATGCTATTGTGATTTAAATAAGCATCGCTCATTTCAATGGTTCATACATGAATATTTATCGAACGAAAACATGGATAACGGTAAAAGTTGTTTGTACCGCGGGATTAGTGTGGAAAAACCAGAATGCATTGAATTCCGGAGTATATATATTGTAAAGCTTTGTTTTCTTTGTTGATGCTCATGAATATTAATTAGCTACTACTAATGGCCGTAGCCCGTACTGTTCCGGACTGACATAAAACCCGTTATGCTCTCCTGGGTAGAGAATAACGGTATGCTTTATGTAGCTGGAGTAAAAAACACTCATAAGTGTGGTCATACTCCCTAATAGCGGGCATATTTTGCGGATCATTGTTGATATGAGGAAATCGGACAAGGAAGGCAGGGCAGCACCCAATTTAACCACTCGAGCACAGAAAACAGTAACAGCAAAACATAACACAACCACACGGAACAAAGCTAACATACATCCCAAAGAAATGATTAAAAGCACAGTACAAATATCGGTATAAATAAGACGTCAGTATGACAAAGTAATCTTACAATATTATATTCGTATACATGTTATTTACCAACGATATTGGTTTATCGCTTAGTCTTGTAGCATTTTGTATCCAAGGATTAAGATATATTTACAATCTGAGTTCATAAAACAAACATGGAGATAACATGTGCCTAATGTCTGATTGGTTTAACACGAATAGAAAGTGAGACTTTCTGATCTTAGGGAGGTATTCAATATTGATTTTACTTGGGTTAAGGATAAGGACATCCAATTAGATCACACCATACTAAACTCTTAGTCAGTAACAGGCGATATGATTGGCTATCTTCATTCTCAAACTAAATAAAATCAATATTAAATGCTATCCCATAACGAGTTCACTTCAGACAATTTCATAAAATGTAGCCTTTGATCCTGGCCGAATTCTAGATTTTAACACAGCTGAACACTTCTTGAACAAAATCATTCTGCTGGATGTCCATCGAATGTAGTCCCGTGAAATGTATTTCTTGAAAATAATTAACACAATTCTTTAATTAACATACGGCTCGTACAAGTACCCAACGGGATCCTGAGATTGAACGATCTGTTTGTCAGATCGGGGGTTCTAAAAGTCTTTGGTGCTGTAGTCGGAAGTATTGGAGGGCAGATAGTCTTCAATTTACAGAAAGGACAAAACTATGACTTGTTCAGAAACTTAAATCCCATCCAAAGACAACATCGTGGATTTATGTCATTAGTTCAGGAAGAGATGCATTTTACATATCTTTATTCTATCAATTCTTTGTGACCTTGGGTCATTCTGCATTTTGTCGGCGGGAACTTGAACCTTTAATTGTTTCTTTGGTTTATGTGTAAGTATTTCTCGGTTTAGTTGTATTGTGGTGTTTCTGATTTCTGTGCCCGGCTGGTTAAGATGAGTGCTACCTTCTCTGTCTGATGTTCTCATGTCGTATTTAAACAGCGTGTTTAACAATGTATAAAGAGTAGTTTTTAGGCAGTGTGTTATTGTTTTCTCAAATAAGCGATTTTGTAATTACTACCTTCTCATTCTTACATGTAGCCGACGATATTTGCGTGGTCTTATATATTCTGACAGTTACATTATTCAATACGGATAAGAAGTCTATACAATTTGGTAGTGAATGTTTGATAAGAAGCACATCTTCAATGAATGCTACTCACTGATTGGTCGATACAATCATTCCCGCCAGCTCATTTTATTTGTACAAGGTAGACATTGTTGGATAAGGCTGGATTGGCCTTAAATACTTGACGTTCTAAATATAGCATTGACCTGTTATCGAGGGGTTTTCGTGGAAATAATGATCATGTCATATTTGTATTTAATACACCTGTTACTAAATATAGTAACATTTTTTGCATTGACAAAATCCGTATTATCAGTCCGCCGGGGATATTATCAACAAACGCCGAGGATATTATCGATCACGTGACCGATAATCGCCCTGCGATCGAGCGCACGCGCGACGTGACGTTATTTACGCGGGTTTTATGTTAGAAATACGTAGACGCTCCAACTTGAAAAACAGTTTTTTTAGAAATGTGCGTCAAAACCAACACCAAATTGTAGCAAATGATCTAACTAAGAAAATGGACCCCCATTTCATATGTTTTCATTCAGAAATAAAGAAGTCACAGCAGTTTTTGTAACTAAGAAATGCTCCTATTGGAGTATGGAGTAGATCCTACAGATTGGAGAATGGAGTATGTTCTCCAATGTCTATAATCACTGGGTTAGTTGACATTAAGTGCTTTTATATCTTTCCTTCCCCGGAACAAGTGTATTAAAAAGTTCAATACCTGGGCGCGCTGTGTCATTGAGTGATAATATCCCCGGCATAATCCACGATAGTGTTATTATCAGTTCAAATTATACGAATTACTTGATTTTCTTTGAAAAGTTCAAATATCATCGGTCAACTAGGACACCCGTATTAGATGAAAGGCATTTATACCCGGGTTCATGACGCACTATTTTATAAGTTATAGGAATGTATATGATGCACTATATCGCTGGCTTAGTATAAAAAGGTCGTAACTACAAAAATAAATAGTTTGTTAAAATAGGAAAAACTGTCTGACAATCACTCTTTACGTATGGTAAAACAAGCTCTTTCAACTTCAGTTTGGTCAACATGACATGTTCCGATTTTCATCACAATATGCTTATACGAAGCACCTTATGGTGTAGATTTCAAATATACATTAGTCTTTCTCATTCTAAGCCAGCGATATGGTGAATAACATGAATGTATATCATATATCAGCAAAAAGACGCCTTGTATGTTTAACAGCAAAGTAGTATAGCAGGATTCCTTATAGAGTGAAACTTTCTATAACAGAGTTTTAGTATTTACGACTTTTAGCCTAGAAGTATCGTTCTCGTATGGGCGTGTTTAAAGTTCGGGCAAGTGCGACCAAATCTGTGGCCATAACATATGTTGACCTCGGTATTTGTAGCCAAACGTTTAACGGTTTAAAAACAATAAAACAATTTTTTGGCATTTTTTGTAACTTTGTGTCGTCTGTCTTTAGTTCTTAGATGTGTAAGACAATATTTGCACAAAATGTAGCGCCTAAGTTTATATTATGCAAACTAATCGCTGGCTTAGAATGAGATGGTCGTAACTACAAAATCAATATTTTGATAAAAGCAGAAAAACTGTCTCTTTACTAATTGTAAAACAAGCTTTTTCAACTTCAGTTTGGTCAACATGACACGTTCCGATTTTCATGAAAATAGGCTCATAAGAAGCGTCTTATGATGTATATTTCAAATATGCACTAGTCTTATAAGGTCGTTAGTGGCACTCTTTCTAAGCCAGTCAAATGTACCCAACACAATGAATTTGTTCTGTTTGTTTCGGCTGAGGATAAAATATTATAATATTATTCTTGACCCAGGCAGACGAAAATGGTGTTTAACATAAGTAGAGGGAAATATGACGATGAGCATGATCATATGATACATAAAAAAAGTTAAGTGACCAATTTTCTAGGGCTCTTTTCAGCTGTTAGGCCGCTCAAGCACCCTTTGACATTTCATTTTCCCCTGTTCATTGGGCTACATATGGAAACCTACACTCGTGGCTCCCTGGGGAGACTATTTTTCTCCTGTGGTGTGGCAGCCGACATCGATCTGCGGCGCCCAGTGGAGCTGTGGGTCTTGCTCAGAGAAATTAACCAGTGGTCCAGAGGGGGATCGAACCCGAGACCTCTCGACCCCGAAGCGCGCGCCCTACCTCTAGGCCACCGCTCCCCATGAAGCTAGTGTTCAACCAACGGCAATTGTTGACTAGGAAAAAAATTACTTTACGCACAGTTGAAATGAAATGGATATGTTCACAATATAATCAAAATTTAATTTCTTTTTCAAAACACCTGCGAATATTGAATTACATTTATTTAATATTTGTCTTGAATATAGCAAAACTCAGATACCACAAAATATCTTTTAAATGCATATCATGGTTCAGTCAATTACGTACATTTGTATCAGGCATACTGATTATATAAAGCACTACATAATATTACGTGCAATCATATGCTATGGCCGTGTTTAAGCTAGGGTCCATTCCAATATCGACGGTCCCTGTATCTTTGCCTTGAAAGCAGAACCTTTCCATGGTTGCTCTGTTTCTTGTACCTATGTAAATGCCGTATCTTGGACCGTAGTTATTACCGGCCTGGGCCTCGAATGTGAAACCCTTTCCACCAGTTTCCTCTGTTATAGGAACTCCTGTCGCTATTTTGCTGGAAAAAAATGAATATTCAGAAACAAAAAGTCAAATGATATATAAACGTCGCATCACAAGTATACGTAAATGATATTTCGCCAGAGCTTAGAGCGAGAAGGTCGTTAGTACACAGTCGAAATGTTGAGAAAACTAGAAAAAAAACGGTCCGACAATTACTCTTTATATATGGTTAAACAAACTGTTCAATTTGGACAACATGACAAGTTTCGGTTGTCATGAGAATAGGTTTATAAGAAGCCTCACGTGAAGCTGCTTTTGAATCAGTCATATAAGTTCGTAAGTACAACCCCTCTCACTCTAAACCAGGCGACTTAAAGTGTTAGAAGTTGAGCTAATGGCAACTTATTTTGTCATTTGTATTTACCTTACGCGACATTTTGGTTTTACAGGAAGGATTTTCACTGTTAAGGCTGTTGAAACGTCAGTAGATATAGACCCTCCATCATTGACAAGACCTGGACATCTGAATTCAATACACGCTGCTCTGTCGACGGTATTGGACATTGTAGGTTCAGAAACTGGTCCGACGTTGTATGATCCATATTGATCTCCTGTTTTATTTCCCTGATGACTGATTGCGATAAATCGTAGATCATAGTCGCCAGTACTCTACAAAAGGTCAACAGATAAGTAAGAAATATGTCAGTAAATTGATATCTCGCACTACGTACAGGGTGTCCAAAAAGAAAGTATACAGTTTCGAGGTATTTTTGTCAACTATTAATGTTCTGCTATCGTAAAGAAATTTTGCACATTGTTAGAAAAAAAGATGTTATGTTTTTCTGGTACCAGTTTGAAAATTGTAACTCGAATAGTTATAAAAAAATGACAATTTTCAAAAATACCGTGACGTAATTTTGACGTAATTTACGACTTTTTCACAATTTCTATCCGTCGCATGGTTCCAGGCTTGCACCCATTTTTTAAAAGTGTTGGTTACATTTACACAGATTTCTACAAACCGGTCTTCTTAAATTTCATTTTGATGTTGTTCAAAATAAACCTTGTGTATATTCGCATTTGATTGTACATAAGCGATCTCGAATAGCCCAAAAGAAAAAAATCCACAAAAATTAAGACCCGGACTGTGGGCGGTCCATTCCACTCTGCAGTGGACTTTGCTAGAAATTATTTTGACACCAACTGTTTCTTGTAATTCACCCAACACCTTGCATTGCCGTGTGTGGCTTTGGCTCAACTTGCATGAACCATACAACATTCAAAACAAAGGATTCGCTGCGGAGTTTCGAAAGAACTTGCTTAACAAAGGCAAGTCACACAATGGATTTAATTCTTTCTATTTTGTTGTCGAAATCGCAAGTGAATAGCCTATTAAAAGCCAACAAACATGCCCATGCTCGTGAGACACATCACATATATAATATCAGTTTAGACATTTGTTAAAAACAATGAAAATTTCCAAGAATGCATCCAAGACAGGAAACACCAAAAATACAGAAATTGTGAAAACGTCGTAAATAACGTCAAAATGACGCCATGGCCAGATACGGTAATTTGAGAAAATTCACATTTCTTAAAGAAATATCCAAGTTACAAGTTTTAAACTGATGCCAGATAAAAATTCATCTTCTGACTAACCGTGTGCTAAATTTCTTTGCGATAGCAAAGCGTTAAGATTTAATTAAAATGCATTGAAACTGTATACTTTCTTTTTGGACACCCTGTACTCACGCTGTGTAACAATTCACGTGCATTACAGAGACACAGATGAGACATATGTCAACTTTTTACTGCATACTATGTTTATACTGAATTAGTGATATAGATATAGATCTACTGGATATATGTTAACAATACCTTTAAACATAACCCAATATGCTTATTGTTTATACCTAGTTTAGATAAACGTGTATTACATTATTAATAGATGCTAGTGTTAGGCACCCAGGAACACAACATATTAGTGTTGGTTTGCAAATATCAAATTGTGATAACATTTTAAATTCTGTCCCAATTAAAGGATAAATATTGCTAAATACTCAAAGCCTACCTTAATCATGACTTTCAAAAAGCATGTTGTTCTTGTCAAATCTTGTGGAGGATTTGGATACCATGACAGTTTATTGTTGTAGACATTCTCATAAATGAAGTTTGTTTTCGGGGCCCCGGTTTGACTCTCTGCAAACTTAAATGTGAAGTCCTTCTTGTTTTCTTGACATCGCTTTTCATCATCAAAGTAATAAACAGGGCTGTATCTTAGACCGGTCGGTGTGGATACGTCCTCCCAATTAGTGGATGTTAATTTCACACCCGTGCCGTTGTTAACATCAGACGCAACATAACCTGTAGGTATATCGTGTCGTGGAAAGGCAAGAAGTGGTTGTGTTGTTTGCTTATTTTCAGCTGATAGATAAACAATAGAATCACAAAATATTTTTAAGCATACTCGTCCACTTGCATCCGTTGGCTTTTTATCAAAGCCCAAATATCTATCCTCAGTAGCATGTTTTGTTATCGCTGTGACTTGAGTACCGCCGTTATCTCTATCTACTCCCGACAATGTTTTATAAACCGATACGCTTATAATACAAGCACCTCTTTTCAACTTATCAGGACCTCTCTGTGTAATGGAATTGTAAGTAGCTACAGTACTGTAACGCACTCTACCATCGCAGTTAATAGTACGTTGTACCGTTTGGTAATTAACAACGGTTTTCGTAGTATAAACTGGGTCAAATAAATTGATCATTGGTACATCTATTGGCTTCGAATCTTCAGCAACAAGCATTTGTTGGAGAAGCCTGCGTCTGTTGCTAGTTGGCTTGTCGAACCGCATTTTTTCTATTGACGTCCAGGTTCCCGAGTTTCCATCTAAACTCCAAAGTTCAATGTTTGGTTCCCCATCAGGACCATTGCTTATGTTATATACCGATGGATCGATCTCAAATTTCATTGGCTTGTTATTTATAAGCGTGTTTCCCTTATCATCTTCAAATGTCGTCTTAAATATTCCATATGTTTCCAGGGGAAGCGATTCTCCGCCCTCTTCATACGTAAACTCCCCATTAGACGCCTCAAAGTCTTCAAGTTTCCTCGGGTCCATGTAATGCACGTGCGCCTTAACAGTTCCGCTATAAGGCTCACCATTCTCAGTAAGTAATGCATTGTCTCGTATGTGAACTCTCCCAGCTGACGCAAGACCGCTTGAGCCACCCACTTCCAGCTGCAATCCATCATTTGCGTGGAAATCTACCGGTTCAGGCTTTAGCGTCAATACTACTTTCAACGATGTGCTTGAACCAGCCGTAACTCGAATAACCTTGGTTGTTGAGAGGAATTTCTTAAACACTTCATCAACAAAATTCACAACCAGTTTGGTAACTGTCTTTGGGATTTCGAAAGTGAAAATACCCGCCATATTTGTTCTAGATATTAATTTGCCATTTGCATATACATAACCAAGTCGTAGCGGAGTTTCTGTACCATTTGTATATCGACCAAATGCTTTGCCAGTAAGAACAGTTTTTGTATAACACATTCTACATCTGCACGTTCTAACACGCCTTGTTTGGTATGAGAATCCGTCACAATTAATGAGAACCCAATCGAAGTTCTCTGGATCACAGCAATAGTGGCCCCACCATTCAGAACATGTTCCATTATCATGTAACTCTCTGGACACACACGAACCTTTGCCACATGCACCAATATCAACAGTTGCGTTATGGGTTACATCTCCATCGACATGACATCCGACAGGCAAATCTTCGAGATATGACTCTGGTTCAAAACACGAATCATTCGGCGCATCTATAAAATAAAACATTTGAGAGCCTTCATTATTATATTACTTTATTTGACAGTTAAAAATGTTATGGGGAAATCGGACAGAAAGGCAGTATTCAACTTAACAAGCCGAGCACAAGAATCATTAATACCATTACACCAAGACACTGAGCATAAGCCAAACAAATGATTAAAGTTCCACGTTCCCGTCGCAAAAATGCAGGATGACCCAATATTACAAAGAGATTACAAAGTAGCGGTGACCACAAGAGACCGAATGAAACGCAGCCATGACCCGACGAAGTTCCCCAAGTCCCCACCGCAGGACGACCTAGTAAGTTAAACATTATATGGCAAGCAACATTCAACAGGATAAGTAGATTAAAACGAAATCACAAAGCAAGTGTACGCTCGGCTCAACTGACTATTAATACACGCACATGTACGAGTATATGTCAATATATCAATAGCACAATATCAGACCCAATTAAATAAATAAGCTGCACTATAAAAACAATACCTATAATAGTAAGTGTCGCTTCTTTTGACACCTCGGATCCAGCGTCAGTTTCTGTTGAACAGTAATAAACACCACTGTCAGCAAGAGTTAACGTATTTATCATCAGCGTTCCGTTCGATCCTTGATTCCCTAATGGACGAAGGCCAAGGTACCTAAACCGAAATAAATAAAATACTTCCGTACGTCATTAAGGATATATACACATTGCTACATGGTCATCAACTTTAGGGAAACCACCTAGCATGTACAATCAATGTAAGAGTTGTCGTTCTCAAATTGCATTTGTCAACATATGAACATATGAGTCCCGATGAAGGGTTACCAGGGCCAAAGGTTTTGTTTTTCATTTTGACATTGTGCGTCCAGTTGAACAATGGTAAAATGTGCTCATTGTTCGATTTAATAATCAGCTTCGTGAAGTATTTAGTTTGAGGTCAATGGATTGAAACATACGTACGTTCAATAAGCTAACATTTGAAACAGTATTTTAACGACAGGATTGAAACATACGTATCTGTCTAGTAAGCTAACATTTGAAACAGTATTTTAACGACAGGATTGAAACATACGTATATGTCCAATAAGCTAACATTTGAAACAATATTTTAACGACAGGATTGAAACATACGTATATGTCCAATAAGCTAACATTTGAAACAATATTTTAACGACAGGATTGAAACATGCGTATCTGTCTAGTAAGCTAACATTTGAAACAGTATTTTAACGACAGGATTGAAACATACGTATCTGTCTAGTAAGCTAACATTTGAAACAATATTTTAACGACAGGATTGAAACATACGTATATGTCCAATTAGCTAACATTTGAAACAATATTTTAACGACAGGCTTGAAACATACGTATAAGTCCAATTAGCTAACATTTGAAACAGTATTTTAACGACAGGATTGAAACATATGTATATGTTCAATAAGCTAACATTTGAAACAATATTTTAACGACAGGATTGAAACATACGTATATGTCCAATTAGCTAACATTTGAAACAATATTTTAACGACAGGATTGAAACATACGTATATGTCCAATTAGCTAAAATTTGAAACAATATTTAATGACAGGATTGAAACATACGTATATGTCCAATTAGCTAACATTTGAAACAGTATTTTAACGACAGGATTGAAACATACGTATATGTCCAATAAGCTAACATTTGAAACAATATTTTAACGACAGGATTGAAACATACGTATCTGTCTAGTAAGCTAACATTTGAAACAGTATTTTAACGACAGGATTGAAACATACGTATATGTCTAGTAAGCTAACATTTGAAACAGTATTTTAACGACAGGATTGAAACATACGTATATGTCCAATAAGCTAACATTTGAAACAATATTTTAACGACAGGATTGAAACATACGTATATGTCCAATTAGCTAACATTTGAAACAGTATTTTAACGACAGGACTGAAACATACGTATATGTCCAATAAGCTAACATTTGAAACAATATTTTAACGACAGGATTGAAACATATGTTTATGTTTAGTATGCTAACATTTGAAACAGTATTTTAACGACAGGATTGACACATACGTATATGTCTAGTAAGCTAACATTTGAAACAGTATTGTAACGGCAGATACGAAACAATGAAAAACATAACATTGCAGTAAAAAGGTAATGTAACATGATTTTATGCAATCCAAATTATTAATGGAAAGGTTTGACTTTAGATATAGTTACACTCACGATCTTTAAAACATTATGACTGTATTAGATAAGTCATTTTCTACTTAATTGAGCGTTTACATTACATCATTGAGTACATACTTATGTATATATATTATATGTACAATGTACAATTCAACTGTTTAGATAAGTAGGACCACGTCTACTGGGTTAAGTAGAGCCCCGCCTACTGGGTTAAGTAGAGCCCCGTCTATTGGGTTTAGTAGAGCCCCGTTTCAAAGTGTGGTAAGGTCTTGAAGAAAATATGTTATTTCTTCGACCTTTGTAACTCATATGATGATAGTAACTTTATTTCATTTGTGAGTCATCCCCCTTTTAAAGGAAGTATCACTATTCCTTTAAGGGTTAAGGACACGTGGTTATGGTACTTGACGTTATCCTTGTCCTTATTGAGGTTTACATTCAGCTAATACCCCTACAGATAATCAAATCGTTGTACACCACAATTTTATTGTAGCAAATATTTCTTTATACCATGTCTCCTAAGTTTTATCTTGCATTTCGTTTCGGAAATATGATACTGATGGGAGATTAAGGTAATTTAGACCCTTTTCGCTAAATATCGCCTGTAACTCGGATTTTGATGATATTTTGCTGATATATACTATCAAGTATTGGCTTTCTGATGGTGGTGGTTTTATGGAGAAATATCAAGTGACGTACGATGCATAGCGCCACCTAGCGGGCCGTAATTTATGCGTGTTTTTCGACGTTTTTCACCATTTTTTCGAATTAATACTTACGTCATTGAAAATCGAAAACTATAGTTATGTAGGGAAATAAATGCTGCGTCATATGGTGCAAAATATAGAAAGAAATTTTAAACTTTATTAACGTAACGCTGAAATAACCGCGTCGCGCCCCCGATAATAAGGGCGTTTTAATCGCGACATTTCTTTTATTCACACGCATATAGCAAGAACAAAGGGCGATCTAATTTTATTTTATTTTTTGCATTAGTTTATTTGAAGTGTCTTCTTTATTTTAGTGAAATAAAAAATGGGGTGTTCTGGGAGCCGTTTTCGCGCTATTTACAATCAAAAGTTATTAGTCGGGGTAAAAGTTTGGTCAGGGTAAAATTACGCGACGTAAACGTTAACGCGACGAGTGCTCACGGCAGGAACATCGGCTCTTTTCTTTCTTTTAATAACAGAATTAGCGGACAAAGACGATGAAAGTATTTTCAATAATTCTATGATTGGCCTGACAGAATAGTTTTTATTTAATATATCAAATATAATTTGATTAGTCCGTTTTCCGCGCGTTTATTAATGTAAGGTCTGAATACAAGTTCTTTTAAAATTTGCCGTTAAACGTTAACTGGTGAGTTTTGGAGAACCGTACCATATCGAATATGAAAAATAATTTATTTCGTTTCTGAAGAAACGTATGGAGTTGCGCAGGTATCAATTCATTTTGGGTTAATTTGTATATTCTGGAGTGACGTGTGATGTTATTGTGATGTTTGACACTGAACGTAAAATACATTTAGTGAAAGTATATTTTATGACATGCGTCTGTCACGGTCAGTTCAGCAAACTGTACATTTCCTGCGAACCGGTTATAAAGCCACAAGTGGACGGTTTTACTCGTCGGTCATAGCATAGTGGCTTTTGGTCCTCCCGGGTATCAATTTATACATCTGTACATTAAAGTGAAGCAATCTTAATTACTAAGTATTCATGCTTTTAGGAAATAAGCACTGGTACGTACAGAGGCAGACTTGTTTTTCTCAATAAATATGAGTATACAAAAAAGTGTCCTTCATCTAGGTACGCCCATAGTACGATAGTAAGTTCAACCCAGTTTACAAGAATGCAATTTCATTATTGATATTTTCAAATTAAACTTTCGGGCAATATTCATACTTTAAGTTGTTTCCTGTTTTAAAATATCCTGTTGTCTTGTTTATGCAGATATTTTCCAATGCAATTGTCATTTGGATGAAATTCAATTACTCGTTTTCCATATTAATACATGTACATAATTAAAATAAAAACGATATAGGATATTTCTTATACAAACAACTACATGTATATCCAATAAACCTGCGCTCGAGTCTCCTTTCTCATGTGGGTGTGGCAGCCCCCATCGACAAACTACCTCTCGGTCGCCGCTCTCAACTTAACTGCGAAGTTTGAAGTATTATGACTGATTGAGATGTAGAATTAGAAAAAAAATATATGAAATGTGAAATGAATGATAAAATCAATATTACAAGTACTTCAAATCTCACTCCATATTTCACAGATAATTAATATCGCAACAATTGAAATATGCACTATTATGCTACAACCGCCTCGCTGGCTTAGTGGTAGACGTCCACTTCGAGTGATGGAGGTCCTAGATTCAAATCAAGCCGCATCATTTTCGAGACAAAAACCTTGTATTAGTGATGCCCTCGCTGAGCATTAAAACTAGTTCTATCACACTCTCTCGAGTCGATGTTTACATTCGGGATTAATGCTACGGGCACAATACTCGTACGAGTCCAAAATATTTCAAATCCTAACAGTATGTGTAGGTTCTTAGCTTCTGGTCACAGCTCGTACGGACCCCGTACGAATAAAAGAGAATGTCTCCAACGAGGTCCGTACGGACATCGTACTCTTCGCACGGAGATCGTACAAAATTCGTACGGAGACCGTACGGGGCTCACAAGTAACTCGCACGGTGTCCGTAAGGTGCTCGCACGATGACCGTACAAGGTCCGTGCGACAAGAATAAAATTCTTCGGCACATTTCAATTTTCCCTAACCATCCCGCATAGCTCAGTCGCTAGAGCACGAGACTAGTAGTCACTACTAATCTCGGGGTTGTGGGTTCGAATCCCAGGCTGGCCATCTAAAATTACTAATAGTGTTTCGGATGAGACTTTATACCGAGGTCCAATGTATGGGTGCTATACTATACACCTGGCATGTGAAAGAACCAGGGATGCTTCTGGAATTGGGGCCCCTTCTGTATCAATCACTATCCCTCAAAAACTAAAATAACTAATTAAAACCTCTTCTGGGGGCGTCGCCAATATGGATTATTCGGTGGCGAGGATAAATACGACAATTAAAATCGGACTCAATTTTCCCTGGTCACATAAATCGTACGAGGTCAAAATGTTTCTTCGAGCTTCCGAGTTGTCTACGAGCTTATATGTAGCATGACTATAGAATGATGGAATTTTCATGTTATGTTTATAAATGCAAGGAAAATTGTATATTACTTCCTGACAGACCTTGAATATCAGGACTATATTTTTTTGATAATACAGTGAGTACATTCATTTATGTACATGGATTACACGTAAATTGCACACCTGTCATTAACTAAAAGATAAAATGAACACATAAATGTATAGATAAAGATTTGTATACACATAAGATATGTACACGTGAATTCATTTTACATTGAATGTGACCGGATCTTGATTGGGTGAGGTGGGATCAGGACTTCTGGAATCTGGCCATCTTATATTAAGAGATGAGTACGCCTTGGATAATGTTCTTGTGGATACCAACAAGCTGGTCGGATCGAGCAAAAAAACCGACTGGACACCTTCATAATACAATGATCTGTTGACTTACATTTTGGCTTATTTGACTGAAGCCGAATGTAATCAGGCTGCAGATCGGGGTCATTGTGTACAATCGAGTGACGGAGGCCACGGTAATTCAAAGTATCTTTAAAAATATACATTGCTTAGTACTTATCGGTCGTTGTCTTTGCAATCATCAATTATAATGGTTTATTATGCCACATGTGAAAAGACATGTTGACGTACTTATATATTGGGTCTTCTTATACTCATCCCAATACTTCTTTCAAAAGCATGTATTGCCATTAATATGATATAAAAGTAATAACTTTAATTTTAAGAAACAAAGCGGCTGGGCAAGCCCAGTCTTCCCTGTGGGCCTATACTTGTACCTGATGCTTTTTAATAAACAACCATTCAAACAATGACTCATAAAGTTTCTGTATGCCGTACATGCCATTTTGGGTGAAAAGACTTGTCCCATCACTACACGGATAAATCCGGCCACCTAGATTCCTTGACCTACATGCACTCATACTCTGTCGGCACCCTATGTTTCCTTCTGGCTAACACATCTTTCACTCCCCCAACTTCTTAATCAGAATACCGACCCGATCGCACCGTCAGTGTTATAATAATGTGACACTCAGGTCAGCATCTGAAAGTCTGATACCTTTGATGCATGGATTCGCAATCATAACTTTTCATAAAATTAATACACTTGCATTTTAATGTATTAATTGGGGCTAACCATTTTGTTAATAATTATGTCGCTGCAGATATAGAAATACGCAAGAACATCGCATTGTTTCACTAACATGAAGCAATATATTTCACCGCAAATCAAAGAAACTTAAAACAAGTTTTCTTTCACTAATGGCGTCGAAAAGAAAGAAAATGGACGATTTGAACGACGTCCGCACTAGTATATAACGTCGCTAGTAACAGTAACGTCGCGTAATTTTACCCTGACTAATAACTTTTGATTGTAAATAGCGCGAAAACGGCTCCCAGAACACCCCATCTTTTATTTCACTAAAATAAAGAAGACACTTCAAATAAACTAATGCAAAAAATAAAATAAAATTAGATCGCCCTTTGTTCTTGCTATATGCGTGTAAATAAAAGAAATGTCGCGATTAAAATGCCCTTATTATCGAGGGCGCGGCGCGGTTATTTCAGTATTTCGTTAATAATGTTTAAAATTTCTTTCTCTATTTTCACCATATGACGCAGCATTTATTTCCCTACATAACTATAGTTTTCGATTTTCAATGACGTAAGTATAAACTCGAAAAAATGGTGAAAATCGTTGAAAAACACGCAAAAATTACGGCCCCGCTAGGTGGCGCTATTCATAGCACGTCACGTGATATTTCTCCATAAAACCACCACCATCAGAAAGCCAACACTTGATAGCATATTTATGCAAAATATTATCATAATCCGAGTTACAGGCGATATTTAGCGAAGAGGGTCTAAATTACCTTAAATAGCTTTGATAAAAATTGTATATTTTATGTGCATTATATATTGTTTTAACCATGTATTAGTCATGACTGTACATCACTTTTGAACGTGTGTATACATGGAAAAAGGGCTACTGGCACTTGAATTCGTGGATTGTGAATTTCAGGTAACAACACAGGGGTCAAAATCAATGTTCGTTGGGATTAAAGTTCGTGGTTGAAGTGAACCACGAAATCCACGAAATTTAATCCCCCACGAAAGTTAATGATTTTACAGTATATAAATATGGTATAATAATAATAAATCACACATACCATGTATATTGTATGGGTTTAGGTTCACCAACTGCTTGACAACACATGGCCACACTTTGTCCAACAAGTCTTGTTTTATCTTCAGGGTGAAGTGCGAACACGGGGACAACTGAAAAAAATAAAAGATGTTCGGCTTAACATACACTAGATGAACTGAGCCTTCAAAACAGTACGGCGAAATCACTCATTGGAAACACTGAAATGCCATAAAAACACACCAGCATGTCGCCTCAGTCTGTCAAACAATTTGGAGGCAAAACCAAGGGACGAGAACCCACCAAAATGAAAACAAAACATCACATGAACAATACACAAACAACATAATGTACAAGCACAAGCACTTTTGAAAGACTCAAACGAGCCTTATGCTGCACAACGAAATTGCAGAAAGGCACATTAACAATGATCACAGTAAGGCAACTCTAGAAAATAAAAAAATCTAGTTAATGGATTCCGTTAATACTTCTACATATACGATGTAAAGTTATTCATTTTCGTGCGGTATTAAATTTCGTTGAGTTCGTGGTTGAGATGACAATGATTTTCCCTTGTTTTTATCACCTGAAATGCAAATCACCGAATCAACGTCCCACCGAAATGGCCTTTTTTACTAAAACCACGAACTTTCGTCCCATCGAAGTTATATGATTTTATAATAATAGTACTCACTGTATTGTTCGATCGTGGCATTTATTTTCCAATGAGTACCATTAACAGGATCCGCAGTAACTGTTACCTCTGAGTAACCATCTGTCTTCACAAGTATTTCCTCATTTAGTATACATATTCCATCTATACGGAAGAACCCTGTGTAATCGGTTGTTGCCAAAGGTGAATACATCCTGGACTTGAAATAGACTCCAGCATCTCTCACAGGTCCGCTAATTGTTTGGACATTTCCATACAAGATCACATTAGCACACTCACAAACATCGCATTCTGTTGTAAGGTTACTGCCTGGCGGACATGCCTTGTTGCAATCTGAAAGTAAAAGCAGGATGTGAATGCATTTATGCCAGTTTCGCAAACTCACCAGTGCCCATATATAGCCATGGCTAAAAGAATGAATACTGACATAAACGTCAAGCTAGTCTGGTCATGCATGTATGAATGTATTGCCTTTTACTAGCCTTTCTGCTGGTGGTCGGTTAGAGTTCCATGCATGGTTGGATGATGTCAAATTAAATATTGCACATACAAAAATTATTCGAAGCCTAACAGAAACGGTCGCTTAAGACACGAAGATTGTTACAATTTGTCATTTGGTTGACACTCAAAGTAAGAGAAAATTGGCTTTTTTTATACAACACCACCCAGCAATTGATATAACTTTGCATGAATGAATGGTTTAGGATGTAATATAATATATAAAACGTGTTTAAAATGATTCAACAATAAACTGCCGGTAATATATTGGAGCATAATCAAGTTATCAAAAACATAACGATGCATTACTTTATTGTCGATAATGATAGGATGCCAACCCGGAAATCCTGATACAATGTACACTATATTGTAATTTTTGCAATGACGGCCATTTTGAAAATGGCGGCCATATTGGATAATTTTGAAAGTGGGTCCATATCTAATTTTGACTAAAATACATTCAACTACCATCATGCAAAGTTTCATGCTTTTATCATCAAACCCACAATTCGACTAAAAATATGCACCAAACTGCCGGACTTTAATTGTATGAAATACAAACTGAATAAGACATTTGATATTTGCATACAAATGGCACATTTTACATACCCGGACAATTCCATTTAGAACAGCTACGTGTTTGTGTCCCTGCTCCATGACACTGGTTTCCACCATTTTCTGGGAAGGGTGCTGTACACGTTCTGACACGAGTTTTTGTGCCATTTTCACAGGTCTTACTGCAGCCCGACCACGTGTCCCAGAAAGACCAAGAGCCATCGATAGGTGCTGTTGCAAACGATATAGGAATATTGAATCATAATTTAATCTTAAAGCGCTTAATTTTATTAGGGCTGCAAATTAGTAAGTACAGTAGGCCTACTAAATCACCGGTCCGTCCACCTTTCTGTTAATCCAACTGTCCGTCTACGATTGCATGGTGTTTCCAAGTAACTTGCAAAACAACTGTTAGCGTCGAGGTCAATATCTACAAATACAAAATGTTCTTGTGTTATTTCTAACTTGTCGACTTACCTGTGCATGGGTCATTATAACATCGTTGTTCGTCAAACAAATCTCCTTCACAATCAGCATCATCCTGATTCCTCTTCTCACAAGATCTAAATCGACGACGTAACCCAGCTCCACATGAAGATGCACATGCTGACCATGTTGACCACTGGCGAAGTATACCTCTACCTAAAACGATATTTTGTAACATATTCTAAAATTCTGTCCTGTGATTTTTACAATTTATCAAACAAAGAGATAATTTATTCATCATTTATTGAAACCATCAGACTAACGTAATATAATTTAATTAGTAACATGCATATACATTTAAAACTGTTTGAATTATTTGGAGAAAGTATCATGTTTGTACATACCCTTGCAAATGGCATCTTTAATTGAACTAGACATGGTCAACAATTCATTTCCATTATTGACCTTAATGATGTGGTCTACTGGAATGAACTTCTTGTACCAAAATGTATCAATACTTGACGATGCAATGATGACAAATAGTTCTACGTCAGCACGTTTTAGTTCATTGGCAAGGATTTGGACAGACGTTTCATTACGAATGTCTAGTGGGGTAACTAGTATCAAAACATCCGGAGAAACGATGCGTCCACCAACGTCTGCTGAAAATGCACGATCGACTGCGTATTGAATGGCTGTTCCAATGTTTGCCTTGCCAGTAGTTTGCCAAAGATACTGCATGGTCATCTGAACTTCAACGATTGAACCATAAGTATCTAGATTGAATTGAGTAAAAGGACTGCTGCCAAATGTTACCAATCCAAACCGATTACCACCGTCCCACAGATCATTAAACAGTGACGAGGTAAACTGTTTCTCTTGCTCAAATGACGTCGATTGAGAGCCTTCTGATGAGTCCAACAACATCACAATGTCCATTGGTGAATTTCCACAACCTATAAATTGATAAAATAAATAATATCCGGAAGCTCCCTAATGAAGCCATTGTCAGGTACGAGTATCTCGTCTTGGTATTGGTCATTGTTTTGCGGCTGAATTTCGCGATTTTGGACATTGTGTTAGTTACTTAGGTCAAATCGCAGATGGTCGCCCCATTTGGGGTCACCGTTTTGGCATTTTCTGTGAAACTAGATCAACGAGGAGTTGGGCTTTTACTCATTTCGTTGGGGTATGTGTGGGCTATAAAAGGTATGAGAAAATCCAACAGGGAAGGTATCACTCAACACAACCAGCAGCGCATAGAAATCCGAAACACCACGACACAACTACCCTGAGCAATGCCCGCAGAAACCCATGCCAAAACGGCGACCAAATGAAGCACAACAACCCCGGGGCTTGACCTAGTATAAAACACTATGGACAGTAACCTAACGTTATGCTACCTAAAGTTGTGTTCTCTGCTCGCCTGGTTAAGTTGAGTGCTGCCATCCCTGTCCCTGAGTTCCTTGTACCTTTTTTACAAGCAAATATACCAAAACGTCTCCATCAGATATAAGAACGCTTAGCAGAACATAATAATAGTTCATGCATGATAAGCTTAGCATATATTATGCCCGCAATGTTCAGCCAGTGTTGTAAATTAATTATTTCTTTGCTGTTTATAAAACAGTTGTGGTTACAATAATAACAATTAAGTGTGAAGAACGTTCTGTTACATTTATATGGGATCTACTATATCGAAGATTAACAAAATCAAAACAAAGGAAATAGGAACTAACAAATCATACATAATTAAAAATTGAACACGTTATTCAATAACTTATACACACATGTACAGAGTGTGCGAATCATTATACAAGTATAATTTTGTATCTCATACATAATAAAACATTTGTTAAAGCATCATATACTGTAAAACCATTAATTTTCGTGGGGGATTAAATTTCGAGGATTTCGTGGTTCACTTCAACCACGAACTTTAATCCCAACGAACATTGATTTTGACCCTTGTTTTGTTACCTGAAATGCAAAATCCACGAATATAAGTGCCAACGAAATTGTCTTTTTTTAACCAAAACCACGAAATTTCGTCCCAACGAAATTAAATGATTTTACAGTAATAGAAGCAATATAAGTATCTAGTTAAGGCATAGAAAAGTATAATTCTATTACAAAAATAAAAACAAATATTAATCACCTGTTGCAGAAACTACGCCCAATAGTTGAACCAGACACGAAACAAAAATCCCGGACTGCATAACGTCTCTGAGGAGACCCATGTTGGTAATGAAAACATCTGATTGAATAACCCGGTTAAACAGTGTTATCACATGACCTATATGATCCACAGGTTTAACATACAGACATGTCAAGTATGCAGTAGCATGGCACGTTATCATTTGATAACCAATAAATCGCTAACATAGACAGCAACTGTCTTGTAAAAAGTATAATACTACGATACGAGAATATGTTCAATCTCAATCTTAATGTATACACTGTATTACATGCCCACTAAAATAGTGATATTTTTTAATTTTATGCTTCATTCATCCAGAGCATTTGAGTTAAACTTAATGATTTTAATTACAAGCAAACGTAACATTATTAATCCTAGTAGTGGTACTATTGTTACCATCAGAGGATATTCACAAGCTGTATGAGTAATGGTGTTGTATTACTTGATCCAGAACGAGATATACTCATTGTAGACACATCTAAATACTTCGTTGTCCAAAATTGCCTCGCGCTCCCAGAAAACAAATGCTAGCATATAAAGACAAAGTAATGTAACATGTACTAGAAGATATTGTATACACCATGTGTTATGACCACTCAGTATGATGCTGCTTGAATGGTCCATGAGCTTATGTAGAGAAATAATGTAACATGAACTAGAAGATATTGTATACACCATGTGTTATGACCACTCAGTATGATGCTGCTTGAATGGTCCATGAGCTAATGTAGAGAAATAATGTAACATGAACTAGACGATATTGTATACACCATGTGTTATGACCACTCAGTATGATGCTGCTTGAATGGTCCATGAGCTTATGTAGAGAAATAATGTAGCTCATAAATATATCAATGTTCAATGAGATGAAAATATAAATCTTCAGTGAAATCATTTACATTCTATCTGCGCTTTGTATGCTAGATTAAATTTGGTTTCCTTCTCTAACTGCTCCATGTAATGCCATAAGCACACTGATATACTTCTCTACAATTTAATCTAAAATTTGACATTCTTTTTACTTTTGAAAAAAGGATCTTGCATGAGTACTCAATACATACGTGTTGTATTAGCCTAGTGCCATTTTGCTTTGTCGACGAGTTCAATAAAACGTTTATGTAATGAGCGCGAATGTAAGATTATATGTATCACACATTATCGTTCATAAGGATGATGCCCGCTGCATAGGTTTCTATTCATAATTTAGTGTTACAATGCGCGCGACGTAATAACGACGTTTGTATTATTCGATTCAAGGCATGGATTGGCTTACGTGAAGACAAGGAAATTTGAATATTTATGTAACTGCCTTGATATTTCCAGTACAGCTTTCCAGCACTCCAAGAACAGTGGTTGTGTGATAAAAGTACCATGTAACCATTGAGAGATTATAGATTATATACGCTGTCTTCCTAACACATAACTATGTTACTATATACAGACGATATAGTGGATCACAACTACGTTTTGTACTAATACATTTCTGACTAAGATAACATTTAGCCGACTATTTATCGCACTCGATTGAAATGAAGTTGTCCGAAATCAGGAAGTGTTCCGGTTTTTATGATACTAGTATACTGAATTAATACTCCGATGTGAATTAAATTTGAATAAAGTAATAGTCCTTAACGGCATCGATATAATCTGAAGGTCAGACAAGTCAAATATACAATAGCTTAAATGAACACACGAATTGATAAGATCTGGTAGACTTTAAAACAACTTTTGACAAATGAACTTTAATTAGATAGCATTCTGCACGTGATTTATTATCAAACTTTTAGTTCGTATCATGTGAGAGCGGGGTTTCTGTTAGTTATTTGTTATCGGCGATTTAATTTCGTGGTTGATGGCATCCATGAAATCCACGAAACTAAGTCCTTAACGAATATTAATGATGTTATAGTACGTACGAGGGTTGTACCAGAATTACGTAGACTTTTGTCATAGGTTCCATACCATTTATCATACAAACAAATAATTTTGTGTGGAGTGCAAATAATATTTACTGCGTAAGTACGTGAAATTTCAAAGCCGTATCTTATTTGGATCAAATTCTGCAGCTTCCGGGGATATATAGGGGCACGGTATGCGGGGCACGTCAACGGAACGTCACGACGTCGGCGGAACTTCAAGGATAAGTGAAGCTCCTTACTGTGTACATTGTAGCTATAAATATGGGCACAACTGTACACAAAACTTACGAATGTTTATTTACTACCTTAAATGTGATAAAAGTTCCAATATATTACCAGTGATGTCGCATATAACCCTTATAATAGAGCGTCGATCCAGGTCTATGTTGTCATAGAAAACGCTTGGTGACGCCGGTTTCGCCGTTGATTTTCGCCGTCGGTCCATGTCGTTTTATTCGATTTCGACCACGATTGATGCGCTAGTGTCGTTTGAAAATCAGGTAACTCGATACAACATATTTAGAGTTAGCAAGTTACAGCATTTAAAGCGTTTGTTCTGGCATCTTCCCGGGGTTCACACAAAACTTTATGTTGATGCGATTTCCAGCGTATTTCGCTAACGTCATATCTTCACTGGTGACGTGCAGCAGCTGTTGCTTGTTTTGTACCACATATCAACAACGGTTACCTTTATAAAGTCGAAATTTACGGCGTATGTTCCAATGATATAGTGCTTGTATGTCACGAAGTCGCGTTAAAATTAGACTTGATATCTGTGAGGTATAAGCAGTTGAATAATGCCAAAAATGTTTTTAAAATTCGCTGCCCCGCCTACCCAACTATTGGTTACTATGGCGACAGATTAAATGGCTTTCTAACATTCTGTTAGAAAATATTTTTACCTATACTCTTGAAAAGGGTTTGAAGTTTTTCTACGGCAAATTTGGTGATAATACATGCCTAAATAAAAAAGTTATGACAAAAGTCTACGTAATTCTGGTACACCCCTCGTATATCAAACTTTTTCAGGCAATAGTTCTAAGCTCGCAAAAGGTTCGCTTAATAAAATTTCCAGAACTCGCTTGATATCAATTCACATTAATTAACTACTCGTAGTCCAGTCATTTTAACTTTTAACCTCAAACTAATTGCAAAACAAACATTTTTGTGTTTATATGGTCCTAATTGAATATTCGTGGGACTTTTGGATATATTCACAAATATATTGAATTGTCACATGTTTTCGCGATATTTGTCACTTTTGATGTAAATAAATCTTGACTTGTATCGGTAACTTATTTTTACATCGTGCTTAGAGGTCGCAATTTTGGTCTGATTTTTATGAAACTCGGCAGCAATGATTATCGGAAGCTACTCTAGGTCAAATAAAATTTTGAGTTAATCGGAGCCAAAATCTAGGTCACTAGGTCAAAACATAGAAAAAAAACAAGATATAGTCGCCAGGGGTCGAAATTTCGACCTTACAACTGTGAAATTTAGTCACAATGATCATCTTACAAAAACCAAGGTCATGTGTGAAATTGAATTAACCTGAGATAAAAACTAGGACACTAGGCCAAATAATAGAACAAATCTTTAGAAAGCGCCCTTTTTACATAATCTTTATGAAACCATGTCACATGGATCATGAAGACAAATTGTAGGTCAAATTCAATATTTACTTATCATGAGTTAAAACTAGGTCACTAAGTCAAATAATAGACAAACCTTCTTGAGCCAAAAAGTCGCATCAATTATTTTAACCTATTGACCTAAGTTTGACCTAAATAACTCAATAACACACTTGTCTCAGATGTTATTAGATGAGCTTTGTAACCAAGTTGCATAAATATTAGACCAAAACTGTGACTTTTGTACCTACACAACGTTTTCCTTTGATTTGAACTAGCGATCTACTATTTGACCCCACCTGACCCAATTTACAACTTTGACCTAGATTTTGTTGATATTATTATTGTGACCAAGTTTCATAAATATTAGGTCAACATTATGACCTCTAGGGACTACACAGGGTTTTGTTACAATTTGACCTAGTGACCTAGTTTTTTACCCTTGATCATCCATTTCCTACCTTGGCCTAAATTTCGTTCAGATGATCACTCTGACCAAGTTTCATAATCATAAAGTCAAAATTGTGGATACAAATGCAATTGTAGACTAACAGACAAAGAGAACAATCACTATTTTTCCCGAATCGATAGATTCGTGTATATTATACTTATTGTATACTGTCCAAACACAAATAGCCTTTTTCCATTAGACACATATGTATACAACACATGATATGTGTAAATTTGAAACAAATTGGATTAATATTAAAGAAATGAATAAAACTTTTGTTTCCCCTTCCAAGTGCTATTTTGAGTCATTTTGTCGACATTTGAATGGGTAGTATACCAACACGTAGACTGGCATTTTTATGAAAAGTAAATTGTCTGATGATAAATTCATTATTTGTATTCGATAGAAGAAGGTTGTATCTTTCAGAAAATATAAGCTTTAATGCGCAATTAGTAAATATTTAACGACTTACACGGAAATAATTATAACTTAAAATTATCAATGTAGTATGAAATGAGGAAAATGCTGAAATTGCTACTAAAAGTGACCTTAAACATGTCGATTTTTTTGTATTTTTCCCACTGAACTCGCATATGTTACGTTTTGTCTGTAGTTGATAATAGTCTGTAGAAGATGTAAATGCAAAGACACTCTGTTTTGCAATTTGTTTGAGGTTGATCATATTTTTTTAGCTTCAATGACTGGATTATCGTGAGAGATGCTCTATATCAAGTTAACCGAAAATTAATCCTGGATCTGTTCACACCAATTTTGTAATGAAAGAAATTCGGTCTGTCGCTTAAACTAAAAATGTTGACAAAACTAGTATTAATTTTGTTCGCATATATCCCGTTAATTTGTCATTGTTTTATGCGTTCGTGTCTATTTTATAGAGTGTAGCCGACAAGTTGCGATATTTTGTTATTGCAATACGATTTCTAGTAATAATTACTTATTGTTCACGAAACACCTCTGTAAACTAGTATGTCAATGTAGGCGGGTCTACATTATTGTTATCATATAACAAACGATAGCGTTATCGGGCCAACTGTTATCAGGGAGTTGTTCATATCATAACAGTAAAAATTAAAACATTTTAAAAATAAGTATTACTCATACAACTTTTTCAGAATGTTATCAATATCAACTTAATAACGTAATAGGCAACGTAATTATTCATACTGCTATTATGGCTTATTGGAGTAGGTTTGTGTTGATTCTTGTGTGTAAGTATATGAGAACTATATAGTAATTGTTATATTCTTCGTTTGTTTAAAGTCACATTATTGCTCCCACAACTTTTTTCCAATCATCCATTACATACAATGGATTATGGAACCATTATGCTGTTTCTTAACAAATGACCAATACTCGACGACATAATGTTAACTATATCTGTCGAAATAGAAGACCAAATATCGTATTTAGCAAATTGTATGGTGAACGCAATACTGATTTGTGAAAGAGCCGCTCTCCTTAGAATTTAAATCATGCATTTATTGTTTACAAATTGTCCTATTGTCAACCAACCACCTGGATGTTTTATTACATTTTCGTTCTTCTTATGGTGTTTTCAACATTTGGGAATCAATTATTGTGCTCGAATTGCATTGTTCTGCAGAGAGGATACCAAGTTATAGCCTATTAAAATACCAATTAAAGACTTAATGGGACTTTAATCTTAAACAGGGATATTATAATGATATGATAAAGTCTCCTGGAAAACCTGCTATTTTGACAAGAATAATAATTTTGAATATTTCCGTAGTTTTAAGGAATAACGCCAATGAAACAAAATGCACAATTGGTTTGGCAGAATCCATATTCAGAGGGGTTATTTGACGTCAACAACGTCATACAAGCGTTATTAGACGTAACTATAACTAGTATTTCATATTGACACCTTTAAATCAAGAATTGTCATAAACTGAGCATAACAGCATCACGTTATAGAATGGTGTTTCCATTTTCATAATATGTATAAAAAAATCAAGAAATTGTTTGCATTTAGATATAAGCTACAACTGTTTTGAACAATCTGATCATCCTTTCTCCAAAATTGGTCACCATAACAATAAAGTATGTGATTTCGTATGTAATTCATGGGAAAACTAAGATATAAATTACTTAAGGTAGAATCAATCGATGTGTCTTTTGTCTTATTTTGAAGCTTTTTTTCAAACCTTATTTTACATTGTAATAACATTATGTTAAACCAGTAAGTGACGTGGGTGTCTGTATTTAGCATTTGTGTTAATAAATTGTAATGTATCCGTGTTCACTGTGGCTGCTCGGTATCCGGGGTATTCAGTTCTGTTTTAATGCGTTTGCTATGTGCTACATGCATAATTTCACTGTTTCAACATTGTGTCTGCCTATTTAGGAGGATGTTAAAGTATGGATGGTGACATTTCAGACGAATTGATAATACATGTATGCTTTTTGTATTATAAAAGTTTCAGTTTTCGGAGTAGTATGGGCAGATCCTTGCTCAGAGCACATTGAAATAAACAATACAGCTTTAGTTACCACGTTTGAGCCAACAGATGTCGCAAATATTTCTTGTCCTACGTTTGCTCCGATGAAATGGTATCGATACACAGGAACGGGCGATGGTTTGTTAACAAATGTTTGTCCGGAAAGACTTCAATGTGGAAGCCATGCACAGATATGGATAAATGGTAATTATACGTTCATTGCATTTTATCCAGTCACTTCTGACAAATAAAGGGATGCCGGATAAACTTTCTGATATCCTGTCAAGTGATCATGTGAATTGTTATATCCTGTCAAGTGATCATGTGACTTGTTATATCCTGTCAAGTGACCATGTGACTTGTTATATCCTGTCAAGTGACCATGTGACTTGTTATATCCTGTCAAATGACCATGTGACTTGTTATATCCCGTCAAGTGATCATGTGACTTGTTATATCCCGTCAAGTGATCATGTGACTTGTCATATCCCGTCAAATGACCATGTGACTTGTTATATCCTGTCAAATGACCATGTGACTTGTTATATCCTGTCAAGTGATCATGTGAATTGTTATATCCCGTCAAATGACCATGTGAATTGTTATATCCCGTCAAATGATCATGTGACTTGTTATATCCCGTCAAATGACCATGTGAATTGTTATATCCCGTCAAATGACCATGTGACTTGTTATATCCCGTCAAGTGATCATGTGACTTGTTATATACCGTCAAGTGACCATGTGACCTGTTTGATCCCGTCAAGTGACCACGTGATCTGACGGACTTCTTCTTAAAGCGGAGTCGTTGGCTGAAACTATGTAGCCGAGGATGAGGTTTTTTCCTATTTAAAATAGGCCTGCGTCAATCTATAATTTGTTTACGACTTACCTGCGTGTACATGACGTTATCAAGATGTCCGACATTGTTGTTATGTCGTGATGTCAGTGAACAAACGTGACTTTTATTCCACTTTTTAAGTAGATGTAATGTAGAGACCGGATAATATAATAATAGGTTAGTGCCGTGGAGTGTGTAAAAGTTTATCCGGCTCGGCTTGGAACTTATCGGATTCGCCTACGGCTCACTAGATAAATTCTTCCGCCTTGCCAGGTAAACTTACTCACCCGCGTCATTTACCTATTATCCTGTTATTCCAGTCACTAAATTTGCTTAAATACGGGAAAAAAACGTTTTTATAAATCAGCGCATAACGTTACATTCGTTCACGGACAACATAATAAACAACGACGTCGTAAATCTGATAAAATCATGCACCAGCACACGCTGGTAAGTCGTAGAAAAATGATCGACCCCATCTCATTTTAGATAGGAAAATATCGGGTTGATAGTTACAACCGGTGACTATGCCGTTAGAGGACGTAAGTCGGCTCACGTAGTCAGGCGATCTGATAAAGCAAAGTTTATCAGGCATCCTACTAGTCTAACCAGGCCCGGTGATTATAAACATTGGAGAACATACTCCATGCTCCAACTCATACTCCGTACTCCAATTGGAGCAGTTCTCAGTTACAAAAACTGCTGTAACTTCTTTATTACTGAATGGAAACATATAAAATTGGGGTTCATTTTCTTAATTAGATCATTTGCTACAAGTTGCTGTTGGTTTTGATGCAAAATTCTACAAAAATATGTTTTTCAAGTTTGAGCATGGAGTATGGAGTTGGACTTCGAGTATGAGAATTGTTTATAATCACCGGACCTGGTCGATTTTTCTGGTAGTGGCAAGACAATCAAGCTATTTGTAAAATGATTCGTCTCTATAGTAACGATCTGAATGATGGATGTGTAATTCTGATATGTAATTAAGTACATTATACATGTAAACAGGTGAACATTATTAATTATTTTGTTATTCTATATTTTATTGTTGTTTACTTTCTATGTTACAGACACATTTCCAACCGTACACGAAGGTGAACGATTAACTAAAGTTTGTATTCATATGAAAACATCATGTTGCTATTCTGCAAATATGATCAATATGAAGAACTGCACGGATTTCATGGTTTACCTATTTGTGCCTACACCATCATGTGTGAACTATTGTTTCTGTAAGTCTTATTAACATACCATCATATTGAGATTGGGAACCACGCGCATACGAGTATTTTCATGTAATATCAACAAATGAGAACTCCCCATTAGAAACTTTAACAATAATATCGATAGTTTATGTATAGAAAGGCTTTGGACTTGGAAATTAATCACTATGTTATAAAAATGCTCCTCGTGTACACATTAGAGGGAGGGGCAATACTCGTCGTATTGCAAGCCAAGGATATAAGATATTTATAATAAATTATTACTAAAAACCGCCCTAAAATAAATAACATATAGATCTGAGTCTTCTGATATTTAGTCGGGATGATGTTCGGTTGCATTGTAAATGTTTAATGGATCGGGAAAATAAACGTCCAGGGGTTCTTAATGTAATACGTTCAATTTTTATAACTCACTCAAAATGACAGACACAACTCCCCCCTTCTTCGTGCCTTTGTTTCTATTAATTCCTCACCTTCTTCTTAGATGATTCAGATATGCAACACTTACGTTTTGAACTTGGACTTTGGCTTATGCGTGGGTATTGCTCAGTATAGTTGTGTTGTAGTGTTTCTGATTTCTGTGCTCGGCTGGTTTAGCTGCGTAATGCCTTGCCTGTCCGATTTCCTCGTACAATCTTTAATGTTACACCAATTCATGAAATTTATTAACTAGTCAAAGATGTTGTAACTGTATCTTCTTCTTACTAAGAATATGCTTCCTTGATATCTATATCTATTTATGACACTAATAAAAATGTATTTGATTTTCAGATGCTGCCCCTTTTATTGACCACACGACTGTAAGTGGTGGTGTTGACCACACGACTGTTGGTGAAAATGTCGACCACACGACTGTAAGTGGAAATGTCGACCCCACGACTGTTGGTGAAAATGTCGACCACATGACTGTAAGTGGAAATGTCGACCCCACGACGGTTGGTGAAAATGTCGACACCACGACTGTAAGTGGAAATGTCGACCCCACGACTGTTGGTGAAAATGTCGACCACACGACTATAAGAAAAACTGATGACCACACGACTATAAGTAAAAAAGTTGACCTAACGACTGTAAGTGGAAATGTTAATCACGTGACAGTTAGTAGAGATGTTGATCCTGTAACCACAGTAGGAGGGAATGACGCAACAAGTGCAGAACCAAGGACGTGGATAGTACCTGTTGCTGCTGGTGCCTCCGCTATCGTGGTTGTCGTTATAGTAGCTGTTATCGTATTACATAACGTACGCAACAGATTGAGGTAAGTGAACTAATTATAGATTATTTCTTATTCCCATTTAGACCGAACTTAAAGTATTCCATATTCTCACAACTTGACATACAGTGTTCAAAATAATGTATTGTTGTTGAAATTTGGTTCGCGTTTGACGATATATATCGCAATTAAACTCATTTTTATATAGAAAAAGACTGTTACTGTTTTAAACAACTGACTACTATTTGCTTTTTTCAATCAAAAGATTTTTCGAAAGTGGTGATAATAGCAACTTAATATGGGATGTCGTCATAATTCATTAGGACATGTCAAACCAAGATAGCTTACTACGCGTATATATATATGCAAATAACTGAATATTTTTGTTCTTACTTTAGAACTTTATCAACAGTTATTACACAATGTCAAGGAAGCATGTTTTTCCTGACTCTGGCACATTCTATTGATGGTTTAGAACAAGAAGATCGAGAGTACAAAATTGATATTTTGAGTAAAGAAGAAAAAACTGTCCGAAAATACTTTTTATTTACGTAAATTTAGATTTTAAACATGAACCAGTCCTAAAAGGTCGTAGGTAGTACTCACGCCCTTTCCATTCTTGGCAAGCGATCTGTTCATCCTAAAGATAAGGTATTTTTAATGTGTTTCTGAACATACATTTTACATGTAATACAAATACTAGAATTTTGTTTTTCCCATTTCAGTAAGGAGGCTAAGATGGAAGTTGAAAGTTACACCACTACACAAGTTCATCCATCAGAAACTGTAAACAAGGAAAAGTTCACTCCGTATGATCATACAATGTTATAAGGTCAATAATCTCCCATTCAGTGTAATAACTCAACAACGTTCCGTTGAAAAAAAAAGTGCAGCTTTGAAGTAGTTGTGTGAATAGCTTGGCTAATTTAACACGAGCCTGACCTATTGATTAGCATAATTTTACACTCGATATATTGTCTACGTTTAAACCACCGATTGTATATTTTCAGAATCGGGGAGTATCACGAAGACGCTCGAGATTTAATACAAGCACAAATCTGAAATGCCAATATTGCACGATTTTCTTGCGGAAACTGATATATTCAAAGCAAGAACCTTGTAATAAATTCTTGCATAAAGGTCGGGCTCAGGTCACAATAGCCAAGCTATATCAGTGTGATGTTGAATTCGAAATAATTAAGAGACATACTGCTTGCACCGATGTTAGTATTTGAGGTTTAGCGAAAGAGAATACTATTTAAGTTGTATTACCTAGCATAAAAAACAATCATATTATATAAATATAGTCGTCGTGCCGAAAGCTATTTCCAAATAAATGTAAAAATATTATTAAAAACTATTCTTTCAATTTGATTCAAGCACTGAAATAATTCAAATTATTCATGGAATATTGATACAATGTGGCAGATGGTAATTTGATGAAATACATACATCAACATGTCCAATACATGACATTGATCTTTTATCGTAGTTGTGGTATTTTATGTACTCAATAAAGACAACAATTATAGATTGTATCATATAGTTCAAAAGGCATGAAGTGTTTGTAAATTTTTGTTTAAAAATTCAAGGACAATCAGAGGTACTAGGTCAAATATGTTGATACGAAGAAATGCGTATAAAAACACATTGTTAAAAAGATATTTGGGTTGTTAACAAACAAACTCTTATACATGTAACACTTCCGAAGTTATATTAGAGGAAAAATGATTGAAAACATTTTGAGTAGACAATGCATACGCGTTTTAATTACAAGACTCAACATCAAACTTTGTTTTAATCCAGGAATACAGCTATACAATCATTTACTTTTAGCCTAGTTTACCTATATTAAAATGAATATTCACTTGATTTAATTTCTAATTAGACAAAACCTGGCCCTAAACCACCTTGTAAAAGAACATTTAAATATTATCGATTCTTCTTTTGACTATGATGAATGATACATTTGAGCTAGATGTCTCTTTTACTTGTATGATTTCAGACAAAACTTTAGGTTTCATTTGAGAAATCCAAACGTGCAATTTCCTGTTTAGGTCTTTGTACCGTTTCATATCTTGCAACAGTGTTACATTCTAGTTGATTTGTTCAAGGAATGTGTTTTAAAGTCAATAAAGGGTTGTTGGTTTTGGTGCTCTTTCGTCTGCTTAGGATGAGAAGTGCAACTTACGACCTTATAAAACTAATGCATATTTAAAATCTATATCATAAGGCGCTTCTTATGAGCCTATTTTCATGAAAATATTGACCAAACCGAAGTTGAAAAAGCTTGTTTTACCACAAGTAAAGAGTGATATTATTGTCCAGTCACTGAAGCTAAAAAGTATGGTCAACCTCAAACAAATTGCAAAACAGAGTTTCTTGGCATTTTCATCATCTACAGACTATTATCAACTACATACAAAACGTCAAATATGCGAGTTCAGTGGGGAAAATACAAAAATATCGACATGTTTAAGGTCACTTTTGGTAGCAATTTCAGCATTTTCCTTATTTCATACTACATGGGGAAAATTAAGTTCTAATAATTCCCGTGTAAGTCGTTAAATATTTACTAATTGAACATTAAAGCTTATATTTTCTGAAAGATACAACCTTCTATTCTTCTATCGAATACAAATAATGAATTTATTATCAGACAATTTACTTTTCATATAAATGCCAGTCTACGTGTTGGTATACTACCCATTCAAATGTCGACAAAATGACTCAAAATAACACTTGGAAGGGGAAACAAAAGTTTTATTCATGTCTTTAATATGAATCCAATTTGTTTAAAATTTACACATATCATGTGTTGTGGAAAAAGGACATTTGTGTTTGGACATTATACAATAATGATAATATACATGAATCTATCGATTCGAGAGTCATAGTGATTGTTCGCTTTGTCTGTCCGTCCACAATTGCATTTAAATCCACAATTTTGACTTTATGATTATGAAACTTGAAAAGAGTGATCATCTGAACAAAATTTAGGTCAAGGTATGAAATAAATGATCAAGGGTTAAGAACTAGGTCACTAGGTCAAATTGTAGCAAAACATTGTGTAGTCGCTAGAGGTCATAATGTTGACCTAATATTTATGAAACTTGTCACAGTAATAATATCAACAAAATTTAGGTCAAAGTTATAAATTGGGTCATCCGGGGTCAAAAAGTAGATCGCTAGTTCAAATCAAAGGAAAACGTTGTTTAGGTACAAAAGTCACAATTTTGGTCTAACATTTATACAACTTGGTCACAATGCTCATCTCAAAACATCTAAGACAAGTGTGCTATTGTGTTATTTCGGTCAAAATTAGGTCAGTATGTTAAAATAATGGATGCGACTTTTTGGCTCAAGAAGGTTTGTCTATTTTTTGACCTAGTGACCTAGTTTTAACTCATGATAAGTAAATATTGAATTTGACCTACATTTTGTCTTTCTTGATCCATGTGACATGGTTTCATAAAGTTTAGGTAAAAAGGACACCTTCTAAAGATTTGTTCTATTATTTGGCCTTGTGAACTAGTTCTTAACTCAGGTTAATTCAATTTCACACATGACCTTGATCGTTGTGAGATGATCATTGTGCCAAAATTTCACAAGTGAAAGGTTGCAATTGCGACACCTGGTGGCTATATCTTCTTTTTCTATGTTTTGACCCAGTGACCTAGATTTTGGCTCCGGTTAACTCAAAAAAAATTTCGACCTTGATTAATTTCCGATGATCATTGCTGCCGAGTTTCATAAAAATCGGACTAAAATTGTGACCTCTAAGCACGATTTAAAAAAAGTTACTGATACAAGTCAAGATTTATTTACATCAAAAGTTTCAAATATCGCGAAAACATGTGACAATTCATTATATTTGTGAATATCTCAAAAAGTCCCACGAATATTCAATTAGGATATTTTGTACATTGCTAATGGTAGCTTTACGCACCATATAAACACTGTTTGTTATGTGTGGTTAACTGTTTGTTTTGCAATTAGTTTGAGGTTAAAAGTTAAAATGACTGGACTATTCAGATAGTTTTTATTGTTTTCTCAAGGTATTGCTTTTGTAGTTACGACCTTCTCGCTTTGTGTTCTGTTTTAAGCCGCAGACATCATATTCCCCCTAAAAAGCACATTCGTTGAACTAGGTCAGGGGTGGTTATTCCTCATTTGGTCGCCATTTTGGCTTATGTTTGTGAAACTGGGTCGTCCTGGAGCGGGGTCTTGGGGAACTTGGTCGGGTATTGGTTGCGTTTCATTCGGTATCGTTGAATCATCGCTATTCTATTACTTCTTTGAAAACTTGGGTCATCCTGTATTTTGTCGGCGGGGACTTGGACTTTTAATTGTTTCTTTGGCTTTTGTGTGGGCATTGCTCAGTGTAGTTGTATTGTGATGTTACCAATTTCTGTACTTGGTTGACTAGGTTGAGTGCTGCCTTCCCTGTCCGAGTTCCTCATACCTTTTTTGATTGCAATCAATTTTGGTCGAAATAATTTTATTTAAGGCTTGCTGATCAGGTAGATTTATGAATGAAAGTACAAAAGTGAATTGGTTCACATCTTTAGCAGAGATGACCGAATTGTTTAACAGTACTGATTTGCCCTTGCTGTGATTGTGTGTGTTAGAGTATATCTATCACGTTCTCAATCCAAAATATAAGCCCAAACAAACTTAATAGGGAGAAACCTCTTAGAGATAAACATCTCATGTGCAGGCATGTGTTTGTTTTGCGTCGTGTTTTTTTTATATTCGTGCTTATACGGTTGCTGCCGACCTTGATTTAAAGTACTGTTTATCTTAAACTTCACTTATCTTGACACACATTACACGCACCAACACGAAGAGATACCACTATTTAACTGGGTAGATTATCAAATATTGTCATTTCCAACATGGGTCTCCATGTAATTCCTATGCGCTGCTTGATTTTTATTTCGTGTGTGGTTCAACAACTGGATTTAGTTTCCACAACAGGTAAGTAATTTATATTATACCCGTATTTTACATATTTTGGTTATTCTATCCGTATTTTACATAATTTGGTTATTCTATCCGTATTTTACATAATTTGGTTATTCTATCCGTATTTTACATATTTTGGTTATTCTATCCGTATTTTACATAATTTGGTTATTCTATCCGTATTTTACATAATTTGGTTATTCTACCAGTTTTTTGCATGCTTAGGTTTTTCTACCAGTATTTTGCATGATTTGGTTATTATTTATAAATGTTAAGGTTACTAAAGGTTTACTTTTTTCTATTTCGGTAACGATTTATTAGTTAATTAATACATTTAAATCATATTTTGTTATTTTCCGTTGACTAATACTATTGCTTACTAAATTATCCAATGACGAAATATAGTGACTATAAACTACACCATTATTAATTGTGAAGCGTGTTCATCAGTCGTACAGAGTTTCTTATGTAGTAAGCATGTAATTGGCCCAATGTGCTCATGGCCGAATGAGAATTGTGAACTTTTGTTTTTACGATACACCAAATAAATAACACAGTTTTCAGTATCAAGAGTAGTTTCCTTGTGTATAGTATAATAGGAAGGTGTCAATGTGTGGAATTAGGCTGCAGATATCAACGGTTAGTCATGCTTTCATTTTCTTTCATTTACACCCTTTATGTGCATATTAGCATCTGAAATCTTCATACACGATCACAGAAGTATCATGGAATTATAAAAACCGGTTTTGGTACATAAATGTTCAAATTTTTACTAATTTCAAAACAAGTTTCAAGACGTGGGTCATATCATTTATTTAACAGTATTTTAACATTTAAAAGTCTTTTTTTTTGTCCTTTCAATTTTATTCATTTATAAATACATTTACATTTATGCCATACATTATAAACATATTAACAAATAGTATAAAAATAAATGGATTTATAAATTATTTTTCGAGAGAGAGAGAGAGAGAGAGAGAGAGAGAGAGGGATAGAGAGAGGGGGGAGAAAGAGAGAGACATAAAAGTAGAATGTATAGATACTTTTTGCACCATCTCTTCAATAAAAACATATTTGTGTTTTCTTAATTTAAAAATATTATAAAGTCACTCCATTTGTTCTCAAACATTTCACTTTGATTTTTTATTTCTGATATTGTTTTCTCTATTTGTATTCTATGTTTCAGGTATTCTTTAAAAGGTTCTATTGATGGACTAGTTAGTGTGCATTTTGATTTGAAAATGAAATATTTTGTAAGAAGTATGATGTAATTTATTAGAATGCTTTTTTGTGGATCATTACTTTGCACTGTGCAGAACGATATATCAAAATATCAAACATTTAAAATTCTGGTTTGACCAGTTTTATGTATATTAGGAACCTCAAAATCACACTTGATTTTTATTTTATTTTTGATGCAACCGCTGTTACCTGAAGCAAATTTGTAGGCCATTTTGTTTTGAAATATCAGTCCGAATTTAATAAAAAATTCCAGAAAAGTCATTTAGGGAATTATTCTCACTGCAACAATATATATTTTTATTTAATTTTGAATATTTGTACACTTACCAACTCGTTTAAAAACACGATCACAATATCATATAACCCTTTCTATTTACTTTAACATAAGGGGAACTACTCTTGATACTGAACCCTGTGATAAATAACATGCAATAAACGAAAATTATGGAAATATATTTATTGGTTATGTACGACAGTTTGCCTATTTCCTTTAACAACATAATATTATGGACTCACATACTGGTATAACCTGGAAAATCTTTCCGACACTACCTATTTGTTATGACAACATGATTCGACCTAACTCAGAATGTTAAATCAGACACTATTTCGGTTATCTGTTACTCTAATACAGAAGAAATGTCGATATCATGTATGTGCTATCTGCTAATAATGTCTTTATAAATAAAATAATATGCTGACTAAATGATACTAGCACTTCAATAGAATCATCCCCACACTAAGTGAGAAGACACGAATACATTTTGTATTTTATTAAAAGTCTTCAATTGTCCCGAATCACATTTATCGGATGATGGTATATATATATATATAATTATATAATAAATACATGTACGAGGGTCACTTGAAAAGTACTGATCAGTGGCCAATAGCTTGTTTAATATTAAAATAACGTTTATAAAAGTGGGCATTTTCTGGAAGATACAACATTTGCCTATAAAATAATTAAACAATTTTGAAATCAGACAAATATCCATTCCGTCATATGACATTTAATCAATAGGCGTATGGCACACTGGATTTGCGTCAAAATAATGCATATTGCTAATTGAAAGGAATGATATTAATGATTATAATTTCTATTATTGTCACCCGATTTATTTGAAATTTGCACGATGTATGTCTCACGTCCGTACAAAACTGTAACTAAATCATTTTATTTGTTTGTATCGTATTTATTTGTCATGTGAACTTGATATGTTCCTTATACGCACGAAAACAGCATTTTTCTGGAACCCTATTCGATGTTACTGTATTAGGTAGAAAAGGCAAACATAAAGTTATTTAAATAAACACATAATGTGTCCTTAACAACAGCTCAAAGAATGTGACCACGTGATTATACTATACGTAATTTTACCTTATGACGTCATATCTCTAATACAAGAAAAATGAACACTAAACTAAATACCCCAGATATTAATTTCATATAAGAAAAAATACATGAAATGTTCCAATGAGAAGAGTACTCTCTTTTTTGTCATAAATTGGGATGTTACATAACCCCACCCACCTTTTGAAAAATGGGGTGGTTAATAAAATTTTGATATAAAAACTTGTGGTGAAAATCATTTAAAAATACCCGACAAATGAAACTACATATCCCCATCTAGTAATTGTGACATATGCAGATACAATTGATGTTTATTTAGCTAATATATCTTAAGTATAAGTTAGTATGTATGTGTGGTATTTTTGGTTCCGATGCGCCATGTTAATATTGACATGGTTATTTAATATTGTCAACTTACGGAAAGCCATTCAAGAGTACCGTAATGCATGTTGCAATACTCAGTTTCGATCAGCCTGGCAGACATGTGACAACAGCGCTGAGATATCTAATGAGCCAATACGATACAATTTTCTTATGTATTTTCATTTCAGTGCATAAAAATACCCTGTTTGAATATCAATAAAATGGAAATGCTTTCATTTTAAATGATAAAAATACTACGATTGTCTAGCTGAGAGATATATCTTTAAGAAAATGAACACTGTTATATAGTCAGAGACACAGATTTTGAGGTATCAGCCACTGATCAGTACTTTTCAAGTGACCCTCGTATATGTACATTGACTACACTCATTTCACCTGTCTACAGGATGTGGAAATTCACCAATGGACATTGTGATGTTGCTGGATTCATCAGAAGGCTCTCAATCCACGTCATTTGAACAAGAGAAACAGTTTTCCATGTCGCTTGTAAATGCTCTTTGGGACGGTCGTAATCGATTTGGCTTGGTGACATTTGGCAGCGGTCCATTCCACCAATTCAATCTAGATACTTACGATTCTATTTCTGAAATCCAAATGGCTTTGCAGTATCTTTGGAAAACTAATGGAAAGGCAGATATCGGAGGGGCGATAAAATATGCAGTCGATCATGCATTTTCCGCGGATGTTGGTGGGCGTGTTGTTGCTCCAGATGTGTTAATACTAGTAACCCCTCTTGACATCCGAAACGAAACGTCGGCTAAGCTACTTGCTGATGAACTTCAGCTCGCTGATGTAGAACTTTTTGCCATTATCGCATCGTCAAGTATTGATACATTTTGGTACAAAAAGTTCGTCCCGTTAGATCACATACTCAAAGTCAATAATGGGAACGAATTGATGACCGTGTATAATTCAGTTAAGGACACTATTTGCAGAGGTAAGTTCGATTAATACTTTAATACTTTTCTCCAGATTTCACTCATTTTTCTTCTGCCGGTCTCAAATGAAGAAAATAATGACAAGCATTATATAAAAAAAGTCAATCAGTTTTAAGATGAAATGTCGACTGTCCACAATTGTTCTAAGACAATCTGATCGTGTTGTATTCTACACTATGCATATTTAAGCAACATGTTCGTTTCAAAATAATTCGAAATAGGCAAATAATTATGACAAAATGAAAACATTTCTTCGATAATTGACTTAGTTGTCCGTTTCGGAATTTCGGAATTACTTTACACTACAAAGGCTAACAATTAACGTTGCTGACAACATACATGTCCAGATAAAACACTTGACTTTCCATATGTAAGATAATAATAGATTCAATAAAGGATACAATTTGCAAGGGTAAGTGTATGAAGAAATCTATTTTAAGGTACCAACCTATTATATGCTTTCATGCACTATCCACTTACTCAAGTCCAGCAATTACTTTTCGTATCTTAATACTTCCCATAGTTAAATTAGGTGTTGGTTATTGTAGAAAACTCGAAATCACTGCCATTTAAGTTTTTCCCTGCCTGTTTGGTGATTAAAATACCAAAATAATACATTAGACCTAATGCGAAAAACAGATTTTAGACAATAAAAACATCTGAAATTGAAACATAGAGTTGGTAAAGTAATGCAGTGAACTATGCCAAGTTTCAATAAAATTACGTAATAACTTTTAAAGATATTTAAGGTTTATTGGGGTCCAGCTTGGTAGCTAAAGACCTATAAATGCATAGAATAAAACAAGTTGAAACTGTGGTTAATAATAAGCAAAACGCATCTCAATTCAATATCATTAGTAGGAATGAGTTTATGTTTTAATATGACATGACATAAATGTATTTAACATAATGTCGTTAAAGGTAGAGGTATACTTCGCCAGTGGTCAACATGGTCAGCATGTGCATCTTCATGTGGAGCTGGGTTACAACGTCGATTCAGATCTTGTGAGAAGAGGAATCAGGATGATGTTGATTGTGAAGGAGATTTGTTTGATGAACACCGATGTTATAATGATCCATGCACAGGTAAGAAGATTTAAACATTATAGGCATATTTAAATAGTTTTGTGTAAGATTCTACTTTAATATATAAGTATATAAATATATTGACAAGGCTATTTTGTTGAATACCTATAAGATTTATTACTGGTACTGTCCAATTGCTTCCAACAGCACCAATCGATGGTTCATGGTCATTTTGGGACACGTGGTCAGGCTGCAGTAAAACATGTGGAAACGGTAAGAAAACCCGTGTAAGAACGTGTACAGCACCTTTCCCAGAAAATGGTGGAAACCAGTGTCACGGACCAGGCACACAAACACGTAGCTGTTCTGATTGGAGTTGCCCAGGTATGTTATTTTTCAATCAAGGTCTTAAAGTAAGTTAATCATTCATTTTGGTAATTATAAATAACTAATAACCTATACATAAGTGTCTAATTAGTAGAATAACGTTGTAGTTTTGTATATGAAATATATAGATATAAGGGCACAATACAATGTCTTTTTTACATCCTAAGTTTGTGTTATTTGATCCGTATGATTATATTATTTGTGACATTTCTTACATCCGAAAGTGCAAACAAAATTACAACAACATCGTGGCCAAAGAAAGCAGACTTTGTGGATGTCCTTGGATTGTACATGCATGGCAGAAAACAGGTTTCACTTGGGTATAGCTACTGCCAGAGTTTGGAGTACGATGGTTGCTTTATATATATCATGCAGCATCGTGGTGTGTTTCAGATTGCAACAAAGAATGTCCACCAGGCAGCCAACTTTCAACAGAATGCGATGTTTGTGAGTGTGCTAATGTGATTTTGTATGGAAATGTCCAAACATTGACCGGACCTGTGAGAGATGCTGGAGTCTATTTGAAGTCCAGGATGTATTCACCTCTGGTTACAACTGACTACACTGGCTTCTTCCGTATCGATGGTATCTGTGTACTAAATGAGGAAATACTTGTAAGGAAAGATGGGTATTCGGAGGACACAGTAAATGCCGAAGTTGTTAATGGTACACATTGGAAAGTCAATTCCACGATATACCAATACGGTGCGTTATTTATTATATAGCAGAATACATTAGCAGCATGATATTTCCTCTTTATAATTACATCTGGGCACTGTTTTACTAACAATGCGTAAATGTCGCGTAAAATTACGCATAGATATCTACCTTACGCAAACTCGTAAGTGTGTTTTACTAAACGATCGCAAGTACTTGCATACATTTACGCAAAAATATTGAAGATTGAACGTAACACGGGACACAATATAACCAATATAACAAATATAACGGGTACCAGAAAGAATAAATATACGTCAAGATTTTATGATTAATCACGGCCTAAAACAACTAGTGACGGTCTAAAACAAAAAATGACGGTCTAAAATAACATGCGACGGTCCAAAATCATAAGTGCGTGTTAAAAACTCTTCACTTACGTTCATATTTGTCATTTAGGGTTGCCCAGCCTTGGCATAGAAATAAGCTAAAACTCACGACAGAATGTGAACTAAAATATCTTTGTAAAACGCATTTACGCAAATATTATCGACGTACGCAATATATTAGGAAATCTTAGGTTTACGCTAGCGTAAATGCTTTGATAAAACAGTGCCCAGGGCCCGAAATTATAACCAATAGTATTAACATTATTATTGGACAGTCAAGATACTTAGAAACATTAACAGGCGTATTATCATTCGATAATTTTATTGTGGTGAACCTTTTAGTAAACAGTCCGACCAGTTGTTCAATATTTTTCATAACGTATTTTTGTGAATTTTCAATTTACAGTGATGTTCATTGTTGGAAATTCTTTTTATCTTGCCATAATTTGATAACAAGATATTTAAGAATCCAAATGCCAAGTTTGAACTAAATCCCTTCACCAATAGCCGAGTAATCCTGAAAAATATTGGTGTTGCGTTAGGAGTGTGCGTGAGTGAACATGTTTTATCTTCTTACATAATCTATCATTATAGTACCACCAATATTCACCTTCCACCCAGAAGACAAAACAAGACTTGTTGGACAAAGTGTATCTATGTGTTGCCAAGCTACGGGAGACCCACAGCCTACATCATATGCATGGTATGTGTTTGAATCAATTGGTTGTTTTGGTCGAAAGTCATACAAAGTTTATTCAGCATAAAATAGCATTTCCCATAGTCATAGCCAACATATATACGTACATTTACATGACCATGTGTAATCAATTTTTGTAAAAGGTATGGATAAAATACATATGTTCAGGTCTACAGAGAAGTCCAATTATTTAAGAATAAAGTACAAAAAATAAGAAAACATAAGGTGTGAGCAATTCAAAAATTAAAAGTTAGACAGTTCAAGGTGTGATAACAATTAATAATAGTTCGTCAGTATTCCAGTCATTACATGTAGCTCATACCTAGAATATAACTGACATCTACAAACCACTTACTATAATTATATGAGAGTATGTATATCTACAATATTATTATTCTTCTACTAAATAATGTAAATATACCTTTTTGATCTACGTGTTCGTTAATTGGCATTTACCAACGTCATGCATTTTTCGAAATTTGAATTGGAAAATCTTATCATGAAAACATATTTCATTTCTTTCTTCTTGTGATGGCGACAGGTTTCAGGGACTTAGATCGCTAGGTAACCGTGGATCAAATGGAACTCTTGCTATATCTAGTGTAACTATTGTTGACAATGGTGTATATTATTGCTCAACGGAAAGTGAAGCAGGTTCGCAAGTGTCAAACGAAGCAACGCTTACCGTGAAAGGTATTAATATTGATTAATACGCCATAGTTTTTTTTTCATTCTAATGGAACATTCATATTAAAGTAAAAATGCGTAATATCGATGCACATATTTGCCATTGTATAGAGGTTGTTGCTTTACAGAGGTTTACTTTCTAGTAATATGGGCTGGGGGGAATTCGAATATGATGTTATACGAGTAGAGAGACAGCTGATATACAAATAATGTTGTAGCTTTGGAGGGGTTGTGCTGTAAATCAATCTGCCTAAGGTACAATGATCTCCCTACTATAAGATAGCAAAGCGGTATACGATATTGTACAAATGTAAGGAGCTACATGTAATCTTAATGAGATTGTTCTTCACGTGTATTGTTAACTTTAAATCTGTTTTCTGTACAGCATGAATAGTGAAAACAATAAAAGCATCGTCAATATGATATATTACAGATACACAGAACGATACATGTTCATCGCCAGTGTCTCACTATGAAGATTTGCCTGATGGTTGCTATGTCGCCGACGATTCTACCCACCAACCTACAATTGATATTGGAACTTGTGGCAAAGTCTCTTGTGTATCTAGAGAATTACATGATAATGGGACATGCTCGGAGTGGTGGGGAAATTATTGCTGTGATCCCGATCATTTTGATTGGGTTCTTATAAACTGCAATGGGTTTTCTTATCAAACTAAACGGGTAAGGTCATGCCGATGTAGAATTTGTTTTGCCAAAACGATAATCACTGGCAAAGCATATGGACGATTAGAAAATGGTACGGAAATACCTGTTAAGTTAGGTTCAGTTTCGGCAAATGGAAAAGAAATAGCGAGAACAAACATGGTTGGTGTATTCACTTTCGAAATTCCGAAATCTATCACAAAACTAGTCGTGTATCTTGAGGACACAATCTTCAGCCGATTCGTTCCAACAACAAAGGTTATTCGAGTTACCCCAGGATCCAGTACATCTTTGAAAATAGCAATGTCTCTAAGACCTGATCCTGTGGATTTCCATGCCAAAGACGGATTACAGCTTGAAGTTGGGGGAAAAGGAGGTCGTGCATCTGCGGGAAGGATACTTATACAGGACAATGCATTATTAACCGAAGCAGGAGAGCCGTACAATGGATCTGCAAAAGCTCATGTACATTATATGGACCCAAGGAATCTTGATGATTTTGAAGCATCCAGTAGCGAGTTTACATTTGAACAAGACGGTCTGGCTTGTCCTTTAGAAACATTCGGAGTGTTTAGTACAAAGTTCGAAGATGACAAGGGTAACAACCTTCAAAACAACAAACCAATGAAGTTCGAAATTGATCCCTCCGTGTACAATATTACAGCTGGTCCCGATGGAGAACCTGGTGTAGAATTATGGCGAATAGACGGAAATACTGGAACCTGGACACCTGCTGGGAAAATGAGATTTGAACAATCTACTTCTAGACGAAAGTTGCTGGCTCAAACGATTGTTGGTGAAGAGGATACTCCTATCGACCTACCATCTATCAATTTATTGGAACCAGTTTATAACACAAAAATACAAACAACTTACACAAAATACGCTGAAATACAATACTACAGAAATTATTATAACGTTTTATGGTGGAGGACATACAATGTGGATAGTCGACTTGTGTACAAGTCAAAACCCAATTACAATTACGTGGTAGTAAGAGGACCTGACAAGGTGAAGAGAGGGGCCTGTTTTATCAGTGTTTCCGTCTATAAGACTTTGAAAGGTGTAGATAAGGACAGTGGTGGCACCCAGGTCACGGCTGTAACAAAACATGCGACCGAAGATCGATATTTGGGGGTTGACAAAAAACCTACGGATACAAATGGTCATGTATGCCTGGCTATATTTTGTGACTCAATTGTATATTTATCAGCGGAAAATAAGCAAACGGCCGCACAACCCCTCCTTGCCTTTCCTAAGCAGGATATACCTACTGGGTATGTATCATCGAATATCAATAACGGAACTAAAGTCAAATTAACATCCAGTAATTGGGAAGATGTTCAAACACCTACCGGTTCAAGATACAGTCCAGTCTATTACTATGAAGATTTAAATCGCTGCAAAAACGATTACAAGAAAGATTTTGCATTCAAATTCGCCGAAAGTCAAACTGGAGCACCGCAATCAAACTTCATATACGATAATGTGTACGACAATAAACTATCATGGTATCCAAATCCGCCACAGGACCTGACGAGGACAACATGTTTTATGAAAGTAGCGATCAAGGTAAGAAACTACAATTATACTATATTATATGAAAAGGTATATTTTGTTTATTAGAGTGACACTGAAAGGGTCAGTTAATATTGACTTATGAGACACGCATAATTCGTGCGGACTGTTCCTTCCGAATCCCTTCTCGTATCGCCGGACACAGGGCAGAGATGGGCCTACGGTAACTAGTATTTTTAAAACTAGCTGGCGGCTCACTAACCGATGCCATCCGACGAGATTCGAACATTTGTTCTCCCGATTCAAAGAGAACGCCTTTACCACTCGGCCACGGTCGCGGTTGTGGTACGAGTAATACGTCATACGCTACGCAACAATTAATTACAAATATGGACATCCGATTGCTTTTCAATATTTTTCAAGTATCTGGTTGATAAAAGTACACCGTTTTTCCTGCTGACTATATACATGTAATCAAATATTTTAGGCTTTCATACGATGTTACCTTTGCTATTCATATCGTCAGATATAAAGTTGCGGGCTCACATATGAGGTGACTAATTCGTAATTTGGACATTGTGCTGGAATAATTAGAGTTATCATATTTATAGAGTACTGGCGACTATGATCTACGATTTATCGCTATCAGTCACCAGGGGAGTAAAGTAGGAGATCAATATGGATCATACAACGTTGGACCACTGTCTGAACCTACATTGTCTAATACTGCCGACAGAGCAGCGTGTATCGAATTCAGATGCCCGGGTCTTGTCAATGATGGAGGGTCTATATCTACTGATGTTTCCACGTTCCTTGAAGTCAAAATTAACCCTGTAAAACCAAATTGTCGCATGAGGTAAGTGTAATAGATTTTTACGCTATAATTTATGTTGTTCTAACTTAATAGTTGATATTTGCGTTTGTTTACTCAGAATAGTTTTGTGTAAGTGTTTCCGAAGAGTGGTTGTATTTAGGAAAACTGACATTTAACATGTGTATAACATTATCCATACAAACACATAAAATATGTCATTTCAAATTCGTATTTCTGGTTATCCCGCTATGTTGGTAGATCAAATGCATTATCTCTTAATTAATGTGCCCGGACCAATTATAAATCACTATTCTTAAAGATATGTTAAAATGGATCTGAAGGAACTCAATATTCCGGAAGTTTTTGTAGTAAACTCACTATTTTGAAACGTGTGTAAATATTGACTAATGAAAACTCACTTTTTTGAAAGGTGTGTAAATATTGACTACTGAAAACTCACTATTTTGAAAGGTGTGTAAATATTGACTACTGAAAACTTACTATTTTGAAGGTGTGTAAATAGTGACTAATGAAAACTCACTATTTTGAAGGTGTGTAAATAGTGACTACTGAAATCTCACTATTTTGAAGGTGTGTAAATAGTGACTAATGAAAACTCTCTATTTTGAAGGTGTGTTAATATTGACTAATGAAAACTCACTATTTTAAAGGTGTGTAAATATTGACTAATGAAAACTCACTATTTTAAAGGTGTGTAAACATTGACTACTGAAAACTCACTTTTTGAAAGGTGGGTAAATATTGACCAATAGGAATGCACTATTCATGAATTGAACGTATTGATAGCTTAGTCGAAAATCTCAAGGAGCTTACATTAAACCATAGTATGTAGTTCTCTAACTTCTGCTTCAGCAAACGCGCCACTGGTGTGAATATAACGGAGGAAACTGGTGGAAAGGGTTTTACTTTCGAAGCAAAAGTTGGTAATAACTACGGTCCAAGATACGGTATTTACATAGGTACAAGAAACAGAGCAACCATGGAAAGGTTCTGCTTTCAAGGCAAAGATACAGGGACCGTCGATATTGGAATGGATCCTAGCTTACATACGGCTGTGGAATATGACTGCAACTAAGCGTGCTAGACTATAACAAACTATGTACACATGTTTATAATAACTATGTAGCTTACTGACGTTTGGTCACAATGGTATATCAAATAACATGTCCACTACCAAGTGTGTGTTTTGTGAGTTACAATTAGGACAAAGTGTAGTCATATTGCATTGTAATAAACAGATATTATTGACCTTGCAAAGTTTGTGAAGTTTTGCTGTCTTATCAAGTTGTTATCAAATCCTAGTATACAAATGATTCAATCATATATCATACTCATCATTGAACTGTCTGTACACACTTTCCTTTCGTGTATATTTCGATGGCTTAGAATTAAAAGGTCGTAAGTGTCACTTACGACCTTTTAAGATTCATACATATTTAGAATAAGCATCACAAGGCGCTTCTTATGAGCCCATTTTCATAAAAATCTGAACTTGTCATGTTGACCAAAATTAAGTTGTAAAAGTTTGTTTTACCATAAGTAAAGAGTAAATGTCAGACAGTTTTTCCGTGTTTTCTCAAAATATCGATTTGGTAGTTACGACCTTCTAATTCTAAGCCATCGATTTCTTAAATGTAAGTGATGTCGTTCCTGTCCGATTTGTTTTTATTGCTTTTATATACATAGTCCTTCTGATGTATTCATCATTAATTTTCCGATTTATCGCATGATTTAACATTTTACTGCATTCATAACGTGATACTATTTATGATTTTAATGCTGAACGTACTTGGAAAATTAAAAATTAGAGTTAGGTCACTGTCCATGGTGTTTAAGACTAGGTCAAGGGGTGGTTTTGCCTCATTTTGTCAACGTTTTGTCACGTGTTTAACAGTTTGTGAAACTTGGTCGTCCTGTAGCGGGGCCTTGAAGAACTTGGTTGGGTCTTATCTTCGTTTCATTCGATCGCATGGAATCACCGCTATCCTATAATTGTTTTGTGAAATTGGGTTATCCTGCATTTTAATGAGTTTTAATTGTTTCTTCAAATGGCTTATGTGTGCGCATTGCTCAGTGTGGTTGCGTTGTGGTGTTACTGATTTTAGTGCTCGGCTGATTGGGTTGATTGCTGCCTTCCCTGTTCGATTTCCTCGTACATTTTTGGAGCAAATAATAAGATAATAATCTTGAACCAGTTACAATGTATGTCAGATAAATAGTTTGTTAACAAGGTGTGTCTCTCTCATATAACGGTTCGAAACTCCAACCAATGAGTCTATTTTGAATGAACTAGAGAATTGAATCAGGAGTCCATTTATCACACAAAGAGTTATTTTTCTTCCCCTCGATGCCTTAGTTTAGCTTGATATGATAGGTGTCAAGAGGCTCATTTGATTTAACCTAATAAATCTTTTTTCAAAATATTTCTAACTAGACATAAAACTAGACATAAACTAGACTAGATAAACTAGACATATACTAGACTAGATAAACTAGACATAACTAGACTAGATAAACTAGACATATACTAGACTAGATAAACTAGACATAACTAGACTAGATAAACTAGACATAACTAGACTAGATAAACTAGACATATACTAGACTAGATAAACTAGACATAAACTAGACTAGATAAACTAGACATAACTAGACTAGATAAACTAGACTAGATAAACTAGACTAGATAAACTAGACATATACTAGACTAGATAAACTAGACATAAACTAGACTAGATAAACTAGACATAACTAGACTAGATAAACTAGACTAGATAAACTAGACTAGATAAACTAGACTAGATAAACTAGACATAAACTAGACTAGATAAACTAGACATAACCAGACTAGATAAACTAGACATAAACTAGACTAGATAAACTAGACTAGATAAACTAGACATAACTAGACTAGATAAACTAGACATAACTAGACTAGATAAACTAGACTAGATAAACTAGACATAACCAGACTAGATAAACTAGACATAAACTAGACTAGATAAACTAGACATAAACTAGACTAGACATAACTAGACTAGATAAACTAGACATAACTAGACTAGATAAACTAGACATAACTAGACTAGATAAACTAGACATAACTAGACTAGATAAACTAGACTAGATAAACTAGACATAACTAGACTAGATAAACTAGACATAAAATCAATTATCAATCTGAGCTATTATCTTGGTCAGTAATAAAACATTTGTTGACACTATGAACGTCAGGGCCGGTATTTATAAAGCATCTTAAGTGAAAACTTAAATATTTTGACTTAAGTTAAAATATTAAGCTGCATAATTATATTTCACAAGAAACGAAAAATAGCCCATGTTTTTATATATGATTACTGTAGCTCTTTACATAATGCTTCTAAACAATGTAAATAATTGTTAATATCGGTGTTCTTGTTCAGAGGATACACTTAAGGAAATTTTGAGATTTTAAGAAAATTCTAAGTTTTCACTTAAGATGCTTTATAAATACCGGCCCAGGAACAGCACATATCACGGTAACTATGTACATACACTACAGGGCCGGTATTAATAAAGCATCTTAAGTGAAAACTTAGAATATTCTTAAAACTTTTAATTTTCCTTAAGTGTATGAACTTAACAGGAAAAACAATATTAACAATTATTTAAATTGTTCAAAAGCATTATGTAAAAAGCTACAGTAATCATATAAAAACATGAGCTATTTTTCGTTTCATGTGAAATATAGGCAGCTTAATATTTTAACTTAAGTCAAAATATTTAAGATTTCACTTAAGATGCTTTATAAATACCTGCCCTGTTCTATATATATGTCATATATTTTATCTACAAACAAAACCTTCATTTATTAAAGTCGGTTGACATGAACTGGTTTGGAATCAGGAAGTGTTTCGGGTTTTAGATAAACCTATTTACCTTGTCAGAGGTGATTTCTTGTTATCAAATGTTTAATATGTTGATAAGATTGTGTGGTAAAATATCAACAAGCTTTAAGACTCAGTGTTTAAACGTCTGACAGAGCCTTATAGTAAAACGTCATTAAGACGAGCATCAATATTACGAACACCCGGCCTATATCGAGCAAATTTCAGAGTCCCGGCGAATGTGATCTGCTCATTATTACGAGCACAAGGACCATGTCGAGCACAATGACTATGTCGAGAACAATAACTATGTAGAGCACAATGACTATGTCGAGCAACATGACTATGTCGAGAACAATAACTATGTCGAACACAAGGACTATGTCGAGCACAAGGACTATGTCGCGCACAATGAATATTTTGAGCACAATGGCTAGGTCGTGTTGGAATCAGGAAGTGTTTCAGGTTTTAGATAAGGTGATTTTACTAGTCACCTGTGTGTTACTGTCTGTAAAGTATTAATACCGAGGCGCTTTATTATGAGTAAAGGTATCAAAAGACATATTTCAATTTTTAACAGTTTATCAAACACAATGTTAATTTAGAACACGCATCGACTCTGATGTACTATAAACAAGTTTAATCAATGAACTTCAAAGATCTGTACAAAATATATTACAGAACTTATTAGCCTACTAAGTATGTCAGTACTTGTAACACTGAACGGCAATAGAAACGGTGGGTGACTCGACATTTCCTCGCATATTGGGTAATCATTTTGAAGAATATGGATGGATTAGTCGGAAAAACAAAATATTATGTTATAAAACTTAAGCACGCATTTTAAAAGAGCTTTTTTCTCCATTGGGCATTGATTGCAATATAAAGTCTATAAAGAATACCTGTGACGTTCATGCAATTTGTTTCCAGTAACAAATGGTGGTTGTTTCACAGTTTTTGAATCAAATATAATACAATCATATCAATCGTAAACAAACAGTTTGGAATGTGCGTTTAGAGCCGCTAACGTTTGGATATATGATTTAATAAAGATTAATTCACCTATGCATTAATCTAATTTATTACGGCGGAATTTCACGGGATCTCCGGGTATTATATACACATGGTGCGTTTATCGCTACCCGGCGACGCTATCGTTTCCATGGTAATTCTCGCGAGAATACGATATTCACTGAGCGTGAACTCACATGATTGCCACGTCGGCTCACTTGCTTGTTCGGCAGCAAACGACGAACTTTAAAGAAAATTAATTAAAACTTTGGCTATCTAGCAATACTTTATGATGCCGGGTCGAGGACAAGGTGCAAAGAGAAGGCGCGGTGCAGAAGCAACGGGGCCGAGGACTAGGGCCAGTGCTAAGCGAGCTAGACCGGCGTTGGATGACGGGACGGAGCCAGCGAGAGGTATAAATCATAACGTTATAGATTTTAATGAAATTATTTGTGAGGCTCAGGTTCATGCGGAACAAGACCAGGTTAATGCTAGTTCGAACAGTAGCATCACTAATACTAGTCCCGTGGAGACCCGTATTTTGTCCAACGCCGGTAATGCTCAGACCCTGCCTCTAGGAAATTTAGATGTAGGGGCGTTGCCATATAACGGTACATGTTTGCCGCCTGTAATGCAACCCAGTGCTAATATGTTCACGTTTAATGAAACACAAAGTGTTGAAAACATGCTTTTTGAAGGTCACGAGCTGACACGTGTCGCCCAAGACGATATTACGTTACATGTACCGCCTACTCTAAAACAAAAAATCTGTAAAGGCGAGTACGTCAATCTTTCTTTGCTCATAAAGGGTGCGGTGGAACTGGCCGAGCTATATTCCGGTAGTACGCTCAAATTAAATACCGACGGTACGATTGCCGTCCGGCCCACGGTATGTAAAGATGATATCGGAACTATTGAACGCTGGACAGACGCGTTTATTGTCTATATGTCTATCTATTTGTCCACACACCCCTCAAAGATACATGAAATGTTGCACTATTTTTATGTTATACGAGAATGTGCGTCCCGCCAGGGGGGACAATTTTGGAAAATATACGACCAGCAGTTTCGCCTTCGTCAGGCCACCACACCGTCGTCGTGGTCGGTGATTAATCAAGGCTTGTGGTCTAGGTGTTTGCCTTCAATGCAAGATACATATAGGTATAAACAATTTGGGGTCGAGTCGCGGAAGCATGGTCAATCGCAGAACATATGTGTAGCTTTTAATAAAGGCTCATGTAGCTGGCCGAGTTGTAAATATAACCACGCATGTATTAATTGTGGCGGCACGCATAACATAATGAACTGTCACACAGGTACTCAGTCAGGTCCTTCACGTTTCGGGTACCAACAGGGTACTTACGGTCAATCGCAAACATATAATGCGGGTCATAATACCCAACAAGGTTTTACTGGAAATCCCTTTCGAGGCCGCCGCCCATACAGAGGGCGGGGATATAACCAGTACCGTGGTCAACGCGGTTCATATAGTAAATAATAACATACCGTCGCTTATGAATAATCCGACGAAATTAGCTCCTTCACCTATTAATATCCAATCTTTAAACCATTGGTTGTCTGATTACAAATCCCGTGATGCACTAATACTATTAGAAGGTTTTACACACGGCTTTCGTTTAAATTATACTAGTCCAGTCATTTTAACTTTTAACCTCAAACTAATTGCAAAACAAACAGTTTTGTGTTTATATAGTGCGTAAAGCAATCTTTAGCAATGTACAAAATGTCTTAATTGAATATTCGTGGGACTTTTTGAGATATTTACAAATATATTGAATTGTCACATGTTTTCGCGATATTTGTCACGTTTGATGTAAATAAATCTTGACTTGTACCAGTAACTTATTGTTACATCGTGCTTAGAGGTCGCAATTTTGGTTTGATTTTTATGAAACTTGGCAGCAATTATCATCGGAAGCTAATCTAGCTAAAATAAAATTTTGAGTTAACCGGAGCCAAAATCTAGGTCACTAGGTCAAAACATAGAAAAAACAAGATATAGTCACCAGGGGTCGCAATTTCGACCTTACACTTGTGAAGTTTAGTCACAATGATCATCTTACAAAAATCAAGGTCATGTATGAAATTGGATTAACCTGAGTTAAAAACTAGGTCACTAGGTCAAATTATAGAACAAATCTTTAAAATGCGCCCTTTTTACCTAATCTTTATGAAACCATGTCACTTGGATCCTGAAGACAAAATGTAGGTCAAATTAAATATTTACTTATCATGAGTTAAAACTAGGTCACTAGGTCAAATAATAGACAAACCTTCATGCGCCAAAAAGTCGCAACAATTATTTTCATCTATTGACCTAATTTTGACCCAAATTATTCAATAACATACTTGTCTTAGATGTTTTGAGATGAGCATTGTGACCAAGTTGCATAAATATTAGACCAAAATTGTGAAATTTGAACCTACACAACGTTTGCCTTTGATTTTAACTAGCGACCTACTTTTTGACCCCGGATGACCCAATTTATAACTTTGACCTAGATTTTGTTGATATTATTATTGTGACCAAGTTTCATAAATATAAGGTCAACATTATGACCTCTAGCGACTACACAAGGTTTTGCTATAATTTGACCTAGTGACCTAGATTTTTACCCTTGATCATCCATTTTCTACCTTGGCCTAAATTTTGCTCAGATGATCACTCTGACCAAGTTTCATAATAATAAAGTCAAAATTGTGAATACAAATGCAAATGTGGACGAACAGACAAAGAGAACAATCACTATTTCTCCCGAATCGATAAATTCGTGTACATTTTGTATATTGTCATTATTGTATGCTGTTCAAACACAAATATCCTTTTTCCATTAGACACACATGTATACAACACATGATATGCGTAAATTTTAAACAAATTGGATTAATATTAAAGAAATTAATAAAACTTTTGTTTCCCCTTCCAAGTGCTATTTTGAGTCATTTTGTCGACTTATGAATGGGTAGTATAGCAACACATAGACTGGCAAATATATGAAAAGTAAATTGTCTGATGATAAAATCAATATTTGTATTCGATAGAAGAAGGTTGTATCTTTCAGAAAATATAAGCTTTAAGGTACAATTAGTAAATATTTAACGACTTACTTGGGAATTATTAGAACTTAAAATTCTCCATGTAGCATGAAATAAGGAAAATGTTGAAATTGCCAGCAAAAGTGACGTTAAACATGTCGATTTTTTTGTATTTTCCCCACTGAACTCGCATATTTGACGTTTTGTTTCTAGTTGATAATAGTCAGTAGATGATGAAAATGCAAAGAAACTCTGTTTTGCAATTTGTTTGAGGTTGACCATATTTTTTAGCTTCAATGACTGGACTATACTGGTCCACGTGGGACACGCTTTTCAAAGAATTTGGTGTCGGCTAGACAATTCCCCGAGATTGTCCTACAAAAAGTACAAAAAGAAATCGATGCCGGTCGTTCGGCTGGCCCGTTTACCGTTAGTCCGATGAAAAACATTCAAATATCTCCGATCGGCGTGGTACCAAAGAAAACACCCGGGGAGTTTAGGCTGATACATCATCTTTCTTACCCAGAGGGGTCATCGATCAACGATTTCATTGACCCGAAATTATGTTCGGTTAAATACACAGAATTCGACCAAGCAATTCATATCATTCAGGAACTGGGAAAAAATTGTTACTTGTTTAAATCGGATATAAAAAATGCATTCCGTTTGCTACCAATTAACCCACAGGATTTCGAACTATTGGGATTTATGGTGGAGGATAAAATTTTCTTCGATAAGGCTCTTCCATTCGGCTGTAGTATTTCCCCGAGTTTATTTGAAAAAATTTCAACCTTCCTTGAGTTTTGCGTTAAAACCAAAATGAAATCGGGCCACCTAATACATTATCTAGACGATTTCCTAGGGGGCGAAAAAACGTACAAGTCTTGTAAAGAGTTGATGGTGTTATTCAAATCAATTATGGACAACTTGGGCGTTCCGCTAGCGGACGAAAAAACAGCAGGCCCGACTCAAATTATTATTTTCTTAGGTTTAGAGCTAGATTCAATAAAAATGGAGGTTCGGATACCTCTCGATAAAATAACGGAAGTCGTTCAAAAAATCGAGTTCGTTCTGTCGCAAAAGAAGGTTTGTTTGAGGGTCATACAGTCACTTATAGGGTCTTTGAACTTCTGTTGTCGGGCAATTCCTATAGGTAGGTCATTTTGTAGGCGCCTTATAAATGCCACATGCGGCGTAAAACATATGTATCATTACGTGCGTGTTAATAAGGAAATGAAATCTGATCTCAAAATGTGGATGCGTTTTTTCAGTGGACATAATGGTGTCTCAGTCTTTCACGACCGTTTTTGGGTGTCTAATGATGACGAGCAATTTCATACAGATAGCGCGGGTGCTATAGGGTTTGGTATTTGGTTTAAGGGGCATTGGTGTAACGCGAAATGGCCGGACGTGTGGCATGAAAATGGCTTTACCAAAGACATTACAGTGCTTGAACTGTTTCCTATTGTCGCGGCAATTTTTATTTGGGGTAATGAGCTACGTAACAAGAAAATTCGTTTCTACTGCGATAATCAGGCAGTAGTCCATATATTAAATACCATGACCTCTAAATCACCCGCAGTCATGATGTTAATGAGGGTATTTACGTTACAATGTTTGCATTATAATTGTTGGGTAAAAGCTTCACACATCAGCGGGGCAAAAAAACGAAATAAGTGATTCACTATCTCGTTTTCAGTTCTCACGGTTCAGGAAGCTAGCTCCAGAGGCGGATCTATATCCATCGGTAATACCGAACTTTCTTTGGAACATCTTCGAAGCAGATCTAAATACTTGGCCAGTGCAGGAATAGCGGAAAATACCGCTTCGACCTATTCTACGGCAAGGAACAAGTTTCAGTCATTCAGGGGCTCGTATAACTTACCAAATAACTGGCCACTCCCTTTAAATGAGGTGGTTTTGTTCATTACGTATTGTTTTGAAAAGGCCTTGTCAGCTAGAACAATAGCAACATATATTTCTGGTCTGGCTTTCTTTCATAAAATTAATAATTGGCCAGATTTTTCTCAAGCCTTTATTGTCAAAAAGCTATTGGAGGGTTGTCATAGATCACGCCGCACATTCGATACGAGAGCCCCGATCACTATGGATATGTTAAAGGAAATATGTAAGCTTCTACCCACGATTTGTCATGATGCTTACGAATATCAGTTATTTAAGGCTATGTTTTGCCTGGCATATTTTGGCCTATTTCGCGTAGGAGAATTAGTCTCTACCAAGGGTCAAGTTAACATGTTACAATCAAGAGACGTAACTCTTGATATACCAAACAAACATGTTTTGATTTCCATGAGTAGGTTTAAAACAAATCAACGTGGTAATCCGGTGATTTTAAAGTTACCGTGTGAGCGGGATGGAAGCATATGTCCTGTTCATTCGTTACAGAAATATCTTTTTTATAAATCGAGTCAAACCGGTCCGCTGTTCATTCATAGTAACGGGGCAGTAGCCACCAGATATCAATTTGCAGCAGTGCTGAAAAAAATGTATTGACCGTTCTCAATATAACCACTCAAATGTTAAAACCCATAGTTTTCGCATAGGCAGGGCTACGCAATTAGCTTTAATGGGACTGTCGGAGTCAGCCATTATGAAACTGGGAAGGTGGCACTCCCCCGCCTATAACACATACATACGGGTTTAACCGTACTTTAGGCCAGGTTTGTCTAGCGGGTGATTATATTCATGGTATTATATATATACAATTATCATGCACGGTATAGCTAGTGTCGCTATGGTGATAGGACTATCGTAACTGACAGGCTTTAATAATGTCTTTACAGACGTATGGTTTATCGGGGATTCAATTCCATATTGGGCTGGGGTGCGAGCCGCCGAAAGAGGAATGCCGAATTTGAAGTTGCCGGACAACCTTACCATGGCTTGGTGGTGTAAGCGGGGTATGAGTTTGGACGATTTAATTAGCTCCTTGCAAATTCCCGTCCTGTTTAGGAGTTGTCCTAAAGTTATATTTTCCATCTAGGTGGCAATGATCTTACAAAACATTCCTTAAAATGTATTTTTAAAATAATAATAGAGGCTGTTACTTATGTTCATCAAGCATTTCCAGAAGTAAAAATAATATGGGTTGATATTCTCCCCAGAGTTACCTGGGGAGAACACGCCTGTAGTTTGAAAGCCATAGAGAAAAAGCGTAAACGGGTGAACCAGATGGGCCGAAAACAATCCAACGGGCATATTACGGTCGACATCGACGTTCTTACACTCGGTTTCTTCCGCGATGACGGTATACACTTGTCCGACGTTGGTTTGGAATTCTATAATGACGCCATTCGCGAAGGCATTTTAAGTTATATATTATAAGAATTTTGGGGAAATAAAAAATAGATAAATAAGAAATAGGGATATCGAAGCTTAATTATATATTTTTCATTTTGTGGCGTAAAATTCTGTAGTGGGGATGCAACCGAGGGCATATCTATTATTTTTATTAAAAATGAATCAATACAAAACATATATTTTGCATTTCCATGGGTTTTCTCTCGGTTTCGACAGCTGTTACCAGTCGAGACTGAAGTTCCTGTGGTTACAAAATTCAGTCACTTGACTGTAGTTTTTTATGAGCGTTTAAGACTTGTCCGAGCGTTGACTCAACTAGAAAAATGGCATCTCTTAAAAGGTCTCATCTGTTTAGATAAGTCACATTTGGTTAAAATACATACTTACTGTAGACATGGTTCTTTATATGGTGCCTGGAGCGTACCTGGTTTTATTACGGGGTACCTGGAGCGTACGTCCCGGTATTTTATGGGTACTCGGAGTGTACTCGGTATTTTATGAGTACCTGTAGCGTACTCGGTCTCTTTTATGGGTACTCGGAGTGTACTCGGTATTTTATGAGTACCTGTAGCGTACTCGGTCTTTTTTATGGGTACTCGGAGTGTACTCGGTATTTTTATGAGTACCTGTAGCGTACTCGGTCTCTTTTATGGGTACTCGGAGTGTACTCGGTATTTTATGAGTACCTGTAGCGTACTCGGTCTCTTTTATGGGTACTCGGAGTGTACTCGGTATTTTTTATGAGTACCTGGAGCGTACTCGGTTTCTATGTGTAATCGGAGTGTACTCGGTTTCTTGTTACAGTAAATTAATGTTAAAGTTTGATAATAAATCTTATATGCCCTCGGTTGCTACCTTGCGTAAGGCGTTTTCACCTCTAACAGCGTTACCTGTTAGAGTACAAGTCAACATGGCCATTCTTCGCCACTTTAATTTAATTCATAATCGCAATAAGGCAAGCCTATATATATTACATGTATTATAAACAATATTCGCTAGTCATTTTGTATATAAAGATAATTATAAAATTAAATCGTTATTACTGCTGCCAGTTGTTGTTTTGAAATTTTATCTTGGAATAATAAAGATTAATTCACCTATGCATTAATCTAATTTATTACGGCGGAATTTCACGGGATCTCCGGGTATTATATACACATGGTGCGTTTATCGCTACCCGGCGACGCTATCGTTTCCATGGTAATTCTCGCGAGAATACGATATTCACTGAGCGTGAACTCACATGATTGCCACGTCGGCTCACTTGCTTGTTCGGCAGCAAACGACGAACTTTAAACCCACCCTACCGCACCCTTCAGGCAATATCAGTCATTATTATTAATTATCAATGTTAATAGTCTAACTATGTTTAATGGCAAATAGCAGTTACTATTATTATGCTGTATGAGTCATTTTTCTGCCGATCCGTTTGTTGTTATTTCAATTTGATATTGAGAGAGTCAGTAACATTGGCATACGTATGTTGGTCAGAACAGACACATGGTCACGTTGAGGTTGTACTGGAAGTAAACTACACAATATACGACACAAGATGGTTCAATATGGTAACTATGAGGACAGATCCGGCATCAGATAGCACCCAGTCTTCATGGAATTCACGTATAGGAACTCTTCGTGTGCAAGGTGATTCTTACGTTCGGGAATAATGCTGATAATGTGTTTTTGTGTTGTGATTACCATGGTATCAGTGTTAATTATGATAATATTAGTGTTTAATATGATGTTCTTAGTGTCGTGAATGTGTATATATTAGATGCTGAAAAGGAAAAGACATGAAGCTTATAATGTGAAGTTCAGAAAGTACATTTGTAGCAAAGGACGTGATAGTAGTCGTTCTACCAGTGACCAGAACTGTGTCTTAACGGTGATTTAATAGCCAATAAACAATTAATAACCATATCTAGATATAGCACTTGCCTTACTCATGCATTTATCTAATTATAGTAGATATTTTATCATTTATTACATACATTGTCATGTTGGCGTAAAATTCTGTAGTGGGGATGCAACCGAGGGCATATCTATTATTTTTATTAAAAATGAATCAATACAAAACATATATTTTGCATTTCCATGGGTTTTCTCTCGGTTTCGACAGCTGTTACCAGTCGAGACTGAGGTTCCTGTGGTTACAAAATTCAGTCACTTGACTGTAGTTTTTTATGAGCGTTTAAGACTTGTCCGAGCGTTGACTCAACTAGAAAAATGGCATCTCTTAAAAGGTCTCATCTGTTTAGATAAGTCACATTTGGTTAAAATACATACTTACTGTAGACATGGTTCTTTATATGGTGCCTGGAGCGTACCTGGTTTTATTACGGGGTACCTGGAGCGTACGTCCCGGTATTTTATGGGTACTCGGAGTGTACTCGGTATTTTATGAGTACCTGTAGCGTACTCGGTCTCTTTTATGGGTACTCGGAGTGTACTCGGTATTTTATGAGTACCTGTAGCGTACTCGGTCTTTTTTATGGGTACTCGGAGTGTACTCGGTATTTTTATGAGTACCTGTAGCGTACTCGGTCTCTTTTATGGGTACTCGCAGTGTACTCGGTATTTTATGAGTACCTGTAGCGTACTCGGTCTCTTTTATGGGTACTCGGAGTGTACTCGGTATTTTTTATGAGTACCTGGAGCGTACTCGGTTTCTATGTGTAATCGGAGTGTACTCGGTTTCTTGTTACAGTAAATTAATGTTAAAGTTTGATAATAAATCTTATATGCCCTCGGTTGCTACCTTGCGTAAGGCGTTTTCACCTCTAACAGCGTTACCTGTTAGAGTACAAGTCAACATGGCCATTCTTCGCCACTTTAATTTAATTCATAATCGCAATAAGGCAAGCCTATATATATTACATGTATTATAAACAATATTCGCTAGTCATTTTGTATATAAAGATAATTATAAAATTAAATTGTTATTACTGCTGCCAGTTGTTGTTTTGAAATTTTATCTTGGAATAAAGCAATTTCAAGTACTTTATTTACTCGATTTATTACCCAAGAGTTACCTCCCCTCCACCATAAAATATATTGCCTTAATAGAGCTTGTTTTAGTAATTTGTGGTCGTGCGCGTTACAGTGTAAAATGTCTCTTTACAGTACGTAAACTTCGCATAGCCCTTCCATAAGAATGGAGCATCAGCCCACTGCATTCCATGGACACTTCATACTACTATTGACCGACTAAAATAATTTAGTGTACACCGACTATAATAACTTGTTTGGCTACCAATAGAGGGCCAAAGAAGAGTTAACAGCAATAACAAACAATTCGCGGACCACAACTATACGGAATTGTTTGGCGAAAAGCTTTAACAAGCACAACCAGAAATACATGGGCATTTATATGAGCGTTAACAGACATGCTTTAATCAGGAGTATACGGTATTCGCTGGCTTAGAATGAGAAGGTCGTCACTACAAAATCAATATAATTGAGAAAACAAGAAAAACTATCGGACAATCACTGTTGTGGTAAAACAAGCTTTTTCAACATCAGTTTGGTCAACATGACAATAGGATCATAAGAAGTGCCTTATGATATATATATTTTAAATATGCATTTGTCTTATAAGTGCCACTTATATAGCCAAATGACCAGGAAAAGTTGAAATGTCAAAGGGTGCTTGAGCGGCCTAACAGCTGGAAAGAGCCATAGAAATTTGGTAACTTAACTTTTTTTCTCATTCTAAGCCAGCGAATTCATGAAATGATTGTATGTATAAGCAATCTGTAAATATGTTTGACAACCAACTCATGTATGTAGTATTATTGTAAGCATGGCTTAGACTAAGTAGGAATAAATCAAGACAAAAATAAGTTGGTATATTTAATTCTAGCACGTATACATGGCCAGAAGTCCAACATTTGGATTAATTGTATTAACATTGAAGTTAACACCGCTAAGACATTGTTGTCGTGTAGTAAATATCGCCTTGTCTCGAGATCCCATCCCAATATAAACACCATAACGTGGACCATAATTGTAACCATATTCGGTCATAAAGGAGATCTCATCATGTCTGCCAGTGTTATGGTGGATTGTAACATTCATGGTGTTGTTCAAGTTCCTGTCAAACAAGAAGAAAAGCCACCATTTTGAAGTTCAGAAGCCCTAACGGGGTATTCACAAAGCATGGAGTTGGATACCTTGCACTGTTCTTAAAATTTATTTGAAAGTGTAGCATTTAAACATGAAAGTAATGATGTATCAAGTGTTATGTAATGACCTACAATAATTGTAAAGAAACTTGTATATGTCTTGGGGGATAATTGCGGCTCAATTTTTCAACTTAATTCAAAATATTTAGATTTTTCCTAAGATGCTTTGTAAATACTGGTCCTGACATTGAAAACTCGCTGGAGAAACCGTGATTGTAGAATCAATACATGCCTCGCCGGCTCATTATCCGTTACAAAGGCCTTCATACAACGTTGATTATTTTCTACAATGACTTACAAAAACAAGCAGGGGCTATGAGTTATAATTATATTGTTGATACTTAATTTAACTCGTACTGTATAAACTACATCGCATACACATGTATAGTACTTTAACTGAACATTTGAGTAAGACAATAAGGTATATGTACTGACCCTATTAAACATTGACCAGTCCTGGTTGTTGGATACACACGCACCAGTATGTTGCGGTTATTGCCATTGTTTGCACTAGATGGACATCTGACCTGTACACAAGCCACACGTTGTGTACCATTCAAACCACCAGAACTGTCTACCGGACCAGTTGTGAATGTTCCAAAACTGACGTTAGCTGATGTCAAACTTTCTGCTGTGATGAGTGTTTCTAGAGGAGCGTTCTATAGAATATAACAACATGATGATATAAGCAAAGTAAAGAATGTGGGTTTGAGCAAGGTAAATAATTAAAGTAGTAGATTATACTATATGGCGCTTTTCCGATAGCTTAAACATTGTATAAACTCAAACATATTGAATATGTACACTAATTATCGCAAGATAACATTCCCATGAAATTAAAAAAAGATGTGCATAGGTTGGATGCTGATACTAAACAGGTGTATTCCTTTTTTACAATTAAGGTTCAAACCTTTTTATTTATTTAATTCAGGCAAGTCATGAACTCCCATTTAAAAAAACTTAGATATTATACGTAACTGCCGTGTAAAATACAAATGTAATAACGAAACAAGCGATAGAAAAACATATAATGTGTTGATTGTACGTCGATGCTGCAAACTCCATTGAAGTTACGAATCATACAGAGAGGACAGCAACCCACACACAGGGGGAACACAAAAGTGCCCTGTCCAGTATTAAACTGAAGTCACTTCACGAGGCACTTTTTATAATCAAACATCGTGAAATGAATATTACATACTTACCTTTACTCCTATTTTAACATAACAAATACGACCGAACTCCGAGAAGTCTGGACTGTCGTACCAGGAGAGTGGTTTGAATGGAGATGTTTCCACAGCTTTCAGAGATGGAAGTAGATAGGAATCTATGTTTCCACCTGGGTGAAGGTAGATTGTACATGTAAATGACATTGTAGATCTAATTGTAAACGCAATTTCATTATTTAACGAAGGCCTCTGTACGAGATCAAAATTTATGTAGTTTGTATCATTGGAGATCTGTCTGATTTGCAAAAAAAGATCTTATAAGTACAATGTGCGAATATAAAATGTATTTGTATTTTTTTCTACAATTCATTAATATTCCATATTATTAAGGTAGTGACATCTAATACAAATAACAATACCCACTTCTGTACACTAGTCTAATTAAATTTATATTGGTATTTTATACATGCATATTGATCAATCAAATGTAAATAAGATACTGTTTTAACAATCGTATCGTTTTGACAATAGTCAAGTAATAGCATAAACTAATAAAATACAATGTTATATATTTACTTACCTAAGGAACACCGGTCACCAATATAACCGGCCTTACAGTCGCACACATCATCAGATATACACGTACCGTTGTTATACATTTACTTACCTAAGGAACACCGATCACCAATATAACCGGCCTTACAGTCGCACACATCATCAGATATACACGTACCATTGTTATATATTTACTTACCTAAGGAACACCGATCACCAATATAACCAGCCTTACAGTCGCACACATCATCAGATATACACGTACCATTGTTATATATTCACTTACCTAAGGAACATCTATCACCAATATAACCAGCCTTACAGTCGCACACATCATCAGATATACACGTACCATTGTTATATATGCACTTACCTAAGGAACATCTATCACCAATATAACCGGCCTTACAGTCGCACACATCATCACATATACACGTACCATTGTTATATATGCACTTACCTAAGGAACATCTATCACCAATATAACCGGCCTTACAGTCGCACACATCATCAGATATACACGTACCATTGTTATATATGCACTTACCTAAGGAACACCGATCACCAATAAAACCGGCCTTACAGTCGCACACATCATCAGATATACACGTACCATTGTTATATATTTACTTACCTTAGGAACACCGATCACCAATATAACCGGCCTTACAGTCGCACACATCATCAGATATACATGTACCATTGTTATATATTTACTTACCTAAGGAACACCGATCACCAATATAACCGGCCTTACAGTCGCACACATCATCAGATATACACTCATTGTTATACAATGTACTTACCTAAGGAACACCGATCGCCAATATAAACGGCCTTACAGTCGCACACATCATCAGATATACACTTACCATTGTTATATATTCACTTACCTAAGGAACACCGATCGCCAATATAAACGGCCTGACAGTCGCACACATCATCAGATATACACGTACCATTGTTATATATTTACTTACCTAAGGAACACCGATCACCAATATAACCGGCCTTACAGTCGCACACATCATCAGATAAACACGTACCATTGTTATATATTTACTTACCTAAGGAACACCGATCACCAATATAACCGGCCTTACAGTCGCACACATCATCAGATATACACGTACCATTGTTATATATGTACTTACCTAAGTAACACCGATCACCAATATAACCGGCCTTACAGTCGAACACATCATCAGATATACACGTACCATTGTTATATATTTACTTACCTTAGGAACACCGATCACCAATATAACCGGCCTTACAGTCGCACACATCATCAGATATACACTCATTGTTATATATTAACTTACCTAAGGAACACCGATCACCAATATAACCGGCCTTACAGTCGCACACATCATCAGATATACACGTACCATTGTTATATATGTACTTACCTAAGTAACACCGATCACCAATATAACCGGCCTTACAGTCGCACACATCATCAGATATACACGTACCATTGTTATATATGTACTTACCTAAGTAACACCGATCACCAATATAACCGGCCTTACAGTCGCACACATCATCAGATATACACGTACCATTGTTATATATGTACTTACCTGAGTAACACCGATCACCAATATAACCGGCCTTACAGTCGCACACATCATCAGATATACACGTACCATTGTTATATATGTACTTACCTAAGTAACACCGATCACCAATATAACCGGCCTTACAGTCGCACACATCATCAGATATACACGTACCATTGTTATATATGTACTTACCTAAGTAACACCGATCACCAATATAACCGGCCTTACAGTCGCACACATCATCAGATATACACTCATTGTTATATATTTACTTACCTAAGGAACACCGATCACCATTATAACCGGCCTTACAGTCGCACACATCATCAGATAAACACGTACCGTTGTTATATATTTACTTACCTAAGGAACACCGATCACCAATATAACCGGCCTTACAGTCGCACACATCATCAGATAAACACGTACCGTTGTTATATATTTACTTACCTAAGGAACACCGATCACCAATATAACCGGCCTTACAGTCGCACACATCATCAGATATACACTTACCATTGTTATATATTTACTTACCTAAGGAACACCGATCACCAATATAACCGGCCTTACAGTCGCACACATCATCAGATATACACTCATTGTTATATATTTACTTACCTAAGGAACACCGATCACCAATATAACCGGCCTTACAGTCGCACACATCATCAGATATACACGTTCCATTGTTGTCACACAGTGGAGTACAAACCGCTACCAAATAAGGATACATACAATGTAGTTCATTTTCAAATGCGAAACATGTAATTAACCATACCATACATGTAATTGACTTATTAATAAATCGCATATTGAATGCATGTCGATTTGAACAAAAGAAGCAGTTACCACGTGTATATCGCTGGCTTAGAATGCGAATGTCGTGACGACAAAATTAATATTTTGAGAAAACCTGTATGTACATCACTCGTTACTTATGTTAAAACAAGCTTTTTCGACCTCAGTTTGGTCAACATGACACGTTCCGATTTTCATGAAAATAGGCTCGCAAGAAGCGCCTTATGATGCATAAGTCAAATATTCCTTTTCGTTATAATTAAGGTCGTTAGTGGCACTTACGACATTCTAATTCTATGCCAGCTATATACACATAAAGGAAGCCGACTTGTGCGCCAAACATGTAACGTGTACCGACTCTTGGTCAACAAACCCCGTCAATGGAAAACCATGTTCAACCTTCTAGGGAGGTTTGTCATTTGTTATACTCTACATTTTCGGGATAATCATTAGCAAATTTATCATATCCATATTCACGATGCCCTGTCAAGGCTAATTTATTTAAATTTTCTTCATTTTCACATATTCACATATCTTAGTCCACAGGGTTTCAAATTTGCATATTAGACAACCAACTGCATGCATGTGAATCAATTAAACCGTCACCGTCACAAAAATACCGTTACAATCTAAAAAGTTTTTTCGGCTTGGTCATCATGGTCATGCAGCCCATTTATTCTCCCCGTCATAGGTGGGAGAAGATCGGGGACCCATCCTTCTTCCACCTTACAATTTTGGACATAAACATACAAAAATATATCTTAAAAGTTTTTTAAAACATCAAACACGTACGTGCTCTGCATGTCCCTGACCATCCGGTGGATATATACGGTGATTGACACTTGTTGCATCTTGAAGACAGCATGTCACATTCAACTTCGCCCGCTTCACAATGTGCAATGTTTGGACATGCTGAAAATGTTGTTATGTAGTTATACAAAAGTGAGTGTGTCGTTTTACATAACAGTTAAAACAAATGACTCGATCACCTTCTAACTTAGTCATAATGTTTACTTTGCAAATCATTTCTAATGCCGAGCATAGTCTATATTTGCCAGTCAACTTTCGGCTAAAAATATGGCAGAAATAGACTTGTCCTAACCCAGATCTGAACTCATATAGCTGCATTAGGTGGCAAGAGAGTTTACCGCTGAGTTATGAAGACACTATATGAGGTACAAGTATACAGCTATTGTAATAAGGCTATATGGTATTTGTTATAATTTATTATTCAGTTTGGTGAAGCGGAGGCCTCATATACTATATATCGATGGCTTAGAATTAGAAGGTCGTAAGTGCACGACCTTTTAAGATTCATACATATTTAGAATAAGCATCACAAGGCGCTTCTTATGTGCCCATTTTCATAAAAATCTGAACTTGTCATGTTGACCAAAATGGAGTTCTAAAAGTTTGTTTTACCATAAGTAAAGAGTAAATGTCAGACAGTTTTTCCGTGTTTTCTCTAAATATTGATTTGGTAGTTACGACCTTCTTGTTCTAAGCCATCGATATATACATGTTTGTAATGTATCAGCAGCAATGACGCAAATGTGTTCGTATAATAAACCATTCAAAAATTTCAAACGGAATGTCAATTAAATGTATATTTAAGGACCTCTTACATAACTCTGACAAAGTACAGGTTTATGTTTCTAATTCAAAATAAGTTGATATATATAAGTATGTCGCCTGTTTAACGTGCTTGCCATAGATATATCCACATGATTGTTTCGGCGGGACATCTTGTGATAGATCGTATTTCAGGAAAATGGCACGTGCTTTATGACAATTACTGCCCGTGATTTGTTAACGAACAAACTGAACTTATTTCATTGTACAATGTATTATCAAAATTTAATGTACAGTCTTAAAAGTTCGTAGTTTTATCAATTGTTTAAATATTAATTTATTAAGTAAAATCCACGTACCTGTGTTACAGCATGAGCCTTTGTATCCCTTTGTACACGAACATTTACCCGTACACGAGGATCTTTCTGTATATGTCCATGTAGCACTGTGGTAACAGTTTGTATTACAACATCGCTGATCCGTTTGTGGGGAACCAATAGCACTTAGATATGTATCATAACAAAGAGCCCACCAATCAATATAAGCATTTTGTATAGAACATGCAGACTTTGAACGTGTTTGAACACCCCCACCACAAGATTGTGAACAAGATCCCCAGGACCCCCAAGACAGCCAAATATTAGTACATGATGCTGACGTTAAACACGGTTGATCTAATAAGTATGCAAACGATATTTCTGAAAATAAAAAAATACCACAATAAAACAAAATTACTGAGCAAAATACTTTACATACACCAATAAATTTATATTCATTTACTGTGTGTTGACTCCGTTAGCTCGGTGGTGTAGTTGTGGTGTTATTGTTTCTGTGCTCGGCTGGTAAAGTTGAATACTGCCTTTCCTGTTCAATTTCCTTATTATCCTTTTTTAATAAAAACAAATTAAAATCAAATTAATGTGATTAAAAAATGTTCACATGCAGAAATCTTCTTTGACTATATAACGTAGCGCACAGACAATACAAAACTACACAGAAACGTCTAGTCACCCACAAAATAGTCAGACATAAAACGAACCATACATATCCCCAAAAAAATGATATTCCATAAAATAGACAAAAAAGGTATGAAAAAATCGAACACTCAACCTAACCAGCCGAACACAGAAATCAGTAATACCACAACACAACTGTAGGGAGCGGTGGCCTAGAGGTAGGGCTCGCGCTTCGGGATCGAGAGGTCCCTGGTTCTACCCCCTCTGGACCACTGGTTAATTTCGCTGAGCAAGACCCACATGCTCCACTCCACCATTGTGTAAAATGGTACCTGCGAGGGCAGTGTCTATTCCTGAGCGCCGCAGATCGATGTTGGCTGCCAGAAATAGTCTCCACAAGGAGACACGAGTGTAGGTTTCCGTATATGTAGCCCAAGGGAGTTAAAATGTCAAAGGGTGCTTGAGCGGCCTAACAGCTGAAAAGAGCCCTAGAAAATTGGTAACTTAACTTTTAACTTACATTTTGTAACAACTACACTGAAAAATGCCCACGCATAAGCCAAAGAAACAATTAAAAGTCCCAGTCGCTGCCGAAACAATGCAGGATGACCCAATTTTACAAAGCAATTAAAATCCTATTTAATGTAAAGTCAATGATGATACGTACCTGGATTGGCAGCATAAAGAAATAATATAAACACGAATCCCTTCATTGTGTGGTCATGTATGAAGGCTACTATCTATCTATCTAGCTAGCTAGCATGACAACTTTGTAATGAGGACGTTAGATAACTAGTTCATGTTCACGAACTGATAGATATAAACACATACTGTACTATATGCCATATCTCCAAAACTTATTGACCCTTGTGTATTAGCCTGAGTGCTGAGAGCGATTTTTTTTAAATGTCCAAATCTGAAAATGCCACCAAAGTTAATCGTATATGATCGAACTTTAAGCAGATCTATTTCTTACAAAATTATATGGCACGATTTTCAAAAAAGTTTTTTTATATAGATCTAAATATATTAAACCAATGTTCTAAGAGTTCGCATCTAACGCCTTTATTTAACGAGGCTGACACATTCGGTTTCCTGATCTTCCACGTGGGTCTCAACATGTTTAATATGTTTATTATCGTATATATAAGTAACTTTTTTATTTGTTATTTTTTCTGCATGGAATTTTGTGAACATGTTTATGACCACCGGTTAATTCGACTAATATTTTTTTGTTAAATGCAGCAATTCACTGAGCAATAAAACCTATAAACTGTACTCGTGTGCAAATTGCTTAAAATGGTCGAAAGGAAATTTCGTCTAATTTAACAAACATAAAATGTAGAGAAACATTGCTTATAAACAACATCAGGGTGGCATACCACGTGACTTATGGCTAAATCAGCAAGGAAAAATAGGTAAATAAAACGTTAAAATGAACCATAAGTTTCTTATTCTTTTTCACTAGATATGTTCGACGCTCAAGCAGAGAAAAAGCAATACGCACACAATTGAATAGTTGTATGAAACAGGTCTGACACAGTAAAAAAATATGCATGAAACCGACTTTAATACTGCATGTATCATTTGAGTCGGTTTCGGGAAAAAATTGTGACCTAGCAGTCAAACTAACCAGAATGCCCCGGATACCTCAGAATTAATAAAAAATCAAGGCGGACTACGGACACCCAGTGTCACCATCCCTTATTTCAGGCTTTTATCGCTGCACTGACGGACTAAAACAGACCGCCAATATGTGGCTTAAACTTATTACTATAGGTGGTTATCGCATACACACCGCATATAAAACAAGAAAATGAACTTACTTTGCTGAAAATATGTCAGTCAAGTGACAAAAAAACATCCAAATATCAGCCATTGGCACCAATCACCATGGAAAGTCATACTTAAACCATCATTCTCCATGCTTTAGGTTATACCACCTGCTCTAGGTTTTTTCTGGATACGCCCCTGTTTTCTGTCAAAGTTATATAATATTATTAACCTAATAATAACAATAAAATATAGATCTTCCGCATTTCGTAAATCAGACGTTACATTTTTAAAACGGATTAGACCCAAAACGTTATCTAATTTTTTTTCAGTATAATAATTATTATATCAATTTTGGCTAAATTCCAACTTAAAGGCTTTTGGATATTGTACAGTAGGGTCATTTTTAACTCTAAATATTAACTGCTTACTGAAAATCTAATGCCCAGTTAAAAAAACACAATAACAAATATGGAAAGGTCATGTATAAATACATGCGTTATAAAGCTCATTGCAGCTTCATTTAATAAAATACAATATTCGAGCTGAGCACAGTTCCGGATTTCCGGACAATACGGGTTTATTCTCGTATATTGGATTTTAGCATCAACTTATTTTCGTTTAGAAAAACTGCTGTAACCGGTGTTCGTGTTGACGAGTTGACGATGGCTGTCAACGTTGCCTTCGTGTTTCTCGTGATTGTGGCGAGTTTAGATGTTACATTTGCTTCTGTTGAAGGCCTTTATTGTGGAAAAGAGGACTGCTATGAAAGTATGTAAAAATTAAGTCAAATTTGCATTTAAAAATGTTACCATATTTTGCTCCATTCATTCAAAAGTGGGTGGGGTACTTTTCACAATATTGCATTCAATCATGATTGTTCCCAGACTAAAACATAGGTCTGTACTGTAATTATGCAAATATGGGTTCTACTAAATGTTTATAAGTTTATTTATACGATAAAATGCATCCAAATTTATTTGAAATTTCTCAAGTTTTTAATAAATTTGTATCAGTCAATAATGCACCAGTCAGTTGCATCCACTAGATGTTGGTCAATCTGCTAGGAGATTTTTTAATTTCTGACCTATATCTCAACAGATGTGGACTAAGTTGTCAATAATGTGTCGGTTCTTGCGATCAAACTCGCGTCGCAAGTTGAAAACATGAATGAAAAGTTGTAAATACCGTGAAATATATAGCCTGCTTACCTATGTTTTCGTGAACGTAAGACTTGTTTTGAAGCATACTCAGTTATTTGCTGATAAGAAAATATTTTTGACAAAGAAACAATTGCCTGAAGCCCTCTCTACATGTTGAATGCAAAACAATATGAGAAATCAATGTATTTTCCAAGAAGCAGCCATCTTACATAGTGGCCTCCACCTCTACAATCTGGTGACAAGTTTCCTATCTTTTCGTGAATTTTTATTGGCTGGTCAGTAAATTGCATTCTAGCAATCTCTGGTTCTATTTGTTCACGGCAGAATTTTATTGGGGGTTCCATTATCATGTGTGTGTAAAATGGTGGCTTTGTGTTGATTCTGAAGCACATAAATGGTGAAAGTACTGACGTGGGGTCGTCTACTTTTCAGTCAAGTTGAAATATTGGGGTATTTTAACAATTTTCCATTAAAACATGTTATAAAGATAAATATGTTCGTAAAATTGATGATAAATAACTTTTTTTACTTTTTCAATCATTTGTCAATAATTTTGGACCTACACATTAGTCAGAAATATGTCATAACATGGTTCACGAAATGATAGGAATTCACGAAATCATAGGAAAGAAGGATACTTGATTCTCATCGACTCGATCCATCGACTCAAGCCCTAATTGTTTTGGTCAAATATACACACGTACGCAGGCCCGGATCCAGAAATTTCCTAGTGGGGGGGCACGAGGTATGTACGGGATTCCGGGGGGGGGGGGGGGGAGCAATTGCTTAATATGTTTGTGAAAATGCACAGGAAGGGGTACATTTGTAGATGTGGGGGAATCCATAGTACTTTTTATGTTATAAGCGTCAACATGTACATTGTGTATGTTCGTGCAATATATATTAGTAAGTGTTCACATACAGTATTTGTATATACCAGCTAGCTTTCATCCTTTTGGCCATTGGAATATTATAACAAAAGTAGGGGGGTCCGGGGGCATACTCCCCAGGGAAAATTTTCAAAGCAATGGATGAATCTAGTGCATTCTAAGCCTATCTGGGAGCCCTGAAATACCTTTTTTTCTTTATTCTGAGAGTTAACCTTAATGGTTTAGTTATGATTATTTAACAGTCAAAAGGTAATATAATGACCTAGGGAAAAAATTCTCTTGTAATTGATTTCTGTGATGCAACAGCTACGTATAAATATATACATGTATATTAAAAATATTCTGCGAGCGAAGCGAGCACGAAAAATGGCCATCTTACAAATACTTTTTCATCTAGAACATAAGAAAAAATACCCATATTATTTAGAGATGTCTGTTCAATGCCTGTTTTACTATTTATTCATAGTTTTTAAAAAAGAATCTCCGCCAACTGGGGGGGGCACGGGCCCTCGTGCCCACTGCCTGGATCCGTGCCTGCGTACGGAGATGGTTCTTATCTAAAATCTGCTGAAGTCTTATTTTTGTCTCAGCAGCAAAGCAAATGCAGGGTTTTCCCTAGGATTTTTCATACGAGGGTCCCAGGACCCTTAAGATTTATATTTAGGGAGTCCCTGAGAAATTTTGGGGGTCCCTTCATTATACGGTAATGCATTTCAAGCTCATTATTAGTGAGTATCAAATTTATAAATTTATAGAACAGCAAATTCAGATTGCTCAATACACCACAAGACTTAGTGCAATAAATAGCAGAAAGAAAATGTTATAGCTGAAATAAAAATGCCTATTCAAGGGATCCTTATGGGAGTCCCAAGGATACACAGTAATACAGAATTTAGGGTCCCAAGCCACAAAGTTGCGCCAGGGACGCAGAAAACCTGCATCAGGGAAATCTCTGCAAATGTGAATGAAAACAATGTGTAATAATTCTGTTATAAATCACAAATAGCAACCAACCATGAAGATCCATTTTGGTAAACATCAACGCCTAAGCTTGTTACCATGAGGTTCCTTTGTTGACTATTTTGTTTTCAACAGGCTCGTTCACATTGATCGAAGTCGATGAATAGCATCTAAGATGATTTAACTTTATGTTACAACTGTGTTTTGTGAAGAGTTTTTAGTCTTTGGGTTAAATACAGGCTGACCAATCAGAGGGCTCAAGATTATTTGACTATTGAATCCACGGCCCCCCACCTCTGGACTCGAGATGTGCTGGGATTTTTGCTTTTAGGTTGTATAAAACACCGCCCTACACGGCTCTGATGGGATAGCTGATGGTAAAATCTCCGGTGTTTCCCCGTCCTCAGGGTATTGGTTCTAAGAAATAGTTTCCAACATTTCCCCAGCATCGGGGGGAAGCTTTAAACTTAAATTTGCACACAAAAATAATGCTATTTTCTCAGATGTCAGTCTCTGAGTCTGAAGAAACCTGGAAATGAATCATGTGGTTTGTTTTGGAACACTTTGTTATAATCACATTTAAATAAAATTGCCATTGCAACGAAAATGCAACGATCCATAGGGTTGAAAAATCAGTGGCAGAGTTTTTTATTCGGTGTACGTTGGGTGAATATGGTTCAAATCATAGGGAATGAAAATTATTTTGTTGAAGATGTGCGTTTGGTCATAAAACAAACTCGACTCAATCAGAGTCACACAGCTGTTAACCTGAGAATAAAAATTTCAAACGTCTTTGACGATGAAATAGAATCGTCATCGTCAAAGAGCTTTGACTTAGTTAGATTAATGTGTAAAAGTGAACTTTACTCAAAGGACTTGAAGCTCAAAGTTTTCAAACATAGAAGAAATGTACTACCCCGGTAGTCTAGAAATACTTGAATAGTGTTTATTACTATTCTGACTTCATACTGTATGATTCATAGTAAATTATAGTTTAACTTTGTTATTGTCTGTTTCAGTTCTTGGAGTTTCCCGAGACTCTACCAAGGTTTGTATTATCATTTATGTTTTATTTTTAATATCAGTACTTTTGTTTTAAAGTTAAAAATTATACTTTCACCAATATTTATAAAAATGTTTGTTTCCTGTAACATGGCTCAAAAAAATGGTTTGGTAGTTATGGAAAATTATTTGATTTACTTTAGGTGATTCGGGCAAGTATTTTCAAATCATTAGTTCGCAGACTGCTTTTATGGTTTATACTTTCAGACCATAATTCTAAATAAAAAATATTATGTACACTAAAGCATAGATACATCCAACTTTTACTGTAAGATTTGAACATGTTCACATGTTGTTTTTTCAGTCAGAGATTACAAAGTCGTACAGAAAGTTAGCGAGACAATGGCATCCGGACATGCATAAAGGAGAGCAGGTTTGATATGATTCTAAATTACTCAAGCACTGCAAAAAAAGGAATAATTTACATTTTGAATTATCTCCCCTTAAAATTTTCATAATCAAATTTTGTCTGGCACCTATCTGGTTATGTTTAGTATTGTAGGACTTGTTTGTCTAGTGGGTATCAAAGTAGTAGTAAATACTGTAATAATGTTTCAACATATTTACAATTTATTCACCTACGTCAGCCTACATGACATTGTGGAATTTTATCTTTCAGAAAAAAGAGGAAGCAGCTGAAAAGTTTCAAGAGGTCGCAAATGCCTATGAGGTAAATATAAATTAATGTTGTTCCTTTTGTAAATGATTGGTTATTTAAACAGTGTACTTCATGATTTTCACCGGTCCTTCAAGATTTTCACCAGTCCTTCAAGATTTTCACTGGTCCCGAGCCAGGGGACCAGTGTTTGTGTCGAGCCCTATGGATGTCCTATCATTAGTTATTTGTCGAATTGATCTAATACAATAATTGAAGTGGAGCTATGGTGGTCAGAAAATTGGCCTCTAATGATGCAACATTTGAAGGCTTGGAGTTAAAAGAGCTCAGGGTTGAATAAGCTTGCTTCCAACCATATATCAGCCATTCTCCAGGAAAACCGGGCTTAGTGACAAAATTACAAAAATCATGAAGGACGTGGCTCTTGTGAACACTTTCTGAAAATTTGAACAAATTATAAAATTAATTAACAAATTTACAGACTTTTGAAATTAACCACTCCCACCAAGTTGTTGAGTGACGTCGCAAACGTCATTTGAACCTTATTTGACGAACATTAACTATCATTTCATAAACCCAGTATTTGATCAATTATTGACGTAAACTTTTCTAATTTTTGTCACATTTTAGAATAATATTTTTATTTTAATAAAACGCAATTGCCGCGATTGGCTGGTGGTTTTACAGTGGACAATCGCGCTAAAATCGCGGCGATTTTCCACGCAAGTAGAAAATTGCCCACAGACGCATCGCGATTTTGGCAAAATTGGCGAGAGCTGTACTGTACTTAAATGAAATCGGTGAACTTGATTTTATTCTTGTTTTTTACCTATTTCTAAATATTACTACATAATTACTATTGTAATGTCAATAAGCCCAGTTTTCCTGGAGAACGGCTTATATATACGAGGGTTGAACTAGAATTACGTAGACTTTTGTCATACGTTCCATACTATTCATCATACAAAAAAAACATTTTGGGTGCAGTTCAAATAATATTTACTGCATAAGTACGTGGAATTTCAAAGCTGTATCTTATTTGGATCAAATTCTGCAGCTTCCGGGGATAGATAGGGGTACGGTATGCGGGGCACGTCAACGGAACGTCATGACGTCGGCGGAACTTCCAGGATAGGTGAAGCTCCTAACTGTGTACATTGCAGCTATAAAGATGGGCACAACCGTACACAAAACTTACAAATGTTTATTTACTACCTTAAATGTGATAAAAGTTCCAATATACTACCAGTAATGTCGCATATAACCCTTATAATAGAACGTCGATCCAGGTCGATGTGGTCCTAGAAAACGCTCGGTGACGTCGCATTCGCCGTTGGTTTTCGCCGTCGGTCCATGTCGTTTTATTCGGCATCGACCACGATTGATGGGCTTGTGTCGTTTGAAAATCAGGTTACTTGACACAAGAGATTTAGAGTTAGTAGGTTCCAACATTTAAAGCGTTTGTTCTGGCGTCTTCCCGGGGTTCACACAAAACTTCATGTTGATGCGATTTCCAGCATATTTCTCTAACGTCATATTTTCACTGGTAACGCACAGCAGCTGTTGCTTGTTTTGTACCATAAATCAACGACGGTAACCTTTATAAAGTCGAAATTTATGTCGTATGTTCCAAGGGTATTGCGCTTGGATGTCACGAAGTCGCGTTAATATTAGACTTGACATATGTGAGGTATAAGCAGTTGAATAATGCCAAAAATGTTTTTAAAATTCGCTGCCCCGCCTATCCAACTATTGGTTACTATGGCGACAGATTAAATGGCTTTCTAATATTCTGTTAGAAAATATTTTTACCGCTTCTTTTGAAAAAGGTTTGAAGTTTTTGTACGGCAAATTTGGTGATAATACATGCCTAAGTAAAAAAGTTATGACAAAAGTCTACGTAATTCTTGTACACCCTGTATGTTACCAAATTCATGAAATAAAGATAACAAAAAGATAAATTTATCTGCAGTAATTGACAATTTTACAAACATGTCTCAGTTGTGTTTTCATGTTTTCAGATTTTACGAGATGAAGATTCCAGAAATGATTATGATTACATGTTGGACCATCCAGGTTTGTAAAAGTTTATGTGAAAGTGTATAGAGCTATATCGGAAGAAATTTTTAAAAAGTTTCAAAAACTGAAAAACAATTATGCTTTCATATCCATTATATCATTTTTCGCTTCAGTTTTCACAGAAACTCTCTCTGTGATTTATTTGACATGCATTTTACTGTCCATTTTCATAGGAAAGTGTTCTAGAACAAACACCCTATGACACTATAAGAATCGTCTATTCATCAACGATTGAATCAAAGTACACGGAACCCATCCAAAGTTTTAATTTGCAATTAGTATCATACTTAAAACGATGCAAGTAATTATTTCAACATTGAATGACTGTTAAAATATAGCTCTATACATGTTAACTTGGGTTGAAAAAGTTCAACAAATGTGTTACATGTAGTATATATTATATTGACAAAAAGAACAATTTTTTACGGATTTTCATGGTTACAACATTTGGTGGATTATGATTTAAACGCATGTTGGTTGGGCTAACAAAGCATGTTAGCATTAACCAATATATTTAAGAGGAATATTATACCTTGGGTAGGATTTGCTAACTGCAACGACACTTCAATGAAAATTCGAACTCCTAAAAAATTATCATTTAACAGTATAATTAAGAAATTAAATATGGCTTTGGGGTCAATATGGAAGTTTACGGACTGTGCAGCCAGAGCTAGAATGGTATATGGCCCGAAGGTTATTATGTGAATAATGTTTGGCATATATATTGTAATAGTACCTCATTTTCATTATTCCCTTCTGATTTCATTGTGACATTACCAATATGTAATAATATTTACCGGATGATGTCACATTGAAATAAGAAGGGATTATGTAAATGAGGTATAATATTTTATAATATTGTATATTTCCAGATGAGTTCTACTATAACTACTATAGATATTACAGAACACAGACAGCACCTAAAGTAGATGTGAGAATTGTCATAGCTGTAACAATCACCGTTATATCTGTCGTACAGGTAAAGTAGATGTTAGAATAGTCATAGCTGTAACAATCACCGTCACATCTGTCGTACAGGTACACTATTCAGTATCTTATTTAGGGATTCTACGCGGACCAAATGGTATTTTTGTTTAGCGCCAACCCTAAGTTCGAAAACCAAATGGTTTCTGTTCAATAATCTAGAACGCTTTCAATCTTTACATGAAGGTTGTTTAGCAACAGTAGATGGCCCCTATACATTTTGAGGTTAGTAGGTCAAAGGTCAAGGTCACTGTGACATTTACCATTTTTTTCGACCTAAAGTTTCCGTTCAATAACTCGAGAACGCTTTGCCCTAGGAACGTCAATCTTTACATGAAGGTTGGTCAGCAACAGCAGATGGCCCCCTATAATTTTTGAGGTTAGTAGGTAAAAGGTCAAGGTCACTGCTTTGACCTTTACCATTTTCGACTATTTAGCTGCCAAAGGGGCATACATGTTTTACAAACATCTCTTGTTATTGTATGATTTGGGATCAGTGTTAGTGATGAGCCATGAACATGGGTGTAGAAATGTTTTACTGAAATCTCACTTAAGGTAACTAAGAAGAAATGACAACAATTAGGTTGCAAGCATGTTCAAATAGTCAGTGGATTTTCCCGCTTACAGGCTCATTTCTATACCCCGGTTTCATCATTTGAAAACATGATTAAAATGAAAAAAAATTTACAATGTCTAAAATGCAGATCGCGGGTGTTGTTCAATATTGATCTTACTTGAATTAAGGATAAGGACACCATATTATTAAACTCCTAGTCTGAGTGGGCTGACTCAGGTTAGTCAGGTAACAGGTGATATGATTGGCTATCAGGTTAGTCAGGTAACAGGCGATATGATTGGCTATCAGGTTAGTCAGGTAACAGGCGATATGATTGGCTATCAGGTTAGTCAGGTAACAGGCGATATGATTGGCTATCAGGTTAGTCAGGTAACAGGCGATATGATTGGCTATCAGGTTAGTCAGGTAACAGGCGATATGATTGGCTATCAGGTTAGTCAGGTAACAGGCGATATGATTGGCTATCAGGTTAGTCAGGTAACAGGCGATATGATTGGCTATCAGGTTAGTCAGGTAACAGGCGATATGATTGACTATCAGGTTAGTCAGGTAACAGGCGATATGATTGGCTATCAGGTTAGTCAGGTAACAGGCGATATGATTGACTATCAGGTTAGTCAGGTAACAGGCGATATGATTGACTATCAGGTTAGTCAGGTAACAGGCGATATGATTGGCTATCAGGTTAGTCAGGTAACAGGCGATATGATTGGCTATCAGGTTAGTCAGGTAACAGGCGATATGATTGGCTATCAGGTTAGTCAGGTAACAGGCGATATGATTGGCTATCAGGTTAGTCAGGTAACAGGCGATATGATTGGCTATCAGGTTAGTCAGGTAACAGGCGATATGATTGACTATCAGGTTAGTCAGGTAACAGGCGATATGATTGGCTATCAGGTTAGTCAGGTAACAGGCGATATGATTGGCTATCAGGTTAGTCAGGTAACAGGCGATATGATTGACTATCAGGTTAGTCAGGTAACAGGCGATATGATTGGCTATCAGGTTAGTCAGGTAACAGGCGATATGATTGGCTATCAGGTTAGTCAGGTAACAGGTGATATGATTGGCTATCAGGTTAGTCAGGTAACAGGTGATATGATTGGCTATCAGGTTAGTCAGGTAACAGGTGATATGATTGGCTATCAGGTTAGTCAGGTAACAGGTGATATGATTGACTATCAGGTTAGTCAGGTAACAGGTGATATGATTGGCTATCAGGTTAGTCAGGTAACAGGCGATATGATTGGCTATCAGGTTAGTCAGGTAACAGGCGATATGATTGACTATCAGGTTAGTCAGGTAACAGGCGATATGATTGGCTATCAGGTTAGTCAGGTAACAGGTGATATGATTGGCTATCAGGTTAGTCAGGTAACAGGTGATATGATTGGCTATCAGGTTAGTCAGGTAACAGGCGATATGATTGACTATCCTGATCCTCAAAGTAAATAAGATTAATATTTAACACAAACCAAGCTATCCCAGGATAATGTAGTGTTTACAAACATTGGCTGGATTGGTCTACTGTTGCAAAATTGGTTACTTAAATAAACACATGTATGCAGTTAATTATATACTAAAATAACACTGATAAACTGTACACCCTTGATTTTTCCACCTATGTGGCTTATCACAATTTTACCACCTTTCTTGTCATTCTGGGAGCTTTTATGTAATATATACGATGAATTAATTCATATTTCAGTATTACGTAGCCTGGTCAAACTATAAAGCAGCTATAAGTTACGATGAATTAATTCATATTTCAGTATTACGGAGCCTGGTCAAACTATATAGCAGCTATAAGTAACGATGATTTAATTCATATTTCAGTATTATGGAGCCTGGTCAAACTATAAAGCAGCTATAAGTTACGATGAATTAATTCATATTTCAGTATTACGGAGCCTGGTCAAACTATAAAGCAGCTATAAGTTATCTATGTAAGGAACAGAAATACAGGTATAAAGCACAAACCATCGCTAAGGAGGAAGGTCTTTTACCGGTTGCCAAGAGAAAAGAAACAGGACGAAAATCTAAGGTATATTTAATTTACTATAACTGTCAAAGTGGGGCATGTTGGTTGAGTGGTTGCACTCTCGTCTACCAATCTGGAGATCCCTGGTTCAAATCTCGACCGTTGTACTAGAAATTTCAGAAATGCTAAACAATGTCTGTTTTTGCTAACTAGAGATGAACCATTTTAATGCAAATTTTGTGTGTTGAACTTCTCTCAAATTTATTGGTGAAAATTTTACTGCATTAATTAGCACCTTAGTTATGGCCCTTTGTTTTTTTTACTACCTATAGTCCAAAGCATTAACAAAATAACACTGTTCTGTATAAACTCTTCTATAATATTTCGCCCAGAGGGCTTCTTCAAAAAATCATAAAGTTCTTTTTCACTACATGGTGTTTTTCTTGTTGCAAAGCATTAATAAGTATGGTCCAATTTTGATCAACAGGAAATGAGTCCAAAGATTTTAGTTAGCACAATTTAACAGCTGATATATGGTATATAATTATTTATACCAACACATCTGAAGGACCGATATTGCTCAATTAGCTCGCAGAAATTGATATATTCAACGCAAGAGCCTTGTGATATATTCATGCACAAAGGTCAGGGGGGTCTGGTCAAATTCACTGAGCTATATCCCTAAATGCTCTGCTGTATGCTATAGTGTGGGGCGCCTGTATCCCATGAAACACAAATCTACTTACAAACATCACTTGTTATGTCTAGGTCCCACTGCACATTTTTGCATCGGCGATGTACTCCTGGTTTAATATAGGGCATCTGAAGGCATCATGAAAAGGGTCATCGTGGTCTAGGGGAAGTTTCTGGGAAGTCATTAGAAAATTTGTGAAATCCCTGATCCCGATGCTGATTTATTTAAATCATCAGTACCTGAGGCAAATAATGCTCAGTGGGACCTAGGCTTTAATGATAGAACTTGATGTTGTTGGTTTATTCAGGCTATAATGATAGAACTTGATGTTGTTTGTTTATTCAGGCTATAATGATAGAACTTGATGTTGTTGGTTTATTCAGAACTTGATATTGTTGGTTTATTCAGGCTATAATGATAGAACTTGATGTTGTTTGTTTATTCAGGCTATAATGATAGAACTTGATGTTGTTGGTTTATTCAGGCTTTAATGATAGAACTTGATGTTGTTGGTTTATTCAGGCTATAATCATAGAACTTGATGTTGTTGTTGGTTTATTCAGGCTATAATGATAGAACTTGATGTTGTTGTTGGTTTATTCAGGCTATAATGATAGAACTTGTTGGTTTATTCAGGCTATAATGATAGAACTTGATGTTGTTGGTTTATGCAGGCTATAATGTTAGAACTTGATGTTGTTGTTGGTTTATTCAGGCTATAATGATAGAACTTGATGTTGTTGGTTTATTCAGGCTATAATGTTAGAACTTGATGTTGTTGTTGGTTTATTCAGGCTATAATGATAGAACTTGATGTTGTTGGTTTATTCAGGCTATAATGATAGAACTTGATGTTGTTGGTTTATTCAGGCTATAATGATAGAACTTGATGTTGTTTGTTTATTCAGGCTATAATGATAGAACTTGATGTTGTTGGTTTATTCAGGCTATAATGATAGAACTTGATGTCGTTGGTTTCTTCAGGCTATAATGATAGAACTTGATGTTGTTGTTGGTTTATTCAGGCTATAATGATAGAACTTGATGTTGTTGTTGGTTTATTCAGGCTATAATGATAGAACTTGATGTTGTTGTTGGTTTATTCAGGCTATGATGATAGAACTTGATGTTGTTGTTGGTTTATTTAGGCTTTAATGATAGAACTTGATGTTGTTGGTTTATTCAGGCTTTAATGATAGAACTTGATGTTGTTGGTTTATTCAGGCTTTAATGATAGAACTTGATGTTGTTGGTTTATTCAGGCTTTAATGATAGAACTTGATGTTGTTGGTTTATTCAGGCTTTAATGATAGAACTTGATGTTGTTTGTTTATTCAGGCTATAATGATAGAACTTGATGTTGTTGGTTTATTCAGGCTATAATGATAGAACTTGATGTTGTTGGTTTCTTCAGGCTATAATGATAGAACTTGATGTTGTTGTTGGTTTATTCAGGCTATAATGATAGAACTTGATGTTGTTGTTGGTTTATTCAGGCTATAATGATAGAACTTGATGTTGTTGTTGGTTTATTCAGGCTATGATGATAGAACTTGATGTTGTTGTTGGTTTATTTAGGCTTTAATGATAGAACTTGATGTTGTTGGTTTATTCAGGCTATAATGATAGAACTTGATGTTGTTGGTTTCTTCAGGCTATAATGATAGAACTTGATGTTGTTGTTGGTTTATTCAGGCTATAATGATAGAACTTGATGTTGTTGTTGGTTTATTCAGGCTATAATGATAGAACTTGATGTTGTTGTTGGTTTATTCAGGCTATGATGATAGAACTTGATGTTGTTGTTGGTTTATTTAGGCTTTAATGATAGAACTTGATGTTGTTGGTTTATTCAGGCTTTAATGATAGAACTTGATGTTGTTGGTTTATTCAGGCTTTAATGATAGAACTTGATGTTGTTGGTTTATTCAGGCTTTAATGATAGAACTTGATGTTGTTGGTTTATTCAGGCTTTAATGATAGAACTTGATGTTGTTTGTTTATTCAGGCTATAATGATAGAACTTGATGTTGTTGGTTTATTCAGGCTATGATGATAGAACTTGATGTTGTTGTTGGTTTATTCAGGCTATGATGATAGAACTTGATGTTGTTGGTTTATTCAGGCTATAATGATAGAACTTGATGTTGTTGGTTTATTCAGGCTATAATGATAGAACTTGATGTTGTTGTTGGTTTATTCAGGCTATGATGATAGAACTTGATGTTGTTGGTTTATTCAGGCTATAATGATAGAACTTGATGTGGTTGGTTTATTCAGGCTATAATGATAGAACTTGATGTTGTTGGTTTATTCAGGCTATAATGATAGAACTTGATGTTGTTGGTTTATTCAGGCTATAATGATAGAACTTGATGTTGTTGTTGGTTCAGGCTATAATGATAGAACTTGATGTTGTTGGTTTATTTAGGCTATAATGGTAGAACTTGATGTTGTTGGTTTATTCAGGCTATAATGATAGAACTTGATGTTGTTGGTTTATTCAGGCTATAATGATAGAACTTGATGTTGTTGTTGGTTCAGGCTATAATGATAGAACTTGATGTTGTTGGTTTATTTAGGCTATAATGGTAGAACTTGATGTTGTTGGTTTATTCAGGCTATAATGGTAGAACTTGATGTTGTTGGTTTATTTAGGCTATAATGGTAGAACTTGATGTTGTTGTTGGTTCAGGCTATAATGATAGAACTTGATGTTGTTGTTGGTTCAGGCTATAATGATAGAACTTGATGTTGTTGTTGGTTCAGGCTATAATGATAGAACTTGATGATGTTGGTTTATTCAGGCTATAATGATAGAACTTGATGTTGTTGTTGGTTCAGGCTATAATGATAGAACTTGATGTTGTTGGTTTATTTAGGCTATAATGGTAGAACTTGATGTTGTTGTTGGTTCAGGCTATAATGATAGAACTTGATGTTGTTGTTGGTTCAGGCTATAATGATAGAACTTGATGTTGTTGTTGGTTCAGGCTATAATGATAGAACTTGATGATGTTGGTTTATTCAGGCTATAATGATAGAACTTGATGTTGTTGTTGGTTCAGGCTATAATGATAGAACTTGATGTTGTTGTTGGTTCAGGCTATAATGATAGAACTTGATGATGTTGGTTTATTCAGGCTATAATGATAGAACTTGATGTTGTTGTTGGTTCAGGCTATAATGATAGAACTTGATGTTGTTGGTTCAGGCTATAATGATAGAACTTGATGATGTTGGTTTATTCAGGCTATAATGATAGAACTTGATGTTGTTGGTTTATTCAGGCTATAATGATAGAACTTGGTGTTGTTGGTTTATTCAGGCTATAATGATAGAACTTGATGTTGTTGGTTTATTCAGGCTATAATGATAGAACTTGATGTTGTTGTTGGTTCAGGCTATAATGATAGAACTTGATGTTGTTGGTTTATTTAGGCTATAATGGTAGAACTTGATGTTGTTGGTTTATTCAGGCTATAATGGTAGAACTTGATGTTGTTGGTTTATTTAGGCTATAATGGTAGAACTTGATGTTGTTGTTGGTTCAGGCTATAATGATAGAACTTGATGTTGTTGTTGGTTCAGGCTATAATGATAGAACTTGATGTTGTTGTTGGTTCAGGCTATAATGATAGAACTTGATGATGTTGGTTTATTCAGGCTATAATGATAGAACTTGATGTTGTTGTTGGTTCAGGCTATAATGATAGAACTTGATGTTGTTGGTTTATTTAGGCTATAATGGTAGAACTTGATGTTGTTGTTGGTTCAGGCTATAATGATAGAACTTGATGTTGTTGTTGGTTCAGGCTTTAATGATAGAACTTGATGTTGTTGTTGGTTCAGGCTATAATGATAGAACTTGATGATGTTGGTTTATTCAGGCTATAATGATAGAACTTGATGTTGTTGTTGGTTCAGGCTATAATGATAGAACTTGATGTTGTTGTTGGTTCAGGCTATAATGATAGAACTTGATGTTGTTGGTTCAGGCTATAATGATAGAACTTGATGATGTTGGTTTATTCAGGCTATAATGATAGAACTTGATGTTGTTGGTTTATTCAGGCTATAATGATAGAACTTGGTGTTGTTGGTTTATTCAGGCTATAATGATAGAACTTGATGTTGTTGTTGGTTTATTCAGGCTATAATGATAGAACTTGATGTTGTTGTTGGTTCAGGCTATAATGATAGAACTTGATGTTGTTGGTTCAGGCTATAATGATAGAACTTGATGATGTTGTTGGTTCAGGCTATAATGATAGAACTTGATGTTGTTGGTTTATTCAGGCTATAATGATAGAACTTGGTGTTGTTGGTTTATTCAGGCTATAATGTTAGAACTTGATGTTGTTGTTGGTTTATTCAGGCTATAATGATAGAACTTGATGTTGTTGTTGGTTTATTCAGGCTATAATGGTAGAACTTGATGTTGTTGTTGGTTCAGGCTATAATGATAGAACTTGATGTTGTTGTTGGTTCTGGCTATAATGATAGAACTTGATGATGTTGGTTTATTCAGGCTATAATGATAGAACTTGATGTTGGTTTATTCAGGCTATAATGATAGAACTTGATGTTGTTGGTTTATTCAGGCTATAATGATAGAACTTGATGTTGTTGGTTTATTCAGGCTATAATGATAGAACTTGATGTTGTTGGTTTATTCAGGCTATAATGGTAGAACTTGATGTTGTTGTTGGTTCAGGCTATAATGATAGAACTTGATGTTGTTGGTTTATTCAGGCTATAATGATAGAACTTGATGTTGTTGGTTTATTCAGGCTTTAATGATAGAACTTGATGTTGTTGGTTTATTCAGGCTATAATGATAGAACTTGATGTTGTTGTTGGTTTATTCAGGCTATAATGATAGAACTTGATGTTGTTGGTTTATTCAGGCTATAATGATAGAACTTGATGTTGTTGTTGGTTTATTCAGGCTATAATGATAGAACTTGATGTTGTTGGTTTATTCAGGCTATAATGGTAGAACTTGATGTTGTTGTTGGTTCAGGCTATAATGATAGAACTTGATGTTGTTGGTTCAGGCTATAATGATAGAACTTGATGTTGTTGGTTTATTCAGGCTACAATGTTAGAACTTGATGTTGTTGTTGGTTTATTCAGGCTATAATGATAGAACTTGATGTTGTTGGTTTATTCAGGCTTTAATGATAGAACTTGATGTTGTTGGTTTATTCAGGCTATAATGATAGAACTTGATGTTGTTGGTTTATTCAGGCTTTAATGATAGAACTTGATGTTGTTGGTTTATTCAGGCTTTAATGATAGAACTTGATGTTGTTGGTTTATTCAGGCTATAATGATAGAACTTGATGTTGTTGGTTTATTCAGGCTTTAATGATAGAACTTGATGTTGTTGGTTTATTCAGGCTTTAATGATAGAACTTGATGTTGTTGGTTTATTCAGGCTATAATGATAGAACTTGATGTTGTTGGTTTATTCAGGCTTTAATGATAGAACTTGATGTTGTTGGTTTATTCAGGCTATAATGATAGAACTTGATGTTGTTGGTTTATTCAGGCTTTAATGATAGAACTTGATGTTGTTGTTGGTTTATTCAGGCTATAATGATAGAACTTGATGTTGTTGTTGGTTTATTCAGGCTATAATGATAGAACTTGATGTTGTTGGTTTATTCAGGCCATAATGATAGAACTTGATGTTGTTGGTTTATTTAGGCTATAATGATAGAACTTGTTGTTGTTGGTTTATTCAGGCTATAATGATAGAACTTGATGATGTTGGTTTATTCAGGCTATAATGATAGAACTTGATGTTGTTGGACTATTCAGGCTATAATGATAGAACTTGATGTTGTTGTTGGTTTATTCAGGCTATAATGATAGAACTTGATGTTGTTGGTTTATTTAGGCTATAATGATAGAACTTGATGTTGTTGGTTTATTCAGGCTATAATGATAGAACTTGATGTTGTTGTTGGTTTATTCAGGCTATAATGATAGAACTTGATGTTGTTGGTTTATTCAGGCTTTAATGATAGAACTTGATGTTGTTGTTGGTTTATTCAGGCTATAATGATAGAACTTGATGTTGTTGGTTTATTCAGGCTATAATGATAGAACTTGATGTTGTTGGTTTATTCAGGCTTTAATGATAGAACTTGATGTTGTTGGTTTATTCAGGCTTTAATGATAGAACTTGATGTTGTTGGTTTATTCAGGCTTTAATGATAGAACTTGATGTTGTTGGTTTATTCAGACTTTAATGATAGAACTTGATGTTGTTGGTTTATTCAGGCTATGATGATAGAACTTGATGTTGTTGTTGGTTTATTCAGGCTTTAATGATAGAACTTGATGTTGTTGTTGGTTTATTCAGGCTATAATGATAGAACTTGATGTTGTTGGTTTATTCAGGCTATAATGATAGAACTTGATGTTGTTGGTTTATTCAGGCTTTAATGATAGAACTTGATGTTGTTGATTTATTCAGGCTTTAATGATAGAACTTGATGATGTTGGTTTATTCAGGCTATAATGATAGAACTTGATGTTGTTGGTTTATTCAGGCTATAATGATAGAACTTGATGTTGTTGGTTTATTCAGGCTATAATGATAGAACTTGATGTTGTTTGTTTATTCAGGCTATAATGATAGAACTTGATGTTGTTGGTTTATTCAGGCTATAATGATAGAACTTGATGTTGTTGGTTTATTCAGGCTATAATGATAGAACTTGATGTTGTTGTTGGTTTATTCAGGCTATAATGATAGAACTTGATGTTGTTGTTGGTTTATTCAGGCTATAATGATAGAACTTGATGTTGTTGTTGGTTTATTCAGGCTATAATGATAGAACTTGATGATGTTGGTTTATTCAGGCTATAATGATAGAACTTGATGTTGTTGTTGGTTTATTCAGGCTATAATGATAGAACTTGATGTTGTTGTTGGTTTATTCAGGCTATGATGATAGAACTTGATGTTGTTGTTGGTTTATTTAGGCTTTAATGATAGAACTTGATGTTGTTGGTTTATTCAGGCTTTAATGATAGAACTTGATGTTGTTGGTTTATTCAGGCTTTAATGATAGAACTTGATGTTGTTGGTTTATTCAGGCTTTAATGATAGAACTTGATGTTGTTGGTTTATTCAGGCTTTAATGATAGAACTTGATGTTGTTGGTTTATTCAGGCTATGATGATAGAACTTGATGTTGTTGTTGGTTTATTCAGGCTTTAATGATAGAACTTGATGTTGTTGTTGGTTTATTCAGGCTATAATGATAGAACTTGATGTTGTTGTTGGTTTATTCAGGCTATGATGATAGAACTTGATGTTGTTGTTGGTTTATTCAGGCTATGATGATAGAACTTGATGTTGTTGGTTTATTCAGGCTATAATGATAGAACTTGATGTTGTTGGTTTATTCAGGCTATAATGATAGAACTTGATGTTGTTGTTGGTTTATTCAGGCTATGATGATAGAACTTGATGTTGTTGGTTTATTCAGGCTATAATGATAGAACTTGATGTGGTTGGTTTATTCAGGCTATAATGATAGAACTTGATGTTGTTGGTTTATTCAGGCTATAATGATAGAACTTGATGTTGTTGGTTTATTCAGGCTATAATGATAGAACTTGATGTTGTTGTTGGTTCAGGCTATAATGATAGAACTTGATGTTGTTGGTTTATTTAGGCTATAATGGTAGAACTTGATGTTGTTGGTTTATTCAGGCTATAATGATAGAACTTGATGTTGTTGGTTTATTCAGGCTATAATGATAGAACTTGATCTTGTTGTTGGTTCAGGCTATAATGATAGAACTTGATGTTGTTGGTTTATTTAGGCTATAATGGTAGAACTTGATGTTGTTGGTTTATTCAGGCTATAATGGTAGAACTTGATGTTGTTGGTTTATTTAGGCTATAATGGTAGAACTTGATGTTGTTGTTGGTTCAGGCTATAATGATAGAACTTGATGTTGTTGTTGGTTCAGGCTATAATGATAGAACTTGATGTTGTTGTTGGTTCAGGCTATAATGATAGAACTTGATGATGTTGGTTTATTCAGGCTATAATGATAGAACTTGATGTTGTTGTTGGTTCAGGCTATAATGATAGAACTTGATGTTGTTGGTTTATTTAGGCTATAATGGTAGAACTTGATGTTGTTGTTGGTTCAGGCTATAATGATAGAACTTGATGTTGTTGTTGGTTCAGGCTATAATGATAGAACTTGATGTTGTTGTTGGTTCAGGCTATAATGATAGAACTTGATGATGTTGGTTTATTCAGGCTATAATGATAGAACTTGATGTTGTTGTTGGTTCAGGCTATAATGATAGAACTTGATGTTGTTGTTGGTTCAGGCTATAATGATAGAACTTGATGATGTTGGTTTATTCAGGCTATAATGATAGAACTTGATGTTGTTGTTGGTTCAGGCTATAATGATAGAACTTGATGTTGTTGGTTCAGGCTATAATGATAGAACTTGATGATGTTGGTTTATTCAGGCTATAATGATAGAACTTGATGTTGTTGGTTTATTCAGGCTATAATGATAGAACTTGGTGTTGTTGGTTTATTCAGGCTATAATGATAGAACTTGATGTTGTTGTTGGTTTATTCAGGCTATAATGATAGAACTTGATGTTGTTGTTGGTTCAGGCTATAATGATAGAACTTGATGTTGTTGGTTCAGGCTATAATGATAGAACTTGATGATGTTGTTGGTTCAGGCTATAATGATAGAACTTGATGTTGTTGGTTTATTCAGGCTATAATGATAGAACTTGGTGTTGTTGGTTTATTCAGGCTATAATGATAGAACTTGATGTTGTTGTTGGTTTATTCAGGCTATAATGATAGAACTTGATGTTGTTGTTGGTTTATTCAGGCTATAATGGTAGAACTTGATGTTGTTGTTGGTTCAGGCTATAATGATAGAACTTGATGATGTTGGTTTATTCAGGCTATAATGATAGAACTTGATGTTGGTTTATTCAGGCTATAATGATAGAACTTGATGTTGTTGGTTTATTCAGGCTATAATGATAGAACTTGATGTTGTTGGTTTATTCAGGCTATAATGATAGAACTTGATGTTGTTGGTTTATTCAGGCTATAATGATAGAACTTGATGTTGTTGTTGGTTTATTCAGGCTATAATGATAGAACTTGATGTTGTTGGTTTATTCAGGCTATAATGATAGAACTTGATGTTGTTGGTTTATTCAGGCTTTAATGATAGAACTTGATGTTGTTGGTTTATTCAGGCTATAATGATAGAACTTGATGTTGTTGTTGGTTTATTCAGGCTATAATGATAGAACTTGATGTTGTTGGTTTATTCAGGCTATAATGATAGAACTTGATGTTGTTGTTGGTTTATTCAGGCTATAATGATAGAACTTGATGTTGTTGGTTTATTCAGGCTATAATGGTAGAACTTGATGTTGTTGTTGGTTCAGGCTATAATGATAGAACTTGATGTTGTTGTTGGTTCAGGCTATAATGATAGAACTTGATGTTGTTGGTTTATTCAGGCTATAATGTTAGAACTTGATGTTGTTGTTGGTTTATTCAGGCTATAATTATAGAACTTGATGTTGTTGGTTTATTCAGGCTTTAATGATAGAACTTGATGTTGTTGGTTTATTCAGGCTATAATGATAGAACTTGATGTTGTTGGTTTATTCAGGCTTTAATGATAGAACTTGATGTTGTTGGTTTATTCAGGCTTTAATGATAGAACTTGATGTTGTTGGTTTATTCAGGCTATAATGATAGAACTTGATGTTGTTGGTTTATTCAGGCTTTAATGATAGAACTTGATGTTGTTGGTTTATTCAGGCTTTAATGATAGAACTTGATGTTGTTGGTTTATTCAGGCTATAATGATAGAACTTGATGTTGTTGGTTTATTCAGGCTTTAATGATAGAACTTGATGTTGTTGGTTTATTCAGGCTATAATGATAGAACTTGATGTTGTTGGTTTATTCAGGCTTTAATGATAGAACTTGATGTTGTTGTTGGTTTATTCAGGCTATAATGATAGAACTTGATGTTGTTGTTGGTTTATTCAGGCTATAATGATAGAACTTGATGTTGTTGGTTTATTCAGGCCATAATGATAGAACTTGATGTTGTTGGTTTATTTAGGCTATAATGATAGAACTTGTTGTTGTTGGTTTATTCAGGCTATAATGATAGAACTTGATGATGTTGTTGGTTTATTCAGGCTATAATGATAGAACTTGATGTTGTTGGTTTATTCAGGCTATAATGATAGAACTTGATGTTGTTGGACTATTCAGGCTATAATGATAGAACTTGATGTTGTTGTTGGTTTATTCAGGCTATAATGATAGAACTTGATGTTGTTGGTTTATTTAGGCTATAATGATAGAACTTGATGTTGTTGGTTTATTCAGGCTATAATGATAGAACTTGATGTTGTTGTTGGTTTATTCAGGCTATAATGATAGAACTTGATGTTGTTGTTGGTTTATTCAGGCTTTAATGATAGAACTTGATGTTGTTGTTGGTTTATTCAGGCTATAATGATAGAACTTGATGTTGTTGGTTTACTCAGGCTATAATGATAGAACTTGATGTTGTTGTTGGTTTATTCAGGCTATAATGATAGAACTTGATGTTGTTGGTTTATTCAGGCTATAATGATAGAACTTGATGTTGTTGGTTTATTCAGGCTATAATGATAGAACTTGATGTTGTTGATATATTCAGGCTTTAATGATAGAACTTGATGTTGTTGATTTATTCAGGCTTTAATGATAGAACTTGATGATGTTGGTTTATTCAGGCTATAATGATAGAACTTGATGTTGTTGGTTTATTCAGGCTATAATGATAAAACTTGATGTTGTTGGTTTATTCAGGCTATAATGATAGAACTTGATGTTGTTTGTTTATTCTGGCTATAATGATAGAACTTGATGTTGTTGGTTTATTCAGGCTATAATGATAGAACTTGATGTTGTTGGTTTATTCAGGCTATAATGATAGAACTTGATGTTGTTGTTGGTTTATTCAGGCTATAATGATAGAACTTGATGTTGTTGTTGGTTTATTCAGGCTATAATGATAGAACTTGATGTTGTTGTTGGTTTATTCAGGCTATAATGATAGAACTTGATGATGTTGGTTTATTCAGGCTATAATGATAGAACTTGATGTTGTTGGTTTATTCATGCTATAATGATAGAACTTGATGTTGTAGGTTTATTCAGGCTATAATGATAGAACTTGATGTTGTTGTTGGTTTATTCAGGCTATAATGGTAGAACTTGATGTTGCTTTTTTTATTCAGGAAGAAATGAAAGAAGAAGAAGAGGCAATTATTAAGCAAATTATAGAAGAAAATATGGATATAAGGTATTGTATAGAAATCATCATGTGAGTAGTCGTTGGAGATCCGCATTACTTAAATGAAAAAGTATTGGTTGATTTGTTTATTTTGTGATAAGCACAGGAGGAGGGAGGGGATAGAAATGCAGAAAAACTCTCTGACAATTTCAGCATGCTTGCCGGCTACTTTTTGTAATTTTCTTCTTTTTTACTTAAAAGTCAACCGCCTACTGTTGAAGATTAACTTGCTACATGGCAATAATAGTTCTACCCCCTGTTAGTGTATGAACTGTTGATCTCAATATAAGGTGTTATAATTATTACATTGTCTTGAGTTGTCTTTCTAAAAATGAGTTTAGAGATCAACGTTTCTTAAACGAGCCATGAAAAATCAGTTTATTAACCAAGTCAATGGTTTCGTTGTTTGAACTTACCTATAACATAGGGCCAAGGAGACAAGGGGCCTTTCTTCACAAACCTTGTATGTCTAAACTTAGACTTTATTTTGTCAAATTTAATAATCGCCCTCGTGTTGTTATAGTTTTTTTTATATCGGTAAATAACTGTATCAGTGGATAAAAAATTACATGGTTAAATCTGATTGGCAAAATATGGCAGCGTTTATAAATGTTGTCAATTTTAAGTCTAAGTCTGATTTTCAGACTTATAATGTTGCTGAATGTCCAAAAAGGAGACTCACTCTTCATCCAACAATTTGCTTGTGTAGACACTAGAGATCACAATGTTGGCCTAATCATCATAAAACTTGACCTCATTCTGGAGTCAAAAACTAGATCACTAGGTCAAACCATAGAAAAGCCTTTGTGTAGTCACTAGAGGTTTCAAAAATTTCTTTACCTTATCAAAAGCTATTAAACTTGGTTGCAGTGATCATCTCAATAAAATCTACCGGTAGGTAAAGTTGGTAAATTTCGATATTGGGCCATTCTGGGTTAAAAAACTAGGTCGCTGTGTCAAACCATAGAAAAAGTTTTTGGTCAGTAATAGGCAACATGATTGTTTTTCCTTATGAGCTTCCACTTACATAAGATCAATAATGAATACCATCCAGGCCATCCATCCCGAAGCATCTTAAGCAGAAATCTCATCTCAAATTGAGATTTCACCAAAATCAGAGTCTGAATTTTTAATATATCTGAAGTTAAAACTCATTAAAAACCGATGAAATTAACAAAGAATAGCATTTGCTGTTTTTGAAGCTTATTTTGAGTCCATCTTCTCTTGGAAATTATCCAAACGTAAATGGCTATATTTGAGATGAGCTTTATCTTAAAATGGAGATGTTTCGGATCACCAAATTACTTGCTAAATATTTAGGACACATAGAGGATAGTAGTATTTTACGGTGTATGAATGGTTGGTATTTAACCAACTTTACCAAGTGAGCAGCTGACTTATATTTTCACGAGGCGAAATACCAACTGATCATACTCCGTAAAATACTAATAATCTATTTATTTCATGCTTCCAATAGCCTTTATTAATTATATGCCCCGAATTAAGTTGAAATACCCCACTATATGCCTCAAATGTTTTGAGCGACATCTTTTTACCCGCCGTGCAAGCGACAAGTTGCCATCAAGTAGTTTTTTCTGCTATGGCTTCAACATTGTCCCTTTGTTGACATTTATGTACAGGTAGTGTTCTGTTATTTGTTAAAGATTAAAAGAACAAGTGAAAATGCTTCATTATTTTATTTTTAACAGCGGGACAATTTGCTAAAAAGTAGTCAGTTTGAGTGAAATTATCAGCATTGAAATTATTGGGGAATAATCCACGGTTATTAATCCACGGTTATTCTGCTGTAAACTGCTGATAAGCATGAAATGAATTACATTATTTGTTGTCAACTTGTAGGGGTGGATACAGGAAGCCTACATATACAGATGTATTATGGATACAGATGTTGTTCAGTCTGTACTACATATTCTTATATACATTATAGGGGTGGATACAGGAAGCCTACATATACAGATGTATTATGGATACAGATGTTGTTCAGTCTGTACTACATATTCTTATATACATTATAGGGATGGATACAGGAAGCCTACATATACAGATGTATTATGGATACAGATGTTGTTCAGTCTGTACTACATATTCTTATATACATTATAGGGGTGGATACAGGAAGCCTACATATACAGATGTATTATGGATACAGATGTTGTTCAGTCCGTACTATATATTCTTATACATAAAATGGTACGTCCGATGGATCTGGAAGTTTACGATTAAAGGCGAGGAATATGGAGAAGAAGAAAAGTTACATTTAATACGAAAATTTATGAAACTTGGATCTAGTCAATTTAATGTAAGTATTTCATTTATTTTGGGGGTTTATTTAAGTATGTTTAGGGGTTTTATTAGGGGCCGGATGTTGTTATTGCAATTTTTGTGCCCCTCCCCCTCACTTATTTGTAACTGGGGGGCATATAGCAATGGTGCTGTCCGTACATCTGTTCGTCCGTCTGTATGTAATGCAAATCTTGTGTGTCCAACTCCTCATAAACGTTTGGGTGAAATTTCTTTAAAGAAAACATTCACAGATTATCAACCTCACTACGTAGATGAACGTAAAGGATTGACTTTCTCCTGCGTCAATTTTTACTGGAGTTATGGCCCTACTATATGCCTCATAGTGAAATATCTTGTTACCAGGGTAATCCAGTCAGGCATTCAAGGAAGATTCATATGATGGAATGTTTCGTACCTTATGATTCATTGAACACTTTGTTAAAAAATCATTTTGTCATGTGAGCGAATTTTGGCTAACCATAGATCAAGGTAGTGCGCCTTAACAAAAGGATTGGACAGGTATAAAAAAATCTGTAGCTCTAATATTATATAACAATCTTCAATGTGTCAAATCCATTTTCGTCTCAATTGACATAGTTTACTATAATGGCGGATATAGGCAAACAATTGAAAGTAAATAGTAAAACCTGTACATTCTTACATATTTTCAACTAAGAATAGAAAAAGCGGGATCTTACACGAATCGAACAATTTCGAACAAATTGTTCGTGTTTCGTGTCAAACAGAGCATACTACGAAGGCTTAGATCAACAAATATCATATGTTTATATAGTGTTAAATGTGTATAGCTTTTCCTGAACGGCATGTGAACACACAGCAGGTTTAAACATTGTGTCAGACAACCTCTGATTGGTGTATATATTTACATATTTCAGGCTTTAGAGGATCACGAGAGGGAGAAATATCTACATAAAGAACTTTGGATACGAGAAAACTTTGATGTAAGTAGGGGTCCTACCATTCCGGAATATCCGGAAATTCAGTGTTTTCCTTCACTAGAAAGAATGCTCATTTCTGTTGAAAGTATAGGTTATTTGATGAAAACATTCCAGCAGGGTTCCCACAGTCAGGGAAAACATAATTTTTTCAGGGTCAGGGAAAAGTCAGGAAATTTGGAAATTGAGCAAGGTCAGGGAATTCTTCATTCAAGATGTGGATAATTGTAATTCCCTATCAAGAAAAGAACAAAAACTGAAAAAATCCTCGCTTGTTGTACTTACTCGAGATAATTCTATATTACGGGCCCTAAAATTGCTACCTGAAAGTTTTTGGTTTAATATAAAGCAAACATATCCTCCTTTTCACTGTTTCTATTGCGCTATTTTTCTCTAACAAAAAGGCCAGATATAATAAAAAAAAGTCGGGGAAAACTGCTGTCTTGTCAGGGAAAATCAGGGAAAAGTCAGGTAATTTGGTAGTTGAATATTTGTTGGAACCCTGTCCAAGTATTGACAAAGTTATGGTCATTTGAAGTTTCATAAACTGGGTTTTTACTGTGAAATATTGACAGCAATGAGTTTAGAAGAAGGGCAATGAGCTAATGGCAATCAAAACAGATTTATGACTTGTATCAATATACCAGAACAATTTGTAGCAACTTCTACTAACAGACAATTGTTATAGGCAGCATGATGAGTGTAGATATTAGGAATGATATTCACAAAACAAATTCATAAACAAAATACACTTCATAATTTAATGTACCGACTATCAAAATTTTTCTCCAGCTTGTGAGTTCTGCCACGTTAGTAGTCCGACTGGCTAGTACTTTGAAAAGTGTCTGTATAGACTGAAACACACTGCCCACCAAAAACAAGTGTACACTTTACATATGCAGAATTATAATTGGTTAAATGATTCAATGTCTGTTTATCAGATGGCAACAATCATAGTAATTACTGAAATTACAGCAACTAAACAAGTAAACAATGTGATAGAAATAAAGATGAAAATGTTCTGAATTGAAATAACCATGTGGTCCTAGGGGTCTTTTTATGACCCAAGTTCCCTTTCCACCCAGTCAAAAAAACTTAATATATATTACATATAGGGTAGCAGTCTTTACACTTGATCAACAAAAAAATATTCCTGGTCTTCAAAAACATTGTTGCTTATAGTGTTATACTGGCAAATAAATATGGCAATATCCTCCATTATACTAATTTTTGTTGGGCACTGTATATATTTTCTTCCGGATTATTTCAGGAATGGAAAAAAGAACAAGATGAGGAAATGAAGATCAAACTCGCTGAAAGTGCTCGTTATAAAAGTTACCGACGTTATATGAAGAAAGGTGGACCGGGACAGATGACATTCGGACCTGAATAAACATTGCAGTGATAAAAACAAGGATGGATAAGTTTTGGACCTGAATAAAACTCTGTGTGTAACCTTATTGGTACAAATTGTTTATGATATTACACAGGCCCAATTTAAAATATTTTTGTTTCTCGTTACTGACGCAAGCAGATTTAGAATGGGTTGGCAGGACGGTTAAAATTTTAAGGGGGAATTGTTTCAAACTGATCCAGGAGTTATTGGTCAATATTTAAGCAAATAATGAAATTTAGTGGGTTTTTTGCTCTCTGATCAAAAAGTGAAGAACTATTGGACTGTGGATTTTCAAACTTGACCACAATGATGACCCCTGGATATATTGAGGTCAGGCCCCACTCTCCATAAACATCTCAAGTTGAGCTTTATCTCATGTGTGTCATAAAGATAAATAATGATCCTAGGTAGGCTAGACTCAAGGTTTGCCTACAAAAACAGAGAGTACTATACTTTGTTTATTATAGTAAAATTAAAAGAACTTGAACTTCAGATTTATTTCAATTTCAGACTCAAATTTGAGCAAAATCTCAATTTGGGATGAGATAGCGACTTGAGATTTTTCTGGATAAAGGGGCCTAGTTGCTGTGACCTTTAAAACTTGATGATTATTTACCTACCATGTTTGACTGGCCTCTCTTGATTTGAACAAAAATAATGTCATTCTCTTTGACAATATACTTTTGTATATGTTTAAAGTGTAAAGAGCTATATCGGAAGATATTTTTTTGAAAAGTTTTAAAAACTGAAAAAAAATTATGCTTTTGTATCCATAAGATCATTTTTCGCTTCAGTTTTAACAGAAACTCTCTCTCTGTGATTTATTTGACATGCGAACTGTCCATTTTCATACGAAAGTGTTCTAGAACACCCTATGAAACTATAAGAATCGTCTATTTTTTGACGATTGAATCGAAGTACACGAAACAAATCCAAAGTTTTAATTTTCAATTTAGGTAGTCTAGTATCATACTTAAAACGATGCAAGTAATTATTTTGATATTGAATGACTGTTAGAATATAGCTCCTTACACTTTAATCAATATGTGGATATAATTGGCATCAGTGTTGCCGTTAGAAACAGAGCTTATGTTTGCCTTCCCTTAGTATGCTAACATGTATGTACAGCTAGACGAATTTGACCTGATCTTAACCTTTATGCATGAATATAGTACAAGGTTCTTGCTTTGAATATATGAATTTCCACAAACACATCTGGTATTTCAAATTTGTTTGTATTACATCTCGAGTGTCTTCGTGATAGTCACTGACTTGAAACCATACAACCAGGGTTTTATAGATATAGACGTAGACTGTAAAATTTTACTAAATTAATAAGTCAGGTTCGTGTCAAATTCGCCAAGCTATATGGGTAGTTATATATTTAAGTGGTTGTTTGACATTCTGACATACAATGGACATTTTGTAGTATAAGTTGTGTGAATTAGTTTTTATTGTTGGTTAAGTTTATTTTGATACCTCAGAGGTCATGTGACGTGGAAATTGCATGATATAGTTATCGTCATGTGACACGAAAGTCAAGTTAAACAGGTCACACAGTGACATGGAGGTCATGTGACAGGGAAGTCATGTGACACGGAGGTCATGTGGCACGAAGGTCCTGTGGCAGGGAAGTCATGTGATGCAGAGGTCATGTGACAGGGAAGTCATGTGACACAGAGGTCCTGTGACAGGGAAGTCATGTGACACGGAGGTTATGTGACAGGGAAGTCATGTGACACGGAGGTCATGTGACACAGTGAGTTATAGTTGATTGTTTCTGTTTGTTGTTATTTGTTTTGTTACTTTCTATAAAAAAGAAAGAAAGAAAAAAAACTTATATTAGATGTTTGAGAAAACTTCTATATTGAATATTTAAGGTCTGAAATATTGATATATCTGGTAACATGCTCCAAAAATTGGTAGTTAGGTATTTTATAGAGCCAAGAATGGCTGTATACGACTATGAATATCGAATTGCTGTATCAGACTTAAATGATATCTGGTATTATTAGATAAGCTGTTAACAGCGATATTATATAGAAATATAAATTAAGGGTATCTGTCTAAAATCGTGTTTAAGGTCAGGGCCTCTATTCACATTTCTTCTATTTTTTCTTCAAAGACAAACAAATTTTCAAAGATTTTTTATGAAAATATTAACAATATATCTTAAATATGTCTATCAATTTCACATTTTTGTTAGACTTTGTTCAATTTATGAGTTGTGTTATGATGTATGGTGTTTTCAGGCAGCTACCGTAGAATGTCTGTGTCAGAAAATTGTGTGCTAGAACTTTGCTTCTGTCTCTATGCTTCAACTTAATGCTCTCAATTTGTCCGTCCACAAAGATCTGTTTTCAACTTGACCTACGACAGCCCACTATGTTCATAAAACATGTACGATAAGAACACTTTACAGCAATTATTAAGATTTTCAATGAAACTTTACATAATAACAGTGCTAGTTGTTTAGGCTTAATACATTTATCGGAGTCTTGGCCCTTCTGTTAGAGACAAGTGCTTAGATTTTTTTATCAATCTTCATTGCATCTCATGCTAAATTGACACTTTCATACACAGTGAGCTCTCATTGGTCAATATTGACACACCTGCTGGTATAATGAGCTCTCATTGGTCAATAGTGACACACCTTCTGTTACAGTGAGCTATCATTGGTCAATATTGACACACCTTATGGAATAATGAGCTCTCATTGGTCAATAATGACACACCTTCTGATATAATGAGCTCTCATTGGTCAGAAGTAAATAACTTGCACACCTCAACCAATGTATTGTTTAGCAACAGGGTAATGCAAGAAATGAATGAATTGCCAAAGAATTACTTTAGTATTTGTTGTATATTAGCTCTGCCTTTTACATTCTGACTACATTGTTGTTTAACTTACATGTAATATCAACTTGCCATCTTTTATTATCTTCATTTGATATTACAATGTATATTTTATATTTCTATACTTTGTGAACAAAATGGCATGGGGTAGAGTTTAAGGGTGAGCATATAGAGCTCTCATTGGTCAAAACTGGCACACCTTCTAAATAATGGGCTTTCATTGGTTAATATTAACACACCTTTTGGTATAGTGAGCTCCATTGGTCAATAATGACACACCTTCTAAATAATGAGTTCCCATTGCTCAGTATTGACACACTTACTGGCATACTAGTAAACTTCTATTCTGTACTGCAGCATTCAACTTGTTGTGCAAAATTTACTGTTTGTTTTATATGTTCTATATATCGCTGTATTCCTTGGTCATGGGTGGGGTTGGTAAAACTTTGTGTTCATTTTCTAATTTGTTAGTTGAACAATATGTTATATCTTTACAATGCTCTGTTATGTTTTAATTTGCATGTACACCTCTGTTAGCTACGGTAGCCACCCAATGAATGAAATAATTTCTTAATTTATGAAAATTATTATTTTGAAATTATGATTATTTATGAAATTGTCATGAAGCAAAGTATTAAATTGATGAGAAGATAATTACCAGCTATTAAGAATGGTCATTTTAAGACTGCTTTCTTCTTAAGAGTACTTATATTTCTATTTAGACCACCATTTTGTCTATCTTTTTAGTCCACCGCTAGAATTTCCACTACTTAAACTATATTGACACACCTTCTGACTTAATGAGCTCTCATTGGTCAATGTTGACACACCGTCTGACATATTGAGCTCTCATTGGTCAATATTGACACAGTGTGCTGCCATTGTTAAGCATTTCAAAAATAAAAAGATTGGCTCACAATTTCAAATAGTGATAGCAAAAATTGTAAAAATATTAGTATTGGAACTATGTATTCAAATATTGCTGTTGTTTAAACATGTGATGCTTAAGGTGTTTGTTCAAGAATGATAATTGGTTATGTTTAACCATGCTATATGGGTATATGTTTAAAGTTATACTACTGTTATACTTGATCGAAAAAAATTACAGTAAAAAAGTCGTTTAAATAAGAAAAATGTTCATAAAATTAACTATTACTATTGTGCAAGTGTTTTCCTTGGGGTATACAGAACAATATCATACAAAAATTATTGGAAATTTAATGTAAAATTATTAATTCATGACCCGGTGGGTCAAAAAAGATTTTATTGTTTTGCAACTATATTCAATAGGAATAGACCTGTTATATACAATTGTTTAATTTAGCTAATCATTAGAAATCAATGGTTATTGTGTTTTACAAAACAATGATGGTCACTTCGAACAGTAATATCACTTTAAGCATGATTAATGGATATGTTTAAATATGATAATTTGTATTATGTTTCAACATATCGCTGGTTTTGAATGAGAAGTCGTTATTATAAAATCAATATTTTGAGAAAACAAGAAACGGCTGTCTGAACACTACTTTTTATTTATGAAAAAGCGCCCTTTTGGACGTCAGTTTGGTCAATATGACACGTTCCAATTTTCATGAAAATGCGTTGGTAAGAAGCACCTTGTAATGCAGATTTAAAATATGTTCAACATGAATCTTATTAGGTCATAGGAAGTACTTACAACCTTCTCATCGTCAGCCAGCGATATGTGAGTTTGTTGGACTAATCATTGTGTTTTATTTTATCACTAAGATTATGTGTTATATCACTAACACTGACAGGCATAACATGTTTAAACATGTTTTCTGTATTTTTATTGATGCAATATGAATTTTTATGTTTTGTCGTCAATCTCAACTATTATATTTTGAATTTGAAAATAAAGAATATTTATTGAAAGAAGTGTTTTGTGTAATCAATATAATGTATGAGTAGAGGAGTTTATTAGAAGTGTTTCAGCTAATCATTACATTTTTATAGTTTTTAAGCATTTTTGCAACTATAGCAACTATAATCAGCAAGGAAACACGGACAGTTTTTCAATTTGTAGGAAATGTTAGTGGCACAAGCTATCAACTTAAATAAAAAGCTTAAGTTTTAACTAAGGTGTTTTGTGAATACTAGAACTTAGCTGAGAATATTATCTTTGGTACTGGACTGGAGATAGACATAGGAATATAAAATATATTGCTTGCTGAGAATGAGAAGGTCCTTAAAAGACTGATGTATATTTGAAATCTACACCATATGGCGCTTCTTATGAGCCCATTTTGAGGAAAATGGGAACTTGTCGTGTTGACCAAACTGAAGTTGAAAAAGCTTGTTTTACCATAAATAAAGAGTGATTGTCGATCATTTTTTCTTGTTTTCTCAAAATATGGATTTTGTAGTTACGACTTTCTCATTCTAAGCCAGCTATATACCAACTACTGAAAGTGGTTTTAATGATATCGCATTAATAAAATACTTTCTCATTTAAATCTCATTTTAAGTTCTGACCCTTTGTTATGTTTCATATAAACCCCAAAATGGGGGCACTCTTGTCCAATGGACACATTTATAGTGTAAAATTAATAGTACAAAACAAATACTTTGTCCAAAATTTAATAAATAACATGTTAGATACAAAATATAATTATGGTGATAAACTTTAATGATGGTCAGTATTATAAGCACAATCTTGACCATGGTACGTAATTACAGGCTTATTATAGAAAGATGTAAATCCTGTATCTGTCAGGAACTGTTCAACTTCTGCAGCAAACGTCTGCTTGAACAAGTCCGGATCCCTGGCCAGGACAAACAACGTACCACGGACATTATCACTGACAACGGCATATTGATACTTCATGTCGGGACCATAGGTCGCAGGACCGAGTGATAAAACCCAATCTGAAATGTGAACATATATATAATACATATATAATATTTCTGATATTATATTACACATAAAAATGATATGAGGTTATCGGGCAAGAAAGGCCGTATCAATATAACAAACCTGGCACAAAAACATCACGTAACACAAAGTTTATACACGGCACCTGATTGAATAGGAGAAGCAATGATATAAAACAAACTTTATAGTAACAAAAAACTACATCCATAACTCTACATTTGTTTGTCAACTTATGAACAAACATGGTATGGTACGAATAGCGCGGACGATTCAGATAGGAAACAAATAGTGAATGCGAAGAGAAAAAATCTAGCTGTAATTTTGTCCTGCCAAATTGTGGAATAGGGTTATGGTTACTCTGACTGTAAAGCTCCACTTTAAATGATGCTAAACAATGTTTTAACCAAAATACAAAATGATTATAACAACACCCAACAGATAATAGCCAGCAGGGCACGAACTGACCCATAAAAATAAATTTTTACAGACAATGTAACTAAAAAATGCACAGACAACGCCCAACATAAACCATGATATTTTTTAATTCGCTTTAAGCACTCGGTTACTGTCCGTGGATTGTTTGTCTGACATAGGGAACATATCATCGTCAAGTTTACTGGATAAATCATTGGTTTACTTGTAAAGTTATCAATGATACGGTTGTCTGTAATGATAAACAAATCTTAAACTTACATGCTGCATTCACTGGGACGGTTTCAAGATGGACGGATAACTTCCCCGGATCTTGTGACGTCATAGCGTAACCATGGATAACTTGTAAAGTTCCATTAGCACTTTGTAATCTTTCAGAATTTAACACAGTAACTGTTCCATCGGCACCAAGCTCATCTACAAAGAACAGTAGACGACTAGACGTACACGTTGTGTTAAATTTGAGTTGTAAGTCCCATTAAGTCTTAAACTGCTATTGTGATAAGCTATTACTTGATAACCTCTCTATAGAACGATGAAATTTGAGCACTTGAATTAATTCCCTAATGTGGAAAACACCATAAGATGAATGACAATGCAATAAAACATACATATCGTTTGTTGACAAAATGACATTTTGTAAACAATAAATGCATGATTTAAAGTCTTAAGGGGAGCAACTCTTTCAAAATCAGTATTTTGTTCACCGTACGATTGGCTAAGTACGATATTTGGTCTACTATTTCGACAGATACAGTTAACATTATGTCGTTGAGTATTGGTCATTTGTTAAGAGACAGCCTAATGGTTCCAAAATCCATTGTATGTATTGGATGATTGGAAAACAGTCGTGGGAGCAATCATGTGACTTTAAGTTTCAATAGTTAATTTTTCAGACGTCAGAACAAGTTTTCAGGTTCCATTCCGGAGGGTTCTATTATTCTTTTAGTAATTCTGGTTTAAGATGAAGCAGTTCACGTTATAATAGATTATAGATATTTTTAATCTAATAAACCAAAATGCTGATGCTATCTTTGATGCCATTGAATATTAAGTAATATTAATTTTTCAAATATGTTGGGAACAAGCTTTTGTAACAGCCTGTATGTTAAGTGAGTTACTTACAATCGGCCGTCACACAATATGCTCCGTTTTCCCACAGTGTCACCACAGACTGACTGGCGTACATCTGAAACGTTAAACACAACAACAAACTATGTACATGTAATCAAAAAGATAAGGGAAAATCAGACAGTGCTACTGGTTTTAAATTTATATAACATACTGTCTGCCAATAGACCTACTCCGGATCTCCACTAATCTGTAGGTACAAATAACGTTTTACCGTTATAATCATTGTGACGCTTGAATATTCATATCTGGACAATAGAGTTTGGGTCAGTGGTATTTGCATATAAATACAAAACCAGTCTAACTAGGCCAGATTTGTTTGTACCTACATGTAAATTAATGGGAAAACTACCTTGGACAGAGTTCCGGATATCAACTAACATCACGCCTGTTGTCAATCTATACCCTTTAAATCAACTATAACGGTAAACACGTTCCAATGGATCAACTTGAAAACCTTCGCCAAGCAGCCTTCGACAAACAACCAGGCGAAGCGATCTCTTCTCTGGTGTAATGTCAATTATGCAGGTTTTTGTTAATCTAATGCGTGATGCACTTTCTAAGTACCTTGTATGATAGATTATAGTTGTCATGTACTGTTTGATATCCCAACGAGACACGGATAACCGACATGTATTACTTTCTTTTCTCAGAACGTTACGTGCATTTGTGTACGTTATTTGTCTTTAGTTAACTTTTCTTTATGTTTATTCAAGTACACCTTCATTGTTCTCTTTATACTGTGCAGACACACAATGCTTTGAACAGATGGCACTGAAATATTAACTAATACTAGGTCTCCATCAATAAGCAACGGAAATAATGATTTAAATATTATTATTATATTTTGTATTAATAAAAATAATAGTAATAGTAATTATACCTGATACCATCTGCCGAGATATTTGTTGACATCTAGTGTTGTCACTGTGTGCGGTGGCTGGCCGAAGAATGTATCCAGAATGAAGCAATTTATGAAACATGGTAGAATGACTACCAACATGAACCGTACGTTTAACATATTCATTGTTCAAATAACTCAGGTATAATGGCCTTGCTGCTAACATGTCCCCTTAAATACAGCCCCTCAATCCCTTACATAACTACCAGGGTCGTACAATGGAAGAGAAACAGTAACAAACGAAACGTCATTGTCTTTTCTATGGTTGAATCATAGGTCCCCAGGGTTAAATATGTGAATACCACCAATCTACGTCTACGACCATGTAACAAAACATGTGTACAACCATGTGACCACATTACGTCAGAAATGGCATGGTCTTCCTCGTGACTCGATACATCACATGGGCAACACGTGACATTAAGCAAAGATCAGCTTACATGGAGGTCACTAAAGTCGTGAAATAGATAAGGCAGTTCATATATGTTGAATCCCTTCTATCTGAGCACGGCTTAATGTGCTGACCCTTTTTATCATTGATAAGGCTACAGTGTTCTCCGGCGAGGTATCGTAAGTCTTTATTTTATTTGGTAGATTTTGAACAACCCCCATTCCAGCATCAAATAATTCCAACATGATATTCTATCACATAATCTGCCGTATGTGAGTGCCGTAAATTTATTAGCCATGATAGAAATGTCGTTCAGCAATCACAGACTGTCACATAAATATTTGAATTAACTTGATGTTACGTATTAAGCAAATCGAAGCTTTGGATCGGACTATGATGTCAGGACAATGCGTTTTGACGTCGATCAGGTTACACTAACTTTTGATTGGAAAAAATATAAGGAATTCGGACAGGGAAGGCAGCACTTATCTTTACCAGCCAAGCACAGAAAACAGTAACAATACAACTACACGACGGAGCAATGCCCACACATAACCCAACGAAACAATTAAAAGCCCCCAGACCTTTTGTAGGTTAAGTGATAAATATAATGTTACATTTGTGCTCATTTCATAATAGTTTTATTAAACTCGTCGACAAAAACAATATAGCACTCGACAAAGCCTCGTGTCATGATTAGTTTGTTCACGCGTTTAATAAAACGTCATTATTAGAGATGTGCACAACTAGATATATCGATGGCATAGAACAAAAAGGTCGTAACTACAAAATCGATATATTGAGACAACAAGAGAAAACTGTCTGTAATTTACACTTTACCTATGGGAAAACACGTTTTTAAAACTTCATTTTGGTCAACATGACAATTTCAGATTTTCATGAAAATAGGCTCATAAGAAGCGCCTTGTGATGCTTATTCTAAATATGTATGAATCTTAAAAAGTCGTCAGTGGCACTTACGACCTTCTCATTCTAAGCGATCGATATACGGACATCTGTTAAAATTCGTCTCGAATGAATTTTGATATAATATAAAGCAGACGAATTTAATTATATGTATGTAATTTATTTGAGACAATCCATTAGGGAGTTATAAACGCTTACAATTTACATATGTCCATAAAGGTCTAGGTATGCACATCTCTAATAATGACGTCTGGAAGTTCTATGTCTTCTAGAGACACTTATTTATGACATCTGACTTAACATTTATTTTCCCGGCCTATGCTACAGTGTCGTGATACATTATCACAGTAATTAATCATATGTTGAATTATTTGAAACAAACATGTTCTCCGGTACTTTATCAACGTTCTCGATGACGATTAAAATAATACACCAGGATTGATCAATCGATTTAGAAAATATATGATAAACTCCAAGGTGGATATGAACTGTATACGTGTATGAGAGATAGAACGATTTCAAACAAAACCAATTTTGAAGACGATCAAGTGTGACAAATATACAGCCCTTCCATGCTGCGCCAATCTTACATGGTCGTATATTTTGAAAAGTTGTTTTACTGTATTCATATGAGGACACAACTTTTACTCTTGATAAGACAATACATGTATACTACACATATTTTAAACAGAGATATACAGATAATTTATGCTTGGAAGCCTTTTAATAACATTGATAATAAATCAACAATACTCAACACTTCAAATATAATACACTGTCTCATTAAAAACTCTTAGATAAATAACGTGCTTAAGACTTAAGACTGTAAAAATAAAAGTTGTTTAAATATAGCTTGTTTGATTGACTGACCGATATCGCAGATTGACGGGGCAGGACGTCGTGTTTTATAGCTATCCCAATCACATATTTTCTTATTATTTTTGTTGCTGTTGTTGATGATGTTGTTGTTGATGATGATGATGTTGTTGATGATGATTATGTCGATGTTGTTGTTATATCGTACTTGTAACGTGTACAGTATCATTTTATTGCCTTCGTCTTTGTGTATCTTTCTGCATCTTTGTGTACTACATGTGTACTGCAGTAGTTATGTTACGTGTTACATATTGCAATAGTCCGTATTTCTATCTACATTGTACCTTACCAGATAACAGTACTATATCTGAGGTTTCACTTCCAAAACTGCCAATACTTAGTTAAAACTGATATTTGTCCATATTTGAATCGTCATGTTACCGACTTATATACTGATAATGTTGCAACTACCATAGTTTTGCACCGAACCCACAATGTGCACGTACCATCCATCGTTATCTTTCTCACCTTTCTTATAAAAAAACGACCTACACGTAAGAAAAACTTACAAACAGTTTACGGCATGTTATAACATCCGGGTGTAGATAAGTGAAGGATTTACAACAGTCAGGGATACGTGCCGTGGAATCAGATACACGTAGTGTGTCTGTGAGTATGTTGCCTAACGAAGTATGGATAAATATAATTGGAGTTGTTATGTTGCCATCTGTGTTGTTCTTCTGGGTAAGTCGTCAATACTTTTTACTATTTTTTATCATCATTGATTTATTGATATAATTTTTCTTTTTTATTAATCATAGAAAACGAATCACTTATACGTTATATTGCTGGCTTAGAATGAAAAGGTCGTAAGTGCTACTTATGACCTTATAAGACGCATACATATTTGAAAGTTGTACTAACAAGTCGCTTCTTATGAGCATATTTGCATAAAAATCGGAACTTGCCATGCTGACCAAACTGAAGTCCAAACAGTAGTTTTCTTTTTTTCTTATAATATTAATCGTGTACTAACGATCTTCTCATTCAAAGTCAGCGATATACTTATATAGTAATCATTCGAGATACAAGAGTGAGATATCTCATCGATGGTAGAATTCGATCTCATGAGGGTTTGAGGACATAGGAACAAGTTCCCATTTTAAAAGCTGTCCGAGAGAAATCTTGTTAACATTTTACGAAAATAGTTTATGTTTTGTATGGTGCATATAATATAGTGTCCCAGGAATACTAGTATATTGGTCGGGTGTATTTACAAGTAACACGTGTCCCTTAGTAGGGGGCTAAAATGCGGGGCTTGACACTTAGCTTTGTGCCTCCGTAGCGCCATTATCGCCTAAAACAGCCACCCGGGTTTATATCCGGGTGGAGGCATCGATCATATGTCTGGCATATTTTAACAACAAAAAAACTGACTATAAAGGGTACTGCTTGTCAACTCGGTAAGAATCCAGTGTTCTATACAAAAAATAAACTTAGTTGTAACAAAACTGGTCTGACGGTCTCATGCAATAACCGCTAGATATATTCTATAATTTCTTTGTGAAATTGGGTCATCACGCACTTTTTTCGGTGGGGACTTGATATTTTTGATGGTTTATTTGGCCTATATGTGGGAATTGCGCTCAAGTGTAATTGTGTTGTGGTGTTTCTGATTTCTGTGCTCGGCCGGTTAGGTTGAGTGCTACCTTCCCTGTCTGATTTTCTCAAACCTTTTTTTACATGTACTAGACAATCTGAGGATTATGGATACATAACACGATAGTCTCGTGCAGAGATGGGGCACGGTTTTTTTATTTACAAATGATGTTGTTGTACTTGTAGTATGTAGTCATTTTGTGTGTGACCTTAGCGTGTGCCTGTCGTGTCCTGTTTTTTCTGTTTAGTCTGTTTAGTGCATCCTTCCTTATATAGTTTGTTTCTTAGGTGCATTTCATTCGTTCACATATAGTCATCAGTCTTTGGTATTTCTTTGTTCACTTTGAAACCAGGTCATCCTGATTTTTACAGCGGGGAGTTGATCTGTGTTTTTGTAAGGTTATGTAGTGTTGTTGTTTTCTGTGCCTGGCTGGTTGAGTTTAGATCTGCCTTCCCTGTCTGATTTCCTCATATCATCTGGGTCATTGTTGTCACGGTCAGTTACCCTGACAGAGCATCTGTGTTGACGTGTAGGATATTGTTACCCAGACAGAGCATCTGTGTTGACATGTAGGATACTGTTACCCAGACAGAGCATCTGTGTTGACGTGTAGGATACTGTTACCCAGACAGAGCATCTGTGTTGACGTGTAGGATATTGTTACCCAGACAGAGCATCTGTGTTGACGTGTAGGATACTGTTACCCAGACAGAGCATCTGTGTTGACGTGTAGGATATTGTTACCCAGACAGAGCATCTGTGTTGACGTGTAGGATACTGTTATCCAGACAGAGCATCTGTGTTGACATGTAGGATACTGTTACCCAGACAGAGCATTTGTGTTGACGTGTAGGATACCGTTACCCTGACAGAGCATCTGTGTTGACATGTAGGACACTGTTACCCAGACAGAGCATCTGTGTTGACGTGTAGGGTACTGTTACCCTGACAGAGCATCTGTGTTGACGTGTAGGATACTGTTACCCTGACAGAGCATCTGTGTTGACGTGTAGGGTACTGTTACCCAGACAGAGCATCTGTGTTGACGTGTAGGATACTGTTACCCTGACAGAGCATCTGTGTTGACGTGTAGGGTACTGTTACCCTGACAGAGCATCTGTGTTGACGTGTAGGGTACTGTTACCCTGACAGAGCATCTGTGTTGACGTGTTGCTGAATAGAGGAGTGTGCATGTTTTCTGTAAAATATATTTTTATCCTGGAAAATGAAATGTGTGTTGTATACAGGAAGAAATCACTTTCATGCTTCGATAAATTGGTTTTTGGGTATATTTTTGTATAACCTCAAGAGTGAATGAAGTGCATCATAATGTCGTGCGTATTTTATCCAATAGCTTTAATTTTAAAGATAAAAACGTGTTTGGAAGAAAAAAAGCATTATATCACTTATTTATATATAGATTAGAGGGTACCCCTTTAAGTGAGTTGACGTTGTGTCAGAGGTCGGTGAGACAGATCATGTATTGGTTTGCATGGGAGCATTATGGATGGTTCTACTGTACAGGTAGCACGTGACTTTTGACAACCTCATACTTTTTTGACAACCGTACCAAGACAACGTTTTATTAACTTCAAAAACAACAATAGTTACATTGAATGTATTTGATTAGTTTCAGTTGTAGACAAATTGGACGCAGAACCATGTACTGATTATATTGAAACAAACGATACATCTTTAGTTACAACATTTGTACCAACAACTATCGCAGATATATCTTGTCCTACGTTTGCTCCGTTAAAATGGCATCGATATACAGGAACAGGCGATGGTTTGATGACAAGTAATTGTCCAGAAAGACTGCAATGTGGCAGCCATACACAAATTTGGATGAATGGTAACGTCATAATAGAATATGATTATGCACAATGTGATATATGTGTTGTTGAAAGTGAATATCATTTCTTATTAGTTTGTCCAAAACATGGGAATCTTAGAACCATACATTTCAAAACTTATGATTCAAGCTGGCCAGACCTTCAAAAATTCACATGTCTCATGTCCACAACATATACTCGTACCATTTTTACAAATTACTAAATGCATTAGTTCTGCTACTCTAATTAGTAATTAATAATGGCAATTGTTCCAATACTAGTACTCGTAAATCGTTTGTTCAATCATGTTCGTAAATTGCATTGTTCTCATTATTGCTATTATTGCACTATATGTAAGTATATATTATGTATTATGCCGAATAAATTTATGTTATGTTTAATATAGATATAATTAAGCGCCTCACGATTATAAACCATACGTACATCTTATTGCAACCAGACAAAAACATAAATGTTTAATATAGAAATCATTCTGATATTGGTATATCGCTGACGTAATTAGAATGAGAAGGTCGTAAGTACAAAATCGATATTTTGAGAAAACAAGACAAAAACTGTCCGAAAGGTACTCTTTATTTATGATAGAACAAGCTGTTTCAACTTCAGAGCTGGGTCAACTTTTAAGAAGTACCCTGTAATGCTGGTTTGATATATGTATCAGTCTTACATGTATAGCAGTCTTCTCATTCTAACTCAGTGATATCGCGTAAGTTTTATAACTTTACAACTCAGTTATTACGTTAATTTCATTTAATTTCTAACACACAAACGTAATCAACATTCGGTTACCGTTAATTGCTGTTAATTGAAGCAAATAGTATTTGTCTCTAGCTGCCTGTGCTGTCTACCTGGTCCAAAATTTCACCAAGGATTATGTGATCAGAATGAATATTGTTTTTGAGCTTGTGAAAGTGTTTGAAAACGTTTGGTAATAATACTTATAGCAAAGTATAGAATACCTCAACCAACGTGTTAATATGTTCAAAATAATCAGGACATATTAAGTCTGTTATTTTTGTAACTTACAACACTTGAGACTGAAACTGTTCCTGGATTAATTTTTATAACCAGGATTTACTCTTATAAAAACTTGAAGCTTGATGCTCGTAGGGAAGATTGGGCAAATGCCTTACTATGTTGCCTCTATAAATAAAGACTTTATTGTTATCATTATTATTTCAAAAAATATTATTATTATTATTTTATTGTTATTATTATTTTTATTATTCTTATTATTACAAATTGAATCATTATTTATCCAACTGAATAAATATATCAATTTTAACATGAACTTAATTCCTGGATTGTAATGGACATCATTTATCCTTACAACTAATCCTTTGTAAACACAGGGTCAGACGATCTCTCTAGATAATGTAGAGTAACTGTAACATTGACGTATTTAGAGGATCTATCACGAGTTGTCAATTGATATAAATTTATGTTAAACGAGTTTTGGAAATTTTATTAAGCGATCATAATAATATTTCCTGAACGAGTTTAATATAAATACTAGTATATCAATTGACAACGGTTGATAGATTTTTAATATCATATGATAATAAAAACGCAAACTACGCATCGATTTTTCTTAAAATACGCACATGTAGTATAACCTTATATTACACATGTTACGTATAAGACTATATGTACTCGCTATACTAACCCGGATACAAGGAAAGTCATGTGATATAATCCAATATTGTATCTGATATGTTACAGACACGTTCCCAACGGTAGCTGAAGGTGAACGAATGGCACAAGTTTGTGTCCATAAGGACGCTTCATGTTGTCATTCTAAAATACAGATTAACATGAAGAACTGCACGGACTTCATGGTTTATTTCTTTGTGCCTTTACCACCAAAACAGTGTATGAACTACTGTTTCTGTAAGTTTTATCATCAAATATATCAATCTCATTAAAACCAGACCTATATCAAATACGCTCCACTACTTTACGTTGATATAAGATCTCACAGCGTATAAACAACTGCATGGCCTCTATCTCGATAGTCACACAATTTGTAGATTTTTTGAAACGTAAAACTTATGTATGAATGTTACATCTATTATAATATGTGCAATTACTGAACTGAAGCGTATAGAATCACGATGAAACAATGTTTTAAAGTGGCCGATGTACATTTTTCTCCAAAAATGTCAAACGAATTTCAACGCTTTTAAATAATATGAGCAAACATTACGGAATCGAGTATATGCGAACGAAAGCAAAGTTAATCATGATTTTAAATATGTACAACTTACAATTTTGCTTTGTGTATATGCTAAGTATTTCGAATAATTCTACCAACATTATAGCGTTTTTTTCTTCAACTATTGAAATCCAACGACAACATCCGGTATATACATACAGTCGTTTATACGCTGTGAGATCTGACTACATTCCATATGGGGTCATGTTGATGTGAACATTTCATCACCCAATCATATCACTACTTTCACAATCATGAAAGCGAGAGAAACTCTCTACTGTACAGTCCAGTTAGGATAAATATCCAGTGACGCAGTGGACCAATCCATTAGTACTGTGTAAAAACAAGTATAAAAGCTTATACCAACAGTTCAATCCCAAACTAAATTCTACCGGTTTTAATCTTTTGGGTATGATGTCACTGTCAGATTACCCTAGCCGGACTATACTGCTCAGCATTCAGTGGTTTAAACTTTAAACATATAATTTATGACTAGACTGACTTTACAGGTGGTAGCCATACTATAACTTTAATGTATTAGCGAGGTCATTTGAACATGACCTTCATGAAGAGTTGTCAGATCTAACTAACAGTGTAATGGAATGGTTCTAATTTTAATGAAATTGCAAATATATGTTTCTGACTCCGAATAAAGATTATGTCAAAATGGTGACCAACCGCGACAAAAACAAGACCAAGGGAATATTGATTCCAAAATACCATACTGTCAAATAACCACACTTTGCTGCAACTGGACGCTTAAGAGTTGAATAAAATAAAGTAATTTCTCAGTATTCGTGATTTTAAACAGGGCCAAAATAATTAGAGCTAACGTTTTCTTCTCGTCACATTTATTCACTATATTCGTTCTCTGTAGGAATCGACCCATCTATTTGTACCCTATCAGATTCGTTTAAAAGTCAATATGCAATAGTAGAGTTATGCTTGATGTTGTTTTGACATAAGTTGTTTTCATTCACGTGCGCCCACTATTCAATTATTTTTGCTTTTGTTTGCTTCTGTCAATATATTATTTTTGCGGTTGCAACGATTTATCATTTACTGTTACTTCTAGTATTCTTAAGCTTCATACACATACAATTTACATTACAGTAATTTTACTATATGAGCTCAAAGGTCATTCAGGAAGGACTGCACTAGAGGTCACACTTTTGGCATAATGTTTATGGTTAAACCATATTGTGGCTTTGTTTATTGCTGGGGATCACTAGTTTGGCATATTCGTTTGAGCCAGAAACATGGACACAAGTTTAATAGTAATGTGATATTGTTTAGTCACTAGGGGGCTCACTAGATCAAATCACAGAAAAAAATGTTCCGTCAGTAAAGATCAAAGTTTTGGCATTTATTTATGAAACTTTAGGCCATCCAGCGTTTTGACAGCTGGAACTATGCATTTCAGTTTTTTCATTCAGTTATCGATTTCTCATATATTTTAGCAGAGAAAAAATCTTGCAACAGTTAAAAATAACTGTAAATGCTAAAACTGACCATGTAATTGAACCAGTAGTGATGCATAGATTAATTTACTACTATATCGTCCCCGTAGGTTACGAAACAAGAATGACATAAATGATTTTCAGATTCGCCCCCTGTTGTAGACAATACGAATGGTGACAGTGGTGGCGGTGGTGGTGGTGGCGGTGGGACGAACAAGGGGCATGCTGAATGGATAGTTCCAGTTGCTGCCGGTGTTTCAGCGCTTCTTGTTATCCTAATAGTGGTTATTATCATATTTTATAAAGTACACAACAGAAACAGGTAAGCAAATGCAAATACAAATATAACACATGTCGGACATTGCAACATCTATTTTGTGGATAACTTTCGTAAAAATGGACCTTATTATACACATCGTTGAATCTGTAAATACAGTTTGATTTGATTTGATTTGAGTTGATAAGGTCCTCGTATCGTCTCATACCTTTCGGTAATCCGGATTTTTTAAAGGACCCTGTTATAAAAACAGTCAGGATCTATACTGATGTATATACATCCTGACGAAACGCTATGATATGTGTAAAGTAAATTCCTCTAGCAATAAACAACAACGAAAATTATTGTTTTAAGACAATGCTGCCTCCATAATCAAATATGGCAATTCTATTAACTGAGTTGGATATCTATGTATAGCTTGGCTATTTTGACCTGAGCCTAACCTTTATGCAAGAATATTTGACAAGGTTCTTGCTTCGAATATATTAATTTCCCCAAGAAAATCGTGCAATATCGGCATTTAATTAAGATTTGTGTTTGTATTACATCTCCAGTGTCTCCGTGATGCTCCCCGATTATGAAAACATACCCTCGGTGTTGCAAATGTAGACAATATATCGACTGTTAAATTATGGTAATCAATAGGTCAAACTCGTGTCAATGTGGCCAAGCTATACCATATTGCTAGCTGCCACTTATCTTAAAAGATTGTTACAAATAATAAAGTCAGACTTTTCGTTATTCTATGTGACGTCGCGTCACAAGTTGGAGCTATTTTGCGTAACGTCAAAAACGCCGTTATTTTAGCTAAATATGACGGACATAAGGCGTACAATTGACAGAATAACTAAATCATGGGCGCACAACAACTATAAACACATAAGTTGTGTAACTATGTGTATAGAGGGTATATTCAGCATCCTTAGGAATTACAGAACTTAGATTCAGGCAAAATAACTTGTACGTAATTAACCATATTGATGTAATGTGTGCATTTATCCCTTTGCTCTTTGTACAGTTTAGACTAGCTTGATGTAACCCCAATGAACTAAGAATTCAAAATAAAAATCCCTTGATGAGTAAAGTATTGTGTACATTTCCTAGTATATAGAAAAAAAACATTTTCGAACCAATCTTTAAAATTTCGATTTCAATTTTGCATTGAATTATCGAAGCTACAACATAAACACTTAAGATATTTTGACGTTACTTAGTACGTAATTTTGCTGGTGGGACATTTTGTGTCGACATTGAAAAATACTAATAATTTCGTCGTATATTGAACGATTTTGATAAACAATATACTATTCAACAGCGTGGAAAAAAAGTGTTTTATCATTTCAGTGACGAATATTGTTTTACAGAAAATTTCACGTTCGATCAAATCGAATTTCATGTTTAATTCAGTTTTTAGTTTTAAGCACAGGTAGGGACATTTTAGGTCGACAAAGAAAATTTGAAATTATTTTTGATTTCTTGACTCAAAATCTAAAATGAGTACCGTATTTAATGATATATGAAAAACGTATTTTTTATAGGAAATTTCAAAGAGAAATTATTAAAAAAAAATATTGCAGAACAAATTTATCAGTGTAATAACAACTTGTTTTCCTGTAATTTTGAAATCTCTACACAACTGTTCCCGCAACACAGAATCAAAATATTTGACTTTCTGATAATGTCATTTTCTTTTACGTTAATGACATCCACTTTTAACGTTTGAGAATCATTTTTGCGTAAAAAATATAGAAATTTTGCGTATGGTTTTCGCTCTCCACACATTTTTCTCAAGCCCAACGAGATTGGATGTCACATATCTACAGTGATATTTCACCGTATTCTGGTTCTTTCGAACCCTGAAAGTGTGGGATTTTGTAATAAAACTCAAAACATATACATTCAGGTCGATTTAGCTGACTTTCTTCGTTCGATTGATATATACACTCAACCGCTTTAAAAACGCACCACTATTGAAAATAATCAAATTTTGTCAAAATACATTTTTTGCTAAAATTGATAGTTTACAGGGTTTGTTTAGTTCATAAGCTTGACCTAATTAAAGAAAACGATTTATTTTTCATTCGGAATACCCCGCCCAGAGAACTGTTTTGAATTTGCATGTTTTGTGCGTGCAGCTCAATCGCGCCGACCTGTGTGATCAATATTTACTTTAAGCTGTACGCTGTTGATTTACACATTAAAAAAAAACAACGTAAGCAATATTGGCTAATTGTATTTTTATGCTGCGAATATCTCGAACATTTGTTCTCGATGATTGTGCCTTCGCTTCCAACTGAAAAGAGCCTCGGTGCCTTAGCATGGCGGTTCAGCTGCCACCATAAAATGATTGTGGGCTTAGAATATCGATTTCTGGCGAATGCCACTGTCAAAGACCGACCTTAATGAAAACAGCTAAAGGTATGGAGCCCGAGCGAGGAGGAAACAGGGCACAGGTTGTGTAACTGTAATTGGTTCCGCATGGCTGCACACAGTGTCAAAATAAGACCGGGTGTCAATCAACAAGCCAAAAGTACATTATTGCATTTTCATAATTATTTCTTTCATAATTGTCAATAAAAAGGAAAATTATTTTAGTACATTTTTTAATGAGTTTTTCCGTTTAGAGCCTAAATTACCAAGTTTTTGTCTTTTAGCTCCTTCATAGTGTTGATTTGGGGTGCCATAGAAGCACCATGGAATATGTCCTGACAGCCTGATGCTCATAACCAAGACTTCAAGATTAAATAAGGCTTGAATCCATCTTAAGTGCGCATATCTGAACCGCACTCGGTCGAATGGTATTAGTCAGACAGCCATAGTCACATTACATTTATAATTCAAGTTAAGCTTTGCTTGAATGGTGGGAATCATCACGTCGAACATAATTCTATCCCATAACGTAATTAATGTTATTCTTTAGGAGGATATACCACGTGCATGCATCAATGTAGCGGGCTCTTATGCTTGCTTTTGTAATTGTGACTTTCACTTTCATGGGTCTCAGTGTTATCTATATCATAATTCATTTCAAACTCGTAATAATGGCTTGGAAATCACACACATCGTTGAATATAGACTGAAGATTATTAATCCGAAAATAAATAATCATAAATTGACGTTTTCATCACTTAAACCGATATTTCATATGTGGTGCGTTTTTAAAGCGGTTGAGTGTAACATATGATATTTATTGAAACAAACAGAATTACATTTGCACCATTTGGCAAATAAATTACGCGAAATTGAAAATAGCTCCAACTTGTGACGCGATGTCTGAACATTATTGGTGGAATTTATAAATTGTCTTTTTCTGATTCTGATAGTTGAACCACGATACTAAGAACGACGGGACCATCTTGCATATTCATTAAAAAGGAGGATTAATCAGATGTGCACGAGTTTTCAAATGTGCACGAGTTTTCAGATGTGAACGAGTTTTCAAAAAATCTGTACATCTTGTTAACTTTATTAATTTGGAAAAGAAGTGTTATAGTTGACTAAACCGATTCATGTGTATATTTTCAGAATCGAAACGAAGATGTGGTCAGAATAAATGTCCAAGCACTGTAACAAACATAGATCTGAGTTACAGTCCAGTTAGGATATAAATCCAGTGACGCAGTGGAACAATCCACTAGTACTGTGTATAAACAAGTATATTGCTTATGACAACAGTTCAATACCAAACTAAACTCTACATATTTAAGCAATTGTTTTAATCTTTTGAGTACACATTTACGATGACGTCACTGTCAATTTATCCTAACTGGACTATACACGTTAACGATTTTATGGAACTTTGACTACAACCAGTATTATTCGCCTATATTTCAACTAGTGTATATCATGGGCAAGTCTTTCATTATTAATGATACCGTACATGTATAAGCTTACTTTAAAATCATTTATTGTCATGGGGATTAAATTTCGTGGATTTAGTCCTTTTTACTAAAAACCACGAAATGTCGTCCTTTCGAACTTAAATGTTTTACATTATAGTTAACTATTTCTTAATAGTGTATAAAAATTTTAGGCGATCCTTACCGCGTATTATTTTGTAAGTGTTGTGTACTGTCACTATTTTATACTTCCTTTATTTTATATCATATATCTATTTCTGTGTCAGTTTCTTTGAATTGTTTGTGTGCTGAAATATCTATCAAACTTCGTACACTCTTAATACATACACATACTGCTTATACAGAAATAACAAACTGGGTTAAAGGGACTAAACTCCAGTTGGTAAATTGAATAATTTATCAAAAAAGCTCTCTTAAAATCGCATTGTTTGGCTTGACCGACCCAATACATTTATATAAGAATCTGGACTTATTCATCTAGAAGAAAAATAATCGCATAACGTCGGTGTATTACCTTTAAAACCCTTTAAATCTATTGAGTTCTACTAACGCAATAAAATACAATTATATAATATAACGTTGTTTCAGCGTGATATTGTATACATACCGAGAAAAGCCGTGACCTAATTAATGAGCGCTAAACATGTTCGGGGGTTTTCATCAAAGACAATAGCGCTTTTGATCGTAATGTAAGTTGTAAGAATTCTTTATTATGTATTCGTTAAACATATTTATGTGATAAAAGCGTCTACAAAACGACATTGAGTTTAGTCGCTTTAAAATATGATGACAGCATGATTAAAGCTTTTATCAACATGATACGCATATTGGATAAATTCCACCACACAACCATGGGCGTAGGAGCAGGGGGGGCCAGGGGGGGCCAGGCCCCCCCAATGTCTGGACAGGGGGGGCCAACATATCGTTTGGCCCCCCCAATAATTCAGACGAAAAATTATAATTTACGACCTAATATATCTCGTTATAGGCAATTTGCCTTCGTTCTTGGTAAAAACGTATCCAATTTTTTTTGCTCGCTTCGCTCGCAAAATAACTTCCTTATATTCAAATACGTCATCACCCTTTGTTTCAAAAATACACTGTACTCTTAACGTCCCCCAACCCTCCTATATGACTTTGGGACATTATCAATTATATATAAAGCCTTTGAAACGTTTTTAGCTTAAGCTTCAATCTCAAAATCTAGCAATTTAAATTTTATGCAAGCACTTAATTGTGTGTTTTGGTAAGAACTTAAATTCACTGTATTAAGGTTCTTTTTGAATGCCAAATAAGGTATCTCAGAGCGCCTAGAATGCACTAGATTGATCCGTAGTTTAGAAAAATTTCATGAGGGCTAAGGCCCCCGGACCCGTGTATACTTGAACGGATTAGATTAACTTCCAGTTACGACGTAATTACTTAAACAAATGACCACAGAACCATAAACTCACAGTTAGTATATAGATATAGGAGTGTTTTGGACGTTTAAGAGTACAGGTTGTGTCTCGAATAGTTTTGTGCAAATATTGCGTGTTGACTAATAGAGATAAAGAAGTTACTTTGCGAGCGTAGCGAGCAAAAAAAATTTTTACCCCAAGTTGCCAAATGTTTGGCCCCCCCAATGTTGAAGACGCTCCTACGCCCATGACAACATGTGAAGACTTATTTGTTTTGGTAAACCCTGTATATCATATCTAAGTGTGGCCGGTATGTAGATCTAATTCTACGAAAATATATGTGATAAGATTTCATATAAGCCCTCACAAACTTCTGTTTTAAAACAATCCATAATATCAGCAAAATGAGCGTCATTCAGTTCATTCTGTGTCACGACGGAGCATCATAAACTATATGTGCAGCCATTATTTGCAAGTAAGCATTCTGCTGAAATATGGCAGGCATATTTATATGTGTCTACATCCGGGCCAGCAGATTGGAAGTGTACTAACGACTAAGATATGGAGGCACATACCGACCAAACCCATACTTACACTCGACACTCAACTATCATACAATGAAAACCATATTAGAGTTGATAGCGACTTGTTGTGAAAGGACAATAATGGATGATTTAATACTAAATCGTTTTGGAGGCTTAATATTCAGTGTAGTTTAAATAGTGCTTTTGTTAAATAGCCGTTCCCTTTAACTTTGATCGTTTAAATCTCCCACTAAATACCGCGAAAAGAATGAAAACATATTTCCGTAACGAGCCTAAACAGTCATGAATTATTTCCCTTTGATCACATAACAATAAATCGATGGAAGCGATAAATTATTATTGATGATTTAAATACATTTTTGACATTATAGAGACCTATTTGCACACCCTTTCTTCTGACAAATTATGATAATTAATAGTGCTTTGTACATTTAGCTCACTTAACGTGATAGTAGAGAAAAATATTCTAGTTATAGGGAATGCCTCTTTAACTATCAATGTAATTTATCAGTTTGAGTGTCGAGTGTGGCACTAAGTATTAAAACATGCATCTGTACATGATAAATGGTAAACAACTGTAAAGATATTGTATCAAACAAGACGCATATAACTGTTTTATACTTTGTTCCTCAATCAAGATTTGTCATGTAATACAAATACTATCTCATCATATCGATGGCTTAGAATTAGAAGGTCGTAAGTGCCACTTACGACCTTTAAAGATTCATACATATTTAGAATAAGCATCACAAGGTGCTTCTTATGAGCCCATTTTCATAAAAATCTGAACTTGTCATGTTGATCAAAATGAAGTTGTAAAAGTTTGTTTTACCATAAGTAAAGAGTAAATGTCAGACAGTTTTTCCGTGTTTTCTCAAAATATCGATTTGGTAGTTACGACCTTCTTGTTCTAAGCCATCGATATATAATGTTGAGTGCGGTGTGTTAGTTGTGAAATCCCGGGCCCCTTGGGATAGTTTAAGTCACTATTCAATATTTACCTTGCAACATAATCGAAGAATAAGGATAACCAATCAGATGTCCAAGTACTGAGTCTACTGACCATGAATATAATGTGATCTGATTGGTTGTGCTTATCCTTAAGTCAAGTAAGATCAATATTGAATATCACACTATGTCGAACTATTGAGATTCCCCGGCTGTCAATGAGATAATGTACTGCATTTTTAGATTTCTTTCATTATTATTTTTAAAATTAATATTATTATTATAGCCCCTTTAATGTATATCACGTTTTAGACATGGTTTATACAATATAATTATGTAATAAATACAAACACAAAAACAAACTAGTATAAAATAAATTATACACAAATATTAATGAACTTTTTACATTATAAATCAAAACATCCATCACTAATCTATGTAAACAAGTAAAATATACATTTTTTAAAGGTCCAATTGGCTTCGTAAGATGCCGAGCTTTGACTGTATTTGCTTTATTTCTACTGAAATAAGACAGGCATATATATGTTATGTGCCTTCACTCGGGTTTGAACCTGGTTCGCCAGACAGGACGTCAAGCGCAATAACCCTTGAGCTACGGGGGCTTCGTAAGCTTTATTACCAGTCCACACGCGCTTTAACGATGTCCGGGTGTAAAAACTTTTTTTTTAATTTTGAGGAATGCATTTTAAATATTTTTATTGTATTGTATACCCATTAAGACAACTGCATGTGAATTTTAAAACACATGTATTGTCATTTAAGAGAGTAATTGATATTTTAATTTCCCTACACCCAGTCTAAGAACGTACTGCACAAACAAATGGAGGCAACTGCATGATAAATAAAATAAAGCTCCAACAGATAACACAATAAAAACAAAAGTGTATTTAAATCTAATGATAATGATTATTTCTTCAATCAAAAGTGTAAAAATGATGTTTGGTCTAACAATGAAGTAGATAAAAATAAAAATGTAACCCCACCCTCCTCGAAATTAAGGCATTTTTTTGCATATTGCCAATAAGTACCCTATAGATAAATGGAAATAAAATATGATCTAAACAATTGGCACCATTGATTTTTTTTCAAAAATAACTTCAATGTGTGTGTAATGTTTTAACACAATTTTAAAAGGTTTTACCGAGCGGTTTTGAAAATATACATTTCAGAAATCCTTAGTAACCCGGTTTTCATCTGTTTACCACATATCAATTCCTAAAAAAATAAAGAAAAAAATAGAAAAAAAATATTTTTCTCCAAATTACACTATAAAGTGATGTTACGAAGCCAAAACATTGTCTTATAACTAAAAATTAAATAAAAAAGAAAAAAAATATTTTGGCTCTAGTGGGGGTTGAACCCACGACCTACAGGAAATCAGTCAATTTGTCATAAAATTACTGAAATTGAGAACTCTTCAAGAGGAGATTCTTTATTAGACCCGGATATCCTTAATCCACCAACCTGTTATCACTTTTCAATATATGCGACCTCTTAAGATATAAACATTAAAACGCCTCCACAGTCGACCTGATAACGACAAAGGTCGAGCTAAAATGAAGATTTGGTACTTTTGAATGTCAGTTTATCATAATTTCAATTATTACATGCGACTACAGTTTATACCACATATAAATACATGTATTTACTGAATTAGTAATTATATATAATATATGTGTTTGTTAGTTTTTCACACGTATACCAGAAGGTGTGTCAATAATGACCAATGAGAGCTCACTATACCAGAAGGTGTGTCAATAATGACCAATGAGAGCTCACTATACCAGAAGGTGTGTAGATATTGACGAATGAGAGCACACTATACCAGAAGGTGTGTAGATATTGACCAATGAGAGCACACTATACTAGAAGGTGTGTAAATATTGACCAATGAGAGAACACTACACTAGAAGGTGTGTAAATAATGACCAATGAGAGCTCACTATACTAGAAGGTGTGTCAATATTGACCAATGAGAGCACACTATACCAGAAGGTGTGTCAATAATGACCAATGAGAGCACACTATACCAGAAGGTGTGTCAATATTGACCAATGAGAGCTCACTACACTAGAAGGTGTGTAAATATTGACCAATGAGAGCACACTATATTTGTTCTATTAAAGAAGTAAATCATTTATAAATGCCTCCTGTCCATTAGAGACAACCTTCAATAGCCTCCCAGGTTTCAGTCTGGTATATCATTTATGCCCCCAGTTCATCAGAATGACCATTCACTCCATTTGGAGCATCATTCAAATAACCTTCCAAACTATCATCAAACGCTTGCATGAACGATGTTTGAAGAGGAGCGAGGGAACCAGTGTAGATTGACCGGAACTGATGCTTTCTGTAGTCAGCTATATCTTCTTCACGATGCTTCAACCAGTCCAGAAACAAGGGTACAGCTTTCAGTATGTCTTCAGTATAACCCGTTCTCAGGCAGAGATCAGCCAATAGAGCAGTCTGGAAATTTGCTACTTCTTTATGATTGGTCACTTTGGACACACGTGATGTCCACATGTCAATGTCTTCTTGCATCGCCTGTCTCGACCTTGGTTCATCGCATAATGTTCCACATATATACCTGAAACAATGAATTGTTTGAATATAAGAATGGAGCTCTGTAATGTCCTGACACGATAAAACCACCTGACATAATAAAAACCACCTGACATGATAAAACCACCTGACATGATAAAACCACCTGACATAATAAAAACCACCTGACATGATAAAACCACCTGACACGATAAAACCACCTGACATAATAAAAACCACCTGACATGATAAAACCACCTGACATGATAAAACCACCTAACATGATAAAACCACCTGACATAATAAAACCACCTGACATGATAAAACCACCTAACATGATAAAACCACCTGACATAATAAAACCACCTGACATGATAAAACCACATAACATGATAAAACCACCTGACATAATAAAACCACCTGATATGATAAAACCACCTGACATGATAAAACCACATAGTATGAAACTTTTACCGATTGTAACAAGATATATGATACAACCATATATGGACTGGTGTATCAAAGAACTAATCGCATCCTAAGTTCGCACGAAAACTTAAATTCTTTATGTTTCTTCTACAAAACTGTCTACAACAATCACGGTAAGATCAAACACTTCTGGAAATTAGCTATATCTTTTGTTTGATCTCCTTAAATCTGAGTTAAATACCATCTCAATATGGCGATGTTTCATTGAGAAAATTTCCTTGTGAGGCTAAACTCATAATTGTCTTCATAAAAGTTTAAAAACTTTTAAAAAGTTTATTACAGTATAGTTCAAAAAGCTTGCACATCATATTCATCTGAAATTGAGGTTCTGATTTGAACACAATCTCAATTTCAGAAGAAATTTATACTCGAGCTGCTTCAGGAGATCAGGCCCGGTGAATATAAACATTGGAGTACGTACTCCATGCTCAAACTCATACTCCGCACTCCAATTGGAGAAATTCTTGGTTACAAAAACTGCTGTTACTTCTTTCTTACTGTATGAAAACATATGAAATTATTTAGATCATTTGCTACGAGTTGGTGTTGGTTTTGATGCAAAATTCTATAAACAAACTGATGTTTTAAGTTTGAGCATGAAATATGGAGTTTGAGTACGAGACTGAGAAATGTTTATGATCACCGTGTCAGGCAGAACAAGTTATGTACACGATTGTTTGTACAATTACATAGGAACAGGGAACTTTTTAAAAGCTCGATACTTGTATATTATAAAAGTTTACATATGAAATAGGGAACACTTACTTGCACACCCAAGAAGCGATGCTGTCAAAGTAAGTCATGGTGTAGAGTTGTTCCTGGGCGCCGATATAGAAGAGCTTATTGTCACCATCTGGCACAAACATCGAGGCCTTGTATAATACATCTGGATAAAGTGATGTTTGTTCCGGAATCCGAAGTTTTGTTTGGAGAAATGGGAAATGGGATTTAAACCCCGTACAAAAGATGATAGCATCAACTGGTGCCTTACTTCCGTCTTTGAAATAGGCATGCGTGGCATCGACACTTTTAATAAGCGGTCGTTCTTCTATACCACTTGGCCATGTCAATCCCGTGGGTTTGCTTCGGTATGAGATTATGACGTTTTCGGCTCCGAACTTCAAGCAATGCAATGCAATATCTTCTCCAGAGAAATGGCTGCCGACCACGATAACTCTTTGACCTTTGAACTCGTTGCCATGCCGGAAGTTGTGTGAATGTAAAATTCTTCCATCGAAGGAGGACAAACCTGGTACTTCCGGTTGATTGGGAAAATTGAAGATTCCGCTGCAAACAATGACGTGAGAGAAGATTTCATCGCTTGTTTCGTTCCTCTCACGGTTGTCAACAGTAACAACAAATTTGCCTTCATGGAAGCGCACGAATCGTACAACTGTGTTAAACTGTATGTACTGTTTCAGATCTGTAGAACAGCCTTTCGTCCATCGACCTGTAAGCAAAAAATGTTATGTTTGTCCATTTATAAAGTTTGTTTGTGTGCTGGCTTTCGACTCATACAGTGGCCATTAAGAGTGTTGAAATCATCTAGGTTTTATTTAGCCTGCTAATGGTCTGAGATTTTTAGGGAAGATAAAGTTATGTGTTACAAGGAATCTAGCAGTGATACAAGACATCTGGATGCTCTTTTCGAATAGTTACTAACCCTAATATTCTTGATTCTTTAACAAGCCCTCTGCACAAATGTTGATACACATGAGATAACATTAACTTTGGCTTACCAACCATTTTATCTCTAGTCGATGGAACATACTGAAAAACGTTCAAAACGACCAAGAGCATGTTCCAAGTAGACAATCGGACCAGGCCCTGATCTCCCGAAGCCTCTCAATCTGAGCAATATCTCGTCTCAAATATTGACACGCATTTTAGTGTTTATTTCCACACGAGGTTGGACTCAAAAATAGCATAATAATGTGCAGAACTTATATTCTGAGCCGAGATTTCAACTTGAGATACTTCGGGGTCCAAGATCAGTAGTCAAGAGCATTATCCACTTGACCCCCTTGTCGCTCAATTCAATAATATAAAGGAGAAAGACAATAGTACCTTCTAAATAGTTCCTGACAGCCGCTGCTGGGGGGTAAGATGGTACAGGCTTGCCAAAATGTTTCTCAAACGTGTAATCAGGGAACTCAAGATTCGCTTCTTTCGGTGCATTTGTCCACAAATCTTTGTACAGAGAACTGTGACATGCTTCGTTATTCTCATCTAAACCTGTAAGGATATAATGTATCTTTTTCCAATAGTGGTCATTTTTTCAAAGTATAAGCAATACAGTTAAACAACGTACGAAATAAATGTATGATAAAGCTAGTTGAGAAACATGGACATCCTTATGTACGGATTACTTTGCACACGAAGCCCTTATATTCAAACATGGTTTTGTGAAGCTCTTTCTCAATATATCATCATGTTCATCGTCGGATACCCACGGTACACATTACGTACAACTTCATTTGGTACCGTGGGTTTTTTGACTGCCGAATTCTCGTTTCTCAGCTCAAAGGGAAATAACTCTTCAAACCCTGTGTCCAATGAAATCGCTCCTTACAAACAGAATACTCGTCAATCGGAGATTTAACCTTGCGTCATTAGGGGGGGGTTGTTTCTTTAAACAGATTTTTCTTTCAGTCGAAATCAAAATGGCCGCCATTTTGGAGAATGAAACGAAGGCCGAATGTAACATGTAATTTCATTGGCGGAGCTTCCAAAGTGGAAATCCTTTGGAAACCAATGATATTGCACCATTTATCTATAACGTTTACGATATTTTGCTAGCCAAATAACCCACGGTCGATGTATGAGTATAACGTAATGCAATCGAACGTGGGTATCCGACGATGCATCATGTTCTGCTAAGTATGTGTTGTTAAATACGAGGGTAACATTTGGCCTAAGGTTCACTCTACGAAAACATGTAATGTCTATTTAAAGCAACACAACCAACTATAAGTTATATCGATTACTCTCCAATTGAAGAGTTTTTGTTAGCAAAGAGCGATTTCATTGGACGAAGGGTTATGAGGAGTTATTTTCCTTCGCGAAGTGAATGTAGAAACACACAGCTTTAATGCACCACAAGAATCTAACGACGCGTCGGTAGACAAACTTCATATCCTTTTCGGCTCTAAAACATGTCATATGTACTACATGTACATTATCTTTATATTTGATACTTCAATGTGTGAGGGCAAATACTGAATGCATGTATTTACGATACGAATGTTTGGTATAAGCTAGAATGACGTCACTATACACGTGTACATATAATATTAAATGCACTACCTGTACGCCATGTAAAATTCCATATACCGCCCCAAGTTGATTGTTTCTCGTAACAGACGAGATTTGGCATACTTCCGGTCTGCGCAAACTGAAACAGCGCAGACATGCCAGCTGGACCCGCCCCTATAATACAAATTCTAACATCAGAATTATTTGCCATCTTGAAATCTGCAATGCCTGGAATAGATTAAAAATTTCATTTGATTAATTCATAAACATAGTGTGCATTTGCTTATAAAAATGTGTGTTTTAGAAGATATTACCAAAGCCGTTGTGTTAAATGCCACATTGTTTCAAGAATGTGTCCATATTTCAAATACATAATGAGGTCCAAATGTCGACGTTAGTATCTTCTTTGGCCCTTATTATTACTCCCAGTCAAGTCTAAGCTTATCATTTATTTCCCCAAGTCTGGTTACAGGACGTGATTTATATTATTATTAAAGCCACGTACATTATCGCTCCAACAACTGTTTACCGATTATCAATTAAATACAATAAAATATGGAATCACTAGGCTGTTTCTTAAAAAACTACTCGACGATAGAATGTTAACTATACATGTATATGTCGAAATAGTAGGCCAAGCATCGTGTTTAGTCAAATGTTTGGTCAGCCAAATACTCATTTTGCAAGGGTTGCGTCACTTAGACTTTCAAGCATGCATTTATTGTTTACAATTGCTCATATTGCATCACTCTTCAAAGTTGCCAAGCTGTAGCTCATTAAAATAGCAGTTTCAGGCTTAATTTGACTTTAAGTAGAGGATCTTGCATTAGTGCTCATTACATACGAGTTTTATTAAACGAGTGGAAATAATAATATAACACAAGGCTTTTCATCAAAGTCATGTTTGCTTTTCAGATTCCGTTACTAAATTAGCGTCGAAATCGTGGGAAAATTCTGATGTTATCAAACTCCTCGGATTTCTACTCATCAAGTGCCACAGAAAAAAAAGTTCCAAACAATTTCAAGGGGAAAATATTTACGACATTTTGAAATTTTGTCATTTTTTTAAAAAATATAAACGTATAATACGTGTTAGATACCATATAGTATAAGAAAAACAATGTAAATACATAAATAATGTTGCATCATATCAACTTACGGATATCTTGTAACACACTAAAAATCCTTATTCATACAAGCTTTGTAAATCCGATATTTTGAGGTAAAAACATTAACATGTGAACCAAAAGTGGACTCGGTAACCCGCACTATCATTTATAAATATTGTTTTGTTTAGGGTTAGTAGCTAATTACAATGGGCGTTTATTTCACCACCCAAAAAAGAGGTTCCGGTTATTTCAAACTAAATAACTGCTTGTTGATGGACGAGGAATATTCAACAAATATAATAGATAGCATTAATAACACAGATTGTCAGTCAATTGCAATAAGGAAAATAACTTGCATAACGAAATTCAACTTCTTAAATGCCGCATTGCTCCAAGAATGTGTCCATATTTCAAACAAATAATGAGGTCCAAATGTTGACGTGAGTATCTTCTTTGGCCCCTATTAGCACTCCCAGTCAAGTCTAAGCTTACTATTTATTTCCCTTTTTCCTCAAGTCTAGTTACTGGACATGGTTTATGTTATTATTAAAGCCACGTACATTATCGCGCCAACAACTTTTCTCCGATTATAAATTAAATACAATGACATCATGGAACCATGAGGCTATTTCGTAACAAACGACCAATACTCGCTTCTACGATGTGATGTTAACTATATATGTCGAAATAGTAGGCCAAGCATAGCATTTAGTCAAATGTATGGTGAGAAAAATAATGCATTTATTGTTTACAATTTGTCATTTTGTCAAAAAATCATTTGGGTGTTTGGTTACTTTTTTAATCACGTGGTGTTTTCCACATTTGGTAATAAACTAAATTGCTCGTATTGCATCACTCTTCAAAGAAGTTTCCAAGCTGTAGCTTATTAAAATAGCAGTTTAAGGATTATTGTGAATGTAAATAGAGGATCTTGCATAAGTGATCATTACATACAAGTTTTATTAAACGAGTGGAAATAATAATATAACACAAGGCTTTGCATCAGACTCCGTTACTAAATCAGCGTTTGCTACAGTGGAATAGGTCAAAATTGTGGAAAATTTTAACAAATTGGTTTGTTATACTTATGATCACGTTATACTACAGTTTTAAAATATTTGAAGCTGTGGTTTGTGAGTTATGATATTTTTCTACGAACTTTTCGATTCACCCACGTATAAGTATAAGAAATAAAACAATAAATTTGCAAAAAAAGAAGTAGAGAAAGAAACTTCTTGAAATAAGGATGTTAAGCACACAAACGCCACTTCAACATACACATGAACTAAAAGATAAGAAAATTAAATTGCAGATCCTCTATAAAAATAAAATCCACGGAATATTGCTAAGATCAAAAGCTGCAGAAATTGAAATGGACGAAAGAAATACCAAATACTTTGCAAACTTAGAGCAAAAGACATGCAGAAAGAAAACACTACACAAAGACTACACATTAATGATAGTATTATTACAAACACACATGATATACTCGATGCGACCAAAATATTCCATGAGAGATTATATTATTTTAAGGAAAATGAGGACCCAGAAATAAAATTCTTTGATTCCACTAATACCAAATTAAGCAATACAGAGTCTGATCAATGTGAAGGATTATTAAATGAGCATGAATGCAAACTCGCTCTTAACGAAATGAAAAATTACAAATGGTCCAACAGCAGAATTATATTAACATTTTTGGGAATATTTAAAAAAAACATTATATAGATGCATTAAACAATTGCTATCACAAAATAGAACTTTCGGATTTGCAAAAGCAAGGTATTGTTACTCTCTTACCAAAACCAGGCAAAGACCATACAAACCTTTCAAACTGGAGGCCTATTAGTCATCTTAATTGCAACCAAAGCTATCTCAAATAGATTTAATAAAAGTTCTTCCAAAATTAATAAATCCTTATCAAACAGGTTTTATGAAAGGCAGATATATCGGAGAAAATGTCAGATTGATATTTGAGATAATCGATTGAAAATCAGAATCTAAATGGCCTTTTGCTATTCTCCGACTATGAAAAGGCATTTGATACATTAAGTCATAAGTTCATATATAAATGCCTCAAACACTTCCAACTTGGAAATAGCCTTATTAAAAAAATGTAGATGGATTAAGACATTTTATAAAGTAATATTACAGTAGTCATAATAAATAATGGTTTTCTATTTAAAGAAATAAGTATTAAAAGGGGTGTACGACAAGGTTGTCCCCTCTCTACTTCTTTATTCATACTCTGTATGGAACTATTATTAAATACAATCTCGCATGATGTTTATTAAAGGAATTACTGTTAAAAACATACAAATAAAGCAAACACTATTTGCAGAGGATGCAACTTATGTAAATAATGGAGAAAAGAAATCCTTTGATGAACTTGTTTATGTAATAACTGAATTAGGGAAAGTTTCTTGACTTAAGCTTAACTTTAACAAAGCAGTAGTGTTACGCTAAGGAGCATTCAATCATACCAATATTAAATACTCTACAGACAAACACTTTGTTTGGACCTCTGAAAGTGCAAAACCCTAGGAATCACCTTTACAACAAACCAGCAAAAACATCTTGAAATAAGGTTGTTGCCAAAAACCGATCAATTAAAAAATTGTCTTAAACAATGGCAACACTGACACTACTAGGAAAGTAACTGTTACTAAAACTTTTGATTTACCAAAACTTATATACCCTTATACGGTTTTACCCAACCAATCGGAAATAAGTTTAGATGATGTAAATAAAGCTATATGTATACATTTTAAAACTACCATGTTTTTTATTTTGATTTCTTTAAGCTGTCCAAAAAAGTGAGAGAAAGCATAATTATACATTGTAAAATAGTTTAAATGATGCATTTATTAGCAAAATAATATGATATCGAAATACATGTATGTTATATATTTGTGTTATAAATGTACCATAAATGAAAATAAACGGGGTCACCCGAAGGGGGCCTCAAATAAAAAAGAAAATAGCAATTGCTTGTTTTCTATATCAAACATCTTGTGCTAGGCTGTTACGTTAATGCAAACCTTTTGGGGTAAAACATGGAAAAATGTATACGAAATATTTACCATTCCGTGTGTCAAACAGTTAAACAGACACTCCCTATACCCAGTATACTATTAACAACTAGCCCATTGAATGAAATAAATGTATGTAGCAAACAATGAATCGTTTTAATATGAAGAAAGAACGTGAAGTATATATAATTGTTCATTTCTGTCTCATCTACATTTACAATTATGCAAAATACATCATATAACAAATAAAATATGTGGTCATTCTGACTAGAATTATAAGAGACACGTTTCATAAACTAATACAAATACCTATTTTACAATTATAAATGAAAGTATGATGACAAAACTATGTATTCGCATATTTATAATAATTAATCGCTGCCAGTCTTATCTGCCTTTTATTCAAAAACAGCAACGACAACTTCACTTATAGTAGCGGAATAGTAGGTCTACGACTAAAACACGAAACGTACGAAAAGGAAGCAACTGTAGTAAAAATTAGATACCGTCAACTTCTTATGTTTAACACGTACGTGATCTCAACTAATTAACTAAAATAGTATATTTTGTTCTTCATCAACTTCAACATGATCTAATAAATAAATCTACATAAAAATATTTTTTTCAAAACGTACATTTCTGTATCGATTTAGTCCTTTTCGTAGGAAAATGTACTTTTCGTGTTTAGGTCATACCCAATACAACCTAAGATATTGTCGTTATGAATTTATTTATTATTATTCCTTTGACAACAGTTGGGAGATAATTTGCAGAATATTCAAATTAATTCCTAATATTTTAAAATCAAAAATAGAAAAGATATAACTTATAAGTTCTGGTATATATCTCTCTTAACTAAAATTAATTTTGAAATTATATCACTAAATAAATATAATTAACTTTATTTCAGTCATTTGATTTTCAATTTATTAATACGTAAGAAATACTTACAATAACTATACCCCACTGACTCTTCCAGTGATCTGTGTGCGTCTGCTTGTAGCTGGTAAATACAGTCTTTTACAGGTGATTGAAAATGGGGTGTCCAAAAAGTTATAAGATAATTACTATGAAAGGAATAAGAACATATGTTTACATATATGCGTTACTAACTGCTACTTCAGGAATTTAGAGTCATAGAGGATCTATCACGAGTTTATATCACACGAGTTTTGGAAATTTTACCAAGCGAGCCTCTTGCGAGCTTAATAATATTTCATGAAGGGAACTGGTTTAATATATAAATATATATATTGACAACGACTGATAGCTTATTTATATTTTATGACACGCAAAATACGAATTGTTTTATTGGGAAAACACAAACATGTAGTATAACCTTATACTACACATGTTACGTATAAGATTATACGTACTCGCTGTACTAACCCGAATACAAGGAAAGTCATGTGATCTACCGCGAGTTTTTTTTGAGAGAAACATTTCTTAAATGAGTCAAGAAAAACAGTTGTTAAGCAAACCTCTGGCGAGCTTAATAACTTTCTTTTTCGTGACGAATTTAAGAAATGTAATTGCCTCTGTAATGATTTGTCAAATACAACAAAATGTATTGTAAAACCTTTCTAAGAATATTTTGAACGACTCCGATCATTGGATGTTGACATTAAAAGTGTGTCGAGCATGCAGAGCCACACTTTGAAAACGAAATACATTTGGTGAATTGACGTTTCAAATGACGTCATGACGCTCAAAAAGTGCACCGCGCAGTTCGCAGTTATCTTAAAATTCGTAAACAAATATTTTATTGGTTTACCCGATACTCAATTTGTTAGAACAAACAATAAGAGAGAAACAAATTAATTAATCACATTATGCATTGTAAAACGGGCAAGTGCACGAACTTTTTGATACCCCCTCGAATGAATGCCATAGTTGCCGTTTAAGTACAAAATTAAAAATGCCTGAATAGTTTAAGCTTAAGTTTAAGATTTCCAAAAGCGATTTTTCAACATAATCTACCCTGTCTGCTGAATACAATAATGAAAAGAAACTTTTGAAATTAGCGCCATGATGACCTTACTATGTTACACTGTGTAACACTATTTACTGCTGCAGTTCAAAGTATAGCGACCAGCAACTAAATACAAACCTAAGCATTTCTTAAAGTACGATTTTAAAAGCACAGGGCATGTAAAATATACGATTTCTACACTCAAACGCTTTAAAAATGCACCACTCATGAAATATCGTTTTTTGCGATGAAAACGTCAATGTATGGTTATTTGATTTCTAATTAATAATCTTTAGTCTATACACAACAAGTTGTGTGATTTTCATGCCATTATTACGAGTTTGACATAAGTTATGATATAGATAACAGAGTGACCCATAAAAGTTAAAGTCGCAATTTCAAAAGCAAGTATGGGAGCCAGCTACATTTACGCATGCATGCATGTGGTATCTCCTCCTCAAGAATAACATTAATTACGTAATATGATAGAAATTATGTTCGACGTGATGTTTCCCAACAATCAAGCAACGATTCACTTGAATTATAAATGTTATATGGCTTTGGCTGTCTGACTAATACCATACGACTGAGTCCAGTCCAGATATACTTAGTGTGCGTACATAGGATGGTTTCAAGCCTAATTCTTGGTTAAGAGCATCATATTGTCAGAATGAGTCCTGTGGTATATCTATGGCACCTTAAACCAACACTACGAAAGAGCTCGAAGACAGGAAGTTGGATAATTAGCCTCTAAACTAGCTAAAACTCATTAATAGCGGATTTAAGGTGTGGCCGAAGGCAACGCATTAAAATGCGCAAGAAGGTATCGCGTGTGAGAAATTTCACCTAAAATTTCATCCACTGTCAAGCTCAATTTTGTGTGTGGAACATAATTAATCATGGCGACTAACAGTTGTCGTAGAATTAATCATGGCGACTAACAGTGGTCGTCGTATCGGTGTAGTCTCGACGTGCTTAAAACCCGAACACGTACGACAACTACATTAGTTTACCAAACGTAAGTCTTCTTGTGTCATCACTTGCTTAACGGTTAGTATGTTGGAAAAAATATTGTAGCTTGACCGTAGGCCGATTATGTAGCGTCGCCAATGATGCTGTACCTATGTGCAACGTAAAGTCTTTATAGCTCCAACATGAAGTCATATCGGATCCAACATGACGTCATGTTTACGCGGACAACGTAGCGTGCGCCTGTTCAGTGGGTCGATTATGAGTATGAGATAGCCTAGCGGATGACATTGTTATTTGATTCTGTATTATTAAAAATAAATCCGCAAAATAGGCGTTGCCTTAGTTTATCACTTCTGTACTAAACTCATTTAGCTTTTTATTGACAATTATGAAAGGTATTATTATGAAAATGCAATAATGTACTTTTGTCTGTTTATTGGCATCCTGCATTCTTTCGATACTGTGTGCAGCCGTGAGTAACTGATTACAGTGAGACCGCCTGTGTCATGTTGCATCCTAGCACGGGCTCAATATTTTTCGCTGGTTTCATCCAGACCGGTCTTTGGCTTTGCCATTTGCTAGGAATCAATGTTCTTAGCCCATAATCGTTGTGTGGTGGCAGCTGAACCACCATGCTAAGGCAACGACGCGCTGTTCAATTGAAAGCAAGGCAAAAGCATCCAAGCAAATATTCGAAATATTCGCTGCTTAAAAATACCATTAGAAAATATTTTTCTGTTCTTTTTTTTCGATGTGTTAACAATCGTTGTACAATTTAAAGTCAATATTGATCCGTTTGGTAGACGCGATTGAGCCGTACGTGCAAAACATGCAAAATACAAAAAAGTTCTTTGATTGGGGAATCCTGATTTTAAAAAATCGTTTTCTGTGATTAGGTCAATGTTATGAACTGAACAAACCCTAGAAACGATTACTATTAGCAAAAATGAATTTTGACAAAATTTAATTATTTTCAATAGTGGTGCGTTTTTAAAGCGTTTCAGTGTAATAAAGTGCAGAAATGTTATTGTGTAATCCAAATTATATCAAATTATAGTTATGAAACTATAAATTACTGTACTGGATGTAGGTGCCTCCAGGTGAATGGTACAGTTTGTAATTTGTGTCACCCAAATCCTATCATATTACAGTTTATTCGCATTGTAAAGCACTTTATATTTGACTGATGGTTGTATCGTGGATTTTGATAACAAAATTGCATTTGTATATCGAGGATTTAAGATTTCTCGATGGATGGCATTATGTTCATGTTCAACCACCATGTTAGGAAAGTACATTCATGTTGAAGTAAAAACTCGTATAGCTTGGCTATTTCGACCTTTATGAAAGAATAAACTAAAAGTTCTTTGCTTTGAATATATCAATTTCCGCAAGCAAATCTTCCAATATCGGTTTTTGAAATTTGTGTTTGTATTACATTTCGAGCGTCTTCGTGATACTCCCCGATTATGAAAACGTACAATCGGTGTTGTAAACGTAGACAATATATCGACTGTTTAATTAGGCTAATCAATAAGTCAGGCTCGTGGCAAATTGGTTTTCAATATTAACTCTGCTTCGAATATGAAAAACACTTTAATATTTCTTTACTACATCGTCAAATTAAATTAAAGATGCGTGATCCTACGGGATAAGTAAAAGACATTTTATGAAATAAAAATTTATTTCAGCAGATGGGCCCTTTTCTACCCCTAAACCTTTAACATTGGGAGTTTCACATATGATATTTACTGCTTTTAACACATTTCGTCTTAAAGTTCATACATTAGTGATGTCAGTGACCGATGATGTTGCTATACATTGTAAAATCGTGGATGAGCTCATATTACGAATCATGCGATGATCATGTACTAGTTTAGTTTAATCGGTTATAACGTAATGATTTCTAGGTCCAGGTTAAGCATTTTGTGTGCATTGTTGCTCTGTTAAAACAAAGGCGGTAAATGTGTGAAAAATGTTTGTGCAAACAATCTTAAAATGTGTTAATTAGTTGCGCCTCGGGCATTTATCAGTGCAAATTAACTGCTCTAACCAATAATTATACCCCTTAACTTCGTTGAATCACAGGACCTTGACATTCAAAATAGATCACTCAAAATAAGTCATTCACTCACAACAATATAATTATATAGAAACATCCTAAGGAGTGCAACACACTTATTATCCCCGTTGGGTTCCCCCTTTGACTAAAAACTGACTTCTCTTACAAAAACAGCTTGGTTGACCAATCATATTGTTGACACAGTCAAAGGAGATAATAACAATACCGAATATAGCCCTATTACATCAAACGATCCGTACATAAAATCTTCAAATATCGTCTTTTTTTCCGATTCTATTTGTCGATTTAAAAATAAACTGATCCAAAGTCACCTCCATTGAGTGACATCAAAGATTCAGGGAATAATTTATTTTGAGTCATCTATTTTGAATAACAAGGTCCTGTGGTTAAATTTACAGGATTATCAATTATTGCAAATGTAGCTGCTATGAAACTATGAAACTATGAAAGGAACTATTATACGTGGGACCATCACCAATCATGTCACAATCGCCATCGTTACTTACTTGATAAATAAATAATGTTTCAAGTTACTAAATTGTTTAAATGGTTTAAAGGCAGGTGCTTAGAACTTTCTAATTAGTTGTTATTATATAAGCATACATTGTCAAACTGCTCAGATAATGCTCACTTCGCATAGAATAAGGATTGATATAATTAAAGTAAGATATTGAATAGAACTCATTCATAACGATAGGTTTTATTAGTTTTTAATATTAAAACATTGTTCAGCATCATGTATGCTGTTTTTTTAAACATTTCGAAATAGGCTGTACATGTGGTAGTTGTAAATGATAAACCCGATGAATTCAATATACGTAGTTTAATGAAATACGTTATATCCAATCCAATATAACGATACAACGTAAATCGGATATAGCGAAAGGAATTTCTTGGTCCCCAGGATTTCGTTATAACAGAGTTCAACTGTACACAGAAAAGGGCCCAGTACGTTTTACGGACAATTGAGGACTGCATTTATATTCAGAACAAAACATTCAGTGCATAAATATACAGTACATAAATAGTCAGTATATAAATAGTCAGTACATAAATAGTCAGTACATAAATAGTCAGTACATAAATATTCAGTACATAAATAGTCAGTACATAAATATACAGTACATAAATACACAGTACATAAATAGTCAGTACATAAATATTCAGTACATAAATATACAGTACATAAATAGTCAGTACATAAATAGTCAGTACATAAATAGTCAGTACATAAATAGTCAGTACATAAATAGTCAGTACATAAATAGTCAGTACAAAACATACAGAACAAAACATTCAGTAGATAAATATACAGTACATAAATATACAGTACATAAATAGTCAGTACATAAATAGTCAGTACAAAACATACAGAACAAAACATTCAGTACCTAAATATACAGTACATAAATATACAGTATATAAATAGTCAGTACATAAAAAGTCAGTACATAAATAGTCAGTACATAAATATACAGTACATAAATAGTCAGTACATAAATATACAGTACATAAATAGTCAGTACATAAATAGCCAGTACATAAATAGTCAGTACATAAATAGTCAGTACATAAATATACAGTACATTAATATTCAGTACATAAATATAAAATACATAAATATTCAGTACATAAATATTCAGTACATAATTAGTCAGTACATAAATAGTCAGTACATAAATATACAATACATAAATAGTCAGTACATAAATATTCAGTAAAAACATTCAGTACATCAATATTCAGTACGAAACATTCAGTTAAATAATTTTCAGTAAAAACAACTAAGGTCGCAGTCAATCAGCATGTCTGAAATAAATAATAAACTGGAAGGAATAAAACATGTGTAAAGCATGTATTTGACTAAACGTATGTTTTACACGTCGCTATCACTCCCTTGCACTTAATTTCTTTATTAAGAAGAAACAGTCCCATTCTGTTCACGTAATTTGGGGTAAATTTTATCTTGTATTGCACCTAACCTATTTTGATGCGAGTTATGTATTTATAATCACGATTTACCTTGTCTGCTCATTTTTCATTTGAATACAAATTTGGGACAAACTCGATATCTCGGTGAAGGTAAACCCACGCGTCAAGTGTTCTAGTTAGTGACAGCTATTTATTACACATTGTGGCAGGCAGGTAAGTTAATGCTGTATAGTGGCATATATTTGCGGTTAATTAATTGAAAAGAAAATATTCGTTGGTTGTGTTCTCAATTCTATTAATTCCTTTCTGACTGTGTAGATCTATATTTACAGGGATTTTATGTGTTTTTAAAGATATTTCAGAGCCTCTGGACAACGTACTCATGTGCTGGCAGTGTTGATGACGCTAGATGATTGAAGTGCTTATGGTAGTGTAAACAACAGCTTACGACAGTGTAAAAATCACTTACGACAGTGTAAAACCCGCTCACGACAGTGTAAAACCCGCTCACGACAGTGTAAAACCCGCTCACGACAGTGTAAAAATCGCTCACGACAGTGTAAAAAGCGCTTACGTCAGTGTAAAACCCGCTCAAGACAGTGTAAAACCCGCTCAAGACAGTGTTAAAACCGGTTAAGACAGTGTTAAAACCGGTTAAGACGGTGTTGAAACCGCTTACGACAGTGTAAAAACCGCTAACGACAGTGTAAAAAGGGCTTACGTCAGTGTAAAAACCGCTTACGACAGTGTGAAAACCACTTACGCAAGTGTAAAAAGCGCTTACGTCAGTGTAAAAAGCGCTTACGTCAGTGTAAAAAGCGCTTACAACAGTGTAAAAACCGCTAACGTGAGTGTAAAAAGCGCTTACGTCAGTGTAAAAACCACTTACGTCAGTGTAAAAAGCGCTTACAACAGTGTAATAAGCGCTTACGTCAGTGTAAAAACCGCTAACGACAGTGTAAAAAGCGCTTACGTCAGTGTAAAAACCACTTACGTCAGTGTAAAAAGCGCTTACAACAGTGTAATAAGCGCTTACGTCAGTGTAAAAACCGCTAACGACAGTGTAAAAAGCGCTTACGTCAGTGTAAAAAGCGCTTACGTCAGTGTAAAAAGCGCTTACGACAGTGTAAAAACCGCTTACGACAGTGTAAAAACCGCTTACGATAGTGTAAAAACCACCTATGACGGTGTCGAAACCTCTTACGACAGTGTAAAAACCGCTTACGACGGTGTTGAAACCGCTAACGTCAGTGTAAATAGCGCTTACGACAGTGTAAAAAACGCTAATGACAGTGTAAAAACCGCTTACGACAATGTAAAAACCGCTTACAACGGTGTTGAAACCGCTTACGACAGTGTAAAAACCGCTTACGTCAGTGTAAAAACCGCTTACGTCAGTGTAAAAACAGCTTACGACAGTGTAAACTCGCTAACGGCATTGTTTCGTGATAACAGGTTCGTATAAAATATAAATTATGGGTTCTGTTTCACTACCGACGGATACCAGATGGTTTATTTCCTACATTTAGGAGTTGATCACATGTACCTGCCCCCCGCTGGTCAGATGATCGTTTTTAAATAACTTATGCTGTAAGCCCTTTGGTAATTAAACTGAAAGACAGATTCAGCAACATCGAGTTAAACATACTGATAAGTTACAATGCGATCAGGTCCACTGATTATAAACATTTCTCATTTTCATACTCAAACTCAATACTCCATGCTTAACTTGAAAAACAGATTCTTTTTAGAATGTTGCATCAAAACCAACACCAACTTGTAGCAAATGATCTAATTAAAAAAATGAACCCCCATTTTACATGTTTCCATTCAGTAATAAAGAAGTTACAGCAGCTTTTGTTACTAAGAAATACTCCAATTTGAGTACGGAGTATGAGTTGGAGCATGGAGTACGTACTCCAATGTTTATAATCACCGGGCCTTGTATTCAATGATACCGACATAAACCATATTATGTATTTGAAATTATTAAGATCATTTTTGTGACTGATGAGTTTTACCATTTGAATTTTAGAACGTTTTACCACGGCTGAATCATTGCTTTTGATCATGTTAATGCTGTTGTTTTCTTAAAATATGATCTCTCCTGTTGAAAATCCTTATCACATGTCATGCCGCTATTACCCATGTATATTTATCTGTATATATTCAATGCATTTTTATAATTATGTAATCTGTTCTGGAAATAAAAGTTATGTTCTGTTCTGGTAATTTCCTCCTTCAGTTGTGTGGTAGGCATTGTGCCGTAAGATTGTGCTATGTGCTTTTCTGTCCTTGTGTTCTGCTGTGTCTGTAGTAGCGTGTCTTCCCTGCCCCTTTTTATGTGGGTATTTTTGCAATTGCCTCCATATAAGATAAAATGCTAAATTCAATGACATGCCGTGTGTCTTTTGTATTGGTTAGGGTATGTATAAAGGCTTGCTTGACATATCCTTATATGCGTTTACATCGAGTGCGAGAAGTCCTGGGTTCGATCCAAGGACGCGTCATTCCAAATACGATGTAACAATGCTACAAGACATCCCCTTGCTAGATGCTCAGCATATTTCGAAAAACTGGCTTCTCTTCTCTCATCCTCTGGTAGCGATGGATGACATCAGGAATGGTTTGTCGAGAGTGATTAATATAAGCTGACTAATCTTGTTTCACAATGAACGTTAAATTAATGAGTACAAACTAATCCTTAGATGCGTATGTAGATACGTATGGTACATTATGTGTCGTGTCTGGTTGTCTTAGTGCTGTCGCGGCTTATTTACTTATCACTACAACAGGTGTTAAGTGCTGTCTGGCGGCTGTAAAAAGGCGTCCCGTACTTCACTTCAGTGTAGTTATCGCTTATAATTACCTCCCTTTATGGCTAATTATGCACAAAATTCAAAGTCCGCAGTGTGTCATTCATTGCGAAGTGAGCATATAAGGCTCGCTTGAAGCATCCATTTTTGGGGATGTGGATGGTTTGTTCTATGTCTGACTCTTGTGTGTGTGGCTAGGCGCTGCCGTCGTAACTGTGTGGCTTTGGTTTGTGCCCTACTTATTATTTTGAAAATAGACTGTCTAGCTGTAAATTGTTGGTGTTTTACAGTATGCACATTACTAGACGGAGAAGAGAATATATGTCAGCATTATAAATGAAAAGTGCAGAAAAGGCATTCGGATAGTAGGTCAATGTCGTTGGAAGAGTTAGTTATGACCTATAATGAGTGTAGATATGTATTTCAATGTTAAATCAGACAATTGCGGGCCATCCCCAACTTTTTTAACCATCCGATATTGTAAACCCGATAGCCGTTTACATATAGAAGTAAAAAGGCTATAATTAAATAAATCGCTGTAACTTGTTTTACGTTTAACACACAAAATGTGTTACTATCACAAATGTTTATTTAATTTATCTACCTTCTTATGAATATTTTTTCATTAATTTAAAATAATGAATCAATGGTCCTACATAAGTTTAAAAACTGCAACTCTTCATCTTTATAACGGCCTTTACTTTCTATTGAAAACCCGATAAAATGCTATATTTTGGTATTTTTGTTTCGTTTTGTTTCAAATTTACACTATTTTGTTAAACTGTCACAATAAATGTTACTATGACATTGTCTTGGTAATTTATTTTTCTTTCAAGATATATAAAAATAATTATGTTTAATAGCTATCTTTGCGGTCCTATGTAACTTTTAGTCAACTGACGTGTCAATTTAAATAAGAATTTGTCGTCTCGGAAGTAATCGGCATTTTACGTAGACCGCCGAAGATTCTGATATAATGACATCCCCCGCTGTGAATAACTTGTACACTTCGCTCTATGGTTTTTATTGCTGATCATAAAATTAATGATCATTTATAAAGCCGATGATTTTTGCTTTTTGAATTTTGATGTTAGTTCGATGAGATTGATGCTGCCTTTTTAATATCTCATTTGATAGTAACCTAAGTTACAAACTCGGCATTTACTTAAGACTGCCAAAGATTCTGATACGTCTAGTGCCGTACATTAGTTTCGTTTAAATGTTAAATCTTATTATCTACGTATGTAAATCGTATGCGCGAATTAAAGAAGAACAAATGTACACATTATTAAAACAGTTGTTTGTTATCCCAAATAAGTCTCTGACTAAACTAATGAAAAATTATTAAATGGTATAATCTATTATAGTTTAAGTTTAAAAAGCATTTATTCCTGTTTTGGTTTTTTTTTTATAAAAACCTACAATTTTTTTTTTTTGTATCGTATAGATAAATATCATCTTATAACCCTGTTAATTAGTTTATGACTGTCCCGCTGTGAATTCTAATTATGCTGTTTATTGTACAATGTACACCTCGCTACCGGGATTTTATTGCTGATCATTTATAGAGCCGTTTCATTTATTGTTTTACAAGTTTGATGTTGAATTCTAACTGATTTACGCAGGAAATAGACCCATAAATTACGTGTATTTGCGTTAATGTGTGTGTGTGTGTAATTTTTTGGTTAATATAGTGTAACCACGTACATGTTGTATAAGTTAAATAAAAAATATGATTCAAAATGCTTTTATGTATAAAAAGCGGCGTGCGTTGTATTTATATAACAACGGACAATACTATGTTTATGACGAATACCTTAAACGATTCAAGCATATTTTTATATATATATTATTCTTATATATTATTCTTTATTTATGTCTCATCAATGTACATATACAATTATTATAAAACATCATAAAAATCCATATAGTTATATATACATTGCCATTCTATACAGACAGTGGTACATAAATTATCTTACGCGAATAATGTGATATTTTTAATACTTACGTTTTCATTTAAAGCCACAGTATATTTATATAAAAATAAGAATAGTTAAAAAAATTCTGTCTAGAAATAAATAAATCGTTTGTTCGGTTGATTATAAAAAATATTGTGATTATGTATGAAATATCATTTTTTTTGCCAAATGTTTTATATGTATAAACGACATGATATTTTATTCTATAATGAAATATTAACTTATTAAAATAACAAAACTATAACATGTTGTTTGCCTACTTATTAACTAATTTAGTATGACTGCATATGTATTATTATACACTATCTGACATATATCGATAAGTATCGATCTAACAGCAGATGCCTGAGGGAAGATTAGCCACACATGACTGGTTTTATGACCCGGTGTATCACACAGACTCGCAGATAACAATAAACACAGTGCACTAAAGAAGGGTAACCCTTGATACAAACAGATAACACCCGGAAATTGACTTAATTCCCTTGATTAACCTTATTTGGGGATGGTTGTAAAAGTTGGCCATGTTTCTGGACGTATATTGTATATATCACATGACTTTCCTTGTATCCAGGTTAGTATAGCCAGTACGTATAATGTTATACGTACCACGTGTAGTATAAAGAATTGAGTTTTTCCAATAAATCAATGCGCATTTTGCGTTTTTAGTGTCATATGATATAAAGAATCTATCACTCGTTTGGAGATTCGCCAGAGGCTTGCTTAAAATAATTTCCGAAACTCGTTTAATATACATTTATATCAATTGACAACTCGTGATAGATCCTCTATGAATAAAACATATGCGACTTCCAGTTCAAAGAAGCGGCTCAAAGAAGAAATACGTTATACAATCTCATTAAGCCAGATCCTGACATTTAGACCCATTCCTTTTCGCTGTTGTTAAAGTAGCGATTTGATTGGATGATGTAAAGTTCACATCGACATGACCCATATGGTGTTTGGTCAGATTCTATATTAGTGTTAAGTAGTGCAGCTAATATAGGTCTGATTTAAATGAAATTGACGTTATGTACAAACTAACTTATTAATTTACAAAACGAACATATTACATAATCGGAATTTTTTATTTACCGACGGGGATTTTCTTGTTTGTACAGTCAAATGATATAAAGTAGTTTGTATTTGGATTCATGGTGTATCCAGGAATCAGATGGTCACTTCCGGTATAACACATAGATTTAGCAGTTTCTTTGTCCTGGTTCTTATAGATACCATAGTTTAATCCGTAGTTGTCATTGGCACGTATCGTAGCTTTAAAGTAGGTTTGGTTGGTAGAGACACTGGCTAACTTGGCATTACCTCTGAAATTAGGAAACAAACATGCGGAAGTCAGGATTAGTTCACCTGTGCATGTCAGCTATTATACGCGAGTTTTCTAACGTTATATATACATGTATATAGCTTGGCGAATTTGACAGGAGCCTGACCTTTCTGCAAGAACATATTACTGATATGTTACAATGTTCGTGCTTTGAATTTATCAAGCAAATCATGCAATATCGGTATTTCAAATTTATGTTTATATTACATCTCGAGCGCCTTCGTGATGCTCACCGAATATAAAAACATACAACCTTGGTCATAAATACAGACAAGAAATCCACTGTTATGCTTATCAAAAGGTCAGGATCGTATCCAATTGGCCAAGCTATACCATATGCTAAAGATCTACCTTACGACAAGATTTTATGACGACCTATACGAGTTTCTATTTTCTGACCCAGTCTCCCTAATAACAGACAAGAACCGTCCAGAACAGACAATAACATACAAGAGAGGTTATTGGTTAAAATAGAGAAATTTGAAGCATATTTGGGCTATAACTACATCGCTATATGCATTATAAACGTATTAAAACAGTTAATAATGTCTAGCATGAAAATTTTAACTGAAATCGACCAATTTCTGAACCGACAAGAAAATTTCTTAGTCCGAGGTAACAAAATTCATCAATTATTTGTATCAAATGTCATTCAAATAATTGATGAATTTTGTTATTATTTCAACATTATAACATAATATTGTATATGTTTTAATACTAAACATCACCAGACATACTCAATATCGCTCATAAACCTTGACTGTTATACTACGCTGGGTAAAATATCTTGTCGGTTACAAATGTATTTCGGAATACCTCGGACTATGAGATTTTCATACTTTTCATGCCAGATGCTTTTAAACTGTTTTAATAAGTTACTAGTGTATATACTGAAGTAGTTGTAGTTTAAATATGCTTCAATTTTCTCTATTTTAACCAAAAAACCTCTCTTGTCTGTTATTGTCTGTTCAGGACAATTATTTTATTCTATTATTAGGGAGACCCCAATTTTCAGGAGTCGGAATTTCCATTATCGCAATTTATATCTATTTATATAATTCAGCCAATCATATAGCTCGTTACATTGGTACTTCGGTCGTGGTCGCAAAAGGTAAATTATAAATAAAAGTTTGTCCACAACTTTTGTCTGCATTTTGTAGTACACCCTGATTGATTCGGCCATTTTAGAATTTATAGTTCAGATAAATTGATATAAACGCACTGTTGATTATAACTCACATGGGCGCAGCGTGAGATGTACATGTTCGTGATAACTGCCGTGTTTAAGAATTTCATAGAATCAAATCGCTTTTAGAATTCTGAAAGCAAGGCGTCGGATGGCTAATGGTTGCCGGAGGTGACGTTCTAAAGGTCGTCGTCAGATCCTAGCTTAGCGTAGCGGGTTTGAGGATATGATTTTAAAAATTAAATACATACTAGTATTAGTGACCAAGGTGTTTTATTTACTGTTTTATTCGAATTCCTAGTTAGTGTAGAGTCCTTATAAGCCATAAATCAACCGACACGTTTAATCGTATGTAAGTGAGGAAAATCAATATGTATCTGAGAACGATTAATTAAGACACCTTCGTAAAGTTAATCAAAAGAATCAAAAAGTGAATCAAGAAGTGAAACAGACATAATGGAAACGTCGTGAATTACTAAACAAAATATTTTGTTTATGATATAGTTTATTCTCATCGTCGGTAGGTGTCCCTGGGTCGAAGGCATCCCAGTTCAACTGCTAAGTTAATTATAATTTGGATTAATACAAACAATGTTGTTATATTTTTAGCAAAGGGTATCACGAACTCAAAAAGGTAATTTAAGAAAATTGATCTAAAGACTAACATTATCTGAGTTATAATCTTAAAATTAGACCATAAGTCATGCATCTATCTATATGAGCAAGTCTTCTCTGTGATAAAACTAGACCATAAAACATGCATCTATCTATATGAGCAAGTCTACTCTGTGATAAAACTAGACCATAAAACATGCATATATCTATATGAGCAAGTCTACTCTGTGATAAAACTAAACCATAAAACATGCATCTATCTATATGAGCAAGTCTTCTCTGTGATAAAACTAGACACTAAAACATGCATCTATCTATACGAGCAAGTCTTCTCTGTGATAAAACTAGACCATAAAACATGCATCTATCTATATGAGCAAGTCTTCTCTGTGATAAAACTAGACCATAAAACATGCATCTATCTATATGAGCAAGTCTTCTCTGTGATAAAACTAGACCATAAAACATGCATCTATCTATATGAGCAAGTCTTCTCTGTGATAAAACTAGACCATAAAACATGCATCTATCTATATGAGCAAGTCTTCTCTGTGATAAAACTAGATCATAAAACATGCATCTATCTATATGAGCAAGTCTTCTCATTGATAAAACTAGACCATAAAACATGCATCTATCTATATGAGCAAGTCTTCTCTGTGATAAAACTAGACCATAAAACATGCATCTATCTATATGAGCAAGTCTTCTCTGTGATAAAAGAACGTACATATTAAAAAGAAGACACTAAAAAATAAAAGTAACAAACACGAGATAACTCTAAAATAAATATTGTAGCTATAAACATACACTGAAATTGTACGTTCACTTTTTGGACGCCCTATTTATTTAGAAACATTTCAAAGTTTTTTTGCTTCTGTTATTGAGTGATTTTTTCTTTTTCAAAAATAATTGATGCGTATTTTCTTTAAGCAAATGTTGAAGTTTGTTTTCTCTTATTGTATAAAACTCGCATATACAGTAAAAGAAAGCGTGCTTGTTTTACTCATGTCTAAATTGTGATGTCATATTGTAAAACACTTTTGAACGTGTAATTTACATGAAAAAATGGCTATATAAATATGGTATAATAATATACTCACGTGATTTGACAGTTCTCTAGTGACGATCCCGACACCCAACCAATCACTGTTGTGTTCATAACAATCTCTGTACCAAATGTATTATCTCTGGTCGCACATCGGAACTCCATGCATGCTGCCTTGTTTACAGTATCTGTCGCACTTGGTGAGGCTTTAGGTCCGGCCGTGTACGTTCCATACAACCTTTCTGTCGACGCTTCCAAACTTTCCAGAGAAACCTGAGCTTGATACAAAGGCGTCTGAAATGAAATAAATTGTGATGTAAACTAGTTATATTACATTATGTTTGATAAATATCAATATAAGCTGTTTGTCGTTTTATTTGGTTTCACGTTTAATTGCCCTGGTAATTGGTGTATCATTCGTTGCTTGTATATCATGAACGGATATTGAACAATCTGACAGGGAAAGCATTAAACAAAAATGCAACAAGCATAACTGTCACAAAGACGACCAAACCTGAACAAGAAATTGAAGCTAAACCGATTCAATGCCTGATTCCAGGTAGCAGACATATAGTATTTTCAATATCAATTACTTAGTAACCTTTAGCACAAATGACCTTACCATGCTTCGGATTAAAGTTCGTTGAGTATAAATATATTTCCAGATTCTATTTAATACAATGTATAAAGTGGACATTTTTATCAACCATTTTATCTAGCCGAAAAAAAAATCAACCTTTAAATGACTTACCAACACTTTGACCTTCATGAAACAAACTTGGAAGGTGTCGCTGAGTGGAATAGAGTAGTACCAGGACATTTCCTTAAAGCTGTCCTTTGTGTTTGCGCCAATCAGTTCTTCTCTGATGGATATAAATGAGAACCGGAAGTGATTATTTCCTGCTTGTGCACTGTCGCAAGTTGTCTTTTCTTCCAAGTTATAGACCGGACCAGACTTTCCAAACACGACTCCCCAGTTCCTGACATTAAACTTCACGAATTGTTCACTTTGTTCGGTGGTATACGTATACCCAGCTGGTAGCGCTTGTTTATCTTGCCTGACAGCGTACATACGCTCATTGTTGCTTCCCGCTTCTACATAGATCAATGCCTCCTTTCTGCAAAGCGTTAGAACACATGTTTGTCCATATTCATTTGTTGTTGAGCTAGAATATCCATAATACTTGGAACTATCGGTCCTTGAACGCGTCAGAACATAAACGGTTGCCCCTTTTAATACTTTATCAACATCCGGTGTCTGGTACGTTACCACACTGACATAGCATGGGTAACGATACTCGCCGTCTGCTTCTAATGCCGTCGTCATGGCAGCAATATCCGGGGTCTTCTGACCACCAATCACGAACGTCTTACCGCTGCATTGAGCAATACTCAAACACACTACAAATAAACAACACGAAACTCTATATAAATAACACATCGCTTTGAGGGTGACAATAAAAACGTCAGCCCTCGGAAAGAACTGATACCCACGGGCTTATTGTTATTTAATTTATTACACCGAACTAGTATTATTATTATAACACCGAACTTTTTTCGTCCACAATCTATTTTGGTTTATAAATTTACAGGGTACGAATCGTTAAGGGTACGAATAAACTTACTTTCAATTTCAAGGTGTTAACTGTATAGCCTAAGAGCTGAGGGCGATTTATTCAAAATTTGAGCCCATCGATTAAACTTTCACCACAGTTGGTCATATGACCGAACATTAAGAAAATCCATTTCTTACAAATTTTCTCTTTCACAACCGCTCTGCATCCAAGATGGCGTCCAAGATGGCCGCCGTTTTTCTGCGAAAATGATTCTGTGTTATTATACGGACCCGTACTGTACAGTTTTTGACAAATATGTTCTAAAATGTACTTTTAAGCTGGAAAACGGAACAAACTGGTGTTTAAAACTGTTTTTTAACGATTTTTTTGTCATTTCGGAAAAAATTCAGGCACATTTATGGTCAAAATATAGCGTTTTTTAGTGCATTTTTCTTCTTTTTGTCCTGTCAACTATTTAAAAGTACATTTCAGTACACAAAATATGTCTAAATGGTTTTATTCTTTAGATAATTATATGCTCAGGAAAATGAATGTCTAAAATGCACAACTTTGTGTACCTTTATGCTCTCAGCCGTGCATAAAGTGGGTGGGGTAAATCTACCCCTGAGGTGAAAACAATGAAGATATTTGCAAACACTAATTATTTTATCTTTTTGATAATTTTTGATACTATGGTGCCTATTGATTGTCATGTTTGCATTTAATTTGGTATTTTTTCGCATTTTTTGTGGACAATGTGTCGTTTCCCGTAGTGGGTGGGGTAAAATTTCTCAATTATAAGCAAAATCTAAATATTGCTTTTAGTCAAAAAGCGGAGGGCCGTTTATTTACAATCCTTGTCCAAATCTATAATAGGCATGAATAGAAAGCAGATACTGTTCTTTTTACAAAAATCCATTTCTTAAAAAAATCTGCTTTCACAACGCTGAGAAATCCAAGATGGCGTCCAAGATGGCTGCCATTGTTTACAATTTCACCTTTGTGACATAATACACATAATATAAGTACCAATCCTGTCTTATATCATATAAAAGGTGTTGTTTTGATAGGAAACATGTTAAAATACACATATCAACCTCAAATTATGATGTTTTTGTATTAAATATTTAAAAATTATGCTTTTATGACGAAAAAAGACCAAAAATCGGTAAAATGTGACATATTGGGTACTATACTCAATATTCTTGTTGTAATTTTGGCCAAATGATTATTCCAAAAAGTTTCACTGCTAATGATATAGATCATACAATATTAATTATACTTTCCTGTGGTTTGATGGTGAGATTATAAGCATAATTTGTAGCAAAGTGGGTGGGGTAATAATTTAACCCCAAAAATGAATTTTCGTTTTTTATTAAAAAAATGTCATTTTGAATAGGACGTTTTATTGGTGAAACCTTTTTAACTGATATTCACATACAATTATTACATTGTATATTATGTATACATGTTTTATTTCAGTTATACATGTACTTAATACACATGTATGTTAGAACGATTTTTCCATATAGATTGGGTGTAAATCACTGCTGACAATGACAACAATGTTGACAACATGAGATTTTTCTGTCGAGTACAACATTTTTATGGGTCATAAACGTTCAAAGTATATATTTATCAGGAACGTTATAACTCTTTGTTAGATCAAGTTATTATCTTTCAAATAAGTACAGAAGAAATGCACATACCATGAAAGTGCCTCCTCTTGTGAATCCAATATGACCTCCAAAATGGTGGAAGGGTCAAGTTAGCTAAGTAAAACTTATTTGTATGACCGTATGTTTAATAAATAAAGTTACAAACGTTAAATAAATTTGAATGTGCCAATGCACATGTTTATACGATATGAAAGCATAGTCACTAATTAATGAATGGGGGTAATTCTGTGAACTGAACAACATGTATACCTGTTTTATTAATTGTACTTGATTCGTTTCATATAAATAATTGTTACTATTCATTAGTCATATTTCATCCGATTTCAATGGTATCAATAAAGATGCATAAAAAACCTAACTTTTATATCCCTGCTATTATTCTGAGTTTAAAAGATAGCTCATTTTCAGATTTGTTTCAACAACAGCACACAAACACGTACATTTAAGTTACAACATGCATACATGTACTTTAAATGTAATAAATGTAAGTACAAGTATACGAAGGCTGCACTAAGTTTTAATATAAATACTCATGTTGTTTGGCAGTACAGTTTACTTTATGTCAGCATTACATGATACGCATTTTCAAGTATTTGTTATAAGGCATGGGTTGGCTGAGAAAAGTAATTGAAGCGTATGGGTTTGGATTTCAATTGACTTATAAATTAGTACTTATCGATGTATCGATTTTGTGAATATTACAAGAGTCGACCAATGAATTGGCTGTATCAAGCAGTGAAACGAATGTCATTGATGAAGTTATGGTTGTATTCGGCAGTGGCAGATAACTGGTGGAATTAGAAATAAGTGTTTTGAGCAGAGTAAGGTACTTCTTAGAACCCGAAAAGGCTTAATTTGGCATTATAAGGTATTACTTAGAACCCATGCATAGCAAGAAAAGACTGCATCTGGTAGTGGTAGGTACATCATTTAACTAGTAATGAATGCACATCGCAGAAGTAGGTACCTCAGAAATCCAGAAATTGCTTATCTGGTTGGGGCAGGTACGTCGGACACCCAAAAATGGCTGTATCAGGCTGTGGTAAGTACATACAAGTATACGTACGAAATGGCTGTGGAAAAGTACCTCAGACACCCAGAACTGGCTGTGTTCGGATGTGGCAGGTACCACAGAAACCCAGAAATCGTTGTATCGGGATGTGGTACCAAGGTACCTCAGAAAGTCAGAATGGCAATATTTATTTGTAATAGGTACCACAGACACGCAGAAATGGCAATATCTGGCTTTGATAGGAACCTCAGACACCCAGAAATGGCTGTACCTGGCTGTGATAGGTACCTCCGACACACATAAACGGCACTATCTGGCTGTAATAGTTACCTCAGACACCAGTAATGGCTGCACCTGGCTGTGATAGGTACCACAGACACATAGAAATAGCCGTCTCTGGCTGTGATAGGTACCTCAGATGCCCGGAAATGGTAGTATATGGCTGTAATATGTACCTTCGATACCTAGAAATGACTGTATTTGGCTGTGATAGGTACCTCAGACACCTTGAAATGGCTGTATCTGGCTGTGATAGGTACCTCCGACACCCATGAACGGCAATATCTGGCTGTAATAGGTACCTGAGACACCCAGAAATGGCTGTACTTGGCTATGACAGGTACCACAGACACATAGAAATAGTTGTCTCTGCCTGTGATAGGTACCTCAGATGCCCGGAAATGGCTGTATCTTGCTGTGATAGTACCGCTGAGAGCAAACAATTTATGGCTGTATCTGGCTGAAGTATGTATCTCAGAAACCCAAAAATGATGAGGTAAGAACCTGAGATAGATATACATTTGTAAATGGATGTATCTGGCTTTGGTAAGTACATGCACCTCAGCAACCCAGACATTGTTGTATCTGGTCGAGGTAGGTACTAGTACATGCAAAACCTTGTCATGGCTGTATCTAGTTGTGACCAGTACTTAGTACTTCAGAAAGCAATATTGACTTTGCACAGCTGTGGTAGGTACCGCAGGACGCCAAACATTGGATGTAACCGGCATTGGTTAGTACCTCAGTAAGTCATAAAGGCTGTATCGGGCTGCTGTATGAACCTCAAAAGCTTTGTTAGGAGCCTAGAGTAGAGATTGTCTGGTAGTGAAAGGTACCTTGGAGAGATATGACAGTACCTAGTAGTGGTATGTACCACCAGAAACCCAGGAATACCTGAGTGTGGCTTTATCCGGATCTTAGATAGCCTGAAAAGGGCAGTTTTCCAGGAAACGAATGTACCTCATAGAGACTGAAATACTGAACCCAGTAACAGCAGGTGAACTTCATCAAGCCGAAAATATGTGTACAACACAAACAGTGGTGAGATACCTCAATACAGCCTTACATAGATTTTCTGGACATGGTAGGGTATTATAAATAGAGAAAACAATAGCATAATCTGACATTATTTTTAACACAATTTAACTTTTGAATATAGAAATACCAATTTTGGTGGTCATCTTGGATTTCCAGGTGCAACATATCAATGGTCAAGAGTTAATTAAAAGGTTTACATCAATAAAATTTCCTAATAAAAATGATACTTTTTGAATGAAAAACGAAATTTAATTTTTGTTGTTAAATTATTACCCCACCCACTTTACTACAAATTATGCTTATAATCTCACCATCACACCACAGTAAAGTAAAATTAGTATTGTATGATCTATATTATTATCAGTGAAACTTTTTAGAATAATCATTTGGCCAAAATTACAACAAGAATATTGAGTATAGTACTCAATATGTCACATTTTACCGATTTTTGGTCTTTTTTCGTCATAAAAGCATAATTTTTAAATATTTAATACAAAAACATCATGATTTGAGGTTGATATGTGTATTTTAACATGTTTCCTATCAAAACAACACCTTTTATATGATATAAGACAGGATTGGTACTTATATTATGTGTATTATGTCACAAAGGTGAAATTGTAAACAATGGCAGCCATCTTGGACGCCATCTTGGATTTCTCAGCGTTGTGAAAGCAGATTTTTTTAAGAAATGGATTTTTGTAAAAAGAACAGTATCTGCTTTCTATTCATGCCTATTATAGATTTGGACAAGGATTGTAAATAAACGGCCCTCCGCTTTTTGACTAAAAGCAATATTTAGATTTTGCTAATAATTGAGAAAATTTACCCCTGCCACTACGGAAAACAACACATTGTCCACAAAAAGTGCGAAAAAATACAAAATTAAATGCAAACATGACAATCAATAGGCACCATAGTATCAAAAATTATCAAGAAGATAAAAGAATTAGTGTTTGCAAATATCTTCATTGTTTTCACCTCAGGGGTAGATTTACCCCACCCACTTTATGCACGGCTGAGAGCATAAAGGTACACAAAGTTGTGCATTTTAGACATTCATTTTCCTAAGCATATAATTATCTAAAGAATAAAACCATTTAGACATATTTTGTGTACTGAAAAATGCACTTTTAAATAGTTGACAGGACAAAAAGAAGAAAAATGCACTAAAAAACGCTATATTTTGACCATAAATGTGCCTGAATTTTTTCCGAAATGACAAAAAAATCGTTAAAAAACAGTTTTAAACACCAGTTTGTTCCGTTTTCCAGCTTAAAAGTACATTTTAGAACATATTTGTCAAAAACTGTACAGTACGGGTCCATATAATAACACAGAATCATTTTCGCAGAAAAACGGCGGCCATCTTGGACGCCATCTTGGATGCAGAGCGGTTGTGAAAGAGAAAATTTGTAAAAAATGAATTTTCTTAATGTTCGGTCATATGACCAACTGTGGTGCAAGTTTAATCGATGGGCTCAAATTTTGAATAAATCGCCCTCAGCTCTTAGGCTAGTACGAGAGTCGATTCCATGGTACAATGCATGAATAATATGAATTAAAGACAATGTTCCTTGATTCCAAGTACTCAAATATTGTGTAATTAGTTGAATACCTGATTATTTAACGGATTCAACTTTCAACATCTTCGCCCGACGACCGGGAAATAAACAACTCCAATCTACCCAAAGTAAAATTTGTAGCAAAAAGTATTTGTTAGATACACCTTATTCTTGAAAAACTTTTCAAGACCCAATACTTCACTGGATAAAGAGAACTCGAATTAAAAACATGGTTATGCGGATGGAATACCTCGTAGGCTAGTGGCCAAACCTCAAAAAGGTGCTTAGAAATGGGAGTAACCCCTCCCCATGGTAGAACATTTCACAACCTGGTTTTTATTGAAGGCTGAGGCCTTGGGCGTTGGAAAATGATGGTTGTGAATCTGGGATCAATGTAGGTCATTTTGAAAATCGACGTTTTATGTGTGTTTTTTAGTATTTTGAGAGGCAATTTTACGACGTATTTTGTCTATGTACAGAACAAGGCAGGTACGATTTAGCCAAGGAAAAGCAAACCACAGTCGTTTTTTTGTAGGATCATATTACATTATGGATGGCTTATAACATCTAAAAAATTCAGCTCTTTAATAGCTTGAGAAATCATACTTTTGGTGTAAAAACATAAAAAAAAATAAACGAAAAGTGCGAATTTTAGGAATTGGTGCACCACAATTTCATATATCAATCTATTCGAAATAAAATCACTTGGGTGGGGAGGTAGTAGTCTGTAGTTTAATATATCAAAAATCTATTGACCAGCTATTACTCAAATTGCGATAATTTTGGGTTAAATTGTTAAAAAAGCATAAACGAAATGTGCGAATTTTAGGAATCGGTGCACCACAATTTCATATATCAATCTATTCGAAATAAAATCACTTGAGTGTGGAGGTAGTAACCTGTAGTTTAATATATCAAAAATCTATTGACCAGCTATTACTCAAAATGCGATAATTTTGGGTTTAAATTGTTAAAATCATAAACGAAAAGTGCGAATTTTTGGAATCGGTGCACGACCATTCCATATACCAATCTATTCGAAATACAATCACTTTAATGGGGAGGTAGTAACCTGTAGTTTAATATATCAAAAATCTATTGACCAGCTATTACTCAAAATGCGATAATTTTGGGGTGAAATTGTTAAAATTATAAACAAAAAGTGCGAACTTTTGGAATCGGTCGACTACAATGTCATCTTTCATTTTATTTGATAGTAAATGACAGCGATATGTAGGTATGAAGGTAAGGTTTAATACGTCGAGGTTCTACTTGCTGGAATTTGTGTAAAACTCGCTAAATTTGGGTCAAAGTTCACAAAAATAAGCGAAAAATGCATTTTTTTGGAATCGGTGGATAGCAGTGTCATTTATGATGTAATTTGAAACCAAATCACTTCAAAGAGCACATAATAATATGTAGTTTAAAAATATCTTAAGCCTAGGTACTCTGCAAAATTATGTATTTTGAGGTAAAATATTACGAAATAAGAACCAAAATTGTGAATTTTGAGAATTGGTAGATTTCAATCTCATTAATGATTTTATGTGATGTTGAACAACTGTGACATGTTTGTAATTACATGCAGTTTAAGAGATCAGAAATGTAGTATTCGACTACTGTTTTAATTGAGATATTTGGGATAAAAAAATACAAAAATAAGCTAAGAATGTGAAAATTCGGAATCAGTTGAATACAGTGTCATTGATGATCTGATTTGATAAAATCCACTACAAAATGTGCTAAGTAATATGTTATTTAAGATTTCAAAACTGTTGTCCCATTCTATCGTTCAATATTAGGGTACAGCATCATTCGGTGTAAGCTTCAACCTTATTTATAGTGACATACGAAATATGCCTACATAGTAGACATGTTACGATCTGGTGGAATATTTGGGAGAGGTACTACCTACAGCCGGGTGAGGGTCGTCTGTGGTATTCACCAAACAGTGAAAACCAGTCCATTGAAATCAGGTGTACTATATGGTGTTGACAAAGCGGACTACCATTGAAGCTGTGACTGGTTCATAATGGTTCAAGCTCTTTGACACGCCATCCCTACTTCGAATTAACCCAAACAACGCATACAGGTTACATATTCATACAATTATAAAAATAACAATTTGGTCAATGTTACATGAAGGAGTTCTGTGTTCGAGAATACCATGCATACGCTCCATGACCTGGGCCATGCTCGTTCAAAAACGACCTTGGTAGTTTGAGTACTTTTCTACAATGGATGAGTCAACAATTATACATTGACTTCACTGATAGGTCATGCTATGGTGTAACGAAAACGAGGGATCACCAAATCTGAGTATCGCTATTGATGCAGGAAAATTGATGTATGATTGGTTAATTAAATTATACAGTAAGAACATAATTATAGTAAGCTTACTTTATGTTTTATAACCATAGTAACATTATTGTTGGTCACGCGGTTTTTGTAAATATTGTTTATATATGGAAAAATATAGTATGACTTGGAAGGTAGGAGGAAGCGTACTTGACCATCATACGAATGGGTATGCAGATGTCATAATGACAACATTAGATGTCACTGGAACAGAAGGTTTAGAGCTTTACTGCTAGCAATAATACAGGTCAGTCAGGATCACCGAGCAACACCGACACTGTGGGCTTTGAATATACGTTTGTAATTATATCTTGTATGATGTCCGTCATTGCACTGCTCTTGTAATCGACTTTACGGAAAAGGACAGTTATGAAGCTCTCAATTGGCCATCCCACTCTCCCGATTATGCTTGTTAACCGTATGAACACGGCTGATATAAGTTCAGCATACATAATTTACCCAGCGATTTCAGCCACGAAGTGTCTAACAAACTAAAATAGTTCATTAGAATCATGATATGAAGATGTTGGCGAGGAACATGTCGCATACCCGATACTATGTTAAATATTGTAAGTTTTAATCAATATTGATTGTTCTTAATCTACTAAAACACCAATGTTTTCTATTGGCGCCGTATTCAAGGGTAACACATGAAAACATAAAACAATTTAACACCATAACCCCAGCTGAATCATAACACATGATATCAAGCTATAATATACGGAACAAAACAGGACAGAACGAAACAAAGCCGAACCGAATCAAATTAAACAGAACATATCGTGTAGATTGAGACACTCGTTCGATTGTAAAATATTATTTTAAAACAGCTTGTCAACAAATATAATTTATATCCATACATGTATGCAATATGGCAGGGTACAATTACGGGGTAATGGTGTTGTGACCAACAACTAGTTTCAATAGCATTGCTCTGGACAAACGTTGAGTTGTACATGAATATGTAGGTATTTGTACAGACATAAGACATGCACATGATCTGATTTGGACCACCAGAAAAAGCGCTGGTTATAAGAGCATTAAACCTTGTGGCTATTTCCAACCTGTCTGTCTTACTGAGCAGCTATGCGTGTTATTTAAACCCGCAGTAGTGAAGAAATAACGAGTGTTAATCTCAATTTCCAATCATTCAAAAAGATGCACTCTCGATGAAACTAAATGAGCTTCGGGAACAGGATGCTCTGGACTTGGGGAAGCTTCTTGGGAGTTATGAGAAATCTACATTTGCATTTACATCGCGAGTATGCCTACACCGGGAAATTTCAATGAATGCATTATTTTTTCATTCAACATCGCCGATGAGGATTTCTTCAGTGGGACCTAGTCTCCAGTCGTATCCATTAATTAATATATCGTACAATGTAGATAATAATAAGGTTCGATTAAAGTGTTGCAGTCTATAAAAAGTCTTGGTGCGTACCTTTAGTGACATTTGATATTTATAGATGTATTGGCCTAAACGGCATTGGAATTCACAAGAACATATTTCATGTACATGTACGTTTTTAGTGTTGAGCATCCGATAGGACATGATGGTTGTAACAATAGGCGATTTGATATCCTTTATCGCTAGGAAGATTAATCTGCTAATGAAAACACATAGGAACATTTCTGGGATATTCAAATGTTGAGGTAATATTTCAGCTCAACAGGGCACCAATTGTTCATGATGAGCTTATTTGATTGGCTTTCCTCTGTCGTATACTAGTACATGTATCTTATATTTTGTACGGCTTAACCTCAAAACATTAAATTGTATACAATTTCAAATTCACTTAGTTCAAGATATCTTTAACTGAAGTTACTTTGTTCCAATCAGATTAATAAACTATGAATGAATTAAATTTTGTATTCTGCTGATTCCAAACATCCAGCTTTTCGGTTTAGAGGTTTGGGATAAAATATCTCAATTCCAACAATATCCAGACGCTACATGTTATGTTTCACACTGGACTTTATACATACACGACACGATTGTTCAATATCAAATAAAATCATAAATGACATTGTCGTCTACTAATTCTCAAAATTCACGATTTTGTTCATTTTTCGTGATGTTTTACCTCAAAATATCTCATTTTCCGTGTACCCATGCTTAAGATATTCTAACAGCCTAAACTATATATTATTATGTACTCATTGGGGTGATTTTGTTTCAAATTACTTCATAAATGACTCTGCAATCCACCGATTCCAAAAAATCGCATTTTTGCTCATTTTTGCCCCAAATTTAGCGAGTTTGCACATAAATTCGGCAAGTAGGACCTCGACGAATTCACCCTGACCTTCATACCCATAATTCGCTGTGATAACCTTTCAAATGAAATGAAAGATGACATTGTAGTCGATCGATTCCCAAAATTCGCACTTTTGATTATAATTTTAACAATTTCACCCCAAAATTATCGCATTTTGAGTAATAGCTGGTCAATAGATTTTTGATATATTAAACTACAGGATACTACCTCCACACTCAAGTGATTATATTTCGAATAGATTGATATATGGAATTGTCGTGCACCGATTCCAAAAATTCGCACTTTTCGTTTATAAATTTAACAATTTAAACCCAAAATTATCGCATTTTGAGTAATAGTTGGTTAATAGAATTTCGATATATTAAACTACAGGTTACTACCTCCACACTCAAGTGATTTTATTTCGAATAGATTGATCTATGAAATTGGGGTGCACCGATTCCTAAAATTCGCACATTTCGTTTATGTTTTTATGACAATTTAACCCAAAATTATCGCAATTTGAGTAATAGCTGGTCAATAGATTTTTGATATATTAAACTGCAGATTACTACCTCCCCACCCAAGTAATTTTATTTCGAATAGATTGATATATGAAATTGTGGTGCACCGATTCTTAAAATTCGCACTTTTCGTTTATATTTTTTTATGTTTTTACCCCAAAAGTATGATTTCTCATACTATTAAAGAGATGATTTTTTTAGATGTTATAAGCCATCCATAATGCAATATGATCCTACAACAATAACGAGTGTGGTTTGCTTTTCCTGGGCTAAATCGTACCTGCCTTGTTCTGTACATAGACAAAATACGTCATAAAATTGCCTCTCAAAATACTAAAAAACACACATAAAACGTCGCTTTTCATAATGACCTACATTGATCCCAGATTCACAACCATCGTTTTCCAACGCACAATATCTCCCGCTTCAATAAAAAACAGGTTGTGAAATGTTCTACCATGGGGAGGGGTTCCGACCAAAAATCACCCCTCGGCCACTAGCCTATCGTGATTGCTGTATGTGTTTGTATGATAGACATAGTACCTCGTGATTGCTGTATATGTTTTTATGTAAGACATGGTACCTCGTGATTGCTGTACGTGTGTGTATGATAGACATGGTACCTCGTGATTGTTGTACGTGTTTGTATGTAAGACATGGTACCTCGTGATTGCTATATGTGTGTGTATGATAGACATGGTACCTCGTGATTGCTATATGTGTGTGTATGTAAGACATGGTACCTCGTGATTGCTATATGTGTTTGTATGATAGACATGGTACCTCGTGATTGCTATATGTGTGTGTATGTAAGACATGGTACCTCGTGATTGCTGTATATGTTTGTATGTTAGACATGGTACCTCGTGATTGCTATATGTGTTTGTATGTTAGACATGGTACCTCGTGATTGCTATATGTGTTTGTATGTTAGACATGGTACCTCGTGATTGCTGTATGTGTTTGTATGTGAGACACGGTACCTCGTGATTGATGTATGAGTTTGTATGTTAGACATGGTACCTCGTGATTGCTGTATATGTGTGTGTATGTTAGACATGGTACCTCGTGATTGCTGTTTATGTTTGTATGTTAGACATGATACCTCGTGATTGCTGTTTATGTTTGTATGTTAGACATGATACCTCGTGATTGCTGTATATGTTTGTATGTTATACATAGTACCTCGTGATTGATTTATGTGTCTGTATGTTAGACATGGTACCTCGTGATTTATGTATGTGTCTGTATGTTAGACATGGTACCTCGTGATAGCAATGTGTGCTTGTTTGTTAGACACGATACCTCTCGATTGATGTATGTGTTTGTATGTAAGACATAGTACCTCGTGATTGCTGTATATGTTTTTATGTAAGACATGGTACCTCGTGATTGTTGTAAGTGTGCGTATGTAAGACATGGTACCTCGTGATTGCTGTATGTGTTTGTATGTAAGACATGGTACCTCGTGATTGCTGTATGTGATTGTATGTGAGACATGGTACCTCGTGATTGCTGTCTGTTATTGTATGTAAGACATGGCACCTCGGGATTGCTGTATGTGTTTGTATGTAAGACATGGTACCTCGCGATTGCTGTATGTGTGTGTATGTAAGACATGGTACCTCGTGATTGCTGTATGTGTTTGTATGATAGACACGGTACCTCGTGATTGCTGAATGTGTTTGTATAATAGACATGGTACCTCGTGATTGCTGTATGTGTTTGTAAGATAGACATGGTTCCTCGTGATTGCTATATTTGTTTGTATGTTAGACATGGAACCTCGTGATTGCTCTATGTGTTTGTATGTTAGACATGGTTCCTTGTGATTGCTATATTTGTTTGTATGATACACATGGTTCCACGTGATTGCTGTATGTGTTTGTATGTCAGACATGGTACCTCGTCATTGCTGTATGTGTTTGTATGTTAGACATGGTACTTCGTGATTGATGTGTTTCTATGTTAGACATGGTACCTCGTGATTGCTGTAAGTGTGTGTATGTAAGACATAGTGCCTCGTGATTGCTGTATGTGTTTGTATGTAAGACATGGTACCTCATGATTGCTGTATGTGATTATATGTTGGACATGGTACATCGTGATTGCTGTATGTGTGTGTATGTTAGACATGGTACCTCGTGATTACTGTATGTGTTTGTATGTAAGACATAGTACTTCGTGATTACTGTATGTGTTTGTATGTAAGACATGGTACCTCGTGATTGCTGTATGTGTTTGTATGTAAGACATAATGTCTCGTGATTGCTATATGTGTTTGTATGTTACACATGGTACCTCGTGATTACTGTATGTGTCTGTATGTAAGACATGGGACCTCATGATTACTGTATGTGTTTGTATGTAAGACATGGTACCTCGTATTTGCTGTTTGTGTCTGTTTGTTAGACATGGTCCCTCGTGATTGCTGTATGTCTTTGTATGTTAGACATGGTATCTCGTGATTACTGTATGTGTTAGTATGATAGACATGGTACTTCGTTATTGCTGTATGTGTTTGTATGTTAGACATGGTACCTCGTGATTCATGTATGTGTCTGTATGTTAGACACGGTACCCCGTGATTGATGTATGTGTTTGTATATTAGACACGGTACCTCGAGATTGCTGTATGTGTTTGTATGTTAGACACGGTACATCGTGATTGCTGTATGTGTTTGTATGAAAGACACGGTACCTCGTGATTGATGTATGTGTTTGTATGTTAGACATGGTACCTCGTGATTACTGTATATGTTTGTATGTTAGACATGGTACCTCGTGATTGATGTATGTGTTTGTATGTTAGACAAGGTACCTCGTGATTACTGTATTTGTTTGTATGTTAGACATGGTACCTCGTGATTACTGTAAATGTTTGTATGTTAGACACGGTACCTCGTGATTGCTGTATGTGTTTGTATGTTAATCATCTTACCTCGTGATTGCTGTTTATGTTTGTATGATAGACATGGTACCTTGTGATTGATGTATGTGTTTGTATGTTAGACATGTTACCCCGTGATTGATGTATGTGTTTGTATGTTTGACACGGTACCTCGTGATTGCTATATGTGTTTGTATGTTAGATATGGTACCTCGTGATTGCTGTATGTGTTTGTATGTCAGACATGGTACCTCGTGATTGCTGTATGTGTTTGTATGTTAGACATGTTATCCCGTGATTGATGTATGTGTTTGTATGTTAGACACGGTACCTCGTGATTCCTGTATATCTTTGCATGTTAGACATGGTATCTCGTGATTACTGTATGTGTTTGCATGTTAGACACGGTTCCTCGTGATTGCTGTATGTGTTTGTATGTTAGACATGGTACCTCCTGATTGCTGTATGTGTTTGTATGTTAGACATAGTACCTCGTGATTGATGTATGTGTGTGTATGTTAGACACGGTACCTCGTGATTGCTGTATGTGTTTGTATGTCAGACATGGTACCTTGTGATTGCTGTATGTGTTTGTATGTTAGACATGGTACCTCGTGATAGATGTATGTGTTTGTATGTTAGACATCGTACCTCTTGATTGCTGTATGTGTTTGTATGATAGACATAGTACCTCGTGATTGCTGTATGTGTTTGTATGTTAGACACGGTACCTCTTGATTGCTGTATGTGTTTGTATGTTAGACATGGTACCTCGTGATTGCTATATGTGTTTGTATGTTAGACATGGTACCTCGTGATTGCTGTATGTGTTTGTATGTTAGACATAGTACCTCGTGATTGCTGTATGTGTTTATATGTTAGACATAGTACCTCGTGACTGCTGTATGTGTTTGTATGATAGACATGGTACCTCGTGATTGCTATATGTGTTTGTATAATGGACATGATACCTCGTGATTGCTGTTAGTGATTGTATGTTAGACATGGTACCTTGTGATTGCTGTATGTGTTTGTATGTTAGACATGGTACCTCGTGATTGCTGTATGTGTTTGTATGTTAGACATGGTATCTCGTGATTGATGTACGTGTGTGTATGTTAGACATAGTACCTCGTGATTAATGTATGTGTTTGTATGTTAGACATGGTCCCTCGTGATTGCTGTATATGTTTGTATGTTAGACATGGTACCTCGTGATTGCTGTATGTTCTGTATGTTAGACATGGTACCTCATGATTGCTGTATATGTTTGTATGTTAGACACGGTACCTCGTGATTGCTGTATGTGTTTGTATGTTAGACATGTTACTTCGTGATTGCTTTATATGTTTGTATGTTAGACATGGTAACTCGTGATTGCTGTATATGTTTGTATGTTAGACATGGTACCTCGTGATTGATGTATGTGTTTGTATGTTAGACATGATACCTCGTGATTGCTGTACAGGCCTTTCCCCAGGATTTTTTTAAGGCGCTGGGGTAATATAGCGCGGACGTTTGTGGGGTGGGATACGGGAGGGGTGTCCCCTCCCGAATTCGATTTTTTTTTAAAAACTCAAGCCGAAATGGTGCAGTTTTAAGTATATGATGTGCAATACAACAACAATTTTTGTTACTTATATTTTACTTTTTCTTAATATATAATATCATATTAAACAACATAATCTAAATCATAGGTCGTTGACAACAGCAACATCTGTCTTGAACGGTTAAGGTCTTCCAGTAAAAGCTGCAGGGTCAAGACAATAAACGTTTCTGCACATTCATTTTCACCTTTTAATGAACATTGTTCAGCAGATACTTTAGTTGTTGTCTTGTTCTTTACCTGAAATTACAAAAGATAAAAAGTTATTTAGTAATTGACAACATCATGGTTAAATAATGCTTCTCTAAGAGTCTGAGGTTACCAGCTTTGTCATTGTAACAAAGACTTGATCTAAGTATCAATGTAGCTGTGACAGAGCTTAGATTTCAAACCTGCTGATATGATGATTATTGGTTTGATTCCCAGTCACTGAAAATGCAGGGCTCGACACTAACACTGGTCCCCCTGGTCCGAGGCCATTGAAAATCAAGAAGGACCAGTGAAAATCTTGAAGGACCTATAACTGTTTTATTTACAAATTTTATTGCAAAAACCCCTACCATTCCCCGGCCTGCGAGAGACAGCTAATGGTAAAATCTCTGGTATTTCACCAGCCCCTGACAACTCAATATAGTCCCCGGGTTTTGGTTTGGAGAAATTCCCCGGCAATGCGGTGGAAGCAGAGGCTTTTTCCTCAGCTATCTACCACGAATCCCGGGGGTGGGGGGGGGGGGCGTGTATGCAACTTATTGGTGCATTAAGCAGTCAATTCCTTGTGGAAAGTTACGTTAACAAGGAAAACTGCTTAGTTGATTCGCTGCATATAACTGAAAATTTTGTAAGGACTAAAGGAGCTGCTTAAATCTGAATAAACTCATAAAAATTAGGTAATAATAACTATTAATTGACTATGTTAACTTACTCATGAATATTTATGACAAGGTTAGGTGTCTGGGAAGTTCACTCTTCATCTGCCAATATAGACACGGGTTGCAGGTTCATGGTTTTGTTCCAATTTGCTTCAAATGTCATGGTTCCAAATGACTTTCACCCCTGCTGTATCTTCTTAAAGAATCTCTATTTGTTACTATATTAGCCACATATAAAACATGACAACCCAAGCAGTCTTTACATGTCAGATACAGAGGCTGCATTTCATACCTGAAGTCAAAGAAATTAAAATCTCATTAATTAACATGCACCAAAAATATGTACGTTATGTACAGTAACAGCAGCTTCTGAGTTTTTTGTTTGACTCGAAACCAAGACTCTTTTATCCATGTTTAACCCAGGCCAAAGTACTCCTAAGACCATGCAATATTTATGGAAATCATTAATAAATGGTCTTCGATTTAATATTTTATATGTCAATATTTTACTAAAAGTTTTAGATGAAATGGATGCTCGCTCCCTTCAAAGAGCTTGGACAAGTTTAACACGTTACACGGTGGCCTTTCTACTGCTAATTGGTGTCAATTAACAAATAAACTTACCCAACTGTTATCTTTTCCCAATTATAATCCATAACTCGTTATAATCCAATCACTGATTGTCCGATAACTTGTCAAAACACCGACAATTAATCTTTAAACCCCCCTCTATGCAGGTGTCGCGAGTTAACACTGTGTGTACTGTGTACACTCACTATGTAGATAAACTGACTCTCTGAGAGGCACCATACGGGGATAAAATCATTCATTGACTCAAGCTGCTGGACTTTTAATTGAGGCACCGCGCGGGATATTTAGGCGCAGCGGGATGCTATATTTGCTTTTTTAAGCACCGCGGAACCGCGGCGGCTTATTGGGCTGGGGAAGGGCCTGCTGTATATGTTTGTATGTAAGACAGGGTACTTCGTGATTGCTGTATATGTTTGTATGTTAGACATGATACCTCGTGATTGATGTATGTGTTTGTATGTTAGACATGGTACATCGTGATTCATGTATGTGTTTGTATGTTAGACATGATACCCCGTGATTGCTGTATGTGTTTGTATGTTAGACACGGTACCTCGTGATTGATGTATGTGTTTGTATGTTAGACATGATACCTCGTGATTGATGTATGTGTCTGTATGTTAGACATGATACCTCGTGATTGCTGTATGTGTTTGTATGTTAGACATGATACCTCGTGATTGATGTATGTGTTTGTATGTTAGACATGGTACCTCGTGATTGCTGTATGTGTTTGTATGTTATACATGGTACCTCGTGATTGCTGTATGTGTTTGTATGTTAGACATGTCACCTCGTGATTGATGTATGTGTTTGTATTTTAGACATGGTACCTCGTGATTGCTGTATGTGTTTGTATGTTAGACATGGTACCTCGTGATTGATGTATGTGTTTGTATGTTAGACATGGTACCTCGTGATTGATGTATGTGTTTGTATGTTAGACATGGTACCTCGTGATTGCTGTATGTGTTTGTATGTTAGACATGGTATCTCTTGATTGCTGTATGTATTTGTATGTTAGACATGGTACCTCGTGATTGCTGTATGTGTTTGTATGTTAGACGTAGTACCTCGTGATTGATGTATGTGTTTGTATGTTAGACATGATACCTCGTGATTGATGTATGTGTTTGTATGTTTTCTGTACTCGACTTGTTAAGTTCAGTACTGTCTTGTAACGTTTAAACTCAAATATTGTAACATTATCTTTACCTGTAAAGTAGACACTACATACATTATAGCAGACCATACTAACAATAAGGTCTGTCGCTATATAGTATGTATTCATCGATTCTCATTCAAACGTAAACACACAATTAGAAACATCAGTTAAGACAATAAAAGAAAAGAAAAAGAGGAAAAATTATATCTTACACACAAAAAGTTGTAAAACACGTCCGGTCGACATAGTCTTTAGCTCCTGTATGCAAGCGATAAGGAACTAGGGTCAGATAAGTAAAAACAAGCAAGGTTTGTGCGCAGAGAGAATTCCGGTTTTTGGTATGTTGACGTACATAACATTCTCTGTGCATGACCAGTCAATGATGTTATATCAAGTCTAGTAGGTATATATGTTACACTGTTCGGCTTTAAGATACATTAAAAGACGTACAAGTACTACATGTCAACTACAATAGCAGCAACATTAAGACATCTACAATTGCTTCTTGCATAAAACGATGTAATGTACTCAAATTGCGATTTTTTCGTGGAATATAAGTGCGTAAGTTACTGTTTAGTTGTAGTTCTTGCCTTTTCATTTAGAAACACAATGCATATAGTAACAGTCAAACTGAACGTGTGTTTATATATCGACCTTTCAGCGACTTTTAAACTATAAGTGTGTGTGTATCAACCAATCAGTAAATTCTAGAGCCGGAATTGTGTCTGTATCAACCAATCAGTGAGCTCTATACTAAGAGGTGTGTCTGTATCAACCAATCAGTGAGCTCTATACTTTGAGGTGTGTGTCTGTATCAACTAATCAATGAGCTTTATACTTAGAGGTGTGTGTCTGTATCAACCAATCAGTGAGCTCTATACTTAGAGGTGTGTGTCTGTATCAACCAATCAATGAGCTCTATACTTAGAGGTGTGTGTCTGTATCAACCAATCAGTGAGCTCTATACTTAGAGTTGTGTCTGTATCAACCAATCAGTGAGTTCTAAACTGAGATGTGTGTCTGTATCAACCAATCAGTGAGCGCTAGAGATGGCGATGTGTCAGTATCAACCAATCAGTGAGTGCTAGAGATGGCGGTGTGTCAGTATCAACCAATCAGTGAGCGCTAGAGATGGTGGTGTGTCAGTATCAACCAATCAGTGAGTGCTAGAGATGGCGTTGTGTCAGTATCAACCAATCAGCGAGTGCTAGAGATGGCGGTGTGTCAGTATCAACCAATAAGTGAGTGCTAGAGATTGCGGTGTGTCAGTATCAACCAATCAGTGAGCGCTAGAGATGGCGGTGTGTCTGTATCAACTATTCAGTGAGTTCGAGAGCTGGCGGTGTGTCTGTATCAACCATTTAGTGGATTCTAGAGCTGAAGGTGTGTGTGTATTGACCTATCAGTGCATTTGAAGGCTAAAGATGTGTCTATATCAGCCAATCAGTGAGCTCTAGAGCTGGAGGTGTGCCTGCATCAACTAATCAGGGATTTCTAGAACTAGAGGCGTGTCTATATCAACCAATCAGTGAGCTACAGAGCTAGATGTGTGCCTGTATCAACCAACCAGTGAGTTCTAGAGCTGGAGGTGTGTCTGTATTGACAAATCAATGTGCTATAGAACTGTAGATATACCTGTTTTCCTTATAACGGCTCAACACATCAATGTGTTTTGGGTTTTTTTACACGATCAACACGTATATCTCTAACCCTAACCATCAAGTGATAACCCTAACTTATAAATAACACTAAATGTCCTGTAACAACACTGCATGATCGACTGGTTGCTTATCTATAGTGTAGATTGTAAGGCTGTATGATCGACTGGTTGCTTATCTATAGTGTAGATTGTAAGGCTGCATGATCGACTGGTTGCTTATCTATAGTGTAGATTGTAAGGCTGTATGATCGACTGGTTGCTTATCTATAGTGTAGATTGTAAGGCTGCATGACCGACTGGTTGCTTATCTATAGTGTAGATTGTAAGGCTGTATGATCGACTGGTTGCTTATCTATAGTGTAGATTGTAAGGCTGCATGATCGACTGGTTGCTTATCTACAGTGTAGATTGTAAGGCTGTATGATCGACTGGTTGCTTATCTATAGTGTAGATTGTAAGGCTGTATGATCGACTGGTTGCTTATCTACAGTGTAGATTGTAAGGCTGTATGATCGACTGGTTGCTTATCTACAGTGTAGATTGTAAGGCTGTATGATCGACTGGTTGCTTATCTATAGTGTAGATTGTAAGGCTGTATGATCGACTGGTTGCTTATCTATAGTGTAGATTGTAAGGCTGCATGACCGACTGGTTGCTTATCTACAGTGTAGATTGTAAGGCTGTATGATCGACTGGTTGCTTATCTATAGTGTAGATTGTAAGGCTGCATGATCGACTGGTTGCTTATCTATAGTGTAGATTGTAAGGCTGCATGATCGACTGGTTGCTTATCTATAGTGTAGATTGTAAGGCTGCATGATCGACTGGTTGCTTATCTATAGTGTAGATTGTAAGGCTGCATGATCGACTGGTTGCTTATCTATAGTGTAGATTGTAAGGCTGTATGATCGACTGGTTGCTTATCTATAGTGTAGATTGTAAGGCTGTATGTACAGTATTTTAAAAGTAAGTGTGGACAAGATTGCACAAAGAATCATCTTTAATACGATTAACTTCTATTTCAATTTGTAAACAACGGCTAGCTTTATCAACAGCGGATTATATTAGGAAGTAAACGGCCTCATGGTTCATTATGGTGGAATGATACTGTAAAATCATTAATTTTCGTGGGGGATTAAATTTAGAGGATTTCGTGGTTCACCTGCTACCACGAATTCAAATCCTATGGAATAATAATTTTGTCCCTTGTAATTATCACTTGAAATCTAAATACACGAATTAACATCCCATGGAAATTGTCTTTTTTACCAAAACCACGAAATTTCGTCCCATCGAAATTAAATGATTTTACAGTATTTTGCAATTGTTTGACATAAGACTATATATTAGTAATAGCACTTAGATAAATCCCCCTATTTTCGTGGAAAGAACAAATCGTAATATCCCTAAAGTCCACACATAATCGCACAATTTACTTTATCAGTTTAATTGTACGAAATGCTTTTCTATGAAAGACTCAAGGACAATACATGCACTAGCTTAAACTTATTATCTTATGGCTAACAAGACCGTATGTATGCTGTGCTTGTAAGATGTTCCTGAACCTAATGACATCATTTACTATAAGATTATACATCGTGAGGCACAATTCAGACAACATCGTCTACCTTGCAAAAATCATATTAAATATGGAGTAAATGTCCTCTATTGAAACCAAACAAAGCAGTGGCCCTAAAATGTCGATCATTATTGTTTGATTTATTTTTGTACCACATTTCGGCCATGACATTGAACAATGAGACTAAGTCTATAATCATTGTGCTAGTTTCGTCATCGATTGTGTGAATATTGATGAAATCTTCTACAGCTCACATCGATACAGACACACCTCCAGCTACAGAGCTCACTGATTGGTCGATACAGACACACCTCCAGCTACAGAGCTCACTGATTGGATGATACAGACACGCCTCCAGCTCCAGAGCTCACTGATTGGATGATACAGACACACCTCCAGCTACAGAGCTCACTGATTGGATGATACAGACACACCTCTAGCTCCAGAGCTCACTGATTGGTCGATACAGACACACCTCCAGCTACAGAGCTCACTGATTGGATGATACAGACACACCTCTAGCTCCAGAGCTCACTGATTGGTCGATACAGACACACCTCCAGCTACAGAGCTCACTGATTGGATGATACAGACACGCCTCCAGCAATACAACTCACTGATTGGTTGATACAGACACACCTCCAGCTATAGAGCTCATTAATTGGTCAATACAGACACACCTCCAGCTACAGAGATCACTGATTGGTCGAAACAGACACACCTCCAGCTACAGAGCTCACAGATTGGTCAATACAGACACACCTCAAGCTCCAGAGCTCATTGATTGGTTGATACAGACACACCTCCAGCTATAGAGCTCATTAATTGGTCAATACAGATACACCTCTAGCTAGAGAGCTCATTGATTGGTCAATACAGAACCTCCTCCAGCTATAGAGCTCACTGATTGGTCAATACAGACATACCTTCAGCTCTAGAGCTCATTGATTGGTCAATACAGACACATCTCTAGCTAGAGAGCTCACTGATTGGTCAGTACAGACACTCCTCAAGCTCTAGAGCTCATTGATTGGTCAATACAGACACACCTCTAGCTTAAGAGCTCATTGATTTGTCAATACAGACACACCTCTAGCTTAAGAGCTCACTGATGGTCGTTTCAGACAAATCTCTAGCTTCAGAGCTCACTGATTGGTCAATACAGACACACCTCTAGCTTGAAAGCTCACTGATTGTTCGACATACGTCTAGCTCCAGGGCTGGTATTTATAAAGCATCCTAGTTGAAAACTTAAACTTTTCTTGAAATATTGAATTTACTGAAGTTTCTCTGTTAAAAGAGGCAACCAAACTTATTGACTGTATACAACATTATTAAGCATTGTGTTAAGAGCTACCATGATCACTAAGCAGACCTTGATATTTTTCTCTTTGAAGGAAATATGTGCATTATAAGTTTTGAACTTAAGTCAAAATATTTAAGTTTTCCAATAAGATATATTGTTCTCTGCGTTACACCGTATAGCCGAGAACCACTGTCTCAACACGGGCGTGGCCAAAACTGGTTTTGGTCAAGTTTTGTGGGTAAAAAAGGTGATGTAAATCACCGGAGCGGTTACTTCTAGCGAGCTATTCGTTCGCGTTACATCTCCAATTTTCACGTGGCAATGGATGAAGCCCAGGGCACCGTTTTATCAACGTACTTACGGAAATCGTAAACTTACGCTCAAATTTAAATTCCTTAAAACGCTTTTTAATCTACAAATGGGGAAAATTTATTGTTTGAAATATTGAACTAATTCAATTATCTGTGGGCGTTTCATATCGCTTAACCAGAATTTGTAGCAGTTAACTAATTACACAGAAATCAAATTTGGTCGTAAGTTTATAATTACCGTAAATGCTTTGATAAAACAGTACCCTGGTGCACCCAACATGGAGGAATATATCAACGATACGGTACAGTCGTCACTGAACGCGCATAAAGAAGATATGCTCAAAGAAATCGGCATGATGTTTTCAAAGATAAGTGACTCTAATAATTCAAGTCAATTGACAAAAATAAGCCACATGATGGCAGTTGATACTCATAAATTTAAACGCAAAAGTAATGAAGAACAACATAAGTTCAACCAAAAACTTCACATTAAATTAGGGGAAGCTGAACAACTAACGGGCGACACTACCAAGTGTCAGGCTAAGATAGAAGAAGGTATTAATGTTTGTCGTTTTTTCTAAACAGCAATTCGTTAAGTAATATGCCAAAATGAATTAAAAATGCTAAGCAAAAACATTACATGTATTTTATTTTGTATATACATGTATATCATAACAGTATCGATACTTCATGAAAACATTTTATGTATATTTTAAAATGTAACGTGAAAGGTATGTATGCTTTCACGACTTATTTCATTGTTTGCATTTAACGGGTTTGAAACACGTGCGCCCGAATGAGCGGATTTCGTTGTTCAAACAAGTTTGACGATAGCGTTACGAAAGCACGTGCACAAAATTTAGTGATAATACGGTTGTGTTGTAAAGGTGTAGGCAGTGTTTTTTGTGAAACACAGCTTACTAAATGACATTGAGCGAGTGCAAAAGTCGTTTTGTATAGGATAGAAAATGACTATAGCAGTAAATATGCACACATGCCTTATTTATACAAGGTTTTTAGTGTTCAAGTATGTGCGAAGTTTAATGGTACTGTATAGTGCGTTAGCGACTAAGCTGGACCCCCATAAACCTTAAATATCTTAAAAAGTACAATACCGATTAGAACAAAAATGGGTATGTCTTCGTAAAACAACCTTACCAACTCTCATAAAATAAAATAGAATTTTCAGTCCACAGAAAAGTGTACTTTGCATAGAAGCCTAATGCAAAATTTTAAGTCTAAAACAGGGTAAATACGTATGGGTGATAAAAGTGACCGAAACAGCAAAGGTCAACAATTTGGTCCAGTATAACTGTACATTAAGTCACGCACCAGTGACTGTTGAAAGTGTATAATGAGGCCCATACGTGAACATTTATCTTAGTTTGTATAACTGACGCAACTTTGAAGAAATATTTGCAAGAAAAACTAAAAAATTTTTGTTTGTACAAATGATCATTACAATCAGAAGATGGGCCTCAACTATATACACATTGATGACCAGACAAATGTTGGTCAAAGTTATGCAATTATCCCGTTATAGTTGTTACATGATTCAATAGCATTATTCTAACTAGTTGATCGTAATAGCTTATTTTACTCCCTGCCTATTTGTTGATTAAAACGCCAAAAATAATACATTAGACCCAATGGGGAAAACATTAATTAGACAATAAAATAATCAGAAATTTAAACACAGAGTTGGTAAAGGTAATTTAGTGAACTATGCCAAATTTCAATACACATGCATCATTACTTTTAAAGATATTTAAGGTTTATGGGGGTCCAGCTTAGTCGCTAACGCACTATACTATAAACACCGATAAATGTACTTTATATTTACCGTTACAATATTTATACTGAAAATTTCATTGACAACATTAGTAGAGCTAATGCATTAAGGTACATGCCTTGTGTATGCATGCTTTTTTGTAATTTTGAACTATGGACCGGTGCAAATGATGCGTATGGTCGGTAAACAATGTGTTATACCAGTTGTAAGGAATGTTGAACGCTCTAACATATTAATTGAAAGTCCGGTTACTTATATTATGTTTTTTCAGCAATTGAATTAACAATTGTTATTTAAAATATTTTCAGCAAAAGAGATGGTCGTATATCGACAAAAACTCATAAAAATCGCAGATTCAAGTGAATTGAGGTGGCGAGTGGTCGGAGAATACGAGTCAAATCCGTTGGCGGACGACTCCGACGACGAAAGAAAGATCTACAAGGCCGAAGCTCGAGCAAGTAAAAAGGTGAAGACCGAAAAAGCCAAAAGAGGAAAATCGGCTAGACCTGTCCCATACAAGAGACCACAGGGTAGAACTCAGAATCCCATAGCAGTACCGAGCACGTCACATATGCCAACTGTTAAACCAGGATCATGCTTTGCTTGTGGAAAATCGGGGCACTGGCGAAAAGAATGCCCAGAAGTAAAATCTTATAACAAGATAAGTATTGATACTTATATTTTAAGTAAGTCTCTTTGTTCAGAGATGGCTGCGGAAGAGCAGGACGGTAACACGTATAGACACGTGGTTTATAACATGTCTAAAGTAGCATGCACGAGTAAGTACGCTTCGCATAGCGATAAGGTACAGGGTAAAGCCAATGGTTGTTTGGAACCAGAACAATTAGTCTCGGAAAAGACACAAGGTAACACAATTGTTGTTTCTCCAGTAGGTAGGTTGAAGGAACATACCGAAAAATGGAATCAGGTAGCCGGAGATTTTATCTTAGATGTAATTAAAGGTGGATATAAAATTCCATTTAAAACATTTCCCAAAGAATCGATGATGAAAAACAATAAATCTTCACGGGATAGTCCAATTTTCGTTGAATCGGAAATTAAGGCATTGGTACAAAAAGGGATTGTTTCAGAAGTTACGAATAAATCTTTAGTAGTAAACCCATTGACCGTGGCATACAATAGGAAAGGCAAGCCCAGACTGGTCCTGGACTGTAGGCATATTAATTCACATATACATTTGTTTAAGGTAAAATTTGAAGACATTTAAGTTGCAGGAGAAATGTTTCTTCCCGGCTCATTTTGCGTTACATTCGATCTTAAAGGTGCTTATCATCACATTGATATTTGTAATGAGCATAAAACATTTTTAGGTTTTTGTTGGGTTATAGACGGAGTTCTTAAGTATTTCGTGTTTAACTCCCTACCGTTCGGTTAATCTTCAGCGGGACACATTTTTACTAAGGTTTTACGAGTCGTGGTTACATATATCAGATCATACGGTCATAAGGTTGTAATGTATTTAGACGATGGCATCGGTGGTCATAACTCATACGAGCAGGCTATAGTTTGTAAAAATGTCTTTGGTAGTGTAGATTTTGGGTTTTTATTAGCAGACGACAAGTGTTCTTGGGAGCCAATCAAAAAAGTAACATGGTTGGGGAACATTCTAGATTTTTATGCAAATAGGCTGTTTATTACAAACGAAAGAATAGATAGGTTAGAATCTTCTATCATTTCTGCAATCCAGCATGTAATATTGGATAAATTCTGTATGGTGCCAGTAAGAGTTTTAGCATCAATTGTTGGGCAAATTATTTCATTGCAGTTTGTTCTTGGTAATGTTGTTAGAATGAGAACCAGAAACTTGTACAAATGTATACTTGCAAGAGCTAGTTGGAACGCTCCAGTCAAAATTACTGATAGCGCATTACAGGAACTTAAGTATTGGAAATGTAACGTTCGAAACAAGAACAATGAAGGCAGACCGTTACGTCGTTCGGAAACATGCGAATATTCGCTGTATTGTGACGCCAGTGGTGACGGTTATGGTGGGTATTAAGTATACGAACTCATGCCAGATGTGGATGCAGACAACTTAAGTTCAAAGTATGTAGATGAAAGTCCCCCGGAAGTGGGCATGTTAGACATAGTGCTCCCGGAAGTGAGCCTCTCGTTTGACGAGAGAAAAGGTGGCAAAGATATGCTCCCGGAAGTGAGCTGTCATGATGCCAAGCGTTTGATGTACAATAGGGTGGATACAGAGTACGTGTATAGTACACTAGGCTCTGAGGTGATACCAATAATTAAAACAGGTAATAGAACATGTAGTTCTGGAGATGTTACAAATGAGGTAACTGGTACTTGGAGTACCGAAGAACGTTTACAAAGTTCTACTTGGAGAGAAACTGAGGCTGTAAGAAGGTTGATTAAGTCACATGCGAATGATTTGGTAGGAAAATCAATAAAGGTATACTCGGATAACAAAAACGTAAAATCCGTCATAACCAATGGTAGCAATAAACCAGTTTTACAATATTTGGCTACAGATATTAACGATTTGTGTAAACAACATGACATTGTTTTATGTCCAGAGTGGATCCCAAGAGCCGAAAACGAGCTCGCTGATCACTTGAGTAGATGTAAAGATAGTGATGATTGGTACATATCAAAACGTGTATTTATGTTTTTTAGTGAATTATGGGGTTGTCATACTATAGATCGTTTTGCATCAAATTATAACAGTAATTGTAGCCGATTCAATTCAAAATGGTGGGTGCCCTACACGGAAGGTATAAATGCTTTCGACCACTGTTGGCAGGGTGAAAATAACTGGTTAGTACCGCCCCCAGGCTTGTTGAGGATTGTTTGAACAAAATAAAAAAAAACGAACGCGCCACCTGTTCAATGGTGATACCTCAGTGGAAATCGGCACCTTTTTGGCCTCTTGTATGTAACGAATTCGGTCAATTTATGTCTTATATTGTTGACTACAGGGTTTTGCCGAAAACAGGTGCTGTATGTACTGGTAGAGGAAATAATGGAATTTTTGCATTTGATCCATTATCTTTTAATATGATAGCGTTAAGGATTTGTTTTGCACGTACAAACAAAGTGCTTCATTTACCTTAGACATAATGTAATTACAACAAGCGTAACTATATCCAGATACATGTATGTATATTATATATGCTAGGCATGTTATATTCTTATTATAAATTTTCAACAGGTATTGACTTAAAAGATACCATTCACGCAAGTTTGGCGAGATAAGGAATCGATATGAACAAACAAGATTCCTGCATTGACCATATGGCTAGTTACATTGTACAATCCAGAGCAGACACGACAGTGAAGAAGTACAGTGGGTATTTTAAAAGTTTCCAAAAGTTCTGTGAAAATAAATAATAATCAGCAAAACCAGCATCTCCAATGTGCGTGTCCTTGTATCTGACACATATTCTAGACGAAGGAAAATCCGTAAGCGTAGTGACGTCAGCGCTATATTCCATCAAATGGATGCATTCAATTCATGGTTTAGAAGATCCCACGGACAATTCAATCGTCAAACATCTTGTTGATGCTGCAAAAAGGTTGCGTTCTAAGCCCGTCATAAAGAAAGACGTTTTTGACTCCAGTATGTTAAAATCATTGTGTTCACTGTTTGAGCAAGATATGACTTTGGTAAATCTCAGAGATTTATCTATGATTTTATTATGTTATGCAGGTTTTCTTCGTTTCAGCGAGTTAAGTTCATTGAATTGTAATGATCTCACTTTCAACATAGATCATTTGATGATCAGGATTAAGAGTAGCAAAACAGATATATATAGGGAAGGGAAAGATGTTATTATAGCCAAAGGTTCTTCAAATGCTTGCCCATATATCATGGTGCAAAATTACATGCACTCCGCAGGTCTCTCCGTGGCATTAGAGCAGTACTTATTTTCGACCTATTCAAACATTAAGGGGAAAACGTATCTTGATTAAAACTAATAAACAGTTAAGCTATACACGAGCAAAAGAATGTATTGTTTCAAAGCTAAAATTGGTTGCTCCAAATTTAAAACTGGGAACGCATTCGTTGCGCGCAAGTGGAGCAACTTCTGCCGCAAACTGTGCGGGGGTTTCGGACAGATGTTTGAAACGGCACGGTCGTTGGAAAACCGACCAAGCCAAAGATGGTTACATAGTTGATTCAATGGCAAAGAAGCTTAATATAACCAAAAGTTTAGGTTTATAATTATAACATGACAGTGAAAATTGAATTTGGGATGCTCTTCTTCTATACTTTGTAACATTCTATAAATGCGTACTCGCCAACGCTAACTTAAACTGAGTTTGTAGTTTTGTGTCATGTATGGTGTTGAGACATATTGTTCTCTGCGTTACACCGTATAGCTGAGAACCACTGTCTCAACACGGGCGTGGCCAAAACTGGTTTTGGTCAAGTTTTGTGTGTATAAAAGGTGATGTAAATCACCGGAGCGGTTACTTCTAGCGAGCTATTCATTCGTGTTACATCTCCAATTTTCAAATTCAATTTTAAAAGACAAGTTGAAACATATAATTATATATATATTTTACTGCAAACTTATTTTTCCGCTTTATCAGAGGAGTTGATCTTAGAATCTAGATGTGTTCGACATCGAACAGAAATACATGAGTCAATGTATCGTGGTCTTATTTTTAAGATCGTTTTATTATAACGGTTGTTTTTTATTGAGGGTTATTAGTAACATGGCAAGTGAAATGTCAAGATGCATGTATGTTAAAATTATTGTCATTTGTATAATCATTATAACGTTATACTGTTAAAATCATATTACATTCGGCTGCGATAGAATGGAAACAGTTTCCAGAGTATTTTTCTTACAAAAGTTTATCTCTGGTTTTCACCTGATCCATTTTATCGCATGGTCATGCCGTATTGCATTTTATACTGAATATTATATGATAATGAACGTTTGAGTACTCATGTAAATTCATAGACCTTATGAATGTACTTTGTTGTAAATACATATTTGAACTATGCATTGTCACACGTAGCACGAATAAATGCGTACTCGCCAACGCTAACTTAAACTGAGTTTGTAGTTTTGTGTCATGTATGGTGTTGAGACGCTATATACATTCCGACCTAGAGCTCACTGGTTGGTCGAAATAGACACATCCCAGCTCTACAACTCACTGATTGGTCAATACAAACACACCTCCAGCTCTAGATCTCATTGGTTAGTCAATACAGACACACCTCCAGCTCTAGATATCATTGGTTGGTCGATATAGATACACCGCCAGCTCTAGAACTCGCTGACACATCTGCAAAACTACCACCGAGGGGAGTCATGTCAACTTTTGTGTATTTACATCGTAGTTTACAAATACTTTGAAACCATTCAAAAGATAAACATGTGTTAGATAAAGATTTTATTTTTAAAAAAGAAAAAAGTATAGCAAGCGGTTTATACATAAGCACATTGACGTAGCATAAATTCCAGTACATCAGATAGTTTATATCCTGATGAGCCGTTTTCCAGGAAAACTGGGCTTAGTGACAAAATTGTGAAAATGTCGATAATATATGGTTAGAAAGAGCAGATTCTTGTGAACAGTCAGTTCCGAATATTTTAACAAATTGTTTCAAACACTTACAAAGTTAAGACTTTTTAAACCAACCACTACCGCTTACTTTATGAGTGACGTCACGAACGACATTCTCTACGTTTTTGACGTAACGTCAACTGGCATTTTAAAGATCCAGTATCTGATACATTTTTTATATAAACTTTTTAAATTGTGGAACATTTTAGCATTATATTCTTATTTTTATAAACCGTGTCCAATGTATGAATGTTTGCTTACAGGGAAAAATAGCAAGTGTTCTGAACCACTAAGTTGAGATGAGTACTTTTTAGAAACCGGTGACCATAGCAACAACAAACTTAGTTTAATGCAAGTTTAAAGAAAACTTAAAGCTAATGGATAGTACTATACTATCCAATTACTTAAGATGAAATCAAAGGACACAAGTTTTTCTCAATTTAGACATATTTATCAATTCTATTGCCTAATTACAATACAATGTCATTAAGCCCGGTTGTTTTCATCGAGAACGGCTCATATATATGTCACATGAATTCTGTGAAAAAATATGGCTGATTTTGAATAAGAAGTAAAAACAAAAGAAATATTTTATGAAACAACAACAACAACAACATGTGTCTGATAATGTGTCTCTTCCCTTGATATAGTACAAATTGACAATAAGCTTTCTCAACTTCAGTTTGGTCTACATGATATGTTCAGATATTCATATGATAGGATCATAAGTTGCATTGTGTTCTAATTTCCTGGATACAGAAGTATCAGAAGCATATAAAATACAGTTTCACTTGAAACAAGATTCCATAATGATTCAGAATAAAACATAGAAAATAAAATATTGTCAGGAATTGAAAAACAGTTGGACAATTTTCAAAGTTTATATTCTACCACTTTTTACAGATAAACACTGTGTATTGGTTATGTGCAGTCATATTTTATGGCCGTGTTCAGACTAGGATCCATTCCAATATCGACGGTCCCTGTATCTTTGCCTTGAAAGCAAAACCTTTCCATGGTTGGCCTGTTTCTTGTACCCATGTAAATGCCATATCTTGGACCGTAGTTAATACCAGCCTTTGCTTCGAAAGTGAAACCCTTTCCACCGGTTTCCTGTGTTATATTCACACCAGTTGCAATTTTGCTGCAATAATAACACAAAACATGAATATAAATCAGTTAAATAGATTACTAAATACCATAAGAAGAATGTAAAGAAAGAGTTGTAAACGTTGAGGTGAGGTGAGGTTTTAAATGTGTTGATACAAAATTTGGGTGCTGAAATCACCAACAGAGATGTGTGGTTATCTTTCTTCACACCTCATATGATATATTCATACTTCTGTATGAACCAATCCATGGCCGTAACTAGGATTTTTCAAAGGGGGTGCGAAATCGAGCTGACCGGGATGTTCAGAAGACGGGATGTAAGATAGAGCTACCTATCCTTAGTGTTTAGTGCTATCTTAGTATTGTAAAAAACACGGTTTATATGAGGGGTATAAGTGTACATAACCGTTGTTACGTAAAAACGTGAAAGCTTTGAAAGAGTGCATATTATCCAAAGAGCCTACAACACAAACTCGTAACTGCGTGGCGCTAAAACTAGTATTCTACCTAATGTACACACCATTTTAGTCATTTAGCGAGCGGAGCGAGCCAGAAAAAATGCGCTAATTGTCCGAGTAGCATGACACATTAACTCGGTCCCCTGTTATATATTGTTAATCATTAAAATATATAGCGAGCGAAGCGAGCTAGAAAAAATTAGTGCAAGCTGCATGCAATACAGACTGGTTCCCCCGATAGATACAATGTATTGTCAATCAATAAAATATTTTGCGTGCGAATCGAGCTAGAAAAAATTAGTGCGAGCTGCATGCAATACAAACTGGTTCCCCTGATAGATATTGTCCATCAATAAAATATTTGGCGAGCGAAGCAAGCTAGAAAAAATTAGTGCGAGCTGCATGCAATACAAACTGGTTCCCCTGATAGATATTGTTAATCATTCAAATATTTGGCGAGCGAAGCGAGCTAGAAAAAAGTTAGTCCTAGCTGCATGCAATACAGACTGTCTCCCCTAATATATATTAGTAATTATTAAATAATCATGGAAAAAATAGTCCGAGCTACATGTAATTTACAAACTGGCTCCTCTGTTAGATATTGTTAATCATGAAAATATTTGGCGAGCGAAGCGAGCCAGAAAAAATGCATTACATGTACAAACTCGTCGTTCTCTACATTGTATTAGGGGACACTTTAAATAATTTGCTAGCGAAGCGGGCCTGAAACAAAGCAGTGCTAATTTCCGAGCTGCATTCAACATAAAGTTGTTCCGAATATTTAATCTATTAACTTGTTAATCAACTTAATATACCGGTATTGTGCGAGCGAGGCAAGCCAGAGAAGTGCCCTAATATCAGAGTTGCATACCAGAAATATACAACGTAGACTATACAGTTTTATCCTGACAGCATTCAACATTTATAACCAATTGATGCTACATATAAGATGAATTTATTGATTGGGTGAGGGTGGAATAAAATATGGACTGCTCTACTGAGCAGCACATATCACCCAAAATGCGTTAAACTTTCTACTTGTTATTGTTTCGATAGTTTTGTACGAGGTCGAAGAAACTCAACGTGTATGTGAACAGCATTCCTCATAAACTATTCGGTCTATACTTGATGGTTTTTGCTTATAATCATTGTTGAAAAATAAGATGTAAATAATTTTCCTCCAAAGAAAAACTACTTTGACTACGTTCTCGTCCGACGCACCCACTAGTTACGGCAATGATTATTAATCATTATAGTTATTTGGCGAGCGAAGCGAGCCAGAAAAAATAATATTCCTTAAAATTGAATATATTTCCCCCTTAAATAAGATTACTTTGGCGAAAAAGGGGGTGCGTTCGCACCCGACGCACCCCCCCCCCCCTCCTAGTTACGGCCATGAAAATGTACATGCATCGGATAAATCATATAATAATACAATAATAAAACCAAGACTTACTCTATGTGGGGCAATAAAGGACCTATATTTGTACAAATTGAGCCGACAAATTGAAACTTTTTCAGAGACGGCAAAACTTGACTGAGACTTCCGGTAAAACTACCGAAAAGCGATTTCACCGTAACGTAGCAAAGGAACCGTAACTACCACAAAGGTGGAGTTAGGCAAAGCTACCCATGAGGGACTATGAGTTTAACAGCACAACCATTCCTAGTTCGTATCTAAAATGCAACTAGACGATATTACTTTGAATAAAACTGAAAGCGAAAGTTCAATGATAAAGTATAGAGTGATTGTGTGGTTCTATAAATAATATTTTATATTTATCAGTAACGTCATTTTGAGCAATGCATTGTGGTATATGACATACGCCCCACGGAAGATAAAGACTGCGCGCTCGTTCATTCAGCAAGATGTCATTGTCAACATAACACATCAAGCGAATATTTTGTCAACTATTTCCTATATTTTGTGTCAAACAGGATTCCGTGAAAAGTAAGTCACATTTTATATTTCAGTTTATAACCAAAGGGTAATACACCTACATGTATGTTTAGTTTTAGTATCGACTTAAAGTTGGCATTTCTTTATCACGAATATTGCTTTCCTAGTGATTCTATAGTAAGTATTATTTTCACATTTCATACTTAAGTATGTAGTATTTTCTTATTTAGTAAGAGAATTGTTTCACAATTTATATTTAATTTAGTAATTAATTCATATTTGATAACCGTTTCACTTAAGTTTGACTCTCTTAATGGGGTTTAACAGATTTGAAGCGAAATCCACCATTGTTTTTTTAACTGTGACGTTGTGTTTTCATTTCCGAAATTATAGTGTTTAACTTTCAATTCGCGCGGCATAGAAAAATATTTATACAAACTATTCATATATTACTATACTATATCTAATTTAGTCACAATGTAAATGTGACCGTACATGTGAGGTTATACTGTATTTATAAAATGTCCTATAATCACAATGTAAATGTGATCGTTCATGTGAGGGTATACTGTATGTATAAAACGTCCTATAGTCACAATGTAAATGTGACCGTTCATGTGAGGTTATACTGTATGTATAAAATGTCCTTTAGTCACAATGTAAATGTGACCGTTCATGTGAGGTTATACTGTATGTATAAAATGTCCTATAGTCACAATGTAAATGTGACCGTTCATGTGAGGTTATACTGTATGTATAAAATGTCCTATAGTCACAATGTAAATGTGACCATTCATGTGAGGTTATACTGTATGTATAAAATGTCCTAAAGTCACAATGTAAATGTGACCGTTCATGTGAGGTTATACTGTATGTATAAAACGTCCTATAGTCACAATGTAAATGGGACCGTTCATGTGAGGTTATACTGTATGTATTAAACGTCCTATAGTCACAATGTAAATGGGACCGTTCATGTGAGGTTATACTGTATGTATAAAACGTCCTATAGTCACAATGTAAATGTGACCGTTCATGTAAGGTTATACTGTATGTATAAAATATCCTATAGTCACAATGTAAATGTGACCGTTCATGTTAGGTTATACTGTATGTATAAAATGTCCTATAGTCACAATGTAAATGTGTCCGTACAGGTTATACTGTATGTATAAAATGTCCTATAGTCACAATGTAAATGTGACCGTTCATGTGATGTTATACTGTATGTATACAATGTCACATAGTCCGAAGGTCTATTATCTGATGTTCACGTAGGCGATGATTTTGTTTATAAAATTAGGGTAACAAGCCTTATCAGCATTGTTTACAATGGTGGTTTCTGTTTGAGTATAAATAGATGACCTAACCGATATATTGAAATGATGACCTTGAAATGTTTGTCTTATTTTGAAAGTCGTTCTTATGTACATGTTTATATGATAATTCTATTCTTGGTCGCGTTGTTTCTCAACTGTTTATGTTATCAGATACATGTAGTATAAAATACGCACGTAGCCGAGCTTTAAGAAGGTCAGTTGGTGGTGCAAATATAATGCAATCCTGAGTTTCGATATTACAAACAATTAAGTAAAAGTACACCGATCTAATATTGACTGCATCTTTTTAAGCCCTGACACTGAACGCTACGCAGGGTGACAGATTTGTCAAGATGCACCTGTCAATATCATGGGGGGATACAGTGAGAATTAGAATGATATGTGTGAATTTGACAATTTTATCGACTCCTAGTCCCGGGGAATAGACTTTTGTCCGATTGCAAGACCCGGGATTTACTTTGTTATTATGTCTCGACACCGGGAATTAAATCAGTATGCATTCACCCAAGGGGTTGATTTACACATGAAGAAATAAAAATGTCTAATTTCATCTTGGCTGGGTGGGTTACATATTGACATGTTTCAACAAGCCCTGTTAAGCCCCCTATAACACAACAAAATAAATCTGTGTCGTCCGAATCCACCCAAATATCTTCAAGCCCAGGCATAAGTTTAAAGTATAAAAACCCTTATTATCATTAAGCATAAATCATTTACTTAATCAATACAACTAATAAAGTGTATGTATACCATTTAATGAGTTTTTCTATAATATTACAGTAATATATAAGTGTTCTGTGGTAAATCCGACCAGTCTCGATTTGTTCTGTGGTAATTAAGATTGCTTCCCTTGATCAGAATTCATAATTTAACGGCAATAATGTCCCTTAAACACACTTTATATAGTTTATTTATGTTAGATATTATTATTTTAATTCATTTAAATGCGTTATTTATGCATTTTCCGCTATTTTTAACGAGTTCTGTGGTGTTATGTGGTATTCTGTGGTCTTCTGTGGTAAATAGACCGACCGTGGTATTTATAGACAAATCGCGCTATGATATTGGCTTGAAATTCGCCCGCTTCCAAACTTTCAAATAACGCAACGTCCAATCGCGGCAAAGAGCGGATTTCAACAACCAATGAAATCGTTCCGCTAAACTTAGAACTGTTGTGTTCGTACGCTAGTCAAAAACTTAGATCCATAGAGCAATCCGCTAAATCAGGATTATTCACTACTCGTTTAAGTTACAGAAAAATGAATCACAGTTCCATAATCAATAGATCATGCCACGCTTTAAAACACTTTGGGTTAAAATATTGACTTGGGTTCGATTTCCCTCGTCTGTCAATCACGTGGACTTGTTTCCGCTAAAAACACCCGCTAAAGATTTCACTGCTGGTGAAGAATGAAGTCTATTACCATCATGTTTACGCGTAGCGAAGTATTTGTGAGTGGCTGGGATAATTTGTACAAAGGTAATTTAACTGCAATAATTGTTCTTGATCACAATGTCCAAATATCGCGAGTAATTCAGATTGTCATATGTTTTCGCGACCCGAGTAGACCCATCGTTCTGATTGTTTCTCGACTGCAGTGACATTTTGTGAATAGCTAGCACAATTTAGAGTGTCATTTGGTTGACCAACGGTCTAGCTAATCATGAATTAGTCATAAGCCGTATCAACAGTCTGTTCATTGACTTAAAGATACAGACAAGCCAGTCTACATATCACACTATTCAACTTGTCTGCGTAATGTGAAAATCCTTCTTTGTTCAACTTGTTTGCGTTTTCCCTCTTTATTTAACTGGTCTGCAATATGCGTCTGCGTTATACCAAGGGTCTTATCTATTAGCTGATGGTTCACGCGGTGTATACAAAGTTATAGTTTATAAAAGTAGGGTAACACGCCTTATCAGCATGACAAACGTTGGTGATTTATAAAGTTGAAGTAGATCCATAAATGGATGACCTAACCAATATATTGATATGATTACCTTGAGACATTTATTTTTATTTTGAAAGTTGTTCTTGTGTACATATTTATAGGCAGTGGCTAGGATTACGGTACCATAATCCTAGACCCGCAGGCTAGGATTACGGAACTTCCTAGCTAGGGCTGTCTAGAATAGTTCTACTCCGGAATTACGTCACGGTGGGTTTTTCCCGATAAAAGTCACGTGATGTAGGTACAAATAAAAGATGGCGTATTGCGCTCATTCCTGACTCATGAGTCATAAAAACAATAACAATGGCTTATTTTCGCGGTAAGTCCGTTAAAGAACTCCAGGAATATTTGAAAATAAGAGGAGTCAGACCTTTTTCTGGCGTTTTTGGGAAAAAGGCCTCTACCCAATTTGGGAATTTTGCGTCGCGGATTCTTACAAATTGGGAAAAAAAATAAGCGGTTAAATGGCTGGCAAAATTGGGATTTTTTTCCTTTTAAAATATCTTAAAACCATGGATATATATCCATTTTTATTCGAGGATGGTTAGACTCTGTACCAGGCCCGGATCCAGAAATTTCGGACTGGGGGGGCACAAGACATTTTTGGAAGACTAAGTTGGGGTGGGTGCTGTAGGGGTGTCCCCTCCCGCCGACGAATTTTTCACTTTTTGAATTAAAATCATGCAATTTCCTGTACTTTAAGCTTTTAAAATCAAAAGTAAACGTATAAATTTGAACTGCTACAACACCAAAAACTAACATGAATTACACAATATTCTTAGAAGAAATCGTCCAGACTACCCGTAAATAATACTCACTTTGAAGAACAGAAGTGAAATAATTATGCACCAGTCCGATGCATCCACCCCCACCCCGGGGATGGGCCGGGATTGTTACTTTTGAGTTGTCAAAATCCCCGTCCTTCCACGGCCCTGCGGGGACAGCTGATAGTAAAATCTCCAGTATTTCCCCGTCCCCTAACAACTAAATACTGTCCCCGAGGAATTGGTTCGGAGAAAAAATTCCCAACCTTTCCCCGGCAGTGGGGGAAAAGCTAGAAGGTTAAAACATGTACGGTCGTTTCCCCCCGGCTATCCATCGCCCATCCCCGGGGTGGTTGGTGTATTACATAGGCCATGCATGGTTTTATCTTAGACAGTAGTGACTAGTGTTCACAGATTCAGATCATTTTTTTGATAATAAAAATCTTGCAAATTATTTTTAGAAAAATTATTTGAACTTACAAAAAATAGACAATTTAAATGTGCCCCTTGTGAAGAATTTTTTTCAATTTTGAATGAAAATCCTTTTTTTAACGTTTTTCTTTGAAAACCAGACAGGCTTGATATTATCAAAATTGTAGTGTAAATAATCAGTTATAACAAATAAACATATCATAAATTTACTTTCTTCAAATTCATGTCAAAATTTTTAATATGTCAATTCAAGCGCTGTAGTGACATTGATCAAGGGACACAGACACCTTGATCCCCATCATTCAGACGCTGTAAAACATACATCAGGCTGGAGATAACACAATAGGGGGCACATGGACCTGGAGATTACACAACAGGGGGCACATTTTATTGCCCTCGCTTCCGGATTATGTAATATACAGGGTTATTGTCACAAATTATCGATCCATAGCCATATCGATTGGTAATATTTTAAGGATTTTAACATTTAAGTGATTTAAAAAATGGTCACTCCGAGGCCGACATGGGGGGCACGGGCCCCCTGTGCCCCCCCGGTGGATCCGGGCCTGCTGTACCGTTCCGTACTGAACCGGAGCAGTCAATGCATAGTACAGACCGTACTGTGACCAAACTGGGTCATGTGGGGTCAAAAACTAGGTCACTAGATCAAATCTTAAAAAAACCTTGTGTTCACTCCAGAGGTCATGGTTTTGATCCAATCATCATGAAACTTGGGCAGAATGTTGTTCTTTATGAAATCTAGGCAAAGTTCGAAACTGGGTCATGTGGGGTCAAAAACTAGGTCACTTGGTCAAATCTTAGAAAAATATTGTGTTCACTTCAGGGGTCACCATTTTGATCCAATCTTCATGAAATTTATATGGTCAGAATGTAAGTTGTGCTGATACCTAGACCAATGTCAGTGTGGCCATACCACGTGACCATGACATCACAAACGGCTATAAACCCAAGTAATTTTTTGATAATAAACCGTCGACTCGGAAAGGAAAACAGGCGTAAGTATTTTATTTTTTCATCGATTTCTATGACATATAGCCCATGCTAAGCGGAGAGTGATAAGCTTTCAACGAAATATAGTGACTCTATCCGTAGCTGGGCCGTTTTTGCAAACATTCGGCGAAACCTTTGCTTCAGCTTGTTTGAAAGCGGACTACTTTGCCAAGCCGTTCTGCTTTTTCTTGTATTATCTGCTTTATCGTGCCTGAAGACTGATGTTTAAACCAATCGGTAACATCGGGTGCCATTTCGCATCAAATAAGATACATATTGTCACAATGCATTGTGGAAATCTTACATTTCCCTTTGATTTCTATTTGTGGCTACAATTGCAAGACTAAATTACCGGCTACAGTTGCAAGCTGATTTCAGAATTCGCTACAATGCAAATCAAATATCATCCAGTATTTGTCAATGATGCTATACAATGTTATTTATTTAGTTGTGTTTCATTTGTTACTGTTACAGAACAAAACACGCTGGTACACTACACTAAGTAGATATAGTTTACAGAATATACATGTAGGTTGGTTGTGCTGATTTTCTTCGGTTATATATAACATGTTATAATTATTCAAACAAGCGTAATAACATTTGCCCTTTTTGGCAAATGAATAACGCAAAATGGAAATCGCTCTAATGCTACGGTCACAATGCTCGTACGATGTCCGTACGGATTTACCAACTCGTACGAGTAGGCTACGAGTCCAAAATATTTCGAATCCTAACGGTATTTGTAGGTTCTTAGCTTCTGGTCACAGCTCGTACGGACCTCGTACGAATAAAAGAGAATGCCTCGTACGAGGTCCGTACGGACATCGTAATCTTCGTACGGAGATCGTACGGGGCTCGCAAGGTTCTCGTAGGTCAAACGAAGCTCGTAAGTCACTCGTACGATGTCCGTACGGTGTCGGTAAGATGCTCGCACGATGCGCACACGAGGTCCGTGCGACAATAATAAAATTCTTCGGCATTCTTCAACTTTTCCAGGTCACATTAATCGTACGAGTCGAAATTTATCAATGCCGTACGGGGTCCGCGCGGACATCTTAAACGCGTACGAGCATCGTACGAATTTTTGTAACTCGTAGAGGACCCGGGAGCTCGGTGAAAAGTTTTCAACGAGCTCCCGAGTTGTCTACGAGCTCGTAGGTATACTTGAAGTAGGGAACTCACAAGGAAGCTGGCATTACCTGTTTTTAGTTATTATTTTATGTAGGACGATTATAGAATGATGGAATTTTCATGCCATGTTTATAAATGCAGAGAAAAACGTTTAATTACTTCTTGACAGACCTTGATCGATCAGGGCTATATATACTTTGCAAGTATGTCAAGAAATAATTTCTCTAAAAGTCCATTATAGTTTCGACATGCAGTATTTGATAGTTTTTAAGATATAACAGGATGATACGGTATTCTGGGACAACCCACGTATATATATAGAGGATCTATCACGAGTTGTCAATTGATATAAATTTATATTAAACGAGTTTTGGAAATTTTATTAAGCGAGCCTCTGGCGAGCTCAATAATATTTCCTGAACGAGTTCAATATAAATATATCAATTGACAACGAGTGATAGATTCTTTTTATCATATGACACTAAAAACGCAAAAACGCATTGATTTATTGAAAAAAAATCAATATCTTATACTACACGGGGTACGTATAACTTTATAATTTAAAATTTATTATTATACACTTGGAGGCTTTTTTAACGCAACACTTTTACAACTCAAGTATCTCAGTTATGAGTTAAGATATTGATTTGAAATTGCACATGTGGTCATTTGACTACACTCTGTGCAAACTAATGATAAAATCATTCATCTGTGACAATAGGACGCTTTAGCAAGTGGTGTAGGTATGGTTTAATTTTTAGCACGAGGAAATCGAGAAACACGATATGATTAAACTTTTGTTTTTATTTTACACCAAAAAAACATAAAATTAATTTTAAAAACATCATTGCTCGTATGAACATTCACGAGCACAACCGCGCAATTGGCATGTTACAGGCCATTCAGACATTTTAAAAGACGTGTAAGTTTATACATTTTATAAATACTTTATAAAATATAATGTTAAATTCCATATCATTATATGCATCATACCTGTACTAGATATACATGTAACTAATTAAGAACGTATGTATGTTTAATTTAGAAACTTGAGCATCGTATGTTGTTTTTTTAGGTAGCACATGTCTTTGGCAGACATGTATCATTCACAGCCCCCTTTCGCTGCGAGATTTGGAACACGCCCTTGTGCAAGAGTGGCGAAACATCATCCCTCAACGTTTTATTCTAAACTATGTGGTTTTAGCCACTCGAACTTGTGATACTCACTGACTTTTTACATTAATAATATTTTACGTTGTACGATTTTGCGAATTTGATCAATTTCTAGCAAATTTACAGGAAGTATTATATATGTGTTTAATTATTCTTAGTCCAAATTTCAACAGAATCCATTGACCAATAATGGAGCTATATCGAGTTGAAGAGGTGTTGCGTTAGAAAAGTCCCCAAGTGTATATATATAGAGAGAGATATTTTTTTATAGTATATTGAGTATATGCATTGAAGTACATGGATTACATGTATATTGCACATTTGTCATTAACTAAAAGATAAAAAGAACACATACACGTAGATGTATAGACAAAATGCATGTGTACAAATTATAAGATATGTTTGCATTGTACATATAAGATATAGTTTGCATTGTAACCGCCGCCTTTCCGTCCGATCGGGAAACCTTCGACATTCAGGCGCGATACCTTAGACTACTTACGATAGGTATCGCCAATTGTACAGCAACAATTCGTACACCGATCCGCGGATATTTCCCGAGCGAACACGGTGACAAAGCTTTGCACGTTTTTATCGATAAATGCTCCCGAAGGGTTCCTAAAACGAGCGACATTCGCACTTTTTTGTCGATAAATGAATCCGAAGGGTTCCCGAACGAGCGCCATTCGCACTTTTTTGTCGATAAATGAATCCGAAGTTCTCCCGAAACGAGCGCCATTCGCCCTTTTTTGTCGATAAATGCTCCCGAATGGTTCCCGAAACGAGCGACATTCGCCCTTTTTGTCGATAAATGAATCCGAAGGGCTCCCGAAACGAGCAATTTTTATTTGACATTCCTTCCTCATAGTATCGGGATCTCGTGAACGACAGATCTTAGGTTTGTGAAGAAAGTTAATTTTCGGTGTAATAATATACGTTTATGATGTATATTTCACCTAGTCAAACAATATCGACTTAGTACTATATATATCGTACTTTATACGTTTATGGTGTATATTTCACCTAGTCAAACAATCTCGACTTAGTTCTATATATTTCGTACTTAAAGGAGCTAGAAAATAGAAATTTAAAAGAAGCTACAAGAAGACAGCCTCTCGTCTAATATCTCATTAATCTTTTATAACGCATGATACATTATGGTCCAACAATTCACTCGTAGTTTGAATTCACAAAAGAAAGATAGTTTTAAATCGTTGAACTTATTTTATTTCAGATTGTTGCAAAGCGAAATGCCATTTGTGTTCTTTGTGTACCAAGGAGTTCAAATACAAGAGGAACCTGAGAACACATTAATCCTATTTTGGATATTTCATCGTCGGTGAAAATTCTGTATCGTGGAACTTCTGTCGCTTACCAAGCATCTGTTCGGGATTTAGTTTCGTGATGATTTTAGACAGAATATATAAGGATGTTGTCCTGTCATCACTGAAAAATAATAAAGTAAAATCGATTAGTTTTTCCGTCAAAAGTGTTTTATTTAAAAGTGATTTCTTACGGGAAAATATGTTTTTGTTCCCTTGTATTATTAAGTGAATGTGTGAATGATCTTTAATTTCGTAACAATTGTACGATAGTCAGTGCGACAATAAACGCTTTCAATACCAGTCATAATTTTGCTATAGGCTTATGATCCATTGGTCGACTGAACCCAATTGATACATATTGGACAAGTGAAAGCTATGTTGATTCAATAAATGTCTTGTAGCAATAAAGTAAATGAACGTACGAAAAATTGACAATGTAGTTTTTTAAATTGTAAATTAAGTTTTCACACATGATCGGTAACATTGCTTTGCATTGTAGCGAATTCTGAAAACAGCTTGCAACTGTAGCCGGTAATTTAGTCTTGCAATTGTAGCAACAAATAGAAATCAAAGGGAAATGTAAGATTTCCGCCTTGCATTGTGACAATATGTATCTTATTTGATGCGAAATGGCACCCGATGTTACCGATTGGTTTAAACATCAGTCTTCAGGCACAATAAAGCAGATAATACAAGAAAAAGCAGAACGACTTGGCAAAGTAGTCCGCTTTCAAACAAGCTGAAGCAAAGGTTTCGCCGAATGTTTGCAAAAACGGCCCAGCTACGAATAGAGTCACTATATTTCGTTGAAAGCTTATCACTCTCCGCTTAGCATGGGCTATATGTCATAGAAATCGATGAAAAAATAAAATACTTACGCCTGTTTTCCTTTCCGAGTCGACGGTTTATTATCAAAAAATTACTTGGGTTTATAGCCGTTTGTGATGTCATGGTCACGTGGTATGGCCACACTGAATGTGCAACAGGTGAGCGACCTAGACCATTTTTCTTTCTGCTATTTATTGCACTAAGTCTTGTGGTGCATTGAGCAATCTGAAGTTGCTGTTTTATATTTTTATAAATTTGATACTCACTAATAATGAGCTTGAAATGCATTACCGTATAATGAAGGGACCCCCAAAATTTCTCAGGGACTCCCTAAATATAAATCTTAAGGGTCCTGGGACCCTCGTATGGAAAATCCTAGGGAAAACCCTGAGTTTAGGATACTTATGCTCGATATCATTGTCAATGGTACTTACGTGTTGCGGTCCAACATGTAATACATTCAGTTCTGTGGCCGAGTCCTTTCCAAGGATCGATTGGCCTTCCCCGTCCAGGACTAAGAACTGTATGTTTCCAATTGTTACTCCGTTCCCTTCGACATTTGCACGAAACGTTCCGACCAGTTTAAGTAGTATTTTCGATCTGTAAGCGAATATATTCCTACCAGTTCGCTCATTAGAGAGGCATTTAAATCTGGGCTGTGATTTTAGGAATTCCCAATTGCTTTTGTCGATCACATTGGAAGTGGCTCCTGAGTCAATAATCATACCCTTTATGATTATATTTCCAACAGTTACGTCTAAGCGTGTGTTGGCAAACTTGTCCTTCTGCATAAATGAAAAGTCATCGTTATCACTACTTCCGGTATCCTCATTATCGACAGTATGTACTCGTTGTTTACTGACTGTCCTTGACTTACATTTTCTCGCGTAATGTCCGGTGAAATGACATTTGTTGCACTCAGTCGTCTTGGCTGGACACTCTGCACTAGTCCCTTTATGATTATTACCCCCACATCGGTAACACTCCGTCTGTGGGTTTGACGCAACGTGTTGCTTTGTGTGCCGCCTGTCGGTTCGTTTTACTTGGTAAACATTACCGTTGAAATGTTCTTCATTTGTTTGCTTATGATTCCCATTTTCAATCTTCTTGGCGCTGTCTGTAGCCAGGGCTGTCACTGCCTTTTGGGGGACTGGGGCCGGGGCCCTCAGAGGGGGGAAAAATGCGTTATTTTCCTTACAAAAGGGGAATTTTTAGTATTCAGGAATAAAAGGAAAAATGACAAAAGTACATAATATTAACATAGACATTTAATGGTTTCTGTCTGCAAACAAGCTTCTACGATGATATAGTGATTAAACTTTCATCACTCTGTCTTTAATTGTCATGAAATGCTCTATTGCTTTTTCAAGTTGGCCTGCAGACATAAAGGTGTTCCCCTCATGGACAATCCTCATTACATTGTCCAATGTCCTTTGGCCAAGGCTGCTCCTCAGGGGGGTGCAGATAGAATTCATGAGGGAGAACACTCTTTCAACACATGCTGTAGATGTTGGCACCAAACATGACAGCAACACCAGGTAATTCATAGCAGGAAAGGTCTGTTGCAATATAGGATCCTCAATGAGTGCTTTCTTTCGATTTCGTCAAGGTCACGACCGGAGCCCTAGGTGATTCATCCGCGCTTGGTGTATTAGCCAACTCATTAAGCTTTTGTTTGTTAAATAAGACGTCTATTTTAGCGCATTTAGACGCCGATTTGGTTGTTATTTTCCGCCGATATGATTTACTATTGTGCGACATCTTGTTTACGGCCGCAGACTGTCTTACGGATTCAATACAGTCTACATAATTTTTAGTGAAAAAGGCGCGAAATGGACAACCAGTCCATTAAATAATGACGACTACATAAAAAATCGTGGTCATCACAAACAACAACGATATTTTTTGGGACACAATATTTTTTTTTTTCTTGAAGGGGGGAATTTTAGGCCAGATTTAGGGGAAAAAAACATACTATTTTAGTGGGGGAATGGGGCCGAATATCGGCCCCAAAATCGGCGGAACGACAGCCCTGGTAGCCCATTCATATGTCGAAGCAATTTCCAGAGCTTTTTCCAACTTGTCAAATCTTTACGCACAATAACTTTGTGCGCAGATGTGTTGAACTACATTTTTCAACAACTTGGTCCCTGATTCAGTTGTTCTTGTCGGTAAACTTGCACGACAGTGATAGATGTTTCAAACGTGTGGCATAATCCTGAACACTTTCATTTGTTTTTTGTGTTTCCGAATTAAATTTGTGCCTTTCGAACGAAATGTTCTTCTTTTGTTTGAAATACTCGTTAAGCTTACATTGTAAGTACCGCTCTATCGTAGTCGCCATCTGATCCTGTGTCTTCAAATGTTTCGAAAATTTGCTGGACTTCATAACCAACCAGATGCAACAATAACGCTCTTTTTTGTGTTTTGTCGGTGACTCCCGATCCTGTCACAAAATATTGAAAAGATTTGAGCCGTCTTTCTCATTTACTGGAAAGGCTTGAACAGTCTCCATCCATTTTGAACGGCTCAATGCTTGGCAGAATTGAATCCACACTAATTGTTCACCACAGAATTTAATCCTTTAATCCCATAGACTATATCCTCGGAATTTATTCCATACACGTTTCATCTACATTAAATCAGTTCAATCTAAATATCCCTTTCTCCTCGCCAAACTATGTGGTGAACATGCTCAATATATAACAGAGATTGTCTGTGGTTAAATACGTGTTTATTCTCTAGTGTCTACAATCATCAACTAACTAATAACTGACTGCTCACAGACTCACTGTGCGGCTCAGTCATGCATACAAGCGTGTAACATGATATCATCATACACTACACTTACAGACTTTGAAAACGCACCACTTTTCAGGGGTCGGTATTTTTTGTATGAACTGTTTAGGATTATTTTATACCAATGGAATAATGTTCCAGGGTTAGAACGCTGTTGGTAAAGTATATTTTAATCCAGTTTTACTAACCGAATCGCTAGTAGTAAACACATGGTCATATCTCATTTTTAGCATGTGAGACTCGTGCGAATGACAATATCCGACCTGTGTAAATGACGATGTGTTAACGATTCATTAGCATACCAAAAAAACAACACATTTTAAGTTTTCAAAACCAAAGGTTACATTTAATATCAATCTGAAACTGATATGTCTGGAGGTATAGACATGTTACAAACCGGAAGTAGCCACCGCGTGGTTTTTGCGCGATTACATTGTCATGATACAATAAATATTCGTCTCCAATAGCGTTTTATGCCAACTGACACCACTGTTGATCTTCAAATAGGGATTAAAGGCCTAAAAAGCCACATAATTCGGATAAATTGATGTGCATGCTCCGCCAAAATAACGACTTCCGGTCAACAACCGTGCCTGTCAAAAAAATGTTTGGTGTCGATAGATATGTTAAATCATCAAATAAAAATATCAAACACGTTTATTTATGAAATACAACATTTTCACTTAGTACCCTTCAAATTTTTGTTTCATCTAACATATAACACGTGCTTCAACATGCAGTCACATCCTTCTTGTATTACTATTACCGGATGACAGGGGTGTTAACCTTGGACAGCATGAATATATCCATGCGCATAAATAACGAATAACAGTCAATTTTCTTGAAGAAAGCAATATCTGCGTGATGGAATGTCCCAAATTTTGATCCCACCGAAAACATATGACATGTTCTTTCAGACTTGAGTCCTAGTATGAGTTCCATGACGCGATCTACCCACAAGGTTGTCCAAACCTTTGTTGGTGAATAGAGGAAAAATCTCCAGAAGCAGATTGCTATTATAATGAGTACTTGCTGTTGTGAACGCATCAAAACATAACTTTTCACGCACTCTCCATAACTGTGAATTTGGTTTTGAGACTTAAGCACGTGGATGTCACGTGACTTAGTGACATTGTTAACTGTCGTTTTGAAATTTTGCTAGATGTTGAAACATAAATTGAGCTATCTATAGACAAACTTTTAATACAATTAAACAATGTTTACTATTAAATTTCGTGGTTTGAATAAGTGGTGCGTTTTCAAAGTCCGTAAGTGCACACTCCCTTACGGAATAGAAAGTTTACCGCAAACTGATCAGTTCATGCAAAGTCAGAGTCATTGTTCGCAGGACTTCGCTGGGAGCGGTGAACTTCCGGCAAACTTCTGGCGAAGTTACCGAAAATTTGCCAGAATGAATGGCAGTTCACCAAAAGTTGCCAGAAACTTTCTTTGATATGAATGTTCGCTAAAAGTATGCCATAAACTTTAAATTGATACTATGTTGTTGCCAGAAGTTCACCGCAAACTTAGATTCTGAAAAAAGTTTGCCAGAGGTTTGCCATCAACTTTTAATGGATACTATGTTATTGCCAGAAGTTTTTTAAACAAATCATACACAAATCACACATAAATCGCACCAAAATCAGGGTTTATTACTATGATTTGCCAGTGATTCTTTTAATTAATCGCTTGAAATCGGTTTTCCCATTAAACAACCTTCAAAGTTATACTACAATTCATAATAAAATTTCATTTCCAAATCATGATTTATTCGCAATTCATTACTAATAGTGTTTTCCTGGGTGTGATTTGTAGCTGATTGGTTAGGCTCTAATTTCATAATTCCTTATTTGTGACTGATTTGTTAGAAACATTACCAATATGATTTATTAGGGATTCATTACACTAACTAATCTTTAAACCCCATTCTCAGTCTAACTGTCCCCATTTAACATCCCAGTGAGCCCCAGTTATCAATCCGGGGCAAACCGTGACTAACCGGGGAGACAGTGAACATCCGGGGCAAACTGGAATAAACCGTGGTGCACCGGGTAACAACCCGTTTTTTTAAAATGTTAAATATAACCCCGGAGTCACCGGGGATTGCTATTGAGAACTTGTCTTAATCCGGGGATTACTGGGACTCCACCTGCCTTTTCCGGAACACTGCAGGATCTCTACCTTATGTCTACCTTGACTACAGGGTAACACTGGCATGTCACCTGACACAACCATGGTATAATTGGGCGCTAACCGGACAACCACCAGCATCAACCAGGCTTTTTCAGGCCTCTACGGAAACCGAAACTGTACTCAAATATTCTGTCAGATCAGGGTACACCGGAGTTACATTGGGAATGTAAAAATGCAATGCCTTTTTGTTTTTTTTGTTTGAAAAAAACATTCTGGATTATCACGGTATACCGGCTTTCCTCCACTGGAAATGTCTGGGACTTGCACTGGTCAGGCTTTAAAGTGCGCAAATCTTATGTTCATTGTACATTAAACTTATAAACATTCAGCCTCATTTTCCAGTTTAAAATGTTGTATTAAATTGTATTCCATTTGAGTTTGTAAAGATTCTCTTCAGAGTTGATATTGATCTACACCATTCTAATTCTTTCAAACATTGTAGCAGAGTACAATGAGATACACTCCACCCTTGGATAAAAATCTCATTATTAAGAGTAAGACCACCTCATTTATACTATTGAATTTTTAGTGTTAATGTATGTGTTCATATATGCTGCATTATATTGCACAGTATTTTCTGAGATATATAAACTAATTAAAGGTATGATAAAAATAGAATATATCTTTAAATGTGTTAATTAGACGAAACCATGGAGAATATGATAAAAATAGAATAAATATATGTTTAAATGTGTTAATTAAAGGAAGCCATGGAGAATATAATAAAAATAGAATATATATATCTTTAAATGCGTTAATTAGAGGAAGCCATGGAGACAGATTTAATTTATAAAGATATACATCATCATTTTGAACTTGCTAAATTCTGACTGCTACAACATTTGACCACATATATAATGAAATTTACACATCTTACACAGTAATTGTGTATGTTTCTAATTACTTAAATTAGCACCTTGACCAATTGAGCCTCTTATCATTATCTCAATCATCCTGTGATTGGCTAGTTTGAATATTCTCCTCAGCCTGGTATTAGACGATACGTCAGAGGGTGAAACATAAACTATATGGTATTAGTCGATACGTCAGAGGGTGAAACATTAACTATGGTATATATGTCGATACGACAGAGGGTGAAAGAGTGGAAGGTCGAAGGTTCGAACCCGGACAGAAGCTGGGTTAGAACTTATGCGTCCGATTGGGGAGCCCCCAGCGTTAAAGAATGGTTACCGTAGGCAACTCTCTGCAAGGCGCCCAGAAATACGAGAAGGTTTTCAGGAGGTACTGTGTGCAACAATATTGGTGTCTCATAAGCAAATTGGTTGGTTTTCAGTAGGGGTGACACTATAATAAACACAAACTTAGTCTTTACTATAATTAATCGTATAAATATATTAAACTTTAGCCTTCACTAAACTTCTATTGCTGAAACAAACATCTTCACTTTTGAACTTCTGCAAAGATGTATTCAAATCTATATATTTTCAGGTTCAGTTATGGGTGTTGATGTCCAGACGTACCGGTCACGTGTTGGATGTTTTCCTTCAAGGAGAGGTGCAGGCAACATACCGTCATTTGTTGACTTCAACATACTGGTCAAATGTGTAGGAGTAGCATTTGTTATCCGGCTATTGTTATCATTGTTCGGTGTGGAACCGGTTCCAGGAACTATGGGTAAGTAAATATGTTCAAACTCCACACCTGTACACTTCACACCACAGGGACAACTACACACCACAAGGACAACATCACACCACAAGGACAACAACACAACACAAGGACAACAACACATCACAAGGACAACAACACACCACAAGGACAACAACACATCACAAGGACAACAACACACCACAAGGACAACAACTCACGACAAGGACAACAATACATCACAAGGACAACAACACATCACAAGGACAACAACACACCACAAGGACAACAACTCACGACAAGGACAACAATACATCTCAAGGACAACAACTCACGACAAGGACAACAACACATCACAAGGACAACAATACATCACAAGGACAACAATACGGCACAAGGACAACAACACACCACAAGGACAACAACACACCACAAGGACAACAACACACCACAAGGACAACGACACATCACAAGGACAACAACACACCACAAGGACAACAACACACCACAAGGACAACGACACACCACAAGGACAACAACACATCACAAGGACAACAACGCACCACAAGGACAACAACACATCACAAGGACAACGACACACCACAAGGACAACATCACACCACAAGGACAACAACACACCACAAGGACAACATCACACCACAGGACAACAACACATCACAAGGACAACAACGCACCACAAGGACAACAACACATCACAAGGACAACGACACACCACAAGGACAACAACACACCACAAGGACAACATCACACCACAAGGACAACAACACATCACAAGGACAACAACGCACCACAAGGACAACAACACATCACAAGGACAACGACACACCACAAGGACAACATCACACCACAAGGACAACAACACACCACAAGGACAACAACACACCACAAGGACAACAATACGCCACAAGGACAACACCACATCACAAGGACAACAACACATCACAAGGACAACGACACACCACAAGGACAACAATACATCACAAGGACAACAACACACCACAAGGACAACATCACACCACAAGGACAACAATACGCCACAAGGACAACAACACATCACAAGGACAACAACACACCACAAGGACAACAATACGCCACAAGGACAACACCACACCACAAGGACAACAACACATCACAAGGACAACATCACACCACAAGGACAACAATACGCCACAAGGACAACAACACATCACAAGGACAACAACACACCACAAGGACAACAATACGCCACAAGGACAACAATACGCCACAAGGACAACAACACACCACAGGGACAACAATACACCACAAGGACAACAACACATCACAAGGACAACAATACACGTCAAGGTTAAGCACACGTCTAGCTCTGGTTGTCAATAAAACGTCAATTTTGCCAAACTAACACTTGTTTATAAGGTACAGGAGTGTTGATGCCTTATGTACTATACTAAGTAACTTTTCTAAATCCGCACTTATATTTTTGAAGATAATTTTGTCAAACGTGTAGATAGCCCTATGATATTTGACTATAACTTTCTTGTGTTACAGGTTCGCAAAATTGTAAAACAAAAATCGAGTTTGATTGAAATTCATTGATTGGGCACACGCATAATATAAGACCGCAAGAAAGTTAAAGTCGAAATACATATTTTGATATCTTTGATGACCGCCATTTAGTCTTATGTTTCTATTGGCAGCCAAAGACGTGAGTAGGATTCATTGCTGAATGAAGAGACTCAATGAATTTGACCGTCTTAACTCCAAATTTCTATGTGTCTTCGGCGTAGACCTAATTAAAATCATGACGTCACAATAAATGCTAAGTGCTCTTGCAATCAGTATAACACAGCAAGTACACAATGTGTTCACCTTGAATTAAACACTCGAATAGACACGTATACGTTGAAAAGATATCAGTCGTGGATGTTTAGGTAATAGTCATGACTGTCGACGATAAATGTGGTTCTGTACCGTACTGACGTCACTTCATAGTTTTCTGACATCATTCGACGCAAAACTGTAATATCTAAATAATCTTTAATAAACTGTTTTCCATACGTGGTGAGTCATTGGTCGTACAATGAAGGCATCTGGATCACACTCAATGTATATGCAAACGCGTGGCGTCAAAAAAGCACGACACACACGTCAATCCATGTGAATAAACCATGTGACGTACGACCATTTCGATACGCCAATTATTATGACTTTGTTGTACAAACTTCACTTGAAAAATTTCGTCACTTCATTGTACATAATAAAAAAGATAGGGATAAAAGAAAATGAGGACATAGAAAAGTTGTCAAGTATATTTTGCTCGACTTGTAATGAATAAATGATATGCCAACCTATAAATTTGGATTGATGTATTATGTTTCAGTATTCAGTATTGGCATAGAGGCATCACCGTATTGTGTGCGATGTTTCGCCTCATGTAGTGGTGTAGGTGAGATGACAGTTACGCTAGATGTCTGCCTATTAGTAAAGATAATAGGAGTGGTACATTTTATACAAACACTGTTGATAATTGCCGGTATAGAGCAGAACCCCGGCCCTGTTGGTGAGTATATCAGTTGACATATTAAAGTTGTTTTCAACATGTTCAATTTAGAATTTGCAAAACATATTGAACTGTGCTTATATAAAGTCTCTAGTGGTACTAAGTGTTTAAGGTTGCCTCATGTCGTACCATCTCTAGTGGCACTAAGTGTTTAAGGTTGCCTCATGTCATACCATCTCTAGTGGCACTAAGTGTTTAAGGTTGCCTTATGTCATACCATCTCTAGTGGCACTAAGTGTTTAAGGTTGCCTCATGTCATACCATCTCTAGTGGTACTAAGTGTTTAAGGTTGCCTCATGGCATACCATCTCTAGTGGCACTAAGTGTTTAAGGTTGTCTTATGTCATACCATCTCTAATGGCACTAAGTGTTTAAGGTTGCCTCAGGCCATACCATCTTTAGTGGCACTAAGTGTTTAAGGTTGTCTCATGTCATACCATCTTTAGTGGCACTAAGTGTTTAAGGTTGTCTCATGTCATACCATCTGTAGTGGCACTAAGTGTTTAAGGTTGTCTCATGTCTCTAGTGGCACTAAGTGTTTAAGGTTGCCTCATGCCATACCATCTTTAGTGGCACTAAGTGTTTAAGGTTGTCTCATGTCATACCATCTCTAGTGGCACTAAGTGTTTAAGGTTGCCTCATGTCATACCATCTCTATTGGCACTAAGTGTTTAAGGTTGCCTCATGTCATACCATCTCTATTGGCACTAAGTGTTTAAGGTTGCCTCATGTCATACCATCTCTATTGGCACTAAGTGTTTAAGGTTGCCTTATGTCATACCATCTCTAGTGGCACTAAGTGTTTAAGGTTGTCTCATGTCGTACCATCTCTATTGGCACTAAGTGTTTAAGGTTGCCTCATGTCTCTATTGGCACTAAGTGTTTAAGGTTGTCTCATGTCATACCATCTCTAGTGGCACTAAGTGTTTAAGGTTGCCTCATGTCATACCATCTCTATTGGCACTAAGTGTTTAAGGTTGCCTCATGTCATACCATCTCCATTGGCACTAAGTGTTTAAGGTTGCCTCATGTCATACCATCTCTATTGGCACTAAGTGTTTAAGGTTGCCTCATGTCATACCATCTCTAGCGGCACTAAGTGTTTAAGGTTGCCTCATGTCATACCGTCTCTAGTGGCACTAAGTGTTTAAGGTTGCCTCATGTCATACCGTCTCTATTGGCACTAAGTGTTTAAGGTTGCCTCAGTTGTCATATCGTACCATCTCGTCTCATATACGATTTGATAATCCTCAAAGAATCCTTTTAATACTAGAAACGAATTAAAGCCTAGTCGACTGTTTTATTTCTCTTTTCGTTATTACGCTTTCATTGATGCAAATTACAGGTGTTAATATAATGTCAATAATTAAGTGTTTTCATAATGGCATTGTTATTGGGCTGAAGACTTTCATATTAGTCTGAGGTCGAAGATTCTTAACTATTGACAATTTTATTAATTTAATATACAATAAGAGTGATGGCAAACTAAAAAGACAATAAATAACAAATAACGAATAAAAAAACAATCATAGGTTAAGAAAACTAGCGAACTTAAGCTTTTGATTCGAGTATACTGTAGCTTTATCGTGTTCGAAACGTTGCGTATCCGAATTCTCGGCAGTTTCCGTTTGTGACTAATTATTCATCCTCAAAATACATTTAAATCACAGTATGCCTGATATATTGGTGATAATGTTGTCTAAATACAGTATAGGAGACAATCGTTCCCCGACTCCTTCGGAAAATGCTCCCATTTTTTCATTTTATATTATTGTGATTCGAGTCGTCCGTTGATGGCTCTCGTCCACTGTTGTCGGATGGCACAGAATTACTGTACGGTATATATGCTGTCTAACCCGTATTACATTTCGCGTTAACTTCCCTTTGTACAACTGGGGGCCAAGTAATCGCGAAATCGGCCCTTGACTTTAAAAATCGTTTATAATGTAAATTTACCGAAATTCAAGATGGCGGCGATTGTTTCCCGTGAGAGCTACGGGTTTCATAATGGCCAAGCTAGACAGCCAATCAGAATGCTCGAATCTCATAATAGCCGAGTTTTTTCTCATAATGGCCGCGATTTTTCCATAATGGCCAAGTTTTGTCTCAATAATGTCGAGGTATCGTTCATATTGGTCCTGCATTTAGAGCTTAAACTCGGCCAATATTGTATAATCAATTAATAATATTCTGTCAATACTAAACTTTAACAAGGTGAATCATATATTTATATTTTAGTACCACCAACAATTAACCAGGATATCCAACATCAGTATCCCATGATTGGGGCATCATGGGAACTTAATATAGATATTGGCGGGGATGTTCCTGATGCGGTCAAGGTAGAGAAGGATAAGATCAAACTCTCTCAAGATGATCGCATCAGGATTTCATCATGTAAAGGTAGTGTCACTATTAGCATCAATGATGTGATAGAGGAAGATTCTGGAGAATACAAAGTTGAGGTGTCCAATGCTGGTGGATATGGAACATCTAATTTCAACATGGTTGTTAGTAAGTGATCATTAAACTGGTTTCATATAATGTTATTTAAAGGGATGTTGCTTGTTCAAATCCTTATTAAATCCTTATTATATTAAAAATGACACTCCTTAAACATTCTAAATATTCATGTAACATTTGACATTCATTGAAAAAAGCATACATTAATTCTGATTAAAACATGCGTTTTGAACAAATCATAAATGTGGCTTTTTATGCAACAAACATAATTTTGTTAAATAATCATGTGAACAAATATCAATTGATCACTTTGTTGGTTAAAAACTAGAATGTTTCACCACATATGGCAATGTACTTTTACTGAAGGAGGAAGAAGTTCATTCAAGTTGTTTTGTAAGGTGTAGACCAATGAGTGTTCACTATACTTAAAGGTGTGCCAATATTGACCAATGAGTGTTCAATATTCTTAAAGGTGTGTCAGTATTGACCAACCAGTGCTCATTATTCTTGAAGGTGTGTCAACATTGATAAAATGTGATTACTTATTTTTCAGAAAAATACAACTTTAGGTACCAGTACCTCCTTGTAGAGATTGGAACACGTGTCCTGAGGAAACTGTTCGATGTTAAAGTTGGTCATGATTTCATCAGATACTTAGCAGCAAATACAAACCAAAGTAGAGCACTTCAATTATTGATCAAACCTAAGAAGGGGAAGCCAACACTAACATCTGAACAGGCAAAGCTACTTCCTCCATTGGATAACAAACCAAACACATCCAATTTTGACATAACCTTGTTGTCATGTTTACTTAGAAATGTATGTGGTCTCAAAACTCCGTCTGATGTTGTATGGACTGAACCTTTAGCTACAGACTTATCAGAGGAAGCAGATATAACAAGACTTCGACACTGTAGAAATCATGTAGGTATCACTTTATCAGTAACCTATATAATGCCTTCCTTCTTGTTCATGTAACCAAGGTTAATGTAAGTCTACATTATAGTGATCTAATGTCATTTCTGTTTATGAGTGACAATCTGTCTGATTCCAGATTTGCCTATCCTGGAACAGCCATGATTTCTGATCAAAATAAAAGTTATTTGATGAACATTTCCTGAGTAAAGTAGAAGATTCAAATAGTCTTTATCATTTCTTGTTTGGTTGACTAATATCTTCCTCCTTGACCATGTATAGGGAGGTACTGTGCGCGTGAAATAAAGAGTGTCCCACATGTCAAATTGACTGGCCCTTTCAATAGACGTGACACTATAATAAACATACACTTTACCTTTACTGTATCTCTACATATGTTTCATTTTCTAATTTAAATGGTCATTGTGAATTCTTGTTTGGTTTGGTGCTATAGGTTACAGTCTTTGGTATATCATTAAGTCAATGAAGTTACATTGTAGCTTCTAACTGTCTACTAGTGTAACAAAACCAGCCGGAATGTGTTGTCCTATACCACTGGTAGGTTTTAACCGAACGTATGAAATGTATTTCATTTTCAAAATTATGGCTGTTTTCACACCCAGCAACAACCAGTTGATCAATACATTTTAATCATGAGTGTTTTCCCGTCACCAAGAAAGCATTAAGTTAATTAAATATGTCAGGTTATTCTCAAATCCCCGAAACAGAAATCTTAGTTAATCTGTTCTTGACTTAAGCTGATTGGTAAGCCAAACCTTACAACTATGTCAGCGAATTTGACACGGTACCCAAATATAACAGTCACTATTAGTTGAAATGTGGATTTGTTTGTTGTTTCAGCTGTCACATAGTGGTACTGTACTGTTTCCAGCGACAGAATTTACCAATAAATGGAATGAGTTGAAAGACGTAAGTATGTTCGTGATATATGCCTGTTTGTTACTGTCCCTTACTTTTATTAAACAATTTGTACATCTTGTTATACCGTGTATAGTACATACTTTGTCCCGAAAATTTAATTTATTATGTGTTCTTGTTTGATTTTCTCATACCTTTTTGTGGTCATCTATGACACCTTTCAGTCCACCCAACCCTATTTGCAGTATAAATTAGTTAAATAAAGCCACTACCTGTCTTATGCAACAAGCGACCATATTTGTGTTGTCCATCCATGCTTATACCTATTTATCCAGTCACTTCCGGCCAAATTAGCCCGATAACAGGGTGCCGGATAACATTTTCAATAAACCGTCAAGTGGTCATGTGACTTGCAATAAACCGTCACCTCATCACGTGATCTGACGGACTTCTTCTTAAAGCGGGGTCGCCGGCTGAAACTCTGTATCCGAGGATGAGGTTTTCCTATTTAAGGTAATTTAGACCCTTTTCGCTAAATATCGCCTGTAACTCGGATTTTGATGATATTTTGCATAAATATAGTATCAAGTATTGGCTTTCTGATTTTGATGGTTTTATGGAGAAATATCATGTGACGTACGATGAATAGCGCCACCTAGCGGGGGCGTAATTATTTCGTGCTTTTCGACGTTTTTCACCATTTTTTCGAGTTAATACTTACGTTATTAAAAATCGAAAGATATAGTTTTGTAGGGAAATAAATGCTGCGTCATATGGTGCAAAATATAGAAAGAAATTTAAATTATTTTTAACGTAACGCTGAAATAACCGCGCTGCTGCCTCGATAATAACGGCGTTTTAATCGTGGCATTTCTTTTATTCACACGCATATAGCAAAAACACAGGGTGTTCAAATTTTATTTTATTTATTGCATTAGTTTATTTGAAGTGTCTTTTTTATTTTAGTGAAATAAGAAATGGGGTGTTCTCGGGGCCGTTTTCGTGCTATTTACAATCAAAAGTTTTTAGTCGGGGTATTATTACGCGACGTAAACGTTAGCGAGACGTCACGACAGGAACATCGACTCTTTCTTTTCTTTTAATAACGCAATTAGCGACCGAAAAGACGATAAAAGTATTTTTGATAATTCTATGATTTGCTTGAAAGAATAGTTTTGATTTATATTGAATATAATTCGTTTGGTCCGTTTTCGCGCGTTTATTAATCTAAGGTCAGAATACAAGTTCTTTTAAATTTTGCCGTTAAACGTTAACGGTGAGTTTTGGCGAACCATACCATATCAAAAATGGAAAATATTTCGTTTCTGAAGAAACATATGGAGTTGCGCAGGTATAAATATATTTTGGGTTGATTTGTATATTCTCGAGTGATGTTATAGTGATGTTTGACACTGAACGTAAAAATACACTTAGTAAAAGTATATTTTATGAAATGCGTCGGTTCAGCAAACTGCACATTTCCTGCGAAACGGTTATAAAGCCACATGTGGACGGTTTTACTCGTCGGTTATATCGTATTGGTCTTTGGCCCTCCCAGGTACCTAATCATACATCTGTATATTAAAGTGAATCAATCTTGATTATTCTTGCTTTTAGGAAATAAGCACTGGTACGTACGGAGACCGACCTCGTACTTCTCAATAAGTATGAGTATACATGTCCTTCATCTAGGTACGCCCATCGTACGATAGTAAGTTCAACCCAGTTTACAAGAATGCAATTTCATTATTGATGTTTTGGCCCTCCCAGGTACCTAATCATACATCTGTATATTAAAGTGAATCAATCTTGATTATTCTTGCTTTTAGGAAATAAGCACTGGTACGTACGGAGACCGACCTCGTACTTCTCAATAAGTATGAGTATACATGTCCTTCATCTAGGTACGCCCATCGTACGATAGTAAGTTCAACCCAGTTTACAAGAATGCAATTTCATTATTGATGTTTTGGAGTAGGGAAGAATGTATAAGTAAATCATGTGTTCCGATTAAACTTTCGGGCAATATTCTTACTTTAAGTTGTGTCCTGTTTTAAAATATCCTGTTGTCTCGTTTATGCAGATATTTTCCAATGCAATGGTCATTTGAATGAAATTTTCCATATAAATACATGTACATAATTAAAAAACTATATAGAATAATTCTTATACTAACAACTACATGTATATCCTATAAAACCTGCGCTTTCTCATGTGGGTGTGACAGCCACCATCGACGAACTACCTCTCGGTCGCCGCTCTCAACTTAACTGCGAAGTTGGAAATATTATGACTGATTGAGTTGTATAATTAGAAAAACATACATGTATATGAAATGTGAAATGAATGATAAAATCAATACTAAAAGAACTTCAATTCTCACTCCATTTTTCACAGATAATTAATAACGCAACATGTGAAATATGCACTATGATGTTCCAACCGCCTCGATGGCTTTGTGGTAGAACGTCCACTTCGAGTGATGGATGTAGTAGATTCAAATCAGGCTGCATCATTTCCGAGACAAAAACTTTGTATTAGTGATGCCCTCGCTGAGCTTAAAAACTCGTTCTATCACAGTCTCTCGAGTCGATATTTACATTCGGGATTAATGCTACGGTCACAATACTCGAACGATGTCCATTCGGATGTTCCAACTCGTACGAGTCCAAAATTTTTCAACGGTATGTGTAGATTCTTAGCTTCTGGTCACAGCTCGTACGGACCTCGTACGAATAAAGGAGAATGTCTCCTACGAGGTCCGTACGGACATCATAATCTTCGCACGGAGATCGTACAGGACTCGTGCGGAGACCGTACGGGGCTCACAAGTAACTCGCAAGGTGGCCGTAAGGTACTCGCATGGTGACCGTACATAGTCCGTGCGACAAGAATAAAATTCTTCGGCCAATTCAATTTTCCCTAACAAGCCCGCTAAGCTCAGTCAGTATAGCCCGAGACTAGTAGTGTAGTTATATTATAAGATGAGTATGCCTTTGGGTAATGTTCTTGTGGGTACCAACATTAGCTGGTCGGACCGAGCATAATAACCGACTGGACACCTTCATAACAGTGGTGTTCTAGAATTGCTTAGCAACAGAGAATGGACTGTGTAAATGCGTAAAGTGCATGGAGGTTTTATCAGTAATTGATTATCCTACTAAATGATAGTAAACATAGTCTAATTATTCTTATTTTACAATTGTTTTGTTCTTCTAACTGAAAAAATTAATGAAATTATTTTGTGATTTTTGCACTTTGTGAACTTTAATTTTGCACGGGACTGTACAATGATCGGTTGACGTACATTTTAGCTAATTTGACAGAAGCCGAATGTTGTCAGGCTGCAGTTCGGGGTTATTGTGAAGAATCGAGTGACGGCAGCCAGGGTAATTTAAAGTATCTTTTAAAAATATACATTGCTACTCATCGGCCGGTGTCTGTGCAATAATCAATTAACAACGGGTACATATCGGATACAAGGGCGGGTGGAAGTGGCCGAATGTTAAACGGAATCCGGGAACCCAAGCATTTCCGAATACACTGTATACAACTTGGTTCTTTAACGTTTTAGGTGTATACCACCTCTGGGTTTTCGTGCCATTTTGGGTGAAAAGACTTGTCCCATCACTTCAAGGATAAATCCGGCCACCTAGATTCCTAGACCTACATGCAATAGTAATATGTCTGCACCCTATGCTTCGTTCTGGCTAACACATCGTTCATTCCCCCAACTTCTTAATCAGAATGCCGACCCGATCGCATCGCCAGCGTTATAATAATGAAAAGTGACACTCATGTCAGTTATTGAAAGTCTGATTCCTTTGATGCATATCATAATGTCGAACTTTTCACAAAATTAATACAGTGCATTTTATTGTCATGTTTTAAGCATGCATATCAAGCATAAATTAACTTTTGGGGTTATTCATTTTGTTAATAATTATGTCGCGGCAGATATAAAAATACGTTCAAAATAACGACATTCATTGTTTTTGAACGCTTACAGCATCACCAAAGAACATTGCATTGTTTCACTAACATAAAGCAATATATTTCACCGCAAATCAAAAGAAACTTTAAACAAGTTTTCTTTCGCTAATGGCGTCGAAAAGAAAGAACATGGATGATTTGAACGACGTCCGCACTAGTAACGTCGCTGGTAACAGTAACGTCGCGTAATTTTACCCTGACTAAAAACTTTTGATTGTAAATAGCGCGAAAACGGCCCCGAGAACACCCCATTTTTTATTTCACTAAAATAAAAAAGACACTTCAAATAAACTCATGCATAAATAAAATAAAATTTGAACACCCTGTGTTCTTGCTTTTAGCGTGTGAATAAAAGAAATGCCGCTATTAAAACGCCGTTATTATCGAGGCAGCAGCGCGGTTATTTCAGCGTTACGTTAATAATATTTTAAATTTCTTTCTATATTTTGCACCATATGACGCAGCATTTATTTCCCTACAAAACTATACCTTTCGATTTTCAATGACATAAGTATTAACTCGAAAAAATGGTGAAAAACGTCAAAAAGCACGCAAAAATTACGCCCCCGTCAGGTGGCGCTATTCATCGTACGTCACGTAATATTTCTCCATAAAACCATCACAATCAGAAAGCCAATACTTGATACTATATTTATGCAAAATATCATCAAAATCCGAGTTACAGGCGATATTTAGCGAAAAGGGTCTAAATTACCTTAAAACGAACTTGGGTCGATCAATAATTGTTCTACGACTTACCGGCGTGTACATGACGTTATCAAGATGTCCGACGTTGTTGTTTTGTCGTGACGTCAGTGAACGAACGTGACGTTACGCACAAATAATGAAAAGGCAAATAAATAGTCCGACTTTTATTCCTTTTTTAAAGCAGATGTAGTGACCGGATAAATAGAATAATAGGTTAGTGCCGTGGAGTGAGTGAAAGTTTATCCGGCTCGGCTGCGGAAATTATCGGATTCGCCTACGGCTCACCCGATAAATTCCTCCGCCTTGCCAGATAAACTTACTCATCCACGGCACTAACCTATTATTCTCTATATCCACGTTTTGGACAGGAAATATTTAGGACCAGACCTCTGTGTAATACTTGGTAATGTGTCATGACCTCAGGTTACAAATTCTGAGGAATATTGTGAACATTCCGTTTCTTATTTCTAGATTCTGTTAAGACTCAATAAATGCTGCGGTAGGGATTGTATCACAGACTTGACAACACAAATTGACAAAGCGAAAGACATGGATATAGACGATTCCGGTAGGTTTTATTGCGTCATACATACATTTACGTCATACATACATTTACGTCATACATACATTTACGTCATACATACATTTACGTCATACATACATTTACGTCATACATACATTTACGTCATACATACATTTACGTCATACATACATTTACCGTTCTCTAGGATTACCAAGCTTTATCACACAAATATGAAAATCAAGATATTTATAGCATTGGAATAAGATGACACTTATTGTCAATTGCCATACTTATATCAAACTTGTTCAGGAAATATAATTAAGATCACCAAATGATCGCTTAATAGAATTTCCAGAACTCATTTATATAAATTGACAACTGGTGATAGATCTTCAATGTCTTCACAATAGGTTTAGTTTGGAACTAAACTGGACATAAAATGCAATACATGTGTAACAGGGGAAGAAAAATGTGCAACCAGACCGGGGCTCAAACCCGGGACCCTTCGCTTACAGGGCGAATGCTCTACCGACTGTGCTAGCCGGCTGCTTACACAAGTTTCTCCCCTTTAGTAATTATGTTCAGACCGTGACACATGTATATGTAATTATTATGTCTTTTTGTTATATCAGCGCATCATGGTAGGATCAATTTGAAGGGAGTTATTAACTTATTACACTTTGTATTGTTAGTCTGATGATGGTGTAAACGGTTATTTTTCTGTAACCATGGTTTCATTCAAACATTACTTTACCTATTCGTATCAACTACCTATATAGATAGGAGTTGTGCACAATGTAAATTCACGTTTCGAACTTTATTAAAAGTTGAAAAATTCAAAATGTTGAATAGGTATAGTGTTAAACTAATGTTATACTGTTTTCAGAAATTCGAGATCGTTTATTGAAAATATACGAAGAAGGGTGTTGTAGTTTGTCAGTGACACCGATATATGATGACGATGAGGATAAGATGGGACTGTTATCTATCTATCAACCACCTTGCCTGTACCACGTGCCTTATCACAGAACACAAGATACAGAAAATAAATATTCTATATATTCTTATAAGGAAATATTTTCCAAACCTGATCAATCTTTTAGGAAGATATATATCACAGGTGATGCTGGTGTTGGTAAAACCTCTTTCTGTAAACGTATGGCATTGTTATGGTGTAAATCAAAATGTGGGGAAAGTGTGAATGATAAGAGGGTTCAGGATGATATTGGTTTAATGTCTCAATTTGACTTCGTTTTCTACATATCTCTTCGTGAGACTCAAAGTAAAGACGTTATAACCATGATCATTGAATTATTGGGTATAGATGAACCTGTAATGAAGAACGAAATGTACAAATCGATTGGAAGTATACTTAGAAAAAACAAATGCCTCATTATCATGGACGCTTTGGATGAATGGAGGCCAAGTAAAAGTGGGAAAATAAATGTCAATAAATTGTTATCAGATAAATGCATATTCGTGACAACATGTCGACCTTACAAGATAGAGAATGAAAGGCCGTCACCAAGTGAAATGGATCGTCACATTCAGATAACTGGGATAGATGTAGATTCAGCAAGACGTTATGTTACAGAAATAGTGAAACGTATGAACGAAACAAACAGGGTCATGAACACTCCAGAAGAATTTATTCCGAAAACTCCCGAAGACTTTATTCGAGATGTCATACGGTGTGGACTTAGTGAACAATTACATGTACCAATTATAGCTTCTCATTTGGTAGTAGTATGGTTTAACCATAAACTGACAGGCATGTCTAGAGCTCTTATATATTGTACAATAATTGATATGATACTTAAAAGGGCCGAGAAAGGAAAAACAATTGATTTGCCTGATTCAACAGAAAGTACAAAATTTAGTGTGCTGCTGCCTGAATTCATGTCCAAATTTTTCTACCTCAAAAGGTATACTTCCTTTTTGAAGAAAATTTGTTTTCTGTCCTTCAATATTTTGTTCAAACAAGATAAATGCTTATCAGATTTAGTGTTTTCTACAGAGCAACTAGAATCAGAACCTTATTGCATTTCTGTCAAAGAGTTGGATGTCTTGTGCAAGTTTGGTATTTTATCAAAGCACAAAGTAATTGGTCAATTTGGAACACGGCAACAAAAATTGTCTTACTTGCACAAGACATATCTTGAATTTTTCTCTGCATTGTTTGTATGCTCGTTTGACTCAAGTGAAGCATTTGTTGCTGTTGTTAAGAATTTGAACTCTGTAACCAATATAGTTCAATTTGGAACATTTTTCCGCTTTCTTGTTGGTTTTCCATGTACAAATAATGAACGCCTGTTTGAGAATATTTCCCATTCAATATCAGATGATTTAAGTTCATGCAGAAAAAACGCAATTTCTCACTATGACTCAGATTTTTACTTAAGAAATCTGAAATCATTACAGACCATGGTTGTAAATTGTTTCAAAGAAATCCGTCAAAATGATGTTCCAAACATGACATGTAAGCTTGAAGATTTTATTGTTGATGATTATGATGATGATGTTGATGATGATGATGATGATGATGATGTTGTTGTTGTTGATGATGATGATGTTGCTGTTGATGATGATGATGCTGTTGTTGTTGATGATGATGATGATGTTGCTGTTGATGATGATGATGCTGTTGTTGTTGATGATGATGATGATGATGATGTTGCTGATGATGATGTTGATGATGCTGTTGTTGTTGATGATGATGATGATGATGTTGCTGTTGATGATGTTGATGATGATGATGCTGTTGTTGTTGATGATGTTGATTCACTTTTTGATGTTGACCTCTTAAAACAACTTTTACTGTTAAATACAACATGTGTTAAATCTGTATATTCTGTTCAAGGTAAATATTATGATGAATTTGATGGGATGAATAATCTGCAGTGTTTACATGTTGGGAGGGTGTTGTCTGAGGGTATTGTAAAGTTCACCAAGTGCATGTTAAATAATCAATCCACTCTACATACTGTTGCTATTGAAGGTAGAATTTACCCACCCACAGTGTTACCAGTAGAATTTCGTGTGAGAAGTCTCCATCAACTAACATCATTATCTCTGTGTTATTTTAGAGTACAACATGAACAATTACATGATCTGGTGACATTTCTCTCTGATAATGTTCACTTTGAACATATAAAATTGTACCGTGTGAAATGTGATCAACACCTTAAACATCATTCTAAACTCTGTTCATTATGTCTATACCTTGTGTGTTGTGATCAACACCGGGATGATGATAGTAACTGTAGATTGTCTATGAACCTAAAACATCATTCTAAACTCTGTTCATTATATCTACACCAGGTTAATATATCATGTACAGATGTCAACAAGTCCAGTATAAAGTCTGTCACATTGTGGCCATTATCTGAGAGAATTGCTCATGATTATATTAATGTATTTAAATGTTTGAAGGATTCACAACTTGAACATCTTGATATCAGTGGAAGGCCCAGGTACAATTACAGGTTAGATGATGAAACATTGAGATCATTGACGACTGTTGTAAAATATCTGCCTTGTTTAAAGGTGCTAAAACTGGGCATGATGAAGTTTTCTTCTGATAGTTTATTACAACTACATTGTGATATGATACCAGTGAAGATAAAGCTGGTGCATGTCACAATGAGTCGTCAATGTTTTCAATGTTTCATTGAAAGTTGTGTCAACAAGAAATCTGTGATAAAGGTTCAGTTAGTTTACTGTACTATCACATCAGTTGATGGAGACACCCACAGGAAACTGTCACGGAAGGACTCTGTGGATGATATGTATAATTATCTTACATCAATACCAACAGTCAATATAACAGATAAAGATGATTACTGGTTCCACTTTGAAACAACAAGTTGTCAGTAAATGTTTACTTATGTTTCCATAAACATTTCAAGTAAAACTATGAATTTATCACCAAACTATGATGAACAAGTCAGTACAATCAGCAAATGTTTGCGAACAAAAATGCTTGTAACTTTTTTGTTCCTGAAGTGAAACATGTCAAGTTGGTATTCATTTTCTTAATTAGACAATTTCCTACACAATGAGTTCATTTTTAATGTAAAATTCTGAAAAAAGTGTTTTTTTACCTTTTTTGGGATGTTGGAACATGATATAGATTTCTATTCAGAAAATGTGACTTTTTTATTGTTAAGCTAAATGAATAATTTTTACTGCAGATATTAAGCTAAATAAATATTTTTTACTGCAGATATAATTTATATTTATGTAATAGATCTACAATAATAACCAACTTATAATAAAACAATCATTGATGAATACAAATAAACATTTTCACCCTAAAAAATAAAAACTTACCTTTTTTAGATGTTTACATCAGTATTTAAATCAACTCGCTATCAATGATCTCATCAAGAAAATGATTATCTACTTGGCATGTTTCCATTCATGTATAAATAAGTTGCTCATATTTTATTGAACTTGTATTTGGTTGACCTCAACATTTACAGAGTTTGTTGATAGAATCACAGGAGTTTCTGACAGAGTGAGATTATATCACTGGTCATTGATAAGCTGTGAATGATACTCAATTTATTTCACTGATAATATTCAATATTTCCAATCTTGGACCCATTACTCACTGTGTTTCTGACAGAGGGAAATCATATATCACTGACCGTTGATAATCAGTGAATTTATTTTATAGATAATATTCAATATTTCAATAGTTAGCTTGACTTTGGCTCAAATCCTGGACTCATTACTTACTGTGAGATTGGGCTATTCTGTCACCCACACAATTCTCCCCTATTAGTAATAAAATTATATAAATCAGCACAAAGGAATAAAATAAATACAATTTTAGTTGTTGATATTTCTTGGTGAACTTTACACATTGGAAGACACAAACTGTTCTCAGATATATTTCTTGTATTAATTGAAAGTTTTTAGTTTACTGTTTTTTATCAATATGAGTAGTTTATATTTTACAGTTTAATTAATACCAATAAATAAAGTCATGTTTGTTTTCTTTCAAGACAATGTGAACATTATTGACTGTAGCTATGTGTTCTTATATAGTCTTATTTACATGACATTGTTTAGGTTATGAAAGTGTACACAGGATAATGAGAAAGGTGGGCAAATTTAAAACAGTCCACATTGGTGGAAAACCAAAGATTAATTATCAGTGTTATTTTAATATATAAATGACTGTATGTGTTTATTTAAGTTACCACTTAGTAGACAATCCGGTCATTGTTTGTTAATATCACATTATCCTGGGCGCACTGTACTATAATGCTTACAGGAGAACAAGAAAGGCAGGAAACTTTGAATAGGCCACAAAGCTGGTAAATTTGTCAGTGTTATTCTGGTACGATAATTGACCATATGCGGTTATTTAAGTACCATTTATTTTTACACTAATAACACACATCAGAAATAACAATTAGGACCGGAGAAAACCGTCCCTGCAATTTGTGCATGCATTCAAAACTTAATGTGTGCATAATATATTACCTGATGTGCAGAATTACCCAACATGAATGTGCTTCAACCTTGTCTTATTTAGAACATGTATGGATAATTTGACTTCATATAACTAACATTTTGTGAATTAGGCCCCAAGATCACAAAGAATCAACTGATGTGGATCAAATTTGGTCCTGAAAACAATTTCCAGGATCAGGTCATTGTCTCCATACCATATCAGGAATATTATGTTACCAGGCAGGTCGGGATCAGGTTATTGTCTTCCTACCATATCAGGTCTATAATGTTACCAGGCAGGTCGGGATCAGGTTATTGTCTTCCTACCATATCAGGAATATAATGTTACAAGCCAGGTCGGGATCAGGTCATTGTCTTCCTACCATATCAGGTCTATAATGTTACCAGGCAGTGCGGGATCAGGTTATTGTATCCGAACAATATCAGGTCTATAATGTTACCTGGCAGGTCCGGATCAGGTTATTGTATCCGAACGATATCAGGTCAATAATGTTACCTGGCTGAACAGGATAAAGTCACTGTCTCCGTACGAAAATCATGTATATAATGTTACCAGGCAGATTGGGATCAGGTTATTGTCTGCATACCATATCAGGCATATAATGTTACCAGGAAGGTCGGGATCAGGTCATTGTCTCCGTACCATATCAGGTCAACAATGTACCAGGCAGTGCGGGATCAGGTTATTGTCTCCATATCAGGTCTATAATGTACCAGTCAGTGCGGGATCAGGTCATTGTCTCCGTACCATATCAGGTCAACAGTGTACCAAGCAGTGCGGGATCAGGTTATTGTCTCCGTAACATATTGGGAATATAATTTTACCAGGCAGTGCGGGATCAGGTTATTGCCTATGTACCATATCAGGTCTATAATGTACCAGGCAGTGCGGGATCAGGTCATTGTCTCCGTACCATATCAGGTCAACAATGTACCAGGCAGTGCAGGATCAGGTCATTGTCTCCATACCATATCAGGTCAACAATGTACCAGGCAGTGCGGGATCAGGTTATTGTCTCTGTAACATATTGGGAATATAATTTTACCAGACAGTGCGGGATCAGGTTATTGTCTCCGTAACATAATCAGGAATATGATTTTACCACCCGTGCCAAAAAAGCTTCGCTAAAGCTAGATTAAAGCCGCGTTAAAGCTAGCTTAAAGCTGCGTTAAAGCTAGATAAAAGCCGCGTTAAAGCCGGCGGTATTGGCCCCCTAAAAGCGTAGCTTTAGTGAAGAAAAAAGCGCAGCTTTAACGCAGTTTAGTTCATTAAACATACACTTTTTCCAATAAGCTTCACTAAAGCTGTGTTTTTTCTACAAAAAAACGCAGCCCTGCGCCAAAGGTGTGTTTTTCTATGATTTTAGGGGGGCCAATACCGCCAGCCCTGCGCTAAAGGTGCGCTTTTCTACAAAAAAGCGCAACTCTGGACTTAAGCTGTGTTTTTTTCTACAAAAACGCAGCTCTCAAGAAAAAAGCGCAGCCTTTCGCTAAAGCTATGATTTTAGGGGGCCAATACCTCCAGCCCTGCGCTAAAGGTGCGCTTTTCTACAAAAAAGCGCAACTCTGCACTAAGCTGTGTTTTTTTTCTACAAAAAGCGCAGCTCTCAAGAAAAAAGCGCAGCCCTTTGCTAATGCTATGATTTTAGGGGTCCAATACCGCCAGCCCTGCGCTAAAGGTGCGCTTTTCTACAAAAAAGCGCAACTCTGCACTAAGCTGTGTTTTTTTTCTACAAAAAGCGCAGCTCTCAAGAAAAAAGCGCAGCCCTTTGCTAAAGCTATGATTTAAGGGGGCCAATACCGCCAGCCCTGCGCTAAAGGTGCGCTTTTCTACAAAAAAGCGCAACTCTGCACTAAGCTGTGTTTTTTTCTACAAAAACGCAGCTCTCAAGAAAAAAGCGCAGCCCTTCGCTAAAGCTATGATTTTAGGGGGCCAATACCGCCAGCCCTGCGCTAAAGGTGCGCTTTTCTACAAAAAAGCGCAACTCTGCACTTTAGCTGTGTTTTTTTTCTACAAAAAATGCAGCTCTCAAGAAAAAAGCGCAGCCCTTCGCTAAAGCTGTGATTTTAGGGGGCCAATACCGCCAGCTTTAACGCGGCTTAAACGCAGCTTTAAGCTTAGCTAAAGTACAGCTTTAGCGAACCTTTAGTAGAAAAGCGCAGGTAAGTTCACCATAGCTGCGCTTTTTCCAAAAAGCTTCACTAAAGCTGTGTTTTTTCTAAAAAAAGCCAAGCCCTTGGCAAAAGCTACACTTTTTGCACAAGCTGCGTTTTTTCAAATAAATTAGCTGTTAAGGTGCTAAAAATCAACAGAAATTTATATGATAAATTAATATAACTTTATACAGAAAACAAATCAGAAATTCAATAGTATTTGAAAAACAACATCAATATGAACTACCATTAATCAAATATCTTGAGTCAAGCATTTTTATTTTTAGTATGTTACCATCAAAATTTAATTCTAACCCCGACAAAATAGTTGTAAGACTAAAGTGGGGGAGATATAGGTGGGATGTTTTGGTTCTTGCTTGTTTCTTAATCATAACCTTAAATAGTATATTGGATTGGGGCATTATGCTTACATATTGCATGCCAGTGCCTGGTAATTTAAATTCTGGAAATCTTGTTTTCAAATAAGAACTAGAATTGCCATGGTGTGATTAAAAATATGAAGTAAGAACTTTCATAAATTTTTACTAGATCGCAATCTTAAGGTTGGTACTCTACCTCTAGGTCACTGCTCCCCAATCGAAAGAGGGACCTGTTTGAAGCACTTCTGATGAAATCAGAATATATGGTGATTCAACATGCTAAAATAAACTCCCATCTGTATCAAGATTTTCTGGACAAACGCATGTCACTCTGTGACAGTTAGCTAAAAGTGTTCAATGTCAATGAACATTGAAAATGATGAAGGGAATCTTGGAATTTATTTCTTATAAAAGAGGCCATGCATATATATGCAAAAGGCTAGCTTGGTAAGTCTTGTCTCATTCCTACCCACTGGTGCACATATTTCTTAGTTTTCTCTCTGCCTTTTACAAATCTAGTACAATCAGTTTCTGTACACAAGAGTTATGCAGCTTTTTCTACTTCTAAACAATCTTATAAAGAGAAAATAATATTAAGAAACAAAAACCGTATTTTCAAGCTCTCTGCACCATCTTGAGAAGCCCAAGCCATCATCATAACACATAATAGGGTGTTCGATATTTGAATTAGTCCTTGGTTATTAGATGGATGCTGCAAAAAAAGAAAAGAAATATACATGTACATTCAACTGAAATTTCTTAAAAAAAACCATCAAAATTATATCAGAAATAAGTACATCCAATTGTTGGACATACTGACACTAATAATCAATCTCCAATGATTTTTATTACCGGTACTCATCATTAAATTGAAATGGCAAGAAATGAAAAATACAACCATAAAAGGTTTCAAAAACACATTTTAAAAAAATATCTGCTGACGTCAAACATTTATTTGCGAGTCAGCTTTCTGCTGAATTATGCTATGCATATATATGCCTCCATCCAGATTTGAATCCAGGTCGCAAGATTAGGCGGTTAGCACGCTAACCACTTCGCTATGGAGGCCATTTCCTTTAATAATTACGGTTCTTGAGCATGTAACATTTAACCTAAATGATTAATATTCACCAACGAAAGTTTCAATTTGATAGCTCTTGATACAGTATAAGTTATGTCCCTGACAAGAATGTATCATGCAAAATTTCAAAGCCCTGGGGATAAAATTATAACTCTATGCAAACAAGGTATGAGAAAATTAGACATGGAAAGTATCACTCAACCTAACCATCTGAGCACAGAAATCAGAAACACCACAACACAACTACATTGAGCAATGACCGCACATAAGCCAAATAAACAATTAAAAGTCCAAGTCCCCGCTGAACAAATGCAGCAGGACCCAATTTCACAAAGAAATTATAGAATAGCGGTTATTGCACGAGACCAAATGAAACACAGCCAAGACCTGACCAAGTTCCACAATGTCCCGCTGCACGGTGACCCAACTGCACAAACCCCCTGTGACCTAGTAATCCAAGTAGCTGATAAGTTTTAAATCAATAGGTTTTTTAATGCTGCTATGGTGATTGAGTTAAAATCTAGAACAAAATAAATTATGTCAGACAGACAGACCGGCAAATGGCAACTAGGCTCACCAAGAATATAATTAAGGGGCTAACACTCTGGTAAGATCATCAAACCAGAATGCTAAATCAATTGTAGTGAAGCTTCATATTGTAATGAACTTTCATGAATTTTTCAGTGAATTTTATACACTTGTTTAATTTTAATTATATACCAGTATCTTCCCCCCCCCCTAAAAAATGTATTTGGGGGATATACAAATCTACTCTAGTTATATCCCTAGTTGCAAATATATACTATATATATAATATAGTAGAATTACTATGCTTGTTTCAGCTATCCTAGCCTGGCTTGCTCTTAATCAGGTTCCACAATGTGTTAAAAGTTAAAACCCCATTCTTCAGACTTTGCTGTATAAATCACATCCATCATGCAGCTACTGTTGAAAGCCTGAAAAATTGTGAATAAGCCCTGTAGAGAATAAAACATTTTAACATAATTAACACAAGCTACATAAAAGATTAACTAATAACTGAAACCTAGATTAAATATCAGATCAGAATATAGGACTAGAGCCCATACCAAATCTTAAATCATTTGAACTTGAGGTGACAAAGTTATAAATTGAAATGCTGTAATAAAATCAATCAAAGGGACATAATTAAAAAACGATGCAAGGATGAGTTATAGTTCTTGTGCACTGCACTTTGGCTTATTGCAAGAAACATGCATACCAAATCTTGAGTCATTTGAACATAAGGTGACAAAGTTATACTCTGGACAAGAAATGCTGTAATAAAATCAATCAAAGGGAAATAATTCAAAAACGATGCAAGGTAGAGTTATAGTTCTTGCGCACTGCACTTTGGCTTATTGCAAGAAACATGCATACCAAATCTTGAGTCATTTGAACTTGAGGTGACAAAGTTATGCTCCGGACAAGCAATTTGTGACGCCGCCGCCAAAGTAACACCTATATGTCGCCTTTTCAGGCGACACAAAAATTATATATATAGTAGATTTTACTGTGCTTGTGTCAGCTATCCCAGCATATGGCTTGTTCAATGTTATTGATCATGTTCCACAATGTGTTAAATCCCCATTCTTCAGACTTTGTTGTATAAATCACATCCATCATGCAGATACTGTTCAAAGCCTGTAAAGAAAAAACATTTATACACAAACAACACTAGCTTACAAAATGCATATGATATGAGTTACTGGTCTTGTTTTCATGCTAAGGCATGTATAATGAACAAGTGTTGTAAGTTTCAGAGCCATAGCTTTGATAATTAATGAGACATGTTTACATAAACACACTTCACCAAGCAACTTTTCTTTTGAAGAGGGGGGGGGGGGTCCTACCAGTCAGATTGAGGTACATGGCTACATATACGCACTATGTCTTGCATATTTTAATGTTAATAGTCTCTATGTATAATTCATGTAAAAAAATCTTAGCTAATTTCTTCTTATATCAACGCAGTTCACATTTTATTTTTAAAAAATCACCGCCAAAATGGCCATTTCCGGTGACAATTTCGAACTTGATTTTCGTCAAATACTCGTCTATTTCATTTCTTGCTTAGTTAAATATATCGAAGTATGTGTATATCACGTGAATAACATCGTCACTTTTTCGAAAATGTGCGTGGAATTTCGTAACGATTGATTTAACAACGGACGGAATTTGCCGTACGTCGCTTCGAAATTGGGATTGTTTACATGTTTCAAAAATGGGACAGTTTACTCGTAAGACAGACAATCGTGGATTTTCCGTTTCATTATTTGAAGTTAAAAACTAATACTTGCCTTTCGAAGAATAATAATATACTTACCTTGCTGTTTTCGTACAACAATGGTGATTTGCAATTTTTTCGTGGTCCTTTCACACGATTTCTATTTTCAAATAAAACACATAAACCTCGACCGCTGATTGGTTAATTTTAAAACAAAGAGCGTCATCAGGTTAGATAAATTCCCGCTTACCGTACATCCCGGGATCGGTAAAAATACGAAAAAATATATTTCAAGAAATCACGTTTGCGTTTATAATCGATAAAAATAATACATTGTGGAGAAATATATCGTTTATAATGAAATATTTTTTAAGACTATTTGATTTTAACACGATCTTAGATTAATCACGTACGCAAAGACCTAAATTAGGCCTTTGACGTACGGTACACGGTCACGTGGTTTGAAAGCATTATTTTGCAGAATATGTCGAGTTAATAAAAAAAATGAATGTTTATGTTTAGGTATATTCTTGGACATCATTCATCAAGTTGAATGCACAGTTACACGATGTTGAACTGATAATCTCAACGATTTTCTCCTAAAGAACGTGTACAGACGGTACAGTACAGGTTTTCTCGTAATTTGATACGTAACCGAAAGTAACTTCTTCTTCTTTATTTGACGATGCAGGGCCGTTGTATGTAGCTAAGTCGCACCCAATTTCGCACGATGTAGGCCTTTATTGGATCGATATTCTAATCGCAAACTGTATATCTCTTTCTATAAAAAGACTGTGTAAGCAAATTTTAGCATCTAGATCCTACATGAGTTCTAAAAATGACAAACGTGCGCGTACCACTACAGTAGACATACATGTACAATTTTAGTAGATCTCGATTCCACTATTAATAATATTTCTACGTCGGGAATATCTTTTATAGATCTACCCCGTCGTTTAGATGACCTCAGTTGTCTTGTAAGGAAATAAAGATCATTCTTAAATCGCGTTTCCGTAAACGAATTTAAAATCTATTCTAATATAACGTAAGAATTTGTAGTGAAATAGTCGAACTTACTAACAATCCAGTCAAACTCCATTAAGGAATAAGATCTTTACGTTCGTTATCCATTTAAACAAAAAACATTTCCCAGCGTAATTACTCATTAGTCCCTTTTTAATATCGTCCAAAAATAGCGAGTACACTGTCCCATGTGTCAAATACAGTACACGCGTGAGTTATGCATAATGACGTCATCTAACTCGCAGACTACACGTTTCTTTGGTGAATTTGTGGATACGATGAAATATTATGTGTCCCGTGTTTTAAAATTATTGGATAACACACATGCTTTGAGGTTTTAACATATTACGGGATTCTAACAATTATTAATTTAGGTAAGCTGAGTTAGATCTATGCATAGACATAACGCTATTTTGGATTATGTGTAACGTTACGAATAAATAACCTTTCTAGTGAAATTAACTGGTGCCGTTTTCACTCACGAATCAGTTCTAACGTAAGTTACCCTTGTCAATCAAAAATATCGCACGTGGGTAATGCGTGACCGCGATCTCATTAGCTGATGCGCAAACGTTCTTAATTTGAGAGTGATTTACGGGTGATTGACGTATCTCACGGTATCTTGTTAATATACGACGTGTCACCTTGTTAATTACTCGTTTGACATATATCTTTATACACATAAATATTTCACAAGGACAGGGCTATAGAGAATTTGACCAGATTTTCATCCTTTTTACAAAGCAATCAATCAGAACCTTATCACATTTATTTTGGAGAGAATTTGACCCGATCCTCAAAAAAGTTGTTTTCCACTTATTTTACTCAAACCAATTATTTTTGCACAGAATGACCTGAACCTCAACCTATAACACACACCTGAGTCCTCAAGTTATTTTTACAAAGCATTTGACTTGATCCTCAACCAATTTTTATTTCAAATAATTTGACTTGCACCTCACCCTTTTATATTTTTACAACTCATTTGAATCTAACCTAACCCACTTTTTATTTGCAAAGCATTTGAACTAAATCCTAAGCCATTTGTTTTTTGACAATGCATTTGACTTGAACCTCGACCATTTTATTTTTCAAAGCACTGGACTAGAACTTCACCCTTTCATTTCTTTTACAAGGCATTTGATGTGAATCAAAAACCAATTTACATTTAATGAAGAATTTTACCTGAACCTCAACTCATTTATTTGTTAAAACAAAAAATTAATTTTTAAAATTTACCTGAACCTCAACAAATTCTTTTATCAGAAAATTAGTTCAGAACTTTAAAAGGTTTATTATTACAATGTATTTGACCTGAGCCTCAATCCATTCATTTCTTAAACCATTTGACTTGATCCTCAACCTTTTATTTATACAAAGCATTTAACCCGAACCTCAACTAATTCTTTTAACAGAGCTTTAGTTCAACAGGTGTGTTATTAAAATGTATTGACCAGATACTCAGCCCTTTATTTAAAAAAAAACATTTGGGCATAACTTCAAAGATATATAGAACAAAGCATTTGACCTGATCCTCAACCAATTTATTAATTTATAAGGATTAGACCCATTTATCTTTACCAATGAACTGAATCTCAACCAAAATTATTTTTATAAAGCTTTTGACCTGAACCTTAATCCATTTCACTGAGCATTTGACTTTAACCCCAAACCATTCTTATTTTACTAAGCATTTGATCTTAAACCTCACCTTCAAATGCCTCGTAAAAAGTAATAGTGTGAGGCTCAAACTATTACTTTTTATAAAGTATTTGACTAGAACATCAACCATTAGTGATTACTTGTATTTACAAAGCATTTAACTAGAACCTCATCCTAATATTGTATACAGAATTTGATCTGATCTGCATCCTATACTGATGACAAGATAAACACAATAATGAAAAATGACTTACCTTTTTGTTTCAAAAACATATGTTAAATTTGACACATTATATTGAATATTTTGGAGTTGTAGTTTAAAGACCCTATCAATACACTATTTTAAACAGTAAAAATATAAATCTTTTGAATAGATCAAAAGCTTGGTTTTTTCTTTGAAAGCTTCATCTTTTCTGCTGAGAGCTTCGTCTTTTTAAATTCTTAAAAAAAGACAAAAAACGCAGCTTTAGATGGAAAAGACGCAGCATTCCAAAATAAAAACTAAACTTTTTGAAAAGCGTTTCTAATCAGGTAGAAAAGACGCAGCTCTTATGAAAAAAACGCAGCTTCTGTGAATAAAGCGCAACATTTATAAAAAAACGCACCTTTTATAACAAAAAAACTCAGCTTTTATGAAGTAAGTGCAGCTATTGAGAAAAAGCGAAGCTTTTGTAACAAAAAGCGAAGCTTTTATGAAGTAAACACAGCTACCAAGAAAAAGCGCAGCTTGTATATAAAAAAAACGCAGCTATCATGAAAAAGCGCACCTTTTGATGATAAAAGCTTCATTAAAGCTGCGTTTTTGATAAAGCTGTGTTATTATTTGGCACGGGCAGGCAGTGCGGGATCAGGTTATTGTCTCCGTAACATAATCAGGAATATAATTTTACCAGGCAGTGCAGGATCAGGTTATTGCCTATGTACCATATCAGGTCTATAATGTACCAGGCAGTGCGGGATCAGGTCATTGTCTCCATACCATATCAGGTCAACAATGTACCAGGCAGTGCGGGATCAGGTTATTGTCTCCGTAACATATTGGGAATATAATGTTAACAGACTGGTAGGTATCAGGTCATTGTATCCGTACTATATCAGGTCTATTATGTACCAGGCAATGTCGGATCAGTTCATTGTCTCCATAATTGTGAGGTCAATAATTTACAAGGCAGTGAGGGATCAGGTCATTGTCTCCTTACCATATCATGTCTATAATGTACCAGGCAATGCGGGATCAGGTTATTGTCTTCGTACCATATCAGGAAAATAATGTTACCAGGCAGGTCGGGATCAAGTTTTTGTCTCCGTAGCATATCAGGAATAAAATGTTACCAGGCAGTGCAGGATCAGGTTATTGCCTATTTACCATATCAGGAATAATAGGTTACCAGGCAGTGTGGGATCAGGTCATTGTCTCCTTACAATATCAGGTCTATAATGTACCAGGCAGTGCGGGATCAGGTCCTCTGTACCATATCAGGAATATAATGATACTTGGCAGGTCGGGATCAGGTTATTGTGTCTGTAATATAACAGAAATATTATGCTACCAGGCAGTTTTGGATCAGGTTATTGTCTCTGTACCATATCAGGTCAATAATGTTACCTGGCAGGTCAGGATCTGGTCTTTGTCTCTGTACGATATCATGTCTATAAAGTTACCAGGCAGATTGGGATCAGGTTATTGTCTCCGTACCATACCAGGAATATAATGATACTTAGCAGGTTGGGATCAGGTTATTGTCTCCGTACCATATCATGTCTTTAATGCCGCCAGGCAGGTCGGAATCAGGTCATTTCTGCATACCATTTCATGACTATAATGTTACCAGGCAGGTCGGGATCTGGTAATTGTCTCCATACATTATCAGCAATATGTACCAGACATTACAGGATCAGGTTATTCTCTCCATACCATATCATGAATTTGTTACCAGGCAGATCAGTATCAGGACATTGTCTCCATACAATATCAGGTCTATACTGTACCAGGCAGTGCGGGATCAGGTCATTGTCTCCGTACCATATAAGGTCAATAATTTACAAGGCAGTGCGGGATCAGGTCATTGTCTCCATACAATATCAGCAATATGTACCAGACAGTACAGGATCAGGTAATTCTCTCCATACCATATCATGAATTTGTTACCAGGCAGGTCAGGATCAGATTATTGTCTCCGTACAATATCAGGTCAATAATGTTACCTTGCTGGTCAGGACAGGTCATTGTCTCCATACTATATCATGTCTATAATGTTACCTGGCAGATTGGAATTAGGTTATTGTGTCGGTACCATATCAGGAATAAAATGATACTTGGCAGGTTAGTTTCAGGTTGATGTCTCCTTACCATATCAGGAATAAAATGTTACCAGGCAGTGCGGGATCAGCTTATTGCCTATTTACCATATCAGGAATAATAGGTTACCAGGCAGTGTGGGATCAGGTCATCGTCTCCTTACAATATCAGGTCTATAATGTACCAGGCAGTGCGGGATCAGGTCATTGTCTCTGTAACATATCAGGTCTATAATGTACCAGGCAGTGCGGGGTCAGGTTATTGTCTCTGTACCATATCAGGTCAACAATGTTACCTGGCAGGTCAGGATCAGGTCTTTGTCTCCGTACGATATCATGTCTATAATGTTACCAGGCAGATTGGGATCAGGTTATTGTCTCCTTACCATATCAGGAATATAATGATACTTGGCAGTTTGGATCAGGTTATTGTCTCCGTACCATATCATGTCTTTAATGTTGCCAGGCAGGTCAGAATCAGGTATTTTCTGCGTACCATTTTATGACTATAATGTTACCAGGCAGGTCAGGATCCGGAAATTGTCTACATACAATATCAGGTCTATAATGTACCAGGCAATGCGGTATCACGTCATTGTCTCCTTACAATATCATGACGATAATTTTACCAGGCAGGTCGGGATCCCATCAATGTCTCCGTACCACATCAGTTCTATAATGTACCAGACAATGCGGGATCAGGTCATTGTCTCCGTACCATATCAGGTCAATAATGTACCAGGCAGTGCGGGATCAGTTTATTGTCTCCGTACCATATCAGGAGATTGTTACCAGGCAGGTTGGGATCAGGTTATTTTCTCCGTACCATATCATGTCTATAATGTTGCCAGGCAGGTGGGGATCAGGTCATTTCTGCATCCCATTATCATGACTATAATATTACTAGGCAGGTCGGGATCCGGTCATTGTCTCCATACAATATCAGCAATATGTTACCAGACAGTACAGGATCAGGTCATTATCTCTGTATCACATCAGGTCAATAATGTACCAGACAGTGCGGGATTAGGTCATTGTCTCCATACAATGTCAGGTCTATAATGTACCAGACAGTGCGGGATCAGGTCATTGTCTCCATACCATATCAGGTCTATAATGTACCAGGCAATGCGGGATCAGGTCATTGTCTCAGTACCATATCAGGTCAATAATGTACCAGGCATTGCGGGATCAGATTATTGTTTCCGTACCATATCATGAATATGTTACCAGACAGTGCGGTATCAGGTCATTGTCTCCGTAAGATATCAGGAAGATTATGTTACCATGCAGGTCGGGATCAGGTTATTGTCTCTGTACAATATCAGGTCAATAATGTTACCAGGCAGATAAGATCAGGTTATTGTCTTCGTACCAAATCATGTCTATAATGTTACCAGGCAGATTAGGATCAGGTTATTGTCTCCGTACCATTTCAGGTCAGTAATGTACCAGGCAGTGCGGGATCAGGTTATTGTCTCCTTGCCATATCATATCTATAATGTACCAGGCAGTGCTGGATCAGGTTATTGTCTCCTTACAATATCAGGTCTATAAAGTACCAGGCAGGTGGGGATCAGGTCATTTCTGAGTACTTTTATCATGACTTGATGTTACAAGGCAGGTCAGGATATGGACAATGTCTCAGCACCATATCAGGTTAATAATGTACCAGGCAGTGCGGGATTAAGTTATTGTCTCTGTACCATAACACGAATATAATGATACTTGGCTGGTCATGATCAGGTTATTGTCTCTGTACCATATCAGGAATATAATTATACTTGGCAGGTTAGGATAAGGTCATCGTCTCAGAAACATATCAGGAATAATATGCAACCATGCAGTTCGGGATTAGGTAATTGTCTTCGTACCATATCAGGTCAATAATGTACCAGACAGTGCGGGATCATGTTATTGTCTCATAACCATGTCATTTTTAAATTTTTCAGGCAATGCATGATCAGGTCATTGTCTCCGTACAATATCAGGTCTGTAATGTACCAGGCAGTGCGGGATCAGGTTATTGTCCCCTTACCATATCATGACTATAATGTTACCAGGCAGGTCGGGATCCGGTCAATGTCTCCATACCATATCATTTCGATAATGTACAAGGCTATGCGGGATCAGGTCATTGTCTCCGTTCCATGTCAGGTCAATTATATACCAGGCAGTGCGGGATCAGGTGATTGTCTCCGTATTATATCAGAAGTATGTTACCAGGCAGGTCGGGATCAGGTCATTTTCTCCGTACCATATCATGTCTTATGTAACCAGGCAGGTCATGATCAGGTTATTGTCCACGTACCATATCGGGTATATTATGTTACCAGGCAGGTTAGGATCAGGTTATTGTCTCCATACCATATCAGGTCTATAATGTTACCAGGCAGTGCCGGATCAGGTCATTGTCTCCATACTATATCAGCAATATGTTACCAGGTCATTGTATTTGTACCATATCAGGTTTATTATGCACCAGACAGATATCTCTTATTTGTGTTATCCTTAGTGTTGGTGTGCCTGTCATGGGTACTTTTGAATGCATGTACTTATAATTTGCTTTATTATGTTTACATGTTTTAGCTCAACTGTGACAAGGTTAGCTTTTGTGATCACTCTTCGTCCGTCGTCTGTCCGTTGTCGTCGTCGTCCGTCAACAATTGGCTTGTGTGCACTCTAGAGGCAACAGTTTTGATCCAATCTTCATGAAACTTGATCAGAATGGTGTTCTCTATAAAATCTAGTCCTAGTTTAAAACTGGTTCATGTGGGGTCAAAAACTAGGTCACCATGTCAAATCTTAGAAAAATCTTGTGTACACTCTAGTTGTCACCAATTTGTTTGAATCTTCATGAAACTTGGTCAGAATGTTGTTCTCCATGAAATCTAGCACAAGTTTGAAACTGGGTTATGTGGGGTCAAAAACTAGGTCAATAGGTCAAATCTTAGAAAAATATTGTGTACTCTCTAGAGGTCACCGTTTTGATCCAATCTTCATGAAACTTGGTCAGAATGTTGTTCTTTATGAAATCTAGGCCAAGTTCGAAAGTGGGTCATGTGGGGTCAACAACTAGGTAAAATCTTAGAAAAACCTTGTGTTGACTCTAGATTTCATCAATTGTATCCAATCTTCATGAAACTTAGTCAGAATGTTGTTCTTCATAAAATCTAGGCCTAGTTTGAAACTTGGTCATGTGGGGTCAAAACCTAGGTCACTAGGTCAAATCTTAGAGAAAACCTAGTGTTCACACCAGAGGTCACAATTTTGATTGTATCTTCACGAAACTTGGTCAGAATGTTGTTCTCTGTGGAATCTAGACTGAGTTTTAAACTGGGTCATGTGGGGTCAAAAACTAGGTCACTAGGTCAAATCTTAGAAAAACCTTGTGTTCTCTCCAGAGGTCGTCGTTTTGATCCAATCTGCATGAAATATGGTCAGAATGTAGGTTGTACTGATACTTAGACCAATGTGCAACAGGTGAGCGACCTAGGGTCTTTCAGGGCCTCTTGTTATTTATCCATGTAATATGTACTTCAATACTGAATAAAATCTATCTATCTAACGACAGTTTGGGATCAGGTCATTGTCTCCATACAATATCAGGTCTATAATGTACCAAGCAATGCGGGACGATGTCAATGTCTCGGTACCATATCAGGTTAATAATGTACCAGGCAGTGCAGGATGATGTTTTTGTCTCTGTACCATATCAGGTCAATTATGTACAAGGCAATGCGGGATCAGGTCATTTTCTCCATACAATATCAGCAATATGTTACAAGACAGTACATGATCAGCTCGTTGTCTTTGTACCATATCAAGTCTATAATGCACCAGGCATTGTTGGATATGGTCATTGTCTCCAAACAATATCAGGTATATTATGTACCAGGCAATGCGGGATCAGGTTATTGTCTCCGTACCATATCATGAATATTATGTTACCTGGCAGGTCAGAATCAGGTTATTGTCTCCGTACAATATCAGGTCAATAATGTTACCTTGCAAGCCAGGATCAGGTCATTGTCTTCGTATAATATCATGTCAATAAATGTTACCTGGCAGATTGGGATCAGGTTATTGTCTCCGAACCATATCAGGAATATGTTACCATGCAGTGCAGGATCAGGTCATTGTCTCCGTACCATATCAGGTCTATAATGTACCAGGCAGTGCGGGATCAGGTCATTGTCTCCATACAATAGCAGGTTAATAATGTACCAGGCAGTGCAGGATCAAGTCATTGTCTTCACTACATATCATGAGTATTATGATACCAAGCAGTGCAGGATCAGGTTATTGTCTCCGTACCATATCAGGTCAATAATGTTACCTTGCCTGCGTTGTCTCTGTATGATATCATGTACTAGGCAGTGCAGGATCAGGTTATTGTCTCCATACCGTTGAAGTCTATAATGTTGTCAGGCAGGTGGGGATCAGGTCATTTCTGCGTACCATATCAGGAATATAATGTACCAAACAATGCGGGATCAGGTCATTGTCCCCTTGCAATATCAGGTCTATAATGTACCAGGCAGTGCAGGATCAGGTTATTGTCCCCTTACCATATCATGACTATAATGTTACCAGGCAGGTCGGGATCAGGTTATGGTCTTCTTACCATATCACGTCTATAATGTTACCAGGCAGGTCGGGATCAGGTTATGGTCTTCTAACCATATCACGTCTATAATGTTACCAGGCATGTCGGGATCGGGTTGTTGTCTTCGTACCATATCAGAAATATAATGTTACCAGGCAGGTCGGGATCAGGCTATGGTCTTCGTACCATATCTGGTCTATAATATTTCCAGGCATGTCGGGATCGGGTTGTTGTCTCCGTACCATATCAGAAATATAATGTTACCAGGCAGGTCGGGATCAGGTTATGGTCTTCGTACCATATCTGGTCTATAATATTACCAGGCAAGTCGGGATCGGGTTATTGTCTTTGTACCATATCAGGAATATAATGTTACCAGGCAGGTCAGTATCAGGTTATTATCACCTTACTATATCATTTCAATAATGTTACCAGGCAGTGTCGGATCAGGTTATTGTCACCTTACTATATCATTTCAATAATGTTACCAGGCAGTGTCGGATCAGGTTATTGTCACCTTACTATATCATTTCAATAATGTTACCAAGCAGGTCAGGATCAGGTTATTGTCACCTAACTAAATTATTTCAATAACTTTACCTGGCAAGTCGGGATCAGGTTAGTGTCTTCTTACTATATCATTTCAATAATGTTACCAGGCAGGTCGGGATCAGGTCATTGTATTCATACCATATCAGGTCTATAATGTTACCAGTCAGGTCGTGATCAAGTTATTGTCTCCGTACCATATCATGTCAGTAATGTTACCAGGCAGGTCGTGATCAGGTCATTGTCTCCATACCATATTAGGAATATTATGTTACCAGGCAGGTTGTGATTGAGTTATTGTCTCCGTACCATATCATGTTAGTAATGATACCAGACAGGTCGGGATCTGGTAATTGTCTCCGTACCATATCATGTCAAGTATGTTTCCAGGCAGTGCGGGATCTGGTTAATGTCTTCATACCAGACCCGGGTTATAATGTTACCAGGCAGTTCAGGATCAGGTTATTGTCTCCGTACCATATCAGGTATATAATGTTACCAGGCAGGTCGGGATCAGGTTGTTGTCTCCATACCATATCAGGAATATAATATTACCAGGCAAGACAATAGATTTGCCTGCAGGGACGTAGCTGCCCATACGCAAATACGCACGTGCGTATGCTGTTTGGAAAACTGACACAATTTAAGTGATATAAAATGCAATAAAATGCAATGCCTAACCCAGGTGAGGCATATTTTCTATGTGATAAAATGTAATTTATATAGAAACTATCAAACGCGTTTTGAATTGAATTTTTCTGACTTAATTTTTAAATCTTTTAGTAGCTAAAATACAAAATTAATCATGTAGAAAACTTATTTGTGTTACAAGCATCTATAGTAAATAATGCATTTTTTCTAGTTCGCTTCGCTCGCACAATGCATTTATTGGTGCGCAGTATGAATTAGAGATTAAGTTTGTGTGATTCATCATGGACGTACATACGTACATGTGTCTATCCATTCCATGTATGTTAGTCAGAGAATATGAATTATTACAAAGCAGCATCAGTCCTCACTACATGTATTTAGTTTTAACTATAATGTTTGTGTGTGTCAGCAGGGGCGTGCCTGGGCTTACGCACTTACGCACGTGCGTATAGTAAATTTCAAAAGTTGAAAAATTAAAAACTCTAAAAACGCAATAAAAATCTTTGGCTAACCAGGGTTAGGGGTAGCCCAAACAGTTGTCGCCATAATTATGTCCAAAGTAATCATTTTTACAGAATGAGCTAGAAATCTATATAGAAATCTAGATCTATTTTAAAGTCCTTTAATTGCTTGTACATGTACATTTTTACCAAACAGCTGAAACTTTACCTAATAAATGGGACGTAATAAATAACAGACTGTCCGTTATCTATTATGTCCCTTGTATTTTGTCAATCATACGTCATCGGTACAATGACATTTCATTTTGTTTATGATCGTGGTTGTTTCGCTTTTGTTTTCGTACTAAAACGACATGGCGACCCGTGTCTGCAACGATGATCCGCCCTAAGAAGACGTTTATGGCGACAGTGACACGAGTGGCAAACTGGCCTTTAACGACAACGAGAAGCTTAGTCACTTTCCCAAGCAGGTACATCTATACACAATTGAAATAATTTATAAAGTTACCCCCCCCCCTCATAGACAGGAAGATAAAAATCTAGAAACGTCCAAATTCACATGTGATTTGTTTCCGTATTCCCATATTTTGCATAAAAAATTAATCATGTAAACAAGCGTATGATCCGGTCCAGGGAGGTATATAAATAAATATATGTAATTCCTTGTCCGGTCCTAAGGTGAATCCTGGTCAATTGTTTTATTCAAGGGAGGCAACTTTGTAGCTAATGTATACTAATGGGTTGCCTTTCGTCGCTAACATATAAAGGGTCTGCTTCACGTCAAGAGATTGCAAAAGTTCAGAATAAAATGTTAAAATATTTCCTAAATGTTTTTGGTGGACGCCTGTATATCCCATAAACAAGTACGCTGATATAGTTACATTCGAGTATATATTGATACCCTATATAGAATTAAGCTACCATCACTTAAATTGCCAGAAATTTATTCGCATATATATAGTGAAAAAGAACTTTAAAACGCACCGAACGCTTCCTGTTTGCCGGTAACGTGAACAGATCCTTGGTGGGTGACATCGGTGGCTTCAGACCCAAGTAATATTGGTAAGATGCTAAATAGTCATAACAAGTCAACTCTACACATTGGTTCGGCGGAGGCAGCAGAGAATTTTCGCTTATTTTAACCTTGCTATATAGTATTAAGTTTTTTTATTGATTTTCTGTGTTGGCAAGGTATTGAAGGTCTCAAAATCGTTTGATGACACTCTGTCATCATTGGGGAATTTTTTTATTTGGGGTTAAAGATGGCCTCCAAAACGGCGATTTTAACAATTAAATACGGACTATAATTCCATATTACATTTGTACTACTGTAACGAAGTTGTAGTTGTGGGTAGAAGCAACGAGAACAGTCTGTAAATGCTTCCAAAGTTTATTTCAACATATAACACTAAACATAATCTATTTACAAGCATACAACAAGTTATGACCGCTAGCTTCTGGTCCCCCGACCGTTCTAAAATCTGTTCTTATCGTCCCAGTTTATATAGCTTCCTAATTGACCCTCGTCATTGCTAATTAGCATATGCATTAATGAGCATACATACCACATGTCAGTATTCTGTCAACCTGTTACTATATTTAACAACATAATCACATTTCGTGACATTAAAAACTTCCAAACATGGTAGTTTGTGTATTAAGCACGCGACCTAATCATTTCTGTTAACAGTTTTATTGTCATGCACATCACGTATCTGTCAACAATTGTTTCGTAAGGTGGTTTTCTTTTAATAAACAATTTAATCAACATGACAGGCGACAACTTAGGTGTTGTGAAATTATTGCCAAGTATTTCAGCAATCAACCAAAAAAAACTAAATTATAATTATAATTTTGTTACATCTCATTTACGTATTCTTTGATTTTTAAAATTTTCCTTAGCATGAAACCAGTTGAGTTAACAATTTTAAGTCTCTTGAATTTGAACCTTGTCAAAACAAAAAAAATCTCTATAGTCTGCTTTATCAGTCCCTTGATCATTGTTATTATGTCTCGGACATTTCCCTTATTATCATATCTCTAATAACATAAGACAAAATAACTGAACAATACATTAAATAATATTTTTAGCTTATTGCTACTAATAAAATGATTATAATAAACTTTTTTTTAAAAAACAATAAACAAAAACAACAGTAGTAATACAATGATATAATCAATGTCCATTCACTTGGTCCATAATTCTCGAGACGCACATGTATACGCGCAAATGAGCAATGCTATCCACAATGAAGAAAATGTCTGTATATAGTCTCCATTGTTATCCTCCACACTACCCGTCTGGTTCCTCGTTTTCGATTTTCATAAATTTTCTGCTATATGTGCTGGAAATCTCTGCACTAAAATTAACTTTCCAGCAATGCCCTCAGCAAATGAAACGTCGATTAATCCTCACTGTTTTGAGACATCATCGTGGTAGTTCATGATTTAAAATGTATAACTGGTAACTTCCCGAGGTCCATACATTTGGGCCCTTTTCCAACAATCGTTTCTCCTTTACTCTATAATTTACACATTAATGAACGTCATGAGATGACAATCGCTCCGCTATCAACCATTTGACATCTCCTGAACGAGCTATGTCTATCTTGTAGAATCTGTTTACGTTTGACCAGACGTTGTTTTCGCTCTAATAACTTGTTTGTACGTTTATCCAGACGTTGTGATTGTTATTATAATAATAACTGGTTGGTAAATTGATGGTGCATGCGCAAAAATGTTTTATTTTGGCCATTGTCGAAACGATGTCTTGCGGTTTTACTGGATACCAGCTTTGTTAAGGCCTGCTTCCATCGTAGTTTCCTGTTTTTCAAGTTTCGTCGTTATTGTCCACTTTATAACGAGGTGGTAGCCTCTTGCATGTCTTGTTAATACTTTATTTTTGGCAAACCGAATGGCATTTTGTACTTATTTTCAAAACAATTATAAAATGCCTCACCCAGTCCCTTTTTTCAGTCAATATTAAAAAAAACTTGTCCATGTTTCAACTCATGTAAGGTATAAATGAAAGTGCACATAGGTATTTGATTGGGATGTTTCAACTTTACGCCTATCATTTCCTAATTTAGCAACGCTTTCAGTGAGACAGACTCCTGGTCCAATTCCTACAATACCAGAGTATATTCCTCGCAACCTTATAAGTACGGGAAAACGAGTAAGCTCGGGTGTTCTACTTAACCCAAACAAACAACCGCCGTACGAACGCGGTTTCACGGTTTATCACTGATTTATCCTTCTAAGCGATGCAATACATGGCCTGTACATCGGCACACATTACTTATATAATAATTATAGTCTCAGACATCCCCGATCAAAATAAACTCTTACCTATTCCTTGTCAGGAAATCCCCGCGCAGTATAATCAAGCGTTTTAAGGGGTTGTACACTTATTCCTTTAACATGTAAGCTATTTCTATTAATTGAGTGTGCATTTACTCTTTGTCGCGTGAGTGCCGGCTTATGTTTTGATATGCATGTAGTTGCTTATGCATTGGTATTTAATAAAGCCCTATATTTTCTATATATATATATATAAAATTTACAAAAAACCTACCGCTACTGCAATTTTAATATGTTGACATGCTTCTCATCTAATCTTAAGCTCTTTTCGGGTACTAATTAATAACCAATTATTCGGATAAAAAAATCGTTAAATAAAGTCGCGTTATTATTATTATTATCATTATTATTATCGCTGTCTGCGCTTGTTATAGGCTGTCTGCATTCCCATCTACAGTGGCTCGATTATTCGCAATTAAAACCTTATTTTATGAGCTTTTTACTCAAACTGTGTTTGCCTTACGGCGTTTACCTGCTTTTTCATGCAATTGTGTTCAATATGACCGCGCCTGATACAATTTCCTAAACATCTTATATGACTTACATGGTCAATATACTTTGGCTCGCTTTTTGTCCTATTATAGTCAGAAGAATCTGAATGCGTTTTGCCTGATCTGAAATTTAATCTGCTTCTTAAATTTAGTTCTTTCATAGCGCAGTAAACGGCTGCGGCGAGTGTCGCTGAAGCTTCGCGCATTACTGTATGCTTAAGCCAATCGTACCATAGACCGAAAATTCCAATTAGTTCAATAGCACCAATAAAAGTTGTGCTAAAATGTAAGCACTCGTTCTCCAAGTACTTGTACGGTTTATTTATCATTTTGTTTATATTTCTTAGAAGCATGAACGCCTGTTATGGGTCTGTACTTTCCGCAAAACAATTGATTAACTCAGTATTCAATTATTGACATGTATTATCATTATTTTTCGGCCATGTAATGATTTATACAATTACTGACAGCGCCTCAGGGGCTTAGATATACTACTACTACTAGGTTTAATTTGTCATCTAATTAGGTTGTCAATAGTGCATACTTTTTGTATAGATTTTAACAATGCTCAAAATAATTATTTCGGAGCTCCCTCAAAGGTATTACTACTTGTGCCTGTCTACCAACATGAGTTGAAACGTGTGCTAATAAATTTCGAATGATTACCCCAAAAACTGCATCCGGATTAGCCATTTTTTCAAGTATAAACAAAAACAATTTAGGTTACCACTCACCTCAAATTGGTCGACTGGTCGTATCCCGTGATCTAACGTGTAGTATTTCGTATTATTCCCGCGACGATGTTCCCCTTTTTAAAATGTCGTAATCCATGGTCCTCGACACCAAATCAACAACGTGTAACGAAGTTGTAGTTGTGGGTAGAAGCAACGAGAACAGTCAGTAAATGCTTCCAAAGTTTATTTCAACATATAACACTAAACATAATCTATTTACAAGCATACAACAAGTTATGACCGCTAGCTTCTGGTCCCCCGACCGTTCTAAAATCTGTTCTTATCGTCCCAGTTTATATAGCTTCCTAATTGACCCTCGTCATTGCTAATTAGCATATGCATTAATGAGCATACATACCACATGTCAGTATTCTGTCAACCTGTTACTATATTTAACAACATAATCACATTTCGTGACATTAAAAACTTCCAAACATGGTAGTTTGTGTATTAAGCACGCGACCTAATCATTTCTGTTAACAGTTTTATTGTCATGCACATCACGTATCTGTCAACAATTGTTTCGTAAGGTGGTTTTCTTTTAATAAACAATTTAATCAACATGACAGGCGACAACTTAGGTGTTGTGAAATTATTGCCAAGTATTTCAGCAATCAACCAAAAAAACTAAATTATAATTATAATTTTGTTACACTACCGTCAAAATATCAGCACATCTATGTTTTAGTTGAAAAGGAATAAACATGAAAAGGAACTGTATACATTAGCTGGCTTTCGGAAAATACACATATTCGACAGTTTATGAGTGATTTACGTGATAAAATGATCAAATACAAGAATAATCGGTACTAATAACTCTTTAATGTTATATCAAACATGAACATTACAATGAAGTAGGTTTAAATGAATGGTAAGTGATAAACAATGTACACAACATCGTTGCATGTAGAACAGTATGTGACGGTTGTGTAATATACGTTACCATTAAATTGTTTATATGCAAAGTATGTTCTACTATGTTTTCTATTTATTCTAGGTTATTAAACTGATATGATCTAAATGTTTACTTCCGGTGACAAGTCGTGTTTTGAATCGCTCTGGATGTATTATTGTTTTTCTCATACTGTTGTGGTGTAGGAACTATGGATTTTGGACATGATCTGTATGATTGCTAGATCAATTACTTACTGGTTTGTGACTTTCAGACATTTTGTGATTTTCGTGTATTTTGATGAGAAAGATTGTGCATTATGGGTGGGGTATGACTATTTGAATTACCCACCTTTGCTATCGTTTGATTCGTCACGCATGATTTCATCGGAGAATACATCTCACTACTATTTGTAATGAACTATCGGATCACCGAGTTGCATATTATATACATAATTGACTAATTCTAAACAATGGCTTCTTTGGACTTACCTAGCCCGTCACAGCCAAGAGCACCGTCCGTTACATTCGTAACGGACGATAACGGGACGTACGATGCGAATGCATCAATGGATTATTCGGAACTCCGTGCAGTTAAATTATGTGTGACTACAACCGATGAAAACCAATCGTATTGTTATCTTAACGACATGTATACAAACAATTACGACCAGGATTTGTGTGATAGCCAACCAATACCCAATCAACAATTCTTCCATAGAATGGACGAGTCACTATTTAACTTACCAAAAGATATTTACGTGGAAAAGCTACTCCAACTTACGAAGGAAAATGACGATGATATTTGTTTGTATCGCTCCATATTAATGAAACGTGCAAGTGAATCAAACCTTTGTCCTGATGGATCTTTAAGGCAACGACGTACAACTAGTCAAGGCGAAAGCTATACCCGTTATGCACAAGATTGTTACGCATTACAACAATTTATAAACGATAATGATCCAAAAGTATTGGTTGATATTCTGGCGAAAAGGAAACCTTCAACGAAGCAAGACGACTCTACAGAAAAAGACACGGAAATATCAACCTCGCATTCCTTACAAAATGAACTAGCTGAAATAAAATCTAAAACAAACTTGTTTACACAAGATATGAACAATATGAAAGCACAGCGAGCAACTGACTCACATACGATTGAGTTACTACAGCGAGAACTATGTGATATGAAGAACTTCACGAATAACCTCTTGAAATCAACAAACGCGCAACTAGCCTATCACGTTCACTTAATAGAATTTCTTAAACTAGAAGTGTGCACGCTTAAGAAGAACATGTCACTGCTAGATAAACCTCCAGAATGCCAGACTGTGGAACCATGTTACCGTGAAAACAATATAATTAAACATGTGAACAAAAACAACTCCCCTCAGTCATTATTCGCAAACATTAATGTACAACATGAACCGACTAACACCAAACATAGTGAAACGTCAAATAATTACGTCTCCAAAATTATGGATACAAAACCCCAAGCACCTGCTGTGTCGACGAAAACATCGGATATTAGAGAAAACCCGTCGTTGAGCTATGCTGGCGCAGTTAAACACATAGTCCAAGAGCCCTGCAATAACATGAACATTGGAACCCGGATCACCTCGAGATATACAAAAGTACCCGGGGCCGAGAATCCATTATATAAAACAAACGCTAAAAAGCATGGTGAAAATGAACAATTTGTCTCACATAAAGATACTCACCACGTACAAAAGCGACCAGAAAATACATATACTCAAACTGACAATGACGAACCAATATTTGAAAGTGTACACTCGCGTAAAACCCGGCGTTATTATGTTGGAGGGATTGCCCAGAACTCTAACCGAACAGGCATGATTGAATTCCTAAAAGAAAATGGCATTAACGCGGCTGCAGTCAAACTGATTAACACGGGTCGGGGAAGTCTTGCTGGAAAACTGACAATATATGAATCAGACTGGAAAATTATAGAACAAAAACAATTCTGGCCCAAAAAAATGTACTGTAGACGTTGGTATTCGGAACAAGAATGGGAATCTAAGTTCTACACGACACTCGAACATGAAAATGGAACCAGCCACGAGCAGGTTGATTAACCCGTATAATAATGAGTACATCTAATGATCTCAAACTGCTAACTTGGAACATACGAGGAGCGTTGTCATCAGCCAGCAGTATCAGTATGTTGTTGGAAAAATACAACATAGACATCGCACTTATATCGGAACATAAACTCTTAGAAAATGCAAAGAAATTTCTTGGCACAGTACATAGTGAATATATAGCAATAACAACCTGCAGTGAACCCTCCCCGACAAACCCGCGATATGGTCGAGGTGGCGTTAGCATCCTATACAAACGGTCAATAGATTTTAACATCCATGTTATAAACATAAGCTCGAGAATACAAGGTATCAAACTTTTACGAAATGGAGGTCTACCTATCTTCATTTTCTCTATTTATATGCCATCAATCAACTACACAGACGACGAATATGCCACAGCATTTGACTCCATGCAGGGAATGATAGATAGATTTAGCACCGAAGGAACTATAATATTCTGTGGCGATTTAAATGTTGATGTTAGCACTGTGGGATTAAATACTTACAGAACAACTCTAGTGCGCAATTTTCTTGAACATAATAAATACAATATAGTACCCATTGAGAAGAACTCATATACCTTTAAACCAACTAGAAAGGTGCTAGACTATATACTACTTGGCGCGTGGCAAATTGATCTGATTAAAAATAATACTGTTATAAACGACGATCTGTGCAGCGTATCGGATCACCTACCTCTATTCACGATACTTAATACCAACGTCACTTTGTATGAACAACAAAAAGATCCGTTCATAGCATGGATGAAGTGTACGGCGTGTGACCTGTCCAACTACAAAGATCTACAAGTGAAATGTTGATGCTGGGCATCAAAGATGCCGCTAGTTCTTTTTAAGTAAATCTTTTTATTTAGTAAAAGGTATTGGTAGAAACTTGTAAACAAACTAAAATTCCGGCGTGATGTGTGATGCACAAGGGAAGTTATTCTCATGTGTTGAGTGTACGCTGCAAAAACTTAAGATTGCTGAAAATGGGTATTTTTCACTAATTCAAGGGCAATAACTCTGGTTGTACTAAATTGAAAGGGGAGTGAAACCCCAGGTGCACTAGAGTACATGCTGTCAAACATTTCTATAAAGGTTTCATGATCCTAGGTCAAATACTTTTTGAGTAGCATGTGAAACAAGTCAAAAATGGCTATTTTACACCATTTCAATGGCTAATAACTCTGGATGTACTAAACTGAAAGGGGAGTGAAACCCCAGGTGTAGAGAAAACATCCTGACCATTTCTGTGAAGGTTTCATGACTCTATGTCGTGTACTTTGAGTACCGTGCGACATAAGGAAAGCGGCCAATTTTTTCTGTTTCAAGGGCCATAACTCCGTCAAAATTGGTTGAATCATAAAACCCTGATAATATGCACCAGGTCACATGATGACAATCATTCTCTGAAAGTTTGGATGAAATCTATGAAGAAATGTAGGAGGAGTTGTGCACAGAAGAAATTGTTAAGGCCCGCCGACATTCAGCAATCTAATAACCAGAGTTTTCCTTTGGAAAACCTGGTTAAAAACTTGAAGGCAGTGAAACACCAGGAAAGAATAGAAAACATGAAAACATTCTATTTTCTATTGAAATATTTATTCAAATGAACATAACATGTTTTAGAAATATGAGCACCATTATAATATTGATTAATGCTTCACAGATGGCATTTAGCATGTTTCATAAAATAACAAAGTGTATTCCAATAACGTGGTATAGCCTGACAACGTGAAACTGACACTAAAGGACATTGTTATTTCGTGGTTTGTGAGCTTGATAAGTAAATTTATTGCGAATTAATACGTTCAACATAGTTTAAAATATGCATAGAACTAGTTCCATTTGGCAGGAGTATAGGAGCGCATATGAATATTTTGTAAATAAGAAGTGTCAGTTCAATGTTGGCAAGCTATATTTACCCGTTTAAATTTTGGCAAAACAAACTATTCTGACATACATAAATAAAGAAACATAGAGATTAAAAAAACACTTGCATTTATCAAATTTAGATTAAGACAAAACCTAAGAACTGGAAAAAATCGAAAATCATAACTAAAAAATATCTGACAGACATGAAAGTATTTAACATGTTCCATAAAAGTTCGAAAGGAAAATCGCCGCTCCGCGCAAATAGTTTTTTTTTTACTTTTTAATAGCCCCTGCTAAGACCCGCAAATTGCAACATATGTAGCCGTTATATAAACACCCGTTCCGAACTGATTTGGACTTTAGTACCTACCGAACATTTATCATCCTATTTTACCCCTGACGGGCGAGTCCAACAGCGTTATAACCAATCAAATCTTGTATCCTCCTGGGACTTGGACTTTAGTACCTACCGAACATTTATCATCCTATTTTACCCCTGACGGGCGAGTCCAACAGCGTTATAACCAATCAAATCTTGTATCCTCCTGGGACATCTGCTTGCACCCTTTCATACTCGATGCCGCCTCCTGGCGGCATCGAACTAACCGCGTATCTATCTTTTGTGAACATTGACAATCTACAGCCACATTCGAATGATATTGAGTTATTACATAAACACATAAACTTGTGTATTAAATCAGCAAGCAAGGCGTTACCAGTAAGCAAATTCAATAAGCATTCCAAGCCATATTGGACTAAGGAAGTGAAATCAGCGCATGATGCGCAACGTGCAGCTCGTGTAACATGGATAAAAAATGGTCGTATACAAGGCAACAGCAATCCATACTATACCTCGTACAAACATTTAAAACGATTGTTTAGGAACAAGCAAAGGGAAGCAATCCATAACGTAAATGAAAGATTCTATGAAGATCTGAACTCGAGCGCTTCATGTGACATACGCTTATTTTGGAGATTAGTACGGAAATCCCAACGCAAGCAGAAAGACACTATAAATGAAATATCGCGAAATGGCAATACTGTGCGTGATCCTGTCGAAATATCAAATGCGTTCAAAGAACATTATAGCCAAGTGTTTACCCCAAAACAGAATGAACATATATACAGTCCATTTCACGTACACGTAGAACACACTGTAAAAGACTTCTTAAACTCTAATGACTTTTCATCAGATGAAATTCTGACAGAAACAATTGATCAAGCAGAAATGCAGAACGCGATAAAGCAGTTGAAAAAGGGCAAGGCCCCAGGACACGATCAAATAGTGAGTGAGCAGATTATTCATGGTGGTGACACGTTGTCACATTATCTTCGAACATTGTTCAACATGATGATACAATCATCATACATTCCAAAAGACTGCAAACTGGGTATAATAATACCAATACTAAAAGACGGTAAACCAATAAACTCCACGAAAAGTTATAGACCAATCACGTTACTTCCAGTTATATATAAACTGTTTGAAAGAATCATACACAATAGACTTATCAAATGGTGTTCTCTTCATAACAAGATGTTTCCAAATGATCAGCAAAATGCATACCAAAAACATCTTGGGTCAATTACTGTTTCATTCAACTTACAAGAAACACTCGCAAGTTATCATGAACTGAATTCTGTAACATATGCAGCTTTCCTAGACACCACTGGAGCTTTTGACAATGTAAACCATAGAGCATTATTCTATAAACTGTTACACTTTGGAATAAAAGGCAAAATACTACGAACTATAATAAGCTGCTACAGTGACATCAGAAGTGCGGTACTGGTTAACGGGGTGACATCATCCAGTTTTTCAGTTCTACAAGGTGTACGTCAGGGTGGCGTTCTTTCAACCTGGCTTTACCTTCTCTTCATAGATAAATTATTATGTGATCTGGAGGTATCACCACACGGTGCCTATATTGGGTCTATACGTTCTGGTAACCCTACTTTAGCTGATGACTTAACATTGATATCACCAAATCTGACCTCACTACAGCACCAAATAAATATAGTTACCAACTATGCTATTCAATGGGAGTACGAACTAAATGCTAGTAAATGTAAACTAGTTGTATTCGGTGGCAACAAATCTCAATCACATTCTGTGCGGATTGGCAACGAAACATTGACGTCTAGTGAATCAGCCACTCATGTTGGTATAGATCTTCATCACTCAATGAAATGCTCCCAGGCCATCAGTGCAAGAATTAAAAAAGCGCGCGCGTCTCTATTTTCACTACTTACGATCGAAAACAATCCAGGTGACATTAATCCTCTAACTTTAGGCTCGATAATTCAACGAGTATCTGTGCCAATTGCATTGTATGGTACTGAACTATGGAACACTATGGCAATTCCAGATGTTCAGCAAACAGAACGATTTATCCGCCTGTGTGCAAAAAGTATACAACACCTACCCACAAGAGCTAGAACTGACAGTGCGCTAAGTATTCTCGGATGGAGACCCATAATCGCACAAATTGACTTAAGGAAACTAACATTCCTTCACAAACTGTGTACAATGCCAACAAAACTACTTTCAAGAAAAATATTTGACTATCGTTTACACCTATTTGTCGTGCGTGGATGTAAAAATCAATCTGGATTCATCCCAGATATCTACAGAATACTGCAAAAGTATTCTCTCACTCATCACCTAAAGGCATACCTGGAAAACTGTGAATTCCCAACAAAAACTACATGGGTTAGAACTATTCATTCTAATATCAACAATTACCACGATAATGCATGGACAGAAAGAACACTAAACGACCCAGACTTCAATAGACTTCTAGCTTCTCAAAATGAAACCATTCCATCCCTGATCTGGAAATCAGCGACCAGTCGAAATAACATTATACACGCAACAACGACTGTGCGATTGATAACATGTGCCTACAACCGAACAGTGAATCAATGTTGCACTTTATGTAAAAAGCAGACCTTAGATGTGTATAGACATACAATTGCAGAGTGCCAACACCCTGTTGTAAAAGATGCCCGCATAAACTTTCTAAGAAACATTGGATTGAACCACTCGTGTGCCTTCAGTGCCCACATGTCGCAATTATACGGAGAAGACTTTCTCATTAGCTTATTTAGTACGAACACTCTATTACAGTTTGACCTGGACAATTGCTATACATTCATGCAAGATGTGTGCAGTTTTGTGCATTCAACATTATTATTAACTCATAATGTTTAAATATGATGTTTTCACTGTTGATGTTTTATAATGGACTGTATAATACTGTATAACTTCGCTATAATTTCTTACATTTCGTTTCGGTAAGACATTATGCAAGCGAACCACTGATATAATTTTATTGGTTATTATACTACTTAGATCATTATGTTCGTGTGTGCGTGGGCGCGAGTGTGTGTGCGTGCGTGGGCGCGTGCGTGCGTGTGTGTGTGCGTCTGTCTGAGGGTGTGTTCGTGTGCGTATGTGTGTGTGTGTGCGCGTACGTGCGTGCGTACGTGCGTGTGTGTGTGTGTGTGCGCGTGCGTGCGTGCGTGTGTGTGTGTGTGTGTGTGTGTGTGCGCGCGTGTGTGTGTGTGTGCGTGCGTGCGTGCGTGCGTGTGCGGGTGTGTGCGTGAATGTGTGAGCCAAATATACAACAACTTTCAACAATAATAACCGAATCAGCATCGTACCTTCTTACGTTTCGTTTCGGTAAGAATGTACAATGCTGCACTTGCCTTCGTCTACATGTGATAATATAATATGTATAATATGTCATTCATCGCTATGTATTATAGTGATTCATTTCCTATTCATCTCTATGTACTCATGACTGTAAATATGCATCTTTATTTGTGACGTTACTGCGTTGTTCAATTTAGCAGTTACTATTTGTATAATTATGTTTAATCCATTTATCACATGTTTATAATACTATGTTAAATCACTGAAAAGTGGAAATAAAGAGTATATGACCATATGTTACTATAAAATACATAGAAAATACATAGTATAATGTAATATATATTTCCATAAAAGTGTTTAAGTAATTTTAGTCTGGAATATTATACTCTTACTCATTCTGAATTTGAGTGAGATGATCGATGCTTTATTTCGATAGATCTGTTTAAACTATCGCATAGCAATTCTGTAACTTGATTTCTTTTCTAAATACAAGTATAGTGATTTACGTGACATTATGCAAAACTCTGATGTTCGCTGTATAATCAAGAAGAATCAATCAAGATTGTCAACGACATCATAATTATTAATAGGAAACTTGATGTATATCGGAACTTCTAATAATTATAGAAAGTAATATTGTTAATCGTAACAACATGTTCCATTTCCACATACATATTTGACTATATATACTTGACACAAATCATCACAGTTTGACTAGTTATTTGAATCATTATATATATTATATATATATATATATATATATATATATATATATATATATATATATATATATATATATATATATATATATATATATATATATATCTGAAGCATAGTTTCGAGCGAAACTCACAGGAACTTCACTACAGCTTGACAAGATAATTTTCAAGCATGTAGCTGTTTAACTACACCTTAGGTTCAGGTTTATTACAAGTGATATACGCTAATACATGCAAAAAATAATGTGCAGTACATTCGAGCACGGTAACATCTACAATGACCAGTTAGACATGACTGTACTGTCACAACCACACTTGATCAGCTTGAGTCTGGTTGTAACATATTCACATTGTCTGTTGTCCTCTTTAGTGCTTTCCTTTATAATTGCATTAAAATTGACTGTATGGTAGCCTAATGTAGTTAACCTGACTGTAATACATTGAGAGCAGTAATTCTAACTGTAGATTTACCTATCTCTGAATTGGCGCTAGAAATTCTCTAATTACGACTGCATTCTGTAATGCTGTTTCTCTTATGTCAACTGAAGCGAGATCTCTGACTAGGGAGTTAGTTATTTATGTATATAATACTTTAGAGGCAATATGATATGTATGATCATATTTTAGTCAGTTTTCCCCTCATGTGCGTCAGAAACCATATATTGTTAAAAATGTGTGCCTCGTCGTTAGATGTGAGATGTTTGAGATCTTGGTGTAGTTTCCTGATGTTCTCGTCCAATTTAATGGGTCTATGGTTTTGTGCAGTTACACCAAATCCTGATGTAGTGCTTCATTTGACAGTGTTTGTACTTCTAACTCTTCAACAATTGTTTCTTGTTGCCATCTACATTCATGGTTGCTTTTTGTTTGGTAGCAGCATGGTTATTGACAACATATGAATTTACCTATGTATTTGTTTCGCCCTATTACCACGCGTCGCATCCAAGTCAAATACAGTGCTTCGGTCGACATAAGAGAAACAGCATGATTACAAAATGAAGTGCAGGCAAGAATCAGAGAAGTATGCCCTGGTGCTATTTACACACACTGTCGTGCACATTGCCTTAACCTTGCCATATGTCATGCGTCAGAGGAACCGGTGGTGCGCAACATGATGTCAACTGTGCAGGAAGTCGCGTTCTGCTTTAATTACTCCACTAAAAGACTGCTACGTTATCAAGAAGCCCTCACGAATGACGAAGAAAACCGTGCGGCGATGACACGTCGCACCAAGTTACAGTCGCTATGCTAGACCAGGTGGGCAGTCAGAGCCGATGCATTGTTTACGTTCAGGAACTCCTTCATCACAATCGTCAATGCTCTGGATGATCTGAGCACAAACTACGGAGATTCTAAAACCGGTGCATTCAAGCTCGCTATTAGCCAATTTGAATTCATTGTCAGTCTAGTAATTTTGGCAGAGTTAGTACCTCTATCATAATGCTACATAACACCGCCTGTGATTTTATTGAGGCTGCGCAAGAGGCAAAAACAATCGTGACTCTTGTCACCGAGCAACGTAATGACATAAGTCTTTGGGACGAGTTGTATGACAAAGCAGTTAATGTGGCGGCAGCAGTCGATGTTCAGCCAAGTAAACCGAGATAGGCAGCGCGGCAACGACATCGCCAGAATATACAATGTGATTCCATCTCGGGCTACTGGAGGCTGAATATGTTTCTGCCATTTATGGACCATCTGGTCACTGAACTAACTGATCGGCTGTTGCAAGCGGAGGACCGCCTGCTCGCACAGTTATTAATCCCTTCAAATACTAACAACCTCACGAATGAGCGTACTCAAGCAATATACCGTGCATTTGAAACCGACTTGACTGCTAGCGACAGTGAAGAATTTGAGAGCGAAATACGTCGTTGGAGTGCCAGGTGCCAGTCTGCAAATATCTAACAGTCAACGTAAATGAGGACCTTTACCCTAACGTAGCAGTATGTCTACAAGTGCTTCTTGCCATGCCGGTCTCCACAGCGTCTGCAGAACGCTCGTTTAGTTCTATGCGACGTCTCAAGACATATCTGAGATCGACAATGACCACCGGTCGGATGTCAAGCCTTGGGTTGATGTATATCCACCGTGACAAGGCCATTAGTGCCGAGTATGTTGTTAATACCTTTGCTCGTAGGAAGGAGAGGCGACTCGCACTGCTTTATAATGTGTGAACATTACCAGACACAAATTACTTCGGTATTTTGGTAGAGTAACGTTATTTCCCGTTTCCGATGTATTTATATACGTTTACTTAGTATTAATTGATATAACATAACTTCATTCGACAAAATACATAAAACATGTATACATTATACATAGCCAGAACAGTAGACCTATACTTATAATAACAAGTGAAATGTTGATGCTGGGCATCAAAGATGCCGCTAGTTCTTTTTAAGTAAATCTTTTTATTTAGTAAAAGGTATTGGTAGAAACTTGTAAACAAACTAAAATTCCGGCGTGATGTGTGATGCACAAGGGAAGTTATTCTCATGTGTTGAGTGTACGCTGCAAAAACTTAAGATTGCTGAAAATGGGTATTTTTCACTAATTCAAGGGCAATAACTCTGGTTGTACTAAATTGAAAGGGGAGTGAAACCCCAGGTGCACTAGAGTACATGCTGTCAAACATTTCTATAAAGGTTTCATGATCCTAGGTCAAATACTTTTTGAGTAGCATGTGAAACAAGTCAAAAATGGCTATTTTACACCATTTCAAAGGCTAATAACTCTGGATGTACTAAACTGAAAGGGGAGTGAAACCCCAGGTGTAGAGAAAACATCCTGACCATTTCTGTGAAGGTTTCATGACTCTATGTCGTGTACTTTGAGTACCGTGCGACATAAGGAAAGCGGCCAATTTTTTCTGTTTCAAGGGCCATAACTCCGTCAAAATTGGTTGAATCATAAAACCCTGATAATATGCACCAGGTCACATGATGACAATCATTCTCTGAAAGTTTGGTTGAAATCTATGAAGAAATGTAGGAGGAGTTGTGCACAGAAGAAATTGTTAAGGCCCGCCGACATTCAGCAATCTAATAACCAGAGTTTTCCTTTGGAAAACCTGGTTAAAAACTTGAAGGCAGTGAAACACCAGGAAAGAATAGAAAACATGAAAACATTCTATTTTCTATTGAAATATTTATTCAAATGAACATAACATGTTTTAGAAATATGAGCACCATTATAATATTGATTAATGCTTCACAGATGGCATTTAGCATGTTTCATAAAATAACAAAGTGTATTCCAATAACGTGGTATAGCCTGACAACGTGAAACTGACACTAAAGGACATTGTTATTTCGTGGTTTGTGAGCTTGATAAGTAAATTTATTGCGAATTAATACGTTCAACATAGTTTAAAATATGCATAGAACTAGTTCCATTTGGCAGGAGTATAGGAGCGCATATGAATATTTTGTAAATAAGAAGTGTCAGTTCAATGTTGGCAAGCTATATTTACCCGTTTAAATTTTGGCAAAACAAACTATTCTGACATACATAAATAAAGAAACATAGAGATTAAAAAAAACACTTGCATTTATCAAATTTAGATTAAGACAAAACCTAAGAACTGGAAAAAATCGAAAATCATAACTAAAAAATATCTGACAGACATGAAAGTATTTAACATGTTCCATAAAAGTTCGAAAGGAAAATCGCCGCTCCGCGCAAATAGTTTTTTTTTACTTTTTAATAGCCCCTGCTAAGACCCGCAAATTGCAACATATGTAGCCGTTATATAAACACCCGTTCCGAACTGATTTGGACTTTAGTACCTACCGAACATTTATCATCCTATTTTACCCCTGACGGGCGAGTCCAACAGCGTTATAACCAATCAAATCTTGTATCCTCCTGGGACTTGGACTTTAGTACCTACCGAACATTTATCATCCTATTTTACCCCTGACGGGCGAGTCCAACAGCGTTATAACCAATCAAATCTTGTATCCTCCTGGGACATCTGCTTGCACCCTTTCATACTCGATGCCGCCTCCTGGCGGCATCGAATAATGAAAATAATTTATGTACTATTCAATGAACGATTTATGTGTATTGGTTCCATGGAAAAGCCACATAATTATGTATTTAGCAATTTGAAACATGGTACGAGTTGAGGTTGTGGACGTGAGACATACGAGTTTTTGTATGGTTAGAAAAAATCAGTTTTGAAATAGATTTATATTTAGTTCTAAGAGTCCTATGTTTTTTGAACAAATTAATAAAAACATGAGTATATGTATTGTGCTTTATTGAGCATGCCCCCGGACCCCCTACTAAATCCCCCAAGACAATTAAGGAGTGTACAGAATATAAAAATATATAACGTCTAAGTGCTAAAATCACAGTCACAGCGCAATATTCTGATTCGATATATAATCATGTGTTATGTGACTAAAGGTATTCTAGCAGTTTTCCATCTTTGTTATCAATGCTCTGCATTTCCATTTGTTTTCCATGAAGAAATCATATTTTCCCTGAAATGTTCAACAGACGATTGTGTTATTACATGTGTAGTATCCATGATAAGTTGTCTTTGGTTTGATCAGAATTTAATAAACGAGTCTAGAAAAGATAGGTTTAGGGATTGTTTAATGTTGGGGTAGCTATGTTCAACGTATTGTTACTTTAAGTCCGGGAAACTCAGGGTCCCATTCCATAACTGCCTTGTTAGACGATCAGCATAAAACTTTGATCTTCTTCCCATAACCTTGTTAACCTGGATAATATCCGGATTTAGAGATGTCCAAAGTGGTTGATATCAGTAAGACAAACGTGTTTCACAATCGACATGAAATAAATAAGTATAAACTAATTGGGGTTGAAAGTACTAAATGGTGAATGTTTAGATACGACCGCCTGGTAGTTCGCTAGCTAGTCACTTCAGAGAACTCTACCAAACAGTTGTCTCAAATATATGCCTAAATCATACCTTTGTGTAATTGTTCAAGAAAACACGTTGACAGTTCGACTCTGCTTGTGCAGCGAATGACTTCAGAGTTTTAAACTTAGAATCGTATTCGTTCAGCTGCTCCTTAAGTTTGGTCTGGAATAGAACATAAGCATGGCTAGTATCCGTATTTGTACATGATCTTGATAATACAATCTACAAAAATGCAAACTTGCAAAGTAATTATTTTAATACACCCATGCATAAGTTATACAACTCGCTTGGTCAATTCTGAATCCCGGTTAGTTTTATAACGATATTTATAGATGACCATGTGCATGCATTACGCCTGATTAGTTTGAAATATCCATTTGGGGGAATGTTAATGGTTCGTTCAAGTCTGACTGTTGGGTCAGTGGCTAGGTTCTTCTGCCCTTTGTCTGATGCATTCATTTGAGTGTGCGTCACTTTTTTTGTAAATGTCACAGGACAAGTATATGACTGATACAGTAACTATGCACTGTCGTCAGCCCGGGTAGCTCAGTTGGTAGAGCACCTTATTTACAAGCGGGGGTCGCGGGTTCTAGTCCCGTCCTGGGTGTAAAAAATCATGAGCCTACAACATAACAAACATAACACTATAAACGGTGACAAATTTAGGAGAAAGTTTTGCAAATTAATCAATAAATATCAATTTTATCAACCAAACTAGAAACAATTTCTTACTTACAATATAAGTTTTGATGAGATGTTTGTGTCTGGTTGATAGATCATCCACATCTGATTCGTCCAATATATCTTCAATCTGAAAGTACAGAAAACGTGTCTAAAATTGTTATATTAAGATATATATTGCTTTTACTCTGAAAACGTATATCAACCTATAACTCTTCAACAATGGTGGTTGTACATGCAAAATACAGTAGCATGTGACATATATACATAGATTCTACATATATAAATACATAAATACGTATAAATTTACAACCAAGACAAACAATTTCTTCATGTTTTAAGTAACTTTGCATATAATTAATATAAAATATAAATACAAACACTGGCAAAGAAAAAAATAGGGAAAGTTGAAAGTGGCGAGATGGAAATCATATAATTATATAAATCACATGTGTGATGTTTCGGTCGGACAAACTCTATCTAGTGAAACAATTATACTATCGTTACGTTCATGACTTTCGATTAAGATATTAAATTTATTAAACTCATTGAATAGAATTAATTAAAAGTACATCAGAGCCTCGCAATTTGTGATTCAGTTCAACTCCTTCTATAATAACTCTGGACTAGAAATTCTCCCAGAAAATAGAAAAATAGTCGAGAACGAGACAGATGGCCTCGCGAAATTATTACGTGATGTCATCATATTGATTATGTGACCCAAAACAAAACCATCACGAGACGACACTAGTGAAATATCCCCCTATGTCTTTAAATTTGACTTATTGGGTTATTCTGGTCGACAAAAACACGTTAGCTCTATACTCATAAGTATGACCTTGAATAATTTCACGACACATTAAACGGTGTCATGCGAAATGAAAAGTTAAATGTTTCATATTTGAAAAGAATGAATATTGGAAACTAGATATCGGTGGCTTAGAATGATAAGGTCGTATGTAAAAACTTTATAAGACCCATACATAGTCAACATCACCATCACAAAAAGGGAATGAGGAAATCAGACAGGGAAGGTAGCACTCAACCTAACCACCGAGCACATAAATCAGACAGGGAAGGTAGCACTCAACCTTACCAGCCGAGCACAGAAATCAGACAGGGAAGGTACCAATCAACCTAACCAGCAGAGCACAGAAATCAGACAGGGAAGGTAGCACTCAACCTAACCAGCCAAGCACAGAAATCAGACAGGGAATGTAGCACTCAAACTAACCAGCCGAACACAGAAATCAGACAGGGAATGTAGCACTCAACCTAACCAGCCGAACACAGAAATCAGACAGGGAATGTAGCACTCAACCTAACCAGCCGAACACAGAAATCAGACAGGGAAGGTAGCACTCAACCTAACCAGCCGAGCACAGAAATCAGACACGGAAGGTAGCACTCAACTTAACCCGCAAACCACAGAAATCAGACAGGGAATGTAGCACTCAACCTAGCCACCGAGCACAGAAATCAGACAGGGGAGGTAGCACTCCACCTAGCCACCGAGCACAGAAATCAGACAGGGAATGTAGCACTCCACCTAGCCACCGAGCACAGAAATCAGACAGGGGAGGTAGCACTCAACCTAACTAGCCGAGCACAGAAATCAGACAAGGAACTCACTCAACCAAACAGCCGACCACAGAAATCAGTCAAGGAAGGTAGCACTCCACCTAACCAGCCGAACACAGAAATCAGAAACGCTACAACAGAACTACACTGGGTAATGTCCACACATAAGCCAAAGAAATAATTAAAAGTCCAAGTCCCGCCGAAAAATGCAGGATGACCTAAAAGAATCACAAAGGCGCATCTTATGAGTCCATTAAATCGAAACTTGTCATGTTGACCAAACTGATACTGACACAGCTTGTTAAATAACATATATCTAATAAGTAAAGAGTTTGTTTTCTCAACCTTTCTATTTGTACTTACAACAGTCTCATTCAAAGCCAGCGGCGATATAAGATCCAGTGACGGTATGTGACTTGTTCTCGAGGTATTATCACACTTACCTTTCTCCTCAGTGAGTTTATTTGTTCATAGATTGGTCGAAGTTTGTCGTTAAACTTAACAACATCATCTTGTAACGTTCTAGGATGGTCAGCAAACCAGAGAGGATCAATACCTTGTTGGTCAACGATATGCTCCTTGCATGCCTGACATATGTTTAGTAACAGTGAAACATTAGGCTCTACCGGGGGACACTGTAAAGGCAAATGACATACAAATATATTTATATTCTAAAAGTAATATACATATTCATGTTTGCTGATCTGCGAGTACATCTCAAACGTGATCGATACCAAAGTTCCACCGATTTCATTGCTGAATGACTCCAAAAGGTTCCCGAAACCAGCAAAATGTTATAGATATCCCCTTCGCATAATATCGGGACTTAGGTGACATAGTTAATTTTTGTCTATAGTGTAATCATTTGTACCATTTGTCTACCCGCATAGTGCCTTGCATAGAATGATAGGAACTAGGACGTGTGTTTTTATTTAAGGTTCAATGTCGTTTCCCAAACTTGTCTTCAGCTATATATAACGGAAGATCCAGCTCACAAGTTTGTTTTCTCTGGGTGGCATTCTAACCAAAAAACTCGCCATTCTGGAAGGTGTGTCAAAATTGACCAATAATAACTCGCCATTCTGGAAGGCGTGTCAATATTAACCAATAATAACTCGCCATTCTGGAAGGTGTGTCAAAATTGACCAATAATAACTCGCCATTCTGGAAGGTGTGTCAACATTGACCAATGGGGTATCACCAAACTGACTTGTCCTTTCACAAAGAACCAGAGACTACTCTATCACAGTACCGGAATTGCAAAAATTGTGTTGTTGTTTTTAAATCGCAGTATAATAAAAATCCACAATTTTAGACATACTTACACCTTTAGTATTGATGATAGCCAGTCTGACATCCCGTGTACAACCACTCTCCTCGTGTATATACAGCAACAACTCTTTGTTTGAACATTTCTTACATAATGCTATTCCACATATACGACAATTACCAGTACTCTTCCTCACTCCTTTATCTACATGACATGATCGACATTTAGTAGCCTGAATTTCAATCTGAAAGTATCCATAAATTAAAACTATATTAACCACCTTCGAGGGAGGTTAACAGCCGTCCAAACACCCTTTAACATTTTAACTTCTCCTGGTCATTAGGTTACCAAATGAAACGTACATTCGTGTCTCCCTGTGGAAACTATTTCTCTCCTGTGGATGTGGCAGTCAACATCGATTTGCAGCGTCCATGAATAGAAACTGTCCTAACGGGTACCAATTTAAACCTTCGTGGAGGGGAACATGTGAGTTTGTGCGGTTCGGTCGCCCTGCAACGGGGCCTTGGGGGAACTTGCTCAAGTCTTGGCTGCGTTTCATTCTGTTTCACGGAATCACCGCTATTCTGTAATGTATTTGTGCAATTGGGTCATCCTGCATTTTTTCGACGGGGACTTGTACTTTTAATTGTTTCTTTGGTTAATGGGCATTGCTCAGTGTGGTTGTGTTGTGGTGTGTCTGATGTCTTTGCGCTCGGTTGGGCTGCCTACCCTGTCCGATTTCCTCATACATTCTATTCACGCTCAGAAATTAACCAGTGGTCCAGACGTAGGTTGAATTCGGGATCTCTCACTCTCGAAACGAGCATCCTATACTAGTATTTAACCCCAAGACAGGCGCTTCTCGAGAATTTTAAATTACATTTCTATGGCAACCTGAATGAGACCGACCTTCTTTGAAAAACATACTAGTACAAGAAATCGGTAAACGTTTATGCCACGATGGAAGCCATGTCCATAAAAAGAAACAAGCAAATAAATCAGGGTAATAATTCTATAGACAATTTGGATGGTGTGACATTGTTATGACGAAATGGTATGTTAATGGTGATAAACAGAAATGCCAAGTTTGAAAGTGCGCAGTTCCTTGATTGATTTTGGAAATATTCGAGTTAAAAGAACTTGAATGTTTTGCATAATATTTTCATAAAAAGCAAGCCAATCTAATCAGGTGCCATAATTCTGTTGAAAGTTTGGATAGTGTAACATGACTTGATGTGTGTATAATGGTTAACAAGAAAACCAACTTTGAAAGCAACGCATTGAAGAGTTCCGAAAATAAAACTAGTTTAGTTTCAACAACTTGAAAGTGTTGCTTAATATGTTCGAATGGACGGACTCTCAATGTGTGCTCACACATCAGTAGAGGCTTTGGCATACAAATTGGCCGCTCCCATAAGCGGTATCAATTGGCATAAAGGCGGCATGATTAATCGCTCTGTAGGAGTACCTACCAGGAAGACGGCATGATTAATCGCTCTGTACGAGTACCTACCTGCCAATATCTAGACTTCTGCCAGGAAGGGGTCTTCATCAATACTCGAACCTCCTGTACTGTTTTATTGGTACCTAGATGATCCACACTTTCTTTGAAACCCTTCATTAGCCGTGCACACTCTTCTCGGAGATCGATTCTAACAACAAACAGATCCAAAAAAATTGAGAAAACAATAAAAAAACAGTCTGAAAACTATCCTTTACCTATGGAAAATAAAACCTTTTGTACTCAAGTTTTGGTTTTAATGACAAGACTTAGTTCCACTTTTTTTGAAACTAGACTCATAAGAAGCGCCTAGTGGTGCATATTTCGAAATATATATGAAACTTATAAGGTGGTTAATAGTACTTTCAACATGTTAATTCTAAACAAGCGACATGTAAACATACGATTATAGCTTGGCCAACATATCGAATACTTACTGATTATAGATTGGCCAACATATCGAATACTTACTGATTATAGATTGGCCAACATATCGAATACTTACTGATTATAGATTGGCCAACATATCGAATACTTACTGATCAGGGAAGAAAGTTGGAGTCAGAGAATTTACTCGACTCTTAACGATTCTCGAATACTTGGCAAACTTTCTTTCGGTTTCAAATTCCAAAGTTAGAGTTCGGCTGCATCCAAGTTCCAGTGAATCTTCGTGATAGCAGGTTTTACATACCTATACATAGAACAAACTTTTTATAATCAGTATACAAGGCGTTATAAAAATACGTGGACTTTTGATTTGATGCTCTTATTTAAAACCTAGGTGACTTAAAGTTACACATACATGGTCCTTGTTAAATTGATGTTCAATAAGCAGTTACATCAACTATCATACGGATATTATTGTAGATAATATAAATATAGCATTTGTAAGAATGTGTAGTAATCTTACCCGGAGCAAGGCTCAAATACCAGTTGCCGCGCTTGTGGTAAAGGCAGCATTGTTTATTGAAGGCAGTTCGATCAAATCTAAGCACACTGGTTATTGAGTTAAATTGTATGGGCGAAGACTCTTTAAGTATTTGCTGTTTGCAAAATGTAAAAAAAATAACTAATATCTTTTAATGTTTAATTTTCCCAATACAGTAGAAACTCCCCAATCCGGAACCTCTCTAATCCGGAATCCCCCTCAATCCGAAATTTTTTCACGGTCCCGATTCGTTCCTTCTAAAAGGTATGTGAAAAAACCTCCCTAATCCGGAACCTCCGTACTCCGTAGACCGGACTACTTTTACCGTCCGGAATGCAAATATACAGTGTTATTTAAACTCCCCAATCCGGAATTTAACGCTTGGTCTGGAATTATTATGATTTTATACAAAATATGTCAAACTGTTTATTTGATCGGCAAATGTTCCGTTACTCGTGAAATTGCTTTTAGCATCAACCCGAGTGTTTCCGTATAGTAGGGCACGGGGTAATTTGTTGATAATTCGTCATTTTGTTAATAAATCACCATGGAGAAAAAAGTTCAACTTAATTTGTCATTTATTTGTTAAAAACAATTACATTCGTACATTAAAATGTATTGTGGCTCACATAAACAAAGATTTGATTCGTAATTACATTTATTATTGACAGGTTTTTTTTATTGACGTATAGTCGGAATGAGGTTAAATCAAACGGTTTTGCACTTGGTTTTAGACACAAACCGTACACAGGTTGATTTTAAACACGACTCAATACAAAGAGCAGAAATGGAGATCGTTATCACACCTTTTGGTTTAAACAATATTTATTTCATAATATATCATACATAAACTTATTTATACAAATTAAGGATTGAGTAGTAAGCTAAGCTTGTTTAGAAACTCGTTCCTTTATCACACCTTTTAATCTGTTAATTGCCTGACAGGGGGATTAACTGCCTGTTTGCAATGTAGCCAGAGGCAATTAGCAGTAGTCAGTTGTTTATTGGTGTCTACAGGTCTTTCCGGTATACAGATCTTTACACCAAATTAAAAAAAATAGGTTTGAAAAAAACATTCTAAGCTTTGAAATTATTTTTTCGCCAATCTCAAAAAAAATCCGCCAAAAGCAGTAATGGTGAATAGCAGCGGAAACACTAATGTAACATGGACTTCAGAATACAGACATACTGTACCAACAATAGTGTACACCAGACGATATAAATTTTCCCTATAAACACTACATAGGTAAAACCTCTCCAAACCGAAATCCTCCCTAATCCGAACTTTTTGGCCGGTCCGAAGGGAGTTCGGATTAGAGAGTTTTTACTGTACATGACTTTTTTTGTAATGCGAATGTAACTACTAAAACCTTTTCCATTTCTAACTATTAGGCTGTCGTGGGGTATACAAGTTTTACAAACATCTCTTGGTTAGTGTATATCTACAAACACAGTCTAGCGGTGGTCCAATATTTATTAAATCCCCATTTAGGCGATGCCTTAGTTCATATTAGACAGTTCGTAGTGATTTGGAACAAAAAACCTCACACAATAAGACACCCGTGTTATAAATATGAAATCATACATTGTACATGACATTAGATGGATCTTATTTACCATATAACCTGCGGTCTGGGAGTGCCGGAAAGCCGTGCCGGAAATATCATTCGGCACATCCAGACCGTTACATAAATATTTGATTTTTTTTCCCAGTCAATTAATAAAAATCGTATAAAATTGAGCATTCAGGCAAGATTCTCTATATTTTTTAATCTGGGCCGGGACACTGTCCCGATCAATGGGCAGTTCGGGGCATCGACGTATTCACTTACTTTACGATGTTTACCATTCGGATCAGGTCGGGCTAGTCTGTTCAGTTTCAATTTGTTCTTAACACACGGTAAACAGAACACCTCGCCACATCTGAATTTAAAAAAAAATGTTCATATACTGACAGTTTTTTCTTAAACATGCCTTGAGATTATGCAAGACATTTGTCCAGGGCAAATGAGAAACATTAATATAGTGTCTAAGTAATTCTGAATTCATATTGTATAAAACACATTTTTATTATTATTTAACTGTGTACCATGTCGCCTTGACTATGTGGTTATTTATTTTTCTTTCGTAAAATGGTTGATACATTTTTGGCAATTAGCGTTAAAGATAGTTAGGTTTTCCAAATTTTTGCTAAAACAGTCGAAAACAGATGTAAAGAAGTATTGTATAGCATCAACAACGGTGCGGTTAACGCTGACTTGAATCAGTAGATTTATTTTCCCGGTTTGTAGTCTCAAACATCAGTAATCAGAATAAATTGCAAAAAGTAAATATATATAATATATATTTAGTTACGTAGATTATATTATTTCTACTTGTTCATTTAACCGGTTATTAGACTTGGTTTTGACTGCGTTTCATTCGGTCTCATGGAATCACTGCTATTCTATCATTTCTTTGTGGAATTGGGTCACCCTGCATTTTATTCGGCGGGGACTTGGACTTTTAATTGTTTCTTTGACTTATGTGTGGGCATTGCACAGTGAAGTTGTGTAACTGATACATCTGTACAAGTTGAGTGATGCCTTCCCTGTCTGATTTCCTCATACCTTGTTTTATTTGTGGCATACAGTTAACATTATTCTTACCGTCTACAATGTCGTTGTCGTCTTGTGAGGGAGAATTTCTTACCACATCCCAAACATTTGTTCCTCTCGGATTTATCTACATAGTGTTCCTTAACCATACCTAGAAATAGTCAGGTATAAATAGTCATATTTTGACCTAAGTCAATAAATATCAGATGCGCATATTTCGCAAGAAACTAGAAACTAAGTAGATCCCATGTCTTGTTTGTGATAATTGTATCACTTTACAAAATGCTTCCCAAAAATGTAAAACTTTGAGCATCTCCATTAATTCGGAATTTTTAAGTTTTTTATCAATTCTAAGTTTTCGCTTAAGAGTCTTCGTCCACCCCTAATAAGTATTTAGTAGTATTCTGTTATTCTTGTTCTATACAATGTAGTATTAAGTTGTTTTTACTGTGGTTTCAAATAACTGTTGTTAATGCATTGTAGGTCTCAAAACCGTTTGGTGACAGTCTATCATTACTGATGAACCTTTTTATTGGAAGGTTAAGATAACGTTCAACATGACGATTTCAAACATTTCTACAAAAAAATGACTCCCGTTTCCATATAGATCTAGATCTAACATGAAATTTTGTAGAGCGGGTTACAATATTCATGTTTCACGCATGCGCTGATAAATATATTAGATCTAGATCTGCATTGCAGAAGGTCGTTTACTCCAGTGCAAAATTATAACAGAAATTACCTTTAAGTTTCTCATATTCCGTGACGTCATACGTGACGTCATAAGCATCATCATCGTTGGTTTCGAATTCTGTTACATCGCCAAGATCAAAATTTATAGCGTCCTGGTTAGTTAAACTTGCGTCATCTTCACTAGATCTAGTTCTTGTAATTCCATGTTTAACTTTTGCATCCACAATATTTTCCTGACTTGCGTTAATAGGGTGTCCAGTTTTCGTGATGCTATTCTTGCCGCGTTGAACCATGCGCTTGTGGTTACAGTTTGCATTATATGGTGCGATATAATCTTCGCTTTCTGGTATGTTCATATCAACTGTTGGTTGGTACAAAACTGCGTCTGTAGCTAAAATAAAACACGCCATAGTAATGTTTGCATTTAGGAAAAATAATAATAATAAATAGGTATATACGCAATTAGTTATAATTCTCTCCGTATGACAATTGTCTTGTTTCAGCATAATTACACATAAAGTAATAAAGTTGTGCAGCATTCACTGCAAAATGCAAAACTGCATTATTTGATTAAATTTTGTCCATGCAGCACAGCATTGCTCCCGATAAACGATGAAGTATTATTTAGAATTATCGTAATATAAAATATCCATATTAGTGTTGCAGCGCCGCAGACACTCCAAAGTCTACGCAAAAACAAAACATATAATTATCTGTTTTTATCTAAAATTGATCCAGCACGTGAATACTACTTACATCTCGTGCGTTTGAGTCACGACTTCTTTTTTATATCAAATCAATCTATTTAGGGGGTTTCAGTTGAATAGTTTCGACAATTTATAGACGAAAAACACTTATATACCGGTATATAAAGTAACACTAGTAGATATAACAATGAGCGTGTAGGCGGCCTTAACCTTCCACAATCATCTACCGGAAGACATATTTTGAAATCTCGATAGTCACGTGTGTATATCAAGAGTGACCACGGATATATATCATTGACATTGATAACTAGATAAGTGTCCTCCAATTAGTTTACAATACATGTATTATATACATGTGAAAGAAATTGTCTTCAAAATAAATTTCGAGGTTAGGTTACTTATTTAGGCAGGCATCGAGATTACTTTTCAGTTTTCTTACTTGACATTAAATATACAGCCTGTATTCGATTTATTCGATGGGTCCACATAATAAAAATCACCCATCTGTGACGATCGGTCATACCCATTTATAGATTGTCTCATTTTGTTGCATCTTCATCCTTAATAAAACGTTACAAAGGGAGAGAACTGTGTATGCCTTAATTGTCAGATTCACGAACTTAACGAACATTTCGCTGGCTTAGAATGAGAAGGTCGTAACTACTACTTACGACCTTTTCGTAACTACTACTTACGACCTTTTAAGACTCATACATATTTGAAATCTGCATCATAAGGCGCTTCTCATGAGCCTACTTTCATGAAAATCGGAACTTGTCATGTTGACCAAATGGAAGTTGTTAACGCTTGCTTTTCTATAAGTAAAGAGTAAATTACAAGCAGTTTGTTCATGTTTTCTCAAAATATCGATTTTGTACTTACGACCTTCTCATTCTAAGCCATCGATTTACCCACCGAACATTTACTGTATAAATACTGTAGTGCACAACAACCGAAAACTACACAGTAACGGCGACATCACCTAGCAACCAACGTAAGAGTCAGACATAGAACGAACTATCCACATTCCCAACACTGGATGTTTTCAAGCAAGCCTATAACCTCCAGTGTGGAAAATCACGTGATCATATGATTTGAAATAGATAACGTTTACACTAAAAAAATTAGCGATTTCGTCCGACTACTAACGGTGAGTGTTTTCTTGATTATAACGAATATATTATACAGCCTAAAGAAGTTCTTATTGATGTAGAAACACTAGACAATTACCAATTGTGCTCTAAATCTAGCTGTTGTTAAGTGATTCTCGACCAAATTATTACACTCGGTTGAAAACATTATTTGATCGAGCATCAAATAAAAACACCTAAAGATAGAGCGAAATCGGTACTTGCCGGGTATTCTTATATATACGGGATATTCTATAGGCTATATAATATAACCATATTAAATACTCGATCGTTATAATCAAGAAAAAACTTACCGTTATCAGACGAAATGGCAATCGTTTTGAGTGCGAACGTTATTCATTTGATCACGTGATTCTCCACACTGAGCTCACTCCGCAATAAATAACACCGTGACTGTTGACTGAACTTCTTGCACGATTAGCTATAAAGGGAGGGACCTGCACTACTGTTTCCCCACAAATACTTGAAAAACCAGTATTAAACTGCCGTCCATTGACCCTACTTTGGTTATTTTTACCACAAAATATGACTTCATTTGACTACCATGGTTAAGTATTTGAGTATAAATAGTATTTGTATATTTATCTATGTAAATGTAATCACTATAACACCACAGGTCACTGTATCGTTGAAAATGGGAAGGAAAAAACAGTTGGTCCATTTGTAGACAAGATTTCGGTCTCCGGTGGTTTTCTTTGTGACGCGTAGTCACTAGGTCGAGATTGTTTGACTAGTCCATTTGTACAGAAATTCACGAGCCGATCCAAGACGGGTGCACTATAGAAAAATATGAAGAAAAATGTTGTTTTTTTCGTTTTCAAATTGTTTATGTCAATGATACAGTTACCTGTGATCACTACATATAATTATATAATACTGTATCTATAGAAATATATAAGCAAATGTAAACTCATTAAATGTTATAAGTACACCAACACAGTACACAGCGTTACGTGCAAATAGTCGGTCGGTCGACATACCGAATGGTTTTTCAACAATAACTCTAAAACGGGTGGACCTAGGATTCTAAAATTTTAAGTGGAGATCATTCATCCTCCATAGACTGCCCGACTCAATTTCAAGGTCATTTTGATCAAAGGTCAAACTCACCTTTGAACACACAACAATCACTGGTCTACACCATAAGACGTTAGGATCTTAGAGCGTAAAACTTTACGGAGAGGTTGCTACTCATCAGGGCACTGTTTTATGAACGCATTTACCCAAGCTAATACTTACGATCAACTTTTAATTCTTCATCATACTTTTACAACTATAAAGCGTGATAAATGGAGCTGTAATACTAATCAAGATTCAGTTTATGAACGTCAACAAACAATATTCGTCCCCAATTTGCAATAGTTAAAGTAATATAAATAATTTAAATTTGAACGTAAGTTTACGATTTCCGTAAGTCCGTTGATAAAACAGTACCCTGATGTAGGTTCCTACTAATTTTGAGGTCGATAGATCGAAGGTCAAGGTCGTGGTGACCTTAGCTACACTAGGCTACTTACTGTCATGAGACATGTATGTTTCATAAACCTCTCTTGTACGGTCTGTTATTGTCATTATTCCGGTTTTGTGTTTGCCTGGTGTGGTTATTGATGGACAATGTGTATGTAACATTTTGAGACTTCTTGCGAAAATCATTTGTTTTGCACGTGCAGTTTGCATTATTTGAAAATTCACGGTTCACTGCTCATAGCGGGCAAATTAATGTATAATCGTCGAATTATCGGATATTGCTGCTTTACTACTCGCATAAATACACGCAAAAAATGAACATGATAGCATGTATAATAAAAAAGATATACACATTACATGTTGGTGTACTTGAAACATTTAACAAGTGTAAGTGAACCATTTGGTATACTGGTAGTAAGCTCACGTCACCAATGGTTAAGTTAAGTTACACATTTTCGAGGGCTGTCTTCTTTCAGCTGTTCAGTCGTTCAACCACCCTCTGACTCTTTAACTTCCTCTGGTCATTGGACTACCTAATGCAACCTGTATTCGTATCCGGAGACTATTTCACTCCTGTGGGTGTGGTAGCCTCCAGCTATATGTGGCAGCCTCCAGCTATATGTGGTAGCCTCCAGCTATATGTGGCAGCCTCCAGCTATATGTGGCAGCCTCCAGCTATATGTAGTAGCCTCCAGCTATATGTGGCAGCCTCCAGCTATATGTGGCAGCCTCCAGCTATATGTGGCAGCCTCCAGCTATATGTGGCAGCCTCCAGCTATATGTGGCAGCCTCCAGCTATATGTGGCAGCCTCCAGCTATATGTGGCAGCCTCCAGCTATATGTGGCAGCCTCCAGCTATATGTGGCAGCCTCCAGCTATATGTGGCAGCCTCCAGCTATATGTGGCAGCCTCCAGCTATATGTGGCAGCCTCCAGCTATATGTGGTAGCCTCCAGCTATATGTGGCAGCCTCCAGCTATATGTGGCAGCCTCCAGCGATCTGCGGCACCCAGGAATAGACACTGCCCTCACCGGTGAATTGAAACAACATTTCTTCCGTTGAAATTTAAAGCTGTTGAATATATACTGAGTACATCTAGAAACGCAACACTGGGGTCACTGTCAACACTCTTTCAATTTTTTTTATGATTGACAACCAAACTGTATTTACTTGATGACATTTTATTCCATCAATGTAACTGTAACGTTGTTTTCATAAAGTGCTTTCAATGCAATGGAACAGTGCTTGTGTGTATAGTGCGGCTAAAAAGTAACGAAACACAAATTGGTAAAATCCTAATTTTTAAGATTCGCTGTTCTAAGTGAAAAGTTCAAATATGGATTAATTATTGATTGTCTACATATTCATGACGTCCAACAAGTTGTTTAGACGTGTATAAATCAGTTGTGAACTTTGCCTAGTGATGGTACATGTAGAGTAACTGATCCTGTCGGAGAGTTTCTTCACATAGATGACCTGGGCATGGATGGTTGTAAACGGTGCCAAAGTGCCAGTAAAGTGTCTCCAGATGAAATATTGCCGGTTCATGATAATTTAGCCGCAGTGGAACCCCCAATTCTTTAGTGATTTTCTTTCCATTGGCAAACATTACAAAGGACTCGAAACAATTTACATCAAAATTTATCATGCGTAAATGATGCACTTGGAATTCGTGCGTTTTGTGATTTTTTTGACGCACGGGAGTTACGTAACCCGATCGATAAAATTTGGACAATAAACATGTTTCTACGCGATTATACAATATTATTACACAAAAGAAAACATGTATGAACAATGGAAGTAAGAAAATTCAAGGAAGAAAACGTTGCGTTTCTAGATGTACTGAGCATATAATTATTATATTATATTATATTAAATGTGTCATTGAGAGTTATTTTACGGAAATAGATATGTGGTTTATTAAAAATATAAAATTAACAAAAAAACATATGTCCTTTTTTTCTTTTTCAGTACAAAAATACACATCTTTGTTCTGTTTCTATCATACGTGTATAGTTACCCGTGTCCCTCCACTCCACATGTCATTACCTTTTACTTCTACGTGTATATACTATACATATTTACAATCCCCTCGAGTAAAATTCTCCCAATCGTGGACATCACATTGTCAGTGACCAAAGCACACTGGTCAGTCAAGGTTAACCATCGTTAATCTATTTTTGATGACAATATTTGTTATAACCCGAGGAAAGACCACACAAACGCAAATCTGGAACCGAAATCTAAAATATGTATTAGAAGTCTACAAATAAAGTAATATAACATTTCAACTACAACCAATATGTTAATGTATTTTTGGACAATTGCTAGACAACAAGTCAATGACAACACCGGGTACGTTCTCATCACATAAAGTGCGTGAATCAGACGGCTCGCGGTCTAAGGGGTGTGATTAAGGAGGTTCGCGCACTAAGCGCAGAATATTAAATTTCCAAAATCGCGCGTTTTAATTTGAATTTTGCCAGAACCTCAAGCACTGTCGGGAAACTGTTGGTGTTTAATTTCTCCGTATCAGTCCCCCGGGGACAATATTTAGTTGTCAGGGACTGGAGAAATTACCACCAGCTATCCTCGCAGCTCCGTGGATGGGCGGGTGTTTTGAGAACCCAAAAGTAAAAATCCCTGTACATCTCCGGGGGTGCAGGCGATGGATGCAACTCAGGTAGAGCGCAATTGTTTTCAGGTAAAGCAACGTACGTTACAACGCCAGGGAACGCTATAAGTGGATACATTGACGAATTTGTGCGGATGTTTTTCGTCAGTTCGATAAGTAAATCTTGATTATTATTTTTTTAGTCTTGTAAAGCGTTTTAAATAAAAACAAAAGCTGAGACCCATACCCGGCCGTATTTTAGCTGCAGACCCACGGGCTGTTTCCCTCATAATACCGATAATTAAGGATAACACACGCGCAAATTGTGGCTTAGGTTACTGTGCTCTTCAGGAGAAAAATGACGAAAATATAAGCTTGTCCTTAAATTTTTCAGCACACATATGTGACCTTTAAAGCTGCACTCAATTATTACTCTCACTGTTGTATGATATAATGAAATAGTTCCTATTGTAATATTATAGTATTACTCCGCGTGTATGTCTATATGTATAAACGGTTTATATTGTTCGCATCTGACAGAGAAATATTTTCATTAAGTGTTTCAATAATCTAATTGAATAAACAGCCGAACAGAATACATGAAAGTATTGGTTTGTTATTGTTGGATGATCGGGACAGAGCCACAGGCGGAATGTGTGATGTTTTGTAAATCTAACTAGACACAATTGATTCATCAATATTGCGTAATAATTACTGTATCAAAACGAATAATTTAAACAATTATTATGTAATATTGTAAGCTATCTATATCGGTACAAACAGTGTCACGATGCAATCTGCCCGGTTATTGTCATAAAGGCCCATACAAAAACTTAATTCCGTGTATCGGGTTTTTCGCGTAGGCCTACTCCAAATACATGCACTTTCAATCTTTCGCAAAATCAAATTTCAGCGTAGCTTTTTTACTTTTTCGCGGTATACAATAATTTAAATAACTGAAAAAACTGTCTCATCGTTATCGGTTAATATACATATTATATAAATAAATTTAATATTCTATTTTAAAGAACTAAGAAAGAATAATGTAAAAAAACTACGGTTCGATTTTGAATAGTGCGAAACATTGCATTCATCTTATGTATCGTACGAAGATTTATGTATAGCTTGACTATTTGGACCTGAACCTGACTTTATGCAAGAATATATTACAAGGTTCTTGCTTTGAGTATATCAATATATCAATTTCCGCAAGCAAATCGTACAATCTCGGTATTTCAGATTTGTGTATAAATTATTATTACATGTACATCTCGAGCGTCTTCATGATACTCACTGTACTCTTCGTGAACATACAATCGGTTTTGTAAACGTAGGAAATATATCGACTATTAAATTATGCTAGTCAAAAGGTCAGGCTCGTGTCAAATTCGCCAAGCTATATATTGTTATAAGCCTTATAAGCGCAATTCCATGTTTGTAATTTTCGAAAAAGCCACCGTATATCGATTGCTTAGAATTAGAAGGTCTTAAGTGCCACTTACGACCTTTTAAGATTCATACATATTTAGAATAAGCGCTTCTTATTAGCCCTTTTTTTAATAAAAATCTGAACTTGTCATGTTGACCAAAATGAAGTTGTAAAAGTTTGTTTTACCATAAGTAAAGAGTAAATGTCAGACAGTTTTTCCGTGTTTTCTCAAAATATCGATTTGGTAGTTACGACTTTCTCATTCTAAGCCATCGATATGTATGATTACAGAATACAAGCGTGGTTAAATATAGTAGAATATGTACAGTCCGGGCTACTAAATACTTGCCGTATAAAATCAAAGCACTGAAAGTACTGATGTGTGGCGAACTGATGTCATTTTGACCATTCAAATAAAGACTGCACCAACATGCTGTGTCAGAGTTCTGATAAGCCCAGACTCACTCGAATGTTTGTGCTGCTCTAAAAGACACCAAGTGTCAGTGTCAAGATGAGTGACTGGGTAGTCTCCATACAATTGATGAACTGGGAATTAAAACACAACAAACGAGATGCCCCCCCCCCCCGCTATGGAAACAGGACTAGGTAGAAATATGTTGGGAAAATTACATAAAGGGAGGTAATTAATAAGATAGAACCAGATTTCAATAGAAGGAAAATATAAGAAAATGATATCAATGGTAATATCATGACTTTTTTATGGTTGAATGAAATAATTCAAGAACGGAACCAGATAGAATTATGGTTTCATGTCACATCACTTCTCTTAGATGCCATATACATATATATTTAAAGTCGATCAATTGAATTTAGGTGGACAAGTGGTCCAGTACTAAGGGCTATTGACTACTGATATGATTATAATGAAGGTTGTCCGTACTCCCGCCGGATCAAGAGCAGAAATGTTTTTCGGAGTAACATAACTAAACTTACGAACAGACTTTCGGACCATACTCAGCGTAAATTCTATAGCATTCTGTCCGATATGTTAATAAAATCGTATTTAAAACAGGTCAATTATATATTTTGGAATATACTACAAGTAATTTTTTGAAAATCTGACGATTATTTATGTATTGGTTATTATTTAAATATTGCGTATTCTGTTCCGAAATATGAACTCGCGCTAATCAGCGGGTGATATTTATTATAGCTATTATGTTGTATTTAGCATATTTTTATGCACCAGTCAGTGTGCGACCATGGTCCCATCCCAGGTGATGGGCAGTGGAAAGCTGATAGTTTTCAAATATAGTATTTCTTATTAAATCCATATCAAGAAGAATGTATTTAACTTCTAAATTCTGAGTATCAAAGTTGTAAACCCTTTTTTATACCAGTAAATTTTATTACCCTAAATTCCTAACTTCTGCAGCTGTCTCCAAATCAACTAACAAGAACCCGATATAAAACCCATTCAATTAAAAATAGTTAAAACGGTCTATTTCCTGTCTCATGGTGTGTTCAATCCCTTGTAAAAACATAGATCCCCAACTGTCCCAAAACAAGTTACTAACGACCTACCAATATACAACCCCTTGAAGTTAACCAGATTGTATGGTCAATTTTCTGCCTCATGCAGCTTCAATAATTGATTACAAATTTCTTGTCAAAATATAGATCTAGCTAGGATTATGTAATGTTACATAATAAGGAGGGGCTAATTAAAAAATGCATAGATAAGATTGCACAACGTGGCTTGTGGGAGGAGCTAATTAGATATGCATTAATGGGCTTTATAACTGCACATTAAGTGGGAGGAGCTTATTAATTATTTATAATTATTGAAGTATGTTTGCCCAAAGACCTGTATTTTAGGTCTTTGGTTAAGAATTTGGTTTGCCCAACGTGTATATACTAATTAACGGCCTTTTAATCCAATTACCGTTAACTTTTCAATTCGAAACCTTGTGAAAATATATTACCGCTTTAAAAGGCATATTAGTTCGCATGTTGCGCGTTTAAACTCGCCGTAGAGTGTTTATTAAATGAGATCTATATGAAAGTCGCACATCTTAATGAAACTGAACGTATCGTCTTTAAAATAGCTTTTAGTTGTTAATGTTACTTGGAAAGTAAAAATATAATTGGTGATTTACGACACCAGGTTGTTGCTAAAAATCGCGCAATTCATGAATAGAAAATGTAAGTGCTCGCTGTTTAACTCGTCAGCATTAGTTCATTTATTTTATAACCGCAAATTAAATTAGTATAAGTGATCTTTAATATGTCATAGTATTGACAATTTCTTTTAATCCGAAAATACTTTACTGAATTCTCGTTTATTGCTTAATTATTCTTTATCAATTCAAATCCTAAATAGCGTTACGTGTTGAAAATAGCCGCTATGAATAGCACAATTAGTTCGCACGATGCGCGTTTAACTCGCTGTCATGTGCTTATTAATTGAGACCGATATAAATGTTGCACATTTTCTTGAAGTTGAAAGTTTCGTCTTTTCAGTGAGGTATTATTTGTTTATGTAAATTAGAAAACAAAATTGTTACTGACGATTTAAAACCTCAGGTAGTTCCGAAAATTTGCGCAATTCGCGAATAGAAAATCTAGGGTCTCGCTTTTTAACTCGCCAATGTGAATTCATATTATTTTATAATTTAAATTTAATTTGATATTAATAAATTGCAATATCTCATGGTATTGACAAAATTTATTTTGTCGAAATCCGATAGTAATTGACGGAACTGCAATTAATTGAATATTGCGTGACAGTACTGCTAAACCAGAGATCTATTAATATAGTAGATCCTGTCTAGCTTATCAAGTTAGTGTATCGATCGTCTGCTAGCGGTTAGATAGACTGTATATACTGTCCTTGAACTAATTACCAGTGAAAACATGTTGTTTCTATTTATAGCATCAATGTATGTAAACAACATAATTAGGTCATCGTCTACAAATGTTCAGCGGCGGAGTGATTTTAATAGACACATTTCAGTTCACCCGTGTTCCACCAGAAATCTATTGGCTGAATAAACAATACAAACTAGTCACTGACCAATAGCTCGTTGTATATCAATTTGCAAATGAATGCCCCGATATGTAAACATGAAACCGTGGGATTACTTTCTCAACCTTCTTGACGGTACATGGCGGTTCGCAGGCCTTTGATAGTAGGAATATAGTCCATGCGGAATGATTTGCTATAAAATTAAAATATCCTCAAAAAATAAAAGTCTGATGTAATTGTTGGTCTTAATATTAATTAATGTTGGTAATGTAAACAAATCGGGTTCAATGATACGTGTAACCTGTGTAGCATGCTTGTAATATTGTTCAAATCATAGACCTATTTATTGGTGTAGGCATAAAGGCGTTAACTTCATAGTATATATAAAGCAAATCAAATCTGAAAGATAGTTATTACATTGTGTGGCTTATCGCCACACAAACATGTCATATTATTCCATAACTACTCGGGCATTTCCGTAACTGAGAAATATGCACTTTCGTTAGATAAACACCGAGGAGTTCCGATTGATATTATTCATGCAATAAATTATTTATTGAATCAAACCTACAGGGAGTTGTTGTCTATTTATCGTTGTTGTTGTTGTTATTGTTTTGGTCCCTGAATACATTCGGTTCAAGTCCGTTCAAAGTTAAATGATAACTGTTGTAAATATAGTCTCGTTTGTCAATAAACTATGTTGATATAGGTTTAACTTGAAGTAACTAAGTTAACGATAAACCCTGCTATTCTTTCGAATGGGACATTTGCCTCATTAGTATTACTTATTGAATCGACTATACCTGTTTATCAAGTTACCAATTTCGTAATCCAGTCAATATTATACTTATACTTATTTCATATCTTGTCTCTCTTCGGTATAGCAATACCACGTGACATAGGGCTACATATCCAAGACGATCTTTGCTGTTCTTCGAAAACAAAAACAAAAGAAGTATTTTATTTCGTCACCGATTTTTATTAAACTGGCACCTGTCTAAGAAGACACCAAACAATCACTTGGATGTTTTTAAAGGGGCGGCCAACAACCGAAGAAGTTTTTTTACGTTATTTATTTCATTATCAAGGGAAATGATTTCTGCTGATCGACCAGGCTACTATCTGGGTGCCACGGTTTGTCCGATGCCTAAACGTCAGATACTTTGTTGAACATCCGGGATATTTGTAACCTGGGCGGTTCCTTAAAAACGTGTATATCTCTCAAGCAATACTAGGAAAGGAAACAACTTATTTTTATGTAAATACATTTAGTTGTTTTGTATTAGATGATTGAATGTTTTCATGGTTCGGTATAAAGGATCCTTTAATTCTGTAACTAAATTATTTATTTTGAAATAGTTTGAGGAGTTTTGATATTCATAATTCTATGCCGAGTCACAAAAGCATTATAATGATGTAATGTCACCAAGAAAGTCACGTGCATGGACCGAATGTTGCCCATAATATTTTGAAATGAATCCGGGGGCATTGGAGGTCGTATAATTAGCACAGATACAAACTGAAAGGGAAATTTACACTTCATTGTACTTGTAGTAGTAGTCGCTAAAGAACATCCGGGTTATTGGACACAACATGAAGTTAGACTTTAGCGTTACTCGCCACAATAGCGAATGGAGATTAGCATCTACATGTTAAATTAGTAGACGTCAGATAATACCCTGGGCGATTCTTACAATATCATAGTGTAGAGGAATAAAGCAAGCCCGGCGTATAATGACGTCTTACAAGCTCTCGATTATCTAAGCCCACAAATTGTGTCAAAAGAAAAAATATCGCACCATTAAGCCTGATGTAATGTAAAAAGATAGGAGTTTGTTTTGATACACACGTTTTGTATACACTCCACGGATAGATGAGAGCGGGTCGGAGTTTATGACGATTTCTCGATTCTGTCATCATTTAGTGATAACGAAAAACATCATTTACCGATCGGAGAAATATAAATATATAAACAAATATATTACTACATAGAATATAAACTTTTATACGGCAAGTAAGTGGTATGTTATATTTTATATAATTTTCCATAAATTTTCTATACTTTTTTCATAATTTATGTTTTATCTATTTAATTTTATAAAAAAAATTTTTTTTGGAGGGTTTGGGTAGTGTTTGTTTTCATGTATTTTATTTCATATATTTGTGCAACTAGCAGGTTGTATACCGATTTTCACACGTTTGACGCATTATCTTTATATTTAACATATTTTTCTTTCTATGATTATAATTGTATATAAGTATAATATTTTATATAATTTTCCATCAATTTCCTACACTTTTTTTATATATTTTATCTATAAAAAGTTTGTTGGTTTTTTTGGGGTTTTTTTTTTGTAGGGATGGGTTCATTTATTGTTTTTATGTATTTTATTTCATATATTTGTCCAACTAGCAGGTTGTATACCGACTTTCACACGTTTGACGCATTTTCTGTATATTTGACATACATGTACTTTTCCTTCTATAATTGTATATAAATATATAAATTGTTTATTTCTGTCTCATCACATTTACAATTATACAAGCAACATCATATAAAACAACTAAAATATGTGGTCATTCTGACTAGAATAATGAGAGACCGATATCATGAATTATAAACTTATATAAATGACTGTTTTAACAACATTGTATGTATTTCCATATGTATCTAAGTTGTTGAATTCGTATTATTGCTATGTTTTGATTATATTAGCAGATATTTTCATTAAACCATTTTTGCCAGTCTGAGGTTGCACAGTATTTAATTAAGAACAAAAAAGGTCCACTAATAAGACCAAATCGCTATTAAGACCACCTTTTTGACTGGTCTTATTAGCGGAACTTCACTGTATTTGCTATATTTTCCATATTTTGTATTTTACATTCTAATACTTAATGCGGCACTAGATCTAGTAAAGTTTTTATAATTCTTATAAAAATGATCTTTTTTGAAGTTTAATTAGTGCGGTGCTGAATAATAACTCTGTTCAGCTTCTCGATGTATATGCATACGAACATAAATTATAAAAATACGGATTACTAGTACGTACAAAGGTTAGTCACACAAACTTTATATTTGTATAATCACTAATCTGTCGACATCCGCATTCAATCATTAATTCATGGAACTTTATTTTAGGGAAATTACACACAAAATCATAAAAAAAACATTTTGGAATGCTCTTTAAAGTTCAAAGATTATCAGTTATCTAAGGACGTACTTTTATCAAATACCGAGTAAAGGTCGTTAGTACAAAATGTATATTTTGAGAAAACAAGGAGCAACTGTCTGAAATTTACTCTTATTTATGATAAAACAAGGTTTTTAAAACGTTAATTTGGCCGAGATAACAAGTTCCCATTTTCATGAAATAGGCTAATAAGAAGCATATTTACATGTGCATCAGTCCTATAAGGTGGTAAGTAGATGTTACGACCTTCTCATTGTAAGCCAGCGATTTAAGTATCTGATTCAATACAATGCATAATTCTTATTTAGAATAAAATAATGTTTTCCCGTGAATGAAAAATGTATAATAAGCTTTACATGTACACATTGGTTATAAATTCACAGACATTACTCGTATACTAGTACATGTATACATTGGTTATGAATTCACAGACATTAGTCATTTCTATGGTTTCAAGGTCTGAACTTCAGTAGACACAAATATAGATGTCGATCAGTGTGCAACAACGTCACACAGCCATATAATCAACTACTGTACTTAGCGGAAACATTGATAAACATCAACAGTAACAATCAGCTTTCTAAAGGTAAAATTCGCTGGCTTAGAATGAGAAAGTTTACGACCTTATAAGACTGATACATATCGCTGGCCTAAAATGAGAAGGTCGTGAGTCCCACTTATTAGACTAATCAATTCATATTTGAAATCTGTAAGGCGCTTCTTATGATCCTATTTTTATGAAACTCGGAACTTTTCATGTTGATTAAATTGAAGTTGAAACAGCTTGTTTTACTTATATAAGTAAAACGTCAAATTCAGAAAGTTCTATCTTAATTTCTCACAAAATATTTATTTTATAACTACGACATTATCATTCTAAGCCAGTGATATTTTCCTGGTAGTAATTTGTGACTCTGAAAATGCACGTGCTGCGCGTGTTGCACTTATTATACGTGCTGCACGTGTATCCGATCTGTTTCATCATGATTTGCATGTTTTTTTTATTTATATCGTGCGTGTACTTTATTTAAACCAATCAAAACGTTTGAATCATTATTTTAAACCAATCAAAACGCTTGAAACATAAGTTAAACCAATCAAAACGCTTGAATCATTATTTTAAACCAACCAATAACGCTTTAACGCTTGAATCAGTATTCTAAACCAATCATAACGCTTGAATCATTATTCTAAACCAATCAGAACGCTTCAATCATTATTCTAAACCAATCAGAACGCTTGAATCATTATTCTAAACCAATCAGAACACTTGAATCATTATTCTAAACCAATCAGAACGCTTGAATCAATATTCTAAACCAATCATAACGTTTGAATCATTATTTAACCAATCAAAACCTATTATTCATTTTAGCCAACTAAATATCATACATGTACATTTGTATAAATGTTTGCTCTTGAATCTCTGATACGTAATTGTGTGGACAATTGGTTGTCAAGCCAGCCCGCTTAGCTCAGTCGGTAGAGCGTGAGACTAGTAGTCACTACTGATCTCGGGGTTGTGGGTTCGAATCCCGGGCTGGCCAACTAAAACTACTAATAGTCTTTCGGATGAGACTTAAAACCGAGGTCCCATGTATGGTGCTATACACTGGCATGTAAAAGAACCAGGGATGCTTCTGGAATTGGGGCATCTTCTGTATCATGCACTATCCCCCAAAAACTAAAAGTACTAAAACTCTTCTGGGAGCCTCGCCCATATGGATTATACGGTGGCGAGGATAAATAAGACCATTAAAATAAAATCTGATACGTAATTGTGTGGACAATTGGTTGTGCCCTACGTAGCTAGCCAATGACATCTTGAATTGATGGAAGAGTCCCGATGTATAGAACCGATACATGCGAGACTACCTCTGGGTAACCAACCAGTAATAATAATAATGATAATAATAATAATAACAAAAACAACGACTTTATTTAAAGAGGCAACACAGTTGGGCAAACCCAGTCTTCCCTGTGAGCCTCTATGACAAATGGTATGTACATGTTTTCAGTAGTATAACAAAGCATAAATTCAAACAATAGCAGTCGATAGTGTTACCTCAACCAAGGTTGCATCCATGATGTATCAAATAATCGAATACTAATACATGTACACATTGGTTATAAATTCACAGACATTACTCGAATACTAATACATGTACACATTGGTTATAAATTCACAGACATTACTCGAATACTAGAACATGTACACATTGGTGATAAATTCACAGACATTACTCGAATACTAATACATGTATACATTGGTTATAACTTCACAGACATTACTCGAATACTAATCCATGTACACATTGGTTATAAATTCACAGACATTACTCGAATACTAATACATGTACACATTGGTTATAAATTCACAGACATTACTCGAATACTAATACATGTACACATTGGTTATAAATTCACAGACATTACTCGAATACTAATACATGTACACATTGGTTATAAATTCACAGACATTACTCGAATACTAGAACATGTACACATTGGTGATAAATTCACAGACATTACTCGAATACTAATACATGTATACATTGGTTATAACTTCACAGACATTACTCGAATACTAATCCATGTACACATTGGTTATAAATTCACAGACATTACTCGAATACTAATACATGTACACATTGGTTATAAATTCACAGACATTACTCGAATACTAATACATGTATACATTGGTTATAACTTCACAGACATTACTCGAATACTAATACATGTACACATTGGTTATAAATTCACAGACATTACTCGAATACTAATACATGTATACATTGGTTATAAATTCACAGACATTACTCGAATACTAATACATGTACACATTGGTTATAAATTCACAGACATTACTCGAATACTAATACATGTACACATTGGTTATAAATTCACAGACACTACTCGAATACTAGGGCATGAATACATTGGTTATAAATTCACAGACATTACTCGAATACTAATACATGTACACATTGGTTATAAATTCACAGACATTACTCGAATACTAGTACATGTATACATTGGTTATAAATTCACAGACATTACTCGAATACTAATCCATGTACACATTGGTTATAAATTCACAGACATTACTCGAATACTAATACATGTACACATTGGTTATAAATTCACAGACATTACTCGAATACTAATACATGTACACATTGGTTATAAATTCACAGACATTACTCGAATACTAATACATGTACACATTGGTTATAAATTCACAGACATTACTCGAATACTAGAACATGTAAACATTGGTGATAAATTCACAGACATTACTCGAATACTAGTACATGTATACATTGGTTATAAATTCACAGACATTACTCGAATACTAATCCATGTACACATTGGTTATAAATTCACAGACATTACTCGAATACTAATACATGTACACATTGGTTATAAATTCACAGACATTACTCGAATACTAATACATGTATACATTGGTTATAACTTCACAGACATTACTCGAATACTAATACATGTACACATTGGTTATAAATTCACAGACATTACTCGAATACTAATACATGTATACATTGGTTATAAATTCACAGACATTACTCGAATACTAATACATGTACACATTGGTTATAAATTCACAGACATTACTCGAATACTAATACATGTACACATTGGTTATAAATTCACAGACACTACTCGAATACTAGGGCATGAATACATTGGTTATAAATTCACAGACATTACTCGAATACTAATACATGTACACATTGGTTATAAATTCACAGACATTACTCGAATACTAGTACATGTATACATTGGTTATAAATTCACAGACATTACTCGAATACTAATCCATGTACACATTGGTTATAAATTCACAGACATTACTCGAATACTAATACATGTACACATTGGTTATAAATTCACAGACATTACTCGTATACTAGTACATGTATACATTGGTTATGAATTCACAGACATTAGTCATTTCTATGGTTTCAAGGTCTGAACTTCAGTAGACACAAATATAGATGTCGATCAGTGTGCAACAACGTCACACAGCCAACAGCTCGTTACCCGACTGTATATATACATAAAATACATTAATTATACAATATTAAGTCTTATACTGCTAGATTTCGATGGCTTAGAATGAGAAGGTCGTAACTACAAAATCGATATTTTGAGAAAACGAGAAAATACTGTCCGATATTTACTCTTTACACATAGTAAAGCATGCGGTTTAAACTTCGTTTTGGTCAACATGACAAGTTCCGATTTTTATGAAATTGGACTCATAAGAAGCACCTTGTGATGCTTAGTTTAAATATGTATGGATCTTAAAATGTCGTAAGTATTAGTATAAGACAATCAGTAGAATCGTTTAGCTTACTTCACCTATCAGGGTTAGATTCTACGTAAAACGTACAGAGCTGTCCTTATCTGGTATGCATCACTAAGTAGTCAGATATCGTATTTTGTTAGGCGTATGCTTTTTGTTATGGGAAATAAATTTTGCATGTATTCTTATTTGTGGCTTGAAACACGGATCTAACACTGTCGGGTATGTTTTCATTATGTCAACCAAAATGTTGTCATCATAGACATTCGGAATACTTTAGTTTCTATGCTTGCTTTTGTTCCAATCTGTTAAACGAAAGCACCTCAAAAATAATAAACTGCATTAAAACAACATCAAGCATACACTGATACTTTCAAATTGTCCTGAAAAGTGCAATCTTGCAGAGAGTTCATCATTGCTAACCTAATAGAGTGACCTGTCTCCGTAATGGTTCGGAATTTTATTGTTTCATTAGTGTCTTATATTTGACGTCAAATCATTCGGAATATTCATGCGTTCGATTCATCGTACACTATGTATTTTGAATTGTTCTAACTAATGCAAAGTTTGATGAAATTTGGCCAAACGATAAATATTATAGAGCACTTTTCCTGGAACTTTTGAAACGCCCTACGTATTTCACGTCATAATCATTCGGAATATCTTGGTTCATTAGTGTATTATATTTGACGTCATAATCATTCGGATTATTTTGGTTCCGTTAGTGTATTATATTTGACGTCATAATCATTCGGATTATTTTGGTTCCGTTAGTGTAATATATTTGACGTCATAATCATTCGGATTATTTTGGTTTCATTAGTGTATTATATTAGACGTCATAATCATTCGGATTATTTTGGTTTCATTAGTGTATTATATTTGACGTCATAATCATTCGGATTATTTTGGTTCCGTTAGTGTATTATATTTGACGTCATAATCATTCGGATTATTTTGGTTTCATTAGTGTATTATATTTGACGTCATAATCATTCGGATTATTTTGGTTTCATTAGTGTATTATATTTGACGTTAGTATCGTTCGGAATATTGCTTTTGATCGCTAAAAGTAACATTTGAATAATGCAGTATCCCCAAAAGTCATTCAGTGATTTAGTTTATAAATACGCTGTGGAGTTACTAACCTCTGTCGTGTGATGTATGATATGACGCAGCACATTTCGTATAGGGATGACTGAACGGTTCTATTTCTGTGCAGAAAAACCAGTTTTGTTAATTTATTGACAAACCTTTTCAACTATGCATACCTTTGTGATATTTTGGCAAGTTCATATATAGGCCTACTGTTAACCATATGCTCGTCTGCCCTGAAGTGAAATTATTATAAGCTTAGTATTTTTATATGACGATGGCAAAAATTAAGTGCTAAAAGGTCAACTGATTTTTTAAGATATACTACAGGTATGCCCATATAATTAAAAACAATAATTCCGTTTTGTGATTATCTTAGTTAAACATCAATTTTTATGAACACTGTAATAAACATGCAACGGAGCAATCACTCAAAATATCTACGGACCAAAGTTTCTTAGATGTACACAATAAATGTTCTAAACGAATAGAAAAATGCAGTAGACTATGTTTCAAAATATAAAATTGTAGTATATTTTCGAAACGTTGAAATAAATAAATGGAATTCGTTTTCTGGTAAAATTATTTGTCTGCCTGAAGAAAATGCTCCCTCGCGGGGTAAAAGGGTTTGCTTTTTATTTATATCATAATGAGTATCGGGAAAGTCTACCCGCAAAACTTATTAGAAAAAAAATAAAAGAAGTTAATAACTAATTTACCTCTTCATACAATAAAATAATAAATTATGAAAAAGATTTAATATTGATATTGTGGTTCTGGTTGCATCATAATTGTAATGGTAGGTTGGCAGGATAATATTTTATTCCTTAAATTATTTTATCAATTGTGTACACTGGAAAATCAACTGCCAGTTCGATGGCTTAGAATTAGAAGGTCGTAAGTGCCACTTACGACCTTTTAAGATTCATACATATTTAGAATAAGCATTACAAGGCGCTTCTTATGAGCCCATTTTCAGAAAAATCTGATTTTGTCATGTTGACCAAATTGAAGTTGTAAAAGTTTGTTTTACGAAAAGTAAAGAGTAAATGTCAGACAGTTTTCTCTTGTTTTCTCAATATATCGATTTGGTAGTTACGACCTTCTTGTTCTAAGCCATCGAGATGTGATATACATCAAAATGTTTAAGGTAGAGTAAGATAGTGGAAGTGTGCCTACAATACCCACGATATCAATTTGTTTTGACCCACGTATTATGTTCCAAGTATGCAGTTATTGTGCAACTAGGACGTGGTTGACGAGAATGTCATCATGAGCTGAAAACAAATCACATTTAATGTTATTTAATCTTAAGGTGGTCGTATACATTTGTGCAATCTTTTGCTCATGAGCCATCCGTAAATATTATTAAGCAAGTTGATAATGGGTTTGTTATGTAGATACAAAACACTCTGTCAGTCAGTTTGCAGCATTGGTGTACTGTGTGTGTTTTGGTGCGGTGGTAGAAAGACAAGGTGCAATAATGCAGTTATCGCACTCTTTTACAGTGCAATAAAACAGTTATTCCACTTTTGCAACCATATACAATGTACGAGGGTATAGCTTTGCGTGGTCGTAGAATATCAAAAACATGTACGTGTGCTTTTTACGTGGTTATATAGATAAATAAATATTCCTGTATGCTAAATTACGATACCTTAAAATAAACTATGACTTCACGGTCACGTGGTCTGTCGTGTCAACTGATGATCTACTTTCCACGTGATGTAATTTTTAATTGTAAATACGAAATGTGATATTTCTTTATGAAATGTTTATATAATCATATATATCGTGTGTGACACAAACCATTGGCGAGTTAAACGGGCGACGGAAAATGAGTTATAATCTTATATATAATACAATATATCCTCATATAACACGATATGTATGCTAGTAATTATATTAAATGAGTTTTTTGTATAATATTTATGTAGTTTTTTGCGTACGAAAAGTTCAGTGTATACAACTTGTTTGACGATCGTACCGATTGTCGTAGCCTGGAATCGGCTGATAAAATGGTTAAGAAATGGTGTGGGTCGTGGTTTTGAATCCCACCCACGGGCCAGGGGTTAGTACAGTAGAAACTCCCTAATCCGAAACCTTTCCACTCCGAAATACTTCGCAATCCGAAAATAGCTCTTGGTCAAAGTTTTCTTCCTTCTTTACGCTATATGAAATAAACCTCCACAATCCGAAACCTCGGAGTTCGAATTAGGGAGTTTCTACTGTATACAGTTTTTAAATATTAAATGGATAGCTACTGTCCCATGCGTCCATAAAAGCCAAGTGGCGTGTCGGTTTGTGTAGCAATTACATGTAAGTAAGTTGTTAAACATTATCAAAGAGAAATCATAATGGTTTTCTTCACGAATTACTAAAAATATTTGCCTGTCAACAAACTTTAGGACGACTCGGGTACCAAGAAATGGACGGGTCCACATAGCAAATTTATGGTTTATAATATTATATAGACAGAGTCTATTATGAAACTTACAGTTCAGTGATAGAAAACCATACATGTATACACGACCGTTCATGCATAAATAACGTGCTGTATACATGTATAGTATACCCCTGTGCTAGAATCACTCAGTGACACGTGCACTCACGTATATATAAATTACTTGTGTTATCCACCCTGCTCTACTGAGAACTATTAACGTGTTCTACTGACCAACATTCACTTCCATTCATGGTCAACCATCCAACTTTGTTATTGTTGTTGTTGATGTTGTTGTTGTTGTTGTTGTTGCTGTTGCTTGTTGTTGTTGCTGCTGCTACTGCTGCTGCTGTTGTTGCTGCTGCTGCTGCTGCTGCTGCTGCTAATGCTGCTTATAATAATGATGTTGTTGTTGCTGCTGCTGCTTGTTGTTGTTGTTGTTGTTGCTGCTGCTTGTTGTTGTTGCTGCTGCTACTGCTGCTGCTGTTGTTGTTGTTGTTGTTGCTGCTGATGATGCTGCTGTTGTTGTTGTTGTTGTTGTTGTTGTTGTTGTTGTTGTTGTTGTTGCTGCTGCTGCTGCTACTGCTGCTGCTGTTGTTGTTGTTGTTGTTGTTGCTGCTGCTACTGCTGTTGTTGTTGTTGTTGTTGTTGTTGCTGCTGCTGATGCTGCTGTTGTTGTTGTTGTTGTTGCTGTTGCTGCTGCTGCTGCTGATGCTGCTGCTGCTGCTGCTTATAATAATGATGTTGTTGTTGTTGTTGTTGCTGCTGCTGCAGATAATGCTGCTGAAAATGTTGTTGTTGTTGTGTTGACGGCACAGTGGGTTTGGTTACAGGGAGTTCATTGTTGCTCGATAATTGAGACGTGTGACTGATAAGGTCATCAATATAACGTATTTTAATCACGAGTGTCTCGGTCAGGGAATTATCTATATGCATGAAATGCAATCGTAACACCTCAGCCATTTCCGTTTGTCCCCGGTAATAATTTTCATTGCTTATAAACGGAGGTGGCCAGAATGGCTTGAAATGCTGAGCGAATTAAGGAGGGTCAGCCTTTTCTGTCGAAATTGAACGACTTGACTTTTTATTGAAAACGTTAATACGGGCATTTATCGACCTAGTGCTAAACGCATTGTGGCGTGGACAGCCACAGGTATTTATTGTCGAGGTGTTTTAAGAGATTTATTTACAAAACGTGTTACATTATTTAAAGGGACACATACCTAGACATACAATGCAAACTGTGTATTAAATCACCTTTGTATACACCCATTGACAGCCATATACAATTATACGATATGATATCTGTTCTATTCTGTTCTGTTCTGTTCTGTTGTCACTTATTTTTACAAAGTACGTTTAGAGGACGATCGTAAATAGTTCTTTCTATACGCGTTTATTTACGATCTGGTCCAACTGGTATGATCAGTATTAAAATCGTTGCTTGGTAACATTCATATACAATGTATAAAAGTCACGTTATTACACAATCAAATCCCAAATCAACATTGAACAAAACAAACTTGCCCCTGGTATTAATATTGACAAAACCCTTACCTATTACAAAGCTTCCCTTTTGTCGACGTACCTATAGATTTAATCTGACCTCTAAACTGTGACCTTAAACAATTCATTATTTAAAATATGTTGCTAAAAGTACAGACTAAATACTCTGATTCGACCTATTATATATATCGCTGGCTTAGAATGAAAATTACTACCTAGGACATTATAAGACTGATATATATTTAAAATCAGATTCACGAGTCTATTTACATAAAAATCCGAATTTGTCATGTTTTACCATAAATAAAGAGAAGTTTTCAGACAGTTTCTTGTTTTCTCAAAATATCGAATGTGTGCAAGTTAACGACATTTTCATTCTAAGCCCATCATATGTGCAGCAAAGTTTCAATAACGGGACTAACCGTAAAGTGTTGAAGCACAAAAGTGAACGAGCAGCTAATGTTTCGTAGCCGTTTTTTTGGTGAAGAGATATTTGTATGTGGCGTTACTGTACATTTTGTGAATTTATAAATAGCTAGTTTGCGATAAAAAAATTGGCTGTTGCAAGTATCAAGTCTTCTAACTTGATATTTCATACAAAACTACAAATATGTTACATAGAACTTATGAACAAAACTTTTTTAACTCATTTCTGATGTTGCTGAAATTTCAGTGTGTATTAGGTAGATATATTTCATTTAATCGAGCAAAATTTCATACTTATAGGTGTAGTAATTTTAGTGAAATCTTTAAAAAACACGATTTTTTTTCTATCGCAAACTAGCTATACATGTATATAAGTGGGTTTTTTCAAGCGACGCTTCTTCTTTAATTTCAATGCATTTTTTGGTTACATGTTTTAATTACCAGGGTTAAAACATAATGATGATGTTGCACACAATACAGGTCCCACATGGCTTAGAATTAGAAGGTCGTAACTACCAAATCGATATTTTGAGAAAACACGGAAAATCTGTCTGACATTTTCTCTTTACTTATAGTAAAACAAACTTTTACAACTTCATTTTGGTCAACATGGCAAGTTCAGATTTTTATGAAAACTTGTGATGCTTATTCTAAATATGTATGAATTTTAAAAGGTCGCAAGTGGCACTTACGACCTTTTAATTCTAGGCCATCGATATATTGGATTATGGAACATTTATATAGAAAATAGACATGAAACTTCGGTCACATAAGAAGGCGTAAACATAAATTAGATGTGACAATCACGTGCTTTAAACGTCGTCATCCTAAATATTTACGACCTTGGATTTTTTAACAGTTTCAATATGTTTAAAACATTTTTCGAAGTGATGTTGCTATGGCTATGTTGTTACTAAGAAGAAAATTGTGGTGTCTTTCAATGTATGATCATGAAAAATATTACATCACGAATGCACGACGCAGACGTTATTGAAATTGAGCGTTTCTACCTCCATCCACGAAACGGACTGATATCTCTACTTAGTATATTATGTGAATTTATAGTAAATAATCCCGTCTCGTGTACCGGTTATAGAGATTTACATAGTTATATGATGACAACTATTATATAACAAGATTTTATAGAGAAGATAAACGTGTTGTACGGCTCCGAGAATTTAACACGATCCTGACCTTTAAAGTGTATTACACAACGGGTCGTAACAATACCATGCTGCGAAAAGGTTTTAGACGTTTAGGACATTACTATGTTGGTCTAACCAGGCTCGGTGATTATAAACATTGAAGTACGTACTCCGTGTTCCAAATCATACTCCGTACTCCAATTGGAGTATTTATTAGTTATAAAAACAGAAGTAGCTTCCTTATTACGGAATGGAAACATATAAAATAGGGGTTCATTTTCTTAATTAGATCATTTACTACAAGTTGGTGTTGGTTTTGATGCATAATTCTAAAAAAAGCCGTTTTTTATGTTTGAGCATGGAGATCGGAGTTCGAGAATGAGAATGAGAAATGTTTATAATCACCGGGCCTGGAGTCGAACCCGGGTTACAAATCCACCACATATCCACTACATCACAACGACTACAACTCGATTTTGTGACTGTGTAGTTTCAATGTGACTGTGTAGTTTCAATGTGACTGTGTAGTTTCAATGTGACTGTGTAGTTTCAATGTGACTGGGTAGTTGCAATGTGACTGGGTAGTTTCAATGTGACTGTGTAGTTTCAATGTGACTGGGTAGTTTCAGTGTGACTGGGTAGTTGCAATGTGACTGGGTAGTTTCAATTTGACTGGGTAGTTTCAATGTGACTGGGTAGTTTCAATGTGACTGGGTAATTTCAATGTGACTGGGTAATTTCAATGTGACTGGGTAGTTTCAATGTGACTGTGTAGTGTCAATGTGACTGGGTAATTTCAATGTGACTGTGTAATTTCAATGTGACTGGATAGTTTCAATGTGACTGGGTAATTTCAATGTGACTGGGTAGTTTCAATGTGACTGGGTAGTTTCAATGTGACTGGGTAATTTCAATGTGACTGGGTAGTTTCAATGTGACTGGGTAATTTCAATGTGACTGGGTAATTTCAATGTGACTGTGTAGTTTCAATGTGACTGGGTAAGTTCAATGTGACTGGGTAGTTTCAATGTGACTGGGTAATTTCAATGTGACTGGGTAATTTCAATGTGACTGTGTAGTTTCAATGTGACTGGGTAAGTTCAATGTGACTCGGTAGTTTCAATGTGACTGGGTAATTTCAATGTGACTGGGTAATTTCAATGTGACTGGGTAAGTTCAATGTGACTGGGTAGTTTCAATGTGACTGGGTAATTTCAATATGACTGGGTAGTTTCAATGTGACTGGGTAGTGTCAATGTGACTGGGTAATTTCAATATGACTGGGTAGTTTCAATGTGACTGGGTAGTGTCAATGTGACTGGGTAGTGTCAATGTGACTGGGTAGTTTCAATGTGACTGGGTAGTTTCAATGTGACTGGGTAGTGTCAATGTGACTGGGTAGTGTCAATGTGACTGGGTAGTTTCAATGTGACTGGGTAGTGTCAATGTGACTGGGTAGTGTCAATGTGACTGGGTAGTTTCAATATAACTGAAACGCAGTTTGTGTGACGTTAATACACCAGTCAGTTGCATCTACGCCCCCACCCCCGATGATGTGCCTGGAGTTTTACTTTTGGGTTTATAAAACCCCCTTCCTTCCTCCGTCCCCGGGGACAGCTGCTGTAAAAATCTCAGGTATTTCACCGGCCCCTGACAATTAAATATTGTCCCCCGGGGTATTGGCTCGGGAAAAAAATCCAAAATTTTCCCGACAGTGCGGTGAACTGGAAATTTAAAACACGGCCTTTATCCGGCTATACCACAAATATCCCCGGGGATAGGGGCCGTGGTTACAACTGACTGGTGCATAATCATAAAACTCTTAACTTTGTTATATGAAAATAATTGAGTAGAGATTTTATCTTTTTTTCTTACAGGTGTGTAGCTACAAACGGACAACAATAGCCAGCGCTTACATCGACACAACCAGGATTCACCGTATCTAGTATACTGTGCCACAATGCCGTTTAGACGCAAGAAGAAGCCAAACTCAATGGGCCTTATGGTAGGTTTAAGCATTCAAATACCGATGGTTGCCTGCAAGGCTGTAGTACATTTTCGTATGTCATAATTTAATTATATGTAGTTACTACAGTGTTGCTAGCAACTCTTCATACATGAAGTTCGAAATTTGGATCAAATTGAAACAATTCTTGCAGAAAATTAACAGAGCAAAGACGAATACAACATTACTAACAAAAGCACTCTACCATTCACGTATTACAAACACGAAATGTGTCCATCGACACGGGTACTCCCATTGGGGTATATAGTAACAGTAACCAAGGGTCATAACTCTGATAAAACTTGCCGAAACAAAACGTCCTTCCTTTACGATGAACTATAGATTAAGGTTGTTAATCTGTGGAGGTTTCAAGAAATTCGGCCAAACGGTTTGTTAGGAGTTCAACACAAACAATCTGCATGGCGTTTTGGACGTACGTACGGACGGACGGACTGATGGACGGACGGACGGACGGACGGACGGACAACACCAATGGTATATGCCCCCACTTATAAATAAATGAGGGGGTGGGCGCAAAATACTTGTGCAACGTACATGTTTAAAGCGTATAATTCTCGTGGAACACGGGTATGGTCTTATCCCGCGTTTTCTGCTCTATAGATATTAAATTCCAGAAGAAAAACGCGGACTGTATGCACGTGCTTCACGAAGCCATGACGTCATCACGGTCGCCTGGTTCGCGGTAAATAAACGACGTTTTTCTCGTGCTTCTATTCACCAAATATGTTGCAGTTATGGTTGAAGGTTTTCAGCCTGATATCTAGAAAATGTTAAGTAATTGTAAACAGTTGATATTAACGACCAACTATTTTTTGAAACACTTTTATTAGAGATTAGGGGTGAAACTATATCATATTCCTCTTTCATAAAAAAACAGCGTGTAAATAGACAAGAATTATTAGAAAAAGAAATAAACTTAATAAGAAATGAATCAGTAGTTGATACGAATAAACTTGATGAAAAAAATAAGGAATTACAAGAATTAAGAAGGATTCATTTGGAAGGCAAATTTGTACGATCAAGGGCAAAATGGATTTTTGAAGGTGAAAAACCCACTAACTATTTCTGTAATCTAGAAAATAGAAACTATACATCCAAAATCATGAATAAATTATACTCTAAAAGCGGAAATTTACTCACTAATCAAACTGATATTTTAACAGAAACCGCTAACCACTACAAAACGCTGTATGCTAACTCTGAAGTAGAGGAAGTCAACTTAAATAGTATTTTAAACAAAGAAAATGTGTATGCTTTAAATCAAGAAGAACAACTTGAATTAGATCAGCCACTTATGTATGAGGAATATCTCTCCAGTTTAAAAAAGATGTCCAATAATTCTTCTCCGGGTAGTAGCGGTTTTACTGTATCTTTCTATAAATTCTTTTGGATAGATATTGGTCCTTTCCTGACACGATCCCTTAACCACTCTTTTACTACTAAGGAACTATCTATTACCTTGAAACAAGGTGTTATAACATGTATCCCTAAAGGAAATAAAGATAAGCTACATTTGAAAAATTGGCGTCCGATTTCTCTGCTTAATGTTGAGTATAAAATTTTATCAGCCACAGTGGCAGCGCGTCTAAAAAGTGTCCTAACAAAATTAATCAGTGAAGACCAGAGTGGTTTCTTACCTGGACGATTTATAGGTGACAACTTAAGACTTATTTATGATATGATGTATTACACAGAAAAAAATAATGTACCAGGTATGATTCTCCTTCTTGATTTCGCTACCGCTTTCGACAGCTTATCTTGGAATTTCATGTTTAAAGTACTTAAATTTTTTAATATTGGCCCAAATTTAACACAATGGATAAAAATATTTTACACAAATATAGTCTCCTGTGTATCTGTTAATGGAAATTTATCAGACTGGTTTTATATTCACAGAGGTTGTAGACAAGGTGACCCTATCTCTGGCTACATTTTTATTTTATGTGCTGAAATCTTATCTATCCTTCTAAAACAGAACAATCAAATAAAGGGCATCACCGTAAATACAGAAGAATTTTTAGTATCTCAATATGCTGACGACACATCTCTTTTACTAGACGGTTCAGAAAATTCTCTCAGAAACACCATGCTTGTATTAAAATTTTATGCGAATATTTCTGGTTTAAAGATAAATATTGAAAAAACTAAGGCCATTTGGATAGGTTCATTGAAAAATAGAAGAGACTGTATATGTCCAGACTTGGGGATAACTTGGGAGGATGATTCTTTTACTCTTCTTGGAATAACTTTTAAAAAAAATTTAACAGAAATGATAGACACTAACTTCTTACCAAAATTAAATGACATCCATAAGTTATTAATACAATGGTCAAAACGAATTCTTTCCCCCATAGGTAAAAACGTTGTTATTAAAACACTTGCACTATCAAAAATTAACCACCTGATCTTGAGTCTACCAAACCCAAGTATAAATATTATTAACCAACTCCAAAACATGACATTTAACTACCTATGGGGAGGGGGACCGGACAAAGTTAAAAGGAAAATAGTGACCCAAAATTACAATCAAGGGGGACTTAGGGTAATCGACTTTAACAAATTCATAACTGCATTAAAAATTACTTGGATAAGAAGATTACTTACTAACAATAACAAATATTTTCGCCTTGTTAAGGTTATATGCCCATGTATTAATAATGTTGGAACGTTAGGTGCTGATTATTTTAAATCAAAGCTAAACAATATTGACAATATATTTTGGAAAGATGTTGTCAAAGGGTATGTAGAATTATCGGGCTGTCTTGAAATACAAACATTCTCCGATTTTACTGAATTACCTTTATGGTACAACAGTTTATTAAAAATTGCTGGCAAAAGTTTTATGTTTAAAAATTTCTTTGACAAGGGAATAACGTTTGTTAAAGACCTCCTAGATGAAAATGGGGAATTTCTTAATTTTAACAATTTGGAAAACAAATATCAAATAAATGCAAATTTCCTACAACTAAGGAGTATAACAAATGCTGTTAAGTCAGCCCTTACACAATTAAGAATTGTCCAGTCCCCTCAGCAAATATTTGCACCAACAAGGCCATTAATTATTAAGTATATTACTTTGTGTAAGAAAGGATGCAGAAATTTATATGACATTTTGATAAAGAATAAACTAACCCCAATATCCCAAAACAAATGGTCCGAAAATCTCAATTTAAATTATGTTTTAAACTGGAAGTTCTATTATGACATCCCGTTTGTATGTACTAAAGATCCAAAATTACAATGGCTTCAATTCAGAATTAACCATAGAATTTTAGGAACAAACCATCTTCTATATAAAATGGGAATAAAAAACTCAAATGTCTGTTCTTTTTGTGAGCAACATGATGAAACTATAATTCACCTGTTTTGGTCCTGTTCCCATGTTGAAACCTTCATAAATTTGGTAAAAACTTGGATAAATAACGAATTCTCTAATACGAATATCATCTTGCTTAAAGAAGATGTTATTTTTGGTAGTAAAAAATTTTCAAAGGCAATTAACAATGTTATATTACTGACCAAACAGTATATTTACAGTTGCAAAATGAAAAATTGTTCACCTGCTTTAAACACTTTTAAACAAACGGTAATGTCATATATCAGAACTGAAAAGTATCAAGCAAGAAAAACCTGTACATTAAATCTTTTTAATAGAAGGTGGCACCACTTTGCAGCAGCTCTGGATGAAGATACCTAAACCTTTGACTTCACATATAAATATATTAAAATTATTAGTAATTTTGTATTGGATCCTTACAGTACAAAGTCAAACTTTAACCGAAAAGTCTTCTTTGATACAGAAACGACCCTCTTTTATTAATGTTACTAAACTGCTATCAGGACACAACTTTCATTTATAGCCTATGATCTCCAATATGTATTTGATATTTAAGTTACACTTGTTATAAAATACTATCACATAAAACTAAAAAAAAAAAAAACGTTTTCCTATTTGTGCCTTATTTAAAAAAATGTATGATATGTAAATATGTATTTTCTTATTTGACACATCATGATCTATGTACCCTGTGTTAAAAGTTATTAATTCTGCTTAAATACATTGGAATATAATAAGGGAGGTAATCCAAACAACTTTACTAAATATGTTAAACGGGAATACTCCCCCTTGTGTTTATAGATTAAAATAGTATCTAGTATCATCGACAGTATATATTAGAACACCCTTGTGTTTATAGATTAAAATAGTATCTAGTATCATAGACAGTATATATTAGAACTTATCTTTTATCAGCTAGTGTACATTGTATTTTTCTACGACGTTGAACTTATATTTTATCAATGCACATTGTTCTACGTGTTATTAATTTTGCTTAAATACATCGAAGATAATAAGGGAGGTAATCCAAACAACTTTAATAAATATGTTAAACGGGAATACTCCCCCTTGTGGTTATAGATTAAAATAGTATCTAGTATCATCGACAGTATATATTAGAACTTATCTTTTATCAGTGTACATTGTATTTTTCTACGACGTTGAACTTATATTTTATCAATGTACATTGTTCTACGACGTTGTTATACTGGCATATGATTAAATATTTTCTTGTTAAACACATCAACCAGTTCATGTTTCATGCAACATAAGTTTTTAAGTGCGCAAAAGCGTTACGTTCAATCACAAATTTGCTAGGGAGTCTATAAGGTATCCATCGACTAATGAGTATTATTATCTTCCTTGATGCTTTGAACAATTTGTGTAAACTATTTTTCGCATATCATGAAATTATCTTATTGTACATATTGTATTAATAGTATGTTGAAAATCGGAAAATAAAAAGAGAATTACAAAAAAAAAAAAAGTAATTGTAAACAGAATTGCGTAAAGTCCATTAGGTTAAATGAGAACGGTTATAAACAATAAGTTCGTCCGTCAGGTTAACTACGTTTAGTTTATACTAATTTATTTAATGTCGATTGCGAAACAAGTTTTTCCAACTTATATGAGATCTAATCACTCTCGACACCTCATTCATGATGTTATCCATCGCCACAGGGTATGAGAGAAGAGAAGCCAGTTTCCCTTATATTTATGTTGAGGGTCTAGCAAGGGAATTTCTGATATAGTGCGTAAGCGACTAAGCTGGACCCCCATAAACCTTAAATATCTTTAAAAGTAATTATGCAATTTGATTGAAATTTGGCAGAGTTCACCGAATAACCTTTACCAACTCTGTGTTTAAATTTCAGATCTTTGTACTCACTTATAAAGATTTTCCCCATTGTGTCTAATGCATTATTTTTGGTATTTTAATCAACAAATGGACAGGGAGTAAAATAAGCCATTACGATCAGCCAGTTAGAATTATGCTATTGTATTTTTAACAACTATAACGGTACACGTATGGATAATTTTACCTAATTTTGTCTGGTCATCAATGTGTACATAGTTGAGGCCCATCTTCTGATTGCAATGATCATTTGTACAAACAGAATTACACTTTTTTTCTTGCAAATATTTCTACCCAGTGGTTCGAGTTATATAAATAACAACAAGTGTTCATGTATGGGCCTCATTATATATTTACAATGGTCACTGGTGTGTAACTTAATGTACAGTTATATTTGATCAAATTGCTGATCTTTGCTGTTCCGTTCACTTCAATCACCCATACGTATTTACCCTGTTTTAGACTTAAAATTTTGCATTAGACGTGAATGCAAAGTACTCTTTTCTGAGCACCAAAAATTCTTATTTAATTTGTGAGAGTTGGTAAGGGTGTTTTATTAACACATACCAATTTTTGTTATAATGGAGAAAGTATTGTTTAAGTTATTAAAGGTTTATGGGGGTCCAGCTTGTTTGCTAACGCACTATACCATTTTTATTTCGTCTTTGGTATGACGCGGCCAGGGGTCGAACCTGAGACCTCCCGCACTCGAAGCGGACACTCAACCTCTAGGCTATCAAGGAGGCGGAGGACCATGTTTATCTAGGTTTAATTGGGTGTAACTTCATTAGCATTATTTATTGAATAGACAGTAACTTAATAAAAGATAGCAAAAAACATAGCAAAAAAAGAACTGGACTTGGACATATTTACTGATATTTTCTTTTTGTGAGAAAGGTGCACCAGCGTCTCAGCCTTATTTCTGTCTCGTCGGCAGTAACTAGGATACACATTAGCATTTATAATCTACGTAAAAGATAACATTTGTCTTAAATGAATAATAACGTCAGAAAATAGCATTTTAGTTTTTATGAATACAGCCACCACTTATACAGTATAATTATATGTATATAGATATGTAAATGACATCTATATGTGGTACATACGTCATAATGCTATTATATAGATTCTTGATCTTCAACTTTCCTTAAACTATGCAAATCATTGTCTAGTAAAATCAATTCTTTATTCACAGCGTTATTTTTTCAAAATAGTTTAGACGTTTAGGACATTACTATGTTGGTCTAACCAGGTCCGATGATTATAAACATTGGAGTACGTACTCCGTGTTCCAAATCATACTCCGTACTCAAATTGGAGTAGATTATTTCTTAGTTACAAAAACTGTTGTAGCTTCTTTATTACTCGAGTGCAAACATATTATATGGGGGTTCATTTTCTTAATTAGATCATTCGCTACAAGTTGGTGTTGGTTTTGCTGCAAAAATCTAAAAAAAATCTGGGTTTTTCAAGTCGGAGTTTTGAGTATGAGACTGAGAAATGCTTATTATCACCGGGCCAGCTTTTTAGGAATAAATTGTTAACCAGTTCCAATCGGCTGTACATAGAGTGAAAATATGTTGGCGCTAGTGCACATAAAACAGGTAAAAAAGCTTAGTTACGAAACCCTCCTCCATCTTCCGGTTGTAGTTATGGAAACACTTCATTACGTCATTACGTCATCATTATATGTTATGACGTCATTATAGGCCCTGGCTGGAGAGACGGCCAAGATGGCACAGAATATGATGGTGCTAGATAAAACAGAAGCGGCGTTAGAGAAAGAAATGGAACAAGAAGAGATGCGAGTGAAACCTACATCAAAAATCGGCAAGTAAGTAGGTCGAATTTTTATCGGAATGTGTGTTTCGAAGAAATTGGTGGAACAAATAAAATACTTAGATCTACGGTTATTTTTTATTTCAAAGTGAAGCAAATTTCGTTTTGGGTCTGCTGTAATCCAAAGTCACCTGGTGCCAGTGTAGACTGTACGTATATGCAATAAAAAATAACTGACTACTAGCAAAGCCTGTATTTGTCAATTACCGTTATGCTAAAATATAGCAGATATATATGAGAGCCACCACCTGTATTGATACCGGTTCGCCATATTAGACGCTTACCACTGAGCTACGGAGAAACACTGCAAAAGAAATGATTATGCACGAAACAGAACGAAGATGCATTCAGTTGTCATTTTATTTTTTGGAAATAACAGGCTATAGTTCAATTTTGAACCCTGAGCCATGACCTTTTCTAAAGACGATTCTATTTGGGCGGGTAACCCGTGATTTATTGATTTCAATAGGTATGGTTTAAAGATATGATAGTTACTAATATGTGTAATTTATCAATTGGCAGTTTAACACAGTTAGTCAATGCCATAACAAGCTTTATCGGCGAATTGATTAAACTTTAAAAGTGCAGTCACGGCCCAATGCTCTAACTCGAACTATAGTGTTATCGTCGGCGAGCTGCAGAGGTAACACATATCTAACATTTACATGTCGCTGGCTAAGAATGAGAAGGTCGCAAGTATTGTTTTATACGACCTTATATGATTCGTGTATACTTGAAATCTGCATCACAAGGCGCTTCTTACGAGCCTATTTTCATAAACATCGGAACTCGTCATGTTGATCAAACTGAGGTTCAAAGAGTTTGCTTTTACAAAGGTAAAGAGTAGTTTTCAGACAATTTTTTTATTGTTTTCTTAAAATATTGATTTTGTACTTACGACCTTCTCATTCAATGTCAGCGATGTATGCATTTGTACAACAAATATATAGTGTAATGACATTTATTTACAGGGCACGGAGAAAGGGTGAACATTTAATACACGGCAAACATTTACTGTTGATGGTTGTTGTACTCAATATTGTTGATTGTTTATTGGTACTCGGGGAACTCATGTTGGATATCAAATATGTAACAGGTAAGTTCGTACAATGTGTACATAATACGAACGTGGTTAGCTTTCACAAAAGTTAGACAACGGCTCCAATAGTTGATATCCGGAACTCTGTGCAAGGTGGTTTTCCCCTTAATTTACATGTAGGTACAAACAAATCTGGCCTAGTTAGACTGGTTTTGTATTCATATGCAAACACAACTGACCCCCACTCTATTGTCCAGATATGAATATTCAAGCATCGAAAGGATTATAACGGTAAAACTCTATTTGTACCTACAGATTAGTGGAGATCCGGAGTAGGTCTATTCATACAGTATACATTTATGTACGGCTTATCGAACGAGTATGTCTCCTTGCTGCCAAAAACTGTATTCGTACGATAATGGCTACTATGTTTGAGGTATTTTTCACAAAAGATCATGCTTTTGCTTTTAAAGCGTTTCATTTATCAATTAGACACCTGCCACGATGTGACAGTGTCAGTGTGGCTACATGCCTTGTAATATTTCTATTTTAAGGTGGTTAGCGAATGTAGTCTCATAAAGGGATTAAAATAATTTAAGCAAAACCGTTTACATGGACAAAGTACTAAGCAAGGAATGGGTTGATTTAAAGAATGAGTTGTGTTGTTTCTCGTTTAGATTTGTTGACAAAAGAATACGAGCGTTCAGATGAATTTGTTGGTACAATGAAAGGATTATATCCCAGCCATCTCAAGTATATCGATACAATAGAAGTTCTAGAAAGTGAGTTACTTATAGCCTCTATATCCTGGGGTAGTCATGGTAACGGACATGGTAGTCATGACAACAGCCACGACGCTTTTATCGGAAATAACAAAACTACCCATAGTTCAACTGACAACCATCACAACACGGCAGTAATAACAACATTGAGTCCTAACAACATTCCGACACATGCTAGAAGAAAACGAGCGTCAATAACCACGGGTAACCATGGTAACGATACGAATAACCATGGTAACGATACGGGTAACCATGGCAACGATACGGGAAACCATGGTAACGATACGGGTAACCATGGCAACGATACAGATCACGTAGGTCATCATCATGAACATCATCATGAACACAGTATAGAAGAAGAGATTGCACATGGTTTACATAAAGCCAGTATATCTATCCTTGGTATTCTAGTACTGGAGGTAAATTTATTAAAGTTATATCACCATATACTAGTATTTTAATTTCACATTCTAACGATACATGCAACTTAATCCATATACACATATGGGTGGCACGGTGGTCGAGGGGTAAGACGATTGACTCCTGATCGAGAGCTCCCGGGTTCGATTCTCGGCCGGGACACTTGGTCATTTCAGAAACGCTATTTAGTGTTTCCCACCAAACTAGAGATGATCCTGGTAAGTAACTCATGGGTAGTCTCGCGTGCTTCACACCTGGCACGTTAAAGAACCAAGGAATCTATTCGAAACGAGCTAAGGTATCGCACCCGGATTCCTTGTATCTCACCTCTGTCTCTAACATTTGCGATAATGCCACAGAGTGGGCCCTGCAAAGTAAATGGAAGAAAGAAAGAAAGAAAGAAAAAGGAAACGAGGAAGTGTATGAATCAAAGTTTATTCACTGCAAGTATAGATAAAAAAGTAGTGCAGCGAGAAAAAGAAAATAGTGCAGCAGCTATCGTGTCTTGCTTTGTCAATAGATAGGCCTCGCGATAAAAATCGCTTGCAGCGAGAAAAAGAACGTAGTACAGCGAGAAAAAGAAAGTAGTGCAGCGGCTTTGTTGTCAATAGATATAGTCCAAGAGCTCTTGGACTAATAGGCCTCGCGATAAAAATCGCTTGAAGGTGACACGCGTGAGTAAATTTTCGCCTTACCCCATTTACAATTTGTGTTTTGCAGATTTTTAGTATTTACGACTACAATGAGTATCGTTGTCATCTGGACATGTTTAAAACGCGGACAAGTGCAGCCAAATATGCGGCCACAAAATAGGTTGGCCGAGGTACTTGCGGCCAAAATGTTACAACGGTTATATATCAGTAGTTTGGCAAATTATTGTACTATTTTGTTGTTTTTCTTTAGTTATGTGTTTGATAAAGTTCGAAAACTAGCGCCTTATAGTAGTATGTATTATCTGTTATGCTTCAATCGTATAGTCCAGCTAGGGGAATCTGACAGTGACGTCATCGTTAATGTATACCCAAAAGATTAAAGCCATTGCTTAAATAGGTAAAGTTTAGTATTAAACTGTTGGTATAACCTTTATACTTATTTTTTCACCATACTAGTGGATTGTTCCACTGTGTTCACTGGATTTTTATCCTAACTGGACTATAGTATGTAGTGTTTGTTATGCTTAAATCGTATTCATATATCATAGAAGGTCGAGTATCATGTCAGATGATGCGCACTATACTGTCAGATGATGCGCACTATACTGTCAGATGATGCGCACTATACTGGCTTAGATCTATAGGTATTACATTATTACTATAATGTTTCTGTTTGTTACAGACGTTTGTGAAGATTTTCTGCCTTGGGAAGCAAATGTTGAAACATAAACTTGAAGTAAGTGACGTCATGATGACGTATATAATCTATATCACTATTACATGGCAACTACGAAAACAAATTACGAAATCGAGAAAACAAAGTCCGAAATCAAGAACACGAAATTCCATACGAGAATACCCTATAGTGATCTCCCTTGCAGCTATATATACCTTAGTTTTGCTTTACAAATATCGACTGAAAAATGTTTCCATTCTTATTGAGGAATCGTCTGTCCTTATTTTCAAGGACGTATAACTCCTAAGTATCACGGTGCCTGATTGGTTGATAGAAATTTTCGTAAACACATGACGCCATGCACGTTTGTTAAGTGTAAAGTTTTAATAATTTAATTTTCATGTTACCGCCATTTAACCGTTTTCATTGACCTAAACTGTTGTTTATGTTCTAGAATCCACATGTTTTAAAAACATTTTTTGCACATTTTTCCTTTTTCTTTTTCAGTGTTTCGACAGCTTTATTGTGATAGCTTCCTTCATTGTTGATATTGTGTTTATAAAAGGTTTACAACAGTTTAACGTCCAGGAGTTTGTTCTAATTCTGGCCTTCATGGTACCTTGGAGAATTATTCGAGTTGTCAATAGTAAGCGGTTTTATCATTTGGCTCCCCTCGGACATCACTGTGCTAACAGAAAGGTCCGCGAAGTTACGGTTGAGTTTTTACAACATAAATCTATATTGTCTCTCATTTATGGTTTTGCCCGATTCGATCTGAACTATTGTTATACTTCTTCCAATGTAGAATCTACATGCCGATTACCTTTTTAGGAAATTTGTAGAGTTTGAAAATAATCAAAGTACAAAAAATGCTTACGGCACAGGCAGCTTAGCTTTTCGACTGCTAACGACGAAGGCAAACATAGTTTAGTAATGTAAACGAAGACACAGATGTAAAAGAGATCGCTATCGACAAATACAGCTTCCCTAAATCACTTGATGTGAACCTTTTGTAATTGTGGTCTGTTGGTATCGCATTTGGGTGTATAGATCTAGATTTGTGAAAAATTGCGATGTCTATATTTTATCTCTAACTGTTTCTCTTCAGGGTCCTTATTCACCAACGTTGTAAGTCTAAAATTCAGACTTAGACTTTGTATCACCAAATGTTCTATCCGCTCTCATGGTGTTGTAAATTTACCGATTTTGATATACATTCTAAATGAGTAGTCTAATACTGTTCAGTGGGTAACAAAAAAGAATCAGATACAATTTCACATCTACTTGCAAAGAAATGTCAGTGATTATAAATGTTGTCAATTTTAAGTCTTTAGGCTGATTTTCAGTCATACAACATTGGTGAATAAGGGACATGGTCCGATTTTATGAAATTTGGCTCATTGTATTTGTGACGTCATCTAACATGTGACGTCATCAAATATGTGACGTCATCAAATAGGTGATGTCATCTAATTTGTGACGTCATCTAATTTTTGACGTCATCTTAAACGTGACGTGATCTAATCTGTGATGTCATCTAATCTACAGGTCTGGTGGTGGCGATCATGGATCACGAACATTTCCGTCTCGTTCTTCTTTATAAACAGAAGAAGAAAATATCGTATCAACTTAAGGAAGCTAATGGTGAAATAAAAGGCCTCGAGGTAACAATAACAATAGTAGAAATAAAAGGCCTCGAGGTTACAATAACAATAGTAGAATCCATGTGCATTAAGAGTGAACAACAAATACTTCGAAAACCAGGGCCTAGAACTAGACAGTCTAAGACTAGACCCATTTTTGCATAACCAATATCGCCGACACTGTGTGAGATATGATTAGAGTCTAGAATCAAATATGGCAGTTGTTTCGTCTATAAAATTTTAAAAATCAATCAATGAAAATAAAATTTCGTCGAAAATGCAAAAAGCATGTGACGTCAATGAAGATTTTCTCTACACCAGCCCGAAATAATCGTGACTTCATAGATATTAATTAAACATTCACAATAAAAGAATAAAAGTTTAGATAGAATGGTACTTAACACTTTTAAAATTCATAGACTTGTTAAGTTGGTCAAAACTGTAGCAAAAACTACTAGTAAATGTGCAAAATTAATGCTGTAAGGACCCAGTGACTTTTTGACTGCCCCTTGTATATATCTATTTGTGTATTATATCTTAAAGTTATTATATTTTTAGGCTTGTATTGGTGCCTTGGAGAAATTATGTGAAGGGGCTGGAATCCCAAACACATTGGTCAAAGCAAAACTTAGTAAGTATTTATATATGCTATACAGAGATATCATTGATACAAAAATGAAATACATGTTCAGTGTACATGGACACTTTAGATAACAATTTTACTAAGCAGTTAAATATCTTTAATCCAAACAATAGCTTTGGTGTTATCTGGCATTTTATCTGAGTCCATCTTAGGATAAATTAATATGTAACAATCTTGTAATAATTATGAATGTATTTGCATAGTCCCACTTCAATTATCTTAGACTGAAATATGTACATGTTGTATATAATTGACAACACTGTTATACTTGTTTTATTTCTGCAAATTGTGTTAGTTCTTTCATGACCATGTACAAAGCATGGTTTTTGTGTGGCGATAAGCCACACAATGTAATAACTATCTTTCAGATTTTATTTTATTTATATATACTATGAAGTTAACGCCTTTATGCCTACACCAATAAATAGGTCTATGATTTGAACAATATTACAAGCATGCTACACAGGTTACACGTATCATTGAACCCGATTTGTTTACATTACCAACATTTATTAATATTAAGACCAACAATTACATCAGACTTTTATTTTTTGAGGATATTTTAATTTTATAGCAAATCATTCCGCATGGACTATATTCCTACTACCAAAGGCCTGCGAACCGCCAAGGACCGTCAAGAAAGTTGAGAAAGTAATCCCACGGTTTCATGTTTACATATCGGGGCATTCATATGCAAATTGATATACAACGAGCTATTGGTCAGTGACTAGTTTGTATTGTTTATTCAGCCAATAGATTTCTGGTGGAACACGGGTGAACTGAAATGTGTCTATTAAAATCACTCCGCCGCTGAACATTTGTAGACGATGACCTAATTATGTTGTTTACAAACATTGATGCTATAAATAGAAACAACATGTTTTCACTGGTGGCACAAGGACAGTATATACAGTCTATCTAACCGCTAGCAGACGATCGATACACTAACTTGATTAGCTTAGACAGGGTCTACTATATTAATAGATCTCTGGTTTAGCAGTACTGTCACGCAATATTCAATTAATTGCAGTTCCGTCAATTACAATCGGATTTTGACAAAATAAATTTTGTCAATACCATGAGATATTTCAATTTATTAATATCAAATTAAATTTAAATTATAAAATAATATGAATTCACATTGGCGAGTTAAAAAGCGAGTCCCTAGATGTTCTATTCGCGAATTGCGCAAATTTTCGGAACTACCTGAGGTTTTAAATCGTCAGTAACAATTTTGTTTTCTAATTTACATAAACAGATAATACCTCACTGAAAAGACGAAACTTTCAACTTCAAGAAAATGTGCAACATTTATATCGGTCTCAATTAATAAGCACATGGCAGCGAGTTAAGCGCGCATCGTGCGAACTAATTGTGCTATTCATAGCGGCTATTTTCAACACGTAACGCTATTTAGGATTTGAATTGAGAAAGAATAATTAAGCCATAAACGAGAATTCAGTAAAGCATTTTCGGATTAAAAGAAATTGTCAATACTATGACATATTAAAGATCACTTATACCAATTTAATTTGCGGTTATAAAATAAATGAACTAATGCTGACGAGTTAAACAGCGAGCACTTACATTTTCTATTCATGAATTGCGCGATTTTTAGCAACAACCTGGTGTCGTAAATCACCAATTATATTTTTACTTTCCAAGTAACATTAACAACTAAAAGCTATTTTAAAGACGATACGTTCAGTTTCATTAAGATGTGCGACTTTCATATAGATCTCATTTAATAAACACTCTACGGCGAGTTTAAACCTAATATGCCTTTTAAAGCGGTAATATATTTTCACAAGGTTTCGAATAGAAAAGTTAACGGTAATTGGATTAAAAGGCCGTTAAAGACCTGGATTTTGGCACTGGGCCAACCAAATTTGGTCATAGTTTTCTCAGCATGTGGTTACTGATTTTTAAGATATCTGACCATAGTGTACCCTATTACATAATATTATGCAACATTGCACAGCATGTTAATTAGTTTACAAGGGGCCCTAGTATTAGATAATGAGACAACAAGAGTTCCCTTTCTGACAGGAAGTTATAAAATATGTGTATGACTATAGTAAAAATAAATCGCAATTCTACATTGGAACGAAAATGTCAAGCAGGAGAAACTGAGTTTTAATTACAGGAATAATATTTGGTACAGGTGGGTGGGGGCATATTTAAAAGCTTAATGTGGAGCCCTATTCATGTACAATAATACATGACTTTGTGTGAAAAAAAACTGAAACATCAAGATTGAAATTATTTCGATTGTGTTGCTTGAAAATGACTGTCGTGTGATTAGACACAAATGCATGCAATTAATGCAAAATTATAAAAGTGTTAAAAAATCTGAAAATATATAGTATATAGCTGTATGCCTCATGATTAACATTTCAAAATAATGTATTCAATGAAATGACTGAATTGCTATTATTCATAAGATATAAAAATGTTATTTTTGATGTTGGTAAAAATGTTATGAATTAAAAAAAAATATTAACTAGATCTTAGTATTATGTTATATATCTTACATTTATAAAAAATGTAGATTCACAGACACACAATCAGAATTGAAATTGTGTACCTCTTTTGTATATTTGCTTAGTTTTATTTGTATCTGGTTTGGGTTTGTATTTATTTAAATAACTCTTAGGGAATATTTATAACTAAAATAGTAAATATTTTGGCAAATAGTTTTTACACACTCAAACCAGATGGAAACAAAAATCAAAGAAATATATCTAATTATACAAATTAAACAAACACACAATGTAACACATATTTTCAAGGGAACATATAACAGTAGCACATTATTGATTATCAGTAGCTATATGGGCCTCTAATCCCTTACACTGACCAGATACAGTGTTTTATGACCCCAGATAATCACTGATAGTGATCTCATGCTGGCACAATGCTGGCATCATGCTGATCCCTCTATAAAGTTCTGGACCAGAAACAAAGAAGGGATAATGTAGGGCTTTAATTACTATATACACGTTGGGCAAACCAAATTCTTAACCAAAGACCTAAATTACAGGTCTTTGGGCAAACATACTTCAATAATTATAAATAATTAATAAGCTCCTCCCACTTAATGTGCAGTTATAAAGCCCATTAATTAGCTCCTCCCACAAGCCACGTTGTGCAATATTATCTATGCATTTTTTAATTAGCCCCTCCTTATTATGTAACATTACATAATCCTAGCTAGATCTATATTTTGACAAGAAATTTGTAATCAATTATTGAAGCTGCATGAGGCAGAAAATTGACCATACAATCTGGTTAACTTCAAGGGGTTGTATATTGGTAGGTCGTTAGTAACTTGTTTTGGGACAGTTGGGGGTCATGTAACACAGGGATCTATGTTTTTACAAGGGATTGAACACACCATGAGACAGGAAATAGACCGTTAAAACTATTTTTAATTGAATGGGTTTTATATCGGGTTCTTGTTAGTTGATTTGGAGACAGCTGCAGAAGTTAGGAATTTAGGGTCATAAAATTTACTGGTATAAAAAAGGGTTTACAACTTTGATACTCAGAATTTAGAAGTTAAATACATTCTTCTTGATATGGATTTAAAAAGAAATACTATATTTGAAAACTATCAGCTATCCACTGCCCATCACCTGGGATGGGACCATGGTCGCACACTGACTGGTGCATAAAATATGCTAAATACAACATAATAGCTATAATAAATATCACCCGCTGATTAGCGCGAGTTCATATTTCGGAACAGAATACGCAATATTTAAATAATAACCAATACATAAATAATCGTCAGATTTTCAAAAAATAACTTGTAGTATATTCCAAAATATAGAATTGACCTGTTTTAAATACGATTTTATTAACATATCGGACAGAATGCTATAGAATTTACGCTGAGTATGGTCCGAAAGTCTGTTCGTAAGTTTAGTTATGTTACTCCGAAAAACATTTCTGCTCTTGATCCGGCGGGAGTACGGACAACCTTCATTATAATCATATCAGTAGTCAATAGCCCTTACCACTGGACCACTTGTCCACCTAAATTCAATTGATCGACTTTAAATATATATGAATATGGCATCTAAGAGAAGTGATGTGACATGAAACCATAATTCTATCTGGTTCCGTTCTTGAATTATTTCATTCAACCAAAAAAAAGTCATGATATTACCATTGATATCATTTTCTTATATTTTCCTTCTATTGAAATCTGGTTCTATCTTATTAATTACCTCCCTTTATTTAATTTTCCCAACATATTTCTACCTAGTCCTGTTTCCATAGCGGGGGGGGGGGGGCATCTCGTTTGTTGTGTTTTAATTCCCAGTTCATCAGTTGTATGGAGACTACCCAGTCACTCATCTTGACACTGACACTTGGTGTCTTGAGAGCAGCACAAACATTCGAGTGAGTCTGGGCTTATCAGAACTCTGACACAGCATGTTGGTGCAGTCTTTATTTGAATGGTCAAAATGACATCAGTTCGCCACACATCAGTACTTTCAGTGCTTTGATTTTATGTGATATAAGACAACCTATTATAAATAGTGTCCTTCAAAAACTTAATTTATATTATCTCCAACTAATAATGAAATTTCAGAAATCATAATATTACTAAATTTACAGACTATACACAATGTTAGAGCCAGCAACTTTATTGTCAACTCACTGTATTTTCTGTCCACTGTTGATCCTGATAAATCAAACAGATTAAATTTGTCCGTATAGTTTAGCATTGTAATTTTTGTTTTTAGTTCGTCTTGCATATTTGTAGTTTCATTTGTTAATTAATTCTCTTGTAACATTGTTTGTATATATTATTATATGTCTCATATAAATGTTCTATGCATATACTTAAATATCTGATTTCTTTGTTATGTCGAATACAAGCTTGTAGCTTATGTTTATTATGTTTACTATAATCGACTTATCTTATCTTATCTTAGTGTATTAAGCCATTTAATCAACTAACATTGAGTGGGTTATTCCAGTATGGGGGTTTTGACAATTGAAATGACCAATTGACATGTGAAGTCATATTGTGATCACCATTACCCTGACAGAAAGGGTGTGGATTTGTCTTGAAATACAAGATGTCTTGTCGATGGCAAACTCCATTTCAAAATAAGAGTTAACCCAATCACCGTTGAAGTCCTTCCCAAAGTGAACGAGTCCAGCCCCTGTTGAAATACAGATTGTGTTAATATAACATGTATGACAAAGGGAGTCTTCTTCGACACCATCTTCAATTTCGACGTTATTGTCGTCATATTCTTTTCTTTCTTCTTCTTCGTCACCATCGTCATTGTGTTGTCTTCTCCCACTTCCCTTTGTCCTCTGTGTCCCCCTCTCTTTCGTCATTTTTGTCGTCTTCGTCGTCTTCCTATTCTCCTCCGTCGATTCTCTTTTTATTCTTAGACTTTTCTTCCATGCTGCCTTGTACTTCTTCTTCTTTTTTCCTTCTTCTTCTTCTTCGTCTTCTTCTTCCATCTGCGGCGTTTTATTCTTCTTCTTGTTCGCCATTTTTGTCATTTTTTCTTCACTTTCATTTTGTTCAATTTTAGTGCGCAACATACTACTGAATAAGAAAGTGTGTTTTAGTGTTCCAGTGGTTATCATAAAAGATTTCTTTAAAGTAATTGATTTATTGGTCAAGCATAGGCGTTACTGTATTCACTTATTCGTTCATTTCAGACATGTATAGAAAAGTCAAAGCGAAATCAAATGCAATGGGAGCTTTATCAACATTTGCAATGGGTGGAGATGCAATGAACCAACCATTTAAACTAGGACCAGCTAATGGAACCGTATCTAAAGATGTCGTCATCACAGTGGATAATGTGAGAACAGAAAACAAAGGTGAGACGACCATCTTGAATTTTGGTCGCCATCTTTAGTTTTGATTTTACGAAAAAAATTAAGAAAATGCTTTAAAACTTTTGACCATGTCAATTTGTTTTCTTGTAAGCTTTTCATCGAACTACTCACAGCATCTTAGAAAGAAAAGTTAATGTACAATGTGATATTGAATTCCAGTCCGGGTTTACAAGTTGTAATTTAATTCAATTCTGATATTTTCAGCTGATGGCAAGCTACCACTATGTGATGCTCGCTTCACTGCTGACAACATCGATAATAAACATCAGCTGTTAGAACGTCCAAGAAGTAAGTTGGATCAAATATCTAAATATACACATATACGAGGGTTGTACCAGAATTACGTAGACTTTTGCCATACCTTCCACACCATTCATCATACAAACAAATAATTTTTGGTGAAGTGCAAATAATATTTACTGCGTAAGTACGTGGCGTTTCAAAGCCGTATCTTATTTGGATCAAATTCTGCAGCTTTCGGGGAAATATATGGGTACGGTATGCGGGGCACGTCAACGGAACGTCACGACGTCGGCTGAACTTCCAGGATAAGTGAAGCTCCTAAATGTGTACATTGTACCTATAAAGATGTGCACAAACGTACACAAAACTTACGGATGTTTATTTACTACATTAAAGGTGATGAAGGTTCAATATATTACCAGAAATGTCGCATAAAACCCTTATAATAGAACGTCGATCCAGGTCGATGTGGTCCTAGAAAACGCTTGGTGGCGTCGCATTTGCCATTACTTTTCGCCGTCGGTCCATGTCCTTTTATTCAGTCTCGACCACGATTGATGCGCTTGTGTCGTTTGAAAATCAGGTAACCCGATACAAGAGATTTAGAGTTAGTAAGTTCCAACATTTAAAGCGTTTGTTCCGGCGTCTTCCCGAGGTTCAGACAAAACTTCGTGATGATGCGATTTATGCGAGTATTTCGCTAACGTCATATTTTCACTGGTGACGCGCAGCAGATGTTGCCTGTTTTGTACCATAAATCAACAACGTTAACCTTTATAAAGTCGAAATTTACGGCGTGTGTTCCAAGTATATTGCGCTTGCATGTCACGAAGTCGCGTTAAAATTAGACTTGATATCTATGAGGTATAAGCAGTTGAATAATGCCAAAAATGTTTTTAAAATTCGCTGCCCCGCCTATCCAACTATTGGTTACTATGGCGACGTATTAAATGGCTTTCTAACATTCTGTTAGAAAATATTTTTACGGACTCTCTTGAAAAAGGTTTGAAGTTTCTCTACGGCAAATTTGGTGATAATACAAGCCTAAATAAAAAAGTTATGACAATAGTCTACGTAATTCTGGTACACCCCTCGTATAATATTGTTTGTCCCTCATAGGAAAGTAGTATTTGATATTTTGAAAAATAAGTGACTCAGTCTCAAATTTTCGGTCTCTTACCCTCCTTCAAGATTTATTTTCTTCTGCATAAATTCAAGTAGACTAGAATCCATTTTGTTTTTCATAATGTTGTTATCATTGGAAAATAAATCCTGAAGTAGGGCAAGAGCCCGACAAATTAAAACTGAGTCCCTTATTTTTCAAAGATCTAAATATACACAGATTGGAAAGATGCACCAAGGTCTTCTGAAATCTCGCGAAATCTCATTGTTCTTTATACCGTAAAATCATTAATTTTCGTGGGGGGTTAAATTTCGTGGATTTCGTGGTTCACTTCAACCACAAACTTTAATCCCAAAGAACATTGATTTTGACCCTTGTTTTGTTACCTGAAATGCAAAATTCGCGAATTCAAGTGCCAACGAAATGGTCCTTTTTACCAAAACCACGAAATTTCGTCCCAACGAAATTAAATGATTTTACAGTATATAATGATTAAATGTCATGTTTTAATGCACAAAGGCAAAAACTGATCAATGTATATACATACTATAGTTTAGTTATTCGGCTTTAAAATGATACGGAACTTCATTTATTGGAGTCAATCAAGGAATATAACTGGCGTTCGCAAACAGCTACCCTACTCTACTCATTTTTAACCAAGTTTATCAGAAAATATCCCCGATTTGTTTAATTCAAAAAAATATTTTTTCTGAATTCTGAAAGGGGTAGATAAACACAACTTACTTCATGCAGTAAAGGAATCTAAGTTCTTCGAATTAAGACACTGGTCGTTAAAATTTAAAATGAATGACACATAAACATTTTTATGCAAAATACCATAATCGGTAGCATGCTAATTTGCATTTTGTCTCAATTTGGACCAATTCGAAAAGTGGCTCGGTGTAGTTTATTTCACAATCTTTGTATATATGCGTATAAATAATCATGAAAGAAATCGGACATGGAAGGCGGCACTCAATAATCCAGTGGCATGATACATACGAGGGTCATTCAATAAATTCGTGGACTTGACTCGTCATTTTAATACACGTTGACACAGAGAATAACTAATTTATCACACTAAACTACATCCTTTCTGACACAAGTGCAGAAAATTGTGCACAAAACGACGATTTTTTAAAAAAATATGGCTAAAACAAAACTATCACCTTACCGCAACCACCACACAACGCAAATATATTCTGACGTCAGCGACGTTATTGACGTTTTGGTATTTCTCAAGCGGTAAACCCGAAACTAAATTATGTCAATCATATGGAATTAAACGTAACTATTTATGTTATAAATAATTAAATAGATCTACCAAATCATTTTATGTTTTAAAGTTAAGAATTAAGCTAGAAACAGTGGTTTTGTGCTAAGTTGAAACGGCTCGCACATTTTGACTGGCGTTTCCTTAAATGTCCCTATGCTTGCAAATTTCGTTCAATCTCGGTATCATTTTTAAAACCATGCTGCTCTTCAGGAATTTGATTTTGTCACTAAAACACTGGGATATTGAATACTGCATGTGCTCCGTTTATTCTCATTAGCAACTTATGTGTGTTTGTTGTGTATTTTCAAGACAAGTGTACGATTTAATAGTTGCATGAATTTCCTAACGTAAATTCATCGCTATTTTGACGTAAATGAAAACGTGACAGGCATAGATCAAATACTTCTCAATTCAAACGCAAACGTACAAACAACTTAATAATTTCACAAAAGATTATGCTAATATCTTGCAATAATCTGGCACATAAGTGGGAATGTAAATTAATTAGTTCGGAGTTTATCACTGGTTGAACTAGTTCAAATGATACGTTACGTCGGTCGGGGTGGTAGCGCGTTACTATGGCAATACAACGGCTCATGACATGTAATTGTGTTGCATAATCAAAGATAAATTTGTATCTACGTTAGTTGTGATTCAACGAGACAATAATTATGTTTATCACATAACCTGCGGTGTGGGAGTGCATTAAAGCCATGCCGGAAATATCGTTATGCCCTCCCAGCCCGTTACAGAAATATGCAAATTAGCTTGGCGGTGGTTGGTTATGTAACGTAAGCCAATCCGTGTCTTGAATCTACCAGTTAGCCACTCACCACTCACGAGGTCCGTGCGTCTCGCTCCAAGTACCACTAAATTTTGTGTGAAACCTCATAAGATATTTAGCGTTTACTTAGGTTGTATGATAAATAGAATCTTACATTCGTGCTCATTCCTTACCATGTTTTATTAAACTCGTTGACAAAAACAATACGGCACCGTGCTCGTTTAATAGAAGGCAGTGGCTAGGATTACGGTTCCGTAATCCTAGACACACAGGCTAGGATTACGGAACCGTAATCCTAGCGAGTCCTTGCTAGGGCTGTCTAGAATTACGGAAGTTTTTATATCGAGTGCTTGTCGCCTAATATTGCATGTTGACATTAATATTTCATGAATTTATACAAATATTGGTATATTCATCGATTATAATCAGTTTTTGTTATGGTAAAAATATACAGTATGGTAAACATATTAAAACGACGGAAAATATCCAAATGCAAATACTTTTGATACTGTATAATAAAGCATGTACTTTTATCTACGTATTTATAAAGTTATTAAAATACAGAAAATATATTGAGATAACAAATAATTCTAATTTTAAAAAGATTCCTAATGACACGCAAAGCGTAATCAGTTACAAATTAAAACAAATAATTAAGAAACTTATTATGACCATATTTGGAATTCGTATCACTACGCGCTGTCACAACGTAGATCCAGTAGTAGGCTATGTAAATTGTGAATCAACAAACACTTTAGCTACTTAATGTTTATTTCGAGGACCGAATGACAAACAAACATACCAGATCTACTACCAAAATTATAGCAACACAGTTTGTTTCGATCACGACAATCAATTTCAATGGAACTACATTTGTGTATTCGACCACGTACGTTAATTAATTTATAAACATTCGGACTGCCTCTATTTTCTTCCCCTGCAAAGACGAAGCCCTGCAAAGACGAAGTCAAATTCAAAGCATGATATACTGATATTTATATATTAATTTGTCAATAAATATATCAATATTTGTATAATTTCATGAAATAATGATGACATCATGAAATATAAGAAGACCTGCACGCTTAATTGCACTCGGAATAAAAACTTCCGTAATTCTAGACAGCCCTAGCTAGGACTCGCTAGGATTACAGAACTTCCGTAATCCTAGCCTGTGGGTCTAGGATTACGGTACCGTAATCCTAGCCACTGCGTTAATAGAAATGCAATTACCAGGTAAGGAATGCGCACTCATTCAAGATCCTCTATTTGAAGTACGTTTATTACAGTATAATGTTATATTTTATCAGGTCGTTCAGCACTTGAAGCGAGAGAACCAAAGTCTGACCTACTTAAAATGTTAGCAGAAAACAGCGCCACGTTTATTGCGACGATTAATAAAGACGATGGCGATTGGAGGTAAGTGTCACATGATTCGTCAGCGTTTTATTCCTGGATGTAATATCGACACGGTTACTTCCCTTTGATGACAATACGCCATTATACACTCTGTGTTCATTTATCGACCATTTGTGTCCGTGGTTTAATACGATGATGTACAAGGACTCATCGCGGCTCCTGTAACAATATGTTGGGTATTATTTAATTATCTAATCCGCATCATGTTTCTGTACTGGTGCTCAATGTGTTGCATATTACTTCATCTTACTTCTAGAAACGTATAACTTCATTTGCTTTTTAAAATAAATAAACAGTGTGGAGTCAAAGAAATTTAAGACGGCCATACATTAAACGTTCTAAGTATTTTGTTTCTGACGTTTTATCTAAAATTCGCGATTTTTTTATAAATTCGTCAACTACATACATGAACTACTTATGATCAAACGGGTGAAATGTTCACTTGGGCCATGGCGATATCATATGATTTTACAATATACAAAAGTGTAGTACATTTGTGTACGACGTATTTTCTTGTCATTACGCATAGTTACATTGTTGTATTTTATTTTCAGCCAAGATGGCATTGACCAGTAAAGTTATTTATTTTATTGTGTTTGTCATGGGAACATTAAAACTCATCCGAGTTATAATTGTAGTTTTAAATCTTATTTGCGATTTCAAATACGAGTGAAAAAATCTTAAATCTTCAGAAATTGACTAAAATATTCAATGTCGGATGGTTTTAATTGTTACCTAACTATGTTAGCGTTTTAAAATAAATTACTTGTCCGCTCATAAGTAGCATTTTATATAACCATTGTTTTATAAAGCCTAATTGGATGCAAACACTGATAGGTACCGTTCTTTAACTATCTAAACCAGAGTCTGAGAGAGAAAACACGTAAATCTGTTATTGATATTCATTTATTATGGTGTTAATGTCATTTTAAATGTTTCAAAGAAATTTTGATCGTAGATAAAACGTGCACGTATATCTCGTTTACATCTTTTATTACCAATACGTAATACATCCAAACTATTGGTGATATCTCGTTAACATCTTTTATTACCAATATGTAATACATCCAAACTATTGGTGATACTGAGATCCGAACTTGGCTGTGCTACATCAAACATGGCTGTATAATTTAATTTAGGACTCCTTTAAAGTAAAACTAAGTCTTAAACTGCTATTTTAATAAGCTATAACTTGGTAGCCTATTGCAGAATGATGCATTTTGAGCACTTCAGTTGATTCCCAAATGTGGAAAACACCAAAGATGAAAAAGTAATAAAATATCTAGATGGTCTGTTGACAAAATGACGATTTGTAAACAATAAATGCATGATTTAAAGTCTAAGGGGAACAAATCTTGCACAATGAGTATTTTGTTCACCATACAATTTGCTAAATATGATATTGGGTCTTCCATTTCGACTGATAAAGATAACATTCTACCGTCGAGTATTGGTCATTTGTTAAGAAACAATCTAATGGTTCCATAATTCATCATATGTAATGGATGATCGGAAAAAAGTTGTGGGAGCAATAATGTGACTTCAAGCTATTTATCGTAGTCATCGACCATTGTACAGGTAATGAAACAAAAAAGAGTTGTAAAGTCAGGACATGTGCAAATGCTTAGAACTATACATGTAATACTTAGACAGTCATAGCAAGGAAAATGCACTACAGTATACTTATATCGCTGTCTTAGAATGAGAAAATTGTGAGTACAAAATCGATATTTTGAAATAAAAAGTAAAAATTAATTGTTCAAAAATTACTCTTTATAATCTGTTCAACGTCAGTGTGGTCAACATGACAAGTTCTGATTTTCATGAAAATTGGCTCATAAGAAATGCCTTGTGATGCCAAAGAAGTCCAAGAACTTCTTTGGTGGTGCTTCTTTAAAATTTGTATCAGTCTTATAAGGTTACTACTTCTCATTCTAAGCCAGCGATAGACTCACTTAGAATTTAGTTTTCATGTGTTTATTCTATATGTATTATATTTCAACCTGACATAAAACAACCATACACTGATCAATATCTAGTCGGGTATTAATATATTATATACATTTTTGTTGCAGTTGGTTTTAAAACATTTTCTTTTTCCAGAAACACCATCAAATTTGATTAACAGAAACAACACGGACAAAAGTGTAAAGAAAATCACTGCAGAATTTGCAGAATGTTTTAATGATATTGCATGTTGGTTGCTTAACTTGGAAAGAAACAAAATGTCAGTAAAATAAGAGACTATATAGTATACAACTTTATGAGTATATCACTATTACTGAATGATTGTCTCAATACCACGTGATTTCAGAAAGACAAACGATAAACATCTAATACATGGTGATGATGATGATACTGTAGTAGATAGAGACGACACTGATAGTAAAACAAGAGATATAGAAAGTGACGCTGAGTCAGGCGAATCTCATTCACTGTTGGTAAGGACGCATGTCAATAGCATGAGTGCATCCTGCAGCATATGCGTGTATCCAGTAGCACGCGTGCATCCCGCAGCATGTGTACATCCAACAGCATGTGTGCATCCCGCAGCATGTGCTTGCATCCAGTAACATGCGTGTATCCAGTAGCATGCGTGCATCCAGTAGCATGTGTGCATCCAACAGCATGTGTACATCCCGTAGCATGCGTGCATCCAGTAGCAAGCGTGCATGCAATAGCATGTGTACATCCCGTAGCATGCGTGCATCCAGTAGCAAGCGTGCATGCAATAGAATGTGTACATCCCGTAGCATGCGTGCATCCAGTAGCAAGCGTGCATGCAATAGCATGTGTACATCCCGTAGCATGCGTGCATCCAGTAGCAAGCGTGCATGCAATAGCATGTGTACATCCCGTAGCATGCGTGCATCCCGCAGCATGCGTGCATCCCGCAGCATGTGCGTGCTTTCAGTAGCACGCGTGCATCCAATACCATGTGTACATCTCTTAGCATGCGTGCATCCAGTAACATGGGTGCATCCCACAGCATGTGCGTGTATCAAGTAACATGTGTGCATCCCGCAGCATGTGCGTGCATCCAGTAACATGGGTGCATCCCACAGCATGTGCGCGTGTCCAGTAGCACGCGTGCATCCCACAGCATGTGCGTGTATCCAGTAGCATGTGTGCATCTCGCAGCATGTGCGTGCATCCAATAGCATGCGTGCATCCAGTAGCATGTGTGCATCCCGCAGCATCTGCGAGTGTCCAGTAGCACGCGTGCATCCCACAGCATCTGCGCGTGTCCAGTAGCACGCGTGCATCCCACAGCATGTGCGTGTATCCAGTAGCATGTGTGCATCCCGCAGCATGTGCGTGCATCCGATAGCATGCGTGCATCCAGTAGCATGTGTGCATCCCGCAGCATCTGCGCGTGTCCAGTAGCACGCGTGCATCCCACAGCATCTGCGCGTGTCCAGTAGCAAGCGTGCATCCCACAGCATGTGCGTGTATCCAGTAGCATGTGTGCATCCCGCAGCATGTGCGTGCATCCAGTAGCATGTGTGCATCCCGCAGCATGATCGTACATCAAATAGCATGTGTACATCCCGTAGCATGCGTGCATTCAGTAGCATGTGTACATCCGGTAGCATGCGTGTATCCAGTTGCATGTGTACATCCCGTAGCATGCGTGCATCCCGTAGCATGTATCCATCCCGTAGCATGTGTGAATCCAGTAACATGCGTGCATCCCGTAGCATGCGTGCATTCAGTAGCATGTGTACATCCCGTAGCATGGGTGTATCCAGTAGCATGTGTACATCCCGTAGCATGCGTGCATCCAGTAGCATATGTGCATCCCGCAGCATGTGTACATCCCGTAGCATGCGTGCATCCAGTAGCATGTGTGCATCCCGCAGCATGATCGTACATCCAATAGCATGCGTGCAATACGTAGCATGCATCCAGTAGCATGCGTGCATCAAATAGCATGTGTACATCCCGTAGCATGCGTGCATTCAGTAGCATGTGTACATCCCGTAGCATGCGTGCATCCAGTAGCATGTGTGAATCCAGTAATATATGTGCATCCAGTAGCATATGTGCATCCCGTAGCATGTGTACATCCCGTAGCATGCGTGCATCCAGTAGCATGTGTGCATCCCGCAGCATGATCGTACATCCAATAGCATGCGTGCAATACGTAGCATGCATCCAGTAGCATGCGTGCATCAAATAGCATGTGTACATCCCGTAGCATGCGTGCATTCAGTAGCATGTGTACATCCCGTAGCATGCGTGTATCCAGTTGCATGTGTACATCCCGTAGCATGCGTGTATCCAGTAGCATGCGTGCATCCCGTAGCATGCGTGCATTCAGTAGCATGTGTACATCCCGTAGCATGCGTGTATCCAGTAGCATGCGTGCATCCAATAACATGTGTGCATCCCACAGCATGTGCGCGTGTCCAGTAGCACGCGTGCATCCCACAGCATGTGCGTGTATCCAGTAGCATGTGTGCATCCCGCAGCATGTGCGTGCATCCAGTAGCATGTGTGCATCCCGCAGCATGATCGTACATCAAATAGCATGTGTACATCCCGTAGCATGCGTGCATTCAGTAGCATGTGTACATCCGGTAGCATGCGTGTATCCAGTTGCATGTGTACATCCCGTAGCATGCGTGCATCCCGTAGCATGTATCCATCCCGTAGCATGTGTGAATCCAGTAACATGCGTGCATCCCGTAGCATGCGTGCATCCAGTAGCATGTGTGAATCCAGTAGCATGCGTGCATCCCGTAGCATGCGTGTATCCAGTTGCATGTGTACATCCCGTAGCATGCGTGCATCCCGTAGCATGCGTGCATCCAGTAGCATGTGTGAATCCAGTAGCATGCGTGCATCCCGTAGCATGCGTGCATCCAGTAGCATGTGTGAATCCAGTAACATGTGTACATCCCGTAGCATGCGTGCATCCCGTAGCATGTATCCATCCCGTAGCATGTGTGAATCCAGTAACATGCGTGCATCCCGTAGCATGCGTGCATCCAGTAGCATGTATCCATCCGGTAGCATGCGTGCATCCCGTAGCATGTGTACATCCCGTAGCATGTATCCATCCCGTAGCATGTATCCATCCCGTAGCATGTGTGAATCCAGTAACATGCGTGAATCCAGTAGCATATGTGCATCCAGTAGAATGTGTACATCCCGTAGCATGCGTGCATCCCGTAGCATGTATCCATCCCGTAGCATGTGTGAATCCAGTAACATGCGTGCATCCAGTAGCATGCGTGCATCCAGTAGCATGTATCCATCCAGTAACATGCGTGCATCCCATAGCATGCGTGCATCCAGTAGCATGCGTGCACCCAGTAACATGCGTGCATCCCGTAGCATGCGTGCATCCAGTAGCATGTATCCATCCCGTGGCATGCGTGCATCCCGTAGCATGCGTGCATCCAGTAGCATGTATCCATCCCGTAGCATGCGTGCATCCAGTAACATGCGTGCATCCAGTAACATGCGTGCATCTAGTAGCATGTATCCATCCCGTGGCATGCGTGCATCCCGTAGCATGCGAGCATCCCGTAGCATGTGTACATCCCGTAGCATGCGTGCACCCAGTAACATGCGTGCATCCAGTAGCATGTGTGCATCCCATAGCATGCGTGCATCCAGTAACATGCAAACCGAAATATGTGCATGTTTACCCTCCTTTATGTTGAGTTGGTGCGTCTTTGCATGAACATGCTTTATTTCCAGCATCATCGTTCGCTATGGTCATCCGGGTTTTTATTCATGTGTTCTGCATGGTGTGTTATACAGCAAGCTATCTTATATTTGTGCTTGAAAATGCTTCATTTCTTTTTCAAAACAGCCTTCTTGTGCATATGCATGCTGGCCGAGAAGGCATTCTTACGACCACCCGTGACATTCTATATAATATGATTTATTTGTTCGTGTATATATTGCCACGTATTTGCATTTATATTATTCACTTAATCATGGACATCACATGGACAAACATAATTGACATTTTGGAGGTCAATGTCATTTCAAAGTCAAATCGAGAAAAATATCAAAATATTATATTTCCACTCTTTTTTTCTTCTACCTATTGGGTAAATAAAAATCCATTTTACGGTCATTTTAAAATCTGTGGCGAAAATTCTGGTTAAGTGCCAGATGTTTATGAATAAAACTAATCGGCAAAGCTAGATTTATTAGTCTTATGTTAGTATAAAAGTGATTGACATGTGTTTATCTAAGTAACCAATTTTGCAACAGTCGACCGAGCCACCCAATGTTTGTAAATATAACCCTATCCTGGGCACACTAGACAAAAGCACAAAGTTCTAGTACATCTCAAAGACAAAGCGTAACTAACCAAAACATCCAGAGAGGTACATACTTGTACCTGAAAGTGTCTGCATAACGTCTTATCATCGTGACACAGTATGTAAATAACGTCAGACTGCTAGAGTTTAATAATTTCTTTCTCGCTATCATTTTCTGAATTCTCTAATGGATACCATCGTTAAATGTTTAGGCTTAATTTGCTTATATGTATGCATGTATTTACTATGTATATTTAGTTGTACTTTGTTACATAGCCAGAGTTTACTTACAATTTCAAGACTCAGAATAAAAGTCCATTTAGGGACAATAACATATTAAATATAACACTATTCTGTTTATCTCTTTAAAAAAACAAATAGTGTTACACTTTTATGATCAATAACGTCAGACTGAAAGTGTTTTATAATTCCTTTCTTGTATTCATTTTCTCAATTATCTAATGGACACCATCGTTAAATGTGTATGCTTAATTTGCTGATATACTATTCATGTATACATGTGTCTGAATTTATTGTGTGTTTATGTATTTATATTCTTGCATGGAATTAAATACACTCCATGATTCTAGTTATATTCTAGCATGGAGTTAAATACACTCCATGATTCAAGTTATATTCTAGCATGGAATTAAATACACTCCATGATTCTAGTTATATTCTAGCATGGAGTTAAATACACTCCATGATTCAAGTTATATTCTAGCATGGAGTTAAATACACTCCATGATTCTAGTTATATTCTAGCATGGAATTAAATACACTCCATGATTCTAGTTATATTCTAGCATGGAATTAAATACACTCCATGATTCTAGTAATATTCTAGCATGGAATTAAATACACTCCATGATTCTAGTTATATTCTAGCATGGAATTAAATACACTCCATGATTCTAGTTATATTCTAGCATGGAATTAAATACACTCCATGATTCAAGTTATATTCTAGCATGGAGTTAAATACACTCCATGATTCTAGTTATATTCTAGCATGGAGTTAAATACTCTCCATGATTCAAGTTATATTCTAGCATGGAGTTAAATACACTCCATGATTCTAGTTATATTCTAGCATGGAATTAAATACACTCCATGATTCAAGTTATATTCTAGCATGGAATTAAATACACTCCATGATTCTAGTTATATTCGAGCATGGAATTAAATACACTCCATGATTCTAGTTATATTCTAGCATGGAATTAAATACACTCCATGATTCTAGTTATATTCTAGCATGGAATTAAATACACTCCATGATTCTAGTTATATTCTAGCATGGAATTAAATACACTCCATGATTCAAGTTATATTCTAGCATGGAGTTAAATACACTCCATGATTCTAGTTATATTCTAGCATGGAGTTAAATACACTCCATGATTCAAGTTATATTCTAGCATGGAATTAAATACACTCCATGATTCTAGTTATATTCTAGCATGGAGTTAAATACACTCCATGAATCTGGTTATATTCTTGCTGTGATACATAGACAGTGGTTATACTTGTAAACACGACGTATAATTATGTTATTGTATTTACATTGTGATCATCAATCAATAGGACGTATTTTGTGTGACGGTTTTGTTGATATACCAATGTATGTTGCTGGCTTAGAATGAGAAGGTGGTGACTACAAAATTTATATTTTTTGAGAAAACAACAAAAAATAAACTGCCTGAAAATTATTCTTTACTTATGGTAAAACAAGCTTTTACAACTTCATTTTGGTCAACACTACCAAGTTCCGATTTTCATGAAAATAGACTCATAAGAAGCACATTGTGATGCTTAATTTATAGTACTTACGACCTTTTCATTCTAAGCCAGCGATTTATGCATGCACACGTTATGAAGTACCGGTATATATGCTAACTAAAATGTAATGTGCTAAAATATATGCGATTTCACAAAACTATAATGTTTTTGCATGTATACAAATTTATAGACCACGAAATTTAAAATATTAAACCAACAAAGTTTATAAAAGATACGTATCTTCAAATTACCTTTTAAAAATCAATGGTTGGTTGCTGAATAAACTGATGATAATACCTTGATTTGTATTCAAAAGTTCCAATGCGACTTATGGATGTGTGAGACTTATGGTCGAATATTTACGGTACTTTGTGACTTAAGTCTTTAACCATGTACATACTTCATTCATAATTAATTGTCATCCGAACGAACATTAATTTTGATCCATGTTTTACTACCTAAAATGCAAAATCCACGAATTCAAGTCCCAACGAAATTGTCTTTTATACCAAAACCACGAAATTTCGTTCCAACGAAATTAAATGATTTTACAGTATTTTACTTGTTGTTTTGTTCCCGTGCAATGTTGCACGTGCATCTGTAACGTTGGTTTGAATGTATTTATAGGGAACTTCTAAAGAAAATACAAGAAAAATACCCAACACAGGAAAGAAAAGAAAGCAGTGAAAGTGATCGAATAGATAGAACTAGAACTGGATCAAACGAGGATACAAGTAGGTTTAATATTTCTATTTTTTAAATGCCAAACATAGCCTTTATTCACCACTCAGCTTTCTGATGAAAAATGGCAGGCATACAAGTGCCCCCAACCGTATTTGAACCCGGGTCGCTGGATTAGGCAACAAGCACCGAGCAACGTAGGCACACAAAAAGTAGGTAACTTCTACTACCCTACCACTCTTAATAGTTTTCATCAGTTTGGAGTACAGGCATAGTTAGGGAGGTCATCCTTAATTAATGCATGCATATCAAATTAGCTTTAGCCTAGTGGCCTAGTTTTTTTGCCCCAGATAATTCAATTATTATTGTGACCACGCCTCATAAAGTCACGCAATGTGTTCACGGAATTTTGAAATCTGTTGATATATATGTGTGGATTATCGTGTGCTTATGCTGTAAGATGTGTATGATAAGCATTACATATGTTTGATATCAATCCCCGGTAACTGTCTAAACCGGGTTTCTAGTTGTAACATTGTTAGAACGGGAGCTTCTATGTTGGCGGAGGCGGTAGTTAGAACGGGAGCTTCTATGTTGGCGGAGGCGGTAGTTAGAACGGGAGCTTCTATGTTGGCGGAAGCGGTAGTTAGAACGGGAGCTTCTATGTTGGCGGAGGCGGTAGTTAGAACGGGAGCTTCTATGTTGGCGGAGGCGGTAGTTAGAACGGGAGCTTCTATGTTGGCGGAGGCGGTAGATAGAACGGGAGCTTCTATGTTGGCGGAGGCGGTAGATAGAACGCGAGCTTCTATGTTGGCGGGAGCGGTAGATAGAACGGGAGCTTCTATGTTGGCGGAGGCGGTAGTTAGAACGGGAGCTTCTATGTTGGCGGGAGCGGTAGATAGAACGGGAGCTTCTATGTTGGCGGAGGCGGTAGATAGAACGCGAGCTTCTATGTTGGCGGGAGCGGTAGATAGAACGCGAGCTTCAATGTTGGCGGAGGCGGTAGATAGAACACGAGCTTCTATGTTGGCGGGAGCGGTAGATAGAACGCGAGCTTCAATGTTGGCGGAGGCGGTAGATAGAACGCGAGCTTCAATGTTGGCGGAGGCGGTAGATAGAACACGAGCTTCAATGTTGGCGGAGGCGGTAGATAGAACGCGAGCTTCAATGTTGGCGGAGGCGGTAGATAGAACACGAGCTTCAATGTTGGCGGAGGCGGTAGTTAGAACGGGAGCTTCTATGTTGGCGGGAGCGGTAGATAGAACGCGAGCTTCAATGTTGGCGGAGGCGGTAGGACTACTTTCGGTTTCGTTCCTGCTATTTTATATATGGGTGTCTGTCAGTAATGGTGTATTGGATAGTGTTTTGGTGCCATTTATATAAATATCAGGTTACTGCAGTCTATGCCTTATTGCATTATCAATTGATGTTGTAATTTTAATTTGTTTATGTATTATTGTACCATCACTTTATGTTGTAATTTTAATTTGTTTAGACTTTATTGCATTATCAATTTATGTTGTATTTTAATCCATTTTAGATGATAATGAACGCAGAGATTTGGTGGATACCAGCAACAATATGGACAGTGACACTGGGCTTGATAACCCTGCAACACAGTTATAGAACATATCCATAGCAACGCTGAACAACATGGTGAACATATCCATAGCAACGCTGAACGACATGGTGAACATATCCATAGCAACGCTGAACACCATGGTGAACGGTTGAGAAGTTACTAAAATAAACATGTTTTGAAGGAAATAATGCCTCAAATAGAACCTTGAAAATAGTTGTTTCGATGCTTTCTTAGATACGATCATGTAGAACCATAGAGTTATAATTGCTCTGCCAATGCAATGATTCGTGGGTTGTTAAAACCGAAAAGAATACAGTAATTTTCGACAAATTTACTGTTTGAAATGATCGTTACACCATCAAGTGTGAAAGATGCGTATTATTTACTTTTTGTTGTTTTCAACATCGTGGACGTTTCTCAGATATTATCATTCGGAACACCTCCTGTTATGTCACCAGTCTTATACCCTAATGGCATTTTAATTAAAATGTTGCAGTGGCAGTTTAGTCTGCTTTTAAGAACCCAAGAATCACTGTATTGGCAAAGCAATTATAACTTCACAAATTGTTAACGTTTCATCAAGGTGATTATCGTTAAATCAGCGTAATTTTCACGTGAAAAACGTATATTAGTCTGGTAAACGACATGTTAATAAATACATTTGTAAGAGAGAATAGTTTGATTTGTTTGAATGAGGCATTTCACGTGTTATAAGCATGTGCACCGGATCATGTTACACACGTAAGATTAAGTATGTACATACAGTGGATGTATGTTAAAACAGGACATATTCTACCAATATATCGATGGCTTAGAAGGAGAAGGCCGTAACAACTACTTACGACCTTATAAGACTCATAAATATTTGAAATCACCAGTACCAGGCGCTTCTAATGAGCCTATTTTTATGAAAATCGGATCTTGTGATGTTGACCAAAATGAAGCTATAAAAGCTTGTTTTACCACAAGTAAAGACTAAATTGCAGACAGTTTTTTCTTGTTTTCTCAATATATCGATTTTGTACTAACGACCTTCTCATTCTAAGCAAGAAATATGTAGTATATATATAGGGTATACACTTAAACGAATTTCTAAATGGCCACTCAATGAAATATTAAATTATGCGATATATTCAGTCAATATTTCTAAAATTGTGGTTATTATCATTCCATGCACTTATCTATCGATTTCAAGAAATAAATTACGCATACATGTATAAAATCATCCATGTGGAACAGTTAGTGCAAAATGGCTTACGTACACGTGGCTCCCGTGCCCGACATGTTAGATTTTTGAAATCTGTCAAAATGTATTCTCTGTCGATTGGCTTAATGAAAGGTATTAATACTGACGAGAATAAGTAATACTGGGCGCGCTGAGGCCGTTAGAATGACGAGTACCAGCACCAAAATCAAGACATGTACGTCAAAACGTCTTTTTGTAAAAAGCGATATTTATAATAACGTGGGGTTTAGCTCGAATTACTGCGAGAAACATATTTTCCTTCAATAAAATTGGACAGTATCGCGTTTTCGATTATTTATATTCTTCTAAAAGCATTTTTAAAACTAACTTATAAAAACACGTGGGCAATCAGAAATTCGTTCAATGTATGCATGTATCTGACGCCATGAGTGCGTTCCACATGGCTCATTCTCACAAATTTTAGTGCTTAAAGAAAAGTCGATCTACAGGGAACAAATTTATACCAAATACGATACTATTCCAAGCTGTGCACGAGGCCAACGTGCAAAAAAGCAATTTCGCACCAACCGTTACGCATGGATGATTTTGTATATGAATACTCCATTTCATTCCATAAATAGATAAGTAAGTGCGTGGAATGAACAAATAATACAGCCTTAGATTTATTGATATAATTTATCAGATGATATAATATTTTTTAGGGTGGCCAATTAGAAATTCGTTTAAGTGTACATTCCAGTGACTTTTTTGGCAAAACTTTATTTGTTTCAACAGAAAGTCATAGTTTTTGCCCAAACCGGCTCAACTAATCCATGCAGTGATCCATGCAGTTGAGCTGGTTTCAGGCATAAACTGTGACCTGTTTCACAAATCTATTAAGTTGTGTGGATAGTGGGGAGCTGTCGTCTAGAGGTAGTGCACGCGCTTCGGGATCGAGAGGTCCCGGGTTCGATCTTCCTCAAGACCACTGGTTAATTTCTCTGAGCAAGACCCACATGCTCCACTCCACCATGGTGTAAAATGGTACCAGTAAGGACATTGTCTATTCCTGGGTGCCGCAGATCGATGTTGGCTGCAACACCACAGGAGATAAATAGTCTCCACAGGGAGACACGAGTGTAGGTTTCCATAGATAGCCCAATGACCAGGGGAAGTTGTAAAATGTCAAAGGGTGCTTGAGCGGCCTAACAGCTGCAAAGAGCCCAAGGAAATTGGTAACTTAACTTAACTTAGTGCTCAGTATCAGCTTGAACGTTAAACATACATCGTGAAAATCCATCAAAGAATAAGATGGTTATGGTTGTTTTTCACTTTTGATCGACATATTTTTAGTTTGTAGACTTAGTCAAAAAGTCACGTGGTTTGTCCACCCTAATATAGAATCACACGTAAAAATGTGATATTTTAGATATTTTAGATATTTTGGATATTTTATTGAGGGCATTCTGTGAGTGTTTTATATATGTATGCATGTGTTGAATATGTGAATAGGATTATATACATTATAATAGATTTTAATTGATTTAATGAGAGGTTTTTATGTATTTTATCATATGTGTTTATTTTTAACTCTAGTGTTACCGTATTTATTCTAAAAATTGCCCATCCTCTATTAAAACGCCTTCCTTTCAAAAACAGGCTTTTAACAGACTATAATATTCTATACCCCGCTATAAATAAAAATGCTCACCCCAAAAAACAAAAGTCAGTTTTGTGCTCAAACTTCAAACTTCTGACTCTTGTACACACTATTTAATCACAGGGAACTGTATCGTTGGAAACGAAAAAATGTTGTTTTTTTTGAAAATTTATATTTTTCTAGATCTATAGAAAAAAAATACTAATTTTCAAAAAAAAAAATCGTTTTTTTTTTCGTTTTCAATGATACAGTTACCAGTGTATTTTTTGTGTCATGTTGTCATGCTCAAATTCTGATTCTAACAGCTGGGGCAATTATTAGAATAAATATGGTAAAAGAAAAAATCTTGGAGATGTAGACTAATTTAGTGGGGCATTCATTGTGTTATAACTATATGTGCATGTTATACATGTGCATTTTTACTATGAACATGAAAGTGATATTTTATTTTAGTGATGCATATATTTTTGTACAAAAAATACATAAGATATGACATGAGATTTTATTATTTTCTATTATTTTCTATTATTCAGATGATCGGCCTAAATTTCTGCTTTATCTGTAATACATGTAATTTAGTACATTATAATTCAATATAATCATGCTAGTTAAAGAGGCATTCCCTAAAACTAGCATATTTTTCTCTACTATCACATTAAATGAGCTAAATGTACAAAATACTATCAATTGTCATAATTTGGCAGAAGAAACTGTGCGCAAATATGTCTCCATAATGTCGAAATTATATTTAAATCACCAATAATATTTTATCGCTTCCAGTCGTTTATTATTATGTGGTCAAGGGGAAACAACTCATGACTATTTTGGCTCATTACGGAAATATATTTTTGTTGTATTCTCGGTAATTAGTGGGATCTTTTTGTAGAAATTTTTAGGAATTTTAGAAATAATAATTCTCATTTAATGTATAATACTTCTTCATCAAAATAATAGGAAATGTCCCTTTAATGTATGCAATGACAGTTTATATACAATTGTACACAAAGTTGTTCTTTCTGATGTAAAACAAGTGCAATCATTTAACCTAGACGACATTTGTAGATCTAATAGTGGCTTAGTCTAGAAAAATAAAATTCGTGAATTTTGACCTCTCAAGAAATACATGAATTTTAACAGGATACCTCAAATTATGCTCTATATTCATATATATTGTAAATTACCATATTAACTATGAATTGACGGAAATAAACATATGACAAAAACATTTTGTAACTTTATATTGTAAAAGATGAGTAGATGTTATGTGATGTAAATGACTTGTAAAACAAGTAATAAGAAATTGCAAGCAATACAGAAGTCCCCTACCTGGTTTTCAGGTTGTCAATGTTTCTGTTGCCATGGTAACCAAACTTTTGGTCCGAATCAAAAATAGATGTGCATTAATCTCCTTATTGGTCCCTATCCACATACCAAGCTTGACAACTGTTTGAGTTATGGCAGGATCCAGATTTCCTTGACTGACGGACGAAGGGCAAACCTATAGTCCCCTCCAGTTGCAAAACCGGTAGGGGCTTAATAAAAAGGTTTGACCTGCCATCACTGGGAATCAAACCTGGATCCCTGGGATATAAATCCAACACACAAACCATTGAACACCAGTCACAGCTTGTTTACCTTTGGTACACCATAACTTTGAAAACTGATCATTGAATATACAACGTGGATACCTGTATGTTTAACATGGACAAATCTGGAGGGGTAAGAATAAACAAATACATGTCAACAAAACTGATATATAGAGGATCTTACATGAGTGACTTTTCATATTGAATTTATTAAACGAGTTGGATAAAAGTGATAAAATACGAGGCTCTGCCGAGTATTTTATTACTTTTATCCAACGAGTTTGATAAATTTAATATGGAAAGACACGAATGTAAGATTCTTTTTATCACATAAACAAAATAAGCCATTTAAATGTAGAAAACTAAAAATAGTAGAGCGGCTTCCCCTTAAGAGAGAAGAATATTGAGGAGAGTAATGCGGTTAAGAATAAATGAGCATCTAAACATAGTGCAACACAGTGACTGTATTTCAATTACATTTAATTCAATGTTGAAAACGAAAATAAGCCGAGACGGGTATATTTGAACGGTAATAACGTCACGGACCTTTTTAGTAGGCCCTACCCAGTCTTGAAAATAGTTAGGTAAGGGGAACATACTCGTACTAAAAACGGGTAACGTCACGTACATTGTGACGTCATGTTTATGTTTTGACGTCATCACTACTTCGAATATCCGGGATAAGATGGATGAATTTTGAAGAGATGCGATTTTGAAACTCAAAATGCATTAAAATTGTGCAGGAAGTGTTAGCCTATGCTTTGTTCAACAAATAAATGTAGGTTTGTGTTTATTTATTATATTTGAATTGAAATGCCTTTGTAAATTCCCGTTGATTTTCTGATTCGCCTTGTCCATCGACCTGACCTCTACCGCTGACGAAAAAATCGCGGTCGGCCATGTTTGTTTATTTTTTTGACAGCGCGTATGAATACATATAAATAGTGATTAATCCCCCTCATTTGCATAGTTATGATTAATTATTCAGTAGTGTAATATCGTTTTTATGTAATGGGCTTTATTACACTCCCACACCATGGTTTATGTGATAAAACTATTTACATAATTTATTTCATGACAATTTATTCAGATGAATTTTGTAATATGCACAAGAACGTTTATACAACATTATACTATACAAGGTGTCACTATAAAATAAAATATTCATTTAATCTAAAATTAACAGGGTTGCCAGCAACAATGACAGCAATTCACTTAATAGTCTCATTTTTCAATATCCATTATCAAGAATTCTTGGACAATTCACTGACCTTGAAAACAAGACTGCATGTAATAAACGCTTATGCCCCCGTGGAAGCCATTTCAATAAGTCTAAGTCCAAAATTAGGTCAAGGTGAAGGTCAAAATGGAGTCAGGTGATACAGGCGTGTGGAGAGTGGTCATATACAACATCCATGGAAGTTTGAAAGCTTTGTAGCGAGCCATATTAATGCTAGAAGTAACGGCCAATTTGGGTTGACCAGGCTGGACGGACGGACGAACAGGTGAATCACTATAAGCCTCCCGATCTATCGATACGGGGGCATAAAAATGTTTTCTCTAACTTATTCAGGTCACTAGCAACCCTATATAGTGCACAGAGAGAACACTTCAATACACATCACCAGGCCCCGATCTCCTGAAGCATCTCAAGCAGAAATCTCATCTCAAATTGAGATTTTGCAAAAATCAGAGGCTGAACTTCAAATGAATCAGAAGTTAGATCTCATTAAAAAACTACATGATTAAACAAATAATAACATTTGCTGTTTTTGACGCTAATTTTGAGTCAATCTTCCCTTGGATATTATCCAAACGACACATGGCAATATTTGAGATGAGATTTATCTCCAAATCGAGATGTTTCGGGAGATTTGGGCTTGTAAGCACTGATTGTTACAGGTGTCCAGTGTCAGCTCAACGAGACACTCGCTATTATTAAAATGTAAATATTTATGTTGCTCTCAAAATAAGATTTGAAGAACTACAATAATTACGTAAGTTTTTTAAATTTGTTTTTCTTGAATTTGTTATGAACTGCATAGATTGTTAACTGAACTCAGTTTAAGTCTACTGCTAAGATGCTTTATATCAATATCGACAAGGAAATCATAGTGCATATACTCTGATACTGAATAGTATAGCTTGCCCACATTTACATGAGCTTGACCTATTGATTAGCATAATTTTACAGTTGATATATTGTCTACGTTTATAACACCGATTGGATGTTTTCATAATCGGGAAGTATCACGAAGACGCTCGACTTGTAATACAAACACAAATATGAAATACCGATATTGCACGATTTGCTTGCGGAAATTGATATATTCAAAGCAAGAACCTTGTAATATATTCTTGCATAAAGGTCAGACTCAGGTCCAAATAGCCAAGCTATATTACACTGAAAGCGACACAATCAGAAGAGAATGGCAACATGGTCAACTGAGAAACATTTGCATGGTTATCTCGAGAATCTCTGGCGGACTGTAAAGTTCATCCTCGTAAGCAGAAGTAACTGTCAAATACCTTACAAGAAGAAGAAGAATACTCGACCATTCCTTGGAAGGTTTATTCATACATTCACCATATAAATCAATTGTGACGTCCTTTTTTAACTTCAACACTTTCAAAATATTCACCTCTATATTGAAACAAGGGAGATAATTGCACAATATTCCAAATATGTAAGATAGTACATCAAGAGTTGTCCCCCCTGACAGATCAGGCTTGCATGGCTGCTAGAGTTGTCCCCCCTCGGACAGATCAGGCTTGCATTGCTGCTCCGTCTATTTTAGCTTCTAGTGATAAACCTGAGCCAGAGAACCCGGATGAACCCTGAAAAGATACAATACAATGTTAACATCTTTGGTGCAGTGTAAGACATAAAACAGACATCAATATATCGCTGTTTTAGAAAATGCAGATTAGATGCTTTGTGAATACTACCCCAGGGCCTGAAATTACAACCAATACTTACACTCTGCACTCTTCACTCAGCACTCAAAAATAGAAATTCAAAATATTATATAATGAGCTATTTGTTCTAGATTGCAAATATAAATAAGGAAAATGTATAAAATTATTATTTGAATGTTGAAAATAACATTTGATACATTATCTATGCAATTATGTACTACTGTAAAATCATTTAATTTTGTTCGGTTTTGGTAAAAAAGACAATTTCGTTGGGATTTGAATTCTAGGATTTTGCAATTCAGGTAAAAAAACAAGGGTAAAAATTAATGTTCGTTAGGATTGAGATGAACCACGAAAATTTAATCCCTCACAAAAATTAATGATTTTACAGTATTTATGGGATAAAAATGTAATTGTTGAATCTGAGTACCACACTCTGCACTCAGGCTGATAAATTACACCTATAGTTAGTGCAATATCGGGGTTCCCACAAATATTCTAAGACCAAATTCCCTGACATTTCCATGATTTTTCCCTGACCAGACAACAGTTACTCTGACATTTTAAGCAATCTGGCCTTTTAAATTGTTGGAGCAAAATAGCGCAATAGAAACAGTGAAAAGGACGTTATATTTGCTTTATGTGGAACCAAAAAGTTTCAGGTAGTAGTTTTAGGGCTATTGATTGACATAAAGTAATCCTAAACTAAAATTATCCGGAGAGAGCATAGCGAGCAAGGATTAATTCTGTCTTTGGTATTTTTCTTCTTTGAAAATGACACTTATCAAGATCTTAAATGAAGAATTCCCTGACTTTTTCCCGACTTTTGCTCAATTTCCAAATTTCCCTGACTAATATGCTTATATTCCTATAATACTTATGTTACTATATATAGTAACAAATTTGCCTTCCAAAAATAGCATTATCGGCCTTTCAAAAGTATTATTAGCTTTTTGCCCCGCCACGCGCCCACCGGGGCGATTTTCAAAAATAATCGCCCTTGGAAAAGGTTCACGCGCAGAATTTTGCATTAAACTAAACACCAGTGTGTAGCAAATTATCTTATTAAGAAAATGAATACCCACATGATAGGTTTCCGTTCAATAATAAAAAAGTTACGAACAGTTTAGTGTTAGATCTACAGCCCTTGTAGATGTGCATTGCGCGCCTAGATCCAAGTTTGACAACAATAACTCTCTATAATAGCAAATGATCTACCAATTACTGAACACGTTACGTTTTTATGTGTTGTTTTCATGAAAAAGCTGCAACATAAATATTATACAGAACAATAGATGGCTTAGCAGTGCCTTTGAGTGATAATCGCCCCAGTAGGTCTGTAATAATTGCCCTCGGGCTAAAGCCCTCAGGCAATTATCAGCCTACCGGGGCTATTATCGCTCAAAGGCACTGCTCAGCCATGAATTATTCTATAAATATTACAAGCTGCGAAACTATCTCTTATACATGCTGTCCCTTCAGTAAAGCACAAGACCCCATTGGAAACGAATAATGAGGAATTGCAAGTATTGCAAAAGTCCCCTACCTGGTTTCCAGGTCAATGTTTCTTATTTGTCCGAATCAAATTTTTTTTCGACATGTATGCTCTCCTTTAATATCCATAAACCTTGAAACCTTGGTGCTTGAAACTGTTTCCAGATTTTCATGACGGACGGACTGACTGACGGACGGAGGGCCTAACCCTAACCCTAAACCGGTAGGGGCCTAACAAGTGCTAAAATCTTTGTGCATGGGTTACCCTTGACTGAAAGGTTTAAATAATTACACTCTACAGCAAAAATAATGACATACCCTTTGTAAAGGTATGATATCTTTGTCAGTCATCTTCTTACTGTTGATTGGGTCTAGCATATCTTTCTTGATCAACTTCTCCACACATTCCATTGTTACTACACACCCTCTATAAACAAATCATGCAAATGAATGATGGTCATTAAAGTGTATAGAGCTATATTCTAATGGTCATTCAATGTCAAAATAATTACTTGCATCGTTTTTAGTATGATACTAGACTACCTTAATTGCAAATTAAAACTTTGGATGGGTTCCATGTACTTTGATTCAATCGTCTAAAAATAGATGATTCTTTTAGTTTCATGGCCTATGATGCAAATTTTAGATTATACTTTTCAGGTTAAAACAGTAAGCATAGTGCTGGCCCTCTAAATTTCTCCAACTAAATAATACAATACATTAATAATTAAATAAACACTTGTCAGATGCATCCAAGGCCCCCACCTCTGTGGATGGGCGTTGGATAGTCTGGGAAACGGTCTACCTTCCTCATCACTGCCAGGGAGATATTGGGAATTTTTTAACCAATACCACGGGTACAATATTTTGTTGTCAGGGGCCGAGTAATAACAGATACTTTACCATCAGCTGTCCCCCGCATGGCTGTGGTTTTGACAACACAGAAGTAAAAATCCCATCCCCGGTGGTGGAAGCCTTGGATGAAACTGACTGGTGGACGTTTCGATAATTTATAGTGGGGACGTTTTCCACTGGGGATGTTTTCGCTAGGGGACGTTTACTGCATACTGTTGATATTTGATTTGAATACAGAACAAATTGAGAACGACAGGATACTTATGTACGATTTCAGCCATCATAGGTGCATTGGATAACCATGTTAATTCCTCGTTTATTGTAACAAGTACTAGATAAATCCTTTAATCGCCTTTCGGCCATAAACATCTCTGTCAACGAACCCTTGATACATAGAGCAACAGTTACTTCCCTTTACCTTTGACTTAAATTATCGGTTAAAGGCCAGGCTTTAACCATAATTGTCCAAATAAGTCGCCTGCAGCCACGCTTTAACTATATTTGCCCAAATACTGATAAATAACATTTAAGCTCTCGGTCGCAAGTACGTTGGTCAACTAATTTGGTGCCGCAGTATTTGGACGGTCTAGTTCCGGTTCGAAGCACGTCTAGGCAACAACGATACAACAACATTGTAAGTTGTAATTACTGCTTCGATTCCACACACAATTTTGAGCCTGACAGCGCATGAAATTTTTAGGTAAATTTTCTCACACGCGGGTAACTTAATGTGAATTTCGCGAGGCGAGCTTTGCTCGGTTGAAATTTGTTATAAATATAGACACTATTGCAGCTGTTTGATTATACTAATTTAAGGTCAAGGATCATGTCTTATTCTTTGTATTATAACATCTCAAAAATTAAAACAGGCATCCAAAATATTTCCGATAAACTTTGAATTTTCATTAAATTGAAAGTAGGTCTGGTCAGGCTCTTTGTGGGTCTACTGTTTTATTCCTTGACTTTTTTTCATTTTCAACAAATGAGTGATCATTTTAAAGCTGAATAATATCAAATCTAAGTTTTTCCTTTGTATATTAAAACAGGAGATATGAGGTATCAAAGATTTTGCGAGATTTTAGAAGACCTGGCTGAGCCTGCCAAAAGATATCATGAGATTTGGTACAGATTTTCAATCAGTGTATTCCAGGTATCTGATATAACCTACAGGAACAAAGTATTATATTGGTACCAGCTGTTGCTATACTTACGATGTTCTAAGAACCGCGGACGGCACGGAATTCCCCAGAACGTCATTCGTCACAGCACATACATAACGTGCCTAGAAAAATAAACATTACAGATATGTTTTGCATTCAAGTAAAAAGAGACAGTCACAAATATATGGCCAGCCAGTTTGTTCCTGTTTTGTACCTTAATCATTCTTACATGACCCGCTATTTTGCCTATATAGAAAAAGAACAAAATGAAACTCTTGTATCAGTTATTTTGGGTTCCTATGTTGTTTACCTGCACGACATCACATCATTTTTGTGACGTCATTTCCATCATATATCGACTGATGATATACAATGGTATCATTTTGTTCTTTTTTGTCTATTTATACTAATTGCATGTTTGGATCATGTTAGAATTGAAATGAAAATTCCAAAGCCGTAGTATATTGGCTGATACACAATACACAGAATACCGGATGAATTAGGAATATTGTCAACTGTATGACTTTAAATTTGAATTATGCCGAGCATAGCCTTTATTTGCTTTATTTCTACTGAAACATGGCAGGCATATATATGTATGTTCACCTGGATTTGAACCAAGGTCGCCGGATTAGACGGCAAGCGCACTAACCACTAAGCTACGGAGGCACATATAGGCTATATATACCGTATGCTTTGTCTATAACAAGTGTTCTGTTCTGTTATGTTCTTTTATGTGTAGAAGCACAAACAGATGAACTATTGTAAGCAGTAAGTAGAGATATTTAACAGTTAGACTCACCTGTTTATTGATGAGGGAAGTTTTTGAGTCGCGATCTTTTATATCTGTGAAATGTACGTCGATGAGATCCTTCAGCTTGATAGGTTTACCACTCATTGGACATCGTACCTTCTCATCCTATCAATATATGTTTGTTAAATGTTTGTATCCATGGCAACCAAATAGTCATTTATATATTATTTTTGTTGTCTGAATATTGTTTTTTTATTAAAAGCTTATATAACAAATATACATTACATCCATACGTTACATCCATACGTTACATCCATACGTTACATCCATACGTTACATCCATACGTTACATCCATACGTTACATCCATACGTTACATCCATACGTTACATCCATACGTTACATCCATACGTTACATCCATATGTTACATCCATACGTTACATCCATACGTTACATTCATATGTTACATCCATACGTTACATCCATATGTTACATCCATACGTTACATCCATACGTTACATCTATATGTTACATCCATATGTTACATCCATACGTTACATCCATACGTTACATCTATATGTTACATCCATATGTTACATCCATACGTTACATCCATACGTTACATTCATATGAAAACAACAAACTGACAAAATCACTTCTTTATGATCTCAAACATTCTTTTGTTGGGATATAATAATGTTAGTGCATAATTCCCGATTTTTCATCCTGTTTAGGGGCTTCTGAAGGGTTAAATTATGTAAGTACATACTTATTGGGTTTTCATCCCGTTTAGGGGCTGCTGAAGGGGTTAAATTAGGTAAGTGCATTCTTACTGGTTTTTCTTCCCGTTAAGGGGCCGCTGAAAGGGTTAAATTAGGTAAGTGCATACTTACCGGTTTTTCCTCCCGTTTAGGGGCTGCTGAAGGGGTTAAGTTAGGTACCCAGAAACTGGGTAATTCTTTATTCTTGCCATCTTTCATGTTGCTAACTGATTGACCATTACTGCTGCCTAGAAATTTTGAGTGTAAATTGAATTTAGTTAACTTAAGTGTTTTAGCCAGGATTTGTATACTGTGAAATCATTTATTTTTGTGGGGGATTAAATTTCATGAATATTTTGTGATTCGTCTTCAACCGCGTAATCAAATCCAATCAAACAATAATTGTGACCCTTGTTTTTATTACCTGAAATATAAAATCAACCAATTAACGTCCCATCGAAACGGCCATTTTAACCTAAACCACAAAATTTTGTCTCCTCAAAATTAAATGATTTTACAGTATATAAATACTGTGTAAGGGAATGTGACTGCGACACATAGTCAACAAGTCTGTGTTGAGTACATCAATAGCTAAGTCAATCAGGGGCCTTAATTCTGTTGAAATGTTTCGATAGTGCAACAAAGCTTTGATGATGTAATGTGTTTATAATGGTAAACAAGAATACCAATTTCGAAAACAATGTCTTGATGGACTAGTTGAATTCAACATTTTGTAACATTTCTATTCCAGGCCAATCTCCATGCAACGTTTGAAGATCATTGGGCAAAGTGTTCTTGAGTCATGTAATGGAAACCATTTTGGTCTACCCACAGACCGACCTACATATGCATTAAGCAATATACCCCTTCATCAAAGATAGGGGATATAAAATCATTACAATCTACACATACCTGGTGCATCAGTTTTTAATGACGGAACTTCTAAAGTTCTGCTAGAAAATTTCTTTATATTCTCTTCTTCTTCAAGTTTTCTGATTTCATCCGAATCTGCCTGAATAATAAAATAAATCCTGGATTTCATCCGAATCTGCCTGAATAATAAAATAAATCCTGGATTTCATCCGAATCTGCCTGAATAAAACAATAAATCCAGGATTTCATCCAAATCTGCCTGAATAAAACAATAAATCAAGGATTTTATCCAAATCTGCCTGAATAAAACAATGAATCCAGGATTTCATCCAAATCTGGCTGAATAAAACAATAAATCCAGGATTTCATCCAAATCTGGCTGAATAAAACAATAAATCCAGGATTTCATCCAAATCTGGCTGAATAAAACAATAAATCCTGGATTTCATCCAAATCTGCCTGAATAAAACAATAAATCCAGGATTTCATCAGAATCTGCCTGAATAAAACAATAATTCCAGGATTATATCCAAATCTGCCTGAATTATACAATAAATCCAGGATTTTATGCCACAAACATCCTGGCAAAATTTCATCAACATTGGCCAAACAGTTTAAGAGGAGATGTTGTTTAAAAGTGTGGACGGGCGACTGACAGTAAGTGATCACATTAACTCACCTTCAGCATGTGAGCTAATTAAAACCCGGATTTTATCCAAATCTGCCGTAATAATACAATAAATATGGAATATCACTGCAGTGTGTTGATACGACAGGCCGTATTACCTAGAGTTGCTTGTGTAATGCTGTATCTTGCAAGACTGTTGAGTGTGATACGGTATAACGCAAGCAACGAGAGGTAATACGGACAGACGTATCTACACAACTGCAGTGATATTCCTTTTATAATATATCAGTAAAAGCAAAAAAAAAGCGATTTTACGCGCGAAAAAAAAGAAGCGATTTTACACGCGAAATATGCTCACTGAGTAAACATTGACGTCACGAATGTCGGCATATTTTCGGCATATAACGCAACGTCCATTAAAATAAAAAAAATGTTTACGTCATGACATCATAGACATTGGCATATTTTTGGCATATAAAAAAATCTTACACGTCAGACATGCATGATACGGATTCGGAAAACCAGACAAGTATGATACTGAAAATGTGCTTCGTCACGTTGTATTCCACTGTGCGATTTGTTCTGTATTCTAGACAATACATACATTGGTATATAATAAAATCCTCAAGATCAAACCAGATTTTTTAATTTTCATACGGCATTATGATGGGTGATTTTAAGACAAGAAGCAATCTCAGTAACACAGAATCTTACTTGGGCTTTCTGCTTTTGCTTTTCATATTCTTTCAATTTTCTGGCAATTTCTTTTTTCTTCTGTAGAATATAATTAATCAAAGCTTCTTTATCATACAGGTATCCATCTTTGCTGAAATATAATGTAAATAACATGTTGTATGATTATACCATCACGACAATACTGTCAGTCCTTTGAAAACTATATGTCACAGTATATATAGTATGTTTGTTATTATTCCAGGTTCATACAAAACTTTGCTAACAATCAAGCACTTTAACTTAAAGGTCTTTTCAAGTTCCCCATTTTCAAAGACTTGTTATTTGTAAGACTTTGAATATCGTATGTCGATGTATATATTACGAGGGTTATTCAATATATAATGCGAACTACCTATTATCTCTCCAACTCATCAGGATGATTCAATGAAGTTTCGCATACGGAACAATTATGGCATTTTTTATTTGGTCAGCAACAAATAAGGACATTAATGTCGATGACGTAACGTCGATGACGTTATCAGTGCGTGCGGAACGTCGTCGATGACGTTATCAGTGCGTGCGGAACGTCACTTCAGACTCAATACCGGCTTGTTTTAGCGCTTCATTGTGGACAAACAAAACATTCCATCCATGCTTTGATCTACAGATGAGACCTAGATACGTTCTTATCAACAGGAAACAAGACAACAATTACCTGGGAATTCAACTTGATAATTTTACATTGGAATGAATACATAGGAGTAGGCCGTGGCCAAGTCGTTAGAAGTGTATGTGCGAGGTTGCCTAGCAACAAGGAAAGAAGGCCTGTCGAAATGATCGAAGTCGGTCATTGACCCCAGGAAAGGTTACTTTAGATGATTATGTCTGTGTTTTAATGATTAATAGTATACGTAAAAAAATATTTGTCCGTTCGCATAATATATTGAATGACCCTTGTAGTTATTATTTGTGTTTCATACAGACCTTCAAGTACTTTTCAAGTACATGTATATTTTCCACCAATTTTCATGAACTAAAACCTGGGTTTGGCATTGCAAAAACATACAAAACTTTTCTTACAATCATGCCATTATGATAGTTTCTTGAGTAATCAGACACAGAATGTCAAGGCAGTCATTTATTTAGGAACAAAAAACAGTCCTAGACAGTGGCTGACAGCAATATTTCCTGCCAATGAGAAGATAATCAACAAAACACCATAACTCCTAACAATATACGCTGTAGGTCCTCGTAGTAGTTATCCTATGTAAGTTTGGTCAGTTGCACACAGTAGCTCAGAAGGACTGACTGACGGAATGACGCCTACATTAACGTTACAATATCCCCTTCACCTCAGCAGGCCATTTGTACAATATCCCCAACACCTCAGCAGGACATTTGTACGACGGTATGTTGGTTATTGCCAACCTTTTTCTGTTTTATCTGGGTTTTTTATAAGCAGCTTAAGAATTGATTCACCGAAATATGTTGTTTTATGCTTTAGTGAAGGATAAAAAGCATACCAAGTTGGACAATAATGCCTGATAAGTTTGTTGCTATAGTAACATGTTTATATATTCTATAGATACCTACCTAACAACAGGATTCCTGCAGGGTTGTAGTGTAAGGTAGTGTTGCTATGGTAACATGTTTATATATTCTATAGATACCTACCTAACAACAGGATTCCTGCAGGGTTGTAGTGTAAGGTAGTGTTGCTATGGTAACATGTTTATATATTCTATAGATACCTACCTAACAACAGGATTCCTGCAGGGTTGTAGTGTAAGGTAGTGTTGCTATAGTAACATGTTTATATATTCTATAGATACCTACCTAACAACAGGATTCCTGCAGGGTTGTAGTGTAAGGTAGTGTTGCTAAGGTAAAATGTTTATATATTCTATAGATACCTACCTAACAACAGGATTCCTGCAGGGTTGTAGTGTAAGGTAGTGTTGCTATGGTAACATGTTTATATATTCTATAGATACCTACCTAACAACAGGATTCCTGCAGGGTTGTAGTGTAAGGTAGTGTTGCTATGGTAACATGTTTATATATTCTATAGATACCTACCTAACAACAGGATTCCTGCAGGGTTGTAGTGTAAGGTAGTGTTGCTATGGTAACATGTTTATATATTCTTTAGATACCTACCTAACAACAGGATTCCTGCAGGGTTGTAGTGTAAGGTAGTGTTGCTATGGTAACATGTTTATATATTCTATAGATACCTACCTAACAACAGGATTCCTGCAGGGTTGTGGTGTAAGGTAGTGTTGCTATGGTAACATGTTTATATATTCTATAGATACCTACCTAACAACAGGATTCCTGCAGGGTTGTGGTGTAAGGTAGTGTTGCTATGGTAACATGTTTATATGTTCTATAGATACCTACCTAACAACAGGATTCCTGCAGGGTTGTAGTGTAAGGTAGTGTTGCTATGGTAACATGTTTATATATTCTATAGATACCTACCTAACAACAGGATTCCTGCAGGGTTGTAGTGTAAGGTAGTGTTGCTATGGTAAAATGTTTATATATTCTATAGATACCTACCTAACAACAGGATTCCTGCAGGGTTGTAGTGTAAGGTAGTGTTGCTATGGTAACATGTTTATATATTCTATAGATACCTACCTAACAACAGGATTCCTGCAGGGTTGTAGTGTAAGGTAGTGTTGCTATAGTAACATGTTTATATATTCTATAGATACCTACCTAACAACAGGATTCCTGCAGGGTTGTAGTGTAAGGTAGTGTTGCTTTGGTAACATGTTTATATGTTCTATAGATACCTACCTAACAACAGGATTCCTGCAGGGTTGTAGTGTAAGGTAGTGTTGCTATGGTAACATGTTTATATGTTCTATAGATACCTACCTAACAACAGGATTCCTGCAGGGTTGTAGCGTAAGGTAGTGTTGCTATGGTAACATGTTTATATATTCTATAGATACCTACCTAACAACAGGATTCCTGCAGAGTTGTAGCATAAGGCAGTGTTGCTATGGTAACATGTTTATATGTTCTATAGATACCTACCTAACAACAGGATTCCTGCAGAGTTGTAGCGTAAGGCAGTGTTGCTATGGTAACATGTTTATATGTTCTATAGATACCTACCTAACAACAGGATTCCTGCAGGGTTGTAGCGTAAGGCAGTGTTGCTATGGTAACATGTTTATATGTTCTATAGATACCTACCTAACAACAGGATTCCTGCAGAGTTGTAGCGTAAGGTAGTGTTGCTATGGTAACATGTTTATATATTCTATAGATACCTACCTAACAACAGGATTCCTGCAGGGTTGTAGTGTAAGGTAGTGTTGCTATGGTAACATGTTTATATATTCTATAGATACCTACCTAACAACAGGATTCCTGCAGAGTTGTAGCGTAAGGTAGTGTTGCTATGGTAACATGTTTATATATTCTATAGATACCTACCTAACAACAGGATTCCTGCAGGGTTGTAGTGTAAGGTAGTGTTGCTATGGTAACATGTTTATATATTCTATAGATACCTACCTAACAACAGGATTCCTGCAGGGTTGTAGTGTAAGGTAGTGTTGCTATGGTAACATGTTTATATATTCTATAGATACCTACCTAACAACAGGATTCCTGCAGGGTTGTGGTGTAAGGTAGTGTTGCTATGGTAACATGTTTATATATTCTATAGATACCTACCTTACAACAGGATTCCTGCAGGGTTGTGGTGTAAGGTAGTGTTGCTATGGTAACATGTTTATATATTCTATAGATACCTACCTAACAACAGGATTCCTGCAGGGTTGTAATGTAAGGTAGTGTTGCTATGGTAACATGTTTATATATTCTATAGATACCTACCTAACAACAGGATTCCTGCAGGGTTGTAGTGTAAGGTAGTGTTGCTATGGTAACATGTTTATATATTCTATAGATACCTACCTAACAACAGGATTCCTGCAGGGTTGTAGTGTAAGGTAGTGTTGCTATGGTAACATGTTTATATATTCTATAGATACCTACCTAACAACAGGATTCCTGCAGGGTTGTAGTGTAAGGTAGTGTTGCTATCGTAACATGTTTATATATTCTATAGATACCTACCTAACAACAGGATTCCTGCAGGGTTGTGGTGTAAGGTAGTGTTGCTATGGTAACATGTTTATATATTCTATAGATACCTACCTACAACAGGATTCCTGCAGGGTTGTAGTGTAAGGTAGTGTTGCTATGGTAACATGTTTATATATTCTATAGATACCTACCTACAACAGGATTCCTGCAGAGTTGTAGTGTAAGGTAGTGTTGCTATGGTAACATGTTTATATATTCTATAGATACCTACCTAACAACAGGATTCCTGCAGGGTTGTAGTGTAAGGTAGTGTTGCTATGGTAACATGTTTATATATTCTATAGATACCTACCTACAACAGGATTCCTGCAGGGTTGTAGTGTAAGGTAGTGTTGCTATGGTAACATGTTTATATATTCTATAGATACCTACCTAACAACAGGATTCCTGCAGGGTTGTAGTGTAAGGTAGTGTTGCTATGGTAACATGTTTATATATTCTTTAGATACCTACCTAACAACAGGATTCCTGCAGGGTTGTGGTGTAAGGTAGTGTTGCTATGGTAACATGTTTATATATTCTATAGATACCTACCTAACAACAGGATTTCTGCAGGGTTGTAGTGTAAGGTAGTGTTGCTATGGTAACATGTTTATATATTCTATAGATACCTATCTAACAACAGGATTCCTGCAGGGTTGTAGTGTAAGGTAGTGTTGCTATGGTAACATGTTTATATATTCTATAGATACCTACCTAACAACAGAATTCCTGCAGGGTTGTGGTGTAAGGTAGTATTGCTATGGTAACATGTTTATATATTCTATAGATACCTACCTAACAACAGGATTCCTGCAGGGTTGTAGTGTAAGGTAGTGTTGCTATGGTAACATGTTTATATATTCTATAGATACCTACCTAACAACAGGATTCCTGCAGGGTTGTAGTGTAAGGTAGTGTTGCTATGGTAACATGTTTATATATTCTATAGATACCTACCTAACAACAGGATTCCTGCAGGGTTGTAGTGTAAGGTAGTGTTGCTATGGTAACATGTTTATATATTCTATAGATACCTACCTAACAACAGGATTCCTGCAGGGTTGTAGTGTAAGGCAGCAGCAATCAAACTCCTAAAATAACAAACATACTCTTTAAATCACATTCTCGTTCAAAGAGCTATTCAGGCAACTTGACTAACCACTGATGTTTCGGGCGCCATAAACACATATAATATTATTCCTACACCTTGACAAAGTTTTAATCATTCTATTGTGAAATTCATTATCAGCATGAGAACTTGTAAACTTTTATTTTCTGCACAAAAATTCATTCTTTCAAGCGCAGAAATTCAATATTATTATATATAGTATTAGTACCCCTAAGTTAAATTCAATCATCAAAAAGTTATTTGCCTACTGCATTATAATCCAAGGTCCCTCAGACAAATCATGCTCTGTCTCGCAAAGGAACTAGAAAATAAACGAGCAATTCTGTTGTTTGAAAAAAGTTAGAATACCTTGCCGGAATCTTTGCCGAGACGTAATTGTTTGCTACCATACCCAGACTGTGATTGATCCTTTTGTTTCTCGTGATAGGTATACACGGTACCGGCCGTACTGTTCCGTGAATGACGAGTCATCGTGTAAGTTTCTCAGTCAACAGGTAGCTGTTTCATTGAAAAGAAAACAGGAAATTCATTTATACATTTGTACATAAGTATGATTCAAAAGTAAGCAAATCTGTGCATTCTGATTGGCTAAGATGGGATGTTTACACTCCCAGTAAACCTCTGTTCAGTGACGTTTTCACTCCCAGTTAACCTCCGTTTAGTGACGTTTACACTCCCAGTAAGCCTCCGTTTAGTGACGTTTTCACTCCCAGTTAACCTCAGTTTAGTGACGTTAACACTCCCAGTAAACCTCCGTTTAGTGATGTTTACACTCCCAGTAAGCCTCCGTTTAGTGACGTTAACACTCCCAGTTAACCTCCGTCTCCGTTTAGTGAAGTTTACACTCCCAGTAAAACTCTGTTTAGTGACGTTTACACTCCCGCTCTGGAGCATCATCGTACAAAGTGGTGACTTTTTACAAGGTGGATGTGAGGCTAAAACAAGTGCAGGGTTAAAAACGTTGCTGTGTTATTTACACGTACACTGCGATGCTCGTCCTGAAGGCCTCGATGCTGGGGGCTCCTGTCAGACTAGTGGGCAGAGAATTCCAGAGCCGGATACTGGATGGGAAGAAGGAACAACGATATGAGTCTGTCCGGCAAAATGGTACCATGAACCTGGAGGTGTTGATGGCGATGGAAGTTTTTTAGTAGGCTGCTGGGTCGATGTCGATCAGCCTATATACGATCCGGTAAGCCGTGGTGGCTATGGCACAGTGTCTCCGCTGTTGCAGTGTTTTCCAGCCCAGCTGCTGTATCATATTTGTGGTGCTACTGGTGGTATGATAGTCCCCTGTCACGAAGTGGGCTGCCCGTCTTTGAACTGATTCGATCTGTTAGATGCAGTTTTTAGCATGCGTAGTCCAGTATTGGTTCGAACAAGAGACTTGTAGCATTTGTCCTTGATGGCACTAGGACACCTCACTAAGTTTCGGCGAAGGAAGGCAAGGCTGTTGTTTGCTTTCTTGGCGACTGCTTCGACATGCGTCTTCCAGGAAAGCTTTTCAGACAGAGTGACTCCTAGATATCTTCCTGTCTTGGCTACTGTCAGTGTCTTGCCATGTATTGTGTATGATGCACACAGTGGGTATCTCTTCCTGCTAAACGGTATGACCTCGCATTTAGTGGGGTTGAAGGACATTTGCCAATCCTCTTCCCACTTCTGCAGGCGGTCTAGGTCCTCTTGTAGTGCTATTGTATCTTGCTTGGTCTTGATTATCCTGTACAATAAACTATCATCGGCGAAAAGTCTTGCTGTTGATGAAGCTTTTGCCGGGAGATCGTTTATATACAGGAGAAAAAGAAGTGGCCCGATCACAGAACCTTGTGGTACGCCCGAGGTAACAGGTGCGGAGGTAAATGACTGGTTTTCAACGACCACTCGCTGGCTCCTGTCTTGTAGGAAGCTTCTGATCCACTCAAGTGAGTTTCCTCGGATGCCGTAGTGGTGCACTCCCAGTAAGCCTCCATTTAGTGACGTTAACACTCCCAGTTAACATCTGTCTCCATTTAGTGACGTTTACACTCCCAGTAAGCCTCCGTTTAGTAACGTTAACACTCCCAGTAAGCCTCCGTTTAGTGACGTTAACACTTCCAGTAAGCCTCCGTTTAGTAACGTTAACACTCCCAGTAAGCCTCCGTTTAGTGACGTTAACACTTCCAGTAAGCCTCCGTTTAGTATGCAACTGACAGGTGCATTAGCTTTATTAATCTCTACCCCCTTCACTCCCTGAGATTACTCAGAATATCTTGCACATTGTCGCCCAAAAACATTGTAACAAGAGTAAAATAAGCCTGGGCGTGTAACTGTTTCAAGTACCGAGATTGAACCAATCATTATTTATGAACAATCAACATCTACATTATTAGTGAGCTGCCTTATAACATATACTAGACTGTCACGCCAAATAATGGTTTTAACTTTTAACTTGAAGTTTTTTTTCTCAGAAAATTTCAGAAAAATCTTTTTTAAATTTTCATTCCGATAAATTTCTGATTTACATCGACCCATACCCACTTACATTGCAATTCCTTAACTTGAATGTGTCTCGGTGTTAGTATTTATCTTCAAGTTATACTCTGAAATCATAGAAATTATTGCGTTGACATAAATGCTGCGTCCCAAAACAAATCGTACCCAATCTGAACGGTGCTGCGTGATAAGCGTGACTTCGTGATAATCACATTACACAGTAAATGGCGGGAAATATCCAAAATTAATTCATTGTCAACCTATTAGGACATTAATAGTATTCTAAATATATATCTGTGTTATAACCAACATTAAATCATCGGATTATTGACCATAAATGAGTTTTCATCGTTTGAAACTAATAAAAAAAACACATTATTGGCCAAAACCCTGAACTGTAGATGTAATAGGGTGTATTTTATGTTATATTTTAATATCAGGAAGAAAGACAACTCTGCCTTATTTGTGTGTAATGGTGATTGAATTACTTCCCTTGGACCATTGGTGATATATGTTCAGTCAAGCATTGGCTCCCGCTCTTATTACTTAATCCCTTAATTTGGTCAGCTGACTTCTTTGTGTGAAAGGCATTTTTAATCAGTGGACAGCAAGTTTTTGAAGAGTATAGACAGTGGTTGTAAGATTGATAGATATTTGGTTTCTCAACAGTGATTGATTGGATGTTAACCAACACTGAGAAATGTTATGAGAGTGTGTGATTGAATAAGAAGGCTACGGAGCCTAATCCACAATTGGGCTTTGTTTGAGATTGAGGTTGAGATTGAGGTTGAGATTGAGGTTGAGAGTTAATAGATCGTATAACTGGAACATTGTGTTTTCATCTTTTGGGTCCGAACCTACAAAATCCATAGTGGTACCACCACAAGGGTAGTCTTACCACCCGGTACATTGACACTATTACATAGATCATGTAGATTCTAAATAGAAATGGTTTTATTTTTGCTAATGATGTTTATCATAATGAATAGATCTACATACTCTATCAGGATTAATAAGGTAGATAATCTAACATTAACCAGGACCTTGTCTATAAATTTATCTAATCCCTGCATAAACCTAGTCAAACAATCTCGACTTAGAGTATCCACTGGAGATAAAGGTCAGAAATTAAAAAATCTCCTAGCAGACTGCCCCACATCTATGCATAAACCATGCATGTAGATCTACATAAAACCAGGTTCTTCTCTATATTATTTAAAATCCCTGATAAAACCAAGGATTTACATATACTTTCTTATTATACAAAACAAGAGATTGAGATTGCAGTCAATAGTTGAAAATGGTAAACTACAAAATGTCATGGTGACCTTTGACCTACTGACCCTAATAATCAATAGTTGCTGACAAACCTTAATGCAAAGTTTACAGATCATAGGATAAAGCGTTCTTGAAACCATTTGGTCTAACAGACATGGGGCTGAGTAAAGCAATATATTCTATACCCCTTCATCATAAATGGGTTAGGGGCATATTAAATTAATCCAAAACTCTAGCTAAGACCTCTTTGACTCGACATAAAATTATAATATTAAGAAACAAGAAATAGACGGTCGAGTACGAAACGTTTTCAGGTCGAATGGTATTACTAAATACCACGAATTAGTGATCGTCACGAGAAGCCGAAATATTGAAAATAAATTTAAATTTCGTGTTTTTATTTTATTTTTTTGACTTTATTGAACTATGACGTCACCAGATATTCTTGGTAAGTATGCAGATAATCAAACTGAATAAATAATCGACACAAAACGGGAATCTTCTTTCGTGTCAGGATATTTATTTCACAATAAACAATTTATGACGTCGCGAATTATGGTTACAATTCGAAATGTGAAAACTCTAAAAGGTAATAAAGTCGTTAGGGCCTGCACAATTGGTATATAAAGAAAAACAGTTATTATTCAGAGCTCAATATACCAATGATCCCCTGGCCTGGGGTCAGAGAAATCTAGAAGGACCACTATACCTGGATGTAGGGCCGTCACATTAGGGGTGCATTCAAAACGTCAGTTCTCTCTGTTCCGGAACAGAGAACAGTCTTACGAACAGCCCGGAACAGTGTTCCGGACATGTTCTATCTGTTCCCAAATAAAAGGTGGTGCAGGCAGAACAGGTCACGTGATTTCAATGAAAACGAGACAACCGGAAACTTCACATTTGTGTTATTCAGATCACCTTGGCAATAGTATGTTAACGGAGAAAAACGGAAATCACCGAACTTTTATGATTGGAAATGTTCTTGTGTCATATTTCTTCAACAAATATAACGGCTGCAACTGACAATATCGTCAACCTTAAAAGTTTTATTTTCTACATTTATTTATTTATTTTATTGTTACTTCCTGTTCTGTCCCTGTTCCATTTTGTTCGTAAGGTACTTGGAGTGGAACATTCGGAACACTGTTTTATTTTGTTCGTAAGATGCTGGAACAGGAACAGAAGGAAGCACTGTTCCAAGTGTTCCAGAACAGATGCTACGAACACACCCTAGCATTACGCTATCCTGGCCCCCTCATCGTCGGATACCAACGGTCGTTGCCTCCGCTACGTAAATCTCCCGTGGGATTTTTCTTTACCGATTCACCGTTTTGATAAATAACTAAAATTCAGATTGGATGCAGTACAATCTTGTAATGCGCCTAACAGACAATCAGATCGCTCGTACTAAAACTATGTTCGTTTCACGTCAACATGGCAACTACATCTGAAGTCAGAAAAAATGAAAGCATACTGTTCTACGCTGGACTCCAAACTTCTATAATTTTTACTTTTAATAGTACATAGGTGGAGCGAACATTTTCGCGCGGGCGCAGCCATTTTTATTTGCGTCTCCACGCCGGAGAGTATCAAAAATGTAAGCGTCGTTTCTATTGGTTAATGTATATTCTGTTCTATTCTGTGAAAACGACGATGGGCCCCTCTATGTAGTGGTTTCTTCGTTAGTTCTCACAATTTATACGTTTTGTCTATATATTTCCTCAAGAGTGAGCACTAATAGCAAGATTCCATTCCAATTCTCGGAATTTAACATAGATTTAAAATATTCAAGGAACTTGCAGACACAGTCCTGCTACTTAAATTGTTCCAAACATTAACTGTTCTTTGACTGAAGGTGTGAAGACGTAGATTATGTGTTCTCTTCTTAGGTATGAATGATAGATGATGTCCACGCGAGTGGCCTGGCGCCAAATCAAATAAATTTTCCCATTTTAGCCAGTCCAAACCATGAATAGACTTGTATATCTGAATAACATCGGCTCTATCCCTTCGATATTCTAACGACACTAATCCTAACTCCCTGAGTCTATCTCAATAACTTAAGTCACAAATTGGTTTCACAAGCTTTGTGGCCCTCCTTTTGATATTTTCAATTTTCTTGATGTCCTTTTTTAGCTCACCTGTCACAAAGTGACAGAGTGAGCTTTTGTGATCACTCTTCGTCCGTCGTCCGTCTGTCCGTCCGTCAACAATTGGGTTGTGTCCTCTCTAGCGGTCACAATTTTGGCCTAATCTTTATGAAACTTGGTCACAATGATCATCTTAACAAAATCTAGGTCAAGTTCGATATTGGGTCATCTGGGGTGAAAAACTAGGTCACTAGGTCAAATCAAAGGAAAACCTTGTGAACATATTAGAGGTCACAATTTGAGCCTAATCTTTATGAAACTTGATCACAATGATCATCTCTGTAAAATCTAGGTCAAGTTCGATATTGGGTCATCTGGGGTCGAAAACTAGGTCACTAGGCCAAATCATTGAAAAACCTTGTGAACACATTAGAGGTCACAATTTGTGACTTATCTTTATGAAAATTGATCACAGTGATCATCTCTATAAAATCTAGGTCAAGATCGATATTGGGTCATCTGGGGTCAAAAACTAGGTCACTAGGTCAAATCAAAGGAAAACCTTGTGAACACACTAGAGGTCACAATTTGAGACTAATCTTTATGAAACTTGATCACAATGATCATCTCTGAAAAAAAATCTAGGTCAAGTTCGAGATTGGGTCATCTGGGGTCAAAAACTAGGTCACTAGGCCAAATCATTGAAAAACCTTGTGAACACATTAGAGGTCACAATTTGTGACTTATCTTTATGAAAATTGATCACAATGATCATCTCTATAAAATCTAGGTCAAGTTCGATATTGGGTCATCTGGGGTCAAAAACTAGGTCACAAGGCCAAATCATTGAAAAAGCTTGTGAACACACTAAAGGTCACAATTTGAGACTAATCTTTATGAAAATTGATCACAATGATCATCTCTATAAAATCTACGTCAAGTTCGATATTGGGTCATCCGGGGTCAAAAACTAGGTCACAAGCCTTTGAAGGCCAAATCATTGAAAAAGCTTGTGAACACACTAGAGGTCACAATTTGAGCCTAATCTTTATGAAACTTGATTTCAATGATCATCACTATAAAATTTTGGTCAACTTCGATATTGGGTCATCCGGAGTCAAAACTAGGTCACGAGGCCAAATCATTGAAAAAGCTTGTGAACACACTAGAGGTCACAATTTTGACCTTATCTTTATGAAACTTGATCACAATGATCATCATTATAAAATTTAGGTCAAGTTCGATATTGGGTCATCTGGGGTCAAAAACTAGGTCACGAGGCCAAATCATTGAAAAATCTTGTGAACACACTAGAGGTCACAATTTTGACTCTATCTTTATGGAACTTGGTCACAATGTTTATCTCTATAAAATCTAGGTCAAGTTAGATACTGTGTCATTTGGGCCAAAATCTAGGTCACTAGGCCAAACAGGTGAGCGACCCAGGGCCCTTTGGACCCTCTTGTTTAGATGTGGGCACCACACACTAGATCCATATTCCAATATTGTCAAAAACATATTTTTATCCAAATGATCTGTGAATTAGTCCAAGAGTTCTCTGGGTTTTTTCCCGTAATATTTGAGATATATGCTCACTGAATAATTTCAGACTGTCGTCGAAGGTAACTCCAAGATCTTTTTCAAATTCCACTAGTTCAATATATTCATAATCCCCATTTTTGTCCGGCATAGTATAAGGAAAGTTTGTGTTATTTGAACCAATATGAAGAACATAACATTTCTTTTTGGTGTCAATATGCACACTTGCAATAGTGTACATAATTTGAAATATGTATTGTTGTAAATATTTTCATTGTATATACTTGTTCATATGTATAATTTATTGTTGTGGACCAAAATGAAAATTGGTTTTTACCAATTATGTTATCCACTGAAAATATAGACGTTATTTATATTAACCCCTGTTATGTGACATGAATTGTTCTACTTGCAGGACATCATTCCTCGGAACCTATGACAATGGGTACACCAACAAGTCCATTGAGTCCAGTACCGGGCCATCAATCACAGTATCTACCCAGTTATCTTTTGGGAGATTCAATGTCACATTCAATGTCGGTATGAACTGGTTTTCAGAGATTTCCCCAGGGCGTTTTAATGTCTGGGCCCAGTGCGCTTGGATTCCAAAATCATGTTTGCCAGTGCGCTTACAATTTGAATTGCGCTTAAAATTGCCCTTAAAAAGTCATAAAACCTCCTAAATTTGCACCATTTCGTGATTTTCATCCCCCAAATTGATTTTTTTTTCAAAATAGGCGATGGGACACCCCTCCCGTTCCCACCCCTATTGCGCTTAGAAAAAATTCTGGGGAAATCCCTGGTTTTCATTTTACTCTTGAAACTGCATTTTGACTCTTGAATTTGCCAGTGTCTGCTGTAAAATCATCTAATTTTGATGGGACAAAATTTTGTGGTTTGGGTAAGAAATACCATTTTGTGGATTTCGCATGATTTTAGGTGATTAATACAAGGGTCAAAATTATTGTTCGATGGGATTTGATTTCATGGTTGAAGGTGAACCATGAAATCCATGTGGAAGACTATTTATCTCTTGGTTTTTGTGCAGCCTACATCGAGATATGGCACCCTGGAATTATATCAAACAATATGTGCTGCCAACAGATTTGCAGAAAACAGTTATATTTAATGATCAATTATTTATTTTTCATTTTTCTCTAGCCTATGTCGTCAAGGTTATGGTCTGGAAGTGGAAGTCCGCCACGTTCATCTCGTGCTGGCACGATTACCTCCCCTAACATGTCAGGCTCGCAGTTAACAGTAACTCCAAGGTAAGACTCCTACATTTTCTGGGTTCCTACAATTCTGAAGTCTGGATATGCTGCATTAGAAAGAATGATATTTTCTGGACAAAATAAAAGATATTTGGTGAAAATATTCTAAGAATTGACAAAGTTAAGGTCATTTGAAGTTCCATAAACTAAATTTTAGCTATAAATTAATGTTTGAAGCCTCAATAAGGTGTTGGGATGTGTTCTTATGGCACCCAAAACCACTTTACAACTCGTTTTCAGAATTGGGAATTATGTAGAACCCCTGCAAAGGCCAAAACAGAATAATACCCAGGGTTCGAATTTAAGCTAGCATACTCGCTAATAGCTTGTAGAAATTCAGAATAGCGAGTGACATTTAAAGTCACTCGCATATTTTAGCGAGTATGAAAACAAGGAGCAAACACCAATAAAAGTCAAAAGAACGACGCCCGAACGGACAAGTGAAAATTTCGGCGAGTAACGGGCAAAATGGCAGTTAGTTATTCCAATTATCCAGACTGGTCCGCCGTATCACAATCAGGATCTCAACAGACGCTTATGATTATATAGCGCACTCCGTAGTAACAAGCGTTTACCGGTCGGACACCAGTCTATTACCTATTTACGCGACCGAAAAGAAAAATGTTCTAAAATACGATATCGTCGTTTTTCATCTATGACAGACGATCGTTCTTTGTTGAAGCATGAACACTTTTCTAATGAATCCATTTACGGCAAAAAGGAGCATCAAAACATGCAATAATAGCAACAAATGAAAATGTCACCTGTTTCTGCGACACTGATGGAAATCGACGTAACGGACTTACAATTTTTGTACCCGGCATTCGCATCAAGCATTAATCGATGCATGAATGATGAAGCTTGAAGTTTTAAATGATTTAACACGTATGTGAACGGCAGTTTCCTTTTTGATGTATCTTGATTTTTTGTTTATCTGTTTCATGCTTCAGGCATAGTGATCAAGGCATCGCACTTTTTAGCAGTTAATTTTCTATCAGTTAATTGGTTCATGAACTTTAATAATTTTTTTAGCTAGTAGCTTTTCCTTGTAGCTAGTGAACCCAAATGGCACAAGCTAATTTTAGCTAGTGGAAAATATCGCTAAATTCGACCCCTGATACTGGGTCCTAGTTACATGTTGAGAGAGAATAATGTACTGCACAGTCCTCTCCAGAATTTCAGGAATGCCAGGTGGTTTGACACAAACAATTTATGCGAGTGACCGGCATGTTCGCATGTTAATTTTTAACTCGACTTTTCAATGAAAAAAAAGAGCTATTGTCATAGCCTGGTCGTCAGCGTCCCCGTTGGTAAAGTTTATTGTTAGTCAATTCCTGGAAAACATGGTATCAACTTGAAACTTCCCAATGTGCATGCAGTGATGATGTACCTTAATGCCATAGACAACTCCGCCGACTTTCAGGTCACTAACTCAAAATGTCAAGGTCACCTTTTATTTTTAACTCGCCTGTCGCTATGTGACAAGGTGAGCTTTGTGATCACTCTTCGTCCGTCCGTCCGTCGTCGTCCGTCAACAATTTGCTTGTGTACACTTTAGAGACTACAGTTTTGATCCAATCATCATTAAACTTGGTCAGAATGTTGTTCTCCATAAAATCAAGACCAAGTTTGAAACTGGGTCATGTTGGGTCAAAAACTAGGTCACTAGGTCAAGTCTTAGAAAACCCTTATGTACACACTAGAAGTCACCAATTTGATCCAATCTTCATGAAACTTAGTCAGGATGTTGTTCTCCATGATATCTAGGCCAAATTTGAAACTGGGTCATGTTGGGTCAAAAACTAGGTCACTAGGTCAAATCTTAGAAAAACCTTGTGTACACTCCATAGTTCTCCGTTTTGATCCAATGATAATAAAATATGGTCAGAATGGAAGTTGTATTGATACCTAGACCAATGTGTGACAGGTGAGCGACCTAGGGCCCTTTGGGCCCTCTTGTTGATTGTTAAGGTAAATTTTTAGAAAACTACAAACGGTATCTACTTGAAACTATGCGCATGTACCTCAACATATCTTGATGTAATTAGTGTGCAAGTGTTTGTTACAACAAAATATAAATGTTTAAAGTTTATAGAGCTATATTTTAACAGTCATTCAATGTCAAAATAATTACTTGCATCGTTTTTAGTATGATACTAGACTACCTTAATTGAAAATTAAAACTTTGGATGGGTTCCGTGTACTTTGATTCAATCGTCAAAAAATAAACGATTCTTATAGTTTCATAGTGTGTTCTAGAACACTTCCCTGTAATAAGTATGAAAATGGACAGTTTGCATATCAAATAAATAACTGAGAGAGTTTCTGTTAAAACTGAAGCGAAAAATGATCTAATGGAAATGAAAGCATAATTGTTTTTCAGTTTTTGAAACTTTTTAAAAACATATCTTCCGATATAGCTCTATACACTTTAAATCAGTTTCTCTGAGACCTGGATTTTGGCACTGGGCCAACCAATTTTGGTCATAGTTTTCTCAGCATGTGGTTACTGATTTTTAAGATATCTGACCATATTGTACCCTATTACATAATATTATGCAACATTGCACAACATGTTAATTAGTTTACAAGAGGCCCTAGTATTAGATAAGAGACAACAAGAGTTCCCTTTATGACAGGAAGTTATAAAATATCTGTAGGCCTATAGTAAAATTAAATTGATATGTAAGTTTTTGTAATATTTTATTGTGAAAAACAACCTGAACCATCAAGATTGACATAATTTTGTTTGAAATTGTGTTGCTTGAAAACGACTGTCGTGTGATTAGACACAAATGCATGCAAATTAATGCACAATTATAAAAGAGTTCAAAAAAATCTGAACAAATATAACTTATATACCGGTAGCTGTATGCCTCATGATTAACATTTCTTAATAATGTATTCAATGAAATGAGTGAACTGATATAATAATTATTCATAAGATATAAAAATGTTATTTTTGATGTTGGTTTTGTTTTGATGTTTTGAATTAATTTTTTTTTATTTATTAACTAGATCTATGAGTATCATGTTATCTTATATTCATAAAAAAGGTATATTCACAGACATACAATCAGAATTGATATTGTGTACCTCTTTGGTATAGTTTCTTAGTTTTATTTGTATCTGGTTTGTGTGTGTATTTATTTAAATAACTCTTAGGGAATATTAATAACTAAAATAGTAAATATTTTGACAAATAGTTTTAACACACTTAAACCAGATGGAAACAAAAATCAAAGCAATATATCTTCTAAAAAAATTAAACAAACACACAATGTAACACATATTTTCAAGGGTACATATTACAGTAGCACATTATTGATTATCAGTAATTATATGGGCCTCTGATCCCTTACACTGACCAGTTACAGTGTTTTAACACTGACCAGTTACAGTGTTTTATGACCCCAGATAATCACTGATAGTGATCTCATGCTGGCACAATGCTGGCATCATGCTGATCCCTCTATAAAGTTCTGGACCAGAAGCAAAGAAGGAAGAATGTAGGGCTTTAACACACCATATGTATTTATTATTCACCGTCTTTGATGTGGGGGTATAATGCTTTGCTAATGTCTGTCGGTTGACAAAATGGTTACCATTCAATAACTCGAGAATGCTTTGTCCTAGGGTCTTCAAACTTTACACGGAGGTTGGCCAGCAACAGTAGATAGCTCCTATTGATTTTGAGGTCAGTAGTTCAAAGGTCAAGGTGGCAGTGACCTTACCATTATGGACTATCGGGCTGCCATGGAGGCATGTATACATGTTTTACAAACATCTCTTATTATGTTCACATTTCAGATTGGACAGTAGTATGAGAAACAAAGAGAAAGGGGGTGTACCCCCTGGTGCTCCACCGATACGTAGCTTACTGCAGAGTTCTAGTCCCGCACAAACAGTACCTGGTAGTCCATACTCTACACCATCACAGGTACCACTGATTATAGAATAAAAAGAAACCTCTACAACATTAGTGATCTCTTAGTAGCATGGGTGTCAATTTTTCGGATTAATCTCAAAATCCAGATTCAGCATAACAGAATGATAAATGACTTCTGTTAAAAAATAAAAGTTATTTGACAAAAATATCTCAAGAAGTGGCAAACTTATGGTATATTTAATATGTTCTGAATGATTTTCTTCGATACAAACTGAGTAAAATATGAAAATAATGTCATAAGAGGCCTCTTTGTTTCGAACAAAGTTTTGTCGAGTCCGATTTTGACTGATTTTCAATCTGGCCCTGTTGACAGCCCTGGGCCCTTATTCACCAACGTTGTAAGTCTAAAACTCAGACTAAGACTTAAAATTGTCATTATTCATAATTACTGGCATTTCTATGAAATTAGATTTAACCCTGTTGAAATTTTATCGGACCATTGATTGTTACCCACTTAACATGTATACCAATTTATATCAAAATCGGTACATTTATAACAATGTGAGAGTGATTAGAACATTTGACGATGTAAAGTCTATGTTTTAGACTTACAACGTTGGTGAATAAGGCCCCTGTAGTAGGCAGGGACTTTTTGTAACCTTCAAGATTGGGTCATAGAGTATGCCTTTTTAGAAGATATTTTGGTAACATAGCATACTGATTTTGTAGAGGTACATTTTATTTTCTGGGAAAACTGCTTAAGTTTGAAGAAGAAACCTTATAATGACAGGGTTTTCCCTAGGATTTTTCATACGAGGGTCGCAGGACCCTTAACATTTATATTTATGGAGTCTCTGAGAAATTTTGGGGGTCCCTTCACTATACAGTAATGCATTTCAAGCTCATTATTAGTGAGAATCAAATTTATAAATGAATAAAACAGCAAATGCAGATTGCTCAATGCACCACAAGACTTAGTGCAATAAATAGCAGATAGAAAAGTGTTCTAGATAGCTGAAATAAAAATGTCTATTCGAGGGATTCTATTGAGGGTCCCAAGGCTGCACAGTAATGCAGAAATGAGGGTCCCAAGCCACAAAGTTGCGCCAGGGACGCAGAAAACCTGCATCAGGGAAATCCCTGAATGACTTCTTCCGTATTAGGAAAACTCTTGATGTTGGTTAGAATACAGACAAGGAAATCTTGAACAGCACACAGCATCTGTAGACACATTGAAATTTTGTGGTTTTGGTAAAAAATACCATTTCGATGGGACCTTGATTCGTGGATTTTGCATTTCAGGTATAGATACTAAATTATTGTTCGATGGGACTAAATTTTGTGGTAGAAGATGAACCAAGAAATCCACGAAATTTAATGATTTTACAGTATTCATTTGCTTTGTGAGAAACACATGCACCATTTTGTAATGTTTTATCCCCGTTGAAGGGGATATGGTAATGTAGGCGTCAGTCCGTCCGATCTTCTGTGTGCAACTCCTTCTACATTAAACATTTTCTTAAGGAATATTGACAAAACTTTTACAGAATAAGTACTACGCTGAGCTACAGTTCAATGTGTCAGGATTTTGTGATTCAACCATTTTTAGCTGAGTTATGGCCCTTTGTTGATATTATACATATAGTACAATTATCTTCTCTTCAGTGAGGGGTATGGCTCTCTTTGACTGCTTCTTGTCTAACTTAAAAAAATTCTACTTTGGTGTTGTGTTTTTACTTTTATTCAACAGAAGTAAAAACACAACACCAAAGTAGAATTTTTGTAATTGTGTTTGAAGTTTTCTTAAATAATCATTTTGTATTTCTAGTTTCCATTAAGAACGACGGGTTTATCAACGCCTGCCCCACCCACCTCAGGTGAGTACATGTGTACTGATTTATCACATAAATAACGGGATCTAACCATCTTCCATGAAAGAACAAATGACTGAACCAATGTTTGTAACTTGTTAATAACTCAAAGTGTAACATCGCCTGCTTTTAGGTGCGTAAAATGTTAAAGAGGCATTCCCTATAACATTGATCGTTTAAATCGATTCAGGAATATTATACATTAAATGAGAATCATTATTGCTTAAACTCCTCAAATTTCAACAAAAAGCTCCCACTTATAACCGAGAAAAGAATCAAAACATATTTCCGTAACAAGCGAAATAGTCACGAGTTGTTTCCCTTTGACCACATAATAATAAATCGCTGCAAGCGATAAATTATTGTTGGCGATTTAAATATTGACATTATAGAGACATATTTGCTCACACTTTCTTCTGACAAATTATGATAATTAATAGTGCATTGTACATTTAGCTCATTTAATGTGATAATAGAGAAAAATATGCTAGTTATAGGGAATGCATCTTCAAGTTACCCTCATATATTTGATACTTCTCAAGTTCTGGCATGTTTATGATCCAGTAACCATAGTAAGTGATGATCATGTAAAGAATCTGTCATTCTTATCTTTGAAATCAACATTTCTTAAACTCATTTCGACTGGCTTCTGTTTCTAGACTCATTTAAGAAATATTGATCTCCAAAGACATCTCATGACGGATCCTATAGTTTGAATACTGAATTATGGTATTTGATCAATTTTAGTGAACATACAAAAGTCATACATGTTTAATTAATACTACATAAAAAATCACAAATATACGGATAATGTTTTAATGATATAATCACATGTTAGCATTTAATGGCTTCTTTAGGAACAATTACTTCTTCTGCCTTACAATTGACTTTATATGTTCAATATTACTATTATTTATAACACTATTTCATCACAGGTTTTGTTTTATGATTAACTTTCATCATATTCATCAAACTTAAGTCACCTTGCCACCTTATAATAGTTTGGTTACTTGTATATTTTAAACATTTTATATTTGCAGGTTTATCTCAAAGTTTACATGATACAGTATACGCTACACCGGAACATTCTAGTTATACTACACCGAGAATACCGACATCACCGGCACAACTTGACCCGTTCTATACACAAGGGTACGTATATATACACTTATGTAAAATCATTTAAATTTCGAAATGGACAAATTTCTGTGGTTTTGGTGTATAAGACCAATTTGCGGGGTGTAATTTCAAGGAAACCTTATCCACATGTAAATATCATTAATATTTAAGGGGGGTTTAATTGTGGGGAGCAGTGGCCTAGAAGTAAGGTGCGCGCTTCGAGAGGTCCAGGGTTCAATCCTTCTCTGAGCAAGACCCACATGCTCCGCTCTACCATGGTGTAAAATGGTACCTGTGAGTGTAGTGTCTATTCCTGGGAGCAGCAGATCAATGTTGGCTGTCACACCCACAGGAGAGAAATAGTCTCCCAAGGGAGACACTAGAGTAGGTTCCCATAGGTAGCCCAATGACCAGGGGAAGTTGAAATGTCAAAGGGTGCTTGAGCGGACAAACAGCTGAGAACAGCCCTAAAAAATGGAATTTTTGTTTGTTTTGTTTTTGAGATCATCCACATAACTCTGGAAATTAAATCCCCGTCGAATATTAATCATTTTACAGTTTCACATAAATATTAGTTTTTCGCACCAAAATGTAACATCATCTGCTTAAATTTATTATTTCAAGCTTCATTTTGTCCAAGTTACTACGGTAGTGCAATAGAAAGAATCTGTCACTTGTTGTCATTGGGATCTACATTTCCTTGTCTGGAAAGCATCATTAAGCTCAACAAAGACTTAGCTAACAACATGTGTCTAAGAGAGATATACAGGATCCGTCATTAGTTGTCTTTTGAGATTAACATTTCTTAAACGAGTCTAGAAAACACCAGTTATTTAGCAAGCTTGATAATTTGTTTTTGTGACAATTTTAAGAAATGTTGATCATAAAGGCAATGAATGATGAATTCTTTTTATCACATTACCAGAATTACTGAGTCAAAACAACACCAGAAATAATGGATTTAAGCCGGTGACATTATATTTTCGCGCTTTTGTTATCACACATGTTGGAGAACATTGTTTCGTCATTTGTTATCACATGGAATATCATGTATTTTTGTGATAAAATTAATTATGGGCCTCCAAAGACAACTCATGATGGATACTATTACGTAGTTATGTACATAAATTTTTATCCTCATTCCTGCGGAGGCAAAAGGGATATGGTAATGGTAGCCACAGGGTTCGAATTTAAGCTTGCATACTCGCTAATAGCTTGTAGAAATTCAGAATAGCGAGTGGCATTTAAAGTCACTCGCATATTTTAGCGAGTATGAAAAAGAGGAGCAAACACCAATTAAAGTCCTCCTTAATGAATTACTTATAAATTTCAACAAAACAACGTGTTTTCTGTCGCTAACTATCGGTGGAAACTTGCATTGATCTGTCAAACGAGTAAACAGGAAATCCACATTCGGAATGGCTCGGCACTTTTGCTTGATATACTATGACCGAGATATTGCAATTTATTCATGCCTAAAATTTGCTTTATCGGATCACAGATATCCGCTAAAACACACCAACAATCATCAAGAACAAGTCTGTTACAGTTAGTAATAAATTCAATGAATCGATTTACGACGAAGAGGAGCATCAAAACATGCAATAATAGCAACAAACTGAAATGTCACCTGTTTCCGCGACACCGATGGAAAATCGATGTAACAGACTTACAATTTTCGTACCCGACATTCGCACCAAGCATAAATCGATGCATGAATGATGAAGCTTTAAGCTTTAAATGATTTAACACGTATGTGAACTGCAGTTTTCGTTTTAATGTATTTTGATTTTTTGTTTATCTGCTTTAGGCATAGTGATCAAGGCATAGCACTTTATAGCAGTTAATTTTCAATTAAATTGGTTAATAAATTTTTTTTTTTTTTTAGCTAGTAGCTTTTCCTTTAAGCTAGTGAACCCAAATGGCACAAGCTAATTTTAGCTAGTAGAAAATATCGCTAAATTCGACCCCTGAGCCATCAGTCAGTCAGTTCGAGCTTCTGTTCGCAACTCCTCCTACATTTCATAAGGGATTTTGACGAAACATGCACAGAATAACTATTATAAATGATAATATTCTGGACATATTGTCACAATTTTGTGATTCAATGATTTTTGTCTGAGTTATGGCCCTTTGTTGATTATCTTTTCCATGGCGGGGCAATGGCTGTCTATGAAGGCTTCATGTTGTATTTAAACCTGGATGTTTATGTTGATTTCAGTGAATCATTGACGACAGACGATGCCTTGGATGAAACGTGGATCACTATATTTGGGTAAGGAATATTTTCTTCTTTTACGTCTGTAAAAGTGGAGACGTAAAAGTGGATATGTTTGTGTGTTTGAAAATTTAATAGGTGTGCCAATATTGACCAATGAGAGCTCAGTATTCCAAAAGGTGTGCCAATATTGACCAATGAGAGCTCAGTATTCCAAAAGGTGTGCCAATATTGACCAATGAGAGCTCAGTATTCCAAAAGGTGTGCCAATATTGACCAATGAGAGCTCAGTATTCCAAAAGGTGTGCCAATATTGACCAATGAGAGCTCAGTATTCTGAAAATTTAATAGATTTGTAATTCCAGGCATTTCGCATACATTAGCCAATCAAATATATGGAATATAATTATGCTTGCTTGTATATTTCATTGTACAATTATATTTACTTCATGAGTCTATGTATAAACCTTTGATCTACAAACTTACAACTAGAAGGTGTGTCAATATTGACCAATCACTGCTCATGACACCAGGGGGTGTGTTAGTATTAACCAATGAGAGCAGAATATGCCTGAAGACATGTTAGTATTAACCAATAAAAGCTGATTATGCTAGAAGGCAGGTCAATTTTCACCAATTAAAGCTGATTATGCTTGAAGGTGTGTCTTTATTGACCAATGAGAGCTGGCCCCGTGATTATAAACATTGGAGAATGTACTCCATGCTCCACTCATACTCTGACTCCAATCAGAGCATTTCTTAGTTAGACCATTTGCTACAAGTTGGTGTTGGGTTTGACGCAAAATTCAATAAAAATCTGTTTTTCAAGTTTGAGCACGGAGTATGGTGTTTGAATATGATAATGAAAATTGTTTATAATCACCGGGCCTTATTTTGCAAGAAGGCGTGTCAATATTGACCAATAAGAGCTGATTATGCAAGAAGGTGTGTCAATATTAACCAATGACAATGAATCTCTTGGTTGTTTTTCAGTTTTCCACCGGCTGCGGCATCCTATGTTTTACAACAATTCTCACAGTATGGAAATATCCTCAAACATGTTGTAAGTATAAATTCTGTAAATTGACCAATGAGAGATCAGTATTCCAAAAGGTGTGCCAATATCGACCAATGAGAGATCAGTATTCCTAAAGGTGTGCCAATATTGACCAATGAGAGCTCCGTATTCCAAAAGGTGTGCCAATATTGACCAATGAGAGCTCAGTATTCCGAAAGCTGTGTAAGCATTGACCAATGAGAGCTCAGTATTCCGGTAGGTGTGTCAGCATTGACCAATGAAAGCTCAGTATTCCGGTAGGTGTGTCAGCATTGACCAATGAGAGCTCAGTATTCCGAAAGCTGTGTCAGCATTGACCAATGAGAGCTCAGTATTCCGAAAGCTGTGTAAGCATTGACCAATGAGAGCTCAGTATTCCGGTAGGTGTGTCAGCATTGACCAATGAGAGCTCAGTATTCCGAAAGCTGTGTCAGCATTGACCAATGAGCTCACTATGTGTGGTCCAGTAACACTTATGAAGAGAAGAGGGAAATTGCATTAAGTTCTATGCTATCAAATCCAAATGCTTAAATGTCCTTATCTTAACCAATCAAAATGCTTGATTTTTGTTATTTTAATAAATCAAAATGCTTTGATTTTAACCAATCAAAACGTTTGTTATATTTTCAGATAGCAACTGAAGGCAACTGGATGCATCTACATTATCAATCCAAAATCCAGGCTAAAAAAGCATTAAGTAAAAACGGGAAAGTTTTAGGAAACAATATAATGGTTGGTGTGTCACACTGTATAGATAAGGTAAGTGTGTTGGTCAGTCAGTAGACCAAATGGTTTCCTTTCAATAAATGTTGTGCCCTTGGATCTTCGAACTTTACATGGAGGTTGGCAAGCAACAGTAGATGGCCACTATTGATTTTGATGTCTAAGGTCAAGGTCACTTTGACCTTAATCATTTTGAAACAGATTTTCAACGAAGAAAAGGTTTTAGGTTGGCGATTTCGTCAGGGATCGCTATTTCTTTTCTGTTGGATTAATAAGTTAAGAATGAAATGTCATGATAAAACGTGTTGTGTAGATAGGTTATGTGGAAAAGCTGCTTAGGATTGCAAGTTGGGCTGGTGAGGTCAAGTTCACCATTACAAGCAAACATGTTTCCATTTTTGCCAAATTATGCTTAGCTTACATGAAAATCTGGTTTTCGTGGAATTTTCACGTCTTGTTGACTATTAAGCTAACATGGGGGCATACCAGTTTACAAACAACTTGTTTACCTGGAAATTGTGTGAAATTATTACCTGTAGCAACTTCAGATATAGTGAGCTCTCATTGGTCAATAATGACACACCTTCTGTTACAGTGAGCTCTCATTGGTCAATATTGACACACCTTCTGGTATAGTGAGCTCTCATTGGTCAATAATTACACACCTTAAGGTACAGTGAGCTCTCATTGGTCAATATTGACACACCTTCTGTTACAGTGAGCTCTCATTGGTCAATATTGACACACCTTCTGTTACAGTGAGCTCTCATTGGTCAATAATTACACACCTTAAGGTACAGTGAGCTCTCATTGGTCAATATTGACACACCTTCTGGTATAGTGAGCTCTCATTGGTCAATAATTACACACCTTAAGGTACAGTGAGCTCTCATTGGTCAATATTGACACACCATCTGGTAAAGTGAGCTATCATTGGTCAATATTGACACACCTTCTGGTATAGTGAGCTCTCATTGGTCAATATTGACACACCTTCTGGTATAGTGAGCTCTCATTGGTCAATATTGACACACCTTCTGGTATAGTGAGCTCTCATTGGTCATTATTGACACACCTTCTGTTACAGTGAGCTCTCATTGGTCAATATTGACACACCTTCTGTTACAGTGAGCTCTCATTGGTCAATATTGACACACCTTCTGTTACAGTGAGCTCTCATTGGTCAATATTGACACACCTTCTGGTATAGTGAGCTCTCATTGGTCAATATTGACACACCTTCTGTTACAGTGAGCTCTCATTGGTCAATACTGACACACCTTCTGTTACAGTGTGCTCTCATTGGTCAATATTGACACACCTTATTGTATAGTGAGCTCTCATTGGTCAATATTGACACACCTTCTGTTACAGTGTGCTCTCATTGGTCAATATTGACACACCTTCTGGTATAGTGAGCTCTCATTGGTCAATATTGACACACCTTCTGTTACAGTGAGCTCTCATTGGTCAATACTGACACACCTTCTGTTACAGTGTGCTCTCATTGGTCAATACTGACACACCTTATTGTATAGTGAGCTCTCATTGGTCAATATTGACACACCTTCTGTTACAGTGAGCTCTCATTGGTCAATATTGACACACCTTCTGTTACAGTGAGCTCTCATTGGTCAATATTGACACACCTTCTGTTACAGTGAGCTCTCATTGGTCAATATTGACACACCTTCTGGTATAGTGAGCTCTCATTGGTCATTATTGACACACCTTCTGGTATAGTGAGCTCTCATTGGTCAATATGGGCACACCTTCTGTTACAGTGAGCTCTCATTGGTCAATAATTACACACCTTCTGTTACAGTGAGCTCTCATTGGTCAATAATTACACACCTTCTGTTACAGTGAGCTCTCATTGGTCAATATTGACACACCTTCTGTTACAGTGAGCTCTCATTGGTCAATACTGACACACCTTGTTACAGTGAGCTCTCATTGGTCAATAATTACACACCTTCTGTTACAGTGAGCTCTCATTGGTCAATATTGACACACCTTCTGGTACAGTGAGCTCTCATTGGTCAATATTGACACACCTTCTGTCACAGTGAGCTCTCATTGGTCAATATTGACACACCTTCTGGTATAGTGAGCTCTCATTGGTCAATACTGACACACCTTGTTACAGTGAGCTCTCATTGGTTAATACAGACACACCTTATTGTATAATGAGCTCTCATTGGTCAATATTGACACACCTTCTGGTATAGTGAGCTCTCATTGGTTAGTTATGTTTGCAGAAAGTGATGGAGATGGATAAAGAGAATGAAGGAGGAAATGTGAGCTGTCATACGTTCAGTACGCCAACCAGTCACATGACATCTGCTGGAACGTCGTCTCAGATAAAGCATACTCCTATACGACCACTAACTGCAGCATATATGGCCGCTAGGAGTGAAAATGAGGTAATATATTCTGTGAAGTCAAGGTCAGATGTTTACATATGTAAATAAAAACTTTTATTGAGCAATAAAATATTTAATTTTGCTTGAGAAAAAAACATATGAAATATTGCACAAAGAATGCCTAAGAATTTAATTTACTATGGATAACTTTGTGTTACAGGTTGTCATCTTGACATGTATAATACGCTGGCAAGTGAGGCCATATATACGACAGGTTGTCATCTTGACATGTATAATACGCTGGCAAGTGAGGCCATATATACGACAGGTTGTCATCTTGACATGTATAATACGCTGCCAAGTGAGGCCATATATACGACAGGTTGTCATCTTGACATGTATAATACCCTGGCAAGTGAGGCCATATATGTGACAGGTTGTCATCTTGACATGTATAATACCCTGGCAAGTGAGGCCATATATGTGACAGGTTGTCATCTTGACATGTATAATACCCTGGCAAGTGAGGCCATATATGTGACAGGTTGTCATCTTGACATGTATAATACCCTGGCAAGTGAGGCCATATATGCGACAGGTTGTCATCTTGACATGTATAATACCCTGGCAAGTGAGGCCATATATGCGACAGGTTGTCATCTTGACATGTATAATACGCTGCCAAGTGAGGCCATATATACGACAGGTTGTCATCTTGACATGTATAATACGCTGCCAAGTGAGGCCATATATACGGCAGGTTGTCATCTTGACATGTATAATACGCTGGCAAGTGAGGCCATGTATGCGGCAGGTTGTCATCTTGACATGTATAATACCCTGGCAAGTGAGGCCATATATGCGACAGGTTGTCATCTTGACATGTATAATACCCTGGCAAGTGAGGCCATATATGTGACAGGTTGTCATCTTGACATGTATAATACACTGGCAAGTGAGGCCATATATGCGACAGGTTGTCATCTTAACATGTATAATACCCTGGCAAGTGAGGCCATATATGTGACAGGTGTTCATCTTGACATGTATAATACGCTGGCAAGTGAGGCCATATATGTGACAGGTTGTCATCTTGACATGTATAATACACTGGCAAGTGAGGCCATATATGCGGCAGGTTGTCATCTTGACATGTATAATACCCTGGCAAGTGAGGCCATATATGCGGCAGGTTGTCATCTTGACATGTATAATACCCTGGCAAGTGAGGCCATATATGCGACAGGTTGTCATCTTGACATGTATAATACACTGGCAAGTGAGGCCATATATGCGGCCATAACATAGGTTGACCTCGGTACTTGTTTGGGAAAATTTAACGGCTGTATATCAGTATATCGGCAATTATTGTAATATTTTGTTGTCTGATTAGTTCTTCAGGGATGTCAGATTTAAAATCAGGAAATTCATATGTGGTCAAACATTTTTGACAAAGAAGAGACATTGAACCACATTGTTTCTATATTTAAATCAAGTTTATTAATACATAGAATTTCCTTAAAAACATATTAAAATGACTATTTTGTTGCCATTTCTCGAGATATTTTCATTAAATAACTTTTATATTGGTCATAATCATGGCTCTTTCGGGATTTGTAAATCAGGAATTTCAGATTTATGTGGAAAATTGACACCCCTGGGCTCTAGACATACAAGATAAAATTCACAAAATAGACAGCACCATAGTTTATATTATTCGTTTCAGGTAATACCAAACAGTCAGGCACCGCAGAAAAACAATGGAGTTGTCAGTAAAATGATGGAATACATGTTTGGTTGGTAGCAGTATACATCATGTGGGATCCATATGAGCTCTCTATCGACGATGTTGACACACTTTTCAAGTATAACCAACTCTCATTGGTCAATTATAACACACCTGGCATTGTAAGCTGTCATTGATTGATATTGACACACCTTCAGGAATACTGAGTTCTTATTGATTGATATTGACACACCTTCAGGAATACTGAGTTCTTATTGGTTGATATTGACACACCTTCAGGAATACTGAGTTCTTATTGGTTGATATTGACACACCTTTAGGACTACTGAGTTCTTATTGGTTGATATTGACACACCTTAAAGACTACTGAGTTCTTATTGGTTGATATTGACACACCTTCAGGAATACTGAGTTCTTATTGGTTGATATTGACACAACTTCAGGACATTAGATCTATGTTGACTTTGTGATTGTGTCTTCTTCAGTCTTGTGATAATAGATCTAGGATCAGAACACATTGTGCAAGTCTCATTAACTCTTATTGGTCAATAATGACACACCTTCAAGCATACTGAGTTTTCATTGGTCAATATTAACACACCTTGAAGAAAACTGAGCTCTCATTGGTCAATGTTGCCGCACCTTCTGGGATAGTGAGTTCACATTGGTCAATATTATTACGGAGTATAGACACATTTCAGTATGACGAAACTCTTCATATGTTAATAGCCACCAATGTTCCACCAGAAATAAACAATACAAACTACCGGTAGTCACTGACCAATAACTCGTTGTATATCAATTTGCATATGAATGCCCCGATATGTAAACATGAAATGTATCTATATTACTATGTTATTGTCAGTCAGTGAGTCTGGTATATCAATTGAGCTGTGGGTAACTTCAGTATGTATATTTTATGTTGCATCAGTCAAATGGAAAATATTTTGGGTGAAAACAGGTGTCTATGTATCGCTTTCCCCGAGAGGTAATCCATGCCTTATAGTATATTGAACTGTATTTAATTAAATGGGAAGCAACTAAAAAGGGGAGGTAATTTGCATGAAAAGGGGTGATATTTGGGGTCAAAAAGGGGAATAATTAGCACTAAAATGGTTAAAATGGATGATAATTGGGGTTAATGGGATGATAATTGTGAACACAAGGGAGATTACTAGTAGCATCAAACGGGAATTAAGGGATGATAATTTGGGTCACAATTGATGATAATTCGGGTCACAATTAATGATAATTCGGGTCACAATTGATGATAATTCGGGTCACAATTGAGGATAATCTAGAGATGTTATATTTTTACATTCTAACTCTAATTGAATCATGTACTAACCTTGTGTTGTATACAGTGCCCACCAAAAATATGGATACACTTTATGACAGATGCAGAATTATAATTGGTTTAATTATTCCATATCTTTTGGTCAGGCGGTAACGATGTTTGCAATTTCTGGAAAAAAAACAGTTAATGAAGGAGTAAAAAATATGGCAGATAGAAAGATGAACATTTTCTGATTTAAAAATAAACTATGGGGTTCAAGGGGCTGAATTTGCCATATTATATGATCATGTTGTCGTTCAAAGCTGGCAAAGAAACTTAATATTTTCCACCTAGGGTACCAATTAATGTATAGTCTTTACACTAAATAAAAAAAATATTCCTGGTCTTCAAAAACATTGTTGCTTCTCTGTTCTGTAAGTAGTGTTATACAGGCAAGTAAATGGGGGGGGGGAACTCTCTGTATCCATATTTTTGGTGGGCACTGTATTTATAATGTTTCCATAAAATGTCAATTAAATTATCATTATTTCTACATTCTGTTGAAATTATTTCTTGAATTTGTTGATCAGAAAGGTAGCCACCATTAGCGTGGATAAACATGTGGCATGTGATGCAGATTTTGGCTAATTTAAGTAAAAAGTTTGTAAACACACAAGCTTTAAAAATCTTTCAATATATAAATTTTGACTGATCTTGACGTGATATCTTCGACACTCAAACTCTGACTGTAAAATCATTTAATTGCGATGTGACAAATGATGAACATCAATCCACCCAGCCACCAAAATCGCCATCAAAGAATATTTGAAGCATTGTTAAGGTGGTTGTGATGTCTGGTCATGATGTCTGGTCGTGATGTCTGGTCATGATGTGTGGTTGTGATGTCTGGTTGTGATGTCTGATCGTGATGTGTGGTCATGATGTGTGGTCGTGATGTCTGGTCGTGATGTCTGGTCCTGATGTGTGGTTGTGATGTCTGGTCATGATGTCTGATCGTGATGTGTGGTTGTGATGTCTGGTTGTGATGTCTGGTCATGATGTCTGGTCGTGATGTCTGGTCATGATGTGTGGTCGTGATGTTTGGTCATGATGTGTGGTCGTGATGTCTGATCCTGATGTCTGATCTCGATGTCTGGTCGTGATGTCTGGTCGTGATGTCTGATCCTGATGTCTGGTTGTGATGTCTGATCCTGATGTCTGGTCGTGATGTCTGATTGTGATGTCTGATCCTGATGTCTGGTCGTGATGTCTGGTCGTGATGTCTGGTTGTGATGTCTGATTGTGATGTCTGATTGTGATGTCTGGTCGTGATGTCTGGTTGTGATGTCTGATCCTGATGTCTGGTCGTGATGTCTGGTCGTGATGTCTGGTTGTGATGTCTGATCCTGATGTCTGGTCGTGATGTCTGATTGTGATGTCTGATCGTGATGTCTGGTCGTGATGTCTGATTGTGATGTCTGATCTCGATGTCTGGTCGTGATGTCTGGTCGTGATGTCTGATCCTGATGTCTGGTTGTGATGTCTGATCCTGATGTCTGGTCGTGATGTCTGATTGTGATGTCTGATCCTGATGTCTGGTCGTGATGTCTGGTCGTGATGTCTGGTTGTGATGTCTGATTGTGATGTCTGATTGTGATGTCTGGTCGTGATGTCTGGTTGTGATGTCTGATCCTGATGTCTGGTCGTGATGTCTGGTCGTGATGTCTGGTTGTGATGTCTGATCCTGATGTCTGGTCGTGATGTCTGATTGTGATGTCTGATCGTGATGTCTGGTCGTGATGTCTGATTGTGATGTCTGGTCGTGATGTCTGATCCTGATGTCTGGTTGTGATGTCTGATCCTGATGTCTGGTCGTGATGTCTGGTCGTGATGTCTGGTTGTGATGTCTGATTGTGATGTCTGGTTGTGATGTCTGGTCGTGATGTCTGGTCTCGATGTCTGGTCATGATGTGTGGTCATGATGTCTGGTCGTGATGTCTGGTCCTGATGTCTGGTTGTGATGTCTGGTCTCGATGTCTGGTCTCGATGTCTGGTCGTGATGTCTGGTCGTGATGTCTGGTCGTGATGTCTGGTTGTGATGTCTGGTCGTGATGTTTGGTCATGATGTGTGGTCGTGATGTCTGGTCGTGATGTCTGGTCGTGATGTCTGGTCGTGATGTCTGGTCGTGATGTCTGGTTGTGATGTCTGGTCGTGATGTCTGGTTGTGATGTCTGGTTGTGATGTCTGGTTGTGATGTCTGGTTGTGATGTCTGGTCATGATGTTTGATCGTGATGTCTGGTCGTGATGTCTGGTCGTGATGTCTGGTTGTGATGTGTGGTCGTGATGTCTGGTCGTGATGTCTGGTCGTGATGTCTGGTTGTGATGTCTGGTTGTGATGTCTGATTGTGATGTCTGGTAGTGATGTCTGATCGTGATGTCTGGTCGTGATGTCTGATCGTGATGTCTGATCGTGATGTCTGGTCGTGATGTCTGGTCGTGATGTCTGGTCGTGATGTCTGGTTGTGATGTCTGGTCGTGATGTCTGATTGTGATGTCTGGTCGTGATGTCTGGTTGTGATGTCTGGTCTCGATGTCTGGTCATGATGTCTGATCGTGATGTCTGGTCGTGATGTCTGGTAGTGATGTCTGATTGTGATGTCTGATCGTGATGTCTGGTCGTGATGTCTGGTTGTGATGTCTGATCGTGATGTCTGGTCGTGATGTCTGGTAGTGATGTCTGATCGTGATGTCTGGTCGTGATGTCTGGTCGTGATGTCTGGTAGTGATGTCTGGTCGTGATGTCTGGTTGTGATGTCTGGTCTCGATGTCTGGTCGTGATGTCTGATCGTGATGTCTGGTCGTGATGTCTGGTTGTGATGTCTGGTCGTGATGTCTGGTCTCGATGTCTGGTCATGATGTCTGGTCGTGATGTCTGATTGTGATGTCTGGTCGTGATGTCTGGTAGTGATGTCTGGTTGTGATGTCTGGTCGTGATGTCTGGTTGTGATGTCTGATTGTGATGTCTGGTCGTGATGTCTGGTCGTGATGTCTGGTAGTGATGTCTGGTTGTGATGTCTGGTCGTGATGTCTGGTTGTGATGTCTGGTCGTGATGTCTGGTGGTGATGTCTGGTGGTGATGTCTGGTCGTGATGTCTGGTTGGGATGTCTGATTGTGATGTCTGGTCGTGATGTCTGGTCGTGATGTCTGGTCGTGATGTCTGGTTGTGATGTCTGATTGTGATGTCTGGTCGTGATGTCTGGTCGTGATGTCTGGTCGTGATGTCTGGTTGTGATGTCTGGTTGTGATGTCTGGTCGTGATGTCTGGTTGTGATGTCTGGTCGTGATGTCTGGTCTCGATGTCTGGTCATGATGTCTGATCATGATGTCTGATCGTGATGTCTGGTCGTGATGTCTGGTCGTGATGTCTGATCATGATGTCTGGTCATGATGTCTGGTCGTGATGTCTGGTCTCGATGTCTGGTCATGATGTCTGGTCGTGATGTCTGGTCGTGATGTCTGGTTGTGATGTCTGGTCTCGATGTCTGGTCGTGATGTCTGGTCGTGATGTCTGGTTGTGATGTCTGATTGTGATGTCTGGTCGTGATGTCTGGTCGTGATGTCTGGTCGTGATGTCTGGTCGTGATGTGTGGTCCTGATGTCTGGTTGTGATGTCTGGTCGTGATGTCTGGTTGTGATGTCTGATTGTGATGTCTGATCATGATGTCTGGTCATGATGTCTGGTCCTGATGTCTGGTTGTGATGTCTGATCGTGATGTCTGGTTGTGATGTCTGATTGTGATGTCTGATCATGATGTCTGGTCATGATGTCTGGTCCTGATGTCTGGTTGTGATGTCTGATCGTGATGTCTGGTCGTGATGTCTGGTAGTGATGTCTGGTAGTGATGTCTGGTTGTGATGTCTGGTCGTGATGTCTGGTTGTGATGTCTGGTCGTGATGTCTGGTGGTGATGTCTGGTCGTGATGTCTGGTCGTGATGTCTGGTTGTGATGTCTGATTGTGATGTCTGGTCGTGATGTCTGGTCGTGATGTCTGGTCATGATGTCTGATCATGATGTCTGATCGTGATGTCTGGTCGTGATGTCTGGTCGTGATGTCTGGTCGTGATGTCTGGTCGTGATGTCTGGTCATGATGTCTGATCATGATGTCTGATCGTGATGTCTGGTCGTGATGTCTGGTCTCGATGTCTGGTCATGATGTCTGATCATGATGTCTGATCGTGATGTCTGGTCGTGATGTCTGGTCGTGATGTCTGATCATGATGTCTGGTCATGATGTGATGTCTGGTCTCGATGTCTGGTAGTGATGTCTGGTTGTGATGTCTGGTCGTGATGTCTGGTTGTGATGTCTGGTCGTGATGTCTGGTGGTGATGTCTGGTGGTGATGTCTGGTCGTGATGTCTGGTTGTGATGTCTGATTGTGATGTCTGGTCGTGATGTCTGGTCGTGATGTCTGGTCGTGATGTCTGGTTGTGATGTCTGATTGTGATGTCTGGTCGTGATGTCTGGTCGTGATGTCTGGTCGTGATGTCTGGTCGTGATGTCTGGTTGTGATGTCTGATTGTGATGTCTGGTCGTGATGTCTGGTCGTGATGTCTGGTCGTGATGTCTGGTTGTGATGTCTGGTTGTGATGTCTGGTCGTGATGTCTGGTTGTGATGTCTGGTCGTGATGTCTGGTGGTGATGTCTGGTGGTGATGTCTGGTCGTGATGTCTGGTTGTGATGTCTGATTGTGATGTCTGGTCGTGATGTCTGGTCGTGATGTCTGGTCATGATGTCTGATCATGATGTCTGATCGTGATGTCTGGTCGTGATGTCTGGTCGTGATGTCTGGTCGTGATGTCTGGTCGTGATGTCTGGTCATGATGTCTGATCATGATGTCTGATCGTGATGTCTGGTCGTGATGTCTGGTCTCGATGTCTGGTCATGATGTCTGATCATGATGTCTGATCGTGATGTCTGGTCGTGATGTCTGGTCGTGATGTCTGGTTGTGATGTCTGGTCGTGATGTCTGGTGGTGATGTCTGGTGGTGATGTCTGGTCGTGATGTCTGGTTGTGATGTCTGATTGTGATGTCTGGTCGTGATGTCTGGTCGTGATGTCTGGTCGTGATGTCTGGTTGTGATGTCTGATTGTGATGTCTGGTCGTGATGTCTGGTCGTGATGTCTGGTCGTGATGTCTGGTTGTGATGTCTGGTTGTGATGTCTGGTCGTGATGTCTGGTTGTGATGTCTGGTCGTGATGTCTGGTCTCGATGTCTGGTCATGATGTCTGATCATGATGTCTGATCGTGATGTCTGGTCGTGATGTCTGGTCGTGATGTCTGATCATGATGTCTGGTCATGATGTCTGGTCGTGATGTCTGGTCTCGATGTCTGGTCATGATGTCTGGTCGTGATGTCTGGTAGTGATGTCTGGTCGTGATGTCTGGTCGTGATGTCTGGTCATGATGTCTGGTCGTGATGTCTGGTCTCGATGTCTGGTCATGATGTCTGGTCGTGATGTCTGGTCATGATGTCTGGTTGTGATGTCTGGTCGTGATGTCTGGTCGTGATGTCTGGTCTCGATGTCTGGTCATGATGTCTGGTCGTGATGTCTGGTCATGATGTCTGGTTGTGATGTCTGGTCGTGATGTCTGGTAGTGATGTCTGGTCGTGATGTCTGGTCGTGATGTCTGGTCATGATGTCTGGTCGTGATGTCTGGTCTCGATGTCTGGTCATGATGTCTGGTCGTGATGTCTGGTCATGATGTCTGGTCGTGATGTCTGGTCGTGATGTCTGGTAGTGATGTCTGGTCGTGATGTCTGGTCGTGATGTCTGGTCTCGATGTCTGGTCATGATGTCTGGTCGTGATGTCTGGTCATGATGTCTGGTTGTGATGTCTGGTCGTGATGTCTGGTAGTGATGTCTGGTCGTGATGTCTGGTCGTGATGTCTGGTTGTGATGTCTGGTTGTGATGTCTGGTAGTGATGTCTGGTCGTGATGTCTGGTCGTGATGTCTGGTCTCGATGTCTGGTCATGATGTCTGATCATGATGTCTGATCGTGATGTCTGGTCGTGATGTCTGGTCGTGATGTCTGATCATGATGTCTGGTCCTGATGTGTGGTTGTGATGTCTGGTCTCGATGTCTGGTCGTGATGTCTGATCGTGATGTCTGGTTGTGATGTCTGGTCGTGATGTCTGGTCATGATGTCTGGTCGTGATGTCTGGTTGTGATGTCTGGTCTCGATGTCTGGTTGTGATGTCTGGTTGTGATGTCTGGTCGTGATGTCTGGTTGTGATGTCTGGTTGTGATGTCTGGTCGTGATGTCTGGTCATGATGTCTGGTCGTGATGTCTGGTCGTGATGTCTGGTCGTGATGTCTGGTTGTGATGTCTGGTTGTGATGTCTGGTCATGATGTCTGGTCGTGATGTCTGGTCGTGATGTCTGGTCGTGATGTCTGGTTGTGATGTCTGGTCTCGATGTCTGGTCTCGATGTCTGATCATGGCATTGAAGGTAAATAACCACTAAATGCCTACTCAGATACAGTCAAATAGTCCGTTAAAAAACTTTAAAGCGAGTGGAAATGGGGGTATGTCTTGACAAATCAGCATCAGAATCATGAAATTGGTGTTAATTGCTTTGTATGTGATGTAGTGAAATGGTTTAATTAAAAAATATTTTGTATTCTGGCTTAAATATGAAAGTGAAAGTAAGGTTGGGAGTAACGGACAGTGAGTAAATCCGTACATGTGAGAAAATCTGTTCACCGCGTTTGACAAACCAAATTTTTCTTATATGATACATGACCCCCTGCTTTCTTTTCATTTTCTTCAAGCTGGATGCTATTTCTATTGATTAAAAGATTTTGAGAGGGCCCCATGGACAAAAAGTTGACTTTTTGGCTGACCTAGTTCACTTTTCATTGAATTAAAGAAAAACTCTATTTGGTGGTTTGTGACCTGAAACTTTTTAGGCTACTGTAAAATCATGAATTTTTGTGGGGATTAAATTTTGTGGTTCATCTTCTACCACGAAATTTAATCCCATAGAATAATAATTTTGACCCTTATATTACCTGACATGCAAAATCCAAAAGTTAACATCCCATCGAAATGGTCTTTTTAGCTCACCTGTCACATAGTGTGTCACATAGTGACAAGGTGAGCTTTTGTGATCACTCGTCGTCCGTCCGTCAACAATTTGTTTGTGTTCGCTCTAGAGGCAACAGTTTTGATCAAATCATCATGAAACTTGGTCAGAATGTTGTTCTCCATAAAATCCAGGCCAAGTTCGAAACTAGGTCATGTTGGGTCAAAAACTAGATCAAATCTTAGTCAAAGCTTGTGTTCACTCCAGAGGTCGCCATTTTGATAAATTTTTCATGAAACTTGGTCACAATGTTGTTCTCCATAACATCTAGGCCAAGTTCGAAATTGGGACATGTGGGGTCAAAAATTAGGTCACCCGGTCAAATTTTAGAAAAACCTTGTGTTCACTCCAGAGGTCGCCATTTTGATCCAATCATCATGAAACTTCACCAGAATGTTGTTCTCTATGAAATCTAGGACAAGTTCAAAACAGGGTCATGTTGGGTCAAAAACTAGGTCACTGGCTCAAATCTTAGAACAAGAGGGCCATGATAGCCCAATATCGCTCACCTGAGGCTGATTATACATGAAACCCTGCACAGTTTTCACCCAAAGGAATAATTAATTATTTGAACATCTTGGTAGAAAACCACAAGATGATGCTACATACCAATTATCAAAACTCTAGGCAGTGTTGTTTTAGGCCAGAAGATATTAATATGTTTTCCCTACATAAGTCTATGTAAAACGGTGACCCCCCGGGTGGGGCCAATTTTGACCCCAGGGGCATAATTTGAAAAATCTTGGTAGAGGACCACTAGATGATGCTACATACCAAATATCAAAGCTCTATGCAGTGTACTTTTAGACAAGATTTTTATATGTTTTCCCTATATAAGTCTATGTAAAACGGTGACCCCCGGGGCTGGGCCAATTTTGACCCCAGGGGCATAATTTGCACAATCTTGGTAGGGGACCACTAGATGATGCTACATACCAAATATCAAAGCTCTAGGCATTGTAGTTTTAGACAAGAAGATTTTTATATGTTTTCCCTATATAAGTCTAAGTAAAATGGTGACCCCAGGGCGGGCCAATTTTGATCAGAGGGGAATAATTTGAACAATCTTTGTAGAGGACCTCTAGCTGAGTCTGCATACCAAATATGAAAGCCCTGGGCCAAGCGATTTCGGAGGAGAAGATTTTTTAAGGTTTTCCCTATATAACTCAATGTAAAACTAAGGGCCCCGGGGCGGGGCCAATTTTGAACCCAGGGACATAATTTGAACAATCTTTGTAGAGGACCCCAAGGTGATGCTACATACCAAATATGAAAGCTCTAGGCTTTACGGTTTCAGAGAAGAAGATTTTTGAAGCTTACTTTTTGAAAATCTATTTTTAGCCTGTGTGACCTAGTTATGCTACGGACCGGAAATTTTTTAACAACTTTGGTAGAAGTCCACTCAAGGATTCCTGTTAAGTTTTATCAAATTTGGCCAAGCGGTTTAGGAGGAGAAGTCGTTTGAAGAAATTGTTGACGGACGACTGACATCTCGGTATGACAAAACCTCACCATGACCACTTTGTGGTCAGGTGAGCTAAAAAGCTTGTGTTCACTCCAGAGGTCACTATGTTGATCCAATCTTCATGAAACTTGATCAGAATGTTGTTTTTCATGCAATCTAGGCAAAGTTTGAAACTGGGCCATGTGGGGTCCAAAACTAGGTCACTAAGTCAAATTTTAGAAAAAGCTTGTGTTCACTCCAGAGGTCACCGTTTTGATCCAATCTTCATGAAATTTATATGGTCAGAATGTAAGTTGATACCTAGACCAATGTGCAACAGGTGAGCAACCTTGGGCCCTTTGGACCCTCTTGTTTACTAAAACCACGAAATTTCGTCCCATCGAAATTAAAGGATTTTACCGTAGTATACTTGATTCTCATCGACTCGAGCCCTAATTGTTTGGGTCAAATATGCACACATGCGGAGATGGTTCTTATCCAAAACATGTTAAAATCTGCTGGAAGTCTTATTTCTGTCACAACAGCAAAACAAATGTGAATGAAAACAACTTGTTATCGTTCTGTGATCACTTATAGCAACCAACCATGAAAATCCATTTTGGTAAGCATCAATGCCTAAGCTTTTTACCATGGGGTTATGTAATTGACGATTTATTTGTCAACAGGCTCGTTCACATTGATTAAAGTCGGTGAATATTATCTAAGATGAATTAACTTTATTTCACAACTGTGTTTTGTGAAGAGTTTTCAGTCTGTGGGTTAAATAGAGGCTGACCAATCAGAGGGCTCGAGTCGATGAGAAAATTTCAGAATGACGTAGGCTCTTGACTGGTACTTGTTTTATAGCAAATATTTTACAACAAAAACTTTTTAATGGCGAAACTATTTTGATTTCATAAAGTTAAGTAATTCCTTTGTCAGTAAAAATAAAATTGGTTAAAGAATAGACTGTAGGAAGTGTACATGTAAGGCTTTTAGTCCTAAGGGGCTCGACTCCACGAGAAAGCAGTATATACCTTAGATACCCTGGTTTTGAGCGAGTCCAGGGTCCCTCACTTATTTGGGTTTTTTATTGGCTTGGGACACATCAAAGCATGATATTAGGACACAGTATACATTGTATAGTGAAGCTTTTATTTACAAATAGTATTATGCATAAAACAATAGATAACTATGTATACATATTATATAATATAAAGAAATGTGTTATTTTGTAGAAATAAAGAAAAAAATGATAAATGCATCAATTCTACATACACAGATGGACAATATGAAACAAATAGTACAATCTGTACACCTCTAACACACAGGTAACTGTATCATTGATAAAGACAATTTGAAAACGAAAAAAAAAATTTGGTAAATTTATAAAAAAATATATAAAATTTAAAAAAAAATTTTTTTTCGTTTTCAACGATACAGTTACCTGTGCTCAGGCCCCATTTTCACGTAAAACTTGAGTTATGCTCAACTGATATGGCTTTTTTGAAGACATAAATGACAAATTTTTTCTCGGACCTATAAATGGCTCAACTTTATACTAGAAAATATTGTTTCATCTCGGGAGTTGCCAATTGAATAGAGCAATACATGAAAAATCTCATTTATGCAGAAAATTGTGTTTTAAAGGAAAAACCGAAGTCTGCTATCACTAGCTGAAGTTTGGTGTTTAATACAAAAATCACTTACAATTATTTAGCAATCAATTTTTCTAGCACAAGAATATAATTGCAGTTATATAATATATTCAAACAAGATGCCAAAATGTCACAAAATATGCCCGTCTTGGTTGTGCTAGTGAAAAAAAGATTGATTATGAAATTAAAGCTCATATTATGTCAAAACATTTTTGAACAATCATCTTGAAACTTATCTTGGCCTAGATATTACACCCATGAGCATCGTCAGCAAGTTTGAAGACGATGGGATGAAAATTGTTTGAGCTAGAGTACAGACAAGGCCAATTGATTTCACATTTATTTTGGTAAAAGAAGGACCATAACCCAAGAAGGCCCGCACCTATTTGGCCTATAATCGTACTTGGCCTAGATATAACACCTATAAGCATTGTCAGCAAGTTTGAAGATGATCGGATGAAAACTGTTTGAGTTTGAGTATAGACAAGGCCAATTTCACATTTTTGTGGTAAAAGAAGGACCATAACCAAAGAAGGCCTGCACCGATTTGGCCTTTAATCGAACTTGGCCTAGATATTACACCCATAAGTATTGTCAGCAAGTTTGAGGATGATCAGATGAAAACTGTTTGAGCTAGAGTACAGACAAGGCCAATTTCACATTTTTTTGGTAAAAGAAGGACCATAACCCAAGACGGCCTGCACCGATTGGGCTGCACCGATTGGGCCTATAATCGAACTTGGCCTAGATATTACACCCATAGGCATTGTCAGCAAGTTTGAAGATGATCGGATGAAAACTGTTGGAGCTAGAGTACAGACAAGGCCAATTTCACATTTTTTTGGTAAAAGAAGGACCATAACCAAAGAAGGCCTGCACCGATTTGGCCTATAATCGAACTTGGCCTAGATATTACACCCATAAGCATTGTCAGCAAGTTTGAAGACGATCGGATGAAAACTGAATGAGCTAGAGTACAGACAAGGCCAGTTTCACATTTTTGTGGTAAAAGAAGGACCATAACCCAAGAAGGCCTGCACCGATTTGGCCTATAATCGAACTTGGCCTAGATATTACACCCATAATTATTGTCAGCAAGTTTGAAGACGATCAGATGAAAACTGTTTGAGCTAGAGTACAGACAAGGCCAATTTCACATTTTTTTAGTAAAAGAAGGACCATAACCCAAGAAGGCCTGCACCGATTTGGCCTATAATCGAACTTGGCCTAGATATTACACCCATAAGCATTGTCAGCAAGTTTGAAGACGATCGGACAAAAACTGTTTGAGTTAGAGTACAGACAAATATTGGACGCCGCCGCCCGCACGCCCGCCCGCCAAGGGTGTTCACATAATACGTCCCGTTTTTCAACTTTCAAAGGGCGTATAAAAAGCAGTCTTATCTGAGCAATAAACTACTTTGTTTTCATGGAATGGGAGCCATGTATGTACAGAACAGTTTGACAGATAATCATTGATATACTGGGCACGGCTTTGACTACAACAAGAAAATCTCTGGGACTTAATATAATAATTTATAGTCTAAAAAGTTCCCATAAGTTTTGCACATTTTTTTTTCACACAGAGATCAAATTCAACTAAAATTTGTTTGAAACTGATGTATGGAGACTTTTTTACTTTCCCTCGATCTCGAAATATTTTAAATTCACTTAATCTCGAAACTTTTAAACTTCTGGGAACTTCATAACTTCATTTTACTGCCCCTTAATAGTCTGGAAACTTGAACTTTCCCTCAATCCGGGAACTTCTTGTCTACCCCTTATAAATAAACAACAATAACAGATTTTGTGTGGCCTTACATAACGGTAAACAAGGTCGCCTCCCCGTGAGTACAGACGCTCATTTGATATTTGTCTGTGAAAAAGACCAATAACCCTTGTATAAAGACGGAGAAAAGTTATGTGTCTTGCATTACATAGTACAGTCAGTACTTGAGGCCCACATGGAAGATTTGGTACCCAAAATTTGTAGCCTCGTTAAATAGCCTTTACTGACTTACTTACTAACAGTATATTCTACTCTTGTTGGTAGATGAGAGTTGACAGTTTCAACATCTTTCAGATTATTTCATAGAAAAGCAGAAAATTTGACCGCAATATAAAACTTAACAAGACTATTTCAACGGGACAATACTTCATGTTGACTGGAGTAAGGTACAGAGGTTGATAGGGGACAATACTTCATACTGACTGGAGTAAGGTACAGAGGTTGATAGGGGAACTAGTAATGAAAGAAGGAATTTATATAGACATAAACTTAACCAAGTAACGCTTTATTTCGTGTCCAAGTTTCATAAAACTACAACAAAAATTGTGGCGTTTAGTTTCTGCGCAAAGAAATAGAGAACTGATTGATGGCGGACAAAGAATGATAACAAAAGTTCATCCTGTAACAGGTAAGCTAAAACATGTGAACTACCAACACGTGGAGAACGTCCAAGTAACCCAGATATAGCACAGTCTTCATGGATAGTAACAGTTATCATGGATAGTATAAGTTAGTATAGTTAATTCAAAATATCACAACACAAAAATATAAACATTGAAAATATAAACATTATAAGTACAATTATATATTTCATTAAAGACAAAAGTCAAAATATAATATTATTTCTAGTCATAAATACTCAATAAACAGAAAGTATAAACTATAAATGCATATACTGGTACCGTATTTATGATATAATACAACTCAATATGCCACACCCCTCCCACGGAAAAAAATACTACTTTACTAGGTATGCACAGCCCCTCAACAAAAAATAGATGTATCTGGGGCATGTCCTACCCTAGCACGGGGCTAAAGCATGAATGGATTTATGTGACTATGCCCTGCCTACTCCCATTGCATAGAGCTAAAACATAAATATGTCCACAATATGCCCCGCCCCTCAATATGCCCTGCCCCTCAATATACCCGCCCCTCAATATGCCCTGCCTCTCAATATGGCTCGCCCCTCAATATGTCCTGCCCCTCAATATGCCCCGCCCCTCCCCTCAATATGCCCTGCCCCTCCCATACCAAAATGTTCTGTTTATTAGTCGGTGCAAAATTTAGAAGACACAACATGTTTTATATTCATACAGGTTTGAAAATTTGTATAAATTTTCTCCGTTTCACTAGTCTATCAAGTTCAATATGTGTTCAAAGTAAAACATACAATTATATACATGTACTTAAATATTCCTAACATGTGATAGTCAATTACCAATGACAACAACTGTCAATAACCGATGACAACCACTGTCAATTACAAATAAAACAAATTGTTTATTTTTCCACTGGCAACCATAGTGAACAATTACCAGTGTCAAGCTCAGTCAATCAGTCAATGACAATATCAGTTTATATTATACAGGGATGTGGAAATCCAGTGTCCGACTTGCCCAACTTGGGCTTTTTGATCTGCGGGCAAGTCGATTTTTCCATCCGGCTTGCCCATGGGCAAGTGCAAAATGATCCTGAGAAAATAATACAAAGTGTCCTATTATACCCAAACACCAAAGCAAATCCCTAAAATCTGATAGAAAATGATAGAAAATATGGTACAATGTACACAGTAGGCTACTTTCAAGCTTTTCAAGACATATTATTGAAATTTAATTTTTGTTGCTTTATGTGTTTTCCTGGACAATTAGATTTAGTCTTCAGGCAAGTGTATTCTTCAGCTCAACTTTACCATGGGCAAGTGAAAAATTTCAGGATTTCCACACCCCTGAATTATACATGTATTTATCAATTTATATTATACATGTAATTATCAGTTAATATTATACATGTATTTATAATGAAAGTTTCAGGGTTCTTTGTGTCAGATACACATTGCTTTACGTTATATACACGAATCCCACCAACCACAGACACCCGACCTCTATACTGTGCAATCTCAACCGCTCCCTAGTAGGCAGTTTGCCAGAAACAATTGTTTACGCCTAAAATCACAATTTTACGTCAAAATTTCCATTTATTATTTATCAGGATACTGAGCACAAATGGAAATCAAAAACTTGTGTAAAAATTTAAGTTGTTTATAATTCTTCAACAACTGATAATTTGGGAACTAATTAGGTCTTTTGTTGCAGTTCTTAATTAAATCACAATTAGTTTAAATTGCCAATCCATTCACCATGCATTGTAGTCGTAAATTTTGATAAAGAATTAGAATTTTCTGATTAAGATTTGTGTATGTTTTTTAACAGTACTCTGACATGGAAATACGGGCTAACAAATTGAGATTTCAGACATAAGGATTGTTTCCCGCGAGATTAGCACGTGGAGTATTAGGGGTGAGTAATTCAGGCAAGACTATCAGTTGGTCCGATCTGACTCAAAGCCAACACAAGGATATCACGTTTTTCCTTAAAGAATCGAAGCTCTCTGCCCGCTAATCTAGCATTTTCCAGTTCACGTTCAGCGATTTCTAACTCGCGTTCAATTATTGCCGCGCTCTCTTGTTCACGTGCTATCCAATCCAGTGCCATCTGTGATCTCATATCATCATCCAAGGCACGATGTGAATAGTGAGAAAGCACTTCCTGTCGTGAACAATTACGTTCACGCATGGCTTTCAAACTTCCGTTCCAATGTAGAAGTTGAAAGACTGTCATGAGTTCCTGAAACTCTAACATCGTACGACCTTTATTTGATTCCAGCATAAATCTAAATGCCCCGATTCCGGTGTTTGGATTATCTGCCTCGTCTAGATTACCCTGAAATATTGTAAACAGAAACACAGTAAGTTATCTCCCCTTAACTCCCTGAAATATTGTATACAGAAACATATCTTCCCTTAACTACTCTCTAAAATAAGTTATATCATATGAATTTCCTTGTATCCAGGTTAGTATAACCAGTACGTATAACTCTATACGTAACACGGTAGTATAACTTTTTTTTGTGTCAAAAATGACGTCGTGTTTAGCGGAGTCGTTTTTTCAGCTGAAAGGTGCGATTTTTCCATGTAATTAGAGTCCTGTGATATAAAGAATCTAATACTCGTTGTCAATTGATATAAACTTATATTAAACTCATTAAGGAAACATTACAAAGCTCGCCAAAGGATCGCTTAATAAAATTTCCCAAACTCGTTTAATATAAGTCTATATCAATTCGCAACTCGTGATATATCCTCTATTCTCTAAAATAAGTTGACTGTTGGTTCTTTCATTTGAGTTTCTTCTTTCATTGCTGTTCTTTATATATTATAGAGGATCTGAAAAAGTTGTCAATTGATATAAACTTATATTAAACAAGTTCCAGAAATTTTATTAAAGAGGCATTCCCTATAACTAGAATATTTTTCTCTACTATCACATTAAATGAACTAAATGTACAAAGATCTATCAATTATCTTAATTTGTCAGAAGAAAGTGTGTGCATGTATGTCTCTATAATGCCAAAAATATATTTAAATAATCAATAATAATTTATCGCTTCCAGCGATTTATTAAAATGTGGTCAAAGGGAAACAACTCATGACTATTTTGGCTCGTTACGGAAATATGTTTTCATTCTTTTCTCATAAATAGTGGGAGATTTTTGTTGAAAATTTGAGGAGTTTAAGCAATAATGATTATCATTTATTGTATAATATTCCTGAATCAATTTCAACAATCAAAGTCATAGGGAACGCCTCTTTAAGCAAGTATTTCAGGCGACAATGAACTGTGTGTATACCAACGGTTCAGAAAGAAAGCAATAGCAAGTAACTTCACGTCGATAATCAAACGAATATTTGCATATATTCGAATGTTGAATTTCGAATATTCGACTACTGATTTCGGTATTCGGTTCCATCTCTACTGACTACATACCTTAAATGAAGCACAGGCGTCTCTCACTGCTCGCTCGATGAAATCATCCGAGATTTTACGTGATGGGTGTTCATTGAATACAGAATTCATGAGAGCAATTTTAGCGGCACTCCGTCTTGCTTCTGCCTTGGTCGGACAATGCTGTAAATATACCAGTGAGATGTCTAATACATTGAATTTCTTAACAAAAACGGAGTTAAATATGGAAACAATGTGGTTTAAGGCTCTTATTTGGCAAAAATGGTTGACCACAAATGATTTTCCTGATTTGAAATTTGGCCCTGTTATATACATCTTAATTAAATACAATATATTACATAATGTGTTCTTTGTGTTATTTTTACAATTTTGAATTATATATTTTTCCTTTGACATCATAATTGATTGGAATTTATTCGAAATAAGTTTAAACCTTGATATAAATTTTATGCACGTGTGTGAGTTTTCATTTAACACATACTTTTAATGAGTATTTCTTCTTAGTGTCTGTCGACATATGTGTTTAATTATTGACGTGTTATATTGAGTTGTAGTTTTACTTTATTAAATCTAATTGTGTGTTTCATGTAAATACTGGTTATGTCCATATGGTGACAACATAGATTTCTTTTTGTTATTGCTTTATTATCATCATTACCAATTATACTGGTACCAGAAGGCCATATGAAAATAAGATGTACCGTATATTGTTTAAAACTCTGTATATTTTATATGTAACCTTCCTTAAATAAAGATGTTATTATTATTATTATAAAAATCTTATCAAAATGTATGAAAAATTTCATATTGCCCAGTGTTGCCCATCTAAGCCAATTTTAGGAGTATTGATCATTCCGAGAAAAAGGTCAATACTTTGCCAACCCTGCTAATACATGTGCAACAAATTTTCTACAAACATGTCAGTGAATCGACTCTGAAATCAAGATTGTTTTAAAAACATAATTAGTTCACTTATTAGTATTACTTATTGAATGGATGGTAGGGCTTTTTTGCCAAATTGTGAAGACGCCCTAGCCTGTAAGATTTGTGAAATGTAAAGCGCGATTTATCTTAAAATTGTGAAATTCAAGCGTTGTATTGCTTTTGAATTGTGAAAGGGCGAAGGGCGATATATACTGTATTAACTTTGTGAAACTAATATTTTCCTTTAATTCTAAAGAAAATTAATAAAGGCTTGTAATATTTCATCAATGAATGTTTAAGCTACTCTGGTTTTATCAATTTAAAAATTTGAGGCCTGGACAAGTTGTTTCAATTGTGAAAGTGGCACTTCTTAGGTTTGAGAAGCTGGCATTTTTGAATTGTGAAGTGGCCTCTTTCAAATTGTGACGTAGCCTTATTTCGGCCTCTGATTTATAGTGAAAAAAGACCTGGACACCTGAATGTATTGAAATCTTCACATACATATAAATGAGTACTTCAGTCTAAATGTCTCAGCTTTAACATAATCCATTAATCTATTACCCCCCCCCCCCCCCCCCCCTAACTATCAGATGAAGTAATTCTATATCATGTCTACTTTGTCACCGGTGGTAAAACTGCAATCTGAGATCGAATAGAACGAGGATTTTAATGCATTCTATATTGCACTTTTTTTGTGATAAAAAAAAATCAGAAAGAAAATGAAGGCAACAAAAAAATTGCTGAACATTTAGACGGCTTTCAGTGACATTAAATATTCATTCTTATTAAACCCTCAATATTTATGATGCCTTATAATTATGTAATGCAGGTGTAAGAACATTATTAATTATACGAAAGGAAGTTTTAAATAATATTGTAATTTATTTAAGGAAGAGCAGACCAGAATAATCAATTTATAGAAAGAACTTAAACATAAAGGAGAAAGTACAGCAACCTTTAATGGTGTAAAATCATTTAATTTCGATGGGTCCAAATTTTGTGGTTTTGGTAAAAAAGAACATTTCGATGGGACGTTAATTCGTGGATTTTGCATTTCAGATAATGAATACAAGGGTAAAAATTCTTGTCCAATGGGATTAAATTTCGTGGTTGAGTTGAATCACGAAATCCATGAAAATTTAATCCCCCACGAAAATTAATGATTTTACAATATATTGTGATGACAATATCATTCTTAGTGCACTGAATGTACAATCACGGTGGACTATAGGAGTATAGCTTGACCAGATTAAACTGAGACTCGCCAAAGTCTGTAAGGCTAAAAAAGCATGTCCGCCTATACTCGGATGTGTTTGATACTTATGTTTATTCATTATACACCTATATCATCATATAAGGCCAGCTACTATTGTAAGTATTGTCGACTCAAAACCGCCAGAATGTTCCATTTCTGAATAGCTAAATACAGTAAGTATAACCACTACGCTTTATGACCATTAGAGCTTTAATCATATCAGTGTACTTATGTTGGTAGAATTTAATCCTGAGAAACCTGTAATAATCAACCGGTTGTTTACACCGTTGTGACATAGATCTTTCAATCAACTATATATGTTTTAATAACTTCAGAATTTTACGGATTTAAACGATTATGCAAGGAGTCACAGTTTAATCTGGTCAGACAAGGAGTCACAGTTTAATCTGGTCGGACAAGGAGTCACAGTTTAATCTGGTCGACAATACAAGAGTCTCAGTTTAATCTGGTGGGACAATACAAGAGTCTCAGTTTAATCTGGTCGGACAAGGAGTCACAGTTTAATCTGGTCTGACAAGGAGTCACAGTTTAATCTGGTCGGACAATACAAGAGTCACAGTTTAATCTGGTCGGACAAGGAGTCACAGTTTAATCTGGTCGGACAAGGAGTTACAGTTTAATCTGGTCGGACAAGGAGTCACAGTTTAATCTGGTCAGACAAGGAGTCTCAGTTTAATCTGGTCGGACAAAGAGTCTCAGTTTAATCTGGTCAGACAAGGAGTCTCAGTTTAATCTGGTCGGACAAGGAGTTACAGTTTAATCTGGTCCGACAAGGAGTCACAGTTTAATCTGGTCAGACAAAGAGTCTCAGTTTAATCTGGTCGGACAAGGAGTTACAGTTTAATCTTGTCAGACAAGGAGACTCAGTTTAATCTGGTCGGACAAGGAGTTACAGTTTAATCTGGTCCGACAAGGAGTCACAGTTTAATCTGGTCAGACAAAGAGTCTCAGTTTAATCTGGTCGGACAAGGAGTTACAGTTTAATCTTGTCAGACAAGGAGACTCAGTTTAATCTGGTCAGACAAAGAGTCTCAGTTTAATCTGGTCGGACAAGGAGTTACAGTTTAATCTGGTCGGACAAGGAGTTACAGTTTAATCTGGTCCGACAAGGAGTCACAGTTTAATCTGGTCAGACAAGGAGACTCAGTTTAATCTGGTCAGACAAAGAGTCTCAGTTTAATCTGGTCCGACAAGGAGTCTCAGTTTAATCTGGTCCGACAAGGAGTCTCAGTTTAATCTGGTCAGACAAGGAGTCTCAGTTTAATCTGGTCCGACAAGGAGACTCAGTTTAATCTGGTCAGACAAGGAGTTACAGTTTAATCTGGTCAGACAAGGAGTTACAGTTTAATCTGGTCAGACAAAGAGTCTCAGTTTAATCTGGTCCGACAAGGAGTCTCAGTTTAATCTGGTCCGACAAGGAGACTCAGTTTAATCTGGTCGGACAATACAAGAGTCTCAGTTTAATCTGGTCAGACAATACAACAGAGTCACAGTTTAATCTGGTCAGACAATACAACAGAGTCACAGTTTAATCTGGTCAGACAATACAACAGAGTCACAGTTTAATCTGGTCAGACAATACAACAGAGTCACAGTTTAATCTGGTCAGACAATACAACAGAGTCACAGTTTAATCTGGTCAGACAATACAACAGAGTCTCAGCTTAATCTGGTCGGACAATACAACAGAGTCTCAGTTTAATCTGGTCGGACAATACAACAGAGTCACAGTTTAATCTGGTCGGACAAGGAGTCACAGTTTAATCTGGTCCGACAAGGAGTCACAGTTTAATCTGGTCTGACAAGGAGTCACAGTTTAATCTGTTCAGACAAGGAGTCTCAGTTTAATCTGTTCAGACAAGGAGTCTACGTTTTATCTGGTCAGACAAGGAGACTCAGTTTAATCTGGTCAGACAAGGAGTCTCAGTTTAATCTGGTCAGACAAGGAGTCTCAGTTTAATCTGGTCAGACAAGGAGTCTACGTTATATCTGGTCAGACAAGGAGACTCAGTTTAATCTGGTCGGACAATACAACAGAGTCTCAGTTTAATCTGGTCCGACAAGGAGTCTCAGTTTAATCTGGTCGGACAATACAACAGAGTCTTAGTTTAATCTAGTCGACCAATACAACAGAGTCTCAGTTTAATCTGGTCAGACAATACAACAGAGTCACAGTTTAATCTGGTCAGACAATACAACAGAGTCACAGTTTAATCTGGTCAGACAATACAACAGAGTCACAGTTTAATCTGGTCAGACAATACAACAGAGTCACAGTTTAATCTGGTCAGACAATACAACAGAGTCACAGTTTAATCTGGTCAGACAATACAACAGAGTCTTAGTTTAATTTGGTCGGACAAAGAGTCTCAAATTAATCTGGTCGGACAAGGAGTCTCAGTTTAATCTGTTCAGACAAGGAGTCTACGTTTTATCTGGTCAGACAAGGAGTCTCAGTTTAATCTGGTCAGACAAGGAGTCTACGTTTTATCTGGTCAGACAAGGAGTCTCAGTTTAATCTGGTCGGACAAGGAGTCTCAGTTTAATCTGGTCTGACAAGGAGTCACAGTTTAATCTGGTCGGACAAGGAGTCTCAGTTTAATCTGATCGGACAAAGAGTCTTCGTTTAATCTGGTCGGACAAGGAGTCACAGTTTAATCTGGTCGGACAAGGAGTCACAGTTTAATCTGGTCGGACAAGGAGTCACAGTTTAATCTGGTCGGACAAGGAGTCTCAGTTTAATCTGGTCTGACAAGGAGTCACAGTTTAATCTGGTCGGACAAGGAGTCACAGTTTAATCTGATCGGACAAAGAGTCTCAGTTTAATCTGGTCTGACAAGGAGTCTCAGTTTAATCTGGTCTGACAAGGAGTCACAGTTTAATCTGGTCGGACAAGGAGTCACAGTTTAATCTGATCGGACAAAGAGTCTCAGTTTAATCTGGTCGGACAAGGAGTCTCAGTTGAATCTGGTCGGATAATACAACAGAGTCACAGTTTAATTTGGTCGGACAATACAACAGAGTCACAGTTTAATCTGGTCCGACAATACAACAGAGTCACAGTTTAATCTGGTCAGACAATACAACAGAGTCACAGTTTAATCTGGTCAGACAAGGAGTCTCAGTTGAATCTGGTCGGATAATACAACAGAGTCACAGTTTAATTTGGTAGGACAATACAATGGAGTCACAGTTTAATCTGGTCGGACAATACAAGAGTCACAGTTTAATCTGACGGACAATACAACAGAGTCTCAGTTTAATCTGGTCAGACAAAGAGTCACAGTTTAATCTGGTCGGACAAGGAGTCACAGTTTAATCTGACTGACAATACAACAGAGTCTCAGTTTAATCTGATCGGACAAGGAGTCTCAGTTTAATCTGGTCTGACAAGGAGTCACAGTTTAATCTGGTCTGACAAGGAGTCACAGTTTAATCTGGTCCGACAAGGAGTCTCAGTTTAATCTGGTCTGACAAGGAGTCACAGTTTAATCTGGTCAGACAAGGAGTCTCAGTTTAATCTGATCGGACAAAGAGTCTCAGTTGAATCTGGTCAGACAATACAACAGAGTCACAGTTTAATTTGGTCGGACAATACAACAGAGTCACAGTTTAATCTGGTCGGACAATACAATGGAGTCTCAGTTTAATCTGGTCGGACAATACAACAGAGTCACAGTTTAATCTGGTCGGACAAGGAGTCACAGTTTAATCTGGTCGGACAATACAACAGAGTCTCAGTTTAATCTGGTCGGACAATACAACAGAGTCTCAGTTTAATCTGGTTGGACAAGGAGTCTCAGTTTAATCTGGTCGGACAATACAACAGAGTCTCAGTTTAATTTGGTCGGACAAAGAGTCTCAGTTTAATCTGGTCAAACAAGGAGTCACAGTTTAATCTGGTCGGACAAGGAGTCACAGTTTAATCTGGTCGGACAATACAACAGAGTCTCAGTTTAATCTGGTCGGACAATACAACAGAGTCACAGTTTAATCTGGTCAGACAATACAACAGAGTCACAGTTTAATCTGGTCAGACAATACAACAGAGTCACAGTTTAATCTGGTCAGACAATACAACAGAGTCTCAGTTTAATCTGGTCGGACAAGGAGTCACAGTTTAATCTGGTCGGACAATACAACAGAGTCTCAGTTTAATCTGGTCGGACAATACAACAGAGTCTCAGTTTAATCTGGTTGGACAAGGAGTCTCAGTTTAATCTAATCGGACAATACAACAGAGTCTCAGTTTAATCTGGTCAAACAAGGAGTCACAGTTTAATCTGGTCGGACAATACAACAGAGTCTCAGTTTAATCTGGTCGGACAAGGAGTCTCAGTTTAATCTGGTCGGACAAGGAGTCTCAGTTTAATCTGGTCCGACAATACAACAGAGTCTCAGTTTAATCTGGTCGGACAAGGAGTCACAGTTTAATCTGGTCGGACAATACAACAGAGTCTCAGTTTAATCTGGTCGGACAATACAACAAAGTCTCAGTTTAACCTGGTTGGACAAGGAGTCTCAGTTTAATCTGGTCGGACAATACAACAGAGTCTCAGTTTAATCTGGTCAAACAAGGAGTCACAGTTTAATCTGGTCGGACAAGGAGTCACAGTTTAATCTGGTCGGACAATACAACAGAGTCTCAGTTTAATCTGGTCAGACAAAGAGTCACAGTTTAATCTGGTCGGACAAGGAGTCACAGTTTAATCTGACTGACAATACAACAGAGTCTCAGTTTAATCTGATCGGACAAGGAGTCTCAGTTTAATCTGGTCTGACAAGGAGTCACAGTTTAATCTGGTCTGACAAGGAGTCACAGTTTAATCTGGTCCGACAAGGAGTCTCAGTTTAATCTGGTCTGACAAGGAGTCACAGTTTAATCTGGTCAGACAAGGAGTCTCAGTTTAATCTGATCGGACAAAGAGTCTCAGTTGAATCTGGTCAGACAATACAACAGAGTCACAGTTTAATTTGGTCGGACAATACAACAGAGTCACAGTTTAATCTGGTCGGACAATACAATGGAGTCTCAGTTTAATCTGGTCGGACAATACAACAGAGTCACAGTTTAATCTGGTCGGACAAGGAGTCACAGTTTAATCTGGTCGGACAATACAACAGAGTCTCAGTTTAATCTGGTCGGACAATACAACAGAGTCTCAGTTTAATCTGGTTGGACAAGGAGTCTCAGTTTAATCTGGTCGGACAATACAACAGAGTCTCAGTTTAATTTGGTCGGACAAAGAGTCTCAGTTTAATCTGGTCAAACAAGGAGTCACAGTTTAATCTGGTCGGACAAGGAGTCACAGTTTAATCTGGTCGGACAATACAACAGAGTCTCAGTTTAATCTGGTCGGACAATACAACAGAGTCACAGTTTAATCTGGTCAGACAATACAACAGAGTCACAGTTTAATCTGGTCAGACAATACAACAGAGTCACAGTTTAATCTGGTCAGACAATACAACAGAGTCTCAGTTTAATCTGGTCGGACAAGGAGTCACAGTTTAATCTGGTCGGACAATACAACAGAGTCTCAGTTTAATCTGGTCGGACAATACAACAGAGTCTCAGTTTAATCTGGTTGGACAAGGAGTCTCAGTTTAATCTAATCGGACAATACAACAGAGTCTCAGTTTAATCTGGTCAAACAAGGAGTCACAGTTTAATCTGGTCGGACAATACAACAGAGTCTCAGTTTAATCTGGTCGGACAAGGAGTCTCAGTTTAATCTGGTCGGACAAGGAGTCTCAGTTTAATCTGGTCCGACAATACAACAGAGTCTCAGTTTAATCTGGTCGGACAAGGAGTCACAGTTTAATCTGGTCGGACAATACAACAGAGTCTCAGTTTAATCTGGTCGGACAATACAACAAAGTCTCAGTTTAACCTGGTTGGACAAGGAGTCTCAGTTTAATCTGGTCGGACAATACAACAGAGTCTCAGTTAAATCTGGTCAAACAAGGAGTCACAGTTTACTCTGGTCGGACAAGGAGTCACAGTTTAATCTGGTCGGACAATACAACAGAGTCTCAGTTTAATCTGGTCGGACAATACAACAGAGTCACAGTTTAATCTGGTCAGACAATACAACAGAGTCACAGTTTAATCTGGTCAGACAATACAACAGAGTCACAGTTTAATCTGGTCAGACAATACAACAGAGTCTCAGCTTAATCTGGTCAGACAATACAACAGAGTCTCAGTTTAATCTGGTCGGACAATACAACAGAGTCTCAGTTTAATCTGGTCGGACAAGGAGTCACAGTTTAATCTGGTCGGACAAGGAGTCTCAGTTTAATCTTGTCGGACAAGGAGTCTCAGTTTAATCTGGTCGGACAAGGAGTCACAGTTTAATCTGGTCCGACAAGGAGTCTCAGTTTAATCTGGTCGGACAAGGAGTCTCAGTTTAATCTGGTCGGACAAGGAGTCACAGTTTAATCTGGTCGGACAAGGAGTCTCAGTTTAATCTGGTCGGACAAGGAGTCACAGTTTAATCTGGTCAGACAAGGAGTCTCAGTTTAATCTGGTCCGACAAGGAGTCACAGTTTAATCTGGTCCGACAAGGAGTCTCAGTTTAATCTGGTCCGACAAGGAGTCACAGTTTAATCTGGTCGGACAAGGAGTCACAGTTTAATCTGGTCCGACAATACAATGGAGTCTCAGTTTAATCTGGTCAGACAAGGAGTCTCAGTTTAATCTGGTCAGACAAGGAGTCTCAGTTTAATCTGGTCAGACAAGGAGTCTCAGTTTAATCTGGTTGGACAAGGAGTCTCAGTTTAATCTGGTCGGACAAGGAGTCTCAGTTTAATCTGGTCGGACAATACAAGAGTCTCAGTTTAATCTGGTCAGACAAGGATTCACAGTTTAATCTGGTCGGACAAGGAGTCTCAGTTTAATCTGGTCGGACAAGGAGTCTCAGTTTAATCTGGTCAGACAAGGAGACTCAGTTTAATCTGGTCCGACAATACAATGGAGACTCAGTTTAATCTGGTCGGACAAGGAGTCTCAGTTTAATCTGGTCGGACAATACAAGAGTCTCAGTTTAATCTGGTCAGACAAGGATTCACAGTTTAATCTGGTCGGACAATACAACGGAGTCACAGTTTAATCTGGTCAGACAAGGAGTCGCAGTTTAATCTGGTCGGACAATACAAGAGTCTCAGTTTAATCTGGTCAGACAAGGAGTCACAGTTTAATCTGGTCGGACAATACAAGAGTCTCAGTTTAATCTGGTCGGACAATACAAGAGTCACAGTTTAATCTGGTCAGACAAGGAGTCACAGTTTAATCTGGTCAGACAAGGATTCACAGTTTAATCTGGTCGGACAATACAACGGAGTCACAGTTTAATCTGGTCAGACAAGGAGTCACAGTTTAATCTGGTCGGACAAGGAGACTCAGTTTAATCTGGTCGGACAATACAAGAGTCTCAGTTTAATCTGGTCAGACAAGGATTCACAGTTTAATCTGGTCGGACAATACAAGAGTCACAGTTTAATCTGACGGACAATACAACAGAGTCTCAGTTTAATCTGGTCAGACAAGGAGTCACAGTTTAATCTGGTCGGACAAGGAGTCACAGTTTAATCTGGTCGGACAAGGAGTCACAGTTTAATCTGGTCCGACAATACAATGGAGTCTCAGTTTAATCTGGTCAGACAAGGAGTCTCAGTTTAATCTGGTCAGACAAGGAGTCTCAGTTTAATCTGGTCAGACAAGGAGTCTCAGTTTAATCTGGTTGGACAAGGAGTCTCAGTTTAATCTGGTCTGACAAGGAGTCTCAGTTTAATCTGGTCAGACAAGGAGACACAGTTTAATCTGACGGACAATACAACAGAGTCTCAGTTTAATCTGGTCTGACAAGGAGTCACAGTTTAATCTGGTAGGACAATACAATGGAGTCTCAGTTTAATCTGGTCAGACAAGAATTCACAGTTTAATCTGGTCGGACAATACAAGAGTCACAGTTTAATCTGACGGACAATACAACAGAGTCTCAGTTTAATCTGGTCAGACAAGGAGTCACAGTTTAATCTGGTCGGACAAGGAGTCACAGTTTAATCTGACGGACAATACAACAGAGTCTCAGTTTAATCTGATCGGACAAGGAGTCTCAGTTTAATCTGGTCTGACAAGGAGTCACAGTTTAATCTGGTCGGACAAGGAGTCTCAGTTTAATCTGATCGGACAAAGAGTCTCAGTTTAATCTGGTAGGACAAGGAGTCTCAGTTTAATCTGATCGGACAAAGAGTCTCAGTTTAATCTGGTCAGACAAGGAGTCTCAGTTTAATCTGATCAGACAAGGAGTCTCAGTTTAATCTGATCGGACAAAGAGTCTCAGTTTAATCTGGTCGGACAAGGAGTCTCAGTTGAATCTGGTCGGACAATACAACAGAGTCACAGTTTAATTTGGTCGGACAATACAACAGAGTCACAGTTTAATCTGGTCGGACAATACAATGGAGTCTCAGTTTAATCTGGTCGGACAATACAACAGAGTCACAGTTTAATCTGGTCGGACAAGGAGTCACAGTTTAATCTGGTCGGACAATACAACAGAGTCTCAGTTTAATCTGGTCGGACAATACAACAGAGTCTCAGTTTAATCTGGTTGGACAAGGAGTCTCAGTTTAATCTGGTCGGACAATACAGTACAGACGTGTTTTTTCCAATGGACACGCGAACACCGTGACATAAAATAATTTGAAGTGTCCGGTCACCGTGACCTGAACACTCAGAAAAATCTAGTGGCCCCTTAAACGGACACGGTGACCACTTTGATATCTGTGTCCACGGTGTTCCGTGTCCGCCGATAAGCGAGTGTCCGCGGTGATTTTAAGTGTTTTTAAGGGTCCGTACCCGCATCACGGTGACTTGCTGCCAAAAAAAATGTTTTTCTTTACATGTACCTGTACAACACTTGTTTGTTTATATTAATTATTTCCGACACGTATTGAAGTGCAAATTAGAATGTGGTGAAATTGTACTTACATAATAATTACATAAGCCCATTAATTAATTCCTTAAAACAAGAGGGTCCAAAGGGCCCTGGTTCGCTCACCTGTTTGGCCTAGTGACCTAGATTTTGGCCCAAATGACACAGTATCTAACTTGACCTAGATTTTATAGAGATACACATTGTGACCAAGTTTCATAAAGATAGTCAAAATTGTGACCTCTAGTGTGTTCACAAGATTTTTCAATGATTTGGCCTCGTGACCTAGTTTTTGACCCCGGATGACCCAATATCGAACTCGACCTAAATTTTATAATGATGATCATTGTGATCAAGTTTCATAAAGATAAGATCAAAATTGTGACCTCTAGTGTGTTCACAAGCTTTTTCAATGATTTGGCCTCGTGACCTAGTTTTTGACTCAGGATGACCCAATATCGAACTTGACCAAAATTTTATAGTGATGATCAGTGTGATCAAGTTTCATAAAGATTAGGCTCAAATTGTGACATCTAGTGTGTTCACAAGCTTTTTCAATGATTTGGCCTTCAAAGGCATGTGACCTAGTTTTTGACCCCAGATGACCCAATATCGAACTTGACCTAGATTTTATAGAGATGATCATTGTGATCAATTTTCATAAAGATTAGTCTCAAATTGTGACCTCTAGTGTGTTCACAAGCTTTTTCAATGATTTGGCCTTGTGACCTAGTTTTTGACCCCAGATGACCCAATATCGAACTTGACCTAGATTTTATAGAGATGATCATTGTGATCAATTTTCATAAAGATTAGTCACAAATTGTGACCTCTAATGTGTTCACAAGGTTTTTCAATGATTTGGCCTCGTGACCTAGTTTTTGACCCCAGATGACCCAATATCGAACTTGACCTAGATTTTACAGAGATGATCATTGTGATCAAGTTTCATAAAGATTAGGCTCAAATTGTGACCTCTAATGTGTTCACAAGGTTTTCCTTTGATTTGACCTAGTGACCTAGTTTTTGACCCCAGATGACCCAAAATCGAACTTGACCTAGATTTTATGGAGATGATCATTGTGATCAAGTTTCATAATGATCAGGCTAAATTTGTGACCTCTAGTGTGTTCACAAGGTTTTCCTTTGATTTGGCCTAGTGACCTAGTTTTTGACCCTAGATGACCCAATATCGAACTTGACCTAGATTTTATAGAGATGGTCATTGTGATCAATTTTCATAAAGATTAGGCTCAAATTGTGACCTCTAATGTGTTCACAAGGTTTTCCTTTGATTTGACCTAGTGACCTAGTTTTTGACCCAAGATGACCCAATATCGAACTTGGCCTAGATTTTACAGAGATGATCATTGTGATCAAGTTTCATAAAGATTAGGCTCAAATTGTGACCTCTAATGTGTTCACAAGGTTTTCCTTTGATTTGACCTAGTGACCTAGTTTTTGACCCCAGATGACCCAATATCGAACTTGACCTAGATTTTATGGAGATGATCATTGTGATCAAGTTTCATAATGATCAGGCTAAATTTGTGACCTCTAGTGTGTTCACAAGCAATTGTGAACGGACGGACGGACGGACGGACGACGGACGACGGACAAAGAGCGATCACAAAAGCTCACGTTGTCACTTTGTGACAGGTGAGCTAAAAAATCATAGAAAAAATATTGGTGCAGTAGTTTTCTCGTAAGTAACACTAAAAATAACCATGTCAACATTTAGTTGTTTGACACGTACGCATGTCCGATTATACAATGTAGGCGTATAAATCTGGGTAAATTTCCATTGCACCTGTTAACCCATTTCGATCTTTGGGCGTGGCGAGTCTCTTTGACGTCGGCTTGTGGTCTTTTATCGGCAAACATAAAACGTCATCGGCGGCAACTTCAAACGACTAGTCTACTAATGCAAGACGTCGTTTGTGAACGTGATTGTCTGTGCGGTGCAATTGAAGACGTGCTAGGGAGGATATTAAAGAAAAAATGCCGCTCTGTGGAGGTCGGTTGTTTTAGACCACATGGTATTGACGCAAATTATGTTTGTGTGTGCAATTGTGTATATGAGGTATAAGGTACTTGCACACACATAAAAACTGTAAAGACTGTCGTTCAAAGACAGTTGACTGTACATAACCACAATTCTCAATATTGTGATTCAGAATTTCTACGGAGATTTTGGGATCATGTTTTGTTTCTGTATTGGCAAATTTTTCAGCTATAAATCCGTGGCTGGTCCGAAACACATTCACTCACGCATGATGAGCAAGTAAAGCTGTCAAAGCTGAAATTCGCTCTCATATTGCAATTCAAGCTGGAACATCAACATATATAACATATCTTGGCTTTATCAAAAAAAATGTGTAAGGCATGTAGCAAAATGTTTGGTGACAAAACTTCGAGAGAAAACTAGGCTGGGTTACCCCGACTCAACACAGTTATGAAGGTCGTGACTAGGCTGTGTTGGGAAAGCTCTCTCGCTCACGTCTATGATACCATTTGTCAACTCGTCTCTGTACCCCATTTCGAAATGTAGGTCTGTACCCATGATGGCCGCGTTAGTTTTTACTTGGACTTGCAGGCGGTACACCTGTAAGTGTAGTGTGCAGTTGCGTAGGTTGGTGAATGGTTATTTTGTCTACCAGCATTTGCTTCTTGCCTTACCATGAGTCTGATGTATACACTCACATTTGAAATTCTGATGTTACTGATAACCAGAATGAAATAAGATGTTGGATGTATATGTACAACAAATAAATTTACAATGTATAAGCGAAGTAAGAGATAGAGTTTTGTGCAGGTCAATATTTATACATGTGTACATGGGCGTTTTACATTATTTTTTTAATTACGCGACTTCAACCCAAGGGATTGGCTGATTTTCTTAACCAATTAATGCACGTAGATTCTATGTCAGCTTCAGAATAATTACACGTGTAAAAGAGCCACATCAAAAGAAACAAACATTGTCACACATATTTGGATTCAAAAGGTGCTAAATGTCTGTTTGCGCTAAATTAACTAAAATAATGTGAAGGTGCTGAAAATTGTGCAGGTGTGCTGATAATTGCCGATATCGGTCTGCTTTACTCATGACAAATATGTATAATTATATGGATCTTTTTCACAGTTTACTGGACAGTTTGTCACCTTTAATCATCTTAATTACATGTACTGTCGGGCAATATTGCATGTTTACAACGGGTCTTTCAATTTATTTTTGGTCAATGAACAATTATACATTAAACAGTAGCTGCCACTTCCTGAAAATAATAAACAAGCTGTATATTATAATTATGTCATAGTGATTCCGAAATGCAACTTGAACAATGGAATTCCGTCGATCGTTCTATACCTGAAAAAATAAATTTACAAATGTAAATACAGTATTGTACGTAAGAATACACAAGAAAACAATAACAAATACATGTACAGGTATTGAAAAATAAGCCAAAGGCGTACCCTTAAAATCACGGTGAATCACGGTGATTCTAAGGGGCTCTAAGGGTTTTTAAGTGACAATTGAACACGCCGATGGACACCCCAATTTATCCGAGGTCACGGTGACGGGTGACCTGAACACGCGTCGCGATGACCAAAATCGGGTGGACACTTAGATTTGAAATCGCGGTGACGCGTGTCCATTGGAAAAAACACGTTGTCTGTACTGTACAACAGAGTCTCAGTTTAATCTGGTCAAACAAGGAGTCACAGTTTAATCTGGTCGGACAAGGAGTCTCAGTTTAATCTGGTCGGACAATACAACAGAGTCTCAGTTTAATCTGGTCGGACAATACAACAGAGTCTCAGTTTAATCTGGTCAGACAAGGAGTCTCAGTTTAATCTGGTCGGACAATACAACAGAGTCTCAGTTTAATCTGGTCAGACAAGGAGTCTCAGTTTAATCTGGTCGGACAATACAACAGAGTCTCAGTTTAATCTGGTCGGACAAGGAGTCTCAGTTTAATCTGGTCGGACAATACAACAGAGTCTCAGTTTAATCTGGTCAGACAAGGAGTCACAGTTTAATCTGGTCGGACAAACCGACAATACAACAAAGTCTCAGTTTAATCTGGTCGGACAATACAACGGAGTCTTAGTTTAATCTGGTCAGACAAAGAGTCTCAGCTTAATCTGGTCAGACAAAGAGTCTCAGTTTAATTTGGTCGGACAATACAACAGAGTCTCAGTTTAATTTTGTCGGACAAGGAGTCTCAATTTAATCTGGTCAGACAAGGAGACACAGTTTAATCTGGTCAGACAAGGAGTCTCAGTTTAATCTGGTCGGACAATACAACAGAGTCTCAGTTTAATTTGGTCAGACAAGGAGTCTCAATTTAATCTGGTCAGACAAGGAGTCTCAGTTTAATCTGGTCAGACAAGGAGTCTACGTTTAATCTGGTCAGACAAGGAGTCTCAGTTTAATCTGGTCAGACAAGGAGTCTCAGTTTAATCTGGTCCGACAAGGAGTCTCAGTTTAATCTGGTCCGACAAGGAGTCTCAGTTTAATCTGGTCCGACAAGGAGTCTCAGTTTAATCTGGTCCGACAAGGAGTCACAGTTTAATCTGGTCCGACAAGGAGTCACAGTTTAATCTGGTCAGACAAGGAGTCTCAGTTTAATCTGGTCAGACAAGGAGTCACAGTTTAATCTGGTCGGACAAGGAGTCTCAGTTTAATCTGGTCAGACAAGGAGTCACAGTTTAATCTGGTCCGACAAGGAGTCACAGTTTAATCTGGTCGGACAATATAAGAGTCACAGTTTAATCTGGTCAGACAAGGAGTCTCAGTTTAATCTGGTCAGACAAGGAGTCACAGTTTAATCTGGTCGGACAATACAAGAGTCACAGTTTAATCTGGTCAGACAAGGAGTCACAGTTTAATCTGGTCAGACAAGGAGTCTCAGTTTAATCTGGTCAGACAAGGAGTCACAGTTTAATCTGGTCAGACAAGGAGTCACAGTTTAATCTGGTCCGACAGTACAACAGAGTCTCAGTTTAATCTGGTCAGACAAGGAGTCACAGTTTAATCTGGTCGGACAATACAAGAGTCACAGTTTAATCTGGTCAGACAAGGAGTCACAGTTTAATCTGGTCAGACAAGGAGTCACAGTTTAATCTGGTCAGACAAGGAGTCACAGTTTAATCTGGTCAGACAAGGAGTCACAGTTTAATCTGGTCAGACAAGGAGTCACAGTTTAATCTGGTCAGACAAGGAGTCACAGTTTAATCTGGTCAGACAAGGAGTCACAGTTTAATCTGGTCAGACAAGGAGTCACAGTTTAATCTGGTCGGACAAGGAGTCACAGTTTAATCTGGTCAGACAAGGAGTCACAGTTTAATCTGGTCAGACAAGGAGTCACAGTTTAATCTGGTCAGACAAGGAGTCACAGTTTAATCTGGTCGGACAAGGAGTCTCAGTTTAATCTGGTCGGACAGTACATCATTCAATGTCAGACAACTGTTAAAGTTAATAATTAACTATTCACTAAATGAATTCAGATGGATCTATTTCAGCATGATCGAAGACTCTGATCAAAATCATGATACTTCAGAAAACAATCAAACCTGGAATGTTCCGGTATGTAAGGATGTGAATCAGAACGTTAGATGTGTATATTGACACCAAGATAAATTAATAGACATTGATGTATTATTACATCCAATGTTACACACTGTATACATATACGGTAAATGCATTGATTCTTTCCTGTATGTTTACATGTTTATATGATGAATGAGTCTGAATGCCGCAAGTTTAAACAAATGAATCATCTGTCTATACTAATATAGATAGATTTTATTTTCTATTCCATAAGGAAGAAAGCCTATAAGGACTGTAATACAGTCAAATAATTAATTTTCGTGGGGGATTAAATTTCATGGATTTCATGGTTCACCTTCGACCAAAAAATTTAATCTCATCAAACAATAATTTTGACCACCATGGTATTTATTACGGTAAATACCTGAAATGCAAAATCCACAAATGAACGTTCCACTGAAATGTTCTTTCGTACCAAAACCACGAAATTTTGTCCCATCAAAATTGAATTATTTTACAGTATAACAAGACTTATTGCTTGTGTCTATCATTTTACCCATGAGTTCCACATGACTTCCGATTTCTTAAAAAGGCCCTTACTTTTTGGTCACTGGTCTGACACTAGTGACAGTAAAGAAGTGTTCAGAAAATTAACGAAAACCCAATTTCCTAAACAAATTTGGCTTGATGACTCAACAACCGCAATAACTTATTAACTAACCACAAATTTCACAGGAAGTTCACTAAAATACTGTAAAATCATTTATTTTTGTGGGAGATTAAATTTTGAGTATTTCATGTTTGACTTTTACCAAGAAATCAAATCCCAACAAACAAACATTTTGACCCTTGTATTTATTACCTGAAATGTAAAATCTACAACTTTAAGTCCGATGAAAATGGTCTTTTTACCAAGACCACAAAATTTTGTCCCATCGAAATTAAATGATTTTACAGGAAAATACTGCATATTTTTCGAAGGTCAAATTTTTCGAAAGTTTGTTATTAAGTGTTCTGCATTAATGTAAATGTTTGGGATTTCTAAAATCTGTGAGAACTAACTAATTTCTGCATTTTGGTACACAAGAATGAATTACGGTACTATAAACTTATCAAATACATAAAAAGCACAAAATAGGAATCGCTCATAAAAAAAATCTGATTTATCAAAAAAAAAATGAGTAAAATTACATGTAGGTTAATGCAAATTTACAATATAAAACCTCAACTATGGCCACGGGTCCCTTTGACTTAGGAGTAGGCCTGGGGTTGTAACTCTTGAAATTTTTAAATTGCCACATTTAATTTTAACCCTAAATATTTAGGTTTAAAGGATCATTAAAGCATGGGTATTTTCTCTGTAAAATTATGTAAACAGTATCAAATTGACCCTTCCGATTCAGAAGCTAGTGTGACCATCCTAAAAACATTGTGTGTTATCAATGCAAAGCTGCACTCAGGTCTGTGCAAACCTTGTATTTATGTAATAATGGCCACTTATTAGGGGAGAGAAAAACTGTTATCGTCTACCGGTACATCTAAAAAGTTTAACTGACCAATTACAATGGACAGGAGGTAACCTGTGTTGTTGAAGCGAACATCATAGGTTTAATATTTACAATAGGTTCATACAACTGTTATAATGCTGTAAAATCATCAATTTTCTTGGGGGATTAAATTTCTCGTGGATTTCATGGTTCATATTTAACCACGAAATTCAATCCCGGCATTAAATCTAGCTTCGTATACAAACAAATTATGTCCAAAAACAACACTGCAGGGTCGAATTGCTGCTTGTTTTCAGTGTAAATTGAAAGAGTATTATATATATAAAGTAATTGAACACAAGAGTGAACAAAAATGTTCAACGAAAATGCATTTTTGTTCCATTGCCTATTGTACAGAAAGGCTAGAGTTATCACCGGCGGACTATATATAGATTTTACCATCAATAAATAGAAAGTTATCTGAAATTTAGTATAAAGAAGAAATTACGCCAAGTATGGAACAATATTGACAGTAAGTATTATCACCAAATAATTTGTCTTATCCTATTACAAACAAATTCTTCTGATATTTGTGAAATAAAGTAACATTCCAAAGTTAAAACAAACATCGCAGCCAGGTATTTATATCCTTTAAGGCCAAATCAAATAATTACATGTGGTTTCTCATAACCTCATCAACATTGTTCATTGAAATGTCTAAAGTCAATTTTCAGCAGAGTTAGGCGTACTACATATTACATCATTTACATCAGTTCTTACCCTCAATTATTCAATTGACACATGTCGCTGGCTAAGAATGAGAAAGTCGTAACTACAAAATCGATATAATGAGAAAACAAGAGAAAACTCTCTGTAATTTACTCTTTACCTATGGGAAAACAAGTTTTTAAAACTTCATTTTGGTCAACATGACAATTTCAGATTTTCATGAAAATAGGCTCATAAGAAGCGCCTTGTGAAGCAGATTTCAAATGTATGAGTCTTATAAGGTCGTAAGTAGTAGTTACGACCTTCTCATTCTAAGCCATTGATGTATTGGTAATGGAGAAGACTGTTTCACACAATATCGAAGGCATATTGGCATTTAACCCTCTTACATGTAGGTAGTTCATACACCAGGGAAAAAGTCAAGCATTTTACAAGCTCTGTTAAAATAACTAGCTGGTTGGACCCCCAGCTAAATATACACTTGTTTCTACTGGTATTTGACTGAATCCTTCCTGACTCCCCACCCCCTGAGTAAAATTGTTATAATTGGGCATGTGAAACACACATGTATGTATAATGTTTTGTCTGGCCTAAGATAAAAGAATTTATCTGTGCAGGATTAACCAATTTATTTAAAAATTTGAATTATTCAAAAGCTGCTTAATTTATACAATGACAGAATGAACTTCTATAGATATAGCAAGCACATCTTTTTTATACAAAACACGGAAATAAGAAGTTTAGTTTATTATGGGAGGACAAATAATTCTTTTTCTGAATTTCATGTTTTACTTGCGTTTATATAAATGTTCAGTGTTTGGACATTGTGAAGAACTACATCGTGTTCTGTAGTGATCACAGTCCAATCACCGTCCATATTACATTGAATCCATCACATAGTTCTCATAGCAGTGCAACTTCAGTGTAGTTATCATTTATAATTACCTCCCTTTATGGCTAATTATGCACAAAATTCAAAGTCCACAGTTAGTGCGTCATTCATTGCAGAGTGAGCATATAAGGCTCGCTTGAAGCATCCATTTTTAGGGATGTGGATGGCTTGTACTATGTCCGACTCTTGCGTGTGTGGCTAGGCGCTGCCGCCGTAGCTGTGTGGCTATGGTTTGTGCCCTACTATTTATTTATTTGTTATTAACACACACGACAAGCACAGGTAACTGTAAAATTAATAACCAAAAAAAAAATATTTCTCTCAAAAAAAAAATATTGACAAAAACATTTTTTGTTTTTAGTCTATATATATATCAATGATGCAGTTATAGCTTGACCACATTAAATTGAGACTCTTGGCATAATTTGTTAAAATCCGGAAAAATCCGAAGTTATCGAAAATTTACCTTAAATTAGAGCCGATGATAACGGTACATAGAAAATAAACATACAAATCGAACACAGCCGAGTATAGGCAGACTTGCTAACAGACCTTGATGAGTGTCAGTTAAATCTTGTCAAGCTGTATCTGTAGCAATTAGTGGATGCAATGCTGATTTCTTAGGGCATCAAGAAAGGAAACTTACCTGAAAACTTCCAAAACAACTTCCTCCTGGTAATGATACGAAGCAGACATAAGGTGGAGCATTTGATGGTTGTGACTCGTACACAACTAGGGCCCCATTCTTCAAGTCAGCACCTCGATCTTGTTTCATCTGCCAGAACTCCTGCAGGGCCTCAACAACATTTACTGAAAACATACACAATACCGTAAATCCTTGTGTATTAGTCGTGCTCGTGTATTGTTACAATGCCAAGAGGAAATGTGGCCCTTGATTAATTTACACGATACTGTAGTGGCTAGTGCCCCCAGGATAATGTGAAAGGTGGGAAAATTTGGTATAGCCCACATAGGTGGTTTAACCAAATATGCATGATTTATCAGTGTTATTTTAGTAAAGAATTGACCATTATGTGTTTAGTCTTTAGAAACCTATCTTTCAACAGTATGCAACTCAGGTTGTAGAAAATGTTTGTAAATATCCCATTCTCCTGGGCACAATAGATCATCACATAAATTTTATAATTATCCTAATTTTTATTTCTCAGCCAACCCCAGTGTTTTTTTTTGCTGTAAATCAGGTATTATTCGCGGTGGTTTAATTTTCGCTAATTTTCGCGATTGACCCCAATCGCGAATTCATTATTTCGCGTAAATAACATTTCACAACATAAGATGTATCCGAAAGAAATTTCAAACGTTTAATTTAATCGCATGTAATTAATTATGTGGACGAAGCTATTGTGTTGGCATAGTATACTATATAGCCATTTTGCATGCATTGGTTTTAGATTCTACAATTTCATGTCAACATTCAATTTCGTCCAGTGGTTGTAGTTTGTAAAATTATGTTTTTAATTGTTTGATATACGGGATACTTCCCAACAAACCTGAAATTGTTAAACAGCTTGTTTACGGAGTATTTAACAATACACCCTATTGACAAACACACGTACCTGTGAAAACACGATTAACTGATACAAGGTGTGATGCATTTATCAAACTACACTGACCACTGTATAAAACGTGTGATATATTTGTTAATTATCGGTATAAAAGTAGAATTAAGCACCACTGTTGCATGTAAAACGGTTTTTAAGATTTTTATACATTCGCCAATTTAAGATTTTGGGACCCTCGATCGCGAATTCATCAATTCGCGAAATAAGTTCGAAACTGAAAATCGCGAAATAAAGCTCACGCAAATATAAAGTGATTTACAGTAATATTAAAAATATATGGAGATATTAGGTCCCTTTCACCTCTCTGTAGAGTGTGTATTTTTCCTCTGAAATTACTTAAATGTCCCCTTTGAATCTTGCTCAATATTTTTCCACATAAATAGAGTAAATTGATTTGAACAAGAGGGCCCAAAGGGCCCTGGGTCGCTCACCTGTTTGGCCTAGTGACCTAGATTTTGGCCCAAATGACACAGTATCTAACTTGACCTAGATTTTATAGAGATAAACATTGTGACCAAGTTTCATAAAGATAGAGTCCAAATTGTGACCTCTAGTGTGTTCACAAGATTTTTCAATGATTTGGCCTCGTGACCTAGTTTTTGACCCCAGATGACCCAATATCGAACTTGACCTAAATTTTATAATGATGATCATTGTGATCAAGTTTCATAAAGATAAGGTCAAAATTGTGACCTCTAGTGTGTTCACAAGCTTTTTCAATGATTTGGCCTCGTGACCTAGTTTTTGACTCCGGATGACCCAATATCGAACTTGACCAAAATTTTATAGTGATGATCAGTGGGATCAAGTTTCATAAAAATTAGGCTCAAATTGTGACCTCTAGTGTGTTCACAAGCTTTTTCAATGATTAGGCTTTAAAGGCTTGTGACCTAGTTTTTGACCCCAGATGACCCAATATCGAACTTGACGTAGATTTTATAGAGATGATCATTGTGATCAATTTTCATAAAGATTAGTCTCAAATTGTGACCTCTAGTGTGTTCACAAGCTTTTTCAATGATTTGGCCTTGTGACCTAGTTTTTGACCCCAGATGACCCAATATCGAACTTGACCTAGATTTTATAGAGATGGTCATTGTGGGGACAATTTTCATAAAGATAAGTCACAAATTGTGACCTCTAATGTGTTCACAAGGTTTTTCAATGATTTGGCCTAGTGACCTAGTTTTTGACCCCAGATGACCCAATATCGAACTTGACCTAGATTTTACAGAGATGATCATTGTGATCAAGTTTCATAAAGATTAGGCTCAAATTGTGACCTCTAATGTGTTCACAAGGTTTTCCTTTGATTTGGCCTAGTGACCTAGTTTTTGACCCCAGATGACCCAATATCGAACTTGACCTATATTTTACAGAGATGATCATTGTGATCAAGTTTCATAAAGATTAGGCTCAAATTGTGACCTCTAATGTGTTCACAAGGTTTTCCTTTGATTTGAGCTAGTGACCTAGTTTTTGACCCCAGATGACCCAATATCGAACTTGACCTAGATTTTATGGAGATGATCATTGTGATCAAGTTTCATAAAGATTAGGCTCAAATTGTGACCTCTAATGTGTTCACAAAGTTTTCCTTTGATTTGGCCTAGTGACCTAGTTTTTGACCCCAGATGACCCAATATCGAACTTGACCTAGATTTTACAGAGATGATCATTGTGATCAAGTTTCATAAAGATTAGGCTCAAATTGTGACCTCTAATGTGTTCACAAGGTTTTCCTTTGATTTGACCTAGTGACCTAGTTTTTGACCCCAGATGACCCAATATCGAACTTGACCTAGATTATATGGAGATGATCATTGTGATCAAGTTTCATAAAGATTAGGCTCAAATTGTGACCTCTAATGTGTTCACAAGGTTTTCCTTTGATTTGAGCTAGTGACCTAGTTTTTGACCCCAGATGACCCAATATCGAACTTGACCTAGATTATATGGAGATGATCATTGTGATCAAGTTCCATAAAGATTGGGCTCAAATTGTGACCTCTAATGTGTCCACAAGGTTTTCCTTTGATTTGGCCTTGTGACCTAGTTTTTGACCCTAGATGACCCAATATCGAACTTGACCTAGATTTTACAGAGATGATCATTGTGATCAAGTTTCATAAAGATTAGGCTCAAATTGTGACCTCTAATGTGTTCACAAGGTTTTCCTTTGATTTGACCTAGTGACCTAGTTTTTGACCCCAGATGACCCAATATCGAACTTGACCTAGATTTTACAGAGACAAACATTGTGATCAAGTTTCATAAAGGTTAAGTGAAAACTGTGACATCTAGAGTGCTTACAAGGTTTCTCTTTGATATGACCTGGTGACCTAGTTTTCGACCGCAGATGACCCAGTTGCGAACTTGACCTAGATTTTATAGAGACAAACACTGTGATCAAGTTTCATTAAGATTTGATGAAAACTGTGACCTCTACAGTGCTTACAAGTCAAAATGTTGACGACGTACGACGGATGACGGACATTGGGCGATCACAATAGCTCACCTTGAGCACTTCGTGCTCAGGTGAGCTAAAAATGGATGCAGAATGGATTGGACTTAGTTTGTTTGATCTCACATGCTTAAAATACCACAAATAATCAATTAAACCAAACATGTAAGGGGACTATAGCAATAATTTAAATTCCCCCTTTTAGCTTTTCCACGTGCTTATATTCCCACTCCTATGGGACCGGACCCCTTTCCCCAAAAAGTGAAAAGAAACGCTGAACCCAGACACATGATCTAAAATATTTTAAATTTACTCAAGCAAACAAAACTGCATTATAATGACTATTGAAATTAGAACACAAAATTTACTTTGAAAATTTGAGTACAAGATAGTAAATGACAAAAAGACCGTGTAATTTAAGCAACAAGATGGCGATATCAGGTTACAAACAGATCAACAGAACAGAACATTATATGACAATACTATTACTATACAGACGACACATGATGGAAGGATGTCTGTTACAGACGACACATGATAGAAGGATGCCTGCTACAGACGACACATGATAGAAGGATGTCTGCTACAGACGATACATGATAGAAGAATGTCTGCTACAGACGACACATGATAGAAGGATGCCTGCTACAGACGACACATGATGGAAGGATGCCCGCTACAGACGACACATGATAGAAGGATGTCCGCTACAGACGACACATGATAGAAGGATGTCCGCTACAGACGACACATGATAGAAGAATGTCCACTACAGACGACACATGATAGAAGGATGTCCGCTACAGACGACACATGATAGAAGAATGTCCGCTACAGACGACACATGATAGAAGGATGCCCGCTACAGACGACACATGATAGAAGAATGTCCGCTACAGACGACACATGATAGAAGAAGGTCCGCTACAGACGACACATGATAGAAGAATGTCCGCTACAGACGACACATGATAGAAGAAGGTCCGCTACAGACGACACATGATAGAAGAATGTCCGCTACAGACGACACATGATAGAAGAATGTCCGCTACAGACGACACATGATAGAAGAATGTCCGCTACAGACGACACATGATAGAAGGATGCCCGCTACAGACGACACATGATAGAAGGATGTCCGCTACAGACGACACATGATAGAAGGATGTCCGCTACAGACGACACATGATAGAAGGATGTCCGCTACAGACGACACATGATAGAAGGATGTCCGCTACAGACGACACAATCATGATAGAAGGATGTCCGCTACAGACGACACATGATAGAAGGATGTCCGCTACAGACGACACATGATAGAAGGATGTCCGCTACAGACGACACATGATAGAAGGATGTCCGCTACAGACGACACATGATAGAAGGATGCCCGCTACAGACGACACATGATGGAGGGATGCCTGCTACAGACGACACATGATAGAAGAATGTCCGCTACAGACAACACATGATAGAAGGATGCCCGCTACAGACGACACATGATAGAAGGATGCCCGCTACAGACGACACATGATAGAAGGATGCCCGCTACAGACGACACATGATGGAAGGATGTCTGCTACAGACGACACATGATAGAAGGATGCCTGCTACAGACGACACATGATAGAAGGATGCCCGCTACAGACGACACATGATGGAAGGATGCCTGCTACAGACGACACATGATGGTAGGATGTCTGCTACAGACGACACATGATGGAAGGATGCCTGCTACAGACGACACATGATAGAAGGATGCCCGCTACAGACGACACATGATAGAAGGATGCCTGCTACAGACGACACATGATAGAAGGATGTCTGCTACAGACGACACATGATAGAAGGATGCCCGCTACAGACGACACATGATGGAAGGATGCCTGCTACAGACGACACATGATAGAAGGATGCCCGATACAGACGACACATGATGGAAGGATGCCTGCTACAGACGACACATGATAGAAGAATGCCTGCTACAGACGACACATGATAGAAGAATGCCTGCTACAGATGACACATGATAGAAGAATGTCAGCTACAGACGACACATGATAGAAGAATGCCTGCTACAGATGACACATGATAGAAGAATGTCAGCTACAATGTTTGTAGTGAAATGTTTATCATCATGATTACCTCTTTCTTTTTCATTAATGAAGTTATCGTCGTCTAGAATAGAGAATCTAACCTGATCCTTAACAGTGTAAAGTGTTTATTATAATTTCAGTCTTCGAATTTGGCCACTAGCCCGAAGCCCGAGGCTAGAAAAACTGTGTCAGGCTAGTAGTTTTCTCTAGGTGACTAGTCTGAAAGGCTAGTGAAAAAATTGAAACAATTTTTTGGAAATATAGGCCTGCTATCTGTTTAATCTTCTTTTGTGTTATATACTTTTGTGTATGTTTTCTAGAAATGTAATAAGCAATATTAAACAATATCACACAGACATAAAAACAATTGAAATATTCACTTATAATAATTTAATGTTCGGACTAATAAATTTCTTCTCGGAATTTTCAAGAGTCATCAAAATATTGCGAGAAAATTTGTATTAATTAAGTTGTTCAGTAAATGTGACTCTTCAGCTTAATTTTTCAAGAGTCAAAATAGAGACACTTTTTTCAAATTCAAGAGTGAAATGAAAGCCCTGCCGTGTAGATGCCGTAAAAACTTTTTAAAAGTATCCCCTTATTTCTCTTCAGTGAAGATCTTTAAATTATCATCCATTATTACCCCACCCCCTTTATGGTCATTTATGCACAAAATTTAATAAAAAAAGTTACCAATTTTCTAGGGCTCTTTTCAGCTGTTAGGCCTCTCAAGCACCCTTTGACATTTCAACTTGCCCTGGTCATTGGGCTACATATGGAAACCTACACTCGTGTCTCCCTGGGGAGACTATTTCTTTCCTGTGGTGTGGCAGCCAACATCGATCTGCGGCGCCCAGGAATAGACACTGCCCTCACAGGTACCATTTTACACCATGGTGGTGGGTGGAACTGTGGGTCTTGCTCAGAGAAATTAACCAGTGGTTCAGAGGAGGATCGAACCCGGGACCTTTCAATCCCTAAGCGCGCGTCCTACCTCTAAGTCACCGCTCCCCACAAATGTCTACATTGTTTCATCCAATGTGGGCCGAGTATTGCTTGCTAAGGCAACGCTGCCAGTTCTGTGTGACTATTGAAATGAATTATCTGAAGTTCTGAACAAATTTTACAACAGTACTTTACGGTCTTTACCATAATTTAACAGCTACCACTGGTTCACAATTATGTGACATTGTATCGTATAGATCTATATTTGTAACACAAGTTTCAAAAGTAGGTTCAGGGCCGTGGAAATCCTGAATTTTTTCACTTGCCCATGGGAAAGTGGAGCTGAAGAATACACTTGCCCGAAAACTAAATCTACTTGCCCAGGAAAACACATAAAGCAACAAAAATTAAATTTCAATATTTTATTTTGAAAAGTTTGAAAGTAGCCTACTGACTACTGTGTACCTGATTTTAAATAATTTTCTATCAGATTTTAGGGATTTGCTTTGGTGTTTTGGTAAAATAGGACACTAATACTATTTTCTCATGATCATTTTGCACTTGCCCATGGACAAGCTGGATGAAAAAATCCACTTGCCAGCAGATCAAAAAGCCCAAGTCGGACACAGAAATTCCACATCCCTGCAGGTTATATCATGAAGATGCTCAAGGTGTATAAGAAACAAAAATCCAAATGACTAATATAAACTTTGTACTCAAATTTGCTTGTGGAAATTGATTTACAAATGTACATTTCTTTCAAAGTTAAATGATAACGGTTGTAAACATACTTAAAGCTATGTTCACCTAGGTTTAACTGAGTTCACATTATCCCCCCCGCTATTTCTTTCTAATGAGAAAGTTCCCTCATTTATTATAAATTTATTACTTATTGAATCAACAGTATTCAACTCAAGAATATTCATGTTATATCATTGATTGTTTATGATTCTCAGGGTTTCCTCTGGGTAATTTTTAGCTTGCGCCAACAAAATCGCCAATCAGAAAAAGTTGGAGCCACGTTTTTTATTGGCGCCAGTAAAATTCGCCAACTGAATATTTTTAGAGCCAGATTTTATTTTCTTGCGCAATTGGCGCCATTGGCGACCGTCAGCGGGAACCCTGATTCTGTACAAGTATTATATCACATGATTTTCCTTGTATCCAGGTTAGTATAGCCAGTAAGTATGAAGTTATATGTACCACGTGTAGTATAAACTATTGGATTTTCCAATAATTCAATGCATATTTTGCGTTTTTAGTGTCATATGATATAAAAAATCGATCACTCGTTGTCATTTCATTTTGATATATTTATAATAAAAACTCGCCAGAGGCTCGCTTAATAAAATTTCCAAAACTCGTTTAATATAAATTTATATAAATTGACAACTAGTGATAGATCCTCTATATAACTCCTAAGTTCTATACTTAAACACTGAGAATCTTTTGTCACAATTTTGTACAAATTTGTATTTTGTTGTTAGAAGATCACTTCTTTATTGGTTTCAAGCTTGTACTTTGTAATTATTTCAGTGACAATGATAATGAAAACAATTAGCATATTTCTACCACATTACTCCACTCAAGTAATTAAATACCTAGTCAAGTGACTACCAATATCAGTGCTTTCAAAAGTGAAGAGTCAAATTACATTCATCATGACAAAGAATGAGCCAATGCAAGGCAAAGACTTGATCTACAGACAGTTTTTGGTGCCGCCCAATATATAAAAAAAATTGTAATATAAGGCTCCGCCCCCCCCCCCCCCCCCAACAAAAATGTCTTAATCCCCATCACTAGATCAGTAATCAATATTATATTGGTAAAAAAGCCACTAAAGCAAATTTTCTCCAACATTTTCTGCTATTTTTTCTCAGGCAACTTGTCACACTATCAAATAAAAGACACTGACATCCCCATCTAGACCCAAACACATGTTTCTGATCTATTTATGCCCTACAGCAATCCTAAACAGACATCATTTTTGTAGTTAAATTAATCAGGGTTTCCTCTAGCTGCCTATACTTTTGACTATTTTTGTAGCTTATACAGTTATAGTCAAACTATCCTTGATTTTAGAGAAAATGACCCCATATTATATATTAATGATATTAAGTCAAAATAATTAATGGGTTTTTGGAAAATTAAAGCTAAAGGGTCAAAACCCCTACTCCTGAGTCAATTGAAAGCATGCCCCCAATCCGGATTAATTCCCTGCCTCCAGGGCTATACAGACGCCGAGACGGCAACCCCCCAGATAATGACATTAATTATATACATTTCCCTACTAATAGTACTATTTTGGCACATAACAAAAGCCCTGGCCACACTCACGTACAGCAGTGTTGGGATATTATAACCGAGGACTGCCCCTCCCTTCAGGGACTTCACTAAGGTTTCGTATAAATGAGTCATAACTCACCTCTTCCATATCCTTGTGTATGTTTGGCAAAACTGTTTACAACAGCATCGACCGCCTCCTTCAGTACTGTTTTAGCTTTATTATCGGTCAGCTGACTCGGATCCTGGTTCCTCATAGACATAGCAGCAGCTGCCATCGCCTGTGCAGACCGGGAACCAATAGATGTAGGATCAGCCATGTTAGTTCTAGGTGAATGTTCGGACAGGACGCCACGACGGGCAGCGGGAACCGGTTTTTGACGATGATAATCCTGAGCTGCCATCATAACTTTCACATATTGAAGATTCTAGATGCACACAGCACACAACGGTTAATAAACTCACTAAACCACAATAAGAAAAGCAAGTACAAATGATAAACAATGGAACAAAAGATTCAGAAAGAATGTCCAGCCTTAAAGTTCCTTAAATGTAATCATGCATAACGTTATCAAAGATAAATAAACCAACTTTCTATTCTGAATTATTGGAATTTCACGTCATCTGAACGGCATTTTAACATTTGTATCAATGTAATAAATTCCCTGCAATGTACTGGATCACACAGAATGCGATAATTTTACACAAAACCTACGCGTTTGATGATATAAACATTCCTAATATCGACACAAAATCGACAAGATACACACTGTCAACAAATTCTCTGACCTTTAACCCCGCATGATGTTTCCGGTTAAAGTGTTGAGTGAATCCAGGTCCATTATGCGAATATTTTGTGAAGTAAGGCTTTATGGAAACAATTAATGGATAATTCATAGGGTTCTTCCATCAAAATTGGAAAATATTGAATTTATAAAATCACTAATTGCTTCACACCGGAAACGGAAATTACGGTATCTCATCGTACTTAATGTATTCGACCCATGTACGATTCGTACCAAAAAGATCGTTAATCCGACATCATTTATGCGTGTTGACAAAATAAATCTGGTGTGTACCAAGCACTCTTACATATTATCCTTCCTGTTCGAGCCCTGGTCATAAATGCTAAAACATATAATAAAAAAAAAGGTCCTTATACTGATTATCATAAAAAGTGCGAAAGGGGTTTGATTTTGATAATTTCTGCAATTTGAATCTCGAATATTTCAAGGAGTTACATTTATATACCTCCATGAATATTAAAATTTTAGACTTTGATTGTATTTATGCACTCAAGAGTAAATAACTTTTGGTTTGAGCTATTTGTTATGTGTCGAATATTTCTCCATTCTTTGTAAAACTGGAAAACACTATCATTATCAATTAAATGGATTGTTGATTTTAAATTTTGAAAAACGTGTACCTAAAACTATTTTTCAGTTCACGGTGAAGTATATATATACACGGTGAATTTTTCAATACAACCAGGACCTTCTGTATTAATTGTATATAGGGTCACTGGTTAAGGTCATGCAGACCCCCCTCCCCCGTCGTATCGGGTTACTCCCAATCCGGGTACAATTAAGGTTCACCAATCTCTCGGGGTACAAGGTTCACCAATCTCTGTACACAGTACCAAACAATCGGGATACAATGTTCACCAATCTCTGTACACAGTACCGAACAATCGGGGTACAATGTTCACCAATCTCTGTACACAGTACCAAACAATCGGGGTACAATGTTCACCAATCTCTGTACACAGTACCAAACAATCGGGGTACAATGTTCACCAATCTCTGTACACAGTACCGAACAATCGAGGTACAAGGTTCACCAATCTCTGTACACAGTACCAAACAATCGAGGTACAAGGTTCACCAATCTCTGTACACAGTACCAAACAATCGGGGTACAAGGTTCACCAATCTCTGTACACAGTACCAAACAATCGGGATACAAGGTTCACCAATATCTGTACACAGTACCAAACAATCGGGGTACAAGGTTCACCAATCTCTGTACACAGTACCGAACAATCGGGATACAAGGTTCACCAATATCTGTACACAGTACCAAACAATCGGGGTACAAGGTTCACCAATCTCTGTACACAGTACCAAACAATCGGGATACAATGTTCACCAATCTCTGTACACAGTACCAAACAATCGGGGTACAAGGTTCACCAATCTCTGTACACAGTATCGAACAATCGGGATACAAGGTTCACCAATCTCTGTACACAGTACCGAACAATCGGGATACAATGTTCACCAATCTCTGTACACAGTACCGAACAATCGGGGTACAAGGTTCACCAATCTCTGTACACAGTACCAAACAATCGGGATACAATGTTCACCAATCTCTGTACATAGTACCGAACAATCACATTCATTATAACCCTAACACAAAGGCCAATGTTAACACATCTATTTACATGTATGAAGGCATCGGGTTTATCTGTTTATCCCACCTTTTTAAGTATTCAATATAATTCGATCGTTGACCCGTAGAAAATGTAGAGCTTTCCTTTTGTCAAGAAGGCTTTTAAATCTCTAAGAAAATTAACTTGGCAATGGTACGTGCGTACAGCACTTTCATTTGTTGTCGACAAGCTATAGAAATCTCATTGAAGGTCAAAAGGTGCATGAAGAAATCGATTGGGGTAGGCAGCACTGTGACCTAGGCCGTCGAGCACAGAAAACACAAACAATACCACATGTATATAACACAAATACATGAAACCATGGCCATACATTACATAAAGAAAAAAAAGAAAAGCACAATTAAGTCCAACTGAAAGCGAGCTGGATGATATAGTTTCACAAAGATGTGCCAAAAAACGATAATCCCATGTGACCTTCAAGTTTCCCAGAATTAGTTTTGTCCGTGATAGATTCATCATTGAATTATCTTGGTTTGGCAGTCATTGGTTGTAAGAAAGGACATTACAAAAGACCAAGAACTCTTGCTTTGACATTAAAGGGAAACAGCTCTATCACCCACAATGCACTGTAGTGATCAGTCAGTTGCATCTACGACCCCCACCCCATTGAATGGACTGATATGTTTACTTTTGGGTTGTCAAAACCTCCGCCGTTCTCCCGTCCTGCGGGGGACAGATGATGATAAAATATCGGACATTTCCCCGGCCCCTGACAACTAAATATTGTCCCGGGTGGGATAATGATATCCACTGTGATCAACTTTACCACACAGCCATGGAGAAGACCATGACGACAATATCGGTCCGTTTACCTTGTTCTGTGTGATTATACAGACCAAGTTAGTGACATTATTAACTGTGTCTCATAGCTATGATCTGAAGCCATATTGTTCATGTTAATGACGATTTGAAATACAGTTTTTGGTTATAGAGTTGTTTCCCCTTGACCTTCAGATACTAATTACAAAGATACGAGTTGGTAGATCCCTATTGGTAGATCTAGTAGGGCCCCATCTACTGGGCCAAGTAGAGCCCCGCCTACTGGGTTAAGTAGGGCCCCGCCTACTGTGTTGAATAGATCCCTACTTCTAGGTTTAGTAGGGTCCTGTCTACTGGGTTAAGTAGAGGCCCGCCTACTGGGTTAAGTAGAGCCCCGTCTACTGGGTTAAGTAGAGCCCCCGCCTACTGTGTTGAATAGATCCCTACTACTAAGTTTAGTAGGGTCTCGTCTACTGGGTCAAGTAGAGGCCCGCCTACTAGGTTTAGTAGGGTCCCGCCTACTGGGTCAAGTAGAGGCCCACCTACTGGGTTAAATAGAGCCCCGCCTACTGGGTAAAGTAGAGCCCCGCCTACTGGGTCAAGTAGAGCCCCGCCTACTGGGTTAAGTAGAGCCCCGCCTACTGGGTAAAGTAGAGGCCCGCCTACTGGGTTAAGTAGAGCCCCGCCTACTGGGTAAAGTAGAGCCCCGCCTACTGGGTCAAGTAGAGCCCCCGCCTACTGGGTTAAGTAGAGCCCCGCCTACTGGGTTAAGTAGTATTTTACCCGTTTGCATTAATGGTTGCTGGATATGTTTTACAGATGTTTTATAAATGTGTCCATGCTTGTATATTTTATGTACATTATATACTGTTTTAACCATGTATTAGTCATGGTTGTACAGCACTTTTGACCGAGTGTATACATGAAAAAGGGGACATATAAATATGGTATAATAATAATAATAATATTGGCTGTCACACACAAACGAGAGAAATAGTCTCCCCAGTGGGAATCGAACACAGGCTTTCACAGGTAGCCCAATGACGAGAGGCACGTGAAGTTCAAATATAAAAGGGTGTTTGAACGGCTGAACTGCTAAACACAGGCATAGAAAATTGTTAATTTAACTCTTTTTACTCAACGTCGATTCAATCTCGCAATGGAATGAGTACAAAAGAGTAGTAACCAGGGCCAGTATTTATAAAGCATCTTAAGTGAAAACTTAAATATTTTGACTTAAGTTAAAATATTGAGCTGCTCATATTTCACAAGAAACGAAAAATGGCCCATGTTTTCTGTATGATTTCTGTAGCTTTTTATATAATGCTTCGAAACAATGTAAATAATTGTTAATATTGGCTTTCCTGTTAAGCTGAAACACTTAAGGAAAATTTGAAATTTAAAGAAAATTCTAAGTTTTCACTTAAGATGCTTTATAAATATCAGCCCTAGAATGTATTACTCAGAAAAATATCTAGCTCTCTTTGTTCACACTTTTAAATATCACAATAATTAGAATGTCGATCAGGGGTGGCATTCACAAAGAATCTTAAGGGAAAACTTAGAATTTCCTCAAAATCTAACAATTTCCTTAAGTGTATCAGCTTAACAGGAAAACTAAGATTATTAATGTTTTACATTGTTTTGAAGTGTTATATAAAGCGCTACAATAATCACCAAGAAAAAATAAGCTGTTATCAGTTTCTTGCAAAATATTTGCATTTCAATATTTTAACTTAATTCAGAAATTTTAAGTTTTCACTTAAGATGCTTTGTGAATACCGGCCCTGAGAATATTGTGGTGCTCAGATAAACCACAAGCCTAAGAAATTGTATCTACGGCGGCTTTTACTTCCCATTTTTTCATTCATTCAATATACAAAATGCAGTAAGAATTGGATAGGTTTCCAACGTTTCGGGTTGGGTTTCATTGTCAATACCAAAACAACGTAATATAATTGGGCTTCCAACCCGGAACGGCACACCGGCGAAAGTATAGCTTGCCCACATTGACATGAGTCTGACCTATTGATAAGCATAATTTAACAGTCGACAAATTGTCTACGTTTATAACACCGATTGTATGTTTTCATACTCGGAGAGTATCACAAAGACGCTCGAGGTGTAATACAAACACTAATCTGACATACCGAGATTGCACGATTTGCTTGCGGAAATTGATAAATTCAACGCAAGAACCTTGTAATATATTCTTGCATAAAGGTCAGGCTCAGGTCAAAATAGCCAAGCTATACCTGATATTATAACTTAAACACGACTAAAGGTCTATATTTGTGTTATTATGGGTCATAATAAGATCCGATCAAAACCATTTTCTGGCACGTTTATGCGTTACATGGTATATTCATGTGTGGGCGGACAGAGACGTTTCAAACATGTTCTTTTATCTAATGAATGAGTGAAAATTTGGGGATGTTAAACTCTGTTCTTTATATTATAATTTCTTACGCCTATGGATACATTATGGCGTCTTACTAGCTAGCACATTACTGTACAACCTCTATAGAGAAGCACGTCATTGGATTTCTGCAAATATTGACATAAGTTAAATTAAGTTACCAATTGTCTTGGGCTCTTTTCAGCTGTTAGGCCGCTCAAGCACCCTTTGACATTTTAACTCCCCTGGTCATTGGGCTACATATGGAAACCTACACTCGTGTCTCCCTGGGGAGACTATTTCTCTCCTGTGATGTAGCAGCCAACATCGATCTGCGGCGCCCAGGAATAGACACTGCCCTCACATGTACCATTTTACACCATGGTGGAGTGGAGCTGTGGGTCTTGCTCAGAGATTTTGACCAGTGGTCCAGAGGGGGATCGAACCCGGGACCTCTCGATCTCGAAGCGCGCGCCCTACCTCTAGGCCACCGCTCCCCACATTGTTTAAAGGTTATTGCACTACAGAGGGAAATATAGTTAGTATCACTTAAGGGAAGTTTTAAAAGAGTTGTTTTTGGAAAGGTTGTTGCTCTACAAAGAGCTGCGACTCTGGATACTTCGAGCATTGAAATCACTTTGTGTGACATGCTCCTCAAATAATGCACCAGTCAGTTGTATAATATATAATATCACATGAATAGTTTGTAGTTTTTTATGTTTACATGTATTCGCATTCTTTAAACAACTACACAGTTTGCTATTGTGGATCTACAACACCAACAATGCTTCATCGAGTACACAGTTACCGGTCCTATATGTAGTTCTTAAAGAAATATTATTTTTAAAAAATGTATGGCGTGTCAGACGTTGCAAAATTCAATAACTATATATTTATGTGGTATATTTGCATATATATGTTCTATAAACTCATATATGTATTGTAACATATCATATGTATATGGTATTTTATCATATATATGTTGTATAAAGTCATATATGTATTGTAAAATATCATATTTGTATGGTATTTTCCATATGTATGTTCTATAAAGTCATATATGTATTTATAAAAACATATATATATGGTATTTTTGTATATATATTTTCAAAAAAGTTATACATATTGCCTAATAGAATATATATATGATATTTTTGCGTATATATGTTCAATAATTCATATATAGAAAGCCCGGTATAGGCTCGACGCTTCAGCGCCATCCATTTTCAGGGCTAGTTGATTCGGCACGTGAGTTGTTACACACTCCTTAGCGGATTCCGACTTCCATGGCCACCGTCCTGCTGTCTATATCAACCAACACCTTTTATGGTATCTGATGAGCGTCAACATCGGGCGCCTTAACCGGGCGTTTGGTTCATCCCACAGCGCCAGTTCTGCTTACCAAAAGTGGCCCACTTGGCACTAGGCATTCGAGGCGCGGCTCCAATTGAGCGAGTCGCGCTTCTTACCCATTTAAAGTTTGAGAATAGGTTGAGGTCATTTAGTCCCCAAGGCCTCTAATCATTCGCTTTACCGGATAAAACTGCAGCGAATCAGTGCCAGCTATCCTGAGGGAAACTTCGACGGGAACCAGCTACTAGACGGGCCGGCAGTGCGCCCGCCGCCACGAGGACGACGGATCCTGCCTGGGCAATCGGAGACTGCCTTCACTTTCATTGCGCCTTTGGGTTTCGTAAGACCCCATGACTCGCGCACATGTTGGACTCCTTGGTCCGTGTTTCAAGACGGGTCGGGTGGAGGACCGACCGATTCGCCACAGACCCTTTACTCCTGCTTCCCGCTACCGCTGTCCAATGAAATCCTTCGTGTCAAATCATTATGTAAACACTTCCCGAGATGCAATTATAGAACATATATATACGATCAAAAAAAATTATATATGCAATTATAGAACATATATATACGACCAAAAAAATTATATATGAACAATTTTTATATATATATATGTATAAAAATATATATATGAAAACTTTTACAATAAATACGCCTTTATAGAATATACATACGCTAATTTACAATATAAATAACTTTATACAACATATATATAGAAATATACCACATACATATGGTTTTTGCCAAATATATATAACTTTATGGAACATATATATGATAAAATACCATATATATATAACATTTTACAATGGATATATGAGTTTATATAACATATATATACGAATATACCACAAACATAGACAGTTATTGAATTTTGCAACGTCTGACATGCCATAAAAATGAACCAGTAGCGTAAGTTTAAGATTTCCGTAAGTTATTTGATAAAACGATACCTAAGCTCAATCGTGAAAGCTCGGCCATTTCCGTTCGTCTCCGGTAAATAAACGTAAACGCAATGCAAAAAAAGCCGAAATCTGTAGTATAACCACTCATGCATTTTCAAGAGCGAATCTATCAGCACACATGTACTGGTATATATTTTCATTTTCAGAAAATTGTCTACATCATGTTCCTTCATACGTTGACCTACTTTCTTGTAATATAAAATGACTCAGTATTGAAATACATGTAAAATACTTTAATACTCTCGCCTTCAAATTACATGTTCATGTAGACTCTACGTTATGGAACCGAAATTACAAAATATTGTTTCCCGAAATTTAGAAATGGCCACTCATTGTTTCAGGGTGTGATTGTGACCTTTGTATAAACCTTCACATTCACGATTGGGTGATGGTCCCACTCTATGTCATTGTGTAGGAGACTGGGGGCGGGCTTTCCCAGTAATAATATGTGAAAGTGATCGTGGGCATAGTCATGATAGTAGAGCCCGGGGTTTCTGTAAATAACGTTACTCAAGTTATGTCCCAATAACCCATATACACACACATGTTATCTGCTCTTGAACCATGTTGAACTCGCGTTATCACTTCAAGTCTTCATATCTCCATCATCCAAACATACTTTACGGTATATCTTGTTCACTCCGAGAAATACTGATTTTAAGTTTTAAATTTCTTAAGTTCATTTCTCAAAATTTATGTAATTTATTATGCGTAATGTATCGTAATAATAACATGGTTAACATGATGCATACAACTGTACCGTTGATACCCCCCCCCCCCCCACCGAAAGCATAACATTTGTAGAAAAAATTATAAATTAAAAAAAATATATATAATTTTTTTTTTCGTTTTATAATTATATTACGATTTTTCAATGGTACTGCTACATGTGCGTACGTATACGTTAATCTGGATGTGTTTACTATTAATGAAACATTTTTCCACACGAATTTAAGTTAGTTGCTATGGGTATAACCAATCGCAATGCTAGTTTTCTTCTTCTTCTTCTTCTTCTTCTTCTTCTTCTTCTTCTTCTTCTTCTTCTTCTTCTTCTTCTTCTTCTTCTTCTTCTTCTCAGTATGTTCTTCTTCTTCTTTTCTTCGTCTTCTTCTTCTTCTTCCATGTAATTTGCAGGGCCCAATCTTGGACATTAGCGCAAATTTTAGAGACAGGGGTAAGATAAAAGGAATCCGTGTGCTCGTTCCGAATAGATTCATTGTATCGGTTCTTTACCGTGCCCGGTGTAAGGCACCAATACACACGAGACTACCTCTCAGTTTCCAACCAGCTCATCTCTAATTAGGTGAGAAACACTAGATATCGTTTCTGAAATGATCAAGTCCCTCGGCCGAAAATCGAACCAGTGACCTCTCGATCAGGAGTCTAGCGTCTTTACCACTCGATCATTGGTTCGAAATTAAATAACTGCAAACATTTAATGGCCAGTGACATTTTAAGTACAATAATACGAATACAGATTGTTAGTTTCACTGACCCCAGTGTCACATATTAGTGATAACTAACTTTACTAACATCGATGGTGATTTGGGGTTATTGTTATAGCTTGGTGAATTGAACACGAGCCTGACTTTTTGATTAGCATAATTTAACAGTCGATATATTGCCTACGTTAACAACACCGATTGTATGTTTTCATAATCAGGGAGTATCACAAAGACGCTCGAGGTGTAATACAAACACAAATCTGACATACCGAGATTGCACGATTTGCTTGCGGAAATTGATATATTCAAAGCAAGAACTTTGTAATTTATTCTTGTATAAGGGTCAGGTTCAAGTGAAAATAGCCAAGTTATACAACTCCCCACTGATCAGTGACTACTTCATATATCTGACTGTAAGCTTATTCTGTGGTGAACAAAACTTACAATTCTTTGCAATGTTGAACAGCAATTACCGAATGATACCATTACGGTCAAAACATGTACATATTTTTCTCCCCATGGTATTTTTATTTTCTGGAGTTCATGTATACGTAAATATGTTTTTCATTGATATTGAGTCAGTCCGCTTAGCTCGGTTAAGCGCGTGTACTTCTATTTTCGAAGTTGTGAGTTCGAGTCCCAGTGCTGACCAACGACATTTGCGATGAGACTTTAAGCCTATGCCCCATGTAAAAGAAGCAGCGGTGTCGCTGGAACGAGTACACCTCCTGTGTTTGCACTATCGACCGAAACCAAAAAATACCAAACTCTTCCAGGGGCCTCGCCCATGCGGAAGATCCGGTGGCGAAGCTAAATTTAAAGCAAATAAATAATCATTGCTATAAGTAGCATTCAACGAATTCACTGGTCTTGGGTCGCACGCTTTTAAAACCGGTTGTTATAGCCGAGGTCAAGTACTGCGAAACATCCTTAAAAATAAGTCTAAATATGATTAATTATGATGTCACGATCGCTTCACTGTAGGAGACCAGATTGACATCATTCACATTTTGTTTACTTTTTATTTAATAACCTGTTTAGTATTTGTTGCAGACTCTAAAACCCGAAGTCAGTCAGGTCAAAATATTTAGATTTAGAGTGATTCTGCAACATTCTAAAAATCAATATTTCGACTCGAAGAACGTCAGGTCGAAATATTTAGATTGAGAGTGATTCTGCAACATTCTAAAAATCAATATTTCGACTCGAAGAACGTCAGGTTGAAATATTAAGATTTAGAGTGATTCTGCAACATTCTAAAAATCAATATTTCGACTCGAAGACCGTCAGGTCGAAATATTTAGATTTAGAGTGATTCTGCAACATTCTAAAAATCAATATTTCGACTCGAAGACCGTCAGGTTGAAATATTTAGATTTAGAGTGATTCTGCAACAAAAATAATATATTGTACTGCCCCTTTTATGGATATATGTATACTAGACTTTTTAGTGTGTATTTTCAATCGTGGAAGTTCGGCTATTTCCGCCTGTCTATGAGACTCCGATGAATCAGGAACTATCTTGTTCCTGGCCAGTGGATGAATATACTATTGCAATATACCATACTTATATAGTATAAACCAAATCACTGTAAATGATCAGCGTGCGAAATTATAACCAATACATTTTTTGGGCCCCGTAAGGGTAACCCCGTTTATTTCATATATATATATTCATAAGTTATGATTTATAGAATATTGATGTTTAGACAAGGCATAAAGGAGAGAGTTTGCGGTGTTGAGTAAACTGGGTAGTATTTGTCACATAACCAATACATTGTACCCAGCACTCAAATAAAGGAATTTATTATTTAGGTTCATAGTGACATTTATAAAACAAGATGGTTAATTTGTTCACAATAGCAAATATTAGTTGTTTTTTTAGGGTTTTTTTTTTCACGCATTTTTAAGCTATTATTATAAATCAGTTATTTTGCTAACTACATGTAAGTACTGAATGTATAGAAAAATACATTGTACACGACAGGAAAGGAAATGAACCCCAAAAGAATGAGTTTCAATACATTTTTGGTAACTGAGTTTGAGTGTAAGTATTGGTTATAATTCCGTGTTCTGAGGTCCGACCAAACAACATGAACGCAAGAAAATTTGAAACAGCAAAACAGATATTGCAAAAATAAAATAGTGTTTGTCGATCAGCTGTCTTCCGCGATGGTCTTAATATTTAGGTACAGTGAAAAAATAGGCTAGAACAAGGAGGTCTTGGTGGTTTAATTATTGAGATCGACTCGTCTGCTTGTAAGATTTCATGGTAGACAGATTAATATTGATAACATCTTTAATTTATTTATGATAACTACACGTTTTATCATAGTATTATTATTTAACAATTCATGATATCTACCTGTATATATCAATCTACATGTACATGTAACTATGACGTCATTTTATTCGTCGATCAGTCGGTCGTTTTATAATCGAATACATATGTTTCACTATCATTAATTGGATCCCAAACATATCCACTTCTGCCCTAACCACTTACAGCCAATTAGAATGGAGTATATGTACTTGGGATACAATAAACACATAGAAATAGAAAGTGGGTCAAAAATAAACTGATCTTAATTCCCAGTAATATCATAATAACTTTACTTTGTATATATGTAAGTATGCGACATATCGCTGGCTTAGAATGAGAAGGTCGTAACTACAATATAAATATTTTGAGAAAACAAGATTAACACGAAAATAGGATCATAAAGCGCCGTATGGTGTAGATTTTAAATATCAATTACTCCTATAAGGTCGTAAGTGGCACTTACGACCTTTACATTCTAAGCCAGCGATATACGATCGATTCATTAAGTAGCTCTACTATGGAAAGTCCGAACTTGAACCCGCAATACACCCATTTAAACCTAGATAAACATAGTTTACCTTACGGGCGAGCGTATGTTGATGACCATTCTCATTTAACTTTGAACGGACTGCAGTTTTGTTTTGTTGATATTTGTTGTTGTTGTTGTTGTTGTTGTTGTTGAACATTGTATCGGATATGGCTAGATGGTTAGTTTATACAAGTATGTCAATCGTAACTACTATAGAGGTATTTCCGTAGCTGAGAAAAAAGCACTTTCGGTAGATATCATAAACGCCGAGGAGTTCCGATAGAAAGTTATGCATATATCCACTACGTTAATTTATATGTCATAACAATAAATCAGCCTTCAACTCTACATCGACAGACATGTATAAAGGAGGCTTCAACTCTACATCGACAGACATGTATAAAGGAGGTTTCAACTCTACATCGACAGACATGTATAAAGGAGGTTTCAACTCTACATCGACAGACATGTATAAAGGAGGCTTCAACTCTACATCGACAGACATGTATAAAGGAGGCTTCAGGAGCATGTGCGTAAGAGCCGGGGGCAGTCCTAATGTCAAGACAGGGAGGGAGGCAACATATCGTTTGGCCGGAAGTTGACCCCATCAATAATTTTGACCAAATTCATAATTTTCGGCTACGAATAGTCTTAGAAGGCAATTGTAAGATAATGTTTGCATCCAATTCTAGTGTTGCTAGCTAACTAACAGCAGCCCCCCCCCCCCCGATTAACGTTAACTGTCAATATACGCCACGGGGTTCTCGTGCAATAGTTAGAAAGAATATTTACATAATAAGGACTTCAATTTAGATACTTCCTGGTTTTGTAAAAAAGTTTAGTGTCTTAGAACACGAAAATACACAGAAGCGATCACGAAATTGATTTCACACTTTCTCACCAAGAAAAAGGCAAATAACATTTTATGAGCTAGGCTATGTGAGGCCGTAAATTATAATTGTCGCCTCAATTTTCCCCGGACCCTGACCGTTAAATATTGTCTCCGGTGTTTTGGTGCGGAGAAAAAATCCAACGGCAGTGCGGGGGAAGCTGGAAGGTAAAAAATATGGCCCTTTTACCGACTATCCACCGCCGATCCCGGGTGCCCGCGTATGCTGCAACTAACTGCTGCATTACATTATACTCTTAAATGATGACAACATAATGCTCGTACTAATGTAAATGGTAATAATTTAATGTACAATGTACAGTATTGCCTTCAATAAGATAATATTAAAATCTTGTGGAAACGACCGAAAAGTGAAACTTTGATACATAAATGACGCATCTAGTCGCCTTCTAGCTTTATTGTAAAGCTAACTTACATAGTTGAATGAATATGAAGTTTATAAACCAAACAAACCGTCGAACCTTCAGTTATAGTAAGTTGGATGTGACGATTGTATACAGTATAGTAAAACAAGACCATTGATATATTTTACCAGGGGTTACCAGTGGGGGTTTATTATTACGGGAAAAGATAATTTAAATATATCGATTACTGATCAATATTATAAGTACACAAGACTGGGAGTCATTTGTCAATAACATGAAAATTAGTAACAATAAGCTAGCATCTATATAAATGTTGAAATAAATTATTTCACCATCAGTAATGTTAAGTTATACAGCTATCTGTCAGCAACTGAATTTTAATCTAATTTGTATACAGTTTTACTGTTATAATTTAGTGTGATTTGAATGAAAACGAGGAATTAAATCCTACAAATAACACCGTTTAAACAACAATACTTATATAGTGCTGCATTTTCTCTGATATTTTTACGAATTTGGAGATATCTAACACTTATTACAAGTGGATTTACAACGCATACTATTTTCAAAACATTTTACGCGCCATTTTTTTTATTTTACATTTAAGCACGTGTTGTTTCCGTTTGGCGCGAAACATTCGTGTTTACCCAAGACACTTTCATCAACTTGTCGTTGGCACGGGTTTATTTATTGGACGAATAAATCGTGCCAGGAATCAGAATGTGGTATTCCTGTACATCGACTCCGAGTGACGTCATAGGCAATATTTTAATGCGACCATTATGTTGTTTCACAGGATCGTATTGAAGGTCCAGAGACGTCACAGAAGCACCGAGGCAAATGCTTTCTATGCAGAATTGAAGATGCATTGTGGCCTTATTCACCAACATTAAAAGTCTAAAACTCAAACAACATTTATAATTACTGACATGTCTTTGCCATTAGATTTAAAGTAATATTGTATTTGTTTCTTTGGTGTTACCCACTCAACATGTTAACACTTCCAAAACGGACCGTCGGGTACATTCAAAACAACACGGGAGCATATAGAACATTTAACAATTTAAAGTGTATAGAGCTATATCGGAAGATTTTTTCAAAAACTGAAAAACAATTATGCTTTCATATCCATTAGATCATTTTTCGCTTCAGTTTTAACAGAAACTCTCTCTGTGATTTATTTGACATGCGAACTGTCCACATTCTAGAACACCCTATGATATTATAAGAATCGTCTATTTTTCGACGATTGGATCAAAGTATAGAGAACCCATCCAAAGTTTTAATTTGCAATTAAGGTAGTCTAGTATCATACTAAAAACGATGCAAGTAATTACTTTGACATTGAATGACTGTCAGAATATTAAAGTGTACGTCTGGGTTTTAAACTTACAATGTTGGTGAATAAGGACCCAGAGACTCGTGTCTCGTGAATATCTGTTCTCGACACCGGGCATGTTAAAGAGCCAAGTAACTTTTTCGAAACGAGCTACAGGGTAGTGCATCGTGATTCCTTGTATCTCACATATGTCTCTCAATTAGCGATACTGCCCCTCGGTAGATCGTGTAAAATTATTTGGAAGAAGAAGAAATATCAAGCTGCGTTATTAAATTACTGTTTTCACAGCGTGAACACGTACGGGACTGAGGCCTTATTCACCAAGGTTATAAGTCTAAAATTCAGACTTAGATTTTAAATTGCAAAATGTTCTTTTCGCTCTGATGATGTCATGAATTAACCGATTTTGATATGAATATGTATCCATGTTCAGGGGGTAACAGCAAATGATCAGGTAAAATTTGACATCGATAAATCCATTTGCAAAGAAATGTCAGTGATTGTAAATCGCTGGCTTAGAATGAGAAAGTCGTAACTAAAAATCGATATATTGAGAAAACAAGAGAAAATTTACTCTTTACCTATCGGAAAATAAGTTTTGTAAAACCTCATTTTGAAAAACATGACAATTTCAGATTTTCATAAATATAGGCTCATAAGAAGCGCCTTGTGAAGCAAATTTCAAACATGTAAGAGTCTTATAAGGTCGTAATAAGTAGTTACGACCTTTTAATTCTAAGCCATCGATATGTTTATAAGTCTGAGTTTTAGTCTGACAACATTGGTGAATTAGGCCCCTGTGTTACGTTCTAACTGGAACTAGTTTTTGGAGGTGGTATGCCGTGTGGTTGAAACGTAATGCTACAAATAAAAAGGTTTCATAGAGTTCCGTGTGACGCTTAATAGGCTAAAGTTAATAAATTAGGAAATTAATCAAATTATGCATGCGTCAATTAAAACACAAACTGGTGATGTGTGCGCGAAAGAATGAGTTATTAGTTATTACAGAATTGAAAAAAGTTATAAATCCTGCAAACGTTTAATGTAGTAACATTTTAATATTATTACATTAATTTCTTATTATGAAAGCCTTTGTACAAAATATGGTAAGTTTAACTAAAACAGAATTATTGCTAACCCTATCCCAGGTATCCCGTTATCATCCAGAAAGAAATTAAGAATACTACAGATATGTGAAGCGCTAGAGGTGAGTAGATACATGTTCATTATTATTTTAATTGTTCTAAAATAATTATTTGTTTACATACAAATGTACATGAGCCTGCCGCTCATTGTATGGAGAGAGGCGGGATTTCAATGGACTGGTGCATTATATGGTTAAAAGATAAAAACGAACTTTTTTGTACACCATTTGTTGAATTGCTATAGCTTTTGTTTTATTGTTTTATACTAGTCATTGTAAATTTCAATATGAACCGAGAGGACAGTACATAGTGAGGCTGAGATATCAAGCTTTGTAAACACCATTAAAGATAACAATACTTATATAGATGTAAGTATTTACATACAGAGATAATTCATACAACCACGCGGAATTAATGAAACATTATCTATCTTAAACCACCAACACAATGTAGAGTCTATTTTCCCCTCTAGGTAACCCCACAGCCAAGCTTCCCATCAGCCGTAACTCGATATTCACACGTTTCTCATTGGTTGATACCTCGACATTCTAAAGTCGGGTTTCCCAAACTTTTATAGAGCACTTTTATTTTCATGGCTGCCCTGTTTTCACATAATGACGAAGCTGGAGATTCCAATATTCTATCATGAAACTAACAATGCCTATATAATGCACATTCAATATTTACAAGCATCCAAAGTTAAAAAGTTGTTTAACGCAGACACAGTACGCATTGTTCGTAGAGTTGATTTATTGTTGTTATTTACATTTGTACGAGTAAATATCACTACACAGAAAAAAATGCATTCAAACGCATGTAAGTAAATAAGTTAAGAACGACTTCAAATCTTGATAGAAACAATTGAAAAATCTCACAGATAGCATAAGCCAAGTTAATATAATGTATTAATTACGTTACAATACATTTTGTATTATTTTGCATGTGCATTTTTTGTGTGAATGATTAAAATTTAATATAACGTTTTTAGGTAACATTTGTTACCGAATTAATTAAGTATCTTTGTATAGTTTAAACAATATTTATTTCCATAATTATGCATTTTTATGTGTTACATAGACAGATTTTTCAAGATGAGAGGTACATATACCTATCTATATCTTTGTATAGAATATATATCTCATGTTTGGTGCTCAACCCAGAAAATGCTTAAATGAATGACCACAGTTCTAGTATTAGTCGTAATCATTGAAAACATATGCACATGTTTTAGTAAACAAATAAGTTAGATTTCAGATGTTAGAAGTCAAATACTATCTGTATCAGATCATATTATATTAATATGTTATAGCGACGTACTGTATTTCTGGAAACGCTACGGAAATTTTATACTTTTGTTTGTATTCGTTATGCATGAAAGCAATACTTTGTCCGTAGCTTCCGAGATAATTTTTCTCATATTGTCAGTGGAATATTTTTTTTTATTTTTTTAAATTTGATCGATTATGGCTATGTTACGTAAGAAAGTGAATGATTTCATATGAATTGAAACGTGTATATTTCTATTCCAGGTCTTATTATTATGGTTATTGGGTTTAGCAGCACAGTCAATGCTTCACCCATTCCAATAACAACAACGGTCAGACGTACATCGCCTGGACCCTTGAAATCCCTAATATTGTCCGGTAATGAGATAAAACTAGCAACCGGGAATGATATCAATGCAGCACAGACGGAAGAAGTTCCTACAACAGAAAAGTCGCAGACGACACTCGAACTCACAACCGGAAGTGACTCAAACGTCATATCTGACGTCACTACAGCGGCTCAACAAGAATCAAGCACGTCTGGTTTGTCTGGTTTGACGCAATTATTTAGAAGAGTTCGCAGTGTAACGACAGAATCTATTTATGAAACGACAACCACACCATTTGTCCTGGAGAGAAATATGTTACAGAACACAGTCTACGTGCACGAGCATCTTGTGGGACTCGTCGAAATGAAGTGTGCAGATATGGTAAGTGTGTTATTCTATTCTATTCAATTCTATTACCCGGATGTGACGTCATTTGAAACCGGAAACAGTTACCGCGTTCCTGAACCACTTACCTTTTGGTAACAATGATTTCACGATAATTTCATACTGTCCTTTCATGTGATATTTCTTACAGTACCCGACCTTCATAGTTAGAGTACGTAGTAAAAATGCAGACTAGTTTTTTATATAAAAAAAAACACGAAAAAAAAAACGACTTTGCAGTACTAAGCCAATAGTTGACCCTACATAAGGTTCGTAGTCATATTTATTCTGATACACCGGGCAGTCTATGAGAATGCTCGTTCACAAATTCTATTTTTCATCTGCCTGAAGAAGACTAAATTAAAATGTAAATTGTTTTTTTGTGTCAAATATTTTGCCCGAATGGTTCCGCGATTATTATATTCTTTCCCAAATTAAACGAGGTAGCTGGATAGAAATTGTTTGTAATTCACGTATGTGACGTCATTGATACTTTGCCAGCGTTGATTGGTCAATATTGTATAAAAGTTTATGCAAATATTTAAATAAAATAGCCGAAGTCTTAAAAAGAGAACAATTTAATGTCGTTATTTCGACTTGAGATGATATATTTGAGACCGACAGTAGTCCTACATGTATTACGACGCTTGGTACTTTAATTGCTTGTAAATAGGAAGGAAATATATACCGTATGCATCTATTAATCGAATCAGGGATTAACAGGGACCTGAAATAGTGGTCACTTTTACAGTATTTTTGTCATACAAGATAAGGTTTATTGTAATGTTTTGTTTTCAAACAAAATACGCTAATTAAGTTCGAAGCAAATATGTTCGCTGTACTTAATTTAAATACAAATACTGCATTTATAATCGTAAGCCCAAGTTTGCTGTTTTAATGTACTTAGTTGTCAGCGGATTTAAATAGTGTAACTGTTCTCATATTATATGTTTTATTTATTTATGGGCATAAAGTTTTCGTGAATGGAGCCCAATTGCTTATTCAGCAAAATAATAAACACACAGTTTACTGCAGTTGGCTTCAGTCACGTGGTCAGTCAAGTCACGTGGCCAGTCACGTGGTCACGTTGTTAAGATTGTTGTAGTAGAATGGGAAACACAGAGAGAAGGGGAAACCGGTTACTCACTTGTCTCATTTAGTTTATCAAAATACTCGAAATAAAGATGAACTCATTCTGTCCACTGAGCAGGTTGGGTCAATAGGCTGTATGCTATATTCATATACATGTACTCATATGTATAGCTTGACAAATTTGACATGAACCTGACCTTTATGCATGGATATATAACAAAGTTCTTGCTTTGAATAGTCTATATCAATTTTCGAAAGCAAATCGTGCACTATCGTTTTTTCGAAATTTGTGCATGTATTACTCCTCGAGCATCTTCATGATGCTCCCCGATTATAAAAACATACAACCTAGGTTATTCTAAACGCATACACTCTATCGGCAGTTAAATTATGTTAATCAAAAGGTCAGGTTAGTGTCAAATTCGCCAAACTACATACATGTATGTTACATGTTGCTGAACTTATGACATGAGTGATAAAAGTTTGTGGGTTTCGCTAAATCGAAGTTGATGATAAATTAAGCCATTATACATTGTATTGTAAATAATATATTATACATATTTATATCCAATACCCAGTGTGTAGAATCACGTGATTAGACGAATGCCTAAAGTACATTCCGTATATGTAAGAATACCCGGTAAGTACCGAGTTCGCTCTATCTTTAGCTGTTTTAATTGAGGCTCGACCAAATGCAGTTTCCAACGGAGTGTTTTAATTTGGTCGAGCATCAATTAAACACTGCTAAAGCTAGAGCGAACTCGGTACTTGCCGGGTATTCTTACATATACGAAATGTACTTGAGACTATATAATATAACCATATTAAATGCACGATCGTTTTAATCAAGAAAAAACTCATCGCTAGCAGACGAAATCGCAATTGTTTTGAGTGTCAAACGGCATTCATTTGATCACGTGATTCTACACACTGAATAACTGCTGAGTTCGTGTATGTTTGTATCCTAAAGTGAAACTGATATAAATTGGCTGCACTGAACGAAAGGGGGGGGGGGACGCAAATATAAATATATTGAACTACTCGGCTAGTTACCCACCCCCTGGATCTAACCGCTTCATTGCGTACGCCCTTAACCAAGTAAATTCAAAGACGAAACGTCGAAAGTTGGGGCGTCATGGGGACTGTTGTTCGTAACCATGTAAATATTCGATCTCTACATTTATACTAGATTCTAGATAGTAAATGTTGGACATTTATACTAGATTCTAGATAGTAAATGTTGGATCTCTACATTTATACTAGATTCTAGATAGTAAATGTTGGATCTCTACATTTATACTAGATTCTAGATAGTAAATGTTGGATCTCTACATTTATACTAGATTCTAGATAGTAAATGTTGGATCTCTACATTTATACTAGATTCTAGATAGTAAATGTTGGATCTCTACATTTATACTAGATTCTAGATAGTAAATGTTGGATCTCTACATTTATACTAGATTCTAGATAGTAAATGTTGGATCTCGACATTTGTACTAGATTCTAGATAGTAAATGTTGGATCTCTACATTTATACTAGATTTTAGATAGTAAAACTTGGTTATCTCGAGGAAACATCGGGACAAGTAAAATGCTCGATATAAACCATGTGTTCGTATTATCAATGCTCGTCATAAGGAAGTTTTACTGTATTTCTATCATATTTTATTTCAGGAGACAGACTATCCGTATCAGTTTGATGAAACAGCAGCTAGACTATCGAGACCAGTGTTTGAGGCGAATTTAAGATCAGACTCAGCGCAATGTGTGAACATTCAGGTAGATGGTTTACAATCGTAACAACCAATCAAGCAAATGCATTAAAGTTTAGAGCGGGGTCGGCCTTTCCCGAGCGGAGTCGAACTCCGAACAAAACCCCGCTCTAGTGGTTTAGCGTAAAGGTTGGACATTGTGATAAAGTTTGGCTTTAATTTTATTTTAGTCATTTTTTTAATGGTACGCACTACGCATTAGCGTACCTAGATCTGACTTCACCCCGTGATTATTTATCTTCACAGGGTACAAGTATTAGAAATCTTATACTCAAAAAAATTGTAAATGAAATTCCACGATTTCAACTTCAGTTAGAAATAATTTTCAAAATAAAAAAATGTATTGAGAAATAAAGTGGAATACTTTCTACATAACTCCACTGTATTCATTAATTGAAAAAACTAACTCCAGAGAAGCATTCAAATATTCTTTTTGAAATTCTGACAGTTGCGCGAATTTAGTATTCAAACTATACTGATAGCAACAGACGGCCAGACCACGTGTCTTTGGTAGGCCTACAGTCTGAATGAAATCAACAACATAATTATAAACATGTTTTCTTTATTTCAGGACACCCTTGTTGATTTGGTTCAAATACTTGATGCCTTCACACCATATGTAGAAGCCACATATGTAGAAGCCATGGAGAATCGTTTAATCTCACTCAACGATCTCAGAGATAATATATCAACTCTGGTGAGTGCGCGGGTTTGTTTTACTTTCAAAGGGAAGTTACTCTTCCAGAATTCATATTAGGATACTTTCCCTTGCTTTCAATAAAAGGGGAGGTCACTCTTGACCCATCTTCGAAAACCCAGGCGACACTCCGGTCCTGCACGTCGATGTAACGAGTTCAACAATGGACTCACCACTGGGTTTTTGAGATGATTTTGGTCCTCTTTCACTGTGCATTCTATCTAACACAGCAGGGTTAATGCATTAGTCAGTTGCATCCACGAACCCTACCCCCGGTGATTTGCGGTGGATAGCCGCCGGGGAAACGGTCGTGTTTTATATATCTACCAGCTTACCCGCACTGTCGGGAAATATTGGGATTTTTTCTCCGCGATTTTTTCTTCGCACCAATACCCCAGGTAAAGTATTTAGTTACTGGAAATACCGGAGATTTTACAATCACCTGTCCCCGCAGGGGATTTTGATTTTGACAACCCAAAACGGGTGGGTTGTGGATGCAACTGACTGGTGCATAATTAGTCTAAATACGCGTCATACGATAATAAATTTATATGCTGGGCATAATTTATGTTGAATTTGCATACTGTTATCTTAACACTTTTTTGGAGATGTCATTTCGAGACGACTATCGTATATTATTATTTTAGACGCAGTATAATTATAATGTTTTTGTTTATTCATGCGCACGCTCTTTTTTCTTTCAGGCAAGCCCAGCAGTGATACCCACTTCCGGTACTCATCCTGACACCGTGTTGGTAGGTACACAGGAAACTATCTACACACTGATTGCACTCAGATATCAGAATACGATCATGCAGGAAGTGCTGCAGAATTTACTGAAATGTTGAATCTAGAGATTGGTTACACCACTTTGTGTTCGTTTACAAAACATGTATTTTATTCATGATCATCAACTTCATTCACGAATATCGTCAGTGTATATATTTATGCTTTTACTTACAAAGATGTGAACTCACATGAAGACAACATTATAGAACAGAAGGCAATATTATAGAACAGAAGACAACATTATAGAACAGAACATAATACACGGAAGTGATATTAGATATTTAAGGATCAAACCAGGGGAGGTAACTCAATGTGAACTCATTCATTCCTCGCAGCGATTACCTTCCTTTATTTACCAAATGTAAGCTTGCCAAAGTTAGTTAATATTGAAGATGTGGCAATATTGACCAATGAGAGTTCACTATTCTTGAATGTGTGGCAGTATTGACCAATGAGAGTTCACTATTCTTGAAGGTGTGGCAATATTGACCAATGATAGTTCACAATTCTTGAAGGTGTGGCAATATTGACCAATGATAGGTCACTATTCTTGAAGGTGTGGCAATATTAACCAATGCGAGTTCACTATTCTAGTAGGTGTTGCAATATTAACCAATGAGAGTTCACTATTCTAGTAGGTGTTGCAATATTGAGCAAATTAGATTACAAAATGTACTTATTTCCTCTCATGGAACTATTTGGAGATTAGAAATAACTGTGTTGAGATTATACTGTGCTCCAATTTGGAATATTATCTTATTAAACTAGTTTACTGTTGAATAGAAATCCTGCAGTGTTGGAATGGTGAAAAAATCGGATTTCGTAGTTCAAATTATTTACTTGTTTATTTTTTGTATAGTTCAATGTGATGTGTGGGTAGGATTTATATGCAGTAAAGTCATGTGATAACACAATAACTTTCTCACTCCAATCTTTATTTAACATTTCATGTCAATGTTAGAAATACTCATTTATGGTTCATGTAATTTATTGTGTTATTATATTTGCACAAATTGTGTGATGTTTTTTTTCCTGGTTATGTTAACGTTTGATACATGAAAATTTTTGTTATCTTTTTTGTGATAAAAGTTTAGGTTGTGTTTACCCTAGTTATTTTATTTAAATCCTGCTAAAATCAAATCATTGTTTTCAATGTTAATATTGTGTTCTATAAAATTATTTTTAAATTATTTCCTTGTAAATCTGGTCTTCTTTACATAGGACAAAAAATATGAATATATATCTAGTTAAAATTCAAGTTCAAAATCATGTGTAAGGGATTTTATAGGTTTACATTTTTTTTACATTTTTTTTACATTTTTTGTGACGTGTTGTTTAACTTATACTTTCTGTTTACGAACATTTACCACTTTATCATATATATTTATAACAATGTGGATCTAACATTTTGTTAATCAAGAAACCTGTGTTTTTGTTTGTATTGTCATTTTTCTTACATATGTGATATTGTCGATTCAAAGATGTCTGTCAAAACCGCCAGAATGTTTAATTTCTAAATAACTAAATGCAGTAAGTATAACCACTAAGCAATAGGACCATTAGAGTTTTAATCATATAAGTATATGTATGATGGTAGAATTTAATCCTGAGAAACCTGTAATAAATCACCTGGGTTGAATGTTTGTTTACCGGTTGTGACAGAGATCTTTGAATCACCTATATGTGGTTACATCGTCTATTTTTTAACTAGAAAACTCCGTTTCTTTGGATGACTGATTCTCAGTTTGGACGAGGTAAATTTTTGATTTTCCATCTTATAATTTTTTATCCATTAACCACAACTAGCGCACCGTATGCCCTAAGGGTTGCTAAATTCAGGTTGCCACCAATTTCTTTGAAATGATTCCCGAATTAAACAGAATAGCCAGCGCCCCCAAGTACCATTTTCCAGTTTTAAAACTAGACGGTGTACCCATCGTATGTGTATATACCGATGGCTTAGAATGAGAGGTCGTAACTACTACTTACAACCTTATAAGACTCATACATAATTGAAATCTGCTTCACAAGGCGCTTCTTATGAGCCTATTTTCATGAAATTCCGAAATTGTAATGTTGACCAAAATGAAGTTTTACATTTTTTTCCCCAAAGGTAAAGAGTAAATTACAGACAGTTTTCTACTGTTTTCTCAATATATCGATTTGGTAGTTACGACCTTCTGGTTCTAAGCCAGCGATATATTCTTTCATCTCAATAACATCATCCTTCTCATCTATTTATTAACATTTTTCCACAAAGCAAACCATCTGCTCAGACATTTACTCATAAACATCGACTGAAAGCATTATACTCAAATATTTTATACTTAGTAAAATCTACTCAAAACATTCTGCTCAAAATATACTTAGTAAAATCTACTCATAAACATCGACTCAAAACCATATACTCATTTTTTTACTTAAATATTTATTCAAGACTATATCAACATATTGTCTCTTTCATAATTTTGGTTTCAATAAATTTCTTCAATGTAAATAACAAATACTGGCGTTTATACGGACATGTTTGACATATAATGTTAAGTTAAGTAAATTACACATTTTTATAGTTTGTTTCAGTGTAATAGTACAGCAACAGCTAAGACAAAGAACGATTAGATGTTATGCTGACTGTGTGTTATTTCATGTAATCAAATATTGTTTTTGTCGAATTGCTCAAATGACAAAGAACTCTATTTTTTAATAAATATGTATTTATTTTTTCTACATTATATGTTTACTTTTGTTTGTGTGTACCTTCTGAATACCACGTTTAATGTAAATCCCCAGTGCAATAGTTAGTGTTGTTGAGTTTTACAAGGGAATCTTAAGGTCCCATGTACAAACAATTTATAATGTAAGAAAATGTTGTAAGTCAAGAATACAAATGCATCTTTCATATACTTTTCCTCATTCACATTAAAGTGTCAATATTGACCAATGGAGTCTAACTATTATGACAAGTATATCAATATTGACCAATGGAGTGTAACTATTATGACAAGTATATCAATATTGACCAATCAGAGCTCACTATTCTGTCGGAAGGTGTGTCATTATGGACCAATGAGAATGTTTTTATTGTTATAAAGGGTGTATTACTACATGTTAAGACTCAAGCTTCACCATTACGTATATCGACGGTGCCGAACCAAAACCCCGTAACTCAATTTTGGCGTGAAAACTTGTTTTGCAGCATCCGCATTTCTGTCTTGTCGCTATCTAAAGAGACAATCGCGTTACTTAGATGGCACAAGAAAGAAATGCACGGGACGTCTAGCAGATACGGATGCTGCACACAAAGTTTTCGCGCCAAAATTGAGTAACGGGGTTTTGGTTCGGCACCGTCGATATGCTTTACAAGTTCTTGCATACATATAAAACAGCACTTATATGTTCAAAATCAAAAATCACACATAAACTATGTAGACAAGTTTGAGAATTATGTTTTTTGTTGTTGTTATATTTTGCTATATATGTTTTATTTTTAACAATAAAAATTTACACCACCGTTTCCATCTTTCTTGTATTTGAAAATCTATTCCGACAGCCCGTGACAGGGGGTTCTATGGAGGCATAATGCCTAATCCTGAAATGAGAAAACGAGTCGCACATGTTCACGAGTAGCACGTGTATTTCCGGTACCATTAGCACGCTCGCTCCCCTACACCTTAACTAGGTTTCAAACATTGGTTTATTATCAAAATCGAGAGAAAGGAACATTGTCAATTAAATGCATCTTTTCATGAAATCAATTTAATTTTGTACAGATAAGATTTTCCAGATTATTCCGGAATTATAGAATTATAGTTGAGCCATTAGAAACGTGCATATCTCTAGAGGTAATTATATGTCTGTGACCCAAGTTGTCCCAGCTGTAAAACAACTGGATGACCTTGATATGCTGAAGAAAACGCTGACCAAAAGTGACCAAATGAGGTATTCCTACGACTTGATCTAATTAATCAAGACAGATTCGGTTCAGGTTTTATATTATATGTTGTATTAAATTAAACATAACACAAATTAACGAAGACCAAATACATTCTAGACAACTTGTACCAAGATCCAAAACTTACGGTCACCGTAGCTTTATCTAAGATTTGACCAACAGACACAGCTTTAAGGTAATTTAGACCCTTTTCGCTAAATATCGCCTGTAACTCGGATTTTGATGATATTTTGCATAAATATAGTATCAAGTATTGGCTTTCTGATTTTGATGGTTTTATGGAGAAATGTCACGTGACGTACAATGAAAAGCGCCACCTAGCGGGGGCGTAATTTTTGCGTGCTTTTCGACGTTTTTTCACCTTTTTTACGAGTTAATACTTATTTCATTGAAAATCGAAAAATATAGTTTTGTAGGGAAATAAATGCTGCGTCATATGGTGCAAAATAGAGAAGGAAATTTTAATTAGTATTAACGTAACGCTGAAATAACCGCGCTGCGGCCTCGATAATAACGACGTTTTAATCGCGGCATTTCTTTTATTCACACGCATTTAGCAAGAACGCAAGGTGTTCAAATTTTATTTTATTTATTGCATAAGTTTATTTGAAGTGTCTTTTTTATTTTAGTGAAATAAAAAATGGGGTGTTCTCGGGGCCGTTTTCGCGCTTTTTACAATCAAAAGTTTTTAGTCAGGGTAAAATTACGCGACGTAAACGTTAGCGTGACGTGTGCTCACGACAGGAACATCGACTCTTTCTTTTCTTTTAAAACGCAATTAGCGAACGAAACGACGATACAAGTATTTTTGATAATTCTATGATTTGCTTGAAAGAATAGTTTTGATTTATATCAAATATAATTCGTTTGGTCCGTTTTCGCGCGTTTATTAATCTAAGGTCGGAATTCAAGTTCTTTTAAATTTTGCCGTTAAACGTTAACTGGTGAGGTTTGGCGAACCATACCATATCAAATATGAATACGAATAAAAGAGAATGTCTCCTACGAGGTCCGTACGGACATCATAATCTTCGCACGGAGATAGTACGGGATCGTCGTATGGGGCTTACAAGTAACTCGTACGGTGTCCGTAAGGTACTCGCACGATGACCGTACAAGGTCCGTGCGACAAGAATAAAATTCTTCGGCACATTTCAATTTTCCCTTACAAGCCCGCCAAGCTCAGTCGGTATAGCCCGAGACTAGTAGTTATATTATGAGATGAGTAAACATAGTCTAATTATTCTTATTTTACAATTGTTATGTTCTTCTAACTGAAGAAATTTATAAAATTAATTTGTGATTTTTGCACTTTGTTAACTTTAATTTGGCACGGGACTGTACAATGATCGGTTGACGTACATTTTGGCTAATTTGACTGAAGCCGAATGTTGTCAGGCAGCAGATCGGGATTATTGTGTAGAATCGAGTGACGGCGACCAGGGTAATTTAAAGTATTTTTAAAAATATACATTGCTACTCATCGGCCGGTGTCTGTGCAATCATTAATTAACAACGGGTACATATCGGAAACAAGGGCGGTGAAAGTGACCGAATGTTAAACGGAATCCGGGAACCCTAGATTGTATACAACTTGGTTCTTTAACGTTTTAGGTGTATACCACCTATGGGTTTTTCAGCTACTCCATTTATTGTTAGGTGGAATGACAATGTGTCCCGGTCGAGATTCACATCTTGGATGGACCTGTCGATCCGTAGTCTAAAGCATTACCCACTCGACCACAGTCTGAGTGTCACCCGAATGGTTGATTATACCACATGTTAAAAGACATGTTGACATACTTATATATTGGGTCTTCTTAAACTCATTACAATACTTCTTTCAAAAGCAAGTAGCGCCATTATTACGATATAATAGTAATAACTTTATTATAAGAGGCAACCCGGATGGACAAGCCCAATCTTCCATGTAGGCCTATATTTGTACCTGATGCTTTTTAATAAACAACCATTCAAACAATGACTCATAAAGTTTCTGTATGCCGAACATTCCATTTTGGGTGAAAAGAATTGTCCCATCACTTCAAGGAAAAATCCGGCCACCTAGATTCCTAGACCTACATACACAAGTAATATGTCGGCACCCTATATTTCGTTCTGGCTAACACATCGTTCATTCCCCCCCCCCCAACTTCTAAATCAGAATGCCGACCCGATCGCATCGTCAGCGTTATAATAATGAAAAGTGACACCCATGTCAGTATTTGAAGGTCTGATCCTTTTATGCATATCATAATGTCGAACGTTTCACAAAATTAATACAGTGCATTTTATTGCAATGTTTTAAGCATGCATATCAAGCATATATTAACTTTTGGGTGTAACCATTTTGTGAATAAGTATGTCGCGGCAGATATGAAAATACGATCAAAATAACGACATTCTTTGTTTTTGAACGCTTACAGCGTCACTAAAGAACATCGCATTGCTTCACTAACATAAAGCAATATATTTCATTGCAAATCAAAAGAAAGTTTTCTTTCGCTATTGGCGTCGAAAAGAAAGAACATGGACGAATTGAACGACGTCCGCACTAGTTACGTCGCCAGTAACAGTAACGTTGCGTAATTTTACCCTGACTAAAAACTTTTGATTGTAAATAGCGCGAAAACGGCCCCGAGAACACACCATTTTTTATTTCACTAAAATAAAAAAGACACTTCAAATAAACTTATGCAATAAATAAAATAAAATTTGAACACCTTGCGTTCTTGCTAAATGCGTGTGAATAAAAGAAATGCCGCGATTAAAACGCCGTTATTATCGAGGCCGCAGCGCGGTTATTTCAGCGTTACGTTAATACTATTTAAAATTTCCTTCTCTATTTTGCACCATATGACGCAGCATTTATTTCCCTACAAAACTATATTTTTCGATTTTCAATGACATAAGTATTAACTCGAAAACATGGTGAAAAACGTCGAAAATTACGCAAAAATTACGCCCCCGCTAGGTGGCGCTTTTCATCGTACGTCACGTGATATTTCTCCATAAAACCATCAAAATCAGAAAGCCAATACTTGATACTATATTTATGCAAAATATCATCAAAATCCGAGTTACAGGCGATATTTAGCGAAAAGGGTATAAATTACCTTAATTACACATGATTAGAATATGAACAAGGAGTGTTATACAGTGACAAATAATACCCCACCCACATGGCCTTTCCATACACCAAGACTAAACTTGATTCTGACCGGATCTGTTGACGCTGACCGGATTTGTTGATGCTGACCGGATCTGTTGACGCTGACAGGATCTGTTGACACTGACCGGATCTGTTGATGCTGACCGGATCTGTTGACACTGACCAGATCTGTTGACGCTGACCGGATCTGTTGACACTGACCGGATCTGTTGACACTGACCGGATCTGTTGACACTGACCGGATCTGTTGACGCTGACAGGATCTGTTGACACTGACCGGATCTGTTGACGCTGACCGGATCTGTTGACACTGACCGGATCTGTTGACACTGACAGGATCTGTTGACACTGACCGGATCTGTTGACACTGACCGGATCTGTTAATGCTGACCGGATCTGTTGACGCTGACAGGATCTGTTGACGCTGACCGGATCTGTTGACGCTGACAGGATCTGTTGACGCTGACCGGATCTGTTGACGCTGACAGGATCTGTTGACGCTGACCAGATCTGTTGACGCTGACAGGATCTGTTGACGCTGACCGGATCTGTTGACGCTGACCGGATCTGTTGACACTGACCGGATCTGTTGACGCTGACCGGATCTGTTGACGCTGACCGGATCTGTTGACTCTGACCGGATCTGTTGATACTGACAGGATCTGTTGATGCTGACCGGATCTGTTGACACTGACCGGATCTGTTGACACTGACCGGATCTGTTGACACTGACAGGATCTGTTGACGCTGACAGGATCTGTTGACGCTGACCGGATCTGTTGACGCTGACCGGATCTGTTGACACTGACCGGATCTGTTGACACTGACAGGATCTGTTGACAGAAAACGTCATGCGCTTCAAACCGACCGACAGGCTCGAATTATAGATGACTCAACATGTTTATTATAATATTATATTTTTTTATTCTTTGTAAGAAAATACAGGATTTCGAATGAAAATTATGTACAAGTATTACAAAGAGGACCCAAAGGGCCCTAGGTCGCTCACCTGTTGCACATTGGTCTAGGTATCAATACAACTTACATTCTAACCATATTTCATTCAAAATTGGAACAAAACGGTGACATCTGGAATGTACACAAGGTTTTTCTAAGATTTGACCTAGTGACCTAGCTTTTGAACCCACTTAACCAAGTTTTGAACTTGGTATGGATTTCAAGGAGAACGACATTCTGACCAAGTTTCATGAATATTGGATCAAACCTGTGACCTCTGGAGTGAACACACGGTATTTCTAAGATTTAACCTAGTGACCTAGTTTGAAAGTAGCTAACACAAGCTACCAGAAAACTATGAATGTCAACTACAGTAAGACATCGTTTAGACGAGCATCGATATAATAAGCACCCAGCTTATTGCGAGCAAATAACAAAGTCCCAGCAAATTTGCGAAATATATGTTGTATACTAAAATCACACCTCTATGTCGAGCGCCTGGTTTATTTCAACCCGATTAGTTCTCAAGATAACAAGGTTTTACTGTAGTGCTTGTGTATAATAGACTGAATATAGGAACCATGGAATGATTGTTGTAAATAGTGTTGTATTCTATGTGAGAATAAATATACAATATTTTAAGTGTTTTGCATTGGATGCATTTTGGACACACCCTAAAATTGACCAATCATATTACTGCTGTTACGACACGGCCTAAAAATTGACCAATCATATGGCTGCATTTAGGACACCCCCTAAAAATTGACCAATCATATGATTGCATTTTGGACACACACTTAAAATTGACCAATAATATTACTGCATTTTGGACAGGCCCTAAAAATTGACCAATCATATGGCTGCATTTAGGACACACCCTAAAAATTGACCAATCATATGATTGCATTTTGGACACACACTTAAAATTGACCAATAATATTACTGCATTTTGGACAGACCCTAAAAATTGACCAATCATATGGCTGCATTTAGGACACACCCTAAAAATTGACCAATCATGTGGCTGCATTTTGGACACACCCTAAAAATTGACCAATCATATGACTGCATTTAGGACACACCTTAAAAATTGACCAATCATGTGGCTGCATTTTGGACACATCCTAAAAATTGACCAATCATGTGGCTGCATTTTGGACACACCCTAAAAATTGACCAATCATATTGCTGCATTGTGGACACACCCTAAAAATTGACCAATCATGTGGCTGCATTTTGGACACACCCTAAAAATTGACCAATCATATTGCTGCATTGTGGACACACCCTAAAAATTGACCAATCATGTGGCTGCATTTAGGACACACCCTAAAATATGTATGTATCCATCAATAATAGGATTATTTAATGCTTTTGTAAGGGTTTGCTATTGTTACTATCACAACAAGGAATGTCATTCAAGAAATTTAAAACATCTTTATAAAATTTTACAGTAAATTAATTACAAATGTACCATCCATAATTTTCCATGCACATGTTGAAAAACATACATAAACATGACCTGCAATACTGGATTTATTACACATGCAAATATGGCATTTAAAACCCATCCAATCACCTAGTTTTTAGTATAAAAGAACTAACAACATATAGTCTAGCTATCTGTTCTCTGACAATACTACATTTTGTTGTGTGTCAGGGTTTGTTAACCGTACAGGCATATACTGTGACGATGTTATATTAGAACTTCCAGATAAATTTGTCTGTAAATTCACAGATTCCTGGGAATTCTCTGATTGACTGTTTATGTTGTATTTGCCAACTTTAAATCTGCAGCATAATACATCCACTATACTTCCAACACTGTTGTGTAGTAATCCTGAAACACAAAATATTGACCAATAATATGATTGCATTTCAGACACACCCTAAACTTTGACCAATAATATGATTGCATTTCAGACACACCCTAAACTTTGACCAATAATATGATTGCATTTCAGACACACCCTAAACTTTGAACAAATTTATGGCTGCATTTGTGACACACCCTAAAATGGACTAATTTTAGGACCACATTTGTGACACACCCTTAGAATTGACCAATAATATGGCTGCATTTGTGACACACCCTAAAAATGGACCAATATTATGGCTGCATTTGTGACACACCCTAAAATTGACCAATAATATGGTTGCATTTGTGACACACCCAAAAATTAACCAATAATATGGCTGCATTTGTGACACACCCTAAAAATTAACCAATAATATGGCTGCATTTGTGACACACCCTCAATTACCTGAGACAACAAATATTCCTCCTATGATTCCACATAAACGAACCAAGAACTGCCAGAATGGTTGATGTTCCTCCTTTACATGTATTTTAAATGCAAACACATCATACTTGACAAATATACCCGGTACACCATGGCTACCACCACTATGGTCTATAGGTCGACTCTGTAATAAACCAGAACAACATGAGTATAACCACAAGGTCATGAATACCATGTGTAATCATACAAACTTTCTATAACAAGAGGGCACTCTTTGGGCCCTCGGTCGCTCACCTGTTGCGCATTGGTCTAAGTATTAGTAAAACTTAGATTCTGACCATATTTCATGAAGATTGGATTAAAACAGGTGTCTCTAGAGTGAGCACAAGGTTTTTACTAAGATTTGACCTGGTGACCTAGTTCTTGACTCCACATGACCATGATTCGAACTTGGCCTAGATTTCATGTAGAATTGTATTCTGATTAAGATTCATGAAGATTGGATCAAAACGGTGACCTCCAGAGTCAACACAATGTTTTTCTAAGATTTGACCAAGTGACCTAATTATTGACCCCATATGACCCAGTTTTGAACTTGGCCTAGCTTTCATAGAGAACAACATTCTGACCAAGTTTCATGAAGATTGGATTAAAACTGTTGCCTTTAGAGTGAACACAAACGAATTGTTGACGGACAAAAAGCTTAAAATAGGGGGGGGGGTACATCCATGAGTATAAGATAAAATTATTTCAGCCCCTAAAAAAGACTGATCGCAAGCCCTGCAATATAGCTCATTCCAAATTAGATTTATTTTTCCAGAAACTACTAGATTGACCGACCTACAGGCTCATTCCTATATATGTACTACCAGACTTGGTTTTGTAGGGATATATTGTAATATACTTGGTACACCTGAATGTCTCAGTCATAGTTACTACTTTCCAGACCAGAAAAACCTGATCAGGCAATGAAATGGTCAACTTATACATAACTGGCCAGTACATCAAAGGGACTCAACTCCAGTTGGTAAATTGCTAACTTTATCGAAAAGCTCTCTTAAAATCACATTGTTTTGGCTTGACCAACCTAATATATTTAAAAAAGAATCTTGATTGATTCATTTAGAAAATAAATAACTGCATAACGTCGGTTAATTACCTTTGAAACACCTAAAATCTATTTAGTGACTAACGCAGTTAACTATATTATTTAACGTTATCATAGCGACTAGAAGGGTAAAATAATGAAAGTTGTAAGAATACTTTACGTATTGGTAAAACATAGTTTTGTGATAAAACGTCTACAAAACGCATTATTATCATTGAAATGAGAGTTTAGTCCCTTTAAGACTATGGTAAACTGTACAAGTGTTCTATTATCCAAGATCTTCTCAAACTCAAATTGCAAGTTTTTTTTGAGTTGTCAAGATTGTCAAGATATTTAGCATTAAAAAGTATGGTATCAGTTTGGCCAGTCTTAATTCATTATACATGTCCCCTTCTTGTTTTGGCAACTTTCTACTATTCAAAATATAACTCCGGGTTCCTACAACTAGTCTAAGTCAAAACATCCCTGATATTTCCCTGATATTTCCCTGACCACACAGCAGGTTTCCCTGACCACACAGCAGGTTTCCCTGACCACACAGCAGATTTCCCTGACCACACAGCAGATTTCCCTGACTTTTCAGAATAATGGGGAATTTTTGTAAGAGCAAAACAGTGCAATAAAATTAGTGAAAAAGAGGCTATATTTGCTATACAGGTATATTATGGAACTAAAAAGTTTAAGGCAGAGTTTTAGAGTTGTTGATTGACATAAAGTAATTATAATAAAGAATCATTCCGAGCGAGCAAGGATTATTTTATTCTTTTGGTATTTTCTTTGTAAGAAATGACACATTATCAACATCTTTAATGAAGAATACCCTGACTTTTCCCTGACTTTGCTAAATTTTTGCATTTCCCAGACTAATTTCAAAATTCGCTGAATTTTCCATGACATTGAAAAACTGTCTTTCCCTGACTTTTCCCTGACCACGGGAACCCTGAAATAACTTGCCTAACCTGGAAGTTAAAGTTGCCACAACAAAGTGAACCAAATGAACTAAATATATAGACAAAATAAGCCTGAAAAGTTGGAAAATGTGTCATCAGTTCATTTACAGTCAATTATCATTATTATTATTGAATCTCCAAATAAACTAACCGGGCAATCCCCCCCCACAGTTGATAATTCTGCACTTTTGACATTCACCAAAAATAAGACAAATATCAAATACTGTATCATTAATCATTAATTGGTCTTTTTTGACAAAACCACGAAATTTTGTTTCATGGAAATTAAATGGTTTACAGCAGTACTGGCTTACCCTTTCTGTAACAGAGTATTGATATGTGTCCACTTGTTGTCTTACCCTTACTGTAACAGAGTATTGATATGAGTCCACTTGTTGTCTTACCCTTACTGTAACAAAGTATTGATATGTGTCTACTTGTTGTCTTACCCTTTCTGTAACAGAGTATTGATATGTGTCCACTTGTTGTCTTACCCTTTCTGTAACAGAGTATTGATATGTGTCTACTTGTTGTCTTACCCTTTCTGTAACAGAGTATTGATATGTGTCTACTTGTTGTCTTACCCTTTCTGTAACAGAGTATTGATATGTGTCTACTTGTTGTCTTACCCTTTCTGTAACAGAGTATTGATATGTGTCTACTTGTTGTCTTACCCTTTCTGTAACAGAGTATTGATATGTGTCTACTTGTTGTCTTACCCTTTCTGTAACAGAGTATTGATATGTGTCTACTTGTTGTCTTACCCTTTCTGTAACAGAGTATTAATATGTGTCTACTTGTTGTCTTACCCTTTCTGTAACAGAGTATTGATATGTGTCTACTTGTTGTCCGTATGTTCTCACTTTGGTTGGAACAATTTTCATGAAGTATTGATATAAGTGATAATCTGAAATACAAAACAATATTGACCAATAATACAGCTGCATTTTTATACACCCTTAAAACTGACCAATAATACAGCTGCATTTTTATACACCCTTAAAACTGACCAATAATACGGCTGCATTTTTACACACCCTTAAAACTGACCAATAATACGGCTGCATTTTTATACACCCTTAAAACTGACCAATAATACAGCTGCATTTTTACACACCCTTAAAACTGATCAATAATACAGCTGCATTTTTACACACCCTTAAAACTGGCCAATAATACAGCTGCCTATATAACATATTGCAACAAAAGTTTATTAATTTTTGAATAAATATTGATTGATTCTATGGTGAATTGTAAGTTTTGTGTGAATATTGATAAAGCATAGAGTAAATGTATATTGATCAGTCATTAATTGAATAATGATTAATTATAAATTGGTGATTTATTGAATACTTACTATCTTTAGTAACTTGTTCCTCACCATCCAAGGGATTTATAATTCCACCTGATTGATCCCCATATGAGAAATGATCAATTCTATGTGTGAAATTATAATCTGAAAATACATAAATAAGGGATATAGTAGGGGCTTCAGTGAGGGCTGAAATCAGGGACTAGAACTGTTTGAAGTTTGACATCTCTACCATCTTACTATTCCTTGAAATATAAGCACCACCTACAAGTTATAGCACCACCTACAAGTTATAGCACCACCTACAAGTTATAGCACCACCTACAAGTTATAGCACCACCTACAAGTTATAGCACCACCTACAAGTTATAGCACCACCTACAAGTTATAGCACCACCTACAAGTTATAGCACCACCTACAAGTCATAGCACCACCTACAAGTTATAGCACCACCTACAAGTTATAGCACCACCTACACGTTATAGCACCACCTACAAGTCATAGCACCACCTACACGTTATAGCACCACCTACACGTTATAGCACCACCTACAAGTTATAGTACCCTTACTGCACCACCTACAAGTCATAGCACCACCTACAAGTCATAGCACCACCTACAAGTTAGAGCACCACCTACAAGTTATAGCACCACCTACAAGTTATAGCACCACCTACAAGTTATAGCACCACCTACAAGTCATAGCACCACCTACACGTTATAGTACCCTTACTGCACCACCTACAAGTCATAGCACCACCTACAAGTTAGAGCACCACCTACAAGTTATAGCACCACCTACAAGTCATAGCACCACCTACAAGTTAGAGCACCACCTACAAGTTATAGCACCACCTACAAGTTAGAGCACCACCTACAAGTTAGAGCACCACCTACAAGTTATAGCACCACCTACAAGTTATAGCACCACCTACAAGTTAGAGCACCACCTACAAGTTATAGCACCACCTACAAGTTATAGCACCACCTACAAGTTATAGTACCCTTACTGCACCACCTACAAGTCATAGCACCACCTACAAGTCATAGCACCACCTACAAGTTAGAGCACCACCTACAAGTTATAGCACCACCTACAAGTTATAGCACCACCTACAAGTCATAGCACCACCTACAAGTCATAGCACCACCTACAAGTCATAGCACCACCTACAAGTTATAGCACCACCTACAAGTCATAGCACCACCTACAAGTTATAGCACCACCTACAAGTTATAGCACCACCTACAAGTCATAGCACCACCTACAAGTTATAGCACCACCTACAAGTTATAGCACCACCTACACGTTATAGCACCACCTACAAGTTATAGCACCACCTACAAGTCATAGCACCACCTACACGTAATAGCACCACCTACAAGTTATAGCACCACCTACAAGTTATAGCACCACCTACAAGTCATAGCACCACCTACACGTAATAGCACCACCTACAAGTCATAGCACCACCTACAAGTCATAGCACCACCTACAAGTTAGAGCACCACCTACAAGTTATAGTACCCTTACTGCACCACCTACAAGTTATAGCACCACCTACAAGTTATAGCACCACCTACAAGTCATAGTACCCTTACTGCACCACCTACAAGTCATAGCACCACCTACAAGTTATAGCACCACCTACAAGTCATAGCACCACCTACAAGTTATAGCACCACCTACAAGTTATAGCACCACCTACAAGTCATAGTACCCTTACTGCACCACCTACAAGTCATAGTACCCTTACTGCACCACCTACAAGTTAAAGCACCACCAACAAGTTATAGCACCACCTAGAAGTTATAGTACCCTTACTCATCTGTGAGTGAAAATTCTTACTGTAACATGGCCAGAAATCTCTTAAACAATGTTGGGACTCATGTGACATGGTACATTACACTAGGGGCGTAACGGTATGTACACCTCACGATACGCTAAGGGCCTAACAGTATGCTCACCTCACGCCTATGTACTATGTGATGACTTCTAAAACAAGGGAAGTTACTATGTAATTACTTCTTAAACAAGGGAAGTTACTATGTAATTACTTCTAAAACAAGGGAAGTTACTTTGTAATGACTTCTAAAACAAGGGAGGTTACTATGTATTGATTTCTAAAACAAGGGAGGTTACTATGTAATAGCTTCTAAAACAAGGGAAGTTACTATGTATTGACTTCTAAAACAGGGGAGGTTACTATGTATTGACTTCTAAAACAGGGGAGGTTACTATGTATTGACTTCTAAAACAGGGGAGGTAACTATGTAATGGCTTCTAAAACAGGGGAGGTTACTATGTAATGGCTTCTAAAACAGGGGAGGTAACTATGTATTGACTTCTAAAACAGGGGAGGTTACTATGTAATGGCTTCTAAAACAAGGGAGGTTACCATGTATACTTACCAGAGGGTTTCAGCAACATGGAAAGATGAGCATGTCCTCTAGGTATGACAGGAACTGATCTATAATATAACAAAAATCATCAAATCAGACATCATTGCAAGAGGTCAGTTTTTGTTATACTCAGTTAGATAATGTACACATGTTTTTACGCTTGTCAGCTCTACATGGTTCACACACAGTTTCCCTGTACATATCCAGGTACTGTTCTACTACCATCAGCTCTACATGGTTCACACACAGTTTCCCTGTACATATCCAGGTACTGTTCTACTACCATCAGCTCTACATGGTTCACACACAGTATCCCTGTACATATCCAGGTACTGTTCTACTACCGTCCATGGGCGGATCCAGGATTTCGGGTTAGGGGGGGGGACGTAAGAAATTTGCTGGGGTCCAGGACATAGTCCTGCATGGGCGTAGGAGCGTCTTTAACATAACAACACTCCATTCATGGAAGCGTATTTTGGGTTATATCTATATACTGATATATATAACAAACTCAGTTTATGATTTCTCTGGCAATTTTGTTATTACGTGGTAACTGGAAGTTGTTCATCTGAAATAGGGGGGACCGGGGGCATGCTCCCCCGGGAAAATTTTCTAAACAATGGATCAATCTGATGCATTCTGGGCGTTCTGAGATACCTTATTTGGTGTTAAACAGGACACATTTTATTATTAAATACAGAACAGTACTTAATCGTAATGAAGTGTTTGCCTGATTTTGAGATATATGCTTAATGTGAAAACGTTTATGTTGAGCTTTTTAAATTTGAGGGCGTAATATCTAATTGACAAACACTATAAGTAATATAGGAGGTGTATAGTGTATAGTTTACCTTTTCGCAAAGAACGTGTGTTGACACATTTTTATAGATTGAAGATACTTTGCGAGCGAAGCGAGCCAAAAAAATTTTTTCAGTAAAAAAGTTATATAAAAGTGTCCACGTATGTTATCTGCACTGAATCATAGTTTAACAAAAACTCGCTTTACAAAATTAATGATATTTGGAAACTTATTGCAAAAGTAGGGGGTCCGGGGAGGCATGCTCTGACGGGAAAATTTTCAAAACGAGGGATCAATCTGGTGCATTCTTGAGGTCTGAGATACCTTATTGGCTAGTAAATAAAGCATGCTTATTACAAAATGGGACTAATTTAAGTCTTTAAAGTATACAGTGTTTCATTCATTGTAGAGTGATCGAATATATAGGCGTACTCGTAGCATCATTTGTGTGTGGATGCGCCTGTTCTTTCATATATCAAAGGTAATTTTGGGAGCGTAGCGAGCACGGAATTTTCACATTGTAATACTTTTTCACAAAGAATTAAAGGCAAATTACATATAACTAGACTATTTCAGTCAAATAAAAATCATTACTTTGGCGATTTTAGGGGGGGCGTACGCCGGGTATCCGTTGCCATCCTTAACTGAAACTCATTTAAATCTGACTATACACTGATATAATATCGGTTGACCCTCTGTTATGGGTTATGTCAATTCGAACTTTACAGTTTCCAATCAAATCGCTTCTTTTGCAAATGTGAAAGTGTAGAGAATCTCAGATGAACTGCCTAATTCACAGTGAGTAATATGTTACACTTTATTCAACTTAAAAAACATTAAGGATAGTGTGTATGTAAGACATTGTTTACAAGAAATATTTGGTTACTTACTTTCCAGCGGTTATATGGAAGTTTCCCGCCACTTTGTTTACTTCAAGAGATCCGTGTACACGACAAGCATCCGGTGTTCCTGTAGGCTCTTCCTCTCTGTAATACATGTCAATGATCATAGTGAGCTCTCATTGGTCGATACTGACACACCTTCCAGCATAGTGAGCTCTCATTGGTCGATACTGACACACCTTCCAGCATAGTGAGCTCTCATTGGTCGATACTGACACACCTTCCAGTATAGTGAGCTCTCATTGGTCGATACCGACACACCTTCCACCATAGTGAGCTCTCATTGGTCAATACTGACACACCTTCCAACATAGTGAGCTCTCATTGGTCGATACTGACACACCTTCCAGCATAGTGAGCTCTCATTGGTCAATATTGACACACCTTCCACCATAGTGAGATCTCATTGGGCAATATTGACACACCTTCCAGCATAGTGAGCTCTCATTGGTCAATATTGACACACCTTCCCACATTGTGAGCTCTCATTGGTCGATATTGACACACCTTCTGACATAGTAAGCTCTCATTGGTCAATACTGACACACCTTCTGACTTGAGATATTAACAATTCACCGAAGTTTGATTCGATCCAATGCTTTTTCTCGATTTGATTCTCGATACAGACCACCAAAATTTCAATTCGTAGCGGCATTGCATGTACCGAATATATCCATGGGGCCATATAGAGTATGGTTGATTAATCAGCTTTTCGTCATTAAAACAAGTATTTAAAATGAGAGTCAGAAAAAATATATTGAATAAAGGGGTCCCTAAATCGTTACAGCCCAACTTTTGACATAAGTAGCTCTCATTGGTCAATATCGACGCACCTTCCGACATAGTGAGCTCTCATTGGTCAATATTGACACATCTTCTGGTATAGTGAGCTCTCATTGGCCAATATTGACACACCTTCCGACATAGTGAGCTCTCATTGGTCAATATCGACGCACCTTCCGACATAGTGAGCTCTCATTGGCCAATATTGACACACCTTCCAGCATAGTGGGCTCTCATAGGTCAATAAAGACATACCTTCTGGCATATTGAGCTCTCATTGGTCAATAAAGACATACCTTCTGGTATAATGAGGAAGATCAATATTGTCAGACAATAAACTTTTAAAGGAGCAGCTGATATTTTACCTTTTTGGCATACCGAGTTTGAATCCTGGATGATGTCCGGACAACCACATGAGTTCTTGTATTGCATGGTACTCATTTCTCATATACTGATTCACTTGTACAGTGATGTCATGGTAACGACGTTGTTTGGGTGAAAGTTCATAAACTGTGTTATCCAAAGTAAGCGAACCAAAACTGGTGGCATCCTGACCTGTCTGGTCCAATACATCTGCACCGATAACTGGAAAATAGTAAATACCATACATCTAGAACATGGAAAATAGCAAATACCATACATCTACATGGAAAAAAGTGAATAATATATATCTACATGGAAAATAGCAAATACCATACATCTACATGGAAAATAGTGAATAACATACATCTACATGGAAAAAAGTAAATACCATACATCTACATGGAAAATAGCAAATACCATACATCTACATGGAAAATAGCAAATACCATACATCTACATGGAAAATAGTGAATAACATACATCTACATGTACATGGAAAATAGTAAATACCATACATCTACATGGAAAAAAGTGAATAATATATATCTACATGGAAAATAGCAAATACCATACATCTACATGGAAAATAGTGAATAACATACATCTACATGGAAAATAGTAAATACCATACATCTACATGGAAAATAGCAAATACCATACATCTACATGGAAAATAGCAAATACCATACATCTACATGGAAAATAGCAAATACCATACATCTACATGGAAAATAGTGAATAACATACATCTACATGTACATGGAAAATAGTAAATACCATACATCTACATGGAAAAAAGTGAATAATATATATCTACATGGAAAATAGCAAATACCATACATCTACATGGAAAATAGTGAATAACATACATCTACATGGAAAATGGTAAATACCATACATCTACATGGAAAATAGCAAATACCATACATCTACATGGAAAATAGTGAATAACATACATCTACATGGAAAATAGTAAATACCATACATCTACATGGAAAATAGTGAATAACATACATCTACATGGAAAATAGTAAATACCATACATCTACATGGAAAATAGCAAATACCATACATCTACATGGAAAATAGCAGATACCATACATCTACATGGAAAATAGCGGATACCATACATCTACATGGAAAATAGTAAATACCATACATCTACATGGAAAATAGTGAATAACATACATCTACATTAGTAGGGGAAAATTTTCAAAAATTTGTTACCTGAGTGACAATGGAAAGATACTTTCAGATATGTAAGCATATGTCTTGGTGATGTTTAAAAAGATGGGAGCAGCACTAAGGGTCATTTATAAAGCACTTAAATCAGCGTTTCCATGGCAACCGTGTGGCTACATATTTGAATTTCTCACTGTATACGATAAAACCTAATATATTTTTAACGAATAAACATATTTTAAAGAAACTTGAAATGATACCTCACAATATCCCAGCAATGATGAAAATATATACTTCAATTGCAAACGCTCGATGTCAAGGTCACAGTCAGAGGTCAAAGGTCAACTTTTGACATTTTTCAGGATATTTTAGACATTTTTCATGTAGTCCAGTATCCTTACTTCTTTGTGTGCAGCGGTCCAGAGGGTTTTTTGGTTTATTTGTGTAGAGGGGTGTTTGAAGTTTGATTTCAGCGAGTATGGACAGCTGGCATCATGCAGGTTACCATGGAAACCAAGATGGCGTCCAAATTTCCCGCCACTTTAAGCACACACCCCATCTTTATCTTATCATTCATACTAGTATGTACACTTGTATACCAATATACATTTGTACAATAGTTAAAGTACATATATAGTGCTCCAAAATGATATGTGTGTCAAGGTTATTGAATTTCAGGGTCAAGGTCATTTGAAGGTCAAAAGGCAAAAAATGTGTAAAATTTGTGTTTTATCCCCAAACGTTTATCTGTAATTATAGGTGCACTTATGGCAAAAATAAGTTTGATGTACGTCATCACAATGTGGCATCACTAAGTCGCATAACAACATTTATTTTATGGCCATGAGCTGAAAAATGAAAAAATAAGAAGGAATTCGGTAACCCCACCACAATTGAAAATTTCATAATTCTTTGATTATTATGAAATAACTGTATGCGTTGCATTTACTATCACCGGGTTCATATGTGTAAATAACGCATACATGTCCAAGTAAGAGCAACATTATTACAAACTGATGTCTATGCCAGCGTTCAAATAGATCTGTCTACCAAGGTCATGAAGGTTAAGGTCATTACAAGGTGCAAATTCAGGAAAAATGGTTTAAGTCACGTTTTTACGTTGTAAAAAGAAAGCTATCTTTAGTTGATTTTGCTTCAGCGAGTACCATTTACTTCTATTATTAATGTCGTTGTTTATTCGTGTAGAGGGGTGTCTAAGGTTTAAATCCAGACGAGAGTGCTGAAATAAGGTTAATTACCATGGAAACCCAGATGGCGGCCTATGCTACAGCCATTTTATAAGCTTATAACTAGACTAAGTCAAAATCTCATGTTTGTTACCCATAAGTAGACAATACATATTTTATTAAATAAGCATTGTAATTAATAAACATATGCGGACCTCCGACATAAACCTTTTACCAAGGTCAAATGGTGGAGGTCAAGGTCATTTAGAGGTCAAAACTTTATCAAATGCTTAAGTCAATATTTTACCTAAAATAATTTGAATTAAATTGAGATATATTCTCCCTTCTTTTCATTTTGCAACATATTATATATTAATGTTGGGTTTTAAAGTGTTTAAAGTCTGGAAAAACACATATTTCCTGCCACAAGGCCAGTTTTTAATTCGAAAACTTGGCAACAAATGGCATTTATGTGCATGTTGATCAAGATCAATTTCTTGAGTTGATGCGTCCATCTATAATTCTTAGTTTTCGAGTTTGACAGTTTTAATTCTAATGGAATATATAAATCTTTGTATAAACATTATAAATATTTTTACATTGTACTTTTTACTGACAAAAATTGGCCACACAAGGTCAAGGTCATTTCAAGGTCAAACTACAAAACATACCCATATATTTGATACTTTCGGCGCAAAACATCATTTTGTAATTTATTGTTTTGTGTATTTTGATGTAGATGTGTTATCTTAGGTTCAGAGAGCAATTCTTTCATTAGAAGTTATATGACGAAGGGCCTTGTGTGTTTGTAGTCTTTAACGACATGTTTTGGAAGGGTGTAGGGTAACCATTAGGTTTCGGGATGACTGCACTCATAGGAGATGGTTACTTAATATGGTATAGTATTGCTGTAAATAGGGATGGTGGATACAAAACATGAAATAAGCTGGCTGGATATAGAGGTTGTTTGTTACAAACAGGGTCGGGGGGGGGGGCTGCAAATGGAAGTGGTGGGTTCCAAACATGGTCATTGATAGATGTAATTAGAGATGGCGGGAACTAAAATGGGTCTAGGATGGCTCTATCTAGAGGTTGTGGGTTCCAAACATGCCATGTTAGGGCTGTACATGGCGATGGTGGATACCAAACATGGTCTGGCATGGCTGTACTTGAAGGTGACTGGTACCAAGCATAGTCTAGCAAGGCTGAAATAGAGGTATTGGGTACCAAACATGGTCTTAAACGGCTATACATGGAGATGATGGGTACCAAACATGGTCTGGGATGGCTATACTTGGAGATACTTCAACGCCCTTTTAAACAACGACTGGTCAGTCTACAGTTGCACCCATAAACTTGTTTGTCAAGTTCATTGCTGTGTGGTCATATGCTGCGATTACTATTATCTCAACTGTCTGATGAATCCTAGGTATGTACTTAGTGAGGGACACACCAGTGTATGAAGCTGTCATCCATAGTCCTATGAGATTCTCGCCAGAGTAGGGAACTTTCATCTCTAGTAATTTGTGATAATCACCAGCGTAGGGAACTATAATCCCTAGTACTTTCACCAGTGTAGGGAACTTTGATCCTAAGTGGTATTTTGGGACATGACATGGAGGAAAAAGTCATCAAAGATCTACATTTTATCATTCGAGAAAACGAGGCAACCTGAATTATGGGAGTCTCACAGGCATTATCTCTAAAACGGTGCTCATAACTGGACATGCGTGCAAGTATGTGGTGTCTGTGTGCAAAACGCAGGTGATACATAGAAATACGTACGTGGACGGTCAGTATGGCTTTCGTTAGTTTTTCTGAGCACGCAGAAAAGATGCAGTACTTTTCGTGTATCTGGAACATTCTGGTCTGTTTACGTATTTGTCCCTACACATGCGATGCTCTTGCAAAATGTGTGCCTTCTACTGTCAACTACAACGCACATGATCAGTACGTGCAAGTACTGTCTCCTTACACAATAACTTGACAATCGTCAGGCGAGTGTACAATGTGCGCACGTTGTATTCATGTGCAACGTACTTGTGAAGTGAGCAACGCACGATTCACACAAATTTTTTTATTACAGTGGCCACAGCCTTGCAAAAACACACACGTCGGGTTGTGGCCAGGCCATTAGAATGACTCAAGACTTTTCGAAGTAGCCACCAACGCCCTAAGGGCTATGATGTTGGCAGCAGTCATAGTAGCTAGGGACTTAGAAGGAATAATGACTGTATAAAATAGCAAAAAAACTACTTGTGCCTTAATGCTAATTTGACTGAACTATAAATTTTATTTTATATACATGAGTTAAGATGATGACAGCAATATTGGAAACCATATTTTCAGTTGCCATGGTTACAATAAGTATTTTTCTATCAAAGAATCAAGGTACATTTGTTTTGTTTTTGTTAAAGTAATCAAATCAACATAAAACATACTATTTATTCCTGCATTATTTTACTTGATTGTGCTCATACTTACAATGCAAATTACGAACTTCCAAATTTGACATTTGACCTGTAATACAGGGTGTTTCATATCTGTCCCTATTACAAACTAATACCATGAGAGCATACTTGATCTCATCTGATATATCTGGCAGCATTGTACCGTTTTATTCAGTATCTAACATGACAATGTTACTATCAATGCAAGATAGGAATTAAGATTCCCCCAAAAAGTCATTTTTTCGATAAAAGTCAAAATGACGTCCATATTTAATCTGTTTCCCAAGTTGAATAATAATATGTTTTTCTAAAGTATTGCATGATATAACCAGTTTAAAAAATAAATATTATACCTATGTGAAAGAGTGATACAGTTGTTTTGGTTACCAGTTGCTAGGCGACGCAAGAATCTAACGCATAACGCTACGTTCTCGCTCTAATTAATACAAAGTACCGGTAACTAACTTGCTGATCTTTGGTTGTTTCTCTTTCAAAATCATGTTTTTAAAGTCATCAATTGCTTTTAATAGTGGTATTGTAGACTCAATACGACTCTTTGTGAATTTATCACATCCATTGGGAAAAATATTCTTCGAAAACCAGTCACCTTTTTACTTGGCTACAAGTGAGAATTATCTGTGTGGTTAAGTTCTTTCGTTGCCTAGCAACTAGAAACGAAAACTAACTGTACCACTAACTTATCTGAACTTAACTTGTGGTATATTATCTAAACTTTGTAATCAATATATTACGTTGGTAATAAACAGTGTTATATCGTTCAATACTTTACAAGCTATGCTATCAATTTGGGATAAAAATCATTTTGAACTTCATTTTAACAATTATCAAAAAGTGACATTTTGCAAGAATCTTATTTTCTGGGTTGCTATGATAGCAAAATTAGCATGTTATATACTGAATAAAATAGTGAAATGTTGGCTTTCCAATGGTATATGAAGATATCGGAAAAGATCAAGCATGTTCTCATGGCATTAATTTGTAATGGGGACAGATATTATGAAACACCCTGTATGACATTGATATCAAGGTTGACAGAGGAGCCTATTTTTACAAATATTGTAACAAGTACATATTTGCTAATATTCAACTTCATCATTTCAAATGATTACTAATCTAATTCAAATCATGTCATCTTTGGAAAATGTTTCATTATTATCAACTTTACCCCTACGGTCCTACCCCTGATGAGAAAGGTATAGAGTAGATATGAGCAATGTTGATAAAATACTTATTTATATATGTACTATTAGGATGACAACTTACATTAGAAAACTAAAAATTTCAAATTACGTATGCAATTACCTCAGAATACCTTCTCAGTCAACGTGTACATGCATAATAGTGTCAGATTAAGTATTTTGAATTGAAAACTGAACTAATAATTAAAAAATATATGTGTACAAATTATTTTATCACATTTAATGCCAACTTAAATACAAAACATTTACTAAAATAAGAAAGTTAGAGAGGAAATATCTATTTTTCAGCTATTTTTCATAATTTAACCTTGGAATGGCATTGACCTTGACCTTTAAGTGGTCAGTTCAGAATGTCCAGTTAATGTCCATCATCAAATGAATAATATCCAGGCTAATACCTGTCAGTTAATACATAAATAAAAACATCACATTAGATAATATACTATTAGGTGTATTCGTAAATTATTGCGGCCATCTTGGATGCCATTTTGGATTACGCAAAACGCTTTATCGTCCCACGAAAGGCTCCCGCCTTTTTTGAATCAGCAGAACTGCCCGGACATTTTGGTATATAACACCTCTTGTTGCCTTTCATGGCAGACCCCTTTGATTTTATAGCCAAATTGTCACCAGACCATGAGGAAATTGTAACTTTTGGGCCGTACGCAATAGGAAAATTCGAGAAAGTATTCCAATATTTAATTGAAAGGTGCATAAATGACACCACGCTCCAACTTTCCTAATAGTTAAATGGAGCAAACTGTTTTCCATACGGTAAAGTGTCTCAATTATGTATATTAAGTAAAATATTGATGCTTTTCGTAGATTTTAAGAAATTCGTACCCCACCCACTTTTATAGTGTATTGTCAATATTTAAGAACTTTTATTTTGTACATTTGTTAGTATTTGCAATTCCCCAACTATATAGCATATACTTAACACAAGAATTGTTATAAATGTGGTAAGAATAATCATGGGTGGTTAAAAATCTTACCCCTACTCTTATTTTTTGCCACAATTTGATGATAAATATGATGAAAAACAACTTAATAACGTTCCATGTTCACAATTATCCACCAAAATCACCTAATATGACAAGAACAACATACCATACATTGTTAAAATGACTTATTCCCATAAGAAATGTCATTTCTAATGTCCCAGGGGCTATATAAAGGCAAACGTTGATATTTTCGTTTTTTGGTGGCCATCTTGGACAAATAGCAGATACCATACATCTACATGGAAAATAGCAGATACCATACATCTACATGGAAAATAGCAGATACCATACATCTACATGGAAAATAGCGGATACCATACATCTACATGGAAAATAGTGAATAACATACATCTACATGGAAAATGGTAAATACCATACATCTACATGGAAAATAGCGAATAACATACATCTACATGGAAAATAGTGAATAACATACATCTACATGGAAAATAGTAAATACCATACATCTACATGGAAAATAGTGAATAACATACATCTACATGGAAAATAGTGAATAACATACATCTACATGGAAAATAGTAAATACCATACATCTACATGGAAAATAGCAGATACCATGTATCTACATGGAAAATAGCAGATACCATACATCTACATGGAAAATAGCAAATACCATACATCTACATGGAAAATAGCAAATACCATTCAACTACATGGAAAATAGTGGATACCATACATCTACATGGAAAATAGCAGATACCATACATCTACATGGAAAATAGCAAATACCATTCATCTACATGGAAAATAGTGGATACCATACATCTACATGGAAAATAGCAGATACCATACATCTACATGGAAAATAGCAGATACCATGTATCTACATGGAAAATAGCAGATACCATACATCTACATGGAAAATAGCGGATACCATACATCTACATGGAAAATAGCAAATACCATACATCTACATGGAAAATAGCAGATACCATACATCTACATGGAAAATAGCAGATACCATACATCTACATGGAAAATAGCAGATACCATGTATCTACATGGAAAATAGCAGATACCATACATCTACATGGAAAATAGCGGATACCATACATCTACATGGAAAATAGCAGATACCATACATCTACATGGAAAATAGCAGATACCATACATCTACATGGAAAATAGCAGATACCATACATCTACATGGAAAATAGCAGATACCATACATCTACATGGAAAATAGTAAATACCATGTATCAACATGGAAAATAGTGGATACAATTCATCTTCAGTGTCTATTCTAGAAACGAGAAATTAGGGGGATTTTCCCCAGTCCTCTTGAAAGAAAGGGAGGATTTTCAAAAACAAGGGGGATCAAAACCAAATACTATTTTACCACAAGGACGTTTAATTGTCTTACACTTGGCATGTATGATGTAATAACAGTAGCTTTAGATCAGACTAAAATATTAGTATAGACTATAGTACAAACGCAGGCATCGGTCGGGTTGGAATCAGGCTGTTTATCAATATTTGATAAGTTTGTAGAAGGTCCCGACTGTTTATCAATATTTAATAAGTTAGAAGAGGGGTCCGGACAATTTGCAGTTGAATGCGATCCTTTCTCGTGGTCGCAGGTTTGTTGAAAAAGTTCACATCGTGTAGCAGCGTCTGTACGAATGTGACACAATGGAGCGATTAAATGGGTCAACGAACGAATTTAATTACAATAACAGTAGTCTCCCTTGGTATTTAGACGAAATATTTTTATTTGAGTAATAATACTAATACACGAGTTACATCCCTTGAAAATTTTGTGTTTACAACGCGATCGGTGATTGAAATTAACTTAACAATTTTGATCAGATTTTTGGATTTTAATGCGGGATTTTCGCGCATATTGGCCGAAAATGTGCGCAATCTTCGCAAAATGTGCGTTAATCCTGCAATTCTTACAATATTGTAGCTGGAGTAACATAACTTGGCATACAATAGTGTATTGTTGCTGTGACCTTATGTATAAAGTTTGAAGTCGATACCTTTAACGGTTTGCAAGTGATTAAGAAACAAGAGGGCCATGATGGCCCTATATCGCTCACCTGATTATAAATGAAGCCCTGCACAATTTAGACTAACAAAGGAAGAGCGTAAATATAGAAACTGGTGACCCCCAAGGCAGGGTCAATTTTGACCTCAGGGGCATAATTTGAACAATCTTGGTAGGGGACCACTAGATGATGCTACATACCATATATCAAAGCTCTAGGCATTGTAGTTATAGAGAAGAAGATTTTTATATGTTTTCCCGATATAAGTCTAGGTAAAATAGTGACCCCCGGGCCGGGGCCAATTTTGACCTCAGGGGCATAATTTGAACAATCTTGGTAGGGGACCACTAGATGATGCTACATACCATATATCAAAGCTCTAGGCATTGTAGTTATAGAGAAGAAGATTTTTATATGTTTTCCCTATATAAGTCTATGTAAAACGGTGACCCCCAGGGCGGGGCCAATTTTGACCTCAGGGGCATAATATGAACAATCTTTGTAGGGGACCACTAGATGATGCTACATACCAAATATCAAAGCTCTAGGCATTGTAGTTTTAGAGAAGAAGATTTTTATATGTTTTCCCTATATAAGTCTATGTAAAACGGTAACCCCCGGGGCGGGGCCAATTTTGACCTCAGGGGCATAATATGAACAATCTTGGTAGGGGACCACTAGATGATACTACATACCAAATATCAAAGCTCTAGGCATTGTAGTTTTAGAGTAGAAGATTTTTATATGTTTTAATTCCCTATATAAGTCTATGTAAAACGGTGACCCCCGGGGCGGGGCCAATTTGGACCCCAGGGGCATAATATGAACAATCTTGGTAGGGGACCACTAGATGATGCTACATATCAAATATCAAAGCTCTAGGCATTGTAGTTTTAGAGAAGTAGATTTTTATATGTTTTCCCTATATAAGTCTAGGTAAAACGGTGACCCCCGGGGCGGGGCCAATTGTGACCCCAGGGGCATAATTTGAACAATCTTGGTAGGGGACCACTAGATGATGCTTCATACCAAATATCAAAGCTGTAGGCATTGTAGTTTTAGAGAAGAAGATTTTTATATGTTTTCCCTATATAAGTCTATGTAAAACGGTGACCCCCGGGCCGGGGCCAATTTTGACCCCAGGGCCATAATTTGAGCAATCTTGGTAGGGGACCACTAGATGATGCTACATACCAAATATCAAAGCTGTAGGCATTGTAGTTTTAGAGGAGAAGATTTTTATATGTTTTCCCTATATAAGTCTATGTAAAACGGTGACCCCCGGGGCGGGGCCAATTTTGACCCCAGAGCCATAATTTGAAGAATCTTGGTAGGGGACCACTAGATGATGCTACATACCAAATATCAAAGCTCTAGGCATTGTAGTTTTAGAGAAGAAGATTTTTATATGTTTTCCCTATATAAGTCTATGTAAAACGACTAGTAAGGTTGCATAAGACTATAATTACAGCTTAATAATTGTTTAATAGTTTGTAAACATACAATCACTGTAAACGATGATAACCCTAATATCCACATTCTGCATTTAATTTAAATTAAAGCCTCAAAGCTGCTAACAAGTACACATTTCGTAGTTCTACAACTAAAATATAGTAAGAGAGACAACTCTTACATGATCACAACCAGTATAATTACAGAGTACACTCCCTTTGATTAAATGAAAAACAAGGTTTTTCTATTACTTGACCTAGTAGCCTAATTTTTGACCTCAGATGACCCAATATCGAACTTGACCTAGATTTTGTTAAGATGATCATTGTGACCAAGTTTCATAAAGATTAGGCCAAAATTGTGACCGCTAGAGAGGACACAACCCAATTGTTGACGGACAGACGGACGGACAGACGGACGATCAGACAGACGGACAGGGTGATTACTATAGGGCACCTGCAAAAAACTTGCAGGGCCCTAAATAACAGATATACTTGTGGACTGGAATTGATAAAATCATATTTAATGCAAGAACCCTGTAAAGTGCAAATATCCAGTCACTTCCGGCAAAATCGGCCAGATAACAGGGTGCCAGATAACATTTGTAATATCCCGTCAAGTGATCATGCGACTTGCAATATCCCTTCAAGTGAACTCCGGTCATTGCTGTTTACAAGTTATATCGGGTGAAATTTCTTTTTTATTAGTTTATTCTCTTTACAGATTTTTAATGTCATGATTAACCTTAGTATTGTCTGTCATTTAATTGTTGCTATTATATATTTGTATACTCATGCTTAAAAAAAAAAAAAAAAAAAAATTCTGAAGAAGGCCACGGCCGAAACGTTAGTATAATAATAATAATTCTACAGAATACGTGTTGTTGTTGAAAAAATTCCCAATTATGTACTCATGCTTGTAATTGTTGTTTTGTTTGGTGACCCCATGGGAGATAATCCTTTGGCTTACTGAGTGTTTCATGACTTTCATCGTTTAATAAAGTTATTATTACAATTATTATTATATTATTATAACTATGTACTCAGTAGACTGAATCAGTACTTACAGTCACATTTCATCGCCACCGTCATGTCCACATTGATCTTAATCTTCCTGAAAAACAACAACAACAACAACTTACAAGTTTTTTAACAACGTTTTTCCTCTATTTTGCTTTTTTGCCACTTTTACCTTTATTGCCACTTATACGGTGATTGGCACTGTCACATGTTAACATTATTGCCACTTATACAGTGATTGGCTGTAGGCACTGTCACATGTTAACATTATGGCCACTTATACGGTGATTGGCTGCAGGCACTGTCACATGTTAACATTATTGCCACTTATACGGTCATTGGCACTGTAACATGTTAACATTATTGCCACTTATAGGGTCATTGGCACTGTCACATGTTAACATTATTGCCACTTATACGGTCAATGGCACTGTAACATGTTAACATTATTGCCACTTATAGGGTCATTGGCACTGTAACATGTTAACATTATTGCCACTTATACGGTCATTGGCACTGTCACATGTTAACATTATTGCCACTTATAGGGTCATTGGCACTGTCACATGTTAACATTATTGCTACTTATACGGTCATTGGCACTGTCACATGTTAACATTATTGCCACTTATAGGGTCATTGGCACTGTCACATGTTAACATTATTGCTACTTATACGGTCATTGGCACTGTCACATGTTAACATTATTGCCACTTATACCGTCATTGGCACTATAACATGTTAACATTATTGCCACTTTATACGGTCATTGGTACTGTAACATGTTAACATTATTGCCACTTATACCGTCATTGGCACTGTAACATGTTAACATTATTGCCACTTATACCGTCATTGGTACTGTAACATGTTAACATTATTGCCACTTATACCGTCATTGGCACTATAACATGTTAACATTATTGCCACTTATACCGTCATTGGCACTGTCACATGTTAACATTATTGCCACTTATACCATCATTGGCACTGTCACATGTTAACATTATTGCCACTTATACCATCATTGGCACTGTCACATGTTAACATTATTGCCACTTATACCGTTATTGGTACTGTAACATGTAAACATTATTGCCACTTATAGGGTCATTGGCACTGTAACATGTAAACATTATTGCCACTTATAGGGTCATTGGCACTGTAACATGTAAACATTATTGCCACTTATACCATCATTGGCACTGTCACATGTTAACATTATTGCCACTTATACCGTCATTGGTACTGTAACATGTAAACATTATTGCCACTTATACCGTCATTGGCACTGTCACATGTTAACATTATTGCCACTTATACCGTCATTGGCACTGTAACATGTTAACATTATTGCCACTTATACTGTCATTGGCACTGTAACATGTTAACATTATGGCCACTTATACCGTCATTGGCACTGTAACATGTTAACATTATTGCCACTTATACCATCATTGGCAATGTCACATGTTAACATTATTGCCACTTATAGGGTCATTGGTACTGTAACATGTAAACATTATTGCCACTTATACCGTCATTGGCACTGTCACATGTTAACATTATTGCCACTTATACCATCATTGGCACTGTAACATGTAAACATTATTGCCACTTATAGGGTCATTGGCACTGTAACATGTTAACATTATTGCCATTTTATACCGTCATTGGCACTGTCACATGTTAACATTATTGCCAATTATACCATCATTGGCACTGTAACATGTTAACATTATTGCCACTTATACGGTCATTGGCACTGTCACATGTTAACATTATTGCCACTTATACCGTCATTGGCACTGTCACATGTTAACATTATTGCCACTTATAGGGTCATTGGCACTGTCACATGTTAACATTATTGCCACTTATTGGGTCATTGGCACTGTCACATGTTAACATTATTGCCACTTTATACGGTCATTGGTACTGTAACATGTTAACATTATTGCCACTTATACCGTCATTGGCACTGTAACATGTTAACATTATTGCCACTTTATACGGTCATTGGTACTGTAACATGTTAACATTATTGCCACTTATACCGTCATTGGCACTATAACATGTTAACATTATTGCCACTTTATATGGTCATTGGTACTGTAACATGTTAACATTATTGCCACTTATACCGTCATTGGCACTGTAACATGTTAACATTATTGCCACTTATACAATCATTGGCACTGTAACATGTTAACATTATTGCCACTTATAGGGTCATTGGCACTGTCACATGTTAACATTATTGCCACTTATACCGTCATTGGCACTGTAACATGTTAACATTATTGCCACTTATACTGTCATGGGCACTGTCACATGTTAACATTATTGCCACTTATACCGTCATTGTCACTGTAACATGTTAACATTATTGCCACTTATACTGTCATGGGCACTGTCACATGTTAACATTATTGCCACTTATAGGGTCATTGGCACTGTCACATGTTAACATTATTGCCACTTATACCGTCATTGTCACTGTAACATGTTAACATTATTGCCACTTATACTGTCATGGGCACTGTCACATGTTAACATTATTGCCACTTATTGGGTCATTGACACTGTCACATGTTAACATTATTGCCACTTATTAGGTCATTGACACTGTAACATGTTAACATTATTGCCACTTATTGGGTCATTGACACTGTAACATGTTAACATTATTGCCACTTATTGGGTCATTGACACTGTAACATGTTAACATTATTGCCACTTATTGGGTCATTGACACTGTAACATGTTAACATTATTGCCACTTTATACGGTCATTGGTACTGTAACATGTTAACATTATTGCCACTTATACCGTCATTGGTACTGTAACATGTAAACATTATTGCCACTTATACCATCATTGGCACTGTCACATGTTAACATTATTGCCACTTATACCGTCATTGGTACTGTCACATGTTACACAGGAATTCCACATGCCCGCAGATCAAAAAGCCCAAGTCGGGCAAGTCTGAAACAGGAATTCCACACCACTGAATGTAACAAGTTGATCACACCATGTTTAGGCACATCATTCTCTTCAAGTAACTTGGATGCATCCTTATTGAATTAATATACGTATTCGCTCATTATAACTGATAATCGTGTACGTTTTCACCCGATATAACTCATAATCGTTTACGTTTTCGCGCGATATAATTGATAATCGTGTACGTTTTCACCCGATATAACTGATAATCGTGTACGTTTTCGCTCATTATAACTGATAATTGTGTACGTTTTCGCCCGATATAACTGATAATCGTGTACGTTTTCACCTGATATAACTGATAATCATGTACGTTTCGCGCGATATAACTGATAATCGTGTTCGTTTTCGCCCGATATAACTGATAATCGTGTACGTTTTCACCCGATATAACTGATAATCGTGTACGTTTTCGCCCGATATAACTGATAATCGTGTACGTTTTCGCCCGATATAACTGATAATCGTGTACGTTTTCGCCCGATTTAACTGATAATCTGATATTCATGTACGTACCCTTCCACTTCTGTGTCCACTTCATAATCAAACTTTAGATGTGTACTTGTGTAATATTGGAACTCAGAAATCACCAGTATAAAGATGAATATAAACGTCAGCACTGAAACTGGAAAACAAGACTTGCGATTGTTCTAGCGTTCATCGATAGCGATTATTCAAGTGTCGAGTGATTGTTAAGATGCTAAAATTTATAGTTTTATGACAGGAAACGTGCGATAATTTAAATGGACTGACAAAAAAAAATCCCACAGGACAATAGTGATGCATAGGCTTGAAATACCTTGGGTCTTTTCTTCGTAATCTCGAGCATCCGGACTCGAAGATCCGAGCCAGAGGCCAGTGAAACCCCTGCTGAAGTATAACTAGAGCGGTCGCCAGATGACAGACTATTATACACCTGCTGCCAGAGGACCATGATACTGGCAAAAAATATTTTCTATGGCTGTTGATCGTAATGTAAGTTGTAAGAATACTTTATATATCACATGACTTTCCTTGTATCCTGTACGTATAAAGTTATACGTACCACGTGTAGTATAAGGAATTGAGATTTTCCAATAAATCAATGCGTATTTTGCGTTTTTAGTGTCATATGATATAAAGAATCTATCACTCATTGTCAATTGATATATTTATATTAACTCGCCAGAGGCTCGCTTAATAAAATTTCCAAAACTCGTTTAATATAAATATTTATCAATTGACAACTCGTGATAGATATTCTATGTATTGTAAAACATAGTTTTTTTATTAAAATGTCTACAAAAAGTTTTTTTATCATCAAAATGGAGTTGTGTCCCTTTAATAGCAAAAATCTCCACTCACATCCACCTCCAGTGGCAGTTTTTTCTTGATAATTTTCTGGAACTTTTGGAAATGCATCAAGCTCTTTCACGACTTTCAAAGCCTTGGACTGCTGGGTTCTGTTAGCAACTGTGGCTCGTCTCATCGTGGACAGGATTTAAACACATGCAGCTATCTGATCACGTCTACTGCCACCTATATACAGTCGTAGAACAAGAAAAATTGTGGGTTAAAATGCAAACATTTCTAGATAACTTGTAAGTCATACGGTATAAAATCATCCTGACTTTCTCATAATTTTACACAGATCTACTTTTACCAAGGCAAATTAGGTTAATTTACATAATTTAAGGGAGCTACTCAAATATATTTCCCAACTTATCTGACTCACAGCACCAGTCAATTAAAACCATGGCCTCCAACCCAAATTCTCGGTAAACACTAAAACAGGTAAAATCATAGCAGATTTAATGCGTGTCCAAAGGCCACGCATTAAAATGCCCAAGAAGGTATCGCATGTGAGAAACTTAACCAAAAATTTTCATCCACTGTTAAGCTCAATTTTGTGTGTACAGTGTACAGCATACGGTACATTCCGGATCGCCATACGATCAATTCGACGAGTTCTCGATTGGGGGACCCTACCCCCCCATTTTCTCCTTGAATTTATGTCTCTCTCAAAAGTGACCTTCGTGACGTCTAAAAACGAGGATTTCCGCGGATCCGAGGATAATTCTCATGCCTGATTCTAGGACGCGCGATTGTGGGATTCACGTATATTTTGCGAAGATCGCGCACATTTTCGGCAGATACGCGCGAAAATCCCGCATTAAAATCCAAACATTTGATCAAAATTGACAGGTTAATTTCAATTCTGACGTTCGCGTCGTAAACACAAAAGTTCCAAGGGATGTAACTCTATATTACTCAAATAAAAATATTTCGTCTAAATTATATTACCAAGGGAGACTACTGTTATTGTAATTAAATTTGTTTGTTGACCCATTTAATCGCTCCATTGCATCGCATTCGTACAGACACTCGAAGCGAAGAATCGCCGACTTTTCAACAAATCTGCGACCGGATCGCATTCAATTGCAAGTAGTCCAGACCCCTCTTCCAATTTTTTAAGTATTGATAAACAGCCGGGACCCTCTACAAACGTAGCCTTCAAATTATTAATAGCCTGATTCCAACGCGACAGATGGCCTGCATATTTTGTACTATTAGGGCTCTCTATGATATAATATCGTAGACTGTTATTACATCACACATGCCAATTGGAAGACAAAGACAATTAAACTAATAAACATCTTTGTGCCATTGTGGTAAAATAGTATTTGGTTTTGATCCCCCCTTGTTTTTGAAACCCCCCCTTTTTTTCAAGAGGATGGGGGAAAATCCCCCCTAATTTCTCATTTCTAGAATAGACACTGAGCTTGGGCGTATGCCTATTATTAGCAACCACAGGTCATTTTTTAAAGTGTGGTATTTGTAATTTATTTATATTCAGATGTGAAGAGCTGGTCAAAACAAACACAGAACAGTTTGAATTTTTAAGATATCTCAATTAGTAAAAAAATGTTAATCAGATTATGTACTCCAGGATGACCTGAAGAAACTAGCTGAGTGGGTGAAGCGCTGGGGCATGAGCTTCCACCCAGAAAAGTGCAGCATCCTCAGAGTGCACAGGAAGAGGGCTCCAATAACATATCCATACTCCTTGAAGGGCCACACTCTCGAAACAGATTTGATAACCAAATACCTCGGAGTACACATATGTCACAGAACCTCTCCTGGAACCACCACATAGACAAGACGGCGAAGAAGGGAAACAGCACACTCGGCTTCCTTCGACGCAACCTGCGCATTAGCAACAAAGAAGTCAAGGGTACAACACACTAGTGCGCCCAGGACTTGAGTACTGTTCCACAGTCTGGAACCCATACACTAAGGGCCTGACACACAAACTCGAGATGGTACAGAGGAGATCTGCTAGGTACGTGACCAACAGATATCACAACACCAGCAGTGTCTCCTCCATGCTTGACCACCTTGGATGGGAGACACTGGAGTCCAGACGCACGAAAGCACAACTGACAATGCCCAGTGATGTACAAGATCTCCAATGATCTGGTGGACATCCCAGCCAGCCAGTACCTCATCCAAACTGAAGTGCACTAGAGATGACAACATGAGGAAGTACCACCAACCATCTACATCCACATCGTACCACAAGAACTCATTCTTCCCGCGTACTACATCAGTTTGGAACCACCTGCCTGCCATCGTCGCAGAGGCCCCTGACTTGGTATCTTTCAAGCAGGGGCTATCATCCCTCACCTTCTAATCCGATATTAGGGGCCCAGCTATAAGCAGGTCTAGGATTATGCTGTTTTTATGGATAATCAGTAAATTTACGGACAGTAGTATGTTTTATTCTTTAGTGTCAAAAATAAATCCGAAAATAGACAATGCCTTAGTTCATATTAAAAATGCCACCCCAATCCCGGGCAATCCGTGCATTGCTATTTTCTGTCAATTGTTTTGAAGTCAAATAATCTCGACTGGGGACTATCGGAGTCAGACATTTAAAAAAAGGCTAGCTCAACCCTAGGATTCTTGAAGAGGAACCTCAAGCATTGCCCACAAACCTGTAGAAAAACAGCCTACATATCGCTAGTTAGATCTACACTGGAGTACAGTTCTGTCGTATGGGACCCACATCTTCAAAAGGACATCGAACAACTTGAACAAGTCCAACGACGAGCGGCCAGATTCATCTCTGGAGACTACAAATCAAGAGAGCAGGGCTGTGTCACTAACATGCTGAAGACAATGGATCTAGCACCCCTACAGGATAGAAGAAAGATGGCACGCCTGGCATTCTTCTACAAGGTGGCTGAGGGACTGGTGCCAGCAATGCCAACTGACACCTATCTGACCCCAATTCGTGGTAAACGACTGATAAGACCAAAACAATTTGATAACCATATAAGTAAAAACATTGTACAAAATCAGGCAATAAACCACCATAAATGTTTTAAACCATTAATCTGTAAAAGTGAACAGTACAAACATTCCTTCTTTCCAAAGACAATTATTACAAAAACTGCATTATAAAACTTGGCGGTGATCTCAACCTTGGTGACATTAATTGGGAAAACTCAGCAGCTCCTACCGGGTCAAGGGATAAAGGACACTGTGATAGACTTTGTAAAATAGCACGTGATCACTCTCTTGAACAGATCAATAAAATGGCTACTCGTGAAGGTAGAATTTTGGACTTACTCTTCACATCACATCCGAGCACCGTTATTAAACACACCATATGTCCTCCTATTGGCATGAGTGATCATGAAATGTTACAGGTCACCACCTCGTGGAAGTCAGTCGCATGTAAACGCGAGAGACGTACTGTGTACCGCTATGGTAAAGCTGATTGGAATAAGATCAAGCTAGATCTAGGTTCGTGCCGTGATAGTGTTTTATCCGCAGATCCATCTGTCAGTGCTGAAACACTCTGGAATGACTTTAAGTCTGCCGTAACATCAACAATGAAAAATAACATTCCGACTAAATCCCTTCGTAAAAAGGTAGACCTTCCATGGATTACAAATGAACTAAGAAAAATGATGAAAAAACGTGATAAAATGCACAAAAGACTACGTACTTCACCATCAACATCACTACGTAATGCCTATAATGAAATAAAAAAGGAAGTAAAATATAGACTTCGAAAATCTTACCATGAATATTTGAATGATATGCTTGACCCAGAAACAGATCAAAATTCAAAAAGCTTCTGGAAGTATATCAAGAGCAGGAAACAGGACTCAGCTGGGATAAGCACACTGAAAGACGAAGGTACCATAGGTGATACACCTCAGAAAAAGGCTGAAATGTTAAACAAACAGTTCACATCTGTATTCACCAAAGAGAACCTTGCTAATATTCCGGATAAAGGACCATCCCCACATAAACCCATGGAGCGAATCCAAATTACCCTCCAAGGTGTCATAAACAGCATCAAACGTCTTAATGAAAAAAAGGCAACTGGACCGGATAAGATTCCAATTATTATTTTAAAACGTAACTGTGAAATCGTGGCTGAAATTCTTAAGTGTATTTTCCAACGTTCATTGGACACAGGAGTCGTACCATCTGACTGGAAGACTGCTAACGTTGTTCCGATTTTTAAAAAGGGCGATCGTTCGAAACCTGCAAACTATAGACCTGTGTCTCTAACTTCAGTCGCATCTAAAATGCTTGAACATATCGTCGTCTCCAGTGTTATGAATCATTTGGACTCAAACAACATTCTCTGTGAAAACCAACACGGCTTTAGACGTAAACGCTCTTGTGAATCTCAGTTGCTTTTAACTACAGACGATATAGCGAAACACATGAATAAAAGTGAACAAGTAGACATGGCCATTTTGGACTTTTCCAAGGCCTTTGACAAGGTCTCCCACCAACGTTTGTCATCTAATTGGACTTTTACGGAATTCGCAATGATACTAAGCAATGGATTAACAGCTTCTTATCAGGTAGGACGCAGAAAGTTGTTGTACAGGACGCCACATCAGATACATCCAGTGTAACTTCAGGGGTGCCCCAAGGGACGGTTCTTGGTCCCTGCTTATTCCTACTGTACATAAACGATATTGCTGACGACATCTCATCCACTGTACGCTTCTTCGCAGATGACTGTGTAATATACCGTGTTATCAAATCTGCAGCCGATCAGTTAAAACTCCAGCAGGATCTCGATAGACTTGTAGAGTGGAGCAAGGCATGGCAGATGGAATTCAACGTGAAAAAGTGCGCTATAATGAACATCTCCAACACATCCAATAAGAAACGCTATAATTACAAAATGAATGGTGAAACTTTGGAAACTGTAGATCATCATGCTTACTTAGGCGTTGAACTGAATGACAATCTGAAATATGACACCCATATTGACAATATTACTGGAAAAGCATCACAAACTTTGGGTTTTCTGAAACGTAATCTCAATAAATGTCCTCAATCAGTTAAAGAACGAGCATACCAAACGCTAGTAAGACCAAAATTGGAATATTCATCACCCATTTGGAACCCGACCCAGAAACAAACTACCGAAGTAAAACAACTCGAACAAATCCAACGCAATGCTGCAAGATTCGTTGCTAATAAACCATATAATCCATACCAACCAGACAGCGTAACAACAATCATCAATGACCTTAAATGGCAGTCTTTACAACAGCGTAGACAATCATCCGACTTAATCCTACTCTACAGGGTTGTTTATGGCCTTGTCGCTGTACCAGCTTACTACCTACCAGACCGCTCCATAATCCTATCAACTAAGGGACATAACTCGCAAAACTTCATACCACCTCAGTGTCTGCGCAATGCGTACCAACATTCATTCTTCCCTCGGACAATAACAATCTGGAATTCTCTACCTACATCAGTGGTGACAGCCCCGAGCCTGGACTCCTTCAAGTCGGCAGTTAGGCCACTGCCCGTCTACCGCGCCTAGTGCTACAGGCCGGTTGTATAGTGTAAATACATGTTAAACTTTTTGGCGATTGCTACATAGTTTTTATGAAGCGCTCCGCACTCTACACTGCGCATAGTTTTAAACCCTCTTCAGTAAATGCCCTAGTGGCGTTGGAGAGTATAACATTGAAGTTGAAGTTGATTGGAACAATCTGAACAGTGAAATTGTGCGCGCAGAGACAGTCCAGAGCTTCAAAAGAGCTCTCCAGCAGTGTGATTAACAAAGTGCTAATTACACATCTCTCTCCCGCTGCGTATATACCGAAAGGTCCTGCAGTGTATACATCCAGATCCAGAAAAAATCTCCAAGAAGACAGCCAATCATTGCTGCCAATGGTTTTGGATCCGAATACATCCCGTATCCGAATAAGCATGCACATTGTTATAACTAACTTCGTCTTGCGTGTGTTTATATACCTGATATTACCAAATGACGTCTGGATATCACTATACTTTAGTATTTTATCAATTTTTACCTTTAAATGTTATGTTTTGCGCATAAAAGTCAGTGATTTATCGTTTTTGGTGTTGTGTTTTCTATACTGATCTGTCACTGACGAATATCACACACATGACATCGTTGTCGTCATAAAAATTATCACAAATAAACATGTTTTGACATTCCCAACTTTTATCCAATCATAAGAGAAACGGAATATACTAGTCAAACAACTTTAGGGCTTTCCCATCTGGTACACATCAGGGGTACCCATACGGGTCTCATATGGGCTATTCCTGGGCATGTCCACACGGGCTTTCCCATCTGGTACAAATACGGGTCTCATATGGGCTATTCCTGGGCATGTCCACACGGGCTTTCCCATCTGGTACACATCAGGGGTACCCATACGGGTCTCATATGGGCTATTCCTGGGCATGTCCACACGGGCTTTCCCATCTGGTACAAATACGGGTCTCATATGGGCTATTCCTGGGCATGTCCACACGGGCTTTCCCATCTGGTACACATACGGGTCTCATATGGGCTATTCCTGGGCATGTCCATACGGGCTTTCCCATCTGGTACACATACGGGTCTCATATGTGCTATTCCTGGGCATGTCCATACGGGCTTTCCCATCTGGTACACATACGGGTCTCATATGGGCTATTCCTGGGCATGTCCATACGGGCTTTCCCATCTGGTACACATACGGGTCTCATATGGGCTATTCCTGGGCATGTCCATACGGGCTTTCCCATCTGGTACACATACGGGTCCCATATGGGCTATTCCTGGGCAAGCCCATGTGGGCTTTCCCATGTGAGGTACCCATACGGATCACATATGGGCTATTCCTGGGCATGCCCATATGGGTTTTCCCATCTGGTACACAAACGGATAACATATTGGCTATTCTATGACAAGCAAATATGGGCTTTCCCATCTGGGGTACCCATACCCATATAAGTAAATTTAATATTAATCTTCTTCTTGCTATTATATTTACTTTCAGTACAAATAATAGTGTTTCATAAGTTCAAAGTAAATTGATATTTATTTTTTCTAAATTCTACCACATAGTTGCCTGGAAACTTTAGATGTAAATGTGATGTACAGCTTGTAAAGCTCCCAGCAGGCACAGCAACGTTTATACAACGTTGAAAAAACGTTGCGGGGCAACGTTGAAATAAGGTTGTATAAGCGTTTCATTTGCAACCACTATGTTGCAACGAAACTTCAACGTTAATACAACCTAAATGCAACGTTGCATTAACGTTGAAATAACGTTGCATCAACGTTGAAATAAGGTTGCATCAACGTTGAAATAAGGTTGCATTAACGTTGAAATAAGGTTGCATCAACGTTGAATCAGGTTGCATTAACGTTGAAATAAGGTTGCATCAACGTTGAAATAAGGTTGCATTAACGTTGAAATAAGGTTGCATTAACGTTGAAATAAGGTTGCATCAACGTTTAACTAAGGTTGCATAAACTTTGTCTGCAGAATTTCTGTACTTGAAAAGCGGCAAAAAGTGATCACAAAACCGTGATGGCATAGTGGTAACGAGTCTGCTTCGAGTGTGTAAGGAGGTCCTGGGTTCGATCCCATGTGTGGCCGTGTCATGCCAAAGATGCAATTTAAAATGATACAAGAAAATCTGTATCTGAAAAGCGATCACAAAATCTCGATGGCCTAGTGGTAGAGTGTCTGCTTCGAGTGTGTGAGGTTCTTGGTTCGATCCTATGTGTGGCCGTGTCATACCAAAGATGAACTTTAAATGGTACCATGAGTAATTCCCTATAAAAGGGAAACTTGCATCTCTTCTCTCAGTTTGTATACCTTTTTGGTGATGGATAACATCAGCAATGAGGTGTCGAAAGTGATTAATATAAGTTGGAAAAACTGGTTTCCCAATCGACCTTAAATAAATAAGTAAAAACGGAAAGCTTAATATGTACCAAACTTCCTGGTCAAATGAACAAGTCAGCATGTTTTAGAATACATCTGAGGTTCATCACTACCAACTTTACATAAATATTCGAATTCAAACAAATATCAAATTATTATTTTATTTGTTGTCTATGTAAGTTAACAAGCAATTGACATTATCAGCCCAAGTCTATCGCCTCCTTCCTAGCCCGTCTCTCCTTGGCAGCCTATTTCGCCTTCTTTAGTTCCTGTCTTCTTCTTCTTGATCCCCCATTTACTTAGTACTAAGATGACACTGATCAACAGCTTCTGAAAATACATTGATCAATAAAACATTATGAAATAGTGTGCCCAGGATAACAAGAAAGGTGGGAAAATTTGGTATAACCCCCATCAGTTGATTTACCTGTGTTCACAATTTATCGATGTTATTTAAGTATGAAATTGAAGTGGGTGACAGCTGTTTCTAAAATCTCCGGTACTTCCCTGGCCCTGAGAACTAAATATTGTTCCCGGGGAAGTGGTTCAGACAAAGAATCTGCCACATTTCCCGTCAGTGCAGGGTAAGCTGGAAGGTAATAACATGATTGTTTCCCCGTCTATTGACCTCCATCCCTGGGGTAGGGGGCTGTGGTTGCAACTGACTGATGCGTCAATTCAAGGACATTTCAATTTCTCAAGGCATGATGGTTTGTGGCGCGGTATCAGAAATGCTATTTTCATGAGTTTAGCACCCTAAATCACTTAGATTACCAGTATATTTTTGAAAGGTAGTATATTTTTGAAAGGTAGTATATTTTCTGTCTATGATGTAAATAAACTAGACCTAAAATGAAAGATATAGTTCTGGAAATCATAGAACAGAGTGATTATCTGACAGTTTTTCTTGTTTTCTCAAAATATTGATTTTGTAGTTACGACCTTCTCATTCTAAGCCAGCGATATGCTTCAATGGACCATAAAAATATGATAAAAATTATGACATAATGAAGCGCATATAAAGTAATAAAATCAATATACATGTATAGTTTTACTTACATTTCTGTCGATTTTAACACTGAGGCTGTTTCATAGAACTGTATATAAAATCACTTGTTCTACAGCTGTGGTCAGTTGTAATATCCTAGTTTAAATGTTGATTCGGGAACGCTGCTGGTATTTAGTTAATTACCACCATAAAACTCCTGTCCATATAGCAACACTCGCTGTACAAGCAGAGTCTTGGTCTTGTACAAAGTAACCACAACTTTCAAAAAGGCAAATTCTATAGTAACTGTTATTTATAATCTGGCCTTTCTGATCTTTAGTTGAACATAAGGTATAGCATTTGGTTAATAGTTTTGCTGGCTTCACCATTAAACAGTTAAAGGAGGATGTTATATGTCACTAAGATCTGCAATAATCAATTTAATCTCTTTGGCAAATTTATGGTGATGTTAAGTCCATGTATTAAGTGCACAATTTATCAATCTCCTGTTGAGCAATTTACTTTTATCTGATAAGAATCCAGTATGGTGATATAACCCTTTATAATCCTTGTTTTGAAGCTAAGAAGAAACTTTCTGACGAATGCCAACGTTTATTCAACGTTTTATCAACGTTGAAGACGAAACCATTCAGTTTTTCGTTGATATAAGGTTGTACTCGCGTTGAAAATGGTTGCAACGATTGTCAACGTTTATTCAACGTTTAATCCACGTGGATTAAACGTTGTGTGCCTGCTGGGCTCTAACTTGAAAATATATAACATAGAACGCCTTGAATAAACAAGAAGCTGTTCAACTGCACGTACCTTCCTGCAAGGACACTATGTACGCAGAGTAGTCCCAAAGTAGAGGATAAGAGAGGTGTTTGTTGAAAAATACAATTTCCGATATACAATATATCTGGACTGAAAGTGTTTATACGAATATAGGCTGCCCATATGGGTCCCATTTCTGAAGGAATCAAGGGACCCATATAGGGCCCATATTGCAAGCCCACATGAGCCCCTCATGGTGCCATGTTGCAAATCATGTGTGGGTCCCACATGGGGTGCCCATGTTGGACCCATATAGAAACCCAGATGGGGCACTCAATGGTCCCATATATTTTGTTTGCTGGGGTGTTCCCGACCATTGGGGCAGCGGGGTGGGCGAGTAAGAGGTGCATGTCCCCTCCCTATATATATATATATTATGAGAAATTTTTGTAAAACCAAATCGCAAATGGGGATATGTCGCGCACTTTTAATATTCATTATTCTCACTTTTCTGTGGATTTAAATTGTAGTATTTTTGTCGTTCTACCTCAATTCGAAATTCTTTTAACGAAATGAGCTATATTTACGGTCTAGCATGGACATTAATCATTCTAATATATATCTGTGGGTATAGGAAGACCCCAATAACAGGAAGAAGAAAAAATCGTTGGCATTTATTCGAGAAACAATGAAACCAATGCATGCATGTGGCCATTTATAGGCCTACAAAGAATTCAAAAGTCATTGATTTCGATTTTGCCGATCTCTTAATACTTACATGAACACAAGGCCTCCGTGTATGGCAAGCCAAATGTCCAATAATTACGTAAACCCATGTTCACGGTCGTAAAACTAGGTTTTACGGTCGATAAACTAGGTTTTACGAACGTAAAATCAGGTTTTACGAATGTTAACCTGTATTTTCGAGCGAAAACATAGGATAACAGTCGTAAACCATAGTTCACGCTCGTGAACATGGGTTTACGTTCGATAAACTAGGTTTCTCGATTGAACTATGAATTTCGACCGTTATCCTATGTTTACGGCCGTTATCCTATGTTTACGCTCGTGAACCCCGGTTCACGAGCGTTAACCATAGTTTACGAACATTAACCTGTGTTTTCGACCGTAAACATGGGTTTACGCCCGTAAACATGGGTTTACGAACGTGAACATGGGTTTACGAGCGTAAACATGGGTTCTCACTCGTGAACATAGGATAACGACTGAAATTGATAGTTATGTCCGAGAAACTTAGTTTATCGAACGTAAACATAGATTCACGTTCGTGAACTATGGTTTACGCTCGTAAACCCAAGTTCACGCTCGAAAACATGGGTTAGCGTTCGTAAACATAGAATCACGTTCGTAAACATAGGTTCACACTTATGGCAAGCCAAATGTCCAATAATTACGTAAACCCATGTTCACGGTCGTAAAACTAGGTTTTACGGTCGATAAACTAGATTTTACGAACGTAAAACCAGGTTTTACGAATGTTAACCTGTATTTTCGAGCGAAAACATAGGATAACAGTCGTAAACCATAGTTCACGCTCGTGAACATGGGTTTACGTTCGATAAACTAGGTTTCTCGATTGAACTATGAATTTCGACCGTTATCCTATGTTTACGGCCGTTATCCTATGTTTACGCTCGTGAACCCCGGTTCACGAGGGTTAACCATAGTTTACGAACATTGACCTGTGTTTTCGACCGTAAACATGGGTTTACGCCCGTGAACAATGGTTTACGAACGTGAACATTGGTTTACGAGCGTAAACATGGGTTCTCACTCGTGAACATAGGATAACGACTGAAATTGATAGTTATGTCCGAGAAACTTAGTTTATCGAACGTAAACATAGGTTCACGTTCGTGAACTATGGTTTACGCTCGTAAACCCAAGTTCACGCCCGAAAACATAGGTTGTTGTTCGTAACATATGGTTATTGCAAGTAAATTGTCCAATAATTACGTAAACCCATGTTCACGTTCGAAAAACTAGGTTTTTCGATAGAAAACATAGGATAACTAGCGTAAACCATAGTTTACGAACGTGAACCCATGTTTACGGTCGAAAAACTAGGTTTCTCGATAAATGTCCAATAATTTCGTAAACCCATGTTCACGGGCGTAAAACTAGGTTTTACGGTCGATAAACTAGGTTTTACGAACGTAAAACCAGGTTTTACGAATGTTAACCCATATTTTCGAGCGAAAACATAGGATAACGTCGTAAACCATAGTTCACGCTCGTAAACATAGGTTCACGTTCGTAAAGATTCTAATCAAATGTATCGCTGGCTTAGAATGCCACTTACGACCTTGTAACACTAATGCATATTTGAAACCACACCACAAGGCGCTTCTTATGAGCCTAATTTCATGTATATCGGCAGGCACGGATACAGGCACTGGGCAAGTTGGTGGAACAGTTTAGTTTCGGAGAAATATTTTTTTCTAAGTTGGGGGAACAACTAAATCTTGAAAATATATTTTTCACTGTGGTATAACGTACACCGGATATTGCTAGCAAGATGAGAAATATTATTAATTTCCGCGACATTCTAGTGTTGACAAGGGTAAGTTCAGAGATGATTTTTAGTTTTTCTGAGTGTGTTTAATGTACATTTTATACAAAAACATCTCCTCCATCAATTTTCCTAGCCTGTGCAACCAGTAATTTGCCAGGAAATTTCTTAAAAGCTTGATTAAAAGACCCAACTCGTATCGTTACTCACGCATAAAGTAAGCTCGATTTGTCGAAATTTAATGTTTTTGTATATATTTTTCGTTAAAATATTTAACTTGAATCGAGCGAATTGTCATTCTTGTTACAAAGATTATATTGCAAATGTAGTATCCGAAACTAATCGAAAATGACGGCGCATTGCGAGAATAAATGCAGCTGTTAGTGTACAGAGTATTGCTATATAGTTGCTCTCTGGTGTACGGAGTATTGCTGTATCGTGTACAGAGTATTGCTTTTACTTGCAGTCACTATTTGTCACACAAATTGAATAAATCCATGGCATAATCAGCGTTATTTAGTAAAAATACATTATATAATTATGTACCTATTTATTTACGATTGGATTGTATGGACCACATGAATCAATTAATGTAACAAGCTAATCCTAGCTCCAAGTCCTCCCTGAATTTTATGGGAAACTTCTTTTAGTAACTGTGTATTTCACATACAGAAAAGGGTCATAGCTGAGCAATTGCATTAGACAAACACAAACCTACTACAATGTCCAATACTTTGAATAAGCAACGTTGAATGTAAGTCATATCAAAGGAACTTCATTGCAGCATCTGAAATAGTTGAGAGATTATAAAATAAGCCTTGGTGTGTATATGGATGTGAATGCCATTAGTTGCCATTTGGCCATAAGCATGAATCTCAAAGAATTGCATATATACAAGCTAAATATCACATTTGTACTACTCACAAGAACACTTTATGCATAAAATTCAGCATTCTGTATTGTTAATTGCATTCATCTGCCTGACGGTTGAAATATTTTAACATATTTTTTTAAGAATAATCTTATTATATCGTATAACCCATAAGACATGACCTTATTGGTAAGCAGACGTAATAATACGATAAAACTGTCCATTAACATACTTAATTTACTAATTTTATTAAGCCATACTCTCCGTACACTAACGTTGGGCTTTGGTGCAATACTCCGTACACTAAACAGCAATACTCCGTACACGCACGCGTATCTGTTTTTTGGATGTATCTTAGTTGTTTTTCGAACAATATTTATGAAATTTGGTCACAAAATTTTGGGGTTCAATATAAACAAAATGGCCAGTTCAAAAAATCTACAATTTTGTAATACAGCCGTTCTAGAAGCTTGTAAAGTACTGCTGTCAATATTTGCCAGTGAGTAACGGCATAATACTGGTTCATTTTAACCTTTCTGTGAATATCTGATATACGATAGTGAGCTATAAAGTTACCAAAATGCTTTATAGCTTTGGTCTGAGGTGAAAGTCACAAAATGATTAATGTTAAAATGTAAAGCAAAATGGTGGTGGATGAATGATGCGGTGCTGGTGTTGAGCTCTGAGAAAACTGAAATTTTATGCTCGTTTATCGGTTTTAAGACAGGGTTTTGGTTGTAAAAGAACTCTCAAACATTGCTTTTATGTTTTAAAAACAGTTTTAACATTTTAACCGTGAAATATACATTTTATGTCTGATTTTATCAGTGTGTGCCCGCAGGGCTTTGGTCAGCCATCTTGAAATCGAGAAAATTTTTATAAAATTTTTTAACAATCTTTAACATTTTTAATAGATAAACAGTCCGAATCGGTCTTTTATCACATTCCAGTTGTGTGTTGTGTTGGTACCCTATGAACAGACTAGCTTTTTAGTTTTTAAGTCGGCGGAGACAGATAGAAACTCATTTTATTTTTACACAGTGACAGAACAGTATTCAGGTTCAAGGTGTCAATGTTTTAAGGCTGACCGCGGGTCACACAGGACGGTTCCCCTTTGCTGCCGGCTTTTTTTTTCTCTTCTTCGTGATGTGTGCAATGGCGTTGATAAAGACTGTAAGCAGTTCCTCCGGATCTGTCGTTGTAAAGGATGTTGTAACGTCTGATGATGTACCCTCGTGCCCTGCGTCTGTCGTCGTTAACCATTCTATTGACTATGAGCTAAATATTGATAGTATGCTAGCCAAGAAACTCGCTGCATCGAGACGTTCCGCAAATATTGCGCTGTTCGTTAAAGACGAGAACTTAGTGGTTGAGGCTGATGCGGCCACTTATCTGTTATATAAGATGGCCTGCTTGAGATACTATAGGCAAATTAAAACATTTCATAAAAACTCTAACGCTGATATTACAGAACATCCAGATACGAAAGGAAACCTAGTGCATACTGTCATTCGTGTGGCTCATGAATCATCCTCATATACCCTCAACCTTTATGAGACTACCTCTAGATGTATGATCAATGGAAAAAACAAAAATCTATTTCTAGAGATAGACTGCCCGCACATTCAGAAGTTCTTTAATTCCGCAAAGACTGATTCTGGTTCGAACCTCTCGCACCTCAATAGCATCCTTGAGGAGGCTATCCTTAAATTCAGGAGTGATGTTGACATTAGTGGTGGAGACTACACGTCTCACTCCCCACCACCCTCACCTCGTCCTCTCTTATCCTCACAAGACCTTGCGGCTATCGTGAAGGAAGCATCCAACACTTGTCCGAAATGTAATAGTAAATGCGTTCGAACAGGTACTCTCTGTACAGTTGGTCGTCATTGGATTCATCCGTCCTGTGAGAAGCTTACACAACAGGAAAAGGCTGAGAACAAGAAAAGTGATCCAAATGCCCCTTATATTTGTAAATTTTGTGTTAAAAAGCTGCGTGTACCACAGAAGGATAGTATAGTGCCACCACGTACAGACACCAGGCATTTGCTCTCACTTCCATCTGCACACACGGCTGGTGGTTCTGCCATGGATGTCCTGACAGATGAATGTGATACAGATGAACAGAGCGTTCCGGTTTGTGGGCAGTGTTCCAAAGCTATAGGAAGTGGCGTCCAGGAGGTATGTGTACTTTGCGCGAATAACTTTCACATCAAGTGTCTTATTACAAAGAACTCTGATCTGTACTGTCTATCCTGTCTTGCTGATCGTAACCAACAGGATTTAGATAATGATGCTTCCGGAGTATCTCAGACAGACTCTTCTTCATTTTTCGTTTCGGCTAGTCCTGTCACAGCCCCCGTTGCTGGCACTCATTCTTTACAAGGGAATGTTTCGTCTCCTCATACTGCTCCCGCCAGTGTCAACTCCTGTAATAAGTGTATTAATATGGCAGAGTTGCGTGCCAAGGAGCTCCGACTGACTAAATGGGATCGTGACCTTAGACTTAAAGAGAAGAGGCTTGATGATTTGGCGAAGGATAAAGTCCGAATGGAAACACAAATTAAAAGATTTGAGAATCAAACACTGGAAATGCAGTCAACCATCAAAACTTTAAAAGCACACATTACATCCATTGAGGGAAACACTCGTACAGATCCGCATGGTTGCGCGACTGGTAGTAGCACTTTCTCGAAAGCGACTTCCGAACCAGTTGAAGTAGAAAATCCTTTTTCTTCTAAATTTCTTACGCAATGCCATCGTCTACATGACCGCATTAGTGATATTGTGTTCTCACAGATGAACAGGCAGATTGATTTGCTGGAACAGAAAGTTGTCAGCCCAAACCCTATACAGGAACAGAATACTAGTTCGGGCCCTATGCCTCCAAAGGCTCTGGTACTCCAGCCAGATATTAGCTCCTCAATGCCTTTTGTTGGTCGTCCACTCTTCATGAATCCTGCTAATCCACCTATTTTCCCTAAGACAGGGACCCATCACCCCCCCCGTACCCCTTGTGCCACCGATCAATATGAGTGTGCCACCACCCCAGGCTGTCACAGGCTTCTACAATAGTGGGGTCAACTCACCATCCGCAACCAACCTACCGACTGCTGCAACCAGTAACCCGATACAGAGGCAGGCTGTGCCACATCTGTACCAGGGGTCTTCATCCAGCGCTAGCCCCACCGTCCGTACATTGCAACCAAATTCCAGGTCGAACGCACATGGAGATATGGGTGCTAGATGTCGGCAAGATAAGTCTACCAATGAAGGGATGGCTGAACCTTATACCACTGTAGTTACCTCGAGCTGCTCACGACCTGCTCATGCCGCGTCACACTCTACTCATTCAGAGATTGACATATCCTCTAGTAAAACACCCCGCAGTACTTCGTCTGAGGTTGTTGACTTGACGTCACAATGATCCGATAAGGGAGGTCACACTCTTAATGTCGCGTCTTATAACTGTAAAAATGTAAAAACTTCCACACATACAATAAATGAACTGTTAATTGATCATGACATTATTTTAATACAAGAACATTGGTTGTTTGAAACTCAGTTATCTTTACTGACGGAAATTAGTTCTTTGTGTAGTTACGCAGGGAAAGGGGCAGACTTCCGGAACCCCTTGCCACCTATACAGTTACCCAGAGGCTATGCAGGTGTTGCCGTTCTTTGGAAGAAGGACTTGGACAGATTTGTTAAAGTTATTCCCGATGGCTCGGAGAGAATCCAGTGCATTGAAGTGGGAGAAAAGGCAGGTCATGTGAACAAGACACTTCATTTCCGTCTATTTTCCCTGCAGAGGTTACAGTACAAGCACAGACGATTTTATTGAATGTGTTGATGAGCTGAATGAAATTTTAATGAAATATTCCAACTCTCATTCCATTGTGATTGGAACGGACGTTAATGAGGATTTGTCGTTTGATGATTCTTCAGCCCGTAGTAGGCATCTGAATGAGTTTATCAGTGACTTTAAACTTCATTTTAAATCTGCTGGTGTTACATTTGTACACCCTAATGGCTGTGCTAGCTCAGAAATTGACTATTTTTTGACGTGTGGAAATAAATCTCTCATTGTGAAAGACAAAAACATTATTAATGCGGCATCCAATGTTTCGGACCATTTCCCTATTTCCATTTCTTTAAAGTGTACGTTACAGTTGCGTGGACACTCATCCTCAGTAAAGGAGAACAGTATCTCGAAGCGCGTAATCTGGGACAAGATCGACATTGATTCCTATGAAAAAGCTGTAACTGAAAAGCTCTCGGCTCATTCTTTTTCGTGTGACATGTCTCCCGAAGATGTAGTAAACCATGTAATGAGAATTACTGATGTTATGGAAAGTTCCTCTTCATCTTTGAAGCCCCGTAAGAAGAAATACACATCTAAACCTAAGTTAAAGGTCTGGAACCAGGACATAGCGGCTTCTTTGAAAAACTTACGTTCAGCACATAAACGTTGGGCATCTAATGGAGGGCTACATACAACCAGTGATCCACTCTTCGTTGAGAAAAAGCGTTGCAAAGCTGAATTTAGGAGGAATTGTCGTGTTGCAGTTGCGAAGCAGTTAGCATCAGAGCGGGAAGAGATTATGTCTACACGCACTCGAGACAACAAACTCTTTTATAAGCTGTTAAACAAACAACGTAAATCCATGAATAAAATGGTTGATGATTTATATGTTAATGACCAGTGTTATTCTGGGGCTGAGAATGTTTTGGAGGGATTTAAATCTCACTTTGAAAAGTTAGCGGAGGTCTCTCGGAATGACTGTTTTGATTCTGCTTATAGCCAGATGGTGGAGTTGGAAATGGAATCTATTGAACCATTAGTGAGACGAAACGCTCCAAGTACGGTAACTTAAGAAGAACTGATTTCAGCCGTCAAATCTATTCACAAAGGTAAAGCTCCAGATGTTTATGGAATACACATAGAACACATTCTTTATGGAGGTGATCTTCTGTTAGAACATATACATAAAATTGTGAACATTATCTTTGAACAACAAAAAGTTCCAGTTTGTTTAAAGCTTGGTGTGATCTCCCCTGTATTTAAAAACAAGGGACAAAACTCGGATGTTCGCAACTACAGAGGGATTACTGTTTTGCCCGTTTTATGTAAAGTTATTGAAGCTATCATCAAGAAGCGTATACATCAGAGTGTTGTTACGACTCAAAATCCAACTCAACGTGGTTTCACCAGAGGTTCTGCACCTTTAAATGCTTCATACATCCTTGAAGAATTTTATCGTGAGTGTACAGACCAGAAACGTCCAGGTCATGTCGTGCTTTTGGATGCTAAATCCGCTTTTGATGTCGTCTCACATGAACATATGCTTAGACGTCTTTTTCACGCCGGTATTACAGACGGTCATTGGTCTATTATTCAGTCCTTGCACTCTGAAGCCTCAAGTGTGGTCAAAATTGGAAACTCCTGTAGCACCTCATTCGCAGTAAGGCAGGGAGTCCGTCAGGGTGGAATACTCTCCACAGACTTATATAAGTTGTATGTTAATCCCCTCCTGGACCAGTTTGAGAAAAGTGATTGTGGCGGAAGAATTGGTACGATTTCGTGTAACAACTGTGCATGCGCGGATGATGTTTGCATTATGAGTCACTGTCCACTAGACACACAAACTCTCATCAATATGTCACAGGATTTTGCTTGTCAAGAAAGATATCTTCTCCAAGCTACGAAGACGGTCTCGCTACACGTAAAACCAACCCAGAGATCACAGAGTAAAGAGTCTCCAGAATTCACACTAGGTGATGCTCCACTCCAGAGTGTATCCAGTGCTCCACATCTTGGTGTTCTTAGAACTACATCCACACAGGAGAATGCTGTGGTGAATGTTGGCAACAATATCTCCAAAGCCAGGCGAGCCTTATATAGTCTTCTTGGAGCTGGACTTCATGGTCACAACGGCCTTGACCCTGAGACTTCAATAAACATCTACAACCTATACGTGTTGCCAGTCCTGACATACGGGCTAGAGATTGTTTTGCCTGCAAAGAAGCTTGTTGCTAAAGTGGAACTTTTCCATAAGAAAACCATTAAACAGATATTATCTCTGTCTAACAATGTGGCAGATCCTAGTGTCTTTATATTGAGTGGAAGCTTACCAATAGAAGCAATACTTGATCTAAAAACTTTAAATTTCTTCAATAACATCTGTAATCAGTCAGTAAACAGTGTCGAAAGACAAGTTTTTACCAGACAAGTCACTGTTAAGAACTCCAATAGTGCATCTTGGGCGATCCAAATTCAACCAATATTAACAAAGTACAACCTTGAAGATGTGTCCTTCTTTTTGGACAACCCTCTCACTAAAGCGGAGTGGAAGCGAGGTGTGCATCATGTTGTAACACGCTATCGGAAGGATACCATTGAGAGGCAAGCTTCATTTTACTCATCCTTGGAGCATATGAACTGTATTTTCACTCCGGGAAAGTTACACCCTGTATTGAGACAGACAGTGGCTTCTACACGTGATGTTTCCAGAATACCCCCAAGGCTGAGAGTCCTCACAGGAACATACATGTTACAGATAAACAGGGCCAGATTCAACCAGAATAGTGTTGACCCCATATGTCCTATGTGTAGGGAAGAAAATGAAACACTTGAACATTTCCTTCTATCATGTTCATTATTGCAATCTGCCCGTGAGCCAGCTCTGAATGACATATATGCCTGTGTTGCAGAACTTGATCTGAATGACTGTATCTCAAGCCGTGGCTCACTGTTGAAGCTAGTTGTGGACTTTTCAAATCTCATTCCGGGCTATTTAATTCGGGACGGTAGTGGTGCTAAAATCGAATTTCATGTGAGGCGATTGATCCAAAATCTACATTCCTTGCGATACAAGTTGTACAAAAGTGCAAAGCAGTCCCCTCCTGTGTGACCTGATGCCCTTACTAAATTTGAGCATTCAGAAATAATTTCAGTGTGTATATAGTCAATTGTATTCGGTGGTGGATTTACTGTGATTGATATTCTATGGTGGATTGTGCGATACTTATTCGTCAAAGCGATAACCACCTGGTACCAACCGATACCAGGGTTCGTCATTAGTGGCGGTCAAGAATTCTACAACAACAACAACAATGCCCGAAGAAGTTAAAACTCAATTGGGATATGCATAAGAAGTCAGTAATTTGGAAAATTTCGTCTCTAAACTCACCCTGGTCTCCATTTCATGTACTTAAAATTGATAATATTACTCACTTTACAAGCAATATCCGGTGTACGTTATATCGCAGTGTTTTAGCTATCTTGTGGTCACATCTTAGTATGTGTTCCCTTAATTACGATACAACATAGCTAACTTGTGGTAATAAGATAACTAAGTTGTGGCCACAAGTTAATAATATATTATATATATTGTCGACATCAAGTTGTTCCCGCCACTAAGAAGTGCTTTTCTCCGAAACTAAGTTGTTCCCCCCAACTTACAAACAACAAATCTCCGAAATTATCTTGTTCTCTCAACTAAATAAAATATATCGACCATGTCTCTTCTGTACCACCGTACGTTTGACTAGCCTACAGAAAATAATACTCCATATTCTCACCATAATCAAAGTTTGCGAACGTTAGTTCTTAGGACAAGCCATTGCCAAATATTCATGTCACGTTTGTGGGTACTTGTGACGACGACGACGTTACATTGATTCACTTTGGACCAAAAATAATTTTCGGGCCGATGCCCTTCATCAGGATTTATTTCCATTTTCAAGTATTTAAGTTACATCCATTTTAATTTATCATAATGTTGTTCAAATGGAAATAAATCCTGATGAAGGGCATGGGCCCGAAAATTAGAATTTTGAGTCAGTTATTTTTAAACACATATAAGATTTGTGTTTGTATAACGTGTGTAACGCTCCCCGATTATGAAAACATACAATCGGCGTGGTAAACGTAGGCACTGTATCGACTGTTAAATTATGCTAACCAAAAGGTCAGGCTCGTGTCAAATTGGCCAAGCTATAGTCATAGATGTCAGTAAATACGTGTTGTATAAGTACAACTTTCATTCTGATCATATTTCTTTCAGATTAGATCAGGATCTTCTATATACACAAGGTTTTTCTAAGATGTGTCCTTGTGACCTAGTTTTTGACCCACATAACCAAGTTTCGGACTTGGCCTAGATTTCATGGAGAACAAAATTCTGACCAAGTTTCATGAAGATTGGATCCGAACGGTGACCTCTGGAGTGAACACAAGGTTTTTCTAAGATTTGTCCTTGTGACCTAGTTTTTGACACACATAACCAAGTTTCGGACTTGGCCTAGATTTTATGGAGAACAACATTTTGACCAAGTGTCATCAAGATTGGATCAAAACGGCGACATCTGGAGTGAACACAAGGTTTTTCTAAGATTTGACATTGTGACCTAGTTTTTGACCCACATAACCAAGTTTCGGACTTGGCCTAGATTTCATGGAGAACAACATTTTGACCAAGTTCCATGAAGATTGGATCAAAACGGCGACCTCTGGAGTGAACACAAGGTTTTTCTAAGATTTGTCCTTGTGACCTAGTTTTTGACCCACATAACCAAGTTTCGGACTTTGCCTAGATTTCATGGAGAACAAAATGTGTGGAGAATCACGTGATCAAATGATTTGAAATGAATAACGTTTGCACTCAAAACATTAGAGAGTTCGACCGCTAACAGTAGTATTTTTCTTGATTACAGAGCCTAAAGAACATCTCATTTATGTAGGAACACTAGACAATTACCAATTTTGCTCTATATTTAGCTGCTGTTAACTGATGTTCGACCAAATTATTACACTTGATTGAAAACTGCAATTGGTCGAGCATTCATTAAAAACAGCTGACGATAGAGCGAAATCGGTACTTGTCACGTATTTTTACATATACAGTCAAGTTAGGATAAAAATCCAGTGACGCAGTAGTACGATGTAAAAACAAGTATTAAGGATTATACTAACAGTTCAATACCAAACTAAACTCTACCTATTTAAACAATGGTTTTAATCTTTTGGGTACACATAAATGATGACGTCACTGTCACCATATCCTAACATGAAATACTTTAGGCTATATAATCATATTAAATGCACAATCGTTACAATCAAGAAAAAAACTCACATTTAGCAGACGAAATCGCAATCGTTTTGAGCGCCAACGTTATTCATTTGACCACATGAGTCCGCAGACTGTTAAATAGATCATCCTCGAAAACACAGGAGACACGCCGCTCCTGTTCCGATACATCAACATTGATGTAGCGTTTTCGAGAGCGGAGTCACTGCTGGATTTTTGAGGATAAAGGGTGATCACAGGCACACGGATTCATTGATTTGCTAAAACTTGCATAGTCAGCTCGCTTAGCTTAGTCGGGAGAGCGCGAGACTAGTAGTCACTACTGATCTCGGGGTTGTGGGTTCGAATTCCTGGGCTGGCCATCTAAAATTACTTATAGTCTTTCGGTTGAGACTTAAAACCGAGGTTCCATGTATGGGTGCTATACACATGGCATGTAAAAGAACCAGGGATGCTTCTGGAATTGGTGCATCTTCTGTATCATGCACTATCCTCCAAAACTATAAGTACTAAACCTCTGCTGGGGGCCTCGCCCATATGGATTATCAGGTGGCGAGGATAAATAAGACCATTACATAGAAATAGAACTTGCATTATTTTTTCACCTTTCTATCATCGATTTAATAAACTTGCATAGAATCATTTTTCACGTGGTCAATAAGAAAGGGAATTTAAAAATGTTGCATGCATGCAAGTGTATAAAATCTACGAATTTCAAAACGTGTGCCTGCATCAGTCAACATGTACGTCACATCTTTCTTCTTCTTCTTCTTCTTCTTCTACCATGTAATTTACAGGGCCCACTCTGGGCATTATCGCAAATGTTAGAAACAGAGGTGAGATACAAGGAATCCGGGTGCGATACCCTAGCTCGTTCCGAATAGATTCCTTGGTTCTTTAACGTGCCCGGTGTAAAGCACCGATACACGCGAGACTACCCCTGTGTTACCAAGCAGGATCATCTCACATGACAGCCAGTACCGACTACATTTTGTAGAATGTTTTTTCCTCTTGTTTGATGTACACTACTGATGGACTCGTCTCCTGGGGAACACATCGTCTAGTCTCCATCCGCTTGAGAACTAGGCCTACATACACTGCTGAGAACTAGGCCAACATACACTGCTGAGAACTAGGCCTACATACACCGCTTGAGAACTAGGCGTTGTATGTAGGCCTAGTTCTCAAGCAGTGTATGTAGGCCTAGTTCTCAAGCATTGTATGTAGGCCTAGTTCTCAAGCAGTGTATGTAGGCCTAGTTCTCAAGCATTGTATGTAGGCCTAGTTCTCAAGCAGTGTATGTAGGCCTAGTTCTCAAGCAGTGTATGTAGGCCAAGTTCTCAAGCAGTGTATGTAGGCCTAGTTCTCAAGCAGTGTATGTAGGCCTAGTTCTCAAGCAGTGTATGTAGGCCTAGTTCTCAAGCAGTGTATGTAGGCCTAGTTCTCAAGCAGTGTATGTAGGCCTAGTTCTCAAGCAGTGTATGAAGGCCTAGTTCTCAAGCAGTGTATGTAGGCCTAGTTCTCAAGCAGTGTATGTAGGCCTAGTTCTCAAGCAGTGTATGTAGGCCTAGTTCTCAAGCAGTGTATGTAGGCCTAGATCTCAAGCAGTGTATGTAGGCCTAGTTCTCAAGCAGTGTATGTAAGCCTAGTTCTCAGCAGTGTATGTAAGCCTAGTTCTCAAGCAGTGTATGTAGGCCTAGTTCTCAGCAGTGTATGTAGGCCTACATACACCGCTGGCTTAGAATGGAAAGTTCGATTCTACTACTTGTCTTACGACCTTTTAAGACTTGATAGTTAAAATCTGTATCATAAGGCGCTTCTGGTGAGCCTATTTTCAGTCGTTGAACCCTGCGTTTGAGATAGGAACCTAGAGATTGGGCACGACACACCGCCTCATGGACTAGTGGACACCCCGTTTGAGATAGATAACTGGGGATTAGGCACGGTACATCGAGGTTAACATTCATGTCACACAATTTTAAGAAAGGTGGCTATATAAAGGGACAAAGTTACAGTCCTGACAAAATGGAAAGGACTGGTATAGTCTGGTTCCCGGTACCTAAATATTTCATTACATTACAGTATAGGTCCGGCGCAATCTAACAAATATGGTCGCTTACATGTGTAAAACAAGATGGCGGTTTAACATTAGCTTCTATGGAGAATTTTAGAATATCCCCAAAAAGGGTGTGTTATGTATGTGTCATTTCGATGAGATTTTGTATATTAATGGGAAAATGTATGTTCATTTCAATAAAACATGTTTCATTAAAATGACACAACTGATATGTACAAACAAGAGGGCCATGATGGCCCAATATCGCTCACCTGATTATAAACCCTGCACAATTTTCACCCAAAGGAATAATTTGAACATCTTGGTAGAAAACCACAAGATGATGCTACATACCAATTATCAAAACTCTAGGCAGTGTAGTTTTAGGCAAGAAGATAATAATATGTTTTCCCTATATAAGTCTATGTAAAACGGTGACCCCCCGAGTGGGGCCAATTTTGACCCCAGGGGCATAATTTGAAAAAATCTTGGTAGAGGACCACTAGATGATGCTACATACCAAATATCAAAGCTCTATGCAGTGTAGTTTTAGACAAGAGGATTTTTATATGTTTTCCCTATATAAGTCTATGTAAAACGGTGATCCCCGGGACTGGGCTAATTTTGACCCCAGGGGCATAATTTGCACAATCTTGGTAGGGGACCACTAGATGAAGCTACATACCAAATATCAAAGCTCCTAGGCATTGTAGATTTAGACAAGAAGATTTTTATATGTTTTCCCTTAGTATTTAAGTCTAAGTAAAATGGTGACCCCCAGGGCGGGGCCAATTTTGACCCCAGGGGCATAATTTGAACAATCTTTGTAGAGGACCTCTAGCTGAGTCTACATACAAAATATGAAAGTCCTGGGCCAAGCGGTTTCGGAGAAGAAGATTTTTAAAGGTTTCCCCTATATAACTCTATGTAAAACTAAGGGCCCCCGGGGCGGGGCCAATTTTGACCCCAGGGACATAATTTGAACAATCTTTGTAGAGGACCTCTAGCTGAGTCTACATACAAAATATGAAAGCCCTGGGTCAAGCAATTTCGGAGAAGAAGATTTTGTAAAGTTTTCTCTATATAACTCTATGTAAAACTAAGGGCCCCGGGGTGGGGCCAATTTTGACCCCAGGGGCATAATTTGAACAATCTTTGTAGAGGACCTCTAGCTGAGTCTACATACTAAATATGAAAGCCCTGGGCCAAGCGGTTTTGGAGAAGAAGATTTTTAAAGGTTTCCCCTATATAACTCTATGTAAAACTAAGGGCCCCAGGGCGGAGCCAATTTTGACCCCAGGGACATAATTTGAACAATCTTTGTAGAGGACCTCTAGTTGAGTCTACATACTAAATATGAAAGCCCCGGGCCAAGCAGTTTCAGAGGAGAAGATTTTTTAAGGTTTCCCCTATATAACTCTATGTAAAACTAAGGGCCCCCGGGGCTGGGCCAATTTTGACCCCAGGGACATAATTTTAACAATCTTTGTAAAGGACCCCAAGGTGATGCTACATACCAAATATGAAAGCTCTAGGCCTTACGGTTTCAGAGAAGAAGATTTTTGAAGTTTCCTTTTTGAAAATCTATTTTTAGCCTGTGTGACCTAGTTATGCGACGGACTGGAATTTTTTTAACAACTTTGGTAGAGGTCCACCCAAGGAACATTCCTGTTAAGTTTTATCAAATTTGGCCAAGCGGTTTAGGAGGAGAAGTCGTTTGAAGAAATTGTTGACGGACGCACGACGCACAACGCACGACGCACGCCGCACGACGCACGACGGACGACGGACGACGGACATCTCGGTATGACAAAACCTCACCATGACCACATTGTGGTCAGGTGAGCTAAAAACGCTAAGTAAATTAAGAAAATTTCTGTACCAGCGTGTTTATAGTGCATATAAATCGCCCTTGATATCAAATGCCCGGTTAGCTCAGTTGGTAAAGCGTCAAATCAGTAACTTGGATGTTGGAGGTTCGAAACCAGTATTGTCATTATTATTTATTATTATTTTTATATGTAAAGTAATTCTCTATTATTTTATACTTGAATAAGGAACATGATGAGAAAATAAAGTTTTTGTATTACACAAATTAAGCAAAATATTAAAAAAAGGAAAACAATAACTGGCCTATACAGGGACCGAACCAGGGATCTCGTTATTACAAGTCAGTGGCTCTACCGATTGTGCTAAATTGGACACTTGAAACTTACAAATTGATGGACTATTAAAACCCTGCTACAAAAATATTTTAATCATTTTATAAACGTTATTTTGTAGATATTAGTGCTATTGTAGCGAATAAACTTCTATCATTGCAAAGACCATTATTTTTTGCATTACTATGCAAAGTTACATCAAAATGACACATACATAACATACACTTCAGGGTGATATTCTAAAATTGCCTATATAAACTAACGTACACCCGCCATTTTTATTTGACCACTGGAGTTATCGATTATTGGTTGCTGCCTGACCTAAACCACTGTAAGATTTAGGACAGGGAACCAGACTAAGGACTGGTACAGCAACATAAATTAATCAGGGTCCATAATTCTGTAGAAATGTTGGAATTGTTAGTGGCTTTGACAATGTGCTGTGCTGTAACTTCATGATGGTAAATCCGCAGGCAATTGTATTATTGATAACGGAATTTTAAGATATTCTTGGATTTTGGGGACTGATAATTGTAATTTGCCGAAAAAGTTTTGCTTTAATCCTCATAAAATTTGGTATATAAGGAATCAAACAGTATAGGTTATGTTATACTGTGCAAGTTATTTGATTTTTTAAATATTTTAAAATGTGTAATTTTTCGTTTCTAACTTTAACGTGAAAAATCGTTGAACAACATGCTGTTTTCATGCATTCAACAAGTAGGGTGACAAATAGTGAAGTTTCATGCAAAATTTTATGACAATTGCACGGCTAGTTTATTTTGATTGCACTTATATCGATTTCAGAAATGCTGAAAACAGGGGAGGTAACAAAATTAATCAACGTTTTGCATGCGTTGTATTCAGATTTCACGATCATTATATTTTTAAAAACATAGTACATTATTCAAGGTGCTTACGATTTTAATTAGGGTTATTGTGCATGTATTAGTTTTATATTCTTCAGGAGTAAATGCAAAAGAACCGTCCTTTTAAAGTATTTGGGATACTGTTTAAAACTATTGAATATGTTTTATATGGGCGCATAGAACTACGTTTTAACCAATTCGCTAGATCAGGTGTTTAATATCAATTGGAATAAATCATCCGTATGGATGGAGCTAAGGGTGTTTCTGTATTTTCATTAGAAGTGTATAATCCTTTTAACTATTCATTACAATCGCGATTATAAGACATGGGAAGATGCTGAAAAATCAATATTAAGGATTTTGTATTATTTGATCTCGGTTGTCAGACGCTCACAATACACCTAAGTGACTGTGATTTTTAAACTTCCGCCAAACTCAAAAGCGGTGAAACACCTTAAAGAGTAAATTTCAGACAAATTTTTCTTTTTCTCTCTGAATATTGATTTTGCACTTACGATTACGACCTTCATTCTAAGCGGGTGAATTACATGTATATTGTATAAAATCAAAATTCAGGGACTTTACAAGGTAAAATAGTAGAAATTAAAGCAAGACAAAATCTAGTTTTTTTCCTTTGTTTATTAACGTCAACTGGACATAGATTAACGATAAGATTTCTGGTATCTGGCACGTGGACCTGGACCACCAAACTTCTTGGGTTCACATCTTCTGGGATCAGCGACCAACAAACTCTTGTCATAATTGATCAACAAATCCTTGATTTCTTTCTTTGATGCTTCATCCACATCTGATACAAATAAATCATCAATATTAACACAATACGTTGTGTATACACAGCTTTCCCACAAAACCCCAAATGAGGTTTTTACCCCTAACAAAAAACCTAAATGAGGGTTTTTACCCCCAACAAAAAACCTAAATGAGGGTTTATTACCCCCAACAAAAAACCTAAATGAGGGTTTTTACCCCCAACAAAAAACCTAAATGAGGGTTTATTACCCCCAACAAAAAACCTAAATGAGGGTTTTTACCCCCAACAAAAAACCTAAATGAGGGTTTTTACCCCCAACAAAAAACTTAAATGAGGGTTTATTACCCCCAAAATGGTTTGCTGAACCCCCAGTTTTGATGCACTCAACTATATAACTGTTACCAAGGGGGTACAGAATTGTAAGAAGACCTGCGTTTGTACCCCAAGAAAAGTTTCAAAATCATATCTCTTTTGGAATTGGAGTTATGTTCCAGACAAAATTTAAGTTAAGAAAATTAACAAAGGGGAATAACTCAAAAATTAAATAAGGCAGAGTTATGGTTCTTGTGCACTGCACTTCTCCTCATTGATATATATCCTCATGTAAAGTTTCAAAATCATATCTCTTTTGGTAATGGAGTTATGCTCTGGACATCCGCACTTATCCCAATTGATATCTATACACATGTGAAATTTCAAAGTCATAGCTTGCTTAGTTTTGAAGTTATGCTCCGGACAAACTTTTGTGACAGACGCAAACCATAAGTCCCCTACGGTTTCACCGGTAGGGGATTAATTAACAAGAGGGCCATGATGGCCCAATATCGCTCACCTGATTATAAACCCTGCACAATTTTCACCCAAAGGAATAATTTGAACATCTTGGTAGGAAACCACAAGATGATGCTTCATACCAATTATCAAAACTCTAGGCAGTGTAGTTTTAGGCAAAATGATATTAATATGTTTTCCATATATAAGTCTATGTAAAACGGTGACCCCCGAGTGGGGCCAATTTTGACCCCAGGGGCATAATTTGAAAAATCTTGGTAGAGGACCACTAGATGATGCTACATACCAAATATCAAAGCTCTATGCAGTGTAGTTTTAGACAAGAAGATTTTTATATGTTTTCCCTATATAAGTCTATGTAAAACAGTGACCCCCGGGGCTGGGCCAATTTTGACCCCAGGGGCATAATTTGCACAATCTTGGTAGGGGACCACTAGATGATGCTACATACCAAATATCAAAGCTCTTAGGCATTGTAGTTTTAGACAAGAAGATTTTTAAAGGTTTTCCCTATATAAGTCTAAGTAAAATGGTGACCCCCAGGGTGGGGCCAATTTTGACCCTAGGGGAATAATTTGAACAATCTTTGTAGAGGACCTCTAGCTGAGTCTACATACCAAATATAAAAGCCCTGGGCCAAGCGGTTTTGGAGAAGAAGATTTTTTAAGGTTTCCCCTATATAACTCTATGTAAAACTAAGGGCCCCCGGGGCGGGGCCAATTTTGACCCCAGGGACATAATTTGAACAATCTTTGTAGAGGACCTCTAGCTGAGTCTACATACCAAATATGAAAGCCCTAGGCCAAGCGGTTTCGGAGAAAAAGATTTTTTAAGGTTTCCCCAATATAACTCTATGTAAAACTAAGGGCCCCGGGGCGGGCCAATTTTGACCCCAGGGACATAATTTGAACAATCTTTGTAGAGGACCCCAAGGTGATGCTACATACCAAATATGAAAGCTCTAGGCTTTATGGTTTCAGAGAAGAAGATTTTTAAAGTTTCCTTTTTGAAAATCTATTTTTAGCCTGTGTGACCTAGTTATGTGACAGACCGGAAATTTTTTAACAACTTTGGTAGAGGTCCACCCAAGGAACATTCCTGTTAAGTTTTATCAAATTTGGCAAAGCGGTTTAGGAGGAGAAGTCGTTTGAAGAAATTGTTGACGGACGCACGACGCACGCCGCACGACGGACGACGGACGACGGACATCTCGGTATGACAAAACCTCACCATGACCACTTTGTGGTCAGGTGAGCTAAAAACAGCTAAAGATAGAGCGAACTCTGTACTTGCCGGGTATTCTTACATATACGGGATGTAATTTAGGCTTTATATAATAGAACCATATTAAATGTACACAATCGTTTTTATAATCAAGAAAAAACTCATTGTTAGCGACGAAATCACAATAGTTTTGAGTGTAAGACGGTATTCATTTGATCATGTGATTCTACACACTGACATAGCAGTCAGCAAAGGTAAGTAAGTTCCTCTTACTTAAACCAACTGACCCCAAAATCAAGATACACAACAGAGAGTATGTGTTACAGTAAGAACGATCATTGCAAAGTTTTGGTGAATTCTTCAGCATATATAAGGCCATAAATAAAATACCCTTAGTCTCCCCGACACTGGCTACATGTACATAGGGTTGGATAGCCAGATATGTAAAATATCTTAAATGAAAATAATTTTTTAAATACATGTACATTTATATTTTCAACCCTTTTAGTATTGCCTTAGCACTGTACTACAGTCCGTTCAAAGTTAAATGAGAACAGTTGTAAACATAAGCTCGGTAAACTTTGTTTATCACAGTTTAACTGGGTATACCCGAGTTAACTGTACATCCCCGCTATTCGTTGAACGGGATATTTCCCTCGTTAGTATAACTTATTGAATTGACAGTAGTTCTATGATTTGATTGAATTTGATCACATTGAAAGTAGACCCACTTGATGCTCTAGTATGCTCTGTCGAGTAAAATAAGTGTATAAATACTGCAGTACTTACATTTCTGATAGTAAGCTACCAGTGACTTGGAGATGGCCTGTCTGATGGCTGTAAAGAAACATACAAATATATAAAGTAAATATATAGAGTGATCTCCCTTACATCACACTCACACAGATACACTTGATGAGGGGGGGGGGGGGGAGGGGGGGATTCTCAGGATTGTGGAAATACCTGACCTTAATGCAATACTGTAAAATCACTCATTTTTGTCGGGATTAAGTTTTGTGGATTTCCTGGTTCACCTCAACCACAAACTTCAATCCCAACGAACATTAATTTTGGTCCTTGTTAAATATTAACGGAAATGCAAAATCCACGAATTCAAGTCCCAACGAAATTGTTTTTTTTTACCAACCAAAACCACGAAATTTCGTCGTAACGAAATTAAATGATTTTACAGTTTATGATATTGGCTAGTTTGATATTTTCGCTATTCAAATAAATTGAATGCATGTGCAGAGCTAAAGATAAGCTGCGTATTGGGATAATTACCCTATTAATTTTCTTAAAAACCCAATAGATTTTGAGAGGAGGGAGTAAGAAAAAGCAATGAAAATCTGAAATACCCAAAAAGAAAAGAATGATATAGTGAAAAACAGTACATAAAAAATCATTTACACTATGAGTTTGATTAAACATACAAATAAAATCTTGGGGGTAAAATACCCCATGGACTAAAACCTTATATGTAGCTCCGCATGTGCGTATGCAGTGATCCTACTGAGGCAGAATGCCCAATACTGAAAATGAGTCCGAGTTTTTTTCAGCAATTAACTTATTCTCAGTAAAAAAGTCCATTTTTTCTAGCCCAAAAACAAATCCGGATATTCGACATATGGACTAATTATTAGGACCCCTGGTAAGTAGTCTTGATGACTGATGGCTACATCCCTGAACCGACAAGAACTTTCTCACTATATATAAGGGGCCTAAAGTAAGCCCCTTCACTATAAGGATTAGGTCTCCGATTTTGTAAAAAAATACTTCAAACAAACCTTACATTATGGACTTGAAGTCTTATATCATACATACAGGCATGTTGTGAACAAGTGGACAAAAGTAATAATAATAATATAATAATAAAGACTTTATTTATAGAGGCAACGTAGTTAGGCATTTGCCCAATCTTCCCTACGAGCCTCTAAGAAAGTAAGTTCTTTAAAAAATATTTTACAATTTGGTGATCTACCATCTTAAATATTTCACAAATTGGTGATCTATCACCTTAAATATTTCACAAATTGGTGATCTATCACCTTAAATATTTCCCAAATTGGTGATCTATCACCTTAAATATTTCACAAATTGGTGATCTACCACCTTAAATATTTCACAAATTGGTGATCTACCACCTTAAATATTTCACAAATTGGTGATCTACCACCTTAAATATTTCACTAATTGAGAAGTTGAAAGTTTACCGTAGATCTGAGCTACATGACCTCCACCTCGGACTCGTACACGGATATCTACACCAGCAAACTTCTCCTTACCCAACAAGAGGAACGGTTCTTGAAGCTGAAAATATGCAGTCATTTTTATACAGTTGATTGAATGATATATTGCCAGGTAGGTTTTTTATATTAACTTTGGTTTCTGACAAAGAGCATGACATTGTGTCTACATGGGTTTGTATCACTGTCAAAGGCAAATTAATGCCAAATCCTGAAAATCAAACATAGTTCTATATTCAGTTAACGTATCCCTGTCACAGTGTGGAAGCCTTGTTTAGGAAGTGAGAAAGATCATAGTTTTGTTAAAATGGCGTTCACAATGTCATGTTTTATGACAGTAAACAAGTACCGGTATAACTCTAATGCGATATTTTGCAATGTCAATATAAACAGAAATCACTGACAGTTACATCGACTTAGGCCTTAGGGAGAGCAGAAGTTTATTTTACCTGCTCACTTTTATTCACCAAGTAAATTAAAATTACGGTACACATTGAAAAGATAATCCCTTTTCCAATATCCTTATGTTGATTTACCTGATTTGCCTGTTTACTTTTGGTGGCACAGATCCCAATACCGCGCTAGAGTTATATGCAAAATTTGAAAGTAAAACCTTGAAGGCTTGATGGACTTATGGACTTAATACCTTGCCTATTGTCTTAAACTAGTTCAACTATTATTCTATAATTTCTTTGCGTGAAATTGGGTCATCCTGCATTTTTTCGGCGGTGACTTTGATTTTTTATTGTTTCTTTGGCTTGTGTGTGTGTAGGCATTGTTCGGTGTGGTTGTGTTGTGGTGTTTCTGACTTCTGTGCTCGGTTGGATTGAGTGCTGCCTTCCCAGTCTGATTTACTCATACCTTTAATGAAAGTATTCATTTTTTACCAACCAATCAAAATAAGTCTTACAAAGTACATGCGTGCCCCGACGATTACGAACCATCGGTCCGACGGCGGAAAGGTTTGACGCACTAGAGCGAGAGCTAAACTGTCTGGTACAATCCAGACTATGGGATTTAATTGTCAAGTTGATAGAAAATATTTGTATAAGAATAGTTTGGGTCGACTTTTGTGTTGTTGAAGAAATTGCAGTATTGGGGGGGGGGGGGGGGGGGGGTAATTCAGCTACATATTTAAGGTTCCAAGTACTAGCACAATGTACTAGAATACTCTATATGTTACACTACCATGTATCTCAACAATACATCAAGCAAACGTCAGAGCGCTGTGGATGTTATAATCAGCTACTTCTCATAAGCAGAACTGGTTAACCAATATCATCATTGTATGCTTGTTGTATTGATCATTATTTTATCACGTTACATCCCCATGGTAAACATAGACTTTCCTTTCAATTAGGTGCTCCCTGACCTGTTAAAATTCAACTGATGGCTTAAGTTGCCTTCCATAATTTCTCTACGACCTTAGTCTATGATAAGACATGTGCTTCACGGTTATTAAGCCTCGAACTTGATTCCACGGGAAAATCTGATTAAGTGTTAACTTTAATATATAAACTCAGGTAGCCCCATTAGCTGGCTACATGAAAGCATTTCTATACCTCCCCAAAGCCCATTTTCCACAGTTGGTTTACCAAGGCCCAGAAAAAGTGATGAAGCACTCAACCAGACCCCATATTTGACACATTCTACTAGCTGTATGTAATGATGTTACACATTCTACTAGGCTACATGTAATGATGTTACACATTCTACTAGCTGCATGTAATGATGTTACACATTCTACTAGGCTACATGCAATGATGTTACACATTCTACTAGGCTACATGCAATGATGTTACACATTCTACTAGGCTACATGTAATGATGTTACACATTCTACTAGGCTACATGTAATGATGTTACACATTCTACTAGGCTACATGTAATGATGTTACACATTCTACTAGCTGCGTGTAATGATGTTACACATTCTACTAGCTACATGTAATGATGTTACACATTCTACTAGCTGCGTGTAATGATGTTACACATTCTACTAGGCTACATGTAATGATGTTACACATTCTACTAGGCTACATGTAATGATGTTACACATTCTACTAGGCTACATGTAATGATGTTACACATTCTACTAGCTGCGTGTAATGATGTTACACATTCTACTAGGCTACATGTAATGATGTTACACATTCTACTAGGCTACATGTAATGATGTTACACATTCTACTAGCTGCGTGTAATGATGTTACACATTCTACTAGGCTACATGTAATGATGTTACACATTCTACTAGGCTACATGTAATGATGTTACACATTCTACTAGGCTACATGTAATGATGTTACACATTCTACTAGCTGCGTGTAATGATGTTACACATTCTTCTAGGCTACATGTAATGATGTTACACATTCTACTAGCTGCATGTAATGATGTTACACATTCTACTTGGCTACATGTAATGATGTTACACATTCTACTAGGCTACATGTAATGATGTTACACATTCTACTAGGCTACATGTAGTGATGTTACACATTCTACTAGCTGCATGTAATGATGTTACACATTCTATTAGCTGCATGTAATGATGTTACACATTCTACTAGGCTACATGTAATGATGTTACACATTCTACTAGCTGCATGTAGTGATGTTACACATTCTACTAGGCTACATGTTATGATGTTACACATTCTACTAGCTGTGTGTAATGATGTTACACATTCTACTAGGCTACATGTAATGATGTTACACATTCTACTAGCTACATGTAATGATGTTACACATTCTACTAGCTGTGTGTAATGATGTTACACATTCTACTAGGCTACATGTAATGATGTTACACATTCTACTAGGCTACATGTAATGATGTTACACATTCTACTAGGCTACATGTAATGATGTTACACATTCTACTAGCTGTGTGTAATGATGTAACACATTCTACTAGGCTACATGTAATGATGTTACACATTCTACTAGGCTACATGTAATGATGTTACACATTCTACTAGGCTACGTGTAATGATGTTACACATTCTACTAGCTACATGTGATGATGACAGATGTTACACATTCTACTAGTTATGTGTAATGATGTTAAATACCTTGTAGCGAAGGATCTCGGGTTCCATCTGTTCTATTGGACGGCCGTTGATTTTCACCAGACCTCTACCTCTTTTACAGTGGGCAACCGCGGTAGCAGTTTTCTGAAAATAATCAAATAAAGCAATAAGTCTATTATAAGTCTATACAGGGCCCTAGCTGCACTATAGGGGAAGGGGCCTGGGGCCCTCAAGTAGGGGAATTTCGCGTCATTTTGAAGAAAAGGGGGAATTTAGGGAATTTTTAAAAACTGCCTTATAACCATGCACTCAACCTTTTTTTGGAAGGGAATTTTTATCAAAAATAGGGGAAAAAAGTATATTATTTCAGGAGGGGACTGGGGCCGAATTTCGGCCACAAAAAACGTCAAATGAGTGCCCTGCTATAGACCATAAATATTGTTGATACTTCAATAATCAATATCACATCTTTCTAAGTTCACACAACTGACAAGCTGGTATTAAATCTAGAAAATTGACGCAGATTCATCAAAAATATATAAGTGGACTATCGACAGTTCGAAAACAAAAGAAAATACCGTCACACCGGTCAATGTCCAAGCAATTGCCAATTAATTAACCCCTCTAGGGCTTAATGAAAACTGGTACCCAAGCACATGGCAGTAGCGAGTAAACAGTGTTGGAAACAAGGAAACTTATCGGTCATGGATAACTGCTTAATTTAATCAATAAACAATGAAAAAATACTTGTTTTATATATGAAACCAGAGCGTGTAACAAAAGCTTATGGGTTTTAATTTCGTAATGAATTGCCGATAAGTGGACAAAATCATTCACTGCATTCATCAAGAATGATTTATCGGCGATTCCTCGCAGTTTTGTCAATTTGTCATAATTTTATTTTGCGATCACGATTAAAGTTAAGAGATGATCATTAGTAATGCTAGCCGTAAATATTTTGTTATTAATGTTTTATACGTTAATACGAACGATTTGTATTTCAGCTAGCAAAGCAATTTAAGGACAGCACTATCGTCGCTGCAATGTTCAAATGGCCGACTAACACTTAATTATAATTTATAGCAAATCATTGTTATTGTACACCTATAGATGAGCTTTTTAGGGTTTGGAATTAAAATCCTACTTTTTCCCAATTTGGACCAATGCCGCTAAAATTCCGAATCCCATTGGTATGGGGTCATGTTCCCAAAATACTGGAAAAAAACACGACAATCTAGGAAACTCCAGGAATCACCGAAATGAATCACATTTGTTGAGGAACTCTATTGTTATTATCGCATTTCAAATAATAGTGAATTGCTACAAAAAAGGTGAAATCCATAGGGTTTAAACAATCGACAGAATAAATGGTATTTCTTACAACGATTTTGCTTTTCGGTGTACTTTATAGAATACGTTTCAATTCATAGGACGTCAATATTTTGTTGAAAACATGCTTTTTGTCACAGAGCAAACGTGACTGAATCTGAGTCAATGACCTGTTACTAAGTGTTAGGTTTGAAACAAACACCTTAATGACATTAGGTCTTTGGTTTGAAAGAAATTCTTGACAATAAAATGAAATAATGATCGTCCAAGGAAGGGTGGCACGGTGGTCGAGTGGTAAGACGCTCGACTCCTGATCAAGAGGTCCCGGGTTCGATTCTCAGCCGGGCACTTAGTCATTTCAGAAACGCTATTTATACTCAATATCACTGGTTTCGCATCATCATTGAACTCGCGGTATTCATTTAACTATCATCGAGTGTCTACTAAAGTTTAACTTCCTGTGATTGTTGTAGAAATAGGTCGGACACCACTAAAACTGATTTTTAAGATGTATACATTCCGTCAATTTCAAGGAATGAGCCAAAGTCGAAGTGCTAACAAGGGACAGTCCAATTATTCCTAGCACTGCATTTGTTTGGCAACTCGTTCAGTAGCCTTAAGACTTAACTTTTAAAATTACTGATCAACCACAAATAGATGAGAATACCTTGTGGGTAACATTTAGCGGTGTTTCAGGGTTCTCGGCAACGCGTAATTACGCGTATTTGGACGCATAAAATCAGAGATCAACGCGTTTTCGGGACGCAAACTTTTTCCGACGCACGCGTTTGACCTTGGGTCATAAATTCGTCGTAAACACACGATTATACAATAAACAATTGCAGCGTCCCTTGTATCGAGTAATTGACAGGCGAGAGGCATTGACAGCGTTCGCGAGTCCTTAGATAATCATTGACGCGTCCCGCGAAAAATAAACTTCATCAGATCGATCACAAACTGTTACGTAAACACGTACGCTTTAATTGATTGGTGATAATTGATAACTCCACTAAATTACTGACCGTGTCGTTTATTTGATTGCAGACAGATTTATATGACGATTTTAATTTTTAACTTATTATTTACGATTAACACGTGTGTTATACATTAAATCCAAACAATAATTTCAAATTCTACAAATGCTGAGTTTTAAAGAACATACCTATTAAATTCATATTCTGCGCTGATAATTCCTTGACAAAAATATCACAATCCCAACACAAGCAATATTTCCGACCCGAGGTCATTTTGACCTCATTACGGAAGACGAATGTTTCAACTGTACTCAGTAAAGGTCGTCAGTTTCAATTATCAAACGCACGTGCGGCGACAATTTCTACATCAAGGTCGTTTGATGGAACCGACGCGGGTAACTTCAAAGGAGCGGTCTAGCGATTCGGTGAACTTTGATTGTGCGACATGTAGAATGTGTAACATCATTACATGTAGCCTAGTAGAATGCCGTAAATTGTATTCGATAAACGTGCGTTTTTTTTTATAAATTTGAAAATTGACTGATGCAGCTTATTTTTTCTGGATTTACCAACTTTGCTGATTTAGTTCACTCGCGAACATTCATGATTCAACTCATGTCAATTGACGAGATTTTTAAAGCATTGAAAGATGCTGGTATGATTCGAGTTTTAACACAATTTATTATATTCAAACATAATCAATCAATTTACGAGCTTTTGGCTGCAATTGACCGTGAATACGATAAAGTACGACATGCAAGTTACAAATTTCGGACGCGTACATATTTTCGGATGAGATCGATTTTTTTTGTCCTTTCAATTTTCGATCGATCTTTTATCAATTATTAATAGGTAGCAAGAATGTTATGAGTATGTAAATTGTAATTAAGCTCTTTTTCTGGGTATGAATGCTGATTCTACCATTCAGTAATAGGTTAAGGGTCAACCAAAAAATAATTAAGCTGCTTAAAAATGTCACATATTGATATAAAAAATAAATATTTATTGGTAACAAACAACTGGAAAAATAGCTCCATAATTCACCAGAATGCAGGATTAAAGGCTTTAGAAATCAAAATTTCCTTGGGGGATCTCCCCCAAACCCCCCTTGCAGGAGGGAGTCACCCCCTCCCTCCCCCTCCTCCAAATTTTTCAAAAGCCACTCGTCCTGCTGGACCAGCGGTGCCAAAAAACCACTCATCCACAGTGCTCCAGATAATTTTTAGGTGCAATGAGTCGTTCACTCCCTGTTTTCAAAACTAATGAGTGAAACACTCCGCAGACAAAATATTAATGACTTAAGCTTTAAACACATACAGTCACATTCAATAAGTAAGCAATAAACAGTTCCTTTTTCCAAATGCATGTGTTGTCTCATTGGTATATATATGTCCCGTAGCTAAACCATTATCAATATATTGACAACTTTTAGCAGAAAAAATGCATCTATGTTTTTCCATGACAGGATGTGTAAATGAACTGTAAAGCAATATTTTTTAAAAATTTGTTTGTGAATTGAATTACATGGTACAATAGATCTTTTCGTAACATCAACTTACACTAACCGTGAAACTCGCATTTTTCGCGTGTTGTCATTGCTTCTGTCATGCATGTATTTTCAACTATTTTGTATTGGAAAGTTTCAATTCAAGTTTTAATCATCGTATCTTCCACGATAAATTATATGCAAGGTCGTACATACTCTCATGTGTTACCACATCTGGTTTAAAATACACGCATATGAGAGCTAGAATCCTGCATTTTTACCGATAAAAACTTTTGTTTTCAAAGTGACATTTGTCAGTGGATTTTTCTACCTGTACACCGGATTGGAAGTGTCTAAAACCAAGACAACTGACCGGATTACGGAAAATTTACTTCCCTTCGATGCATCGGAATTGATCAGAAATGCGTGATCGTCTTTTTCAATACGTTTTACGACGCACAGAAATAATTTTTAATGCGTTATTCATTAATTTCATTGCGTAATCACGCTTTCACGCACCTTATCTGGAGCTCTGCATCCAGCAGCAAAATCAACTCGCCCGTATTTTTCAGTCAAAGAAAAATCTGGAAATCTGTTTTTGAACGATGTGATTCTCGTCTCAAACTGTCAATAAAATTGTGAAAATACAAATGTGTTCCGCATTTCCGCTCCTTTCTCCATTCTGAAGCAGACAACTGTTGATCAGCTTGATTGGTAAATACACTGTGTCTATACCAACTTTATTCTTCACGTGATGACCACTATGTTGGCATCAAATTTTGTCCTTAATTACGCAAACCGATGGAAGGAGTTTGTTTGTTAATCCATACATTCATACATAATATTCATTTTGCGCACTGTGACGAACCGAAAGTGTCGCTATAACGCTAAAAAATTATGTTTCGGTTGATTAAACTAAGAACAGTGTCATTCATTAATCGAGCATAACCGGGGAATTCCCGTGACGTCACAGCGCACTCATGTTTTGATTCTTCCAACTTTCGTTTTTGACTGACAGATGATCTGGCGTTTGTATCGAATACGAGATGAGTTTTTATCGAATTATGTTGTTTTATACGCGATTAATTATTAAAACTTGATTGTTTTCTGCCAGAAATTGCGTTGTCCTGCAGGACGAGCATTGCTGGATGTTGACTCGTCCGATGTGAATTTCTACTCATAATTATGAGCGGACGAGTGGATTTGTCGAGCCCTGCCAGGGTTTTCCCTAGGATTTTTCATACCAGGGTCCAAGGACCCTTAAGGTTTATAGTTAGGGAGTCCCTGAGAAATTTTGGGGGTCCCTTCACTATACGGTAATGCATTTCAAGCTCATAGTCATTATTAGTGAGTATCAAATTTATAAATAAATAAAACAGCAAATTCAGATTGCTCAATGAACCACAAGACTTATTGCAATAAATAGCAGAAAGAAAAATATTCTGGCTGAAATATGTCTATTCGAGGGATCCTATTGGGGGTCCCAAGGATGCACAGTGATGCAGAAATGAGGGTCCCAAGTCACAAAGTTGCGTCAGGGACGCAGAAAACCTGCATCAGGGAAATCCCTGCCCTGCCTGGTCCGAGGCCAGTGAAAATCTTGAAGGACCAGTAACTGTTTTATTTACAAATGGGGGACCAGTGGGCGAAAATAGTGTCAAGCCCTGTATCATAAATAGGATGGAAAAGAAAGCTTATAATATAAAAATCGACATACATCTAACAGAACTTGATATAAGCCTTATATCAAGTTCTGTTAGATGTATGTCGATTTTTGCATTTGCTTAACTGTTTTACTGTTAGTACCGCGAAACAACTGATGGCCAGTATAGTTTCCCACCCAACTAGATATGATCTTGGTTGGAAACCCAGGGGTAGTCTCGCGTGTATCGGTGCTTAACACCGGCACGTAAAGAACCAAGGAATCTATTCGAAACGAGCTAGAGTATCGCATCCAGATTCCATGTATCTCACCTCTGTCTCTAACATTTGCGATAATACCCAGATTGGGCCCTGCAAATTAAAATGGAAGAAAGACCAATAGAAAGGAGCTTGGACTTAGTAGGCTCGAGTTTACACATGGAAATACTGACCTTACGTCCGAAGACTTGGACAGCTTGCAACGTTCCCTTTTGAGGCATCCTGAATACAGAAGACATAAACAACTAAATACGTGACACAGAATATCAACTTTATTGCCGACTACACTCGTCGCGAATTCATATGACAATTTGATATATAACAGAAATGTGACGTATTTATTCCAATTGAAAAAAACAAATAATGTTGTAATTTAGTTGTTTCTATATAAATTATATCGATTCAAGTTTTTACTAATACAGTCTATAAGAATTAAACAAAATTCTTCCTTACTTGTTTGCCAATCGGAAAGTGTCGAGAAAAGGAAGTAGCGTGGGGTTTACATGTGATTTTTCAAAGTGGTATTGTAAAAATGTTGACGAAACCCCAAAAATAGAACGAAAAATCGGACATAGTAAAGAGCGGTTGTGTCCCTTTAAAGAGCATTCCCTATAACTAGCATATTTTCTCTCCTTTCACATTAAATGAGCTAAATGTACAACGCACTATCAATTATCATAATTGTCAAAAGAAAACGTGCGCAAATATGTCTCTATAATGTCAAAAATATATTTAAATCACCAATAATAATTTATCGCTTCCAGCGATTTATTATTATGTGAACAAAGGGAAACAACTCGTGGCTATTTTTTGGCTCTTTACGGACATATGTTTTCGTTCTTTTCTCGGTAATTAGTGGGAGATTTTTGTTTGAAAATTTGTGGAGTTTAAGCAATAATGATTCTCATTTAATGTATAATATTCCTGAATCGATTTAAACGATGAAAGTTATAGGGAATGCCTCTTTAAATATAATATTTATTTATTAGTGTTACAAATTAGCAACTTTCCTATAAAGTGTATCACATACCATGGGCGTAGGAGCGTTTTCAACATGGGGGGGGGGGGGCAAACATTTGGCAACGGGGGGCGGGGGGGGGGTAAAAAAGCAAGTAAGTAAGTAAGTAAGTAGGTAAGTAAGTAAAGTCTTTATTTTACGAGGCTAACATATTGACAATAATGCAATCTTCCATATGGGCCTCAAAAAGCAAAACATTTACACAAACATCAAGTTACATTTAATGTCAATCTGAAACTGATGTGCCTGGAGGTAAGTAAGTAAGTGAGTAAGTAAGTAACGACTTTATTTATAGTAGATAACATATTTGGTAATTTACCAATTTTCAATATGGTCTACATAAAGAACATATATACATTAATTACATGATAATATACAAATATATTAATGATTAATACAAACAGTATCACATATAACTTAATGAGATGATCAGAATATGAAAACACACATGTTGTTAAAGCATTAAATCATATATAAATAAATAACTTTGTACATAGTGTATACATAATCAAAAAGGTATGAGAAAATCCGACATGGAAGGTAGCACTCAACCACAGAAATCAGAAACACCACGACACAACTACCAGAGTACAACTGGTATATAAATTACACAAACCCAAAATCCCACCCGCGCGTTTGCCGCCTCAGTCAGTCAAACTACGCGGGGCAAGAACGAAGCGACAAGACTAGAACAAGGGACAACACACATTTAAATGACACAATTTACATGTACTATTGATTTTGTTTCCATTGTAAGAATTGTCTTTTAAATTAATTGATGTTCTCTGCCTGCCTAATATGTAATGGAATTTCATTCCAAATAGAAGCTCCTGAGTAGGAAAATGATTTCCTAAAGAACTCCATATTTGGGAATGGAACAACCAATTCTTCATTGTTGTTGATCTTAATCCAAGATTATTATTTTTTTTATTATTATTATTATTATACCATATTTATATAGCCCTTTTTTCATGTATACACACGTTCAAAAGTGCTGTACAGTCCCGACTAATACATGTTTAAAACAATATACAATGTACATAAAATATACAAAAAACATTTTTATCAACGCTATTTAGTCTCCCATCATATCGTATCATATTGCCGAAACGAAATGCAATATTAAACTTAGGAGACATGGTATATAGAAATACTTTGCTACAATAAGATAGTGGTGTACAACGATTTGATTATCTGTAGGGGTGTTAACTGAATGTAAACCTCAACTAGGACAAGGATAACGTCAAGTACCATTACCACATGTCCTTAACCCTTAAAGGAATAGTGATACTTCCTTTAAAGGGGGGATGACTCACAGATGACATAAAGTTACTATCATCATATGAGTTACATAGGTCGAAGAAATAACATACTTTCTTCAAGACCTTACCATAAAGGTCGAAGAAATAACATACTTTCTTCTAGACCTTACCATAAAGGTCGAAGAAATAACATACTTTCTTCTAGACCTTACCACACTTTGAAACGGGGCTCTACTTAACCCAGTAGACGGGCGTCTACTTAACCATGAACTTCAGCATGAATAAGCTATAGTAAAATAATGCGTTTTCAGGGCTTTCTTGAAGGACGGGAGTGTTTTACTGTCTCTGAGCGCTGTTGGCAGTGCATTCCAGAGTTTCGGTGCAGCAGCTGTGAAACATCGGTCACCGTAGGTCACAGTCCTCGTCCTTGGCACAACTAGAAGAACGGAATCATTTTGAGACCTTAGCTGTCTTTGTGGAGTATATACTTCCAACATACTTCTGATGTAGCCAGGCGATTTTCCATGTAGTGCTTTGAAAACATGAGTCAAAACCTTGTACTCTACTCTGTACTGTACAGGCAGCCAGTGAAGATCCTTTAGTACAGGAGTGATGTGATTGTAACGCGGTGTCCGTGTGATGAGGCGGGCAGCTGTATTTTGAATAATTTGTAGTTTATTCAGAATGATTTTCGGGGTGCCACATAATAATGAATTGCAGTAATCTAGTCGTGATGTTACTAAAGAATTAATCAGGGATTTTGTTGCATCAACAGTCAAATATTTTCTGATTTGACCTATTTGTCGGATCTGCATGAAACACGACCTTGAAACAGAGTTTACATGTTTATCCATGTCCAAATGTGAATCCAACATTGCACCAAGGTTTCTCACCATCGATGATGGTTTGATTACAGCGTCGCCAACTGTCACTGTGAGATTCTCAGCTGTGCTGGCATTCCGTTTTGGTACAAACAGGATTACCTCTGTTTTGTCAGCATTTAGTTTCAGCAAATTATCTTTCATCCAGTGCAAGATATCCTTCAGACAAGCTTCAATTCTTTGCAGAGTTTCATCCCGCGAGACACAATCTTTTGGTTTGAACGCCATATATAATTGTGAGTCATCAGCATAGAAATGATGTTGCAATTGATGTTTTCTACAGATTGCACCGACTGGTTTTGTGTACATGATGTAGTTCTTTGGACCAAGCACAGATCCCTGTGGTACGCTGTAGTTCATAAGTACAGGTTTTGAAAGCTCTCCATCTATACAGACAGTCTGGTAGCGGTCACACAAATAGGATTTCATCCACTCTAATGGCTTGCCTGTTATACCGAAATGATTTTTAAGTCTGCCTAGTAGAGTGTTGTGATCAATGGTGTCAAATGCTGCAGACAAATCCAGCATTACAAGGACCGTAGCTTTATTCTGATCTAGAGAGCAAAGGATGTCATTTTGCACTCGAAGAAGAGCCGTTTCAGTAGAGTGAAATTTTCTGTATGCTGACTGACGTTCTTCGTGGAGACCATGTAGTGCTAAATGCTCTTCCAGTCGAGCATCGACTACCTTCTCAAGAACTTTGGAAATGAAGGGTAAGTTTGACACAGGTCTATAATTTTTCAGTACATTTTGATCAAGGCCTGGCTTCTTTATCAGTGGTCTTATTCTGGAGCTTTTAAAAGCATTGGGTACATAAGCACTTTTGAGTGATCCATTGAATATTCTTGTTAATAGTGGTAGTTGTTCATTCAAGCAATCCTTCAACAGCCATGTTGGTATAGGATCAAGTTCACATGATTTACTAGGTGATTTATTTATCAGTTTTCGGATTTCATCCTCTGATGTTGGAGAAAATTCGGACAGTTGCTCTTCTTCGAAAGGAGTTTCGAATTCAACACTGTCGTTTTGTTGGTTTGACTGAATACTGGTGGCTATTTCGGTACGTATTGCTTCAATTTTGTTAATGAAGAAGTCACTGAAGTCCTGTGCAAGCATTTTAGCAGGTTTACCAGTTGGTAACACAACTTCTTTTTCTTCACCCATCAGATGTTTAGTTATCTTGAATAACCCTTTCTGATCACGACCACAGGCTTCTACCTTATCTGTGTAATAGGATACTTTGGATTGTTTCAACATTTTGTTGACTACCGAACATTGATTCCTATATATTTCATGATCTATTGTCAATTTAGATTTTCGCCATTTTCGCTCAAATTTTCGTCTCAGATGTTTAGCGTCATGTAGATCTTCAGTGTACCACGGACTTGAGGGTCTTCATACTATGGTTTTGGATTTTAGGGGCGCATGTTTGTCAATAAGTGATGAAAGCCCATGTGTATATACCTCAATTAGAGTTCAATACAAATTTATCACTTAGATATTTTGGAACTTTATTGTGCATTGAATTATACATTAAAATAGCTTTTTTATATATTATTCTTTCGTCAATTTTCATCCAGTTTAATTTCATGAATAATTCATCTGACGGGTGGTCATATGGTTTATCTAGAATAACTCTAGCTGCCCGTTTCTGAAATTTGTAAAGTTTATATATGCGTTCCTTTGCACATGATCCCCAAATTGTACTGCAATAGTCAAGGTGGGGCAGGATATATGCATTGAAGAAGAGCTTACCAGAGTCTAGATTGAGACAATGTTTGATGCGTAGCAGTAAGTATAAAAGAGAATTACATTTTTTAAGAACATGATCAACGTGACTTTTCCATGCTAGAGTTTGATCTATTTTGATACCAAGAAGTTTTTCTTCTTTGGAGTTCGTAAGAACTTGATTGTTAAGAATTATATTTGAATCACTATGTTCAGATCTGTCTTTTAGTTTTTGGTGAGATGCAGCAATATACATAACTTTAGTTTTTTGTGCATTTGGTAACATGGCGTTCTGTGTGCACCATTGTTCTGTGATATTAACTTGCTCTTGGAGGGACGATTTTACGTCACTGAATGTTTTACCTGAAGCAGACAATGTAGTGTCATCAGCAACATGTCAATGTTTGTGTTATTTTGTTGATAGAGGGGAAGATCATTTATGTAGATAATAAAAAGTAAGGGTCCTAAAACTGATCCTTGTGGAACACCAGCATTGATACCTTTGGCATCTGAAAACTGACCTGATATGTTAACCTTTTGGAAACGGTTTGTTAAATATGAAGAGAACAAGTTAACAGATTTAGAGCTTAGCTTATAACACTCTAGTTTCTTCAGTAGTAGTTCATGGTTAATAAGGTCAAATGCTTTAGTTAGATCTAGTAACACAGTTCCAACAACATTATGATCATTTATGGAATCAATCCAATTGTATCATATGTGTATGAGTGTTGTCTCACATGAGTGGAATTTTCGAAAGCCTGACTGATGATTACTTACTAGATTATTTTTATCTAGAAATATTTTTAAGTGATTTGATACATGTCTTTCAAATACTTTAGAAAGAACTGGTAGGATAGAAATAGGTCTGTAGTTGTTGACGTCTGACTTTGACCCTTTTTTGAAGATAGGTGTTATTTTTGCCATTTTGAATGCTGCTGGATATATTGACTTAGAAATGCAAAGGTTAAAAATGTATTGTATTGGTTTAGATATCATGTCATACCCTATCATTAGAAATTTTGGCCCAATGCCATCAACTCCAGTCGATTTACTAGGGTCAAGAGTTTTAAGTTCTTTTTCTATGAATTCAAGTGAGATTTCTGGTAATTCAAATTCTTGCTCCGTTTTTAGGTTTGTATTTACAAAGTTAATTAGTTTGTTAAAGTTATAATTATCATTATCAAAACTTGGGGCTTTCTTAAAGACGCTGGAGAAATAGTTATTAAATGCTTCCGCTGTTTTTAATGGTTCAGTAATTTGATTATCAGCTTCATCTTGAATTAAATTCGACTGATGAGTTGAATTTTTACCAGAAAGATCTTTTAGGTTTTTCCAAAGAGCTTTCGGATTATTTTTGTTTTTGTTAATTGAATTCGAAAAGAATGACTTTTTCGCATCAAATGATAATTTCTTAACATGTTCCCTCAATTCTTTATATAAAATGTTATCCCCAGTTTGCTTTGCTTTGTCTCTAGCTTTAATGGTCTCAGATATTTTATTATTGAACCAGTCTGGCTGATTTTGATGTTTTACTCGTTTCTGTTTTTCTGGTGCGTGTTCATTTAACACATTTAAAAATAATTTATTGAAGCAATCAATTGCATCATCTGCGTCATTAAAGGACTCCAAGACTGACCAGGGTTGTATACAGAGACTGTTTCTGAAGTCGACTTCGTTAAAAGTTTTAAGTGATCTATAATTAATTGTTTTATGTTGGGGCCCGTTTTGGGTATTTAATTTTAACTTTCGAGTAAAACTTAAAGCATAGTGGTCACTTATTGACAACATTGGTACATTAACTTCAACAATATTACATGGCATATTGGAGTATAGATGGTCTATGATTGTGGCTGTTTCAGCAGTTACTCTAGTTGGTTTATCAATAAGCTGTGTAAGATTATATTTACAAATGATGTCATTCCATTTTGTGTTTACCGATGTATCAGTTTCAGAGTAATAATTGTAATTGAAATCACCTAAAAGAAGGATTTCTTTGTTCTCATTAAATATGTAGTCAAGGTTTATGTCCATCTCATCATTCCATATTGCTAGCGAGGAAGGTGGTCTGTAAATATATTCTAGTAAAAAAGATTTCTGCTTGTTACATTTGATCTCTAACCATACTGATTCAACTGAAGATTTATCTTCTATGTCATTACGGCGAATACAGAAATATGAATCTCTTATGTAAATGACTTGACCACCCCCACCTGTGTTTCTATCTTTGCGAAATATATTATAGCCATTGAGATGTATCTGGTTATCCTGGTAATTATCATTTAGAAATGTTTAACAAAAACAAAAGGCATCAATGTTATTTTGCTGGCTCACTAGAAACTGAATTTCATGAAATTTATTGTATAGGTAGTGTACATTTAAATGCATTACTTTAAATCCATGCTGTTTAAGAAACTTTACACTAGAGTCAGTTCTGTTATTTACACTAGAGTCGGTTCTGTTAAGGTATTGCTGATTCACTTCGTTTGTCGTCTGAGGTTGGGTGTATTTCTCTGTTGTTTCCAGTGAGGGTATGGTGGAGGGCCCATGAAGAAATGAGGGTGTGGTAGGCCTGGTGGCATGACTGGCATCATAGGGTATTGAAAGTGATACTGGTACAGCATTGGGTGTGTAAATTTGGGTACCGGTCTCAAAGGATGAACGTAAGGCTCCATGCCATTGTGTTGATGATGGTTCTGCTTGGGTTGTCTCGTTTGGCCCTGACGAAAAGGGTGGCTTTTTTCATTGACCGTTCGTGAGGCATGTTATCATGGCTAGTTGTTTTGGAATTTGTTACTGTTTCTGTTTGGGTGTTAGATTTCAAAGATTTCAGTTGATCTTGTACTGATGAGAGTTCGTTTCTCACATTTATCAGGTCTTTAGAGTGTTTTTCTTCTTGTATTCGGACTTTTTGTAACTCTGTTTTGGAAGCCTTAACATCTAATATTTTCTTATTTTCTGAGGTCTGTTCTTGTAGATCTAGAATTTCATCCCTCATTATACTCACAAGGTTTCTCACGTCTGATAACATTTCATCTTCTCGAACTTTGGTTGTTTTACAATCTCTAGTTTTTTGTAAAATCATGTTACATACCGGAAGTAGCAACTACGCGGTTTTTTGCGCGATAAATTAATGCGCATGCTCCGCCAACAAAGCGACTTCCGGTCAACAACCGTGCCTGTCATCAGAATGCTTGGTGTGGACAGATATGCTAAATCATCAAATGAAACTATCAAACACATTTATTTATGAAATACAACATTTTCATTTAGTACCCTGCCAATTTGTGATTCATCTAACATAGAACACGTGCTTCAACATACGGTCATTTCCATCTTGTATTAATATTTCCTGATGGCAGGGGTGTTAACCTTCGGGACAGTATGTATGTAACCAATAAAGAGTAACAGTCATTCTTCTTGAAGAAAACAATATCTGCGTGATGGAATATCCTAGATTTTGATCCCATCGAAAACATATGCCTTGTTCTTTCAAACCTGAGTCCACGGATGAGTTCCATGACGCGATCTGCCCACAAGGTTGTCCGAACCTTTGTTGATGAATAGAGGAACATTCCCCAGAAGCAGATTGGAATTGTAATGAGCACCCGCTGTTATGAACGCACCAAAAATATAACTTTACACGCACTCTCCCTAACTGTGAATTTGGTTTTTGAGACTAAAGCACGTGGATGTCACGTCACTTAGTAACATTGTTAACTGTCGTTTCGAAGTTTTGCTAGATCACTGCGGTATAACGTACACCGGATATTGCTTGTAAAGTGAGTAATATTATCAATTTTAAGTACATGAAATGGAGACCAGGGTGAGTTTAGAGACGAAATTTTCCAAATTACTGACTTCTTATGCATATCCAAATTGAGTTTTAACTTCTTCGGGCATTTTGGTAACTTTATAGCACACTATCGTATATCAGATATTCACAGAAAGGTTAAAATGAACCAGTATTATGCCGTTACTCACTGGCAAATATTGACAGCAGTACTTTACAAGCTTCTAGAACGGCTGTATTACAAAATTGTAGATTTTTTGAACTGGCCATTTTGTTTATATTGAACCCCAAAATTTTGTGACCAAATTTAATAAATATTGTTCGAAAAACAACTAAGAAACATCCAAAAACAGATACGCGTGCGTGTACGGAGTATTGCTGTTTAGTGTACGGAGTGTTGCACATAAGCGCAACGTTAGTGTACGGAGAGTATGGCTTAATAAAATTAGTAAATAAAGTATGTAAATGGACAGTTTTATCGTATTATTACGTCTTCTCACCAATAAGGTCATGTCTTATGGGTTATACGATATAATAAGATTATTCTTAAAAAATTATGTTAAAATATTTCAACCGTCAGGCAGATGAATGCGATTAACAATATAGAATGCTGAATTTTATGCATAAAGTGTTCTTGTGAGTAGTACAAATGTGATATTTAGCTTGTATATATGCAATTCTTTGAGAGTCATGCTTATGGTCAAATGGCAACTAATGGCATTCACATTCATATACAAAATGTACACACCAAGGCTTATTTTATAATATCTCAACTATTTCAGATGCTGCAATGAAGTTCCTTTGACATGACTTACATTCAACGTTGCTAATTCAAAGTATTGGACATTGTAGTAGGTTTGTGTTTGTCTAATGCAATTGCTCAGCTACGACCCTTTACTGTATGTGAAATACACAGTTACTAAAAGAAGTTTCCCATAAAATTCAGGGAGGACTTGGAGCTAGGATTAGCTTGTTACATTAATTGATTCATGTGGTCCATACAATCCAATATCGTAAATAAATAGGTACATAATTATATAATGTATTTTTACTAAATAACGCTGATTATACCATGTATTTATTCAATTTGTGTGACAAATAGTGACTGCAAGTAAAAGCAATACTCTGTACATGATACAGCAATACTCCGTACACCAGAGAGCAACTATATAGCAATACTCTGTACACTCACGGGTGGTAATCACGTGACTTCGTCTAGTCTGAAGCACGTATAATGGCGGACATTCTGCCTCGGTAAGTACCTATTTTTCTTGATGTTATATGTCTTTCATCCTCTATGACGAAACTTCACATAGCCTATTATATGCGCATTGCTTTTTTACTAGCGTTACAAGTTAGTTTGGTCTCCTAAGTTGAACAGATTATGAGAACACCCGTTGAATTTGATCCGGAGTTTCATCGCAAGACGCGTAAGTTGCACGTCAAGTGTAAATAGTTGACCAATTATGGAAAATAAAGGTTTCTGGGACAAGAAATGTATAAAATCATAACTGTTGTTTGATTATATTACGAAAGAAGCATGTACCGTATTTCGACAGATCGAGCTTACTTTATGCGTCTCTGGCAAGCAATTTTTCGAAATTTTCACTTTTTTAAAACAATGGGGGGGGGGCTGTCAAAATCTATCTGACTGAGATCTTAAAAACAAGAAAGTGTAAATATGTTTGTTGAGAAAAGAATACAGATTGACTTGTTTGTTATGTATGCTATTCCCAATAATATTAGATATGAACCCAATTTGTTGTATCAAATTAGCGCCATTTTCCAAGATGGCTGCCATTTTCTAGTTAGTGTTTACTAAGGTTCGAAATATGTCAATCTTCTTTTTAGTATGTCTTGATATTATATAAATACTTTATTATTAGTATTCAATATCATAGATGATGTTTTAGCATAAAGACAACACCAATAAGGTCAGTCAAAACGGCGACAATGCTTTTAAGATGGCCGCCATTGTACTAGTATTTGTAAAACAATGTTATATATGTCATTATATAGTCTACATTTGTATATTCTTAACATATAACGACAATGGCTTGCTAAAACTTTATGCAAATTTATAATAGGATGTAGAAACAAGCTTCCAGACGCAATAATAGGAAATGGTGACCGTAATAATTACCTTTTAGAAGTGTTAGGTACCCTGGAAAACCTTCTGATGTTTTGTACCCAATTGCGTGTGTACTAGATTTGGTGTACACCAATGGTTGTATAGTTATTGTAACTACCAAATAACATAGGAATAACTGTAGCTGGTGTTTGTGCATATCCCTGATGATAGTGTGGCTGGTGACTGTATGTACCCAATCAGACAATAACCGTAGACAAGGAATGTATGCATTTGGTAATTGCGAGTACCCTGTACATGAGTACATGTACTTGTATATAAAACGACTGGAAAAACGTAATCACAAACTGTTTAGGCAGTGGGATTCGCTTATATCTATTGAATTTTATTTTTGCCTATAGCTATGATCATCGATCATTATAGAAATCCCTAAAAGAACAATTGAATTTTTTTGTTTTACTAAGTGGAAACAAATGTTGTGAATATTGACATGCTTAAGAAGTATCTTTCAAATATTATGGCCAAAAACCATCTCAAACAGAGATCGTTATCGGAGAACAAACAACTATTCCGATCTCTACAGAAATCCTGAGACGAAGATGGAGATGGATAAGACGCGTCAGAAGAATGGAGCCGCAGACTCTATCCCACGGGTAGCTATGAGATGGACACCAACGTGGAAGAGAAAACGGGGAAGATCAAAGGAAACCTGGCGGAGATCAACAAATCGAGAAATGACAGTTAAAAGCTGAACATGCGGTCAAGTGAAGCGATTACCTGCGTATAGAAATCACTGGCGTTCTTTAATGATGGCATTAGGAGCAAACCATCCTGAAGAGGCTTAAGTAGGTAGGAATATTGGTATTGGAATGTATGTGCATGGCAGTTGTGAGTACCTAATAAAGACAAGTCGTGCCTGAACCAAAATGCTGTTAGTACACGTAGACAATCACATGGTGACTTCGGCGATCCACACAGACCAGTTTGGGTTTACTCATGGTTAGAAGTACTCAGGCGGATCAAGAACAAATGTGTAGTGGAATTGTGTACGTAATATGAACTAGGAATGACTATGAGAATTCAGTAGTATCAGCTCCTTGTGGTGGTTTGTACCACGTTAGAATAGAAATTACTGTGTATGTCTATGCCTGGGGAACAAGAATGACAAAAGAGGACAAGACATGCCTCAAGTAATCAATAGGACCAGGGATTGACTGACCTTTTACTGTCATTGGTGAGGGTTTGCAAATGCCATCAGAAATTGAGTTACACATGTGTGAGTTACTATGGTATGTACATGTACCAAACTCCAACCAGATTGAAAATGTATAGCGGTCTATAGGGTCTAGACAGAATCAGGGACAACTGTGACACGTGGCTGAGGGTATCCTGTTAGGTTGAGTATTATTATAAAGCCGGAAGCATAGTGGCTGAGTGACAAGATGCGGTGGCTGCGGGGTTGCCTTCATATTACTTATGATTATACACTTACCTGGTAGTAGTGAGTGCATGTACCAAATAGGACAAATAATGGCAGTACAATGGTTACAAGATAGACCATAGTACCTTAGTTGTTAATAAATGTACCACTTGGTCAGGAATTAGTACATGTGTATTCGATGGTGGTCAGTATCCCAAACGTATGGGAATACCTGTATATGATGGTTAAGATAACAAACAAGGACAATCGTTGTACTTAATAAGAGCAGAAATGCTTAAAAGTTAAACAAGTTACCAATTTTCTAGGGTTTTTTTCAGCTGTTAGTCCACTCAAGCACCCTTTGACATGTGAACATCCCTTGGTCATTGGGCTACCTATGTAAACTTACGTTCGTGTCTCCATAGGGAGACTATTTTTCACCTGTGAGTTTGGCAGCCAAAATCGATCTGCAGCGCCTAGTCCTCACATGTACCAATGTACACCTTGGTGGCGTGGAGCATGTGGGTTATTCGTGCTCAGAGAAATTAACCATTGGTCAAGACGGAGTTAAACCCAGGACCTATTGATCGCGAAGCGTGCGCCGAACTCCCCACTTGTACTTGTGCCTGGCGATGTTTTGTGCCATATATAGCTTTATACTATGATCGTGTATCCGAAACACATAAATGTCTGTCAAATTTCCATACTATATAGGTACCTAACAATGCAAAAAGGTTCTCGTAATGGTTAGCTTACTATATCTGGTTAGTTTATGTCTTAGATCTTGTTAATACATTCTATTATCAAGTAATTAAGTTTTGTAAAGTTATAGCAATCTATTCACGCCCATAATTTAGCAATATTATCTATATAGGTACATCTTAGTGCACCAAATTCTAAATCGATTGTTTCAAGAGATATCCGAATTTATTGTTGACAAACATTTCAAACATTGTATATTTATAATGTGAATAATAACCTAATTATAAAATGCATTCTGTGATATACAGTATGTGTATTTGATGTGTATTTGATTTTTTGGCTTAAAGACAAAGATAAAGGATATAATCTTAGGTTAGGATACACAAATGCACACAATGCCTGTGTTTCTAATTATCGGACAAGGGCGGCCATCTTGAAAGCATTGCCACCATTTTGATTGAACTTATTGGATGCATATTACTCTAAATCATCATCTATGATATTGATTAACAAGCGAATTTACAGCGAGTCTGTTCATTAGTAATTACTGACATTACGTAATCGAGACTCAACGAACTGTAATCGGCACCGCGCTACCCATCTTTATCTTAAAAGGACTGCACCGCGTTTATGCGTATTACAAAACTATTTGCTTAATTAATTTTGTTATAGACGCATACGAACAAGCAAACTGATACAAATACATGATGTATATTACTCGTGGAATACACTTGACATCCTATAAGTGCCTGAAATGTGTTGACATTCGATGGCAACGAATTACAAAACGAATCAAAATGTTCATATCTATGTTTATTTTGAAGTTAATTCATGTTTCACCGGTCATGTCAATAACATATCGCATATCCTGCTTGAAGTAAAATCTGCGCTATTTCGAAAGGAAAGCGAATAGCAAGTATGCAATATCGAAAGTTTGTTAAATCGATTTCATGACTATGTTTTACAAAAAAAATTCTTAATACACGTATCTATTAAAAGATGAGCTTAATTATAACAACAGTCAGCATTTTTCTATAATTATAAAAACGTGGTTTGGTAGAATAATTCCACCGTACACAATTTTAAACTCCATCTGTGAGGCGATACCTTTAATATCCAGCTGTGAGAACACACACCAACTACCGTACCTATGAATGGATAAAGCAACACTATTTGAGAGTCTAGCGTAACGATAATATATTATATCTTAATTTATCCACGCTTCCCGTCTCCACAATGGATACTTAGGGAATCTATGTAAAGATATTTGCTTTTCTTTGTTCTGTTTATTTGAACACCCAACAGCAGAGCAACTATGTACCATCTTGTTAAATTATTTATCTCCAGAATAATCAATGATTAACAATTATGTAATGCATTGATAAGTATAACTGTATACATTTTACAACCCTACACCGTACTGTTTACACTACCGGAGGCTTATCAGCAGACAGCTTTCTGCCTCCACTGAATTATTCATCACTGATCTAGAACTGACCTCTGATTTTGCAAGGAATCTATTTGAGAATCTAGCGTAAGGATACTGTATGTTGATAAAATAAGTTTATAAACAAGCTTTGCTTTCTACTCGATACTTGATTTGTATAAAAATGAATGTTTGTATTATTTGATGTATTTCTTTTATACTTTTGCATTTAACGAGTTTATCATCTGGAACTACATTGTGACGGACTATTTATATTTCAATAACGTAACTAAGGGTGAGTGGTTTCTGAAAAGTGGTATAGATATTTGTTTGGGTCGTCTGAAAGTACTGACAGGCTGGCGAACTGCTAAGGAACAATAGTTTTGAAGTAATTAATATAACATCAAGTGGTTTTCTAAGTCGAAAGAGAGGTAAGTGCTGTACTTAACAAAAAAATAAAAATTAAAAATGTAAAAAATTTGGAGTCGCCGTGATTCGATCGCTGGACCTTAGCATCAGAAAATTACTTAGCGAGTTGCTCAACCACTCGACCACGATCTCGTTGGAGAATTATGATCTAAATAATTTAACATAATAAAATCATTGATGCGCGCGCTATATCGCGTTCGTAACGCGTAGTAATAATTATCAACGCATTTAAACACCTTTTCTTTTAATTTCATACAATTTCCTTCCATTTCAAGAAGAAACTAATATATTACAATCGAACAGAATAAATGAAACAAGGAAAGTTGAATGTTCTTATCTTGCAAAACTGATTAATGAGGAGGAACTATTTGCATTGAGTGTATAGATTCTGTGTTGTCAGTTTAGGGAGTAAATTCATCTTAGTGGATTTCATTTTTTAGGATTGTAATAGTCTGGCGCGAAATCGCCAGCCTAAAAATGGTGCTTCATTTTTCATGCGTTACATGTTGAGTGTAGTTTGTAATGTTTTATGATGATAAATGACGCTGTTATTTGATTGACCTTGTACTGCCTCAACAAACGGAATGTCTAGCAGCGAGTATAACCAACAAACGACTGACTGTGAGTGTGGTAAAAAGCTGTAATTAACAAAAAGGCACATTAAGCAACAAGTCACATTACACAACAAATCACATTAATTAAGCAACAAATCACATTAATTAAACAACAAAGAATGTAAATACAACTACATGTGAATAATTATACTTTGTCTTGTACAAACTCGTACAAAATCTCCAAGAGGCATAAGGGAGATAACTCGTACAACCCTGTCAAAAAAGTAAGTAAGGGAGACAACTCGTACAACTCGGTCAAATGCAAGCAAGGGAGACAATTTCCTGCAGACAATATTTCTAAGCAAATTAGAACAAAATGCGTATCAAAAACTTCAGTAAACAATGCAAAAGAGTTACTAAAGACAATAAAACTTATACATACACTGTGAGGGCTAACTAATGACGAAAATATCAGCAAGCGTGCAAACGCTCGAGGAAAACATCTCGTTATTGATAAATCGTCGTTTTTGGAATGGATAATCATTAGAAATCAAACATATACCTATGTACTTATATAGTCAGTTACTTAAACTGCACGAAAAAGTTAAAGAGGTATCTGTGATTGTTTCTATTATTCAATACAGGCCTGCATATATATTCTACCTTTTGCGCAAAACTTTTCACATTTAAGTTTATTTTTGTCTGTTCTGTTGACATAAGCACAACCCTACCCCCCTCAGCAAATGTCAATATTTTTCATTGACCTCATGGTAAACAATAGCACGAAAAACTTAGGTAGTCACGGCTTTGACACTTAAGAAATGGGTTTTCTGATAGGATATGCATTATTCTTTCAAAATATGTGCAAACTTCTTTTGGCCTCCTTCGTTGCAATAAAAGTCGATGGGCTCTCGGACTAATACGGTCGTTGCCGGAAAGCCCTGATGGTGTCCCCGGTTATCCCCGGTTCTCGATATCTTCCAGGTGCCCCGCAGTGACTCTTGGTTTTATTTAACATTTTAAAACAACTGGGACTGTTATCCAGTTTATCCCGGTTTACCCGGTGCTGCTACGGTTACTTCCCCGTTCGACATGGTTCGCCCCTTGGCCACTACCGGAATGTCAAACCGGGACAGTGAGAATAGGGCTTTAGGAACAAACAAATTTGATTTATGTGCATATAATTTGTGTGCATATGGCTCATCCCGGCTCAACTGCACAACCATTTAATCACACACCTCTATAAGAATGTAACAATTGGATGTCACCCTAACAGTACAGCTCTCGCGACTTTTGCCAAAATCGCGATATGTCTGTAGACAGGGGCGTAGCTAGGCATATTCTCAGTGTACGCACATGATCAATGCAGAGTTGCTAGGGGGGTCCGGGGGCATGCTCCCCCGGGGATTTTTGATTTCTACGAAGCTGTACGTGCATTCTAGAGTAGTTTCAGATCATAGTATAGCGTAATATATGGCATGATAAACATTGATTCTAAACCATTTTCTATATTTTTAAAACATACTAGTATGATTTCGTTTTATACTCGAGTATATTAAATGTTTTGGCATTAAATATGACGCTAATGAACACTTCTTAACAAAAGTGGCTAAATCTTAGGTAGTAGCTTTAAGTCAGTCTCGACAGTCCGGGACATATCTGCGCCGACCCCGGTATATCAACGAACATGACGACAGAGGTACGATTGTCCCCAGACCTCGGTGGTTACACTGAATACACGGGTACATACTGTGCTGATCCGAGATTAACTGTGTCTTTCGACCGAGTTATTCCGTCGCTCTGAGGTGCCTATCCGGGACATTCCTTGGTCCATGATGTATCACACAAACTTAATCTCTAATTCATACTGTTTACCAATAAATGAATTGTGCGAGCGAAGCGAGCTAGAAAAAATGCATTATTTACCGTAGATGCTTGTAACACAAATACGTTTTCTACATGATTAATTTTGTATTTTAACTACTTAAGTGATTTTAAATAAAGTCAGTAAAATTCAATTCAAAACACTTTCGATAGTTTCTATATCAATTACGTTTGATCACATGGAAAATTTGTCTCACCCGGGTTAGGCATTGCATTTTATTGTATTTTGATATCACTTAAATTTTGTCACTTTTTCAAACAGCGTACGCTCGTGCGTATTTGCGTATGGGCAGCTACATCCCTGGTAGACAATTTTCTACTTGCTTGGACAATCGCCCATATTTCAGCGCGATTGTCCACTGTAAAACCAACGGCAAATCGCAACAATTGCGAGAACGCGCAGGACATTATAATCACTTGCGATCGCGTGTTCCACTCATTTCACAGGCAAATCTATTGTCTTGCCTGGTAATATTATATTTCTGATATGGTACGGAGACAATGACCTGATCCTGACCTACCTGGTAACATTGTATTCCTGATATGGTACGGAGACAATGACCTGATCCTGAACTGCCTGGTAACATTATAGACCTGATATGGTATGGAGACAATAACCTGATCCCGACCTGCCTGGAAACATTATAGACCTGATATGGTACGCAGACAATTACCTGATCCTGAACTGCCTGGAAACATAATTGACATGATATGGTACGGAGACCATTACCTGATCACGACCTGCCTGGTAACATTATAGACCTGATATGGTACGGAGACAATGACCTGATCCCGACCTGTCTGGTATCATTACTAACATGATATGGTACGGAGACAATAACCCAATCACGACCTGCATGGTAACATTATAGACCTGATATGGTATGAATACAATGACCTGATCCCGACCTGCCTGGTAACATTATTGAAATGATATAGTAAGGAGACAATAACCTGATCCCGACCTGCCTGGTAACATTATTGAAATGATATAGTAAGGTGACAATAACCTGATCCCGACCTGCTTGGTTACATTATTGAAATGATATGGTAAGGTGACAATAACCTGATCCGACACTGCCTGGTAACATTATTGAAATGATATAGTAAGGAGACAATAACCTGATCCCGACCTTCCAGGTAAAGTTATTGAAATAATATAGTAAGGTGACAATAACCTGATCCCGACCTGCTTGGTTACATTATTAAAATGATATAGTAAGGTGACAATAACCTGACCCGACACTGCCTGGTAACATTATCGAAATGATATAGTAAGGAGACAATAACCTGATCCCGACCTGCCTGGTAACATTATAGACCAGATATGGTACGAAGACCATAACTTGATCCCGACCTGCCTGGTAACATTATATTCCTGATATGGTACAAAGACAACAACCCGATCCCGACTTGCCTGTAAACATTATAGACGATATATGGTATGAAGACAATAACCTGATCCTAATCTGCCTCAGGTAACATTATAGCCGTGATATGGTAAGAAGACCATAACCTGATCCCGACCTGCCTGGTAACATTATTGACATGATATGGTACGAAGACAATAACCTGATCCTAATCTGCCTGGTAACATTATAGACTTGATATGGTACGAAGACAATAACCTGATCCTAATCTGACTGGTAACATTATAGACGTGATATGGTACAAAGACAATAACCTGATCCCCACCTGTCTGGTAAAATTACAGACCTGATATGGTACAGGGACAATACCCTAATATCCCGATAACCTGATCCTGGCATGCCTGGTAACATTATAGACCTGATATGGTACGGAGACAATAGCCTGATCCTGACCTGCCTGGTAACATTATAGACCTGATATGGTACCAAGACAATAACCTGATCCCGACCTACCTGGTAACATTATAGACATGATATGGTACGAAGGCAATAACCTGATCCTAATCTGCCTGGTAACATAATAGACTTGATATGGTACAAAGACAATACCCTAATATCCCCGACCTGTCTGGTAAAATTACAGACCTGATATGGTACAGGGACAATACCCCAATATCCCGATAACCTTTTCCTGGCATGCCTGGTAACATTATATTCCTGATATGGTACGGAGACAATAGCCTGATCCTGACCTGCCTGGTATCATTATAGAACTGATATAGTACGGAGACAATAGCCTGATCCTGACCTGCCTGGTATCATTATAGACCTGATATAGTACGGAGACAATAGCCTGATCCTGACCTGTCTGGTATCATTATAGACCTGATATGATACAGAAACAATAACCTGATCCTGACCTGCCTGGTAGCATTATAGAACTGATATGGTACAGAAACAATAACCTGATCCTGACCTGCCTGGTAGCATTATAGAACTGATATAGTACGGAGACATTAGCCTGATCCTGACCTGCCTGGTAACATTATATTCCCGGTATAGAACGGAGACAATAGCCTGATCCTGACCTGCCTGGTATCATTATAGACCTGATATAGTACGGAGACAATAGCCTGATCCTGACCTGCCTGGTAACATTATAGACCTGATATGATACAGAAACAATAACCTGATCCTGACCTGCCTGGTAGCATTATAGAACTGATATGGTACAGAGACAATAACATGATCCCGACCTGCCAATTAGTGACCTGTTATTGTATGGAAACAATGACCTGATCCCACACTGCCTGGTAACATATTCCTGAAATGGTACAGAGACAATAACCTGATCCCGACCTGCCTGGTAACATTACAGACCTGATATGGTACGAAGACAATGGCCTGATGCCGACCTGCCTGGTAACATTACAGACCTGATATGGTACGAAGACAATGGCCTGATGCCGACCTGCCTGGTAACATTACAGACCTGATATGGTACGAAGACAATGGCCTGATGCCAACCTGCCTGGTAACATTACAGACCTGATATGGTACGAAGACAATGGCCTGATGCCGACCTGCCTGGTAACATTACAGACCTGATATGCTATGAAGACAATGGCCTGATGCCGACCTGCCTGGTAACATTACAGACCTGATATGGTACGAAGACAATGGCCTGATGCCGACCTGCCTGGTAACATTACAGACCTGATATGGTACGAAGACAATGGCCTGATGCCGACCTGCCTGGTAACATTACAGACCTGATATGGTACGAAGACAATGGCCTGATGCCGACCTGCCTGGTAACATTACAGACCTGATATGGTACGAAGACAATGGCCTGATGCCGACCTGCCTGGTAACATTACAGACCTGATATGGTACGAAGACAATGGCCTGATGCCGACCTGCCTGGTAACATTACAGACCTGATATGGTACGAAGACAATGGCCTGATGCCAACCTGCCTGGTAACATTATAGACCTGATATGGTACGAAGACAATGGCCTGATGCCGACCTGCCTGGTAACATTATAGACCTGGTATGGTACGAAGACAATGGCCTGATGCCGACCTGCCTGGTAACATTACAGACCTGATATGCTATGAAGACAATGGCCTGATGCCGACCTGCCTGGTAACATTACAGACCTGATATGCTATGAAGACAATAACCTAATCCCACACTGCCTGGTAACATATTCCTGATAGGGTACGGAGACAATGACCTGATCCCGCCCTGTCTGGTAACATTATTGACATGATATAGTACGGAGACAATACCCTGATCCCACCCTGTCTGGTAACATAATATTCCTGATATGGTACAGAGACAATGACCTGATCCCGCCCTGTCTGGTAACATAATTGACATGATATAGTACGGAGACAATGCCCTGATCCCACCCTGTCTGGTAACATTGTATTCCTGATATGGTACGGAGACAATGACCAGAACTTGACCTGCCTGGTAACATTATTGACATGGTAATGTACGGAGGCAATCACCTGATCCCGACCTATCTGGTAACATTATAGACTTGATGTGGTACGGTGACAACTACCTGATCCTGACCTGTCTGGTAACATTATAGACTTGATATGGTAAAAAGACAATGACCTGATCCTGACATGCCAGGTAACATTATAGACCTGATATGGTACGGAGACAATAGCCTGATCCTGACCTGCCAGGTAACATAATAGACCTGATATGGTACGGAGACAATGACCTGATCCCGCCCTGTCTGGTAACATTATTGACATGATATAGTACGGAGACAATGCCCTGATCCCGACCTGTCTGGTAACATTGTATTCCTGATATGGTACGGAGACAATGACCTGAACTTGACCTGCCTGGTAACATTATTGACATGGTAATGTACGGAGGCAATCACCTGATCCCGACCTGTCTGGTAACATTATAGACCTGACATTGTAAGGAGACAATGACCTGATCCTGACCTGTCTGGTAACATTATATTGATGATAAGGAAAGGAGACAATGACCTGATCCTGCACTGCCTGGTACATTATGGACCTGACATTGTATGTAGACAATTTCCAGATCCTGACCTGCCTGGTAACATTTAAGTCATGAAATGGTACGCAGAAATGACCTGATTCCAACCTGCCTGGCAACATTAAAGACATGATATGGTACGGAGACAATAACCTGATCCAACCTGTCAAGTATCATTATATTCCTGATATGGTACGAAAACAATAACTCGATTACGCCCTGTTTGGTAAACTTATATTTATGGTATGGTAGGGAGACAATAACCTGACCCCAATTTGCCTGGTAACATTATAGACATGATATCGTACGGCGACAAAGACCCGATCCTGACCTGCCAGGTAACATTATTGACCTGATATGGCACAGAGACAATAACCGGATCCCAAACTGCCTGGTACATTATAGACCTGATATTGTAAGGAGACAATGACCTGATCCCTAACTGCCTGGTAACCTATTATTCCTGATATGGTAAATAGGCAATGACCTGATCCCACACTGCCTGGTAACATTTTATTCCTGATATTCTACGGAGAGATTGACCGGAACCCGACCTGCCAGGTTAAATTATAGTCATGATAATAGTACGCAGAAATGATCTGATCCCCACCTGCCTGGTACATTGTTGACATGATATGGTTAGGAGACAATAACCTGATCAAGCACTGCCTGGTCCATTATAGACATGATATGGTAAGGAGACAATGACCTGATCCCGCACTGCCTGGTACATTATAGACATGATATGGTTAGGAGATAATAACCTGATCCGGCACTGCCTGGTCCATTATAGACATGATATGGTAAGGAGACAATGACCTGATCCCGCACTGCCTGGTACATTATAGACATGATATGGTAAGGAGACAATAACCTGATCCGGCACTGCCTGGTCCATTATAGACATGTCGATATGGTAAGGAGACAATAACCGGATCCGACACTGCCTGGTCCATTATAGACATGATATGGTAAGGAGACAATGACCTGATCCCACACTGCCTGGTACATTTTAGACCTGATATTGTATGGAGACAATTACTGGATCCTGACCTGCCTGGTAACATTATAGTTACGATATGGTTCGCAGAAATGGCCTGATCCCTACCTGCCTGGCACAATTATAAACCTGATCCCATATGGAGGCAATAACCCGATCCCACACTGCCTGGTACTTTATAATATACAAAATAGCCACAAATCACTGAATTTTCAAGATATTGGCTTGCAATTTTCAGGTTATTCAACATTAAACATAAGAGGTGGCTGTGACAATAAAAACGTTACATGTGCATCTTTAACCACTCTCTCAATAGCAGTTCCATTGGCTAATTGATGTATTTTGTACATATTCCTTGGTTGCTAGGCGACCAAAAAAAGGCGAAGACACCATTTTGCACTGTCAGCAACTTCAAACCTTGGTGATTCAAAATGAACCAACCATGTATTGTATTACTTATATGTGTTTACTTCTTAAATGTGCTTTGTATTAGGCATGTAGGTTTCAACATTTGCATAGGAAAGAGCTGTTCTTTTAAAGAAATGCACTATTACTAGGTGGCAACAAAATAGCCATAAATCACTGAATTTTCAAGATATTGACTTGAAATTTTCATATTTTGAAATTGTAAGCTTAGAAGCTTGCTGTAACATTTAAAAATTGAAAATGTGATTTTTTACCCACTAGCCCAAAAATTGCAGTCGCGGCCACATATACATGATATCGTACAGAGACAATGACCTGATCCTGACCTGCAAGGTAACATTATTGACCTGATATGGTATGAAGACAATAACCTGATCCCAAACCTGCCTGGTAACATAATACTCCTGATATGTAACGGAGACAATGACCTGATCCTGCACTGCCTGGTGCATCATAGACCTGGTATTGTATGGAGACAATGTCCTGATCCTGCACTGCCTGGTAACATATTCCTTATATAGTACGGAGACATTAACCTGAACCCAACCTGCCAAGTATCATTTTATTCCAGTTATGGTATGAAAACAATAACCTGATTGTTTGGTAAACATATATTCCATAGTATGGTGCGGACACAATAACCTGATCCCAATCTGCAAGGTAACATTATTGACCTAATATTGTACGGAGACAATAATCTGATCCTGACCTGCCTGGTAACATAATATTCCTGATATGTTAAGTAGACAATGACCTGATCCCCACTGACTGGTATATTATAGACCTGATATTGTATGGAGACAATGACCTGATACTGACCTGCCTGGTAACAAATTCATGATATGGTACAGAGACAATAACCTGATCCCGCACTGCCTGGTACATAATAGACCTGATTTGGTATGGAGACAATGACCTGATCCCTACCTGCCTGTTAACATTATATTCCTGATATAGTAAGGAGACAATAACCTGATCCCGCACTGCCTGGTACATTATAAACCTGATATTGTATGGAGACAATGACCTGATCCCGCACTGCCTGGTACATTATAGAACCTGATATGGTAAGGAGACAATAACCTGATCCCGCACTGCCTGGTACATTACAGACCTGATATTGTATGAAGACAATGACTTGATCCCTCACTGCCTTGTAAATTATTGACCTCATATGGTACGGAGACAATGACCTGATCCGACATTGCCTGGTACATTATAGACCTGATATGGTATGGAGACAATGACCTGATCCCGCATTGCCTGGCAAAATTATATTCCCGATTATGTTACGGAGACAATAACCTGATCCCGCACTGCCTGGTACATTGTTGACCTGATATGGTATGGGGACAATAACCTGATCCCGACCTTCCTGGTAACATTAAAGACCTGATATGGTACGAAGACAATGCCCTGATCCTGACCTTCCTGGTAACATTATAGACCTGATATGGTAGGAAGACAATGACCTGATCCCAACCTGGCTTGAAACATTATATTCCTAATATGGTACGGAGATAATGACCTGATCCCCACCTGGCTTCAAATATTATATTCCTTATATGGTAGGAAGACAATGACCTGATCCCGACCTGGCTTGTAACATTATATTCCTAATATGGTATGGAGACAATGACCTGATCCCGACCTGGCTGGTAACATTATATTCCTAATATGGTATGGAGACAATGACCTGATCCCGACCTGGCTTGAAATATTATATTCCTAATATGGTAGGAAGACAATAACCTGATCCCGACCTGGCTTGTAACATTATATTCCTAATATGGTATGGAGATAATGACCTGAACCCAACCATTGTGTATGGGTGTATTACAACTTTCTTGCATTGGATATTCAATTTCCGCTAGCAAATCTTGCACTATCAATCTAAAGATCAGTAATTGTACTGTGATAAAATGTTACACTCTGGGTGTCTTCGAGCTACTCTACGCTTATGAGAACATATAACCGCAGTCTTGGAGCTACTCTTGGAGCTAGTTGTAAAAATGTACTAGTACACAATATATCAGCGGATGCATTATGTTACTAATCGGTTACCAAAAACTTCCAAATAATAGGAAATTGTTTTCAGGACCAAATTTGATCCACATCAGTTGATTCTTTGTGATCTTGGGGCCTAATTCACAAAATGTTAGTTATATGAAGTCAAATTATCCATACATGTTCTAAATAAGACAAGGTTGAAGCACATTCATGTTGGGTAATTCTGCACATCAGGTAATATATTATGCCCACCTTAATTTTTGAAAGCATACATACTTTGCAGGGACGGTTTTCTCCGGTCCTCATGTGTTATTTCTGATGTTTGTTATTAGTGTAAAAATAGATTAATTCAATTTTACAATCCAATCTTTCTCTTTGTTCGACTCAAAGTACGAAAATGAAAAACAATGTTCAAGTTTCATATTATATTTTATTTCATGTTTGGTCAAATAGAATTAATTCTTAAACGTGTAATATCATCCACATATAAACGTTTGTATAACTAGATTACAACAATGTGATTATCTTACATGTATAACTAAATGTTCACATAATATTACCACTGGCTTGTCTACTGTTACAAAAGTTGTTACTTAAATAAACGCATATGGTCAATTATCGTACCAGAATAACACTGACAAATTTACCAGCCTTGTGGCCTATTCAAAGTTTCCTGCCTTTCTTGTTCTCCTGTGAGCATTATAGTACAGTGCGCCCAGGATAATGTGATAATAACAAACATTGACCGGATTGTCTACTAAGTATTGCACAAAGTGGTAACTTAAATAAACACATATGATATTTATATACTAAAATAACACTGATAATTATTATTTGGTTTTCCACCTATGTGGACTGTTTTAAATTTGCCCTCCTTTCTTGTTATCCTGTGTGCACTTTAATAACCTGAATGTCATGTAAATAAGACTATATAAGAACACATAGCTACAGTCAATAATGTTCACATTGTCTTGTAAGAAAACAAACATGACTTGATTTATTGGTATTAATGTATTAATTAAACTGTAAAATATAAACTACTCATATTGATAAACAAGAGGGCCATGATGGCCCAATATCGCTCACCGGATTATAAACCCTGCACAATTTTCACCCAAAGGAATAATTTGAACATCTTGGTAGAAAACCACAAGATGATGCTACATACCAATTATCAAAACTCTAGGCAGTGTAGTTTTTGGCAAGAAGATATTAATATGTTTTCCCTATATAAGTCTATGTAAAACGGTGACCCCCGAGTGGGGCCAATTTTGACCCAAGGGGCATAATTTGCACAATCTTGGTAGGGGACCACTAGATGATGCTACATACCAAATATCAAAGCTCTTAGGCATTGTAGTTTTAGACAAAAATATTTTTTTTATGTTTTCCCTATATAAGTCTAAGTAAAATGGTGACCCCAGGCCAATTTTGACCGAGGGGAATAATTTTAACAATCTTTGTAGAGGACCTCTAGCTGAGTCTACATACCAAATATGAAAGCCCTGGGCCAAGCGGTTTCGGAGAAGAAGATTTTTTAAGGTTTCCCCTATATAACTCTATGTAAAACTAAGGGCCCCCGGGGCGAGGCCAATTTTGACCCCAGGGACATAATTTGAACAATCTTCGTAGAGGACCTCTAGCTGAGTCTACATACCAAATATGAAAGCCCTGGGCCAAGCGGTTTTGGAGAAGAAGATTTTTTAAGGTTTCCCCTATATAACTCTATGTTAAACTAAGGGCCCCCGGGGCGGGGCCAATTTTGACCCCAGGGACATAATTTGAACAATCTTCGTAGAGGACCTCTAGTTGAGTCTACATACCAAATATGAAAGCCCTGGGCTAAGCGGTTTCGGAGAAGAAGATTTTTTAAGGTTTCCCCAATATAACTCTATGTAAAACTAAGGGCCCCCCGGGGCGTGGCCAATTTTGACCCAAGGGACATAATTTGAACAATCTTTGTTGAGGACCTCTAACTGAGTCTACATACCAAATATGAAAGCCCTGGGCCAAGCTGTTTCGGAGAAGAAGATTTTTTAAGGTTTCCCCTATATAACTCTATAAACTAAGGGCCCCCGGGGCGGGGCCAATTTTGACCCCAGGGACTTAATTTGAACAACCTTTGTAGATGACCTCTAGCTGAGTCTACATACCAAATATGAAAGCCCTGGGCCAAGCAGTTTCGGAGAAGAAGATTTTTTAAGGTGTCCCGTATATAACTCTATGTAAAACTAAGGACCCCCGGGGCGGGGCCAATTTTGACCCAAGGGACATAATTTTAACAATCTTTGTAGAGGACCCCAAGGTGATGCTACATACCAAATATGAAAGCTCTAGGTTTTACGGTTTCAGAGAAGAAGATTTTTGAAGTTTCCTTTTTGAAAATCTATTTTTAGCCTGTGTGACCTAGTTATGCGACGGACTGGAGTTTTTTTAACAACTTTGGTAGAGGTCCACCCAAGGAACATTCCTGTTAAGTTTTATCAAATTTGGCCAAGCGGTTTAGGAGGAGAAGTCGTTTGAAGAAATTGTTGACGGACGCACGACGCACGCCGCACGCCGCACGACGGACGACGGACATCTCGGTATGACAAAACCTCACCCTGACCACAATGTGGTCAGGTGAGCTAAAAAACAGTAAACTAAAAACTTTCAATAAATACAGGAAATATATCTGAGAACAGTTTGTGTCTTCCAATGTGTAAAGTTCACCAAGAAATATCGACAACAAAAATTGTATTTACTTTATGCCTTTGTACTGATTTATATAATTTTATTACTAAAAGGGGAGAATTGTGTGGGTGACAGAATAGCCCAATCTCACAGTAAGTGATGAGTCCAGGACTTGAGCCAAAGTCAAGCTAACTATTGAAATATTGAATATTATCAATAAAATAAATTCACTGATTATCAACGGTCGGTGATATATGATTTCCCTCTGTCAGAAACACAGTGAGTAATGGGTCCAAGATTGGAAATATTGAAAATTATCAGTGAAATAAATTGAGTATCATTCACAGCTTATCAATGACCAGTGATATAATCTCACTCTGTCAGAAACTCCTGTGATTCTATCAACAAACTCTGTAAATGTTGAGGTCAACCATATACAAGTTCAATAAAATATGAGCAACTTATTTATACATGAACGGAAACATGCCAAGTAGATAATCATTTTCTTGATGTGATCATTGATAGCGAGTTGATTTAAATACTGATTGATTTAAATACTGATGTAAACATCTAAAAAAGTTAAGTTTTCATTTTTTAGGGTGAAAATGTTTATTTGTATTCATCAATGATTGTTTTATTATAAGTTGGTTATTATTGTAGATCTATTACATAAATATAAATTATATTTGCAGTAAAAATTATTTATTTAGCTTAACAATAAAAAGTCACATTTTCTGAATAGAAATCTATATCATGTACCAACATCCCAAAAAAGGTAAAAAAACATTTTTTTTCAGAATTTTACATTAAAAATGAACTCATTGTGTAGGAAATTGTCTAATTAAGAAAATGAATACCAACTTGACATGTTTCACTTCAGGAACAAAAAAGTTACAAGTATTTTTGTTCGCAAACATTTGCTGATTTTACTGACTTGTTCATCATAGTTTGGTGATAAATTCATAGTTTTACTTGAAATGTTTATGGAAACATAAGTAAACATTTACTGACAACTTGTTGTTTCAAAGTCTAACCAGCCTCCACCTTTAAGTGTAACCTGTAATCATCTTTATATGTTATATTGACTGTTGGTATTGATGTAAGATAATTATACATATCATCCACAGAGTCCTCCCCTGACAGTTTCCTGTGGGTGTCTCCATCAACTGATGTGATAGTACAGTGAACTAACTGAACCTTTATCACAGATTTCTTGTTGACACAACTTTCAATGAAACATTGAAAACATTGACGACTCATTGTGACAAACTCCAGTGCTATCCCCACTGGTATCATATCACAATGCAGTTGTAATAAACTATCAGAAGGAAACTTCATCCAGTACAGTTTTAGCACATTTAAACAAGGCAGATGTTTTACAACAGTCGTCAATGATCTCAATGTTTCATCATCTAACCTTCTAACTCCATCGATATCAAGATGTCCAAGTTGTGAATCCTCCAAACATTTAAATACATTAATATAATCATGAACAATTCTCTCAGATAATGGCTCCAATGTGACAGACTTTATACTGGACTTGTTGACATCTGTACATGATATATTAACCTTGTCTAGACATAATGAACAGAGTTTAGAATGATGTTTAAGGTTCAGAGACAATGTACAGTTACTATCATCATCCCGGTGTTGTTCACATTTCACACTAGACAATTTTATATGTTCAAAGTGAACATTATCAGAGAGAAATGTCATCAGATCATGTAATTGTTCATGTTGTACTCTAACATAACACAGAGATAATGAAGTAAGTTGATGGAGACTTCTCACACGAAGTTCTACTGGTAACACTGTGTATCTACCTTCAATACCAACAGTATGTAGAGTGGATTGATTACTTAACATGCACTTGGTGAACTTTACAATATCCTCAGACAACACCTTTCCAACATGTAAACACTGCAGATTATTCATCCCATCAAATTCATCATAATATTTACCTTTCTCAGAATATACAGATTTAACACATGTTTTATTTAACAGTAAAATTCTTCTCAAAATAGCATCATCAGAATTTCCATCAAAAATAAAATCTTCAAGTTTGAAATGAAAATTTTGATCATTAGATCTGCTGCATTCAACAAAACACCTGACTATTGTAGTTTGTAGCAAATTAAGTTGTTTCTTGTATAAATTTTGATATTTATCATAATAGTAGATTGAATATTTCCTCCACAATTTTAAATGATCTGGTAATAATGTATACATATTTTCAAGTAAAACACTTAATTTTTGAGACGATAACCCGGCAAGAAACTGGAAAAAGTTTCCGTATTGCAATACATCATCTAAAGATTTCCATTCCGTAACAATGCTTTCTAGTTTGTTGCTAGAGTCAAATGATGAAACATATAATGCACCAAAGAATTCTATGTAACTTTTGTGTACAAAGGAAAGTTTTTGTTTGGGGTCTTCAAAACAACCTATAACCTTATTCTTTGATAGAATTCCTACTTTAAAGACAAACTCCATTTCATTCTCAGTAAACAAATATGGTGATGCCATTAACTGTCTCTTGGTAAATACCAGGGTTGATGCATTAACATCTTGTTTAAATAGTGAGTTGAATGCAAGTAAACATACTTTCTGTAATAAGGAAACATGTTCATGTATATAATCAAGATGTGAAAAACAGTCTGGAAGTTTATGCTCACATACTGTTGATGAAGGAAGTTCCATTTTTCTCTCTGTTCTTTTAAACAACATTTCTAGGATTTTACCATACAGCAATGATTTTGAAAAATGAGACAGTTTTTGGTTAAACCACCAAACTACAATGAGATGAGAAGATACCATAGGTATACATAAATGGTCATAAAGTTCACATTGCTTAATTTCTTGTAAGAATTGTTCAGGATTTTTGTTATCTTTGCTTTTCTTGTTCATACATTCAACAACTTTCTCAACATACTTCTCAGCAGAGATTCCGTGAATTCCTGTCATCTCCACTTGATGATCAATGTCCTTTCCAGAAAGTCTCACATTTTCAAGTTTGTACGGCCGACACATTGTAAGAAATACACATTTCTCCGATTCTATTCCTTTAGGCATCTTAGCGTCAAATTTACCACTTGTTTTTGGAGTCCATTCATCAAAGCCATCTAACACGATTAGAGAAATTTGCTGATTAAGAATACGTTTAATCAACTTATAACTAGATGACTTGTCCTCCTCACATTCCGTGTAAAACAACTGGTCAACAATCATCATAATCATATCTCTACTATCAGTAGCACCTAAAGACACATGAAATAAAAAGTCAAATTTCTCCAAATACTTTATATCTTTCGTTGTATCTTCATCATTTCCAGTATAGTTACCCAACTTTGACATACTCCATAACAAACACATACGCCTACACAATGATGTTTTACCTACACCAGCATCACCAGTGATATACACACGCTTAAATGTTTCATCGTTCTTACAGAATATTTCTTTATAAGATGAAATTGTCTCAGTTTTGTCCTTGTTTAGGTCTTTATCATAAACTGTATGATGCAGTGTTGGTTTCTGATACATACATATGAGTTCTTCATTATCATCTTCAATGAATGGAGAAACTTGTAACAAACAACAATCACGTTGATAGATGTCTATAAGTTTTTTCTGTACATCTGAAAGTATATAAATATTTCGTTAGGCTTACCCTAACACATGTTACACATTGTATTATATGACGGACGGACGACGGACACAGAGTGATCACAAAAGTTCACCATAAATTCCAAATTTTAGACAAATCGGTCAAGTGGTTTTGAATTTATGACTATTTAAAGATGTCAATTTTCTTAAAAATCACCTGTTTCAGTGTGACATGACTTTAAAACATTGTATTTTCTTAAAAATAAAATTGCATTTGAATTGTTTCATGCCATTTTAATGTTTAAACGATACTTTGACTTTAAACTTATAAATTACGACAATTCAAAATGTTAGGTTTAGTCCCAAATTTTTTTTCAACATATTTTGGAAAGTACCCAAATGAAGCCAAATTACTTAAATTTTACCATATTCATATATCAATGAGCCAAAATATAATAAGTAAACACAAAAAGAAGAACATTGTTGATTTCCAAGGTTTAAACAATAATATTTAACACTTCAATTTCCTTTTTCACCTGTGCATGCTCAACGCACAGACAACATGTATCCTAAAATGCTTGTTTTTTGTTCCAACCCTAACGGCAAATAGTTATCTTGTTTCTTTTCATGCTGCATGTTGATGAAAAGAGTTTTCCATGCCTAGTTAGTGTCATTATGTTCCTAAACCCTTATTGTGAGCACTGATATTTCAATTAAAGTGTACTTCAACTCTGCTAATCAAAATATTTATTTATATTTTTGTCCCAACCCTAACCCTTTTTGTCCCAACCCTAACAGCCTACATTCATTTTGATTATTGTAAACAGGCACAGTTAAGAAATCTTTTAAAAACGTTTTTGTAACAACAGACACCAGCTTTACCAATTTAAGTTCACTTCAATTATTCTTTGTACATGTTAGTTTCATTTCAGCGGCCACACCAGTGAATTCTTTGAAATTTGAATTTTTTTATTTTTTCGTGAATAACTTAATATTCAGTTATTTCCAATTAAACACAGGTAGAATTAGTTTGAAAAATTCATTTTAATCTATTTATAGCAGTTTAAAACCATTTATGAGTCACTTCAATTTGTTAGAATTTGTTAGGGTTGGGACATTTTTTTCTGTCACCTTGTTTGTCAATTTCAAGTGAGATTCCAGTGCCAGAAACTTACAATTACTTTTTCTTCAATATAATCATTTAACAATTTGCCAAAAAAGTAACCTAAACAAACCCAATTTCATATGTTACATGTTAGAACCTACACAGCCAAATACACCAAAACACAACCCCTAATCCGAAATAAACCCCATGCTATTCCCTTCTCAAACTTGTTGAAACACATCCTTATCCTATTTATTTAACCTACCCAACCAATGACAAGTATTTAGCCCAAAAATAAATAATTCATACCAAATTTAACACATATGTATGCACCCAGAATTTTCTGTCATATCCAAATAAATCTTAATATTTAAACCCCAACAAAATGAAATCTCATCTCATACAACTTCAACATATGACTATAACATTCACTTATAATATATTAAATATTTAAATGTAATTTTTATTGTATAGTCAGTATTAATGTACAATACACGTTCTGAAAATGTTTGTTGTGTCAAATCACCAAAACAAATGTCCCAACCCTAACAGCTATGCAGTTTTCCATCTTAGTTTCCCACTCAGATGGAGACCATATTATTCTTTGGGGCTTTTATGTTGATGCAACTTCCCAATATTATGAAACTTGATCAATTCCATCATTAATTAACACTTAATATCACATAAAACTCCATGAACTTAAAACGATCTCGAATTTCTAAAACAGTATAAAATGAGTTTAACACTATACCTATTCAACATTTTGAATTTTTCAACTTTTAATAAAGTTCGAAACGTGAATTTACATTGTGCAAAACTCCTATCTATATAGGTAGTTGATACGAATAGGTAAAGTAATGTTTGAATGAAACCATGGTTACAGAAAAATAACCGTTTATACCATCCTCAGACTAAAAATACAAAGTGTAATAAGTTAATAACTCCCTTCAAATTGATCCTACCATGATGCGCTGATATAACAAAAAGACATAATAATTACATATACATGTGTCACTGTCTGAACATAATTACTACAGGGGAGAAACTTGTGTAAGCAGCCGGCTAGCTCAGTCTATAGAGCATTCGCCCTGTAAGCGAAGGGTCCCGGGTTTGAGCCCCGGTCTGGTTGCACATTTTTCTTCCCCTGTTACACATGTATTGCATTTTATGTCAAGTTTAGTTCCAAATTAAACCTATTGAGAAATAGTAAAGACATTGAAGATCTATCACCAGTTGTCAATTTATATAAATGAGTTCTGGAAATTCTATTAAGCGAGCTGTTAAAATTGGTGATCTCAATTATATTTCCTGAACAAGTTTGATATAAGTATGTCAATTGACAAGTGTTTGTCTTATTCCAATGCTTGATTTTCATACTTGTGTGACAAAGCTCAGTAATCTTGGAGAACGGTAAATGTATGTATGACGCAACAAAACCTACCGGAATCGTTATCATCATGCTGACGTTTATTGCTCTGCTGAAGTTCATCCAATTGTCGTTTTATTCCTCGTTGTTCAGTCATAACTTTTGTTGCTATGGTTTCAAGTCTTGCAACATCTCCTATCAAATCTTGCTCATATTCATACCACTGTTTTATTTCATTAATCAAATGATCCGTCATCCCATCATCTATATCCATGTCTTTCGCTTCGTCAATTTGTGTTGTCAAGTCTGTGATACAATCCTTACCACAGCATTTATTGAGTCTTAACAGAATCTAGAAATAAGAAACAGAATGTTCACAATATTCCTCAGAATTTGTAACCTGAGGTCATGACACATTACCAAGTATTACACAGAGGTCTGGTCATAAATATTTCCTGACCAAAATGTGGATATAGGTATAAGCATCGATGGACAACACAAATATGGTCGCTTGTTGCATAAGACAAATAATGCAAATAGGGTTGGGTGGACTGAAAGGTGTCGTAGATGACGACAAAAATGTATGAGAAAATCAAACAAGAACACATGATTAATTATATTTTTGGGACAAAGTATGTACTGTACACGTATGTACTATAACATGTACAAATTGTTTAATTAATGTAAGTGACAGTAACAAACAGGCATATATTACGAACATACTTACGTCTTTCAACTCATTCCATTTATTGGTAAATTCTGTCGCTGGAAACAGTACAGTACCACTATGTGACAGCTGAAACAACAAACAAATCCACATTTCAACTAGAAGTGACTGTTATACTTGGGTACACTGTCAAATACGCCGACATTTATTGGTCAGGGTGGCCACAGAAAATGAAGAATAAAATTCCCTGATAATTCCCTGATTTTTCCCTGACCAAAAGATTATTTTCCATGATTGTTGTGGTATTTGCAACAGTGAACATCTTCAACATTGGGATAAGACAAGTGTTTGTGTATATATAAACTGCTAAATATAGGAGATTGTGTAAATATTATCATACAATTTCTTTCACAAGCACTCATATAGCTCTTTCAACAGCTACAAGCTATCATGCTTTAATTGATTTATATTATTTTGCGAGCGTAGGAGCACAAAAATTCACATTTCATAGTTTTTCACTAAGAAGAAAAGGCGAATTACCTATAACAAGACTATTTTATTTCTCCAATTTTGTAAAATTCCCTGATAATTCCCTGAATTTTGGCCAATTTTGAAATTCCCTGATTTTTCCCTACAGGGAATTTATTTTGGGCATTTTCCCTGTTTTCCCTGTTTTCCCTGTTTTCCAGAGTCTGTGGCCACCTAACCAATCAGCTTAAGTCAACTAAGATTTCTGTTTTGGCGATATGAGAATAACCTGCCATATTTAATTAACTTAATGCTTTCTTGGCGGTGGGAAAACACACATGTGTTAAATGTATTGATCAACTCTTGCTGCGTGTGAAAACAAACATAATTATGAAAATGAAATACATTTCCCAAGTCCGGTTAAAACCTACCAAGGTATATTCCGGAAGTTTTGTTACGATTATCCAGTCAGAAGCTACAATGTAACTTCATTCACACAATGACAACAACACAAGGATTTACATTTACCTTGGTTACAGGAACAAGAAGGAAGGAATTATAAAGGTTACTGATAAAGTGATACCTACATGATTTCTACATTGACGAAGTCTTGTTATATCTGCTTCCTCTGATAAGTCTGTAGCTAAAGGTTTCGTCCATACAACATCAGACGGCCTTTTGAGACCACATACATTTCTAAGTAAACATGACAACAAGGTTATGTCAAAATTGGATGTGTTTGGTTTTTTATCCAATGGAGGAAGTAGCTTTGCCTGTTCAGATGTTAGTGTCGGCTTCGTACCCTTCTTAGGTTTGATCAATAATTGAAGTGCTGTACTTTGGTTTTTATTTGCTGCTAAGTATCTGATGAAATCATGACCAACATTAACATCAAACAATTTCCTCAGGACGCGTGTTCCAATCTCTACAAGGAGGAACTGGTACCTAAAGTTGTATTTTTCTGAAAAATAAGTTATCACATTTTATCAATGTTGACACACCTTCAAGAATAGTGAACACTCATTGTTCAACAGTGACACACCTTCAAGAATAGTGAACACTCATTGGTTTAAACCTTACAAAACAACTTGAATTAACTTCTTCCTACTTCACTAGTTCAGTTAAAGAACATTAACATATGTGGTGAAACATTTTCGTTTTTAGCCAACAAAGTGATCGATTGATATTTGTTCACATGATTATTGAACAAAATTATGTTTGTTGTATCAAGCCACGTTTATGATTTGTTCAAAACGCATGTTGATTTAATCATAATAAATATATGCTTTTTTCAATGATTATCAAATGTTACATGTATATTTAGAATCTTTATGGAGTGGAATTTTTAATATATAGTTTAAAGGATTTGAACAAGCAACATCCCTTTAAATGACATTATATGAAACCCGTATACATGTAATAATAACTTACTAACAACCATGTTGAAAGTAGATGTTACAGATCCACCAGCATTGGACACCTCAACTTTGTATTCTCCAGAATCTTCTTCTATCACATCATTGATGCTAATAGTGACACTACCTTTACATGATGAAATCCTGATGCGATCATCTTTTGAGAGTTGGATATTATCCTTCTCTACCATGACCGCATCAGGAACATCCCCGCCAATATCTATATTAAGTTCCCATGATGCCCCAATCATGGGATACTGATGTAGGATATCCTGGTTAATTGTTGGTGGTACTAAAATATAAATATATGATTCACCTTGTTAAAGTTTAGTATTGACAGAATATTATTAATTGAATATACAATATTGGCCGAGTTTTAGCTCTAAATGCAGGACCAATATGAACGATACCTCGACATTATTGAGACAAAACTTGGCCATTATGGATAAATCGCGGCCATTATGAGAAAAAACTCGGCTATTATGAGATTCGAGCATTCTGATTGGCTGTCTAGCTTGGCCATTATGAAACCCGTAGCTCTCACGGGAAACAATCGCCGCCATCTTGAATTTCGGTAAATTTACATTATAAACGATTTTTGAAGTCAAGGGCTGATTTCGCGATTACTTGGCCCCCAGTTGTACAAAGGGAAGTAAACGCGAAATGTAATACAGGTTAACACGGCATATATACCGTACAGTAATTCTGTTAGTCTGGTTCCCTGTCCTAAATCTTACAGTGGTTTAGGTCAGGCAGCAACCAATAATCGATAACTACGGTGGTCAAATCAAAATGGCGGACGTACGTTAGTTTATATAGGCAGTTTTAGAATATCCCCCCAAAGTGTGTGTTATGTATGTGTCATTTTGATGTGACTTTGCATAGTAATAGAAAAAATAATGGTCTTTGCAATGATAGAAGTTTATTCGCTACAACAGCACTAATATCTACAAAATAACGTTTATAAAATGATTGAAATATTTTTGCAGCAGGGTTTTAATAGTCCATTAATTTATGAAAATATTCAATTGACCAAGTTAGCACAATCGGTAGAGCCACTGACTTGTAATCAAGGGATCTCTGGTTCGATCCCTGTACAGGCCAGTAATTGTTTCCTTTTTTAATATTTTTCTTAATTTGTGTAATACAAAAACTTTATATTCTTATCATGCTCCTTATTTCACTTTAAGTATAAACTTATAGCGAATTACGTTACATATAAAAAAATAAAAATAAAAAAATTAATGACAATACTGGTATCGAACCAGGGAGGTATATAAGAAAGTATTTAAATCCTTGATCGAACCTCCAACATCAATGTTACAGGTTTGACGCTTTACCAACTGAGCTAACTGGGCATTTGTTATCAATTGCGATTTATATACACTATATACACGCTGGTACAGAAATTTTCTTAATTTACTTTGCGTTTTTTTGTACATATCAGTTGTGTCATTTTAATGAAACATGTTTAATTGAAAAGAACATACATTTTACCATTAATATACAAAATCTCATCGATATGACACATACATAACACACACTTTTTGGGGGATATTCTAAATTTCCCTATATAAGCTAATGTTAAACCGCCATCTTGTTTTCACATGGAAGCGACCATATTTGTTACATTGCGCCGGACCTATACTGCAATGTAATGAAAGATTTAGGTACCGGGAACCAGACTATAATTCTGTGCCATCCGACAACAGTGGACGAGAGCCATCAACGGACGACTCGAATCACAATAATATAAAATGAAAGAATGGGAGCTTTTTCCGAAGGAGTCGGGGAACGATTGTCTCCTATACTGTATTTAGACAACATTATCACCAATATATCAGGCATTCTGTGATTTAAATGTATTTTGAGGATGAATAATTTAGTCACAAACGAAAACTGCCGAGAATTCGGATACGCAACGTTTCGAACACGGTAAAGCTACAGTATACTCGAATCAAAAGCTTAAGTTCGCTAGTTTTCTTAACCTATAATTGTTTTTTTATTTGTTATTTGTTATTTATTGTCTTTTTAGTTTGCTATCACTCTAATTGTATAGTAAATTAATAAAATTGTCAATAATTAAGTATTTTCATAATGGCCTTGTTATTGGGCTTCAGACTCTTCGACCTCAGGCTAATATGAAAGTCTTCAGCCCAATAACAAGGCCATTATGAAAACACTTAATTATTGACATTATATTAACACCTGTAATTTGCATCAATGAAAGCGTAATAACGAAAAGAGAAATAAAACAGTCGACTAGGCTTAAATTCGTTTCTAGTATTAAAAGGATTCTTTGAGGATAATCAAATCGTATATGAGACTAGATGGTACGATATGACAACTGAGGCAACCTTAAACACTTAGTACCACTAGAGACATGAGACAACCTTAAACACTTAGTGCCACTAGAGATGGTACGACATGAGGCAACCTTAAACACTTAGTGCCAAAACAGATGGTACGACATGAGACAACCTTAAACACTTAGTACCACTAGAGATGGTACGACATGAGGCAACCTTAAACACTTAGTGCCACTAGAGATGGTATGACATGAGGCAACCTTAAACCTTAGTGCCACTAGGGACATGAGACAACCTTAAACACTTAGTGCCAATAGAGATGGTACGACATGAGGCAACCTTAAACACTTAGTGCCACTAGAGATGGTACGACATGAGACAACCTTAAACACTTAGTGCCAAAAGAGATGGTACGTCATGAGACAACCTTAAACACTTAGTACCACTAGAGATGGTACAACATGAGACAACCTTAAACACTTAGTGCCACTAGGGACATGAGACAACCTTAAACACTTAGTGCCAATAGAGATGGTACGACATGAGGCAACCTTAAACACTTAGTGCCACTAGAGATGGTACGACATGAGACAACCTTAAACACTTAGTACCACTAGAGATGGTATGACATGAGGCAACCTTAAACCTTAGTGCCACTAGAGACATGAGACAACCTTAAACACTTAGTGCCAATAGAGATGGTATGACATGAGGCAACCTTAAACACTAAGTGCCAAAAGAGATGGTATGACATGAGGCAACCTTAAACACTTAGTGCCAAAAGAGATGGTATGACATGAGGCAACCTTAAACACTTAGTGCCAAAAGAGATGATATGACATGAGGCAACCTTAAACACTTAGTGCGAAAAGAGATGGTATGACATGAGGAAACCTTAAACACTTAGTGCCAAAAGAGATGATATGACATGAGGCAACCTTAAACACTTAGTGCCACTAGAGATTATACGACATGAGACAACCTGAAACACTTAGTGCCACTAGAGATGGTACGACATGAGGCAACCTTAAACACTTAGTGCCACTAGAGACGGTACGACATGAGACAACCTTAAACACTTAGTGCCACTAGGGACATGAGACAACCTTAAACACTTAGTGCCACTAGAGATGGTACGACATGAGACAACCTTAAACACTAAGTGCCATTAGAGATGGTATGACATGAGACAACCTTAAACACTTAGTGCCACTAGAGATGGTTTGACATGAGGCAACCTTAAACACTTAGTGCCATTAGAGATGGTATGCCATTAGGCAACCTTGAACACTTAGTACCACTAGAGATGGTACGACATGAGACAACCTTGAACACTTAGTGCCACTAGAGATGGTACGACATGAGGCAACCTTGAACACTTAGTGCCACTAGAGATGGTATGACATGAGGCAACCTTGAACACTTAGTACCACTAGAGATGGTACGACATGAGACAACCTTGAACACTTAGTGCCACTAGAGATGGTATGACATGAGACAACCTTAAACACTTAGTGCCACTAGAGATGGTATGACATGAGACAACCTTGAACACGTAGTGCCACTAGAGATGGTATGACATGAGGCAACCTTAAACACGTAGTGCCACTAGAGATGGTATGCCATTAGGCAACCTTAAACACTTAGTGCCATTAGAGATGGTATGACATAAGACAACCTTAAACACTTAGTGCCATTAGAGATGGTATGACATGAGGCAACCTTAAACACGTAGTGCCACTAGAGATGGTATGACATGAGGCAACCTTGAACACTTAGTGCCACTAGAGATGGTATGACATGAGGCAACCTTAAACATGTAGTGCCACTAGAGATGGTATGACATAAGACAACCTTAAACACTTAGTACCACTAGAGATGGTATGCCATTAGGCAACCTTAAACACTTAGTGCCACTAGAGATGGTATGCCATTAGGCAACCTTAAACACTTAGTGCCATTAGAGATGGTATGACATGAGGCAACCTTAAACACTTAGTGCCACTAGAGATGGTACGACATGAGACAACCTTAAAGACTTAGTGCCACTAGAGATGGTATGACATGAGACAACCTTAAACACTTAGTACCACTAGAGATGGTATGACATGAGGCAACCTTAAACACTTAGTGCCACTAGAGATGGTATGCCATTAGGCAACCTTAAACACTTAGTACCACTAGAGACTTTATATAAGCACAGTTCAATATGTAATGCAAATTCTAAATTGAACATGTTGAAAACAACTTTAATATGTCAACTGATATACTCACCAACAGGGCCAGGGTTCTGCTCTATACCGGCAATTATCAACAGTGTCCGTATAAAATGTACCACTCCTATTATCTTTATTAATAGACAGACATCTAGCGTAACTGTCATCTCACCTACACCACTACATGAGGCGAAACATCGCACATGATACGGTGATGTCTCTATGCCAATACTGAATACTGAAACATAATACATCAATCCAAATTTATAGGTTGGCATATCATTCATTCATTACAAGTCAAGCAAAATATACTTAAAAACTTTTCTAAGTCCTCATTTTCTTTTATCCCAAACTTTTTTACCTACATGATGCTGTTTTGATGCAGATATTTTTACAATGAAGTGACGAAATTTTTCAAGTGAAGTTTGTACAACGAAGTCATAATATTTGGCGTATCGAAATGGTCGTACGTCACGTGGTTTATTCGTCACAAGATTGACGTGCGTGTCATGCTTTTTTGACGCCACGCGTTTGCATATTCATTGAGTGTGATCCAGATGCCTTCATTGTATGACCAATGACTCACCACGTTTAGAAAACAGTTAATAAAGATTATTTAGATATCACAGTTATGCGTCGAATGATGTCAGAAAACTATGAAGTGACGTCAGTACGGTACAGAACCGCATTTATCGTCGACAGTCATGACTATTACCTAAACATCCACGTCTGATATCTTTTCAACGTATACGTGTCTATTCGAGTGTTTTATTCAAGGTAAACACATTGTGTGCTTGCTGTGTTATACTGATTGCAAGAGCACTTAGCATTTATTGTGACGTCATGATGTAAATTAGGTCTACGCCGAAGACACATGGAAATTTTGAGTTAAGACGGTCAAATTCATCGAGTCTCTTCATTCAGCAACAAGAGTGCCAAAATGTCACAAAATACGCCCGTCTTGGGTGTGCTAGTGACAAAAAAATTTTGATTATGAAATAAAAGCCCATATTAAGTCAAAACCTTTTTTTAGTAAAAGAAGGACCATAACCCAAGAAGGCCAGCAACGATTTGGCCTAAAATCTAACTTGGCCAATATATTATGCATGCCAATAAGCGTTGTCATCAAGTTTGAAGACGATCGGACAAAAACTGTCAGAGTAAGAGTACAGACAATTAAGGCCAATTTCACATTTTTTTCGTAAAAGAAGGACCATAACCCACGAAGGCCTGCACCAATTTGGCCTATAATCAAACTTGGCCTAGATATAATGCCCATAAGCATTGTCAGCAAGTTTGAAGACGATCGGACAACAAGATGCCAAAATGTCACAAAATACGCCCGTCATGGTTGTGCTAGTGAAAAAAATATTGATTATGAAATAAAAGCCAATATTATGTCAAAACATTTTTGAACAATCATCTTGAAATTTATCTTGACCTAGATATTACACCCATGAGCATCGTCAGCAAGTTTGAAGACGATCGGATGAAAATTGTTTGAGTTAGAGTACCGACAAGGCCAATTTCACATTTTTTTGGTAAAAGAAGGACCATAACCGAAGAAGGCCTGCACCGATTTGGCCTATAATCAAACTTGGCCTAGGTATTATGCCCATAAGTGTTGTCACCAAGTTTGAAGACAATCGGACAAAAACTGTTTGAGTTAGAGTACAGACAAGACCAATTTCACATTTTTTTGGTAAAAGAAGAACCATAACCCAAGAAGGCCTGCACGGATTTGGCCTATAATTGAACTTGGCCTAGATATTACACCCATAAGCATTGTCAGCAAGTTTGAAGATGATTGGATGAAAACTGTTTGAGTTTGAGTACAGACAAGGCCAATTTCACATTTTTTGGTAAAAGAAGGACCATAACCCAAGAAGGCCTGTACCGATTTGGCCTATAATCGAACTTGGCCTAGATATTACACCCATAAGCATTGTCAGCAAGTTTAAAGACGATCGGATGAAAACTGTTTGAGCTAGAGTACAGACAAGGCAAATTTCACATTAATTTTGGTAAAAGAAGGACCATAACCCAAGAAGGCCTGCACCGATTTGGCCTATGATCGAACTTGGCCTAGATATTACACCCATAAGCATTGTCAGCAAGTTTGAAGACGATTGGATGAAAACTGAATGAGCTAGAGTACAGACAAGGCCAATTTCACATTTTTTTTGTAAAAGAAGGACCATAACCCAAGAAGGCCGGCACCGATTTGGCCTATTATCGAACTTAGCCTAGATATTTCACCCATAAGCATTGTCAGCAAGATTGAAGATGATCGGACAAAAACTGTTTGAGTTAGAGTACAAACAAATATTGGACGCCGCCACCCAACCACGCCCGCCCGCCAAGGGTTTTCACATAATACGTCCCGTTTTTCAACGGGCGTATAAAAACTGTTTGAGTAAGAGTACAGACAAGGCCAATTTCACATTTTTTTGGTAAAAGAAGGACCATTATCCAAGAAGGCCTGCACCGATTTGGCCTATAATCGAACTTTGCCTAGGTATTATGACCATAAGTGTTGTCACCAAGTTTGAAGACGATCAGACAAAAACTGTTTGAGTTAGAGTACAGACAAGGCCAATTTCACATTTATTTGGTAAAAGAAGGACCATAACCCAAGAAGGCCTGCATCGATTTGCCCTAAAATCAAACTTGGCCTAGATATTATGCCCATAAGCATTGTAAGCAAGTTTGAAGACGATCGGACAAAAACTCCTTGACTTAGAGTACAGACAAGGCCAATTTCACATTTTTTTGGTAAAAGAAGGACCATAATCCAAGAAGGCCTGCACCGATTTGGCCTATAATCGAACTTTGCCTAGGTATTATGACCATTAGTGTTGTCACCAAGTTTGAAGACGATCGGACAAAAACTGTTAGAGTAAGAGTACAGACAAGGCCAATTTCACATTTTTTTGGTAAAAGAAGGACCATATATAATCCAAGAAGGCCTGCACCGATTTGGCCTATAATCGAACTTTGCCTAGGTATTATGATCATATGTGTTGTCACCAAGTTTGAAGATGATCAGACAAAAACTGTTCCAGTTAGAGTACAGTCAAGGCCAATTTCACATTTTTTTGGTAAAAGAAGGACCATAACCCAAGAAGGCCTGCATCGATTTGCCCTAAAATCGAACTTGGCCTAGATATTATGCTCATAAGCATTGTCAGGAAGTTTGAAGACGAGCAAAAAAGAAGGACCATAACCCAAGAAGGCCTGCACCGATTTGGCCTATAATCGAACTAGGCCTAGGTATTATGTCCATAAGTGTTGTCACCAAGTTTGAAGACGATCAGACAAAAACTGTTTGAGTTAGAGTACAGACAAGGCCAATTTCACATTTTTTTGGTAAAAGAAGGACCATAACCTAAGAAGGCCACCATCGATTTGGCCTAAAATCGAACTTGGTCTAGATATTATGCCCATAAGCATTGTCAGCAAGTTTGAAGACGATCGGACAAAAACTGTTTGAGTTAGGGTACAGACAAAGCCAATTCCACATTTTTTTGGTAAAAGAAGGACTATAACCCAAGAAGGCCTGCACCGATTTTGCCTATGATCTAACTTGGCCTAGATATTATGCCAATAAGCATTGTCAGCAAGTTTGAAGACTATCGGACGAAAACTGTTTGAGTTAGAGTACAGACAAATTTCTGGACCGCCCGCCCGCCAAGGGTGTTCACATAATACGTTCCGCGTATAATGACTCCTACTCGCGTCTTTGGCTGCCAATAGAAACATAAGACTAAATGGCGGTCATCAAAGATATCAAAATACGTATTTGCGACTTTTACTTTCTTGCGGTTTTATGTTATGCGTGTGCCCATTATAAGTGTGGACTTAGAAAAGTTGTATAGTACATAAGGCATCCACACTATATTGCTCGCTCCTGTCCCTTACAAACAAGTGCTAGTTTGGCAAAATTGACATTTTTATTGACAACCAAGGCTAGACGTGTGCTTAACCTTGACGTGTTTTGTTGTCCTTGTGGTGTGTTGTTGTCCTTGTGGTGTATTGTTGTCCTTGTGGTGTGTTGTTGTCCTTGTTGTCCTTGTGGTGTGTTGTTGTCCTTGTGGTGTATTGTTGTCCTTGTGGTGTGTTGTTGTCCTTGTGGTGTATTGTTGTCCTTGTGGTGTATTGTTGTCCTTTTGGTGTATTGTTGTCCTTGTGGTGTATTTTTGTCCTTGTGGTGTATTGTTGTCCTTGTGGTGTGTTGTTGTCCTTGTGGTGTATTGTTGTCCATGTGGTGTGTTGTTTGCCTTGTGGTGTGTTGTTGTCCTTCTGGTGTGTTGTTGTCCTTGTGGTGTATTGTTGTCCTTGTGGTGTATTGTCGCCTTGTGGTATGTTGTTGTCCTTGTGATGTATTGTTGTCTTTGTGATGTATTGTTTTCCTTGTGATGTGATGTTGTCCTTGTGGTGTGATGTTGTCCTTGTGGTGTGTTGTTGTCCTTGTGGTGTATTGTTGTCCTTGTGGCGTATTGTTGTCCTTGTGGTGTGTTGTTGTCCTTGTGGTGTGATGATGTCCTTGTGATGTGTTGTTGTCCTTGTGGTGTGATTATGTCCTTGTGGTGTGATGATGTCCTTGTGGTGTGTTGATGTCCTTGTAGTGTGATGATGTCCTTGTGGTGTGATGATGTCCTTGTCGTGTGTTGTTGTCCTTGTGGTGTGTTGTTGTCCTTGTGGTGTGATGATGTCCTTGTGGTGTGATGACGTCCTTGTGATGTGTTGTTGTCCTTGTGGTGTGTTGTTGTCCTTGTGGTGTGATGATGTCCTTGTTGTATGTTGTTGTCCTTTTGGTGTGTTGTTGTCCTTGTTGTGTGATGATGTCCTTGTAGTGTGTTGTTGTCCTTGTGGTATGTTGTTGTCCTTGTAGTGTGATGATGTACTTGTCGTATGTTGTTGTCTTGTGGGGTGTTGTTGTCCTTGTGGTGTGTTGTTGTCCTTTTGATGTGTTGTTGTCCTTGTTGTGTGATGATGTCCTTGTAGTGTGTTGTTGTCCTTGTGGTATGTTGTTGTCCTTGTAGTGTGATGATGTACTTGTCGTATGTTGTTGTCCTTGTGGTGTGATGATGTCCTTGTTGTATGTTGTTGTCCTTGTGGTGTGATGATGTCCTTGTTGTATGTTGTTGTCCTTGTGGTGTGTTGTTGTCCTTGTGGTGTGATGATGTCCTTGTTGTATGTTGTTGTCCTTGTGGTGTGGTGTTGTCCTTGTGGTGTGGTGTTGTCCTTGTCATATGTTGTTGTCCTTGTGGTGTGTTGTTGTCCTTGTGGTGTGTTGTTGTCCTTGTGGTGTGATGATGTCCTTGTTGTATGTTGTTGTCCTTGTGGTGTGATGATGTCCTTGTTGTATGTTGTTGTCCTTGTGGTGTGTTGTTGTCCTTGTGGTGTGATGATGTCCTTGTTGTATGTTGTTGTCCTTGTGGTGTGTTGTTGTCCTTGTGGTGTGATGATGTCCTTGTTGTATGTTGTTGTCCTTGTGGTGTGTTGTTGTCCTTGTGGTGTGATGTTGTCCTTGTGGTGTGATGTTGTCCTTGTGGTGTGTTGTTGTTCTTGTGGTGTGTTGTTGTCCTTGTGGTGTTTTGTTGTCCTAGTGGTGTGATGATGTCCTTGTGGTGTGATGTTGTCCTTGTGATGTGTTGTTGTCCTTGTGGTGTGATGATGTCCTTGTCGTGAGTTGTTGTCCTTGTGGTGTGTTGTTGTCCTTGTGGTGTGTTGTTGTCCTTGTGGTGTGGTGTTGTCCTTGTGGTGTGGTGTTGTCCTTGTGGTGTGATGATGTCCTTGTCGTGAGTTGTTGTCCTTGTGGTGTGTTGTTGTCCTTGTGGTGTGTTGTTGTCCTTGTGGTGTGGTGTTGTCCTTGTGGTGTGGTGTTGTCCTTGTGGTGTGTTGTTGTCTTGTGGTGTGGTGTTGTCCTTGTGGTGTGATGATGTACTTGTCGTATGTTGTTGTCTTGTGGTGTGGTGTTGTCCTTGTGGTGTGGTGTTGTCCTTTTGGTGTGGTGTTGTCCTTGTGGTGTGATGATGTACTTGTCGTATGTTGTTGTTCTTGTGGTGTGTTGTTGTCCTTGTTGTATGTTGTTGTCCTTGTGGTGTGTTGTTGTCCTTGTTGTATGTTGTTGTCCTTGTGGTGTGTTGTTGTCCTTGTGGTGTGGTGTTGTCCTTGTCATATGTTGTTGTCCTTGTGGTGTGTTGTTGTCCTTGTTGTATGTTGTTGTCCTTGTGGTGTGTTGTTGTCCTTGTTGTATGTTGTTGTCCTTGTGGTGTGTTGTTGTCCTTGTGGTGTGGTGTTGTCCTTGTCATATGTTGTTGTCCTTGTGGTGTGTTGTTGTCCTTGTGGTGTGATGTTGTCCTTGTGGTATGGTGTTGTCCTTGTCATATGTTGTTGTCCTTGTGGTGTGATGATGTCCTTGTTGTATGTTGTTGTCCTTGTGGTGTGATGATGTCCTTGTTGTATGTTGTTGTCCTTGTGGTGTGTTGTTGTCCTTGTGGTGTGATGATGTCCTTGTTGTATGTTGTTGTCCTTGTGGTGTGTTGTTGTCCTTGTGGTGTGATGATGTCCTTGTTGTATGTTGTTGTCCTTGTGGTGTGTTGTTGTCCTTGTGGTGTGATGTTGTCCTTGTGGTGTGATGTTGTCCTTGTGGTGTGTTGTTGTTCTTGTGGTGTGTTGTTGTCCTTGTGGTGTTTTGTTGTCCTAGTGGTGTGATGATGTCCTTGTGGTGTGATGTTGTCCTTGTGATGTGTTGTTGTCCTTGTGGTGTGATGATGTCCTTGTCGTGAGTTGTTGTCCTTGTGGTGTGTTGTTGTCCTTGTGGTGTGTTGTTGTCCTTGTGGTGTGGTGTTGTCCTTGTGGTGTGGTGTTGTCCTTGTGGTGTGTTGTTGTCCTTGTGATGTGTTGTCGTCCTTGTGGTGTGTTGTTGTCCTTGTGGTGTGTTGTTGTCCTTGTGGTGTGGTGTTGTCCTTGTGGTGTGTTGTTGTCCTTGTGATGTGGTGTTGTCCTTGTCATATGTTGTTGTCCTTGTGGTGTGTTGATGTCCTTGTGGTGTGATGATGTCCTTGTGGTGTGTTGTTGTCCTTGTGGTGTGATGATGTCCTTGTGGTGTGTTGTTGTCCTTGTGGTGTGATGTTGTCCTTGTTGTATGTTGTTGTCCTTGTGGTGTGATGATGTCCTTGGTGTATGTTGTTGTCCTTGTGGTGTGATGTTGTCCTTGTTGTATGTTGTTGTCCTTGTGGTGTGATGATGTCCTTGGTGTATGTTGTTGTCCTTGTGGTGTGATGTTGTCCTTGTTGTATGTTGATGTCCTTGTGGTGTGATGATGTCCTTGGTGTATGTTGTTGTCCTTGTGGTGTGATGTTGTCCTTGTGGTGTGTTGTTGTCCTTGTGGTGTGTTGTTGTCCTTGTGGTGTGATGATGTCCTTGTTGTATGTTGTTGTCCTTGTGGTGTGGTGTTGTCCTTGTGGTGTGTTGTTGTCCTTGTGGTGTGTTGTTGTCCTTGTGGTGTGTTGTTGTCCTTGTGGTGAGTTGTTGTCCTTGTGATGTGTTGTTGTCCTTGTGGTGTGATGTTGTCCTTGTGGTGCGTAGTTGTCCCTGTGGTGTGAAGTGTACAGGTGTGGAGTTTGAACATATTTACTTACCCATAGTTCCTGGAACCGGTTCCACACCGAACAATGTTAACAATAGCCGGATAACAAATGCTACTCCTACACATTTGACCAGTATGTTGAAGTCAACAAATGACGGTATGTTGCCTGCACCTCTCCTTGAAGGAAAACATCCTACACGTGACCGGTACGTCTGGACATCAACACCCATAACTGAACCTGAAAATATATAGATTTGAATACATCTTTGCAGAAGTTCAAAAGTGAAGATGGTCGTTTCAGCAATAGAAGTTTAGTGAAGGCTATAGTTTAATATATTTATACGATTAATTATAGTAAAGACTTTAAGTTTGTGTTTATTATAGTGTCACCTCTACTGAAAACCAACCAATTTGCTTATGAGACACCAATATTGTTGCACACAGTACCTCCTGAAAACCTTCTCGTATTTCTGGGCGCCTTGCAGAGAGTTGCCTACGGTAACCATTCTTTAACGCTGGGGGCTCCCCAATCGGACGCATCAGTTCTAACCCAGCTTCTGTCCGGGTTCGAACCTTCGACCTTCCACTCTTTCACCCTCTGACGTATCGACATATACCATAGTTAATGTTTCACCCTCTGACGTATCGACTAATACCATAGTTTATGTTACATATCGTCTAATACCAGGCTGAGGAGAATATTCAAACTAGCCAATCACAGGATGATTGAGATAATGATAAGAGGCTCAATTGGTCAAGGTGCTAATTTAAGTAATTAGAAACATACACAATTACTGTGTAAGATGTGTAAATCTCATTATATATGTGGTCAAATGTTGTAGCAGTCAGAATTTAGCAAGTTCAAAATGATGATGTATATCTTTATAAATTTAATCTGTCTCCATGGCTTCCTCTAATTAACACATTTTTAAAGATATATATATTCTATTTTTATTATATTCTCCATGGCTTCCTCTAATTAACACATTTAAAGATATTCTATTTTTATTATACCTTTAATTAGTTCATATATCTCAGAAAATACTGTGCAATATAATGCAGCATGATATATGAACACATACATTAACACTAAAAATTCAATAGTATAAATGAGGTGGTCTTACTCTTAATAATAAGGAGATTTTTATCCAAGGGTGGAGTGTATCTCATTGTACTCTGCTACAATGTTTGAAAGAATTAGAATGGTGTAGATCAATATCAACTCTGAAGAGAATCTTTACAAACTCAAATGGAATACAATTTAATACAACATTTTAAACTGGAAAATGAGGTTGAATGTTTATACTATAAGTTTAATGTACAATGAACATAAGATTTGCGCACTTTAAAGCCCGGTGCAAGTCCCAGACATTTCCAGTGGAGGAAAGCCGGTATACCGTGATAATCCAGAATGTTTTTTCAAACAAAAAGGCATTGCATTTTTACATTCCTAATGTAACTCCGGTGTACCCTGATCTGACAGAATATTTGAGTACAGTTTCGGTTTCCGTAGAGGCCTGAAAAAGCCTGGTTGATGCTGGTGGTTGTCCGGTTAGCGCCCAATTATACCATGGTTGTGTCAGGTGACATGCCAGTGTTACCCTGTAGTCAAGGTAGACGTAAGGTAGAGATCCTGCAGTGTTCCGGAAAAGGCAGGTGGAGTCCCAGTAATCCCCGGATTAAGACAAGTTCTCAATAGCAATCCCCGGTGACTCCGGGGTTATATTTAACATTAAAAAAAAAACGGGTTGTTACCCAGTGCACCACGGTTTATTCCAGTTTGCCCCGGATGTTCACTGTCTCCCCGGTTAGTCACGGTTTGCCCCGGATTGAAAACTGGGGCTCACTGGGATGTTAAATGGGGACAGTTAGACTGAGAATGGGGCTTAAAGATTAGTAAGTGCAATGAATCCCTAATAAATCATATTGGTAATTCACTAATGTTTCTAACAAATCAGTCACAAATCAGGAATTATGAAATTAGAGTCTAACCAATCAGCTACAAATCACACCCAGGAAACACTATTAGTAATGAATTGCGAATAAATCATGATTTGGAAATGAAATTTTATTATGAATTGTAGTATAACTTTGAAGGTGGTTTAATGGGAAAACCGATTTATGCGCGATTAATTAAAAGAATCACTGGCAAATCATAGTAATAAACCCTGATTTTGGTGCGATTTATGTGTGATTTGTGTATGATTTGTTTAAAAAAATTCTGGCAATAACATAGTATCCATTAAAAGTTGATGGCAAACCTCTGGCAAACTTTTTTCAGAATCTAAGTTTGCGGTGAACTTCTGGCAATAACATAGTATCAATTTAAAGTTAAGTATGGCATACTTTTAGCAACATTCATATCAAAGAAAGTTTCTGGCAAACTTTTGGTGAACTACCATTCATTCTGGCAAATTTGCGGTAACTTCGCCAGAAGTTCACCGCTACCAGCGAAGTCCTGCGAACAATGACTCTGGCTTTGCGGCGAACTGATCAGTTTGCGGTAAATTTGCCGCAACTTTGTGGTAAATTTGCGGTAAACTTTCTATTCCGTAAGGGAGTGTAGTGTATGATGATATCATGTTACACGCTTGCATGCAAGACTGAGCCGCACAGTGAGTCTGTGAGCAGTCAGTTATTAGTTAGTTGATGATTGTAGACGCTAGAGAATAAACACGTATTTAACCACAGACAATCTCTGTTATATATTGTGCAATTGTTCACCACATAGTTTGGCGACGAGAAAGGGATATTTTGATTGAACTGATTTAATGTAGATGATACGTGTATGGAATAAATTCCGAGGATATAGTCTATGGGATTAAAGGATTAAATTCTGTGGTGAACAATTAGAGTGGATTCAATTCTGCCAAGCATTGAGCCGTTCAAAATGGATGGACCCTGTTCAAGCCTTTTCAGTAAATGAGAAAGACGGCTCAAATCTATTCAATATTTTGTGACAGGATCGGGAGTCACCGACTAAACACAAAAAAGCGTTATTGTTGCATCTGGTTGGTTATGAAGTCCAGCAAATTTTCGAAACATTTGAAGACACAGGATCAGATGGCGACTACGATAGAGCGGTACTTACAATGTAAGCTTAACGAGTATTTCAAACCAAAGAAGAACATTTCGTTCGAAAGGCACAAATTTAATTCGGAAACACAAAAAACAAATGAAAGTGTTCAGGATTATGCCTAACTTTTGAAACATCTATCACTGCCGTGCAAGTTTACCGACAAGAACAACCGAATCAGGGACCAAATTGTTGAAAAATGTAGTTCAACACATCTGCGCACAAAGTTATTGTGCGTAAAGATTTGACCTTGGAAAAAGCTCTGGAACTTGCTTCGACATATGAATGGGCTACAGACGGCGCCAAGAAGATTGAAAATGGGAATCATAAGCAAACAAATGAAGAACATTTCAACGGTAATGTTTACCAAGTAAAACGAACCGATAGGCGGCACACAAAGCAACACGTCGCGTCAAACCCACAGACGGAGTGTTACTGATGTGGGAGTAATAATCATAAAGGGACTAGTGCAGAGTGTCCAGCCAAGACGGCTGAGTGCAACAAATGTCATTTCACCGGTCATTACGCGAGAAAATGTAAGTCAAGGACAGTCATGCAGTAAACAACGAGTACATACTGTCGATAATGAGGATACCGGAAGTAGTGATAACGATGACTTTTCATTTATGCAGAAGGACAAGTTTGCCAACACACGCTTAGACGTAACTGTTGAAAATATAATCATAAAGGGTATGATTATTGACTCAGGAGCCACTTCCAATGTGATCGACAAAAGCAATTGGGAATTCCTAAAATCACAGCCCAGATTTAAATGCCTCTCTAATGAGCGAACTGGTAGGAATATATTCGCTTACAGATCGAAAATACCACTTAAACTGGCCGGTACATTTCGTGCAAATGTCGAAGGGAACGGAGTAACAATTGGAAACATACAGTTCTTAGTCCTGGACAGGGAAGGCCAAGCGATCCTTGGAAAGGACTTTGCCACAGAACTGAATGTATTACGTGTTGGACCGCAACACGTAAGTACAATTGACAATGATATCGAGCATAAGTATCCTAAACTGTTTTCGGGCATTGGTAAGCTTAAGGACTTCCAGTTAAAAGTTCCCACCGATGAATCGGTTCAACCAGTGGTACGGGCAGTTAGACGGGTACCGTACCATTAAAGGGAAAAGTTGAACAGTAAGATAGAATCGTTGCTTCAACAAGACATAATAGAAAAAGTTGACAAATCGAGCTCATGGGTGTCACCAGTTGTGGTAGTTCCTAAAGGAAATACAGATATATAGAGGATATTTGTATTTTTCTGTGTATGACCGGCTGATAATTCACCGAGTGAGCAGCTACGCCACTCGTGAAAATATAAGTCAGCTGCTCACGAGGTGAATTATCAAACGATCATACACGGTAAAATACTAATATTCTATTTATTTCATGCTTCAAATCGCTTAAATGATGGAAATACTCCACTATATACCTCAAATGTTTTGCGTGACGTCGTTTTCCCGCCATGCACGCGTCGAGTTGCAATCAAATAGTTCTTCTGCAATGGCTTCAATTTCGTCCCTTTGGTTTACATTTATGTATATATAATGTTGTTTTATTTGTTAAAGATTAAGAGAGCAAGTGAAAATGCTTATTATTTTATTTTTGACGGCGAGGAAATTTGATTTTAAAAAATAGTCTGTTTGCCATGAAATTATGAACAGTGAAATTATGAACAGTGAAATTATGAACAGTGAAATTATCGGGGAATAATCCACCGTTATTCCGCCGTAAACCACCGGTAAGCATGTAATAAAAACGGTTATATTGTTTGGTATCTCGTGTAACTTCAACAAATACTACAAGGTTGCACCAACACACAGAACATAATGGATGACATTATCGTCGATGGTATCACCCAGGAGGAACATGACAGATATCTGGCAAGTGTGCTGAAAGTATTGTGTGAAAAGGGGTTTACCCTAAATAGTGAAAAGTGCAAATTCAATATGTCGGAATTAGTGTTCATGGGAAATGTGGTGTTAAGGTCACAAACCACTAAATAAATTTGTTCTTTAGCTCAATGTAAAGTTACAATAGTAAGTCCCAGGTTGATACATGTTAAAGTCTATGGCCAGGTGGCAGACATACAGGGTGTTAAAAAAGTTTGTAGACATTTGTATTTTATCTGTCATTTTATTTTCAACCAACATTTTCACACTTTTTTTATACATAAGTAACTACAGTGACCTCCTTTGTTTATTTAAATCTTAATCAAGTCAATCTGACATGAAATGTATGAGATACGTATGGGTTAAATAGACACACGTGACGACGCAAATTGTTGAAGACGTCAAAATGACGTCACGACTTTAGGTACTCGATCTTTGCAAATGTGAGAGTCCAATATACTTTTCAATTTAATTTGGTCGAGTGAGTAGCCAGGTCTTTCTTCTTTGTGTAGATTTCATAAGTATTAGTCCTCACTATAGTCAGATGTAACAATTTTACCAACAGAAATGATATTGAGCTTTTTCAGGCCACATTTGTCAATTGCTCCCAAAACCAGCGTTTTGCGCTCTTATTGGCGTTGATCACTTATGGAACATTATCTTCCAAAGATTTTCTTACAAAATACTTTTGCTCGTTTGGCTCATGGAACAAATATTTAACACACTTACATAGGAAGACAAATTTCGTTCAGTCATTTGCAGAAATGTTCTTATATTTTCGAGCAAACGCCAGTTTTTTCTTATAATATCTCACAGTCAGATACGGGTGGCTGGGGTATTTAAGAGAATACCATTTCTGTGTCTTTGTGCAAGTAACTGAACTCCATACAGTAACACGCCTAAATCCTTTTACAGCATTTGTCGGTGCTTTTACAACAACACCTGATATAATTACATCGCTTCTATTTAATAATTTTAGTTATAGTATACCCTTTGCTCTGATCCCGTTAGGACGTCCTGAATGCGTACCTACCGTAGCCCTACCTTCTTTCCCATATTAAGCCTTTCAGGTAACAAACCTCAAAAAATCACTCATAATGCAGGCTATTTCTTTTATAAAATAACCAGCAACCAAGTATAAAACAACATTAAGCCATTGCGGAGAAATTCATAGTTTTTCAACACCGCCGCTTTCGACAAAACTGTTTGTCTAACTGCTGTTTACAGAAACACCAACGATGACGTCATGAGGTCACGCGCATATATTCTTGCACATAATATCATTTAATTCACACAACATGAAGATAATGTATAGTTCTACATTCCTACCAAGTTTTGAAACTGTATGCTGAATGGTTTCGGATTTATTGAACAAAGTCAAGTGTCTACGAACTTTTTTAACACCCTGTATATCAATGAAAAGAAGGGGCTACAAGCTTTAAGAAAATACAAACAAGAGGGCATGAAAGTCCCTAGGTCGCTCACCTGTTGCACATTGGTCTAGGTATCAGCACAACTTACATTCTGACCATATAAATTTCATGAAAATTGGATCAAAATGGTGACTTCTGGAGTGAACACAATATTTTTTCTAAGATTTGACCTAGTGACCTAGTTTTTGACCCAACATGACCCAGTTTCAAATATTGCCTAGATTGCATAAAGAACAACATTCTGACCAAGTTTCATAATGATTGGATCAAAACCATGACCTCTGGTGTGAACACTAGGTTTTTCTAAGATTTGACCTAGTGACCTAGTTTTTGACCCCACATGACCCAGTTTCAAACTTTACCTAGATTTCATAGAGAACAACATTTTGACCAAGTTTCATGAAGATTGAATTAAATTGGTGACCTCTAGGTTGTACACAAGGCTTTTTTAAGATTTGACCTAGTGACCTAGTTTTGACCCTGCACGACCCAGTTACGAACTTGTCCTAGATTTCATGGAGAACAACATTCTGACCAAGTTTCATGAAGATTGGAACAAATTGGTGACCTCTAGAGTGTACACAATATTTGACCTAGTGACCTAGTTTTTGACCCCGTATGACCCAGTTTTGAACTTGTCCTAGATTTCATGGATAACAACATTCTGACCAAGTTTCACGATGATTGGATCAAAACGGTGACCTCTGGAGTGAACAAAAGGTTTTTTTAAGATTTGACCTGGTGACCTAGTTTTTGACCCGGCATGACCCAGTTTCGAACTTGGCCTAGATTTTATAGAGAACAACATTCTGACTAAGTTTCATGATAATTGAATCAAATTGGTGACCTCTAGGGTGTACACAAGGTTTTTATAAGTTTTGACATAGTGACCTAGTTTTTGACCCCATATGACCCAGTTTCGAACTTGTCCTAGATTTCATGGAGAGCAACATTCTGACCAAGTTTCATGAAGATTGGATCAAAACGGTGACCTCTGGAGTGAACAAAAGGTTTTTCTAAGATTTGACCTAGTGACCTAGTTTTTGACCCCGTATGACCCAGTTTTGAACTTGTCCTAGATTTCATGGAGAACAACATTCTGACCAAGTTTCACGATGATTGGATCAAAACGGTGACCTCTGGAGTGAACACAAGGTTTTTCTAAGATTTGACCTAGTGACCTAGTTTTTGACCTGGCATAACCCATTTTTTCGAAATTGGCCTAGATTTTATAGAGAACAACATTCTGACCAAGTTTCATGAAGATTGAATCAAATTGGTGACCTCTAGGGTGTACACAAGATTTTTATAAGAATTGACCTAGTTTTTGACCCCACATGACCCAGTTTCGAACTTGGCCTATTCTTCATGGAGAACAACATTCTGATCAAGTTTCATGAAGATTGGATCAAAACTGTTGCCTCTAGAGTGTACACAATCCATTTGTTGACGGACGACGACGGACGGACGGACGAAGAGTGATCACAAAAGCTCACCTTGTCACTATGTGACAGGTGAGCTAAAAACAGGGGGTCACGCATCATATATATATATATATATATATATATTTTGTCCGTCCAACGCGGTGAACATATATTTACAGGCGCGCGGACCGACCAAATCCGGGTTTTACCCTTCCCTTCTTTCGCTTTGGTATTTTGGCCAAAATCTCAAAATATGTAAAATAAAACGTTTCAATACATCACATACATGTATACAAAGCCTGTAAACCCAATTAGATGATTCCAGTTCCACCTTGTCAAAGCATACTACCATTTAAACACAATCACAAGTTTATTTAGGGACTATTTGAGTGTATCCTATTTTGGTTCGCGTAGGCATTTAGTGGTTTGTAACCTCTAAGCACGGTGTTGGCCCATCGCAAACTAAGGTCCAGGACGTATTAGACGCCAGTCCGCCAGGTAACGCTTCCGAAGTTTCTTCTTGGGTTTGGTCAATTTCAACGCGCCCTGTATTCGGGATTTAGCTACGATATCCGAGCCGTTGAGAAATCTATCTAAAAAATTGCCAACTTTCACTGGGGTCCGAGAGAACAGTCAGCGTTTGATGGGCTAAAGAAACGCCTTGCAAGCGCGGAAACATTAGGCTTTTATGACAAAAACGCCAAAACGCAGGTGATTTGTGACGCGTCCCCAGTAGCTTAGGTGCAGTACTGCTGCAACAACAAGGCGATGAGCAACACGTAATATGCTTATCGAAATCTGAGCAAAAGTTATCGCAACTGGAACGTGAAGCATTAGCAATTGTATGGGGCATAGAAAGGTTTCATGTGTACTTATGCGGCACAGAATTTGAGCTTTTAACTGATTGCAAACCGCTACAATTCATATTCTCGCCAAATCAAGGGACAGGACAATATAACTGACAGTCTCAGTCGTCTCCTAAACGCATCTGAGAGAGGTGATGAAAGTACGTATATATATATACATTAAGTGACCAGTATGTTAAGTTTGTCACAGTAAATGCGACACCTTGCGCTGTAAGTACACTTGACATTGAGAAAGCATCTCGATATGATGCTGAAATAGTCTCGCTACGCGAGTGTATTGCCACTAACGCATGGCATAAACTGGAATATACCGAATACCTACCGATACGGCATGAATTGAGTTCAATAGGCTATAATTAATAGTACTCAGGGGTACCAGAATACTCGTTCCTCAGGAACTTCGACAGCGAGTATTAGAGATTGCGCATGAATCTCACCCTGGTATTGTTGTTATGAAACAGAATCTTAGACAGAATGTCTATTGGCCGAATATAGACAAAGACGTAGAGAAACACTGTAAAACTTGCTATGGTTGTCAGTTAGTTTCGTCCCCCGAGAAACCATGGGAACACCTAGCAATAGATTGGTTAGGTCCCCTAAATTTCAAGGATTACATACAACTTACTAAGAACCCCACCTTACGACCACCCCGAAATTACGACCACCCCGCTAATACGGGCATTTTTTTAAAGAACGGATTTTTTCCTTCTTTGTCTAATGGTCGTTAGTCCCGAAATAACGACCACCCCGCTATTCCGTAATGCGACCACTTTTTGCCTTGGAACCAAATGGTCAATTTGTGCAGATTTGAACCCCGAAATTACGACCAGTCGTAATCACACCTCTGAAAACACCTGCCATTGTTTACATAATGGTCGCCGAGACAAACTGTCAACACCTCTGTATATTACCCTAAAATGACATCATTGTACTATCACCACCTTTGTCAGTATATTAGGCCAATGTTAATCCAATTAGAGGGATAATTAATGTTTACAGATGTTGTGATAATCTTTTAATTGTCATATTACAAAACTTTGTAGGGGTACATGTCGGCCATTGGCATGGTCTATTTATTTACGACTGCTCACGAGATTGGAACAAAATGATGAGTGAAGAAAATGAAAAAAACTTGTTTTAGGGTTAATTCTAGGTGATTTGATCAATAAATTGTTTAATTTATGTTCACCTGAAATAGGCTACGAGTATAAATGTCATTTAGCCATTATAAAAGAATTCATGAATTCAAGTGAGTAGTATTCGGATAGCACTAATTTCGATCATTATTCATATTGACTCTTTCAAAGAACACAACATACTTTTAGTGTAGCATGTTGATTTTAATTGGCATTCATTTAAGTTGCAAATTATTTATTCACACATGTAATGCTTGATCATACAGTTTTTAAACTTTATATGTTAATTATTTTAAACATCAAAATATTCAAAACAAAATTAAGACTAATAAATACAATACACTTATATATACTTTATTATAATATGCATATTCCACTGATAAATACCCTGAGTGGTCTCTCCCGCTAATGAGACCACCCCGCTAATAAGACCACTTTTAAAAAGAACAAACGGTGGCCTTATTAGCGGGGTTCTACTGTACTAGTTTTTGTAGATTACTATATAGTAGATATGTTGAACTAGGCAAAAGCAAATCGCCGACGTCGGAAAGTACCATTCGGATACTCCGCAGTATTTTGAGCAGGCATGGCAATCCGCTTTCCGTACAGACGGACAATGCAAGCTAGTTGTTTTACAAGCGAAATATTTGACACTTTCCTGTCAGAAATGGCATTATGCACAGACACACGACACCGCTGTGGTCAAGCGCTAATGGGGAAGTGGAAAGACAAAATAGGTCAATCATGAAACGAATTAAAATTGCACAAGCTGAAAATCGTAACTGGAAACATGAGCTAGATAATTATTTGCTAATGTATCGGAGCTCTCCCATTCCACTACAGGTATGTCCCCAGTTGAACTCTTATTCGGACGTAAAATCAGGTCAAAACTACCGAATGTACAAAATTATCGGGTTGACACAGAGGTCAGGAATCGTGATTCTGAGAATAGCAAAATGTACAGCGACAGAAAACGAAGCGCTGGCGAAACGTTCATTAAACCGGGCGACCAGGTTTTGTTAAAGAAACATCTAGACAAAACAAACTGGACGCAAATTTTGAGTCGGAACCGTTGGTGGTTTGCGAAAAGTTTGGCAATTCTGTAGTAATTGAACTGAATGGTGTCAAATATAAACGGAACGTTTCAGCCGTGAAACGTGTTCTTGATAAAGAAGGCTTTTGGCCTACAAATGACCTTACACGTGTTCATCCACCACACGAACCATTGATAATAAATCACACACCCTTCATAGAGAAATTCGCAAACCAAGGAAGTACTCAGACTTTGTGTGTTAATTTGATTGAAAGCCGACAACACTAACAGTGCATTAATACACCATTAAGTGGTCACTCTACGACAAGGTTCCGATAAAATACCAGATAAACTGTGCCTCCTGGAGTTATGAAAATGAACACTCGAACAATCTGAAAGTTGAATGTCAATGAAATGTCAAAGTAATAAATTATGTTCCTCAGTTTGTTCATACAGGAGCATGCGTCTAGACGAAATCAGGATTTTAATGAGATCCATGAACTGGTCAATTAAGTTGTAAAGATTATGTCTCTGCCACCTGGCTGTTAATGTGTCTCAATTAGTCAGAAAATTATTCTGACCTGTTTGTATTCTTTGCTTTAAATATATATATTATGATACTTGACTTTGATGATTTTTTTTCCATCAAGAAAGAGAAATAGACTGTCAAACGAAGTGTTCATAAATGTTACCTATTTGACCAAAGCACTTATCAGTACTTTATTCATGATATTAATGGATGCTTTGTAACGGCTGTTTCACGGTATTTTACGCAGAACTGCTTGCACTATGTTATATGCTCAAAAACAATACTTCTTGAATTGTTATGTTGGTACTAATGTACTAAAAACAGTGTATGGTCAATGTCCAACTTTTACAGTTAAAAAAAGTTCGCTCCGTCAACTTGTAAGTTTGTAATTATGCCATTTATGTCCCATATAATGGCAATTTTGGGCGTTATGTTGTAACATTCTAAAAATGAGAAAGTTCGGAGATTAAAATCTTACAAAGTAATAATCACATACCCTTAAAAAGACCCAAACTTAATATGTTTAATCGTTGGCTTAAATATATCATGTAACTTTTATTCTATAAGCAAGGGAGAGGTGTAGTGTATGATGATATCATGTTACACGCTTGCATGCATGACTGAGCCGCACAGTGAGTCTGTGAGCAGTCAATTATTAGTTAGTTGATGATTGTAGACGCTAGAGAATAAACACGTATTTAACCACAGACAATCTCTGTTATATATTGTGCATGTTCACCACAGGGAGAATTATCATATAAATATGTACACAAGAACGACTTTCAAAATAAACAAGAGCCGTCACTGACGGGTGATGCTCCCTATGGGATGTTTGTCACAGAAAAAATACTCCAGAATATGCAAAAGAGAGTTATGGTTCTTAGCTTTTGCACTTTCCCTCAATGAGATCTATTTACCTATGAAGTTTCAAATTGATATCTCTAATAGACTAATACTGTTGAGTTATGGCATAGACAGGAATTAGGTATGAAAAATTACAAAGGGGAATAACTAAAAAAATATGTAATGAAGAGTCATGGTTCTTGTGCACTGCACTGCCATTCGATGGGATAAATTCACCTATGAAGTTTCAAATTGATATCTCAAATACTGTTGAAGTTATGGTCCGGAAAAGAATGAAGTATGAACAAAGTATGAAAAATAACAAAGGGCAATTACTCAAAAAACAGGTTATGTAGAGTTGTGGTTCTTGAGCACTGCACTTTTACTCATTGAAATCTATCCACCTATGAAGTTTCATGATGATACCTCACATACTTTTTGAGATAGGCTCCGGACAAAAACTAAGTATGAAAAAAAAGGGCAATAACTCCAAAAATAGGTTATGTAGAGTTGCGGTTCTTGAGCACTGCAGTTCTACTCATTGAGATCTATCCACCATCTATCATGATGATACCTCACACACTTTTTGAGATAGGCTTCGGACAAAAATATTTGGACGGAACGACAGAACTACGGAACTCCGGACGGACAAAGCGGCAACTATATGCTCCCCGGAATTTTCGGGGGAGCATAAAAAAATGTCTCAAGGTAATCATGTCAATATATAGGTTAGGTAATCTATATTGTGAGTATCCCCGCCTGTCATGCGGGAGACCGGGGTTCGATTCCCCGGGGAGCCATTTGTAACTTGGGTGGGGTATTGTTGATAAACATCAAGTCGATTAAAAGTCGGAACAGAGTATTTATTAAAATGCACAGAAGAACCTAAAACAATACAAAAGCAGAATTACCAAAAGAACAAATCATATGATATTATTACAGTTCTGAAATATAATTTACAGTTATACATAAGATAAGTTTGAACGGAACAACAATTTAAACAACAATTCCACGCGATCTTAAAAGAAATCAGTTCAATTAATTAAATAGATAAATAAATAAACTACCTACCAGGACCAATAGAAATACTTTACTTGTAAAAGTAAAATAATTATGACTAAGTAGTAGATCTAGAATATATTAAGTACAAATAGTGGTAAATGTACAACTGACTCCTCCAATAGTCAGGGAAGGAGTGCCAGTAACAGATGAGAGAAAAGATTAAGGCAGGAAGAATGGACATGCATTGGAACACACAATCACCAACCATACCGGTTTTACAACTTTCACTCACCAACTCATTCATGCCGTACAATACACACATATTCCAATCTAATCATGCTCTCATAGTATATATATGCTGTTGTCTCGTATCTCCGTGCTCCTTAACAATTTCAGCCACGCATGCGCACTAGCCCATACAAGTTTTAAAATTGTTTGCACCGTTTTAGGAAGAAAAAATGTTTACTTAACTTATAAGAAAAAGAAAATTTAAAAAAGATCATGAAAACTCGTAAATCATCACTTTTAGGTGTCTAGGTCGATGCTCAGAATCCTGGTGACTGTTTCCCATGAAATCCGTGCCTCCATAAAAATGGGTCTGTATTGGGGCCTAAAGTGACGGAATTTCAAATTTGTAGTTAGATTAGATAAATTGCGAGTAGATCTAGTGCTTATCAAAATGCGTATTCAGTTTGAGTATTAAAGCCTTAGGTGATAAAAATAATGCGTAATGAAAACGGGATGCAAAAAACATTAATAACAGTTGAAAAATATCAGTTGGAATAATTACTAGGTGTATCGTTCCTGGTCGTCAAGGTGACAGCTATGGCGTGCCGTCCAAAATAATTGCCTCAATTGATGAAGGATATTTGTTGGATGATTTATTTGGCTAATTTCACCAAAATGACTAAGTAGAACATATACAAGAGTTGAATTCAATTAAGCACGGTTTTCATGAGAAGGCACGAAATTATGAGACAGAGGTATACACCAGGGTTCTCGGCAACGCGTAATTACGCGTATTTGGACGCATACTTTTGAAATCAGACGCATAAAATCGGCGATCAACGCGTTTTCGGGACGCAAGCTTTTTCCGACGCACGCGTTTGACCTTGGGTCATAAATTCGTCGTAAACACACGATTATACAATAAACAATTGCAGCGTCCCTTGTATCGAGTAATTGACAGGCGAGAGGCGGGGTTAAATACCCAAGATATGCATCGTGAACCAATCAGCGTTCGCGAGTCCTTAGATAATCATTGACGCGTCCCGCGAAAAATAAACTTCATCAGATCGATGCATATGTGTAAATCACAAACTGTTACGTAAACACGTACGCTTTAATTGATTGGTGATAATTGATATCTCCACTAAATTACTGACCGTGTCGTTTATTTGATTGCAGACAGATTTATATGACGATTTTAATTTTTGTCGTAACGTTACATCGGAAAAGCGATTCGTTAATCCAAACTTATTGTTTACGATTAACGCGTGTGTTATACATTAAATCCAAACAATAATTTCGAATTCTACAAATGCCGAGTTTTAAAGAACATACCTATTAAATTCATATTCCGCGCTGATAATTCCTTGATAAAAATATCACTATCCCAACACAAGCATATATTTCCGACCCGAGGTCATTTTGACCTAATTACGGCAGACGAATGTTTCAACTGTACTCAGTAAAGGTCGTCAGTTTCAATTATCAAACGCACGTGCGGCGACAATTTCTACATCAAGGTCGTTTGATGGAACCGACGCGGGTAACTTCAAAGGAGCGGTCTAGCGATTCGGTGAATTTTGATCGTGCGACATGTGAACTTAATGCCGTAAATTGTATTCGATATACGTGCGTTTTTTTATAAATTTGAAAATATGACTGATGCAGCTTTTTTTTTTTGGATTTACCAACTTTGCTGATTTAGTTCGCTCGCGAACATTCATGATTCGACTCATGTCAATTGACGAGATGTTTAAAGTATTGAAAGATGCTGGTATGATTCAAGTTTTAACACAATTTATTATATTCAAACATAATCAATCATTTTACGAGCTTTTGGCTGCAATTGACCGTGAATAGAATAAAGTAAGATATGCAAGTTACAAATTTCGGATGCGTACATATTTTCGGATGAGATCGATTTTTTTTGTCCTTTCAATTTTCGATCGATCTTTTATCAATTATTAATACGTAGCAAGAATGTTATGAGTATGTAAATTGTAATCAAGCTCTTTTTCTGGGTATGAATGCTGATTCTACCATTCAGTAATAGGTAAGGGTCAACCACAAAATCATTAAGCTGCTTAAAAATGTCACATATTGATATAAAAAATAAATATTTATTGGTAACAAACAACTGGAAAAATAGCTCCATAATTCACCAGAATGCAGGATTAAAGGCTTTAGAAATCAAAATTTTCTTGGGGGAGATCCCCCAAACCCCCCTTGCGGGAGGGGGTGACCCCCTCCCTCACCCATCCCCCACTCGTCGCGACTCGGATGGAGTCCTCAGGACTCTTACTTTTTTGCAAAAAGGAGTCCTGGGACTCCAACTTTAAAATCCTAAAGAGAACCCTGTACACACAATATATACTGCTTTCTCGTGGAGTCGAGCCCCGTACTGGCCTTAGGGTTAAAAGCTGTGCATGCACATTTCCTACAGTGTACTCTTTGGCCAATTTTATTTGAACTGACTGTGGTGTTTACGGGTCAGAGGTCACCGGCACAGACGACCAATCAGAGGCAATGTATCAACTTCCGCCTGCGCATGCGCGCACCTGTAGGCGGCCTCTTTGCAAACATGGAACCTATCTAGAAAGACGTAGAAAATCAACTCTCTTGTCTAGGTATGTTCTATTTACCAACTATGGTGGCTCACATGTAGTCACCTAAAATACTACATTTGGCGCTGCTATGCCATAGAACCTGGTTATGCGAAGAGCAAGTAAATAGCCTGGTGGTTTAGTGAGAAATGGAATTCGCATTTGTGAAATACACGTGTAATGGCCGTTCTCGTTAGCTCCGCCCACTGCCATGTGCAGTAGCGTTTACTGCATGGAGAATAGCGCTACTCTATTTGTAAATTATTTTATTTATGAATTTATTTCGCCGGGATATTTTTGCGTGTTGAGCAGCGTAAGACGCCTTATGGTGCATTTTGCCCCACGTGAAGTTGTTTCTTGGCGATACATGGCGTTTCTCCCATTTATTAGTGGGTGGAGACGTATTTGGTCCTAAATTAAAAAACTCGTCAGTCACCGGGATTTTTGCGTGTTGAGCTGTGAGTCGCTTTGAAGTTTGAGCGCTAGCCCCACGTGAAGTAGTTTCTTGGTGACGTTGGACGTTCTCCCATTTATTATTGGGTCAAGACGTTATTCGTTTTGACACGTGTTCGAAAGTAGCCTTCTGAGGGGCCTGCTACTGAGTACGCATATTTGACGTGATAATTATTGATGCAACCTCCTAACAAACTCACTGACAGATAATATTGTCCTGTATGTGTTTTAATGCTTCCACGTGTTGTTTATTTGTCCTATGCACACCTGTTTGTTACCTTGGTCCTACATGTTATTGTAAATTTAGTTTTTGAAGATATTTTGAGCGTCAACAGCCAAAAATTTGTTCAACAGGGGAGGTAATCTACTTTCACTTTGAAAACAACAAAATAATTTGACAGGGTGGAGTGGTTATTGTACATTTTTATTTATCGATTAGTCTATTGGCTCGGTTGGTTTATGCAATAGTTCATAGCACCATCCACTTTGGTTAACACATTTAACGAGAAAATGGATATTTAAGTTTCGTCCCTAAAAGTTTCGTACTAAAGGATTCGGACAATTATTTTTGTACAAATTTCACTCATTATCTTTCGTACCAAAGATTTTCGTACCCAATGTATGTTCGTCCTCAATATTTTCGTACTAAGTGGGAACAAATGCTTAATTATTCTGACGAAGATGAATATGGTTATATTATCAAACTAGTGGTCTTTGTAATATGAATGAAGTGGCATGCATTCAATTTTGCTGATATATATATTTGGTTCATGCTGTATTATTTAGCATGTTTTGGTATAGGTTTAAATATATTACAATACTTGCAATTTCTAGGGCCATATAAACTGCATGTGTGTGTATTGGGATGGGTAGGTAACTAAAGTTGGATGTTTTGAGTGACACGTCAGTTGACAGAATTATTCCATACTTTTGAGATTTTCCCACCTGAATTGTTGTACATGACCTGCATACAATTTGTGGGACTGGTTATAACATATTTGGATTTGGGGAATGCCAAAAGAAATCACATACATTGGCTGGTTACTTTTAATGATTATTTATTAATGTAAGGTGCACATATTCACTTATTATTTGATATTTTGGGGAATATTTAGCTCGGGCTATATTTTGAATAAATATTTAACTTGGGCTATATTCCGACGGATATTCAACTCGGGCTATATTTTGAATTAATATTTAACTTGGGCTATATTCCGATGGATATTCAACTCGGGCTATATTTTTTGCACAGGTATTCAACTTGGGCTATATTCTGAGGAATATTCAACTCGGGCTATATTTGTGCATGAATATTTAACTTGGGCTACATGTATGTTCTGAGGAATATTTAACTCGGGCTATATTTTGAATGAGTATTTAACTTGGGCTGTATTCCGACGAGTATTCAACTCTGGCTGTATTTTGGATAAGTATTTAACTTTGGCTGTATTTTGAAAAATATTTAACTTTGGCTATGTTCTAAAATAAACACTAATAAGTATTTATGTGCATGTTGTTGCTTGAAGACCCTGTTTGTTGGTCATCATTTGTCATGGGAGTATAAAATTTCGATAAAAATGTGTTCATTCTTTTATAAATATTATAGTTGAATTTTAAATAATTGGAATGGGGAAGAGGGTAATAATAGATTTAGGGATTATCATTCCCAACAACGGAGGAAACTTTGACATGGGGTCTAATGAAAGCAACAATTTGGGGACCATCAGGCCTAGTGTCGGATGATTCCCAAGCAACATTGGGCAACATGCCCAAACTCTATCCCTAATGTGATGTGGTGTCAGGATGGAAATACAGCTGATTATACTATATGTTGTAATCTTGCTGAATTTATATCCAGACTAGCAATATCAAAGAGGGTCTCAACTCGGCATCACTATAGGACCCTCGTGGTCTTTAAGTCTTGTACGTGCAGATAATGTACAGGCCAGTTATCTTCTCGTTCCCTTAGTACACATGGTTGGAATTGACACCAATTGGTGAACTGAATAAATCAGACATAGCTAACCTCACATAATCTAAAGCCGAAGGCTAGTCAATTCCCAAGCTAGGTAACTTCGGGCCTCTACGGCCAGATAACTCCTAAGCAATCTGGGAACCCAATCAATATTGGGTAACAGGCCCAGGCTTAATCCCTGTGGTGCCTGGTTTGAAAGACAGCTGATTAGTTAATTATCTTGCTGAATGGAAGACCTACTATATCACAGGGACTTAACTCACTGTACAGGGATTATCTCAGGACCTCGATTTCCTTTAGTCTAGTACAGTGCAGTTGATATCAAGGTTAGGTATCTTCTTATCCTCTCGGTACACATAGTTGGAATTGACACCAGTTAGTGAACTGAAAGTATCGGGACATAGCTAACCTTACATAAACTAAAGGGAAGGTATAAAGTAAGGACCCAAAACCTTAGTACCCATGGTGGAAGAAATCGGAGTTTGTGTTCCTAACACATAGCTGGTTTGTACCCCAGAATTTGGGAGCTTCATTATAATAAGTCCTGAAAAACTGAACCTTTAAAATTGGGGAAAAGATGCTTAACTGTGACTCATGAAAATTCACTAGTACCTTTATATATTTGGAGTTGGCATGCCTCAAAAGCAGCCTTTTTGAAATTACAAGCAGGCAGTTAAGTATCTAGCAGTAATTGGAGGGGGCATTGACGGGCACTTACTGTTCGCTAGGGGTGATACATATGGGAGCCCATAAAACCGTTACCTGTGACTAAGTTCCTTGATAGTAGTTGCAGAACACTTTCTACAAACATTCTGTAGTCTTAAACCATAATCTACTACTTCTAAGTTGCTTGTCATTTCTGTTTCGATAGTAAATCAAATCGCTTTTCTTCCCCTTTTACAAAAACATGTGTTCGGTTTTTTGTGTTAACTTATGTAGGGAGGCTCCTAACTGGTCACACATATTTAACATCTGAATAGTGTATTGAAGGGCTGTGTAGCAAATGGGGATCTTGATCTGTCACTTAGTCATGAGGACAGGCTTTGTACCTGAGTCCTTCCATAGAGTGATATCTTATAGATCTAGGTGAACCATTGGTAGCATTTACTTCCCTTAATACACGGCCTGTAGACAAAAATTTCAATTGTAAATGGGGAGGAGAATGAGACAAAACATTTCAATTGTGAATGGGGAGGAGAATGAGTGTCCCTTCTAAAGTTACCAAGTCTTCAGTCAAACTAAAGCTCTATGGAAGCGGAAATAGGTTATCAATGGACCTACTGCTATTATTACTGGTTAAATTCATCATTCAGGTGTCATTTCAATAGTACAGAAAGTATTTAAGAGTCTTATACATGTAAATCTCTAGCTTTGGCCTTACTATGGTTAGGTAGAGGCTGCTGCCAACTTGATGGTGGTTGGCCGGTTAATTTAGGTCATACACCTTCTACCAACTTGGAGAAAAAGTCCTAAGATTATTCTATCATTTATAAAGTGCAATAGTTTGACTCATTTACAGTGACTGACTTGGTGTGGTGTTGCACAAGGGTACCTGGTTGGTGATCTGTTCACTGATGGCTCCCTAAGCCCCTAGAACACCAGCCATTCTCTGTCTTGATAAATGCTGACACTTATCAGGGAAGCTTGTTCTCCATAATTAGAAATTAGGGGTATACCAAGTGTGATGTCTTTATCCCATCTTTTAAGGGTAGGCTCATTATATTATTTGTTAAGCCTACCTGATCTGCTTGGGTAATATTTATATGGCCAGTAGGTTGCACTTTGGCTCTGCAACCATGTTTACATAATGGGAACAAGATTGGGCCTTTATCCCGGGTTGGGGGTGGATTTTATAAAACTGGGAAGAGTGTGGTGTTTACGGGTCAGAGGTCACCGGCACAGACGACCAATCAGAGGCAATGTATCAACTTCCGCCTGCACATGCGCGCACCTGTAGGCGGCCTCTTTGCAAACATGGAACCTATCTAGAAAGACGTAGAAAATCAACTCTCTTGTCTAGGTATGTTCTATTTACCAACTATGGTGGCTCACATGTAGTCACCTAAAATACTACATGACTGAGAAATTACTTACCTTATGACATCAAAATAGTTTTTGCATTAAAAAGTTGTTATTGTAAACTATTTGCTATAAAGCATGTACCAGTCAAGAGCCTTCGTCATTCTGAAACTTTCTCACAACTTTCTCATTGACTCGAGCCCTCTGATTGGTCAGCCTCTATTTAACCCAAAGAATGAAAACTCTTCACAAAACACAGTTGTGATATAAAGTTAAATCATCTTAGACAATATTCGTCGACTAAAAATCAATGTGAACGAGTCTGTTGACATATAAATCGTCAACAACAGAACCCCATGGTAAACAGCTTAGGCGTTGATGCTTACCAAAAGGGATTTTCATGGTTGTTGCTATTAGTGATCACAGAACGATTACAAGTTGTTTTTATTCACATTTGTTTTGCTGCTGTGAGAGAAATAAGACTTTGTGCAGATTTTGACATGTTTTGGATAAGAACCATCTCCGCAGGTGTGCATATTTGACCAAAACAATTAGGGCTCGAGTCGATGAGAATCAAGTATACACACATACAGTTAGGTAGTCAAACAATCTCGACCTAGTGACTACGCGTCACAAAGGTCAAGAGTTGACTCAAGACCCAAAGTGCAAAAAAATAGGTAGAAATCACGGAGATTATCAAGTTTAATTTTAAGCCCGATTTTGATGTTTTTCGGCAATGTACATCGTACTATGAATAAAAAAGACGAATGCCGTCGAATACCTGGTAATATGGTTCGTTATTACCCGTAAATCGATACATAAATCAGCACACGCACCTTGCTAAAAATCTTCATGTACACAATCCACTGTGTGATATCATGCGCCACCGTGCCGAGTCTAAAAGACCGTTTTCCGTACTTTCCCGGAATTCATTGGTTAACATTATATGAGTCGTTAATGTGCAAAAAGTCCGAACTCTTCTTGTTTTTGTTTGTTTATCAATATTTAACTGTTTTTAGAAAAAAACATCTCTATTCATCAACAAATGTTTGTTTACATAAATTTTAGTTTTTTTGTTTCAAGCGAGCGCCGGAAGTGTATTGTTCACGTGTACTACGGTACGGCTCAGTGAAAATCAAGCACGCCAAAAACTAAAACTTTGTATACACCGCGTGAACATCAGATAATAGATAATAGTGTGATATAGCCTGCTTTCCTGTGTTTTCGTGAACATAAGACTTGTTTTTGGAGAATGCTCAATTGTTTGTTGATTTATAAACATTTTTCTACGATAAAACTAATGCCTGAACCCCTCTCTACAAGTTAAATACAAAACATGATGAGAAATCATCGTATTTTCCATGTAGCAGCCATCGTACAGGGTGGACTCCAACTCTTCAATCAGAAGACAAGTTTCCTAAAGATTCGTGAATTCTGATTGGCTGGTCACTAAAAATCATTCTGGAACTCTGTTTTCATTGGTTCACAGCGGAATTCCATTGGGGGTTCTTCTAGCATGTGCATTGACAAAATGGTGGCTGTGTGATGATTCTAACGCACATAAATGATGAAATTATAGACATGGGCCGGGTCATCTGCTTCTCTGTCTAACTGATTTTTAGGGGTATTTTATAATATTTCCATTAAAATTTGTTTTAAGAGACGTATGCTCAAAATATTTAGGAAAACTCATTTTTTTAACTTCTTCAATCATTTGTCAATAATTTTGGACCTGCACGTTTCGCAGAAATGTGTCAAACAGGGTTCACGAAACCATAGGAATTCACGAAATTATAGGAAATACTGGCTTGTCTGTATTTTTAAGTCAATGAACAGACTGTTGATACGGCTTATGACTAATTCATGATTAGCTAGATCGTTGGTCAACCAAATGACACTAAATTGTGCTAGCTATTCACAAAATGTGACTACAGTCGAGAAACAATCAGAACGATGGGTCTACTCGGGTCGCGAAAACATATGACAATCGAATTACTCGCGATATTTGGACATTGTGATCAAGAAACATTATTGCAGTTAATTTACCTTTGTACAAAGTATCCTAGCCACTCACAAATACTTCGCTACACGTAAACATGATGGTAATAGACTTCATTCTTCACTAGTCAAACAATTTCGACCTACTGGCAGGAGTCCTTATTCCGGACACTTTTGGCATATTTTTAAACAATACTCGGAAAATATGTAAATCTAATTCTTGAAATTTCATCTGAACCAAGCTAGGTTCGTCTCTCAACTGTAGAGCTAATTTGATTATTTCTAAAACGAAGTCAAGTGGGTTTTATGGGGCCTATAAAAGGGCCACTTTATCAACTACTTCTTAAGCCTAACAGGTCCTATAATCCGGACAGCGTGATGTTACGTTTTAATATACACATTTTAATTGTACATATCGTTAAACGATAATTTTTAAGGGGAAGAACTCTTGAATTAAAAATACATAACTTGTAGGGGTTATCTCCCTTAAATATTTTAAAACATCGATGTCAATTTTGTCACGGCAAAATCTGAAACCAACGCTTTCCGTAGCGGGCATTTTGGATACAAATTGACGTTGAACGACGTTTTAAATCTCGGCAAGTATTTATTAAAGCGATATTTTCGTAGTTAAACTGACAACAAACAACTCGTCAGCTTACCTCTAAATTTAGCACAAGGGCCGTAGATTACATTTCAGGGCCGTTCAGTAATATTGCGCATGCGCAGTGAAGATATTTTTACTTCCCCTCGCATGTAAACAAGCTTTGCGAGTGCAGACGAAAATAAATTCAGCTTTTCTTGTTAAATATTTAAGTTAAATCGTTCTAACTTCGCGGTATTGTCAAAAACCAAGCGTCTAAATGATTGACAACGGATGATTTAAATTATTGGCCACAAAAAGCGTTTTTGAGACCGTCCGGATTTGAAGGACTGTCCGGATTTACGGTCGCTTGCCAGTAGTGACTAAGCGTCCCAAAGGTCAAGACCCAAAGTGCAAAAAACCAGGTAGAAAACACGCAGATGATAAAGTTTAATTTTAAGCCCGATTTTGATGTTTTTCGGCAATGCACATGCATACTATGAATAAAAAAGACGAATGCCGTCGAATACTGTGTAATATGGTTCGTTATTACCCGTAAATCGATAAATAAATCAGCACACACGCACCTTGCAAAAAACCTTCATGTATACAATCCACTGTGTGTTATCATGCGCCAACGTGCCGAGTCTAAAAGACCGTTTTCCGTACTTTACCGGAATTCATTGGTTAACATTATATGAGTCGTTAAAGTGCATAAAAAGTCCAAACTCTTCTTGTTTTTGTTTGTTTATCAATATTTAACTGTTTTTTATAAAAAATCATCTCTATTGATTAACAAATGTTCGTTTACTTTTAGTTTTTTTGTTTCAAGCGGGCGCCGGAAGTGTATTGTTTCACGTGTACTACGGTACAGTTCAGTGAAAATCAAGCGCGCCAGAAATAACAAATTTTCGGGAAACCCCTCCCAGAATCCTTTCATTTGCGTATTCTGATTGGTCGATAGCTGGAACACCGATTTTTACAACAACAACATTGAATAGAATAGAACATAACGAGAGCAAAACTGCAACATCGCCGTGTTAAACTTGTCGGATAAACAAATCGCTGTGTGTTTTAGGAATATTTTTGGTTCATATAGCAAACAAAAGGTTCATTCTTCCGGGATATGTTATAAATTTCACGGAGGTTGGTAGTTTTCGTTAACTTTTTCAGTTTTAAAAGTTGCGCGCAGATTCTCGTCGCAAAATCTGCATTGAAAAGTGACACAATAGTTCGTGTCTCCGTGGAAGAAAGCCACCGGAGACACGAAATCTTGTCTACATTCTTCACCAGCAGTGAAATCTTTAGCGGGTGTTTTTAGCGGTTCAAAACAAGGCCAAGTGACAGACGTGGGAAATCGAACCTAAGTCAATATTATAACCCAAAGTGTTTTAAAGCGTGGCATGATCTATTGATGATGGAACTGTGATTCATTTTTCTGTAACTTAAACGAGTAGTGAATAATCCTGATTTAGCGGATTGCTCTGTGGATCTAAGTTTTTGACTAGCGTACGAACACAACAGTTCTAAGTTTAGCGGAACGATTTCATTGGTTGTTAAAATCCGCTCTTTGCCGCGATTGGACGTTGCGTTATTTGAAAGTTTGGAAGCGGGCGAATTTCATGCCAATATCATAGCGCGATTCTATAAATACCACGATCGGTCTATTTACCACATAACACCACAGAATACCACAGAACTCATTAAAAATAGCGGAAAATGCATATATAACGCATTTAAATTAATTAAAATCATAATATCTAACATAAATAAACCATATAAATTGTGACTTCAGTAAATGCCCTAGTGGCGTTGGAGAGTACAACATTGAAGTTGAAGTTGAAGTGTTTAAGGGACATTATTGCCGTTAAATTATGAATTCTGATCAAGGGAAGCAACTCTTAATTACCACAGAACAAATCGAGACTGGTCGGATTTACCAAAGAACACTTATATATTACAGTATTATTATAGAAAAACTCATTAAATGGTATACATACACGTTATTAGTTGTATTGATTAAGTAAATGAATTATGCTTAATGATAATAAGTGTTTTTATACTTTAAACTTATGCCTGGGCTTGAAGATATTTGTGTGGATTCGGACGACACAGATTTATTTTGTTGTTTTATAGGGGGCTTAACAGGGCTTGTTGAAACAATTCGTGCACATGTCAATATGTGACCCACCCAGCCAAGATGAAATTAGACATTTTTATTTCTTCATGTGTAAATCAACCCCTTGGGTGAATGCATACTGATTTAATTCCCGGTGTCGAGACATAATAACAAAGGAAATCCCGGGTCTTGCAATCGGACAAAAGTCTATTCCCCGGGACTCGGAGTCGATAAAATTGTCAAATTCACACCTATCATTCTATATTCTCACTGTATCCCCCATGATATTGACAGGTGTATCTTGACAAATCTGTCACCCTGCGTAGCGTTCAGTGTCAGGGCTTTAAAAGATGCAGTCAATATTAGATCGGTGTACTTTTACTTAATTGTTTGTAATATCGAAACTCAGGATTGCATTATATTTGCACCACCAACTGACCTTCTTGAGGCTCGGCTACGTGCGTATTTTATACTACATGTATCTGATAACATAAACAGTTGAGAAACAATGCGACCAAGAATAGAATTATCATATAAACATGTACATAAGAACGACTTTCAAAATAAGACAATCATTTCAAGGTCATCATTTCAATATATCGGTTAGGTCATCTATTTATACTCAAACAGAAATCACCATTGTAAACAATACTGATAAGGCTTGTTACACTACATTACAAACTAAACCATCGCGTGAACATCAGATAATAGACCTTCGGACTATGTGACATTGTAAACATGCAGTATAACATCACATGAACGGTCACATTTACATTGTAACTATAGGACATTTTATACATACAGTATAACCTCACATGAACGGTCACATTTACATTGTAACTATAGGACATTTTATACATACAGTATAACCTCACATGAACGGTCACATTTACATTGTGATTATAGGACATTTTATACATACAGTATAACCTCACATGAACGGTCACATTTACATTGTGACTATAGGACATTTTATACATACAGTATAACCTCACATGAACGGTCACATTTACATTGTGACTATAGGACATTTTATACATACAGTATAACCTCACATGAACGGTCACATTTACATTGTGACTTTAGGACATTTTATACATACAGTATAACCTCACATGAATGGTCACATTTACATTGTGACTAAAGGACATTTTATACATACAGTATACCCTCACATGAACGGTCACATTTACATTGTGATTATAGGACATTTTATACATACAGTATAACCTCACATGTACGGTCACATTTACATTGTGACTAAAGGACATTTTATACATACAGTATAACCTCACATGAACGGTCACATTTACATTGTGATTATAGGACATTTTATACATACAGTATAACCTCACATGTACGGTCACATTTACATTGTGACTAAATTAGATATAGTATAGTAATATATGAATAGTTTGTATAAATATTTTTCTATGCCGCGCGAATTGAAAGTTAAACACGATAATTTCGGAAATGAAAGCACAACGTCACAGTAAAAAAAAACAATGGTGGATTTCACTTCAAATCTGTTAAACCCCATTAAGAGAGTCAAACTTAAGTGAAACGGTTATCAAATATGAATTAATTACTAAAGTAAATATAAATTGTGAAACAATTCTCTTACTAAATAAGAAAATACTACATACTTAAGTATGAAATGTGAAAATAATACTTACTATAGAATCACTAGGAAAGCAATATTCGTGATAAGAAATGCCAACTTTAAGTCGATACTAAAACTAAACATACATGTAGGTGTATTACCCATTGGTTATAAACTGAAATATAAAATGTGACTTACTTTTCACGGAATCCTGTTTGACACAAAATATAGGAAATAGTTGACAAAATATTCGCTTGATGTGTTATGCTTGCTGAATGAACGAGCGCACAGTCTTTATCTTCCGTGGGGCGTATGTCATATACCACAATGCTTTGCTCAAAATGACGTTACTGATAAATATAAAATATTATTTATAGAACCACAGGGAATGGACACATAATTTTTTTTGGTTCAATATAGCCTTATATATATATACTATATATACTGATATAAGGCTATATTGAACCAAAAAATATTATGTGTCAATCCCCTGTGTATAGAACCACACATTCACTCTATACTTTATCATTGAACTTTCGCTTTCAGTTTTATTTAAAGTAATATCGTCTAGTTGCATTTTAGATACGAACTAGGAATGGCTGTGCTGTTAAACTCATAGTCCCTCATGGGTAGCTTTGCCTAACTCCACCTTTGTGGTAGTTACGGTTCCTTCGCTACGTTACGGTGAAATCGCTTTTCGGTAGTTTTACCGGAAGTCTCAGTCACGTTTTGCCGTCTCTGAAAAGGTTTCAATTTGTCGGCTCAATTTGTACAAATATAGGTCCTTTATTGCCCCACATAGAGTAAGTCATGGTTTTATTATTGTATTATTATATGATTTATCCGATGCATGTACATTTTCATGGCCGTAACTGGGGGGGGGGGGGGGTGCGTCGGGTGCGAACGCACCCCCCCCCCTTTTTCGCCAAAGTAATCTTATTTAAGGGGGAAATATATTCACTTTTAAAGAATATTATTTTTTCTGGCTCGCTTCGCTCGCCAAATAACTATTATGATTAATAATCATTGCCGTAACTAGTGGGTGCGTCGGACGAGAACGTAGTCAAAGTAGTTTTTCTTTGGAGGAAAATTATTTACATCTTATTTTTCAACAATGATTATAAGCAAAAACCATCAAGTATAGACCGAATAGTTTATGGGGAATGCTGTTCACATACACGTCGAGTTTCTTCGACCTCGTACAAAACTATCGAAACAATAACAAGTAGAAAGTTTAACGCTTTTTGGGTGATGTGTGCTGCTCAGTAGAGCAGTCCATATTTTATTCCACCCTCACCCACACTGCGATATAACGTACACCGGATATTGCTAGCAAGATGAGTAATATTATCAATTTTCGCGACATTCTAGTGTTGACAAGGGTAAGTTGAGAGACAATTTTTAATTTTTCTGAGTGTGTTTAATGTACATTTTATACAAAACTATCATCTCCATAAAATTTCCTAGCATGTGCAACCGGTAAATTGCCTGGGTTTCTTAAAAGGGTGATTAAAAGACCAAACTCGCATCGTTACTCACGCAGAAAGTAAGCTCGATCTGCCGAAATAAGATGTTTTTGTTTATATTTTTCGTTAAAATACTCAACTTGAATCGAGCGAATTGTCATTCCTGTTACAAAGAATATATTTCAAATGTAGTATCCGAAACTAATAAAAAATGAGGATGCATTGCGAGAATAAATACAAGTGTTAGTGTACAGAGTATTGCTATATGGTTGCTCCCTGGTGTACGGAGTATTGCTGTATCGTGTACGGAGTATTGCTTATAAGTGCAGTGACTATTTGTCACTCAAATTGAATAAATACAAGGTATAATCAGTGTTATTTTGTAAAAATAATTTATACTGAATAGATCTGTACCTATTTAGACTGGATTACATGGACTACATGAAGCAATTAATGTAACAAGCTAATCCTAGCTCCAACCCCCCCGCGAATTTTATGGGAAACTTCTATTAGTAACTGTGTTTTACATACAGTAAAGTGTCATAACTGGACAATCGCATTAGACAAACACAAAACAACTACAATGTCCAATAGTTTGAATGAGCAACGTTGAATGTTAGTCATAGCAAAGGAACCTCATCGCGGCATCAGAAATAGTTGAGAGATTAAAAATAAACCTCGGTGTGTATATATGGATGTGAAATGCCTTATTTTCCATTTGACCATAAGCATGACTCTCAACGAATTGCACATATCCAAGCTAAATATCACATTTGTACTACTCACAAGAACACTTTATGCATAAAATTCAGCATTCTATATTGTTAATCGCATTCATCTGCCTGATGGATTGAACTATTTTAACATGAACTTTTTTAGAATATTCTTAGTATATCATATAACCCATTAGGCATAACCTTATTGGTCTGCAGACGTAATAATACGATAAAACTGTCCATTTACATACTTTATTTACTCATTTTATTAAGCAATACTCTGTACACTAAACAGCAATACTCTGTACACATCCGTGTATCTCTTTTGGGGTGTATCTTAGTTGTTTTTCGAACAATGTTTATAAAATTTGGTCACAACATTTTGGAGTTCAATATAAACAAAATGGCCAGTTCAAAAAATCAACAATTTGGTAATACAGCCTTTCCAGAAGCTTGTACAGCCAGTACTGCTGTCAGTATGTGCGAGTGAGTAACGGCATAATACTTGATCATTTTAACCTTTCTATGACCATTTGATATACGCAAGTGTTCTATAAAGTTACCAAAACGCCCGAAGAAGCTAAACCTCAATTGGGATATGCATAAGAAGTCAGTAATTAGGAAAATATCGCATCCAGGCACGGATCCAGGCGGTGGGCACGAGGGCCCGTGCCCCCCCAGTTGGCTGAGATTTTTTTAAAAAAAAACTTTGAATAAATAGTAAAACAGCTATTGAACAGACATCTCTAAATAATATGGGTATTTTTTCTTATGTTCTAGATGAAAAAGTATTTGTAAGATGGGCATTTTTCGCGCTCGCTTCGCTCGCAGAATATTTTAATATACATGTATATATTTATACGTAGCTGTTGCATCACAGAAATCAATTACAAGATAATTTTTGCCCTAGCGCATAATATTACCTTTTGACTGTTAAATAATCATAACTAAACCATTAAGGTTAACTCTCAGAATAAAGAAAAAAAGGTATTTCAGGGCTCCCAGATAGGCTTAGAATGCACTAGATTCATCCATTACTTTGAAAATTTTCCCGGGGGAGTATGCCCCCGGACCCCCCTACTTATGTTATAATATTCCAATGGCCAAAAGGATGAAAGCTGGTATATACAAATACTGTATGTGAACACTTACTAATATGCACGAACATACACAATGTACATGTTGACGCTTATAACATAGAAAGTACTATGGATTCCTCTACATCTACAAATGTACCCCTATCTGTGCATTTTCACATAGTTTTACATATTAAGCAACCCCCCCCCCCGGAATCCTATACATACCTCGTGCCCCCCCACTCAGAAATTTCTGGATCCGGGCCTGGCATCTAAACTCACCCTGGTCTCCATTTCATGTCCTTAAAATTGATTATATTACTCACTTTACTAGCAATATCCGGTGTACGTTATACCGCAGTGACCCAATCAATAAAGGATAAAACTGTATAGTCTACGTTGTATATTTCTGGTATGAAACTCTGATATTAGGGCACTTTTCTGGCTTGCCTCGCTCGCACAATACCGGTATATTAAGTTGATTAACAAGTTAATAGATTAAATATTCGGAACAACTTTATGTTGAATGCAGCTCGGAAATAAGCACTGCTTTGTTTCAGGTCCGCTTCGCTAGCAAATTATTTAAAGTGTCCGCTAATACCATGTAGAGAACGACGAGTTTTTACATGTAATGCATTTTTTCTGGCTCGCTTCGCTCGCCAAATATTTTCATAATTAACAATATCTAACAGAGGAGCCAGTTTGTAAATTACATGTAGCTCGGACTAATTTTTCCATGATTATTTAATGATTAATAATATCTATTAGGGGAGACAGTCTGTATTGCATGCAGCTAGGACTAACTTTTTTCTAGCTCGCTTCGCTCGCCAAATATTTGAATGATTAACAATATCTATTAGGGGAACCAGTTTGTATTGCATGCAGCTCGCACTAATTTTTTCTAGATTGCTTCGCTCGCCAAATATTTTATTGATTGACAATATCTATCAGGGGAACCAGTTTGTATTGCATGCAGCTCGCACTAATTTTTTCTAGCTCGATTCGCACGCAAAATATTTTATTGATTGACAATATCTATCGGGGGAACCAGTCTGTATTGCATGCAGCTTGCACTAATTTTTTCTAGCTCGATTCGCACTCAAAATATTTTATTGATTGACAATATCTATCGGGGGAACCAGTCTGTATTGCATGCAGCTTGCACTAATGCTCAAGGCAAAGATACAGGGACCGTCGATATTGGAATGGATCCTAGTCTGAACACGGCCATAGAATATGACTGCACATAACCAATACACAGTGTTTATCTGTAAAAAGTGGTAGAATATAAACTTTGAAAATTGTCCAACTGTATTTCAATTCATGACAATATTTATTTTCTATGTTTTGTTCTGAAATAATCATTATGGTATCTTGTTTGAAGTGAAACTGTATTTTACATGCTTCTGATACTTCTGTTTCCAGGAAATTAGAACACAATGCAACGCATGATCATATTGCATGAATATCTGAACATATCATGTAGACCAAACTGAAGTTGAGAAAGCTTATTATCAATTTGTACTATATCAAGGGAAGAGACACATTATCAGACACATGTTGTTGTTGTTTCATAAAATATTTCTTTTGTTTTTACTTCTTATTCAAAATCAGCCATATTTTTTCACAGAATTCATGTGAGATATACACTTAAACGAATTTCTAATTGGCCACCCTAAAAAATATTATATCATCTGATAATTTATATCAATAAATCTTAGGCTGTGTTATCTGTTCATTCCACGCACTTGCTTATCTATTTCTAGAAAGAAATGGCGTATTCATATACAAAATCATCCACGCGTAACGGTTGGTACGAAATTGCTTTTTTGCACGTTGGCCTCGTGTACAGCTTGAAATAGTATCGTATTTGGTATAAATTTGTTCCCTGAAGATCGGCTTTTCTTTAAACACTATAATTTGTGAAAATGAGCCATGTGGAACGCGCTCATGACGTCAGATGCATGCATACATTGAACGAATTTCTGATTGGCCACGTGATTTTATAAATTAGTTTAAAAAAATGCTTTTAGAAGAATATAAATAATCGAAAACCCGATACTGTCCAATTTTATTGAAAGAAAATATGTTTCTCGCAGTAATTCGAGCTAAATCCCACGTTATTATAAATATCGCTTTTTACAAAAAGACGTTTTGACGTACATGTCTGGATATTGGTGCTGGTACTCCTCATTCTAACGGCCTCAGCGCGCCCCGTATTACTTTTTCTCGCCAGTATTAATACCTTTTATTAAGTCAATCGACAGAGAATACATTTTGACTGATTACAAAAATCAGACATGTCGGGCACGTGAACCACGTGCACGTAAGCCATCTTCACAAACTGTTCCGCATGGATGATTTTATACATGCATGCGTAATTTATTTCTTGAAATCGATAGATAAGTGCATGGAATGAAAATAACAACAATTTTAGAAATATTGACTGAATATATCGCATAAAATAATATTTCATTGGGTGGCCAATTAGAAATTCGTTTAAGTGTATATGAGCCGTTCTCAATGAAAACAACCGGGCTTAATGACATTGTATTGTAATTAGGCAATAAAATGTATAAATATGTCTAAATTGAGAAAAACGTGTGTCCTTTGATTTCATCTTAAGTAATTGGATAGTAAAGTTCTATCCATTAGCTTTAAGTTTTCTTTAAACTTGCATTAAACTAAGTTTGTTGTTGCTATGGTCACCGGTTTCTAAAAGGTACTCATCTCAAGGAAAACACGGGCTTAGTGGTTCAGAACACTTGCTATTTTTCCCTGTAAGCAAACATTCATACATTGGACACGGTTTATAAAAATAAGAATATAATGCTTAAATGTTCCACAATTTAAAAAGTTTATATAAAAAATGTATCAGATACTGGATCTTTAAAATGCCAGTTGACGTTACGTCAGAAACGTAGAGAATGTCGTTCATGACGTCACTCATAAAGTAAGCGGAAGTGGTTGGTTTAAAAAGTCTTAACTTTGTAAGTGTCTGAAATAATTTGTTAAAAGATTCGGAAACTGTTCACAAGAATCTTCTCTTTCTAACCATATATTATCGACATTTTCACAATTTTTTCACTAAGCCCCGTTTTCCTGGAAAACGGCTCATCAGAATATAAACTATCTGATTTACTGGAATTTATGCCTCGTAAATGTGCTTATGTATAAACCGCTTGCTATACTTCTTTCTTTTTAAAAATAAAATCTTTATCTAACACATGTTTATCTTTTAAATGGTTTCAAAGTATTTGTAAACTACGATGTAAATACACAAAAGTTGACATGACTCCCCTCGGTGGTAGTTTTGCAGATGTGTCAGCGAGTTCTAGAGCTGGAGGTGTATCTATATCGACCAACCAATGATATCTAGAGCTGGAGGTGTGTCTGTATTGACTAACCAATGAGGTCTAGAGCTGGAGGTGTGTTTGTATTGACCAATCAGTGAGTTGTAGAGCTGGATGTGTCTATTTCGACCAACCAGTGAGCTCTAGGTCGGAATGTATATAGCATCTTATTGGAAAACTTAAATATTTTGACTTAAGTTCAAAATTTATAATGCACATATTTCCTTCAAAGAGAAAAATATCAAGGTCTGCTAAGTGATCATGGTAGCTCTTAACACAATGCTTAATAATGTTGTATACAGTCAATAAGTTTGGTTGCCTCTTTTAACAGAGAAACTTCAGGTCACAAACCACCAAATAGAGTTGTTCTTTAACTCAATGTAAAGTGACCTAGGTCAGCCAAAAAAATGTCAACTTTTTGTCCATTGGGCCCTCTCAAAATCTTTTAATCAATAGAAATAGCATCCAGCTTGAAGAAAATGAAAAAAAAGTAGGGGGTCATGTATCATATAAGAAAAATTTGGTTCGTCAAACGCGGTGAACAGATTTTCTCACATGTACGGATTTACTCACTGTCCGTTAGCCCCAACCTTACTTCCACTTTCATATTTAAGCCAGAATACAATTTTTTTCTGAATAAAACCATTTCACTACATCACATACATGCATACAAAGCATTTAACACCAATTTCATGATTCTGATGCTGATTTGTCAAGACATACCCCCATTTCCAGTCGCTTCAAAGTTTTTTAACGGACTATTTGACTGTATCTTAATTTGGTCCGCGTAGGCATTTAGTGGTTATTTACCTTCAGTAAATTCAATATTTCAAGAAAAGTTTAAGTTTTCAACTAGGATGCTTTATAAATACCAGCCCTGGAGCTAGACGTATGTCGAACAATCAGTGAGCTTTCAAGCTAGAGGTGTGTCTGTATTGACCAATCAGTGAGCTCTTAAGCTAGAGATTTGTCTGAAGCGACCATCAGTGAGCTCTTAAGCTAGAGGTGTGTCTGTATTGACAAATCAATGAGCTCTTAAGCTAGAGGTGTGTCTGTATTGACCAATCAATGAGCTCTAGAGCTTGAGGAGAGTCTGTACTGACCAATCAGTGAGCTCTCTAGATAGAGATGTGTCTGTATTGACCAATCAATGAGCTCTATAGCTGGAGGTGTGTCTGTATCAACCTATTAGTGAGCTCTAGAGCTGAAGGTATGTCTGTATTGAACAATCAGTGAGCTCTATTGCTGGAGGAGGTTCTGTATTGACCAATCAATGAGCTCTCTAGCTAGAGGTGTATCTGTATTGACCAATTAATGAGCTCTCTAGCTAGAGGTGTATCTGTATTGACCAATTAATGAGCTCTATAGCTGGAGGTGTATCTGTATTGACCAATTAATGAGCTCTATAGCTGGAGGTGGGTCTGTATCAACCAATCAGTGAGCTCTGGAGCTTGAGGTGTGTCTGTATTGACCAATCTGTGAGCTCTGTAGCTGGAGGTGTGTCTGTTTCGACCAATCAGTGATCTCTGTAGCTGGAGGTGTGTCTGTATTGACCAATCAATGAGCTCTATAGCTGGAGGTGTGTCTGTATCAACCAATCAGTGAGTTGTATTGCTGGAGGCGTGTCTGTATCATCCAATCAGTGAGCTCTGTAGCTGGAGGTGTGTCTGTATCGATGTGAGTTGTAGAAGATTTCATCAATATTCACACAATCGATGACGAAACTAGCACAATGTTTATAGACTAAGTCTCATTGTTCAATGTCATGGCCGAAATGTGGTACAAAAATAAATCAAACAATAATGATCGACATTTTAGGGCCACTGCTTTGTTTGGTTTCAATAGAGGACATTTACTCCATATTTAATATGATTTTTGCAAGGTAGACGATGTTGTCTGAATTGTGCCTCACGATGTATAATCTTATAGTAAATGATGTCATTAGGTTTAGGAACATCTTACAAGCACAGCATAGATACGGTCTTGTTAGCCATAAGATAATAAGTTTAAGCTAGTGCATGTATTGTCCTTGAGTCTTTCATAGAAAAGCATTTCGTACAATTAAACTGATAAAGTAAATTGTGCGATTATGTGTGGACTTTAAGGATATCACGATTTGTTCTTTCCACGAAAATAGGGTGATTTATCTAAGAGCTATTACTAATATATAGTCGTATGTCAAACAATTGCAAAATACTGTAAAATCATTTAATTTCGATGGGACGAAATTTCGTGGTTTTGGTAAAAAAGACAATTTCCATGGGATGTTAATTCGTGTATTTAGATTTCAAGTGATAATTACAAGGGACAAAATTATTATTCGATAGGATTTGAATTCGTGGTAGAAGGTGAACCACGAAATCATCGAAATTTAATCCCCCACGAAAATTAATGATTTTACAGTATCATTCCACCATAATGAACCATGAGGCCGTTTACTGCATAATATAATCCGCCGTTGATAAAGCTAGCCGTTGTTTACAAATTGAAATAGAAGTTAATCGTATTAAAGATGACTCTTTGTTCAATCTTGTCCACACTTACTTTTAAAATACTGTACATATAGCCTTACAATCTACACTATAGATAAGCAACCAGTCGATCATGCAGTGTTGTTACAGGACATTTAGTGTTATTTATAAGTTAGGGTTATCACTTGATGGTTAGGGTTAGAGATATACGTGTTGATCGTGTAAAAAAACCCAAACACATTGATGTGTTGAGCCGTTAAAAGGAAAACAGGTATATCTACAGTTCTATAGCACATTGATTTGTCAATACAGACACACCTCCAGCTCTAGAACTCACTGGTTGGTTGATACAGGCACAAACATCCAGCTCTGTAGCTCACTGATTGGTTGATACAGGCACACATCCAGCTCTGTAGCTCACTGATTGGTTGATATAGACACGCCTCTAGTTCTAGAAATCCCTGATTAGTTGATATAGGCACACCTCCAGCTCTAGAGCTCACTGATTGGCTGATATAGACACATCTCTAGCCTTCAAATGCACTGATAGGTTAATACATACACACCTTCAGCTCTAGAATTCACTAAATGGTTGATACAGACACACCGCAAGCTCTCGAACTCACTGATTAGTTGATACAGACACACCACCATCTCTAGCGCTCACTGATTGGTTGATACTGACACACCGCAATCTCAAGCACTCACTGATTGGTTGATACTGTCACACCGCCATCTCTAGCACTCGCTGATTGGTTGATACTTACACACCGTCATCTCTAGCACTCACTGATTGGTTGATACTGACACACCGCCATCTCTAGCACTCACTGATTGGTTGATACTGACACATCGCCATCTCTAGCGCTCACTGATTGGTTGATACAGACACACATCTCAGTATAGAACTCACTGATTGGTTGATACAGACACAACTCTAAGTATAGAGCTCACTGATTGGTTGATACAGACACACCTCTAAGTAAAGAACTCACTGATTGGTTGATACAGACACAATTCCGGCTCTAGAATTTACTGATTGGTTGATACACACACACTTATAGTTTAAAAGTCGCTGAAAGGTCGATATATAAACACACGTTCAGTTTGACTGTTACTATATGCATTGTGTTTCTAAATGAAAAGGCAAGAACTACAACTAAACAGTAACTTACGCACTTATATTCCACGAAAACATCACAATTTGAGTACATTACATCGTTTTATGCAAGAAGCAATTGTAGATGTCTTAATGTTGCTGCTATTGTAGTTGACATGTAGTACTTACACGTTTGGTAATGTATCTTAAAGCCGAACGGTGTAACATATATCGATGGCTTAGAACCAGAAGGTCGTAACTACCTCTTACGACCTTATAAACTCAAAACATATTTGAAAGCTGCTTCACAATGCGCTTCTTATGAGCATATTTTCATGAAAATCTGAAATTGTCATGTTGACCAAAATGAAGTTTTAAAAAAGGTGTTTTCCCATAGGTAAAGAGTAAATTACAGACAGTTTTCTTTTGTTTTCTCAATATATCGATTTGGTAGTTACGACCTTCTTGTTTAAAGCCAGCGATATACCTAGTAGCCTTGATATAACATCATTCAATGGTCATGCCCAGTGAGTGTTATGTATGTCAACATACCAAAAACCGGATTTCTCTGTGCAAACTGTGCACGGAATGTGACTTTAATAAGGTATAGAGGCTAAAAGTGTGTAAGTCTATTTATACTCGCTACATAAAATTAGTTCACAAAATTATTGATGGGCCCTCGTATGTCAACATACCAAAAACCGGAATTTTCTCTGCACACAAACCTTGCTTGGTGTTACTTATCTGACCCTAGTTCGTTATCACTTGCATACAGGAGCTAAAGACCATGTCGACCGGACGTGTTTTACAGCTTTTCGTGTGTAAGATATAATTTTTTCCTACTTTTATTTTCTTTCATTATCTTAACTCATATTTCTAATTGTGTGTTAACGTTTGAATGAGAATCGATGAATACATACTATATAGCGACAGACCTTATTGTTAGTATGGTCTGCTTTAATGTACGTAGTGTCTACTTTACATGTAAAGATAATGTTACAATATTTGAGTTTAAACGTTACAAGGCAGTACTGAGCTTAACAAGTCGAGTACAGAAAACATACAAACACATACAGCAATCACGAGGTACCATGTCTAACATACAAACACATACATCAATCACGAGGTATCATGTCTAACATACAAACACATACATCAATCACGAGGTACCATGTCTAACATACAAACACATACAGCAATCACGAGGTACCATGTCTAGCATACAAACACATATAGCAATCACGAGGTACCATGTCTAACATACAAACACATACAGCAATCACGAGGTATCATGTCTAACATACAAACACATACAGCAATCACGAGGTACCATGTCTAACATACAAACACATACATCAATCACGAGGTACCATGCCTAACATACAAACACATACATCAATCACGAGGTATCATGTCTAACATACAAACACATACATCAATCAAGAGGTACTATGTCGAACATACAAACACATACAGCAATCACGAGGTACCATGTCTAACATACAAACAAATACAGCAATCACGAGGTACCAAGTCTAACATACAAACACATACATCAATCACGAGGTATCATGTCTAACATACAAACACATACAGCAATCACGAGGTACCATGTCTAACATACAAACAAATACAGCAATCACGAGGTACCAAGTCTAACATACAAACACATACATCAATCACGGGGTACTATGTCTAACATACAAACACATACAGCAATCACGAGGTACCGTGTCTAACATACAAACACATACATCAATCATGAGGTACCATGTCTAACATACAAACAAATATAGCAATCACAAGGTATCATGTCTAACATACAAACACATACATCAATCACGAGGTATCATGTCTAACATACAAACACATACATCAATCACGAGGTACCATGTCTAACATACACACACATATACATCAATCACGAGGTACCATGTCTAACATACAAACACATACATCAATCACGAGGTACCATGTCTAACATACAAACAAATATAGCAATCACGAGGTATCATGTCTAACATACAAACACATATAGCAATCACGAGGTACCATGTCTAACATACAAACACATATAGCAATCACGAGGTACCATGTCTAACATACAAACACATAAAGCAATCACGAGGTGTCATGTCTAACATACAAACACATACATCAATCACGAGGTACCATGTCTAACATACAAACACATACATCAATCACGAGGTATCATGTCTAACTTACAAACACATATAGCAATCACGAGGTATCATGTCTAACATACAAACACATAAATCAATCACGAGGTACCATGTCTAACATGCAAACACATACATCAATCACGAGGTATCATGTCTAACATGCAAACACATACATCAATCACGAGGTATCATGTCTAACATACAAACACATACAGCAATCACGAGGTATCATGTCTAACATACAAACACATACAGCAATCACGAGGTATCATGTCTAACTCACAAACACATACATCAATCACGAGGTATCATGTCTCACATACAAACACATACAGCAATCACGAGGTACCGTGTCTAACATACAAACACATACATCAATCACGAGGTATCATGTCTAACATACACACACATATACATCAATCACGAGGTACCATGTCTAACATACAGACACATACATCAATCACGAGGTATCATGTCTAACATACACACACATATAGCAATCACGAGGTACCGTGTCTAACATACAAACACATACATCAATCACGAGGTACCATGTCTAACATACACACACATATACAGCAATCACGAGGTATCATGTCTAACATACACACACATACATCAATCACGCGGTATCATATCTAACATACACACACATATAGCAATCACGAGGTATCATGTCTAACATACACACACATACATCAATAACGCGGTATCATATCTAACATACACACACATACATCAATCACGAGGTATCATATCTAACATACAAACACATATAGCAATCACGAGGTACCATGTCTAACATACAGACACATACAGCAATCACGAGGTACCATGTCTAACATACAAACACATACATCAATCACGAGGTACCATGTCTAACATACAAACACATACATCAATCACGAGGTACCATGTCTAACATACAGACACATACATCAATCACGAGGTATCGTGTCTAACATACAAACACATACATCAATCACGAGGTACCATGTCTAACATACAAACACATATAGCAATCACGAGGTATCATGTCTAACATACAAACACATACAGCAATCACGAGGTATCATGTCTAACATACAAACACATACATCAATCACGAGGTACCATGTCTAACATACAAACACATACAGCAATCACGAGGTATCATGTCTAACATACAAACACATACAGCAATCACGAGGTATCATGTCTAACATACAAACACATACAGCAATCACGAGGTACAATGTCTAACATACAAACACATACATCAATCACGAGGTATCATGTCTCACATACAAACACATACAGCAATCACGAGGTACCATGTCTAACATACAAGCACATACAGCAATCACGAGGTACCATGTCTCACATACAAACACATATAGCAATCACGAGGTATCATGTCTAACATACAAACACATACAGCAATCACGAGGTATCATGTCTAACATACAAACACATACAGCAATCACGAGGTACCATGTCTAACATACAAGCACATATATCAATCACGAGGTATCATGTCTAACTCACAAACACATACATCAATCACGAGGTATCATGTCTCACATACAAACACATACATCAATCACGAGGTATCATGTCTAACATACAAAAAAATACAGCAATCACGAGGTATCATGTCTAACATACACACACATATACATCAATCACGAGGTACCATGTCTAACATACAGACACATACATCAATCACGAGGTATCATGTCTAACAAACACACACATATATCAATCACGAGGAACCGTGTCTAACATACAAACACATACAGCAATCACGAGGTATCATGTCTAACATACAAACACATATATCAATCACGAGGTACCATGTCTAACATACAAACACATACAGCAATCACGAGGTACCATGTCTAACATACAAACACATACAGCAATCACGAGGTATCATGTCTAACATACAAACACATACAGCAATCACGAGGGATCATGTCTAACATACAAACACATATATCAATCACGAGGAACCGTGTCTAACATACAAACACATACATCAATCACGAGGTACCATGTCTAACATACAAACACATATATCAATCACGAGGTACCATGTCTAACATACAAACACATATAGCAATCACGAGGTATCATGTCTCACATGCAAACACATACATCAATCACGAAGTACCATGTCTAACATACAAACACATACATCAATCACGAGGTATCATGTCTAACATACAAACACATATATCAATCACGAGGTACTATGTCTAACATACAAACACATAAATCAATCACGAGGTACCATGTCTAACATACAAACACATACATCAATCACGAGGTACCATGTCTAACATACAAACACATATATCAATCACGAGGTACCATGTCTAACATACAAACACATATATCAATCACGAGGTATCATGTCTAACATACAAACACATACAGCAATCACGAGGTATCATGTCTAACATACAAACACATACAGCAATCACGAGGTATCATGTCTAACATACAAACACATATAGCAATCACGAGGTATCATGTCTAACATACAAACACATATAGCAATCACGAGGTACCGTGTCTAACATACAAACACATACATCAATCACGAGGTACCATGTCTAACATACAGACACATACATCAATCACGAGGTATCATGTCTAACATACAAACACATACAGCAATCACGAGGTACCATGTCTAACATACAAACACATATAGCAATCACGGGGTACCATGTCTAACATACAAACACATACATCAATCACGAGGTATCATGTCTAACATACAAACACATACATCAATCACGAGGTATCATGTCTAACATACAAACACATACATCATTCACGAGGTATCATGTCTAACATACAAACACATACAGCAATCACGAGGTACCATGTCTAACATACACACACATATACATCAATCACGAGGTACCATGTCTAACATACAAACACATACATCAATCACGAGGTACCATGTCTAACATACAAACAAATATAGCAATCACGAGGTATCATGCCTAACATACAAACACATATAGCAATCACGAGGTACCATGTCTAACATACAAACACATATAGCAATCACGAGGTACACTGTCTAACATACAAACACATATAGCAATCACGAGGTGTCATGTCTAACATACAAACACATACATCAATCACGAGGTACCATGTCTAACATACAAACACATACATCAATCACGAGGTATCATGTCTAGCATACAAACACATATAGCAATCACGAGGTATCATGTCTAACATACAAACACATACATCAATCACGAGGTATCATGTCTAACATGCAAACACATACATCAATCACGAGGTATCATGTCTAACATACAAACACATACAGCAATCACGAGGTATCATGTCTAACATACAAACACATACATCAATCACGAGGTACCGTGTCTAACATACAAACACATATAGCAATCACGAGGTACCGTGTCTAACATACAAACACATACATCAATCACGAGGTATCATGTCTCACATACAAACACATACATCAATCACGAGGTATCATGTCTAACATACAAACACATATAGCAATCACGAGGTACCGTGTCTAACATACAAACACATACATCAATCACGAGGTACCATGTCTAACATACAGACACATACATCAATCACGAGGTATCATGTCTAACATACAAACACATACAGCAATCACGAGGTATCATGTCTAACATACAAACACATATAGCAATCACGAGGTATCATGTCTAACATACAAACACATATAGCAATCACGAGGTACCGTGTCTAACATACAAACACATACATCAATCACGAGGTACCATGTCGAACATACAGACACATACATCAATCACGAGGTATCATGTCTAACATACAAACACATACAGCAATCACGAGGTACCATGTCTAACATACAAACACATATAGCAATCACGGGGTACCATGTCTAACATACAAACACATACATCAATCACGAGGTACCATGTCTAACATACAGACACATACATCAATCACGAGGTATCATGTCTAACATACACACACATATAGCAATCACGAGGTATCATGTCTAACATACAAACACATACAGCAATCACGAGGTATCATGTCTAACATACAAACACATACATCAATCACGAGGTATCATGTCTAACATACAAACACATACATCAATCACGAGGTACCATGTCTAACATACAAACACATACATCAATCACGAGGTACCATGTCTAACATACAAGCACATACATCAATCATGAGGTACCATGTCTAACATACAAACACATACATCAATCACGAGGTATCATGTCTAACATACAAACACATACATCAATCACGAGGTACCGTGTCTAACATACAAACACATATAGCAATCACGAGGTATCATGTCTACCATACAAACACATACATCAATCACGAGGTACCATGTCTAACATACAAACACATACATCAATCACGAGGTATCATGTCTAACATACAGACACATACATCAATCACGAGGTATGATGTCTAACATACAAACACATACATCAATCACGAGGTATCATGTCTAACCTACAAACACATACATCAATCACGAGGTATCATGTCTAACATACAGACACATACAGCAATCACGAGGTATCATTTCTAACATACAAACACATACAGCAATCACGAGGTACCATATCTAACATACAAACACATACATCAATCACGAGGTATCATGTCTAACATACAAACACATACAGCAATCACGAGGTACCATGTCTAACATACAAACACATACAGCAATCACGAGGTATCATGTCTAACATACAAACACATACATCAATCACGAGGTATCATGTCTAACATACAAACACATAAAGCAATCACGAGGTATCATGTCTAACATACAAACACATATAGCAATCACGAGGTACCATGTCTAACATACAAACACATACAGCAATCACGAGGTACCATGTCTAACATACAAACACATATAGCAATCACGAGGTACCATGTCTAACATACACACACACATATACAGCAATCACGAGGTATCATGTCTAACATACAGACACATACATCAATCACGAGGTACCATGTCTAACATACAAACACATACAGCAACCACGAGGTACCATGTCTAACATACACACACATACAGCAATCACGAGGTATCATGTCTAACATACACACACATATAGCAATCACGAGGTACCATGTCTAACATACAAACACATACATCAATCACGAGGTACCATGTCTAACGTACAAACACATATAGCAATCACGAGGTACCATGTCTAACATACACACACATATAGCAATCACGAGGTATCATGTCTAACATACAAACACATATAGCAATCACGAGTTATCATGTCTAACATGCACACACATACATCAATCACGAGGTACCGTGTCTAACATACAAACACATACATCAATCACGAGGTACCATGTCTAACATACAAACACATACATCAATCACGAGGTATCATGTCTAACATACAAACACATATAGTAATCACGAGGCACCATGTCTAACATACAGACACATACATCAATCACGAGGTATCATGTCTAACATACAAACACATATAGCAATCACGAGGTACCATGTCTAACATACAAACACATACATTAATCACGAGGCACTTTGTCTTACATACAAACACAAACAGCAATCACGAGGAACCGTGTCTAACATACAAACATATACAGCAATCACGAGGTACCGTGTCTAACATACAAAAACATACATCAATCACGAGGTACCATGTCTTACATACAAACACATACAGCAATCACGAGGTACCGTGTCTAACATACAAACACATTCAGCAATTACGAGGTACCATGTCTAACATACAAACACATATAGCAATCACGAGGTACCAAGTCTAACATACAAACACATATAGCAATCACGAGGTACCATGTCTATCATACAAACACATTCAGGGTGTTTCATCGTTTTCTTATTTTGAATCACAATTTTACTGAAATATGCATTTATTTTAGATCTAAGTTCAAAAATATTTAATATAGACTTTCTTACATCTCTTTTCATTATTATATCTCTTGGATCGACATTTATTTGTAATTATTACCCCTCACTTTTTTCGTAGTGTGAATTTTCCATATACAATCAGGTAGTATTCTTCCTATTACGACAAAGCGGATCAATACACCACGTGATTTGAACATTTATTTACTATCAGCAGGCTGATAGTACTTTTTGGACAGTACTTTTCATGTCACGTGGACTATTTATGCAAAAACAAACATGGCGGCGTATTCCACCCGCATAACCATGTTTTTAATTCGAATCTAACACATTGATACTTTTCGTTACAAATTTTCCTTTGGGTAGATTGGAGTTGTTTATTTTCCGGTCATCGGGCGAATATGTTTAATCTGTTACATGATAAGTAATTTACTAATTACACAAGATTTGAGTACTTGGAATAAAGGAACATAGTCTTTAACTTCAAATTGAAAGTAAGCTCATTCGTACCCGTAACGATTCGTACGTACCCTGTAAATATATAAACCAAAATAGTTCGAAAAAAGGTTCGGGATAATAAAATAAATAACACATCGCTTTCCGTTTGACAGTAAAAATGTCAGCCCTCGGAAAGAACTATTACCCGCGGGCTTCGCACTTGGGTTATAGGCTGATATTTTTACTGTCACCCTCAAAGCTGTTTGTTTTTTATCTACTGTTACGTGTTGTATATTTGTAGTGTGTTTGAGTATTGCTCAATGCAGCGGTAAGACGTTCGTGATTGGTGGTCAGAAGACCCCGGATATAGCTGCCATGACGACGGCATTAGAAGCTGACGGCGAGTATCGTTACCCATGCTATGTCAGTGTGGTAACGTACCAGACACCGGATGTTGATAAAGTATTAAAAGGGGCAACTGTTTATGTTCTGACGCGTTCAAGGACCGATAGTTCCAAGTATTATGGATATTCTAGCTCAACAACAAATGAATATGGACAAGCATGTGTTCTAACGCTTTGCAGAAAGGAGGCATTGATCTATGTAGAAGCGGGAAGCAACAATGAGCGTATGTACGCTGTCAGGCAAGATAAACAAGCGTTACCAGCTGGATATACGTATACCACCGAACAAAGTGAACAATTCGTGAAGTTTAATGTTAGAAACTGGGGAGTAGTGTTTGGAAAGTCTGGTCCGGTCTATAACTTGGATGAAAAGACAACATGCGAGAATGCACAAGCCGGAAATAATCACTTCCGGTTCTCATTTATATCCATAAGAGAAGAACTGATTGGCGCAAACACAAAGGATAGCTTTAAAGAAATGTCCTGGTACTACTCTATTCCACTCAGCGACACCTTCCAAGTTTGTTTCATGAAGGTCAAAGTGTTGGTAAGTCATTTAAAGGTTGATAATTTTATTTTTATTATTTTTTTCGGCTAGATAAAAAGGTTGATAAAAATGTCCACTTTATACATTGTATTAAATAGAATCTGGAAATATATTTATACTCACCGAACTTTAATCCGAAGCATGGTAAGGTCATTTGTGCTAAAGGTTACTAAGTAATTGATATTGAAAATACTATGTGTCTGCTACCTGGAATCAGGCATTGAATCGGTTTAGCTTCAATTTCTTGTTCAGGTTTGGGTCGTCTTTGTGACAGTTACGCTTGTTGTATTTTTGTTTAATGCTTTCCCTGTCAGATTTTTCAATATCCGTTCATGATATACAAGCAACGAATTATACACCAATTACCAGGGCAATTAAACGTGAAACCAAATAAAACGACAAACAGCTTATACAGATATTTATCAAACATAATGTAATATAACTAGTTTACATCACAATTTATTTCATTTCAGACGCCTTTGTATCAAGCTAAGGTTACTCTGGAAAGTTTGGAAGCGTCGACAGAAAGGTTGTATGGAACGTACACGTCCGGACCTAAAGCCTCACCAAGTGCGACAGATACTGTAAACAAGGCAGCATGCATGGAGTTCCGATGTGCGACCAGAGATAATACATTTGGTACAGAGATTGTTATGAACACAACAGTGATTGGTTGGGTGTCGGGATCGTCACTAGAGAACTGTCAAATCACGTGAGTATATTATTATACCATATTTATATAGCCATTTTCATGTAAATTACACTTTCAAAAGTATTTTACAATATGACATCACAATTTAGACATGAATGAAACAAGGACGCTTTCTTTTACTGTATATGCGACTTTTATACAATAAGAGAAAACAAACTTCAACATTTGCTTAAAGAAAATACGCATCAATTATTTTTGAAAAAGAAAATATCACTCAATAAACAGAAGCAAAAAAACTTTGAAATGTTTCTAAATAAATCGGGCGTTCAAAAAGTAAACGTACAATTTCAGTGTATGTTCATAGCTACAATATTTATTTTAGAGTTATCTCGTGTTTGTTACTTTTATTTTTAGTGTCTTCTTTTTAATATGTACGTTCTTTTATCACAGAGAAGACTTGCTCATATAGATAGATGCATGTTTTATGGTCTAGTTTTATCACATGGAAGACTTGCTCGTATAGATAGATGCATGTTTTATGGTCTAGTTTTATCACAGAGAAGACTTGCTCGTATAGATAGATGCATGTTTTCTGGTCTAGTTTTATCACAGAGTAGACTTGCTCATATAGATAGATGCATGTTTTATGGTCTAGTTTTATCACAGAGATGACTTGCTCATATAGATAGATGCATGTTTTATGGTCTAGTTTTATCACAGAGAAGACTTGCTCATATAGATAGATGCATGTTTTATGGTCTAGTTTTATCACAGAGAAGACTTGCTCATATAGATAGATGCATGTTTTATGGTCTAGTTTTATCACAGAGTAGACTTGCTCATATAGATAGATGCATGATTTATGGTCTAATTTTAAGATTATAACTCAGATAATGTTAGTCTTTAGATCAATTTTCTTAAATTACCTTTTTCAGTTCGTGATACCATTTGCTAAAAATATAACAACATTGTTTGTACTAATCGAAATTATTATTAACTTAGCAGTTGTACTGGGATGCCTTCGACCCAGGGACACCTACCGACGATGAGAATAAACTATATCATAAACAAAATATTTTGTTTTGTAATTCACGACGTTTCCATTATGTCTGTTTCACTTTTTGTTTCACTTTTTGATTCTTTTGATTAACTTTACGAATGTGTCTTAATTAATCGTTCTCAGATACATATTGATTTCCCTCACTTACATACGATTAAACTTGTCGGTTGATTAATGGCTTATAAGGACTCTACACTAACTAGGAATTCGGATAACACAGTAAATAGAACACCTTGGTCACTAATACTAGTATGTATTTAATTTTTAAAATAATATCCTTAAACCCGCTACGCTTAGCTAGGATCTGACGACGACCTATAGAACGTCACCTCCGGCAACCATTAGCCAACCGACGCCTTGCTTTCAGAATTCTAAAAGCGATTTGATTCTATGAAATTCTTAAACACGGCAGTTATCACGAACATGTACATCTTACACAGCGCCCATGTGAGTTATAATCAACAGTGCGTTTATATCAATTTATCTGATACTATAAATTCTAAAATGGCCGAATCAATCAGGGTTACTACAAAATGCAGACAAAAGTTGTGGACAAACGTTTTATTTGTAATTTACCTTTTGTGACCACGACCGAAGTACCAATGTAACGAGCTATATGATTGGCTGAATTATATAAATAGATATAAATTGAGATAGTGGAAATTCCGACTCCTGAAAATAGGGGTCTCCCTAATAATAGAATAAAATAATTGTCCTGAACAGACAATAACAGACAAGAGAGTTTTTTTGGTTAAAATAGAGAAAATTGAAGCATATTTAAACTACAACTACTTCAGTATATATACACTAGTAACTTATTAAAACAGTTTAAAAGCATCTGGCATGAAAAGTATGAAAATCTCATAGTCCGAGGTATTCCGAAATACATTTGTAACCGACAAGATATTTTACCCAGCGTAGTATAACAGACAAGGTTTATGAGCGATATTGAGTATGTCTGGTGATGTTTAGTATTAAAACATATACAATATTATGTTATAATGTTGAAATAATAACAAAATTCATCAATTATTTGAATGACATTTGATACAAATAATTGATGAATTTTGTTACCTCGGACCAAGAAATTTTCTTGTCGGTTCAGAAATTGGTCGATTTAAGTTACAATTTTCATACTAGACATTTTTAACTGTTATAATACGTTTATAATGCATATAGCGATGTAGTTATAGCCAAAATATGCTTCAAATTTCTCTATTTTAACCAAAAACCTCTCTTGTATGTTATTGTCTGTTCTGGACGGTTCTTGTCTGTTATTAGGGAGACCAGAAAATAGAAACTCGTATAGGTCGTCATCAAATCTTGTCGTAAGGTAGATCAAGTACTTTAGCCAGAGTGTTTGTTCGCATATGGTAAAGCTTGGCCAATTGGATACGATCCTGACCTTTTGATTAGCATAACAGTGGATTTCTTGTCTGTATTTATGACCTAGGTTGTATGTTTTCATATTCGGTGAGTATCACGAAGGCGCTCGAGATGTAATATAAACATAAATTTGAAATACCGATATTGCATGATTTGCTTGATAAATTCAAAGCACGAACATTGTAACATATCAGTAATATGTTCTTGCATAAAGGTCAGGTTCCTGTCAAGTTCGCCAAGCTATGTACATGTTAATATTATGTTAAAAAAATCGCGTATAATAGCTGACGTGCACAGGTGACTAACCCTGACTTCCGCATGTTTTTTTCCTAATTTCAGAGGTAATGCCAAGTTAGCCAGTGTCTCTACCAACCAAACCTACTTTAAAGCTACGATACGTGCCAATGACAACTACGGATTAAATTATGGTATCTATAAGAACCAGGACAAAGAAACTGCTAAATCTATGTGTTATACCGGAAGTGACCATCTGATTCCTGGATACACCATGAACCCAAATACAAACTACTTTATATCCTTTGACTGTACAAACAAGAAAATCCCCGTCGGTAAATAAAAAATTCTGATTATGTAATATGTTCGTTTTGTAAATTAATAAGTTAGTTTGTACATAACGTACAATTTCATTTAAATCAGACCTATATTAGCTGCACTACTTAACACTTATATAGAATCTGACCAAACACCATATGGGTCATGTCGATGTGAACTTTACATCATCCAATCAAATCGCTACTTTAACAACAGCGGAAAGGAATGGGTCAAAATGTCAGGATCTGTCTTAATGAGATTGTATAACGTATTTCTTCTTTGAGCCGCTTCTTTGAACTGGAAGTCGCATATGTTTTATTCATAGAGGATCTATCACGAGTTGTCAATTGATATAAATTTATATTAAACGAGTTTCGGAAATTATTTTAAGCAAGCCTCTGGCGAATCTCCAAACGAGTGATAGATTCTTTATATAATATGACACTAAAAACGCAAAATGCGCATTGATTTATTGGAAAAACACAATTCTTTATACTACACGTGGTACGTATAACATTATACGTACTGGCTATACTAACCTTGATACAAGGAAAGTCATGTGATATATACAATATACGTCCAGAAAGCCCGCAATTGTCTGATTTAACATTGAAATACATATCTACACTCATTGTAGGTCATAACTAACTCTTCCAACGACATTGACCTACTATCCGAATGCCTTTTCTGCACTTTTCATTTATAATGCTGACATATATTCTCTTCTCCGTCTAGTAATGTGCATACTGTAAAACACAGACAATTTACAGCTAGACAGACTATTTTCAAAATAATAAGTAGGGCACAAACCAAAGCCACACAGTTACGACGGCAGCGCCTAGCCACACACACAAGAGTCAGACATAGAACAAACCATCCACATCCCCAAAAATGAATGCTTCAAGCGAGCCTTATATGCTCACTTCGCAATGAATGACACACTGCGGACTTTGAATTTTGTCCATAATTAGCCATAAAGGGAGGTAATTATAAGCGATAACTACACTGAAGTGAAGTACGGGACGACGTTTTACAGCCGCCAGATAGCACTTAACGCCTGTTGTAGTGATAAGTAAATAAGCCGTGACAGCACTAAGACAACCAGACACGACACATAATGTACCATAAGTATCTACATACGCATCTAAGGATGAGTTTATACTCATTAATTTAACGTTCATTGTGAAACAAGATTAGTCAGCTTATATTAATCACTCTCGACAAACCATTCCTGATGTCATCCATCGCTACCAGAGGATGAGAGAAGAGAAGCCAGTTTTTCGAAATATGCTGAGCATCTAGCAAGGGGATGTCTTGTAGCATTGTTACATCGTCTTTGGAATGACGCGTCCTTGGATCGAACCCAGGACTTCTCGCACTCGATGTAAACGCATATAAGGATATGTCAAGCAAGCCTTTATACATACCCTAACCAATACAAACGCCTATGCCGGTCCCAAGCCCGGATGAAAAAGGAGGAGGGTTGTGCGTAGGGCCAGCACCCCCACCATGTAAAACAACCATACGCTACAGAAACCCAAACCACAGCAACACAAGAGGATTTACGGTATCGACCCGGGGGAGAGCGCATGAAACTGAGAAATCTGCGGACAAACCTACTCTCCTCCAAGAACGTCTCACGGATAGGATTTTGGAATGTGCGAACATTATATGAATCAGGAAGGGCAGCTCAATTGGCCAGGGAAATGGAGAAGTTCCGCCTAGACATCATGGGCCTGAGTGAAGTACGATGGACAACAGCTGGAAAAGTCACGCTAGCTACTGGCCACACCCTCCTGTTCTCTGGACCACAAAACGAAGATGACCATCACCACAATGGGGTCGGATTGCTTCTCACCAAAACTGCTCACAAGAGTCTTCTTGAATGGGAACCAATAAATGACCGGATCATGAGAGCCAGGTTCAACTCAAAGTTCCAGGAAGTCACTATCCTCCAGTGCTACGCCCCAACAAACCAGGCAGATGACAACACCAAGGAAGAGTTCTATGCCCAGCTCCAGAGTATCCTAGACAAGGTCCCAAAGCGTGACATCACTTTAGTGATGGGAGACATGAACGCCAAGGTCGGATGCAACAACACTGGAAAGGAGCTCATCATGGGGAAGGAAGGAGTTGGAGACATCAACGAGAATGGAGAGTTATTCACTGACTTTTGTGGACTGAACGACTTTGTCATAGGAGGCACCATTTTTGCTCACAAAGACATTCACAAAGTCACATGGACATCACCAGACAAGTCAGTGAAAAACCAGATTGACCATCTGGCGATCTCACGAAGATGGAGGAGAACCCTCAGCGACATCAGAGCTTACCGATGAGCAGAGATTGGATCAGACCATGAACTGATCATCGCAAGTCTTCAGGTCAGAATAGCAAGGGTCAGAAAGCAAGGAAACACCAAGAGTCCTCGCTTTGACATCACCAAACTGAAGACTCCCGAAGACAAGCAAGAGTTCTCCATCAGTTTAAGAAACAAATTCGAAGCCCTGACGGACGCAGATGATGACTCCCTGGAGATAAAATGGGACCAAGTAAAGAACACCTTCACATCTGTCTGCGAAGAAAGGCTTGGCTTCCGGGCTCGAACCTACAAGACCTGGATCTCTGATAGTACCATCAACAAGATCGAGACCAAAAGAGCAATTCGCCAAAGGCTTCTTCAAGCAAAAACCAGAGAACAGACACAGAGAGTCCAGAGGGAGTACAGAACACTACAAAAGGAGGTTAAGAAGAGCTGTAGACAAGACAAACGGAACATGATTGACCACCAGGCAGCAAAAGCAGAAATAGCTGCACAACAGAATGACATGGCTACCCTATACCAGATAACTCGCCAACTAGCAGGACGGCAAAGCAACTCAAACATGCCAGTGAAAGACCAAAACGGATCTATCCTGTCCAAGCCAGAAGACCAGCTGAAAAGGTGGAAGGAGCACTTCGATGAACTCCTGAACGGGGCACCAGTCACGCACCCCCCTACCATAGAAGAGGGCCTTAACCTGGCAATCAATACAGGACCAATTACCAAACAGGAAATCAGACAAGCTATCAACAAGATAAAGAACAGGAAAGCTCCAGGGCCTGACAAGATCCCACCAGAAGCGATGAAGGCTTCAACAGACGTCACTGCCGACATCATGTTTGACCTCATCCAACAGATCTGGGACACAGAACAAGTCCCTGTGGAGTGGCAGACAGGGTATCTTGTGAAGCTTCCAAAGAAAGGCAACCTGAGCGACTGCAACAATTGGCGCGGTATACAGCTGCTATCCATGCCCAGCAAAGTACTAGCAAGAATCATTTTAGAGAGGATGAAAACCGAAGTCAACAAACTCCTCAGAGAAGAACAAGCAGGCTCCAGAGCAGGAAGATCATGTGCAGACCAGATTGCAACGCTCCGCATCATCATCGAGCAATCCATTGAATGGAACTGTCCGCTGTATGTCAACTTCATTGACTTCAAGAAGGCGTTCGACACAGTGGACAGAGACACTATCTGGAAAATACTGATGCACTACGGCATCCCAAGCAAGATGATCAACATCATTCGGAGCCTGTATGACAACAACCTCTGCCAAGTCATCCACGACATGAACCTCTCTGAACCTTTCAGAGTATGCACCGGGGTCAGACAAGGTTGCCTACTCTCTCCTATGATTTTCTCGATAGTTATCGACTGGGTGATGAAAACAACACTGGATACACCAAGAGGGATACAATGGACCCTTCAGAACAAGCTGGAAGACCTTGATTACGCTGATGACATTGGTCTCCTGTCCCATACTTATGCCCACATGCAACAGAAAACAGAGAAACTGCAGGAAGTAGCCAGAACAACAGGGCTAGAGGTCAACATCAACAAAACAAAATGTCTCAGGATCAATCCAGGCAGCAGACAAGGCATCCACATAGAAGGCCAAGCCATTGAAGATGTTGACCACTTCACATACCTGGGCAGTATTGTCAGTAAGACAGGAGGTACAGAAGAGGACATCAAGGCCAGGATAGGGAAAGCCCGCCACGCATTCGCTACAATGAGACCAGTGTGGAACAACCGCAACATCCACTGGAAAACGAAGATCAGACTCTTTAACTCCAACGTGAAAACAGTCCTCCTTTATGGCGCTGAAACTTGGAGAAGAACCAAACGCCTGGACCAAAGTCTGCAAGTGTTCATCAACAAATGCCTCAGACAGATCTTAAGGATAAGGTGGCCAGAGAAGATCTCAAACCAGGACTTATGGGCAAGAACTGGGCAGCAACCGGTTACAGACTCCATACTACAGAAGAAGTGGAGATGGATCGGACACTCTCTGCGAAGAGCCCAGCCCAACATAGCAAGACAAGCCCTGGATTGGAATCCTCAAGGACAAAGAAGAAGAGGGAGGCCTACAAATTCCTGGCGCAGAACACTGGACATTGAGCTTCGAAAGACAAGGATGTCATGGGGAGAAGCAAAAGCCCGGGCTATGGACCGAACAAGATGGAGAGCTGTGGTAAAGGCCCTATGCTCCGACCGGAGCGAAGAGGAATAAGTATAAGTAACCAATACAAAAAACACACGGCATGTCCTTGAATTTAGCATTTTATCATAAATGGAGGCAATTGCAAAAATACCCACATAAAAAGGGACAGGGAAAACACGCTATTACTGACACAGCAGAACACAAGGACAGAAAAGCACATAGCACAATCTTACGGCACAATGCCTACCACACAACTGAAGGAGGAAATTACCAGAACAGAACATAACTTTTATTTTCAGAACAGATTACATAGTTATAGAAATGCATTGAATATATACAGAAAAAATCTACATGGGTAATAGCGGCATGACATGTGATAAGGATTTTCAACAGGAGAGATAATATTTTAAGAAAACAACAACACTAACATGATCAAAAGCAATGATTCAGCCGTGGTAAAACGTTCTAAAATTCAAATGGTAAAACTCATCAGTCACAAAAATGATCTTAATAATTTCAAATACATAATATGGTTTATATCGGTATCATTGAATACAAGGCCCGGTGATTATAAACATTGGAGTACGTACTCCATGCTCCAACTCATACTCCGTACTCAAATTGGAGTATTTCTTAGTAACAAAAGCTGCTGTAACTTCTTTATTACTGAATGGAAACATATAAAATGGGGGTTCATTTTCTTAATTAGATCATTTGCTACAAGTTGGTGTTGGTTTTGATGCAACATTCTAAAAAGAATCTGTTTTTCAAGTTTGAGCATGGAGTATTGAGTTTGAGTATGAAAATGAGAAATGTTCATAATCTGTGGACCTGATCGCATTGTAACTTATCAGTATGTTTAACTCGATGTTGCTGAATCTGTCTTCCAGTTTAATTACCAAAGGGCTGACATCATAAGTTATTTAAAAACGATCATCTGACCAGCGGGGGGCAGGTACATGTGATCAACTTCTAAATGCAGGAAATAAACCATCTGGTATCCGTCGGTAGTGAAACAGAACCCATAATTTATATTTTATACGAACCTGTTATCACGAAACAATGCCGTTAGCGAGTTTACACTGTCGTAAGCGGTTTTTACACTGACGTAAGCGGTTTTTACACTGACGTCAGCGGTTTTTACACTGTCGTAAGCGGTTTCAACACCGTTGTAAGCGGTTTTTACATTGTCGTAAGCGGTTTCAACACCGTTGTAAGCGGTTTTAACATTGTCGTAAGCGGTTTTTACACTGTCGTTAGCGGTTTTTACACTGTCGTATGCGCTATTTACACTGACGTTAGCGGTTTCAACACCGTCATAAGCGGTTTTTACACTGTCGTAAGAGGTTTCAACACCGTCGTGAGCGGTTTTTACACTGTCGTAAGCGCTTTTTACACTGTCGTTAGCGGATTTTTACATTATCGTAAGAACTTTTTACACAGACGTAAGCGGTTTCAACATCGTCATAAGTGGTTTTTACACTGTCGTAAGCGGTTTTTACACTGTCGTTAGCGATTTTTACACAGTCGTAGGCGCTTTTTACACTGACGTAAGCGCTTTTTACACTGACGTAAGCGCTTTTTACACTGTCGTTAGCGGTTTTTACACTGACGTAAGCGCTTTTTACACTGTCGTAAGCGCTTTTTACACTGACGTAAATGGTTTTTAAACTGACGTAAGCGCTTTTTACACTCACGTAAGCAGTTTTTACACTGTCGTAAGCGCTTTTTACACTGACGTAAGCGCTTTTTACACTGACGTAAGCGCTTTTTGCACTGATGTAAGTGGTTTTTACACTGTCGTAAGCGCTTTTTACACTGACGTAAGCGCTTTTTACACTGTCGTTAGCGGTTTTTACACTGTCGCAAGCGCTATTTACACTGACGTAAGCGGTTTCAACACCGTCTTAAGCGGTTTTTACACTGTCGTAAGCGGTTTCAACACCGTTGTAAGCGGTTTTTACACTGTCGTAAGTGATTTTTACACTGGCGTGAGCGGGTTTTACACTGTCGTAAACGCGGTTTTTACACTGACGTAAGCGCTTTTTACACTGACGTAAGCGCTTTTTACACTGACGTAAGCGCTTTTTACACTGACGTAAGCGCTATTTACACTGACGTAAGCGGTTTCAACACCGTCGTAAGCGGTTTCAACACCGTTGTAAGCGGTTTTTACACTGTCGTAAGCGCTTTTTACACTGTCGTTAGCGGATTTTACATTATCGTAAGCACTTTTTACACAGACGTAAGCGGTTTCAACATCGTCATAAGTGGTTTTTACACTGTCGTAAGCGGTTTTTACACTGTCGTTAGCGATTTTTACACAGTCGTAAGCGCTTTTTACACTGACGTAAGCGCTTTTTACACTGACGTAAGCGCTTTTTACACTGTCGTTAGCGGTTTTTACACTGACGTAAGCGCTTTTTACACTGTCGTAAGCGCTTTTTACACTGACGTAAGCGCTTTTTACACTGACGTAAGCGCTATTTACACTGACGTAAGCGGTTTCAACACCGTCGTAAGCTGTTTTAACACTGTCGTAAGCGGTTTCAACACCGTTGTTAGCGGTTTTTACACTGTCGTAAGCGGTTTTTACACTGTCGTGAGCGGGTTTTACACTGTCGTAAGCGGGTTTTACACTGTCGTGAGCGGGTTTTACACTGTCGTAAGCGGTTTTTACACTGTCGTTAGCGGTTTTTACACAGTCGTGAGCGGGTTTTACACTGTCGTAAGCTGTTGTTTACACTACCATAAGCAGTTAAATCATCTAGCGTCATCAACACTGCCAACACATGAGTACGTTGTCCAAAGGCTCTGAAATATCTTTAAAAACACATAAAATCCCTGTTAATATAGATCTACACAGTCAGAAAGGAATTAATAGAACTGAGAACACAACCAACAAATATTTTCTTTCAATTAATTAACCGCAAATATATGCCACTATACAGCATTAACTTACCTGCCTGCCACAATGTGTAATAAATAGCTGTCACTAACTAGAACGCTTGACGCGTGGGTTTACCTTCACCGAGGTATCGAGTTAGTCCCAAATTTGTAGTCAAATGAAAAATGAGCAGACAAGGTAAATCGTGATTATAAATACATTACTCGCATCAAAATAGGTTAGGTGCAATACAAGATGAAATTTACCCCAAATTACACGAACAGAATGAGAATGTTTCTTTTTAATAAAGAAATTAAGTGCAATGGAGCGATAGAGACCGTTGCACTTAATTTGCTTATAATTCTAATATGTGATCTTTAACCGGCTTATTGTTTACTCGCCCACTTTGCGCGACCTTTCCAGTGATTTTATATGCTCAATAGCATGTCCATTAATGAATTAATGAGAGTGAATTAATACAAAATTGCTTGTATGAGGGTCGTTCAAAAATAATGTATTTGAGTCACAAATCAGAAAATAATTAAATTATGGAAATCCTTTGGCTATTCTGGATTCTTTAGTCAGTTTATCTTTTCATCAAAATTTCCATAAAATTTAATAAAGTTAAAAGTTAAGTTACGCATTTTCTAGGACTCTTTTCAGCCGTTAGGCCGCTCAAGCACCCTTTGACATTTCAACTTTCTGGTCATAGGGCTACATATAGAAACCTACACTCGTGTCTCCCTGGGGAGACTATTTCTCTCCTGTGGTGTGGCAGCCAACATCGATCCACGGCGCCCAGGAATAGACACTGTCCTCACAGGTACCATTTTACACCATGATGAAGTGGAGCTGTGGGTCTTGCTCAGAGAAATTAACCAGTGGTCCAGAGGGTGATCGAACCTGGGACCTCTCGATCCCGAAGCGCGCACCCTACCTCTAGGCCACCGCTCCCCAATCACTTGATTGGTGTTTTTGTTGGGTTTAACATGGTTAAATAATAGACACTGTGACTTTTTATAAAATAACTGTCCACTAAATTTTCATTTGTGAGCTGTCAATTATGCGAATGCCCTCCATAAAAAGTAATTTGCTGTATATGATTGCTATTTGGTACTTATAATTAGCGTTTGCCTTTTGGGCTTGATTTGACATGTATTAAAGTCGTGAAAATCGATGTCAAATGAAGCCCAAAAAGCATATAATGTTTTTCAAAGACTAGGTTTTAGTAGTTTTATTGGTTGGAATTAGACATGTATTATACGTGCAAGTATTCCGTGAACCATCAATATTAAATTGGTTTCAACAATATTTATTACATAACATAATATACATACATTTGTTTATACAAATCAAGGATTGAGTAGAAAGCTAAGCTTATTTAGAAACTCGTTCCTTATGGGTAGCAGTAATTGTTAGTCACTGTAGGAAATTGTAAACATAATGTTACATATAGTCATACAAATATTAAATTGTGGTAAGAGTTTGTGGACTTATTACACGGAGAATAGATACGAAGTATACGAGCATCATTAGGTATGAACAAGAATTGTCTCCCTTGTTTGGTTTGTCTTATTCGTTAACAACACATACTTTCAGATTCATGTAAAGTTCTGGTGGTTTAAGTTAACATATCGCATGTTGCAATTTAATGAATACTTGCAATTACTTGTCTTAAGCAATACAATGAAAGTATTTTAGGTTTGTATTCTGGACTATACCCTTTCTTCAAAGTTTAAAACATTACTAAATGTTGACGCAATGCTTTGCATTTTTCCTGACATTTTAGCCCAAATTCGGACCATTCTCCTTATTGTTGTCATAGAAAAAGACAATGTACATGGATCTTATATATTGAACGACCCTCGCGTATTAATTATATAAGCAATAAGCAGATTATCAATTGATGAAAGAATAACGAAAGCGTTATGCTGGTTGGCGGTCTAGTTCTCCATATTTGGAAATAGCCAAGTTGTCCTAATAAACAAATTTACTGCGTAAATAGTCATTTTGTCCATTGCAAAAATATATGAATAAGTGGTCCAAAAATGTGAAAATCCCTGGCCTTGGACAAAGAATTAGGGTAAATTATAAACCTTGAAATACTCTGCGATGTCACGTTAGATGAAAACGCGCTGTAAAAATTTATGCACGATCGGTCATGGACCCCCATTAAACTAATACCCAGACAGTAATTTATTTTTTAAATTAGCATTCATAAAAAGTTTGTTGTACAGGTGGGGACATTTACGTAACATGAATGTATAATGAATACCTGTGAATAAACATGATATGTTCTCTATACCACCACAGGCCTAAGAAATCATATCTCAAAATACAGTTTCATCCATTCACTATATAAAACTGACAGTTATATCACAAAATTAATGTACAGTATTGACTTCCCCAAAATTTCACCCATTTACTATGAAAGACAGTTACGAAACGACCCTTGCATGACCCTACGTGAAACCATCATTAAACGCATCATGGGAAAAGGAATGATCGGGACCAATTCTGTCTATATACACAGGAAAAACTTCGTTTCTAACATTGTCAAACGTTGGCCAGACGTACCTGTGGGGAAAGTCAAACTGTATGTTGTGATATAAGTTCGTAGGTCTGGGTAAGTACAAATATAAAAAAATACTGCGTTTCAACTAAACAAGCACGTGATTCTCGTACGATTCGTAATATGAGCTCATCCAAGATTTTATAACGTATAGCTACATCATCCGACACTGACATCACTAATGTATGAAAGTTAGACGAATTGTGTTAATTGACAACAGGCACAGCCGTAAATATTATATTTCAATGCGTTTTTTTCTACAAAAAAAGAAGTCCTGTTTAATTTAGTTCGCTCAAATTCAATGAACACCGATGGTTTCCCGGAACTCGGGTAGAAAACAGCCCATTTGCTGAAATAAATTGTTTATTTCATAAAATGTCTATAACTTATCCCGTAGGCTCACGCATCTTTTATATATTTTGACGACGTAGTATATTCGAAGCGGAGCTAATAGAACACTCGTCGTGGGTTTTGTCAAAGTTAAGTTGAATGGCTGCACTGAACAGGTCAAATACCATGATACAATCGACCAATGAGAACGCTGCATTTGTTTACTTGCACACAAAATGCTACGGCCGGTAGTTGAACACAGGGCACACAGAACGTTTCTAATCCGCGCTATTGCGATGTTAATGCAACCGTAATACTGTATAGCTTGGCCAATTTGACACGAGCCTGACCTATTGATTAGCCTAATTAAACAGTCGATATATTGTCTACGTTTACAACACCGATTGCATGTTTTCATAATCGGGGAGTATCACGAAGACGCTCGAAATGTAATACAAACACAAATTTCAAAAACCGATATTGCATGATTTGCTTGCGGAAATTGATATATTCAAAGCAAGGAACTTTAAGTCTATTCTTTCATAAAGGTCGAAATAGCCAAGCTATACGAATTTTTACTTCCACATGAATGTACTTTCTTAACATGGTGGTTGAACATGAACATAATGCCATCCATCGAAAAATCTTAAATCCTCGATATACATAGAGGATCTATCACGAGTTGTCAATTGATAAAAATTTATATTAAAGAAGTTTTGGACATTTTATTAGGCGAGCCTCTGGCGAGCTTAATAATATTTCCTGAACGAGTTTAATATAAATATATCAATTGACAACGAGTGATAGATTCTGTTTATCATATGACACTAAAAACGCACAATACGCATTGATTTATTGGAACAACTCAATACCTTTTACTACAATTGGTACGTATAACTTTATACGTACTCGCTATACTAACCTGGATACAAGAAAAGTCTTGTGATAAAAATGTAAGTTTGTTATCAAAATCCACGATACAACCATCAGTCAAATATAAAGTGCTTTACAATGCGAATAAACTGTAATATGATAGGATTTGGGTGACACAAATTACAAACTGTACCATTCACCTGGAGGCACCTACATCCAGTACAGTAATTTGTAGTTTCATAACTATAATTTGATATAATTTGGATTACACAATAACATTACTGCACTTTATTACACTGAAACGCTTTAAAAACGCACCACTATCGAAAATAATTAAATTTTGTCAAAATTCATTTTTGCTAATAGTAATCGTTTCCAGGGTTTGTTCAGTTCATAACATTGACCTTATCACAGAAAACGATTTTTTTTAAATCAGGATTCCCCAATCAAAGAACTCTTTTGTATTTTGCATGTTTCGCACGTGCAGCTCAATCGCGTCTACCAAACGGATCAATATTGACTTTAAATTGTACAACGATTGTTAACACATCGAAAAAAAAGAACAGAAAAATATTTTCTATTGGTATTTTTAAGCAGCGAATATTTCGAATATTTGCTTGGATGCTTTTGCCTTGCTTTCAATTGAACAGCGCGTCGGTGCCTTAGCATGGTGGTTGAGCTGCCACCACACAACGATTGTGGGCTAAGAACATTGATTCCTAGCAATTTGCAAAGCCAAAGACCGGTCTGGATGAAACCAGCGAAAAATATTAAGCCCGCGCTAGGATGCAACATGACACAGGCGGTCTCACTGTAATCGGCTCCTCACGGCTGCACACAGTATCAAAAGAATGCAGGATGCCAATAAACAGACAAAAGTACATTAATGCATTTTCATAATTATACCTTTCATAATTGTCAATAAAAAGCTAAATCAGTTTAGTACATAGTATGAACTACGGCAACGCCTATTTTGCGGATTTATTTTAATAATAAAGAATCAAATAACAATGTCATCCGCTAGGCTATCTCATACTCATAATCGACTGAACAGGCGCACGCTACGTTGTCCGCGTAAACATAACGTCATGTTGGATCCGATATGACGTCACGTTGGAGGTATAAAGACTTTACGTTGCACATAGGTACAGCATCATTGGCGACGCTACATAATCGGCATACGGTCAAGCTACAATATTTTTTCCAACATACTAACCGTTAAGCAAGTGATGACACAAGAAGACTTACGTTTGGTAAACTAATGTAGTTGTCGTACGTGTTCTGGTTTTAAGCACGTCTAGACTACACCGATACGACGACAACTGTTAGTCGCCATGATTAATTCTACGACAACTGTTAGTCGACATGATTAATTCTACGACAGCTGTTAGTGGCCATGATTGATTCTGTTCCACACACAAACAACGATACGACGACATCTGTTAGTCGCCATGATTGATTCTACGACAACTGTTAGTCGCCATGATTGATTCTACGACAACTGTTAGTGGCCATGATTGATTCTGTTCCACACACAAACAACGATACGACGACATCTGTTAGTCGCCATGATTGATTCTACGACAACTGTTAGTCGCCATGATTGATTCCACGACAACTGTTAGTCGCCATGATTGATTCTGTTCCACACACAAACAACGATACGACGACAACTGTTAGTCACTCTGTTATCTATATCATAACGTATGTCAAACTCGTAATAATGGCATGAAAATCACACAAGTTGTTGTGTGTATAGACTGAAGATTATTAATTAGAAATCAAATAACCATACATTGACGTTTTCATCACAAAAAAAACGATATTTCATGAGTGGTGCATTTTTAAAGCGTTTGAGTGTAGAAATCGTATATTTTACATGGCCTGTGCTTTTAAAGTCGTTCTTTAAGAAATGCTTAGGTTTGTATTTAGTTGCTGGTCGCTATATTTTGAACTGCAGCAGTAAATAGTGTTACACAGTGTAACATAGTAAGGTCATCATGGCGCTTCTAATTTCAAAAGTTTCTTTTCATTATTGTATTCAGCAGACAGGGTAGATTATGTTGAAAAATCGCTTTTGGAAATCTTAAACTTAAGCTTAAACTATTCAGGCATTTTTAATTTTGTACTTAAACGGCAACTATGGCATTCATTCGAGGGGGTATCAAAAAGTTCGTGCACTTGCCCGTTTTACAATGCATAATGTGATTAATTAATTTGTTTCTCTCTTATGGTTGTTCTAACAAATTGAGTATCGGGTAAACCAATAAAATAATTGTTTACGATTTTTAAGAGAATTGCGAACCGCGCGATGCACTTTTTGAGTGTCATGACGTCATTTGAAACGTCAATTCACCAAATACATTTCGTTTTCGAAGTGAGGTCCTGCATGTTCGACACACTTTTAATGTCAACATCCAATGATGGTTTCAAAATATTCTTAGAAAAGTTTTACAATACATTTTGTTGTATTTGACAAGTCATTACAGAGGCAATTACATTTCGTAAATTCGTTACGAAAAAGAAAGTTATTAAGCTCGCCAGAGGCTTGCTTAACAACTGTTTTTCTTGTCTCATTTAATAAATGTTTATCTCAAAAGAAAACTCGCGGTAGATCACATGACTTTCCTTTTATTCGGGTTAGTACAGCGAGTACGTATAATCTTATACGTAACATATGTAGTATAAGGTTATACTACATGTGTGTGTTTTCCCAATAAAACAATTCGTATTTTGCGTGTCATATAATATACATAAGCTATCAGTCGTTGTCAATAGGTTTATAGAGGATTTATCACGAGTTGTCAGTTGATATAAATTTATATTAAACGAGTTTTGGAAATTTTATTAAGCGAGCCTCTGGCGAGCTTATTAATATTTCCTGAACGAGTTTAATATAAATTTTTCAATTGACAACGAGTGATAGATTCTTTTCATCATATGACACTAAAACCGCAAAATACGCATTGATTTATTGGGAAAATAGGTTATACTAGACGTGGTACGTATAACTTTATACGTACTGGCTATACTAACCTAGATACAAGGAAAGTCATGTGATAAATTTATATATTAAACCAGTTCCCTTCATGAAATATTATTAAGCTCACAAGAGGCTCGCTTAATACAATTTCCAAAACTCGTTTAATATAAACTCGTGATAGATCCTCTATGACTCTAAATTCCTGAAGTAGCAGTTAGTAACGCATATATGTAAACATATGTTCTTATTCCTTTCATAGTAATTATCTTATAACTTTTTGGACACCCCATTTTCAATTACCTGTAAAAGACGATGTATTTACCTGCTACAAGCAGACATACACAGATCACTTGAAGAGTCAGTGGGGTATAGTTATTGTAAGTATTTCTTACGTATTAATAAAGTGAAAATCAACTGACTGAAATAAAGTTAATTCTATTCATTTAGTGATATAATTTCAAAATTAATTTTAGTTTAGAGAGATATATACCAGAACTTATAAGTTATATCTTTTCTATTTTTGATTTTAAAATGTTAGGAATTAATTTGAATCATGAAAAAAAAAATATTCAGCAAAATCTCCAACTTTTATCGAAGGGAAAATAATAAATAAATTCATAACGACAATATTTTAGGTTGTATTGGGTATGACCTAAACATGAAAAGTACATTTTCCTACGAAAAGGACTAAATCGATATAAAAATGTACGTTTTGAAATAATTATTTTTATGTAGAATTATTTACTAGATAATGTTGAAGTTGATGAAGAACAAAATTACCAGTTTAGTTAATTTGTTGAGATTACATACGTGTTAAACAGAAGAAGTTGACTGTATCTTATTTTTAATACAGTTGCTTCCTTTTCGTACGTTTCGTGTTTTACTCGTAGGCCTACTATTCCGCTACTTTAAGTGAGGTTGTTGTTGTTGTTGTTGAATAAAAGGCTGGCAGCGATTAATTATCATAATTCATAAACATCATGTGAATGCATAGTTTTGTCATCATACTTTCATTTAGTGTGGTAAAACAGGTATTTGTATTAGTTTATGATACGTGTCTCTTATAATTCTAGACAGAACGACCACATTAGTTGTTTTATATGATGTTGATTACATAATAAACAATTTATCTATACATTATATTTGGAACACGTTCTTTCTTCATAATTAAGCGATTCATTGTTCGCTACATACATTTATTTCATTCAATGCGTTAGTGGTTAATAGTATACTGGGTATATGGACTGCCTGTTTAACTTATATCATATAGCTAGTTTGCGATAGAAAAACCTACAAACATGAAAATTGGCACGAATAAATGAAATATACCTATCTAATACACACTCGAATTTCACACGTCGGAAATGAATTAAAAAAGTTTTGTTCATAATTCTAGGTAACATTTTTGTAGTTTTGTATGAAATATCAAGTTAGAAGACTTGATACTTGCAACAGCCAATGTTACCATCACGTGGTACGCCTAACGGTATATTTACGTATTTGCAACCCATTTAATATAACACACACGAGGCCCACCTGTTAAAGTGACGAAGTAGATGTTATTGTTTTGCATTGTTTACAAGCGACATACCTAAATAAACGGAATCATACGGGCCTCCTAAGTTTCGTCTTTATAACAGCAATGTTAATCCCGTCGATCACGGAGTGTAACGGTTAAATAATTGATAGTAAATCATCAATGGAATACCAGATTACCTCCCTGCGTTAAACTGTCAATGCGCATGTAATTTCAATATATAATAAGATTCTAACACGATTCGCGGATTAAGCCAATACACAAAGAACGAACCGAACCATGTTTTATTGCCCCCATAAAACATACCTATCAAATTGGCTGTTTCTATTTACGCCCAGTATGGCGTGTAAAGTGTTGCAATATTGTATGTTTAAAAAATATGGTATATTTTATATATTCATTGTATACGGAACTTTTTTTTATATAACAAGAAATAATTGTTGTAAAAGGCAAAATATTTATTCAATGTGAAAAATATTTATTTGATAGTTTCAAAATTTTTATTCTATCCTTTAAAATATTTGTTCTATGTGATAAAAATATTTATTCTATACGTTTAATATTTTTGTGCAATCCTGCAAAATATTTGTTCCATGTTAAAAGTATTTATTCCATACTTTGAATTTTTTTTGTGCTATATTAAATATTTATTGGATGTTGTACAAAATATGTATTCGATAATTTAAATGCAGGGAAGGACGACCAATTGTAACGCGTCATCTGATTGGATCAATGCAATGTAATGATCCATCCGCAGGTTCACCTACGGATACCTTGTTACGACTTTTACGACCTCTACCCCGGTCAATTTGCGCATCTTCTCGGCCACCGACGGCCCGCCGCGAAGCGGGTCCACGGGTCCAATCCGAAGAGCTCATTAACTGGAGCGATCGGTAGTAGCGACGGGCGGTGTGTACAAAGGGCAGGGACGTTATCGACGCGAGCTGATGACTCGCGCCTACTGGGAATTCCTCGTTCATGGGGAACAATTGCAAGCCCCAATCCCTAGTACGAATGGGGTTCAACGGGATTCCCGATCCTTTCGGACCAGGCGAGACGCACGCTGATCCATTCAATGTAGCGCATGTGCGGCCCCGAACATCTAAGGGCATCACAGACCTGTTATTGCTCAATCTCGTGTGGCTAAACGCCACCTGTCCCTCTAAGAAGCTGACGGGGACTCGCGAAGGATCCCCGAGCTATTTAGCAGGCTAGAGTCTCGTTCGTTATCGGAATTAACCAGACAAATCGCTCCACCAACTAAGAACGGCCATGCACCACCACCCACCGAATCAAGAAAGAGCTCTCAATCTGTCAATCCTAACGGTGTCCGGGCCGGGTGAGGTTCCCCGTGTTGAGTCAAATTAAGCCACAGGCTCCACTCCTGGTGGTGCCCTTCCGTCAATTCCTTTAAGTTTCAGCTTTGCAACCATACTCCCCCCGGAACCCAAACACTTTGGTTTCCCGGAGTCTGCCCGCCGAGTCATTGAAGCAACCCCAGCGGATCGACAGTTGGCATCGTTTATGGTCATAACTACGACGGTATCTGATCGTCTTCGAACCTCTGACTTTCGTTCTTGATTAATGAAAGCATGCTTGGCAAATGCTATCGCTGTAGTTCGTCTTGCGACGGTCCAAGAATTGCACCTCTAGCGCCACAATACGAATGCCCCCGTCTGTCCCTATTAATCATTACCTCGAGCTCCGAAAACCAGCAAAATAGAACCGAGGTCCTATTCCATTATTCCATGCACCATTATTCAGGCGGTAGTAGCCTGCTTTGAGCACTCTAATTTCTTCAAAGTAAACGTTACGGCCGGCCGAGACACTCAATCAAGAGCACCAAGGCGCGGACAACCGGCGTGGAGGTCAGGACGAGCAGTGACCGCCGCGAGGCGATCCGCAAGCCTGCACCCGAGATCCAACTACGAGCTTTTTAACTGCAGCAACTTTAATATACGCTATTGGTCGCGACCAATGAAGTCCGTCGTAACAAAACAGCAAATTTCCCAGCATTCAAATTATTGAACAATTATTTGTAACCGATACAATAAAAAAATTCGATTTATCGAATAAATATATTTCACATTGCACAAAAATTTTAAAGTATTAAATAAAATATTCAAAGAATGAAATAAATAGTTTAGACATTGAACAAATATTTTACAGGATTGCACAAAAATATTTGACGTATTGAATAAATATTTTATCACATAGAACAAATATTTTATAGGATAGAATAAAAATTTTGAAACTATCAAATAAATATTTTTCACATTGAATAAATATTTTACTTTTTTTGTCTTTAACGTTTTTATTTCCATAAGACATATACATAGTAATACATATATACATACAATATTACATTCACATACAACTATATAGATTGGTTACGTAGTATAACGTAATATTCTGTGTATGTCGTTATGATTTTTTGAGAATTTATAGTGTATAAAGAGTAAGAAAGAGAGCAGGATAGTGATGAAGAGAGAAGGAAAGAAATTATAGGTGGGGCAATAGCAACATATTTGAAATATATAATTAAGTTATCTTTTGCCATTTTCTATGACAGACTTCTACTTTATCTTTGAAGATAGCTATAGTGTGTTCAAGCTTCTTCCTATAGTTAATATATTCTTTAAATTGCCGGATTAGCGGAACACTTTTATTGCATTTGTTTTTAAATATAAAATATTTGGAAAGTAGAACAATGTAGTTAGCAATAGGTCCATCTTCATCTTTAATGTTGATAATGTTGCAAAATGAGATATTTTGAAATGTACGATTTATAATTTTTGAAAATTTGTCTTCTAAAAATAACTTTACTTCCGACCAAAAACTTTGTACAATATGACATTCCCAGAACATGTGATATATTGAATCTGGACGCATGGTGCAAAAATCACAAAGACTTGACTGGACAAGATGACATTTATGTAGGAATGAGTTGTCTGGTATTATGTTCATGAGATATTTGTACTGGAATTCTCTTAGTTTCGTGTCTATTGTAATGTTATAGGATTGTGTGAGAATTATTTCCCATTCTATATCTTCAATTGGGTGATTAGTACTCCATTTTATTTTGTATTTTGGTTTAGTTGGTATTTTTTGTCTGATTAATGTTTTATATGATAATCTATTCATTTTTGTTTTCCCATTTACTTTATCAATCAAGTTGTTAGGTGCATCGTATGACATATTACAATTATCCAATTGTGTTTTCCATTCCTTTGGTACATTTTTAATGAGAGTGTAGTATTTCAAATAAACGCCATTTGGAATCTCATATAAAAATTTCATTTGCTCGAAGCTATAGTTTTATATTTTACTTTTTACAACAATTACTTTTTGTTAAATTAAAATTTTTAAAATTTTACCGTATACAATAAATATATAAAAATAGACCATATTTTTTAAGCATACAATAATGCAACACTTTACACGCCATAGCCCAGTATCACTAGACATATTTATGAATGAATAAACATAAACTGTATAGTAAAATTTACTACGAGTCACGATGGCAATGCGAGTTGCACGAGAATCCAGTGTTACATCTATGACGCATCTATTTTTAGAAACTCCAATATACTCTAGAAACCAAGTTTTATTAAAGCTTCTGATAATCAATCCATTTATATTTTTCATTTTATGAAATAGATACCATATACTCGTGTTATTAAAATTGTTTCAATGTTTAAATTGTGATATTTCCTTCAGAAAATTACGAAGGTCGTTTTCATTAACGAGGGGGGTAATTGTACCAGCTAATAAGCCACTCAATTTCATCGTGGAATTATGTTCAATGTCAAATGGGTGAAAATGGAATGCGCGCAGTTAAATAGTGCGGGATAATATCGTATTCAGAATCGAAATAAAAACTCTGTTCTTGTATATTGTCGGTGAATAAAACACGGGCACTCGTTCGGATGCGGAAAATTAAATCACTCGTGCTACGCACTCGTGATTTAATTTTTCCGTTGTTTCCTTATTGTAATTGACTGACAGTCTTTCTATCATATTTGTTGAATATTCCTCGTCCATTAACTAGCAGTTGTTTAGTTTGAAATAACTGGGACCTCTTTTTTGGGTGGTGAAATAAAAGCCCCTTGTAATTAAGCTACCAACCCTAAACAAAACAATATTTATAAATGATAGTGCGGGTTACCAAGTCCGCTTTTAGTCCAGATTTTAATGTTTTTTACCCGAAAATATCGGATTTACAAAGCTTGTATGAATAAGGATTTTTAGTGTGTTACAAGATACCCGTAAGTTAATATAAAGCAACATTATTTATGTATTTACATTGTTTTTCTTATACTATATGGTATCTAATACGTATTATACGTTTATATTTTTAAAAAAAAATGACAAAATTTCAAAATGTCGTAAATATTTTCCCCTTGAAATTGTTTGGAACTTTTTTTTCTGTGGCACTTGATGAGTAGAAATCCGAGGAGTTTGATAACATCAGAATTTTCCCACGATTTCGACGCTTATTTAGTAACGGAATCTGAAAAGCAAACAGGACTTTGATGAAAAGCCTTGTGTTATATTATTATTTCCACTCGTTTAATAAAACTCGTATGTAATGAGCACTTATGCAAGATCCTCTACTTAAAGTCAAATTAAGCCTTAAACTGCTATTTTAATCAGCTACAGCTTGGCAACTTCTTTGAAGAGTGATGCAATATGAGCAATTTAGTAGATTACCAAATGCGGAAAACACCACGTGATTAAAACGGTAACTAAACATCCAAATGATTTTTTTGACAAAATGACAATTTGTAAACAATAAATGCATGGTTGAAAGTCTAAGTGACGCAACCCTTGCAAAATGAGTATTTGTCTCACCATACATTTGACTAAATGCTTTGCTTGGCCTACTATTTCGACACATATAGTTAACATCACATCGTTGAGTATTGGTCGTTTGTTTAAGAAATAGCCTCATGGTTCCATGATTTTATTGTATTTAATCTATAATCGGAGAATAGTTGTTGGCGCGATAATGTACGTGGCTTTAATAATAACATAAATCACGTCCAGTAACTAGACTTGAGGAAAAAGGGGAAATTAATGGTAAGCTTAGACTTGACTGGGAGTGATAATAGCATCGTCGGATACCCACGGTCGTTGCCTCCGCTCCGCTACGTACATGGCGGAGCGGAGCGGAGGCAACGACCGTGGGTATCCGACGATGGATAATAGAGGCCAAAGAAGATACTAACGTCAACATTTGGACCATAGTATGTATTTGAAATATGGACACATTCTTGGAGCAATGCGGCATTTAACACAACGGCTTTGGTAATATCTTCTAAAACACACATTTGTATAAGCAAATGCACACTATGTTTACGAATTAATGGAATGAAAGTTATAATCTATTTCAGGCATTGCAGATTTCAAGATGGCGAATAATTCAGATGTTAGAATTTGTATAATAGGGGCAGGCCCAGCTGGCATGTCTGCGCTGTTTCAGTTTGCGCAGACCGGGAGTATGCCAAATCTCGTCTGTTACGAGAAACAATCAACTTGAGGCGGTATATGGAATTTTACATGGCGTACAGGTAGTGCATTTAATATTATATGTACACGTGTATAGTGACGTCATTCTAGCTTATACCAAACATTCGTATCATAGATACATGCATTCAGTATTTGCCCTCACACATTGAAGTATCAAATATAAAGATAATGTACATTTAGTACATATGACATGTTTAAGAGCCGAAAAGTATATGAAGTTTTTCTACCGACGCGTCGTTAGATTCTTGTGGTGCATTAAAGCTGTGTGTTTATAAATTCAATTCGCGAAGGAAAATAACTCCTCATAACCCTTCGTCCAATGAAGTCGCTCCTTGCTAACAAATACTCTTCAATTGGAAAGTAATCGATATTACTTATAGTAGGTTGTGTTACTTTAAATAGACATTGCATGTTTTTGTAGAGTGAACCTTAGGCCAAAGGTTACATGTACGTGTATTGAATGACCCTCGTATTTAACAACACATACTTAGCAGAACATGATGATATATTGAGAAAGAGCTTCACAAAGTCATGTTTGAATATAACGGGTTCGTGTGCAAAGTTAAAAAAAAGTTACCAATTTTCTTGGGCTCTTTTCAGCTGTTAGGCCGCTCAAGCACCATTTGACATTTTAACTCCCCTGATCATTGGGCTACGTATGGAAACCTTCACGCGTGTCTCCCTGTGGAAACTGTTTCTCTCCTATGGGTGTGGCAGCCAATATCGATCTGCGGCGCCCAGGAATAGACACTGCCCTCGCAGGTACCATTTTACACCATGGTGGAGTGGAGCATGTGGGTCTTGCTCAGAGAAATTAAACAGTGGTCCAGAGGGGGTCGAACCTGGGATCTCTCGATCCCAAAGCGTGCGTCCTACCTCTAGGCCACCGCTCCCCAAAGTAATTCGTACATAAAGATGTCCATGTTTCTTAACTAGTTTTATCATACATTTATTTCGTACGTTGTTTAACTGTATTGCTTATACTTTGAAAAAATGACCACTATTGGAAATATATGCATTATATCCTTACAGGTTTAGATGAGAATAACGAAGCATGTCATAGTTCTCTGTACAAAGATTTGTGGACAAACGCACCGAAAGAAGCGAATCTTGAGTTCCCTGATTACACGTTTGAGAAACATTTTGGCAAGCCTGTACCGTCTTACCCCCCAGCAGCGGCTGTCAGGAACTATTTAGAAGGTACTATTGTCTTTCTCCTTTATATTATTGAATTGAGCGACAAGGGGGTCAAGTGGATAATGCGCTTGACTACTGATCTTGGACCCCGAAGTATCTCAAGTTGAAATCTCAGCTCAGAATATAAGTTCTGTACATTATTATGCTATTTTTGAGTCCAACCTCGTGTGGAAATAAACACTAAAATGCGTGTCAATATTTGAGACGAGACATTGCTCAGATTGAGAGGCTTCGGGAGATCAGGGGCTAGGTCCGATTCTCCACTTGGAACATGCTCTTGGTCGTTTTGAACGTTTTCCAGTATGTTCCATCGACTATAGATGAAATGGTTGGTAAGCCAAAGTTAATGTAATCTCATGTGTATCAATGTTTGTGCAGAGTGCTTGTTAAAGAATCAAGAATATTAGTAACTTTTCGAAAAGTGCATCCGGATGCCTTGCATAAGGTCAAAGAGTTATCGTGGTCGGCAGCCATTTCTCTGGAGAAGACATTGCCTTGCATTGCTTGAAATTCGGAGCCGAGAATGTCATAATATCATACCGAAGCAAACCCACGGGATTGACATGGCCAAACGGTATAGAAGAACGACCGCTTATTAAAAGTGTCGATGCCACGCATGCCTATTTCAAAGACGGAAGTAAGGCACCAGTTGATGCTATCATCTTTTGTACGGGGTTTAAATCCCATTTCCCATTGCTGGAAACAAAACTTCGGATTCCGGAACAAACATCACTTTATCCAGATGTATTATACAAGGCCTCGATGTTTGTGCCAGATGGTGACAATAAGCTCTTCTATATCGGCGCCCAGGAACAACTCTACACCATGACTTACTTTGACAGCATCGCTTCTTGGGTGTGCAGGTAAGTGTTCACTATTTCATATGTAAACTTTTATAATATACAAGTATCGAGCTTTTAAAAAGTTCCCAGTTCCTATGTAATTGTACAAACAATCGTGTACATAACTTGTTCTCCCTGACACGGTGATCATAAACATTTCTCAATCTCGTACTCAAACTCCATAGTTCATGCTCAAACTTAAAACATCAATTTGTTTATAGAATTTTGCATCAAAACCAACACCAACTTGTAGCAAATGACCTAAATAAGAAAATGAACCCCCCATTTCATATGTTTTCATACAGTAATAAAGAAGTTACAGCGGTTTTTGTAACCAAGAATTTTCCAATTGGTATACGGAGTATGAGTTTGAGCATGGAGTACGTTCTCCAATGTTTATAATGACAGGGCCTGATCTCATGAAGCAGCTCAAGTACAAATCTCTTCTGAAATTGAGATTTTGTTCAAATCAGAACCTCAATTTCAGATGAATATGATGTGCAAGCTTTTTGAACTATACTGTTATAAACTTTTTAAAAGTTTATAAACATTTATGAAGACAATTATGAGTTTAGCCTCACAAGGAAATTTTCTCAATGAAACATCGCCATATTGAGATTGTGTTTAACTCAGATTTAAGGAGATCAAACAAAAGAAGTAGGCAATATTTCCAGAAGTGTTTGATCTTACCGTGATTGTTGTAGACAGTTTTGTAGAAGAAACATTAAGAATTTATGTTTTCGTGCGAACTTAGGATGCGATTAGTTCTTTGATACAACGGTCCATATATGGTTGTATCATATATCTTGTTACAATCGGTAAAAGTTTCATACTATGTGGTTTTATCATATCAGGTGGTTTTATTATGTCAGGTGGTTTAATCATGTCAGGTGGTTTTATCATGTCAGGTGGTTTTATTATGTCAGATGGTTTAATCATGTCATGTGGTTTTATCATGTCAGGTGATTTTATCATGTCAGGTGGTTTTATCGTGTCAGTGCTTTACAGAGCTCCATTCTAATATTCAAACAATTAATTGTTTCAGGTATATATGTGGAACATTATGCGATGAACCAAGGTCGAGACAGGCGATGCAAGATGACATTGACATGTGGACATCACGTGTGTCCAAAGTGACCAATCATAAAGATGTAGCAAATTTCCAGACTGCTCTATTGGCTGATCTCTGCCTGAGAACGGGTTATACTGAAGACATACTGAAAGCTGTACCCTTGTTTCTGGACTGGTTAAAGCATCGTGAGGAAGATATAGCTGACTATAGAAAGCATCAGTTCCGGTCAATCTACACTGGTTCCCTCGCTCCTCTTCAAACATCGTTCATGCAAGCGTTTGATGATAGTTTGGAAGGTTATTTGAATGATGCTCCACATGGAGTGAATGGTCATTCTGATGAACTGGGGGCATAAATGATTTACCAGACTGATACCTGGGAGGCTATTGAAGGTTGTCTCTAATGGACAGGAGGCATTTATAAATGACTTACTTCTTTAATAGAACAAATGTAGTGTGCTCTCATTGGTCAATATCTACACACCTTCTAGTGTAATGTGCTCTCATTGGTCAATATTTACACACCTTCTAGTGTAGTGTGCTCTCATTGGTCAATATTTACACACCTTCTAGTGTAGTGTGTTCTCATTGGTCAATATTTACACACCTTCTAGTGTAATGTGCTCTCATTGGTCAATATCTACACACCTTCTAGTGTAATGTGCTCTCATTGGTCAATATCTACACACCTTCTAGTGTAGTGTGCTCTCATTGGTCAATATTTACACACCTTCTAGTGTAATGTGCTCTCATTGGTCAATATCTACACACCTTCTAGTGTAGTGTGCTCTCATTGGTCAATATTTACACACCTTCTAGTGTAGTGAGCTCTCATTGGTCAATATTTACACACCTTCTAGTGTAGTGTGCTCTCATTGGTCAATATCTTCACACCTTCTAGTGTAATGTGCTCTCATTGGTCAATATCTACACACCTTCTAGTGTAGTGTGCTCTCATTGGTCAATATTTACACACCTTCTAGTGTAGTGTGCTCTCATTGGTCAATATTTACACACCTTCTAGTGTAGTGTGCTCTCATTGGTCAATATTTACACACCTTCTAGTGTAGTGTGCTCTCATTGGTCAATATTGACACACCTTCTGGTAAAGTGAGCTCTCATTTGTCATTATTGACACACCTTCTGGTATAGTGTGCTCTCATTTGTCATTATTGACACACCTTCTGGTATAGTGAGCTCTCATTGGTCAATATTGACACACCTTCTGGTATAGTGAGCTCTCATTGGTCAATATTGACACACCTTCTGGTATACGTGTGAAAAACTAACAAAAACATATATTATATATAATTATTAATTCAGTATATACATGTATTTAAATGTGGTAAAACTGTAGTCGCATGTAATAATTGAAATTATGATAACTGACATTCAAAAGTACCAAGTCTTCATTTTAGCTCGACCTTTGTCGTATTCAGGTCGACTGTGGAGGCGTTTTAATGTTTATATCTTAAGCGGTCGCATATATTGAAAAGTGATAACAGGTTGGTGGATTAAAGCGCGTGTGGACTGGTAATAAAGCTTACGAAGCCTCCGTAGCTCAATGGTTATTGCGCTTGACGTCTTATCTGGCGAACCAGGTTCAAACCCGAGTGAAGGCACATAACATATATATGCCTGTCATATTTTAGTAGAAATAAAGCAAATACAGTCAAAGCTCGGCATCTTACGAAGCCAATTGGACCTTTAAAAAATGTATATTTTACTTGCTTACATAGACTAGTTGAGATATAATATAAAGTTCATTCATATTTGTGTATATTTTATTTTATACTAGTTTGTATTTGTGTTTGTATTTATTACATAATTATATTGTATAAACCATGTCTGAAACATGATATACATTAAGGGGGCTATAATAATAATATTAATTTTAAAACTAATAAAGAAAGAAAACTAAAAATGCAGTACATTATCTCATTGACAGCCGGGAAATCTCAATAGTTCGACATAGTGTGATATTCAATATTGATCTTACTTGTCTTAAGGATAAGCACAACCAATCAGATCACATTATATTCATGGTCAGTAGACTCAGTACTTGGACATCTGATTGGTTATCCTTATTCTTTGATTATGTTGCAAGGTAAATATTGAATAGTGACTTAAACTATCCCCAGGGGCCCGGGATTTCACAACTAACACACCGCACTCAACATTATATATCGATGGCTTAGAACAAGAAGGTCGTAACTACCAAATCGATATTTTGAGAAAACACGGAAAAAACTGTCTTACATTTACTCTTTACTTATGGTAAAACAAACTTTTACAACTTCATTTTGGTCAACATGACACGTTCAGATTTTTATGACAATGGGCTCACAAGAAGCACTTTGTGATGCTTAATCTAAATATGTATGAATCATTAAAGGTCGTAAGTGGCACTTACGACCTTCTTATTCTAAGCCATCGATATGATGAGATAGTATTTGTATTACATTGCAAATCTTGATTGAGGAACAATATTAACGATATTGTTTGATACAATATCTTTACCGTTGTTTACCATTTATCAGGTACAGATGCATGTTGTAATACTTAGTACCACACTCAACTCTCCAACTGATAAATTACATTGATAGTTAAAGAGGCATTCCCTATAACTAGAATATTTTTCTCTACTATCACATTAAGTGAGCTAAATGTACAAAGCACTATTATTTATCATAATTTGTCAGAAGAAAGTGTGTGCAAATATGTCTCTATAATGTCAAAAATGTATTTAAATCATCAATAATAATTTATCGCTTCCATCGATTTATTATTATGTGATCAAAGGGAAATAATTCATGACTGCTTAGGCTCGTTACGGGAATATGTTTGCATTCTTTTCTCAGTATTTAATGGGAGATTTAAACGATCAAAGCTATAGGGAACGCCTCTTTAACAAAAACACTATTTAAACTACACTGAATAGTAAGCCTCCAAAACGATTTAGTGTTATATCATCCATTATTGTCCTTTCACAATAAGTCGCTATCAACTCAAATATGAATTTCATTATGTGATAGTTGAGTGTCGAGTGTAAGTGTGGGTTTGGTCGGTATGTGTCTCCATAGCTCAGTCGTTAGTACACTTCCAAACTGCTGACCCGGATGTAGGCACATATAAATATGCCTGCCATATTTCAGCAGAATGCTTACTTGCAAATAATGGCTGCACATATAGTTTATGATGCTCTGTCGTGACACAGAATTAACTGAATGACGCTCATTTTGCTGAAATAATGGATTGTTTTAAAACAGAAGTTTGCGTGGGCTTATATGAAATCTTATCACAAATATCTTCGTAGAATAAGATCTACATACCGGCTACACTTAGATATGATATACAGGGTTTATCAAAACAAATAAGTCTTCACATGTTGTGTGGTGGAATTTATCCAATATGCGTATCATGTTGATAAAAGCTTTAATCATGCTGTCATCATATTTTAAAGCGACTAAACTCAATGTCGTTTTGTAGACGCTTTAATCACATAACTATGTTTAACGAATACATAAAGCATTCTTACAACTTAAATTACGATCAAAGGCGCTATTGTCTTTGATGAAAACTCCCGAACATGTTTTAGCGCTCATTAATTAGGTCACGGCTTTTCTCGGTATGTACACAATATTACGCTGAAACAACGTTATATTATATAATTGGATTTTATTGCGTTAGTAGAACTCAATAGATTTTAAGGGTTTAAAAGGTAATACACCGATGTTATGCGATTATTTTTCTTCTAGATGAATTAGTCCAGATTCTTATATAAATGTATAAGGTCGGTCAAGCCAAACAATGCGATTTAAGAGAGCTTTTTGATAAATTATGCAATTTGCCAACTGGCGTTTAGTCCCTTTAACCCAGTTCGTTATTACTGTATTTATAAGCAGTATGTGTATGTATTAAGAGTGTACGGAGTTTGATAGATATTTCAGCACACAAACAATTCAAAGAAACTGAACAGAAATAAATATATGATATAAAATAAAGGAATTATAAAATAGTGACAGTACACAACACTTACAAAATAATACGCGGTAAGGATCGCCTAAAATTTTTATACACTATTAAGAAATAGTTTAAAACATTTAAGTTCGAAGGGACGACATTTCGTGGTTTTAGTAAAAAGGACTAAATCCACGAAATTTAATCCCCATGACAATAAATGATTTTAAAGTAAGCTTATACATGTACGGTATCATTAATAATTAAAGACTTGCCCATGATATACACTAGTTGAAACATAGGCGATTAATACTGGTTGTAGTCAAAGTTCCATTAAAACGTTAACGTGTATAGTCCAGTTATGATATATTGACAGTGATGTTATCGTTATGTGTACCCAAAAGATTAAAATAATTGCTTAAATAGGTAGAGTTTAGTTTGGTTTTGAACTGTTGCCATAAGTTTTTATACTTGTTTATACACAGTACTAGTGGATTGTTCCACTGCGTCACTGGATTTATATCCTAACTGGACTGTAACTCAGATCTATGTTTGTTACAGTGCTTGGACATTTATTCTGACCACATCTTCGTTTCAATTCTGAAAATATACACATGAATCGGTTTAGTCAACTATAACACTTCTTTTCCAAATTAACAAAGTTAACAAGATGTACAGAATTTTTGAAAACTCGTTCACATCTGAAAACTCGTGCACATCTGAAAACTCGTGCACATCTGATTAATCCTCCTTTTTAATGAATATGCCAGATGGCCCCGTCGTTCTCAGTATCGTGGTTCAACTATCAGAATCAGAAAAAGACAATTTATAAATTCCACCAATAATGTACATAGAATAACGAAAAGTCTGACTTTATTATATGTAATAATCTTTTAAGATAAGTGGCAGCTAGCAATATGGTATAGCTTGGCCACATTGACACGAGTTTGACCTATTGATTATCATAATTTAACAGTCGATATATTGTCTACGTATATAACACCGATTGTATGTTTTCATGATAGGGGAGTATCACGAAGACGCTCGACTTGTAATACAAACACAAATCTGAAATACCGATATTGCACGATTTGCTTGCGGAAATTTATATATTCTAAGTAAGAACCTTGTAATTATATTCTTGCATAAATGTCAGGCTCAAGTCAAAATAGCCAAGCTATACATATAGACATACACGCGGAGTAATACTATAATATTACAATAGGAACTATTTTATTATATCATACAACAGTGAGAGTAATAATTGAGTGCAGCTTTAAAGGTCACATATGTGTGCTGAATAATTGAAGGACAAGCTTATCAATGGGCATAACGCCTGGGAATGGTAGTAGGATTGTTTCACCAGTTTTCTCCTGAAGAGCGCAGTAACTTAGCCACACATTGCGCGTGTGTTCTCCTTAATTATCGGTATTTGGAGGGAAACTACCCTTGCCTATGCAGCTAAAACAGGACCGGGTATGGTTGTCAGCTTTTGGTTTTATTCAAAACGCTTTACTAAACTAAAAAAAAATCAAGATTTACTTATCGAACTGACGAAAAGCATCCACATAAATTCGTCAGTGTATCCACTTACGTTCCCAGGCGTTATAACGTACGTTGCTTTACCTGAAAACAATTGCGCTCTACCTGAGTTGCATCCATCGCCTCCAACCCCGGAGATGTACAGGGATTTTACTTTTGGGTTCTCAAAACCTTCCGCCATTCCATGGAGCTGCGAGGACAGCTGGTGGTAATTTCTCCAGTATTTCCCCGGTCCCTTGCAACTAAATATTGTCCCTGGGGGACTGATACGGAGAAATTAAACACCAACAGTTCCCCGACAGTGCTTGAGGTTCTGGCAAAATTCAAATTAAAACGCGCGATTTTCGAAATTTAATATTCTGCGCTTAGTGCGCGAACCTCCTTAATCACACCCCTTAGACCGCGAGCCGTCTGATTCAAGCACTTTATGTGATGCGAACAGACCCGGTGTTGTCAGTTACTTGTTGTTTAGCAATTGTCCAAAAAATACTATGACATATTGGTTGTACATGTAGTTGAAATGTTATATTACTTTATTTGTAGATTTCTAATACACATTTTAGATTTCGGTTCGAGATTTGCACTTTTGCGGTCTTTCCTCGGGTTATAACAAATATTGTCATCAAAAATAGATTAACGATGGTTAACCTTGACTGACCAGTGTGTTTTGGTCACTGACAATGAGATGTCCACGATTGGGAGAATTTTACTCGAGGGGAATGTAAATATGTATAGTATATACAAGTAGAAGTAAAAGGTAATGACATGTGGAGTGGAGGGACACGGGTAACTATACACGTATGATAGAAACAGAACAAAAATATTTGGGGGGGGGGGTAAGATGTGTATTTTTGTACTGAAAAAGAAAAAAAGGACATTTGTTTTTTTTTTGTTAATTTTATATTTTTAATAAACCACAGATCTATTTACTCTCCATGACACATTTAATATAATATAATAATTATATGCTCAGTACATCTAGAAACGCAACGTTTTCTTCCTTGAATTTTCGTACTTCGATTGTTCATACATGTTTTTCTTTTGTGTAATAATATTGTATAATCGCGTAGAAACATGTTTATTGTCCAAATTTTATCGATCGGGTTACGTAACTCCCGTGCGTCAAGAAAATCACAAAACGCACGAATTCCAAGTGCATCATTTACACATGATAAATTTTTATGTAAATTGCTTCGAGTCCTTTGTAATGTTTGCCAATGGAAAGAAAATCACTAAAGAAAAATTCTAGACTTCGGATTAGAAATGCCAGGATGGTCTGAACCTTGGCGAAATCGGGCGATTCGGATGCATATGACGGGGACGTCAAATGGGGATTCCACTGCGGCTAAATTATCATGAACCGGCAATATTTAATCTGGAGACACTTTACTGGCACTTTGGCACCGTTTACAACCATCCATGCCCAGGTCATCTATGTGAAGAAACTCCCCGACAGGATCAGTTACTCTACATGTACCATCACTAGGCAAAGTTCACAACTGATTTATACACGTCTAAACAACTTGTTGGACGTCATGAATATGTAGACAATCAATAATTAATCCATATTTGAACTTTTCACTTAGAACAGCGAATCTTAAAAATTAGGATTTTACCAATTTGTGTTTCGTTACTTTTTAGCCGCACTATACACACAAGCACTGTTCCATTGCATCGATAGCACATTATGAAAACAACGTTACAGTTGCATTGATGGAATAAAATGTCATCAAGTAAATACAGTTTGGTTGTCAATCATAAAAAAATTGAAAGAGTGTTGACAGTGACCCCAGTGTTGCGTTTCTAGATGTACTCAGTATATATTCAACAGCTTTAAATTTCAACGGAAGAAATGTTGTTTCAATTCACCTATTCCTGGGTGCCGCAGATCACTGGAGGCTGCCACATATAGCTGGAGGCTGCCACATATAGCTGGAGGCTGCCACATATAGCTGGAGGCTGCCACATATAGCTGGAGGCTGCCACATATAGCTGGAGGCTGCCACATATAGCTGGAGGCTGCCACATATAGCTGGAGGCTGCCACATATAGCTGGAGGCTGCCACATATAGCTGGAGGCTGCCACATATAGCTGGAGGCTGCCACACCCACAGGAGAGAAATAGTCTCCGGATACGAATACAGGTTTCATTAGGTAGTCCAATGACCAGAGGAAGTTAAAGAGTCAGAGGGTGGTTGAACGACTGAACAGCTGAAAGAAGACAGCCCTCGAAATTGTGTAACTTAACTTAACCATTTGTGACGTGAGCTCACTACCAGTATACCAAATGATTCACTTACACTTGTTAAATGTTTCAAGTACACCAACATGTAATGTGTATATCTTTTTTATTATACATGCTATCATGTTCATTTTTTTGCGTGTATTTATGCGAGTAGTAAAGCAGCAATATCCGATAATTCGACGATTATAATTTGCCCGCTATGAGCAGTGAATCATGAATTTTCAAATAATGCAAACTGCAGGTGCAAAACAAATGATTTTCGCAAGAAGTCTCAAAACGTTACATACACATTGTCCATCAATAACCACACCAAGAAAACACAAAACCGGAATAATGACAATATCAGACCGTACAAGAGAGGTTTATGAAACATACACGTCTCATGACAGTAAGTAGCCTAGTGTAGCTAAGGTCACCACGACCTTGACCTTCGATCTATCGACCTCAAAATTAGTAGGAACCTACATCTGATGATTAGCAACCTCTCAGTAAAGTTTTACGCTCTAAGATCCTAATGTCTTATGGTGTAGACCAGTGATTGTTGTGTGTTCAAAGGTCATGGTGAGTTTGACCTTTGATCAAAATGACCTTGAACTTGAGTCGAGCAGTCTGTGGAGGATGAATGTCTCCACTTAAAATTTTAGAATCCTAGGTCCACCCGTTTTAGAGTTATTGTTGGAAAACCATTCGGTATGTCGACCGACCGACTATTTGCACGTAACGTTGTGTACTGTGTTGGTGTACTTATAACATTTAATGAGTTTACATTTGCTTATATATTTCTATAGATACAGTTTTATATAATTGTATGTAGTGATCACAGGTTACTGTATCATTGACATTAACAATTAGAAAACGAATTTTTAAAAACAAAATTCTTCATATTTTTCTATAGTGCTCCCGTCTTGGATCGGCTCGTGAATTTCTGTACAAATGGCACTGCGGTACACTGGATATTGCTAGTTAAGTGAGTAATATTATTTATTTTGAGGAGACCAGGGAAAGTTTAAAAACGATATTTTCCATATTACTGACTACTTATGCGTATCTGAATTGAGTTTTAACTTCTTCGGGCATTTTTGTAACTTTATAGCACACTATAGTATATCAGATATTTATCGGAAGGTTCAAATGGTCCAGTATTATGCCGATACTCACTCGCAAATTTTGACAGCAGTACTGTACACGCTTCTGGAATTACTGTATTACCAAAATGTAGATTTTCTGAACTGGCCATTTTGTTTATATTGAACCCAAAAGTGTTGTGACCAAATTTCATAAACATTGATCGAAATCAACGAAGATACACATCAAAATAGATTCAAGCAGGTGTACAGAGTATTGCTGTTTAGTGTACAGAGTATTGCACATTAGCTCGACGTAAGTGTACGGAATATTGCTTATTAACATGAACAAATAAAGAATGTAATTAGACAGTTTTATCGTATTATTACGTCTGTTCGTCAATAAGGTCATGTCTTATTAGCTGTATGATATAATAAGAATACTGTTATGATAATATTAACATATTTCAATCTGTCAGGCAGATGAATGCAATGAACAATATAGAATGCTGATTCTCATACATTAAGTGTTCTTATGACTAGAACAAAGTGATATTTATCTTGGATTCATATAATTCGTTGAGAGCCATGCTTACGATCAAATGACAAATACGGACATCACTAATACTATTTAAGAAAATATTTTCTGCTATCTTTAAGGCTTATCAATTTGATATAAAAGTTTCAGTACAGCACAACATTCTAATCATTTGAAGCAAGTGCATGGACTTAACTTAAGCATGAAATGGTTGTATAATCATGGGCCAGATAATGACAAAGCAATCTAGGTTTTGGATATTTTAATGTCGCAATGTGTTGCACCGGGTATATTTAATTACAAATGGAAATTCTACCATTTCCTGAAGACAAGGGTGACTCCTAAAACAATTCCAATAATACATTTACTTTAACGTGAGAATTCTTAATGTCATTAAAATGTTAAAATCTAAACACCAACTTAACAAGTTAACAGAAAAGAACGTTTAAGGTTTGTGTGGTATTTTGTATTATGTGGTCACAAAAGCACTAACGGAAAATATTGATATGTGGGTGACAAAGCATGCTTGCCTGACTACAGACATTTTCTCAATGGGATCTTGCATTTTCGTCCCAGCAGAGGTTAGACAACTTATTTTGCTCAGTCGGCCAAAGAAGCAATTGTTCTTATGAAATAGTACAGACCACATCCTAAACCCTGTAGAATTGGTGTACATTTCTAATATCACAACATGTAAAATTCAGGGGATACGGTTCTTGGAGATAGGATTAGCTTGTTACATTAATTGTTTCATGTAGTACATACAATCCAAACTTAATAGGTACAGATCTATACAATAACAAGTTATTTTTACCAAACAAACACTGATTATACCTTGCATTTATTCAAGTTGTGGGACAAATAGTCACTGCACTTAAAAGCAATACTCCGTACACGATACAGCAATACTCCGTACACCAGTGAGCAACTATATAGCAATACTCTGTACACTATTGACTAACACCTGTATTTATTCTCACAATGCACCGCTATTTGCGATTAGTTTCGAATACTAAATTTACAATACAATCTTTGTAACAGGAATGACAATTCGCTCGATTCAAGTTGTCTATTTTAACGAAGAAAATAAACAAAATCATCTTATTTTGACAGATCGAGCTTACTTTTTGCGTGAGTAACGATACGAGTTTGGTCTTTTAATCACCCTTTTAAGAAATTCCTGGCCATTTACCGGTTACACGGACTAGGGAAATTTATGGACGAGATGCGTTTGTATAAAATATATATGAAATACACGCAGAGAGACTAAAAATCGTCTCTGAACTTACCCTTGTCAACACAAGAATGTCGCGAAAATTTATAATTTTACTCATATTGCTAGCAATATCCGGTGTACGTTATACCACAGTGAATGGACTAGTCAAACAATCTCGACCTAGTGACTACGCGTCACAATGAAAACCACCGGAGACCGAAATCTTGTCTACAAATGGACCAACTGTTTTTTCCTTCCCATTTTCAACGATACAGTGACCTGTGGTGTTATAGTGATTACATTTACATAGATAAATATACAAATACTATTTATACTCAAATACTAAACCATGGTAGTCATATGGAGTCATGTTTTATGGTAAAAATAACCAAAGTAGGGTCAATGGACGGCAGTTTAATACTGGTTTTTCTAGTATTGTTTGGGAAACATTAGAATACAACAGAAGTGCAGCCCCCCCCCCTTTATAGCTAATCGTGCAAGAAGTTCAGTCAACAGTCACGGTGTTATTTATTGCGGAGTGAGCTCAGTGTGGAGAATCACGTGATCAAATGAATAACGTTCGCACTCAAAACGATTGTAATTTCGTCTGATAACGGTAAGTTTTTTCTTGATTATAACGATCGTGCATTTAATATGGTTATATTATATAGCCTATAGAATATCCCATACATGTAAGAATTTCAAGCAAGTACCGATTTCCCTCTATCTTTAGTTGTTTTAAATTGATGCTCGACCCAATGCAGTTTTCAACCGAGTGTAATAATTTGGTCGAGCATCAGTTAACAACAGCTAAATATAGAGCACAATTGGTAATTGTCTAGTGTTCCTACATAAATGAGATCTTCTTTAGGCTGTATAATATTCATATAAAGTGCATGATTGTTATAATGAAGAAAAAAACCCTCACCATTAGCGGACGAAATCGCCAATTTTTGAGTGTAAACGTTATTTATTTCAAATCATATGATCACGTGATTTTCCAAACTGGAGCTTATAGGCTTGCTTGAAAACATCCAATGTTGGGAATGTGGATAGTTCGTTCTATGTCTGACTCTTACGTTGGGTTGCTTGGTGATGTCGCCGTTACTGTGTAGTTTTCGGTTGTTGTGCACTACAGTAATTATACAGCAAATGTTCGGTGGGTAAATCGATGGCTTAGAATGAGAAGGTCGTAAGTATAAAATCGATATTTTGAGAAAACATGAACAAACTGCTTGAAATTTACTCTTTACTTATAGAATAGCAAGCGTTAACAACTTCCATTTGGTCAACATGACAAGTTCCGATTTTCATGAAAGTAGGCTCATGAGAAGCGCCTTATAATGCAGATTTCAAATATGTATGAGTCTTAAAAGGTCGTAAGTATTAGTTACGAAAAGGTCGTAAGTAGTAGTTACGAAAAGGTCGTAAGTAGTAGTTACGACCTTCTCATTCTAAGCTAGCGAAATGTTCGTTAAGTTCGCGAATCTAACAATTAAGGCATACACAGTTCTCTCCCTTTGTAACGTTTTATTAAGGATAAAGATACAACAAAATGAGACAATCTATTAATCGATGGCTTAGAATGAGAAGGTCGTAACTGATACTTACGACCTTTTAAGACTAGTGCATATTTGAAATCTGCTTCACAAGGCGCTTCTTATTAGCCTATTTTCGTGAAAATATTATTGCTAAAATGCCTAAAAATTTCTACAAAAAGATCCCACTAATTACCGAGAAAAGAACAAAAATATATTTCCGTAACGAGCCAAAATAGTTACGAGTTGTTTTCCTTTGACCACATAATAATAAACGACTGGAAGCGATACATTATTATTGGTGATTTAAATATAATTTTGACATCATAGAGACATATTTGCACACAGTTTCTTCTGACAAATTATGACAATTGATAGTATTTTGTACATTTAGCTCATTTAATGTGATGGTAGAAAAAATATGATAGTTTTAGGGAATGCTTCTTTAAGTAAGAAAGCTGGTAACTAATCTCGATACCTGCCTTAATAATAAGCCTAACCTCGAAATGTTTGCTTTGAAGACAATTTTTTTCACATGTATATGAATGGCTTGATTAACGAAATGGATAGTTTCTCTCTCACTCTAAAACTTTAGGGTGCTCCACTCGAACCCATCCTTGTTATCGAAACTGAAAGACAATTTCTGATGCTTGCATATGCATACATAGTGCAATGTCTGAACATTTACACCGACCTGACATAGTCATCATTCTGTCGATATGCTTAACATACCTTGATCTCATCATGACAAGATAATCACTGTACATATATATGCATTCTATTCAAGTATGCCACTTACCAGTATTGTTATTATTGATTGCTTGCTTGATTGTTTGCTAATGATTGTATATTTATGTATTCAATATCCTCATATATAGAGGGATTTAAAAAGGGTTGCTACATGTATTGTAAACTAATTGGAGGACACTTATCTAGTTATCAATGTCAATGATATATATCCGTGGTCACTCTTGATACACACACGTGACTATCGAGATTTCAAAATATGACTTCCGGTAGATGATTGTGGAAGGTTAAAGCCGCCTACACGCTCTTTGTTATATCTATTACTTTATATACCGGTATATAAGTGTTTTCGTCTATAAATGGTCGAAACTATTCAACTGAAACCCCCTAAATAGATCGATTTGATGTAAAAAAAGGAGTCGTGACTAAAACACACGAGATGTAAGTAGTATTCACGTGCTGGATCAATTTTAGATAAAAACTGATAATTATATGTTTTGTTTTTGCGTAGACTTTGGAATGTCTGCGGCGCTGCAACACTAATATGGATATTTTATATTACGATTCTAAATAATACTTCACCGTTTATCGGGAGCAATGCTGTGCTGCATGGACAAAATTTAATCAAATAATGCAGTTTTGCATTTTGCAGTGAACGCTGCACAACTTTACTGCTTTAAGCGTAATTATGATGAAACAAGACAATTGTCATACGGAGGGAATTATAACTAATTGCGTATATACCTAATTAATACTATCATATTTACTAAATGCAAACATTACGGCGTGTTTTATTTTAGCTACAGACGCAGTTTTGTACCAACCAACAGTTGATATGAACATACCAGAAAGCGAAGATTATATCTCACCATATAATGCAAACTGTAACCACAAGCGCATGGTTCAACGCGGCAAGAATAGCATCACGAAAACTGGACACCCTAGTAACGCAAGTCAGGAAAATATCGTGGATGCAAGAGTTAAACATGGAATTACAAGAACTAGACCTGGTGAAGATGACGCAATTTCAACTAACCAGGACGCTATAAATTTTGATCTTGGCGATGTAACAGAATTCGAAACCAACGATGATGATGGTTATGACGTCACGTATGACGTCACGGAATATGAGAAACTTAAAGGTAATTTCTGTTTTAATTTTTACTGAAGTAAACGACCTCCTGCAATGTAATATATTTATTAGCGCATGGGTGAAACATCAATACTGTAACCCGCTCAACAAAATTTCATGTTATGGACTTGGGAGTCATGTTTTTGTAAAATGTTTGAAATCGTCATCTTGGTTAACTACCAATTAAAAAGGTTCTTCAATAACGACATATTTTATTAAACGGTTTTGAGACATTCAATGCATTGGCAACAGTTATTCGAAACCACAGTAAAACAACTTAATACTACATTTAGTCCAGTCATTGAAGCTAAAACACATGGTCAACCTCAAACAAATTGCAAAACAGAGTTTCTTTGCATTTTCATCATCTACAGACTATTTTCAACTACAGACAAAACGTCAAATATGCGAGTTCAGTGGGGAAAATACAAAAAAATCGACATGTTTAAGGTCACTTTTGGTAGCAATTTCAGCAGTTTCCTTATTTCATACTACATGGGGAATTTTAAGTTCTAATAATTCCCGTGTTAGTCGTTAAATATTTACTAATTGCACATTAAAGCTTATATTTTCTGAAAGATACCACATTCTTCTATCGAATACAAATAATGATTTTAACATCACACAATTTACTTTTCATATATATGCCAGTCTACATGTTGGTATACTACCCATTCAAATGTCGACAAAATGACTCAAAATAGCACTTGGAAGGGGAAACAAAAGTTTTATTGATTTCTTTAATATTTATTCAATTTGTTTAAAATTTACACATATCATGTGTTGTATACATGTGTGTCTAATGGAAAAGGGATATTTGTGTTTTGACAGTATACAACAATGATAATATACATGAATCTATTGATTCGGGAGAAATAGTGATTGTTCTCTTTGTCTGTTCATCCACAATTGTATTTGTATCCACAATTTTGACTTTATGATTATGGGACTTGGTTAGAGCGATCATCTGAACAATATTTAGGCAAAAGTAGGAAATGGGTGATCAAGGGTAAAAAACTAGGTCACTAGGTCAAATTGTTGCAACATTTTGTGTATTCCCTAGAGGTCATAATGTTGACCTAATATTTATGAAACTTGGTCACAATAATAATATCAACAAAATCGAGGTCAAAGTTATAAATTGGGTCATCCGGGGTCAAAAGTGTAGATCGCTTGTTCAAATCAAAGTAAAACGTTGTGTAGGTATAAAAGTCAAAATTTTGCTCTAATATTTATGCAACTTGGTCACAATGCTCATCTCCAAACATCTAAGACAAGTGCGTTATTGAGTTATTTGGTTCAAACTTAGGTCAATAGGTTAAAATAATTGATGTGACTTTTTGGTTCAAGAAGGTTTGTCTATTATTTGACCTAGTGACGTAGTTTAACTCATGATATGTTAATATTTAATTTGACCTACATTTTGTCTTCATGATCCATGTGACAGTGTTACATAATGATTAGGTAAAAAGGGCGCATTCTAAAGATTTGTTCTATTATTTGGCCGAGTGACCTAGTTTTTAACTAAATTTCACAAGTGCAAGGTGGAAATTGCGACCCCTGGTGACTATATCTGTTTTTTCTATGTTTTGACCTAGTGACCTAGATTTTGGCTCCGGTTAAATCAAAATTTTATTTGACCTAGATTATCTTCCGATGATCATTGCTGCCAAGTTTCATAAAAATCAGACCGAAATTGCGACCTCTAAGCACGATGTAAAAATAACTCTTAAAAATTCCTAAATAATAAAGAAGATCAAAGTTTTACATTTTTTTAGAAATATTTTGTAAAGTGATAACATTATCAAAAAAGCGTGTGTTATAGATCTACTTAGTTTCTAGTTTCTTGCGGAATATGTGGATCTCATATTTATTTACTTATGTCAAAATATTTAAGTTTTACCTGAAGATGCTTTGAATACAGGCCGTGTACTATTTCTAGGTATGGTTAAGGAACACTATGTAGATGAATCACAGAGGAAGCAATGTTTGGGATGTGGTAAGAAATTCTCCCTCACAAGACGACAACGACATTGCAGACGGTAAGAATAATGTTAACTGTATGTCACAAATATAACAAGGTATGGGGAAATCAGACAGGGAAGGCAGCACTCAACTAGTACAGATATCAGTTACACAACCGCACTGTGCAATGCCCACACATAAGCCAAAGAAACAATTAAAAGTCCAAGTCCCCGCCGGGGTGATGCAGGGTGACCCAATTCCACAAAGAAATGATAGAATAGCAGTGACTACATCAGACCGAATGAAACGCAGTCAAAATCAAGTCTAATAACCGGTTAAATGAACAAGTAGAAATAATACAATCTACGTAACTGAATATATATTATATATGTTTACTTTTTGCAATTTATTCTGATTACTGATGTTTGAGACTACAAACCGGGAAAATAAATCTACTGATTCAAGTCAGCGTTAACCGCACCGTTGTTGATGATATACAATACTTGTTTACAATTGTTTTCGACTGTTTAAGCCAAAAATTGGAAAACCTAACTATCTTTAACGCTAATTGCCAAAAATGTATCAACCATTTTACGAAAGAAGAATAAATAACCACATAGTCAAGGCGACATGGTACACAGTTAAATAATAATAAAAATGTGTTTTATACATGGGAATTCAGAAATACTTGAAAAATATATTAATGTTTCTCATTTGTCCTGGACAAATGTTTTGCATAATGTCAAGTCATGTTTTAGAAACATCTGTCAGTATATGAACTTTTTTTCTAAATTCAGATGTGGCGAGGTGTTCTGTTTACCGTGTGTTAAGAACAAATTGAAACTGAACAGACTAGCCCGACCTGATCCGAATGGTAAACATCGTAAAGTAAGTGAATACGTCGATGCCCCGAACTGCCCATTGATCGGGACAGTGTCCCGGCCTAGATTGAAAAATATAGAGGATCTTGCCTGAGTGCTCATTTTTATACGAGTTTTATTAATCGACTGGATTTTTTAAAATATATTTATGTAACGGTCTGGATGTGCCGAACGATATTTCCGGCACGGCTTCCCGGCACTCCCAGACCGCAGGTTATGTGATAAATACGATCCATGTAATGTCATGTACAATGTATGATTTCATATTTATAACACGGGTGTCTTATTGTGTGAGGCTTTTTGTTCCAAATCACTACAAACTGTCTAATATGAACTAAGGCATCGCCTAAATGGGGATTTAATAGATATTGGACAACCGCTGGACAATGTTTGTAGATATACACTGACTAACCAAGAGATGTTTGTAAAACATGTTTGCCCCACGACTGATTAACTTCTGGAATAAGCTTATTTTATCTAAAGATTCTAAAATCTCTTTTATCTGTTACCAACACATGCTAAGATCACCACACACTTTTAAATGGCTATCATCTATTAAAAGTATTTTAGACTCAACCGGGAATACCCATGTTTGGCTAAATCAAAGAACCGTCCAAGTTAACTACATACACAAACTCGTTAAACAAACCCTGATAGACCAATTTAACCAAACTTGGCACGCCAGCCTTCGGAATTCCAGTTAAGGTGAAATTTATAGTTCGTTCAAGGAAAACCTAGAATTTGAGAAATATCTCGTCATTTTACCATCACATATCAGATTACGTCTACTTCACTTTCGCACGAAGAATCACAGACTCCCAATTGAATGCGGTCGATGGGCTAACTCTTTCATACCTGTAGATCAAAGAAAGTGCATCCTTTGCAATTTAGTCGAGCGACGGGGAGACGAATTCCACTACCTATTATTATGTCCGTATTTCAATGAAAAACGTAGACAACTTTTACCAAGCCGATTCAATTACAGACCAAGCTTGCTCAAATTTAAGCAGCTTCTAACCGTAAAAGATCCATTGACATTAAAAAATCTCAGTTCTTACGTTAATTTTGTCATGAATTTCTTTTCGAGAAATGTTAATATCCAATTACATCAATAAAACTTACTTTTACTTTATGACCAGCTGTATCTGTTTTGTTCCTTATTAAATGTTCTCTAACAAGTCGTAGTATTGTACAACTTTACATGTGAAAAATGTTACTTACTGTTTTTGTATTATCATCCAAATGTAAACGTACGTACAGCCACATTTCAATTAATTACATAAACTATTAGGTCTCCACCAGCACTATGTTTTGTTTTATTAAACCACGTGTAGTCCAAAATCTTGTTTTGTTCCAAATGAGTAAACACCCATTGATGAATCTACCTGTACATTTTCCATTATTCGTTTTGATTGAGTAAACACTCACTGTACATATGTCATTCATATTTAACTCTGCCTTGTGTATAGATTAAAAATTTGTTTTGTTTTTCATCCATGTTCATTAATTTGTTGTAATATTTACTACACGTTTGTTTAAATGTATTTTTTCCATCCATTATTAATGTTACTATGTAAGTGTTTCATCCATGTTAATACTGTCATTTGTACCCGTCGTTAAAGACTTCTGCTAAATTTAATAATCTAATTTGTGTATATACACCATTTATACTTGTCATAAAATCAAATTTGTAACATATTCCATCAACAACTGCTTTCCCCACCCGCTTATAAACAATTATTAGAATCTTCATTACTTTTAACATAAAATGTTGTTGTTTTCTTGAAATATGTTCTCTCCTGTTGAAAATCCTTATTACATATCACACCGCCATTATCCATGTATATCATTTCTGTATATATTTAATGCACTTGTCATTACTATGTAATCTGTGCTGAAAATAAAGGATATGTTCTGTTCTTCTGATCTGTTCTGACAGCCTTATAGTTAGAAATGGAAAAGGTTTTAGAAGCTTCAATCGAATTACATATATTGGGAAAATTAAACATTAAAATTATGTATGTGTAACTTTAAGTCACCTAGGTTTTAAATGAGAGCATCAAATCAAAAGTCCACGTATCTTTTTATAACGCCTTGTATACTGATTATAAAAAGTTTGTTCTATGTATAGGTATGTAAAACCTGCTATCACGAAGATTCACTGGAATTCGGATGCAGCCGATCTCTAACCTCGGAATTTGAAACCGAAAGAAAGTTTGCCAAGTATTCGAGAATCGTTAAGAGTCGAGTAAATTCTCTGACTCCAACTTTCTTCCCTGATCAGTAAGTATTCGATATGTTGGCCAATCTATAATCAGTAAGTATTCGATATGTTGGTCAATCTATAATCAGTGAGTATTCGATATGTTGGTCAATCTATAATCAGTGAGTATTCGATATGTTGGCCAATCTATAATCAGTAAGTATTCGATATGTTGGCCAATCTATAATCAGTAAGTATTCGATATGTTGGTCAATCTATAATCAGTAAGTATTCGATATGTTGGTCAATCTATAATCAGTGAGTATTCGATATGTTGGCCAATCTATAATCAGTAAGTATTCGATATGTTGGCCAATCTATAATCAGTAAATATTCGATATGTTGGCCAATCTATAATCGTATGTTTACATGTTGCTTGTTTAGAATTAACATGTTTTATTTTATGCTTATCGGTGGTTTACGGCGGAATAACGGTGGATTATTCACCGATAACTTCACTGTTCATAATATCACACAAACGGAATATTTTTTTTTCAAACAAATTTCCCCGCCTCCAAAAATCTTTAACAAATAACAGAACATTATATGAACATAAATGTAAAAGAAATGGACGAAATTGAAGCCATTGCAGAAGAACTATTTGATTACAACTCGACGCGTGCATGGCGGGAAAACGACGTCACACAAAACATTTCAGGTATACAGTGGAGTATTTCCATCATTTAAGCTATTTGGAGCATGAAATAAATAGGATATTAGTATTTTACCGTGTATGATCGTTTGATAATTCACTTCGTGAGCAGCTGACTTATATTACATCAGCTGCTCACTCGGTGAATTATCAGCCGATCATACACGGAAAAAGACAAATATCCTCTATGTAAGTTCTACTAACGACGTTATAAGTTTCATACATATTTCGAAATTTGCAACACTAGGCGCTTCTTATGAGTCTATTTTCAAAAAAGTGGAACTAAGTCTTGTCATTAAAACCAAAACTTGAGTACAAAAGGTTTTATTTTCCATAAGTAAAGGATAGTTTTCAGACTGTGTTTTATTGTTTTCTCAATTTTTTTGATCTTTGTGTTGTTAGAATCGATCTCCGAGAAGAGTGTGCACGGCTAATGAAGGGTTTCAAGGAAAGTGTGGATCATCTAGGTACCAATAAAACAGTACAGGAAGTTCGAGTATTGATGAAGACCCCTTCCTGGCAGAAGTCTAGATATTGGCAGGTAGGTACTCCTACAGAGCGATTAATCATGCCGCCTTTATGCCAATACCGCTTATGGGAGCGGCATAATTTGTATACCAAAGCCTCTACTGATGTGTGAGCACACATTGAGAGTCCGTCCATTCGAACATATTAAGCAACACTTTCAAGTTGTTGAAACTAAACTAGTTTAATTTCGGAACTCTTCAATGCGTTGCTTTCAAAGTTGGTATTCTTGTTAACCATTATACACACATCAAGTCATGTCACACTATCCAAAATTTCAACAGAATTATGGCACCTGATTGTATTGGCTTGCTTTTTAAGAAAATATTATGCAAAACGTTCAAGTTCTTTTAACTCGATTATTTCCAAAATCAATCAAGGAACTGTGCACTTTCAAACTTGGCGTTATTGTTTATCACCATTAACACATCAATTTGTCATACCAATGTCGCACCATCCAAATTGTCTATAGAGTTATTACCCTGATTTATTTGCTTGTTTCTTTTTATGGACATGGCTTTTATCGTGGCATAAATGCTTACCGATTACTAGTAGTTCATTGTATGTTTTTCAAAGAAGGTCAGTCTCATTCAGGTTGCCATAGAAATGTAATCAGAATTCTTGGGAAACGGCTGTGGGTCTTGCTCAGAGAAATTGACCAGTGGCCCAGAGGGGGATCGAACCCGCGACCTCTCGATCCCGAAGCGCGCATCCTACCTCTAGGCCACCGCTCCCCAATAAAGTATACACTAAGTCACTACAAGTTCCCCCAATGCCCCGTTGCAGGGCGACCGAACCGCACAAACTTACATGCTCCTCTCCACGAAGGTTTAAATTGGTACCCGTAATGACAGTGTCTATTCCTGGACGCTGTAAATCGATGTTGACTGCCACATCCACAGGAGAGTAATAGTTTCCGCACGGAGACACGAATATACGTTTCATTTGGTAACCTAATGACCAGAAGTTAAAATGCCAAAGGGTGTTTGAACGGCTGAACAGCTGTAAACCTCCCTCGAAGGTGGTAAATATAGTTTTAATTTATGGATACTTTCAGATTGAAATTCAGGCTACTAAATGTCGATCATGTCATGTAGATAAAGGAGTGAGGAAGAGTACTGGTAATTGTCGTATATGTGGAATAGCATTATGTAAGAAATGTTCACACAAAGAGTTGTTGCTGTATATACACGAGGAGAGTGGTTGTACACGGGATGTCAGACTGGCTATCATCAATACTAAATGTGTAAGTATGTCTAAAATTGTGGATTTTTATTATACTGCGATTTAAAAACAACAACACTATTTTTGCAATACCGCTACAGTGATAGAGTAGTCTCTGGTACTTTGTGAAAGGACAAGTCAGTTTGGTGATACCCCATTGGTTAATATTGACACGCCTTCCAGAATGGCGAGTTATTATTAGTCAATTTGGACACTCCTTCCAGAATGACGAGTTATTATTGGTCAATTTTGACACACCTTCCAGAATGGCGAGTTATTATTGGTTAATTTTGACACGCCTTCCAGAATGGCGAGTTATTATTAGTCAATTTTGACACACCTTCCAGAATGGCGAGTTATTATTGGTCAATTTTGACACGCCTTCCAGAATGGCGAGTTATTATTGGTCAATTTTGACACACCTTCCAGAATGGCAAGTTATTATTGGTCAATGTTGACACACCTTCCAGAATGGCGAGTTATTATTGGTTAACATTGACACGCCTTCCAGAATGGCGAGTTATTATTGGTCAATTTTGACACACCTTCCAGAATGGCGAGTTTTTTGGTTAGAATGCCACCCAGAGAAAACAAACTTGTTAGCTGGATCTTCCGTCATATATAGCTGAAGACAAGTTTGGGAAACGACATTGAACCTGAAATAAAAACACACGTCCTAGTTCCTATCATTCTATGCAAGGCACTATGCGGGTAGACAAATGGTACAAATGATAACCAAAAATTAACTATGTCACCTAAGTCCCGATACTATGCGAATGGGATATCTATAACATTTTGCTGGTTTCGGGAACCTTTTGGAGTCATTTAGCAATAAAATCGGTGGAACTTTGGCATCGATCACGTTTGAGATGTACTCGCAGATCAGCAAACATGTACGTGTATATGTATATTACTTTTAGATTATAAATATATTTGTATTTCATTTGCCTTTACAGTGTCCCCCGGTAGAGCCTAATGTTTCACTGTTACTATACATATGTCAGGCATGTAAGGAGTATATAGTTGACCAACAAGGTATTGATCCTCTCTGGTTTGCTGACCATCCTAGAACGTTACAAGATGATGTTGTTAAGTTCAACGACAAACTACGACCAATCTATGAACAAATAAACTCACTGAGGAGAAAGGTAAGTGTGATTAATACCTCGAGAACAAGTCACATAATGTCACTAGATCTTATATCGCTGACTCAGAATGAGAAGGTCGTAAGTTCAAAATCGATATTTTGATAAAACAAGAAACATTGTACGACAATAACTTTTTACTTATTAGATATCTGGTATTTAACAAACTGTGTCAATATCAGTTTGGTCAACATGACAAGTTTCGACTTAATGGACTCATAAGATATGCATTTGTGAATTTTTTGTGTCATCCTGCATTTTTCGGCGGGACTTGGACTTTTAATTTCTTTGGCTAATGTGTGGACATTACCCAGTATAGTTCTGTCGTAGCGTTTCTGGTTTCTGTGTTCGGCTGGTTAGGTGGAGTGTTACCTTCCCTGTCTGATTTCTGTGCTCGACTGGTTAGGTTGAGTGCTACCTTCCCTGTCTGATTTCTGTGCTCGACTGGTTAGGTTGAGTGCTACATTCCCTGTCTGATTTCTGTGTTCTGCTGGTTAGGTTGAGTGAGTTCCCTGTCTGATTTCTGTGCTCGGCTGGTTAGGTTGAGTGCTATCTTAGTGCTACCTTCCCTGTCTGATTTCTGTGATCGGCTGGTTAGGTGGAGTGCTACCTTCCCTGTCTGATTTCTGTGCTCTGCTGGTTAGGTGGAGTGCTACCTTCCCTGTCTGATATCTGTGTTCGGTTGGTTAGATGGAGTGCTACCTTCCCTGCCTGATTTCTGTGCTCTGCTAGTTAGGTGGAGTGCTACCTTCCCTGTCTGATATCTGTGTTCGGTTGGTTAGATGGAGTGCTACCTTCCCTGTCTGATATCTGTGTTCGGTTGGTTAGGTTGAGTGCTACCTTCCCTGTCTGATTTCCCTCTTTTTATAATGCTGTTGTTGACTATGTATGGGTCTTATAAAGTTTTTACATACGACGTTATCATACTAAGTCACCGATATCTAGTTTCCCATATTCATTCTTTTCAAATATGAAAACATTTAACTTTTCATTTCGCCTGACACTGTTTAATGGGTCGTGAAATTATTCAAGGTCATACTTATGAGTATAGAGCTAAAGTGTTTTTGTCGACCAGATTAACCCAATAAGTCAAACTAAAAGACATAGGCTGATATTTCACTAGTGACGTCTCGTGATGGATTTGTTTTGGGTCACATGATCAATATGATGACGTCACGTAATAATTTCGCGAGGCCATCTGTCTCGTTCTCGACTATTTTTCTATTTTCTGGTAGAGTTTCTAATCCAGAGTTATTGTAGAAGGAGTTGAACTGAATCACAAATTGCGAGGCTCTGGTGTACTTTTAATTAATTCTATTCAATGAGTTTAATAAATTTAATATCTTAATCGAAAGTCATGAACGTAACGATAGTATAATTGTTTCACTAGATAGAGTTTGTCCGACCGAAACATCACACATGATAATTTATATAATTATACGATTTCCATCTCGCCACTTTCAACTTTCCCTATTTTTTTCTTTGCCAGTGATTGTATTTATATTTTATATTAATTATATGCAAAGTTACTTAAAACATGAAGAAATTGTTTGTCTTGGTTGTGAATTTATACGTATTTATATATGTATAATATATATATGTCCCATGCTACTGTAGTTTGCATGTACAACCATCATTGTTGTGGAGTTATAGGTTGATATACTTTTTCAGAGTAAAAGCAATATATATCTTAATATAACAATTTTAGACACGTTTTCTGTACTTTCAGATTGAAGATATATTGGACGAATCAGATGTTAATGATATATCAACCAGACACAAACATCTCATCAAAACTTATATTGTAAGTAAGAAATTGTTTCTAGTTTGGTTGATAAAATTGATATTTACTGATTAATTTACAAAACTTTCTCCTAAATTTGTCACCGTTTATAGTGTTATGCTTGTTATGTTGTAGGCTCATGATTTTTATACACCCATGACGGGACTAGAACCCGCGACCCCTCGCTTGTAAAGCAGGTTCTCTACCAACTGAGCTACCCGGGCTGACGACAGGGCATAGTTACTGTATCAGTCAAGTACTTGTCCTGTGCTATTTACAAAAAAATGTGACGCACACTCAAATGAATGCCTCAGACAAAGGGCAGAAGAACCTAGCCACTGACCCAAGAGTCAGACTTGAACGAACCATTAATATCCCCCCAAATGGATATTTCAAACTAACCTGGCGTAATGCATGCACATGGTCATCTATAAATACCGTTATAAAACTGACCGGGATTCAGAATTGACCTAGCGAGTTGTATAACTTATACATGGGTGTATTAAAATAATTACTTTGTAAGTTTGCATTTTTGTAGATTGTATTATCAAGATCATGTACAAATACGGATACTAGCCATGCTTATGTTCTATTCCAGACCAAACTTAAGGAGCAGCTGAACGAATACGATTCTAAGTTTAAAACTCTGAAGTCATTTGCTGCACAAGCAGAGTCGAACTGTCAACGTGTTTTCTTGAACAATTACACAAAGGTATGATTTAGGCATACATTCGAGACAACTGTTTGGTAGAGTTCTCTGAAGTGACTAGCTAGCGAACTACCAGGCGGTCGTATCTAAACATTCACCATTTAGTACTTTCAACCCCAATTAGTTTATACTTATTTATTTCATGTCGATTGTGAAACACGTTTGTCTTACTGATATCAACCACTTTGGACATCTCTAAATCCGGATATTATCAAGGTTAACTAGGTTATGGGAAGAAGATCCAAGTTTTATGCTGCTCGTCTAACAAGGCAGTTATGTGCACGTTGTTTGGCATGAAACGGCTTGGAATGGGAACTAGGGCCTTCTGGATTTGAAGGAACAATACGTTGAACGTGGCTACCCAACATTAAACAATCCCTAAACCTATCTTTTCTAGACTCGTTTATTAAATTCTGATCAAACCAAAGACACCTCATCATGGATACTACACATGTAATAACACAGTCGTCTGTTGAACATTTCAGGGAAAATATGATTTCTTCATGGAAAACAAATGGAAATGCAGAGCATTGTTAACAAAGATGGAAAACTGCTAGAATACCTTTAGTCACAGCAACACATAACACATGATTATATATCGAATCAGAATATTGCGCTGTGACTGTGATTTTAGCACTTAGACGTTATATATATTTATATTTTGTACACTCCTTAATTGTCTTGGGGGATTTAGTAGGGGGTCCGGGGGCATGCTCCCCCGGGAAAAAATTTCCCCTAGGGAGCAGCGTAGGTGCATTGTGGAGTGTATTTAACACATATATAGTACTTAAATAAAGCACAATACATATACTCATGTTTTTATTAATTTGTTCAAAAACATAGGACTCTTAGAACTAAATAGAAATCTATTTCAAAACTGATTTTTTCTAACCATACAAAAACTCGTATGTCTCACGTCCACAACCTCAACTCGTACCATGTTTCAAATTGCTAAATACATAATTATGTTGCTTTTCCATGGAACCAATACACATTAATCGTTCATTGAATAGTACATAAATTATTTTCATTATTATTATAAGTATAGGTCTACTGTTCTGGCTATGTATAATGTATACATGTATTATGTATTTTGTCGAATGAAGTTATGTTATATCAATTAATTCTAAGTAAACGTATATAAATACATCGGAAACGGGAAATAACGTTACTCTACCAAAATACCGAAGTAATTTGTGTCTGGTAATGTTCACACATTTTAAAGCAGTGCGAGTCGCCTCTCCTTCCTACGAGCAAAGGTATTAACAACATACTCGGCACTAATGGCCTTGTCACGGTGGATATACATCAACCCAAGGCTTGACATCCGACCGGTGGTCATTGTCGATCTCAGATATGTCTTGAGACGTCGCATAGAACTAAACGAGCGTTCTGCAGACGCTGTGGAGACCGGCATGGCAAGAAGCACTTGTAGACATACTGCTACGTTAGGGTAAAGGTCCTCATTTACGTTGACTGTTAGATATTTGCAGACTGGCACCTGGCACTCCAACGACGTATTTCGCTCTCAAATTCTTCACTGTCGCTAGCAGTCAAGTCGGTTTCAAATGCACGGTATATTGCTTGAGTACGCTCATTGGTGAGGTTGTTAGTATTTGAAGGGATTAATAACTGTGCGAGCAGGCGGTCCTCCGCTTGCAACAGCCGATCAGTTAGTTCAGTGACCAGATGGTTCATAAATGGCAGAAACATATTCAGCCTCCAGTAGCCCGAGATGGAATCACATTGTATATTCTGGCGATGTCGTTGCCGCGCTGACTATCTCGGTTTACTTGGCTGAACATCGACTGCTGCCGCCACATTAACTGCTTTGTCATACAACTCGTCCCAAAGACTTATGTCATTACGTTGCTCGGTGACAAGAGTCACGATTGTTTTTGCCTCTTGCGCAGCCTCAATAAAATCACAGGCGGTGTTATGCAGCATTATGATAGAGGTACTAACTCTGCCAAAATTACTAGACTGACAATGAATTCAAATTGTCTAATAGCGAGCTTGAATGCACCGGTTTTAGAATCTCCGTAGTTTGTGCTCAGATCATCCAGAGCATTGACGACTGTGGTGAAGGAGTTCCTGAACGTAAACAATGCATCGGCTCTGACTGCCCACCTGGTCTAGCATAGCGACTGTAACTTGGTGCGACGTGTCATCGGCGCACGGTTTTCTTCGTCATTCGTGAGGGCTTCTTGATAACGCAGCAGTCTTTTAGTGGAGTAATTAAAGCAGAACGCGACTTCCTGCACAGTTGACATCATGTTGCGCACCACCGGTTCCTCTGACGCATGATATATGGCAAGGTTAAGGCAATGTGCACGACAGTGTGTGTAAATAGCACCAGGGCATACTTCTCTGATTCTTGCCTGCACTTCATTTTGTAATCATGCTGTTTCTCTTATGTCGACCGAAGCACTGTATTTGACTTGGATGCGACGCGTGGTAATAGGGCGAAACAAATACATAGGTAAATTCATATGTTGTCAATAACCATGCTGCTACCAAACAAAAAGCAACCATGAATGTAGATGGCAACAAGAAACAATTGTTGAAGAGTTAGAAGTACAAACACTGTCAAATGAAGCACTACATCATGATTTGGTGTAACTGCACAAAACCATAGACCCATTAAATTGGACGAGAACATCAGGATACTACACCAAGATCTCAAACATCTCACATCTAACGACGAGGCACACATTTTTAACAATATATGGTTTCTGACGTACATGAGGGGAAAACTGACTAAAATATGATCATACATATTATATTGCCTCTAAAGTATTATATACATAAATAACTAACTCCCTAGTCAGAGATCTCGCTTCAGTTGACATAAGAGGAACAGCATTACAGAATGCAGTTGTAATTAGAGAGTTTCTAGCGCCAATTCAGAGATAGGTAAATCTACAGTTAGAATAACTGCTCTCAATATATTACAGTCAGGTTAACTACATTAGGCTACCATACAGTCAATTTTGATGCAATTATGAAGGAAAGCACTAAAGAGGACAACAGACAATGTGAATATGTTACAACCAGACTCAAGCTGATCAAGTGTGGTTGTAACAGTACAGTCATGTCTAACTGGTCATTGTAGATGTTACCGTGCTCGAATGTACTGCACATTATTTTTTGCATGTATTAGCGTATATCAGTTGTAATAAACCTGAACCTAAGGTGTAGTTAAACAGCTACATGCTTGAAAATTATCTTGTCAAGCTGTAGTGAAGTTCCTGTGAGTTTCGCTCGAAACTATGCTTATAAAAAGCATTTAGTTCAGATATATATATATAATGATTCAAATAACTAGTCAAACTGTGATGATTTGTGTCAAGTATATATAGTCAAATATGTATGTGGAAATGGAACATGTTGTTACGATTAACAATATTACCTTCTATAATTATTAGAAGTTCCGATATACATCAAGTTTCCTATTAATAATTATGATGTCGTTGACAATCTTGATTGATTCTTCTTGATTAAACAGCGAACATCGGAGTTTTGCATAATGTCACGTAAATCACTATACTTGTATTTAGAAAAGAAATCAAGTTACAAAATTGCTATGCGATAGTTTAAATCAGATCTATCGAAATAAAGCATCGATAATCTCACGAGTAAGAGTATAATATTCCAGACTAAAATTACTTAAACACTTTTATGGAAATATATATTACATTATACTATGTATTTTCTATGTAATTTCTATGTGGTAACATATGGTCACGTAAATCACATTTTGTGTAAAAAGTTAAACTACATGTCTAATTATTTTTAAGGGATGCCTATCAAGAGAACACATTGATCATATCAGTTTAATAACCTAGAATAAATAGAAAACATAGTAGAACATACTTTGCATATAAACAATTTAATGGTAACGTATATTACACAACCGTCACATACTGTTCTACATGCAACGATGTTGTGTACATTGTTTATCACTTAGCATTCATTTAAACCTACTTCATTGTAATGTTCATGTTTGATATAACATTAAAGAGTTATTAGTACCGATTATTCTTGTATTTGATCATTTTATCACGTAAATCACTCATAAACTGTCGAATATGTGTATTTTTCCGAAAGCCAGCTAATGTATACAGTTCCTTTTCATGTTTATTCCTTTTCAACTAAAACATAGATGTGCTGATATTTTGACGGTAGTACAAATGTTATATGGAATTATAGTCCGTATTTAATTGTTAAAATCGCCGTTTTGGAGGCCATCTTTAAGCCCAAATAAAAAAAGTTCCCCAATGATGACAGAGTGTCATCAAACGATTTTGAGACCTTCAATACCTTGACAACACAGAAAATCAATAAAAAAACTTAATACAATGTGTAGAGTTGACATGTTATGACTATTTAGCATCTTACCAATATCACTTGGGTCTGAAGCCACCGATGTCACCCACCAAGGATCTGTTCACGTTACCGGCAAACAGGAAGCGTTCGGTGCGTTTTAAAGTTCTTTTTCACTATATATATGCGAATAAATTTCTGGCAATTTAAGTGATGGTAGCTTAATTCTATATAGGGTATCAATATATACTCGAATGTAACTATATCAGCGTACTTGTTTATGGGATATACAGGCGTCCATCAAAAACATTTAGGAAATATTTTAACATTTTATTCTGAACTTTTGCGTGAATTTGGACGTGTCTAGATTTTTATCTTCCTGTCTATGAGGGGGGGGGGGTAACTTTATAAATTATTTCAATTGTGTATAGATGTACCTGCTTGGGAAAGTCACTAAGCTTCTCGTTGTCGTTAAAGGCCAGTTTGCCACTCGTGTCACTGTCGCCAAAACCGTCTTCTTAGGGCGGATCATCGTTGCAGACACCGGTCGCCATGTCGTTTTAGTACGAAAACAAAAGGGAAACAACCACGATCATAAACAAAATGAAATGTCATTGTACCGATGACGTATGATTGACAAAATACAAGGGACATACTAGATAACGGACAGTCTGTTATTTATTACGTCCCATTTATTAGGTAAAGTTTCAGCTGTTTGGTAAAAATGTACATGTACAAGCAATTAAAGGACTTTAAAATAGATCTAGATTTCTATATAGATTTCTAGCTCATTCTGTAAAAATGATTACTTTGGACATAATTATGGCGACAACCGTTTGGGCTACCCCTAACCCTGGTTAGCCAAAGATTTTTATTGCGTTTTTAGAGTTTTTAATTTTTCAACTTTTGAAATTTACTACTATACGCACGTGCGTAAGTGCGTAAGCCCAGGCACGCCCCTGCACACACACAAACATTATATTTAAAACTAAATACATGTAGTGAGGAATGATGCTGCTTTGTAATAATTCATATTCTCTGACTAACATACATGGAATGGATAGACACATGTACGTATGTACGTCCATGATGAATCACACAAACTTAATCTCTAGTTCATACTGCGCACCAATAAATGCATTGTGCGAGCGAAGCGAACTAGAAAAAATGCATTATTTACTATAGATGCTTGTTACACAAATACGTTTTCTACATGATTAATTTTGTATTTTAGCTACTAAAAGATTTAAAAATTAAGTCAGAAAAATTCAATTCAAAACGCCTATGATAGTTTCTATATAAATTACATTTTATCACATAGAAAATATGCCTCACCCGGGTTAGGCATTGCATTTTATTGCATTTTATATCACTTAAATTGTGTCAGTTTTTCAAACAGCATACGCACGTGCGTATTTGCGTATGGGCAGCTACGTCCCTGCAGGCAAATCTATTGTCTTGCCTGGTAATATTATATTCCTGATATGGTATGGAGACAATAACCTGATCCCGACCTGCCTGGTAACATTATAGACCTGATATGGTACGCAGACAATAACCTGATCCTGAACTGCCTGGTAACATTATAGACCTGATATGGGACGCAGACAATAACCTGATCCTGAACTGCCTGGTAACATTAAAACCCGGATCTGGTATGAAGACATTAACCAGATCCCGACCTGCCTGGAAACATAATTGACATGATATGGTACGGAGACCATAACCTGATCACGACCTGCCTGGTAACATTATAGACCTGTTATGGTACGGAGACAATGACCTGATCCCGACCTGTCTGGTATCATTAGACATGTACAACCAAAGTGGAAAGTGCAAAAAGAAAGTGGAAAACGGAGAAAAACTGTCGGGGTGGTTTCAAAATTTTATTCATTCTAAATAAGACCAAACAAAATAATAAATGAATCACTCAGTGTCGCTCAATGAGAATGAACCTCCAACTTCTCTGTTGCTGATACTCTATAGAATGCCTTTACATTTTTTCAGAAGTTGATGTAGGCCTATATCATATATGTCACTCTCCCTCATGTTATTGATGACGAGAGTTCAATTTCCAGAATTCGCTATGTATAGGCCCGTACAAAAATGCCATATCTGAAAACTTCACAAAATTTCATTTTCGCAGTACGTTATATACAGTATAGCACCAGCAATTGAAATATGAAAACAAATTGAGTTTCAACATTTTTTAACGGACGGGCTGGTGCATTGGGGGATATGTCGTCAGCATATATGCTATTAAATTATTATGATATTCATGTAGCACATTTCCATCTATTCAATTCTAAAAGTGCTATTCAAAGATATGATTAAAAAAAACCATCATGTACAACTATTTTACAGGCAAACATTTAATTGAATGCATAAACTTTAATACAGTTGTGTATGCATTATTTAAGAGCGTAGTTCTAAACGATGATAAACATTTATTTAAAATTGAATTGCCTAAACATAACTCGTAACCAAGAATAGATCCGTTTAAGGTGATTCACAACTTTTGAAATGGACAGTAGTTAGAAAATCACAATTACTTGGCAAGCGTTTTGAGAACGTCTGCAAACCGAGATCAATTAGTGCAAAAAAGATTATAGTTGATTTTCAAGCATCTTGGGGGAAGGTCTTTTGCATTTATTTCTGAAGAATATGAACAAGTTCAAACTGTAAGTATCTTTACTATAATAATACTCGCTTTAAAAATATCGCAAAATCCGAGGCTGTATACAACGGATGCAAAACGTTGATTTATTGTGTTACTTCCCCGGTTGGTGTTTTCAAAAATGATTGTCGTAAATGTGTTCTTCATAAAAATGAGAGGTTTGATATAACTTGTACAGAAAACCCCAGTACTAGCGAATCACCTTAAAATAGTATATCTGTATTCTGCCCCATGCTTGCCAAAAAGCGGTTATCCGTGAACGCGGTTTGAGAATTTCGTGCAACGCATGGTACACTTATTGACATCTCCTGTGCTATAAAACCAATAGTTTCAGAGAATTTATTTAACGTAAGCGTACTATCGAGTTACACTTATACTTACGATTGAAATTAAAAGATGGACCCTGAAAGATTGAGAAATATTATGATAGAAATAACAATTACACAGCCTCTCTGATTTTGCAGAATATCATGACTATGCATTTATTTAACAGGAACTTATGTTCCTGTGGCCACCGAACCAACTACTAGATTTGCACAACAGACTACAATATTGACACTGTTTGATTACGATATCAAAGGCTATACGGATATAGGATGCATACTGATGTCCCTTGCAAAATATCAAAGCTACATGCCTCATCGTTTTCAGTGGTTTAGAAGAATACCTTATTCTTAGAACGTGCACAGCAAATTGAACGCAGTTTACATTATTATAATTTTATACAAACTATTGACATAAATGAGAAAACCCCTGGGGCCTTATTCACCAACGTTATAAGTCTAAATTTCAGACTTAGTCTTAAAATTGACAACATTTATAATCACTGCCATTTCTTCACAATTAGACTTAACCATGTGAAATTTTGTCTGATTATTTGTTGTTACCCACGGAATATGTATACCGATTTACATCAAAATCGGTACATTTATAACAACATGAGAGCGAATATAATATTTGGCAATATAAAGTCTAAGTCTGAATTTTAGACTTATAACGTTGGTGAATAAGGACCCTGGTCGTTTCTCCACTTTCCACTCTCAGTTTTCCACTCTCCGCTTTGGTTGTACATGTCTATTACTAACATGATATGGTATGGAGACAATGACCTGATCCCGCACTGCCTGGAAACATTATTGACATGATATGGTACGGAGAGAATAACTTGATCCCGACTTGCCTGGTAACATTACAGATGTGATATGGTATGAAGACAATAAACTGATCCCGACCTGCCTGGCAACATTCAAGACCTGATTTGGTATGAATACATGACCTGATTCCGACCTGCCTGGTAACATTATAGACCTGATTTGGTATGAATACATGACCTGATTCCGACCTGCCAGGTAACATTATTGAAATGATATAGTAAAGAGACAATAACCTGATCCCGACCTGCCAGGTAAAGTTATTGAAATAATATAGTAAGGTGACAATAACCTGATCCCGACCTGCTTGGTAACATTATTGAAATGATATAGTAAGGTGACAATAACCTGATCCGACACTGCCTGGTAACATTATTGAAATGATATAGTAAGGAGACAATAACCTGATCCCGACCTGCCAGGTAAAGTTATTGAAATAATATAGTAAGGCGACAATAACCTGATCCCGACCTGCTTGGTAACATTATTGAAATGATCTAGTAAGGTGACAATAACCTGATCCGACACTGCCTGGTAACATTATTGAAATGATATAGTAAGGAGACAATAACCTGATCCCGACCTGCCAGGTAAAGTTATTGAAATAATATAGTAAGGTGACAATAACCTGATCCCGACCTGCTTGGTAACATTATTGAAATAATATAGTAAGGTGACAATAACCTGATCCCGACCTGCTTGGTAACATTATTGAAATGATCTAGTAAGGTGACAATAACCCGATCCCGACTTGCCTGGAAACATTATAGACGAGATATGGTATGAATGCAAAATAACCTGATCCTAATCTGCCATAGGTAACATTATAGACGTGATATGGTAAGAAGAACATAACCTGATCCCGACCTGCCTGGTAACATAATTGACATGATATGGTACGAAGACAATAACCTGATCCTAATCTGCCTGGTAACATTATAGACCTGATTATGGTACGAAGACAATGGCCTGGTCCTAATCTGCCGGGTAACATAATATTCCTGATATGGTACAGACACAATAACCTGATCCCCTACTGCTTGGTAACATTATATTCCTGATATAGTACGGAGATAATAGCCTGATTCTGACCTGCCAAGTAACATTATAGACCTGATATGGTACGGAGACAATAGCCTGTTCCTGACCTGCCAAGTAACATTATAGACCTGATATGGTGGTACGGAGACAATAGCCTGATCCTGACCTGCCAAGAAACATTATTGACATGACATGGTACGGAGACAATAACCTGATCCCGACCTGCCAGGTAACATTATAGACCTGATATGGTACGGAGACAATGACCTGATCCTGACCTGACTGGTAACATTATATTCCTGATATGGTTTGGAGTCAATGACCTGATCCTGACCTGCCATGTAACATTATAGACCTGATATGGTACAGAGACAATAACCTGATCCTGACCTGCCAGGTTACATTATAGACCTGATATGGTACGGAGACAATAACCTGATCCTGACCTGCCAGGTAACATTATAGACCTGATATGGTACAGAGACAATAAACTGATCCCGACCTGCCAGGTAACATTATAGACCTGATATGGTACGGAGACAATAGCCTGATCCTGACTTGCCAGGTAACATTATTGACATGATATGGTAGAGAGACAATAGCCTGATCCCAACCTGCCTGGTAACAGTATAGACCTGATATGGAGACAATGACCTGATCCCACACTGCCTGGTAACATTATAGACCTGTTATTGTATGAAGACAATAACCTGATCCCGACCTGCCTGGTAACATTATAGACCTGTTATTGTATGAAGACAATAACCTGATCCCGACCTGCCTGGTAACATTATAGACCTGTTATTGTATGAAGACAATAACCTGATCCCGACCTGCCTGGTAACATTATAGACCTGATTTGCTATGAAGACAATAACCTGATCCTAATCTGCCTGGTAACATAATATTCCTGATATGGTACCGAGACAATTACCTAATCCCACACTGTCTGGTAACATTATATTGCTGATATGGTACGGAGACATTGACCTGATCCCGCCCTGTCTGGTAACATTATTTACATGATATAGTACGGAGACAATGCTCTGATCCCGCCCTGTCTGGTAACATTATATTCCTGATATGGTACCGAGACAATAACCTAATCCCACACTGCCTGGTTACATTGTATTCCTGATATGGTACGGAGACAATGACATGAACTTGACCTACCAGGTAACATTATTGACATGGTTATGTACGGAGGCAATCACCTGATCCCGACCTATCTGGTAACATTATAGACCTAATATGGTATGGAGACAATAGCCTGATCCTGACTTGCCAGGTAAAATTATAGTCATGATATGGTAAGGAGACAATGACCTGATCCCGCACTGCCTGGTACATAATAGAACTGATATGGTACAGAGACAATAGCCTGATCCTGACCTGCCTGGTAAAATTATAGTCATGATTTGATACGGACACAATAACCTGATCCTGACCTGCCTGGTAACATTATTGACATGATATGGTGAAGAGACAATAGCCTGATCCTGACCTGCCTGGTTACATAATAGACCTGATAGGGTACGAAGACAATAGCCTGATCCTGACCTGTCTGGTAACATTATAGACTTGATATGGCATGAAGACAATGACCTGATCCTGACATGCCTGGTAACATTATAGACCTTATATGGTATGGAGACAATAGCCTGATCCTGACTTGCCAGGTAAAATTATAGTCATGATATGGTAAGGAGACAATGACCTGATCCCGCACTGCCTGGTACATAATAGAACTGATATGGTACAGAGACAATAGCCTTCTCCTGACCTGCCTGGTAAAATTATAGTCATGATATGATACGGACACAATAACCTGATCCTGACCTGCCTGGTAACATTATTGACATGATATGGTGAAGAGACAATAGCCTGATCCTGACCTGCCTGGTTACATAATAGACCTGATAGGGTACGAAGACAATAGCCTGATCCCGGCCTGCCTGGTAACCTATTATTCCTGATATGGTAAATAGGCAATGACCTGATCCCACACAGCCTGGTAACATTTTATTCCTGATATGCTACGGAGAGATTGACCGGAACCCGACCTGCCTGGTTAAATTATAGTCATGATAATAGTACGCAGAAATGACCTGATTCCCACCTGCCTGGTACATTGTTGACCTGATATGGTATGGAGACAATGACTGTATCCCAACCTGCCTGGTAACATTATAGTCAAAATAATAGTACCGAGACAATAACCTGATCCAGCACTGCCTGGTACATTATTGACCTGACATGGTATGGAGACAATAACCTGATCCGGCACTGCCTGGTACATTATAGACATGATATGGTAAGGAGACAATAACCTGATCCGGCACTGCCTGGTACATTATAGACATGATATGGTAAGGAGACAATGACCTGATCCTGTACTGCCTGGTACATTATAGACCTGATATGGTAAGGAGACAATGACCTGATCCGGCACTGCCTGGTACTTTATAGACATGATATAGTACGGAGACAATAACCTGATCCGGCACTGCCTGGTACATTATAGACATGATATGGTAAGAAGACAATAACCTGATCCGGCACTGCCTGGTACATTATAGACATGATATGGTTAGGAGACAATAACCTGATCCGGCACTGCCTGGTACATTATAGACATGATATGGTAAGGAGACAATAACCTGATCCGGCACTGCCTGGTACATTACTGACCTGATATGGTAAGGAGACAATGACCTGATCCGGCACTGCCTGGTACATTATAGACATGATATGGTAAGGAGACAATAACCTGATCGGGCACTGCCTGGTACATTATAGACATGATATGGTAAGGAGACAATGACCTGATCCGGCACTGCCTGGTACATTATAGACATGATATGGTAAGGAGACAATAACCTGATCCGGCACTGCCTGGTACATTACTGACCTGATATGGTAAGGAGACAATGACTGTATCCCAACCTGCCTGGTAACATTATAGACATGATATGGTAAGAAGACAATGACCTGATCCCGCACTGCCTGGTACATTACTGACCTGATATGGGACGGAGACAATGACTGTATCCCAACCTGCCTGGTAACATTATAGACATGATATGGTAAGGAGACAATAACCTGATCCGGCACTGCCTGGTACATTACTGACCTGATATGGGACGGAGACAATGACTGTATCCCAACCTGCCTGGTAACATTATAGACATGATATGGTAAGGAGACAATAACCTGATCCGGCACTGCCTGGTACATTACTGACCTGATATGGGACAGAGACAATGACTGTATCCCAACCTGCCTGGTAACATTATAGACATGATATGGTAAGGGGACAATGACCTGATCCCGCACTGCCTGGTACATTATAGACCTCATATGGTAAGGAGACAATGACCTGATCCCACACTGCCTGGTACATTTTAGACCTGATATTGTATGGAGACAATTACTGGATCCTGACCTGCCTGGTAACATTATAGTTACGATATGGTTCGCAGAAATGACCTGATCCCTACCTGCCTGGCAAAATTATAGACCTGATATTTTATGGAGGCAATAACCCGATCCCACACTGCCTGGTACTTTATAATATACAAAATAGCCACAAATCACTGAATTTTCAAGATATTGGCTTGCAATTTTCAGGTTATTCAACATTGAACATAAGAGGTGGCTGTGACAATAAAAACGTTACATGTGCATCTTTAACCACTCTCTCAATAGCAGTTGCATTGGCTAACTGATGTATTTTGTACATATTCCTTGGTTGCTAGGCGACCAAAAAAAGGCGAAGACACCATTTTGCACTGTCGGCAACTTCAAACCTTGGTGATTCAAAATGAACCAACCATGTATTGTATTACTTATGTGTTCACTTCTGAAATGTGCTTTGTATTAGGCATATATGTTTCAACATTTGCATAGGAACGAGCTGTTCTTTTAAAGAAATGCACTATTACTAGGTTGCAACAAAATAGCCATAAATCACTGAATTTTCAAGATATTGACTTGAAATTTTCATATTTTGAAATTGTAAGCTTAGAAGCTTGCTGTGACATTAAAAACTGAAAATGTGATTTTTTACCCACTAGCTCAAAAATTGCAGTCGCGGCCACATATACATGATATCGTACAGAGACAATGACCTGATCCTGACCTGCAAGGTAACATTATTGACCTGATATGGTATGAAGACAAAAACCTGATCCCAAACCTGCCTGGTAACATAATACTCCTGATATGTAACGAAGACAATGACCTGATATAGTACGGAGACATTAACCTGAACCCAACCTGCCAAGCATCATTTTATTCCAGTTATGGTATGAAGACAATAACCTGATTGATTGGTAAACATATATTCCATAGTATGGTACGAACACAATAACCTGATCCCAATCTGCAAGGTAACAATATTGACCTGATATTGTACGGAGACAATAATCTGATCCTGACCTGCCTGGTAACATAATATTCCTGACATGTTAAGTAGACAATGACCTGATCCCGCACTGACTTGTATATTATAGACCTGATATTGTATGGAGACAATGACCTGATACTGACCTGCCTGGTAACAAATTCATGATATGGTACAGAGACAATGACCTGATCCGACATTGCCTGGTACATAATAGACCTGATATGGTACGGAGACAATGACCTGATCCCACAATGCCTGGTACATTATTGACCAGATATGGTACAGAGACAATGACCTGATCCTGCACTGCCTTCTAAATTCATGACCGCACATGGTACGGAGACAATGACCTGATCCGACATTGCCTGGTACATAATAGACCTGATATGGTACGGAGACAATGACCTGATCCCTACCTGCCTGTTAACATTATATTCCTGATATGGTAAGGAGACAATAACCTGATCCCGCATTGCCTGGTACATTATAAACGTGATATTGTATGGAGACAGTGACCTGATCCCGCACTGCCTGGTACATTATAGACCTGATATGGTAAGGAGACAATAACCTGATCCCGCACTGCCTGGTAACATTATAGACCTGATATTGTATGAAGACAATGACCTGATACCTCACTGCCTTGTAAATTATTGACCTCATATGGTACGGAGACAATGACCTGATCCGACATTGCCTGGTACATTATAGACCTGATATGGTATGGAGACAATGACCTGATCCCGCATTGCCTGGTACATTGTTGACCTGATACGGTATGGGGACAATAACCTGATCCCGACCTTCCTGGTAACATTAAAGACCTGATATGTTACGGAGACAATAACCTGATCCCGACCTTCCTGGTTACATTATAGACCTGATATGGTAGGAAGACAATGACATGACCCCGACCTTCCTGGTAATATTATAGACCTGATATGGTAGGAAGACAATGACCTGATCCCGACCTGGCTTGAAATATTATATTCCTAATATGGTATGGAGACAATGACCTGATCCCGACCTGGCTTGAAACATTATATTCCTAATATGTTATGGAGATAATGACCTGATCCCGACCTGGCTTGAAACATTATATTCCTAATATGGTATGGAGATAATGACCTGATCCCGACCTGGCTTGTAACATTATATTCCTAATATGGTACGGAGACAATGACCTGATCCCGACCTGGCTTGAAATATTTTATTCCTAATATGGTAGGAAGACAATGACCTGATCCCGACCTGGCTTGTAACATTATATTCCTAATATGGTAGGAAGACAATGACCTGATCCCGACCTGGCTTGTAACATTATATTCCTAATATGGTATGGAGATAATGACCTGAACCCAACCATTGTGTATGGGTGTATTACAACTTTCTTGCATTGAATATTCAATTTCCGCTAACAAATCTTGCACTATCGATCTAAAGATCAGTAATTGTACTGTGATAGAATGTTACACTCTGGGCGTCTTCGAGCTACTCTACGCTTATGAGAACATATAACCGCAGTCTTGGAGCTACTCTTGGAGCTAGTTGTAAAAATGTACTAGTACACAATATATCAGCCGATGCATTATGTTACTAATAGGTTACCAAAAACTTCCAAATAGGAAATTGTTTTCAGGACAAAATTTGATCCACATCAGTTGATTCTTTGTGATCTTGGGGCCTAATCCACAAAATGTTAGTTATATGAAGTCAAATTATCCATACATGTTCTAAATAAGACAAGGTTGAAGCACGTTCATGTTGGGTAATTCTGCACATCAGGTAATATATTATGCACACATTAATTTTTGAATGCATACATACTTTGCAGGGACGGTTTTCTCCGGTCCTCATGTGTTATTTCTGATGTTTGTTATTAGTGTAAAAATAGATTAATTCAATTTTACAATCTGATCTTTCCCTTTGTTCGCCTCAAAATAAGAACAGAAAATGAAAAACAATTTTCAAGTTTCATATTATATTTTATATCAAGTTTGGTCAAATAGAATTAATTCTTAAACGTGTAATATCATTCACACATATAAGTTTGTATAACTAGATTACAACAATGTGATTATCTTACATGTATAACTAAATGTTCACATAATCTTGCCACTGGCTTGTCTACTGTTACAAAAGTGGTTACTTAAATAAACACATATGGTCAATTATTGTACCAGAATAACACTGACAAATTTACCAGCTTTGTGGCCTATTCAAAGTTTCCTGCCTTTCTTGTTCTCCTGTGAGCATTAAAGTACAGTGCGCCCAGGAAAATGTGATATTAACAAACATTGACCGGATTGTCTACTAAGTATTGCACAAAGTGTTAACTTAAATAAACAATTAAGGTCATTTAGATATTAAAATAACACTGATAATTAATCTTTGGTTTTCCACCTATGAGGACTGTTTCAAATTTAAATTGTAAACAATGTCATGTAAATAAGACTATATAAGAACACATAGCTACAGTCAATAATGTTCACATTGTCTTGTAAGAAAACAAACATGACTTTATTTATTGGTATTAATTAAACTGTTAAATATAAACTACTCATATTGATAAAAAACAGTAAACTAAAAACTTTCAATAAATACAGGAAATATATCTGAGAACAGTTTGTGTCTTCCAATGTGTAAAGTTCACCAAGAAATATCGACAACAAAAATTGTATTTACTTTATGCCTTTGTACTGATTTATATAATTTTATTACTAAAAGGGGAGAATTGTGTGGGTGACAGAATAGCCCAATCTCACAGTAAGTAATGAGTCCAGGATTTGAACCAAAGTCAAGCTAACTATTGAAATATTGTTACGCTCCTCAACCTTGTGGTAACACCAGTATATTGTACGCACTGAGTACACTAACTGATATAACAGTATATACCGTATGACTCGGTCTGAGTTACAGGACCCTGTGTTTCGTGTGTGTCGATCTACTAACGGATGTTAATCTCAATTACAACTTTATTGGAATACTAAACCCTGTGGTTATTCTGTGTAGATATACTAACGGATGTTAGTCTCAACCATAACTTTATTGGGTTACTAAACCCTGCGGTCACTGATTAGCCTGTGTACTAACGGATGTTAGTGTACCAGTGTATCTACGCTCAATCTGTGCTATTGGACCCTGCTACACGCCTGCACAATATTGGTAGCGACTTAGGCCAGAGCGTTATCAATTAGGCGTCCAGCACAGTATAGTCTATATACATGTACCACGAACAGACGGACAATAGTGATCACAATATCACCTGACGATCTCTGTCAGGTTACCTGGGGACAATAGATCTACCAACAAACTTCTGAACAAACACCAGTTTAGATTTAACGTTCATGAATTTAATAAATAAAATGAGCATCACATTTACTAGATCTATAATAAATATATTGTAACGCCCGCGCTGGTGGTACTCTAAAACACCGGTGGTGCTACATCAGCAATCACTAAATGATATGCTCGAATAAGACAACAACTGTTAAATACAATGGTAGCGTGTATCACAGACTGGAGGAGGCTTATCTGATAATGACCAGGACAGCGTCAACCAACTGTCGACGAAATAAAGCATATAGACCTAGGTCTAACTGAGACTCGGACAAATAACCCCGGTTGTAAACTGGTATGATACACTGGAAACGTGTATCACAGCTTGAAAGAGGCTACCTGATAACACAGACCAGGTCGCGTCAACCAACTGCACGCGTGACAATTGCCAAGAACAAGATAAAAAGCAAAAATGTAAAAGACTACAGACAACATTCCTTTCGGCTTAACGTGAACTTTATTAGGTAAAAGGGCTTAACAAAGACACAAGAGGGATATCAGACCAAATACTAAATCATCTAAAGTCTAAATAACGATAAAACAAGCTCGAAGCCAGAGCAGACGACAGACAGTTAAAAATCGACTCAAGTTACAAAACCGCCAAATGTCAAATAACGTTACCGATACTGACCTCAATAAAGTCTAAAATAATTATCGAATAAAAGCGATTCAGGTTTAAAGTTGAATGAAAAGTTACCAGACAGAGCCTAACAAAAATAAATGAAGAGCGGCAGAAACACGTCTGACCAGCTCTGGGGACAGTGGCAATGTGACGAACGCTCATTAAAATTTCTGGTATGCTAATTAGGTTGTGGTATGCAAATGAGCTTTTGGTATGTAAATAAACGGAACCAAAGGTACGCTTGGGATTGGGGCCGCATGAAAGAACGTAACCTAATTAGCAATACCAAAATTCCTAAAATACATAGACATTAATTTCCACATGAATTATACCAGCAACTTTCCTCTAGAATAATAGATACAACTTGACCTGACTTTGAAGGTTAGAGATTACATTTAACAGGAAGTTGACAACCAAAAACAACATGGCGGACGGAAGTGATATTTTTCCAAAAAGCTACGAACATTAAGTGAAATAATACAAAACAGCAATGATCTAGCATGTGATTGTTGAGGTAAATAGTTAAATCTACTAAATATCTAAGTATATCTATAGTATCATGGCATGACATCGTATAATAAAGACAATAGCACTCTCCAAACACTAAAATTGTACATGTAGGTCATGTTTCTAAAAATAGAACAACAACATTCAGGCCCAAAATAGACATACTGAGGCATGTTTCAATGATCTGAGGGTTAAACTAGACTAATATATTCATGTTCTAACGACCTGAGGTCATGCCTCACATTACCTTCCCTCCGGACAAAATTTCGCCCTCGAAATTCAAAATAACACCAAGCGCCTTTAAGCCAAATTTCTCAACAATATACTGTTAAGTTGTAACAATACAATTAACAATTAGATCTATTTTAACAATTAGACAACTTAAATACAAACTGAGTGCATAGTTCATCTTAGCTTCTAACATACATGCATTTTAAACACTCCTTATTAAATAGCATCACTTTGGTATATAACATTAATAACAGGCAAGGCAAGTTTCTTTAAACATTAACAATATAAAATCAATCAAAATTACACTTTTCATCTAAACATAACAATAATTTCTAACACCTTACTAACAGCAATAATATTTCAATTGAAAGAAGTTATATGAGTAAAATGAAACCAAAACATCACTTTTCAAATTTGTCATACAAATGCAATTGATGAACCTAAACATTAATTAATCAGACACCAATGGTAAAAATACACTTAAGTTGCAGACCTCTAGCTCAAGAAATTGGGAACAGACAGCCGATGAGTTGTTAGGCAACTCATTCAAAGTTGTTAGGAAACTCATTCAAATAAGAGTATCTGTAATAGTACAATTACTGCTCTTGCATAAGATTATAATAGCAAAAATAAAAATTACATTCATAACAAGTTTGAATAGCCATTGCCAGCAACCATATAACCGATGTATCAACTGATAATACAATTCAATAGACTCTAAAATAAACTAAGCAGTATTCTGAATTATAAATAAAATACAGTCCTAAGAAACCATAAAATTCTAAATTAAATATAACAATTGTCTTGCAATATTACGAACAAGAGACAGTCTGCAGTCAGACAAATCAAACGTAGCAATCTTCCACAGACAATACAATTTACGCACAGAGATTTCACATTTTCAAGAAGTGCACTGAAACAGACTGGAATTCATTACTTAGCCTATCTATTCATGAATACATTTATAGCATAACTCAAAACATAGCAAGCAGTCAGATTACCATGAAAAATAAGTTAAAACTAAACACAAATACATGCAAAATGCTAACAATTTACGTATCATGCTGACATAAAACAATAAGTACAATATGTGATCAGACCTAATGATATGTCACAATATAAAATACGGTCACATTGTTAAGTATAATAATTAAGCACACGCAAGCATTAATAACTGATGTAACCACATCTGAGACTGAGATTTTGCCATCTCATAGTTCAACCGGCATTCAGACAGACTTAAACTTTGCCAGGTTTCATTAGTACATTTCACACAAAAACAAATCAAATTTACACAGAATTTCAAACATTGCGATGTAACTTAGTATAATACAATAATCAACAAATATGCTAGTAATTGATACAACCAAGTACACGGTCTATTTAAACTAATCATACATTATCACAACCTCATGTAATTTTAACTTACAATAATGAAAAAGAAACATAGTAGGCTTATTATCTCACAAAAAATCACAAGTAGAAGTGATGGACATTCAAATAAAGGTATTACCAGACTGATACAAATTTAAACCAATATACATGTACATACTTCAATAATTATTGCTATCCAGACAGTCTAAGACAACTTAATAGGCAGGCCTTTACACAACGCAATTACTTAAAATAAAAACCTAAAAGTAATTCAACAAACAATACTGAGTATGCACTTATTCACAACCTCTTATTTTCACAATTTAAATACGCCAGTCCTATTGTTCAATGAACATACATAGATACAACAAATATTACAATAGAAAACTACAATTTATACATATCCTTAATCTTCATCTGTCTCCAGGAAATCGTCCAAAGCGAAATGATAGTTTATATCGTCCTTCAAGTTAAATTCACGCGATATTAATTAATTCCACGCGGTATAAATTAAGTAGAAGTTGATTTCTGAAATCTCACTTCAGAAGCTGCACAATGATCATTATCTCAGGGAGCGAGATAATCTCCACCTCAAAGGTTCCTACTTGTAATAATGGAACATGTCACTGGAAGCGTGACATCACTGTTGAAACATGTCACTGGAAGCGCAACATCTCGGTTGAAACATGTCACTGGAAACGTGACATCACTGTTGAAACATGTCACTGGAAATGTGACATCACTGTTGAAACATGACATCACTGTTGAAACATGTCACTGGAAACGTGACATCTCTGTTGAAACATGTCGCTGGAAAAGCGACATCTCTGTTGAAACATGTCGCTGGAAACGCGACATCTCTGTTGAAACATGTCACAGGGAACGTGACATCTCTGTTGAAACATGTCACTGGAAATGTGACCTTGTAATATAGCAATGTTCACTTACAACGTGCCCTTATAACAATATTCTCTTGTGTCACTGCACTTCAAATCACTGGTACTGTGACACCAAAAACAAATGTGCTACTGCACTTGACAATGAGTCACTGGTAATGTGACACCTCACTTCAATGATGTGTCACCGGTAACATGACACCAAAACGAAATATACATGTGCTACTGCACTAGACTATGCGTCACTATCTCTGTGACGCCGAAAATGAAATTTACGTCGCTGTAATGTGACATGGCATTCAAACAGGGTATGTGATGTATAATTTTCAGGATGTAGATTTATATTTCTATAATGATGTCCGGATCAGAAAATGGAATGTTGACCTAATCCAACTACCACAAGTCATCAGTCATCTAACAGAAGTCCTCAGGGGGTCCAGTCGTTTTGGAATTCTAACCCGCTCATTTAATCGCCTTACATACAGATTATCTTCCCCGGCCGTGGTAGGATAATCTGTCTTCGCTCTATAACATCCTCAAGTTCTCATTATTTCAACTGTTTCAAAATCTCTACCTAACATACATGACTGGTTTTGGTTGGGGTTGGTTCAAACTCTCCATCTTGTGATCCTTCTAGATGCTAAAGTTTCAAATCTTATAATCAACTGCTACTGGTTAAGTCAGGTACACAAGGACTTTGGTACTTCTTATTGTCATTTTGTGTCCATGAATTTCTTATCTGCCGATGAAGATTATTTATGTAGAGAAGGGCAAAACTTTTTTATGTGCCCAGGAGCATGACAATAGTAGCATACTCTTTTAGGTAGCTTAGTATGATTTGCATCTAATCCGGAGCGTTTTTCTATTTTGACTACCGGTGTTGCATAACTGGCTCGAGTGTCTGCTTTCTCTAGTTCTTCAATTCTCTTCAGTAAGTCATCAACAGAGACACCAGTTTGTACCATTCTTGAATGAACATGTTTTCTTCTTGAATAACTAAGTTCAGCTTCAGTGGTTAGCCTAACAGCCTCAGAAAGAGTGCTTGGACATCCTACTATTAAATCTCTGCGTAGTTGGTCATCGTTAAGGGCTTCAGTAAAACAGTCAAGAGCCATCTCTTCCCTGCATTTCATGTTTAAATCTGGGTACGCTAGCCTTACCATCTTCTTGATGTCTATGGCAAGGTCATCTATGGTTTCATCTTCCTTTCTAATTCTCGTCCTTAACTTTGCAACATGGTAACGTCTCCGATTTTGTGGCTGAAACCTGTCTATCAGGCTCTTAACAATGAAATTGTAATCTCTGCGTCTCTCTGTATGGATATCATTTAATATTTCTGCAGCTCCACTTCTCAAGGATACGGCTAACTGACTGGCTTTCATCTTATAACACCATTCATTCATTTCACTGGTGATTTCGAATTGTGTCAAATATGCATTAATGTCAGTTGTGCCATCAAATGTTGGCGGTTTAATTTTACGGTGTGGATTAGTTACATCTTGTCGACTAGAAGGTATATGCCTTGGTTGTTTATCTATACCCTGTTCTCTGCCATCTTTATTATCCTCTGGAATCATGTCAGCTCTACACCAATCATAGGGTAAGAAGTCTCGAGGATGCCGGTATCTGCTCGCCCCTAAAGCCCACGACCCTCCCCTCCTATACCCCGTTCCATCCAGTGAATCGTTTTCCCATAAACCCGTAGGTACCTGGCTGCAATCTATAGCATCGGTAGCCTGACTACCAGCCACGGCCCTCATGGAGAATTTACTGTCCCATCCCTTCCCTTGATTCATCTCACCATGCATGGCATTTTGACAGACCCCCGAGGCATCGACGGATCCACTGAATAATGGTGTAGAACTATCACCTTGATCTATAATTCTCTGATTAGTACATAAGTCTTCCTCAATCCCTGTACGCCTGCGCCAGGATTCTTCTCCAAAACTGGTACCCTGTACCGACTGGTCATCTGTCCAAGTCATCTCTCGGTCACCTTCGGATATCTGATCATCATCGCTCACCAACACTTGGTTTGACATTGCCTCTGCCCCCAAGGCGGTATTGATGGTCTGTGTGACTTGACTGGAAGGTTGTGGTGGTATAGTGGGTTCACTATACATACTCTGGGTCTGGTTGGTGTCTGGTAATAACAGGGTTTCTGGTATATCAGCTGAAGCCCTGGTAAACTCCATCTCGCCGGTTTGGACTGTAAACTAGATTTATGTTAAACAACAATAACGATACAGTGTATATTAGCATACACTGGGCTTCTCTAATCTGGAACAGTTAGACGGTACAGTAATTCACTGAATTACATGCATGTGATTTATAGTCTGGTAACGACTAGACAGTACTGTAAGGAAACAATATTCAATTAAATTAAATACAGTCTGGTAGCAACTATAAGTCTGGCTCGGTATAGTCTGGTAACGACTACACATCTGGCACGGTATAGTCTGGTAACGACTACATGTCTGGCACGGTATAGTCTGGTAACGACTACCCGTATGTACTATGTAGATCTGGCAACTGCTGTCAGTCTGGTAATAACTAGACAGTACTGTAAGGAAATAATGTGTTATTAATATAGTCTGGTAGCGACTATGTAGGTCTGGTCACGACTACCTGTATGTAGAACTTGTAACAACTGTCAGTCTGGTAACAACTAGACAGTTCTGTAAGGAAATAATGTGTAATTAATATAGACGGGCACTGACTATATGGTTCTGGCACATCACAGTCTGGTAATGACTATCTCCCACCATGGATGGTAAAGACTGACTGTAATAACACAAAATACTCAAGTATGTAACATATACTTATTTGCCTGGTAACGGCAGTTGCTATGGTAACTTGGAAACAGTTACCTCGAAAGCCTGGTAGCGCCTTACCCACACTGTTTAAGTCTGGAAGCGACTTAAACCAAAGCCTGGTAACGGCTTTCTCAACGAAGGGATGGCAGTCTAAACGTATTTATATGAATAGGCGGGGCACAGAACAACAAATCCGCTCAATGTGCCAATAACAACCACGGTAACAATTAACAACACCTTTATACCTAAGCCTGGTAACGGCTTATGACGCTCTTTGAGTCTGGAAACAACTCAAACCTAAGCCTGGTAACGGCTTAGCTCACCGTTTAAGTCTGGTAGCGACTTAAACCAAAGCCTGGAAACGGCTTTCTTACCCTCAGGGATGGCAGTCTAAACGTATTTATAATAATAGGCTGGGCACGGAACAACAAATCCGCTCAACGTGCCAAACTAGCAACAACAATTAAAACAATAACAGTTAACACCCTTTTACCTAAGCCTGGTAACGGCTTATAACGCTGTTTGAGTCTGGAACCGACTCAAACCTAAGCCTGGTAACGGCTTAGCTCATCTACTGGTAGGATTTTGTACTAACTTATCACTGATAACGACTAACAATTTCGGAGAGACAAGATCTGCACCGCTGCCACCAATTTTGTAACGCCCGCGCTGGTGGTACTCTAAAACACCGGTGGTGCTACATCAGCAATCACTAAATGATATGCTCGAATAAGACAACAACTGTTAAATACAATGGTAGCGTGTATCACAGACTGGAGGAGGCTTATCTGATAATGACCAGGACAGCGTCAACCAACTGTCGACGAAATAAAGCATATAGACCTAGGTCTAACTGAGACTCGGACAAATAACCCCGGTTGTAAACTGGTATGATACACTGGAAACGTGTATCACAGCTTGGAAGAGGCTACCTGATAACACAGACCAGGTCGCGTCAACCAACTGCACGCGTGACAATTGCCAAGAACAAGATAAAAAGCAAAAATGTAAAAGACTACAGACAACATTCCTTTCGGCTTAACGTGAACTTTATTAGGTAAAAGGGCTTAACAAAGACACAAGAGGGATATCAGACCAAATACTAAATCATCTAAAGTCTAAATAACGATAAAACAAGCTCGAAGCCAGAGCAGACGACAGACAGTTAAAAATCGACTCAAGTTACAAAACCGCCAAATGTCAAATAACGTTACCGATACTGACCTCAATAAAGTCTAAAATAATTATCGAATAAAAGCGATTCAGGTTTAAAGTTGAATGAAAAGTTACCAGACAGAGCCTAACAAAAATAAATGAAGAGCGGCAGAAACACGTCTGACCAGCTCTGGGGACAGTGGCAATGTGACGAACGCTCATTAAAATTTCTGGTATGCTAATTAGGTTGTGGTATGCAAATGAGCTTTTGGTATGTAAATAAACGGAACCAAAGGTACGCTTGGGATTGGGGCCGCATGAAAGAACGTAACCTAATTAGCAATACCAAAATTCCTAAAATACATAGACATTAATTTCCACATGAATTATACCAGCAACTTTCCTCTAGAATAATAGATACAACTTGACCTGACTTTGAAGGTTAGAGATTACATTTAACAGGAAGTTGACAACCAAAAACAACATGGCGGACGGAAGTGATATTTTTCCAAAAAGCTACGAACATTAAGTGAAATAATACAAAACAGCAATGATCTAGCATGTGATTGTTGAGGTAAATAGTTAAATCTACTAAATATCTAAGTATATCTATAGTATCATGGCATGACATCGTATAATAAAGACAATAGCACTCTCCAAACACTAAAATTGTACATGTAGGTCATGTTTCTAAAAATAGAACAACAACATTCAGGCCCAAAATAGACATACTGAGGCATGTTTCAATGATCTGAGGGTTAAACTAGACTAATATATTCATGTTCTAACGACCTGAGGTCATGCCTCACATTACCTTCCCTCCGGACAAAATTTCGCCCTCGAAATTCAAAATAACACCAAGCGCCTTTAAGCCAAATTTCTCAACAATATACTGTTAAGTTGTAACAATACAATTAACAATTAGATCTATTTTAACAATTAGACAACTTAAATACAAACTGAGTGCATAGTTCATCTTAGCTTCTAACATACATGCATTTTAAACACTCCTTATTAAATAGCATCACTTTGGTATATAACATTAATAACAGGCAAGGCAAGTTTCTTTAAACATTAACAATATAAAATCAATCAAAATTACACTTTTCATCTAAACATAACAATAATTTCTAACACCTTACTAACAGCAATAATATTTCAATTGAAAGAAGTTATATGAGTAAAATGAAACCAAAACATCACTTTTCAAATTTGTCATACAAATGCAATTGATGAACCTAAACATTAATTAATCAGACACCAATGGTAAAAATACACTTAAGTTGCAGACCTCTAGCTCAAGAAATTGGGAACAGACAGCCGATGAGTTGTTAGGCAACTCATTCAAAGTTGTTAGGAAACTCATTCAAATAAGAGTATCTGTAATAGTACAATTACTGCTCTTGCATAAGATAATAATAGCAAAAATAAAAATTACATTCATAACAAGTTTGAATAGCCATTGCCAGCAACCATATAACCGATGTATCAACTGATAATACAATTCAATAGACTCTAAAATAAACTAAGCAGTATTCTGAATTATAAATAAAATACAGTCCTAAGAAACCATAAAATTCTAAATTAAATATAACAATTGTCTTGCAATATTACGAACAAGAGACAGTCTGCAGTCAGACAAATCAAACGTAGCAATCTTCCACAGACAATACAATTTACGCACAGAGATTTCACATTTTCAAGAAGTGCACTGAAACAGACTGGAATTCATTACTTAGCCTATCTATTCATGAATACATTTATAGCATAACTCAAAACATAGCAAGCAGTCAGATTACCATGAAAAATAAGTTAAAACTAAACACAAATACATGCAAAATGCTAACAATTTACGTATCATGCTGACATAAAACAATAAGTACAATATGTGATCAGACCTAATGATATGTCACAATATAAAATACGGTCACATTGTTAAGTATAATAATTAAGCACACGCAAGCATTAATAACTGATGTAACCACATCTGAGACTGAGATTTTGCCATCTCATAGTTCAACCGGCATTCAGACAGACTTAAACTTTGCCAGGTTTCATTAGTACATTTCACACAAAAACAAATCAAATTTACACAGAATTTCAAACATTGCGATGTAACTTAGTATAATACAATAATCAACAAATATGCTAGTAATTGATACAACCAAGTACATGGTCTATTTAAACTAATCATACATTATCACAACCTCATGTAATTTTAACTTACAATAATGAAAAAGAAACATAGTAGGCTTATTATCTCACAAAAAATCACAAGTAGAAGTGATGGACATTCAAATAAAGGTATTACCAGACTGATACAAATTTAAACCAATATACATGTACATACTTCAATAATTATTGCTATCCAGACAGTCTAAGACAACTTAATAGGCAGGCCTTTACACAACGCAATTACTTAAAATAAAAACCTAAAAGTAATTCAACAAACAATACTGAGTATGCACTTATTCACAACCTCTTATTTTCACAATTTAAATACGCCAGTCCTATTGTTCAATGAACATACATAGATACAACAAATATTACAATAGAAAACTACAATTTATACATATCCTTAATCTTCATCTGTCTCCAGGAAATCGTCCAAAGCGAAATGATAGTTTATATCGTCCTTCAAGTTAAATTCACGCGATATTATTTAATTCCACGCGGTATAAATTAAGTAGAAGTTGATTTCTGAAATCTCACTTCAGAAGCTGCACAATGATCATTATCTCAGGGAGCGAGATAATCTCCACCTCAAAGGTTCCTACTTGTAATAATGGAACATGTCACTGGAAGCGTGACATCACTGTTGAAACATGTCACTGAAAACGCAACATCTCGGTTGAAACATGTCACTGGAAACGTGACATCACTGTTGAAACATGTCACTGGAAATGTGACATCACTGTTGAAACATGACATCACTGTTGAAACATGTCACTGGAAACGTGACATCTCTGTTGAAACATGTCGCTGGAAAAGCGACATCTCTGTTGAAACATGTCGCTGGAAACGCGACATCTCTGTTGAAACATGTCACAGGGAACGTGACATCTCTGTTGAAACATGTCACTGGAAATGTGACCTTGTAATATAGCAATGTTCACTTACAACGTGCCCTTATAACAATATTCTCTTGTGTCACTGCACTTCAAATCACTGGTACTGTGACACCAAAAACAAATGTGCTACTGCACTTGACAATGAGTCACTGGTAATGTGACACCTCACTTCAATGATGTGTCACCGGTAACATGACACCAAAACGAAATATACATGTGCTACTGCACTAGACTATGCGTCACTATCTCTGTGACGCCGAAAATGAAATTTACGTCGCTGTAATGTGACATGGCATTCAAACAGGGTATGTGATGTATAATTTTCAGGATGTAGATTTATATTTCTATAATGATGTCCGGATCAGAAAATGGAATGTTGACCTAATCCAACTACCACAAGTCATCAGTCATCTAACAGAAGTCCTCAGGGGGTCCAGTCGTTTTGGAATTCTAACCCGCTCATTTAATCGCCTTACATACAGATTATCTTCCCCGGCCGTGGTAGGATAATCTGTCTTCGCTCTATAACATCCTCAAGTTCTCATTATTTCAACTGTTTCAAAATCTCTACCTAACATACATGACTGGTTTTGGTTGGGGTTGGTTCAAACTCTCCATCTTGTGATCCTTCTAGATGCTAAAGTTTCAAATCTTATAATCAACTGCTACTGGTTAAGTCAGGTACACAAGGACTTTGGTACTTCTTATTGTCATTTTGTGTCCATGAATTTCTTTTCTGCCGATGAAGATTATTTATGTAGAGAAGGGCAAAACTTTTTTATGTGCCCAGGAGCATGACAATAGTAGCATACTCTTTTAGGTAGCTTAGTATGATTTGCATCTAATCCGGAGCGTTTTTCTATTTTGACTACCGGTGTTGCATAACTGGCTCGAGTGTCTGCTTTCTCTAGTTCTTCAATTCTCTTCAGTAAGTCATCAACAGAGACACCAGTTTGTACCATTCTTGAATGAACATGTTTTCTTCTTGAATAACTAAGTTCAGCTTCAGTGGTTAGCCTAACAGCCTCAGAAAGAGTGCTTGGACATCCTACTATTAAATCTCTGCGTAGTTGGTCATCGTTAAGGGCTTCAGTAAAACAGTCAAGAGCCATCTCTTCCCTGCATTTCATGTTTAAATCTGGGTACGCTAGCCTTACCATCTTCTTGATGTCTATGGCAAGGTCATCTATGGTTTCATCTTCCTTTCTAATTCTCGTCCTTAACTTTGCAACATGGTAACGTCTCCGATTTTGTGGCTGAAACCTGTCTATCAGGCTCTTAACAATGAAATTGTAATCTCTGCGTCTCTCTGTATGGATATCATTTAATATTTCTGCAGCTCCACTTCTCAAGGATACGGCTAACTGACTGGCTTTCATCTTATAACACCATTCATTCATTTCACTGGTGATTTCGAATTGTGTCAAATATGCATTAATGTCAGTTGTGCCATCAAATGTTGGCGGTTTAATTTTACGGTGTGGATTAGTTACATCTTGTCGACTAGAAGGTATATGCCTTGGTTGTTTATCTATACCCTGTTCTCTGCCATCTTTATTATCCTCTGGAATCATGTCAGCTCTACACCAATCATAGGGTAAGAAGTCTCGAGGATGCCGGTATCTGCTCGCCCCTAAAGCCCACGACCCTCCCCTCCTATACCCCGTTCCATCCAGTGAATCGTTTTCCCATAAACCCGTAGGTACCTGGCTGCAATCTATAGCATCGGTAGCCTGACTACCAGCCACGGCCCTCATGGAGAATTTACTGTCCCATCCCTTCCCTTGATTCATCTCACCATGCATGGAATTTTGACAGACCCCCGAGGCATCGACGGATCCACTGAATAATGGTGTAGAACTATCACCTTGATCTATAATTCTCTGATTAGTACATAAGTCTTCCTCAATCCCTGTACGCCTGCGCCAGGATTCTTCTCCAAAACTGGTACCCTGTACCGACTGGTCATCTGTCCAAGTCATCTCTCGGTCACCTTCGGATATCTGATCATCATCGCTCACCAACACTTGGTTTGACATTGCCTCTGCCCCCAAGGCGGTATTGATGGTCTGTGTGACTTGACTGGAAGGTTGTGGTGGTATAGTGGGTTCACTATACATACTCTGGGTCTGGTTGGTGTCTGGTAATAACAGGGTTTCTGGTATATCAGCTGAAGCCCTGGTAAACTCCATCTCGCCGGTTTGGACTGTAAACTAGATTTATGTTAAACAACAATAACGATACAGTGTATATTAGCATACACTGGGCTTCTCTAATCTGGAACAGTTAGACGGTACAGTAATTCACTGAATTACATGCATGTGATTTATAGTCTGGTAACGACTAGACAGTACTGTAAGGAAACAATATTCAATTAAATTAAATACAGTCTGGTAGCAACTATAAGTCTGGCTCGGTATAGTCTGGTAACGACTACACATCTGGCACGGTATAGTCTGGTAACGACTACATGTCTGGCACGGTATAGTCTGGTAACGACTACCCGTATGTACTATGTAGATCTGGCAACTGCTGTCAGTCTGGTAATAACTAGACAGTACTGTAAGGAAATAATGTGTTATTAATATAGTCTGGTAGCGACTATGTAGGTCTGGTCACGACTACCTGTATGTAGAACTTGTAACAACTGTCAGTCTAATAACAACTAGACAGTTCTGTAAGGAAATAATGTGTAATTAATATAGACGGGCACTGACTATATGGTTCTGGCACATCACAGTCTGGTAATGACTATCTCCCACCATGGATGGTAAAGACTGACTGTAATAACACAAAATACTCAAGTATGTAACATATACTTATTTGCCTGGTAACGGCAGTTGCTATGGTAACTTGGAAACAGTTACCTCGAAAGCCTGGTAGCGGCTTTCCCACACTGTTTAAGTCTGGAAGCGACTTAAACCAAAGCCTGGTAACGGCTTTCTCAACGAAGGGATGGCAGTCTAAACGTATTTATATGAATAGGCGGGGCACAGAACAACAAATCCGCTCAATGTGCCAATAACAACCACGGTAACAATTAACAACACCTTTATACCTAAGCCTGGTAACGGCTTATGACGCTCTTTGAGTCTGGAAACAACTCAAACCTAAGCCTGGTAACGGCTTAGCTCACCGTTTAAGTCTGGTAGCGACTTAAACCAAAGCCTGGAAACGGCTATCTTACCCTCAGGGATGGCAGTCTAAACGTATTTATAATAATAGGCTGGGCACGGAACAACAAATCCGCTCAACGTGCCAAACTAGCAACAACAATTAAAACAATAACAGTTAACACCCTTTTACCTAAGCCTGGTAACGGCTTATAACGCTGTTTGAGTCTGGAACCGACTCAAACCTAAGCCTGGTAACGGCTTAGCTCATCTACTGGTAGGATTTTGTACTAACTTATCACTGATAACGACTAACAATTTCGGAGAGACAAGATCTGCACCGCTGCCACCAATTTTGTAACGCCCGCGCTGGTGGTACTCTAAAACACCGGTGGTGCTACATCAGCAATCACTAAATGATATGCTCGAATAAGACAACAACTGTTAAATACAATGGTAGCGTGTATCACAGACTGGAGGAGGCTTATCTGATAATGACCAGGACAGCGTCAACCAACTGTCGACGAAATAAAGCATATAGACCTAGGTCTAACTGAGACTCGGACAAATAACCCCGGTTGTAAACTGGTATGATACACTGGAAACGTGTATCACAGCTTGGAAGAGGCTACCTGATAACACAGACCAGGTCGCGTCAACCAACTGCACGCGTGACAATTGCCAAGAACAAGATAAAAAGCAAAAATGTAAAAGACTACAGACAACATTCCTTTCGGCTTAACGTGAACTTTATTAGGTAAAAGGGCTTAACAAAGACACAAGAGGGATATCAGACCAAATACTAAATCATCTAAAGTCTAAATAACGATAAAACAAGCTCGAAGCCAGAGCAGACGACAGACAGTTAAAAATCGACTCAAGTTACAAAACCGCCAAATGTCAAATAACGTTACCGATACTGACCTAAATAAAGTCTAAAATAATTATCGAATAAAAGCGATTCAGGTTTAAAGTTGAATGAAAAGTTACCAGACAGAGCCTAACAAAAATAAATGAAGAGCGGCAGAAACACGTCTGACCAGCTCTGGGGACAGTGGCAATGTGACGAACGCTCATTAAAATTTCTGGTATGCTAATTAGGTTGTGGTATGCAAATGAGCTTTTGGTATGTAAATAAACGGAACCAAAGGTACGCTTGGGATTGGGGCCGCATGAAAGAACGTAACCTAATTAGCAATACCAAAATTCCTAAAATACATAGACATTAATTTCCACATGAATTATACCAGCAACTTTCCTCTAGAATAATAGATACAACTTGACCTGACTTTGAAGGTTAGAGATTACATTTAACAGGAAGTTGACAACCAAAAACAACATGGCGGACGGAAGTGATATTTTTCCAAAAAGCTACGAACATTAAGTGAAATAATACGAAACAGCAATGATCTAGCATGTGATTGTTGAGGTAAATAGTTAAATCTACTAAATATCTAAGTATATCTATAGTATCATGGCATGACATCGTATAATAAAGACAATAGCACTCTCCAAACACTAAAATTGTACATGTAGGTCATGTTTCTAAAAATAGAACAACAACATTCAGGCCCAAAATAGACATACTGAGGCATGTTTCAATGATCTGAGGGTTAAACTAGACTAATATATTCATGTTCTAACGACCTGAGGTCATGCCTCACATTACCTTCCCTCCGGACAAAATTTCGCCCTCGAAATTCAAAATAACACCAAGCGCCTTTAAGCCAAATTTCTCAACAATATACTGTTAAGTTGTAACAATACAATTAACAATTAGATCTATTTTAACAATTAGACAACTTAAATACAAACTGAGTGCATAGTTCATCTTAGCTTCTAACATACATGCATTTTAAACACTCCTTATTAAATAGCATCACTTTGGTATATAACATTAATAACAGGCAAGGCAAGTTTCTTTAAACATTAACAATATAAAATCAATCAAAATTACACTTTTCATCTAAACATAACAATAATTTCTAACACCTTACTAACAGCAATAATATTTCAATTGAAAGAAGTTATATGAGTAAAATGAAACCAAAACATCACTTTTCAAATTTGTCATACAAATGCAATTGATGAACCTAAACATTAATTAATCAGACACCAATGGTAAAAATACACTTAAGTTGCAGACCTCTAGCTCAAGAAATTGGGAACAGACAGCCGATGAGTTGTTAGGCAACTCATTCAAAGTTGTTAGGAAACTCATTCAAATAAGAGTATCTGTAATAGTACAATTACTGCTCTTGCATAAGATAATAATAGCAAAAATAAAAATTACATTCATAACAAGTTTGAATAGCCATTGCCAGCAACCATATAACCGATGTATCAACTGATAATACAATTCAATAGACTCTAAAATAAACTAAGCAGTATTCTGAATTATAAATAAAATACAGTCCTAAGAAACCATAAAATTCTAAATTAAATATAACAATTGTCTTGCAATATTACGAACAAGAGACAGTCTGCAGTCAGACAAATCAAACGTAGCAATCTTCCACAGACAATACAATTTACGCACAGAGATTTCACATTTTCAAGAAGTGCACTGAAACAGACTGGAATTCATTACTTAGCCTATCTATTCATGAATACATTTATAGCATAACTCAAAACATAGCAAGCAGTCAGATTACCATGAAAAATAAGTTAAAACTAAACACAAATACATGCAAAATGCTAACAATTTACGTATCATGCTGACATAAAACAATAAGTGCAATATGTGATCAGACCTAATGATATGTCACAATATAAAATACGGTCACATTGTTAAGTATAATAATTAAGCACACGCAAGCATTAATAACTGATGTAACCACATCTGAGACTGAGATTTTGCCATCTCATAGTTCAACCGGCATTCAGACAGACTTAAACTTTGCCAGGTTTCATTAGTACATTTCACACAAAAACAAATCAAATTTACACAGAATTTCAAACATTGCGATGTAACTTAGTATAATACAATAATCAACAAATATGCTAGTAATTGATACAACCAAGTACACGGTCTATTTAAACTAATCATACATTATCACAACCTCATGTAATTTTAACTTACAATAATGAAAAAAAAAACATAGTAGGCTTATTATCTCACAAAAAATCACAAGTAGAAGTGATGGACATTCAAATAAAGGTATTACCAGACTGATACAAATTTAAACCAATATACATGTACATACTTCAATAATTATTGCTATCCAGACAGTCTAAGACAACTTAATAGGCAGGCCTTTACACAACGCAATTACTTAAAATAAAAACCTAAAAGTAATTCAACAAACAATACTGAGTATGCACTTATTCACAACCTCTTATTTTCACAATTTAAATACGCCAGTCCTATTGTTCAATGAACATACATAGATACAACAAATATTACAATAGAAAACTACAATTTATACATATCCTTAATCTTCATCTGTCTCCAGGAAATCGTCCAAAGCGAAATGATAGTTTATATCGTCCTTCAAGTTAAATTCACGCGATATTAATTAATTCCACGCGGTATAAATTAAGTAGAAGTTGATTTCTGAAATCTCACTTCAGAAGCTGCACAATGATCATTATCTCAGGGAGCGAGATAATCTCCACCTCAAAGGTTCCTACTTGTAATAATGGAACATGTCACTGGTAGCGTGACATCACTGTTGAAACATGTCACTGGAAGCGCAACATCTCGGTTGAAACATGTCACTGGAAACGTGACATCACTGTTGAAACATGTCACTGGAAATGTGACATCACTGTTGAAACATGACATCACTGTTGAAACATGTCACTGGAAACGTGACATCTCTGTTGAAACATGTCGCTGGAAAAGCGACATCTCTGTTGAAACATGTCGCTGGAAACGCGACATCTCTGTTGAAACATGTCACAGGGAACGTGACATCTCTGTTGAAACATGTCACTAAAAATGTGACCTTGTAATATAGCAATGTTCACTTACAACGTGCCCTAATAACAATATTCTCTTGTGTCACTGCACTTCAAATCACTGGTACTGTGACACCAAAAACAAATGTGCTACTGCACTTGACAATGAGTCACTGGTAATGTGACACCTCACTTCAATGATGTGTCACCGGTAACATGACACCAAAACGAAATATACATGTGCTACTGCACTAGACTATGCGTCACTATCTCTGTGACGCCGAAAATGAAATTTACGTCGCTGTAATGTGACATGGCATTCAAACAGGGTATGTGATGTATAATTTTCAGGATGTAGATTTATATTTCTATAATGATGTCCGGATCAGAAAATGGAATGTTGACCTAATCCAACTACCACAAGTCATCAGTCATCTAACAGAAGTCCTCAGGGGGTCCAGTCGTTTTGGAATTCTAACCCGCTCATTCAATCGCCTTACATACAGATTATCTTCCCCGGCCGTGGTAGGATAATCTGTCTTCGCTCTATAACATCCTCAAGTTCTCATTATTTCAACTGTTTCAAAATCTCTACCTAACATACATGACTGGTTTTGGTTGGGGTTGGTTCAAACTCTCCATCTTGTGATCCTTCTAGATGCTAAAGTTTCAAATCTTATAATCAACTGCTACTGGTTAAGTCAGGTACACAAGGACTTTGGTACTTCTTATTGTCATTTTGTGTCCATGAATTTCTTATCTGCCGATGAAGATTATTTATGTAGAGAAGGGCAAAACTTTTTTATGTGCCCAGGAGCATGACAATAGTAGCATACTCTTTTAGGTAGCTTAGTATGATTTGCATCTAATCCGGAGCGTTTTTCTATTTTGACTACCGGTGTTGCATAACTGGCTCGAGTGTCTGCTTTCTCTAGTTCTTCAATTCTCTTCAGTAAGTCATCAACAGAGACACCAGTTTGTACCATTCTTGAATGAACATGTTTTCTTCTTGAATAACTAAGTTCAGCTTCAGTGGTTAGCCTAACAGCCTCAGAAAGAGTGCTTGGACATCCTACTATTAAATCTCTGCGTAGTTGGTCATCGTTAAGGGCTTCAGTAAAACAGTCAAGAGCCATCTCTTCCCTGCATTTCATGTTTAAATCTGGGTACGCTAGCCTTACCATCTTCTTGATGTCTATGGCAAGGTCATCTATGGTTTCATCTTCCTTTCTAATTCTCGTCCTTAACTTTGCAACATGGTAACGTCTCCGATTTTGTGGCTGAAACCTGTCTATCAGGCTCTTAACAATGAAATTGTAATCTCTGCGTCTCTCTGTATGGATATCATTTAATATTTCTGCAGCTCCACTTCTCAAGGATACGGCTAACTGACTGGCTTTCATCTTATAACACCATTCATTCATTTCACTGGTGATTTCGAATTGTGTCAAATATGCATTAATGTCAGTTGTGCCATCAAATGTTGGCGGTTTAATTTTACGGTGTGGATTAGTTACATCTTGTCGACTAGAAGGTATATGCCTTGGTTGTTTATCTATACCCTGTTCTCTGCCATCTTTATTATCCTCTGGAATCATGTCAGCTCTACACCAATCATAGGGTAAGAAGTCTCGAGGATGCCGGTATCTGCTCGCCCCTAAAGCCCACGACCCTCCCCTCCTATACCCCGTTCCATCCAGTGAATCGTTTTCCCATAAACCCGTAGGTACCTGGCTGCAATCTATAGCATCGGTAGCCTGACTACCAGCCACGGCCCTCATGGAGAATTTACTGTCCCATCCCTTCCCTTGATTCATCTCACCATGCATGGAATTTTGACAGACCCCCGAGGCATCGACGGATCCACTGAATAATGGTGTAGAACTATCACCTTGATCTATAATTCTCTGATTAGTACATAAGTCTTCCTCAATCCCTGTACGCCTGCGCCAGGATTCTTCTCCAAAACTGGTACCCTGTACCGACTGGTCATCTGTCCAAGTCATCTCTCGGTCACCTTCGGATATCTGATCATCATCGCTCACCAACACTTGGTTTGACATTGCCTCTGCCCCCAAGGCGGTATTGATGGTCTGTGTGACTTGACTGGAAGGTTGTGGTGGTATAGTGGGTTCACTATACATACTCTGGGTCTGGTTGGTGTCTGGTAATAACAGGGTTTCTGGTATATCAGCTGAAGCCCTGGTAAACTCCATCTCGCCGGTTTGGACTGTAAACTAGATTTATGTTAAACAACAATAACGATACAGTGTATATTAGCATACACTGGGCTTCTCTAATCTGGAACAGTTAGACGGTACAGTAATTCACTGAATTACATGCATGTGATTTATAGTCTGGTAACGACTAGACAGTACTGTAAGGAAACAATATTCAATTAAATTAAATACAGTCTGGTAGCAACTATAAGTCTGGCTCGGTATAGTCTGGTAACGACTACACATCTGGCACGGTATAGTCTGGTAACGACTACATGTCTGGCACGGTATAGTCTGGTAACGACTACCCGTATGTACTATGTAGATCTGGCAACTGCTGTCAGTCTGGTAATAACTAGACAGTACTGTAAGGAAATAATGTGTTATTAATATAGTCTGGTAGCGACTATGTAGGTCTGGTCACGACTACCTGTATGTAGAACTTGTAACAACTGTCAGTCTGGTAACAACTAGACAGTTCTGTAAGGAAATAATGTGTAATTAATATAGACGGGCACAGACTATATGGTTCTGGCACATCACAGTCTGGTAATGACTATCTCCCACCATGGATGGTAAAGACTGACTGTAATAACACAAAATACTCAAGTATGTAACATATACTTATTTGCCTGGTAACGGCAGTTGCTATGGTAACTTGGAAACAGTTACCTCGAAAGCCTGGTAGCGGCTTTCCCACACTGTTTAAGTCTGGAAGCGACTTAAACCAAAGCCTGGTAACGGCTTTCTCAACGAAGGGATGGCAGTCTAAACGTATTTATATGAATAGGCGGGGCACAGAACAACAAATCCGCTCAATGTGCCAATAACAACCACGGTAACAATTAACAACACCTTTATACCTAAGCCTGGTAACGGCTTATGACGCTCTTTGAGTCTGGAAACAACTCAAACCTAAGCCTGGTAACGGCTTAGCTCACCGTTTAAGTCTGGTAGCGACTTAAACCAAAGCCTGGAAACGGCTTTCTTACCCTCAGGGATGGCAGTCTAAACGTATTTATAATAATAGGCTGGGCACGGAACAACAAATCCGCTCAACGTGCCAAACTAGCAACAACAATTAAAACAATAACAGTTAACACCCTTTTACCTAAGCCTGGTAACGGCTTATAACGCTGTTTGAGTCTGGAACCGACTCAAACCTAAGCCTGGTAACGGCTTAGCTCATCTACTGGTAGGATTTTGTACTAACTTATCACTGATAACGACTAACAATTTCGGAGAGACAAGATCTGCACCGCTGCCACCAATTTTGTAACGCCCGCGCTGGTGGTACTCTAAAACACCGGTGGTGCTACATCAGCAATCACTAAATGATATGCTCGAATAAGACAACAACTGTTAAATACAATGGTAGCGTGTATCACAGACTGGAGGAGGCTTATCTGATAATGACCAGGACAGCGTCAACCAACTGTCGACGAAATAAAGCATATAGACCTAGGTCTAACTGAGACTCGGACAAATAACCCCGGTTGTAAACTGGTATGATACACTGGAAACGTGTATCACAGCTTGGAAGAGGCTACCTGATAACACAGACCAGGTCGCGTCAACCAACTGCACGCGTGACAATTGCCAAGAACAAGATAAAAAGCAAAAATGTAAAAGACTACAGACAACATTCCTTTCGGCTTAACGTGAACTTTATTAGGTAAAAGGGCTTAACAAAGACACAAGAGGGATATCAGACCAAATACTAAATCATCTAAAGTCTAAATAACGATAAAACAAGCTCGAAGCCAGAGCAGACGACAGACAGTTAAAAATCGACTCAAGTTACAAAACCGCCAAATGTCAAATAACGTTACCGATACTGACCTCAATAAAGTCTAAAATAATTATCGAATAAAAGCGATTCAGGTTTAAAGTTGAATGAAAAGTTACCAGACAGAGCCTAACAAAAATAAATGAAGAGCGGCAGAAACACGTCTGACCAGCTCTGGGGACAGTGGCAATGTGACGAACGCTCATTAAAATTTCTGGTATGCTAATTAGGTTGTGGTATGCAAATGAGCTTTTGGTATGTAAATAAACGGAACCAAAGGTACGCTTGGGATTGGGGCCGCATGAAAGAACGTAACCTAATTAGCAATACCAAAATTCCTAAAATACATAGACATTAATTTCCACATGAATTATACCAGCAACTTTCCTCTAGAATAATAGATACAACTTGACCTGACTTTGAAGGTAAGAGATTACATTTAACAGGAAGTTGACAACCAAAAACAACATGGCACAAAAAAAGACAAAAATGGTGGTGGATGAATGATGCGGTGCTGGTGTTGAGCTCTGAGAAAACAGAAATTTTATGCTCGTTTATCGGTTTTAAGACAGGGTTTTGGTTGTAAAAGAACTCTCAAACATTGCTTTTATGTTTTAAAAACAGTTTTAACATTTTAACCGTGAAATATACATTTTATGTCTGATTTTATCAGTGTGTGCCCGCAGGGCTTTGGTCAGCCATCTTGAAATCGAGAAAACTTTTATAAAATTTTTAACAATCTTTAACATTTTTAATAGATAAACAGTCCGAATCGGTCTTTTATCACATTCCAGTTGTGTGTTGTGTTGGTACCCTATGAACAGACTAGCTTTTTAGTTTTTAAGTAGTCGGAGACAGATAGAAACTCATTTTATTTTTACACAGTGATAGAACAGTATTCAGGTTCAAGGTGTAAATGTTTTAAGGCTGACCGCGGGTCACACAGGACGGTTCCCCTTTGCTGCCGGCTTTTTTTCTCTTCTTCGTGATGTGTGCAATGGCGTTGATAAAGACTGTAAGCAGTTCCTCCGGATCTGTCGTTGTAAAGGATGTTGTAACGTCTCATGATGTACCCTCGTGCCCTGCGTCTGTCGTCGTTAACCATTCTATTGACTATGAGCTAAATATTGATAGTATGCTAGCCAAGAAACTCGCTGCATCGAGACGTTCCGCAAATATTGCGCTGTTCGTTAAAGACGAGAAGTTAGTGGTTGATGCTGATGCGGCCACTTATCTGTTATATAAGATGGCCTGCTTGAGATACTATAGGCAAATTAAAACATTTCATAAAAACTCTAACGCTGATATTACAGAACATCCAGATACGAAAGGAAACCTAGTGCATACTGTCATTCGTGTGGCTCATGAATCATCCTCATATACCCTCAACCTTTATGAGACTACCTCTAGATGTATGATCAATGGAAAAAACAAAAATCTATTTCCAGAGATAGACTGCCCGCACATTCAGAAGTTCTTTAATTCCGCAAAGACTGATTCTGGTTCGAACCTCTCGCACCTCAATAGCATCCTTGAGGAGGCTATCCTTAAATTCAGGAGTGATGTTGACATTAGTGGTGGAGACTACACGTCTCACTCCCCACCACCCTCACCTCGTCCTCTCTTATCCTCACAAGACCTTGCGGCTATCGTGAAGGAAGCATCCAACACTTGTCCGAAATGTAATAGTAAATGCGTTCGAACAGGTACTCTCTGTACAGTTGGTCGTCATTGGATTCATCCGTCCTGTGAGAAGCTTACACAACAGGAAAAGGCTGAGAACAAGAAAAGTGATCCAAATGCCCCTTATATTTGTAAATTTTGTGTTAAAAAGCTGCGTGTACCACAGAAGGATAGTATAGTGCCACCACGTACAGACACCAGGCATTTGCTCTCACTTCCATCTGCACACACGGCTGGTGGTTCTGCCATGGATGTCCTGACAGATGAATGTGATACAGATGAACAGAGCGTTCCGGTTTGTGGGCAGTGTTCCAAAGCTATAGGAAGTGGCGTCCAGGAGGTATGTGTACTATGCGCGAATAACTTTCACATCAAGTGTCTTATTACAAAGAACTCTGATCTGTACTGTCTATCCTGTCTTGCTGATCGTAACCAACAGGATTTAGATAATGATGCTTCCGGAGTATCTCAGACAGACTCTTCTTCATTTTTCGTTTCGGCTAGTCCTGTCACAGCCCCCGTTGCTGGCACTCATTCTTTACAAGGGAATGTTTCGTCTCCTCATACTGCTCCCGCCAGTGTCAACTCCTTTAATAAGTGTATTAATATGGCAAAGTTGCGTGCCAAGGAGCTCCGACTGACTAAATGGGATCGTGACCTTAGACTTAAATTATTATTATTATTATTATACCATATTTATATAGCCCTTTTTTCATGTATACACACGTTCAAAAGTGCTGTACAATCATGACTAATACATGGTTAAAACAGTATATAATGTACATAAAATATAAAAGTAGGACCTACTTAACCCAGTAGGCGGGGGCTCTACTTAACCCAGTAGACGGGGCTCTACTTAACCCAGTAGACGGGCTTCTACTTAACCCAGTAGACGGGGCCCTACTAAACCTAGTAGTAGGGATCTATTGAAGACAGTTGACGGAGCTCTACTTAACCCAGTAGGCGGGGCTCTACTTAACCCAGTAGACGGGGCCCTACTTAACTTAATAGTAGGGATCTACCAATAGGTGGATGGGGCTTATAGTCCTGGGAACATGTGGGTCGTTGGGCCCAATGATAGGGCGCCAAGTTAATGGGAACATAAACACAGTCAGCATGAATAAGCTCTATTAAAATAGTGCGTTTTCAGCGCTTTCTTGAAGGATGGTAGTGTTTGACTGTCTCTGAGCGCTGTTGGCAGTGCATTCCAGAGTTTGGGTGCAGCAGCTGTGAAACATCGGTCACCGTAAGTCACAGTCCTCGTCCTTGGCACAACTAGAAGAACAGAATCATTTTGAGACCTTAGCTGTCTTTGTGGAGTATATACTTCCAACATACTTCTGATGTAGCCAGGCGATTTTCCATGTAGTGCTTTGAAAACATGAGTCAAGACCTTGTACTCTACCCTGTACTGTACAGGTAGCCAGTGAAGATCCTTCAGCACAGGAGTGATGTGATTGTAACGTGGTGTCCGTGTGATGAGGCGGGCAGCTGTATTTTGAATAATTTGTAGTTTATTCAAAATGACTTTCGGGGTGCCACATAATAATGAATTGCAGTAATCCAGTCTCGATGTTACTAAAGAATTGATCAGGGATTTTGTTGCATCAACAGTTAAGTATTGTCTGATTTGACCTATTTGTCGGATCTGCATGAAACACGACCTTGAGACAGAGTTTACATGTTTGTCCATGTCCAAATGCGAATCCAACATGGCCCCGAGGTTTCTCACCATCGACGTTGGTCTGATCACAGCATCACCAACTTTTACATTGAGATTGTCAACTGAACTGGCATTCCTTTTCGGTACAAACAAGATTACCTCTGTTTTTTCGGCGTTAAGTTTCAGCAAATTTTCTTTCATCCAGTGCAAGATATCCTTCAGACAAGCTTCAATTCGTTGCAGTGTTTCATCTCGCGAGACACAATCTTTTGGTTTGAATGCCATATACAGTTGGGAGTCATCGGCATAGAAATGATGTTGCAATTGATGTTTTCTACAGATTGCACCTACTGGTTTTGTGTACATAATGTAGTTCTTCGGACCAAGCACAGAACCCTGTGGTACACTGTAGTTCATTAGTACAGGTTTTGAAAGTTCTCCATCTATACAGACAGTCTGGTAGCGGTCACACAAATAGGATTTCATCCACTCTAGTGGCTTGCCTATTATACCGAAATGATTGTCAAGTCGGCGTAGTAGGGTGTTGTGATCTATGGTGTCAAAGGCTGCTGATAAATCCAGCATTACCAGGACCGTAGCTTTATTCTGATCTAGAGAGCAAAGGATGTCATTTTGCACACGAAGAAGAGCCGTTTCAGTTGAGTGGAATTTTCTGTATGCTGACTGACGTTCTTCGTGGAGATCGTGCAGTGTTAAATGCTCTTCCAGTCGAGCATCGACTACCTTCTCGAGAACTTTGGAAATGAAAGGTAGGTTTGACACAGGTCTATAATTTTTCAGTACATTTTGATCAAGGCCTGGCTTCTTTATCAGTGGTCTTATTCTGGAGCTTTTAAAAGCCTTGGGTACATAAGCACTTTTGAGTGATGCATTGAATATTCTTGTTAATAATGGCAGAAGTTCATTCAAGCAATCCTTTAACAGCCATGTTGGTATTGGATCAAGTTCACATGATTTACTAGGTGATTTATTTATTAGTTTTCGGATTTCATCCTCAGATGTTGGAGAAAATTCTGACAATTGCTCTTTACCGAACGGAGTTTCGACTTCAACACTGTCGTTTTGTTGGTATGACTGAATAGTGGAGGCTATTTCAGTACGTATTGCTTCAATTTTGTTAATGAAGAAATCACTGAAATCCTGTGCAAGCGTTTTAGCAGGTTTACCAGTTGGCAACACTACTTCTTTTTCTTCACCCATCAGATGTTTAGTTATCTTGAATAACCCTTTCTGGTCACGACCACAGGACTCTACCTTATCTGTGTAATAGGATACTTTGGATCGTTTCAACATTTTGTTGACTACCGAACATTGATTCCTATATATTTCATGGTCTATTGTCAATTTAGATTTTCGCCATTTTCGCTCCAATTTTCGTCTCAGATGTTTGGCGTCATGTAGATCTTCAGTGTACCATGGACAGGAGGGTCTAAAAACTATTGTTTTTGATTTAAGGGGTGCATGCTTGTCAATTAGTGATGAAAGTCCATGGGTATAAACCTCAACTAGTTCATCAACGTCTGATATGTGCAGCCCACTGCTCAAAATATCTGAGGATTCAATGTCTTTTTTGAATTCATTGATATCAATAGATTTTAACTTTCTTAGATTTACTGTATTTCTTATAGGGGCAGGTTTAGCAGCGCAAGCTTTAAATACTACTGCAAAATGATCACGAGAGGTCTTTCCACTGTTATCGGGTAGACCGGGATCAGATATTTCTACATGTGAGACAGAAGTGTCAGTGTCTCTTGTGATTACCACATCCAATGTGTGACCAGCCACGTGGGTTGCCCCAGTGACGTGCTGTCGCATGCCGCAAGATTCAAGAATACTTGTGAACTTCACAGTGTCTAAATTCAATAGATTGTCTAGGTGGATGTTCAAATCCCCAACAACTATAATGTTACTTTCCGTTGTTACAAGTTTGGCCAGAAAGGATGGCCACTCATTTTCCAGAAAAGTACTAGTTTTTAGGCCATTTTTACAAGTTGGTGGTGGTCTATACACAACAGCTAGACGCATAGAATAGTTCTTAATGGATACCGTGCATTCCATGTGTTCAAAAGTAGTGAAAACTTTATCATTAGTAGAAGTAAGAAGTTGAATATTTAATGAAGTTTTGTATACAACTGCAATTCCACCGCCACGTCCACAGCGAGGGACATGTTTTATTTTGTAGCCACTGGGAACAAGCTCAGCAATGCAAGACTTATCGGAGGGTCCCCCAAGCCATGTTTCAGTTAGAGCGACAATATCATAATCATTAGACACTATGTAATCTGAAAGGGCAAGACTCTTGTTTTTGACTGACCTTGGATTTACACAACACACCTTTATATAAGTTTGGCCTTTGCAAACAGTGAGTGATTCACATTTGATCTTAGTCAAGTCATGATGTTGGGAACTTTTATCGTTTTCAGGATTAGTTCCGAGATTATCGGGGTTGGTTCTGGAATTTTCAGGATTGGTTCTAGGAAATAAAGTTGGTACTATAGTAGGTATTTCTTGGGGAAGTGTCTGAATGTTTTTTAAATTTACACCATCATTCAAGTCCCATGTGCGTTTACACCGACCCCCTCTAGTACCCCTAAACTTAAGTATTCCTAACTGTTTTAATGTTGTCAATGTATGGGTATCAGGTTTTATAGGTGATAATTTCCCAATCTCATACAGGCTATACCTATTGTATTGTATAATCCCTGGTATGCATTGGGCCATGTTTGCCTCAGGCAAATACACATTTAAATTTACAGGTAAATATTGAACAAAATTGTAGAATATTTACACAAAACTCAAAATTTCACAAAATCTACAAACAACTACAACACAAAAATTACACATATACAAAAAGAATACTTCCATAAACATTCACAGCAAAATCCACAGCAATCACTGCAGTAATTCTGTTGATTTTAATCCAAAATGTGAGAGCACAAAATGTTGCAGCCTACACTTGGCGCATTCACACCTCAGAGAGAAGAGAGAAGAGGCTTGATGATTTGGCGAAGGATAAAGTCCGAATGGAAACACAAATTAAAAGATTTGAGAATCAAACTCTGGAAATGCAGTCAACCATCAAAACTTTAAAAGCACACATTACATCCATTGAGGGAAACACTCGTACAGATCCGCATGGTTGCGCGACTGGTAGTAGCACTTTCTCGAAAGCGACTTCCGAACCAGTTGAAGTAGAAAATCCTTTTTCTTCTAAATTTCTTACGCAATGCCATCGTCTACATGACCGCATTAGTGATATTGTGTTCTCACAGATGAACAGGCAGATTGATTTGCTGGAACAGAAAGTTGTCAGCCCAAACCCTATACAGGAACAGAATACTAGTTCGGTCCCGATGCCTCCAAAGGCTCCGGTACTCCAGCCAGATATTAGCTCCTCAATACCTTTTGTTGGTCGTCCACTCTTCATGAATCCTGCTAATCCACCTATTTTCCCTAAGACAGGGACCCATCACCCCCCCGTACCCCTTGTGCCACCGATCAATATGAGTGTGCCACCACCCCAGGCTGTCACAGGCTTCTACAATAGTGGGGTCAACTCACCATCCGCAACCAACCTACCGACTGCTGCAACCAGTAACCCGATACAGAGGCAGGCTGTGCCACATCTGTACCAGGGGTCTTCATCCAGCGCTAGCTCCACCGTCCGTACATTGCAACCAAATTCCAGGTCGAACGCACAGGGAGATATGGGTGCTAGATGTCGGCAAGATAAGTCTACCAATGAAGGGATGGCTGAACCTTATACCACTGTAGTTACCTCGAGCTGCTCACGACCTGCTCATGCCGCGTCACACTCTACTCATTCAGAGATTGACATATCCTCTAGTAAAACACCCCGCAGTACTTCGTCTGAGGTTGTTGACTTGACGTCACAATGATCCGATAAGGGAGGTCACACTCTTAATGTCGCGTCTTATAACTGTAAAAATGTAAAAACTTCCACACATACAATAAATGAACTGTTAATTGATCATGACATTATTTTAATACAAGAACATTGGTTGTTTGAAACTCAGTTATCTTTACTGACGGAAATTAGTTCTTTGTGTAGTTACGCAGGGAAAGGGGCAGACTTCCGGAACCCCTTGCCACCTATACAGTTACCCAGAGGCTATGCAGGTGTTGCCGTTCTTTGGAAGAAGGACTTGGACATATTTGTTAAAGTTATTCCCGATGGCTCGGAGAGAATCCAGTGCATTGAAGTGGGAGAAAAGGCAGGTCATGTGAACAAGACACTCTTCATTTCCGTCTATTTTCCCTGCAGAGGTTACAGTACAAGCACAGACGATTTTATTGAATGTGTTGATGAGCTGAATGAAATTTTAATGAAATATTCCAACTCTCATTCCATTGTGATTGGAACGGACGTTAATGAGGATTTGTCGTTTGATGATTCTTCAGCCCGTAGAAGGCATCTGAATGAGTTTATCAGTGACTTTAAACTTCATTTTAAATCTGCTGGTGTTACATTTGTACACCCTAATGGCTGTGCTAGCTCAGAAATTGACTATTTTTTGACGTGTGGAAATAAATCTCTCATTGTGAAAGACAAAAACATTATTAATGCGGCATCCAATGTTTCGGACCATTTCCCTATTTCCATTTCTTTAAAGTGTACGTTACAGTTGCGTGGACACTCATCCTCAGTAAAGGAGAACAGTATCTCGAAGCGCGTAATCTGGGACAAGATCGACATTGATTCCTATGAAAAAGCTGTAACTGAAAAGCTCTCGGCTCATTCTTTTTCGTGTGACATGTCTCCCGAAGATGTAGTAAACCATGTAATGAGAATTACTGATGTTATGGAAAGTTCCTCTTCATCTTTGAAGCCCCGTAAGAAGAAATACACATCTAAACCTAAGTTAAAGGTCTGGAACCAGGACATAGCGGCTTCTTTGAAAAACTAACGTTCAGCACATAAACGTTGGGCATCTAATGGAGGGCAACATACAACCAGTGATCCACTCTTCGTTGAGAAAAAGCGTTGCAAAGCTGAATTTAGGAGGAATTGTCGTGTTGCAGTTGCGAAGCAGTTAGCATCAGAGCGGGAAGAGATTATGTCTACACGCACTCGAGACAACAAACTCTTTTATAAGCTGTTAAACAAACAACGTAAATCCATGAATAAAATGGTTGATGATTTATATGTTAATGACCAGTGTTATTCTGGGGCTGAGAATGTTTTGGAGGGATTTAAATCTCACTTTGAAAAGTTAGCGGAGGTCTCTCGGAATGACTGTTTTGATTCTGCTTATAGCCAGATGGTGGAGTTGGAAATGGAATCTATTGAACCATTAGTGAGACGAAACGCTCCAAGTACGGTAACTAAAGAAGAACTGATTTCAGCCGTCAAATCTATTCACAAAGGTAAAGCTCCAGATGTTTATGGAATACACATAGAACACATTCTTTATGGAGGTGATCTTCTGTTAGAACATATACATAAAATTGTGAACATTATCTTTGAACAACAAAAAGTTCCAGTTTGTTTAAAGCTTGGTGTGATCTCCCCTGTATTTAAAAACAAGGGACAAAACTCGGATGTTCGCAACTACAGAGGGATTACTGTTTTGCCCGTTTTATGTAAAGTTATTGAAGCTATCATCAAGAAGCGTATACATCAGAGTGTTGTTACGACTCAAAATCCAACTCAACGTGGTTTCACCAGAGGTTCTGCACCTTTAAATGCTTCATACATCCTTGAAGAATTTTATCGTGAGTGTACAGACCAGAAACGTCCAGGTCATGTCGTGCTTTTGGATGCTAAATCCGCTTTTGATGTCGTCTCACATGAACATATGCTTAGACGTCTTTTTCACGCCGGTATTACAGACGGTCATTGGTCTATTATTCAGTCCTTGCACTCTGAAGCCTCAAGTGTGGTCAAAATTGGAAACTCCTGTAGCACCTCATTCGCAGTAAGGCAGGGAGTCCGTCAGGGTGGAATACTCTCCACAGACTTATATAAGTTGTATGTTAATCCCCTCCTGGACCAGTTTGAGAAAAGTGATTGTGGCGGAAGAATTGGTACGATTTCCTGTAACAACTGTGCATGCGCGGATGATGTTTGCATTATGAGTCACTGTCCACTAGACACACAAACTCTCATCAATATGTCACAGGATTTTGCTTGTCAAGAAAGATATCTTCTCCAAGCTACGAAGACGGTCTCGCTACACGTAAAACCAACCCAGAGATCACAGAGTAAAGAGTCTCCAGAATTCACACTAGGTGATGCTCCACTCCAGAGTGTATCCAGTGCTCCACATCTTGGTGTTCTTAGAACTACATCCACACAGGAGAATGCTGTGGTGAATGTTGACAACAATATCTCCAAAGCCAGGCGAGCCTTATATAGTCTTCTTGGAGCTGGACTTCATGGTCACAACGGCCTTGACCCTGAGACTTCAATAAACATCTACAACCTATACGTGTTGCCAGTCCTGACATACGGGCTAGAGATTGTTTTGCCTGCAAAGAAGCTTGTTGCTAAAGTGGAACTTTTCCATAAGAAAACCATTAAACAGATATTATCTCTGTCTAGCAATGTGGCAGATCCTAGTGTCTTTATATTGAGTGGAAGCTTACCAATAGAAGCAATACTTGATCTAAAAACTTTAAATTTCTTCAATAACATCTGTAATCAGTCAGTAAACAGTGTCGAAAGACAAGTTTTTACCAGACAAGTCACTGTTAAGAACTCCAATAGTGCATCTTGGGCGATCCAAATTCAACCAATATTAACAAAGTACAACCTTGAAGATGTGTCCTTCTTTTTGGACAACCCTCTCACTAAAGCGGAGTGGAAGCGAGGTGTGCATCATGTTGTAACACGCTATTGGAAGGATACCATTGAGAGGCAAGCTTCATTTTACTCATCCTTGGAGCATATGAACTGTATTTTCACTCCGGGAAAGTTACACCCTGTATTGAGACAGACAGTGGCTTCTACAAGTGATGTTTCCAGAATACCCCAAGGCTGAGAGTCCTCACAGGAACATACATGTTACAGATAAACAGGGCCAGATTCAACCAGAATAGTGTTGACCCCATATGTCCTATGTGTAGGGAAGAAAATGAAACACTTGAACATTTCCTTCTATCATGTTCATCATTGCAATCTGCCCGTGAGCCAGCTCTGAATGACATATATGCCTGTGTTGCAGAACTTGATCTGAATGACTGTATCTCAAGCCGTGGCTCACTGTTGAAGCTAGTTGTGGACTTTTCAAATCTCATTCCGGGCTATTTAATTCGGGACGGTAGTGGTGCTAAAATCGAATTTCATGTGAGGCGATTGATCCAAAATCTACATTCCTTGCGATACAAGTTGTACAAAAGTGCAAAGCAGTCCCCTCCTGTGTGACCTGATGCCCTTACTAAATTTGAGCATTCAGAAATAATTTCAGTGTGTATATAGTCAATTGTATTCGGTGGTGGATTTACTGTGATTGATATTCTATGGTGGATTGTGCGATACTTATTCGTCAAAGCGATAACCACCTGGTACCAACCGATACCAGGGTTCGTCATTAGTGGCGGTCAAGAATTCTACAACAACAACATGGCGGACGGAAGTGATATTTTTCCAAAAAGCTACGAACATTAAGTGAAATAATACAAAACAGCAATGATCTAGCATGTGATTGTTGAGGTAAATAGTTAAATCTACTAAATATCTAAGTATATCTATAGTATCATGGCATGACATCGTATAATAAAGACAATAGCACTCTCCAAACACTAAAATTGTACATGTAGGTCATGTTTCTAAAAATAGAACAACAACATTCAGGCCCAAAATAGACATACTGAGGCATGTTTCAATGATCTGAGGGTTAAACTAGACTAATATATTCATGTTCTAACGACCTGAGGTCATGCCTCACAATATGTACAATTATACTGTATGTCAGCCAAATGTTCGGTGACGTCGCAAAACGACTAGAAAACAAATCTAGGATCTATTCCAAAAATACGCGAGTCGACCGAAGCTGTCTATTTCCCTAACAAATAAATAGTTAAATAGATAAATAAACACCCTTAATGTTTAACATGAAATTGGGTGTAAAGATGAAATTACAATTGAGCCGCGATCTGAGAAAAGGGCCCTTAATGACATTGGCATCAAATTGAGAAAATTGAGTTTAAAGTTACGACATCATTTTCTGCGAATTTCAGAACGAGGCAAAAAATGCACAAAAATGTTTTATGTTGTATCCTGCCACATACTTGTTGCCTTGTAACATACTTAATATGTAGTTCTATAGTAACACATGAAGCCTTTATTTTTTGGGTTAAAACATGACAAATTACTAACAAAAGTGAGGAATTTTGGAATCGGCAGACCACATGGTCATATATAGTTGTATTTTATTAAAGACCACTGCAATATGAGTGTAGTATCTTGTAGTGTTGTATAGCATATGAAAGTATCAGTTATTGATCAAGATACGATATTTTGGGGTAAAATCCTTCAAAATATAAACACAAATGGTGATTTTTGGAATCGGTTTACTGTAATGCCATTTATTATGTTATATGATTATAAATCAATATGCTCGACACATGTTGTCTGCCTGCATAAGATATTGCTAATCTGATGTCTTAAATGTTGTCCATTTTCTGACATTTTTGGGCAAAAACATTGCAAAATTAAATAAAAGTGAGGATTTTTGGAATCGATTGACCAAAAGGACATTTATAATTGTATTATATCTAAAACCACTACAATTGGTTTGTAGTAAGTTAAAGTATAATATATCAAATAATACATTATCCATTTGGATCACTATATGATATTTTGGGGTAAAATCATACAAATTATAAACTAAAATGGTGATTTTTGGAATCGGTTAACTACAATGCCATTAATCACACCATTTAGTAATAAACCACTAAGATAGGCACATGATGACTTTCCGCTATATTTATAATCTAGTTTTAAAGTGATACGCGTCTTGAGCTACTTTTGGGGTAAAACAGTCCAAAATATAAACAAAAGTGAGGCTTTTAGGAATCAATTGACCACATTGACATTTATAATCGTTTTATATCTAAAACAACTACAATTAGTTTGGAGTAAATTAAAGTATAATATATCAAATAATTCCTTTATCCATTTGGATCACTATATGATATTTTGGGGTAAAATCATACAAATTATAAACTAAAATGGTGATTTTTGGAATCGGTTAACTACAATGCCATTAATCACATCATTTAGTAATAAACCACTAAGATAGGCATATGCTGACTTTCTGCTTAAGATATTTATAATCTAGTTTCAAAGTGATACACAACTTGAGCTACTTTTGGGGTAAAACAGTTCAAAATATTAACAAAAGTGAGGATTTTTGGAATCAATTGATCACAATGTTATTCATAATCATATTTTATTAATAATTATTTTTTGTAATAACTTGTATTATAATATATAGTAAGAAATTGATAACTTAAAGCTTTTGATGAAGATACCATGTTTTGAGATAAACAAAATATAAACTTAATTGATGATGTCTGGAATCTGTTTAACAATAACACCACAAACTGTGCTATTTGAAAATTAAATACTACGAATAGACACATGTTGTCATTCCACACAAGTATTAATAATCTATCCTAAAAAGTTGTTCATTATGTGAAATTATTGGGGTAAAACATTTCAAAATATAAACATAAGTTAAGTAATTTTGAATCAGAAGACCACATCATTATTAATCATGACATTTAATAATAGCTTACTGTGTTAGGTTGGTGAGAACAATTTGCTTAATACATCAAAACATTTCTGTATAAAGTGAGTAAAGTGTGTGAAATGCGATATTTTTGGATAAAACACAAAAAATGTAAACGAAAAACCTGTTTATTGGAATCTGCTAACTAGAAGGGTGTTAATAATTTAATTTCGATATCAAGCCTGTAATATGTACATATTGATTGGCATTTACAGCATGGCAGACAATCAAGACAATAAGACCTTTGGGTGTTACACGAAGTCAGATATAAACAAAAAATGAGGAATTTTGGAATCGACAGACCACAAAACAATTAATTATTACGGGTGATTAATAGCAATGTAATGGGTAAGCAGTCTCTTATAGTACATTTTTGAATAACATATAAAAACATCAATTATCTTCATTTCGTAGAAATGTAGTATTAAAAAGTCAATATTTTGATGTAAATCCTAACATAATATATTTTTGGAACCGCGTTGCCATTAATGATGTTATGAAATAAATATCAATACTTTCGGATTCAATTTGCCATCATATATCATCATATGCCGGAATTGGTTTATATAAGTAAAACTATTTGAGAAAACCAGACAAAGAAGAACATGAAGTTGAACATAAACACGCCACTTAATATTGCAAGCAATACAGAGGCCTACATGTTTGAATCCACGACCCTATGTATTATATTTTATATCTATGTTGCCATGACAACCACTTAATTTGTCAGAATTAAACAATATCCAAGCGTAAATGTTATCATTATATGTATTTTTCTTCACATTCCATATACAAATTTCATGAACGTAGGTTGGAAATGAGTTATGACAGGATTCCAGATTTTGGAAGTATTTTCATTATTGTGGTTTCCATAGCAACCACATTTTTTGTTAAAATGAAATTATATTTGGATATTCATACTCTTCTTATTGTCACCAACCTACATACAAGGTTTCATAAACCTATCATGGAAACTGTATGAGTAATTTTAGGATCTAGTAATTATTTACATATTTTCACTATTTTGGTATACATAGCAATCCAATTTGTTGTTAAAATGAAATCATATTTGGATATTCATACTCTTCTAATTGTCTCCTACCTACATACCAGGTTTCATAAACCTAGCATGGAAACTGTATGAGTAATTTTAGGATCTAGTCTTTTTGTACATATTTTTACCATTTCGGTCTCCATAGCAACCACAATTTCAGACACAATAAAAAATAGATGTGCATAATTCCCTTTATTGCACCTTATCCACAGATCAAATTTGCTAAACAAAACTTGAAAGATGTTTTAGTTATGTCAGGATCCAGATTTTTGACGAACTAACTGACTGACTGATGGAGGGAAAACCGATTGGCCCCGTTTGAAAACCTGTTGGGGATTTATTTTACATACGTACCCTGAAATAAAGTAACTTCTGTATTTAGTATTACTGTTCTGCTATAAACGTAGACTGTATTTATTTAATACAAAGCCCATATATTGCAGTTGTAATATTTTCTTGATCATTATTAGTAAACCAGAGAATTTTGCATATTTTAGTAATTGAATAAATGGTTGCTATGGCAACAAAAAATAAGATAAAGGCATATTTTTACACACAAATGTTACTCCTCACAAATAAGTATCATTATTCAAATGATAAGTTCGATCCGAGCAGATTAACAGCAGTGTGAAAATGCCACTAAAACACCAAACAGTAACAAAATATGTCCATGTTGAGATACCAGTTTTTTGCCAAAAATGTCAATGTCATTGGTTCCTTTAAAAGGTCATAAAATTGTTAATATTTGAAAAATTGACACAAATCTTTCTTTCTTGTACACAGGAAAGATAGATTCTTCGGAAAATGCAAAAAAATGAAAATCGAAAATTTTTCATTAAGGGCCCTTTTCTCAGATCGCGGCTCAATTATTAAAATATGTTACTTAATGAATACAGATAGACCTGGGAGTCAAAAGTTAAACCTACGAGAAAAGTCTATTCTGTGGAAAAAAATCGCCAAAAGTATGGGTCTAAGAATTTGGAGTGGTGAATGCTCCAGTGCACAGTCTGGACGGGGTTTATATACGATCACTGTCCTGTGCACAGTGCACAGTGTGCACCACAAGTGAAACTGTGCAATTCACACCGCGCGACGGTGAAATTCACGAAAATAACGCTCCACATAAACTTTGGTGCAGCGACGTGAATTCACCGTGCACAGTGTGAACACTGTGAAAACAAGTGCCCGTGGCTAAAACTCGGGTCTATTACAATAAATACAGTCTAAAACAATAAATAAGCATCTTGCCGCGAAACAATAATAACCTCAAACTTGCGCTTCCTACAGCTTAAATTATACATATTAGCTAAAAATGTAGTAGCTTCAGCGCTTTGAATAAACTATTCACTTCCACAGTTGCTAGGCGACTATTCACCAAGAAAATCAATATGGCGGACGATAAACTGTCAACAAACATTCAACACAATGAATCACAAAAATACATGACTGACAGCTAAAATCAGAGTCCCTAACACCAGTAAGTAACAACAATAAGTAGTTCTTAGATGATTTAACACATACACAGTGATTTAAAAGTAAAAATGCATGAAATAAATACGGTGGAGTCGCGGAAACTGGTTACGCACTGACAAGTTCTCAGACATAAATAAAGCATTCGACTCGGACTCAAATAGATACTAAGGATCTATACTGACACAATGCAGACTGTATGGTAGCTGAAATGCTAGACTTAGAAATAACATGAAACAGAATTTAACCAGCCCAAGGCATAATTAAATAACATACAGACAGGTGCTATATGCCTGGGCATCACAATATTGAATATTATCAATAAAATAAATTCACTGATTATCAACGGTCAGTGATATATGATTTCCCTCTGTCAGAAACACAGTGAGTAATGGGTCCAAGATTGGAAATATTGAATATTATCAGTGAAATAAATTGAGTATCATTCACAGCTTATCAATGACCAGTGATATAATCTCACTTTGTCAGACACTCCTGTGATTCTATCAACAAACTCTGTAAATGTTGAGGTCAACCATATACAAGTTCAATAAAATATGAGCAACTTATTTATACATGAACGGAAACATGCCAAGTAGATAATCATTTTCTTGATGTGATCATTGATAGCGAGTTGATTTAAATACTGATGTAAACATCTAAAAAAGTTAAGTTTTCATTTTTTAGGGTGAAAATGTTTATTTGTATTCATCAATGATTGTTTTATTATAAGTTGGTTATTATTGTAGATCTATTACATAAATATAAATTATATCTGCAGTAAAAATTATTTATTTAGCTTAACAATAAAAAAGTCACATTTTCTGAATAGAAATCTATATCATGTTCCAACATCCCAAAAAAGGTAAAAAAACACTTTTTTCAGAATTTTACATTAAAAATGAACTCATTGTGTAGGAAATTGTCTAATTAAGAAAATGAATACCAACTTGACATGTTTCACTTCAGGAACAAAAAAGTTACAAGCATTTTTGTTCGCAAACATTTGCTGATTTTACTGACTTGTTCATCATAGTTTGGTGATAAATTCATAGTTTTACTTGAAATGTTTATGGAAACATAAGTAAACATTTACTGACAACTTGTTGTTTCAAAGTCTAACCAGTAGTCATCTTTATCTGTTATATTGACTGTTGGTATTGATGTAAGATAATTATACATATCATCCACAGATTCCTCCCATGAGTGGGTGTCTCCATCAACTGATGTGATAATACACCCGGCTAACTGAACCTTTATCACAGATTTCTTGTTGACACAACTTTCAATGAAACATTGAAAACATTGACGACTCATTGTGACATCACACAGCTCTATCTTCACTGGTATCATATCACAATGTAGTTGTAATAAACTATCAGAAGGAAACTCCATCCAGTACAGTTTTAGCACCTTTAAACAAGGCAGATATTTTACAACAGTCGTCAATGATCTCAATGTTTCATCATCAAACATGTAATTGTACCTTCCATCGATATGAAGATGTTCAAGTTGTGAATACTTCAAACATTTAAATACATTAATATAATCATGAGCAATTCTCTCAGATAATGGCCACAATGTGACAGACTTTATACTGGACTTGTTGACATCTGTACATGATATATTAACCTTGTATAGACATAATGAACAGAGTTTAGAATGATGTTTAAGGTTCAGAGACAATGTACAGTTACTATCATAAACCTGGTGTTGATCACATTCCACATCAAACAATTTTATATGTTCAAAGTGAACATTATCAGAGAGAAATGTCACCAGATCATGTAATTGTTCATGTTGTACTCTAACATCACACAGAGATAATGAAGTAAGTTGATGGAGACTTCTCACAGGAAGTTCTACTGGTAACACTGTGTATCTACCTTCAATACCAACAGTATGTAGAGTGGATTGATTATTTAACATGCACTTGATGAACTTTACAACATCCTCAAACAACATGTGCTTAACATGTAAACACTGCAGATTATTCATCTCATCAAATTCATCATAATATAGACCTTCAACAAAATGTACAGATTTAACACATGTTGTATCTAACAGTAAAATTCTTCTCAAAATAGCATCATCAGAATTTCCATCAAAAATAAAATCTTCAAGTTTGAAATGAAAATTTTGATCATTAGATCTGCTGCATTCAACAAAACACCTGACTATTGTAGTTTGTAGCAAATTAAGTTGTTTCAGGTATAAATTTGGATATTCATCATCATCATAATGGAAGATTGAATATTTCCTCCATAAATTTAAATGATCTGGTAATAATGTATACATATTTTCAAGTAAAACACTTAATTTTTGAGACGATAACCCGGCAAGAAACTGGAAAAAGTTTCCGTATTGCAATACATCATCTAAAGATTTCCATTCCGTAACAATGCTTTCTAGTTTGTTGCTAGAGTCAAATGATGAAACATATAATGCACCAAAAAATTCTATGTAACTTTTGTGTACAAAGGAAAGTTTTTGTTTGGGGTCTTCAAAACAACCTATAACCTTATTCTTTGATAGAATTCCTACTTTAAAGACAAACTCCATTTCATTCTCAGTAAACAAATATGGTGATGCCATTAACTGTCTCTTGGTAAATACCAGGGTTGATGCATTAACATCTTGTTTAAATAGTGAGTTGAATGCAAGTAAACATACTTTCTGTAATAAGGAAACATGTTCATGTATATAATCAAGATGTGAAAAACAGTCTGGAAGTTTATGCTCACATACTGTTGATGAAGGAAGTTCCATTTTTCTCTCTGTTCTTTTAAACAACATTTCTAGGATTTTACCATACAGCAATGATTTTGAAAAATGAGACAGTTTTTGGTTAAACCACCAAACTACAATGAGATGAGAAGATACCATTGGTATACATAAATGGTCATAAAGTTCACATTGCTTAATTTCTTGTAAGAATTGTTCAGGATTTTTGTTATCTTTGCTTTTCTTGTTCATACATTCAACCACTTTCTCAACATACTTCTCAGCAGAGATTCCGTGAATTCCTGTCATCTCCACTTGATGATCAATGTCCTTTCCAGAAAGTCTCACATTTTCAAGTTTGTACGGCCGACACATTGTAAGAAATACACATTTCTCCGATTCTATTCCTTTAGGCATCTTAGCGTCAAATTTACCACTTGTTTTTGGAGTCCATTCATCGAAGCCATCTAACACAATTAGAGAAATTTGCTGATTAAGAATACGTTTAATCAATTGATACATAGATGTCTTGTCCTCCTCACATTCTGTGTAAAACAACTGATCAACAATCATCATAATCATATCTCGCCTATCAGTAGCACCTAAAGACACATGAAATAAAAAGTCAAATTTCTCCAAATACTTTATATCTTTCTTTGTATCTTCATCATTTCCGGTATAGTTACGCAACTTTGACATACTCCATAACAAACACATACGCCTACACAATGATGTTTTACCAACACCAGCATCACCAGTGATATACACACGCTTAAATCTTTCATCGTTCTTACAGAATATTTCTTTATAAGATGAAATTGTCTCAGTTTTGTCCTTGTTTAGGTCTTTATCATAAACTGTATGATGCAGTGTTGGTTTCTGATACATACATATGAGTTCTTCATTATCATCTTCAATGAATGGAGAAACTTGTAACAAACAACAGTCACGTTGATAGATGTCTATAAGCTTTTTCTGTACATCTGAAAGTATATAAATATCTCGTTAGGCTTACCCTAACACATGTTACACATTGAATTATACGACGGACGGACGACGGACACAGAGTGATCACAAAAGCTCACCATGAGGAGTCTGACAATTGTTAGAGTATATAGAAAATCAATAATGAGTTGTCAATTGACATTATGTGTTAATAAATGGGTGATTTGATATTAGCTCTGTTATTTGTTCGAGGGCAGTCGTATTGGCCCGAGGCCGTAGGCCGAGCGACAATACGTCTGTCGCGAGGACAAATAACAGGGTTAATATCAACTCACCCATTTATTGACAATTTTATTAAATAAGTATCAATTATTCTAAAATTTGTCGTTGTCTGTAACGTTAGCACATCAAACTAGACCGACATAAAAACTGCGAAAAAATGTGAAAAACATTTTTTTCAGATTTTTGCATCCAAATATAGTCCAAATTGTAGGAAATGATCTCACTAAGAAAATGAATACCCATATGACATGTTTCCGTTCATTAATAAAAAAGTTATATACATTTGTAGTGAGTAAAATTCGATTCTCCGTAATTTCAGCTGAGAATCTATATCACTTTTTGGCCCTGTCTATGAGCCAATCAGATTGCTTAAAAGGAGGGCCAATATCAAGGTCACTTTTCGGCCCTGTCTATTAGCCAATCAGATTTTATAACACTTTTCCGGCCCAGGGCCGATAACTGATATAGATTTTCGGCCCTGATATAGTAGAAGCATGCGTATTATTAGACTAGGGCAATGCTGTGTTATAGGGCTAATAATTGATAGTCATTTAATAATAGTTTTTATTAATGCTATTTTAATAAGCTATAACTTGGTAATGTCTCTGCAGAATGATGCAATTTAAGCACTTCGGTTGATTTTCAAATGTGGAAAACACCATAAAATGGAAGAAAATATCATAAAACATCCGTATGGTTTATTGACGAGATGACAATTTGTAAACAAAAAATGCATGACTTAAATTCTAAGGGGAGCAACTCTTGCAAAATGAGTATTTTTCACCATACTAGTTTGCTAAATACGATATTTAATGTACTATTTCGACAGATATAGTTAACATTCTACCGTAGAGTATTGGTTATTTGTTAAGAAACAGCCTAATGGTTCCATAATTGATTGTATGTAATGGATGATCGGAATAAAGTTGTGGTAACAATAATGTAACTTTAAGCGAGCCATTGGCAAGCTTAATAATGTTTCCTTAACAAGTTAATATAAGTTTATATCAATTGACAAGTAGTATTGGATTCTTTATATCATAGGACTCTAGTTAAATGAAAAATGCACCTTTCAACTGGAAAAAAGTACTATATAAATGACGCAAAAAACACACACGTTATTTTCGGAATAAAGTGACGTCATGTAAACGTTATATTACACGTGTTATGTATAAGATAATAATACTTATGTTACTATATATAGTAACAAATTTGCCTTCGAAAAATAGCATTATCGGCCTTTCAAAAGTATTATCAGCTTTTTGCCCCACCACGCGCCCACCGGGGCGATTATCACTGATAATGGCCCTTGGAAAACGTTCACGCGCAACGTTACGTCATTTGCGTCGGCCGCCGAGCGTAGGCCTATTTCTACCAGAATCACTTGCAAACACGGTTGGTGGCTTCGGAGAAGCAGAATAGCACATTTGAAATATATTTTGTTTTAACCTTCGATAAAATATATATGACCTGTACTGTATAGTAGACGTTTAATTTATGTTCAAAACAATGAGTTTCCTAGACGAGATCAATAATTTTATATTCTTCCGAAAATGTGAAAAACACCGTTTTTTTCAGAATTTTGGTTAAAACTAAACATTAGCGTGTAGCAAATTATCTAATTAAGAAAATGAATACCCACATGATAGGTTTCCGTTCAATTAGTATATATTAGTGTTCATCCTTACTGTTCTATAGAAATTAGAAACGTCGACGGGAGCGAAGCGACAGGAGACGTTTCTAATTTCTATAGAACAGTAAGGATGAATACTAATATACTAAGTGTGCAGGTTTATTTGTCTATGCTACATAGAACGGTACTAAGTTACATAGTACGTTCTATGAACCAATTTTTACATAGTAAACCATCTTGTTCGTTCTACGGGATTTAGAACTCTCGAAACATTTAAAATACAGGAATTTCATTGGCTGACAAATAAACCTGCACACTAATAAAGAAGTAACGAACATTTTAATGTTAGATCTAGGCCTACAGCTCTTGTACATTGCGCGCCTAGATCCAAGTTTGACAACAATAACTCTATACTGTACAATAGCAAATGATGTACAAATTACTGAACAAGTTACGTTTTTTAACTGTGTTGTTTTAATGAAAAAGCTGCAACATAAATATTATACAGAACAATAGATGGCTGAGCAGTGCCTTTGAGTGAGAATCGCCCCGGTAGGTTTGTGATAATTGCCGTTTTTTTTTCAGAATTTTGGTTAAAACTAAACATCAGCGTGTAGCAAATTATCTAATTAAGAAAATGAATACCCACATGATAGGTTTCCGTTCAATAATAAAAAAGTTACGAACATTTTAATGTTAAATCTAGGCCTACAGCTCTTGTACATTGCGCGCCTAGATCCAAGTTCGACAACAATAACTCTAAACTGTACAATAGCGAATGATCTACAAATTACTGAACAAGTTACGTTTTTTTTAACTGTGTTGTTTTAATGAAAAAGCTGCAACATAAATATTATACAGAACAATAGATGGCTAGGCAGTGCCTTTGAGTGATAATCGCCCCGGTAGGTTTGTGATAATTGCCCTCGGGCAATTATCAGCCTACCGGGGCGATTATCACTCAAAGGCACTGCTCAGCCATGTATTATTCTATAAATATGAACTGGTTTTTCTAACCCGGATAGAAGGAAATTCATGAGATATATTCATTTACTGACACGGTACATCAACTGCTTATTTTTTAAGTGCTATGTAACAAATAATTTGTATAGCTATGAAAATATTGTGATTACAATTATTGTTCAACTCATGCCCCCCTTCTTGGTAATGCCATTTGACCGTTTTAAAGATGTTTGTTTAATAAATAATACATTTAATACAAAGAAGAAATTAACGAAATGTTGTCATAATTACTAAAAGGAAAAATGAACGAAATATTGTCATTATTAGTAAATGGAGAAATGAATGGAATGTTGGCATTATTACTAAATGTATCCCTTCATTGACCAATATTAGTTGCATTTATTCAAATAAACATATAATAATGTGTCACATGACGACATAATTATAAGAGCCGTTCTCCAGGAAAACCTGCTATTTTGACATTAAGAAAATACTATATAAAACAAGGGTTTGAAAAGGCTCTAAAATAAAAAAAAACATATCAATTGATTCTATTTTAAACAATTTACTCATATACACTTACGGACTTTGAAAACGCACCACTTTTCAACGGTCGGTATTTTTTGTATGAACTATTTATGATTATTTTATGCAAATGGAATAATGTTCCAGGGTTAGAACGTTGTCGGTAAAGTATATTTTTAATTTTTACTAACCGATTCGCCAGTAGTGACCATGTGGCCAAATCTCATTTTTAGCGCATGAATCTCGTGCGAATGATGTAAATATGGATGTGTAAACGATTCATAAGCATACCAAAAAACTACACATTTTAAGTTTTCCAAAACCAAAGGTTACATTTAATGTCAATCTGAAACTGATGTGTCTGGAGGTAAAGGCATGTTACATACCGGAAGTAGCCACCACGCGGCTACTGCGCGATTACATCGTCATGCTACAATAAATATTCGTCTCCATTAGCGTTTTATGCCAACTGACACAACCATTGATCTCCTAATAGGAAATAAACGTCTAAAAAGCCACCTAATTCGGATACATTAATGCGCATGCTCCACCAAAAAAGACGACTTCCGGTCAACAACCGTGTCTGTCAAAAGAATAGTTAGTGTCGATAGATATGCTAAGTCATCAAATAAAAATTTCAAACACGTTTATTCATGAAATACAACATTTTCATTTAGTCACCTGCCAATTTGTGTTAAACCAAACATTGAACGCATGCTTCAACATGCAGCAAACTTCCTTCTTGTATTACTATTTCCGGATGACAGGGGTTTTAACCTTGGACAGTACGAATATAACCATTCGCATAAATAGAGAATAAAAGTCACTTTTCGTGAGAAAACAATATCTGCGTGATAGAATGTCACAGATTTTGATCCCACCGAAAACACATGACATGTCCTTTCAAACCTGAGTCCACGGATGTGTTCCATGGCGTGATCTGCCCGCAAGGTTTCTGAACCTTTTTTTGGTGAATAGAGGAACATTCCCCAGTCTCAAGCGGATTGAAATTGTAATGAGTACCCGCTGTTGTGAACGCACTAAAAACATAACTTTACATACACTCTCCCTTACTGTGAATTTGGTTTTGAGACTAAAGCATGTGGATGTCACATGACTTAGTAACATTGTTAACTGTCGTTTTAAAATTTTGCTAGATGTTAAAACATACAATGAGTTATCTATAGACCAAATTGTGATACAATTAAACACTGTTTACTATTAAATTTGGTGGTTCGAATAAGTGGTGCGTTTTCAAAGTCCGTAAGTGTAGTGCAATATCTTAGCTTTAAAATTTTGTCGAAATCACATACCGTATTACCTCCTATTAGCGCTCCCCCTCTAATTAACGCCCCCCCCCCCTGTCGATTTTTGAGAAAAAAATCTCACCTTCAATAATTGGTCCTACAGTAATCCAATAAAGTATCCACACCATCTACATCTACATCAATACGTTATGCTGTCATAAATTTGACAATTCTATAACGGTGCGCAAAGAAAAAGGGAAGTAAGGACAGGAAAGACAGTAGGATAGACACGGGCAAATATGATTGCAGGTTAAGTTTAAAAGATAAGAAGTAATAGAAAGTGTTGCACAGTTACTTTCGGCCATCAGGGCAAGACCAATCCAGCTTCCGTGGCGGTGCTAGGGTGCTAGATCCCGCTGACATAGCTCCGGCCCTTCGTTTGGCTGTACTTTGTAACTGTGCATGAGGATCCCCTTTAGAAGGTCAGGTTGGAGAGCTCATTCTTGAAGGATGCCAAAGAATGAGCCTCAATAATAGATGCTTGAAGGTTGTTCCACAGGGGGATACAACGAGGAAAGAAGCTGAATTTGAAGACGTCAGAAGATGTAGAATAGGGCAGGAATCTGCTGTTATGAGATGATCTTGCTCTGCTTTTGATTGGTGTTAGATAGGGGCCTCGATCAATCTCGACGTGGTTGTGGATGATCTTGTATAGCATGGTCAGTTGTATCTTTTTCAGGCGAGATTCAAGGGTTTCCCATTTCAGTTCAGAAAGCATATCAGAGACACTGCTGATGTTGTGGTACCTGTTGGTAGCGAATCGTGCTGCTCTTTTCTGGACCATTTCGACTTTATTGATGAGGTTTCTAAGATGAGGGTTCCAAATAGTGCTGCAATATTCCAAATTTGAGCGGACGAGAGATGTGTAGGCGTTGGTTTTTGTTTCTTTTCTTGTTTTTCTTAAGTTGCGTTTCAGGAAGCCTAGCATGTTGTTTGCCTTTTTTGTTGTTCTGTCTATATGCGTTTTCCAGCCAAGGTCTGACTGCAGGTCCACTCCTAAGTATTTTGATGATTTTTCATCCGCCAATGGTACACCTTTCAGGATGTAGTTTGAGCGAAGAGGAGTCTTGGATCGAGTTACTCGGAGGACACTACATTTCTGAGGGTGAAAATCCATCCCTCACAGTTTCTCCCACTTTGCTAGAGAGTCTAGGTCTTGTTGGAGTATCTGCTGGTCTTGTTCGGTCTTTATCTGACGGTAGAGAATGCAGTCATCTGCGAATAGGCGTGTCTTTGAGCGGAGTCCCTCTGGAAGGTCGTTAATAAATAACAGGAATAAGAGTGGTCCCAATACTGAGCCTTGAGGGACACCACTCACAACCGGGGCTTCTTCAGATGACTGCCTTGAACAAGAACTCTCTGGGTTCGACCATGCAGGAAGGATGAAATCCACTGGAGCGTCTGGCCTCGGATACCATAATGATGGCATTTCTTCAGGAGTCTTTGGTGAGGAACTCGGTCGAAGGCTTTACTGTAATCCAGTATTATCATGTCTGCCTGCGTCCTCTTGTCAAGTGACGCTGCAAGCTCATGCTGTAATGTTAGGAGCTGAGTCTCACAGCTTCTCTTCGCCCTGAATCCATGTTGACAGTCATGAAGTATGCTGTGCTTGTCCAGGTGTTTCATTGTGTGGCTAACTATGACAGGCTCAAGTAGCTTGCAGTAGATGCTAGTGAGGGAGACCGGCCGATAGTTTGCGGGGTCCTGTCTTGAGCCTTTCTTGTAGATGGCAGTAACATTTGCCTGTGTCCAGTCATCAGGTACTTTTCCTTCGTCAAGTGAAGTCTGGAAAATCATGGTGATGATTGGGGCCAGAGCTGTTGCACAGTCTTTAAGTATGCGTGATGGTATGCAATCTGGACCTGTGGCCTTCTTTGGGTTGATGTTGTGTAGTAGCTTCAAAATTCCGTCTTCGGTAATATGAATTTGGTCCATATCCGGGGAAGGTGTTCCTGCTGGTGTGGGAATGTCATCATCCGCTTCTTGAGTGAAGACTGACTTATACTGCTTGTTTAGGATGTTTGCCTTGTCACTAGCGGAGTTGAATAGTCGCCCTTTGTCTTTTAGAGGTGAAATGCCTGAGTTGTCTTTCCGTAGTGATTTGATGAAGCTCCAAAATCTTTTCTGTTTAGGCTGTTTATTATGTTCTGTGTCTTCAGGTTCTATTATGTTGTTTATATATGAGTGGCAGGCATTTCTTTCGAGTTTCTGGAATTGTGCTTTCGAGTTCTTATATTTTTTATTTACACAAATCCAGAATAATAGTCAGTCATGATACGGTAATCCATTAAAACGAACAATTAATCACCGCTTAGTAATTATTTATCGGTATTTATAGCGTAGAGTACAAGTTTATAAGCGATTGTTGCATTCGATAGGCAAAAAAAACCAATGTCCGGTAATTTTAAGAAGGGGAAGTAATTAGTACTGGTTAAGGTAATGGCTTAGTGCTGTACTCTACGGTACCGTTCCGTTCTATGGGGGGGGGCGATTAAACGAGGTCCGACTGTGCATGCAATTATTTTTTCAGAAAATGCATCGCACCCGGGGGCGATAATACGAGGTTATACGGTATTTCGTTTCTATGGGGACCAATTACCGAAATGTACTCTGATTGAGAAAAACAATAAGTTATTTGTTTAAAATAGTATTAGTATATATCTTAATGCATACCCTTTTGACTTCGATGCATAATTTAGAAACTAAAAAATTAATTCTAAAACTTGATGCTGTTTTCAACTGTTAATGACAATAATTGATCAAATGATGTAATTATGAAATACCCGTAACAGTTACAATGACGTTTGAATGACGTTCGCGAAGTCCCACAAAAACCTCTGAATAATGGAAAATACGAACCTATCGTTACTTCCTCAGAACACAAGATATTAACACAATTTTTCTTGCATTTTGCTTCAATTGCATTATTCTTGACAACTATGAAAGAACTCAAACTTTTTGTCTTCAAAATAGCAGATTTTCGAAGAGATCAGCTCATATCATAGGTTATAGTAAAAACAAATTCTCGAAATTTAGGCACTATACGTGGGGATATCCAAAAGTTTGTGGACTTTTGCTCTAATTCAACGACCATTTGACTTAAAGCCTTGCTCTAATTCAACGACCATTTGACTTAAAGCCACGAATATATGGTCCATGTGCAATGGAATTATATTGTACTAGTATACTAAAATATCATACGGATATGATAAAAAAATAACATAAATATAGCATTTGTAAGCATGCGTGGTAGGCATACCCGGCGTACGCTCAGAAATGACGTATGACGTCACCCTCTCGACTAAATCATTTCATGAAGCTCCTTACACTGTTAATCAGTTGTTCTTCGTTCCCAGTAATCAGCTGTATACTTATAATATGCAAACACACTCGTTCTGTTCATGTGTATTGAATTGTATTGTTTCTAGCTCTACAATTGGATATTTTCTCTAATATATCTAGGATGGTCGATTCTAACCAACGTAACGCTCATTCGTTGAACGTCGGTTTTGTACCTATTAACATGCATCGTCTGTCAAACCACCCTGACTTTCTGTTAACTATTTATGCAATTTTAAAACAATTGAATACAATGCAGAAGGGTTCATACTTGATTTGCGAAACAATTCTTGTCTTCCTTGCGGTTTCCATAAGCTGTATATATAATTGAATTATTTTATGACTGCAAATGATATATTGTGACGTGACGTCATATTTAACATTGAATTCTATATGACAAGATTAACCCTCATATTCATAAAATAACAAATAAATAAGATACAACCTTTAAATTATACCAAAATATCTAAACGACATTACTCAACATGAGGACGCTTTTTTGTGTTTTTAAACGAAGAAGCACAGTAACAATCGGTAATAACGTAACGCATTTTACTGGAAATGATCTTAAGTGCGCCGCTTCCGTATTTTTGTGTTACTATGGCAACGTGTTACTCTTGATACAAAGGGTAGTTCATAAAAATAGTTTGAGGTTATTATTTGTAATAAATTAATGTCACTGTATGGTAATTTTCATACTGATCCGACTTACAATAAACATTTTAGAGCAAAAGTCCACAAACTTTTGGATAACCCCACGTATAATACCTAAATTTCGAGAATTTTTTTTAATTTCATTTTTTTTTTCATTTTTTAACGATACAGTTACGTGTGGCTCATATGTATGAATGTATGTATGACGCAACAAAACCTACCTGGTTCTTTATCATCATGTTGACGTTTATTGCTCTGCTTAAGTTCTTCAAATTGCCGTTTCATTCCTCGTAGTTCAGTCAGAACCGTTGTTGTTTTATCCAATGTTGTGGTTGTTTTATCCAATGTTGTGGTTGTTGTGGTTTCAAGTCTTGCAACCGATTCTTTCAAATCTTGCTCATATTCATGCCACTGTTTTATTACATTAATCAAATGATCCGTCATCCCATCATCTATATCCATATCTTTCGCTTCGTCAATTTGTGTTGTCAAGTCTGTGATACAATCGTTACCACAGCATTTATTGAGTCTTAACAGAATCTAGAAATAAGAAACAGAATGTTCACAATATTCCTCAGAATTTGTAACCTGAGGTCATGACACATTACCAAGTATTACACAGAGGTCTGGTCATAAATATGTCCTGTCCGAAACGTGGATATACGAGGGTTGTCCCAGTAAATCGTGTACTTTGCCCATTACACAAAAAGTAGCCAAAACATCCGTTTCAAATTTTTACTGATGATTAATGAATATGTTCTTAAAAGGTATACGGAATTTCATGAAAATAAATCAAGAAAATTTTTGTCATGGTATGCAAGTGCGGCGCACAGTGACGTCAAAGTAAGAACGTCATGCCGTGGAACATTTTTCTCTGCATTTTAAGTTATTGTTCCTTTTATTCAATATGCTTACGATGTCATTAAACTTTTTTCTGATACGCATTTACGAATCGATCGCAATCGAATGCACCATAGAAAAACCCTCTGGTCGATACAATCAACCCTCATGGTGGGATAAAAACTAGCACGGACATATCCTTTCTACTGCGAGAAGAGTTAAAGCCCTGTGGTGCGTGTAACAGTATATAGCGTGGATGTACAATGCGCTGATGTCACAAATATCATTTCATATTCGTCGTCATTCATGTTTACGTGTTCTAGAAACATTACTGCAGATCTGACAGAACAGTTTAGAGTCATAAACTCTTTTTCGACGTCATAAAACCAAAACTATGAAGTGTAATGTGATTCTACGGGTGTTTTCTCTTCTGACGTCACAATCCTCGTACGTTTTTATTTTTAGTGTGGCTATTCAAACATGCGTATTTCTCGCACATATAATGAAATCGATTTGAAATTTACTGTGATGACATTAAACAAACAGTCCTTAATGCCGAAGAGAAAATTTATACGCAATAACGTATTGAAAATATGAGAATTACAACTTTATTGAACATACATTTTATGAATCAAGGCGCGTTTTATGGGTTGCGCCGCATTTGCGTACATGGGGTTGGTTAATCGCCGATAATGTGCATCATGCACATATCCGGTCACTGTTTTCACTTGTTTTAGTTCAACAATGAATTCATAAAGGAAACTACAAAAAATCATAATCATGTGACGTCAAATAAGAAAATTATTAGCAAAGTACACGATTTACTGGGACAAACCTCGTAGGTATAAGCATCGATGGACAACACAAATATGGTCGCTTGTTGCATAAGACAGGTAGTGGCTTTATTCAACTAATTTATACTGCAAATAGGGTTGGGTTGACTGAAAGGTGTCATAGATGACAACAAAAAGGTATGAGAAAATCAAACAAGAACACATGATAAATTATATTTTCGGGACAAAGTATGTACTACACACGTATGTACTATAACATGTACAAATTGTTAAGGGACAGTAACAAACAGGCATATAGACTATAAACATACTTACGTCTTTCAACTCATTCCAGTTATTGGTAAATTCTGTCGCTGGGAACAGTACAGTACCACTATGTGACAGCTGAAACAACAAACAAATCCACATTTCAACTAACAGTGACTGTTATATTTGGGTTTGAGTGTCATTCAATAAATTCGTGGACTGGACTCGTCATTTTAATACACATTGACACAGAGAGTAACTAATTATATCACACTAAACTACAGTCTTTCTGTCACAAGTGCAGAAACTTGCTCACGAAACGACGCATTTTTAAAGAAAATATGGCTAAAATAAAACTATCACCTTACTGCAACCACCACACAACGTAAATATATTCTGACGTCAGCGACGTTTTTGACATTTTGCTATTTCTAAAATGGTAAACCCGAAATTGAAGTATGTCATTAATATCGAATTAAACACAAATATTTAAGTTGTATATTATTAAATAGATCTACCACAACATTTTATGTATTCAAAGTTAAGGATTTAGACTAAATGGTTGTATGATACATTGAAACGCATCACACATTTTGACTGGCGTTCCCTTAAAGGTCCTTATGTTTTTAAATTTTCGTTCGATCCCTGTATCAATTTTAATACCATGCTGCTTTTCAGAAATTTGATTTTGTCACTAAAACACAGGGACACTGAATACTGCATGTTCTCCGTTTGCTCTCATTTGCACTTTATGTGTGTTTGTTGTGAATTTCCAAGACAAGTGCACAATTTAAAAGTTGTATGAATTTCCTTGCGTAGATTTACCGGCATTTTGACGTAAATGAAAACGTTACAGAAATAGATCAAATACTTCTCAATTCAAACTCAAACGTCAAAACAACTTAATAATTTCACAAAATATTATGATAATATCTTGCAATAATATGGCAAACATATGGGAATGTAAATTAAATAATTCAGAATTTATAACTAGTTGAACGAGTGAAAAGGGTACGTTACGTCGGTCGGGGTTGGTAGCGCGTTACTATGGTAATACATCGGCTGATGACATGCTACTGTGTTGCATAATCAGAGATAAATTTGTATCGACGGTAGGTACTAGATAAATGTTTATAATAATATAAGAAATTATTGTTTAAACATAAATATATAACAAGAGGGCCTGAAAGGCCCTAGAGGGCGCTCACCTGTTGCACATTGGTCTAGGTATCAGTGCAACCTACATTCTGACCATATTTCATGAACATTGGATCAAAACAGTGACCCCTGGAGTGAACACAATGTTTTTCTAAGATTTGACCTAGTGACCTAGTGTTTGACCCCACATGACCCAGTTTCAAACGTGGTCTAGATTCCATAGAGAACAACATTCAGACCAGGTTTCATGAAGATACGATCAAAATTGTGACCTCTGGTGTGGACACTAGGTTTTTCTAAGATTTGACCTAGTGACCTAGTTTTTGACCCCATATGACCCAGTTTTGAACTTGGCCTAGATTCCATAGAGTACAACATTCTGACTAAGTTTCATGAAGATTGGATCAAAATTGTGACCTCTAAAGTGAACACTAGGTTTTTCTAAGATTTGACCTAGTTTTTGACCCCACATGACCCAGTTTCAAACTTGGCCTAGATTGCATAAAGAACAACCTTCTGGTCAAGTGTCATGATGATTGGATCAAAACCACGACCTGTGGAGTGAAAACAAGGTTTTTCTAAGATTTGACCTAGTGACCTAGTTTTTGACCCGGCATGACCCAGTTTCAAACTTGGCCTAGATTTCGTGCAGAACAACATTCTGACCAAGTTTCATGAAGATTGGATGAAATTGGTGACCTCTAGAGTGTAAACAAGGTTTTTATAAGATTTGACCTAGTGACCTAGTTTTTAAATCCGCATGACCCAGTTCCAAACTAGTCCTAGATTTCATGGAAAACAACATTCTGACCAAGTTTCATGAAGATTGGAACAAATTGGTGACATCTAGAGTGTACACAAGATTTGTCTAAGATTTGACCTCGTGACCTAGATTTTGACCCCACATGACCCAGTTTCGGCCTTGATTTCATAGAGTACAACATTCTGATCAAGTTGCCTCTAGAGTGTACACAAGCCAATTGTTGACGGACGACGGACGGACGAAAAGTGATCACAAAAGCTCACCTTGTCACTATGTGACAGGTGAGCTAATAAAATGAGAACGATTGTCTACGAATATATTGAATGACCCTCGTACACTGTCAAATTTGCTGACATTTATTGGTTGTCTAACCAATCAGCTTAAGTCAACTAAGATTTCTGGTTTTTTTTGCGATTTGAGAATAACCTGCTATATTTAATTAACTTAATGCTTTCTTGGTGGTGGGAAAACACTCATGTGTAAAATGTATTGATCAACTGTTGCTGCGTGTGAAAACAAACATAACTATGAAAATGAAATACATTTCCCAAGTTCGGTTAAAACCTACCAGTGGTATAGGATAACATATTCCGGAAGTTTTGTTACGATTATCCAGTCAGAAGCTACATATAACTTCATTCACACAATGACAACAACACAAGGATTTACATTTACCTTGGTTACAGAAACAAGGAGGAAGGCATTATAACGGTTACTGATAAAGTGATACCTACATGATTTCTACATTGACGAAGTCTTGTTATATCTGCTTCCTCGGATAAGTCTGTAGCTAAAGGTTTCGTCCATACAACATCAGACGGCGTTTTGAGACCACATACATTTCTAAGTAAACATGACAACAAGGTTATGTCAAAATTGGATGTGTTTGGTTTGTTATCCAATGGAGGAAGTAGCTTTGCCTGTTCAGATGTTAGTGTCGGCTTCGTACCCTTCTTAGGTTTGATCAATAATTGAAGTGCTCTACTTTGGTTTGTATTTGCTGCTAAGTATCTAATGAAATCATGACCAACATTAACATCAAACAATTTCCTCAGGACGTGTGTTCCAATCTCTACAAGGAGGTACTGGTACCTAAAGTTGTATTTTTCTGAAAAATAAGTTATCACATTTTATCAATGTTGACAAACCTTCAAGAATAATGAGCACTGCTTGGTCAATACTGACACACCTTCAAGAATAGTGAACACTCATTGGTCAACACTGACACACCTTCAATAATAGTGAACACCCAATTGGTCAATACCGACACACCTTCAAGAATGTAAACACTCATTGGTCAATACTGACACACCTTCAAGAATAGTGAACACCCATTGGTCAATACTGACACACCTTCAAGAATGATGAACACTCATTGGTCAATACTGAAACATCTTCAAGAATAGTGAACACTCATTGGTCAATACTGACACAACTTTAAGAATAGTGAACACTCGTTGGTCAATACTGAAACACCTTTAAGTGTAGTGAACACTCATTGGTTTAAACCTTACAAAACAACTTGAATTAACTTCTTCTTACTTAACTAGTTCAGTAAAAGTACATTAACATATGTGGTGAAACATTCTCGTTTTTAGCCAACAAAGTGATCGATTGATATTTGTTCACATGATTATTGAACAAAATTATGTTTGTTGTATCAAGCCACGTTTATGATTTGTTCAAAACGCATGTTGTTTTAATCATAATAAATATATGCTTGTTTCAATGATTGTCAAATGTTACATGTATATTTAGAATCTTTATGGAGTGGCATTTTTAATATATAGTTTAAAGGATTTGAACAAGCAACATCCCTTTAAAGATGAGATCAATAATAAATGACATTATATGAAACCAGTTTAATGATAACTTACTAACAACCATGTTGAAAGTAGATGTTACAGATCCACCAGCATTGGACACCTCAACTTTGTATTCTCCAGAATCTTCCTCTATCACATCATTGATGCTAATAGTGACACTACCTTTACATGATGAAATCCTGATGCGATCATCTTTTGAGAGTTGGATATTAGCCTTCTCTACCTTGACCGCATCAGGAACATCCCCGCCAATATCTATATTAAGTTCCCATGATGCCCCAATCATGGGATACTGATGTTGGATATCCTGGTTAATTGTTGGTGGTACTAAAATATAAATACGAGGGTCATTCAATATATTCGTAGACAATCGTTCTCATTTTATTATATTCATGTTTAAATAATAATTTCTCATATCATTATAAACATTTATCTATTAACTACCGTAGATACAAATTTATCTTTGATTATGCAACACAGTAACATGTCACGAGCCGTTGTATTACCATAGTAACGCGCTACCACCCCCGACCAACGTTACATACCCTTTTAACTTGTTCAACCAGTGATAAATTCCGAACAAATTAATTGACACTCCCAGATATTTGTCAGAATATTGCAAGATATTAGCATAATATTTTGTGAACTTATTAAGTTGTTTGCACATTTCAGTTTGAATTGAGAAGTATTTGATCTATGCCTGTCACGTTTACATTTACGTAAAAATGCCGATGAATTTACGCAAGGAAATTCATGCAACTTTTAAATCGTGCACTTGTCTTGGAAATACACAACAAACACACATCATTTTCTAATGAGAACAAACGGAACACATGCAGTATTCAGTGTCCCAGTGTTTTAGTGACAAAATCAAATTCCTGAAGTGTAGCATGGTATTAAAAATGATACAGAGATCGAACGAAATTTGCAAACGTAGGGACATTTAAGGAAACGCCAGTCAAAATATGCGAGGCGTTTCAACTTAGCATAAAAACCACTGTTTCTAGCTTAATTCTTAACTTTGAATACATAAAATGCTGTGGTAGATATATTTAATAATTTGTAACTTAAATAGTAACGATTAATTCCATATGAATGACATAATTCAGTTTCGGGTTTACACTTGAGAAATAGCAAAACGTCAATAACGTCGCTGACGTCAGAATATATTTGCGTTGTGAGGTGGTTGTGGTAAGGTGATAGTTTTGTTATAGCGATATTTTCTTTAAAAGTTCGTCGTTTCGTGCACAATTTTCTGCACTTGTGACATAAAGGCTGTAGTTAAGTGTGATATAAATAGTTATTCTCTGTGTCAATGTGTATTAAAATGACGAGTCCAGTCCACGAATTTATTGAATGACCCTCGTATATGATTCACCTTGTCAAAGTTTAGTATTGAAATAATATTAACACCTGTATTTTGCATCAATAAAAGCTTATTTTAAACTAAAAGAGAAATATGTTGACTAGGCTTATATGAGACGACATGAGGCAACCTGAACACTTGGTGCCTCTAGAGATAGTACGACATGTGACAACCTTAAACACTTTGTGCTGCTCAAAATGGTACGACATGAGGCAACCTTCAACACTTGGTGCCACTAGAGATGGTACGACATGAGGCAACGTTAAACACTTAGTGCCGCTAGAGATGGTACGACACGAGGCAACCTTAAACACTTTGTGCCGCTAGAGATGGTACGACATGAGGCAACCATAAACACTTAGTGCCGCTAGAGATGGTACGACACGAGGCAACCTTAAATACTTAGTGCCGCTAGAGATAGTACGACATCAGGCAAGTTTAAAAACAAAGTGTCACTAGAGATGGTACAACACGAGGCAACCTCAAACACTTAGTGCCATTAGGGATGGTGCGACATGAGACAACCTTAAACAATAAGTGCCATTAGAGATGGTACTACACGAGGTAACCTTAAACCATTAGTGCCACTAGAGATGATATGACATGAGGCAACCTTAAACACTTGGTCCTGCTAGAGATGGTACGACATTAAACAACCTTAAACACTTACTGCCACTAGAGATGGTACGACATGAGGCAACCTTAAACAATTAGTGCCACTAGAGACGGTACGTCATGAGGCAACCTTAAACACTTAGTGTCACTAGAGATGGTAAGACATGAGACATACTTAATGCCGCTAGAGAGGAGATGGTACGACATGAGGCAACCTTAAACACTTGGTGCCACTAGATATGGTACAACATGAGACACCCTTAAACAATTAGTGTCACTAAAGATGGAAAGACATGAGACATACTTAGTGCCGCTAGAGAGGAGATCGTACGACATGAGGCAACATAAAACACTTGGTACCACTAGAGATGGTACGACATGAGGCAACCTTAAACACTTAGTGCCGCTAGATGGTATGACATGAGACAACCTAAAACACTTAGCGTCACTAGAGATGGTACGACATGCGGCAACTTTAAACACTTAGTGTCACTAGAGGTAGTACAACACGAGAAGGCCTAAAACACTTGGTGCCACTAGAGATGGTTCAACATGAGGCAGCCTTAAACACTTAGTGCCACTAAAGATGGTACGACACGACACAGCCTTAAACACTTTGTGCTGCTAGAGATGGTATGACATGAGGAAAACTTAAACACTTAGTGCCACTAGAGATAGTACGGCATGAGGCAACCTTAAACACTTAGTGTCGCTTGAGACGTGATGGTACTACATGAGACAACCTTAAACACTAAGTGCCACTAGAGATGGTATGACATGAGACAACCTTAAACACTTAGTGTCACTAGAGATTGTAAGACGCGAGACATACTTAGTGCCGCAAGAAAGGAGATGGTACGACATGAGGCAACCTTAAACAGTTAGTGTCACTAGAGATGGTACGACATGAGACAACCTTAAACACTTGGTGCCACTAGAGATGATACCACATGAGGCAACCTTAAACACTTAGTGCCGCTAGAAGGTACGACATGAGACAACCTTTAACACTAAGTGTCACTATAGATGGTACGACATAAGGCAACTTTAAACACTTAGTGTCACTAGCGATAGAACAACATGAGATGGCCTTAAACACTTGGTGCCACTTGAGATGGTACAACATGAGGCGGCCTATACACTTAGTGCCACTAGAGATGGCACGACATGACGCAATCTTAAACATGTAGTGCCACTAGAGATGGTACGACATGACGCAGCCTTAAACACTTTGAGCTGCTAGAGATGGTACGACATGAGGAAACCTTAAACACTTAGTGCCACTAGAGATGGTACGACATAAGGCACGTTAAACACTTGGTGCCACTAGAGGTGGTACGACGTGAGGCACGTTAAACACTTGGTGCCACTAGAGAATGTACGACATGAGGCAACCATAAACACTTGGTGCCACTAGAGTTGGTACGACATTAGGCAACATTAAACACTTAATGCCACTAGAGATGGTACGACACAAGGCAACCTTATACACTTTGTGCTGCTAGAGATGGTACGACATGAGACAACCTTAAAAACTTAGTGCCACTAGAGATGGTACGACATGAGGCAACTTTAAACACTAAGTGTCACTAGAGATGGTACGACACGAGGCAACCTTAAACACTTAGTGCCGCTAGAGATGGTACGTCATGAGACAACCTTAAACACTTAGTTCCACTAGAGATGGTACGACATTAGACACCCGTAAACACTAAGTGCCACTAGAGATGGTACGACATTAGGCAACATTAAACACTTAATGCCACTAGAGATGGTATGACTTGAGGCAACCTTAAACACTTAGTGCAGCTAGAGATGGTACGACACGAGGCAACCTAAAACCCTTAGTGACACTAGAGATGGTACGGCATGAGGAACTTTAAACACTTTGTGTCACTAGAGATGGTACGACACGAGGCAAGGTTAAACACTTAGTACCGCTATAGATGGTACGACATGGGGAAACCTTAAACACTTAGTGCCACTAGAGATGGTACGACATGAGGCATGTTAAACACTTGGTGCCGTTAGAGATGGCACGACATGAGCCACGTTAAACACTTGGTGCCACTAGAGATGGTACGACATGAGACAACCATAAACACTTAGTGCCGCTAGAGATAATACTACATGAGACAACCTTAAACACTAAGTGCCACTAGAGATGGTACGACATGAGACAACCGTAAACACTAAGTGCCACTAGAGATAGTACGACATGAGGCAACATTAAACACTTAATAGCACAGGAGATGGTACGACATGAGGCAACCGTAAACACTTAGTGCCACTAGAGATGGTACGACATGAGACAACCTTAAAAACTTAGTGCCACTAAAGATGGTACGACATGAGGCAACCTTAAATACTGAGTGCCACAGGAGATGGTACGATATGAGGCAACCTTAAACACTTAGTGCCACTAGAGATGGTACGACATGAGACAACCTTAAAAACATAGTGCCACAGGAGATGGTACGACATGAGGCAACCTTAAACACTAAGTGCCACAGGAGATGGTACAACACGAGGCAACCTTAAACACTTAGTGCCAGTAGAGATGGTACGACATGAGGCAACCTTTAAAACTTAGTGCCACAGGAGATGGTACGACATGAGACAACCTTAAACACTTAGTGCCACAGGAGATGGTACGACTTGAGGCAACCTTAAACACTTCGTGCCACTAGAGATGGTAAGACGCGAGACATACTTAGTGCCGCAAGAAAGGAGATGGTACGACATGAGGCAACCTTAAACAGTTATTGTCACTAGAGATGGTACGACATGAGACAACCTTAAACACTCAGTGCCACTATAGATGGTACAACATGAGACAACCTTAAACACTTAGTGCCACTTGAGACAATACGACATTAGGCAACACTTAGTACCACTACAGATGGTACGGCATGAGGCAACCTTAAACACTTAGTGACGCTGGAGATGGTACTACAAGAGGCAACATTAAACACCTAGTGCCACTAGAGATGGTCCGTCATGAGGCAAACTTAAACATTTAGTGCCGCTAGATGGAAAACATGGGGCAACCTTAAACACTCAGTGCCACTAGAGACGAGATAGTACGACATGCGGCAACCTTAAACACTTAGTGCCACTCGTGATTGTAAGACATGAGGCAACCTCAAACACTTAGTGTCACTAGAGATGGTACAACATGAGGCAACCTTAAACACTTAGTGTCACTAGAGATAGTACGACATGAGACAACCTTAAACACTGAATGTCACTAGAGATGGTACGACATGAGGCAACCTTAAACACTTAGTGCCACTAGCAATGGTACGACATGAGGCAACCTTAAACACTTAGTGCCACTAGAGATGGTACGACATGAGGCAACCTTAAACACTTAGTGCCACTAGAGATGGTACAACATCAGGCAACATTAAACACTTAGTGCCACTAGAGACGGTACGACATGAGGCAACCTTAAACACTTAGTGCCGCTAGAGACCCGATGGTACGACATGAGACAACTTGAAACACTTAGTGCCACTAGAAATGGTACGACATGAGACAACCTTAAACACTTAGTGTAACTAGAGATGGTAAGACATGAGACATACTTAGTGCCGCAAGAAAGGAGATGGTACGACATGAGGCAACCTTAAACAGTTAGTGTCACTAGAGATGGTACGACATAAGACAACCTTAAACACACAGTGCCACTAGAGATGGTACGTCATGAGACAACCTTAAACACTTAGTGCCACTTGAGACAATACGACATTAGGCAACACTTAGTACCACTACAGATGGTACGGCATGAGGCAACCTTAAACACTTAGTGACGCTAGAGATGGTACTACAAGAGGCAACATTAAACACCTAGTGCCACTAGCGATGGTCCGTCATGAGGCAAACTTAAACACTTAGTGCCGCTAGATGGAAAACATGGGGCAACTTTAAACACTCAGTGCCACTAGAGACGAGATATTACGACATGCGGCAACCTTAAACACTTAGTGCCACTCGTGATGGTAAGACATGATGCAACCTTAAACACTTAGTGTCACTAGAGATGGTACGACATGAGGCAACCTTAAACACCTGGTGCCAATAGGAATGGTACAACATGAGGCAACCTTAAACACTTAGTGTCACTAGAGATAGTACGACATGAGGCAACCTTAAACACTGAATGTCACTAGAGATGGTACGACATGAGGCAATCTTAAACACTTAGTGTCATTAGCAATGGTACGACATGAGGCAACCTTAAACACTTAGTGCCACTAGAGATGCTACGACATGAGGCAACCTTAAACACTTTGTGCCGCTAGAGACCCGATGGTACGACATGAGACAACTTGAAACACTTAGTGCCACTAGTAATGGTACGACATGAGACAACCTTAAACACTTAGTGTAACTAGAGATGGTAAGACATGAGACATACTTAGTGCCGCACAAAAGGAGATGGTACGACATAAGGCAACCTTAAACAAGCAGTGCCACTAGAGATGGTACGCCATGAGGCATTACCATAAACACTTAGTGCAAATAGCAATGGTACGACATGAGGCAACCTTAAACACTTAGTGCCACTAGAGATGGTACAACACGAGGCAACATTAAACACTTAGTGCCACTAGAGATGGTACAACATGAGGCAACATTAAACACTTAGTGTAACTAGAGATGGTAAGACATGAGACATACTTAGTGCCGCAAAAAAGGAGATGGTACGACATAAGGCAACCTTAAACAGTTAGTGCCACTAGAGATGGTACGCCATGAGGCATTACCATAAACACTTAGTGCAAATAGCAATGGTACGACATGAGGCAACCTTAAACACTTAGTGCCACTAGAGATGGTACAACATGAGGCAACCTTAAACACTTAGTGTCACTAGAGACGGTACGACATGAGGCAACCTTATACACTTAGTGCCACTAGAGATGGTACAACACGAGGCAACATTAAACACTTAGAGCCACTAGAGATGGTACAACATGAGGCAACATTAAACACTTAGTGCCACTAGAGATCGTACGTCATGAGGCATTACCTTAAACACTTAGTCCCGCTAGATAATAGGACAAGAGACAACCTTAAACAGTTAGTGCCACTAGAGATGGTACGACATGAGACAACTTAAACACTAAGTGCCACTAGAGAAGGTACTACACAAGGTAACCTTAAACACTTAATGCCACTGGAGATGGTATGACGTGAGGCAACCTTAAATACTATGTGCCACTAGAGATGGTACGACATTAGGCAACCTTTAACACTTTGTGCAACTAGAGATGATACGGCATGAGGCAACCTTAAACACTTAGTGTCACTAGAGATGGTACGACATGAGGCAACCTTAAACACTTACTGCCACTAGAGATGGTACGACAGGAGGCAACCTTAAACACTAAGTGTCACTAGAGATGGTAGGACATGAGGCAACCCTAAACACTTACTGCCGCTAGAGATGGTACGACATGAGGCAACCTTAAACACTTAGTGCCCCTAGAGATGGTACGACATGAGGCAACCTTAAATACTTAGTGCCACTAGATATGGTACAACATGAGATAACCTTAAACACTTAGTGCAACTAGAGACGAGATAGTACTACATGAGACAACCTTAAACACTTAGTGCCATTAGAGATGGTACGACATGAGACAACCGTAAACACTTAGTGCCACTAGAGACGAGATAGTACTACATGAGACAACCTTAAACACTTAGTGCCATTAGAGATGGTACGACATGAGACAACCTTAAACACTTAGTGCCACTAGAGACGGTACGACATGAGGCAACCTGAAACAGTTAGTGCCACTAGAGACTTTATACCGTCCCAGATCAATATGTTTTGCAAATTCTTAATCGAACATGTTGAAAACAACTTTAATATGTCAACTGATATACTCACCAACAGGGCCGGGGTTCTGCTCTATACCTGCAATTATCAACAGTGTCCGTATAAAATGCACAACTCCAATTAATTTGACTAATAGACAGACATCTAGCTTAACTGCCATCTCACCTACACCACTACATGAGACGAAACATCGGACACGATAAGGTGATGTCTCTATGCCAATGCTGAATACTGAAACATAATACACAACAATCCAACTTTATAGTTTGCCATATCATTCATTCATTACAAGTCAAGCAACTTTACAGTTTGCCATATCATTCATTCATTACAAGTTAAGCAACTTTATAGTTTGTCATATCATTCATTCATTACAAGTCAAGCAACTTTATAGTTTGCCATATCATTCATTCATTACAAGTCAAGCAACTTTATAGTTTGCCATATCATTCATTCATTACAAGTCAAGCAACTTTATAGTTTGCCATATCATTCATTCATCACAAGTTAAGCAACTTTACAGTTTGCCATATCATTCATTCATTACAAGTCAAGCAACTTTATAGTTTGTCATATCATTCATTCATTACAAGTCAAGCAACTTTATAGTTTGTCATATCATTCATTCATTACAAGTCAAGCAACTTTATAGTTTGCCATATCATTCATTCATCACAAGTCAAGCAACTTTATAGTTTGCCATATCATTCATTCATCACAAGTTAAGCAACTTTATAGTTTGCCATACAATTCATTCATTACAAGTCAAGCAACTTTATAGTTTGCCATTCAATTCATTCATTACAAGTCAAGCAACTTTATAGTTTGCCATACAATTCATTCATTACAAGTCAAGCAACTTTATAGTTTGCCATATTATTCATTCATCACAAGTCAAGAAACTTTATAGTTTGCCATATCATTCATTCATTACAAGTCAAGCCACTTTATAGTTTGCCATATCATTCATTCATTACATGTCAAGCAACTTTATAGTTTGCCATATCATTCATTCATTACAAGTCAAGCAACTTTATAGTTTGCCATATCATTCATTCATTACAAGTCAAGTAAAATAGTACATAAGGCATCGACAGTATAATGTTCGCTCCAGTCCCTAATTAACAAGTGCACAGTTTGGTAAATTATCGTTTAGTTGTCAACCAAAGTTAGACATGTGCTTAACCTTGAAGTGTGTTGTTGTTGTGGTGTGATGCTGTCCTTGTGGTGTGATGATGTCCTTGTGGTTTGATGTTGTCCTTGTGGTGTGTTGTTGTCCTTGAAGTGTGTTGTTGTCCTTGTGGTGTGATGTTGTCTTGTGATGTAATGTTGTCCTTGTGATGTGATGTTGTCCTTGTGGTGTGTTGTTGTCCTTGTAATGTGTTGTTGTCCTTTTGATGTGGTTTTTTCCTTGTGGTGTGATGTTGTCCTTTTGATGTGGTGTTTTCCTTGTTCTGTGATGTTGTCCTTGTGGTGTAATGTTGTCTTTGTGGTGTGTTGTTGTCCTTGTGGTGTGATGTTGTCTTGTGGTGTGGTGTTTTCCTTGTGTTGTGATGTTGTCTTGTGGTGTGATGTTGTCCTTTGGATGTGGTGTTGTCCTTTTGATGTGGTGTTGTCTTTTTGATGCGGTTTTATGTTGTCCTTGTGGTGTGTTGTTAGTCCTTTTGGTGTAATGTTATCCTTTTGGTGTGTTGTTGTCCTTTTGGTGTAATGTTATCCTTGTGGTGTGTTGTTGTCCTTTTGGTGTGTTGTTGTCCTTGTGGTGTGTTGTTGTCCTTTGTGGTGTGTTGTTGTCCTTTTGGTGTAATGTTATCCTTGTGGTGTGTTGTTGTCCTTGTGGTGTGGTGTTTTCCTAGTGGTGTGATGTTCTTGTGGTGTGTTGTTGTCCTTGTGGTGTGTTGTTGTCCACGGATGGTGTTGTTTTTGTCATAGTGTGTTGTTGTCCTTGTAGTGTGTTGTAGCATGGAAGGTTGTTGTTGTCCTTCTGATGTGATGTTCTTGTGGTATGTTGTTGTCCTTGTGGTGTGTTGTTGTCCTTGTGGTTTGGTTTTGTCTTGTGGTTTGTTGTTGTCATTGTGGTATGTTGTTATCTTTGTGGAATGTAGTTGTCCCTAAGTTATGGTGTTATTATGTCCTTGTGGTATGATGCTGTCCTTATGTCCTTGTGAAGTGATGTTGTCCTTGTGGTGTGGTGTTGTCCTTGTGGTGTGATGTTGTCCTTGTGGTAAGCTGTTGTCCTTGTGGTGTGTTGTTGTCCTTGTGGTGTGTTGTTGTCCATGTGGTGTGATGTTGTCTTGTGGTGTGATGTTGTCCTTGTAGTGTGATAATTTCCTTGTAGTGTGGTGTATTCCTTGTGGTATGATGTTGTCCTTGTGGTGTGTTGTTGTCTTTGTAGTGTGTTGTTGTCCCTTTGATGTGGTTTTTTCCTTGTGGTGTGATGTTGTACTTTTGATGTGTTGTTGTCCTTGTGGTGTTGTTGTCCTTGTGGTGTGTTGTTGTCCTTGTTGTGTGATGGTGTCCTTGTGGTGTGTTGTTGTCCTTGTGGTGTATTGTTGTCCTTGTGGTGTGATGTTGTCCTTGTGGTGTGTTGTTGTCTTTGTGGTGTGTTGTTGTCCTTTTGATGTGGTTTTTCCTTGTGGTGTGATGTTGTCCTTTCGGTGTGTTGTTGTCCTTGTGGTGTGTTGTAGTCCTTGTTGTGTGTTGTTTTCCTTGTGGTGCGATGTTGTCCTTGTTGTGTGTCTTTGTCCTTGTGGTGTGTTGTTGTCTTTGTGGTGTGTTGTTGTCCTTTTGATGTGGTTTTTCCTTGTGGTGTGATGTTGTCCTTTTGGTGTGTTGTTGCCCTTGTGGTGTGTTGTAGTCCTTGTTGTGTGTTGTTGTCCTTGTGGTGTGTTGTATTCCTTGTTGTGTGTTGTTGTCCTTGTGGTGTGATGGTGTCCTTATGGTGTGATATTTTTCTTGTTGTGTGGTGTTGTCCTTGTGGTGTGATGGTGTCCTTGTGGTGTGATGTTGTCCTTGTGGTGTGATGGTGTCCTTGTGGTGTGTTGGTGTCCTTGTGGTGTGATGATGTCCTTGTGGTGTGATGTTGTCCTTGTGGTGTGATGGTGTCCTTGTGGTGTGATGATGTCCTTGTGGTTTGATGGTGTCCTTGTGGTGTGTTGTTGTCCTTGTGGTGTGATGATGTCCTTGTGGTGTAATGTTGTCCTTGTAGTGTGATGGTGTCCCTGTGGTGTGATGTTGTCCATGTGGTGTGGTGTGGTGTTGTCCATGTGGTGTGGTGTGATGATGTCCTTGTGGTGTGATGTTGTCCTTGTGGTGTGATGGTGTCCCCGTGGTGTAATGTTGTCCATGTGGTGTGGTGTGGTGTTTTCCTTGTGGTGTGATGTTGTCCTTGTGGTGTGGTGTTGTTCGTGTGGTGTGGTGTTGTCCTTGTAATGCTTTGATTAGAACTTATTTACTTACCCATAGTTCCTGGAGCTGGTTCAATGCCGAACAATGTTAACAATACCCGGATTACAAATGCAACTCCGACACATTTGACAAGTATGTTGAAGTCAACAAATGACGGTATGTTGCCTGCACCTCTCCTTGAAGAAAAACATCCTACACGTGACCGGTACGTCTGGACATCAACACCCATAACTGAACCTGAAAATATATAGATTTGAATACATATTTGCAGAAGTTCAAAAAACGAAGTTTGTTTGTTTATGAATATATTTAAATCTGTGTGCCAAAGCACTTGCAATAGGTTATGTTGCCATGTCCATCCCCTTTAACTGTTTTGGCTTGTCCAGTTTGCTGGGGAAGTAAGTATTATAGTTAGGTCACTGTGTATGGTGTTTGTAAACTAGGTCAAGTCGTATTTATGTCTCATTTGGTCGCTTGGGTCACCGTGATGGCATATATTTGTGAAACTAGGTCATCCTGCATCGGGGACTTCGGGAACTAGGTCTCATCTTGGCTGCGTTTCAATCGGTTACTTGGGATCACTGATTTCATTGGTATACACTTACACGTTAAACATTTGTAACATTTGTAACTTTGAACGAGAACGATATTTCACTGAGTGTACGACTGAAAAATGCAAAATCAATACAAGTTTTCTCATGTTATTTAGAACCCTACATGCTACATGTATAAGATAATGATAATGATTATTTTGTTGTAGGAGTTTGTCTATTCAATGTCCCACGGCGTCATTATATCACTCATAGTCTATTCAATGTCCCACGGCGTCATTATATCACTCATAGTCTATTCAGTGTCCCACGGCGTCATTATATCACGCCTAGTCTTTTCAATGTCCCTTGACGTCATTATATCACGCCTAGTCTATTCAATATCCCACGGCGTCATTATATCACGCCTAGTCTTTTCAATGTCCCACGGCGTCATTATATCACTCATAGTCTATTCAGTGTCCCACGGCGTCATTATACCACGCCTAGTCTTTTCAATGTCCCACGGCGTCATTATATCACTCATAGTCTATTCAGTGTCCCATGGCGTCATTATACCACGCCTAGTCTTTTCAATGTCCCACGGCGTCATTATATCACTCATAGTCTATTCAGTGTCCCACGGCGTCATTATACCACGCCTAGTCTTTTCAATGTCCCACGGCGTCATTATATCACTCATAGTCTATTCAGTGTCCCACGGCGTCATTATACCACGCCTAGTCTTTTCAATGTCCCACGGCGTCATTATATCACTCATAGTCTATTCAGTGTCCCACGGCGTCATTATACCACGCCTAGTCTTTTCAATGTCCCACGGCGTCATTATATCACTCATAGTCTATTCAGTGTCCCACGGCGTCATTATACCACGCCTAGTCTTTTCAATGTCCCACGGCGTCATTATACCACTCCTAGTGTATTCAATGTCCCACGGCGTCATTATATCACTCCTAGTCTTTTCAATGTCCCACGGCGTCATTATACCACGCCTAGTCTATTCAATGTCCCACGGCGTCATTATACCACGCCTAGTCTTTTCAATGTCCCTTGACGTCATAAGATCATGCCTAGTCTATTCAATATCCCACGGCTTCATTATATCACGCATAGTCTAGTCAATATCCCACGGCTTCATTATATCATGCCTAGTCTATTCAATATCCCACGGCTTCATTATATCACGCCTAGTCTATTCAATGTCCCACGGCTTCATTATATCACGCCTAGTCTATTCAATGTCCCACGGCTTCATTATATCATGCCTAGTCTATTCAATGTCCCACGGCTTCATTATATCATGCCTAGTCTATTCAATGTCCCACGGCTTCATTATATCATGCCTAGTCTATTCAATATCCCACGGCTTCATTATATCATGCCTAGTCTATTCAATATCCCACGGCTTCATTATATCATGCCTAGTCTATTCAATGTCCTGTGGTTACATTATATCATGCCTAGTCTATTCAATATCCCACGGCTTCATTATATCATGCCTAGTCTATTCAATATCCCACGGCTTCATTATATCACGCCTAGTCTATTTAATGTCCCACGGCTTCATTATATCACGCCTAGTCTATTCAATGTCCCACGGCTTCATTATATCATGCCTAGTCTATTCAATGTCCCACGGCTTCATTATATCATGCCTAGTCTATTCAATGTCCCACGGCTTCATTATATCATGCCTAGTCTATTCAATATCCCACGGCTTCATTATATCATGCCTAGTCTATTCAATAGCCCACGGCTTCATTATATCATGCCTAGTCTATTCAATATCCCACGGCTTCATTATATCATGCCTAGTCTATTCAATGTCCCACGGCTTCATTATATCATGCCTAGTCTATTCAATGTCCTGTGGCTACATTATATCACGCCTAGTCTATTCAATGTCCCACGGCTTCATTATATCACGCCTAGTCTATTCAATGTCCTACGGCTTCATTATATCACGCCTAGTCTAATCAATGTCCTGTGGCTACATTATATCACGCCTAGTCTATTCAATGTCCCACGGCTTCATTATATCACGCCTAGTCTGTTCAATATCCCACGGCTTCATTATATCATGCCTAGTCTATTCAATGTCCCACGGCTTCATTAGATCACGCCTAGCATATTCAATGTTCCACAATTTCATTATATCACGCCTAGACGAAAGATAAAGACGCCTTTTCTTTTGTATGAAAAATAAGGGTCTTATTAAATCAAAGTACTGAAAGTACTGACAGGCTGGCGAACTGCTAAGGAACAATAGCTTTTCAAGTGATATAACATCAAGTGGTTTTCTAAGTCGAAAGAGAGGTAAGTGCTGGACTTAACAAAAAAATAAAAAATAAAAAAAATAAAATATAAAAAATTGGGAGCCGCCGTGATTCGAACGCTGGACCTTTACTAAGCGAGTTGCTTAACCACTCGACCACGATCTCGTTGGAGAATATTGACCTTAATAATTTAACATAATAAAATCATTGATGCGCGCTCTATATCGCGTTTAGTAACGCCAGGATCTAGTTTATATAAGATCTCTGGTAACGCGTAGTAATAATTATCAACGCATTTAAGCACCTATTCTTTTAATTTCATACAATTTCCTTTCATTACAAGAAGAAACTAATATATTACAATCGAACAGAATAAATGAAACAAGGAAAGTTGAATGTTCTTATCTTGCAAAACTGATTAACGAGGAGGAACTATTTGCATCGAGTGTATAGATTCTGTGTTGTCAGTTTCGGGAATAAATTCATCTTAGTGGATTTCATTTTTTAGGATTGTAATAGTCTGGCGCGAAATCGCCAGCCTAAAAATGTTTATTAAAGCAGAAAAACTAAAGTTTGAAATATTAATGTTCCCCATATCCGTTTGTAAGTTGTATTCTTCAATTATTAACTTAAAAAGAATTAATTAATTGAGTTTTAAGTCGAAATAACCCGATTTAATCAGGTATGTGGCGTATTTATTACAAACCAATAACTATCTGGTTCATCAGGCCCACCATACCCTAAAATATTTAAGATTTATTAAAAGTAGTCTTACACACATACATGTTATTCAAACAATCTCGACTTAGTGAGTAACTCACTTTGAGGAGATTAAAGTCAGAAATTATAAAAAACATCTCCTAGCAGACAGCCCCTTGTCTAACATACATACATGTATCATTGATTGCAATTCATGTTGATGTATTTTATTTGTTCAAAATAAATGCATTTAAACGGTTAACCATTTCAATTTATAACAAAGGGCTGGCATGACCTTGATCAAGTCTCTGACAACTGATTTGTCTATTGTTTCTTATATTTTATCAACAAATAACAGTGACTGACATTTTGAAAAGTGCATACCAATTATATAATTATCTTTTTAAAATATTTTTTGATAACAATAAGGTACAGGAAAAATATTCAAATAGATCTAGATAGTGCGAACTTTAAGCAACAAAACGGTGTACGATACTTCGGGGTTTTTCTGTAAAAAAAGGTATTTAACATTGGCGGATCCAGGATTTTCGGTTAGAGGGGGGCGTAAGAAATTTGCTGGGGTCCGGGTAAGGTCCTGCATGGGCCTAGGAGCGTCTTTAACATAACAATACCTCCTTCATGGAAGGGTATTTCTGTTATATCTAAACATAACAACTGAGTTGGTAAATTAGTTATTACGTGGTAACTGGAAGTTGGCCAGTTGAAGTAGGGAGAACCGGGGGCATGCTTCCCCGGGAAAAATTTCTTAACAATGGGTCAATCTGGTGCATTCTGGGCGTTCTGAGATACCTTATTTCGTATTTAACAGGACACGTTTATTGTTAAATACAGAAAATTGCAGTCCTTGGATTAATCCTAATGAAGTGTCACAAGTGCCTGATTTTGAGATTGAATGTTTAATGTGAAGACGTTTGTATTTAGGGCTGTATAATGTATTCCCAAACAATGTGTGTTGACATATTTTTTATAGATTCCAGTTAATTTGCAAGCGAATCGAGCAAAAAAAAGATGTAAAGTTATCTTCACTGAATCAGAGTTTCACAAAAACTCTTTACAAAATTAATGATATTTAGTATCTTATTGGAAATGTAGGGGTCCGGGGAGGCATGCTCTCACGGGAAAACTTTCGAAACGAGGGATCAATCTGTGCATTCTGGTGGTCTTACTTTGCTAGTAAATAGGTCATGCTTTTCTACAAAACCAGGCTAATTTAAGTCTTTAAAGTCTACAGTGTTTCATTCATTGCGGAGTGATCGAGTATATAGGCGTACTTGTAGCATCAAATTTTGGGGATGTGGATGTACTGTATGGTTCTATGTCTTACTCTTGTGTGAGTGACTAGGCGCTGTGGCCATAGATGTGTCGCTTAAGATTGTCCTTATGCACCTAAATATGAAGGGGTTTTAATTGTAAGGGGTATTTAAAATGGAAATTAGTGTTGCAATAGCAATTTCGAAACTGGTGCAAACTTTGACTCGCAATTTCTTTATCTCAAATGCAAAACTCTTTCAACAGGTGTGTGTCCCTTTTTTTATAGATAAAAGTTAATTTTGCGAGCGTAGAGAGCACTAAAATATCACATTAAAATTTGTTCACAAAGAATTAAACGCCAATTACATATTACTAGTCAATTTCACACAAAAAATTGTTACTTTGGCGATTTTAGGGGGGCGTACGCCGGCTCCGCCCACCCTCCTTGTATCCGCCTATGTTTAATTGCACTCGATATAAAAACTGCCGTAATTCTAGACAGTCCAAGCTAGGAGGTACCTTAAATCTAGCCACTGCCTTAATTCAGGGGTCCGGACCCGGGAGATTTCCAAAAGACGCAGAAAGGACCCAGCGTACTTCAAGCCTGTGCGTCACTCCAGACCCGGGGGATTTTTCCTTTGTCAGTCCATTAAATTATCGCACGTTTCCTGTCATAAAACTGTAAATATTAGTGTGTAAACAATCACTGGACGCTTGAGTTATCGCTATCAATGAACATGAATGATTGCAATTGATGAACGCAAGGATGGGGACCCGGATGCGTGACGAAATCCACGAGTCGGTCAGAAGCCAATGATTGTCGGCGTAAGGCGTGGCTTGAATAAATTACATAGTAAATTCCCAAAGTCATCGTAGGTGATGTAAATACGAGGCGGGACGTATATGCAGAATGACAGGCAGTAAATTGTTTATGCAGATTTCACGAAAGGTGTTATAATTGGCATTAATTGGTGTTTAATTGTATGCGTTGATTGTCGTTTCATCTTAAATCACTGGATAGATAATTAAAAGAACCACCGATGCGTTTGACCGGTTGATTTAAAAAGCCACCGGACGGTCATTTTAATTGATAATTAATAAATTGTAAGTGCCCAGATCAATAATAAAACAAAACAAGTTTGTATCGATCGCGATTTTATATTTAGACTCATGTGTTCAATAAGGTAGTCACAGTTGATTGGATCAAAACGGTGACCCCTGGAGTGAACACAATATTTTTCTAAGACTTGACCTAGTGACTTAGTTTTTTACCCCACATGACCCAGTTTTAAACTTGGCCTAGATTTCATAAAGAACAACGTTCTGATTAAGTTGCATGATGATTGGATCAAAACCACAACCTCTGGAGTGAACACAAGGTTTTTCTAAGATTTGACATATTGACCTAGTTTTTGACCCCACATAACCCAGTTTTCAACTTAGCCTAGAGTGCATAGAGAACAACATTCTGACCAAGTTTCATGAAGATACAAGCAAAAGTGTGACCTCTGGTGTGAACACTAGGTTTTCCTAAGATTTGACCTAGTGACCTAGTTTTTGACCCCACGTGACTAAGTTTCGAACTTGGCCGAGATTTTATAGAGAAGAACATTCTGATGACATCTAGAGAGTACACAAGGTTTTTCTAAGATTTGACCTAGTGACCTAGTTTTTGAACCCACATGAACCAGTTTCAAACTTGGCATAGATTTCATTGAAAACAACATTCTGACTAAGTTTCATGAAAATTGGATCAAAATGATGACATCTAGAGTGTACATAATGTTTTTCTAAGATTTGACCTAGTGACCTAGTTTTTGACCCCACATGACCCAGTTTCAAATTTGGCCTAGCTTTCATTGAGAACAACATTCTGACAAAGTTTCACGAAGATTGGAACAAATTGGTGACATCTGGAGTGTACACAAGATTTTTCTAAGATTTGACCTATTGACCTAGTTTTTGACACCACATGACCCAGTTTCGAACTTGGCCTAGATTTCATAGTAAACAACATTCTGATGAAGTTTCATGAAGATTAGATCAAAACTGTTGCCTCTAGAGTGTACACAAGCCAATTGTTGACGGACGACGACGGACGGACGAAGGACAAAGGTCACAAAAACTCACCTTGTCACTATGTGACAGGTGAGCTAATAAAACAACAACACATTTTATTAATAAACTTTGTTTATGTTAATTAGCACGAGCTGCATATATATAATTAATGGTATTAACCATTAATGCTGACAGGCATGTTCGGGAAAGGACTCCCGGGTTTCAGAAAAGAACCCTCCAAAATTTTGAGTGAAGGGTCCTAGGACCCTCAGGTTTTCATGTCTAGTGAAGCCCCTGTTAATTCATTGAAGAAAAATACACACTTTTTTCTCTTCAAATTAACCTTAAGTGTATTAGTGATCACCCTGTATTTACAAATAGCTGTACAATGCACGTCTTATGAGCCTATTGTCATGAAAATCGGAACTCGTCATATTGACCAAACTAAAGTTTTAACAGGTTTGTTTATAGTATATCTAGATCTATATACAGTAATAACTAAAGAGTAATTTTCAGACATATTTTTGTTGTTTTCTCAAAATATCGATTTTGTACTGACAACCTTCTCATTCTGCAGACAATAAAAGTGTTCACTTACCTAGAGGAACGAGGGTTAACCAGATATTACATACTCGCTCGTTGTCCCAAACACAAATGACATGAATGAAAAAGATTTGAAAGAAAAACGTGACTTGATCTAAATTTAGTAAAACTTGGGTCAAACCAAATCTAAAAATAACTGGGAAATCCGGTCTTTAAATAGAACTTCTGGTTTCCCTACAATTAGTTGGTATCATATACTATTTGATAATGTTCTTCTGTGCAAATATTTCAACATTTTCGTTTTAGTCTTTATCAACGATACAGTCGACAGTAAAGGTGTCTATGTAAATAAAGATATTTAAATGTATTTGTGTGATTCAGGGTCAACTCTAGTCTGGAGTTCCCACTGACTCCCCTTGATGCAACGCTATCTGGCCCTATAACGAACTCGGCCCGATTACCAACTCGGCCCGAATACAAACTGTAGTAAATGTATTGTTATACTTGATATACTGAACTGAACGACTGTTATATTATGAGTAATTACACCCATCAAATACACAAGAAGTACACACGGGAGTCTTTCTCTGTTAGTTTTTGTCAACTCATTTTAATGGTTATTACTATCCGACCAACGATTTTTTACAGTAACATCATTTTGTAAACAGTCTATAAATAAGCAGGGTATATCCAAAAAAGAAATTGAGGATCATACTATATAGAAGTATGTCCTTACCAATTCATATATTTTAAGCATTGCATGGTTCTGTGGATGTGTTTGTTGACTCTCACTCAGGAGATCTGAGTTCAAAACTAGCGATAGCCATTAATCTATAACAATTTTTTTCTTGTATTATATACGAGAAAAATATAGAGTAAAGTCGCCTATTATCGACACCTTAACCCAGCAGGCACACAACGTTTAATCCACGTTGTTTAATCCACGTGGATTAAACGTTGAATAAACGTTGACAATCATTGCAACCATTTTCAACGAAAGTACAACCTTATATCAACGAAAAAATAAATGGTTTCTTCTTCAACGTTGATAAAACGTTGAATAACGTTGGCATTCGTCAGAAAGTTTCTTCTTAGCTTTAAACAAGGATTATAAAGGATTATATCACCATACTTGATTCTTATCAGATAAAGTAAATAGCTCAATAGGAGATTGATAAATTGTTCACTTAATACATGGACTTAACATCACCATAAATTTGCCAAAAAGATTAAATTGATTATTGCAGATCTTAGTGACATATAACATCCTCCTTTAATGGTGAAGCCAGCAAAACTATTAACCAAGTGCTATACATTATGTTCAACTAAAGATCAGAAAGTACTAATTAATTATAAATATATTGAAAGTTGTGGTTACTTTGTACAAGACCAAGACTCTGCTTGTACAGGGAGTGTTGCTATATCATATATAGTATATGGACAGGAGTTTTATGGTGGTAATTAACTAAATACCAGCAGAGTTCCTGGATCAACATTTAAACTAGGATATTACAACTGACCACAACTCTATCTAGAACAAGTGCTTTTATATACAGCCTCAGTGTTAGAATCGACAGAAATGAAAGTAAAGCTATACATATTGATTTTATTACTTTATATGGGCTTCATTATGTTATATTTTTTATCATATTTTTATGATCCATTGAAGCAAATCGCTGGCTTAGAATGAGAAGGTCGTAACTGCAAAATCAATATTTTGAGAAAACAAGAAAAACTGTCAGATAATCACTCTGTTACTTCAGTTTGGTGAACGTGACAACTCCTGATCTTCATGAAAATAGGCTAAAAAGGCGCCTCATAATGTAGATTTCAAATATACAATAGTATTAAAAGGTCGTAAGTGGCACTTACGACCTTCTCATTCTAAGCCAGCGATATATAGTACAGACTGACTCTGTATATAAGCATGGTGTGTGCTTCAACAATATTTAGTTCTCAGGGGCCAGGGAAGTACCGGAGATTTTAGAAACTGGTGTCACCCACTTCAATTTCATACTTAAATAACATTGATAAATTGTGCACACAGGTAAACCAACTGATGTGGGTTATACCAAATTTTCCCACCTTTCTTGTTAACATAGGCACACTATTTCATAATGTTTTAACTTTTATTGATCAATGTATTTTCAGAAGCTCTTGGTCAGTGTCATCTCAGTACTTAGTTACACTAAACTCTGTGGAAATAACGATTAAAGAATGGTTTAATTACGCCAGGGACAGAAATGGGGGATCAAGAAGAAGAAGACAGGAACTAAAGAAGGCGAAATAGGCTGCCAAGGAGAGACGGGCTAGGAAGGAGGCGGTAGACTTGAGCTGATATTGTCAATTGCTGGTTAACTTACGTAGACAACAAATAAAATTAGAATTTGATATTTGTTTGAATTCGAATATTTATGTAAAGTTGGTAGTGATGAATCTCAGATCGTGCTGACTTGTTCATTTGACCAGGAAGTGTGGTACATATTGAGCTTTCCGTTTTTACTTATTTAAGATTGATTGTGAAACCAGTTTTTCTAATTTATATTAATTACTTTCAACACCTCATTGCTGATGTTATCCATCACCAAAAAGGTATACAAACTGAGAGAAGAGATGCAAGTTTCCCTTTTATTGGGAATTTCTGGTACCATTTCAAGTTCACCTTTGCTATGACGCTGCCACACATGGGATCGAACCAAGAACCTCACACACACACAAAGCAGACTCTCTACCACTAGGCTATGGAGATTTTGTGATCACTTTTTGTTCATTTTTCAGATACGGATTTTCTAGTATCATTTTAATTGCATCTTTGGTATGACACGGCCACACATGGGATCGAACCAAGGACTTTCTTACACACTCAAAGCAGGCTCGTTACCACTAGGCCATCAAGGTTTTGTGATCACTTTTTGTCCGCTTTTCAAGAACAGACTTTCGACGTTAATGCAACCTTATTTCAACGTTGATGCAACCTTATTTCAACGTTAATGCAACCTTATTTCAACGTTAATGCAACCTTATTTCAACGTTGATGCAACCTTATTTCACATTAATGCAACCTGATTTCAACATTGATGCAACCTTATTTCAACGTTAATGCAACCTTATTTCAACGTTGACGCAACCTTATTTCAACGTTGACGCAACCTTATTTCAACGTTGATGCAACCTTATTTCAACGTTGACGCAACCTTATTTCAACGTTGATGCAACGTTGCATTTAGGTTGTATTAACGTTGAAGTTTCGTTGCAACATAGTGGTTGCAAATGAAACGCTTATACAACCTTATTTCAACGTTGCCCCGCAACGTTTTTTCAACGTTGTATAAACGTTGCTGTGCCTGCTCACATACAAAAGCGTGAAGTTTGCTCGCTAACGATTCGTAATCTGAAGATTTTTGTAACACAAGTTTTCATTGGTCGAATTTCTGAACATGATGCTCCTACAGCGATGTATTGACCAATAGTTTGTTACTTTATTAACAGCAGTAGAATAACTGTAGAAAATATTTTCCCCCAATATCGACACCCATCCCCTACTAAGGTTAGTAGGGCTCACGCTGTCGGTCGACATTTACCGGTAGTTTTATCAATCTGGCGTATATTATTTCATAATGTCGATAAAAAATGTCGACCAGGTAATAATCCAACAGAAATTTCAAAAATAAAACTGTGTAACTTCGTATTTTATCTTCCACCAACCTGACAAGTCTCATAAATTCTCGTGTTCACACTTCAACTTGGACCCATATTATCTCATTGTTAATTACCTTTAGCCCCCCAGGGAATGTCATGCAGACCACCACTAATCCCATTAGGGGTCTAATTACTGATAGTTTGTTGTGATAACATCTTTTAATCCCCATTTAATTGGTGTAATTAACTGTCAACAACGTGCGTGGAACAGGTCTAAGGTATTGACGAATGTGAAACAGGGTCTAAAACACCTACGAATTTAAGCCATCTGAGCGTGTGGGCTGCAGATAAAATTAATCGCCATTCAGAGTTAGTAACAGGTGATTCATTAAGTATCTGTCAAATAATGACTGCTTGGGGTAAACAATGATCAAATGATTCAATTGATTCAATATTCACGGCCTTCTAGATAAACAAAGTTGACCAGTACCCGGACATGCAATATGCAGATACTCGTCATTTCCAAAATAAGCATTATTTTGAACACGATATTAGATAAAACTACCCATTTTAAAAGGTTGAAATTAATTAATTTTGCTGTTTGCAAGCATTCTTGACGTTTCACATAGTTGTTTGAGCTGTAAGTATAGGTCAATTGAAAAGTTTATTTCATTTTGCTTTGGTTTATTGACATATTGAAACACTAAATTAATATCTTGTCTTACAGTAAATTGCACCTTCTTTATGTATCAATATTTTTCTGTAACAAAGGTATTCTTCAAATCTTTAGAAAGTTACCAATCAACAAGAAATGACAATTTGATTAAAAATTGATTGGGGGTAGGGGCATGCCTGCCAGCATGCCTGCTGACCATTCTTGATTTTTAGTCTGAAAGCTGCCCAGAACCCACTTGCAACATTTCTATAAAACATGAAAGTATACCTCTGGACCACCTGAATAAAGATACCTATTTGTATGAATAATGAAGACATTACTCATTTCATATGCATTTTGTTGATCAATGAATGATGATATATTTTAAGTTATCTTGTCTTTGACCTGCAACCAGAGGGTGCTTAATTGTGCATGCAGGGGACATGTCCCTGACCCCCCCTCCCCCACCCAGATAAAATGCCAAAAATGACCCAAAGCTATGTTTGCGCTATCATGCATTAATAAGCTCGCGTCAATTTTGGCTATTATTTTTGTTGAGTAGATAAAAGTGGCTATTAATTTAAAATGGCCAGTGTGAGCCCTGCCTTAGCAAATAATTTAGAAAATATTCACAGTCCTGCAAAAGAAAGAAGAAACACTAAAAGTGTGCTGCTCAAGCGACATAATGATTCTCCCTTGACATATCTTGAAACTCGTCAAACAGAACCTCATCGTGTCAATGATAGATATATGTCACGTGGTCAAAATGGTGAGATGTGTGGTCAACATCGAAGGAATTTAATATAAAAATTGGATAACTTACCGGACATAGTTAATATTTATTTTTGGATTAAAATGTTCAGGAACCAACAGTCTACATGTCGGCTAATACAACAAATACTAAAAAAACAAGGAAAAGATTTAAACTTGCAGAAAAAAGGAAAGCCAGCCAGTCACCCGAGGCTATAAATAGTTCGTGTAGTAGCGAAACACGCGAAAAGTCGTTAGTGGATACCACGGACAACTCGAAGCTACCGTACACAAATAGTGACCTGGATAACAGCGTGTTTAATAACAGTACGGACTACGTGTCGGCAGTGCTAACACCAAACGTTACACCCGTGTTGAACTTTGCTAGCTGTATACCAAATGGATTCCAACCATCTACAAACCAAACTACTATCCAGAGCCTAGCCACAAAAGATAACAATATGGCAACAGATACCCCGCCCACCTGGGCAGCAGGTCTAATTGAAGACATGAAGTCAATAAAGGCTTTGATTCCAACGATCTCCAAAATAGACAAAATAGAAGTCACAGTAAGTACAATAAAAACTCAAATGACTAATATCGAAACCAGAGTAAATGGATTAGAAGCCAAAATCAATGACATTGAAACATCATGTAATCATATTAGCAACGAATACGATACCCAAAAATCAGAACTGAATGAGGCGAATTCCAAAATTAAACATCTAGAAAATCATTGCCGAAAATTTGAAGAAACATTGAAACTGTGTGAACGTCAAAACGAAATTTCGAAAGATGAAATTTTAGACTTAAAATTTAGATCAATGAGAGATAACCTCGTGTTTTATGGCATCAAAGAAACAGCGAATGAAAACTGTGAAACTTTAGTGAAAGATCTAATCCAAACACAACTAAATATCAACCCCACTAACATCAACTTTGACAGAGTCCATAGAATCAGTGACCCAGCTGTTACCATTGGTATTCGCCCAATTGTGGCGAAATTCAACAACTACAAAGATAGAGAAGCAGTGCGTATAAAATCGACAAACCCTGATATTAAAAATAAACTAAACGAACAAAAACTTGGCGTCGGAATACAATCACCAGCAGAATATAGGAAAGCTAGAAAAGCTTTCTTTGCCATCAGCAAAGAAGAGGGAAGACGAGGCAATAAGGTCCGCATCACAGCAAATAGACTTTACGTCAACAACGTTTTGAAAATGAAATACTCGTACAATGACGGAGAAGTGAAACCCTGTGTTCATTAGGGGGGTCAAGAGAATGACATTCGTGTACTATCTTGGAATATAAACGGGCTTGCTAGGAAAATATTAGACCCTGATTTTATACAGACTATACAAAATTATGATGTTATATTTCTTTCAGAGACATGGCTGTCACAAAATACTCATATAAACCTGGAAGTACAGGGATATGACGGCTACCATTTGTTTGGTAATAAGACTCACAATGTTAGAAAAGGTCGCTATAGTGGCGGATTATCCGTATTTTACAGACATACAATTGCTGAAAATGTGCATATTGTTGAGATCAATCAAAATGGAATATTATGCGTAAAATTGTGTAAATCTTTATTTTCATTTGATGAAGATGTTTACATGCTAAGTACCTACATTCCCCCTACAAACTCTAATGTAATCAATGTTGATAATTTTGACTTTTTTGATGAACTAGAGAATTGTCTAGAGAAATATAAGCTACTAGGTAAATGTTTTGTAACAGGCGATTTTAATAGTCGTTGTTCGAATATACAAGATTTTATTGAATATGACAGATATCTTGATCAAAACAATGAGCTGTCAAACTATGTTTACATTCCCCCACGTGTTTCAAAAGATCACGTGACAGACACCCGCGGTAAACGCCTCGTTGAATTATGTATAGCTACGTCATTCATTATTGGTAACGGTAGACTACACGCGGACCGAGATATTGGCGATTATACTTTCTACTCAAATAAGGGTGCAAGCGTTGTAGATTACGTGTTATTACATCCAAATGATATGAACTATATTAATACATTTAAAATTGAAAATGCCAATGAATTTTCTGACCATTGCGGAATTTCATTTTCGTTAGAAAAGAGATCAGTAAAACCCGTAAACAACGAAGCCACAGGAAAAACAACACATGTATCGTTTGAACAAAACAAAGCTGAAGAGTTCGTACAATTATTGTCTACAAAACATGACGCTTTTACGTTTCTTACGTCAAGCGTTGAAAATAACGAGGATCTTAATACTATAACAGATGAATTCGTCAACATAATGCAATCTTGTACACATAATATATTCGGAAAAACTAAACCTAATGTCTACAAAGAACCTTCCAAAACACAAACAAACAAAAATGCATGGTTTAATACTGAATGCTCAAATGCTAGAAAAAAGTTTACACGTGCTAGAAACGCGTTTAACCGAGATAAAAATAATCAAGAATTACGCATTGACTTTTTAAGAAATAAAACTGCTTATAACAAGATAAAACGTATCAATAAAAAGAAATACTTAAATAAAGAAAAAATTGAGTTAACAAGACTTAGTAAATACAATCCAAAACAATTCTGGAAAAGAGTAAAACAGCAATACTCAAAACCACAGAAACATGCAGAAAATTTGAAAATTGATGATCTAATGACCAATTTCCAAAATTTGTACAACACTGATGACAACTTAAACATAAACCATGAAAATGATAATGACGAAAACTTAAATGAAACTATGTATGACGAAGATCTTGATCATGAAATCACACTCTCAGAATTGAGGGCTGCTGTATTTTCACAAAACAATAACAAAAGTACAGGACTGGATAACATATGTGCAGAAATTTATAAAATCTCTTTCAATGAAACTTCAGAATTTATCCTAAAACTGTTCAACCGATTACTATCAAAGGGTGAATACCCACGTTGTTTCGGTGAAGGCATCATATGTCCGATATTTAAAGGTGGTGATATAGAAGATGCTAAAAACTACAGAGGTATAACACTCATAAATATATTATCAAAAATATACTCCCAAATACTTTTAAATAGATTGACACTATGGAGCCACAAATATGATAAAATCTCTGAAACCCAGTTCGGATTTCAAAAAGGCAAATCAACTATCGACTGCATATTTGTCCTTCATTCAATAATAGCAAAAACTTTAGCAAATAAGAAAAAGTTATATTGCGCATTTGTAGATTTTGAAAAATGTTTTGACAAAATTGACCGCAATTTCTTATTCACCAAATTAATAAATGAAAACGTTTCATCGAAAATTGTTAAAAGTTTAAAAAGCATGTACAATACAATTAAAGCATGCGTTAGATATAAGTCGGATTTATCATCGTTTTTTCAATCAAACATAGGTGTAAAACAAGGTGATCCTTGTTCTACAATACTATTCTTATTATTTATAAATGACATAGAAACGAATATGAATACAAATATAGATGATATATTTACGCTTGACAATGCAAAACTTTGTATATTGTTATTCGCTGATGACGCGGTTATCTTCGCCCATACACCGCACGCTTTACAGTCGTTACTCTATGATCTACAATCATATTGCGACACCTGGGGCTTAACAGTAAACACGAGAAAAACCCGTATCATGATATTTGAGAAAGGCCGACATACACAATTTAACTTTACATACAAAGATACAGTTCTAGACACAGTCAGTTCGTTTAAATACCTTGGGGTTACTCTGTATAAAAACGGAAACTGGAACCGAACACAGAAAACAATTGCAGATCATTCACGATTTGCTTTACATAACTTATTCATCATATTTAATCAAATTGAAATAAATACAAAAGAAAAATGTAAACTCTTCGACAGCTTAGTTAACCCAATATTAAACTATGGTGCAGAAATATTTGGATATCACGAATGTAAAAACATCGAAACTATACATTGTAAATTCCTAAGGAAAGTATTATGTGTACAAAAGAGTACAAACCTTGATGGTTTATACGGGGAATTGGGTAGATACCCATTATATATACATAGAAAACTCCTAATGATAAAATTTTGGATAAAAATATTAAAATCTAAGAACGACTCATTGATAAAATTGATGTATACTATTTTAAAAAGAGACATAGAAAACGGAAACACATACAATACGCTTAATTGGGCTAGTCAGATAAAACGTATTCTAGATGAAATAGGAATGTCAGATTTATGGATACAGCAAAATGAATTGTACGTAAATTTCGGAATAATAAGACAAAGAATAATTGACACATACTACCAAAACTGGCACCATAATATAAATAACTCAAATAGATTATCAACATACTGTAGATTTAAAGAAACAATAACCCTAGAAAAATATCTTACATGCGTAAATATTGATAAATACAAAATTGCACTTTCAAAATTTAGACTCTCGTCACATGATCTGGCTATCGAAAGAGGTAGGCATACAAATATACCAAGAACAGATAGATACTGCCAAAACTGTAATATGCATGTAATTGAAAACGAATATCATTTTCTTTTAGTATGTCCAAAATATAACAACTTAAGACGAAAATACTTTACATCTTATTTCTGTCATTGGCCGACCTTGCAAAAATTTACCAATCTAATGAACTCAAACTCTAGCAAAATTCTAAACAATGTAGCAAAATACTTATATATAGCTTTCAAAATCAGAAACACGAACCCTTGACATTTTATTTAATTTCTGACTTTTGAACTAATCACGCATTTGATTTTTCTTATTTTTGAACTTTCATGAACTTCTCTGTAAACCTGTATCAATGTACTTTATCCATATCTTTGTTAATACTGTTAATATTGATCACACATGCTTATTATGTAAATGTATATATGTTGGCTATAAATACGCGAAATGCTATTTTATGCCCGAATAAACTTTGTATTGTATTGTATATTAAACTACAGGTGTCAATTATATTTAAAAATGCTTCCTTATCCGAGAGCATGTCACAAACATAACTGTACACATGTTTGGCGGTCATCTAGAGATCGTGAAATTGCCTAATTGGTCTAAATTATTGTAACGACCAAATAATCGCCATGGGTTGATTGGAAAGAGATAGAATTCATTGACCCGACCAGCACAAGCTTGAGCCTGAAAATAAGCCAGTCGGACGTTCGTGGCCTCAGAATGACAATGAGCATTATATTTAAACTTTAAACAAGTGCACGAATCATTACAAGAATCGTGGGAGAATAGAGTTAGAATGTTCTGCAGAGTATAAATGCTGAGGGGTACATCTTTTATACTATATAAATTATAGAGATTCGGCCAGAATATTGAAATATAGCAACGCGCTGGTCATTAATTTGAGGTTTATTAAAAGTTTTGTTGCTAAAGGTATCAAAGTTAATACAAAGTCCATTCTATATCTTTATGTCATAATATTTTCCACAGGAAAAATCGTTCAGTAATAGGGAAAAGTGAATTTGATGCACTCGAACCGTGATTGTCTATATTTATTATTTAGTTGATATATTTCAACAGTAAACAGTAATTTATATTCTCCTCTGCAAAACACATGCAGCTCATTAATTATAGTACGGCTGCAGGGATTTCCCCAGCCCAAATTAGTGTCCGGCACCCGTGCGCTTAGATTTCAAAATCGAGTTCCCCGTAGTGCTTAAAATATGAATTGCGCTTAAATATCGTACCCGTGCGTTTAACTTTCTGCAAAAGATCGTTGTTTTCTAATAGTTTCTGACCTTCTAACATAGGGTTTAGTGCTATTTATCACACCTAAGGCATCTAGTTATCAATATCATGATATGCGACCGACATTGTTTGTTCACACCTGCAGAAGTGTTAGAGGATATGATATAAGTTGATTATCGATGCGCGTCAAATGCATGTAAACAACGATACCTCTGCACAAAACTAGGCATTTCAGATAGTGGTTTCGTATTTTGTGGTCGTAACGAGTCTTATCACATATTTCAGTAATATTACACCGATATTCATTGATTCCGACTCGATGTAAGTCTTAAAAACAAGTAATTTTACGCGTTTTATGATTGAAGATTCGTCCTCGGCCATTTTCGACACCGATTAAAAAACGTATTAAAAAAATAACATTTCGTTTTTATTAGAGTTTTCGAGTTAACTAAGATCGGAAATGATATTAATGCATTTGTTTTTACGCTAAAATAATATTAAAAGTAAACGCAACGCATATTTGACGTGTTGGTAGATTACAGGCGAAAAAATGCCGACATATGCATCACGTGACGAGCCTGTGTTCTGCAAATATGCCGTGTAGTGTTATAACGAATGTAAGCAATACTGCCGATGACAGCGCTTGAATTCTATAAACTTTTAAGATATTCTAAAGGTATTTAACGAATCTTTAATGGTTTTAACGCATTAATAACGACAAATGGTTGTATTTACGATGTCAGTTATACCGTGAGTGGTGCAATTTCGGATACGTTTGTTTAGAATGAATATTGGTTACTCTCTTGCAAATTAGCATAACACAAGAGGATTAGAGTATGCCACTCATTGTTTAAAATGATACGTCAGCTGCTAAATTCAAAATAAATCCTAATCATCAAGCTTTTTAATGCTTTATATCCTATATTTTTTTACTGGATGAATCTCCCAGTAATTCAGTTACAGAACTGTAGATGTATGTTTCTGTTCCTGAGGTTATTAAACAAAGCCATTTCATTTGTTTTAAATGAGTACATGTAATAGCATATCTGAGTCCCCCCCCCCAATAAATTAGAAGCCATTTCGTCCTGAGTTTGATTTTTTTTTCAACACGCGAAAGGGGACACCCCTCCCGCACTCACCCCTGTTGCGTTTAGAATTTTTTCTGGGGAAATCCCTGGGCTGCAGCCTTTTGAGAGGCAATACATCTGCTGAAAATACATACAGACTCTTCAATACAACAGCTGCACATACATGCAAATCAGCTCAGGACTAACAAAAATCCACATGAAAACCAATAAACCTAGAAAGGCTATTTCAATTCCATCGACAGACTCTAATGATGCAGTCTCTGAGTCAGACACTCCTCAAATATTTAGGGTAACTTATATCACATGACAAGTGAACACCGTCAGCTGCAAACATCGAAAGCTGACCATTCCACATACCCCTACTCGTATCAGACCAAAAAGCGAACAAAAATGAAGGTTTTTCCCAATAATGTCTTTAAACACTGTTTTTCTACAAAAATAATCGGCAATTTGATAAACTACAGCCTTTCCCCCGTCTAGAAATGTAAACAACTCCAGCCTCGTCTGCGCATGCGTCCCAAAACAGGGGCTCCAAAAGGGTCACTAATTTGCGCTAATTGGTAACCTACAGTACCAGTACCCGAACAGATGGCTTCATCGGCCGAATAAATGACATTTAAGGGTAAATATACAATAATTTTGATTTCATCAAATGTAATCAACCTTCACAAGATCCCTCGTCAACTTTCATGTGGGTGCTATTAACTGCCGGTTTGTACCGTACTAATTCCGTACATCACATCGTGGGCTCAATTATCTCTTAGTGCACATCTTCATAGGAAGCACTTTGGCACAGTTTATAACCATAACAAATTTTCATAATCATGAAATGAGATTCAAATCAGCTTCATTGATCGTCACCAGTAAGTCTAAAGAGCCTAAATACTAAATTTTTTGTAAGCAAGGGAAGTAATCCAGTCTAAATTAACTTCCAAATTAGACTGGATTACTTCCCTTGGTTGATCTGATTTTTTAGCGCGAATCTGATTTACGATACAAATGGTAAAATATCATGTTTTTATTCTTATTTTTTGGAACTTTTTAATTTTATTAGTTTTATTAATGCATGATAAACGTTTAAAGACATTTTTTAGAGGTGTTCTGGTTAAAAGGCTCCCATGGGGAAAGTTTTGCACCGGTGGGTGAAGGTCGTTCGGAATCCCCCAATGTAAACAAAACAGAAAGTGGGAGGGGTAATAATGAAAGAAGAATTTTCGCGTAAATACTATTCTTAGACTAAAGAAATTTTACACGAAGCTTCCTTATGTAAAAGAGCTCAAGAACACACAATAACCTCCTTCTTAAGAGATACAGGAGAGGAGAAATAACGATCGTTCGGGTTTTGGTATTGTTCGGGTTTTGGTCTGACACGAGTATGCTTCCAATAATAAAGTTTCAATTTAGTGGTTCTTAATAACATTTGAATTGCCACATTGGCACGAATAAGTTCAATACACGAGAGTTGTAACTGTCATAAGGCACGTTCATTCCTGGGCAGCAACAATTGCAAAAAACAACTTTTCCAACATGAAGTCATTCAATCAAATATGACGCATAGCTGCAATGTCAAGTGCAAACTGTTCTGGTGAATAACACTGACGTGATAAATCGTTTGATCCAATATCAATTAAAACTAAGTCACAATTCAGTAATTTGTCATCAATCGAATAAAGCCGCCTGCGTTGTTCAAGCTTTAGTCCACCGAACCCATAACAAGTAAATTTATAACTCTGTAAAGTAGTCCCAAATTGACCTCATCCCGTCGCTCTTAATAATCATGGAATCTGCGTACAAAGCTATGACCATAAGAATTACATTGGTAGCCATAACATTATTTCAATATCTTTCAACATGTAAAAGTTCATGTTTACAAACATTCATGTACACCGTGTAACAATCGGAACACTTCGCATCGTTACGCTGCAATAACTTTGGGCGGAACCTCAAATCTGTAAACTTTGGCCGGAACCTCAATTCTGCAAACTTTGGCCGGAACCTCAATCCTGCAAACTTTGGCCGGAACCTCAATTCTGCAAACTTTGGACGGAACCTCAATTCTGCAAACTTTGGCCGGAACCTCAATTCTGCAAACATTTGCCGGAACCTCAATTCTGCAAACTTTGGCCGAGACCTCAGCCCGGCAGCTAATCTATTTATAGCACAATTTGTCACTGTCCAAGACAACTGCGAAACGCTTATTAAACAAGGTTTAAACAACAAATTCTACTCAAATTTCTACAAAACGCTAAATGCATAAGCAAGAAAAGTACCAATACATCAATACAATAAAGTACTTGGCTGAATCCAACCTCGTTTTTCTTCACAAACGTTCAAAATCCACAAATTTGTTCCTGGCAAATCAAAGTTCCTTCTTTTGCATTACCGAAGCGACCAGACGCCCAGCAGGCACAGCAACGTTTATACAACGTTGAAAAAACGTTGCGGGGCAACGTTGAAATAAGGTTGTATAAGCGTTTCATTTGCAACCACTATGTTGCAACGAAACTTCAACGTTAATACAACCTAAATGCAACGTTGCATTAACGTTGAAATAACGTTGCATCAACGTTGAAATAAGGTTGCATCAACGTTGAAATAAGGTTGCGTGAACGTTGAAATAAGGTTGCATTAACGTTGAAATAAGGTTGCATTAACGTTGAAATAAGGTTGCATCAACGTTGAAATCAGGTTGCATTAACGTTGAAATAAGGTTGCATCAACGTTGAAATAAGGTTGCATTAACGTTGAAATAAGGTTGCATTAACGTTGAAATAAGGTTGCATCAACGTTGAAATAAGGTTGCATAAACTTTGTCCGCCAGAATTTCTGTACTTGAAAAGCGGACAAAAAGTGATCACAAAACCTTGATGGCATAGTGGTAACGAGTCTGCTTCGAGTGTGTAAGGAGGTCCTGGGTTCGATCCCATGTGTGGCCGTGTCATACCAAAGATGCAATTTAAAATGATACCAGAAAATCTGTATCTGAAAAGAGATCACAAAATCTCGATGGCCTAGTGGTAGAGTGTCTGCTTCGAGTGTGTGAGGTTCTTGGTTCGATCCTATGTGTGGCCGTGCCATACCAAAGATGAACTTTAAATGGTACCAGAAATTCCCTATAAAAGGGAAACTTGCATCTCTTCTCTCAGTATGTATACCTTTTTGATGATGGATAACATCAGCAATGAGGTGTCGAAAGTGATTAATATAAGTTAGAAAACGGAAAGCTTAATATGTACCAAACTTCCTGGTCAAATGAACAAGTCAGCATGTTTTGGAATACATCTGGGGTTCATCACTACCAACTTTACATAAATATTCGAATTCAAACAAATATCAAATTATTATTTTATTTGTTGTCTATGTAAGTTAACAAGCAATTGACATTATCAGCCCAAGTCTATCGCCTCCTTCCTAGCCCGTCTCTCCTTGGCAGCCTATTTCGCCTTATTCAGTTCCTGTCTTCTTCTTCTTGATCCCCCATTTACTTAGTACTAAGATGACACTGATCAACAGCTTCTGAAAATACATTGATCAATAAAACATTATGAAATAGTGTGCCCAAGATAACAAGAAAGGTGGGAAAATTTGGTATGACCCACATCAGTTTATTTACCTGTGTTCACAATTTATCGATGTTATTTAAGTATGAAATTGAAGTGGGTGGCAGCTGTTTCTAAAATCTCCGGTACTTTCCTGGTCCTGAGAACTAAATATTGTTCCCGGGGTAGTGGTTCAGACAAAGAATCTGCAACATTTCCCGTCAGTGCAGGGTAAGCTGGAAGGTAATAACATGACCGTTTCCCCGTCTATTGACCTCCATCCCTGGGGTAGGGGGCTGTGGTTGCAACTGACTGGTGCGTAAATTCAAGGACATTTCAATTTCTCAAGGCATGATGGTTTGTGGCGCGGTATCAGAAATGCTATTTTCATGAGTTTAGCACCCTAAATGACTTAGATTACCAGTATATTTTTGAAAGGTAGTATATTTTCTGTCTATGATGTAAATAAATTAGACCTAAAATGAAAGATATAATTCTGAAAATCATAGAACCGAGTGATTATCTGACAGTTTTTCTTTTTTCTCAAAATATTGATTTTGTAGTTACGACCTTCTCATTCTAAGCCAGCGATATGCTTCAATGGACCATAAAAATATGATAAAAAATATGACATAATGAAGCGCATATAAAGTAATAAAATCAATATACATGTATAGTTTTACTTACATTTCTGTCGATTCTAACACTGAGGCTGTTTCATAGAACTGTATATAAAATCACTTGTTCTACAGCTGTGGTCAGTTGTAATATCTTAGTTTAAATGTTGATTCGGGAACGCTGCTGGTATTCAGTTAATTACCAACATAAACTCCTGTCCGTATAGCAACACTCGCTGTACAAGCAGAGTCTTGGTCTTGTACAAAGTAACCACAACTTTCAAAAAGGCAAATTCTATAGTAACTGTTATTTATAATCTGGTCTTTCTGATCTTTAGTTGAACATAAGGTATAGCACTTGGTTAATAGTTTTGCTGGCTTCACCATTAAAGGAGGATGCTATATGTCACTAAGATCTGCAATGATCAATTTAATCTCTTTGGCAAATTTATGGTGATGTTAAGTCCATGTATTAAGTGCACAATTTATCAATCTCCTGTTGAGCTATTTACTTTTATCTGATAAGAATCCAGTATGGTGATATAATCCTTTATAATCCTTGTTTTGAAGCTAAGAAGAAACTTTCTGACGAATGCCAACGTTTATTCAACGTTTTATCAACGTTGAAGAATAAACATTCATTTTTTCGTTGATATAAGGTTGTACTCGCGTTGAAAATGGTTGCAACGATTGTCAACGTTTATTCAACGTTTAATCCACGTGGATTAAACGTTGTGTGCCTGCTGGGCGGTCTGCACTGTCCGGAATGCGGGACATCTCAACGTTATTAGCGGGCAGGTATAAAACATGGCGCCCCTCTAGATTTTAGTACAAAAACAAGGGAAAACATGGCGCCCCCTGTTAACTTTTTTATTTCTGGTTGGATATTTTATTTATTTATATCATATTAAAGCTAACGCTATGTAGTTTTAGAATATGATATTAATTATTAAAATCCGTTTTGTTTTGATGCACTTATTACTGGTTAAAAATGGGTAAAAAATGAAAAGAAATATCATAGAATTTTGTGTTCGGAAAACATGGCGCCCCCTCTTAACTTTTTTATTTCAAAATATATTTTTTATACATTTACACTGTTGAAAAGCTATAGCTCTCTAGTTTTTAAAACTGTAACTATAACTGAAATTGAATTAGTAAAACGTTTTTTATCGCATGTTTAATTCGACTCATGTTTTTATTTTTTTACCGTGCGTAAAATTTGGTTCGGAAAACATGGGCCCCCCCCCTATTTATATTTTTTATTAGTCAACATATAATTTTCATGAATACATGGCTGAAACTATTACGTTCTCTACTTTTTATAAATGTAAATATATTTAAAATTGATGCAGAAAAACAGGATTTATGACGAGTTAAAGTAGACGCATTTTTTCTTTTTTTTTTCACGCGCCCGATAATCGGCATTTGTGATATCGCATAAACAGTACAGTACATTGAAAATTAGTTATAATGCGTGTGTTGGACTGTTCATTTGATATAAGTTGTTAGTATTAGACTAAGAAAGCATATGTGTGATGTTTATGTAAAATACAATATAGATATTTCTTATAAAATTACTTACTTACTTATAATAATTATTAAATGATTAACAAAAATAGCAATTCAGTGAAGTCCCGCTAATGAGACCAGTTGAGTAGAAACTGCTTCTTAATACCAATGTATATCGAATCTTATAATAATTAATATGTCTTATTAGCGAAATTTGATTGAATTAAGAATTATTTTTCTTGAGAAAAAAACTACCTGTGCCTTTAAATTTGAAAAAAATAGCCCGACAAATGAATCTCTGTATTAAGTTGTTCATATTTGGCTTTTCTACTGATTATACCCAACTGAATTAGCAAAGACCTTTGTCGGTCTAAAAATCTACTGTTTTGACTTAAAAGCAGCCATACCAATGAATTAGTTTCATAATGGAAGGAAACATTATGACTTTTGGAAAAATGGAGGTTATTTTGCAAGGGAAAGTGCCTTTAAATTAAGACTCTAAAACTAGCCAAGAACTACAACTAATGTCTCATGTCGGTTTCTTCTATCATAGAAAAAATAGCAGTCATGAGGTTACAATAAAAATGAGACTCACAATTCAAACATTTAATCACGTATGTATAGATATAGATACTGTGGCTGTATACGTAGGGTCTACGTCTGTTTCACGTGATAAAGTACATTAACACTTCATTATTTCTCGTGCCCATTGCACGTCTATATAAAAGTATAGTTGGTACACAAAATATTAAACTTTACAAAAACGCGCAAGTATAAAACATTGAAAATATATGCATATGAAGAGAGGGTATTAATGCAACCCGTGTTTGACATCATGAATATATTTTAGTGATATTTATTCAGTCACGTTAACGTAGTACTTGAAAATTCGTCTAAATTATGTTACAGCTCATTGTCTAACAACAATCCCAATATTAATATATTTATTATGAACCGAAAGTATACAAAATGCTTGCTACTGAAGTTCACAATATTTTATGGAACCGCTTGATTTTGCGATATTTGTTATGACACTGAATCATGCTTTTAATTATTTCGCATAATCTGCTTCAATTGGCAATATAATTTAATATAGTTTAAAATATTATTTTAATGAGTACACAAAATTTCAATAGCTGTTCTCTCTATCAACATAATCAGTTATCTGCCATTGAAGAAAATCAACAAAAACATGTCAGCTAATTTTTAATTTATAGGATTTTGGTCATATTACTTATTTCTTTATTTCAGTCTCATCTTTCAACTTTGTATATCGCAAATAAAGTATATAATTTACAAATCCTATACATCACAGTATAACGCTATTCTTAAATTAAATAATTATAGGACACTATTGTATAATAAATTCATTAAATCGCTATGTTATCAAGTGTCACACTTATGCAATAAACAAACAATCAGCTACCGGTAACAGGATTATCCGATGATTGTATAATTGGTTTAACAATTAATGGCATGCATTCACAACCAATCACCAACGTTAATAGGATTATCTATCGGGTACTTGAGCATATCCTTACATGTCATTAAACGTTAATTTTTGTGTATTAACGTCACGACATCGACTTTTTGATTTTCAAATTAAATCTAGAAGCACGTGAAGAACAAAATGATGGTGACAGCTATATATAATATATATGAAAAAAATAAAATAAAAAATTTAATCGGACTCGTCAGGAAGCTATATAACAATTCAATATATACGGTCCATGAACTGGTAAAGTTCCACTTAGTAGTTTTTTTTAAATCATACAATTAGTGATAACGAAAACACATTCTTTCAATTAACCTCCCTTTAAAAATGATTTTTATGAACTAAAGTTTGTGAACATTATTGTCTCACAAATCACATCTACAAAGAAAGTGTCGCTTTTAGGCTTAATTCAATAATGCATTGCTGTTCACAAGTTTTGTACCAACATTGTTTGGGCAATTAAACGGTAATGGGTGAATTAAGTGTAATTACACATGGACGTGCTCATTAAACTTGTGATTTATGATCAAGACTAAAGGCATTCCGTTTTCTAAACTATGATTACTTAACAGTAACTGTTGTATACAATACAATGATATTCATAACTTTACTGACATCCAAGAGACTGTTGTTAATCAGTTCATCTACGGCCTGACGGTGGTGATAAACGAGTTAGTAACATTGTTTTTTAATCAGCGCATTAGTGCCTATTTACAAATTTCAAGTTTCTTAATAACAAATGATTTAGCATTATTTTAATAACGTATTTTACAACGTATTAACGACAATCTCTTAGTTTTACCTTTGTATATATTACCTATAAGTTGTGACTAGCAATACTTTATATAATATTCGGACATAATTAAGGTAATACATGGATGTAAATTTAGATTTTGATATACATCATTGGGTAATATAATATGGTGATTATTGAATTCTAAGAAATTACATTTCACCAATTGTCATGTTTGATGAACAATATCGACGATATTTTAGCTCGACAATCATGAAATATATTGCCTATGCTAAATAACCCGCGAATTTATGTTCTATCAAGCATATTTATTTTAATTAACATAGATCTACGTGGTTGTGATAGTTTCCTTTGTTATAAACACATTATATATCATCTTAATTCGATTATATTCAACTACTCACGCATAAGAATCAATAGCCGTTTTTTATATCGATATTGCAATTTGATACATTAACAGCACATAATGCTTTCTTGATAGTTAAAGTTTATATCAAATGAACATTCCAACATTATAACTTATTTTTTATGTAACGTTACTGTAATGTTTATGCGATATCACAAAAGCCGATTATCGGGCGCGTGAAAAAAAAAAGAAAAAATGCGTCTACTTTAACTCGTCATAAATCCTGTTTTTCTGCATCAATTTTAAATATCTTTACATTTATAAAAACTAGAGAACGTAATCTTTTCAGCCAAGTATTCATGAAAATTATATGTTGACTAATAAAAAATATAAATAGGGGGGGCATGTTTTCCGAACCAAATTTTACGCACGGTAAAAAAATAAAAACATGAGTCGAATTTAGCATGCAATAAAAAAACGTTTTACTTATTCAATTTCAGTTATAGTTACAGTTTTAAAAACTAGAGAGCTATAGCTTTTCAACAGTGTAAATGTATAAAAAATATATTTTGAAATAAAAAAGTTAAGAGGGGGCGCCATGTTTTCCGAACACAAAATTCTATGATATTTTTTTTTCATTTTTAACCAGTAATAAGTGCATCATAAAAAATGGATTTTAATAATTAATATCATATTCTAAAACTACATAGCGTTAGCTTTAATATGATATAAATAAATAAAATATCCAACCAGAAATAAAAAAGTTAACAGGGGGCGCCATATTTTCCCTTCTTTTTGTACTAAAATCTAGAGGGGCGCCATGTTTTATACTTTCCCGTTATTAGCGAGAGTAGGGAGCGACTCAAATATTTTTAACTGCATTAAATTGCCTTTGGCCAGGGTGTCGATATTAGGAAAACTGTGTATTCGTATTTATATCATGTAAAATGGACACCTCGTAATTTTCATTAACTGAAGGTGATTTGCATCTACAAGACAAATGCAATACTGCATTGACGCCATGTTTACACAAAAATGATGTTAAATGGAACAGAAACTCGATTTTGGAGGATGTAAAGGGATGAGAGAAAAATAGTGTTTCTTACTCTACTTGGTAAATTTTGCTGAAAAATATATCCGTCAAGAAAAACTTAATGGCCTTCAAAAGTTTAATGGGTGATTTGATATTAGCCCTGTTATTTGTTCGAGGGCAGTCGTATTGGTCCGAGGCCGTAGGCCGAGGGACAATACGTCTGTCCCGAGGACAAATAAGTGACAACAAAAAGTGATATAGATTTTCAGCTGAACTTATGAAGAATCGAATTTTACTCACTCAAATTACTGAACGAAAACATGTCATATGGGTATTCATTTTCTTAGTTAGATCATTTGCTACAAGTTCGAATATATTTGGATGCAAAAATCTGAAAAAAAATGTTTTTCACATTTTTTCGCAGTTTTTATGTCGGTCTAGTTTGATGTGCTAACGTTGCATGCAAAGACAAATTTTAAAATAATTGATACTTATTTAATAAAATTGTAAATAAATGGGTGATTTGATATAAACCCCTGTTATTTGTCCTCGGGACAGACGTATTGTCCCTCGGCCTACGGCCTCGGGCCAATACGACTGCCCACGAACAAATAACAGGGCAAATATATCAAATCACCCATTTATTAACACATAATATAGCTTTGCTAATTTGACACGAGCCTCGAACACGCCATTAGCATAATTTCATGGAAGACTGAATGTCTAAGTTTAACTTCGGCTGTATTCGGGGTTTTTTCGGCTTTGTCACGTGGATCTAGCCCATTTATTAATCCCCGTCATTGGTGGGAGAGGGTCGGGGAACCATCCCTCACACCACCTTACAATTCTGCATGATTATATATATATATATATGTATAGTAAGTATTCAAAACATAAATGTATTCAAAATAGCTTGATGGCAAATAACAATTAGTTTTCACCAATATGGTACACTAATTTGTGTAATATCATGACGACATGATAGGAAAACTTATATAATTACAAAATTACAATAGTGGTATATTTCAGTGAAATAATTGTTTGCTGGTTATATCATTCTGATATGTGGTCTAGGAAATGTCTGATTAAGGTGTATGCTTTGTTTTGTGTTTTAAGTATGAGTATTGCTCGTTTTAGTTCATTTATCAGGATGTTTCTTATATTATGTTGTTGTGTTCTTTTTTCAGATATAAGATACGCTTTATAAATACTGAAAGCTATTAGGTTGATGATGATATTGATATTGGTATATTCTCTTAGTTCTGGTTTGTATCCAAAAATTATATATTTTAAGCACCTAAAGTTATGATTAAAACCAAGAGTTTTTAATGCTGCGTTTACCTGTATCCATAGTGTTGTTGTGTAAGGACATTCAATGAAAAAGTGTGCGTAGTTTTCAATCGCATGACAGTGAAGACATAATGGCGAATTAAAAATTCTCCATTTCATAAGGTTTTCATTTGTGGCAATGATGTTGTGTATTAATTTGTATTTGAACTGCTTTACTCGGTTGTCTAAACAAGTTGCTTTCCAGCTATTATAGAAAAGAGTCCAATAGAAATGTCGTTTGTCTAATTTATTTTCCCAAGATTTATGAATGTAGGGAAGCTCTGATTTTTGTTTTATGAATACATTATAGATGTCTTTGTTTTGCATTGTTTTGAAATGATGTTTTAAATCCTCAAGTTGTAAATGTAAGTTTGTTTTGACTTTAGTGAGGTAAGATTCTTTTGTTTGTACTAATTTCTTCCATGCTGGTGGTATCGATTCTCTGAGAATACTTATTTCAAATATCCAGTTTGATTTATTGTATAGCTTATTAAGTATGAAAGTTTCATTGATAAGGCCTTTCTTATCTAGTATGTCATTTAGAAAGTAAATGTCCGAGTTTATCCAATTTTTGTGAAATAACGTTGTGTTTGATTTTGATTTTATGTGTTTGTTACCCCAGAGGACTTCTTGTCGGATTTCTCGGAATGCTTTAGGTATTCGTTTGTTTACCTTATTTTAAAATTCAAGCCAAACCGTGAGGATATCAATGTAAAAAGTTGAAAGTTTACGTTGAATTACTGGTAGGCTTTTTTCAGAACCAGGCTTGGTATAAAAGATGAGCAAATTTTTTCCATATTGGTTGAAGTAGGATTTTGGAATTGTTTTCGAATTCGCGATTGTATCATTTTCTAAGAATTGTTTCAGCCATTTAATTCGTAGTGATTTAATATAAGAAACTATATCTATCATGCCTAACCCACCATCAGAGAGGGTGTTGATTAATATGCTTCTTTTGATCTTCTCTCTTCGATTATTCCATAAAAAAGCATATAACATTTTATTGATTTTTGATATTACATGTTTTGGAACGTAACACGATTGCATCAGATATGTAAACTTTGGTAGTAATAAACTTTTAATAATAGCGATTTTTCCATAGAATGTTAAATGTCTTAATTGTAAATTGTTTATAGTTTTGATGCAGTTATCAATTTTGCTGTTCCAATTTAATGATTCGCACTTTTGTTTATCATGACCAAAATATACACCAAGTGCTTTTATTTCAGTGGCCCATTTGAGATCAGTTATAGTATTCTGGTTATTTTTTAACGATCCTAGTCCTAAAATTTCTGTTTTATTTTTATTTAAACGAAGGCCCGAATGTGTACCAAATTCACTGACGATATCTAACGCGTGGCTGATGTCATTAACATCTTTTGCGAATATTCGGCTGTATTCGTATTGATTATAACGGGAATACACGTGATTGATAGTATTATACCGAATTGTTTAAATTGACTTCTAGTGCTATAGTCGGTATGCAAGTCGCAAACCCCCCAAAAATAGTACGCACAAAATATTTTTGCATAAAATGGTCCTTTGACATGTACCTACAAAGAAACTGAATGATACAACTTTGTCGTCATAGAGCATTTTGAAATATTCAAGATGGCCACCAGTAATTGTTTAAATTGACTTCTATAGGTTACTACAGAGTGTAACGTATACTTGTCTCAGTCGGTAACACACACCGTTACTGTGCGATTTCAAACTTGAGGTCTAGGGTTCGAATCCAGTTATTGACTTTCGAAATTTGTTTAATACATTTTTTTACTTTTCGTATCTTCTATACTACATGTATAATTAAGTTTGCTATTGATTTGTTGGGTTTATATACATTTAGAGCCAAGATATCGACTGTTCTGGTTGTCAGACATTTTCGAACTGATTGAAGTGAACCAAGTGAATACACACATAATTCAATCACTGTACATGATTTTCGAAGCATGGTTTTCATGATTTTCGTGTCTTTGTGTCTTAACCCAATACACAAAATAAAATAAAACATTTACAAATTAATAAAAAGTTTTTACCAGAGTTCGAACCCACAAATCCTAGCCAGCAGAATTGCTCGCTAACCACTCGACTACAGGGGCCGATGTGAACTGGTCAGTTCAAACTTAGTTAGACTAACATTTCACAGCAGAAAACATGTTCCAAATTAACCCGAAGTTTATTGAAATCGAACGAAACTCGCACGGAAATTTATTTATACTCCGTCATGCCCACTGACTCCATTGATAAAGTGTACATTATTTCTGTAAAAGTACACTTTTGTGAGACATTTTCTCAGAAAATGATTGGTCAATTTAAGCTTCAAACTATTTCAGATTTGCATAACCACATACACAATTAAATAAATGTCACTGCTGATTGCCTGAAGACTAAAACTTGTAAAAACAAACAACGAGGGATTAACATGACTGTGCTACTGTAAACTAATCAAATTTGCAGCATTACAATTTAATAAGTGTCTTTTGAGAAACTTAATAATAAAACAAAGAAATGTAGCGTTAATTTTTTAGATTATATATTTTTTAGTCTTGGTTGAACTAAATACTAAAACAAAATAATCACAATTTATCTACACTCCAACAATAATAGGACAATGGATAATCCTTTAATATTGCTGTCCACAATGTTGGGAGCAGAAAGAATCCATCAAAATTGAATGATTTTACGTTATTAGCTATCAGGAGGAATAGAGCAAACCTATAAACAATGTATAATAAAACAATATACATTGTGCAACCGACAAGAATCCTGAATTAGTATTATACAATGATCGAAAGCAGTTATAACTTTCTACTTGTTTTCATGAGCACACGTGATGCCACTTAAAATCACTCGAATACAACATTATATAAAATTATGTAGCCCTATGAAAATAAATGTTTAAATAAGAACATGTGTCAATTCATTACGGCGCTATTATAATACTAACTTTTTTTAAATATCTATAAAATAAACACACTGCCTTAACATCAACTGAGCAGTTTTAGATATATATAAGAATCGGCTAACATGATCCTGTTTGAAAATAAACATTAATTTTATAAATAATTCCATGACAATCGTCTATTTAAAAAAAACAAATGAAGACAAATAATATGCTATATACCTTTGTGCATCAAGCCTTAATCCATGAATGTGGAAAATAATTGCTTGTGTAATCTTAGCTTTTATATGTTGTATTAATAGTTTCTTGATTTTTACTCAATCTATATGACAGTTAATCCCTCAGATGTGTTAGGCCAAGGTTATTATGTTACATAGAGTCATGCTTTCTAAAATTCAATATGTGTTCTGCTCATGAATTGTGCCAGAATTGATTGTGCTAATCATTGTCTCTCTGGACATCATTTACTTTTTGCCGGAGTATAAGTAAGATAAAGTACAATTTTTTTATCAAAAGTGTCCTCCTACAATCGTTATAGGATAGTTTTGTAAGGACGAACAACAAATTATCCTCGGCTTCGCCTCGGACAATTTCTTGTTAGTCCTTACAAAACTATCCTATAACGGTTGTAAGAGGACACTTTTGATAAAAAACTAGTACTGTATCTATAACATAGTCAGCAAATATATTCATTGCAAATCTATACCAGCAGGTATACGAGTCCAAACTTGATAGGTACACACCGTACTGAACTTTCTAACTCAGGTTTTCAAATATGTACATATCATGGTTTAATATCAAGTTTTACTACAATGATTTATCCCTTTTTCTGAGTATAGATTAAATATTAATATACTTTATACAAAATCAAATAAATAGTAAATAATAAGACAACAATCACAATTAGTTAATATATGTCTTACCTGTATAAAGCCCGGCTAAATGATTGAAGTATTGCGTCTAATTATATTCCTCACAAAAGAATTATTGCAAAATATTTCAGCAAACAGTATTGAATATCAGAATGTTCTAAATAACCACAGAGGCGTGCAAACTTACCCATTATATCCGCGCAGTATACAGTGTGTAGAATCACGTGATCAAATGATTTGAAATTCTAAAGGGGGCAGGGTATATATTATTGGCCAATTTTGAGGTTCCGACAGGCCGCAAACAGTCAAGCGGATTTCTTGAAAACAGCAAATAAGACAAGAAAGTATTTATGTGTCAGTCTCAGGGCCTATGCAACATAAATAGAAAGTAACTTCAAATTGCAAGGCTAACCCCTAGGGTTGTGGAGTTATGGCCCTTTGTTTTTGCCCGTACCCCTCCAAATTTTAGTCAAAAAAATACAAAAGTGACCAATTTCACCCCATACACAGTATTTTTAAACCCAATGCAATCCTATTTTTGGCCCCATTTTACATAAAAATCATGCCTGAGCTAGGTTAATTCAGCAAGAAAAGTGTCTCCCATATCTGCCGAATTTTTGCTATTTGCTGTCAAAGTTTTTAGCGGTTTCTAACGACGCTAAATTTGAACTTCCGCCAGAGGTGGTAACCTCCATTTTGAAGAGCTAACAATCCTTCAGAGCCAAATGATATTTAGTTTTTATGATTTTTCTAAATATTTAACACCTTCTTTGTACAAAATAAATACAGAATTGGGTCTTTAAAATACCAATTTAATTTTTGGTGCCCATAAATAAGCCCTATACTAAAGATTTGATATTTTTATCCCCATCACCCCAATATATGCCCGGTCACCTAAACATTTGCGATTTCGTCCGCTAACTATTACAGCGATCTTTGTTGGCGTGCATTTTACAATTATTTTCCCTTTGTTGTTTGTTAAATGGCATTTCATTTATTTATGATAACACATTTCAGCTGTCATAGTTTGATTTAATTATTTTTATTCATTTTTGTTTGGGTATTTTGTTAGTTTGTTATTGTGTTCACTCACCGTCCGTCATCCGTCTAGTCGTCTGTACGTTCGTCCGTCCACATCTCTCAAACCGAAATTTTGCCAGGTTGTACGTAGCATTGTGGGATTTAATAACTGCTCAAATTATGGCCCTGGTGTGAAAATTGGCCCCGCCCCGGGGGTCACAGCTTTAGAAAGACTTATATAGGGAAAACATATAAAAAATATCCTTGTCTAAAAGTTCAATGCCTAGAGTTTTGATAGTTGGTATGTAGCATCATCTAGTGGTCCCCTACCAAGATTGCCCAAATTATGCCTCTGTGGTCAAAATTGGCCCCGCCCCGGGGTCACAGTTTTAGAAAGACTTATATAGGGAAAACATATAAAAATCTTCTTGTCTAAAAGTTCAATGCCTAGAGTTTTGATATTTGGTATGTAGCATCATCTAGTGGTCCCCTACCAAGATTGCCCAAATTATGCCCCTGGTGTCAAAATTGGCCCCGCCCCGGGGGTCACAGTTTTAGAAAGACTTATATAGGGAAAACATATAAAAAATATTCTTGTCTAAAAGTTCAATGCCTAGAGCTTTGATATTTGGTATGTAGCATCATCTAATGGTCCCCTACCAAGATTGCCCAAATTATGCCCCTTGTGTCAAAATTGGCCCCGCCCTGGGGGTCACCAGTTTTACATAGACTTACCGTCTGGGTATGGACAGTGAGTGACCGCACTTCCTGTTTTCTCTTGCCAGAACAAATAGGGAGACAGTGCTTTTGAGGTTTGGAGGTATGATGTAAACTGCTTATTGAGGGAGAAGGTAAATCCTTTCCATATTGTAATAAAAGCAATCAGAAGGTTACTCAACGGTAAGGCTACATGTGTGTTGCTAAATTTAGGAGAGTTAGCCTCGTGTCATGATATCTTGTCAGATTTAGACGGTATCTGTGGAAATTTAAGATTGAGTGAGAAATTAAAAGAGATATTCTACGTATACACTTGTTAAATGTTATAAGTACACCAACATGTAATGCGTATATCATTTTTATTATACATGATATCATGTTTATTTTTCATATTCATTATTCTCTTCATGCGAGTAGTAAAGCAGCAATATCCGATAATTCGATGATTATAAGCAGTGAACCGTGAATTTTCAAATTATGCAAAATGCACGTGCACAACGACAATGATTTTCGCAAGAAGTCTCAAAATGTAACATACACATTGTCCATCAATACCCACACTAGGAAAACACAAAACCGGAAGAATTACGATGACAGTCCGTACAAGAGAGGTTTGTGAAACATACACGTCTCATGACAGTAAATAGCCTAGTGTAGCTAAGGTCACCACGTCATTGACCTTTGACTTATCAACCTCAAAATTAGAAGGAGCTTACATCTGATGATTAGCAACCTCTCTGTAAAGTTTTACAAACTAAGATCCTATATTTCTTATGGTGTGGACCAGTGAGTGTTGTGTGTTCAAATGTCATGTTGAGTTTGACCTTTGATCCAAATGACCTTGAAATTGAGTCGGGCCGTCATTGGAGGATGAATAATCTCCATTTGAAATTTTAGAATCCTAGGTCCATCCGTTTTGGAGTTGTTGTTGGAAAACCATTCGGTATGTCGACCGATCGACTATTTGCACGTAACGCTATGTACTGTGTTGGTGTACTTATAACATTTAATGAATGTAGTATGAGACTGGAGCACATTCTCACCAGTATGCGGGATTATTAGGATCCCTACACGAAAAAAGACATGCTTCGCAACCGACTATGGTCTGGTTTGCGAAGTATGGAATTGAAAATCTCTCGTTACAAAACGGAGAGTTTAATGGGTTTCAATCAGCTCAGGCATGAGCTGCGCGTATGAGATGAGGAATTAAGCCTGTGAAAAGGTCTTTGTCACAAGTAGTGAAAATAAGGTATTTAAGCAGTTGTATATATATACTGTCTTCCCAAATGGAACAACTGCAGATGAGGTCCAACAACTGCATAAAGATTTGCGGGGTATGAGTCTTTAAACTCGAAGAGGTTCCCACCAAAGGGTCAGTAGGGGACCTGCTTACTTTTGTTAAAGACCCATCTGAGGTTCCTTTCATTGGACATGCCAATTTGACCGAGGTATCAGTGAATGGCACTATGTGCCAAGCCCTGGAAGACACGGGCTCAATGGTAACCACTGTATCTTGGTCACATTTTAACAAATTGTCTGCTAAAATGTATTATTTAAATTATTTTAGCCTAGATTTGACTGGAGCTAATGACGGCGCAATACCATATAAGGGTTATTGTTTGTTGGATTTGTTTATTCCCCAAAGTTTATTATTGGTACTAACATCCTTAATTGTTTTAATTCTATTTATGAACATAAACCCCCCCCCCCCCCCCAGTTGAAACAGGCATTGTGACTACTCAAGTCCATACTGTACCAGTTAAGCATTTAGGCCATAAACCTATTTTATCACATCCCTTTGACACAGAAACTGTAACGGGAAAGGTAAGACAGGTTGGGAATATGAGTACAGGTATTACAGAGTAGAGTACAAGTTCTCCTTGTTCATTTAACGTTTGCCCTATAGTATCTACAAAAGGGAGCACAAAAGTGGTATTTATATTTCAAAATCAAATGATAAACACTTAGTTAACGTGTTAATGCGTTTGAACATTTGTGTCTTAGAATTGACTCTTAATTACAAGTTAAAGTAATATGATATTTGAAAACGAGATTGCTTGACGATGAAGCTGTGGTGGCGGCAGCAAAGTCACCATGAAATTGCCATATAGTAGTGTACGATTTTGATAACAAAGTAATATGCTGTTAAAGTGTCTGTCATTTAGCTTGGCCAGTTTCCATCGAGTCTTTAGGTTCGACTTCAATTCAAGACTGTTCATATTGCGTTATTTTCATCAAAATCTATATTTTAGTTTGACTTTTCTAAAAGGAGAATGTTCTCATAAATATTCATCGGAATCGGGACAGGGTCAAGGGGGAAGCTTGGGGGAAGTCATGACATCGTGATGAATCGGGAGAACTCCCGATGTGTTCCCGGTCTTATACGTCGTCCAACTGCATCGGGGATGTACTTCCGATGAAAATTAGATGGTCCCCGATGTCTTAGGAAAGCTCCCCGATGAATCGGCGAAGCTTCGGGTAGATTCGAGATATTTTAATACATCGGGATATTTAAATGCATGCATTGAATTTCACCCGATGTTCACATGATTTCATGTCGTGAATATCTCGAGGAGGCATTCCCGGTCTTCGGGAATAGATCTGGTGGCATCAACGAAGCACATAGAGCATCAGGGAATGATCGAGGCTACAGTTACCTTTCCTTGACTGGTGATATACCGGTTTTAATCTGATTGATCTTATCTCGATTGCGGGTTGTCGGAGTCTATAAATTAATGTATATCCTTTGATGGAGGGGTTTTGTGCGTTCGTTTACAATTTTGGTATTTTTGACATTTTGTATATGATGCATACCAGGATCTTTTATATGGGCATAGCTCTGTCATTATGAAATGTTGTTTATAAGGTAGGTGTCATCAGGAACATTTAAATACTTCCATGGTATCATTTAGAATTCATTGATCATGTGTGAGGAATCTAACAATTATGCATTTGTTATACTAGTAACCGCGATACATGTGACGATATGTATACTTATTATCATGCATATTCGATGGATGATAAAAAAGAAACGATTAGTAGTAACTGTACAATGCTTGAGTATGTGTGCAATATCACAAAGTACAGTTTAAATGAAATTTAGCAACCACTGCTGATTTTGTAAGGTTTGTTCAGTTGCATCTTCAAGCCATAGACCACACAATTATGGAACTGCTTCTTTAATATCTTGAAAAAAAAAGTTATGACAATTTTAAGTTCGTGAAATAGAGCGGTTTTTTTTCTGGAATTTAATAGGAGAATATTCGCGCGCTCGCGGACCCGACAAAACTCCAATTTTCCATCTAATTGTCACAATTTTGTTTTCAAGATATCGGGATGAAACATTTGTTCAACTTATATTTATGTTGGACAAGTGCTTTCAACGTTATGAAGAGTTGAAATGTTAAACGAATACTAAATCTGTTTTCATTGTTTTAATCAATTCATAACATCAACCATATATCACATACACAGAGGTCTTTGGATTCAGTTACAGAAGCATGAAGTTTTAGCGACCTTTAAAACAAAACATTTGTGAACTTGAGTGCGCGAATCATTAGCAAGTGATAGATGATAGTTTTATTCTACCACCGTTATTTTCTTTGAATTTTCGAAAACAAATGTAGAACATTTATTTAACGTACTGGTCAGTGATTCTTACTTTACAGTTACCAAACAAAAGCAACATTTCCCTTTTTATTTTTCTATTATACTATGAAAACAAAGAAAATGTATACTTACAACATCAGATGTCTTCTTGTTTTTCTTATTATTCAGTCAATAGCTCACCTTTCCTCACCTTTTTGACGTTTAATTTTCATTTTTACAATTTGTTTATATTCAATTAGGTGGTACAACGTGTCAATTAACCAGTTTATTTAACACGTGTCATAGGAATGATATGATTCTTCATTTTTATGTCTCAACTGAACGATTATTATAATTTTAAACTATGCGTGAGTTTATGACATTTCACTTTATTCATGCATGTATTAGTTTCCAAATCGACAATAAAGTCAAAGTTTCAAATCTCTAAAATCATAATAAAGTATGTATACAGGAAATATAGCGGTTATAGAAATATAGCGGTTATAACCCTTCAAGCGAATGTACCACTTTTATTACCCCACATGCTGTGACAATCGCAGCGAAGCGCGTCATAAAACAATTAACAATGTGCAAATTAAATATGAGTATTACTTTTTTACTAAAAAAAAATTATACCTGTTTTAAAAACCCGTAAAAAGGGGGCAGATCTAATTATCGTATTTCTTATACCAAAACACCAATCTGACGGGAAGAAATTAAACTATTAATCAAGTTTGCACACAATATATTCCCCGAGAAACAAAAGAACTACGGACAAGAAAGTAACCAAGTTTGATATCAAATCCGTTCATTTCCTTCTTTTTTCAATGTGAGTGATAGTCATGTTAAAAACCTTTAGAAAGGGGGCTCATCCCATAAAGATACAACTATAAAATTTAGTGCATTATTTTGTACGGTATTACTGAATGCCGAAAACAACATTTTGCCGAAAACAAATCAAGATTTCCTATTGTTGTGCTTAATTTTAGTATTAAATGGAGCTACTGCTAGTCCATGCGACAAGTTGCCTTTATTTATATTCATTTATTTATTGAAGTCATAATTAAACGCACTAAAAATGAGAAGGCCGAAAACAAACGGGGTTTCCTTCAACACCTCGGGTTTCTCACCTTTTCAATATTTTAAAGCATCAACTAATACAGTACATTCATTTGCGAACGTTTATTTTAATATTGCTAATGATAACGTTTAATTAATTTACAGGTTTAAAAAAATATTTTCCGTTGTTTTTCACTGCTGTAAAGTAATTTAAAATTGTGATACTTTTGTTGATTTCTAACAAAGAGTTTTGTTTCTCTTTAGACGAAAACAAACGCATAAGATACCGTAAACACACGAATAGTGCTATATTACTAAGTTGCGTTGTTCGTTCAGTTTTAATATGCAAATGAAAAAGCATTATATTTTGCGATCCAATGCAAAGTTAGTCTTCATTATTAACTTAATAATTACCTTTCAATTCTAGTTTTTATTACTCGCGCAGAAGCCGAAAAGAAATATTTTGCATGCCGAAAACAAACTAATTATGGCATCTCACAAAAACAGCATGACATCAGCGGGAGATCTCTATCAGAGTGTCTCTATCGGATCATAAATCACAGTAAATTATCTGTATACGGTATACATAATTTGGGAGGAGGCCGAAATCAAATACTTTAATTGCCGAAAACAAAATTTTTCTCGTACGACACTGTGTTTCCTATTGTTGTGTTTTGTTCTAGTATTAAATAGAGCTACTGATAGTAAATGCGACAAGTTGCCTTTATTTATTTTCATTTATTTATTCATTGAAGTCATAATTATACTCGCCAAAAATGAGAAGGCCGAAAACAAACGGGGTTTCCTTCAACACTGGATAATAAATGTTCATACAAGCTAGAAACCAAATCCAATTTTATTACTGATGATCAAACATGAACGCTACAAAGCTCTGTCACTGTCACTGTCAAAGTCACTGTGTATAAACAAAGACCTAAATTACAGGGGGAACCACTAAGCCCTCTATTGTATATTTTATTCATCAATGACATAAATGAGTCCATGAATTTTGATAATCTTACCAATAAAGACATTGAACTTTTATCTTTATACATGCTACTATTCGCTGATGATATTGCTCTCTTTGACGTAACGCACGGTATTGCGTACGTTTGTGTAACGTCATGTTACGTCAGCATAACTTACTCTGCGTAATACTAGTCTTATGATCTAAAAATTACTGTTTAATTCAGCAAATGTTTACAATGTCGAAAACTACAATACATTTATCTGTCAATAACATCGTTTTTAATTAAGAATATTGGGTGTCCTTCGGTAGCAATTTCTTCCGCTTGTTCAATTTAACGCTTATTCACTTGTATCGCTCGTTGTCTATCTAACAAGTACCTTACTCACTCACGTATTCAACCCCTAATACACTTATCTATGTACTGTTTTATGAAAAACAAAACACCACATTGTTCTAGAATATATGGGTACAAAATGCATTACATGCCTATGCATAATATCGCTCAAAATAATTATTTTGGTCATGTAGTTCGTCCACTATAAAAACTCGCGTTGCATAAAACGTCCAAAACGTCGCAAAATTGCGCCGTAGGACAATCTTCCTCCACACATTGAATCAAGTGTGTCGGACTTATTTTAAGACCAATCGTAAAGAATTTTTAAAAGTAAAAATTTCACTCTGATAATATTTCAAATTTTATTCTAATTGTACGTTGTATGACTTATAATAAAATTATTAAGTTTCGAAAATGGTCTGTGCCACAATGTGTCGCTAAAACGGGCGAGTAGGACAATTTTCCTCCACATATTTCATTCTAATAATCTCGATAAGTATTGGCTAGAATGCATTGGGATTCTATTATGTATAATAAAACAAAAATAATATATTAAAAACGAAATCATAATAATTTTATTTAAAAAAATGAAAAAATAATTGCGTACTAATCATGCGACTTCGGAAAATTTTCATCATTTTTTTGCAAATTTGCACTTTTTTCGCGTTACCAGTTTATTATTTAACTTTTTTATTTTTTGCACCTGTGATTTTTCACGATAGTATGTTAAAAAACGTCACTTCTGGTGTCACTTAGTGAAGTATCCCACAAATTTAATGACATTTTGAATAAAATGGCTGTTATTTTATGCCGACGACCAATATTTTGTGTTACAAATTGCACACGGTTTTTTGTACATCTGTCGGGCATTGTCTCTAATTCTACGACTACATACAATTCTACATGAACTCAAATTAAAATGACAATGTAGACAATTTTATAATGAATAGTTTGGTATATGATATGTAATGTATCGAGTGAAATAGAAAGAAGTATCAACTACAGTTTTACAGCGAGTGTACGAAATTACGAACGTACTCAATTGCGTGCGTTACGTCTTTACTACTGATCCAAATAGCCTTCAACGTTTATTAGACAATGTACATGCATATTCTAGTAAATGGGGTTTAAAAATTAACGTTAACAAAACAAAAGTATGTGTATTTCAAAAACCAAAATCAAGGCAAAACATTATATGGACTCTAAATGGCGAAGATATCGGTATTGTTGACTCTTTTACATATTTAGGAATTAAATTTCACTATACAGGGAGTCTGAAACATGCAGTGCAAACATTGTATGAACAAGCATTAAGAGCATATTATAGTTTGTTGTCAACTTTCAGTAGACTTAATATCGATGTTAAAACCAAATTATTTTTGTTTGACTCTCTCATAGTTCCTATTATATTATACGGTTGTGAAATATGGGGTATATATAGCTATAAAGACATTGACAGACTGCATCTTAAGTTTTGTAAATACTTGCTCGGGGTAAAATCCCAAACATCCAATGTAGCGGTTTTAGGTGAATTAGGAAGATATCCTCTATCTATTATATATGTAAGGATCGAGCACTTAAATATTGGACTAAAATAATGAAATATCCTAGCAACCCTGTTCATTCCTTTTTTATTGATCAGGTACAAAATATACACATTGTTCATAATAATACATGGGCTTTTGCAGTTAAATCATTATTAGATAATCTCGGTTTCGGTTATATATGGGATACGTTTAATGTAGAAACTAATTATATGCCTTTGTTTAAACAGCGTCTTAAGGATCAATACATACAGGAATGGAATGCAACTGTTACAAACCAACCGAAACTCTATTATTATAGATTGTTTAAAAGTGAATTTAAATATGAAAAATATCTGGATATTATTCAAAATGATAAAATTCGAATAGATTTAACAAGATTAAGACTCAGCTCACACACATTGGAAATTGAAACTGGTAGAACTACTAATGTAGATAGAATTGATAGACTTTGTAAATGCTGTAATCAAAACGTTTTAGAATCTGAATACCATTTTATCTCCTGCTGTCCATTATATCACGAATTAAGAAACAAATATTGTATAAATGTATCATTCCCATCATTACAAAAAGTTGGTAGATTGCTTTCAAGTCAGAAAAATAGGACCATAAGAAATATAGCAAAATTTATACACCATTCATTACTTTTAAGACAAGAAAAGCTTAACATTTTACCTGCTTCTTAAATATTAAATTTTGTATGTAACTTGTATGTTTGATTTGATAAATTGTGTTTTGTTATTTTGCATGCTTTGTGTTTATATTTATGTATATGTGACCTTGTATATATGTTTTGTTAATGGCCAAAGGCATTGCATAAATGCCGATTTGCTAATAAACTTGAAACTTGGTATAAACGAGTCGATTTAGGGAAATTACAATAATGAGTACACGTTAAATTATATCGTACGGCAATAATGAGTACTGTAATCAAATTTTACATGTGCTTTGAACAGCAATAAAGGATACAAGTTGAATTTTATAGTAATCCAATAACGAGTACAGTGATTTGGTTTATACACTGTGAATGATACAGTTACCTGTGTTTTGTAGCAGGTGTACCGCTCGAGGAAAGTTGTCTCACTTTTCGTCATTGCTTTATCATTGAGAAAATTAATGGGTGTTAAAGTGTGTTATTTTATAAGCATATTTATAGAACGAAACTTAAGCATTTCTTAAAAACATAAAAAAACATGACGCCGTTCCAGGAAAGATTGAGTATTTTCCTTATTTGTTTATCCTTGAAAAAACTAATGTGTGTTATTCAACTAGAAACCCGACCCATCACAAAGTCTGAATGCGTCGTTTAAAATTTCGAGTTTTATATATTAAATACAATGTAGTTATTTATATTTGTGTCCCCTGTCAATGCAGTTCATTTAGTAAAGTGACAAACACATGGTATGATTGAGCATGTCTGACACACGTCAGACGATTTGATTTATTTTGAAAAACATCAAAATAATGTGTTTAAGGGTTAAGGACATGTGGTAATGGTACTTGACGTTATCCTTGTCCTAGTTGAGGTTTACATTCAGTTAATACCCCTACAGATAATCAAATCGTTATACACCACTATTTTATTGTAGCAAAGTATTTCTATATACCATGTTCTCCTAAGCTTTATCTTGCATTTCGTTTCGGAAATATGATACTGATGGGAGACTAAATAGCGTTTAACATTATATATTGTTTTAAACATGTATTAGTCAGGATTGTACAGCACTTTTGAACGTGTGTATACAGGAAAAAGGGCTATATAAATATGGTATAATAAAATAATAATAATAAACTATAACATGAAGTTGGACATAACAAAGTCCACCCAATAACCTGAGATAATGCATAGCTGGTGGCTGGTGTAGAATGAGAAGGTCGTAAGTACAAAATCAATAATTTGCGAAAACAAGCAAGAAACTGAAATTTGTATTTATATTTATTTATTTACATCTCATCAACACATACATATTACAAAACAGTACATATACACCTCGTTAATTATACATGTGTTCCCACTCATAAGTTTGAGTTATAGGAGATGGCAAGATTGCTAAAACACACTAGGTGTCATTTGTAGACACTTTGTAGGTCTGAGGTTTCAGTCTTACAATGAAGATGAATAAGGCCCCTGGGAATGAGAAAACATACACATTGACCAAACAATTAAGGAGACCAACGCAACCAACAATGGAATAACAACAATTAATATTAAAAAAAATTGGCTTTAATGAAGTCCTTAGCAAAATCAGAATGGTGACTACCATCTGCTTGATAGAAGAGAACAAGAAGTAGTATTTAAACTACAGACTGCCAAGCGGCCCTAAAATTCCTAAACAATCCTATTTTTTTCAGTTTGGCTAAAATGCTTTTAAAAAAAAGAAAAATCAGAAGCCCCATTTTTTTCAACAATTCCTTTTTTTAGATTTCTTGAAACACTTTCTGAAATCTTATCATGAAATTTATACTTGAAAAGAGATAAATTCTTAGATAATGCAAACCCCTGGAAAACACCTTTCCTACAACTATAGAATTGTTTGTCTATGAGTTTCGTTTTTATAAGGTTAGTCCATATATACAATCATCTTTAAATGTTCTAATTTAGTTCCAAACGTCTTAATTTTAGCCCTTAATTATCCCTAATTTTTCTTAATTTTCTTGATTTTAACCCTAACATTAGCCCTATGTTTTTGTCATTGAGTGCTGGACACTCTGAGACTACGCGCATGACATAATATGCTCAATGGAAATTGATGCAGACATCGCGAAACATCGCCGGACCGATCATTTTACCAGACATTTTGAGTTCGGTTTGATGGACAAAAATATGCAGCTTGACCGAAAGTCTGGTGGCAGAAAATCTGTCTATTTAGGAAAATCGTACCATTTTATGTGTAACATTATAGTTTTAAATGTGAGTTTGTCTTTAGGAGTGATGTTTGCTTTGAATTTTAACACAAAAAAATATTAGATTGATTTTGTCAGAGCTAAACCATCGAAATAAGACTCATCAAATGTTTGATCTGGTGATTTTTTTCCCGGTCCAGCACTTTTCCAATCTGTGCAGGACCGAATTCCGGTACATGTTTGGCAAGTTCCGCGATGTCTGTTGATGTTGTCCATATTGGCCTAAATGCTATATATAATTTAAAATGCCTGACCCAAAATACAACTATTACTACAGTCATACCTACCAAGTTAGTTAAATCCAAAATAGGAGTGATAAAGTAGATATGTCATAATCTTCTCTAATATTGATGCACTTAAAGGTGATTAAAAAGGGATTTAGATGCATAGACAAGGAAAGTATTAATTCTAATGGTTATACAGATGGGACAGAAGATCATAAATGAATCAAACGTACATTTGTGCAAAGGTAGGCAAACTCGGAAACCAGAAATGTATCAACGAAAATATGAGTAACACTTTAATAGGAGTACTTGGCAGGTAAGACTACAACAATACCACAGAAATGAAAATAAATTAGATTATAAACCTAGAAACTTTCGCGGCGAGAAATTTTCGCGTTTTGCCGATCGTCGGCATATTCGCGGCGACAAACTTTCGCGTTTTTAAGTCTCCCGCGAACACCGCGAAAACTAAGTCGCATAGTGACAAAATTATTGATATTACAACCTTTCACATACTAAGTACATTGCTCGTAACGTATATAATTGCTTCATGATAATACTTCTCACCTTAGGATACAGTAATCCTCTTACAAGGTTATACTATTATTGATTTTATTTACCAATTGCTTATAAAGGCTACAAAATTTATGCTCGTACACGGGCGATAAGTGCATTGATACGCATTCATGGTGAACAGTACATTACGATATATTTCAATAAACTTATAACATCGAGGTAAAAAACAGTACAAATATCTATTGTTTCTCTACTTGGTGTCGATTGTTACCTATTGTATTATTAACAAAGGATTATAAACTACGTTGGTCATGTTTTCACAGTTTTATTGACATGAAGTGACAATCATAGCTTTTTATACACACACTCCGTGTACTAGTATTGTAAGTGATTTTTCAAACTAATTTAAGCTAGTGTGTTTTCATTATTGTACCCTAAGCAAAAATCGCTTAAATCCCATGGTCGCCGGGCAATTAAAAAATATATAAATCGTTTAGTTATACATTTCTTTATTTTGCAGGAGCTAAGCAGGTGTCGATTATTGGTCTGGAAGATAAACGACAGATAACAGCGTTATTTTCCTGTACAATAAGTGGGTCGTTTTTACCGCCCCAAATTCTCTATCAAGGCAAAACTGAACAATGTCATCCTAGTACTGCTTTCCTAAGGATTGGGATGTACACCATTCGCAAAATCACTGGTCAAACGAGTCAATAATGTTGCGTTTTGTCGACAACATACTTTCACCGTATAAAAATGACATACGTGATTACCTAGAGTTACCATTGAGACACCCGGCTTTACTGATATTTGACAGTTTTGCTGCTCATTGTGTTGATTCTTTCTTGAATAAACTCGAACAATAAAACTACAAATTTGTCTTCGTTCCCGGTGGTTGTACTGGAGAACTGCAACCGCTGGACTTTGCGTAATTACACTATTATGCACTCGAATAAAACAATTTTCTACTTGATAGGCGAATCGACTGTAGGATAAAAGCCCCTAGGGACATAAGCCCCTACGCTCATTTTTATACATGAGGACATAAGCCCCTACGCATTTTTTACACTAGAACATAAGCCCCTACATACTTTTTTACATTAGGACATAAGCCCCTATGCCTGTTTGTTTGCAACATGAACAACTCAGCCATGTACCAGTGTCTACAAGTTCAATTTTTTAAGTTGTAATTAATTATCAAATGAGTCACAACATAAAATAAATAGTTATTATATTTATAACAAGTATCTATGAACGAATGGGTGTTTGTTTTGGGGCATGCTACAAACAGATAGTCACTACAATACATGATAATTGATCTTATTAAGCATTTTGCAGACTAATTTTCTCTCAATTTACTAATTTTATACCTGAAATTAATGCATATTTGTAACAAATAAACAGTAGATACAATAGAACAGTTTGTACAATAATTATTTCTTAAATAACCATTTGATAATAGAAGAAATGATAGAACTGTGCAAACAAAACAAGCATATGGGGCTTATGTCCTAGTGTAAAAATTTGCGTAGGGGCTTATGTCCTAGTGTTAAAAAAATGCGTAGGGACTTATGTCCTCATGTATCAAAATGAGCGCAGGGGCTTATGGTCGTAGGGGCTTATGTCCGCCCCCAGGCGAATCTCGATTCTTAAAAATGTGTAATGAACTAAATACGGTCTTGTAAACATCGTACCAAAAGACGATAAATTTCCTTCAAAAACGAGAAACTTTCGCGTTTTTCTTGTCCTGGACATGTTCGCAGCTATTAACTTTCGCGGATTTTTATAATCCGCGAACACCGCGAAATTAAATCGCGCGAAATAATTTCTAGGTTTACAGTATGGACAGGAAGTGAAAATCATCGCCCAAATTGTCAAAGTGTTGACAATTAAGTTAACTTATTTATTCATACTTCACATAAAATGCTGAAACTAGATCCTACCTTATCCAATGACTTCGACAGGGTGTTTCATTTTTTGAAAATTTACATGCATGCATTATTTGAGGAGGGTCACAGTTGGCCAAAAAAGGTTGATCGGAGAAAATTTTCAAAAAATGAAACGCCCTAATAACCGTTGGTGTAAGGATCTAGACACAACTTGCACTGAATTTACCATCCCTGCAAGTTCTTTCAGGATTTTATCGCTGCACTGACGGACTAAAACAGACCGCCGATAGGTGGCTTAAACATATGGCTAGGTGGTTATCGCATACACACCACATATAAAACAAGAAAATGAACTTACTTTGGTGGAAATGTGTCCGTCAACTGACACAAAACATCAAAATATCGGCCATTGACACCAATCTCCATGGAAAGTCTTACTTAAACCACCACTCTCCATGCTTTAGGTTATACCCCTTGATATCAGGACCGAAAATCTATATCAGTTATCGGCCCCGGGCCGGAAAAGTGTTATAAAATCTGATTGGCTAATAGACAGGGCCGAAAAGTGATATTAATATTGGCCCTCCTTTTACGCAATCTGATTGGATGATAGCCAGGGCCAAAAAGTGATATAGATTCTCAGCTGAAATTACGGAGAATCGATTCTTACTAAATTGTATATAACTTTTTTATTACTGAACGGAAACATGTCATATGGGTATTCATTTTCTTAGTTAGATAATGTGCTACAATTTGAATGCATAAATCGGAAAAAATATTTTTCACATTTTTTCGCAGTCTTTAGTGTCGGTTTAGTTTGATGTGCTAGCGTTACATGCAAAGATAAATTTTAAAATAATTGATACTTATTTAATAAAATTGTCAATAAATGGGTGATTTGATATTAACCCTGTTATTTGTCCTCGGGACAGACGTATTGCCTACGGCCTCGGGCCAATACGACTGCCCTCGAACAAATAAGAGGGCTAATATCAAATCACCCATTTATTAACACATAATATAAACCGCAACGTTACAGAAAATATCGTTTGTTTTCGGCAATCTTGATTTGTTTTCGGTTGTTTTCGGCAAAATATTGTTTTCGGCATTCAGTAAAACCCTATTTTGTAGACATATCAAACTACAAAATATGTTTTCACATAAGAAATCTCTCGAATAGTTTTTATCATATGGACAATTTAACGTGGAGTCCCGATGCCTTCCAATGGTAAAAAATTGTCATATGTGCGAATACAAATGGGACAAATAGTTGGATATGTTTATATCATGCTTATGTGCCACTTGGAAATTTCGTATCGGCGACGTAGAAGCCAAAACGTTTCTTCCGATAGCTCCCGAGGAACCACGATAATTCCCCGACGCTTCTAATTGATATCGGGAGTACATTCCCGACGAGTGGGACAGACATTGAAACGCCGGAAATACATCAGGAATACTCCGATGCCTACCAGTACTCCAAACTGATCCCCGAAAATATCGGCGAAATTAAATCCAGCGACCGCGAAAGATTCGCCGAAACATCCCCAAAGGTTTGCAAAACATCGTCGATGTTTTGGGGAATAGGGTGCCGGTGCCAGAACAGAGAGGGTTCCGGTGCTACAACGAAACGGAAAGTAGGCTGTTTTTAACGTAATTTCATGAAAGTTGCAATATTTAAAGCATTTAGAGGCCAGATTGGTTCAAGGACTTTCTGTATTTTTGGCAAAATCGTTGGTTTTCGTACCTCTCCTGTCGATTTGTGTCGTCAAAAACTATTGTTTTACACAGAGAGGGTGCCAATACGGATAGACACCGTGAACTGTTATCACACACAAGCATGTTCATGTTCTTATCAAAACAAAGTGGATTTTTTAAGGGTTTTTATTTGATATTTCTCATTTTAGTATAGAATTTCACACTTTCTATCGAACTCCATCATCCAAGTCATTGTCAACTGTTTAATCGTTGAAATGCTTGGTCCTATCATTGAATCAACTTTTGTAGGTATGTGTTCATTGTCAGGTCTTAGTAGGCAGCATCAACAACATCACGTTATCAGTCTATGGGCTGTTCTGCAAATACAAAACACTCTTAGAATAACCATAAACATTGTGAATATATAATTTAAAATTTAACACAGTGGCAGATTTAATGTGTATGGCAAGTAGATATATGTGTATAACTTGAATACATATTCCTGCTTTAACATATAAACTTTTCTAGTATTCACAATGTACGATTTTAATGATTTGCGCGAAATATTCAGTTAATGATCAAGTCGCATGTTGTTTTTATTATACCACATTTCTTACGTGTCAGGGGTGTTTGCCCCAAACGGCACAAATCAGGGGTATCATAGCGGATCTTTCGTGTGTTTTGCCTCAATATATTATGGCATCGCATTTTTTTGCACATGCATACTTATAATCATATAAATAATGAAACTAGGCCCATAAACAATCCATAAACCATGAAAATCGGGTGAAATAGGAAATATTACAGATAAAAATATTCACAAATCAGGGTATCTGTAACCAAAACGGCACTTTGCGCGAGTGTTCTGCTTAATTATAGGTGCTTGGAGGGAAAACAACCCTGGGTCGCAAACTAGAAACCTGGCCGGGTACTTTGGTCAGCTTGTTTTTATTTCAAACGCCTTACTAAGAAACGAAAAGTCAAGATTTACTTACCGAATCGACGTAAATCGGCCATTGAAATAGTCGGTGTATCTACTTCCGCCCCAATACGTTTCCCCCATTGGATATACATCGTGTTTGAGGGGGTATTGGCAGATGTGTGCATATGACTTGTACAACCAATCCGGTATGTGGCCTCGTTGTTAGATTTAAGTCGAAATAAAAAAAAACAAAATCTTGGAAACCCATTCAGATTTATTGACAATGCAATACCGGGTATTGCACTCATTATGAAGGTCGTTAAACGCCCTCCTAACCTGTTTTACATATCCATTACCGACATAAAATTATACATGTAGTATAGATCGACAGCGGACTAATACAATAACAAACGGTACATATGCTCTTTATTGTCTAAAAACAAGATCTTAGGTCAAATAGACTTACTTGCCAAATTTGCAAAAATAACATACGCAGTGTAAAAATCCCCGGTTAAACCCCGTGAGTTGTCAAAAGTACCAAGTGCAATTGCGCATTTACTCCATTAGAAGAATTATGCCAATGGTTCCAAGTATAATGTTGATTAATAAAATAAACATTATAAAGAATGCAGAGACAGGTCATCAGTGAATAATTTAGTTTCGAATGACATAAGTTACATATTTCATAAGATATTCGAAAATGTATATTCACGGGATGGTACATTCTTTTCAATTCCTTAAAATATGACTATTGAAATGTTAAGATAAATAGTGAACGTTATAAAACTTTAATCATCTTTCATTTGTAACAAACCATATACTACATGTATCATCCATATCGCTGGCTTAGAATGAGAAGGTCGTAACTACAATATATATATTCTGAGAAAACAAGTAAAAATTGTCTGACAATCACTCTTTAAATATGGTTAAACAACATTTTTGAACTTCAGTTTGCTCAAAATGACAAGTTCTGATGTTCATGAAAATAGGTTCATAAGAGCACTCTCAGACTATGAAGCATGCAATAGATAATTAGCAAAACTGTCTTCTAATCACATGTGCTATTGGTCTGTAAAGTGCATGGACCTAGATATAGGTTTGTAAACCTGGATTGCACAACCGGGATAGTCCTTATCAAGCATTGAGGCCAAAATGCAATGTGTTAATATTTGGCAGGGTTTATCAGATTAGTTTTGCTTCAGTCTTTGTGTAACTCGGTCAGATGTTGTATCTCAACTAGTAAACCCTTCAAACTATGACTGTTAATGTGAATAATTTGGCAGTTCATGAGGGAGAAAGGGGTCTGGTACTGGGCCTTCCCAGGAAAGATTGTTAGGGATGTTAGGGAATATGCCTGTCTGTCTTAAGTGGCATAGCATTTGAAATTGCCATTTAAACCAATCAACCACAAACAATCAGTCTTAAGTAATAAATTTTAAATAATAAGTTTTAAGTAATACATTTTAAACTATAAGTTTTAAGTAATAACTTTTAAATAATAAGTTTTAAGTTATAAATTTTAAATATTAGATAAATAATAATGACAATTAAGTACAGTCTTATATATTTTAAATAAATTATTCTGGGTTTTTTTCAGAGCGTTGGTTCATATGAAAGACGTGGTCGTGGGTTTAGAGGAAATCAAAATACGAGGTGCAAATTCGCTGGCGGCCTTTCAGGAGAAATATTGAGGAATGGAGGAGGAAAATTAATGAAAATTGTTGTGAATGAACGTATTGAAGAAGGACAAAAATTATACTTTAAGAAGGTTATTTAGAGCATTGAACATATGACTTGCGTTTACGACATATTGTATTAAAGTGTTTATGTGTTCAAGTATGGTGTTTTTGTTTTAAAAAGTAAAAAAAATAGTTAGCAGTCTATTGCTTTATTGTATTTTGTCTCGAAGATACATCAGTTATACAGGTCAAGAATCTTCAAGTGGCTGTCTCATATTTGACCCTAATGGAGTGGCAGAGGAATGCCTGACTAACCTGTCACCAGGTGATAAGAAGTCTTAAGTGTTCGTGCTGTCAAGGATATTCTCCTACATAGCTTGATTTTTATATAACATCATGGGGCATTCTAATATAAATTGCTCAAATAATGGCACCAGATCATTTTGACACCACCGCAGGGCATTGCAAGTTCCCACTGACTTATATTCGGACTAGTAAACATTGAGGCCGGTGAATATGATAACGGAGTCATAATTTAGCCAATTCATAAAGAAGTCCATTAAAATTTTGATATATGGATAATATGAAAGCCTATTATAGAAGTTCGCTCCACCACGCTTGAATTTGTTCACTCGCAGTGGCTTTGTCAAAATAACGGTTGTAAAAAACTTAACATGTGTGCTTTTAGTGCCACAGTCAGCTCAGAGAATACAAGGAACACGCTTCAATATTTTTATTGATTCAATATGGTAATTAACAAAATAACAATACATTTAGAATTGGTCATTAAACTTTTATAACAACATACATCATTATACGACTATGTCCGGTTATTTCTAATCTCTATTTATGCATGAATGCAGAAAACAAATTGTTTCTTTCGTCATATCCACCAATGTGCCAAATATCATTTTAACCTTTAGTACAGTTTCTTTGTATATGTGGCATTCGAGCCTTTCATTCAGGAACAGCACATACTAAAGTCTTCTAAAACAGACATATTTTCTACTGAGTTGATTTTTTTCTCTCTATCAAGTATCTGATGTTTTCTTGCGACGTAAGAGTAAATATCCACAAAGATGTATGTATTTACTTCAAATGCCGCATTCTCAACAACATTATGTTCACAAAACATTAGAAGAACAATTACACCAAACATAAAACCAGCGTTAACGTATTCCATCACCAAGTTAAGTCCAGGATTGTGTATTTATTTCTCTGATGGCAGATTTCGAGGCACCACATCTCCTGTGTGACTATTCACCACATCAACACTTTCGAGAAAAGTACAGTTCTTCCACTCCAATACCTTTTCAACTTTCCTATAATTAATAATAATCATTTTACAAAATCACATTTATAAAGCCTGTCATCATCCCTCTGGTGTTAATACTTTTAAACAACAGACATCTAACAATAATACATGAGTTTATCGTTTGGTAATTGGCATTACTATCAGTTTTTAATAGGATACTCATTTTAATCGTCCACTTATTGAGAGGGCCCTGTCAAGTATTTAAACATACCATCATATATTGTTATAATATATTGAAGGTCATGATATCAAGTATTCACCGTGCCGACGTCGGAGCACATCAACATCTGGATTTCGATGTCGGGTGTCGTACCGTCATTTGGTTTTGGCTGCCGACGTCGCAACATATCATATCCAACGATAGTCACATGTTGGGCCAATGCCAAGTTCCCAGTTAGCTAGTTGTCGGTCGCGAACTTACAGCTTCGCCTAACTCGCGAACTTACAGCTCCGCCTAACTCAAACACCTTGGAAATGGACCATGGAATTCAAGCTTAATTAAAGTTGAATGACAACAAACATAACTTACCCCCAGTGACTTATTTTGCTTTATAGAACGCGTTTCACATAATTGTACTTGTGTTGCGTTGTGTATATCCGTTTGAATAATCGATACGAGTCGTATACAGTTTTTTGTATTTTATTTCCTGCCAGATACAGTAGTGTTCAGTAATAAATAATAAACTATAGATAATAAGTTTTAATTGATAAATAATAATTGTTTATAATTGTTAAATAATAAATGTCCCTCCAGGGCTTCCGTAGTTTTTATCTGCTCGAAGAAGAAGAAGAAGAAGAAGAAGAAGAAGAAGAAGAAGAAGAAGAAGAAGAAGAAGAAGAAGAAGAAGAAGAAGAAGAAGAAGAAGAAGAAGAAGAAGAAGAAGAAGAAGAAGAAGAAGAAGAAGAAGAAGAAGATGAAGAAGAAGAAGAAGAAGAAGAAGAAGAAGAAGAAGAAGAAAATATACGAGGCGTTTCAATTTAACATTACCTTCTCATTCTACTTCATTATTTTACTCTCATGTAAAGTTTATGAATATCGCTGCCTCAGCTCTCAAATAGCCCAACGGTTATGCTTCGATTTTCTAGTGAAAATCTAGCCATAGTGTGGTTTCCGTGTATAGCTCAAATGTGCGTAACAAAAACGCGCGACAGCACCGGTTTCGAACCTAGCGACTTTATTGATTACATTACTGGTGAAAGTAGCAAAACTTGTTTAGTATAAAATGTATGAAACACTTTAAACATATTATAGAATCTATATCCAAGAATATTTTTACCGAGTTCAAAATTAAATATTTTACTGTCGATTTTAATAAGTAATACTTGTGAGGGAATTATCCCATTCGAAAGAATAGCGGGAACTACCATTAACTCGGTACTCCCAGTTAAACATAGTTTACCTAAAGGACTAACTAATTTTATAACCGTCATTACTTAACTTTGAACAGATAGTAAACATGTGTCTGTACTTATAACGTTTGTCGAATGTATTATAGTTATATCCTGTACTTTTTACTCCCTGTCACACTCACAAAGAAATAGGATAGTGAAATCATTCCAAGGGAATGAACTCTGCCTTGACAGAATTTTAAGGCTATTATGTACTAGTATTAGAGTTGCTCCCCTTGGAATTGTGCTATTATATGAGGCAGCATTATTTTCCGCCCCCCCCCACGAAATAGCCTTAAAATTTACCTTTATGAAACATTTTGTGGATTACACCACCCCCCCCCCCCCCTCAAATATAGTCATTCATGCCTTTTCTACTAAATGTTTTAAGTAGGCCAAAGACCTAAATTACACAGATTAGACACTCCACTGAAAATTTACAGTAAACGCAAAATAACAGGCAGCAGATTCAGTCATTGTGCATAAAACTTTTTTTAGTCATCCAGTTTAAATGGACAATGTATCATGTTGAAGAGCTAAGATTCTTTTTCTACATGAAGTAACTCATTTTTGTCTACCTTTTATCGAATACAAAAAAATAGGATTTGAATGAGGCAAATCAGGTATTTTCTGATAAACTTGGAATTTACCTTAATTTGATAAAAATGATAGTAGGTCTGGCTATTCGGGTCAATTCACGGTTTTATTCCTTGACCTATTTCAATAAATGAGGTATCATTTGAAAGGTGAATAATAAATCTATTGCATAGACTTATTAGTCTTTTCGTAAGTATATTAGAAATTGAGATATATTAAAGGTATTAAAAACGAACGAGATTTCGAGAGATTTAATAGACCTGCCACGAGATATCGTGAGACTTGGTACATGTTTCCAAACTGTGAAATTTAGGTCTTTGAGTAGGATAATTTCGGTATTTTCCTAAAATAATTTAAAATCTAGATCCAGTAAAGTTCCCGAATCATTCCTACATTTATAATTATTAAATAAAACACGCACACTTTGCTGACTGATAATGAGAAGGACTGGTCTAGATTAAGTTTATACGACCTTATGCATCAGTCAGTTGCATCCACGGCACCCATCCCCGAGGACTGGTCGGGATATTTACTTTGGGGTTTTCAAAATCCCCACCCTTACACGGCCCTGTGGTAAAATCTCCGGTATTTCCCCGGCCCCGGACAACTAAATATTATCCCGAGGTTCGGGGGAAAATCCCAACATTTCCCCGGCAGTGCAGGGGAAGCTTGAAGGTTCAATTTTCTAACACGCTTCCGGCTCGCCAACTATTTTATCTCATTTATAATATCATGAAGAGAACTAATTTGTGTGGCATGCAGCTCGCAGAAACAACTTTTTTCCCTACTGCATGACACAAAAATTCGTTCGCTCAACGAAATTATGAATGAGTGTAATTATGTGGCGAGCCAGAAAACGGCATTGTGTCTGCAAGCTGCAAGGTACCACACAAACTTCTACATTATATAATCAGTGTGTAAAATCACGTGATCAAATGAATAACGTTTACACTCAAAACTATTGCGATTTCGTCTGCTAACGGTGAGTTTTTTCTTGATTATAACGATCATGTACTTAATATGGTTATATTATATAGCCTAATGTACATCCCGTATATGTAAGAATACCCGACAAGTACCGATTTTGCTCTATCTTTAGCTATTATTTTTTTGTTGATGCTCGACCAAATGCAGTTTTCAACCGACGAGCATCAGTCAACACCAGCTAAAGATAGAGCAAAATTGGTAAATGCCTAGTGTTCCTTCTTAAAAGAGTTACATGTAGGGGATCGGTGATTTATTTTACTGAACGGTACTCGAAGACTTCGCCATTCTGTTAAAACTAATGGAAGGCGTGAACGATTTGAATCGAGAAAATTAAAGGATCAAGACCATTCTTCACGGGATTTTTTAAATCAACGAACTCACCTGCTATATTCTTTGGTTCCTTGTTTTGGTATTGAAAAGGGAACACATACATCAATGACAAACAAGAGCTTAAAAGGTAGAAATGTTGTCCCTCAAGTTATAATCTGTCTTCTTGTTTATGACACGCGACCGTTTGTAACAATATTTGTTATTTAGACATTTTATTAGATAAGTTGAAAACAAAGTTTGACCAAATTTATCCTCAGTGTAGGGTTTTTATATTTGATATTTCTCATTTTTAGCGTAGAATTTCACACTTTCTATCGAACTGCTTCATCCATGTCAATTGTCAACTGTTTAATCGTTGAAATGCTTGGTCCTATCATTCAATCCACTTTTGTAGGTATGTGTTCATTGTCAGGTCTCAGGTAGCCAGCATCAACAACATCACGTGATCAGTCGACGGGCTGTTCTGCAAATACAAAACAATCGTAGAGTAACCATAAACGTTGATAGTCTATAATTTAACACATTGGCAGATTTAATGTGTATGGTCTGTAGATATATGTGTATAGCTTGAAATGCTATTCTTGCTTTTGCATATAAACTTATCTAATATTAAAAATGTACGTTTTTTATCATTTGCACGTAATATGCCTATTCAGTTAATGATCAAGTAGCCTATCATTTTTATACCACATTTCTTACTTGTCAGGGGTATCCGCCCAAAACGCCACTAGTCAAGGGTATCATAGCGGATATTTCGTGTGGTTTTTTGCCTCAATATATGATACCATCGCAATTCCTTCCTTATACGTATAACCAAATAAATAATGAAACAAGGCCCATATACAATCAATATACCATGGAAATCGGCAGAAATAGTGAATATTAAAGACTACTCGTCAAGCTGTTTGTAGCCAAAACCGCACTTTGCGCGACTGTTCTGCTTAATTATAGTGGCTTGGAGGGAAAACGACCATGGGTCGCACACTAGAAACCAGGCCGGGTACTCTGGTCAGCTTGTTTTTTTTTCAAACGCCTTACTTAGCAATTTCATCCAACACATAATCTCCCTTGTGGACCCACAGCTTCGTTATGTGAGCCCTTAGGGAGATTTGTGTTAGATGAAATTATGAACCTTCAACTTAGAGGTATGTTTTGCTTAATCATTCAATTAAAAATCAAGATTTACTTACCGAATCGACGAAAAATGTCCATTGAACTAGTCAGGGTATCCACTTCCGTCTCCATATGTTACCCCCATTGATAATGTGTCCCTTCTTATAACAGCAAAAAGAAATTATTTTGCGCCTTCATTGATTTAAAACAAGCTTTCGATACAGTATGGAAAACTGGACTATGGAGCAAAATAACATCAATGCGAATTACAGGAAAATGCCTTACACTAATTAACAACATGAATAAAAATATTAAATCATGTGTTTCAGTTAATTCCGAATTATCTACTTTTTTCTCTTGCAACATTTGCGTTCGCCAATGTGAAAATTTGTCCCCTCTATTATTCTAAATAACGTTATTTCTAAACGATTTAAATGATATTTTTTGTAAATAATGAAGGTGTAAATGGTATTCATATTCCCAATGATCAGGCAGGCGCGTAGCCAGGCATACGCCCGTACGCCCGGGCGTACGCTTCATGAAATAAATGGTAAAATATACTGACTCAAAAATGCAATAAAAATCGATGCCTCCCTAGGGTTAGGCATAAATATTGGAAGCACTCTCTCTTTTGGATTCAGTGTATAACTCGATATTTTTAAATACTCTCAACTATAAAAACGAATTTCATCTGGTAGAGATCGTGAACACCTGTGCTGCATGCTGCCTAAATAAATAAACAGTACTAACTCTCTCTATATATTTATTAGAATATGGTGATTTATAAAATATGATAAAACAGAGTAACGTTTGTGTGACATGATTAAAAACATTAAAAACATTCTACCTCGCCACGCGGGCTCAGTACTTTACTAAGAGAATATCACCAAAAAGGGAACATGTATGTATGGCCTGCCGCTCCTCAGGCAAACAGTGTTTTTTGTCTAACTCGCTTCGTTCGCTCAATTTTACTAAGTGTATATCATCAAGTAGGAACATGTATGTATGACCTGCTGCTCAGACAAACAGTGTTTTTTCTAGCTCGTTACTCTCGCTCAGTACTTTACTAAGTAGGAAACATGTATGTATGACCAGCTGCTCAGGCAAACGGTTTTTTTCTAGCTCGCTTCGCTCGCTCAGTACTTTACAAATTGAATACCATCAAGTAGGGAGCATGTTTGTATGACCTGCTGCTCAGGCAAGCAGTTTTTCTAGCTCGCTTCGCTCGCTCAGTATTTTACTAAGTGAATATCATCAAGTAGGGAGCATGTCTGATTGACCTGCTGCTCAGGCAAGCAGTTTTTTCTAGCTCGCTACGCTAGCTTAGTACTTTACTAAGTGAACATCATCAAGTAGGGAATATGTATGACATGTAGATCTATGACTGCTTCTCAGGCAAACAAAGTTTTTTCTAACTCGTTTCGCTCGCTTAGTACTGTAATAAGTGAATATCATCAGGTAGAGTATATGTGTCTGCTGCTCAGGTTAACTGATTTTTTTCTAGCTCGCTTCGCTCGCATAATACCTTTGTTAGTTAATTTCACGAGCAGCATGTTGCTATTTATATACTCCCCAAAAATAAATCTGAGAATGGGCGTATACTCTAAATTGACCCAGCTACGCCCCTGTCAGGACATAAACCAGACGTTCAACCTTCTAAAAATATTCATTCTATTATATGCTGACGACACAGTAATCTTAGTCGAGTCAGCAGAAGAGTTAGGCTACAAAATGCATTAAATATATATGACAAGTACTGTAATAATTGGAAATTAACAGTAAAACGCATCAAAATCGAAGGTACTGGTATTTTCTAAAGGGAGACAACCGGTGTATAATTTTGACCTTAATAACCAAACATTAGATGTAATGTTAGTAAACGAGTATAAATATTAAGGAATACATTTTAGTAAGACCGGATCCTTTAACAAATCCAAGAGTCATATACAGGCAACACGCGCTATGTATAGCTTATTAAGAAATTCCAATCGCTTACAACTACCAATTGACTTACAAATAGATCTATCCTATAAAACAATTAAACCAATATTACCATACGGCGCAGAAATATGGGGATTCGGAAGTATAGATGTGTTAGAACGTGTACAACTAAAATATCTCAAGTACATTTTGAAAGTCAAGCGTTCAACTCCTAGTTTATACATGGTATACGGTGAAACCGGATGTACACCTCTTAAACTTGAAATAGATGAAAAATGTATAACATTTTGGTCTAGAATCTGTTCAATAGATGAAAATGTCTTACCAAATAAATTGTCATCCTTAGTCTATAGAAACATACTGTCATTGACATTGAATTTAAATGATGCAACGTTAAAACGTAATTACCCAATGGGCCATGAATGTACAACGTGAAAACCATTCTAACAAATTGCGGACTTAAAACAACATATGGATTGAACATAATTTCCCCAAAAATGATTGGCTAAAACTAAACGTCCGACGAAAACTAAACGACACATATTTATCTTAATGGTATTCTCTTGTAGATAACTCTAGTAAAAGTACGTTTTTTATAATTTTTAAAACTAACTATGGTATTGAAACCTATTTATCGACCACTCCAAATTCACTTTATTTTATGCTATACGATTTATAACTAGAAACCACCGCTTGCCTTTCGAAACAGGAAACTGGGCCAGAACACCTATTAATCTTAGAAAATGTAGCACTCGCCAAAACAAAATAGGGGATGAGTTCCATTATTTACTCGAATGCACAAAATTTAGCAGGCAGCGAAGACTTCTCATAAATCCAATGTAAATATATACAAACTTGAACACCTAATGAACATAAAAAACAAAGCAAGTTTTATAAACCTATGCAAGTTTTTCAAAATAATTCTGCAACATACTTAGTATATTTATTTTGCTTAAACGTATCTTTCTTACTTAAACGTTTAATTACTTTGATATGTGTCCATACACTTAAGGTGTATCGTGGCTCACCATTATATAAATTGTATAAATGTTCTATTCTTTTTGTAGCTATATAGCCTCGTTCTTCGTTCTTATAATTTTTGACCATTTAGTCCTCTTATTTTCATGTCGTGCATGAATTGAGCGAATAAAAGGTTGTTATTGTTGTTGTTATTGTATGCATTTTTAGTTTTTTTACACATATTAAGCAAAATTTTGTCCCCGAACAATAGTATGGGGCCCCCTATATATCCATTCAGAAAATCCTGGAACCGGCCCTGATGATGAGCCTATTTTCATGCATGACTGTTAGATGTTATGTTCTTCTTTAAAAGACAGTGTTTTTTTTGCTTTATCAAAATATTGCCTTTTTGTTCATTCTAACTATCTATCTTTGTATACTGCTTATGCCCCTTTCGGGTAAATTAGTCAGCGAATAAATTAATTAAATTTCATATAATTTAATTCTAACGTTACTTCTCGAGTGACAGGATTTGTATTGTTCCCGAGTGACATACAATTTTAAAAGCTGTTTGATATATACACCTAGATCTATAATTAATCAGGATCTTCTATTAAACAGTACTCAGTAGGTCCTACAGTATTTAAAATCCATGAAATAATTGAACATCCCTCGATATTTGACAGCGGAATCAGTTTGATTCATCTACTGCGCACGTGTTTACGCGGTTATTCTTCAAAGGGATGCTGCGTACGAAAAATACGAACCGACACAAGCTTTGAAGACTGAATCAACCAATCAAGTAAGCCGATTGCGCGAGATCTGAGACCAGCGATACGACAAAATAACAAGTGCGCATGCGCGTGCACTTTGACACAATTTGGCCGTCTGCTTTGTTGACACAAATGATAGCTGAAGTAGATTGATAAAGATTTTAGATTGTAGTTAGATGTAAATTTGCTCAAATATGGATAATCACGGAGTTGTAAGTTCCCCTAACGAAAGGGCTTTATTAAAATTAATGGAGAGGACTGGATATTCAATGATTCAAGAAAATGGACAGCGAAAGTACGGAGGACCACCACCCGGATGGGAAGGATCTCCGCCTGGAAGAGGATGTGAAATATTTGTAGGTAAAATTCCACGTGATTGTTATGAAGATGAACTTGTTCCTGCTTTTGAAAAAATAGGAAATATCTACGAACTTCGTTTAATGATGGATTTTAGTGGCAGCAATCGTGGATACGCATTCGTTATGTACACAAACAAGAATGATGCTCAGAAAGCGGTGCGAGAAATGAACAATTTTGAAATTAGGAGAGGTCGTTTACTGGGGGTGTGTCCCAGTGTTGACAATTGTAGGTTATTTGTTGGTGGAATACCTAAGAACAAGACCAAAGAAGAGATTATCGCAGAAATGCAGAAGGTAACAGAAGGGGTCACTGACGTCATAGTTTACCCTTCTGCTGTTGACAAAAGTAAGAATAGGGGTTTTGCATTTGTTGAATATGTTAGTCACAGGGCAGCTGCAATGGCCAGACGAAAATTGATACCTGGAAGAATATTATTGTGGGGTCACCAAATTGCTGTGGATTGGGCCGAACCAGAACAGGAAGTGGATGAAGATGTCATGGATAAGGTACCTGTCTTTCTTCTTCCATGTTTGCAGAGGGCCCACTCTGGCCGTCTGGGTCATTATCACAAATTAGGTGGGATACAAGGAATCCGGGTGCGATACCCTAGCTCGTTTCGAATAGATTCCTTGGTTCTTTAACGTGCCCGGTGTAAGCACCGATACACGCGAGGCTACCTTTTCCTACCAGGATCATTTACAGTTGGGTTGGAAACACTAAAAAGCGTTTCTGAAATGACCAAGTGTCCTGGCCGAGAATTGAACCCTGGACCTGTCGACCAGGAGTCAAGTGTCTTGCCACCGTGCCACTATATGGCATTAGGCTGCATCTTCTATCGGGTGTATGTGTCCCCAGGGATTTCCCTGATGCAGGTTTTCTGCGTCCCTGACGCAACTTTGTAGCTTGGGACCCTCATATCTACATTACTGTGCATCCTTGGGACCCCCAATAGGATCCCTCGATAGACATTTTCGTTTCAGCTAGAACATTTTTCTTTCTGCCCTTTATTGCACTTAGTCTTGTGGTGCATTGAGCAATCAGAATTTGCTGTTTTATTTATTTATAAAGTTGATACTCGCTGTAATTATGAACTTAAAATGCATTACCGTTTAATAAGGCGTTTATGATGGGACCCTCAAAATTTCTCAGGGACTCCCTAAATATAAACCTTAAGGGTCATTGGACCCTCGTATGAAATTTTTTAGGAAGAACCCTGTGTCCCCCCCCCCCTTCGCATAAATCTTGTCCTGACCCCGTGATTATACACATGTATTGGATAACGATCTCCAGTTGAGCAAGGTCTTAGGTGACAAAACACTTCTTTATGTCTGAATGGAAGCATATTATATGGGGATTCATTTTCTTAATTAATTAATTAGAGATTAAACTATCTAGATCGTCGGTTTTGATGCAATATTCTAAAAATAGAAGGTTGAGAATGAGAGCATGTTTATATAATCCCAGGGCCTGAATTGCTATTGGAGTATCAAAAATGTCATGTCCAAGTACAGCCAATATTTGATCAGTTATTGCACCAGTCTGTGGCATCCTCACCTCCACCGCCCCTACCCCGCGGGCCATGTATTTACCTTCCAGCTTCCCCTGCACTGCTCGGGAAATCATGTTTGTTTTTTCCGAACCAATACCCAGGGGACAATATTTAGTTGTCAGGGGTTTGGGAACTACAGGAGATTTTATCATCAGCTGTCCCCCACAGGGCCGTAGAAGGGCGAAGGTTTTGACAGCCCAAAAGTAAATCTCAGTCCACCAAGTTAATGACTGGTGCATAACTAAAATTTGCCCGCTGCATATTTTTATACAAGTGCAACATTAATTGCAAATGAAAAATGTTTACAAGAAATCTTTGAAATATAGTTTGTTTCACCAAAACCCTGTTTTTAAGTACAGCAAAAGTTTATCAAACGGCAAGTTTGCTTAAATTGCATGGTGACCACCTAAACCAATGCATTACAGTTGATTTGGCAATAACGGATCGCTAAGGGCTTTATTTCAAAATACTTTTTCAAGAAATATTTTTGGAAACATAAGAAAACCAAATCTTTCTTCTTTCAAATTCACAACATTTTGTTTGAAACTGACAAACATGAATAATTCTATGATAGTCTATCCATGGGCATAGGAGCCAGGGGGTGGGGGGGGAGATTGTGCAAGAACTTAATTAGGATTAGTCTAAAAACTTAAATTTCCTGTTTTTCTTTATAAGACAGGTCCTGTTTAATACTAAATAAAGTATCTCAGAACGCCCAGAATGCACCAGATTGATCCATTGTATAGAAAGTTTTCCAGGAGGAGCATGCCCCCGGAACCCCTACTTGAACTGATTGACTTCCAGTTACTACAAAATAAACCAAATTGCCAGAGAAACATAAACCGAGTTATTATTATATAGATATAACCAAAATACGCTTCCATGAATGAAGTTTTATTAATGTAAAGGTTTTTAACTGCCCCCTTCAAATACCCCCCCACATCCCGGCCCCACATTTTTTGAAAAAGGGGAATTTTGTCTGTTTATCAATATTTATAATTACTGGCATAAGCCCTTTAAATCCGGACAGTCTCAAAACGCTCTATTGCGGCCAATAATTTTAGTCATCCGCTGTCAATCATTAGGCGATTGGTTTTTGACAATACCGTGAAGTTACAACGATTTAACTTAAATATTTAACAAGAAAAGCCAAATTTATTTTCGTCTGCACTCGCAAAGCTTGTTTACATGCGAGGGAAGTAAAAAGTATCTTCACTACCATACGCAATATTACTGAACGGCCCCAAAATGTAATCTACGGCCCTTGTGCTCAATTAAGAGGTAAGCTGACAAAGTTTAGGCCTAATTTAACATCAAGTGGTTTTCTAAGTCAAAAGAGTGGTAAGTGCTGGACGAAAAATAAAAATTTAAAAGATATAATTAAAAAAAATTCACCACCTTTATGTAATCTATATACATGTATAGTATAAATATAATATTTCTTTTTTCTTACCTTAGTTTAAAAACAAAATTTTCTAACAATTTCCCATCTTTTGTTTTCTATTTCTGTAATGCTGAAATCCCCTAACTGAAATGAGGGCCCTGATATTCATTTATACTTTTGTTATAAAAGATATCAATGTTAATTGATATGCTTCGGTACATTCTTCACGAAAAACTTTTCAAAGTACTAGCCAGTCGGGCTACCAACAAGGCAGAACTTACTTGCCCGAGAAGAAATTTACTAGTCAGACCATTAAATTATCAAAATTATTTTAAATTTTCACTAGACTTTTGGACTAGGCTAGTGGCCAAATTCGAAGACTGTGGGTATGCTGATATACTTTGTGAATTGTTTTAAGAACATTTTGATTCGAGATTGAGGAACTTATTTATAATGTTCAGAGGCTGAAAATATAACATGTTACATGTAAATGTTATCATTTGATAACTTTTATTTCATTACGACCCATTTCACTTAATATTTGAAATAAGTTGAGATAGCTGATAGTCGGGATGAGTACAAGTTGGTATTTAATTGATAAACTTTGATAAAAAATAGAATTCCTAGGTCACCACACCAGTAATATTGTATGTAACACTTTTATGAACATCGCTTATCTATATTTACATTGTTGATCGCAATATTGACATGAGGGCTTATCATAAACTCTTATACATGCATTGTAACAATATGTGGAGGGATGAAAAGTAACAAAATTTGTGTCGGGTACATAAATTGATTGCCTTGAAGTGAATAGCTGACTAATTTATACATGAGATACATGAGAAATGGACAGTTTAGGTCCTTGTGTGTCTCTACTAATTAAACAATAGACCTAGTTTGAATATTTGTCTTCAATAGACAGGGATATTATACTTCAAATGAATCATTGTAATAAAATAGTTGGCCTGTGAAAGCCTGTTTACAATTAAATTTTATTGTCTCAGCTTTGTCGTAATCCTATTTGTTAAATCTAATAGCAAACACTTGTGTCTATTTGTATAATTGTCATTAAGTGTTGTGAGGACGTAACACAAATTGGTGCATCATTTGATAGGAATTTCAATTTTCCTATATTTTTGATTATTTTCTCTTCATCTAAGAAATTCAAATGACAGTGTTTTTTCTTATTATTTAGGGAAAGTACTGGGAATTTTTGCATTTAAAATCCTGAAATTTGGAATGTTCATCTATAGGTGAATTTATGACTTTGGGAATTTTTTGGTCTGACTAAAATAAATTGCTTAATAGACATTTAAATGTCTTATTAATTGTTAATAAAGATTATATATAGGTATAGCCACCTTAATGACCAGGTGAAGTTAAAATGTCCAAGGCTGCTTGAGCGATTTAACAGCTGAAAAGACCCTGAAGGCTAGAAAGTTTGTAACTTTGAATAGTATATTTTTGACAAAAAAGATGGTTTGGTAGGTTATGGGAATTTTTCTATGGAGAAAGTTTTCATCACAAATATTACCCTTCAGTCTCAACCTCTTTAATTTGTCATAAATAATTGAATGATTAAATGAATAAAATATATCCTTTTCTTCCGTCAATAAATTGGTTAGGTGGTTTAAAAAGACCTACAGGTTGGTAGGGTTACAGGAAACAAAACATTTTTAAGGGGTAACGCACCAGTCAGAACTTTGCATCCACAGCCAAAACCCCTGCCCTTCCACGGCATTGTGGGGGAAGCTTGAAGGCTAAATCATGTCCGTCTCCCCAGCTATCCACCACCAATCACCTGGATGTAACTGACTGATCAGTGCAAAATCGATTCCCTGATGAAGTGCTCTGCAGCATGTCTGACAAGTCATGACCATAATGTTGATGTTAATCCAGCACAAAGAGTTAGTACCTCGATAAATGTTTGTAAAAAGGCCTTGAAAATACAAATTCTGCCTTGAAAAGTCCTTGAATGTAGACAGACATGTGTGAGAACATTGTATGAACCGTGTTTGAAAAAAGGCCATTAGAATACATAATAATAGGTTTGAGAATTAGGTTGGTAAATATTTGGAAAATGTCTTGAAAAATACAAATCTACCTTGAAAAGACCTTGAATTTTTAATGAAGAAGTGTGTATGAACCACTCATTTCAGATATATATGTTCGGAAAATGGCCTTGATAATAAAAATTCGTAAAAATTGTTGAATTTTGTAAGGAAAATTGTGTATGAGCCATGTTGGTAAATGTTAGGCAATTGCCTTGAAAAAAACAACAAATTTTACCTTGAAAAGTCCTTGAATATGAACCATTTATTTTTACAGGTGAAGATATTATATGTACGAAATTTGATGCTGGACACAACGGAAGATACTCTATTGAAGTCATTCAGCCATGCTTGCGGACAAGAAGGGGCTATAGAGAGAGTCAAGAAACTCAAGGACTATGCTTTCATTCACTTTCGAGACCGAGATTTGGCTATCAAAGCAATGAACAATATGAATGGTAAGCATTGTGATATAGCGCCTGATGCCTGTACAATGGACTACAATTAAGCCAGTTTTCAGGAAACTGCTATTTTCGACATGAAATAATAATTTTGAGATTTTTATTTCGATACTGGGTATATTGTTTTTGGTCTGTCTATTTGTTTGTTTGTAAAATGTTTGTCTGTCCAAAAACTTTTACCTTGCTTCAAAGATGAAAACACTTTGGCCTAGGCTCTTCATACTTCATGTGTGCATGCATTTAATGAGACCTACAACCTCCACCTGTTTAAAGGTCACTAGGTCAATGGCAATGTTTCATTTGTTTTTTCCATTGAACTTAGAAAATGAATGAATCCCACTATGTAAAAATAAAGTGTTTTTCAAAATAAAATGCGTCCTATGCCAATTTTGCGAGTCAGGTAATCGGGACTCACTCCAAAATGAATCACTGCTTTGAAAGGTCAAGGTCACCATGGGGCACAAGTGTTTATGTAACACAACTTGTTGAGTATAGACCATGAAGCAAAATGCAAATATCTCTAGTCTTGAGGAAATAACAGTTGTTCAATGTAGAGTCCATATTTTTAGCTCACCTGTCACAAAGTGACAAGGTGAGCTTTTGTGATCGCTCTTCGTCCGTCGTCCGTCCGTCGTCCGTTCACAATTGCTTGTGAACACACTAGAGGTCACAAATTTAGCCTGATCATTATGAAACTTGATCACAATGATCATCTCCATAAAATCTAGGTCAAGTTCGATATTGGGTCATCTGGGGTAAAAAACTAGGTCACTAGGTCAAATCAAAGGAAAACCTTGTGAACACATTAGAGGTCACAATTTGAGCCTAATCTTTATGAAACTTGATCACAATGATCATCTCTGTAAAATCAAGGTCAAGTTCGATATTGGGTCATCTGGGGTCAAAAACTAGGTCACTAGGTCAAATCAAAGGAAAACCTTGTGAACACATTAGAGGTCACAATTTGAGCCTAATCTTTATGAAAATTGATCACAATGACCATCTCTATAAAATCTTGGTCAAGTTCGATATTGGGTCATCTAGGGTCAAAAACTAGGTCACTAGGCCAAATCAAAGGAAAACCTTGTGAACACACTAGAGGTCACAAATTTAGCCTGATCATTATGAAACTTGATCACAATGAATATCTCCATAAAATCTAGGTCAAGTTCGATTTTGGGTCATCTGGGGTAAAAAACTAGGTCACTAGGTCAAATCAAAGGAAAACCTTGTGAACACATTAGAGGTCACAATTTGAGCCTAATCTTTATGAAACTTGATCACAATGATCATCTCTGTAAAATCTAGGTCAAGTTCGATATTGGGTCATCTGGGGTCAAAAACTAGGTCACGAGGCCAAATCATTGAAAAACCTTGTGAACACATTAGAGGTCACAATTTGTGACTAATCTTTATGAAAATTGATCACAATGATCATCTCTATAAAATCTAGGTCAAGTTCGATATTGGGTCATCTGGGGTCAAAAACTAGGTCACAATGCCAAATCATTGAAAAAGCTTGTGAACACACTAGAGGTCACAATTTGAGACTAATCTTTATGAAAATTGATCACAATGATCATCTCTATAAAATCTAGGTCGAGTTCGATATTGGGTCATCTGGGGTCAAAAACTAGGTCACAAGCCTTTGAAGGCCAAATCATTGAAAAAGCTTGTGAACACACTAGAGGTCACAATTTGAGCCTAATCTTTATGAAACTTGATCACACTGATCATCACTATAAAATTTTGGTCAAGTTCGATATTGGGTCATCCTGAGTCAAAAACTAGGTCACGAGGCCAAATCATTGAAAAAGCTTGTGAACACACTAGAGGTCACAATTTTGATCTTATCTTTATGAAACTTGATCACAATGATCATCATTATAAAATTTAGGTCAAGTTCGATATTGGGTCATCTGGGGTCAAAAACTAGGGTCACGAGGCCAAATCATTGAAAAATCTTGTGAACACACTAGAGGTCACAATTTTGACTCTATCTTTATGAAACTTGGTCACAATGTTTATCTCTATAAAATCTAGGTCAAGTTAGATACTGTGTCATTTGGGCCAAAATCTAGGTCACTAGGCCAAATAGGTGAGCGACCCAGGGCCCTTTGGACCCTCTTGTTTAGTTTTTTCTCTGACATCGGGAACTTTAGGCCAAGACAAAATGATGTTGTGGTTATGGTTTCCCTACCTACCCTTTTATTTTGCTGCAAGCCTAAAATATTTTATTCAAAATTGAAAGCGAAAACTTGAAAAGAATAAAAATCCTATGTGTATTAAATGAAAAAGTTTCTTAAACTAAAATGATAATTAAAAATAAACTGTTTGTCCTAACTTCCTGCCCTTATTTTTTTGGACCCGTAACCTGATCCACAGCATTATTTTGTCTTACATTAATATTGTCATCTCACATATGAATACATTTTTATTGCATGAAAAGCTAAATTCAAGCTATAACATAAAATTATATACCACAACTGGGTCATCTAGGGTAAAAAACTATGTTACTAGGTCAAATTACTGAAAAACCTTGTTAACAATCGAGAGGTCACAATTTTCATTTCTTTTGAAACATGGTCACATGTGTGTCTCCATGAATTCTAAGAAAAGTTTGCAACTGATTTATCTGGGGTCAAAAACTAGGTCACTTGGTCAAATAATTGAAAAACCACTCTAGAGGTCACATTTTTGACTTCATCCCTCTGAAACTTGATCACAAGGTTTGTCTCTATAAAATCAAGGTCAAGTTTGCAACAGGGTCGTCTGGGGTCAATATACTAGTTCATTAGGTCAACTCATTATCACTAGTAACCCTTCACACTATAGGTCACATTAATTGCCTGATAAATCTGAATGAAATTTAGTCACAATGTATGCCTCCTGTAAAATATTGGTCAAGGTTGAAATTTGGTCATCTGGGGACGAAATTAGGTCACCAGGCTATATCCAGAAAAAACCTATTAGCTAGGTTGAAGAATGCTGCTCACATTATCATTACAAATATTACTGATTCTGCATAAACTGTATGACTTCAGCTGAGCGATTTAGGGCCAATTTCCCCCTTGTTCTTAATTAAATGGAGCTTTTTTAAAACCTTGTAACTAAATAATGTCAAAATATCAGGTTTTCCCGGAGAACGGACCTATATATAGCAGAAAGGACAAAAGTTCTGCACTATTTTTAATGCCCCAATATCTACTGCATGATACAGAGGCATATGTTGTAGTGATTAACCGGCATATAATGATGAACCTGTCTGCCCATTCGTCAGTTTATACAAAGCTATCAAGTTGATTAACTTAGCTAGTTCAGACATTGCGAAACTTGCCAAACAAAATTTAACATATGTACCAGACTGATTCGGTTCTGCACAGATTGGAAAAGTACTGGACCGGGAAAAAAATTATCAGACCGAAATATTTGATGAGTCTTATTTCCATGTTTTAGCTCTGACAAAATCAGTATAATATAGGAATTTTTATAAAAATTCAAAGCAAACATCACTCCAAGAGACAACTAACATTTAAAACTAAAATATTACATGGAATGGTACAATTTCCCTAAAAGGACAGATTTTCTGCCATCGGACATTCGGTCCAGCTGCGTGTTTTTGTCTGTAAGACTGAACTCAAAATGTTTGGTAGATCAGTCGGTCCAGGGATATTTCACGCTGTGAACTAGTTATCATGGACAAGGCTTCCACCGAGGCATAAGCATTCAGCGTTTTTTCCCATTCTTTGTAAAATACCCTTAAAAGGTACTTTCCCAATCAGGAATAATGATCATTTTTCCCAATTTACAAGTAAAAAATTCCCCAAAAAAAGAAAATTAACTGAGAAGCTGCTATAATAATTAGCAAAAATGTTGAAAAATTGCCTTTTTTTATTTTTTAACAATATAATTATCATCTATTATGTCATAAAACAATTATTATTAGGACATTTAAAGGTATTTTTAGGCATTGAAAATGTCAGACCAAAGAATTCCCAATGTCATGCTTTCCCCTACAAAAATTCCCAATTTCAGGATATTAATTCCCAAATTGCCTGGTATCAGGTACTTTCCCAAAATGGCAAGAAAAAACGCTGGCATTTACTGAACACCCTCTTGTTATTTATGTCATGTTCCCTTGTGTCAAAATCTATTTTATTTTAAAATCATTAGGTGCCAAGTTAGAAAACTCTCGGATAGAAGTTGTTTTAGCCAAGCCAGTGGACAAGGCCGAGTATCAGCTATATGCCCGTAAAAAGACGGCATTACCCACTCAGGTATGTAAGTTTATATATAATTTATATAAGTAACAGGCATCCTGCTGTTTAATCTGGAATAATCCGGAAATCCAGAGCATTTAAAAGAATGATCTTTTCCATACAAAGGAAAAGTCATTTAATGAAAAATATCAATAAATTGAGGATGTTCATTTGAAGTTTCAGTATAAATCAGAAATTCTTATTGGGGGAAGCAGTCACATGGTGGCACTGTAGCCAGCAGTCACATGGTGGCACTGTAGCCAGCAGTCACATGGTGGCACTGTAGCAAGCAGTCACATGGTGGTACTGTAGCCAGCAGTCACATGGTGGCACTGTAGCCAGCAGTCACATGGTGGCACTGTAGCCAGCAGTCACATGGTGGCACTGTAGCCAGCAGTCACATGGTGGCACTGTAGCCAGCAGTCACATGGTGGCCCTGTAGCCAGCAGTCACATGGTGGCACTGTAGCCAGCAGTCACATGGTGGCACTGTAGCCAGCAGTCACATGGTGGCACTGTAGCCAGCAGTCACATGGTGGCACTGTAGCCAGCAGTCACATGGTGGCACTGTAGCCAGCAGTCAATGGTGGCACTGTAGCCAGCAATCACATGGTGGCACTGTAGCCAGCAGTCACATGGTGGCACTGTAGCAAGCAGTCACATGGTGGCACTGTAGCAAGCAGTCACATGGTGGCACTGTAGCCAGCAGTCACATGGTGGCACTGTAGCCAGCAGTCACATGGTGGCACTGTAGCCAGCAGTCACATGGTGACACTGTAGCCAGCAGTCACATGGTGGCCCTGTAGCCAGCAGTCACATGGTGGCACTGTAGCCAGCAGTCACATGGTGGCACTGTAGCCAGCAGTCACATGGTGGCACTGTAGCCAGCAGTCACATGGTGGCACTGTAGCCAGCAGTCACATGGTGGCCCTGTAGCCAGCAGTCACATGGTGGCCCTGTAGCCAGCAGTCACATGGTGGCCCTGTAGCCAGCAGTCACATGGTGGCACTGTAGCTAGCAGTCACATGGTGGCACTGTAGCCAGCAGTTACATGGTGGCACTGTAGCCAGCAGTCACATGGTATTATTACATTGGTACTGAAACAGTTACATTCTATTTTTCCTGTCATTTTCACTAAAAAATCCTGATAATCCAAATGATATTAAACTCATAATAATAACACTGTTACATGATGATTATGTTGCCCGTATTATAGGAAGATGATGTGGAATCAATGATAGAGGTAGACGCATGTTACTGTTGTTGTTTGTCTGACGCATGTTGTTGTCGGTCTGACGCATGTTGTTGTTGTCAGTCTGACGCATGTTGTTGTCGGTCTGACGCATGTTGTTGTCGGTCTGACGCATGCTGTTGTTGTCAGTCTGACGCATGTTGTTGTTGTCGGTATGACGCATGTTGTTGTTGTCGGTATGGCGCATGTTGTCAGTCTGACGCATGTTACTGTTGTTGTTGTCGGTCTGACACATGTTGTAGTTGTCGGTATGACACATGTTATTGTAGTCGGTCTGACGCATGTTGTTGTTGCTGGTCTGACACATGTTGTTGTCGGTCTGACACATGTTGTTGTCGGTCTGACACATTTTTTGTTGTCAGTCTGATGCATGTTGTTGTCGGTCTGACGCATGTTACTGTTGTTGTTTGTCTGACGCATGTTACTGTTGTTGTTGTTGTCGGTCTGACACATGTTGTTGCTGGTCTGACACATGTTGTTGTTGTCAGTCTGACGCATGTTGTTGTTGTTCAGCTTGCTTTGTTTTATTGTTAGCTCACCTGTCACATAGTGACAAGGTGAGCTTTTGTGATCACTTTTCGTCCGTCGTCTGTCTGTCCATCGTCCGTCCGTCAACAATTGGCTTGTGTTCATTCTAGAGGCAACAGATTTGATGCAATCTTCATGAAACTTGGTCAGAATGTTGATCTCTATAAAATCAAGGCCAATTTGAAACTGGGTCATGTGGGGTCAGTAATCAGGTCACTAGGTCAAATCTTAGAAAAAGCTTGTGTTCACTCCAGAGGTCACCGTTTTGATCAAATCTTCATGAAACCTGGCCAGAATGTTGTTCTCCATAAAATCTAGACCAAGTTCGAAACTGGGTCAGGTGGGGTCTAAAACTAGGTCACTAGGTCAAATCTTAGAAAAACCTTGTGTCCACTCCAGAGGTCACCGTTTTGATCAAATCTTCATGAAACCTGGCCAGAATGTTGTTCTCCATAAAATCTAGGCCAAGTTTGAAACTGGGTCATGTGGGGTCAAAAACTAGGTCACTAGGTTAAATCTTAGAAAAAGCTTGTGTTCACTCCAGAAGTCGCTATTTTGATCCAATCTTCATGTAACTTTGTCAGAATGTTGTTCTCTATAAAATCTAGACCAAGTTCGAAACTGGGTCAGGTGGGGTCAAAAACTAGGTCACTAGGTCAAATCTTAGAAAAACCTTGTGTTCACTCCAGAGGTCACCGTTTTGATCAAATCTTCATGAAACCTGGCCAGAATGTTGTTCTCCATAAAATCTAGGCCAAGTTCGAAACTGGGTCATGTAAGGTCAAAAACTAGGTCACTAGGTTAAATCTTAGAAAAAGCTTGTGTTCACTTCAGAAGTCGCTATTTTGATTTAATCTTCGTGTAACTTTGTCAGAATGCTGTTCTTCTAAAAATCTAGAACAAGTTCGAAACTGAGTCATGTGGGGTCAAAAACTAGGTCACAAGTCAAATCTTGGAAAAACATTGTGCTCACTCCAGAGGTCACCGTTTTGATCCAATCTTCATGAAACTTGGTCAGAATGTTGATCTCTATAAAATCAAGGCCAATTTGAAACTGGGTCATGTGGGGTCAGTAATCAGGTCACTAGGTCAAATCTTAGAAAAAGCTTGTGTTCACTCCAGAGGTCGCCGTTTTGATCCAATCTTCATGAAATTTGGTCAGAATGTTTTTCTCCAAAAAATCTATGCCAAGTTCGAATTTGGGTCATGTGGGGTAAAAAACTAGGTCACTAGGTCAAGTATTAGAAAAAGCTTGTGTTCATTCAAGAGGTCACCGTTTTGATCCAATCTTCATGAAACTTGGTCAGAATGTTGTTCTTCATAAGATCTAGGCCAAGTTCGAAACTGGGTCATTGTGGGGTTAAAAACTAGGTCACTAGGTCAAATCTTAGAAAAATCTTGGGCTCACTCTACAGAACCATGTTTAAAAAGTGTTTTCATCCAAACTTCATGAAATATGGTCAGAATGTCAGTTGTACTGATAGCTAGACCAATGTGCAACAGGTCAGCGACCTAGGGCCCTCTTGTTGTGTTTGAAGTTTGTAAACCAATGATAACCATATATATGTAAATATAGAGGGTCTTGCATGAGTGCTCATTCAGGGGTGTCAGTCCAGAATTCAAGATTTAGCATAAATGAAAGAGCAATGACTTTCGATCAAAATAAAAGTTATTTGATGAAAATATCTCCAGAAATGACAATGTTATTGTGAATTTGAGCTATTCTGAAGGATTTTTTTTAAGCCACCATAAGGTTACGGAACAACTTTTTTCTATAGATCTTTGTTACTGATTTGATGACTGATAAATAATTAACACGTCAAGCTATTATAACACGCTCTTACTGTCATATATGTGAAATAATCTTCCCTTGAAGATTGGTATAACGAGCCTGGTATGTTTACAAATAGGGCGTTTAACAGCATCTCCGTCACTTTCCGGAGACTACCGAGAATTTTTCGCCAGTTTCTGATAACCAATGGATGGATAGCACACCTATTGATAACGTAGGGCGCTCACTATAACCCGGTATCTACGAGTACCCTCCGGTATCGTATATAGTAGCCTGGTATCGACACCTAATCACGTTGTATATTGCCTTGTATATTGACATTAATCATGTTGTATAATTGAAAAATGCCGCAGGCTGGGGATTAAATATGCGTATGCAATATAGATAGTGCGAATGGCTGTGTGCAGATGTATTAATTTCTCCCATAATTATTAGATTTATATTTTCATGTACAGTAGAATCTACAATAAAATAATGATTGTTTATTTGTAAGTATATAAATCTGCATGTTCAATATACACGAATGTTGTGAGTTATTTAATTCTCATAAACACGTGTCAATCATTATGAAAATCAAAGAGGTGGCCTTTTCTTTTAATATCAATATAAAACGCACAGACATGATCATATGAATGGAAAATTAAAATATATAGGTTATATCCACATGCCCTCAAATTTTCCAATGCATATGTATTTAATTGTAGCTAGCTACATTTTGTTTATTGTCTGATACAAGATAGTCTGTAATAAAATATAAAAAAACTAGATGTTTTTGTTTGTCCTTATAATTTATATCGCTGGCTTAGAATGAGAAGGTCGTAAGTGTCATATTTGAAATCTATACCACAAGGCGCTTCTTATGAGCATATTTTCATGAAAGCTTGTTAACTATAAGTAAAGAGTAATTTGTCAGAAAGTTTTTCTTATTTTCTCAAAATATGATTTTGTAGATACGATCTTTTCATTCTAAGCCAGCGATATGTTAAATATCATGGAGTTAATGTGCTTGTCTATATAATTCCATGATTATTTTAAGTGATATATATTCATTCACACTTCTACACTAATCCTTTAATTGGATTATACCTAGCCATTCAATTAGGTGTCAGTCTTGATTAGACTACAATACCCCACGCAATATACATTACAATACAATATACAACAGGGTACCGGCACCCCTGTTGTATATTGTATTGTATATTGCGTGGGGTATTGTACCGGCAGATACCGGTGTACCGGGTTTTGTGCGTGTACTTCCGATCATTGACGAAATTTTCGGAATCGTTCGGAAAATTTAAACATAAACACTATTGAGTATTTTGTACGGAGGACAAAATACTAAATTAGCGTTTTCAGTTGATTATTTCTCAAAGAAGGAACAGCGACCTGAGGTCAGACATGGGTCCCTTCTGCACCATTTTTAGTATAATTTAATATCTCAATATTTCATTAATTAATTTCATTATATGCCTCATCAGATTTTCATGATTTTCAATGTTTCCCTGTTGACACCCCTACCAGTACATACAAGTTTTGTTAAACAATTGGTCAGACTGCTAAGTGTCATTATTACTGTTGACAAGTTTTATAAAACTGGTATGTAATGAGCATGAATACTAGATTCTATTTATTAAATAACCTTAGACAACTCACATTATCATGTTCAAAATGTGGATGTACATTGCTTTTAGGGCTGTAACGGTATACCGCGGTACACAAAAGACCGCAGACTTCAGTCCCACACGGTTCTCGGTACAAGAGTTGCAAATTTCGGTACGGTTGGGTATAAGCTTTTTTATGAGCAAAAATAATATTCAGAGAACGAAAATGTCTGAAAGGCCTCTGATTATGTAAAATTACCACGCATCATTCGTTTTCATTGTATTAAGATATGCCTCATATTGTAGAAAATCATTTAAAATAGTTGATAGCCACATAATAATTGCTGTTATAGAATCAACAAATTCATTGTCACTTAAAAATTGAAGTATTTAAGCTGCTGTTAAAGAATATTGTATCATACCGAAATATACCGAACCGTTAGAAAAATTGACGGTACATATCATATCGTGAGGTGAGCGTACCGTTACAGCCCTAATAGCTTTCGACAGAAATTTAGCGGTACAATGGTACAATGAGCGCAACGTCTTGCAATGTTGGTATTGTCATGGGCCAATCAAGGCATGAATTTAATTTAAATGTTCATTTTACAATATTAACAGCACAGCTTCGAGAAGTTAATCACTGTGCTGGACGACGGGTTATGTAATAAAAATCAAGAGAGATGTTTCGTTGTTATGGCTTATAATTTATATTTTGTAACAAAAGTTTTGTGGAAAAGTCCTTGAATTTGATGTATAGTCCTGGAAAAGTCCTTGAATTTGATGTATAGTCCTGGAAAAGTCCTTGAATTTGATGTATAGTCCTGGAAAAGTCCTTGAATTTGATGCATAGTCCTGGAAACGTCCTTGAATTTGATGCATAGTCCTGGAAAAGTCCTTGAATTTGATGCATAGTCCTGGAAGCAAAGTCCTGAAATTTTTCAGTGACGAAAAAAATCATTGAAAAAATCATTGAATTTACATTCTTTGAGTTGAAAATATTATAGAAAAGACATATATATCGCAAAAAATCATCGCCATAGTTTTATGACATAACGAGTACTATCATCCAGAGATTCAGTACTGGGTATAGCTAGTTTGCGATAGAAAAAAATCGTGTTTTTTAAATATTTCTCTGTAATTATTACACCTACAAGTATGAAATTTTGCAGGAATAAATGAAATTTATCTACCTAATACACACTGAAATTTCAGCAAGATCAGAAATGAGTTAAAAAAGTTTTGTTCATAAGTTCTATGTAACATATTTGTAGTTTTGTATGAAATATCAAGTTAGAAGACTTGGTACTTGCAACAGCAAATTGGACGGTCACGTGATACGCATAACGGTATATTTGCGTATTTGCAACCTACTTAATTTAACACATACGAGGCCCGTCTGTGAATATGACGAAGTACATTTTATTGCTGTACATTGTTTATAGGCAACACACCTAAATAAACCGATTCACAAGGGCCTCCTAAGTCTTGTCTTTATAACAGCAATCTTAATCTCGCGGATCACGGATTGTAACGGTTAAATAATTGATAGTAAATCATCAATGGAATACCAAATTACCTCCCTGTGTTAAACTGTAAATACGCATGTAATTTCAATATGTAATAAAGAATAAATGTATTTTAATTGATGACTAAAAATTATGAAATTCAAAATGGGAGTAGGTAGGAAGTTATTGTAGAAGTGTGTAATTTTTTACCAAAATATGATGAATAGATTTTCAGAAATCTTTAAAAAACACGATTTTTTTCTATCGCAAACTAGCTATACCTGGGAAGATTAATAGTATAGTGATTATCACGATGTAACAAACTTGCGCACTGCAGTCAATGTCAACTTTTTTTGATTGAATAAATTGGCAATCTTTACGGAGTTTTCAGCACTGTTTGACATCATGAGTAGTAAAAATAAGTGCTTGAAAATGAGGGAAAAGTCCTTGAATTTTGTTTCGAAAGATCCGTATAAACCATCTATAATACATGTGTAATGTTGATGTACATGGGTGAATTGTAAATTCTGTCCTGTTCTGTTCTGTTTGAAGTTATTGTTTCTTAACCATTATTGACCAAGCACTGCATGCAGACTTCCTGATGGTCTTAATCAGACGAGTCTGTTAATTTCTGTCTCATTCCTGTGCAACTCGCCTTTTTGTTAGACTGTCTGTCCGAGGAATCTTGATTAATAGTCTTGGTATGGTACCATGTCGATAATAAATTTGTAAGCCAATTGCATAGCAGGAAACATTTTTCTTACTCCATGTTTCTTGTACTCTTTCTGAATGGTTTCGCTAATTTGCAACGAAAAAGTAGAAAAATTTATGTGGATAAAATAAAATGAATTACTGGTAAATATCCACTAGACAAAAAAGCAATATATTTTCCCGATTTTTGTGCTGTAGAGGTATTTGCACTAGTAAAGTTGTATTTCATTTGAATTTTACTAAATTAAATGCCAACATTAAGTTTCTAAGAATAGCTTAAATGACTTTTTTTTCAATTTCTTAAATATACCCTTTTTTGTGAGTATGGTCAATCGGGTGCTTAAATGCAACTATACTGATTCAATTGAGGCAATGTTTTTTTTAAATCTGCTTTGTTTTTGTGAATGGGAAGCTAGGTTTCAGAAAACCCGACCTGACGCTAAACATAAACGTGATTTGGTATAACCTAATCCTGAGATCCTGATTTGATGTACTAGAGTGAATGAACTTTTCTATCCACGATGAAAGTTTCTGGGTGAAGAAATTCAAAGAATTGACAAAGTTTATATAAATGGCCATTTGTAGTTTTATCAGTTGATATTTAGCGATAAAACAAATGTTTAAACATAGACTTCAGGGTTTGTCATTAGGAGGTGGCAGTATGCCAATTTGACCGTCTCGAGTGATATTTGAGCCCCCTCAAATTTACCCCCAATATGACTTCCATCTTCAGTGCTCGGGCACATTGGCCTCCTCAAATGCACTAAAAGCCTCCTACATGAAATCCTAGTGAAGACCCTGAGACTGACTTGGTGCGGACTGGGATGATAGTGTGACAATTGCTGCTAGCACAATACCTCCGTAGATCCCCAGAACACTGTTCCACAAAGTATTTGGTCAGATGATTTGTTCTTCAAGTACAAAATATTGTTTTTTGTCTGAGATTAATGTTTTTGTGTCCGAACTAATTCTATTTGTTTTCAGCGGAAAGTATATGATGATTATTTCATTCCCTTATTTTTAGGCATTCTGTTTTGGTTCTCAGCTGGGAGATGTTCCCATAAATGGCGGCGATCCTTTCAATCCATTTGTTAGCACACAACACACACAACAATCTTTATTTGTAAGGTAAGTATATACTTAGAGGTTAATACACGACACAGCCGGGCCCGAAGCAGTCATGGCGAAAGGATTTTGGTCTCAGTAGGACATTCGGTCTGACGGACTGGCAGGATCCGTCAGACCGAATGAGAATCCATCAGACCGAAAAAAAACTGTAACAAAAATGATGATTTTGTACGTAAATACTAAATGATAAACGACCTTCGAGAGACCTTTCGTTAGTGGTGAATGTTTATATCGACACCGGTAAAGTGCGCGTAAGAAAAACTACGCGTGAGAATTACTTGTACGAGGAGAATGAACACAATTTCGGCCACTAAATTTTGGATTTCTCTGTGTCGGACATTCTGGACTGACGAATTGCAGAGTTTCGTCGGCCCGAAACGGACACTCGTCGGCCATGTCCGATGGTCCGACGGCTTTCGCCATGACTGCTGAAGGCGATAATCGGACTGGAAAATTAATAACCACCGCGAGAGCTTTAGCCCGAGGGTGAGTATTCATGATTGGCCGACTGTCGACTTCCGGCCAGGCTCTGAAGTGTATTTAAGTCTTTAATACAATTGTTTGATTTCAGAACTCAATGAAAGTAACAATTACTCACGCTTTTTTACACCAGTCAGTTCATGCTTTCTATTGCCCCTTCAAAAAATAATAGGGCAAGGGAAGGGAAGATTTTATTGAAAAAAGTAGGGCAAAGTAGGAATTTATGACATTAAAAAGTAGGGCTTAAATAGAAATTTTCATCGTTTTAGTTGAATATTATCAAGGGCCAACACAGGATTTAAGCAATACAGGGGCCTAAAATATACCATTTCCCGAAACTGGGTTGAATGATGAAAAATAGCCACCTGACAATATATTTTATTAATCTAAGCTGTTTTGTGAGCGTAGTGAGTCCGAAAAACGCATAATGTATTTTTCCCCTGAAATTACTTCGAATAATCACCAATATATATTTTTATTTCATGCTTATAGGTGGTTTACGGTGGAATAATTTAAAGGTGGATTATTCCCCGATAATTTCACAGTCAAATTTCACGCAAACAGACTACTTTTTTAAAAACAAATGATCATCTGCTCACTCGGTGAATTATCAAGCGAGCATACACCATAAAATACAAATATCCTCTATATATATTCCTTTTGAAATGAAAAAGTAGGGATAATAAGGCTGTTTTTGAAAAAAGTAGTGCTCAGATGGGGGGGTGTGGATGCAACTGATTGGTGCATTAATTAGTTTTAAGTTATTTGATAATAAATTAGTATATATATATTATTTGATAATAAATTAATATATATTATAACTTACTATCCCCAAGATTTAATTTATCTCTTCCATTATGTTGAACAAATTCCTTTTCGAATTTATATTGATGCTATGTTGACAAACTTCCATAGCAAGAAAAACAAAGGCCTAGTAGTTAAAATTCAGTTAAGTTTCTAAACACAATTTTGACATCTTTCATTTAAATTAAAAACTTAATCTTAAATGTGAAAGTTTATGTCAAGAATTTTTTGAATACTGGATTTCTGAAATGCGGCCTGATCAATGTTATATCAAAGAACGTTTGAATGACCTTAAAGATTATGATGTATTTTTCTAGGGGAATTGGTAGATCGGCAGTAGGAGTAAGAGGTATGATGCGTACACGGGGTCGCGGGGCTGCCGGTGCTAGAGGCATGCGTGGAGGATTACTTCCCGGCTTTGTAAGAGCCCCATTCCCAAGAGGATCTCCACAGGTACTTATATGAAAAAAATAAAAAATGTTGAAGAATTTTGAATTTGGGTTAGGAAATTTTCATTTGAAAAATCTGTTAAGTTAGTAAAGCTCAAACATTGTTGATTGCCAGGGTCAAACATTTTTGATTACCGGGGTCAAACATTGTTGATTACCGGGGTCAAACATTTTTGATTACCGGGGTCAAACATTTTTGATTGCCAGGTCAAACATTGTTGATTGCCGGGTCAAACATTGTTGATTGCCGGGTCAAACATTGTTGATTGCCGGGTCAAACATCTTTGATTACTGTGGTCATACACTTTTCCTTTCAATGTGTATGAAATAATTGGCAACATTTTGTTTCCATGTGTATGAAATTATTGGCATTATTGTTGTTTCAATGTGTATGAAATTATTGGCAATATTTTGTTTCAAAGTGTATGAAATTATTGGCAACATTTTGTTTCGATGTATATGAAATAGGGATGGCAACGAGTACTCGAGTACTCGTTCAAACGACCGATTATGGAATAGTAAAATCAGTATTCGAGTACTCAAAAAAAATGTTAATACAGAAGGTGCCCAAGTGTTATCTGGTCAACTAAAATTACAATTAACAACGTGTCATCAATCCTTAATCGCCAATACGAGGTCGCTAATCGCAAGTGTAATCAAAACAAAGACCTGTCAATCATCGTCTGTTAGTTAATTTATGACACGTAGCTAGGTGTTCTTTCGTTGACATCAGCACGAGTAATTGTCATCAATTTTTAATTGGCAGTTATTGTTTATTGGGGGTGACAATCGATTAAGAAATAAACAAATACTTCAAATTTAAATCGTTCTCGCATTTATAGGTACGAACGATTACTCTGTGAATTGGTCACGCTTTGTAAATATTATGTCACCGGTTGATAAGAGTAGTTCCCCTTAGTTGTTTATTTGTTTTTATTTTATTGAGAATGTTGTTCTCCATGAAATCTAGGCCAAGTTCGAAACTTGGTTATGTGGGGTTAAATACTAGGTAACTAGGTCAAATCTTAGAAAAACCTTATGTACACTCTAGATGTCATCAATTTGATCCAATCTTAATGAAACTTGGTCAAAATGTTGTTCTCTATGAAATCTAGGCCAAGTTTGAAACTGGGTCATGTGGGGTCAAAAATAAGGTCACTAGGTCAAATCTTAGAAAAACCTTGTGTACACACTAGATGTCATCAATATGATCCAATATTCATGAAACTTAGTCAGAATGTTGTTCTCAATGAAATCTAGGCCAAGTTCGAAACTTGTTCATGTGGGGTCAAAAACTAGGTCACTAGGTCAAATCTTAGAAAAACCTAGTGATCACACCAGAGGTCACAATTATGATCGTATCTTCATGAGAGTTGGTCAGAATGTTGTTCTCTATGGACTCTGGGCCAAGTTCAAAACTGGGTTATGTGGGGTCAAAAACTAGGTCACTAGGTCTAATCTTAGAAAAACCTTGTGTTCACACCAGAGGTCGTGGTTTTGATCCAATCATCATGAAACTTGATCAGAATGTTGTTCTTTATGAAATCTAGGCCAAGTTTGAAACTGGGTCATGTGGGGTAAAAAACTAGGTAACTAGGTCAAATCTTAGAAAAATATTGTGTTCACTCCAGGGGTCACCGTTTTGATCCAATCTTCATGAAATGTATATGGTCAGAATGGAGGTTGTACTGATACCTAGACCAATGTGCAACAGGTGAGCGACCGAGGGCCTTCCTTTCAGGCCCTCTTGTTTATGAGTACCCGAGTACTCGATCGGAAGAATGACCGAGTACTCGAGTACTGATTTTAGTACTCGAGTACTGATTTTAGCACTCATTGCCATCCCTAGTATGAAATAATTGGCAACATTTTGTTTCAATGTGTATGAAATAATTGGCAACATTTTGTTTCAATGTGTTTGTAATTATTGGCAACATTTTGTTTCAATGTGTATGAAATTATTTGCAGGGTTTGTTTTTATGCCCCCGGAACCGATGGTTCGGGGGCATATTAAAATCGCACCGTCCGGTCAGTCCGTCCGCCAGTCCGTCCGTCCGTCCGTCCGGATTCGTTTCCGCTCAATAATTCAAGCAGTGTTTATCCGATCGTCACCAAACTTCATGAAAATGTGTAAGGCCATGAGATCTAGGTCAAGTTCGATAAACAGTCAAATTGACCTAGCCGCTTCAGAGTTACGGCCCTTGACACATAGAAAAATGGCGTTTTTTTTGGTTTCCGCTCAATAACTCAAGCATTTGTCATTGGATCTTCACCAAACTTCATGAAAATGTGTAAGGCCATGAGATCTAGGTCAAGTTCGATAACCAGTCAAATTGACCTAGCCGCTTCAGAGTTACGGCCCTTGACACATAGAAAAATGGCGTTTTTTTTGGTTTCCGCTCAATTACTCAAGCATTTGTCATCGGATCTTCACCAAACCTCATGAAAATGTGTAAGGCTACGAGATCTAGGTCAAGTTCGATAACCAGTCAAATTGACCTAGCCGTTTTAGAGTTACGGCCCTTGACACATAGAAAAATGGCGTTTTTTTTGGTTTCCGCTCAATAACTTAAGCATTTGTCATTGGATCTTCACCAAACTTCATGAAAATGTGTAAGGCCATGAGATCTAGGTCAAGTTCGATAAACAGTCAAATTGACCTAGCCGCTTCAGAGTTACGGCCCTTGACACATAGAAAAATGGCGTTTTTTTTGGTTTCCGCTCAATAACTCAAGCATTTGTCATTGGATCTTCACCAAACTTCATGAAAATGTGTAAGGCCATGAGATCTAGGTCAAGTTCGATAACCAGTCAAATTGACCTAGCCGCTTCAGAGTTACGGCCCTTGACACATAGAAAAATGGCGTTTTTTTTGGTTTCCGCTCAATAACTCAAGCATTTGTCATCGGATCTTCACCAAACCTCATGAAAATGTGTAAGACTACGAGATCTAGGTCAAGTTCGATAACCAGTCAAATTGACCTAGCCGTTTTAGAGTTACGGCCCTTGACACATAGAAAAATGGCGTTTTTTTTGGTTTCCGCTCAATAACTTAAGCATTTGTCATTGGATCTTCACCAAACTTCATGAAAATGTGTAAGGCCATGAGATCTAGGTCAAGTTCGATAAACAGTCAAATTGACATAGCCGCATCAGAGTTACGGCCCTTGACACATAGAAAAATGGCGTTTTTTTTGGTTTCCGCTCAATAACTCAAGCATTTGTCATTGGATCTTCACCAAACCTCATGAAAATGTGTAAGGCTACGAGATCTAGGTCAGGTTTGATAACCAGTCAAATTGACGTAGCCACTTTAGAGTTACGGCCCTTGACACATAGAAAAATGGCGTTTTTTTTGGTTTCCGCTCAATAACTCAAGCATTTGTCATCGGATCTTCACCAAACCTCATGAAAATGTGTAAGGCTACGAGATCTAGGCCAAGTTCGATAACCAGTCAAATTGACCTAGCCGTTTTAGAGTTACGGCCCTTGACACATAGAAAAATGGCGGTTTTTTTGGTTTCCGCTCAATAATTTAAGCATTTGTCATTGGATCTTCACCAAACCTCATGAAAATGTGAAAGGCTATGAGATCTAGGTCAGGTTTGATAACCAGTCAAATTGACGTAGCCACTTTAGAGTTACGGCCCTTGACACGTAGGAAAATGGCGTTTTTTTTTGGTTTCCGCTCAATAACTCAAGCATTTATCATCTGATCTTCACCAAACCTCATGAAAAAGTGTACAGCTATAAGGTCTAGATCAAGATCGACAACCAGTCAAATTGGCCTAGCCGCTTCAGAGTTACAGCCCTTGATGCGAAGAAAAATGGTGTTTCTTCCCGTTTCCGCTCAATAACTCAAGCATTTGTCATCGGATCTTCGTCAAACCTTTTGAAACATGAAAAGGTGTACGGCCATAAGATCTAGGTCATGTTAGATAACAAGATTTCAAATTGACCTACACGCTTAAGAGTTATGGCCCTTTACACAAAGAAAAATATGTCAATATCACATTTGCCCAATATATTATGACACATCTGTGACGGTGCTGATATCTTAACGTTACGTTACTATCAAAGCATGCACGGGGGCATGTGTCGTCCTATGGAGACAGCTCTTGTTAAATATGTACATGAAAAGTATGGGAACATTAATTTTGTTCCAACATATTTGAAATTATTGGCCTCATTATTGTTTCAACAAATTATTGGTGGGTTTCTTTCAATGTGTATAAAATTATACGCCAGATTATTAGTTTCAATGTGTATGAAATTATACGCCAGATAAGTTTCAATGTGTATGAAATTATAGGTCACATTTGTTTGAATGTGTATGAAATTATAGGCCAGATAAGTTTCTATGTGTATGAAATTATAGGCCTGATAAGTTTCAATGCGTATGAAATTATAGGTCACATTTATTTCAATGTGTATGAAATTATAGGTCACATTTGTTTCAATGTGTATGAAATTATAGGCTACATTTGTTTCAATGTGTATGAAATTATAGGCCAGATAAGTTTCAATGTGTATGGAATTATAGGTCACATTTGTTTCAATGTGTATGAAATTATCGATCACATTTGTTTCAATGTGTATGAAATTATCGATCACATTTGTTTCAATGTGTATGAAATTATCGATCACATTTGTTTCAATGTGTATGAAATTATAGGCCACATTTGTTTCAATGTGTATGAAATTATAGGCCACATTGTATGATCTGCTGCCAGGCATGGAACTGACGCCTACTAACCCTGTAACTTTAAAACCACAAACTACAAAATCTCCTATTCAGGTAGTATACTCAATGTCACCTAATGTGCTGTATATATAACCAGACACCCCCTCCATCCCCCGTGTACAGTAATCCTACTTGGTTATGGTCACCTCATGTGCTGTATATATAACCAGTCACCCCCTCCATCCCCCGTGTACAGTAATTCTACTAGATTATGGAGATTTCTTGCCTTGTCACAGACAGTGTAGAACCCAATGTATGGTACCCCATGTTTTTACAGGGTGGACATATGTGGTATGCTGAGCATACTTTGGCTTAGAACACAAGTAAAGATAGTTTAACACAACCTTAAGTATTTTATTCTTTGGCAAATTTCAACAAGATCTCGATGACGCCAAAAGACTAGAATAAGTACTATCCTTGTTTCTCATATTTCCGGGCTTTCTCATATTTCCGGCAGTCATAAAGCTGCAGTAATGAATTGTAATTTTGGAGTTATTCGATAGATTTAACCGATATTAGTTGATTTCAACCAAAAAATGCACCAGATTTGGGCAAAAAAAAAAAATTTTCAACGACAAAAAAATTGGCGTATTTTTAGAAAAGGGAGACAACTCCTCCTCTACTTGCTCAAACTCTTACTCAGACTGGTTTGCAACAATTAATCAGGATTTCAACATGTGACAGAAGGATAAAACTACAAATTGAGCCCCGTGTGAAGTTTGTAAAAGTACCAGTCAATGAAAAATACAAAAAAAAGACCGGAAATACGAGAAAGTGCCCAAAATTGAGATCATGGAGGTTGGTCACGTGATATGATGCTAAAAATAGATCATTGGCCTTAGATTTTTGTGTTTTTCGTTGATTACATGTTTTGCATAAATGGTTAAGTCATACTTTCCTCCAATTTAAATTATTCAAAAAGTTTATTAAAACATTTTTAAAATCAGTTTTATCCTTAGATGCCCGGAAAAAGGAGACAACAGGCTATTCGTACAAAATATTGGTTTTGTATAACCCAGTATACTGGTTGTTAACATATTATTTCTTGCGTTCTCAGCCAAAATTTGCGTCAAATACCGTGTATATACTGAAACTGAACCTTTGTTTTGAGGATGTTATAAAGTTTGTCTATACTTATCCTTCCTTAAAATAGTTATTGCCCTTGGACTATCATAAGTTAACACAGTCAAAGTATCACAAAAATATTATGATTACCCATGTACAATCTTACTATGAAAATAAAAGTGGTGGGGGTGATTAAAGATGACCTCTGTGATCTAATCTCTAGTTGGGAGGGGTATTCAAATTACTGGGTAACCTATTATTGTAGTAGCGCAAAGAAAAATGCAAAGTAAATTCTTAATTTCTAGGGTGTTTCTGTGGAGGTTTGAGGTAATGCTTTTACAGGGTTCCCACGGGCCAGGAAAAGTTGGGGAATTTTGAAATTAGCCAGGGAAATTTGGAAATTGAGCAAAAGTCAGTGAATTCTTCATTAAAGATGTTGATAAATTTCATTTTCTATCAAGAAGATAACAAGAACTGAAAAAAATTCTCGCTAGCTATGCTTGCTCAGGATAATGCTAAACTATGATTACTTTATGTGAATCAACCACCCTAAAACTGCTACCTGAAACTTTTTGGTTCCTTATAAAACATAGATAACTTCCTTTTCACTGTATCTAACAAAAAATACCAATTTATCAAAAAAAGTCCAGGAAAACTGCTGTCTGGTCAGGGGAAAATCAGGGATTTTTGTCCTTGAATATTTGTGGGAACCCTGTTTTAGATTCACATGTTTTAGCACTAAATTTAGGCTACATAGTAACTGGAAAATCATTAATCTTTGAGAGGAATTTACTTCTTTGAGAGGAATTTACTTTTGTGGATGATCTCAACCATGAAATTTAAATCCCCACAAATATTAATACTTGCTATTGGATATGACCTAGTAGAAAATGTATTCTTGAAATTACGTCCCCAGGAATATTTTTTTCAACAAAACCACAAAAAAATTTCCCATGCAATTAAATGTTTTTACAGTAGTAAGTTTGACCTTATGTTAACTTGATGATGAATCAAATTGTAAAACTTATTTACACACTTTCCAAATAAGTGAGCTCCCATTGTACACTATTGACATGCCTTCCAAATAAGTGAGCTCCCATTGTACACTATTGACATGCCTTCCAAATAAGTGAGCTCCCATTGTACACTATTGACATGCCTTCCAAATAAGTGAGCTCCCATTGTACACTATTGACATGCCTTCCAAATTAGTGAGCTCCCATTGTACACTATTGGCATGCCTTCCAAATAAGTGAGCTCCCATTGTACACTATTGACATGCCTTCCAAATTAGTGAGCTCCCATTGTACACTATTGACATGCCTTCCAAATAAGTGAGCTCCCATTGTACACTATTGACATGCCTTCCAAATAAGTGAGCTCCCATTGATCACTATTGACACACCTTCCAAATAAGTGAGCTCCCATTGTACACTATTGACATGCCTTCCAAATTAGTGAGCTCCCATTGGTCACTATTGACAAGCCTTCCAAATTAGTGAGCTCCCATTGTACACTATTGACAAGCCTTCCAAATTAGTGAGCTCCCATTGGTCACTATTGACAAGCCTTCCAAATTAGTGAGCTCCCATTGGTCACTATTGACAAGCCTTCCAAATTAGTGAGCTCCCATTGTACACTATTGACAAGCCTTCCAAATAAGTGAGCTCCCATTGGTCACTATTGACAAGCCTTCCAAATTAGTGAGCTCCCATTGGTCACTATTGACAAGTCTTCCAAATTAGTGAGTCCCATTGTACACTATTGACAAGCCTTCCAAATAAGTCAGTCCCATTGGTCACTATTGACACGCCTCCCAAATTAGTGAGCTCCCATTGGTCACTATTGACACGTCTCCCAAATCAGTGAGCTCCCATTGGTCACTATTATGCGGAATTTCAGCATAAATGCAATATCTAGTCAAGAATGTTCCTGTTGCTTCAAGCCTTAGCTTAACTTTGCTATAAGGAATGTCTAATAATATATTTGTGTTTATGTGTTTATATATGATGCTTCAAATATATGTGTTGTATGTTGTATATACTTAGAGGCTAGTTGCTGCTAGTGTGTTATACATGTATAATCTTGTTGTATTTTGGGTTTAAAACTATCAGGGATTCTACAATTCCGGAAATCATGATTGGCTGCATCAGAAAGACCTATATTTTCTGCACAAAGTATAAGTTATTTGATGACAAAATTAAAAAAATTGACAAAGTTATGGCCATTTGAAGTTTCATAATCTGAATGATAGCAATAAAAACATGTTGGAAACCTAGTTAAAATGTAGGGATGTGTGCTGTATGGCACCCAGAACAGTTTTGCGACTCGTTATCAGGATTGAGCATGATGCCTCAGTAGAACCCCGGAACTACAAGTCCTTTGGCACTGAAGTTAAAAATCTTACTTGTGCCAAGGTCTGAACCTACTAACCAGTAGGCGGAAACTTGTGTAAGCAGCTGGCTGGCAAAGTCAGTAGAGCATTCTACCTGTAAGCAAAGGGTCCTGGGTTCGAGTGCCGTTCTGGTTGCACATTTTTCTTCCCCTGTTACACTGGAACAATCTTGCTATAAAAATGAGGCCATGATTGCAATGTTTCATTTCTGTTGGGACACTATCGGTCCTATCCAAACAAACTATGCCCTCTGTCCGTCTGTCAAGAAAATCTGGATCCTGTCATAACTCAAACAGTTTTCAAGTTAGGTTTATGAAACTTGGTATGAGGATAGGGACCAATAAGGAAATTATTATACTTGTCTGATTCTTTTTTGATCAGACAAATATTGTGGTTGCCATGGCAACAGAAACATTGACAACCTTAAAACCAGGTAGGGGACTTCTGTATTGCTTGCAATTTCTAATGTAGGGTTAACGCATGCTTTTTTGTGCTATTACATCTGCAGAGTCCCGAGGGACGGTTGGTGCCCAAGCCCGTTAGGGCGAGGGCACCAACACTCCCGAGGGACTCTGCAGATGTAATAGCACAAAAAAAGCATGCGTAAACGCTATTATAGCATAAAAACAACACTTTATTAGTATGTTTTTCTAAATTATGACATTTTGGCGGGACATTTTGGGCGACGTCGGGAAAACAAACGCGACGTCGCTTAGCAAACGTTACGTCACATACAAGTTTTTGTTATGAGCGTCGACTTCCTGTATCGGCAAATACCAAGAAAACAGTGACATTGGGGGTTTGTTTACGTTTATTACTTTACTATTATAGAAAAATGATTAGTAGTTACAAAAAGAATGTGAATTACAGTTCATAGAACGCTGTAAATCATTTATTTACGTCGGCTGGGTCCTGAAATGAGCATACTTAAAACTGAACACCAACAGCGCGTGCTCGCGAGAATCTTTACGATAACGTACCTTTTGTTCCCCGTTTAAGTATGAGCAAAATCACCGTTTTTATGCTATAATGGGTTGTTATACCAGTAATGTTGGATGTGTAGTAGATGGTTTTGTTTATGCTTAGATCAGGGACCTGAATAATCTTGAAATTCAGATTTGCTGAGCTTTTCTGCAGAAAAAATAAAATCCATTAGCTGAATTTGAATGAAAAGAACTTCCTTAAAGAAACAATCACAGTGACTGATTAAAACTGTTTTATGAGAATTTGTTTACCAATTTAAACCCACTAAAAATTAAGCTATGTTATTATTATTTCTTTTTGTGATTAGGCTTGTACGTCATTGGCACAGTAAATGTTTGTGACAAAACCAACACGATTGTGCCTTTATTATAATATAATGTGCAAAATGTTGTTTACTTCATGTTCGCAAAGTCCTTGAATTACGCAAAGTCCTTGAATTAGTTTTCAGCATTGAAAAGGACTTAAGTGCAGCTTTGAAAAAAATGTCCAAAAGATCCTTGAATTTAGACAAACAGACTTGAAATATACATAGAAATTTATGGATTTTAATGACATATTATCTGCATAAAAATTATGAAGAAACACTAATAATTTTGTCTTGCAAATTAATAGTATGTATACTATATGAAGGTTGGTCATTGTGACCTTTACCATTTTCAACCATTTGGTCGCCATGGGGACATTTAACAAGCACATGTTGTTATTAGGGATGGCAACCAGTACTCGAGTACTCGCTCAAACATCCGATTATCGAATAGTAAAATCAGTATTTGAGTACTCGAACAAAAGTTAATCCTGTGTAATACAGGATGTTACCAAATATTATCCAGTCAAATAAAATTACAGTTAACAATGTGTCATCAATCCTTAATCACCGACATGAGGTCGCTAATTGCAAGCGTAATCAAAACACAGACCTGTCAATCATCATCTGAAAGTTTATGACACATAGCTAGGGGTTTTTTAGTTGACATCAGCCCGAGTAATTGTCATCAATTTTTAATTGACAGTTATTTTTTATTGGGGGTGACAATCGATTACCGGTAAGAAATTTAAAAAAAAATTACTTAAAATTGGAATCCTTCTCACGCGTATATGAACGAACGATTACTCTGTGAATTGGTCACGCTTTGTAAATATTATGTCACCGGTCGATAAGAGTAGTTCCCCTTAGTTGTTTATTTGTTTTTATTTGATTTTCTAGCGTTATTAATTAAAAGTTCTATTGATATAAAAAAAAAAAATTTGTTATACGTTTTTATTATTGTTATTGTTTCATTGTCATAGTTCTTCTACCGATCTAGATTTGATCAACATGTGAACAGAACGAACTGGCAAACGCGCCGTTTTATTTGAAGTTGAACACGCACGTTTGCAGTACACCATTTTTATTTCCCCAATGCATGGACATTTATTGTTTTCCGAGTACTCGATCGGAAGAATGACCGAGTACTCGAGTACCGATTTTAGTACTAGTTGCCATCCCTAGTTGTTATTGTTGCAGTTACTGGAAGAAGTTTGTCAGAAGAACGGATGGGGTGCTCCTAACTACATATTACATTCCACTGTGGGTCCGGAGAATGGTTCCGGTGATATGCAGCTGTTTCTCTACAAGGTTAGTAGGTTTTACTGATTAATCTGGAATTCTGCAGATTTACTATAAAATCATTAATTTTCGTGGGGGGTTATATTTCGTGGATTTCATGGCTCACCTCAACCACGAACGTAAATCCCAACGAACATTAATTTTGACCCTTGTTTTATTACCTGAAATGCAATATCCACGAATTCAAGTCCCAACTAAATTGCCTTTTTTACCAAAACCACAAAATTTCGACCCAACAAAATTAAATGATTTTACAGTACCATATCTGAAAGTCTAAGCAATTATTCTGACCAAAATGAATGTTAAATGATGAAAATTTCTCGAAATAGCAGAGTAACGATGAATTTTATTTGCTCTGAAGGATTTTCTCGCAAAATTTGAGTGAATTAAAACAATATTGTTTTTAAGGCCTCTTGTTAAGTAAACAATTCGGCCTAATAATTTCCTGATTTTAACTTGTTGGTACCCGAGGTGACGCTCTTTGTGTTTTGCCTGTTTTAAACATTGTGTGTAGCATTATTGTAGCATACATTATTCACTTGTAGGTATCAATCCCTGCCATGAGTTCTAATGGACCTTTCCAGCCCAACAAACTATGTCGAACTGTGGATGAAGCCAAGTCTTACGCTGCTGAGTTTGTTTTACAACAGTTGGGCATTCCCACCGAAGGTAACGTAGCATGTTTTACACAGTTATAAATTAATACTACAGCACTAGATCTCCCATCAGTTAGCACAAAGCCTGACTTTCATTTTACAGGGATGTCAATTTTCCGGATTCATTCGAAATTCCAGATTTACATATCGTGAAAGAGTTACGATTTTTTACCAAAATAAACTTTATTCGATGGAAGCATCATGAGAAATGGCAAAGTTATGGCCAATTCAATTTGTTTTGAAGGTACTCTTAATAAATACTGAGGGTATGAGATGTGAAGTCAGTTTTATGCTAAGTTAGTTAGTAGAATATCATTCTGAGTTATATATTATCTAGGTGCCGAACTATTTACTGGTCGACCATTAACTATTCCTATGTCAGTGCCGCTACCAAATGGGCTTCCTACTCCGGCCCCTATTCCATCCAGTCATGACGTCGCCTTTGCTACACAAATGTTGAAGATGCCTCCACCTCCACAACATCGTAAGTAAAGACAAGAAGGTCTTATAAATTCCTTGTTTATGCATCTAATTCCCAATCAAATCACATTAATGTGCATTTCGTGACATGTTTGGCTTTATCACCCTATTTTGGATTTAACTAACTAGGCAGGTATGGTCATATGTGAGAGTCTTTCACATGATGCCTGTTTAATATCTACTTGTTTAGTATCTAGATGCCAAATTGCATGAAACTGATTGCAGATGTGTATCTAATTATGAAAAAGGTGCAAAACCATGTTCTTGCCAACCTAACTGACATTCGGTCAAGTTCACTGTTCACTTACCATTATTGCAGTAGCTGATTATAGCTGCTTTGTTCTGTAAATATTTCTAATCCACTTATTTTTTTATTAGCTAAAAAATCCAACATAAACATTTGACTAAAATATGTGAAATTTAATATGAACAAAACTTAATGATTTTATAGTAGTTGGCTCTATTGCTGAATATAATTATTATCTTTGTTTATCTTGAGTATGCTGGGTGTATTGTTAACAGTTCACACTTGCACTGAAGATATTTAACTACCCATGTATAATAAAGATAACAGAGTGCGACCAAGATATAAATTCAGGTCATAGGTCAAATTTAATATTTGTATATCCATTTTACTTTAAGTCTCAAAACTATTTCTTCAATAATTTGCACTTTGCCGTGTTGATTTATTTATCGTTATTTCTGTGATTTCAGTACCCGAGTATTTCCATCCTCAAGCATATAGTGCTCCACCTCCAGTCACCAGCATGCAGCCTGTTACATACTAACTATATAAAGGTAATCCTCAATGTTACATACTAACTGTATAATCCTCTATGTTACATACTAACTATATAATCCTCTATGTTACATAATAACTATATAATCCTCTATGTTACATACTAACTATATAATCCTCTATGTTACATACTAACTATAAAAAGGTAATCCTCTATGTTACATACTAACTGTATAATCCTCTATGTTACATACTAACTGTATAATCCTCTATGTTACATACTAACTGTATAATCCTCTATGTTACATACTAACTGTATAATCCTCAATGTTACATAATAACTATATAATCCTCAATGTTACATACTAACTGTATAATCCTCAATGTTACATACTAACTCATACTAACTATATAATCCTCTATGTTACAAACTAACTATATAATCCTCAATGTTACATACTGACTGTATAATCCTCAATGTTACATACTAACTACAGTCTTTGAATTTGGCCACTAGCCGGAAGCCCGAGGCTAGTAAAAACTGGGTTGGGCTAGTAATTGTCTCTAGGTGACTAGTCCGAAAGTCTAGTGAAAATTTAAAATAATTTTAATAATTTAATGGTCTGACTAGTAAATCTCTTCTCGGGCTAGTAAGTTCTGCCATGTTGGTAGCCCGACTGGCTAGTACTTTGAAAAGTTTTTCATGAAGACTGTAACTATATAAAGGTAATCCTCAATGTTACATACTATTTAAACTGTATAATCCTCAATGTTACATACTAACTGTATAATCCTCTATGTTACATACTAACTGTATAATCCTCTATGTTACATACTAACTGTATAATCCTCTATGTTACATACTAACTGTATAATCCTCTATGTTACATACTAACTGTATAATCCTCTATGTTACATACTAACTTTTAATCTCGGTAGAACACTGGTTTGTAGCAACTACATGTTATATCTTTCAGGTCAAGGTGAAAGAATTTAGTTGCTATCATAGTAGAGCTACAACAGTGAAATAATCTATCTTAGTCCTCGGTCAGAACTCAAACCTCTCCAGATATAGTGGAATTCAACAGGAAGCAGCGGAGTTGATGGTATATAATATTCAGCCATGATCAGATACAGTCATACCTGGTCCTTGGCTAGACTCTGTGATATCTGTAGTTTCTATAGTAGGATATGTAGTCGTTCAAACATGTTGAAATGTGTTCTAACTTAAGTCATTGATATGAATGTATTATATGAACAGTAGATAATATCAAACAGGGGTATAGAAATGTACATGTAAGCAGTTAATTGTAAGCCTTCAAAAGTAGGTAGTTGGTTTGAAATCTCACCTATTAAAGTCCCAAATAAGAAAATGACAAAAGTTGCCAGCAATTACCTTCAAATTGCCAGTTAATGTTTCTGCCTACCTGCTCAGTTCTACACCCCTGTCATCTAGGCCACCCTTACTACTAAGTATAGAAAAACTAAAACAAAATTATGCCCGTCCTTCCATGAAAGGTTTCTTTTAATGGATGGATGGATCATGTATTATTTGTGCAAAGGTATTAATATATTGCTGTCATACAATTGAACTGACTGACTATCAGAGTCGTATGTGTATGTTAACTATTCATGTAGCAGCCGCACTTTTGTTGTAGTATTTTAATGTATGTGTGCTTGTTTATCTGTGCTTGTTTAGTGCTGAGGATTTTAACTATTTTTGTTTCATTAAATATGTTGGCTTATAAGGGTGCAACGATATATCGTATCATATCGTATCGCAATACGTAGCCCACGATACAATACGTATCGTGACAAAAAGCAGATCACGATACGATTTGTACCTAAAGTGATATCAGAATATTATTGTAAATGTCTGACAATTTAAAGAAAAATTAAAACACTAATGCAAAATATTGTTCATTGTTGTTGAATAAGCTTAGTGTACAATTTCTTCGAGTTGAATTAAAATGATCAAGTAAAATAGTTCATATTATATAAGTAAAATGTCAACTATATTATGAAAAGTATCAATACTTTATAGGAGAAATAAGGTATGTCTGTATCGCGATATGTATCGTATCGTCACCCTTATATCGCGATTCGTATCGTATCGTTAAGTGACCGTATCGTTACACCCCTATTGGCTTATCAGCTGTAAGCTTTTACTGAATGTATCAGTGTATATATATTATTCTTTCTTATCCTTACAGTATATTTATTTTTTACATTGTTCATTTTGTTTTATTACAAGTATTTCTATGCACAATGAATAAATGCAAGAGTTATTATGATTTGTTGTGACTGATTGAAAGAATTGATAGGTAAACAGTGGTGTGCCAAAAATTTGTTTTTAGAGAACTGGGTAAATTGAAAAAATGTGAACAGAATAAAATGTAGAGAGTTTCCTGTTGGTGGAGTTAATGACGAAATATGAATTGTTTACGAACATTTTATAGATTGATGATAAAACTATTGAATTGTAACTTAAGAACTTAACTTTGGATGCTTTCATGGTTTGACCAGGACTTTCAAAGTGGTTTGAGAATAGATTGTAGATTAAAGATACTAATATACTAGGTCCATTTGTTTACATCGGATTGTATTTAAATGATAATGGGATGTAGAGATTCATTTGTGTCGCTTTCCGAGCTTGCTCAAAAATGAAACATTGAATTTTAGATTTTTTACTTTTATCCAATGCAAAATGCAAAAAAGATTCAAAACTAAATGAAGGTTGTTAGATTATTGTTGGAGAGAAAGTAGATTGATGGTTGTTAGATTATTTATGAGATTTGTTCTGCTGTGTTTTAGCAGAGAAGGTTTGTTTTATACATGTTTTACATTAGTTTTACCATTTTTACTTGGCAATAGACATACACATTTTTGCTCAAAATGTCTTGTAAACTATTTGATATTAGCATGTTTGTAAATGATGTAAGAATTTGTGAGGTGTCGAGAGCCCTAGATAAGATTATCAGTATTGATTGGTGTTTGGATTTATCATGTGAAATAAATGGGTGTTCAGCATGGATGCGATCCCGTACCACTTTCAGCTATTCTCGGCTGTTTCTTCTTTACATAATTATCAATTAAAGGATCAAACAGACCCAAATTCCACTAGATGAGCTTCAAATTCAATTACATGTCATTTACAACAAATGAATTTGGTTTGAATTCTAATAATTAAAACACACCTATGGATGTAAGTTTGTATACTTATTTAGTATGCACATTTTATTCTATTAAATCATTGAAATACCCGGCTCATTGATCAATGGTGGATTTATTCGCATCCATGTTGTTAGAATCATGTTCTAAAAACACCCATGTACATTATTATAGCTATGTGAATTATGCAAAACTATTTAATATTGTATGTTGAAATGAAACTCTAATCAGAGATTGTACTGTGAATGTGTAAATCAGGTGAACTATTTGCTATACGACTATCATTGATGTTTGACATAGGTATAGCTTGGCTATTTTGACCTGAGTCTGACTTTTATGCAAGAATATATTACAAGGTTCTTGCGTTGAATATATCAATTTCCGCAAGCAAATCGTGCAATATCGGTATATCAGATTTGTGTTTGTATTACAAGTCGAGCGTCTTTGTGATACTCCCCGAGTATGAAAACATACAACCGGTGTTATAAACGTAGACAATATGTTGACTGTTAAATTATGCTAATCAATAGGTCAGTCTCATGTCAATGTGGGCAAGCTATATATACCAATCATTTCTATAGACATCACAATCATTTTGGTTAATGATAAAATAGAACCTCTCAAACTAACTAAACGTATAAATACAGTAGTGTTAGTGCAGTGTTTCATTTTGGTTTTGAAAACTATGAGTCCCTTTCCATTGAACTTAGAAAATCAATGAGTCCCACTATGTAAAAATAATGTATTTTCAAAATTTAATGAGTCCCCAGCAGATTTTGTGAGTCAGGGACTCGGGATGCGCTCCAAAATGAATCACTGTTAGTGTGTCATTTATCATATAATGGTAGCCCTATTATGCAATGTTGAGTATTTGATTAGTTCTAGACTTGTGTGAAAAGAGAAAACAAAATTATGGCAGTATTTTCTATAAGTGTAATAATATTGCTTGTTGGATGGGAATAAGCTGAAATCTTGATTCTAACCAGTTGTTAGTTATAATTTGTGTTGTCATTTGATTCAGTGTACTGGGAAAGAGGGGATAGCATGATACTGTAAAATCATTTAATTTCATTGCGTTGGGACGAAATTTCGTGGTTTTGGTAAAAAATACAATTTTGTTTGGGCTCAAATTTGTGGACTTTGCATTTGAGGTAATAACACATGTGTCAAAATGAATGTTCGTTGGGATTAAAGTTTGTGGATGAGGTGAACCACGAAATCCTTGAAATTTAATCCCCCACGAAAATTAATGATTTTACAGTACTTGCATTTCTTGTATAGTAACTCTTGCCTTTTTGATTTTGCACTTGATTTCAGTGTTTATAATTACTTTAATTGGTGTAAATGTAGAATAGTGTTGGCGTAAAATTGTGTAATCATAAATTTTGTTGATGACAATTTGTTGTTGCTGTTGTTATGGTGATGATGATATTTTGCATGTTTTTCAGTTTTTTTATTGTCATGAGGAAAGTTGTCATGGTGATAGTACTTTTGAAAAAATAATAATAAAGAATTTATTACTGACTCAATATTTGTGAACTAATTTTTTTATGATAAATATTTGTTTTACAGACTGGAATTTTATTTAACAAATAGGATCATGCAGAAGATTTGAATCATTCAATATTATGTTTGACTGAGTGAACATAATGTCTATATCCTTGTTTACCATATTGGTTTCTTGATTTTACTGTAAAAGATAGTGTTAATAATATAATTTTTATTATAATTTTCTTGCTTTTAGTTTAAAGAGTCGTTCCCTATAACTTTGATCGTTTAAATCGATCCAGAAATATTATACATTAAATGAGAATCATTATTGCTTAAACTTCTTAAATTTTCAACAAAAAGCTCCCTCTAGTTACAGAGAAAAAAATGAAAATGTATTCCGTAACGAGCCAAACTAGTCACAAGTTGTTTCCCTTTGACCACATAATAATAAATCGCTGGAAGCGATAAATTATTATTTGATGATTAGATTAAATTTTTGACATTATAGAGACATATTTGCGCACACATTCTTCTGACAAATTATGATAATTAATAGTGCTTTGTACATTTAGATTATTTAATGTGATAGTAGAGAGAAAAATGCTAGTTATAGGGAATGCCTCTTTAATATAGAGTATAAGATATCCTAATTTTCTTGATTTGAATGTAACAGATAATACAATTAGATAATGAACAATATGCAATCAACAGAATTATTGCTGGCTATGTATTTTGTTCATGTTGACTGATAGTTTCCAAGAAAATGTGTGCATGTAGTGTGGTGGGCTCTAATTCTTTTCAATTTGGTCGCCGGTTCTACCGGTTCTGAGAATCAAATTATTGATATGTGCCATTTTGTTGGGAATGTCATTGATTGAAGTGTTAATTGTGTTTATTTTGAATTGTGTTATAATTATCATTTTATGTTTCTGTACAGGTGCTCATAATTTGAAAGATCATTCTGATCTGTTTTCTTCATGAAATGTCGTTCTCCTTTTCCAATAGACCTAAATCAATAAATAAAGGGAGACAATCTGTTGAAAGGAAAACTTGTTGCAGGCTATAGCCTGATCATGTTTGACTTGGGGAGTCAATGTTACCTAGCCATGTTCTGATATGTTTACAATAAATGTAAAGTTCTGGACCGGTATTCACAAAGCATCTTAAGTGAAAACTTAAATCTTTTGACTTAAGTTAAAAAAATGATCTGGCCATATTTTGCAAGAAACTAAGAATAATTTTTTCTTGGTGATTTTTGTAGCGCTTAACATAATGCTTCATAGCAATGTAAAAATTTGATAATCTTGATTTTCTTGTTTAGCTGATACACTTAAGGAAATAGTAAGATTTTTGGAAAATTCTAAGTTTTCACTTAAGTTTCTTTGTAAATACCTCCCCTGTTTATAAATTAGAAGTTAAAGGTGAAAGTTAATTGGATAAGATGATAGTGTTATCTGTGATATAAGTTTTATGTCTGATCAGTCTAAAACCCAAGCCGGTCTTGATATATGTCTCATAATTGTCCAATGAAAGCTCTTTATTCTGGTAGTTGTGTCAATCTTGTTGAGTTGACAGTATTTTCAGATTATAAACATGTTTATCTCCATTGAATGTTTAAAAGTATTGCAATGTGAGTTTTACATCAACATTTAAATTCTTTATAACAGTATCTATATAAACATGTTGTCACTGGTCGTCTGTTAATACATATCCGTATCTATGTATTAGGATGATGTCATTATTTTTGTTTGCACTTGATGCTGTCATCATTTTGTGTGTACTTGGCAATGTGGACATTTTATGTGCACTTGATGATGTCATCATTTTGTGTGTACTTTGCAATGTGGACATTTTGTGTGCACTTGATAAATGTTTTACTTTTCCTGTTGTATTTACTTTGTTTAACAGTTAATATATAAAATATTCATTACCATTAAAAAATGTTGCTCAATACCATAGTTGCTGTTAAAATATTGCCTCCAAATGTGAAATTTAAGGTAGGATGTAAAATTTGACTCGCTTGTTAGTGAGGCCTTATGTTTCTCATCAGCAATATTTCTACCACGGACAGCTCCTTATCCCCACTAATCACTATGGTTGAAATTATAATAACAAAGGGTCACACAGACACTGTTCAACAAAGGGGCACACAGACACTGCTCAACAAAGGGACACACAGACACTGCTCAACAAAGGGACACACAGACACTGTTCAACAAAGGGACACACAGACACTGCCCAACAAAGGGACACACAGACACTGCTCAACAAAGGGACACACAGACACTGCTCAACAAAGGGACACACAGACACTGCTCAACAAAGGGACATACAGACACTGTTCAACAAAGGGACACACTGTTCAACAAAGGGACACACAGACACTGTTCAACAAAGGGACACACAGACACTGTTCAACAAAGGGACACAAAGACACTGCCCAACAAAGGGGCACACAAACACTGCTCAACAAAGGGACACACAGACACTGCTCAACAAAGGGACACACAGACACTGTTCAACAAAGGGACACACAGACACTGTTCAACAAAGGGACACACAGACACTGCCCAACAAAGGGACACACAGACACTGCTCAACAAAGGGACACACATACACTGCTCAACAAAGGGACACACAGACACTGCTCAACAAAGGGACACACAGACACTGCCCAACAAAGGGGCACACAAACACTGCTCAACAAAGGGACACACAGACACTGCTCAACAAAGGGACACACAGACACTGTTCAACAAAGGGACACACAGACACTGTTCAACAAAGGGACACACAGACACTGTTCAACAAAGGGACACACAGACACTGTTCAACAAAGGGACACACAGACACTGCCCAACAAAGGGACACACAGACACTGCTCAACAAAGGGACACACAGACACTGTTCAACAAAGGGACACACAGACACTGTTCAACAAAGGGGCACACAGACACTGCCCAACAAAGGGACACACAGACACTGCCCAACAAAGGGACACACAGACACTGTTCAACAAAGGGACACACAGACACTGTTCAACAAAGGGACACACAGACACTGTTCAACAAAGGGACACACAGATACTGTTTAACAAAGGGACACACAGACACTTTTCAACAAAGTGACACACAGACACTGTTCAACAAAGGGTCACACTGTTCAACAAAGGGACACACAGACACTGTTCAACAAAGTGACACACAGACACTGTTCAACAAAGGGACACACAGACACTGCTCAACAAAGGATCAAACAGACACTGTTCAACAAAGTGACACAAAGACACTGTTCAACAAAGGGTCACACTGTTCAACAAAGGGACACACAGACACTGTTCAACAAAGTGACACACAGACACTGTTCAACAAAGGGACACACATACACTGATCAACAAAGGATCACACAGACACTGTTCAACAAAGTGACAAACAGACACTGTTCAACAAAGGGTCACACTGTTCAACAAAGGGACACACAGACACTGTTCAACAAAGTGACACACAGACACTGTTCAACAAATGGACACACAGACACTGTTCAACAAAGTGACACACAGACACTGTTCAACAAAGTGACACACAGACACTGCTCAACAAAGGGACACACAGACACTGTTCAACAAAGGGACACACATACACTGCCCAACAAAGGGACAAACAGACACTGCCCAACAAAGTGACACACAGACACTGTTCAACGAAGTGACACACAGACACTGCTCAACAAAGTGACACACAGACACTGCTCAACAAAGTGACACACAGACACTGTTCAACAAAGGGACACACAGACACTGCTCAACAAAGTGACACACAGACACTGCTCAACAAAGGAACACACAGACACTGTTCAACAAAGGGACACACAGACACTGCCCAACAAAGGGACACACAGACACTGCTCAACAAAGGGACACACAGACACTGCTCAACAAAGGGACACACAGACACTGCTCAACAAAGGGACACACAGACACTGTTCAACAAAGGGACACACTGTTCAACAAAGGGACACACAGACACTGTTCAAGAAAGGGACACACAGACACTGTTCAACAAAGGGACACACAGACACTGTTCAACAAAGGGACACACAGACACTGCCCAACAAAGGGACACACAGACACTGCTCAACAAAGGGACACACAGACACTGTTCAACAAAGGGACACACAGACACTGTTCAACAAAGGGGCACACAGACACTGCCCAACAAAGGGACACACAGACACTGCCCAACAAAGGGACACACAGACACTGTTCAACAAAGGGACACACAGACACTGTTCAACAAAGGGACACACAGACACTGTTCAACAAAGGGACACACAGATACTGTTCAACAAAGGGACACACAGACACTTTTCAACAAAGTGACACACAGACACTGTTCAACAAAGGGTCACACTGTTCAACAAAGGGACACACAGACACTGTTCAACAAAGTGACACACAGACACGGTTCAACAAAGGGACACACAGACACTGCTCAACAAAGGATCAAACAGACAATGTTCAACAAAGTGACACACAGACACTGTTCAACAAAGGGTCACACTGTTCAACAAAGGGACACACAGACACTGTTCAACAAAGTGACACACAGACACTGTTCAACAAAGGGACACACAGACACTGATCAACAAAGGATCACACAGACACTGTTCAACAAAGTGACAAACAGACACTGTTCAACAAAGGGTCACACTGTTCAACAAAGGGACACACAGACACTGTTCAACAAAGTGACACACAGACACTGTTCAACAAATGGACACACTGACACTGTTCAACAAAGTGACACACAGACACTGTTCCAACAAAGTGACACACAGACACTGCTCAACAAAGGGACACACAGACACTGTTCAACAAAGGATCACACAGACACTGTTCAACAAAGTGACAAACAGACACTGTTCAACAAAGGGTCACACTGTTCAACAAAGGGACACACAGACACTGTTCAACAAAGTGACACACAGACACTGTTCAACAAATGGACACACTGACACTGTTCAACAAAGTGACACACAGACACTGTTCCAACAAAGTGACACACAGACACTGTTCAACAAAGGGACACACATACACTGCCCAACAAAGGGACACACAGACACTGCCCAACAAAGTGACACACATACACTGTTCAACAAAGGGACACACAGACACTTCTCAACAAAGGGTCACACAGACACTGTTCAACAAAGGGACACACAGACACTTCTCAACAAAGTGACACACAGACACTGTTCAACAAAGGGACACACAGACACTTCTCAACAAAGGGTCACACAGACACTGTTCAACAAAGTGACACACAGAAACTGCTCAACAAAGTGACACACAGACACTGCTCAACAAAGTGACACACAGACACTGTTCAACAAAGGGACACACAGACACTGCTCAACAAAGTGACACACAGACACTGCTCAACAAAGGAACACACAGACACTGTTCAACAAAGTGACACACAGACACTGCTCAACAAAGGGACACACAGACACTGTTCAACAAAGTGACACACAGACACTGCTCAACAAAGTGACACACAGACACTGCTCAACAAAGTGACACACAGACACTGTTCAACAAAGTGACACACAGACACTGTTCAACAAAGGGTCACACTGTTCAACAAAGGGACACACAGACACTGTTCAACAAAGGAACACACAGACACTCCTCGAACAAAGGGACACACAGACACTGTGCAACTAAGGGACACACAGACACTGTTCAACAAAGTGACACACAGACACTGTTCAACAAAGGGTCACACAGACACTGCTCAACAAAGGGTCACACTGTTCAACAAAGGGTCACAAAGACACTGTTCAACAAAGGGTCACACTGTTCAACAAAGGGTCACAAAGACACTGTTCAACAAATGGACACACAGACACTGTGCAACTAAGGGACACACAGACACTGTTCAACAAAGTGACACACAGACACTGCTCAACAAAGGATCAAACAGACACTGTTCAACAATGGGACACACAGACACTGCTCAACAAAGTGACACACAGACACTGTTCAAAAAAGGGACACACAGACACTGTTCAACAAAGTGACACACAGACACTGTTGAACAAAGTGACACACAGACACTGTTCAACAAAGTGACACACAGACACTGTTCAACAAAGTGACACACAGACACTGTTCAACAAAGTGACACACAGACACTGTTGAACAAAGTGACACACAGACACTGTTCAACAAAGTGACACACAGACACTGTTCAACAAAGGGACACACAGACACTGTTCAACAAAGTGACACACAGACACTGTTCAAAAAAGGGACACACAGACACTGTTCAACAAAGGGACACACAGACACTGCCCAACAAAGGGACACACATACACTGTTCAACAAAGTGACACACAGACACTGTTCAACAAAGTGACACACAGACACTGTTCAACAAAGTGACACACAGACACTGTCAACAAAGGAACACACAGACACTGTTCAACAAAGGAACACACAGACACTGTTCAACAAAGGGACACACATACACGGTTCAACAAAGGGTCACACTGTTCAACAAAGGGTCACACAGACACTGTTCAACAAAGGGACACACAGACACTGTTCAACAAAGGGTCACACAGACACTGTTCAACAAAGGGTCACACAGACACTGTTCAACAAAGTGACACACAGATACTGTTCAACAAAGGGACACACAGACACTGTTTAACAAAGGGACACACAGACACTGTTCAACAAAGGGACACACAGACACTGTTCAACAAAGGGACACACAGACACTGCTCAACAAAGGGACACACAGACACTGTTCAACAAAGGGACACACAGACACTGTTCAACAAAGGGACACACTGTTCAACAAAGGAACACACAGACACTGTTCAACAAAGTGACACACAGACACTGTTCAACAATTTCACACAGACAGTGTTCAACAAAGGGTCACACAGACACTGTTCAACAAAGGGTCACACTGTTCAACAAAGGGTCACACAGACACTGTTCAACAAAGGGACACACAGACACTGTTCAACAAAGGGACACACAGACACTGCTCAACAAAGGGTCACACAGACACTGTTCAACAAAGTGACACACAGACACTGTTCAACAAAGTGACACACAGACACTGTTCAACAAAGGGTCACACAGACACTGTTCAACAAAGGGTCACACAGACACTGTTCAACAAAGTGACACACAGACACTGTTCAACAAAGGGTCACACTGACACTGTTCTACAAAGGGTCACACAGACACTGTTCAACAAAGTGACACACAGACACTGTTCAACAAAGGGACATACAGACACTGTTAAACAAAGGGACACACAGACACTGCTCAACAAAGGCACACACAGACACTGCCCAACAAAGGGACACACAGACACTGTTCAACAAAGGGACACTCAGACACTGCTCAACAAAGGGACACACAGACACTGTTCAACAAATGGACACACAGACACTGCTCAACAAAGGGACACACAGACACTGTTCAACAAAGGGTCACACATACACTGCTCAACAAATGAACACACAGACACTGCTCAACAAAGGGACACACAGACACTGTTCAACAAAGGGAACCACAGACACTGTTCAACAAAGGGACACACACTGTTCAACAAAGGGACACACAGACACTGCTCAACAAAGGGATACACAGACACTGTTCAACAAAGGGACACACAGACACTGCCCAACAAAGGGACATACAGACACTGCCCAACAAAGGGACACACACTGTTCAACAAAGGGACACACAGACACTGCTCAACAAAGGGACACACAGACACTGTTCAACAAAGGGTCACACAGACACTGTTCAACAAAGGGTCACACAGACACTTCTCAACAAAGGGACACACAGACACTGCTCAACAAAGGGACACACAGACACTGTTCAACAAAGGGACACACAGACACTGTTCAACAAAGGGTCACACAGACACTGTTCAACAAAGGGTCACACAGGCACTGCTCAACAAAGGGACACACAGACACTGCTCAACAAAGGGACACACAGACACTGCTCAACAAAGGGTCACACAGACACTGTTCAACAAAGTGACACACAGTCACTGTTCAACAAAGGGTCACACAGACACTGCCCAACAAAGGGACACACAGACACTGCCCAACAAAGGGACACACAGACACTGCTCAACAAAGGGACACACAGACACTGCTCAACAAATGGACACACAGACACTGTTCAACAAAGGGACACACAGACACTGCTCAACAAAGGGACACACAGACACTGCTCAACTAAGGGACACACAGACACTGCTCAACAAAGGGACACACAGACACTGCTCAACAAAGTGACACACAGACACTGCTCAACAAAGTGACACACAGACACTGCTCAACAAAGGAACACACAGACTTTGTTCAACAAAGTGACACACAGACACTGTTCAACAAAGGGTCACACAGACACTGTTCAACAAAGGGACACACAGACACTGTTCAACAAAGTGACACACAGACACTGCTCAACAAAGGGACACACAGACACTGCTCAACAAAGGGAACCACAGACACTGTTCAACAAAGGGACACACACTGTTCAACAAAGGGTCACACAGACACTTCAACAAAGTGACACCCAGACACTGTTCAACAAAGGGACACACAGACACTGCTCAACAAAGGCACACACAGACACTGCCCAACAAAGGGACACACAGATACTGTTCAACAAAGGGACACACTGCTCAACAAAGGGACACACAGACACTGCTCAATAAAGGGACACACAGACACTGCTCAACAAATGGACACACAGACACTGTTCAACAAAGGGACACACTGCTCAACAAATGGACACACAGACACTGTTCAACAAAGGGACACATTGCTCAACAAAGGGACACACATACACTGTTCAACAAATGGACACGCAGACACTGCTCAACAAAGTGACACACAGACACTGCTCAACAAAGTGACACACAGACACTGCTCAACAAAGGGACACACAGACACTGCCCAACAAAGGGACACACAGACACTGCTCAAGAAAGGGACACACAGACACTGCTTAAGAAAGGGTCACACATACACTGCCCAACAAAGGGTCATTAAGACACTGCTAAACAGAAACAACTATTTTCGAACGCAACTTATGGCAAAAAGGTGTGTAATATACACAAACCCGAAAACCCAGCCTGGAAGTGTGCTGCCTGTATCAGTCGTACTACAAGGGGACAAGAACCAAGTGACAAGAATAGAACAAGGGGCAACATACATCTCCATGAAACTTACTTCAGATACGGTATACATGTATTTTTGAAAGATACGATACAGACGTTTGCAGTACAAAAACGAAGTCAAAAGACAATAGATACTTGCACTTTCAGCCCAGATCTATTGTATTTTCCCCCCAAACCCACTCTATCATCTGCTTTGCGACCACTCTGCGTAATCAGTCTCCTTGCAGGAAGCATCTGTGGATATCCGACGATGTGCAGGAAGGAGCAGTTAAAAAAGGTGTTTTGTTTCTCATATTCATGATTTAAGTACACATTGAAATATTTGATAAACATATAATTATATTTATTTTATCTTTTCTTAAACTGTTCACGAGAGCAAGGGTAATCAACACACGCGTATATTTTAACACTTACAAAGACAAGAGGAGGATTCTAACACGGTTCTCGGATTTACTGATCTGTATTTGAAGTTCGCACTGGATATAGTCACGACGAGGATTCAGTTCAAAACGATTGTCCCTGTTCTATAAATAATGTTAACTGGTTTGATAATTAGATGTCACAAGCGTATTATGTGAATGAGATGGTTATTATAACACTCGAGTTATATATATAACGTACTGGTAAGTATTGAATTAACATACACATGTAACTTATAATTGCGCATATTCATTTTACAAATTTTTTTTTTAATTTTTAAAAGGGACTACCCCGCACTGATGGTATGTCGCAGGCCTCATATATAAATATTCAGCCGGCACGTAGTCAGGCATACTAAGCAGCCAGGCACGGATCCAGGCTCTGGGCTTGAGGGCCCGTGTCCCCAATTGGCTGAGATTTAAAAAACAAAACAAGCAAAAAAACTTAAAATAAAACAATTTTTGAACAGGCTCACTTGATATCATTCCTGAATTGAACTTTTGCTCGTTTGTCTAGCCTACAGAGAATGAAGTGCGACGGACGCAGATTGTTCCGGTTGTAACTACTCGGGTCTTTCCGTGATGAATCCGGAAGCTCCCTCGGATGTATGTAGTAAAGTGATACGTGGAAAAATTCCACACGGTGATTCGGTCACAAATGTGTTATGCGGTTTGCCCGAAAATAAACCATAACATATCTATTGCATATGTAAGCTATGATGTTTTTAAAGAACATAAATATATAAAACATGCAAAGTTAAATGTATATTTATGCCCAAGATGTATAAACAGTGCCACAAGTTCCATTTTTAATCTGTTTACAAAACCGTTCTTGCTTCGCTAAAACCGTTAAGAACCGTTTCATGCCTAAAAGAACACAAGAATAATGTGTTGAAAGCGACTGGCTGTAACAGCCTTTGTAGATATGTGCAACATACATGTACTAGTATATCATTAACGATTGTTTGAAATGTGTTTTTATTCTATATGTCGAGTCATAAATGTGATGTCACCGGCGATAAAAATACGTTTGCTCAAAAACAAGACCGGTGGAATTCTGTCTGGAGAATAAAATACGAACAAACGAGGGGTGAGGGTGTTTCATTTTTTTTTGAAAATTTCTCCGATCAAAAACCTCTTTTACCCTCTTCGTGACCCTGATCGAACAATACACAATTTCAGCTAAAATTGTCAATATGTTTACATCTTGATCCTTCCGGCTCGTACTTTTGATCCAAGAGGGTCTTAGATCCAATATCGGATTATCTAATAATTTTTCAAACTTGTACAAACTATGTGATGTTGCAAACCATTTTGAGGGACTGATGATCAATATATCGCAGGCTTAGAATGAGAAGGTCGTAACTACAAAATCGATATATTGAGAAAACAAGAGAAAACTGTCTGTTATTTACTCTTTACCTATGAAAAAACAACAAGTTTTTAAAACTTCATTTTGGTCAACATGACAATATCCGATTTTCATGAAAAAAAGGCTCATAAGAAGCACCTTGTGAAGCAGATTTCAAATTTGTATGAGTCTTATTACAGTAGTTACGACCTTCTCATTCTAAGCCATCGATATAACGAGAAAATGTTTATGACTTTTTATGATATAACCGATTTTGCCAAACCGTAACCGGATTTAGCAACATGCATTAGTAATAAATCGGTACATACAAAAACAATTTATGTATTTCGGATCGTAGTTTCAATGTGGCGCTCACATAATATCTTTATTAAAAACATGTACTTTTTAATTTATTTTATGTGATCACTTATAATACAATGTAAAGCTATTGTAGTTAAATAAATAAATAAATTTGCGAGTCTGAGATAACGTTTGTCCTACCTCATTTAAATTTCTTTTAAAATTTGTCATTTCAATGTTAAATAACCCTTCTTAAACCGTTAGGGTTAAACCCCAGAATTCGTTCAAATTGCAGGTTTTCACGTCATGCGAGTTTCAGCAACTCCTAGAAGACCGTCCCTCCGCCTCGTCTTACACCCTAGCCTGATCGAAGTACAAGTTTATGCACCTAATGTACTGTCTGTAGTATTTGAAATCAGTATTTTTACATGTTGAAATATACCGAAGATTACAATGCCGACCCCCTGTGGTTGTATTTTGTCCCTTCTGACCACGCGTTTGTCTTTTGTGTATTTACCGGAGACAAACGGAAATGGCCGAGTTTTCTCGACTGCCTACTGATAAGTTCAGCTGCCAATCGAGGGAAGTCCTCGGCGTTTATCTAATGAAATTCTCAGTATTTCTTGAACTGGTTCCAAAGCGTCATTTTCGATTCGATCTGCTTTTGGTAGGACACGTGGTACCAGTCAGTTACGGAAATGTCCGAGTTATTACGATTGTCCAGCTGCGATTCGCTCTGAAACACACCGCGTCTCAAGAATCGTCTTGGACTATTGCCAACACAGAATGTCCCAGAATAAACAGTAAAGTTAGGGGACCGAACTAACTACGTAAATAGCTGGAATTTAGTGTGGAGCTCTTTAACATTGGGATACTAAAGAGAAGATCCTGGTCAGACGAAGCGCATGTTTTGTGTTAATACAGTCTAATATACTAAAAGTTTATGTTCTTGGAATGGATAATTATTAACAGGTACTTTTTTATTGAATATTAATATTTTGAAAATTTCAGTCGGGAAGAAGTACTTAATCATCAAGCGTGCGCGTGTATATGTGCACGTGACCATATGAAGTAAAACGCTATGTACCGTATAATATATGCACCAGTCAGTTGCAACTACGCCCCCACCCCGGGGATGGGCGGTGGATAGCCGGGGAGAGAGTCGTGTTTTCATCTTCCAGCTTCCCATTGTCACCGAACGACTGCGGGGTTATTCCCGAAACAGCCGTGGATTTTATCGACCAAAGTGTTCAATACGGAATTTTCCCGTGCGACGGCAACAACAAATTTCTAAATGACATTTTTTTCGGTGTTTGCAACATTTGTTCCGCTAATAAGACCAGTCAATACGGTGGTCTTAATAGCGGACCTTTTTTATTCTAAATTTAATACTTTGGGACCTTAAACTGGCAAAAAGCTGCATGATTTCAAAATAATCAAAGTGGTCTTATTAGCGGAACTTTACTGTAGATGTGAAATACCGTAGTAAGTATTAACTTATAAAGCAATACTAAATCACACATAGCCTGTTATGCGTTGTCACATGAGAATAGTAGATCTATAATTTATATTCCAAGTTCCGTGGGACGGAGGTTTGTTTCCTTTAGAATGCCCCCGCAGGGCCGGGGGATGGTGGTTTTTGTTTGGACAAGCTAAAAGTAAAATGCCCGGCCCATCCCCGGAGGTGGGGGCTGTGGATACAATTGACTGGTGCAAAATGCAGGGAACAAAGTTCCAGTGATGGCAATAGCCAGCTCGAGATAGCCAGCAAGCATGAAGAAGGAGTTTATTTCATGGATAGCTATATGTGCAGTACACATTTAAGTTAAGTTACCAATTTTCTAGGGCTCTTTTCAGCTGTTAGGCCGCTCAAGCACCCTTTGACATTTTAACTCCCCTGGTCATTGGGCTACATATGGAAACCTACACTCGTGCCTCCCTGGGGAGACTATTTCTCTCCTGTGGTGTGGCAGCCAACATCGATCTGCGGCGCCCAGGAATAGACACTGCCCTCATAGGTACCATTTTACATCATGGTGGAGTGGAGCTGTGGGTCTTGCTCAGAGATTTTAACCAGTGGTCCAGAGGGGGGTCGAACCCGGGACATCTCGATCCCGAAGCGCGCGCCCTACCTCTAGGCCATCGCTCCCCATTTGAAGTAGACCATTAGGGTCCATATTCGCCGCATGTCTATAGCGGGAGATGACAGTTTTCTCGGATTCCATCCATGGGTGCGATATTGCTACCTTTTGTCCGTACTTGTTCAACCAGCGTACATATTTTTCACCTGAAATAATTATATAGTACGGAGAATTGACTAACTTCTTCTTCTTCTTCTTCTTCTTCTTCTTCTTCTTCTTCTTCTACCATGTAATTTGCAGGGCCCACTCTGGGGCATTATCGCAAATGTAAGAGACAGAGGTGAGATACAAGGAATCCGGGTGCGATACCCTAGCTCGTTCCGTTCCTTGGTTCTTTAACGTGCCCGGTGTTTAGCACCGATACACGAAAACGCTGAAATATGAGGATGCTCTTTTATTGCTTTATTGCCTGTAACCAGGAACTCTTCAATATATGAACGGTATAATAAATCCCTGTCGTTACGTAAGGTCTAGATCTAATTAGTTTTTGATGCCGTATCTCTCCAACAGCCTGCTCAGACTGTAGAAATCTAGTTCATCGCAGACGCCGGTGTATATTGATTAACTTATAATAGAATACAGTTTGTAAGCGCGTTGATAAACTGATAAACAGGGTGGGGCGGGGGCTGTCTCGTATGTTTACCTATTCCGGATGTCCCTAGACCCTGCGTCACCGTACCACCAGCGCGGGATGTTTTTCGCGCCAAAATACCGGGGGTTGATTTGTATATATAGACGTGCGTGTTTTACCAACTTTACGGCAGGGATTTTACCGGGGGGGGGTGGGGGGCGAAAATGCATAAGTAAAAATCACCGCCATTCTTCGGGGGTTATGGACCGTGGTTTCAATTCAACAATTGACCGGTGCATAGCCATGTAAGCAGTGGGTTGACAATCGGGGCAATGTCAGCATTCTTTTAGATTTAATTTTCCACTAATCTATAGCGTGTAATTATGTTTTTAGAGGTCAATAAAAAAACCAATCAGCTAAATTTATCGTATTCAGATTAAGTTATAACCATTTCTAACGTTACAGATATTATCACACGGGTTGATAAAAATACACCCACTCGAGTTTTTCTTGGTAAGGGAAATCACTGCGTTAGAATTTTGACATTTGTTACAATTAGAGTTTTTTCCCTTGTGTATAACATAAGGTTATGGAATTATTTGTTCAAATGTTCAGAAACTGTTGACAAGAGTCTCATATGTTCTATGTCAAAATGCATTAATCTTATTCTAGCTTATCATCAGACAAGTATAATGTATGTATAGCCATGATCGGAGTCAATATAGTAAACAAATATTTATATTTCTTACCAGGAGCTGGTCAATACGTATATCGCTGGCTTAGAATGAGCTAAGGTCCTGGTAAGAAATATAAATATATTTTTATTATATACACATTAGCCTACATTATACTTGTAATACATGACAGTATAGAATACATTTTATGTTGAAAAGTATGCAAAATTCCGCCAAGATCTACTTTCAAAATAAAAGGATTAGAAATCAAGATGTATAAGAAAAAAAAATTGAAGGCCTATAATTATACTATACAAACTTGGAATGTAGCATAAATATTGATGATTAACGTTACATACATTTTTACAGTAATGTAGTTGTCAGACAGTATGTTATAGAATTTATCAACAGTACTGCGATAAAAATGTGTTCATTTATTCAGCTTAAAAAAGAAAAAGTAAGCGCCCAACGTGGGGCTCGAACCCACGACCCCGAGATTAAGAGTCTCGTGCTCTACCGACTGAGCTAGCCGGGCTGCTTGAAACTTTGAAAGGGAATACAATAGATATCGCATAGTAGACGTATCAATGAATAGTTCTGTGTTTTGTGAATGCATTTAGGCAATATTTGACAAAGACATGTTAAGGAGTGAACATACTTTGTCTTTAAAACTGTCTAAATTACATAATAATTGTTAATATCATTCTAAAAATACAAAACAAAGACATTTTTAAATTGACGTTCTATTCACTACTATTAGTATAAACCGGAAGAGAGTTTTAGCGAAAAATTACACCCAATAATAATCGTTCATATTCCTCTAATAACCTAAACCATGGCCGATGCCAGTGAACTAGCATGGAGTGTACAAAATGACGAAATTGAAAAAGTGAAGAAATGTATAACTAAGGTATGAAAGCTGAAAGAGCCCCTCTAGTTTCGTTTCTTAGTCCATTCGGCGAGTTTATTAAAAGTGGGTGGGGTTCGTAAAAAATGAATTTTATTATGTTTTTCAGTAATTAAATTCTAACTTTAAAATATACGTGTTTGGTATGTCTTGGAACTTCATATTGTTTATGTTGTATACAGAGTAGACATAATTTGTACACCAGTCAATTATTGAACCCCAGTCAAGGGAAGGGCTGGTTTTCGATCTTCATCACTTTTCCCTTTTCTAACATCAGGAAAATCATTGTTCCCCATGCAGAATGTACCCCAAGCCAATTGCCCCATCCCTAAATCAGTGAAATGTCTCCCGCAATATTCCTGATTACCTGTGTGAAACAAAAGCCTTGCCGACTACACTCGCCACAACCCTAGTCAAACAATCTTGACCTAGTGACTTCTCGTCCGTGGAAGAAAACCACGGGAGACAGAAATCGTGTCTAGCCCCAACCCTGGCAGCGGCAGTGCTGGGACATTATAAATAGGTTATAGTCAGGAACAACAGTACAAGTAATGTTATTTCGACCAAAACCTTCTCCTGTGACATTCTCCCTTGCTCAATTAGAATTTGTCCTGGAATCCTCAGACTAGAGGCAGGCATAAATTAATGGAAGCGCATACATAGCAATGTAACAGTCACAGTCTCACAGACCAGTTCCTGGTGGGCACCATTATTACTGGTTCATAAAAATCTTAAACCCCGGACGAGGCTAGGACCCCCAACCTCTCGCTTGCAAGTCAGGTGCTCTACCAACTGAGCTACCCGGAGTGATGACAGTACATAGTAATTGTATCAGTCAAATACTGGTTGTGTGACAACAGTAAGTTTAATGACCATATTTAAACGCAAAGAAGGAAAATTCCATGTGCTATGTTAGAATAATAAATAATATTTATAATTTATTTAATATTTGACAAATGTGTATACTTTCAGGACAATGTAAATTCACAGATCAAAAATGGCAGAAATGCTCTACACATTGCTGCGGATTATGGCCACGAGGAGATCATAAAATACTTAATAGAAAACGGTGCAGATGTCAATGTAAGATAAGAACAAGTTTATTTCTTCATTCATTCCTTCCTTTCATCCATCCTTCCTTCCTTCGGGTCTGATTATTGTGAAACAAGTGAAGTTCTTCCAACTTCTGATGTATTAAAAAATATTAAATCACTCTTTACACCACTTTTCTTATGTTAGGGTAAGATGGATAAATGGCTAGTGAGGGAATTACTGGAACCATTTTTATGCCACAGCATCTACTGATGTGAATATACGGGGAGTGAGTGTCCTGTTCGTCCTTCCATCAATGTATCTATATCTAAATAATAAAATATACCTGCGTGTTTCAACAAATTGTCTCTTAAGTGGCTAAAATTCAATCCCTAAAAGTAGCCACATGTATGCATCAGTCAATATTGTGCCTGCCCCGGGGGGGGAATACTGTTACGTCATACAGTGGGAATTTCACGACCTAATCTCCTGAGACTCATAGGGAATAGACTTTTGTCTGGTTCCAAGATCCGGGAATTACTACATGATCAAGTGTCCCTTCCCTTGGAGACAGTACAAGGCTTTTTTTGCTAAAATTGTGAAGATGCCCTAGCCTGTTAGATTTTTCTTCAAATTGTGAAATTCAAGCATAGTTTCGCTTTTGAATTGTGAAAGAGGAAGCACGATATTGACTTTAGTAAATTTGTGGAAAGCAATTTACAACTAATATTTCCCTTTTAAGTTTATATTGTAAAGAAAACCATATTTCATGATTGAATGTTAAAGCCACTCTGGTTTTGTCAATTTCAAATTGTAGAAAACTTTGAGCCTGAGCAAGTGGTTTCATTTGTGAAAATGGCATTTAGTGGTTTGTAAAACTGGCATTTTGGAATTGTGAAGCACCGTCCTTCAAATTGTGGAGTAGCCTTATTTCCGCCTCCGTTACATAGTGAAAAAAAAGCCCTGAAGCCAGGGTGGGGATTAAGGTATCACCCCACCCCCAAGGCAGGCAAAATATTGACAGTTTTGTTAGGACATCTGTCTGTCCGTTTGTTACAAAACTTTCAAGTTGAATGACTTAGCTAGTTATAATGGACAAGGCTGTCAAGGATACCATCGGGGTTTAATTAAGGGTTTCCTGAACGCTGTTTCGTTATCTTATCTTTGGTATGAGGCTGTTTGTCCTGTATAGCCCGGGAAACAATATAAGTTTGTGCCGGATGTTACAAATTATTATAAAGAATGTTTCGTTTACCATTGTCATGAAGAAGGCTATATATACCGAAACATTCCTAATACAATTAGACAATATGTGTATGTGTGTTGTTGTTGAAATTACATCATTTCTAATTATTATATAATTAATTGATGGTTCCTGTTGATTTAATTATTAATATATGATTAATTGATGGTTCTTGTTTATTTAATTACTAATAATTAATTGATGGTTCTTGTTGATTTAATTATTAATATATGATTAATTGATCGTTCTTGTTTATTTAATTATTATTTAATTGATTGATGGTTCTTGTTTATTTAGTTGGTTGATGAATATAAAGTAACTGCATTACAAGCAGCTATAGATGAAGGTCATACGGACGTGGTCAAATTATTATTAAAAGCGGTAAGTAACGTAAAAAATATATTAAAGATTTCAATCACATTGGTTCTGACTTCAGTTAGTCAACAATTTGCTTGTATAGGGTCAATAAACAATTTGCTTGTGTAGACACTGGACACTAGAGGTTTTGGGCTTGTTGAAATTAATAATGTTATTCATAAAACTAATTTTGTTTATTTCCATGTTAACTTGGTAAGAATCTGACTACATATAATCAAGTTACAGTCATATTTAGACACCCTCGAGCTAGTATTAACTACCATAAACTATGAAAAAAAAAATATCTGTGTTTTTTTTTCATTACCATTTTCATTACCATTATACAAAAAAAAAGATGTGTGTTGTTTAATAACTTGTTATATTTTATTTTAAATATCTGTTAAATAAAGATTTTATAAGTTTTTATTGGGATTATGTCTTTTTTGTTTTTCCAGGGTGCTAATAAAAATGGTGTAACATCTGACGGACGAACGTATCAAGAACTGGCGCAGACCGATGATATAAAGTCACTATTGAAATAATATGTTGAACATATAATAATATTCATGTAATATATTTCCACAGGCCTAAGAAATTGTGTCACAAACGACAGTTTTTACCTCCCCAGTTTTTCATCCATTCAATGTAGTATATTTGACAGGTTTGCAATGTTTTGGGTTTGGAAACCGTTGTCAATATCAAAACGTGACAATGGCTTCCAACCCTGAACGGCTCATCATCAAAAGTACCCGATTTTATAACTTAAACACTACAAAAGGTATATATTTTGATTGTTTTGTGTGGTAAAGGCATACTCAGATTCGACCAAAAAACATTTTCTAGTCCGTTTATGTTACATGGTATATTCATGTGTGGGTGGACAGAGGCGTGTCAAATCTGTTCTTTTATCTAATGAATGAGTGAAAATTTGGGGATGTTAAAACTCTTTTTTGTGATATAATTTTTTAGGCCTGTGATATTTCATACTATGTGTGTATTTCTGCAGGAAGAAATACAGGACTGTTCACACTATGTACCTGGCCCCGAGTTCCCGAAGGGTCTCTAATAAAGGGTTCCTACAATTTCCGAAATCTGGAATGCTCTTTTCTGCACAAAATAAAAGTTATTTGGTGAAAATATTCTAAGAATTGACAAAGTTATGGTCATTTGAAGTGCCATGAACTAAATTTTAACAATAAAACAATGTTTGAAGCCTTGTTAATTAAGGTGTTGGGATGACATTGTGTTCTTGATGCGCCCAAAACCGATTTGTGACTCGTTTTCAGGATTTGTCATTATGCTATAGTAGAACTCCTGCAAGTAGAAATCTCAACTCAAATTGAGAATTTGTTAACATCTGAGTTTGAGATATACGAGGGCCCATCAATAATTTCGTGAACTAATTTTATGTAGCGAGTATAAATAGACTAACACAATTTTAGCCTCTAGTACTAATTAAAGTAACATCCCGTGCACAGTTTGCATTTATTCCATTGCTCGACCCTTAACCGGAGCACGTGTTACAGGCCGTCACGTGACATCTCCCGCAATGTTTTGTTATTGACGCACCAAACTTCTCTCGGGGCTTGTATTTCTAACCATGCTGACTGTTTTTGAGTTTTGGAAATGGCGAGATGTAGCCTATAGTCTATTCTGGGTTATAGGATGGGTGCTGTAAAAGTTCTATAGTTAGGTCTTAGATTGTGTCCGAAACAACGCTGTGGCTACGGATTTGCAAAATTTCATGGTATATCAGAATTTCATACATTTGAAGTTGTATGTGCTTTCATTTAATAGCCGATAACAACTGAGATTTAATTATTGCTACAATAGTTTCTAATAACAGTAGCTTTCAGAGAAACACAGTAATTACAAGTTATTCTTTGTAGGTCGCAAAATATTATGGTCAATACACTTTACCGACAGCCAATTTTAACAACCAATGGCCGGCGAATATGCTTATCGTCTTTGTTTCCTCCTCTATTGCCCTTTAAGTACTTCTTCGACAATGAAAATGCACTATTCGATTACCAAGAGTCCATATAAACTTCATGCAACTTTTTCTGAATGTAGAAGACATATTGCCTTTGTAATGTATAGATCTTTAACACAAAACGTTACTCGATCATACCAGGCGACGCCTTTTTTAAAAACGAACGCCAATGACATGACGTTAGAATATTGCTATGACGTCATAAATAGTGACGTCATCAATCACTTTTTTTGATTTATTAATTGGATAATAAATTATCTTTGACCATGCAAAATTTCAATAAGCTATGTTAAAGCGTTATGAAACAGTAGAATTAGTTCACGAAATTATTGATGGGCCCACGTATATACCTATATCTGAAGTAAGAGCTACTGTTTTACTGTTATAAACTCTGAATAATATTTGTATTGTATTTTGCGATGTGAATTTTGAGTCCATTTTTTCCATTGAAATTTAACATAAATATACAAAATATTTGAGATGAGATTGAGATACTTTTGGAGATCGGGGCCTGGCCCGGTATTTTTAAAGCATTTTAAGTAAAATCTCAAATTTTGCTTACGTGTATCAGCTAAACAGGAAAACTAATATTAACAATTATTTACATTGTTTAGATGCATTATGTAATGAGCTACAGTAATCATATTGAAAACATGGGCTATTTTTCGTTGCTTGCGAAATATGGGCAGCTCAATATTTTAAGTCAAAATATTTAAGTTTTCACTTACCGGTAAGATGCTTTATAAATACCGGCCCTGGTGATTTTATGAGGCTGGATCTTGGTTGAGTTAATATTTTGTTGTCATGATGCGAAAATAAGGTCAACATTGGTACTTGTGTTATCATGAACTTATCTACATGTACGTTATTTTCACTGTAGCTTTCTGCTTGACCCTTTACTCCAAAAATAAAAATATGACAATGCAATGCATGTCTATATCAATTGTTAGTATAGCTTGGCTAATTTGACACGAGCCTGACCTTTTCATTAGCATAATTTAACAGTCGCTATATTGCTTACGTTTAGAACACCGATTGTATGTTTTCATAATCGGGGAGTATCATGAAGAGGCTCGAGACGTAATACAAACACTAATCTGAAATACCGATATTGCAAGATTTGCTAGCGGAAATTGATATATCATATGCTAGAACATTGTAATATAATTTTGCAAAAAGTTCAGGTTCAGATCAAAATAGCCAAGCTATGGCATGCCTGAAAACAGGCTAAGCTACAAGTTATTTTTTGAGGAATTTGTGTCTGATAGGAAATAAATATTGGAGTAAAGGGTTAATATTTTATTTATAAACTTGTATTTAGTTTTCATGAAAAAAAATCAAATTAATGATTGTACTTTATATATATGTTTTATGTTACATTTTGTTACCGGTAGTTATATATTTCAAGTAATTTGGTATGAATACGGCAATGTTTCTTAAATATATGAGGTACATTTTTAAGGTTTTTAACCTTGAGTTGGCTAGGATCATTAAAATAGAATCGAGGGCTCAGTGCAAAACTATGGTACATGCCTCTATAAATTGATGTAAGTTATCAAAGTTTTGAACCGATCCCTCGAAATGCATTTTGAATCGCAAAATTATATTATGTAAGGTCATTATGATCGGACCCTACAGATTGAAGTTTAATTCTTTTGAGTTTTTTCTACATGGTTCACAAGACTTCCTAGATAAAAGATAATATTTTATCTGTATGTATGGAGTCTGTTCAATTTTTCACAATTTTGATTCTTACAAACTGATTGGTCCATTAGAATGCAACTAGACACACCTCCAGCTCTAGCGCTCACTGATTGGTTGATACAGACACGCCTCCAGCTCTAGAGCTCACTGGTTGGTTGATACAGACAAGCCTCAAGCTCTAGCGCTCACTGATTTGTTGATACAGACAAGCCTCCAGCTCTAGAGCTCACTGGTTGGTTGATACAGACACACCTCCAGCTCTAGAGCTCACTGATTGGTTGATACAAACACACCTTAGAATACTAGTATTACACTTTCATGAACAAAAATCGTCGGTGCTTATTCAAAGTCATTTATTGCTAGAACAAAACAGTACTGTAAAATCATTTACTTTCGATGGGACGAAATTTCATGGTTTTTGGTAAAAAGACCATTTAGATTGGATGTTAATTTGTGGATTTTGCATTTCAGGTAATAAATACCAGGGTCAAAATTATAATATTGTTCAATGGGATTTGATTTCATGGAAGGTGAACCACCTAATTTAATTCCTCCGGAAAGATAATGATTTTACAGTATGTAAGTCGCCTGAGTGATGTGTATACGTGTATTAGACTTATATGTGTCAGCTTCAAGGAAAATCTGCTATTCATTAATTACTACCTATAACAATAGGTTTTTGAAAAAGGTCAATATTAAATAAAAATCACATTTCAAGTGATATAATTTGAGTAATTTCACAACATAGTACAATGGTAGGTTACCAGTTTTTTTAAGGGTCGCTTTCAGCAAATTCTCAAAATCAATATTTAATATATTTGTCAAAATAGCAGGTTTGCCAACTGACTATGGTATAGTCCAGAGAATTTGACATGATCCTGACCTTTTGATTAGAATATTTCAATGGCCGATAAATTGCCAATATATTGTTGGTTTTATGTTTTCATCATCGTCGGATACCCACGGTACACATTACGTACAACTTTATTTGGTACCGTGGGTTTTATGACTGCCGAATTCTCGTTTCTCAGCTCAAAGGGAAATAACTCTTCAAATCCTGTGTCCAATGAAATCGCTCCTTACAAACAGAATACTCTTCAATCGGAGATTGAACCTTGCGTCATTAGGGGGGTTTTGTTACTTTAAATAGATTTTTCTTTCAGTCAAAATCAAAATGGCCGCCATTTTGGAGAATGAAACAAAGGCCGAATATAACATGTAATTTCATTGGCTGAGCTTCCAAAGTGGAAATCCTTTGGAAACCAATGAAATTGCACCATGTATCTATAACGTTTACGATATTTTGCTAGCCAAATAACTCACGGTCGAGGTATGAGTATAACGTAATGCAATCGAACGTGGGTATCCAACGATGTGTTTTCATAAGCAGGGAAGTACAGTATCACGAAGATGCTCAAGGTGTATTACGAAGACAAATCTAACATACAAATAGTGCACAATTTATTTGCTGAAATCAATATACTCAAAACAAGAACTATGTAATATATTCATATGTAAAGGTCAGGATCAGGTCAAATTCTCCATACTATATATGTACAAGAAGTGCTGTGAATTTCGTGCAATGTTTTATATTTTATATCATTCTGAATCATTCTTGTATCACATTTGTCGATCACATTTACACTATATTGATTAAAACACAGGAGATACTTTACACCTTGCTTTATATTGGTCAATACAGACACACCTCCAGCTCTAGAGCACACTGATTGGTTGATATAGACACGCCCCAGCTCTAGAGCTCACTGATTGGTTGATACAGACACACCCCAGCTCTAGAGCTCACTGATTGGTTGATATAGACACGCCCCCAGCTCTAGAGCTCACTGATTGGTTGATATAGACATGCCCCTAGCTCTAGAGCTCACTAATTGGTTGATATCGACACGCCCCCAGCCCTAGAGCTCACTGATTGGTTGATACAGACACACCTCCAGCTGTAGTAAGACACAGATTTAGGACAAGATTGATTAACAAAAAGTAAGCATAAGTAACAATGGTTTATTGTTTGATCATGTGACATCAAATTAATAGTATCATTCATATCGACGGTGCCATTCGAAAATACAGAATAATCGAAAAGGCCATTTCTTTATCTTTAGTTATTCCTGCTTATTGTTTTCTTGCCCTTAATTTCGCCTTATCTGGGGTAAATTAGCCAGTGGGAAACCATGAAATCATCACACAAATAAAATGCCTAATTTCTGTTAGTCAGCAATTCCATTTCATGTATTATTCAATACATATTCAATAAGATGTTTTGTGCACGACATATATCATATAATTAATATTATTTAGTTCTATATTCTATGATTTCTGAAGGAATTTTAGTTTTTTGCCTATCCCGTATGGTGAGTTTTCGTCATGCCGTATTTTCAAATGGCACCATCGATGTTGTACAATATGAAGAATTGACAATAATTGATTGAATGATAATAAGAAATTCTGCATGTGATGCATCAAATAATTAGCTTATCTGCAGAAATGAAAATCATTTGGTGAAAATATTCTAAATATTTGAATCTCCATATCAATGGCAGAATGAGAAGGTCGTAACTACTACTAACGACCTTATAAGACTCATGCATATTTGGAATATGCTTCAAAATGTGCTTCTTATGATGAAAATCGGAAATTGTCATGTTGACCAAAATGAAGTTTCAAAAACAGGTTTTTCCATAGGTAAAGAGTAAATTACAGTCAGTTTTCTCTTGTTTTCTCAATATATCGATTTTGTAGTTCAGGATTGTATATCATGCAGGGGGTACTACAATTCCAGAAATCCAGATTTGCTACATTAGAAAAAATGATTTTTTTTCACAAAATGAAAGTTATTTCGTGAAAATATTCAAAGAATTGACAAAGTTATGGTCATTTGAATTAACATAAACTACATCTTAACAATAAAACAATGTTTGAAGCCTTTTTAAGTTTTTTGGATGTATTCCTGTGGCGCTCAAAACCAATTTGTGACTCGTTTTCAGGATTGTGAATCATGCCAATGAGTAGAAGCCCTGATTATGCCTCAGGGCCCTTATTCAACAATGTTGCATGACTGAAACTCAGACTTAAAATTGATACCATTTATAATCACTGACATTTCCTTGCCGTTATATTAAACCATGTGAAATTCGGTCAGATTAGTTGTTGTTACGTTATTAAAATGTATACCAATTTATATCAAAATCATTACTTTTATAACAACATGAAAGCGAATAGAAAATTTGACAATATAAAGTCTTAAGTCTGAGTTTTAGACTTACAACGTTTGTGAGTAAGGGCCAAGGCCATCATTAAAATATTGTTTGTTTGCCCTTATGCGAACCAAGATTTTCTATATATGTATATAGGTAGGTCAACGGAAATATTTTTTGGGGAACCTGTCAAAAAATTCAAGTCGATATAAGGAAATGAGCTGAACAAATTTAGTAGCGGTGATTTTGGAAGGGAGGTAGTATAAGGCAAACATACAATTTTTAAAGACGCCCTCAGAGAGAATCATGCCTACTTGGCCTTTCAAATCAAGTTGTACATTTCGCTGGCTAAGAATGAGAAGTTCCTAAGTACTACTTAAAACCTTATATGACTGATACATATTTAAAATTAGCATCACAAGGTGATTCCTATGAGCTCATTTTCATGAAAGCTGCAACTTGCCATGTTGACCAAACTTCAAGTTGAATTTTCAATTTTGTACTTAATATGACCTTCTCATTCTAAGCCAGTAATCAGTCATTCTCAATAAGCAGGTGCAAATAGTGTCGCCGGTGGTTTTTGACGCTATAAATCACTTTCCAGAAGTTTTCCTGTGTGCATAGGATAGGTTTAGAGTTCGTCTACTTGGTACATAGAAAAAAATTGATGTAGCTTTTATGAATGCTGAAAAAAATTATGTCAAAGGTGCTAAAATGACGTGTTCGTTACTGTCTCCAACGCAAATGTCTAAATTTCACTGCGTATTAAATTCGTACAGACATAACTAATACCAAAAGTAAATGTTTCTGTCGATAGTATGCATTGGTATAACTATTTTGCTCGATGTTTTCGTAATTATATCAAGAAATGAGTCCAGTGTTGGCTTTTAAATGTTGAAAAACTCGTGTCTCCGGTTTCAGTGACATGTTCGTTATTTTAACTTAAGTATGTTGTAATTTCGAGAGCGATTGTCACTAATTTGTATTCACAACATATTCAACTTATTTGAACCTCATTTGATGCATAATGCAAAACTTCAATAATATAGAGAAAGCAGTTTTTGTTAAATAATGCTTCATACTACGCTGACTGGCGATTTCTATATCAAACTGTAATGTTCGTTACCGGACTTAAAATAAATATCGAGTCGAGCAATACACAGTTTTAACATGTTAAATATTAGCCTTCTGTATGTTAATTAAGATGTATTAAAGTTAATCTAATTGAACGTTAAGGGCTTGCGTAAGTGCACATCATGTACCTACTTGAAACGTTCCGTTACCAACATGTTCGTTACCGTGTAATAAATAAATTGAGATAGTGAGGTTATGGTTGACTGTAAACGTATGGCATAGGATTTTGATGTAATTCTACCGTTATACGCCGTTCTCTGTGAAGGATAGATTGTCAGAAACTGGTCTACGATGTCGTAATCAAGTATTTTACATTTGCTTGGTTGTTATGAAGGTAGCTCTATTCCCACACCTCTATTGTCCTTACCTAATGGTCTTAATACACAATAGTAATCAAAATGTCTGCAAAAGACGTCATTTCGATGGCCCTTTAACTTGCCATGATTGTGCATACACTCTGGTACCAACATACCCGTGTTATGTGTAGTGAAAGGTTCGTTACCAGGTGGTAACGAACATTTCAATAATTCTATCTAGCTATTTTGTCTATCACATATCTATCTTATCATGATTTTACAATACAATAAAATGGATTTGACTGGCGGCAGCAATTTAAGTTCATTTCACAGTAAAACTCATTCTTCATTTAATTATTTACAAAGCAAACATAATATATACGCCTATGTTTTGAAAACAATAATGTATGTTACATGGAATTGCTTAAATTTATGCTCCATGGAGATGTTATTAATAATATTGAGTCATATTATTTATAAAATACCGTAAGCAAGTGTATTTGAATGTTTTTGTTGCAAAATAACATCATGTAGTGTTGGTATAGTGTCTATATTGTGCATTTTCATGAGTAACGAACATTTCAAAGGGCAAATTATCCACGGGATTTTCTTAACAAAATGACTAGGCTTCATTTGACATCCAAGTTGTCGTTTTATGACGTAAAATAACATATTCACAATATCTAATCCGGACATGGAGGGTATTTACTTAAATGACTGTAAAAGATTACTCCAAAAGAGTCTTAGCGAACAGTAATACATTGGGTATATTATTGTAGCAAAATGTTCGTTACTGTAATGTTACTTTCGGTGTGAAACATGATCGCAGACGTCGATGTTAACAGGGAAATTGATATAAAACATTACAGACATATAATATACATAAGCAAAAAGGAGAGGAATATCGAATAGATGGTTTATTTTCATCTTTTGGAGAATTTTTATACCCGAAGAATTTTGGTAACGAACATTACAAATGTATGATTTCAGACTAAAAATATTAGTATCCATGGACTACAATATATTAAAACTGTTGAAATTTTGTTAAATATGTTAGAGTCGTGTCGTGTCAGTTCTTAAGTTATGAACCACTAGCTCATGAGCAATGATTTATCAAATAATAAATAGTTGCTAGATGTGTGGAAATAGAGACTGTTTGGAAACAATAGGGTTTCCAATGTCTATTTACAGACAAAGTAAAGCTAAAATAGTGTCTATGTGCTTTGCGAGCCATTCGTGTGTTGAAGAGTTGATGTTTTTGTGTGCTTATTAAAAAAATCTAGTCGTTTTCGAAAGTTATCATACTTCACTCAGCCAGCTACGAAATGTTCGTTACTTTGTGTAATATCTTTAATAAACCTGAACAAGTGTATATTGAGCAGGTTGGTTCATCATCACTTGCCATCTACAGTAATTTTATATAGTTCTTGTTATTGTTAAACAATTGTAGTAAGGTAACTATTATTTGAAAACGGTGCAATATCCATCGAATCATTAAAGGCCATTAAAGATTTTACCGAGACAAGGCCGGTGTAATAAGCACGATGCTATTTATTTATTTGTCTGTTTAAATAATGCTTTCTTACAGACTCATGCTACGTCAAACGGATGTTTGATGTTACCAGCTTAAAATAATCATTTATGTTTGTAATTATCAGCACCAAATACTCTGAAAACTGTTTTGACACAAGAGGAGTCACATAACGAACATTTCAAATCGAAAAATAACAATTTCATGGTAGCTTTTTTCAAACACTCGAATACATGCAACATGGTGTCCTCTTGATGAAACCACGTTGATATTCTTGCTGACAAAGGTTGTAAGTTTCAAATTCTTTGTCTTATATATGTTTATGAACATACCAAAATTGCACTTTTTTAAACCACTGAATTGCACCTGCTTATTGAGAATGACTGAATATGAATAAGTGGTTTTTAAACTAGATTTACAATACTCATACATGCCAGATCTCCTACATTTGAGACTACTCCTGCATGATTTTAAGCAAATTGATCAAATCTCAAATATTTCTTGGAATACTGGAACCTTGAAATATTAATTTAAATAGCTTTATGAAGCATGCATGGTAATGCCCTACAAGTAAAATAGGTGAAAACTGCATATTATCTTCATTTTGTTAAGTTTAAAGTTTGAGCAAGACAAATTTCCTGCATTTCATTGAAATCTCCTGCATTTCCATCACCGATCTCCTGCATAGGCTTCAGAAAAATATGGCATGTATGAATACTATAAATGTTAAAGTCCCATTAAGTCTTAAACTGCTATTTTAATAAGCTATCCAAATATGGAAAACACCATAAGATGGAAGAAAATTTAATAAAAAACTCAGATTGTTTGTTGACTAAATGACAATTTGTAAACAATAAATGCATGATTTTAAGTCTAAGGGGAGCAACTCTTGTAAAATAAGTATTTTGTTCACAATACAATTTGCTAAGTACGACAGATATAGTTAAAGTTCTTTCGCCGAGTAATGGTCATTTGTTAAGAAACAGCCTAATGGTTCCATAATGCATTGTATGTCATGGATGATCAGAAAAATATGGCATGTATGGATGCTTTTGTTAAAGATTTGGACCAATGATAAAGTCACACTACAAACAGTAAGAATGCCATGACTGTAATATGAAAAAGTAATAGCGCTAAACATAGCAGAGGTATGGAACTCCTGCGTCGGACTTGTTTGAATTGGGCATTTTTACTGGCGGGCAAGTAGATTTTTCCATCCAGTTTGTCCAAGGGTAAGTTCAATATTATCATGAGAAAAATATTAAAAGAAGTCCTATTACCTTAACTGGTAATTACTTATTACACACTAAAGTGAATCCTTAATTTCTGACAAAAAAAAGATTTCAATAAACTTTTCCTTATATAGAGCATCTGCCAATTCTGTTTTCCTGGGGTGGTATTCACAAAGAATTTTCTTAAAATCTTACAATTTCCTTAAGTGTATCAGATAAATAGGATATTTGAAGTCTTACAGAAAGTGCTACAATTAGAATCTTCAAAAAACATTGAGTTATAGTTGGTTTTTGGCAAAATATGTGCATTTCAATTTTTTAACTTAAGTCAAAATATTTAAGTTTTCATTTAAGATGCTTTGTGAAAACACACCCTGGGCAAGTAGATTAAGTCTTTTAGGCAAGTGGAGATTTCTATCTAACTTGCTCAAAGGGGCAATTGAAAATATTGAGAATTTCCACGTCCCTGCTACCGCAATTTTGAGAATGTCCACTCCCCTTAGTGTAGAAATTTTGAGAATTTCCATTTAGAGAAATTCCACAACCCAGTCTGCAGCAATTTTGAGAATTTGCACACCCCAGTGTGCAGCAATTTTGTGTCATTTTTCATAATCATAATTCATAACAAAGTTAACAACACATAACGATCATGCAATGCGTTCCAAGTATGCATCATATGCAGATTTCCGGAACTTCTCGGCGGCAGTATAGGGATCATCAGATGAGTATATGCCACGCCCCACAATTATAAGATCCGTTTTGTTGTTTAAGATGGCGTCTCGCGGAGTGATGTACTGTTGTCCGAGACCGTCTGATTCTTCATGCAGCTGAACACCTGGAAAATAAATATTTATTTTTTTAAAAAGAATGCCGAGCATAGCTTTTATTTCAGTCAGCTTTATGCTGAAATATAGCTGGACACCTGGAAAATATATTTTTTAAAAATGCCGAGCATAACTTTTATTTGCCAGTCAGCTTTATGCTGAAATATGTCAGACTTACTTGTGCTTTCACACGGATTTATCAAATAATTTCCCCATTTGCATGACAGTATAACACTATTTGCAGCACAGAGAATCAACAATATAAAACTATATCTTTTTTTGAAGACAATGACTTTTTTATCAAGTGTAAAGACAATACATTGATTGCTACCCTAGATGTAAAATATTAAGTGTTTTTTTGGCCTGGCTTGAAAGGCAACTTGGTCAAATAAAGGCGGAAATCGCAGCCCATTTGAATTCAGAACATTTTCATCTTTATTTCTATCTTATGTTTTACTTGTTTAGTAACTCTTGTTTCTGGAATCTCTATGATTGTGACCATCTGATGAACAGATATTGAGTAATTTAACAAATTATAATTCTGCATCTGTCAAAAAGTGTATACTTATTTTTGGTGGGCACTGAACAGTACAACCTCTGTAGAGTAAAAACGCCCTTTGGAAACTGCATTATATATTTGGCCATTGTACAGAGGATGTTGCCTCTAAAGAGGTTACATTTTTGGTAAAAATATCTAAGGGAATTTTGAAGTTGTTGTCATAATAAGTAAACACTGCACTTGTTACTATTTTTTTACAACTTGTAAATCTGTAAAAACAATTAAGCCAAACACGTTACATTGTTTATACAAACTGACTGTGTCAATCAGCAGTCTTCGAATTTGGCCACTAGCCCGAAGCCCGAGGCTAGTAAAATCTGGGTCAGGCTAGTAATTGTCTCTAGGTGACTAGTGAAAAAATCCTGAGAACACAAGCCAAAAGACTAAAAACATCCAAACGATTGTGAGTCGGGACAATGAAAATTCTGCATTGTAGTAAACAGTATTAAAATGTTTACAGATATTAATATCCACTTTTGATCATTTAATGTTCGGACTAGTAAATTTATTCTCAGGCTAGTAAGTGCTGCCTTGTTGGTAGCCCGACTGGCTAGTACTTTTAAAAGTTTTTCGTGAAGACTGAATCAGGGGCCGTAATTCTGCTGAAATGTTGAATAGTGTTACATTGCTATGATTATGTAAATGGTTAATGTAATATGATTGTAAACAAATATGCCGAGTTAGGAAGCAATATGCTTTGATGGAATTATAAAATATTTGAGTTTCAACGACTATATGTAGAAAGTTTTGGTCGCCATTTTATCATGAAATACTGCAGGACCACTATAAGCCTCTGCATCAGTAGATTCTGGGGCAGTAAAAAAGCAAACTAGTTAGGCAGCATTTATATCATCACTTACCTGGGGTCATGTGTATGAACTGTGGGTCATCACATAAACGATTTTGGCATATAAATCCTATCACAAAATCACTGTAGTTTCTTGCAATATCAACAGAGGCTGAAATAAACGACACATATCCTAAAACACTGTTGAAACAAGTAATAAGAATTGCAAGCAATACAGAAGTCCCCTACCTGGTTTCCAGGTTGTCAAGGTTTCTGTTGCTATGGTAACTTCATTTTTGTCCGAATCCAAAAATAATTAGATGTGCATAATGGCCTTAATTATTAGTCCCTATATATCCACAAAACGAGTTTCATAAGCCTTAGCTGGAAAACGTTTTGAGTTATTGCAGGACCTGACTGACTGACGGAGGGCAAACCTATAGTCCCCTCCGGTTAACAACCGTAAGGGGCCAAATAAAGGACATATCTGCTTAAAAAAAGGAAATCGATGTGCTGCAATAAAGGACACATAACCTAAAGCAAAGGACGTTTGCAGAAATACAGAATGGGGCTGAAATATATAGGGGAACAAGTCTGTGTTAAATTAACGCTTATACCCACATGGAAGCCTTGACCACAATTTAAGTTTTATCAACAGTCAATCCATAAGGATTATCAAAGAAATTGGCAAGTTTAAGTCCAAAATTATGTCAATGTGAAAGTCAAAGTGAGATAAGGTGATATAGGTATAGCAACCAATATCAATAGGAAAATTAACCACCAAACATGTATAAATTAAGATGTTTTGTGCCTCCGTAGCTCAGTGGTTAGTGTGCTTGCTGTCTACTCTAGCGACCCAGGTTCACATCCGGGTGGAGGCACATATATATGCCTGCCATATTTCAGCAGAAAGCTGACTGGCAAATTAAGGCTAAGCTCGGCATTTAAAAAAAATGTTTTGTTAATTTTTTTATAAAGCCATATCAATGTGAGGCGTTATGGTCAATCTTTCGATTCAGGGGATTTAAAAACCTACAGATCTGTCTGCATTGCTTTATTAACATCGAGTGGAGAGAACACATGGACAATGGATGGTTGTAACAGCTTATAGCGATCATTTAAAGCGAATATATGAAGATCTACACATTTTTAAACTGGGCTATCACAGGAGTGATGAATCATACCCCCGCAGCACCGCCTTGACGCAGGAATATTATTTAAAATTATAGACTAAACAACACATTTGATGGAAATCTGCTGCTATACAGATTGAAAAACACCGTGATTGAAATTTTATTACTTTGTACCAAGCAATTTTAAAATCCAGTAAGAAATGACAAAGTTACAGAGCGGACACAATTTGCATGACTATATAACCTTTGACCTCTAAGTGTGACCTTGACCTTTGAGATAGGGACCTGGGTCTTGCGCATGACACACTGTCTTGATGTGGTGAACATTTGTACCAAGCAATTTTAAAATCCAGAAAGAAATGACAAAGTTACAGAGCGGACACGATTTGCATGACTATATAACCTTTGACCTCTAAGTGTGACCTTAACCTTTGAGGTAGGGACCTGGGTCTTGCGCATGACACACCGTCTTGATGTGGTGAACATTTGTACCAAGCAATTTTAGAATCCAGTCAGAAATGACAAAGTTACAGAGCGGACACGATTTGCATGACTATATAACCTTTGACCTCTAAGTATGACCTTGACCTTTGAGATAGGGTCCTGGGTCTTGCGCATGACACACCGTCTTGATGTGGTGAACATTTGTACCAAGCAATTTTTAAATCCAGTAAGAAATAACAAAGTTACAGAGCCTAAGTGTGACCTTGACCTATGAGATAGGGACCTGGGTCTTGCGCATGACACCGTCTTGATGTGGGGAACATTTGTACCAAGCAATTTTAAAATCCAGTAAGAAATGACAAAGTTACACAGCGGACACGATTTGCATGACTTTATAACCTTTGACCTGTAAGTGTGACCTTGACCTTTGAGATAGGGACCTGGGTCTTGCGCATGACACACCGTCTTGATGTGGTGAACATTTGTACCAAGCAATTTTAAAATCCAGTAAGAAATGACAAAGTTACAGAGCAGACACGATTTGCATGACTATATAACCTTTGACCTCTAAGTGTGACCTTGACCTTTGAGATAGGGACCTGGGTCTTGCGCATGACACACCGTCTTGATGTGGTGAACATTTGTACCAAGCAATTTTAAAATCCAGGAAGAAATAACAAAGTTACAGAGCGGACACGATGCTAACGTAACGACAGACCAACAGACCGACAGACCAAAATGGTTACTCCAGTGTACCCCCTTCAAACTTTGTTTGCGGGGGTATAACAATAGCTAGCCCCCCCCCCCCCCCTCCCTTGAATTATTGAATGGAAACCATTTGGTCTACAAACCTACCAACCGACGCACATGTGCAAAGCAGTAAACCCTTCATCAAAGATGGGGGCATCAGAATAAGCAGGCAGGCATAGAAAAGGGGTCAGTTTCCATTACAGACTGTCGGTTATTATTCTGTTGGTATAAAGGCAGGGATTTTTTTCCTTCTTAAAATCTTAAGACTGGTCCGGTAAATGGACCCTTTCTCAATAGCAAAGAGGCTACTATATGCCCAAAATTGAATGGAGAATTTTCTTACGAACATTAAAACAAGAATTTTCAAAACCAAATATGAAATGAGAAAGTTATGAGCATTTTTTGACAATATGTAAAGTATGGAAACCATTAAACAGACCCGTTTTTTCCATTTCATTTGCCACTACAACATGCCTATGAAATTTTCCAATTATCAAGACTTGAAAGATCTGATCGGACCTAGACTCATTCCCAAAGAATCCCTGATACGTACCTTTAGTGTAATCCCCTTTAGCCAGATTACCGGCCGAGCTCATCTCCGCAATCAGTAAACATGCTCGTCCTCGCTCCATACCAATCTGAAAATTCAAATAAAATATATCACTGGCTTATAATGTGAAGGTGATAAGTACTTACGACCTTATAAGACTAAATGTAGATTTGAAATTTCAAATCTACATCATAAGGCGCTTCTTATGATTTTGTATGGCCTTATGGGGATAGGCAAACTTTCACTCGTGATATTTCATTACCGTAAATACTCAGCCATAAGTCGCATGCAGCCATAAGTTGCAGGGGGACTTTAGAATGAAAAATCAAGGTTTTTGTCTAAACCCTTTCACAGGTCGCATGTATAGTTTTCCATTTTTGTGAAAGTAAGTAAGTAAGTAAGTAAGTAAGTAACGTCTTTATTTAACGAGGCTGACACATTCAGTTTCCCGATCTTCCATGTGGGCCTCAACATTTGCAAATTACATAAGAATATACAATAAAAATAGATAACATTATATACATAAACATCAAATTAACAAGAATCAGATTTGTTCAAGAAATTAATTAATTTATGATCATGAATGGTTTTTCATGAAGCAATATTCAGTTCTTGACAATTCAATATGGAAAAGAAACAATATATGATACATCATGCAAAAGAGACAATATATGATACATAGTTAAAAACATAAAACAGTATGCTGTATCAAATAGTACAATGGATAGCTATGGAGTATCTACAAAATCATATTTTACAGGAGTAATTACATTTAAGAACTTGAATATTTACAGTTATTTTAATTAGAGAATTGCCATTTGATATAAGCAGATTGAAACTTATTCTGGCTATCCGCATTTCTGATATATATAGGTATGTCATTCCATATTTTTGGACCTGAGTAAGTGAGAGATTTTCTGAAGAATTCTGTTTTAGGTTTTGGTACAATGAGTTTTTCATCTTGTACGGATCTAAGATTTAGGTTATGTCTATCATTTAATGTTTGGAATTTATTTACCATATACACTGGAAAAGTTGGTTCCTTTATAGATTTATACATGAGAATTGCTTTTTTGTATTTTATACGTTGGTCAAAGGTCATCCAATTTAGTTCTTTGAATAATTCACTTGAGGGTGTGTCGAAACTTTTGTCTAGGATTATTCTAGCAGCTCTTTTTTGAAACTTGATGACTTCAGAGAGCAGCTCATTGCTGCAGTTCCCCCAAATTGTACAGCAATAATCCAAATGTGGCAGTATGTAAGCATTAAAAACGAGTTTCCTAGAGTGAAGATTCAGATACTGTTTAATTCTAAGAAGTAAGTAAAGTTGTGAATTGCACTTTTTTATAGTTGTTTGAACATGAGTTTTCCATTTAAGATTGTTGTCTACATAGATTCCTAGTAATTTTTCAGTGTCTGTAAATTCTATTTTTTGGTCTTGAAGGTGTAGAGTAAATGGTGTTGAGTTTTCTGATTTGGTACTTTTCGTTGATATATTCATAGCTTTAGATTTTTGTGCATTTAATACCATTGCATTATGGTTGCACCATGTGCAAACATTATCAAGATCTGTTTGAAGATTATCGTTAACATCCTGTGCTGTATTTCCAATAGCAGTCAAAGAAGTGTCATCAGCAAACATGTCAGCATTTGACATTTTTACATGAAGGTGTAGATCATTAATATATATAATGAATAAAAGGGGTCCAAGAACTGAGCCCTGTGGTACTCCTGAGACAACTTCTGCTGGCTCAGACAATACTCCAGAAATATTTACTTTCTGTGACCTTTCTGACAGGTATGATTTAATCCATGCTATGGCTTGTGAGGAGAGGTGGTAAAAAGGTAGTTTTTCTAGTAGTATTTTGTGGTTAACTAAATCAAATGCCTTAGATAGGTCCTGGAAAAGTGTTCCAACTAGTTTTCCATTGTTCAGTGCATTTATCCAGTTATCAATAACATTTGTGAGTGCTGTTTCACACGAGTGGTTTGCTCTAAAACCTGATTGTGTTATGAAAAGAAAATTGTTTGATTCTAAGAAGAGCTTCAAGTGGTCTGATACATGTTTTTCAAATATTTTAGAGATTAGTGGGAGTACTGAAATTGGTCTGTAATTATTTTTGTCTGATTTTGGTCCTTTCTTGTAGATGGGTGTAACCTTCGATTGTTTAAGCTGGGTCGGAAATTTTCCGTGTTCTATACTCAAATTTAATATGGTACATAGCGGTTGACATATGATATCTGAGGCTGTTTTTAGGAATTTTGCACTTATGCCATCTAAACCTGTTGCTTTTGATTCATCAATACTATTTAGCTTACGTTTTACATAATCAATTTCAACATAGGGTATTTCAAATTTGCCATATTGAGTTGCAGCATTAGATTGCAGGGATTCATTTAAAGCAGATTTAATATCTGTTGATAATTCAGTTATATTTTCAGCCTTTTTAAAAACATTTGCAAAAAATGTGTTAAAGGTTTCTGCAGTTAATTTAGGATCAGTTATTGGTGATCCATTCTCATCATTTATATGATTTGTTTGATGATTTTCAGTTTTACCAGATAGGGTTTTCAAATTTTTCCATAATTTTTTTGGATTTTTCTTGTTTGAGTTTATTTCCTGATCAAAGAAGTCTGTTTTTGCTTTATGAATTAATAGTTTAACTTGTGATCTCCAGTATTTGAAGTCATTAGTATTATTTTTCTTTGTTGCATAGTCCCTATTTTGCATAGCATCAGCTATAGCCTCATTGAACCATTCAGCTTGGTTTTTATGTTTTACACGTTTCTTCTTGTATGGAGCATGTGCATCTAAAATCTGTATAAACAATTTGTTAAAAGTATCTAATGCATCATCTGGATCACTGAACATGTCAATGAGAGACCATGGCTGGTTTGACAAATCAGTTAGAAATTTATCTTTGTTAAAGGTCTTTAAGTTCCTATAGTTTATTGTGATATGCATTGGGCCTTTTTTAACATTTTTATTTGTTTTCCGTGTGAACAGTAAAGGGTAATGGTCACTAATAGATAGTATAGGGACTGCAGTGTATGATATATTTTGTGGTTGGTTGCTATAGATGTGGTCAATGATAGATGCTGATGATGATGTTACTCTCGTAGGTTGTGTTATAAGTTGAGAAAGATTGAATGTGTTAATAATATTTTTCCATTTTGACATATTTGAGTATGTAGCAGCAAAATTATAATTAAAATCTCCAAAAAGAATTATTTCTTTGTTTTCAGAAAATATTTTGTCAAGAATCTCTTCAATTTTATCATTCCATGCCGCCAATGATGAGGGTGGCCTGTAAATATAACCTACTATAAAAGGCTTCTGCTTATCGAGTCTGATTTCAAGCCATATTGATTCAATATCATCAGATTGTATATCATATCTTAACTCACATGGTATTGTAGATTTAACATATAACACAATTCCACCACCATTGGATTTCCTGTCATTTCTAAAGAGTTGATAATTTTTTAAAGATATTTCTGTATCAGAAAAAACATCACTAAGAAAAGTTTCTTGTAATCCAAATATGTCAATGTCTTGATATTTGTCAACCAAGAATTTTATGTCATTTAACTTAGGATATAGATAGTGAATATTCAGGTGCATAAAGTTTATTCCTTTCTTATCAAACATTATTTCATTTAAGTTAAGTTTTTTGTCAATATTTTCATCCGAGGCAGTAACATTTTGGGAACTTGTTTTTGTCTCATTGTCAAAATTCTGAGTCCGTTTGGTATTTTCAGTAATTGATATTTCCAATATATTGTTTAGTTCCAATGTGGCTCCATCCAGGGAGGCATTGGCCAGGGATTCCAAGGGCCCTGATATAGTCTGAAGCTCGGGTGGGGTTGCTCGTGTCTCCTGACATTGCTGTGTCTGTTGTTGGCCTGCCGAAAATTTACAGGCTCTCTGGGGGTGTTGTTTACGCGCTCCCTGGTTGTAATGTTGTTGATGCCAAGGATATTTCTTATTCCTGCATTGAGTTGTTTTCCTAGTCTGATGGAGCCTTCTTTATTTAAGTGAACCTCATCATAGAAGAGGCTTTGATCTTCCTTGTTTCCTGTCATGAATGCAGTGGAATTGTTTATGAAAATCAGGCCTTGGTTATTGCATAGCATTTCTAGGAGGCTGTTAGTCTTCATGATATTTTCTCTAGACAATAGATCTCTCTTCTTTGGCAGGATTGACGATATTGCAATTTTTGCTTGATGATTGATTGAATGAAGTTCATTTACTGTTCTTTGAAAGTTGTCACATATTTGTGTGGGAGTTTCAGCATTTGAGATGTTGTTTACGCCGGCGTGTATGATTATTATATCAGCATCTTCAATTTGATTTTTGTCTGTCAGATCTTTCTGGATATTTTCAATTGTTGCACCTCTATTGGATATGATCTTCACATTTATTTGGTCAGTGCTCATTTTTTTCCTATTCAGTCCTTTTGTCACCGAATCTCCAAGAATGAGAACTTCATGTTTAGTCGTTCTTGGATTTGTTGGCCTACCGTTTTCCGATGTTTTGTTTGCCTGGTTGGTTTGTTTTGTATGAGATACTGATGCTGGCTGTTTAGGGGTAGCAGTACTATTCTGTGTTGGAGCCTTATCTGTATCCTGCTCTGGCATTTTTATTTTGTCCCTTACATTAGATGTCTTGTTTTCCTCTGAAACTTCTTTGTTGTGTGGAGTAGCAATTTGTGCACTGTCAGTTTTCAGTTCCTCTCGTAGAGTTTTCATTTCATGTTGAAGGAAGAACAGGTCAGTTTTTGATGGCACATTTTCAGTTCTTCTCTTCACCAGATCCAGAGAGCTGGCAAACTCCTCGAATGTTTCTTTCATTGATGAAAGATCTGCCTGAAGTGAATTGATTGTATCATGGTGCGATTTGTTGGTCGATACTTCATCACGCAGTGCCTTGTTCTCTAGTTTTAAGGATTGATTTGACCTTTTTAGTTTGTCTATTTCTTCTTCAAGTATAAGAACTGTTGTGTTGTATTCACTGGTTATTGATTTGTCATTTTTCGACATTTGAAGTTTTAGGTCAGTGTTTGTTGATTCCAGTTGTGAGTTTTCAGTTTGGAGCCTGTTGTTGTCCTCAAGGCTTTTACTATATTGTGTTTTCAAGTCTGATAGATTTGCTGAACAGTTACAATCTATCTGCACACTTTGAGTTTCTGCAGTATTGGAGTGTGTGCTGATTGTTGAAGGAGATAGACTTATGGTGTCATTGTTTTCCTCATGATTGATGCTGTTCACTGATTTGGTGTTAGTCTCTTCCGGAGATGGAATTGTAGTGGCTACCTTTTTGGTTCTGTTTAGGTGAATATTCATTGGCGTCGAAGAAACTCGTTTACCAAAGCTAAAGCTGAATAGTCTATTCTTTTTCTTTAGGTTCTTTTTAGTTTTTTCTTCATGATTGCAAGATGGCAGTGTGTTTTCTGATGTCTCGTGTGATTTGAACTGAAATCATGTGCTCAGTGTCAAGTGTCGAAGGAAATGTGGTCATTCAGCTAAAGTTGGGAGGAATGTGGTGATTTTCAGACAGAATATGGAGGAGTGTAGTAATTTTCAAACAAAGTTGACGGGAATGTGGTCATTTTCAGATAAAGTCAGGGAGATGTGGTCAGTTTCAGATAAAGTCAGGAGTAATGTAATGATTTTCTGACAAAATCGGTAGTAGTGTAGTAAACTCTTCCATAAGTGGCGGGGTGACTTTTTAACTTTTTTTGGGACTGTTTTCGCCTGACTTATGGCTGAGTATTTACAGTAAGTGCATCTTTCATATTAACATAAGGCCATACCAAATTGTTTCTTCGTGTATCATGTGAGGACAGATAGGTTAGAGCATCTAGGGATAACCACCAAGTCTGTAATCGCTTCGATCTTAAAAATCCATTTAGATATTGCTTTCATACTAGTTCAACACCATGTAACCAATGCCTAAATAACAGTAGTAACAAGTTCTATCACATAACTTTTCTTGTATTCAGGTTAGTATAGCGAGTATGTATAACTTTATATGTACCACGTGTAGTATAAACGGGTGAGTTTTTTTCAATAAATCAATGCGTATTTAGCGTTTTTAGTGTCATATGATATACTGTATAGCGGGTATATTTCGCGGGGGTTAATTTTCGCTATATTCGCGGTCAACAACGAATGCGCGAAATCTAAACCCCGCGAAATAATCACCAAAAATATACAAATTTTACAAAGGGAGACAATGCATCAAGGAACTTTAAGAAATAATCCAACATTACTTTGCAAGACGTACAAAATTACAGTGATAATAAATAGACTACGACATGTATAAAGTATGGTTAGAAATTGGATATTTATAAAGAACATGTTTAAATCTCTATGTAGTTTCATCACACTTGTTCAATTTCAATAACAGTTTAGTTTGCGGAACGTGTAAATGTTTGCCGAAATAATGATTTGTTTGTAAATAGATCTACATATTTTTCTTATGTTAGCAGTTAATTATCAGTATGTTTGGTTTATTGCGTTTCTTTATCCTCAACACCGGATAATCCTTATGCGTGAGGCCTCCAGAAGACTTTTAGTTTTTTTTGGGGGGGATAGTGCATTATACAGAAGATGCCCTAATTCCAGAAGCATCCCTGGTTATTTTTGCATGCCATATTTATAGCACCCGTACATGGGACCTCGGTTTAAAGTCTCACCAAAATACTATCAGTAATTTTAGATGGCCAGCCCGGGATTTGAACCCACCACCCCGAGATCAGTAGTGACTATTATGCTCGTACTCTAACGTTTACCACCCTTCCATGTTTACCAACAAGGTTTTAATTTCGCGGTCAAGGCCGTTAGCGCGAATTCAAGACACCGTGAATTCAAAAGGATCCAATTAACGCGAAAATTGGACACCGTGAAATATACCCGCTATACAGTAACGAATCTATCACTCAAGTTCAATTGATATATTTATATTAAACTCGTTCAGGAAATATTATTAAGCTTGTCAGAGGCTCGCTTAATAAAATTTCTGAAACTTGTTTAATATAAATTTATATCAATTGACAACTTGTGATAGATCCTCTATTTCAGTAAATGTTGTAAGTTATAATGATTGGCAATGCTTAAACGTTATATTTGTTAGCCTATACTGATGAGGATTGATTTTTTCAAGCATTTTGCTTTTTGTCTCAGTATAGTTAGATAGGTTTTTCGAAATTTAGGGTGGACGCTTAACAAAAATATGATTTTGTATGGCCTAATATATCTTGGATGATAATGGTTTCCCAATTTCTGAGTCTAACCAATAAGGGTTGGGTGGTGAGGTAGGTAAAATATACATTTTTCGTAAAATATATAAATTTTTAATACTTTTATTTCAGCTTTTTCACTTGTAAAATCCCTTTTTCAAAGGGTCAAAAAATATTTTTTTAGGAATAGAACTCTGCTCAGTAAGGTCGGAAAGGGAAAACAAACAGCGTTATACTTCTGGCCTTACAAACCTTGTCTTATAAGACATATTATTGTACAATCGTTATTTTCCGTGGCAGATTAAATTACGTGGAGTTCGTTTAACCATGAAATTAAATCCCATTGAACAGTAATTTTTACTCTTGTATTTATTACCTGAAACGCAAAATCCACGAATTAACGTCCCATTGAAATGGTCTATTTTACCCCAAACCACGAAATTTTGCCCTATCTAAATCAAATGATTTTACAGTATATGTTAGAATTGATGTAAATCAACAAATAAACCTACATCCGTGCGACACTTAAATTACTTTATTATGAAAATCAAATTCTTAAAATGTCTTAGAAAGACATAAAATCATTTTAAATGGCACCAAAATCATATTTATTTATATTTTTCGGGAGTTGGATCATTTTATAATACTCATTCTATCTACATAATTCACAGACACGTTCTATAGCATTTTTATAAGATAATATCAACATTTGTTTTAAACCAATGTATACATATAATGTCTCGAGTACAGAACAAATCAGCAGCAGAATAAAGTGCATTGAATCACATGTACAGTGTATATGAGGGATTTCCCTGATGCAGGTTTTCTGCGTCCCTGACACAACTTTGTGGTCTGGGATCCAATTTCTGCATTATTAGGCATACTTGGGACCCCCGATAGGATCCTTAGAATAGACATTTTTGTAAAAATCATTTAATTTTGATGGGACAAAATTTCGTGGTTTTGGTGAAAAAGACCATTTCAATGGGACCTTATTTTGCATTTTAGGTAATAAATACAAGGGACAAAAGTATTGTTAGATGGGATTTGATTTTATGATTATTTAAGGAAAATCAACAAAATTAATGATTTTACAATATTTTAAGGATGTAGCCCTACCTTATTCAAGCCTTGTGCTACACTGGGGCCTGGTACAATGTGGGAAAACCACAAAAGGTGAACCACGAAAATCCACAAAATTTAACCCCCCATGAAAATTAAAGATTTTACAATATTTTGATGATAACCCTACCTTTTTCAAGCCTTGTACTACGCCGGGGCCCGGTACAATATGGGCATTAACAATATCCGCCCAATCTATGATCTTATGTAGTCCTCCATTGTACTGGTAGAGCACTGTATTTCCAATGTCTGCAAATTTCCTGTAAGTAACAAAACAAAATTTTGCTAAATTTTAATGTCGTAAAAATTCTTGTTTTTAAAAAATGTTTTTAAAACTGCAGATTCTTGTGTAATTTTACAGTACTATATTTCCAATGTCTGCAAATTTCCTGTGAATAACAAAACAAAATTTTGCTAAATTTTAATGTCGTAAAAATTCTTGTTTTTAAAAAATGTTTTTAAAACTGCAGATTCTTGTGTAATTTTACAGTACTATATTTCCAATGTCTGCAAATTTCCTGTGAATAACAAAACAAAATTTTGCTAACTTTAAATGTCAAAAAAATCTTTTTTTTCCCTAAGAAAAGTTTAAAAAAAATGTTTTAAAAAAACAAGACAAGCTGCATATTCTTGTGTAGTCAGTCCCCCGTTAAACAGATACAGTACTATATTAACAATATCCGAAAATTTCCTGTAAACTTAAAAATATTTTTTGCAGAATTTTATGCTAATTTTTATCAAATTTTTACTCATGTCATCAAAATTTCCCCTTGCCAATAGCTCCCAATAATTTTCCTGCAAGAAACAAAATCAGTATGCTAAATCTATTAAATAATTGCTGATGTCAAATTTCCTTAAAACACAATTTAACACTTTAGTCGCTATTTTATTTTTGCTGATGTCAACAATTTTTTTTTAATAACAAAGGAAATAATTAAAATATGATACAAAAACATCTTGGTCACACACATAAATCGGTGACTTAGAATGGTTAGAAATTAGAACTACTACTTACGACCTTATTAGGCTGATACATCATTTAAATCTTCATCATAATGCGCTTCTAATGAGCCTATTTTCTTGAAAATCGGAACATGTCATGTTGACCAAACAGAAGTAAAGAGCAAATTTCAGACAGCCATTTCTTTTTTTCTCAAAATATCGATTTTGTACTTACACTCTTCTCATTCTAAGCCAGCGTAATGTATAGCACAACTCTGTCAAAAATCATGAATTTCTGTCAATATGCGCAACAAGGCATGTTACTCACCTGTCTTCAAATATGAGAAAATTATGTTTCTTGGCAAGATCTTGCAGTTTTTGTACGAAATCTTGTGAGAAGTCAACAATAATGTCTGCATGCGTCTTCACCATACACACTTTACTTCCAATCAAATCTACCAGCTGTTAAACAATGTGATAATAATTGGTGATAAATTGGTGATACAGAATTAAGAGATACCGCCCGAAAATCGAACCAATTTGTTAAAAAAGTTTTTCAAATTTATGGACAAGATATCAAAAAAAAATTCTCAACAAATAATGAGGACAAATTTTGTCTATTGCGCTGAACTAAGTGCTGGACAAAAAAAAAAGTAAAAATTTTGGAGCCGCCATGATTCGATCACTGGACCTTAGCATCAGAAAACTACTAAGCGAGCTGCTTAACCACTCGGCCATGATCTCGTTAGAGAATATTGAACTAAATAATTTAAAATAATAAAATAATTGATGCACACCCTATATCACGCATGCCCACTAAATTTGTTTACCCCCGGCGGTGCTGATGTCAAAATCACAACAGCAGACGATATTTTCGGTATATGAGTAATTATTTATTGATTTTGAATCTTTTTTTCTTCCAGATTTCCTTTAAATACGCCCCTGAGTGATTTGATACCAATATCAATCAATTATTTGACTAAATAAACCATCTAGACTGTTTGCCTGAAACCTTCACCTGTCCTGAATTATCTCCCCTATTGGCAGTATAACATGATTTATGGTTACTTAAAGTATGTTATTATGATAATCAAATATTGAAAATCCAAATTTCCAGATTGTTATTGCATTGTAGGATCCCTGTAAAATATGATACACAAAAAATACGATACCTTAAGTATGTCCTCACTTTTTGTAAGATCGACAGAGACGACTAAATTGGAGTTTTTCTCCTCCATCAGAGAGAGTAATCTCTTTCCAAGGTGATTTTTACACAAATGGGATCGCTCCTTGAATGTCATCTCCTGAAACAGACACTTTAGTGTAATAATAAGCGCTTTTGTGTAATTATTAACACTTTTGTGTAATTACTTTTGTGTAATTATTAACACTTTTGTGCAATTATTTACACTTTAGTTGGGTGTAATTATTTAAACTTTTGTGTAATTGTTACAAACTCAACTTTAATTGCAGCTAAACAACCTCTGACTAATTAATTTTAAGATCGGAGGAAAATACAGCCTCTAAAGCATACACAATAGCCAAGTTATTGTGAGGGACACCAAATTTTTGTAATAAGGGATCCCTCTGGATTACAAGCCATTAAAGAGTATCAAGCTCTGAGAGCCAGAGTAAAAAAATAACAACCTCATTAATGACCTTATTGTATTGAGATTTCTCCAAGCCCCCAAAGAGCTACAAATTTTAAAAAAAGTAGAGCAAAACAATTTTCATGATAATTGACCCAAACGACAGCCATGTTTACCCCCAGCGATACAAAATTTTACGTAATTACAAATAATATTTGTATAAAAGAAAAAAAAGCCAGCCTTAAAGGCAACATATTTAATGACCTTAAATAATGAAAATGTATAATATCTTCAGTGCTGAATATGTTGTTAATGTTTAAAGTCCTCCAGTGATTGTTTACATTATCAAAGCGCCGATGGCACTGGAAGAACAGGGATTGTTCCTGTCGTCAGAAAAATATTTTTCCAGTCACAAAGCATGTGAGGGCATATGCCACCCCAACGCCATATGTATGTTCCAGCATCTAGTTAATACATAATTACCTAGATACTGCCTATACTACTCGCAGTATTTAAACGTTGAGCATATATCAATGACCGGGTGGTAACCTAGCTTACGTAACATAATACAGTCGCTGTCTCGATATATTTACCAAGCTTCCTGCAATAAAGTGCTAAGTTATCATGCAACATTATAAACACTGTCTTGGCTAAATATTAGGCGATAAAGTCCGAAGTCATCCCGCGGAATGCGCAATTGGAGCTATTTTTAGCTCGTAATCATGTCTAGTGTATTTTTAACGCTAACACAGAACAGGGTTAAGCACTCTGTTCAAAAATGACTAAGGAAGTTTGCTACAAAACAGGACTGGTGAACTTCCTTAAAGAGGCATTCCCTATAACTAGCGCTACAAAACAGGACTGGTGAACTTCCTTAAAGAGGCATTCCCTATAACTAGCGCTACAAAACAGGAATGGTGAACTTCCTTAAAGAGGCATTCCCTATAACTAGCACTGGTGAACTTCCTTAAAGAGGCATTCCCTATAACTAGCGCTACAAAACAGGACTGGTGAACTTCCTTAGAGAGGCATTCCCTATAACTAGCACTGGTGAACTTCCTTAAAGAGGCATTCCCTATAACTAACGCTACAAAACAGGACTGGTGAACTTCCTTAGAGAGGCATTCCCTATAACTAACGCTACAAAACAGGACAGGTGAACTTCCTTAAAGAGGCATTCCCTATAACTAATGCTACAAAACAGGACTGGTGAACTTCCTTAAAGAGGCATTCCCTATAACTAACGCTACAAAACAGGACAGGTGAACTTCCTTAAAGAGGCATTCCCTATAACTAACGCTACAAAACAGGACAGGTGAACTTCCTTAAAGAGGCATTCCCTATAACTAACGCTACAAAACAGGACTGGTGAACTTCCTTAAAGAGGCATTCCCTATAACTAACGCTACAAAACAGGACAGGTGAACTTCCTTAAAGAGGCATTCCCTATAACTAACGCTACAAAACAGGACTGGTGAACTTCCTTAGAGAGGCATTCCCTATAACGATCACATTTTTCTCTACTATCACATTTAATGAGCTAAATGTACAAAGCACTATCAATTATCATAACTTGTCAGAAGAAAGTGTGCGCAAATATGTCTCTTTAATGTCAAAAATACGGTCAAATCACCAATAATAATTTATCGCTTCCAGCGATTTATTATTATGTGGTCAAAGGGAAACAACTTGTGACTATTTTGGCTCGTGATGGAAAGATATTTTTATTTTGTCTCAGTAATTGGTGGGAGATTTTTGTTGAAGATTTGAGGAGTTTAAGCAATAATGATTCTCATTTGATTGATAATATTCCTGAATCGATTTAAACGATCAAAATTACAGGCAACGCCTCTTTAATAGAAGTGATAAAAATATGAAAAAAAATATTTTGAATACTCATCATTTTAAAGAAACAAACCCCATTTTTAAAAACAATATTTTCTTTTCAGGTAGTTCGCAGAATATGAAAGCTATTTTCATATGTTTCCATTCAGTAATGAAGAAGTTACAGCGGTTTTTGTAACATAAAAATGCTTCAATTGGAGTACGGAGTATGAGTTGGAGCATGGAGTATGTTCTCCAATGTTTATAATCATCGGACCTGATCGAGAGGTCCCTGGTTCGATAATTGGCTGGGGAACTTGGTCATTTCAGAAATGCTATTTAAGTGTATACCACCTAGTGATGAACTGGTTGGAGAGCCAGAGGTAGTCTGAGACGTGTGTATCGGTGCTTAACACCAGGAAAGTTAAAGAACCAAGGAAACTATTCCAAATGAGCGAGGGTATTGCACCCAGATTCCTTGTATCTCACCTCTTTCTCTTCATTGATTTTATGTCTGGCCTTGTCAGACACACCTTCCAATTATATTCATTACTGAATGCCTTGGAGTATAACGCAGGTGTACAACAAGTTTTGTTCAGGGGTGTGGAATTCCTGTGTCTAACTTGCCCGACTTGGGCTATTTTGCCTGTGGGCAAGAGGATTTTTCCATTCAGCTTGCCAGTGGAAAAGAGCAAAATTATCATGAGAAAATAATATTAAATGCCCTATTTTAACTATAAACTCTAAATCTAACCTCTCAATTTTGACAGAATATTATTTAATATCAGGTACACAGTACTTGATGCTTGACAAAATAAATAAATTATTGGAACTGAAATTTTGTAGCTTTGTGTATTTTCCTGGGCTGGTGGATTTGGTCTTCGTGCAAGTGGAATTTTCAGTCCAACTTGCCCATGGGCAAGTGCAAAATTTGAGAAATTCCACACCCCTGTTGTTGATCTCCTACGTCAAGCTATCAGGGGTGTCAACAAAGCCAAATTCAAAATCAGGAAAATCATCTGCAGTCAACCATTTTCACCAAATAGGAGGCCTATATAGATAACCATTTTGTTTCCAAATTTAAATCAGTTTTTATTTAAAAAATTTCTTCAAAATGACTAAATTGACCATCACTTCGTCATTTCTCAAGACATTTTCTTCAAATAACTTTGATTTTGGCCAGAAATAATGGCTCTTTCTGGATGTGTAAATCAGGAATTCCGGATTAATCAGGAAAATTGACACCCCTCAGCTATATAAATGAGTCTGTAGAGAAATGTAACGTGATACTACAGCCTAATGATTCCAAGTTTGAACAATATAGATAATGAATGATACAAAAGTTTGGCCTAGGGTCTGGGTCGGTATTTATGAAGCATCTTAAGTAAAAACTTAAGAATTTTCTTAAGTGTTTCAGCATAACAGGAAAACAAATATTAACAATTATTAACATTGTTCGGAAACAGTATATAAAGAGCTACAGTAATCATATAGAAAACATGGGCTATTTTTTGTCTCTTGTGAAATATGGGCAGCACAATATTTTAACTTAAGTCAAAATATTTAAGTTTTCACTTAAGTTGCTTTATAAATACCGGCCCTGGTTACTTAGAGGGTATTTTTTTAAATTTGGTGCAAGATTAAATTCTATTTCACCGGATACTCAAAGAAATAATTATTTTCACGAGTTTCATAGCCTGGAGTGTAAATATAACTTTCTGTAATCGCGAGTGAAATAAAATAAGATATTTTATCAAAAATCAACAAAGTTTCTGTTTATTATTTGCTTCATTTTCTTGTTAAATAGTACAGTAATTGGCTAAATGGGAAAAAATATGTTGCAAGATCCTTAACATTTGCAATTTTACATTTTCACAAAAAATAATTAGAGCCACAATAAGGTTCCGGAACAACATATTTTGTATAGATAGAAAACACAAATCTTTATTACTGATTTGAAGACTGATAAATAATTAACACATGAAGCTATAAAAACACGCGCTTACTGTCGTATATGTGAAATAATCTTCCCTTGAAGATTGGCATAACGAGCCCGGTTTGATTACAAAAACGGCGTTTAACAGCATCTCCGTCACTTTCCGGAGACTACCGAGAATATTTCGCCAGTTTCTGATAACCAATGGATGAAGGTAAAAGGTCAACTCGGCCTTATAATAATAACTCGGCCAGGACTAATTCGGCTGGCCCAACTCGGCCCGGTAGAAAATTTAAAATGGTCGATTAATCATAAAACAGCCATTCAGTTCAATATAATCAGGTATTACTATACAATTACTACAATGAATCAATAACATTAAATTCTAGCCGAGTTGGACCTGGCCGAGTATGTATTCGGTCCGAGTTGGGCCGGCTGAATTGGTCAGTGGGCCGAAGAATACCAGGCCGAGTTCGTAACTGGATGGTACGTTTGTGCGTACTTCCGATCATTGACGAAATCTTCGGAATTGTTCGGAAAATTTAAACGTTAACACAATTGAGTATTTTGTACGGAGGACAAAATACTAAATAGCATTTCAGTTGATTATTTCTCAAAGAAGGAAAAGCAACCTGAGGACAGATATGGGTCCCTTCTGCACCATTTTTAGTATAGTTTAATATCTCAATATTTCGATATTCTTTGTAGATAGAAAATACTACCATTTTAAACCTTATTGGGACTTAAAGATATTGAAACAGAAAATAAAATTTTGCACATAAAATGTAAAGAAAACTTACAGCTTTAACTTTTTTAGCCAATGAGTCTCCATTTCCCAGGGAGGGTTGTTTCGGAACATCAAATCTGTTCTCAGATATAAACTTCAAGACTTTGTTAAACATTGTTTCGTCAATTTTCCCATGTTTCTTTAAGACCGTCACTAGTTGAGTCATTGTGATAATGCTAAAAATATAAAAACAGAAATTTTCATGAGGGACTTAAATTTCGTTAGAGCTTTCATTTATCTGAAAATTGATCTGGTAAAATATAGTCGTCAAACTGAAAACGCTTTGGCCTAGGTCCCATTGAGCAATATTGCCTCTGTGATGAACACCCGATAATAAATGAGCATCTGAAGGTATTGGGAAAAAGGATCCCATAGTTTACTAGGGGAAACTTCTGGGTCATCAGAAAGTACATAAGAGTCCCTGTTCCCAAAGCTAATTTATTCAGCTCATGAGTACATCGCCGAGTCAAAATGCTAATTGGGACCTCGGCTTTTAACGTTATATAAAACAGCAGCTGCTCTTCTTTATACTTTAGTTTGTGCTTATACACCAAACCAACCAGACTGAAAATTAAGAAATTGGCAAATTGTTTGCCTCGCAAAAATATAGTTAAGAAGAACCTGTGTAGATTAACGCCGTCATTACGTAATCGCTCCGTACCGCCCTGTTCTCGTTCTAACAGCACAACCGCATCTTTCACAACCAGACCATATTCTTGTAATAACTGAAAGCAAAGCAAACATCCATCGAAACAAACAGCCTTAAAGGGACTCAACTCAAGTTGGTAAATTGCAAAATTTATCAAAAAGCTCTCTATTAATCCCTTTTTTTTGGCTTGACCGACCAAATTCATTTATATGAGAATCTGGACTTATTCATCTAGAAGAAAAATAATCGCATAACATCCGTTTATTGCCTTTTAACCACATAAAATCTATTGCATGCCTAAAGCAGTAAACTATATATTTAACGTTTGTGACAGCGTAAGGTAGTGTATAAATGCCGAGAAAAGTCGTGATCTTATTAACAGACAGAAAAAAACATGTTCGTGGGTTTTCATCAATAGCACCTTGGATCGTAATGTAAGGTGTAAGAATACTTTATGTATTCGTAAAACATAGTTTTGTGATTAACACGTCTACAAAACGTGTTTTTATCATCGAAATGGAGTTTAGTCCCTTTAACATAGTTCATACAGAACTTCGCTACAATTGGAGTACTTTTAGTCCACTTTCAAGGACTAACAAAACTGCATTCAACAAGAAATTAGCAATTGCAAGCAATATAGAAGTCCCCTACCTGGTTACCAGGTTGTCAATGTTCCTGTTGCCATGGTTACCACAATTTTTCTTCGATTCAAAATATAATAAGACGTGCATAGTCTCCTCATCGGTTCCTATCCACATTGAAAACTGCTTGAGTTTATGAGTGTGGATTATACAAGGAATTGACATTTGCCGAAGTCTATGTCCAAAATTAGGTAAATTTAATTCACTGGGTACACCCTCTATTTTTAGAACTGGAAAAACCGTTACTTGGGACGGGTTACTTTCAGTTTGTTTGAGGTAAAAATCTGGTTTTCTATACATGTACAACAACTTATGACCCATAAACTTCAACTAGTGCACCGAGTGCTTTGATAGTTGCCACGTACAGGTAAACATCAACTAGTGCACCGAGTGCTTTGATAGTTGCCACGTACAGGTAAACTTCAACTAGTGCACCGAGTGCTTTGATAGTTGCCACGTACAGGTAAACTTCAACTAGTGCACCGAGTGCTTTGATAGTTGCCACGTACAGGTAAACTTCAACTAGTGCACCGAGTGCTTTGATAGTTGCCACGTACAGGTAAACTTCAACTAGTGCACCGAGTGCTTTGATAGTTGCCACGTACAGGTAAACTTCAACTAGTGCACCGAGTGCTTTGATAGTTGCCACGTACAGGTAAACATCAACTAGTGCACCGAGTGCTTTGATAGTTGCCACGTTCAGGTAAACATCAACTAGTGCACCGAGTGCTTTGATAGTTGCCACGTACAGGTAAACATCAACTAGTGCACCGAGTGCTTTGATAGTTGCCACGTAAAGTTAGTCATCATTTCCCTTGAAACGATTCTCCAATTAAACAAAATAGCCGATACCATTTTATTGATCATTAGTTGATTGATAGAAAATCAACTATTTACCTGAAAATCAGGGACGCAACTTTGTGGCTTGGGCTCCTCATTTCTGCATTACTGTGCATCCTTGGGACCCTCAATAGGATCCCTCGAATAGACATTTACATTTCAGCACAAACATTTTTCTTTCTGCTATTTATTGCACTGAGTCTTACGGTGCATTGAGCAATCTGAATTTGCTGTTTAGTTTATCTATAAATTTGATACTCGCTGTAATAATGGACTTGAAATGCATTTCCGTATAAGGAAAGGACCCCCTAAATTTCTCAGGGACTCCATAAATATAAACTTTAAGGGTCCTGGGACCCTCGTATGAAAATTCCTAGGGAAAACCCTGACGGACGGACGAACAGGTGGATCACTACTTGCCTCCTCATCTTTTAATATGATGGCATTCAAATTCAGCGTATGAACATTCAAAGTGACTATAACTTAGTCAATAACAGGTTTTTTTTCCTTTTAGTGCAGCCAGTAGTGTTGAATTCCAGTGTCCGACTTGCCCTACTTGGACATTTTGGCCGGGTGCAACTTGATTTTTAAATCAAGCTTGCCCATTGGCAAGTGCAAACTTAACATGAAAAAAAAATATTTAGTGTCCTTTTTTAACTAAAAATAATAATTAGTGTCCAATTTTAACTAAATATAAAAAGAAAATCCCTAAATTCTGACTGAAAATGATTCAGTAATAGGTACACAGTCTGCTACTCTAAAGTTTGACAAGGTTCATTGTAAAACTGAAATTTTGTAGCTTTTTGTGTTCTTCTGGGCAAGTAGATTCTGTTTTCAGGCAAGTGAAAAATTTGAGGATATCCACACCCCTGTTGCAGCAATCTTAAACAGTATAATTGCTATACCTCGACAGTTTCGTATACGCTAGATCCCGTAGTGACAACGTCCTCGACTACCAAGCACACATCACCAGCATTATATTTTCCTTCAATCATTTTCTTTGTCCCATAATCCTTTGCTTCTCGTCTTCGTATCAACATTGGAACATTATTGTCCACAGACATAACCTGAAATGCCAATGTTTTTATACAGGATGATTGATAGCCGAATACGGGCGATGTAACAGTTACACATTCAACATTACAAATCATATCTTTTCCCCCAATTTTAAGCTAAAGTTTCCTAATTCAAAGAAATTTAAAATTTATTATGGTCAAGACAGCATAATTTATGGTTTCGCCTGACCTTTGAACTTCAAGTGTGACCTTGACCTTTGACATATTTAAATGTACAGTATAACCTCATAGTCTGGTTCCCGGTACCTAAATCTTTCATTACATTACAGTATAGGTCCGGCGCAATCTAACAAATATGGTCGCTTACATGTGTAAAACAAGATGGCGGTTTAACATTAGCTTCTATGGAGAATTTTAGAATATCCCAAAAAAGTGTGTGTTATGTATGTGTCATTTCGATGAGATTTTGTATATTAATGGGCAAAAGTATGTTCTTTTCAATTAAACATGTTTCATTAAAATGACACAACTGATATGTACAAAAAACTCAAAGTAAATTAAGAAAATTTCTGTACCATCGTGTATATAGTGCATATAAATCGCCCCTGATATCAAATGCCCGGTTAGCTCAGTTGGTAAAGCGTCAAATCAGTAACTTGGATGTTGGAGGTTCGATACCAGTATTTTCATTATTATTATTTATTATTTTTGTATGTAAAGTAATTCTCTATTATTTTATACTTGAATAAGGAACATGATGAGAAAATAAAGTTTTTGTATTACACAAATTAAGCAAAATATTAAAACAAGAGGGTCCAAAGGGCCCTGGGTCGCTCACCTGTTTGGCCTAGTGACCTAGATTTTGGCCCAAATGACACAGTATCTAACTTGACCTAGATTTCATAGAGATAAACATTGTGACCAAGTTTCATAAAGATAGAGTCAAAATTGTGACCTCTAGTGTGTTCACAAGATTTTTCAATGATTTGGCCTCGTGACCTAGTTTTTGACCCCATATGACCCAATATCGAACTTGACCTAAATTTTATAATGATGATCATTGTGATCAAGTTTCATAAAGATAAGGTCAAAATTGTGACCTCTAGTGTGTTCACAAGCTTTTTCAATGATTTGGCCTTCAAAGGCTTGTGACCTAGTTTTTGACCCCGGATGACCCAATATCGAACTTGACGTAGATTTTATAGAGATGAACATTGTGATCAATTTTCATAAAGATTAGTCTCAAATTGTGACCTCTAGTGTGTTCACAAGCTTTTTCAATGATTTGGCCTTGTGACCTAGTTTTTGACCCCAGATGACCCAATATCAAACTTGACCTAGATTTTATAGAGATGATCATTGTGATCAATTTTCATAAAGATTAGTCACAAATTGTGACCTCTAATGTGTTCACAAGGTTTTTCAATGATTTGGCCTCGTGACCTAGTTTTTGACCCCAGATGACCCAATATCGAACTTGACCTAGATTTTATAGAGATGATCATTGTGGTCAATTTTCATAAAGATTAGGCTCAAATTGTGACCTCTAATGTGTTCACAAGGTTTTCCTTTGATTTGACCTAGTGACCTAGTTTTTGACCCAAGATGACCCAATATCGAACTTGACCTAGATTTTACAGAGATGATCATTGTGATCAAGTTTCATAAAGATTAGGCTCAAATTGTGACCTCTAATGTGTTCACAAGGTTTTCCTTTGATTTGACCTAGTGACCTAGTTTTTGACCCCAGATGACCCAATATCGAACTTGACCTAGATTTTATAGAGATGATCATTGTGATCAATTTTCATAAAGATTAGGCTCAAATTGTGACCTCTAATGTGTTCACAAGGTTTTCCTTTGATTTGACCTAGTGACCTAGTTTTTGACCCCAGATGACCCAATATCGAACTTGACCTAGATTTTACAGAGATGATCATTGTGATCAAGTTTCATAAAGATTAGGCTCAAATTGTGACCTCTAATGTGTTCACAAGGTTTTCCTTTGATTTGACCTAGTGACCTAGTTTTTGACCCCAGATGACCCAATATCGAACTTGGCCTAGATTTTATGGAGATGATCATTGTGATCAAGTTTCATAAAGATCAGGCTAAATTTGTGACCTCTAGTGAGTTCACAAGGTTTTCCTTTGATTTGGCCTAGTGACCTAGTTTTTGACCCCAGATGACCCAATATCGAACTTGACCTAGATTTTATAGAGATGATCATTGTGATCAATTTTCATAAAGATTAGGCTCAAATTGTGACCTCTAATGTGTTCACAAGGTTTTCCTTTGATTTGACCTAGTGACCTAGTTTTTGACCCCAGATGACCCAATATCGAACTTGACCTAGATTTTACAGAGATGATCATTGTGATCAAGTTTCATAAAGATTAGGCTCAAATTGTGACCTCTAATGTGTTCACAAGGTTTTCCTTTGATTTGACCTAGTGACCTAGTTTTTGACCCCAGATGACCCAATATCGAACTTGACCTAGATTTTATGGAGATGATCATTGTGATCAAGTTTCATAATGATCAGGCTAAATTTGTGACCTCTAGTGTGTTCACAAGCAATTGTGAACGGACGACGGACGACGGACGGACGACGGACGACGGACGAAGAGCGATCACAAAAGCTCACCTTGTCACTTCGTGACAGGTGAGCTAAAAAGGAAAACAATAACTAGCCTATGCAGGGATCGAACCAGGGATCCCTTGGTTACAAGTCAGTGGCTCTACCGACTGCGCTAACTTGGACACTTGAAAGTTACAAATTGATGGACTATTAAAACGCTGCTACAAAAATATTTTAATCATTTTATAAACGTTATTTTGTAGATAGTAGTGCTATTGTAGCGAATAAACTTCTATCATTGCAAAGACCATTATTTTTTGCATTACTATGCAAAGTCACATCAAAATGACACATACATAACATACACTTCAGGGTGATATTCTAAAATTGCCTATATAAACTAACGTACACCCGCCATTTTGATTTGACCACTGGAGTTATCGATTATTGGTTGCTGCCTGACCTAAACCACTGTAAGATTTAGGACAGGGAACCAGACTATATAACCTCAGTAGAGCAACACCTGTTTGGAGCTACAAATATTGGCTGTTCACGAGAGGTTGTTGCTCTACAGAGGCTAAATAAAGGTTTATAAAGCAGTTGTAGGCTTAGGGAAATTTTGAAGGTGATGTAATAGAGGTTTTTTATCTATACTTGTATAGAAGACTCTTATTTTTTACGTTACAAAGCACAGCTATGTATTCATTACTGTAAAATCATTAATTTTTGTGGGGGGGATTAAATTTCGTGGATTTTGTGGTTCACCTCAACAACAAACTTTAATCCCAACGAACATTAATTTTGACCCCTGTTTTATTACATGGAATGCAAAATCCACGAATTCAACTCCCAACGAAATTGTCTTTTTTACCAAAACCACAACGAAATTAAATGATTTTACAGTACTGGTATTACTTACATCTCTCAATAAATGACAAGGGTAACCATTTTTGACCTTTGAAGTGTCACCTTGACCTTTGAAATGTCAACTTAAAAGTCCTTGACCTTTGAGATTGTGACTATTTGATTCTGCCACATTATTTCCAAATCCCACAATAAGTGAATAGATGTAGTTATGCTCCGGACTTTTCAAAATGAAATGATAATGCGCATTTACACCACATTATTATAGGTATGCTTCAGACAAGATAAATTATGGATATTTCGACTTTGGAACTAAAAGTGTGACCTTGACCTTTAAGATAATGTCATTATTATTTCGCATGACACACCTTTTTTCATTTTCTAGAAGATGTAAAACCAACACAAATTTGAAATGCCGATGTTGCACAATTTGCTTGCAGAAATTGATATATATATTCAAAGCAAGAACCTTGTAATATAATAATCATGCATTTATAAAGGTCAAGATCAGGTCAAATTCTCCAAGCTATACTACATACTGAAGCGATGGGCAAGGCAGTGTAAGGCACTCCACATATAGATACAAACTTCTCGGCTTTTGTTGATGCCTTCCATAAAACTTGAGACACTTCTCTCTGAAAAAAAACAATCATAAGCTCTTATTCGTTTTTGGAAGGCGATTCATTGAATCGTCTTCTATTGTCATCACTTCCCCGGAAGTGGTGTGGACCTAAACACACATAAATCCTTACACCTATCGAAAATAGTTTGACGACATTCACGCAACTCAGAACATGAAACTTTCAAAATATCTTTTATTTCAGTAATTCAGGTCAACGTAATTTACAAAACTTCGAAAAAAATGATTCTTTGCATTATTTGCAAATTATTTCTTGGCATTTCATTATTTTTCTTGCTAGAGGTTTATTTCAGGTTCAATGCTGTTTATCAACACAGTTTACGGCTATATACAGGGATTACTAGTCAATCCACCACTCTGTATAGTACTAAGTTGAAGTTGACTAACAGTACCCTTCCGCAAGGAATAAGCAACTTCTCCATGTGTGGAGAGAAGTCAACTTGTTATGGAAGATTACCTGCAGTGACCGGGAGTAAGTAATTATTTATTTATACCTCTCGGTCAAGGATAACCCATGAAAGTGCAAGCACTAATTTCCAATGGGGTCCTGTGTTTTGCTAAAGGGACAGCAGGTGGAAGAGACAGTGGTGTGATACAAAGTATCCGGACGCGATGCCCTAGCTCTTTCCGAAAGGACACTTGGGTTCTTTAATGCGCCCGGTGTATAGCACAGATACACGCGAGACTACCCCTGGGTTACTAACCAGTTCATCTCTAGTTGGGTAGGAAACACAGAAAAGCGTTTCAGAAATGATCAAGTCCCCCAGCCGAGGATCGAACCCGGGTACTCTTGAACAGCAGTCCTCTCCACCACCATCAAATATGGAAGTACTGGTAACCAATCCAGCACACTACCCATGGAATCTTGGCCACTGCTCTAGTTAACTAATCATAGTCATAATCATTCAAGCCCTTCCCCTGGGCAGAAGACAGTGTGCAGGGTTTTCACAAGGATTTCATGTAGGAGGCTTTTTGTACATTTTATTTAAGAAGGTGCAAATGTGGCTGGGGTGAAATTTGATTTGAAGCAGTCAGATTGGCCTCCTACTGCCTCCTGATGACGACCCAGGGTGCCGTACCCCTGTATTCGAATTGGTTCGAATCATGCTCTGACTCAAAGCATGAGGCTAGTAAAAACCTAGCTCAGACTAGTTATTGTCTCTTAGTGACTATAGTCTGAGAGGATAGTTCAGGGTTCTCTAAAACAGGCCAAATTGACTGCTTAAATACAATGTTGAGCTGGCTGAAAATGTGAAATTTATACACAATTTGAAGAAAAATACATCTTTTCAGGCTTATTGATTAAGCATTTTGGCCTGCTAGGTTAAAACTTATTGAGAACTTTGAACTTGAAGTTAAAATTTTTTGAGAACACATGTCAAAGTGATTTATCCCTGTGCTCCCACATACATTTTTATGGGGGGTACAAACACAGATCTTCTGACAATTCCTTACACCCTGAGTAACAGTTATATAGTAGAGTGCATCAAAACTTGGGGTGACAGCAAGCATTTTATGGGTAAAAACCCCTAAGGCCTAAAATAAAATTTTGTTTGTTTCCCCATCCCCTACCTACGTGATTAAAAAGGTCCCTACCCCAAACATTTTATTGTCCATATTGAAATAATACTGTTTTTTTATCAAAAATTGGTAGTGAAAATTAGATTTTTTTGGTTTGCTGGCTTCTTTCTTACATGTACCATCAAATTTTAGTTGGTTTTCACCTTAGAGTTAACTCTAAATTTCATAATTTGTATGTCTTGACCATTAACTATCATACTGAAACAAGTCCAAAAAAAAGTATTTACACTACCTACATACCCGTTCTAAATCTGCTAGGCCTAGGGTCGATATGGGGAAACCAAGAATATTTTAAGTTCGGCCTCATTAGGGTTTTTTGGGCACACTATTATCCCCGAATATATTTTACCTGCTAGCAAGAACAGTAATTACCTGCTCAGTGACTACTATGATTACAATATTATATAAAAGCCAACAACTGAAACAGAAAGTACAAAATTATAATATTGTTTAAAAAAAGACTAGTAGAGCGTGATTGGATGAAAATGCATTGTTTACAATAATGAAAAGGTTGTCAAAACCAAGGAATATAATGTTTTTTGAGCATTTTGAAATCTTTGACAAGTGTCTAGCTGTATAATTTACTTTTTGAAAGCCTTTTTAGAAAAGTATGTGATTGACCGCATTTTGGGTACTTTCATTTCACATGGTGGGGGGTAGTGATGTTGCAATGAAATTTATAAAAAAACAAATAGGCTTTGCCTATATAATGAGGTAATTATTTTGTCATTTATGAACTAATCAATCAAATGAATACTGATTTTTGTGCCAACACTCGATTTTAAGGACTGATATGTGGTCTTACGTTATAATGTTGGCCTATGGGAAATGCAATAGTGGTCTCTGACCATTATATAAAAGCCAACAACTGAAACAGAAAGTACAAAATTATAATATTGTTTAAAAAAAGACTCAGAAATCGATCTTTAAAAGCATACTTGTTATTGTTTTCTTGCATGTTTGACCATAATAACTTTGTCTTAGACTAACAACTTGTAGGTCATCAACAAACATACCACAATAAAGCAAACAATCAGCCGTGCTATAGACATTACGCAATCACATGTGTACATGTATGGGTCGCGAAAATATATGACAATTCAAATTTTACCATCAAATTTGGGTATGAGACGATGACACGCAAATCAAAGTACGCAGGCGATTGTATTCCACTCTTCAACTTAAAGTCACCAAACTTCACACCCTCAACTTCGAACAATTTCAAGATAAGTTGCTCCAAAGTTTCGTCTTCCATGATTAACGGTTTCACGTAAAGTCCGTATCTATCCGGACGGATGGCTAACATGTAATTTTGTTTGGGGGGTAAAACTTTTTTCCATTGTGTGGACGATCCAGGTTCAAATTATATATTATTTAGTCATTATCGTATGATGAATTAAGTGTGACTGTCGTATTTAATAAGCGAGATAATTTAGACTTATTTCGCTGGCTTAATTAGCGGGCCCGCAACCAGTTGAAAATTTGAGAAATTACAAAAGTAAGCATGCTTTTTTAGAGGTAAATACGCCTCATAAAGCTTCAAATAGACCATAGACAAAATTTGCCTCCGTATTATTTTGTCCCTGGCCACGGCCCTGCTTACAATGAGGTCTTTTACAAGTGCCACTTATACGACCATATATTTGATACCTACTTAATAAGGCGCTTCTTATGAGCCTAATGTCATGAAAATTGGAACTAAAATGGTAATGTTGACCAAACTGAAGTTAGTTTTACCATCAATCTAAAGAGTGATTGTCAGACTGTTTTTCTTGTTGTCTAAAAATATTGATTTTGTAGTTACGAGTCTTACGACCTTTTCATATTCTAAGCCATCGATTTGTAGTGGGTCGGGGACACATGCATCTGACATGTGTATAGATAATTTGTTATGTTGTTCATGAATATGTTACGACTGTACATAGAGGTCATGCCATACTGAAGCTAGATTAAAACACAAACACAAATGGATTCAAAAAGACCAAAATCTCAACGTTTGGACAGTTACGTGTTTCCCATTAGGCCAATCGATGTATGGAACTACAAACCACAGCCCCATAATTTCCCACCAATGCGACACAGGTGCCTGGTTTCCATGGCAAGTTGCAACTCATTTTAATACATTTAATTTATTGTGAATTTGACATAGTCAATCAATTTCTTTCGTGATTTTGTTCGGTGACAATTTCAACCTTGGTTAAATTAAATTTGCACATATTACACTTCAAATATTGAATTCATTAAGTGCAAAATTAAAAACAAACGAAGCACCATTACTTGCTTTAAAGTGTATAGCTATATCTTAACGGTCATTTAATAAATAATTACTTGCATCGTTTTACTACCTAAATTGCAAATTAAAACTTTGGATGGGTTCCGTGTACTTTGATGCAATCGACGAAAAAATAGACGATTCTTGTAATTTCATAGAGTGTTCTAGAACACTTTCGTATGAAAACGGACAATTCGCATGTCCAATAAATCATAGACAGGGTTTCTGTTAAAGCTGAAGCGAAAAATGATCTAATGGATATGAAAGCATAATTATTTTTTAGTTTTTCACTCTATACACTTTAAGGTATCAAAACCCAAAGACCTTGTATTTTAGGTTTTATTTAAGGTAGAAACGATAAAAACTAAAAAGCAACATATAGGTACAATATTTTATAGGACCTGCTATACTGTATAGCTTTTATAACAGCCAAGCGAAATATTAATTGACATTACACCAGAGCAGAGATAGCTCCACCTTAGAATTTTTTGTCGAATGCTGCTTGACGAAGGTTTTCAAATTAATCCATTGGACCATGTGGTTATAATTTACCGTTATATTGATTTGAATGGTGTAGATTGACAACTGACGTAATGCCACTAGTTCGACCATAGTTAACCATTCATGGTTTTCGCGGTTTATCTAAAGACCATGTCACACAGTGGCTAGTTCGGGCTCCGAGTTCTGTACGAGTTGTCGCGAGTAATAACTCGCCTAAATTAAATGTGCGCGAGTTGGTCCAGGACGGTTTTCAGGGCGATATTTGTTCGAGTTCTCTTTGACATTTACACGACATGAGTACGATAATAACACGAGTTTATACGAGATATATACGACATCTGTTCGACAATCGGATACATGTTTTCGAGATTTGTACGAGTATGGACGAGTATGGACGAGTCGGTATGTCTTGTGTTGTGGTGATAACGTAGGATGTCGTGTGATCTCGCCGAATGTCGAGCAGATGTCGTAGACAAGTCTCCCCAACTCGCCACAAACTAGTGTTATGTCGCAGAACGACTTTATTTGGGCGACATGCTACGACAAGGGGCGACATGTCAACGAGATGTGTGCGACAGTGCGCGAGATTGTTACGAAAGTTCCTCGATATGTGTACGAGAAGTAAACTGCGGCGAGAAGCGGCAAGAATTTTAAACCGTTTAAAATTCTCGCCGCACACTGGCGACACGGGAAGAAATCTCTGCGACAAAGAACGACATGCGTACGATATTTACGCGACACTGGGCGAGTTGTGGCGAGTTATAACTCGTGACAACTCGTAGCACCAGTTCGCCACTGTCGTATTTCCCAGTTACGGAAATGCCCGAGTGGTTACGATTGATGTATAGTTGGCGACAAAAACCGACTTTCAGGCTTGTAGTTTATCGATTTGTGATCGGCTGGGTTTTGGCGTACCATAGTTTAACTAGCGCCAACGAAATAAGAACAAAAACAAATTAGCGATCCCATGATAAGTAAACCATTGTTTAACCACTGACGGCTGTCGTGGTCTCTTGAAGCTACGGAAACCTAAATTTATATTGACTTAAAATAGGGTGTTGGGGTCCAGACGTACATGTACACAGAGAAACGAACCCGGGACGACAAGACTTGAGTTAGCGCCAAAACTCAGCAAATGTAATATTCAAGGGGTATAACCTAAAGCATGGAGATTGGTGGTTTAAGTAAGACTTTCCATGGAGATTGGTGCCAATGGCCGATATTTTGATGTTTTTCGTCACTTGACGGACACATTTCCACCAAAGTAAGTTCATTTTCTTGTTTTATATGTGGTATGTATGCGATAACCACCTATCCATAAGTTTAAGCCACCTATCGGTGGTCTGTTTTAGTCCGTCTGTGCAGCGATAAAAGCCTGAAAGAAGGGATGGTGACATCGGGTGTCCGTAGTCCGCATTGATTTGTATTAATTCTGACGTATCTGGGGCATTCTGGAAGGTTTTTCTGTGTTTGCTAGGTACTCCATGCATGATTTTATGGTTAAAATACTGTTTCTGCTTATTTAGGAGGCTCCAAGTGCATATTTTTAACGTTTAAGACGATTTCATGGAGATTCGTCAACTTTAAGACCCTCTCCATGGAGATTTGTTATTATTTTGTAAACCATGTGTACTGGTATTATAAACATGGAAGTAATCTCTATTTTGTACCAATTTCAGGGCTACCGTCTTACAGAGGGTCTTGGCTTGGCGAGTAACATATAATTGGAACCAAATACAGTGACAACACCACCTGGCTGCAACAATTGTTGTGATTTTCTTATTTGTACTCCAAAGATATGCATATAAGTAATGAAGGATGATTTTTATAATATTATGTTTATTATGCACCAGTCAAATCAAACCCTGACTCCCCAAACCCGGGGTATACTAGTAGTCACGAGTTTTTAATTTTTGATGTCCCCGCACTGCCGAATGAGAGCAGGACTTTTGCTCCGCACCTAAATGCGTAGATGTGAAATGCAGCCGGGAATAAGTTTCAAGGGGGGGGGGTTACCTTTTGTAAGGCTCTCGGGCAGGGATTTTACCATGATTTAAAAAGTCAACCCGTCCCTTCTATTCCCCGTGCTAAGGTTTTCAATCGACTGGTGCATTGTGTATCAGTTATGATATTCAGTTGAACTGACAAAAGGCCTAGTAGTAGCCGTCTTCTCTACTAGATGGAAAGTATCTTCTTCGGAAAGGTGTGCTACAGGCCACATCAATTTGGTAGATTGTGGTTTCAAATGTATTTGAAACACCCACCATTTTCTTCATCGCATTTATAATATAGAGGATTTGTAATCAGTTTTCTGATCAGTATTCTTTCAAGCACTTACTTACAAGGAACCAACAACTTCTCAACATATGGAGTAAAACCAGCATTGACAAATTGAAGCAACTTGGAATCAAACCAAGATTGCTTGTTACAAACACTGCGCGTTAACCATTGCAGCAGTTTTATAAGTGGCAGTATATTGTTGATCAATGTTCAAAACATCACAATAAAACCTCACTTATCCGACCACCCTTATTTATTTTAAAACATACTTATCATATCTGTTTATATATTAATAAAGGCTTATTTAAGAGTTGGTTATATTATAAATCAAAGTACAACATGTAATCATGTGAATTGACTTCGAACTGGAGGTTTTAATTTTGAGGTGGTCTTTAAGTGAAGTTTTACTTTTTGTTACATTCACAAGAGTGAAATTTCAATAATCTCTCTCGTCTCTATGATGCATTCATCTTGTTAAATGCATCGTACCATTGACACTTATTTTGAATGGTTCCTGGGTTTTTGCTAAAGAGGCAGTATGAACACAGTATGGTGTTTCCATGTATATGGGCGAACTGCCCTACAGACATTCGTTCTTTAACGTACCTGGTGTACAGCTCTGGTACATGCGATACTACCTCTGGGTCACCTTCCAAATAGATCATGTCAAGCGGGCTTTCCGCTCGACCACAGTGCCACCCTAGTAAATACTGTGTATACTATTTATAAAGGGGTCATTGCTGAGAGGTCATGGTAGACCGATGGTCACTTTTTGTGCAATCAATATACAATGTAGTAATAATTACGTAAATTTGTTTGATGTTTTTATTTACAAATTGTAGTTTTAAAGGTTCATTAGCGAAAAAGGTCAATTTTATAAAGGCAGTGTGATCTGATGCTTTGTGACCCAAAATGTTCCAGGAAGTATCTTAACAAAGAATACAACCAGAATCTGTGCTATTGGAACTTTCCAACAAAACAAAACAGACATTGATGTGCATCATTTCATGTTATTTTATTATTTTATAGAATCATAACCTTGAACACGTATTAAAATACGTGAATAGAATGTTATCATAAGACTTTACTCTATATTTATTTTCTTTTATTTTCTGGCTTTTCACTAGGGTTCTTCGGGTCAATACAAATGACAAGGTGGTGCTGAAGTTAATCGTTTTCTTTTTGATGACGAATATCTAAATGGTAACGGCGTATTAAGTGTTTAAATTGCGACACAAAGCTTCCTAGTTACACTTTTATTAGGCAATGAGATTTTATTAAAATTTCTCTTTCGTTTTCTTTTCTGCCACTTCCTCCTTGAACGAAGTAGCGTCTTTTTGGTAGGTTTTCTTCAAACCAGGAGTCTGAAAAATAAATAGAAACTATACCAATGAAGGTAACACACTATGCTGCAAAACATTTTAGAACAGAATACTTACATTGATTTAATTCTCCACAGTTCGGGTCTTAAAGTTGACGAATCTCCATGAAATCGTCTTAAACGTAAAAAATATGCACTTGGAGCCTCCTAAACAAGCAGAAACAGTATTTTAACCATAAAATCATGCATGAAGTACCTAGCAAACACAGAAAAACCTTCCAGAATGCCCCGGATACGTCAGAATTAATACAAATCAATGCGGACTACAGACACCCGATGTCACCATCCCTTCTTTCAGGCTTTTATCACTGCACTGACGGACTAAAACAGACCACCGATAGGTGGCTTAAACTTATGGCTAGGTGGTTATCGCATACATACCACATATAAAACAAGAAAATGAACTTACTTTGGTGGAAATGTGTGCGTCAAGTGACAAAAACATCAAAATATCGGCCATTGGCACCAATCTCCATGGAAAGTCTTACTTAAACCACCAATCTCCATGCTTTAGGTTATACCCCTTGGTATTGTATTCTAATTCCGAAAAAACGGAAATGGCCGAGCTTGTACGACTGTTGTTTGCAGTTAAACGCACTGCTGTATCCCTATTCCGGAGAAAAACGGAAATAACCGAGCTTTCACGAATATTGTTTTTTCTGTTTGACGTAATATAGTATTTTAATTGGAGGCAATCGTAAAACCTTACGACAACTTCGTAATTCTTTACGACTTACATATATGACAGACGGTTCCTTATTAACAAAAAGGTTACGTAAACCCACAGTGGATTTGTCTGTTTATTGACAGCACCCGTACTTCGCATTATAGCCAAAAGAAGTGCAATTATATTTATTATTTATTACGATATAAAGTATGTACTAGTGTTACACAGGGGCATCATAAGTCATTTTTCTGTCCGCACTAACGAGTACCGTACGTACTACAAACGTGCTTTTACAATCGAACCAATTAGCGTAAAGTGCCGGAAAGAACCGTAATCTAACGAGTACTGTACATAGCGCTGAGTATTTATGCTAATTGTACCTTAAAGGTGCTTACAATCGAACCAATTAGCGTAAAGTGCCGGAAAGAACCGTAATCTAACGAGTAGTGTACATAGCGCTGAGTATTTATGCTAATTGTACCTTAAAGGTGCTTACAATCGAACCAATTAGCGTAAAGTGCCGGAAAGTGCCGTAATCTAACGAGTACTGTACATAGCGCTGAGTATTTTTGCTAATTGTACCTTAAAGGTGCTTACAATCGAACCAATTAGCGTAATGTGCCGGAAAGTACCGTAATCTAACGAGTATCGAGTTTATTAAACGAATGGTGACAAATTAATATTTATTTTGTTTTCCAGACACAGGTATACAATACTTTTGCGTTCATGTAGTTTCAAGCATCCTCACCAATCAGTGGTTGATGAAGTACCTAGACACCTATTTACAGATGAAGAACTTTGCTGGTTGAACGAGAATGGTTTCCCTAAAAGGGAAATACTAAATTGATAAGAATTTTAAAGCGACCTTACGTTGGTTCGGTCATGGTCATAGCTTAATCACTGGACGCACTTAAATTCTCTAGTTTAACTTTAGTATGGTAAGAACGGTACGAACTCATTCCGATGTAATATTACAACCCACCTACACATATGGGCCTACCCTAAGACCATGCCAAATCGCTTTTACACAAAAACAAACAAGTTCAAGTTCAAATTTATTAGCAAATCGGCATTTATACAATGCCTTTGGCCATTAACAAACATATATATAGGGTCACATATGCATAAATATAAACACAAAGCATGCAAAATAACAAAACACAATTTATCAAATCAAACATACAAGTTACATACAGAATGCAATATTCAAGAAGCAGGTAAAATGTTAAGCTTTTCTTGTCTTAAAAGAAAAGAATGGTGTATAAAGTTTGCAATATTTCTTATGGTCCTTTTATTCTGACTTGATAGCAATCTACCAAATTTTGGTAATGATGGGAATGATACATTTATACAATATTTTTTCTTAATTCATGATATAATGGACAGCAGGAGATAAAATGTTATTCAGATTCTAAAACGTTTTGATTACAGCATTAACAAAGTAGCTATCAATTCTATATACATTTGTAGTTCTTCCTGTTTGAACTTCCAATGTGTGTGAGCTGAGTCTTAATCTTGTTAAATCTATTCGAATTTTATCATTTTGAATAATACTAGTATCCAGATATTTTTCATATTTAAATTCACTTTGAAACAATCTATAATAATAACGTTTCGGTTGGTTTGTAACAGTTGCATTCCATTCCTGTATGAATTGATCCTTAAGACGCTGTTTAAACAAAGACATATACATAGTTCCTACATTAAACGTATCCCATATATTACCAAAAGTGGGATTATCTAATAATGATTTTACTGCAAAAGCATGTGAACTGTGGAACAACATTACTGTCTCCGACATGAAAAAACTTGAATCCACTCATCATCTCTGCCTGAAACGTATACAATGTCTCCCTCACCGCACTCGGTCTGACATGGTCACAGGCCTTCTGGGGATTACATCTATCCACGCATATATCGACTTGCAAAAATTGAGATTTTTTGGTACCTTGTGTAGATCAAAACCAGCCGACTTAGTTACGAAACTTTTTAACTACAGATTCTTCCAACACCAAACATGTGGACGCTCTAGACAAAACGGGTTCATAAAAGACATAGAACGAATTCTCTTTAAGTACGGCTTGCACGACGTGTGGACCCAGTATGCAATAACCGGTACGTTCCAGAGCAAGTCACAATGGAAGAATACGTGTAATACAACCATATTCAACTACGAGAGTGAAGCATGGAAGCAGCGACAACTAGAAAGTAACAATTTTGATCGTTTCAAACTTGTTCATAATAATTTAACTGTTTGTAGTGCTTGGAAAGTTGCGAAATCCAAACCTGAACATCTTGGGATAATCAAACATCTGGTCAAGATATGTTGTGCTACTAAAAACCCAGAACTGACAGTATGCCATATGTTTAACTCATCTTTTAGAGACGAACTACAACACCTAATGTTTGATTGTTTAGGTCCTAATACTACTATATTACGATCGAACTATTTTCTGAAACTAAGCTGGACTTTCAATCCCGCCCTTAGCAATTACTTGCATGGTGTTACCAGGGACAAACTGTGCTCATATCTACTTGGTCGCATAGATGACACTTTAATGCTCTATATTGACAATTGTACTTCAACTCAGTTCTTGATCAAAAATGCTAAATTTCTTAGATCATTGTTTCATTAGACACCCTTTCCTTACATGTTTAGTTCTAAATTTTGTTTCGTTTTAACTAAATATACTCAGTGAGGTGAAACGGTGTGTGATTAGAGACAGTAAGATAATTATCAAGATGTTGACCGATTCATGTGAACCTGTATATTGACATTTGATAGACATTCTGTGCATCGAGTTTGCTAAAGTTAACTACTTTCTTCTTTGTATTGTAAATAACTCTTTCTGTATGTTGTAAATAACTTTTTTCTGTATGTTCTTTTTCTTGCTATATGTTTATTGTATGTTTGAAACTGTAAACGATATATCTCCAGAAAATGGAGGCAATAAAGTTATATACATTGTATATACATATAATAGATATGTTATAATAGTGGATATCTTCCTAATTCACCTAACACCGCTACATTTGATGTTTGGGATTTTACTCCGAGCAAGTATTTACAAAACTTAAGATGCAGTCTGTCAGTATTGTAATTTATTGACATACCTTTGTTCTATGTTTTTGTAAATATTGTTTATTTTATTGAATAAACGGACCAGATTATATGGTTCAAAAAGAAAAAAAAAGATGCAGTCTGTCAATGTATTTATAGTTATATATACCCCATATTTCACAACCGTATCATATAATAGGAACTATAAGAGAGTCGAACAAAGATAATTTGGTTTTAACATCGATATTAAGTCTACTGAAAGTTGACAACAAACTATAATATGCTCTTAATGCTTATTCATACAATGTTTGCACTGCATGTTTCAGACTCCCTGTATAGTGAAATTTAATTCCTAGATATGTAAAAGAGTCAAAAATACCAATATCTTCGCCATTTAGAGTCCATACAAAGTTTTGCCTTGATTTTCGTTTTTCAAATACACATACTTTTTGTTTTGTTAACGTTAATTTTTAAACCCCATTTACTAGAATATGCATGTATATTGGCTAATAAACGTTGAAGGCTATTTGGATCAGTATAAGTAAAGAGAGCAATATCATCAGCGAATAGTAGCATGTATAAAGATAAAAGTTCAATGTCTTTATTGGTAAGGTTATCAAAATTCATGGACTCATTTATGTCATTGATAATAAAATAAACAAAAATGGGCTTAGTGGTTCCCCCTGTTTTACCCATAGGTACAGTATCAGTGTTTGGAAAGGAAAAAGAAAAAATCCGTCACTGAGCTAATACACTACATGGACCGTATATATATCCAAAGACCTAAATTACACAGATTGGACACTCCACTGACAATTTAGAGAAAACGCAAAATAACAGGCAGCAGATTCAGTTATTGTGCTTAAAACTTTTTTTAGTCATCCAATTTTAATGGGCAATGTATCATGTTGAAGAGCTAAGTTTCTTTTTCTACATGAAGTAACTCATTTTTGTCTACCTTTCATAAAATACAGAAAATTAGGATTTGAATGAGGCAAATCAAGTATTTTCTGATAAACTTGAAATTTACATTAATAAGCATGTTTAGCAGAACGCTTAGCTAAAAATAATGTAATATGCATTACAAAAATGTACGTGCATTCAAAGATAATAATTTATTCTCATCATCTGAATTTGTACTAAGTAAATGTTTGATTTTATAAAATTCATTCTTGTATCGTTTGCAATTGTTATTAAATCATTCAGAATGTTTTCTTTTTCTGTTAGGTTTTGTCTTACTTAAATTTGGACCATGCAAACAAAACGAGATATCATAGATTACGTCTGTAATGCCATTAATACAAGTATTTACATCAATATTTTTGGTCAATAAGTCATTGACTAATTTGTCGAATACATGTTTTTCGTTGTTTAATTTTTCATACAAAGCACAATTATGCAAAAACACTTTGCCTCAAATGGATCCGTGAAGTTGTATTTACACACCCGAGAGGCAAAACTTGCCCAAAAGGGTGTTTAGGCATGAAACAAATCAGTAATTGCATGCTTAGTTACATTATTGTTGGCATTAGTTTGAAAATTCAAACGAAACACACATTTTCCAGAGCAAAATACCTCTAGAGCATGAAGATCGATCAAATTTATTGTTTTTTTCTCGAATGTTGTTTTTTATTTTGAAAATTTACTTCAAAACCTAGGCGCACGGCGACACTATATAAACATAAATACCGATTTGTATGGCCTAATTTTCTCTCAAATTCTAACAAAGTACACTTGGAGACTTTTCTAACGCAACACCTCTTCAAATCAATATAGCTCCATTATTGGTCAATGGATTTTGTTGAAATTTGGACTAAGAATAATTAAACACATAGCTAATACTTCCTGTAAATTTGATAGAAATTGATCAACAACAAAATATGAAACATAACAAATTAAAAACATCACTGCAAAAGTCAAATTCGTAAAATCGTACAACGTAAGATATTAACAATGTGAAAAGTCAGTGAGTATCACACATTCTAGTGGCTAATACCTCATTGAAACCACATAGTTTAGAATGAAACGTTGAAAGATGTTTCGCCACTCTTGCACGAGGGCCTGTTCCAATTCATGCAGCGTAAGGGGGGCTAATGATGATACATGTCTGCCAAAGACATGTGCTACCTAAAAACCAACATTCGATGCTCAACTTTCTAAATTAAACAGACATACGTTCTTAATTAGTTAGTCATGTATATCTAGGACAGTTATGATGCATATAATGATATGGAATTTAACTTTATATTTGATAAAGTATTAATAAAATGCATAAACTTACACGTCTTATTGACTGACCGGTCTGCAACATGCCAATTGCGCGGGTGCGGACGTGAATATTCGTACGAGCCATGTTGTGTTTTTAAAATTTATTTTATGTTGTTTTTTTGTTCGTAAGATCCCATCTAGAATGATGAAATAAAAATAAATTTTGAATCATATCGCGTTTCTCGATTTCCTCGTGCTAAAAATGAAACCATACCTACAACACGTGCTCAAGCGTCCTATTGTCACGGATGAATGATTTTAGCATTAGTTTGCTCAGAATGTAGTCAAGTGACCACATGTGCAATTTCAAATCAATATCTTTACTCATAACTGAGATATTCGAGTTGTAAAAGTGTTGCTTTAGAAAAGTCTCCAAGTGTACAGGGTGCCAAAAAAGAAAGTATACAGTTTCGGGGTATTTCAATCAACTCTTAATGTTCTGCTATCACAAAGAAATTTTACATATGGTTAGAAAAAAGATGTAAGTTTTTTTTGGTACCAGTTTGAAAATTATAACTTGAATAATTTTTTTAAAATGTTAATTTCCAAAAAATACCTTATTGTGACCGTGACGTCATTTTGACGTAATTTACGACGTTTTCACAATTTCTGTAAAGCATGTTTCACGGTTCGCACCCATTCTTTAAAAGTGTTGGTTACATTTACACAGATTTCTACAAACTGGTCTTCTTAAATTTCATTTTGATGTTGATCAGAAGAAAAACTTGTGTATATTCGCAATTGAGTGTACATAAGCGATCTCTGATAGCCCAAAGGAAAAAAATCCACATGAATTAACACCGGGCTGTGGGCGGGCCATTCCACTGAGCAGTGGAATTTTCTAGAAATTATTTTGACACCAAATGTTTCTTGTAATTCACCCAACACCGTGTTTTGCCATGTGTGACTCTGGCTCCATTTGCACGAACCATACCACATTCAAAACAAAGGATTCGCTGCGGAGTTCCGAAAGAACTTGCTTAACAAAGGCAAGTAACACAATGGGTTTACTTCTTTCTATTTTGTTGTCGAAATCGCAAGTGAATAGCCTATTAAAAGCCAACAAACATGTCCATGCTCGTGAGACACATCATATATATAAAATCAGTTTAGACATTTGTGAAATACAATGCAAATTTTCCAATAATGCATGCAAGACAGGAAACACCAGAAATACAAAAAATGTGAAAACGTCGTAAATAACGTCAAAATGACGCCACGGACAGAATACGGTAATTTTAGAAAATTTACATTTAAAAAAAATATCCTAGTTACAAGTTTTAAACTGATGCCCGATAAAAAATTCATCTTTTGACTAACCATGTGCTGAATTTCTTTGCGATAGCAAAACGTTAAGATGTTATTAAAATGCACTGAAACTGTATACTTTCTTTTTGGACACCCTGTATGTATGTATGTCAAAATGTATGGATCTTGTTCATTGTACATGTATATATGTATTGATTGTTATAAATTGTGTAATATATACCTTGTAAGGAGAGAGCTAATATAGGCTAAGCCTCTTGCCCAATCCTATTTCTTTGGAAATAAAATAAAAAATTAAATAAAAATTGTCTCTCGAAAACGTAAACAAACTTACAAAATGTATAAGTATTAATTACTGATATTTACAGCAAAACGTAACCTGGTTGGTGTGACGTGTTTCGCTTAAACGTGTTACGTACTTACATAATACTATTAGTATTCATGATAAATATAATTCCGGGTGTGTTTTATATTATTATCATCAAAACATGACCTTTGTTTTGGGACATTTAAGGCCAAAGTATTTTTTTGTGAAAAAAAAAGTTTTTTCGTTTCCTTTCAATAGCAGATAATGAACATATATCAAAATGTCCGACTTGTAAACAACTTACCCAGTGGCAGGTGTGGGACTTCGACTTTTCTTATAAATATCCATTTTCTCTTCACAAAATAAGTTGTTCGTCATTCCGTTAAATAGTTTTAAAACAGGCTGGCCTAATCGCGTATGAATAGCAGTTAATTAATTAATGAAACAATTCTTTCATGTATCCTTTGTTATGCATCTAATTGTAGGGTGTGTCCAAAATACAGCTATATTATTGGTCAATTGTAGGGTGTGTCCAAAATACAGCAATATTATTGGTCAATTGTAGGGTGTGTCCAAAATACAGTCATATTATTGGTCAATTATAGGGTGTGTCCAAATACAGCTATATTATTGGTCAATTGTAGGGTGTGTCCAAAATACAGCAATATTATTGGTCAATTGTAGGGTGTGTCCAAAATACAGTCATATTATTGGTCAATTGAAGGGTGTGTCCAAAATACAGCCATATTATTGGTCAATTGTAGGGTGTGTCCAAAATACAGCCATATTATTGGTCAATTGTAGGGTGTGTCCAAAATACAGTCATATTATTGGTCAATTGTAGGGTGTGTCCAAAATACAGCCATATTATTGGTCAATTGTAGGGTGTGTCCAAAATACAGTCATATTATTGATCAATTGTAGGGTGTGTCCAAAATACAGTCATATTATTGATCAATTGTAGGGTGTGTCCAAGATACAGCCATATTATTGGTCAATTGTAAAGTGTGTTCAAAATACAGCTATATTATTGGTCAATTGTAGGGTGTGTGCAAAAGGCAGCTATATTATTGGTCAATTGTAGGGTGTGTGCAAAAGGCAGCCATATTATTGGTCAATTGTAAGGTGTGTTCAAAATACAGCAACATTATTTGTCAATTGTAATTGCAACCATATTATGGGTCAATCGTACAATATTTTGAGAAAACAAGAAAAGCTTTCTGACAATCGCTCTTTACTTATGGTAAAACAAGCTTTTTCAACTTAAGTTTCGTCAACATGACAAGTTCTGATATTCATGAAAATAGACTTATAAGAAGCGCCTTATGGTGTACATTTCAAATATGCATTATTCTTATTCTAAGCCAGCGAATTATAGCTGGCCTTATATGGAGATAACGTTATACAGTAAATAAACATACGAATCGAATAGAGCCGAGTATAGCCGGACTTTGATGAGTCTCAGTTTAATCTGGTCAAGCTATACTTAATATAACTTCGTGCTATTTACTAACACGGATTATGTGTTCATTAATTATGAATCTAGCATAAGATGACATCATCAGATTAACCGATTAATAGAATATTATCAAAAACAAGAGCCATGATCACATTGTCATCCCCACCGAATGAACTTGCTTGTGTAAGGGAACATTTCTACAGTGCCAAACCAAAACCCCGTAACTGCAAAAAGACAACTTTTCAGGAGACGAAAAAAACGTTTTTACTCCGATGAAATAATAGCAGATGATGATGCTGCAAAAAATATTTTCGCGCCAAAATTGAGTTACGGGGTTTTGGTTTGGCACCATCGATTTGTTTTCGAGAGCAGAATCAGCACTCTGAATCAAATGTGTTGTGAATTTACTGAAAAGAAGAGATAAATAAAATGAAATAATAAAAACGTCAATTTCTAGTATAGTTTAAAGAGAAATTGCTATAAAAATATATGAAAACAAAATAATGTGGGGGGGGGGGGGGTAATTAAAAGCCTGACAAAATCACAGGTAACCAAATCGTTGAAAACGAACAAAAAACGAAAACATTTTTTTTAATTAATATTTTTCTATAAAGGTTTATTTGTTCTAAATGATCCAGAATTTCAATTAATAAAAAACAGAAATTGACTATCAATATCTCCATAAACTAATAATACTCATATCCAGCAATGTCTAAAGTACTTACATGCCAGATCTTATCACAATTGATCCAATACTTAAAAAGTCATACTATAAAATGTAGATACTGATTCACAGCCGATTCATGTGGCACAATCAACACAAATCTATATGACCGTCCCCCACAATGTGTTACACCAGCGATATTTAAAGTAAACCTTAAAGCAATGTATTTCATAATATGAAGTTAATTTTAGGCTTTAACATTGTTTGTGTAAACTCACAGCCTTTTATAGATAATTGGTATGCATAAAGCAGTTGTTTTTATTAAAAACAAAGTGCACCTCTTGAACCGGCTCGTGGATTTCTGTACAAATGGACATTGAAATATATTTTTAAAAGAGTTGTAAACTTTAGTTTCATTATACACTGAGAGACTTTATAAACGCTCCACTTTATGAAATTTATTTTTGCTTAACCAAATTGAGTTAACCAATTTCTCCTTGATAAATACGTCTTTAACACTAACGGCTATCATGTTTGCTACAAGAAATTACTAAATTATAATAAATGGGTACGCCGGATACGCTTGAGCTATTTTGGACCTTTTTGAACGTGATTTACAAACTTATGCATGTACTCTTATAAAAACTTGATTTATGTAATAAATATAGCACTAGTTTTTGATCAAAAGTGTCTTCTTACAAGCGTTATTGTTCACCCTTCCAAAACTGTACAATAACGCTTGTAAGAAGACACTTTTGATCAAAAATTAGTTCTTTATCGGACTTATACTCAAAAACCGGATGTAGAGTACTGGATATGGTGTGTCAGAATAATGACAGACAGTGCACACTTTTTCTTCTTTGTGAACGATTCCACACCTCAGCATATGAAAACAACCGGTCACAACCAGGACAGACCCGAATAATAACGCATCAACATTATACTAACATTCACCAGATACACAGACATTTCCACTTCCGGTACACCAACCAGAGTGAACAACGAACCATTAATTAGTATCCGATTACAAGTTTTCGACCAGTTTTAACACTATGTTTGTACAAAATGTACTTACAATGAAAATGTCCATCGAAGTTTAATGAGACGTCACGCATTTGACAAACATTCAAATTTGCAACTGGCAAATACTTTAAAAACCCGTCACAAAACTAACCCCGCCAATCTATAATTTCTCTATAAATATGGTAAGAAATAAACTAAAAAAAATTTCTGAATCAATACAAAAGAAGAAACATCATAATACATACAAGTAAACCCACCGGAAGGCTTTTCTCTCTAAATTGGCCTTTAATTGGCTAGTGAGTAGCCATTTATTTGGTTTGAAGAGCTCCGAGGAACTATTTCTTTAATAACTGTCTCAATTTTTGCAGTAATTAGGTACCGTGTACATTACATTCTATGCGGATTAATCCTTCCTGTAAGGTTTTAAGTATAAATCTGTTATGTGCGTCACATAGGATACACATCTAGTGAAATAAGACGAGATTATGGCTTATATATAATATTTATATAAAGCATGTTCCGGTGTTTAATCCGCAGGTTTACACGGAATAACGTCACACAGTGCAAGGAACGTTGATCAATTGACTGGTACCCGGTTCAAAACACCCACGTACATACGTACAGGTAACACATGCATAGTATATACGTCGACTGGTACCCGGTTCAAACACCACATACATACATACAGGTACCAGATACATAGTATATACTTCGACTGGTACCCGGTTCAAACACCACATACATACATACAGGTACCAGATACATAGTATATTCGTCGACTGGAACCCGGTTCAAACACCACATACATACATACAGGTACCAGATACATAGTATATACGTCGACTGGTACCCGGTTCAAACACCACATACAGGTACCAGATACATAGTATAAACGTCGACTGGTACCCGGTTCATACACCCACATACACACGTACAAACACGTACACGTACAGTTGCAGTTTTGTGAAATATTTAAGTGCAAAATGGCCAATTTCGGGAAATTTGGAATTTGAAATGTCACTTCCGGTTTTCCATATCTCTCTCTATATAAAGAAGTCTTAATGGTATCTTGTAGTCAGTGGACATATGTTCACACAATGTCTTAAAAAAATACGCCAACTTTTCCTTAAATATCTTGACGGGCGGAAATGTGTTGTACATAAAATCTCAATTAACGAATCTCGCAAAGTCTCGCATCTTGCTGATGCTATCTCGTTACGATAACGAGATGCTATCGTGTATCAGAATCACCAATCTATCATACATTTACTTTTAATGTTACATTGATGTTAGTTGGTGCGACTTTTATTGACGTTTTAAAATCTCTGTAGTGTACATTGAACACGAGTAGCATGTCAAGGAGCGTTCTCGCGAGATCATGCAATCGGAACTCCTCGGCGTTTATCTAACGAAAGTGTTTCGTATTTCACAGTTACGGAAATGCCCGAGAAGTAACGATTGGCTTTTATGTTCACGTCTGCGCACCCATTTTTCGCAGAAAGGTATAAACGACAATTGGCTTCCGGAAAAAAATATAAAACATGTAACGCCCATACAGACCTACATGTAATGAGTTTTCTATTAAACCATAAGTTGATAGACATACAAAAACAGCCGGCTGATTTTGATGTAGAAATTCGTGTGCTAGCTATTTTTGAAATGTACGTCACTTATAAAACATGTTATGTTAAATCAATATAAGCAAATTAGAAAACATGTTTGTTGAGGTTTTCGTTTTACCCTCGTTAATAACAAGAGTGTGATATAAATAAAACTTTTGCAAATTTGTCAGCCAAATGGGTGCAAACTAGTGGTAGAGCTAGTCTGGTTCCCGGCACCTAAATCTTACATTACGTTACAGTTTAGGTCCGGCACAATGCAATTAAAATGCATCCCTCTTTAGGTAAAACAAGATGGCGGATGTATAAATGTTTATATGGGTACTTTTAGACAATCACCTAAAGCACGTGTACGAAGATTGAGCACTACATTTGCAACATTATCTGTTTCATTGCTATTTTTTACTTACTTTTTTTTCTTTCTTCCATGTAATTTGCAGGGCCCACTCTGGGGCATTATCGCAAATATTTTAGAGACAGAGGTGCGATACAAGGAATCCGGGAGCGATACCCTAGCTCGTTTCGAATAGATTCCTTTGTTCTTTAACGTGCCCGGTGTAAAGCACCGATACACGCGAGACTACCCTTGGATTGCCTACCAGGATCATCTCTAGTTAGGCAGGAAACACTAAATAGCGTTTCAGAAATGACCAAGTGTCCCTGCCGAAAATCGAACCCAGGAATCTCTCGATCAGGAGTCAAGCGTCTTACCACTCGACCACCGTGCTGCCCATGCAGGTGATTTGGTTTCAGACATTTACAGCACAGTGACTTGTCTCACAGAACGATTAAGCTTCGTGCATTCCCGACTATCTGGAGCGTCGTAAATGTCTCGTGTCAGAAAATCGGACAAAGAATTAAATACTTACGGTTGTTTTTTACTTTTTGCTGTCAGATGTTTTACTAGTTGACTTAGCCAAAAAGTCACAAGATTTGTCCACCCTGATAAATGACAAAGCCAGTCTATAAAAGAGAAGCAATACAAATGCTTTGCATAGGTCCCCAATCTTTTAGAACACTCTGTATATCTATGAGTCCCCAAAGGTTGGCCCACAGGAGCTATATACACAAACTTCATTGCCGCTCTATCACGTGCTATTATATCATTGTTCTATCAACATGTGTCGGTGTTTTTGTAAAGTTATAAATTATTGAACACATTTGTTTTATTTTAAGACTCCGTGTTACGTAGATGCAGTATTACACAGTGTGTAGAATCACGTGATCAAATCGATTGAAACGAATGCGGTTTTACGCTCAAAACTATTGCTATTTCGTCTGCTAACGGTGAGTTTTTTCTTAATTATAACGATCGTGCATTTAATATGGTTATATTATACAGCCTAAAGTACGTTCCGTATATATAAGAATACCCGACAAGTATTGAGTTCGCTCTATCTTTAGCTGTTTTTAATTGATGCTCGACCAAATGCAGTTTCCAACCGAGTGTAATAATTTGGTCGAGCATCAATTAAAAACAGCTAAAGATAGAGCGAACTCGGTACTTGTCGGGTATTCTTACCTATACGGAATGTACTTTAGGCTATATAATATAACCATATTAAATGCACGATCGTTATAATCAAGAAAAAACTCACCGTTAGCAGAATAAATCGCAATAGTTTTGAGCGTAAAACCGCATTCATTTGATCACGTGATTCTACACACTGTTACATCGTTTGAAGATATTTTTGTTTTCTCCGCGGTTCTACAAGTTCTCGCTACAAGTTTTATACACTGTCCCGTCGGCAATTTTCGTCGGTGTTCAAAGACAAACATGCACGAAACCATATATGAGAGTCTGTTGAAATTTCTTTATCTAAGAATATCAAAATCCGATATAATAGGTAAGCAGTCGTACTGAATATATGAACATATACAGGGTGGACATACCTTGGGACTTTTTTTAGCTAACCCCGCAAGTAAAATACATGTATGTAAATCGGACGGTTCGGACAAAAACTTTGAATTTCCGTGGAAATGATTGAAGCTGCGTGGGCAGTGCTAATTCTCGGCTTGACCGTTGAACTTATCTCGTGAATATCAGTCAAAGATCGGCTAAATTTGTATATCGCTGACTTACAATGAGAAAGTCGTAAGTACTACATGGGACCTTATTATAAGACTCTCAAATATTTGAAATATCCTTTTTTAAGCATATTGTCATGAGAATCAAGAAAAGTTGTCATATTGACCAATCTGAAATAAAAAAAGTCCAAGACCTCCTTGATTGATCATTACAAACACATCCCCAGTTCTATACTCTATCCAGAGCCAGATATTCACAAAGAATCTTAGCAAAAAAAAACCCTAATATTTCTTTTAAAAACACAAACGTTTCTTAAGTGCATCAGTTTAAAGGGCCTGCCTCATAGATGGAGCGAATTTCTAAAAAAAATATCGTTTTCTTAGCAAATCAAGTATTTATATAATAGAACATTGTTGACTGTTGCTTTAAGAAATATTTATTGCAAATAATCGATTTCAACCACTTTCAAAATCGCACACACCGGTGTGTTTTTCCTTTTAAACACAGCGGAATTTTTCCTCCTTTCAGCATGATTTTTGAGTACTATTAGATCGGTCTGTAACAAAAACAAACTTCAGTCTAAACATCTATGAAGTATTTTGTTTCTTTTTAAATTCTTTTTCATCACATGCGATATACGGTATAGAATTTTGGAGGTAAAATACTTAAATAATTACAAAAGCCTGATGTTTCACAAGTTATATTTATATCAGTGTGCTTGTTTAAGGGATATACATGCATCTATGCCAAAATATTGTGAATATTTTAAAACAATTTTATTAGATTTTTGCCATACGCTGAAACGTGACACAGTCCCTTTAACATAATCATCAAGAGTATTGGTTATTTTGTATAGTTTAAAGTGTATATAGCTATATTTTAACAGTCATTTAATGTCAAAATAATTACTTGCATCGTTTTTAGTATGATTCTAGACTACTTAAATTGCAAATTAAAACTTTGGATGGGTTCCGTGAACTTTGATTCAGTCGTCGAAACATAGACGATTGTTATAATTTCATAGGGTGTTCTAGAACACTTTCGTATGAAAATTGACAGTTTGCATGTCGAATAAAACACAGAGAGAGTTTCTGTTAAAACTGAAGCGAAAAACGATCTAATGGATATGAAAGCATAAATTGTTTTTCAGTTTTTGAAACTTTTAAAAAATATAGTCCGATATAGCTCTATACAGTTTAACACATTGTGTAAGATCTACAATGATCACAAAGAACAATGATTTGATCTTTACTGTTTAAACTTTAGGCACTATTTACAGCCCAATTTTTTAAACTTGAGTCAATATATTGAAGTTCAATAGTACATCAAAACTCCGTTATCTCGAGGAGTAATCGGGACAGGTAAACTGCTCGAGATATATAGGGTGCTCGAAATAACAAAAGGGCATGAATTGATCATACAAGAGGATACTATTTTTAAAATTGCTCGATATAGGCCGGGTGCTCGTGATATCGATGCTAATCATAACGAAGTTTTACTGTATATCAAAGTGGCTTTGTGGATACAAGTCCTGCTCCACAAAACAACCATGTCTAAAAGGCCAGGCGGTGCTACCATCATGCAGTACAAACTCAACCCCGTGAAGCACGTGTAACATGTGTTTATGTTGCACGTAGCACGTGTATTGGGAGGTCCATCTATGACCAATAACCTACAGTACATGTGTATAGCACGTGTGTGTATGGTGAAGCCGCGGCTAGCTACCAGCCCCTGTAGACATTGCAATATATTGTTAATTATTCAGTGTACATGTATATTCAGTATAGGCATATCACGTGATTATATGACGTAAGGTTTAGCTAACATCACAAGACATATTTTACCTAAGCACGATTGACAAACACAGACCCAATGAAAAGCTTAAAGTGTATAGATTTTTAAAGTTTCAAAAACTAAAAAACAATTATGCTTTCATATCCATTAGATCATTTTTCGCTTCAATTTTTAACAGAAACTCTCTGTGTGTTTTATTCGACATGCAAACTGTCCATTTTCATATAAAAAGTGTTTTAGAACACCCTATGAAACTATAATAATCGTCTCTTTTTCGACGATTGACTCAAAGTACACAGAACCCATCCAACGTTTTAATTTGCAATTAAGGTAGTCTAGTATCATACTAAAAACGATGCAAGTAAGTAAGTTGACATTGAATGACTGTTAAAGTATAGCTCTATACACTTAAAATGATAGAAAACACACTATTAGAGATGTACACACATAGACGGATGTGAGGTTCTATATCTTTTAACAGTCAATGTACTAGGGATTTTCTCAAAGGTATGTATGACTACTATTAGTACCATGGATTGATTTACAGTCCAGTTAGGATAAAAATCCAGTGACGCAGTGGAACAATCAGCTAGTACGGTGTAAAAACAAGTATAAAAGATTATACCAACAGTTCAATACCAAACTAAACTCTACCTGTTTTAGCAATGGTTTTGGTCTTTTATCTATGACGTCACTGTCAGATTACCCTAGCTGGACTATACCATTTATAGACATGATTAAATTCGTCGTCTATATTATATCCAAATTCATTTCCAGATGTCCAAGTATAGGTGTGCACATCTCTGTTCACGAAACATTAAACATTAATTGATATATCTTGTAGCCATTATTAGTGCACCCTAATCTAAACTGCTTTAACCGTTTATTTATAGCAATAGCAAATCGGCACATAACAACTTAAATCCAAAGATAGCTATAAAGCGAGTAATGTTACTCATTTTCGCGACACTAAACAGCAATACTCTGTACACGCACTTGTATCTGCTCGGTGTGTATCTTAGTTGTATTTTGATATTTTTTTTCTGAAATTTTGTCATGCGACATTTAGGTTCAATATTTATAAAACGCTCATTAAAAATCTACTGCATATCAGTGTAATACATTTATTCTAAACTTGTGAACAGTACTGCAGTCAATGTATTTATTTATATTATATTATTTAAACACTTCTACGAATACGTATGTATCTGATATCCAAAGACAATAAAGACCAGACTGTGTATGTACGAGGGTTGTCCGCGAAAGTCGCGAACATTCGTTGCTACTTAATTTCTGCAAACTATATTAGCAATTGGCATACATATTCTGATACAGCAATATGTAAGCACTACAAATGCACAGTTTGAAGGTGATATCTCAAATGAAAGAACGAGTATGTTATTTTATCGTAACTGCTATGAGTCAGGTCGGCGCACACTCTACGACGTCGAAAAACGTAAAAAAACTTCGATGCTAGGAATAAATTCACGACGTTGTTGTTATTGACGTCATCGACGTATAAACCACTACAATCACGCGGAAAACCCTGATGTTGAAACCTATATAATTTTTAAAACAAATAATGTAAATTGTCTAAATAAGACTGTCTTGAATAAACACCATTTCATTTTTATTCAAAACAATTGAGTGTGCGCCTACCCTACCCAACCAGTATCCGTTAATCAGGGTTAGTAGCAGAAATATATAAGGAAATACATTCTAAGAGCTAGATATATGTTATAAATGAATTGACCGAACATGTGTTAAAAAACTTAACGAAAATATCACGTAGCGGCTAAATATGAGATAAAGTTCGCGACTTTCGCGGACAACCCACGTATGTAGTCAGTCGTTTGAAAATATTGTCTATCTCCAGTCGGATGACGCGAAAATGGATACCATTTTAAACCAGCAATATCTGGTGTACGCTATACTGCAGTGATCTTCTTTTATACGGACATTTCGTTGAAAATCATTAACCTGGTAGTGGGTAGTCTTCTTTCTTGGCATGGGCGTCGGTGATAGATCTACCTCGTTAAAATCAGTCAATGAATAAAATACTTACAGTTGTTTTGAACCTTTTGTTAGCAGATTTTTAATTTTGTTCAGCCACCATACACCACGTGGGATGTAAACAATGTCGTCACACAATACGTGTTTGTAAAAAATGACGTCACACATAACGTAGTATGTAAACAATGACGTAATACACCACGTTATATGTAAACAATGAGGTCACACAATACGTGACCAGAATGTCTACACTGTATGAAGAAAAAACCTTATAAATTCAAGCGCACTCTACAATTCGCTGGCTTAGAATTAGAAGGTCGAAAGTACAAAATCGATATTATGAGAAAACAAGCAAAAACTGTCCGAAAATTACTTTTTACTGATGGTAAAACAAGATTTCAACTTTTGCTTGGTCAATATGACAATTTCCGATTTTCATGATTTCAAGTAAGTCCATAAGAAGCGCCTTGTGATGCTGATTTTGAATAATTTTTATGTATCAGTCTTTTAAAGTCGTAAATAGTACTAACGACCTTCTCATCCTAAGTCAGCGAATTGCTTATAGGCTAGCTAGTAGATAGGTGCATACAAACAATTAAATCTGTATTTTTCTGTCTATTTTCTATTTTCTGTCAACATTTACCAGAAATATTCGTATTGACCATCTCAAACTAGCACGTCATTAAGTATAATCCCTATGCCTTTCCCGATACAAGTGCAAACAGAAAATTATTATTAATTAACACCTAGGAGCTAAATAGCATTAGCTTTTATCCAAAAATAAAGACCTTAAGTCGCTGCTAATTATGTATAATCAATTTATTCCTGAGGGCGGATAATCGGATTCCAAAAGGTGTAGACGTGTTTTTAGAAGTCTCTCAGGGCGAGAATTATTGACGAAAATTGATTTATTAGCGCTTGAGTAAAATCACTGTATTCGGAACACCTCGATAATTAAGAACAAATAATTGTACAAGGTATTCCGAGTGCACATGATGATAGACTGGTACCACATGTCCTACTCCAAAAGAGGCTGTGGGACCAGTTCACATGATGACGGAGACTGGTTCCTGTTCGTTATGACAATTATCTTATGGCGTCATAATAGAATCGAGGTACGAGTCTTAATATTCCTGTTGCAACACTTTTCCTCTCGTCACAGGTTCAACATATGTTTGGAGCGTAAGTTTAGTTTAAACATATTTATGGCCATCAAGTGGTCTTTCTAAGAAAATGAGTTTGTGCAGCTTGTAAGACAAAATAAATAACTAAACAATCAATGTCGTTAAAGGGCTTTTATTAAAGCCATAACATAATAACACAATATAAAATTGATAATAACACTTTGTAAAACATATCTAGTATAAACAACTCATTAATAGATGAGAAAGTAACAAATACAGAGTATCTCAAAAACTGCTACTCATAGAGTAGCCCCCGATCATATGTTTTGTCTTATCTGGGACCAAAAAACCGCCATACAATAAAGACACAAGAAATGTGTTTTATTCTCGCCCAGACATTTATTTCCAGTATTTACCACCTATCTTAAGCCATAACACATACATACATAACAATTACAAAACCGGGTAGCTAGGGTAGGCTGAGAGCGGAAGTCTAGGTCTTATAAATATACACTGGGTACACCCTCTATTTTTAGAATTGGAAAAACCGTTACTTGGGACGGGTGACTTTCGGTTAGGACGAGGTAAATATTTGATTTTCTGTCTACCAACTTATGACGGGTGATTTTCAGGTAAATAGTTGATTTGATCTACCAACTTGTGATCCATGAACCTTAACTAGCGCACTGTATGCCTTAAGAGTTGCCACGTTCAGGTTGTCATAATTTTCTTTGAAACCATTCTCCAATTAAACAAAATAGCCGGTATCATTTTTTATTATTTGAAAATTAAAAATTTGTACTGGCTATTTTTTTTTAATCCGGGAATCTTATCAAAGAAATTGATGACAACCTGAACGTCGCAACCCTTAACGCATATGGTGCGCTAGTTAAGGTTCATGGATCACAAGTTGGTAGACCAAATAAACTATTTACCTGAAAATCACCCGACCCAAGTAGCGGTTTTTCCTGTTCTAAAAATAGACGGTGTACCCAGTTAATATAGAGGATCTATCACCTGTTGTCAATATATAAACGAGTACTTTGGCGAGCTTAATACTAACTTCCTGAACGAGTTTAATATATTAAAATTAAATATATCAATTGACAACAAGTGATAGATTCTTTATATGATATGACAATATAGCTTGGCTATTTTGACTTGAGCCTGACCTTTATGCAAGAATATATTACAAGGTTCTTGCGTTGAATATATCAATTTCCACAAGCAGATCGTGCAATATCGGTATTTCAGATTTGTGTTTATATTACTAGTCGAGCGTCTTCGTGATACTTCCCGATTATGAAAACATACAATCGGTGTTATAAATTTAGAGAATATATACCGACTGTTAAATTATGCCAAACAATACGTCAAGCTCATGTCAATGTGGGCAAGCTATAATATCACGCAAATACGTACATGTGATCCTGCTGGAAAATATGCTCCGTTATATAAACAATGCCGAAAAAAACGTCATTTTTGGAATATAATGACACCATTTAAACGTTATACTACACATGTTACGTATAAGAATATACCTATTCGTTATACTAACCCGGATACAGGGAAAATCATGTGATACAGTTTTATCCTATATCGACAACGTACAATATTACAATGTTAACGAGAGGAAAACCAATCGGAACGGTCCGTACGGCATTTATCTTTTTGATAAAATCGATCTGAGAATTGTACGAGATGTTCCGATTGGAGGAAAACGTATTTACGTTACTGTTGATCAAAGTAGTAACACGTTTTCCTTTTTGTAATACAATTGCTGATTTTTTTAATAAATGATTGACCATTAAATTGGCATGAAATGTTTTGATGTTGTGTATCATGTTTAAGAAACAATGAATAACACTTTCACACGTACCCGTGCTTTATTTAAATATTATACTCACGTACCCGTGCTTTATTAAAATATTATACACACGTACCCGTGCTTTATTTAAATATTATACACACGTACCCGTGCTTTATTTAAATATTATACTCACGTACCCGTGCTTTATTTAAATATTATACACACGTACCCGTGCTTTATTTAAATATTATACACACGTACCCGTGCTTTATTTAAATATTATACACACGTACCCGTGCTTTATTTAAATATTATACTCACGTACCCGTGCTTTATTTAAATATTATACGCACGTACCCGTGCTTTATTTAAATATTATACCTCATTTGCACATTTCCTTCTTATTTCAATGTGACGTCATCCGGTCAATATTATTGCATAGCTACATAGCCTTTACCAATGAATTATACCTTGACTCTAAATAATCCTTCAAACACACATGTAATGAATTCCGGACATATTTGTCGGAGAAAGGTCTAAGCAGGAACTCAAATGGGGATTCTCTAAATACTTATAGGCCTTTTAGGTAAATATTCGTATAACAAATAAAATGTGGCTTTTCTGTCAATATGGAAGTTTACGGGTTAGAATGGTATATGTCCCTCAGCTTCGCTTGGGCCATATATCATTCTAGTTCAGACTGCCCAGTCCCCAAACTTCCATATTGACCTCAAAGCCATGTTCCATTTGTTAAATAAAGATTAAAAAAAAGCCTGTCTGGCTGATTGACACACATCACTCGGAATTATTCGGACCTTTTCCTTATAGTAGGTCATTTATTACACACAAATAGCCATTCTGAGCACCTCCGTTTTTATCCAATGGAAAATACTTGTATTTACCGGAGACAAACGAAAATGACCGAGCTTTTACGAGCGTGAGAATTGCTACTTTCAGTTCACATTTGTCGTAAATTGGTTTTTTCTTTGAACATAATTAAACATGATCAATTATTAAATTATTTAATTTGTGATTTAATTACTGACTCAAGAGATTTTAAACGCTTGTAAAAATCCTGGTATCAATGCGTTCGCTTTGAATAAAATAAGATAACATATAAGTTATTGATATAAAAATTTAAATTGCATTGTTACAATTTATATTCAAACACAAGAATACATTTTACTAGGAAAGCGAGACGTGGAAAATCTGAAAATGATGTATACATTGAATTACATAGTGTATCAGGGTGAAGGGTTAACATTGTTTTCTGAAAGGTCTTTAAGGGTAACATATGATAAACGGTGCATAGTTGTGAAAGTAAAGTAATATGAAAAGATATGAATAAAATGCCCGTACACTTTTAAAGTGTAAGTACCACTGAGGAAGTCTCCATCAGCGACTCGGAATTTAACAAAATTTATCCCCAAATGATCCCTTCGGTACCTGATATGTCCACAACGCCCCGCCCCGCCCCGCCCCGCCCGAAGCTTCTAGTTGTCTGGGCGCCGTTTCCGGGCACATTTTATTCCATGTGTATACCTTGCAAATTTCTTCAGCCGGGTTGTAGGTAAATAAGTTACCAGTAGGCCTATTATTCTCGCTGACGTCTCACCAGTATTGATCTGAAATCTGGACTCGAAGCCCTAGGAGTCTCATATTGGATGTTCCAATAAAGAATTCTGAAGAGATTGTATTATCGCTGTATATGTAAGTAACTGAAGTAAGACCTCGTTATCTCGAGGACTAATCGGGACAAGCCAAATGATCGAAATAAACCGGGACCTCGACATAGCGGTGAGATATATACAACAAATATTTAGTAAATTCGCAGAGACTTGCTCGAAATTTGCTCGAAATAAGCCGGGTGCTCGTAATAACGATGCCCGCCTTAACGAAGGTTCACTGTACTTGTATCACACAGTTTTAAGAGAGGTGTGTATACTTGAATCACTTAAGGTAGAATTCCCGTAATGGTCCGTAAATTATTTTGCGTCACGAAGTGATACGAAGAACGTACCTCGGCTGTCTTCGCCGTTTCCCGTGTGCTTCCGTTAACAATCGGGAATCGCGATAGTTTTAATACAATTTTTTTGTTAGTTTCACGTAAGCAACACTTCTTTTCACTATCTGCTATTTATTCCCAACATTTGAATAAAAAAACATTCGCAGGAGAGTCCTTATTTTTAGAAAAATATTCATTTGTCTTGATAGCTTTTTGTAATATTTTGGAATGTTTTGATGGCATAGGACTGTATGTGTGTTTTAAATAGCTTTTAGGCATAACATGACTAAAACATCACATTTTCTGTGTTTATCTTGTACCTCTAACCCCTTTTTCAAGCGTACAAATTTGAAAACAGAATGGATATTTCTTTAAATGTCCAAAACTCTTAAACTACGCGGACAAACCTCCTAATATTGTGCTACAAGTTGCCTATAGGTTATAGTTTGTAAATACAATACGCTAAGCGTGATTCTTAAAAGTGGTCATTACGGGTATTCTACCTTAACATGCATAATGCGGTGGGCGTGGCCGCTGTGACGTAACCCGGCAATCAGGGTTGGTTCCTGGTAACAGCAGATCACGCCCGTCCTTAAAAAATTGACAAAATGTATAATTTTATACAACACATGCAGTGGCTGGTTCCTCAAGGGGGGATAAGTACATCGGCTCCTCGATAGCCTAGTGGTTGAGTGTTCGCTTCGGATGGTTGAGGTCTCGGGTTCGACTTCGAGACGAAGTAAAAATTGTACCAGTATTCCGTTTGCTTGACGCTCAGCATAAAGGGATTCTGGCTTCTCTTCTCTCATACCCTCGTGGCGATTGATAACATCAGGAATGAGGTGTCGAGAGTGATTAATATAAGTTGGAAAACTTGTTTCACAATCGACTTTAAATAAATTTGTATAAACTATTCACATACAGAATTTGAACAAGATGCTGGCAATAGGAATTACCGCCTGCTATGACAGTATTCTTTTCAAAATTGTTTTCCCATTTCTCAAGCAAGAAATTTCGCCTTTAAATTATTTCAACTCAACATTTTTAGGAAAATTAAAACAATAAATTATCTGTAGTAAGTTAAGCGTCAATTAGTTCGCGCCTGTTAACCAGGAACCGTTCATAAAACGTGTTATTCCGCCAAATTTGATATCCATTTATTATTTAAAGGGACTCTACTCGAGTTGGTAAATTGCAAAATATATATAAAAAAATTCTCTTAAAATCGCACTTTTTTGGCTTGACCGAACTAATACATTTATATAAGAATCTGGACTAATTCATCTAGAAGAATCATACTCGCATAGCGTCGGTTTTCAAACCCTAAAATATATTGAGTGACTAACGATATAGAGGATATTTGTTGATTTTGGTGTAAGATTGAATTTTATTTCACCGAGTGATCACAGAAATCTATATTTTCACTCGTGGCTACGCCACTCGTGAAAATATTGATTTCTGTGATCACTCGGTGAAATAAAATTCAATCTTACACCAAAAATCAACAAATTTTCTGTTTATTATATGCGTAATTAATCATATTATTAATATTTATCAATTCCCTCTTGGAACCTCACCCCGTGGGGCGCCCCAAATTCATTTCAACCTAATCACCTTTTTTAGTAGAAGTTCCACTGAAAGTAGTGCAACTATTTGCTGTAGTATTTTTTTGCAAAACATAAAACAAGATATGTGTAAAGTTTATAAATAAAAAAAATATAATATTTGACGAACACAAAATTATTTTAATATTTTATTGAAAGCGAAATAACTGGCATTTATTAAATTTGATAGCGGAGTAATTTAATTGTCAACAAACAGTTTTGTCATCCACCATTGTGAATTCAAGTCACGATGCCGGAAATTTTAATCATTATCACGACACAGACTTATTTTTTCTATGTCGCCAGTTTGATAAGTAAGGGGAAATACTCGTACTGACAGTTAAAAACGGGAATCGACGTACAGAGTGACTTTATCATGTGTTTTGACGTCATCACAACATCGAACTACGAGGACGACATGTTGATTTTTTGACGAGATGCGATTTTGAATCTCAAAATGCATTTAGTATGATCATTTACAGGCAGTGGATTCTATATGCTTCGATAAATTGTAGGTTTGTGTTTATTGCTTTTATTTGAATTGTTCAAAGCTTGTTCAGATTTTCAGATTCGCCTTTTAAATACGGAACAATAGATTTCATTCTGAGACATTGGCATGTCAGAACAGAAGAAGCCTTCCAACTCTCCAATAAATTGAAGTTTATAAGAAGGATCTAGTCTCTTTCTAAAGGCCCTTCTAGGGAAGCACTTATAAAATAGTGGTTCGTTCACCTGACTGTCACTTGTTGAGGTTCTCGATTTGCAGTAGATCGATCTAGGTTCATTTTATTCCTCACAATAATGAGGTCACACAGGTGCAGTATGCCAACAGAAATTTTTTTTATATTTTTCTTTACTGTACTGGCAAAGGAGAAGATTCCGGACAGAAATCGCATTAAAAGCTTCCCCTGGAGTTAAAAATAGATTTTTTCTTAGATTTTTTTGTGTTTACAAATACCTTGGTTCAGGATCTTTGCTAAAAATAGGTTTCCCGAAAAATGACGTCACGTGAACAGCAAAATATTGGGGCCTGAAAAGGGGCACTTTTGTGCTATTTTCAACGATATTACCGTAGATATACCGGACAGTCTGCTTCGAATATTCCGCGACGAATATTTAGAAACATATTACCAGGAAATATTTAGAACAGGGTTCTTTCTTCACAATCATGCAAAAATATGTCAATATTTACGACGTGACAACACGTGACGCACATGTTTTCAACCCAGGGGGCGCTCGTGACAGGTTAAATTCCAATCCATACCGTATCTTGTTTACCGGCCGAAAATCGAAACAAAATGTGGAAAAAGTTTTTCAGATTTATTGACAAGCTTAATTAAGATATCAAAAAAAAATTCTCAACAGATAATGAGGACAAATTTCCGTCTATTGCGCTAAAGTAAATGCTGGAAGAAAAAAAAAATTAAAAAAAAAATTTTTTTTTGGCGCCGCCGTGATTCGATCGCTGGACCTTAGCATCAGACAATTACTAATCGAGCTGCTTAACCACTCGGCCACGATCTCGTTAGGAATTTTCAACTAAATAATTGAACAGCATAAAATCATTGTCGCTCGCGCTGTGCACGCGCTATACTGCGCATGCGCACTAAATTTGTTTACCCCCCGGCGGTGCTGATGTCAAAATCACAACAGCAGACGATATTTTCGATATATGAGTAATTATTTGTTGATTTTGATTTTATTTTTCTTCCAGATTTCCTTTAAATACGCACCTGAGTGATTTGATACCAATATCAATGAATTATTTAACTAAATAAACCGTCTACGACCGTTTGTCCGGAACTTCTCCTGTGCGGAATCATCTCCCTTGGCAGTAGGCCAGTATACAAAAATATATATTAAAAAAAATTTTTTTTTCGTTTTCAATGATACAGTTACCTGTGAATGAGGCTCGAATAAATGCCAAAAAAGGCTTCAAATTCAAAGCCATTGGTATCAAATTCAGCAAAATACTCCATTTTTGACAGCTGTCAAGTAGCAGACATAATCAAGGAGGTAAATATGTAATTAAACAAACAATACAGGGAGGTAATTTATTTTTTCATTGAAGAAAGTAGTTCCGTCAAAAACAGTGAAATTATCAAAATGTTATTTTCACTGTTATTTGTCATTGTTATTTTCACTGAAAATCGCCATAATCCATCGAAAGCATATAATAAATCATATGTAATTTTAATTTAACGTTGAAGTGTATAAATGCCGAGAAAAGTCGTACGGACGGTAGAAAATGTTCGACAGTTTTCATCAATAGCGCCGTTGATTGTAATGCAAGTTGTAAGAATACTTTATGTATTCGTAAAACATAGTTTTGTGATTAAAAAAATGTCTACAAAACGTTTTTAATCTTCGAAATGGAGTTTATCCCCTTTAAAGTACCCCCTCTTTAATGTATTGACATTTAACAACTTCAGTCCTAAGCGTCAAATTTTTCGATCTCGTCCAGTCACCCATGGCGTTCCATAGATTCGACAGACTATCACGCTTCTATCTCATTAAGCACGAAGAGTATAAATAATTAGTAAAGCCCGAACTTTATGGCCTTTTGTCGATACTCTATATACATATATACACCGATAGTTTATAGTCATTGGCTTTGGTAAAATAACTAAAATTAATATATTACATGACGTAATATAGATTTTCTACAATGTGTGGGCATGATTTTCTTTAATTAATTTTCATCCACGCGTCACGTAAATTTTCGGTCCCATCGACTAAAACAGCAGCGCAGTAATCACATGGTCAGTCACGTGGCTGCAATAACTCCGCCTTGTCATTTTTACATCGTTGTGAAATAACTAGTTAGTCTCATAGACTCACAGAAACTCTCCCCACTTTCAACTGACAACACGAAACTCTCTGCCACTTTGGAATCTATACTCAAGGTAAGACTCTTACAGAACTTTATTATGTTGTATTCCTCATATTGTTACGAAGGCTGAAACGAACGTTATTAAATTGTCGTGTATATTAATTACTGAAATATAAAATACCAACAACTTAGAAACTAAACTAAAACTTTTGCAATTATAGATTTAGTTATAATAATAAGTTATAATAATAAGTGAATCTCGACTAAACGCAAAATATATTTATTATTTCAAAGTCTCGACAACATGCCTTCGTTATTAATGATGGTTGTATTTGTTTTGCAATTCAACTTGAATGGCGTTTGCCATTTTGTTGGCATTTAGTTCCATTTTCAAAATTGTTATAACTGTTACTTTATAGCAATTATATTATCAAAAGATTTAAGAACTAAAATAAAAGCACCATCCGAAAATTACGAACTAATGGCAATGCACACATAATACCGATTTTATTTTAGAATATAAATTGTTATATAAACTTGAATAATACTCTCATTTGCAGAAGTTTGTAATGTATTTCCCTATCTATACAAAAGCTATTTAGCTAAAGAATCTATTCATGGACTAAACCAATTTATTTATTTACAAATGTTTGAAAATACAAATTTTTACTTATTATTTTCGTATTAATTATGATTGTACTAATTGTAAATGCGTACAACAATTCGTTAAACAATATAGACGGTAAAGTTAAGTGAATCCAACGTTTTCTCCTTAATACGTGTATTGAATCAAGGTGATTTATTATTTGACAATGAACGCCAGAAAGCAACATAGAACAACCTAGAATTTTCAACCAGGCGCCAATAAATAGAGTCGCCAAACAGATAATTAATCTTTATTCCCAAACAATTTTACTGGTGATAATTTCACTGTAACGGACTGTTTTTAATAAAAAAATCTCCGCCGCCAAAAGTGAATCATTTTCACTTGTTCTCTTAATCTACGCCACTCTTGAAATTATTACGTCAGGTGCTCATTCGATGAATAAGCAAACGATCATACATCGTAAAATACTAATATCCTCTCTATTTTAAATACAGAAACTTCTGAGTTACAACAAACATACAATTCTAACACAACAAAAATATAGCTTTACAAATACGCAAATGTACATGGAAACGAACATGTGCTTGATATAAGAAGTTACAAGAAATTACAAGAAATTACAAATAATTACAAGAAATTACAAGAAATTAAGAACGTTCCAGTTTGATCATGGCACAAATCACAGGCGCGTAGTAACTAAATCACGAGTGCGTAGTGACTAAATCACGAGTGCGTAGTGCGTAGTGACTAAATCACGAGTGCGTAGTGACTAAATCACGAGTGCGTAGTGACTAAATCACGGGTGCGTAGTAACTAAATCACGGGTGCGTAGTAACTAAAGCACGAGTGCGTAGTAACTAAATCACGGGTGCGTAGTAACTAAATCACGGGTGCGTAGTAACTAAATCACGAGTGTGTAGTAACTAAATCACGAGTGCGCAGTAACTAAATCACGAGTGCGTAGTAACTAAATCACGAGTGCGTAGTAACTAAATCACGGATGTGTAGTAACCAAATCACGAGTGTGTAGTAACTAAATCACGAGTGCGTAGTGACTAAATCACGAGTGCGTAGTAACTAAATCACGGGTGCGTAGTAACTAAATCGCGAGTGCGTAGTAACTAAAGCACGAGTGTGTAGTAACTAAATCACGAGTGTGTAGTACCTAAATCACGAGTGCGTATATATATGTACATCTTTATTCGAAAGTATAGCGGGAATCACCGTTAACTCAGGTATACTCAGTTAAACCTAGATAAAACAGTATATTTAAGATAAGTTTTAGAAACGAAAAGAAAATCACAGTAATGAGATATGTTCCTATCGTTTCGTGTGCTACAATAAAACACGGGTACATGAAATTATTCATTTTTTTCTTAAGTCATTGCCCATATAGCGAAAAAAAATAAGGTAAATAAAAAATAAGTAAATCAGACAGGGTAGGTAGCACTCAACCTTACCAGCCGACCACAGACATCAGAAACACAGCAACACAACTACACTGAGCAATGCCCGCACATATGCCAACGAAACAATAAAAAATCAAAGTCCCGCCGAAAAATGCCGAATGACTCAAGTTCACAAAGAAATAAACCCTCAGCGATTACATTATCATGCTTTGGTTACATATTCCGTCCATGAACGAATTTCTTGACTAGTACTAAGTTTAAGTAAAATGATTATTTTATACAAACATGTACTCGACCGCTCAATCTTAATCCTGGTTGTTCCTTGTCCTTTTTTTCGCGTACATTTCTTGATAACAATTAACTAATTGTCCGCAGTGGACAAAATATCAACACGATCAACTGTCTTGTTTATTTAGGGTCATTGTCTTCAGCAACAGGATTCCTATAAGTTATGTCTATAAGTTATGTGCCGCAAATTGAACTCTCGGAAAATGTGTCCGTATAACGAATTTTATGTACTTGTAAAATACGTCTTTTTAACGAATTTTAAGTTAGAAATGGTGAAAATTATATTTTACAGTAGTTTTGAGTAAATCCGTGCTTAAACATTGGTAATATATCTTTATTTCAGAAAAAATATTTTCTGTTTTTTTTCACTGTGTTTAAAGTTCACAAACAAAGAATTATTGAAGGAGCATACATGTATGTACCGAGACTACTTTTCGAAAGTAATAAATTTCGCGAATTCGATATTCGATATTCTTGGTAAATAATGTACATAGTGCTCAGAAAAATTGAAAGCCAACAGCTCCGGTTGCATTGCCTAGCAACCCTAGCTTAGTAAGTCCCCTGGCTACATGTTATTTAACAGACTTCCTAAAAATGTTGTGCCGCAAATTGAACTCTCGGACAATGCGTCAAATTGTCAATACAAGAATCATTAATAAAAATATCACGCGAGATTACGCGAGGTTTCAGTTTAGCCAATTTGTTTGCCTTAGTTATATGCGTAGTTTATTTTCCGATCCGACTGAAGACGGGATCGAATCCACAACTTTCGGTGGTAGGTAACGACACAGGTGTCCATACGACACGGGTGCCCGCATTGTGGTATATAGTATAAGTAACAAAGGGCCATAACTCCGGTAAAAATGCCGCAGTAAAACGTTCATCCTTTACAGAACGATCAACTATACATTGAAGTTAAATCTGTGAAAGTTTGAAGAAATTCCGCCAAACTGTTTGTTAGGATAGGAGTTCAACACACTCGTAAGAGGTGCATTACGAACGGATGGACGGACGGACGGACGGACGGACGGACGGATGGACGGACGGATGGACGGACGGACCGAACCAATGCTTTAAACACGCACTTATAAATAAGTGAGAGGGCACATAAAGGTTGTCGGTGTTAGAATTATGGTTATAGTACATCTCAACTATACGCTCCTCTTATAAGAAAAGAAGCCGTGATCATATATTATAAACTTTTAAACATGAATTCAACTACTAGTATTACATGCGCTGCATGGCAAGTTACGGAATCCGGTTAGTTCGTGTTTCGCCCGATTGTCGCGTGTCGCTTCACGTGTCGCGCAAGTCTCGCCCCTCGTCCTCTTGATGCGAGGTACGATAATTAATATGACACAAACGGATTCCGTACACAGTCGAAAGTTAAAAAAAAGGAAATAACTCAACTGTTAGTACAGAATGATAGAAACCTTGATGAGACTATTAATTTATTTGTACTATACTAGATATATCCACTCGGCGTTTGTTATTTGATCTGTCAGTGTGTTTATTGCCGTTATGTATTGTCATAGCTGATTTAACGGGTAACGTGCCACAGACATAGTTGTTATTAAACAGTATCAAACAAAAGCCTATTATTCAACGACATTTTCGCTGTCAAATCTGAGTCCCCAGTTCCAGGTGGCATTTTTCACTCCTTCTGTTAGCTGATATTGGTTTGACGAGTTTATGCTCCAATGTGTCGGTGGTAGTGCTTCATTTAAAAAGGGACCTAGTTGGCACCCTATCTGCGCATGTTGTCCGGGGAGAAGGGAGTGCCATCTATGAGATACAAAAATGTAGGTGCCTACTGTTAGTCGTGAATGCAACCTTCCAACAGGCAAGGGTGGCACATATACATACGTACATTGTTTTTAAGGGTTTATACTTCGGAGTGGTTTTGGTAGTGGTTCCTTTGAAAGGGACCAGGTTTGCACCCGTTCGTCTCACGTCATACAATACGACTGATTGTAGTTCAGACAAACAACGATTGACTCTGGCAACAATGCGATATCTGTGGTGACATGTGGTATAACCTTATATCACACATGTTACGTATAATATTATACTACTCGCTATATTAACCCGGATACAAGGTAATTAATTTGATATACAGTGCATCATACAGTACAACCTTTGTATTTAAGGTAAAGAACTACTAAATACCTCCGCGGACCAAGTGGTGATACTCAAGTAGTCCTTAAAAAAACTTTGGATTGCCTGTAAATGGAGATATTTCTTGACAAATGTGGAGTTGAATGATGAAATTGAGTTCAAATGGTTGGTAAATATGCATGTGGTGTAGTAAAACTGTAATATTTGTATTATTCTACTATTTTGTTCTTGATACCAAAGTGAAATTAGACTAGGGTAAAACCAAGAACTCATAAATCCGAACATGCGTAAAAACGGATAGACCGTGTTTGAAGGACAAAAACTTTCTAAGAAGATACATGACCCCCCTTTTTATTGCATTATTTTGAAGCTTAAATGCCCCTCTTTACAATAATATATGTGGTCCAGGTGGCCATAGACTAAAAAAAGTTGAAAATTGGGGCCTACTATGGCCAATTTACATTGAGCTATAGAGCAAATCTATTTGGTGGTTTCTAACCTGAAGCTTTAACGGACCAGGTTAAACTATCTGTACTATATCTATGAAGATAATTAGGTCTAGTAAATTTCCTAAATTCGTCTTCATGATAAGGTGAACGATTACGAAACGAAGCCGAAAAAGTATTCATCCTTAAATTAAAATTACCATTACAAGTACACGTGTACCTAACTATAATTTACCATCATACACTAGCATCTAGTCGTAGATATGTGTGCAGTATAATTTTTAAATGAATTAGCCTTCATTTGATCTTGAAACATTGAGTTTAATTTTCGAATGGGAAATACATATCGCTGGCTTAGAACAAGAAGGTCGTAACTACCAAATCGATATACATGTATTGAGAAAACAAGAGAAAACTGTCTGTAATTTACTCAGTACCTATGGGAAAACACGTTTTTAAAACTTCATTTTGGTCAACATGACAATTTCAGATTTTCATGAAAATATGCTCATAAGAAGCGCCTTGTGAAGCAGCTTTCAAATATGTATGAGTCTTATAAGGTCGTAAGAGGTAGTTACGACCTTCTGGTTCTAAGCCATCGATATGTCAAAGAATGACCTACTATTGCCATGTTATGTTAGAAAAATGTAATGTCTAGTGGACAATACTAGACATAGGCCTATATTGGTCGTTGTTTAAAGGAGGTGATTATTGAGAGGTTACATTTATAGTAAATTACAACTTAATTTAAGGATATTTCGAAAATGTTGTTTAACAAAGGTGGCTGTTCTATGAAGGGGCCTTTCTGGAGAGATTGTACCGGACTAGGTCTACTACATATTATACTTTTTGTTTTATTTGTGTTTTTTTTATCGATGACGTCATCGTTACGTCATAATCACGTGATTTACTTCTTGTTAAATTGATAGTAAATAATAACTAAAGGACATTACGAAAATGTTGTTTTATAGAGGTTTGTCCTGTATAAAGAGCCGTTCTGGAAAGGTTGTACTGTATAAATACTACATAATTATTTTATTATACTTTTTGTTGTGTATATACATGAAAAAATGATCGATGACGTCATAATCACGTGACTTACTTCTTGTTTTCTTATCCACCGTATGTACTATCTTACATTTAATTACCAAATCGTCACATTACCACCGATACAGCGAACACCAATTATTACTTTTAATGAGAAATTTTCTAACCTCGCATCATCTAATAAGGAAACGTTAGATCTATGTGACTGAACGGCATTGTAGCTTTTTTCAGGGACAATCTCGCAGAAAACATAATAAGAAACTGGGACTGAGAAAGAAACGTGTACTATTTTGGTCACTTGGTTAATTCGCAGAATTTGACCGAGTACGAAATGAGTACAAGGCGTCTCCTTTTGAGTACAGTCTGTACTGTACGGTGCTCCGTTTGGACAAACGTATTTTTTGTGTCTCCCTGAACCGCGATGCACGATGATACGATGGTGAAAGTACGATGGAACGATGGTACGATGGTGAAAACGCGATAATAACATCGCGTTTTCGTCATCGTACCATCGTGTTTTCATCATTGTACCATCGTTCCATCGTACTTTCATCATCGCACCATCGTGTTTTAACCATCGTACCATCGTATTTTCATCATTGTACCATCGTATTTTCACCATCGTACCATCGTGTTTTCATCATCGTACCATCGTGTTTTCATCATCGTACCATCGTGTTTTCACCATCGTACCATCGTACTTTCACCATCGTACCATCGTGTTTTCATCATCGTACCATCGTACTTTCACCATCGTATCATCGTACCGTCGTACCATCGTACTTTCACCATCGTACCATCATGCATCGCGGTTCAGGGAGACACAAAAAATACGTTTGTCCAAACGGAACACCGTAGTAATTGAAGTAAACGTTGGAATAATGTAACAGATGTGTGTAGTCTTTAGTTCCCAGTACTTTAATCTTACATTACAGTTTAGGTGTGTGCTTTGATAAACACACAGATACCTTATACAAATACTTAAATAACTAGCCAGCAATTTGGTATATCCCTTTATCTGTTGAACATCTTTAGGGATTAGAGCCAACTGGACTGAGATGTCTACACTAGATTGTGGTATTTTTCTTACTGCGTGGCTTCCGCTGGTGTCCACAAATATCGACTATTGCTAAGAAAATAAAAAGTAGCGATAACACTACAAAGTTACGAACATCATGGCAAACAAATAACACCCCCCCCCCTGACGAAATTTCGCATAATTGACGTAACCTGACTAAAACAAGTACCTCTGTAGCTCTGCGATAAGTTCTGTCATCGTCGAATCTGGCAACCCAGATTCAAATCCGGGTGGAGGTACATATGTATGCTTGTCATATTTCAGCAGAATTAAGCAAATAAAGGCTATGTTAGGCATAATTCGGCGTAATTCATAATTCGACGTAACTTCATTAAAACGAGTTGCATCATAGTTTTATTTCGTAAATTACCGAAGGAATTCGGTGTATGTTTACAAGTACATGTATTTGTTGGTAATATTGATGTGTAAATGTACATACAATTGTTGCTGGCTTGATAGACGTACTGCAATCGGAACTCCTCGGCGTTAATCTAACGTGCCTCGGTTGTAATAGGGAAGCCGCTTTTATCACGGACTACTTTACAGCATGGCTCATGAGAATCAAACGATGGAGTCGAAAATAATTAAAAGGTTACTTACTCCTGTGAAGGTTTCAACTCCTTAAAGGAGACCGGTAATTGAAGGGATTCTTGATAGCATTGAGAAACTGATGATTGGCCGTTACCTGAAACCGCATAACCAAGATTTGTAACCGTACACTTATGTACGAGGCGAATTTCTTAGTTACGGAAATGCCCGAGTAGTTACGATTGATGTACGAGGTGTAATTCTCAGTTACGGAAATGCCCGAGTAGCTACGATTGGTGTACGAGGCGTTCTTCTCAGTTACGGAAATGGCCGAGTAGTTACGATTGATATACGAGGCGTATTACTCAGTTACGGAAATGCCCGAATAGTTACGATTGAGGCGTTCTGGTATCTACATTGTATTAAACAAAGGATTTTGAAGTGTAAATCTTTCACAACTGATGCTCATGACAAAAACGCTATCACACGTGTACTAAGCTGAAAAACGTTTGGCGCATGCACTTATGAACACCATCTTTATTTAATTAATTAATTAATCTAGTTCTTAATGATGAAATCATAATTAGTACCGTAATAATTAATAATGACAGATCGTAATTCAGTTTCATTCTCAAGTCGATATTCATGATAATGATTAAGTTAATTTTTTAAACAATTAATTCATTTAAGGAATTTTGAACTCTTCTTAGTTCGTTAATACTGAAATATTTCCCATTCATCAACACAAGAGGAAACTTATAGAAGTCAGGGCAAATCATAATGGATATTTAAAACTTTGACTATAATAGCGACCAGGGCAAATGATAATGGATATTTAAAACTTTGACTATAATAGCGACCAGGGCAAATGATAATGTATATTTAAAACTTTGACTATTATAGAGACCAGGGTAAATGGTAATGGATATTTAAAACTTTGACTATAAAAGAGACCAGGGCAAACAATAATGGATACTAGTATTTAAAACTTTGAATCAGAGGAATTTTACTTGATACGAGGGGCGTTCAATATAATGTCCATGAATCTTGCATTTTTCTATGACACCTTTAAGGACAATTATTCGAGGTATGACTAAAAGGTATATGTTTCTTCTTTATGTCCGGAAAATTTCAAAGTCTTGTGTCAAGAATTAAGTTATGTATCTTACTTTGAAGAGGCTCCCCTCACCCTTATGCATTCACCAGAACTTTATATCAATATGAAAATATTTCTTCTCTACGAGTAGACGGCCAAACACAGGGGAGACAAACCTTGTCTTACCAAATTATGCTTGTTGGTTCACGCATCAATTACTTCTGATCAATTCTATCCATTTTCCCCCAGAAATTAGTGTAGATTGTCCACGGATTACGTCCATGTGACATATTAGGCCAAAGTCTAACCAATAAAACTGCTTAAACATATTCTTTGAATAATATCATGCTTTTTGGGCTCGTTTTGACATCTATTTTCGCGACTTTAAAATGCTTTTATTTTGTCAAACAAGAATATTCAGTTACAATAAGTGAATTTTTACGAAAGGCATTCGCGTAATTGACAGCGTAATGAATGTCAAATAAGATTATTTTCCTAAATAAAACTTAAGTGGACATTTTTATTCAAAAAGCATTAGTGCCTATAACTGGCCCATGTTACCAACAACAGAAACACCAATCCAGTAAATACATTCAATGAAATTTTCTACAAATAAAAGCAGAATTGTTGAAGATTCAAGGAATGTGAAAAGATTTCCAGAATTCTGCGTATTTTCTTATTTGTGACCAAAAAGACATTATTTATTGAACGTCCCTCGTATAATACATTACTTATTTTATAGTGTATGAGTAAGTTAGTAAGTAAGTAAGTAAGTAAAGTCTTTATTTTACGAGGCTAACATATTTACAATAATGCAATCTTCCATATGGGCCTCAACATATATACATTAAATATAAAGGGTACATTACATGAAAAATAAGTATAATTATGAATTATAATTGTTTTGCATAATGTTTTTCTAAACTCGTTTTAAAACAAGCGAGCATGTATATTTTTATGCTCTGTTACACGTCATATATAGCTGTGGACACTTCGAACATTTTTCTAGGCGCGATGGTATCTTGTTCATTGAATTATTCCGCTTAATACATCCGAGGGGGGGGCTTCCGGATACATGACGGGAATAGTTACGAGTGCTGTTGGATTGCTGAATCAGTATTGTGTGCTTACACCCAGGTGAAAATATTCATCATAAAATGACATCGTAAATATGAATAATTAATTTACGATATGATATACGGCTCGCACATTGGATCGTATCCGTTGTTATTAAGGCGTAAGGAGAAACACTCGGCGATGCACGGAAAAGTACCAGTAAATAAAAACAAAAGCGAAACTATTAACTTTCTTTTACTTCTGGCTAAATATTTTATCTTCAATTGCCAGAATACAATCGAAACACCGAATAGTTTATATTATTAAATTTGTATGGCTTATTGCGAGCAAAAGCATCAGTATGATTTCCAACCACTGTATGACTTATCGGAAATTTATACAACTGAATTTATACGACCTATTCGAGCAAAAACATCTATAATTGCTGATCATTGTGTATGACTTATTGGAAAACTAATCATTCAAAGATAACCTAGTGGTTGAGCGAGGGCGGGAGGTTCCGGGTTCGACTCCAGGCCGCGTCATACCAAAGACGAAATGAAAATGGTACCAAAAGTTCCCTTGCTAAACGCTTATGCATAAACGGCAAACTGGCTTCTCTTCTCTCATACCCTCGTGGCGATGGATAGTATCAGGAATGAGGTGCCATGAGTGATTAATATGAGTTGGAAAAACTTGGGTCACAGTCGACCTTAAATATATTAGTATAAACTTAAAACGTGTATGACTTATTGCGATAACCGGACTGCGATAAAGGCTATCAAGGCAAATGAACAACAAACTGTATACATGTAGTATCATTATTGAAATTATCCGATAGTAAAAAGCCTTCATTAAGTCATAATTTAAAACTGCACGCAAACGCTCATTAAGCCATACTGCATAGTTTGTGCTAATGAGTGCGTTTTTCATGCATCCTGGAGGGGTGTGTGTCAGGGTTTAAAGACGAATCAGTTCTAAGCGTGTAATAAATGTGTTCTGTCTATTCAAGGCAAGACATGCACTAAGGTATGCGTCCTTTACATGCAGGGGATAAAATCTGTCCTTAAACTGCCGTATTGTCAATAATTCTGTACACTGAAGTTAGGACGGTATTTCATACTTCATGTGGCTACAGTGTCAAGTTAGGACTATGTTTGTTTTGTTTCGCCACTTCGTAAAGTCAATTCTCAATAAAATGATGAAATGGCGACCTTTTATGTGAATGTTGGACCTGGTGATATGTCGAAATAAATCGATTCGATAGTTTCAATTAAATCGTCGATGCGAACGAACGGACAGACATGTGCATAGGAGCATAAATATCTTGAAATATATCTAGCTGACATGACTAGTGTCCATTAACATTGAACTAAACAACACATTTGTCGAATTAACAACTTGAAGACAGACACAACGTGAAAATCAAGTTAACTACATGCCTTTAAAGTGCCTACACAATTTTCAAACTGTCGATTAATTGCCTGAAAACTACAAAACTCTTTCTAACAAACTGCGCTATCGCGATACGATGATTAATCACACAGTATTATCAGCGCAAAAATATCAGATACACGAAATGTAACAAGATTCCTTTTATTGTTTTGTAGAATTTAAAAGCATGCATATTTCATGATGCGACGCTTATCGAGACGTCACTTATACTAACTGTATTCAAATGACTTGTTCAATTATAGTTTAAAATGTACCAATTAAGGCGACTCAAGTGACACGAGGTTGTAATTATACTAATTAATTAAAATTGATTACAATTAAAAGAATTGTGTGTAAACAAGTAAACAATGAATTCAGTCAACGTTAAACGTCTCAAATAAAAAGTGGGCGCGGTTTTCTTTTGTTAGCCGCTAATTTGTGTTCACATTTTATATTTATTAATACTGCTCGACCTTCGCCCGACCGGGGTTTAATTAAACGAGAAAAGTCGTTATCATCATACACAATACTGATTAGTATACTATATTGACCGGCTTTTATTTGGACGTGGAAATTGGTTATTTGTAACTATTTAAATCGCAGTTCACACAAACATGTACTTACATATTTGATCTCACAGTCTAAGTAGGCACTAATCAACAAATCAGTAATACGTATATTATTAATTTTGTTGTCGTCAAATATTTGCATGCTGTGTAGGTATATGGGTGCCTTATGGTGACTATTTGTTCATGTGGGTAAGTGTGAGTGCCTATTGGTACACGTGGATGGGTGTGGGTGCCTATCTATGTATTAATTATGTTGTCGTCAAATATTTGCATGCTGTGTAGGTATATGGGTGCCTTATGGTGACTATTTGTTCATGTGGGTAAGTGTGAGTGCCTATTGGTACACGTGGATGGGTGTGGGTGCCTATCTATGTATTAATTATGTTGTCGTCAAATATTTGCATGCTGTGTAGGTATGTGGGTGCCTTATGGTGACTATTTGTACATGTGGGTAAGTGTGGGTGCCTTATGGTTCTTATTTGTTTATGTGGATGGGTGTGGGTGCCTATTTTTACATGTGGTTGGGTTTGTGTGCCTATTTGTTTTATGTGGGTGGGTTTTGGTACATATTTGTGTATGTGGGTGTCTGTGGGTGCCTATTTGTGTATGTGGGCGGATTTGGGTGACTATTTGTGTACGTGGGTGGGTTTGGGTGACTATTTGTGTATGTGGGTGGGTTTTGGTGCCTATTTGTGTATGTGGGTTTGGGTGAATAGTTGTGTGTGTGGATGTATGTGGGTGCCAATTTGTGTATATGGGTGTCTGTGGGTGCCTATTTGTGTATGTGGGTGGGTTTGGTTGACTATTTGTGTATGTGGGTGGGTTTGGCCGGTGACTATTTGTGTATGTGGGTGAGTTTGGGTGACTATTTGTGTATGTGGCGGGGTTGGGGTGACTATTTGTGTATGTGGCGGGGTTGGGGTGACTATTTGTGTATGTGGCGGGGTTTGGGTGACTATTTGTGTATGTGGGTGGGTTTGGTTGACTATTTGTGTATGTGGCGGGGTTTGGGTGACTATTTGTGTATGTGGCGGGGTTGGGGTGACTATTTGTGTATGTGGCGGGGTTGGGGTGACTATTTGTGTATGTGGCGGGGTTTGGGTGACTATTTGTGTATGTGGGTGGGTTTGGGTGACTATTTGTGTATGTGGGTGAGTTTGGGTGACTATTTGTGTATGTGGCGGGGTTTGGGTGACTATTTGTGTATGTGGCGGGGTTGGGGTGACTATTTGTGTATGTGGCGGGGTTTGGGTGACTATTTGTGTATGTGGCGGGGTTTGGGTGACTATTTGTGTATGTGGCGGGGTTTGGGTGACTATTTGTGTATGTGGCGGGGTTTGGGTGACTATTTGTGTATGTGGGTGGGTTTGGCCGGTGACTATTTGTGTATGCGGCGGGGTTGGGGTGACTATTTGTGTATGTGGCGGGGTTTGGGTGACTATTTGTGTATGTGGCGGGGTTTGGGTGACTATTTGTGTATGTAAGCTGCAGGGCTTAGTGATGATATTTTAAGATGGTTTAAATCCTATTTGACTGATAGACAACAATTAGTTGATGTCTCTGGTACCCACTCTGCTACTGCACCAATCACATGTGGAGTTCCACAGGGATCCATTCTTGGTCCACTGTTATTTTTGATTTATGTAAATGATATGTCAGCTGTGGTTAAAAACAAGCTTTTGTTATATGCAGATGATTCTGGCATTCTTGTATCAGGCAAATGTAAGTCCTCTGTGGAAACATCCTTGAAAGATGACTTACATCTTGTTAGTCAATGGTTGGTTGATAACAAGTTGTCACTTCACCTTGGTAAAACTGAGTCAATTTTATTTGGATCTAAACATAGACTTAGGTCAAACTCTTCCCTAAACATAACATGTAATGGTACAAATATTGAACCAACTACTGCAGTAAAATATCTTGGTGCTACTATTGACCAGACCCTATCTTTTGATTCCATGGCCCGATCAATATTAAAGAAAGCTAATGCCCGGTTAAAATATCTATACCGTAAAAAAGGTTACCTCACTCAACACACCAAGAAACTTCTTGTTATGGCCCTTATCCAATGCCACTTTGATTATGCATGTTCTATATGGTACCATGGGCTAACCCAGTCACTTAAATCCAAGCTTCAAACCACCCAAAATAAGTTAATAAGATTTGTGCTTGATTTAGATGCTAGGTCGCACATAGGAAGTCAGCATTTTAATCAACTTAATTGGTTACCGGTCAATAAGCGTGTAGACCAGATCATTCTGTGTCATGTTTTCAAAATAAAAAATGGTACAGCCCCAGACTATATGGGTGATAATTTCATTTCACAGGATTCTATTCATTCATACAGAACAAGATTGAGTGATCAGGGAGGATTTTCTGTTCCTAAGGTCAAAGGTTTTGGGAAACAATCTTTTTTCTACTCTGGCATTAATCAATGGAACCAGCTGCCTGCTAGTATAGCACTGACTGAGAAATTGCCTGTTTTTAAAGCAAAAGTCAAGAAACATTTTTTAGACAATTTGGTATAAATTTTTAAGGTAGTTAAATGACATTTATTTATTAGTATTTATTAAATAATTTATTTATTTATTCATGCATAGAAGTTTTAAGTAATTTATATCTACATCATTTAATATTTAAGTAAATTCATTATATTTTTTTATTTATGTCAGAGTTATTTACTATTTTTATAGTTTCATTTATTTATTACTGTAATGTATGCCAAGTAGAGTCTTTCAGTATTGGTAAATTCTTAACTTTAACTTGTTTTTTTTTAAATATCATTTGACTGTTGACACATATTATCTGTGATATAAATAATGTATAGAATGTCCAATTTAAAGCTTTAAAGTAACTGTGATGAATTAATATGCTTATGCATTAATGTTATTATATCTGTGCAATAGTCTATAATACATTATACTTAATGCCTCTCTATGTCATGCCATCAACACTAAAGGACCACAATGGAAATAAGAGATATCTCTTTTTTGTGTTATCCTTAGTGTTGGTGTGCCTGTCATGGGTACTTTTGAATGCATGTACGTATAATTTGTTTTATTATGTATACATGTTTTTAATTATCCATGTAATATGTACCTCAATACTGAATAAAATCTATCTATCTCTATCTATGTGGCGGGGTTTGGGTGACTATTTGTGTATGTGGCGGGGTTGGGGTGACTATTTGTGTATGTGGCGGGGTTTAGGTGACTATTTGTGTATGTGGCGGGGTTTGGGTGACTATTTGTGTATGTGGCGGGGTTTGGGTGACTATTTGTGTATGTGGCGGGGTTTGGGTGACTATTTGTGTATGTGGCGGGGTTTGGGTGACTATTTGTGTATGTGGCGGGGTTTGGCCGGTGACTATTTGTGTATGTGGGTGGGTTTGGCCGGTGACTATTTGTGTATGTGGCGGGGTTTGGGTGACTATTTGTGTATGTGGCGGGGTTTGGCCGGTGACTATTTGTGTATGTGGGTGGGTTTGGTTGACTATTTGTGTATATGGGTGGGTTTGGCCGGTGACTATTTGTGTATGTGGGTGAGTTTGGGTGACTATTTGTGTATGTGGCGGGGTTTGGGTGACTATTTGTGTATGTGGCGGGGTTTGGGTGACTATTTGTGTATGTGGCGGGGTTTGGGTGACTATTTGTGTATGTGGGTGGGTTTGGCCGGTGACTATTTGTGTATGTGGCGGGGTTTGGGTGACTATTTGTGTATGTGGCGGGGTTTGGGTGACTATTTGTGTATGTGGCGGGGTTTGGGTGACTATTTGTGTACGTGGCGGGGTTTGGGTGACTATTTGTGTATGTGAGTAATACGTCACGGGTCGATAATTACAGTATACTAGTATTCGAGTTTTGTGTATGCTTGTGGGTGCGGGTGGGTGTGTTTTGGTGCGTAGGGGTTGGACCTCTTAAGAGTAGAGTATGAAGTTATGAGTAAAGAACGTGCTGACGTGCTGGTCAAAGTGATATAAGAATAACTGAGCCGTTTAATACATTGTATTGGAGATATGTGTAGGAGGCTTGCGTGTGCACGTGGGTGAAGCTGGGTGGTTGTGGGTACGTGTGAGTGCGTGTATGTGAGCGCTCACTCCGATAAGAGTGCGTATGTGTAGATTTTCTGAAAATGTATTTATGACTACATGCATGCAGTCGTTAGATATGACACACATTTCAGCACAAAGAACTCTCATTGACAATGGTAATGGTACACGATAAACACGATAAGAAAACTTTGTGTTTCAATGATCTATATATAACCATATTAATCATTAAAGAGACGATTGTCAACGTGTATTAGTCGGCCCAGGACTCAGGTGTGTGGCGCTACTAGAGGGACGACTAATGATCCAATATTTAGATTCTCTGGAAATAACAGGCAAACATAAGTGGCTCGTTCAACTCATCATTTGTTATACCGAAAAGTGTTCGCTATAACGACATGTCAAAGGGAATAGTTCTAATAGTGACTCGGTAATAAAAACAGAGCATTTCTTTCTTAATATAAAATGTTTGGTTCTCTACTATTGTAAATACGATTGTATTAACTTGAGTTGAAAATAATTGAAGTGGCCTAATTAGCCGAACTTTGTCCTATCCGAAACTTGTCCAATTTCTACCGCATCATTAAAACTGGCTTAAAGCATCTGGTTAATTCAAGTTTACGTCATTTCGCGGGGTACTTCGAATTATTGTGAGGAACTATAAAATATGATTACAAATTGGACAACAAAGGATGCAGTTGAAGAGTGCGAGAGAAACACATTTAAAGGCGTCTTGGATTTGTAGTCTTCAGTGACGTCATAGTCACGTGGTATTTCTTCACTCTTAAATAAACTTATAATAAATTGATCTGCATCAGCTAGCGCAATCGGAACTCCTCGGCGTTTATCTTACGAAAGTACCTCGGACATAATATAGGGAATCCGCCATTATCACGGACTACTTTACAACATGGCTCATGAGAATCAAACGATGGAATCGAAGAGAACTAAAGGGTTACGTACTCCTTGGAAGGTACCAACTCCTAAAGGGAGATCGGTAATTGAAGGGGTTCTTGATAACATTGAAAAAATGAAGATTGGCCGTTACAGGAAACCAGGGTGCCGTTTTATCAACGTACTTACGGAAATCGTAAACTTACGTTCAGATTTAGATTCAGTATAATTATTTAACAACTACACATTGGGGACATATATTGATTGTGGGAATTCATTAAATAAACCTTGATTAGTATATCAGCTCCACTTACCACATTTTATAGATGTAAAGGTATTATAAAGAAATTAAATGTGACCGTAAGTTTACGATTTCCGTAACTTCGTTGATAAAACAGTGCCCTGATAACCAAAATTTATAACCCTACACTTATGCACGAGGCGGATTTTTCAGTTACGGAAATGCCCGAGTAGTTACGATTGATGTACGAGGCGTATTTCTCAGTTACGGAAATGCCCGCGTAGTTACGATTGATGTACGAGGCGGATTTTTCAGTTACGGAAATGCCCGAGTAGTTACGATTGATGTACGAGGCGTATTTCTCAGTTACGGAAATCCGTAGTTACGATTGATCTACGAGGCGTATTTCTCAGTTACGGAAATGCCCGAGTAGTTACGATTGATGTACGAGGCGTATTTCTCAGTTACGGAAATGCCCGAGTAGTGACGATTGATGTACGAGGCGTATTTCTCAGTTACGGAAATGCCCGAGTAGTTACGATTGCAGCTGTGTGAAAACCACAGATGGCTTCGTAAGGCAATCAAACATTTGGCTTTATTTTTAGATTATGTAGAGTTAAAATAGAATATTTATTCTTGGCAATGTTATATTAATCATTGACTCCTTATAGTAGAAGTGTTTGTTTTCAATCGTAATAAATCATAATAAATCTAGAAAACATCCCGGGTTGACATTATGAAAGTAGTCCGGTAAAAAAGTTTGTTTTCACTGGAAATTGTTATGTGTCTTGACAAATTTGCATTAGAATTATGAAATTTGGTTTAAATGCTTTGTACACATGAATGTGAATGTATTTAGAAATATTTTGACATTCTGATCCTGAGATGACATTTTGAAGTGACAGTAGGGTTCTGTAGGGATAACATATTTCGAGTCAAACCGTGCGTGTGAGAAAATATGTGCACCGCGTTTTATTAATCACTTTTCTGATATTAAACATGACCCCCTTTTTTGTGTTCATATTTATTGAAGATGTAAGATGTAAGCTATTTCTATTGAGAAATAAAATATCGATTTTGAGAGGGTTCCATTGGCAAAACGTTGACATTTTGGGGACTAACATTGGCCTAATTATATTGAGTTAAAGAACACATTTAATCGCCAAAAATGAGCCAGTTTATACTAATTTATTTAAGGTCGATTGTGGTACAAGATTTTCCCAATATAGAGGCATGGATTACCTCCCGTGGAAAGCGCTAGGTAGCGCTGGGAACCAGATAGCTTCAAGTACTCGTAAACATACACGTTGGTTTTATAATCTCTCTAATTTTATGAAGGGCACAATCGTCACAATAGCATGGACAATGTAATTTAGCGATCTCATTCTTATATAAGCAGGGACACATGATAAACTGAACTAGTGTAAGGGTTATTTTGACAAACTTGGAGATCGCTATTGTGTGTAATTTTGTTTCATTAGCGTAATACAGGGTGTCCAAAAAGAAAGTATACAGTTTCAGTGCATTTTAATAAAATATTAACGTTTTGCTATCGCAAAGAAATTCAGCACATGGTTAGACAAAAGATGAAATTTTTATCTGGCATCAGTGTAAAACTTGTAACTTGGATATTTTTTTTAAAAATGTAAATATTCTTAAATTACCGTATTCTGTCAGTGGCGTCATTTTGACATTATTTACGACGTTTTCACATTTTCTGTATTTCTGGTGTTTTCTGTCTTGCATGCATTCTTGGAAAATTTGCATTGTATTTCACAAATGTCTAAACTAATATTATATTTATGATGTGCCTAACGAGCATGGGCATGTTTGTTGACGTTTAAAATGCTATTCACTTACGATTTCGACAACAAAATAGAAAGAAGTAAACCCGTTGTGTTACTTGCCTTTGTTAAGCAAGTTCTTTCGGAACTTCGCAGCGAATCCTTTGTTTTGAATTTTGTATGCTTCATGCAAGTGGAGCCAGAGTCACACATGGCAATACACGGTGTTGGGTGAATAACAAGAAACATTTGTGTCAAAATAATTTCTATCAAATTCCACTGCAGAGTGGAATGGCCCGCCCACAGCCCCGGTCTTAATTCGTGTGGATTTTTTTTTCTTTTGAGCTATCCGAGGCGGCTTATGTACACTTAAATGCGAATATACACAAGTTTTCTTCCGATCAACATCAAAATAAAATTTAAGAAGACCAGTTTGTAGAAATCTGTGTAAATGTTATCAACACTTTTAAAGAATGGATGCAAACCGGGAAACATGCGACAGACAGAAATTGTGAAAACGTCGTAAATTACGCCAAAATGTCGTCACGGTCAAAATAAGGTATTTTTTGGAAATTGACATTTATAAAAATTATTCGACTTACAATTTTCAAACTGGTACCAGAAAAACTATGTATCTTTTTTCTAACCTTGTGCAAAATTTCTTTTCGATAGCAGAACATTAAGAGTGGATAAAAATACCCCGAAACTGTATACTTTCTTTTTGGACACCCTGTACATTGTCCTCTACGATTCTTTTCGGTCCTTTGTGATTTTGTTTCATTAGCGCAATGCCTGATCCTACGAGGCCCTTTGCCGTCATAAGTGGTACTTCGCTGTCCGTTTTGGTATTTCGTGGTACTTTGTGTGTTTTTTTTGAAGCCCGCGACTCTTTTTGTGGTACTTTGTGGTCATTTGTATTATTTTGTGGTACGTTCTGGTCATTTTCATTCATTTTGGGTAATTCATGGTCCTTCGTTTTCTTTTATGATACTTTGTCTTTCTTTGAAATTTTTTGGGGTACTTTACATTCTTTTGTGGTACTTCACGGTACTTTGTTAATCTATTATGGTACTTTGTGGTCATCTGTGTTTTTTATATTACTTTGTGTTTCATTTTTATGCTATCGGTACTTAGATTACCAGTTGTTCATAACATGATAATAAGAGGTTACTACATATTGTCATGTTCAAAGTTCACCATTTATACCCCCTGATTTGTTCGAGGAAATAGCTGGCCTAGATATCACTGGATTAGAATAAGAAGGTCGTAACTTCAAATTAATGTTTTGATAAAACAAGTAAAACTGTCTGGCAATTACTCTTTACCTGTGGTAAAACAAGCTTTCACAACGTCAGTTTGGCCAACATGACAAGTTCCTATTTTCCTGAAAATAATTATGCTCACAAGAAGCGCCTTATCAAACAGATTCAAACATGCATTAGTCTTATAAGGTCGTAAGTGACACTTATGACCTTCTCATTCTAAACCAGCGATATTGTGATCAAAAGATGAAGAAAAGTTAATTGAAAATATGATCGTCTTAATAAGTTGTTGCTATTTTGAGTTAATCCCATACCGTTACAGGTTACTAGTATATCACTGTAGCAAGATCACGTGACTGTGACGTCATTACAAGGTTACAAATCCAAGAAGATGATTTCTTCGCGTCGAATAAACAAAGAACATAGCCGTACTTTTCTATTTATTTATACATTGACTCGATTTCTCTGAAACACACTTGATCTAGACACAATGTATGGTGTGTGCTTGATCAAATCAGAAATAAAAAACGAAGTGGTGTAAATAAAATCTGATCTCTGAGTCGCAACCATTCCGTATGCAGTACGTGTAGGTAGAGTAACTAGAGTTTATGATTAAAAATGCCGTCGCGGCTCTGCAATATTTGTTTTTCGACTCATGCTGGTCAGAAACGGTTTGCTTGTCGAGTTATGTAAATATAATATGGTTTTTCTATTACATTATGCAGTGACGATAACTCACAAAAGAAAACATCACTAACACTTTTAAGACTGAAGATTCCATAAGGCTTGACGGTGTCGCCCAGATTTCCGAAAAACACAGAATTTTTTTATTGGCCTTCATGAACATTTGTAAATCGTACAGAGCATTTAAAGCTGGTCGGCACCATGTATCATGTATTTACATTGACATTTTATGACTTTCTGGATACCGGGAGAGTTACACAGTTAAACAGTTACCACAAATCAAATATTTGACCGAAATGTGCGTCGACATTTAATTAAAGTCACGGATATGCCTTTAAGGGTGTAATAAAGTAAATACCATCACAGACTGGTTTCAATCAATGACAGAAATGATCCAATTCCAATCCGTCATCGTTTTGTATCGCATATTGACTGGTTCCTCATTTTTAATCAATATTGTGAAAACGAAATGGAACGAAATGAAACGGAACGGATTACTGGCTGGCACTTTGTAGGGTTAAAATTGACCATTCCAAAATTAATCCAAGCTGGTTATATTAAAGCATTTTGTTATAAGTCATACGTAATTTCCTAGGAAAGTTCATTTTTATTTTGTATGATAATATAATATGGCACATTTGAAATAAATATAACATCAAATCAGAATTTTGATCTTGGCAGGAAAGTATAAGTCGTCTTAGAGAGTTCCTGATATTGGTAAAATACGTCGACATACGCTTTAACTTTAACTTCAATAGCAGGTGTTTTTTTGTTCATTCGTGTGCTAATTATAGAAAACTAAATGTGTTGAATTCTGCACTGTTTAATCATGTTGGTGTAATTCATGATAATTTGTGATGTGGCGGGGGCGCTTTGGTGAAATTTCTTAGAACGTATTTAAAGAAAATGCACCTGTGTAAGAGTTATTATTATTATGCTAAAAGCATTCTCGTAAACCAGCGTCTTTGTCATCTGAAATACATTCGGATGAAAAACCCACTTGTTGAACGAGGATGGCTAAAAAGCTGAATGTAGCTCGACTAACTTTATATAATGTCGGGAAATGACTGAAACTTTTAGTTTTCTTGATGGAAACTGTCGTTTATAGGATTGAAAATGTCGTTAACTGAACTGAAAATGTCGTTAACTGAACTGAAAATGTCGTTAACTGAACTGAAAATGTCGTGAACTGAAAATGTCGTGAACTGAACTGAAAATGTCGTTAACTGAACTGAAAATGTCGTGAATTGAAAATGTCGTTAACTGAACTGAAAATGTCGTTAACTGAACTGAAAATGTCGTTAACTGAACTGAAAATGTCGTTAACTGAACTGAAAATGTCGTTAACTGAAAATGTCGTTAACTGAACTGAACATGTCGTTAACTGAACTGAACATGTCGTTAACTGAAAATGTCGTTAACTGAACTGAACATGTCGTTAACTGAACTGAAAATGTCGTGAACTGAAAATGTCGTTAACTGAACTGAAACTATCGTTTATAGGACAGAAACCATTGTTCAGTATTTTATATGATTTAGGTTCTGGGACTGAAACGTAGTTGTATACTTGACTGAAACTTTGGTTTACTATTTTATACATGTTTATGAGTTTTGTGTTATTTTCTTGCCTGTCATGCACTGGTGTTTCTGCAGCGTACTGATATAACCGCCTATGACATGTTACGATATTTTTGGGTACATCAGTCATAAAACGCTGATGACCTCACGAGGCATTTCTAGCCCTTGGTATAGCATAGCACAATCGGAACTACTCGGGCATTTCCGTTCATGATAAAACATAAGTGTAGGGTTACAAATTTTGGTTACTAGTACGCGGTTTCGGGTAACGGCCAATTATCAGTTTTTCAACGCTATCAAGAAGCCCTTCAATTACCAGTCTCCTTTTATGAGTTGATACCTTCCCAGGTGTAAGTAACCTTTAAGTTCTCATCCATTCCATCGTTTGATTCTCATGAGCCATGTTGTAAAGTAATCCGTGATAATGGCGGATTCCCTATTATGTCAGAGTTACTTTCGCTTGATAAACCCCGAGGAGTTCCAATTGAGAATAACAAAGCTCAGATAGAACAATGTTGAGTTCGTTTGTAACTTTCGTAATATTAGCGCCGTCTGGAAAACTCGTCACGTTTCTAACACGAGGCGATCTGATCTTATCTTATACATACCGGAAGTCGTTAAACTATTCAGTCACGTGATCGGGTCGATTAACATCAAATTTATGCAATAGTTTACTTAAATACTTCGTGCGTTGTGTTTTAACGGATTTGTAGTCGAAACTTTGCCGACACAGAAGTGATTTGATGGTAATTTTATCAATAAAATGTTACAAACATTGCATATTTATGTAATAATGTTTTTCGTGAAGAGAAATAAAATGTTTTTGTTTTTAAATTTTATTCCAAAAGTGTCTGCAGACTGTTTACTATATTCGGTACTTTCTATCTGACAATATGTCGGTATTAAAAAGGGCAGCGTCACGTATTGGTGTATTGCAAAATAAAATAAAAAAATCGAATTTTCGCGTAATTTTGGTATAGTTGCCTGTACATGGCATACGCAGTCAGGAGTGCATATTAACCTTGAGCAAAATTTTAACACCAGCATTTTGTACTTATTTTGAAAATGCACAGGGGGACCTACATAAAACTACTATAATTTTTTGGGGATTGGATGTCACGTTCGGACGTAACTACAAAAAAACAAACACGAAGAAAACCGAAGAAAACCGAATGCACAATATCTAAAATGCAATCATGGAACTACTTTATTCAAAAATGAGTTCTAATACGATGGAACGAATTACTAAAGGAACCGAATACTATATTGATGTTACAGTTTGATAGCATGTGTTGCACAAAACTAACAAAGCATGACGGAAAGAAAAATCTACGCTACTTTTTTAAAAAAAAAGGAAAAAAATCATCGACTGTGCAATATCAAGAGTGATATTAATGACTTATTTGCATTGTTTTCGTAAAACAAGCGCCAGCGACTTTAACTTTCTTTAACATGAATATTTTTGCCCTCGTAATTCTGGATTTTTTTATTCTAAATTTCCCCATAAATCGCTGGCTTAGAATGAGAATGTCGTAAGTGCCACTTACGACCTTATAAGACTAATGCATAATTATTTGAACGCTATATCATAAAGCGCTTCTTATGAGTCTATCTTCATGAAAATCGGAACTGGTCATGTTGATTAAACTGAAGTTGAAAAGGCTTGTTTACCAAAAGGAAAGAGTGATTGTTAGACAGTTTTTCTTGTTTTCTCAAAATATTGATTTTGTAGTTACGACCTACTCATTGATTTTGTAGTTACGACTTACTCATTGATTTTGTAGTTACGACCTCTTCTCATTCTCAGCCAACGAAATAAAGTTATTAATCCTGTATTAAATACAGTTATTTGATATGCACCACTATTTTTTTAAAAAAATATTTTGTTATGATATCTAGTACTGTACTGTACTACAGTCACTTGTCACTTTGAATAACCACAAAACAAAACATCGCATATTTAGTTCATTATTATTTGACAATTATGTCATACAAAATATTAAGCCCCATCTGTGAGCCAGGACCTTTTAGACAAACATCAATATGTCTAATTAGTTTAATTGGTGAACTTTTAACTAAATCGATATCTTAATTGGTGATTAATGAAAATGAAATGAAACATATTGAAAAAAATGGCATTTGCGAACTGTGTTTAACTTGTTGACCATCTTATTAATTTTAATTGTTTTTTAATGATATTATGGGAACGTTTTGGTTGTTGGCGGAATGCAAAAAAATAATGGGTGATTTTTATTAGGCCAAATCAAATCTTTCCTTCGTGTAACGTCCCAGGACGGATAGGTTTGGACATTCAATGGCTTCGCTTTTTGTCTCATGATAGGTTTTCGAATTAGGGTGGACGCTTAACGAAAATAAGATTTGGTATGGCCTTATCAAGAATAACAACAATTAGTCTGTATAAACTAATCTGGGTCTCAACCTATATGCATGTATATACATGGGGTTATCATTATTACACGTACATATATAATATACCCTCTCCAGGGTGTCCCTCTGTAGAGTTACAACCTCTTAAAATCAACCCCTTCAAAATTTCCCTAAGCCTACATTACTATAAATTTAACTTCTATATACTTATATAAAGCTACACCCTCTAAACAACGGTGCATATTTGTTACGTTTCGTTTCGGTTAGAATGTACAATGCTACATTTGCCTTCGTCTACATGTGATTATATAATATGTAAAACGTGTCATTCATCGCTATGTAATACAAAGATTCATTTTCCATTCATCTACGTACATGCAATCATGACTGTAAATTTGCATTTTATTTTGTGACGTTGCTGCTTTGTTTAATTTAGCAGTTACTAACGTTATTTGCATGATTATGTTAAAACCATTTATCACATGTTTATAACACTATGTTGAATCACTGAAAATTGGAAATAAAAAGTATATATTTTGTAAAGCAACAACCTCTAAACAGCGGCCAATATTCGCAGCTTATAAGGGAATTGCTCTCGAGAGGTTGTACCATATGTCAAGACAAGTAAAGACATTATTTCTGAAGACCCATTTAAAGCGCCACCACGACGAAGCATTAATCATATATTTATACTGTCATCTAAATTCGGTATGAGTCTTGTCGTGATTCTGAGAAAAACAAGTACAATTAATGAAATATTTCAAACTTAATTGACAAATTAGCGTCGTTACCTTTTGCCCGGAACCGTAATATAATATCTATTTTTACTTTACCCATATTTCAAACACGCCGGATTCGAAGAAAGTTTTTCGTCGTTTAAAACGGAAAATCAGAGGACGGCGCCAAGACCTTATCCAAAGCAGGATACTAAATTCAATGCTCATTATTAGAAGCCGATATTAAATTTAGAAATGTACGATTTTATACAAATGAAATACGAAAACTACAGATTTGATATCAGAAATATAATTGATTGTCTTCTAATTTGACAGAAAACCCCCAAAACATCAGGATATAAGACAAAACTCCAAATTGATAAACTAGCGGATATAACGTATCCTCATGAATCAGTGTATAGTCAAGTCTGCAGACTATATATAAAACGGATGAAAAACACGCTGGTTGATCGATAATGATATAGAGGATCTATCACGAGTTGTCGATTGATATAAATTTATATTAAACGAGTTTTGAAAATTTTATTAAAAGAGCCTCTGGTTTAATATATATCAATTGACAACGAGTGATAGATTCTTTTTATCATATGACACTAAAAACGCAAAATACGCATTGATTTATAGGAAAAAATCAATATCTTATACTACACGAGGTACGTATAACTTTATACGTACTGACTATACTAACCTGGATACAAGGAAAGTCATGTGATATAAAGCTATGTACGTAATTGATCATTCTGATGTGTGTCATCAATTGAATTTTTTTGTAGATCCTTATTTTTGTGACATCTATTCCTGATTAGTTTGAACGGTATGTACAGCAAAAGTAAAATAAAAACAAGACAATCCATTGGCTAAAGCAGCCTTTCTATGATACACGTATCACTGCAAATACTAATAGCACGTACTTGACATATTTGTTTGTTGTTCGCATTTTAATGATTCAATTCGGGCACTATAGTCCGGCAGCAGAACTCGAAATATCGACGGAACCTTGCAAAATCTGGCTTAGAAAATGGTTTTGATGATTCTTATAGAAGACACCTTGGAGGTCCAGAAACCGATTGATACGTGTTTGGTATCTTTGGGAAACTCCCTAGAAACAAGATGGCGTCCAAGATGGCCGCTAATAATGATCTTGAATATATATTTACACATTATTGGTTTTCAATATTAAAGCCATCGTATATTTAATTACATTTTTTTATCTAATCACTCATTAGAAGTCTTTGATAAGTATAATTTTAATTAAAATTCAATGTGTACAAGTGATCTGACATGATTAAACCACGGAACACGTAGTCCGTATGTTCAGTCCTCAAAATATGATTGAAATGCAATCTTTATGTTCATAATGTCATGAATACCGATGACCGACATGAATTAACGATTTTCTAATATAATAATTTTAAGTACACCTCATTTGCATATTCCGTTTTGGCATATATATATTAGGTCTCTTGGGATTACCAATGTTTTGTAATTTCTTTGTAAAATTGGGTCATCCTGCATTTTATTTGCAGCGGGGATTTGAACTTTTTACATATTTTCGGCTTATGTGAGGTCTTTGCTCAGTGTTGTTGTATTGTGGTGTTACTGATTTCTTTGTTCGTTGGGTTAAGTTGAGTGATGCCTTCCCTGTCCGATTTACTCATACCTTTGTTTAAAGTTTATATAGCTATCCTCTAACAGTCATTTAATGTCAAAATAATTACTTGCATCGTTTTAAGTATGATACTAGGCTACCTTAATTGCAAATTAAAACTTTGGATTGCTTACTTGTTTTGATTGAATCGTCGAAAAATGGATGATTCTCATAATTTCATAGGGTGTTCTAGAATACGTTCGTATGGAAATGGACAGTTCGCATGTCCAATAAATCACAGAGAAAGTTTCTGTTAAAACTGAAGCGAAAAATGATCTAATGGATATGAAAGCCTAATTGTTTTTTCAGTTTTTGAACTTTAAAATAAGATATCGTCCGATATAGCTCTATACACTTTAAGAAAGTGGTCTAAGATATCGACGTTAGGAACTAGTCTGTATTAAAGTAATAATGGTTTTTATTTGATAACATTTCATCGTTCTCGTCCAAAACGAGACTTCGGACGAGAGTATAAAGTACAATATAGACCACTGGAGTATTATAATACCTCTATGTACTGGAGAGTTGAGAGCGCAGGTGGGGAGCAGAGAGAAAAATCAGTTATTGAAGGGTCATGTTCTATATAAGATAGACACGTTCTTTAATGATAATACGGGCACATGGAATATTGCGTCTAAACTTTTTAGGGATTTGTAAATAATTGATAATATAAGTTTTCTTGTTTAGCTGATACAATTAAGGACAATTTGAAATTTTAAGAAAAATATATTTTTCAACTTAAGATGCTTTATAAATACCGAACCACAAACGTACACAATACAGGGACATCAATCGATCATGAAAGATAACCAATCGCCAATATGTCTGCTTCCAAAGCATCTCGCATCAAACTTGTTAGTATTCCTAATCAATCGTCAGAAGATGGACACGAGCTTATAAAATTTATGAGCATTGGGAGTTAGTATCATCACAGGGAGTTAGTATAAATAACTTATAAGGACATTGGTGTAATATCTTAATGAAAGACGCCAACTAGGCAGTGAATAAACAAAATAGCGTGTAGAAACAACTAGAAATCTGTTAGACAACACAAATAAAACCTGAATAATTAATTAATATCGTGTTAACATCCGTGCTACAAATAAGAAACTAGTATTCGTTAGGATAAAAATCGCATTTAAAGATACACTTCGCTCTTCTGAGCAAGGTTTAGCAAAAACAAAATCTAAATGTTGTTAACCCTTCATGTTATCGCATTGGCATTGAATAAGAAATTGATATCGTATCAGACCCCGTGCTACAAATAAAGTACTTCAACTATTCGTTAGAATAAAAATATACTGTTAAAGATACACTTTGCCCTTCTGGACACAGTTCGGCAACAAACAAAATACACTTGTATTTTACCCTTCTTGATATCGCATTGGCATTGAATAAGATACTGTGTCAACATCCTACAAAGAAGGTACCAGTATTTGTTTGAATAAAAAGCATCGTGATCTTCTGGAAAAGAATCAACAAAAACAAAATACACTTGTTTATATTCAATCCTTGCTGATTTTATCTATCTTTATCTATCTATAAGAAACCTTCTTGTTATTGCATTGGCACTGCATAATGAATTGAAATCGTGTTAACACCCGCGTTACAAATACGATTTTGGGGAGAATAAAACAATATTGTTATGATACACTGTGAGCAAGAGTTAGCACCCCTTCGCTGGCTCAGAATGAGAAAGTCGTAACTACAAAATCAATATTTTGAGAAAACAAGAAAAACTGTCTGCCTTATGGTAAAACAAGATTTTTCAACTTCAGTTTGGTCAACATAACACGTTCTGATATTCATGAAAATTGGCTCATAAGAAGCGCCTTATGATGCAGATTTCAAATATGCATTTGGTGATACTTGCGACTTTCTCATTGTAAGCCAACGTAATATTGATGTTGTACTTACGATTTCGACCTTCTCATTGACTTAAAGAGGCATTCCATATAACTAGCATGTTTTTCTCTACTATCACATTAAATGATCTAAATGTACAAAGCACTATCAATTATCATAATTTGTCAGAAGAATGTGTGCGCAAATATGTCTCTATAATGTCAAAAATTTAATCTAATCACCAATAATAATTTATCGCTTCCAGCGATTTATTATTATGTGGTCAAAGGGAAACAACTCGTGACTAGTTTGGCTCGTTACGGAATACATTTTCATTTTTTTCTCGGTAATTAGAGGGAGCTTTTTGTTGAAAATTTAAGAAGTTTAAGCAATAATGATTCTCATTTAATGTATAATATTCCTGGATCGAGTTAAACGATCAAAGTTACAGGGAACGCCTCTTTAATAATTCTTAATTAGATAAGATTGGTAAAAATATATAACCACAAGCGGAAAAATTAGTGTGCTTGTTTAAACCACATGGAAGTTTTAATTTTAAATGACTAAGTAATTGAAGGTGTATCACGTAAGAATGAAGATATTTTCAGTTAAATGTTACCACATGATATTTACGTTATTTATTCCATAATAATGGTGTCGTGATGAAACCAATGTCATTAAAAAAGCCGAACATTTTAAAAATAATAAACATTATATTATCGAAACAATACCAAAAAGAACCCCACACGATTTAGGGAAATTATTGTAAACAGTCTTTTTAACTTTTTCGTACATCCGCCATTCTGATAAAATCATTTTAGCGTCCATTTTAACCAGTTGGCGCCGGATCCAAACTAGTTTAATGTAAGATTGAGGACGGGAACCAGACTATACATTTTATGGAGTACTTTTTGTGCTAATTTTGGTCACGATGCAACATTCGGAATCACCTCTGTCTTTACGGAGCCATTTTAAAAACCGCACAATCCGGTCAAATATCGAAGTCAATACTTGTAATAATCCCCTGCTTTCGATCGATGTCATCATTACAGAGGGGCGTCATCATGAGTATTTTGTAAGGTCGTCCTGAAAGCAGATCGTATTTCAAAACATAAAAACAAACTAGTTTACAGCCTACACACATGTGTCAGTTTGTACTTTATGATGTCATTATCATTACTAAAATATACATATACAAATGTAATTTGTAAAATCATGTGACCTTCATGTGACCTTCGTGTGACCTACGTTTGATGTTTGCGTATTAGATGAACGCACGGTAGAAAATATTGTGCTCTTTCAGTTAACACACCTGATACCCCTTTTCTATAAAGAGAAAATACATTGTAAATAAAATAATGATGGTATACATGTGTCTATTTGCGACATGTAACTAAAACATCTAAGAACTGTTCGGTCAAACAACAAACTATTACAATGATAACCTAGCTTCTGATATAACACTGGCTTAGAATGAGAAGTTCGTAACTACAAAATCTATATTTTGAGAAAGCAAGAAAAAATGCATGAGAATCACACTTTACTTATGGTAAAACAAGCTTGTTCAACTTCAGTTTGGTCAGCATAACAAGTTCCGATTTTCATGAAAATAGGCTCAAAAGAAGCGCCTTATGATGCAGATATGTATCAGTCTTATAAGGTCGTAAGTAGTAGTTACGACCTTCTAATTCTAAGCCAGCGATATAGCCATAAAACTTTTGGTGTCACCAATTTTGTGGCCGCAGATTTGGCTACACTTGTCCGCGTTTTAAACATATCAAGATGACAACGATAATCATTGTAGTCGTAAATACTAAAACGCTGTAGTCGTAAATACTAAAACTCTGTAGTCGTAAATACTGAAACGCTATAGTCGTAAATACTAAAACGCTATAGTCGTAAATACTATAACGCTGTAGTTGTAAATACTAAAACTCTGTAGTCGTAACTACTAAAACGCTATAGTTGTAAATACTATAACGCTGTAGTCGTAAATACTAAAACGCTATAGTCGTAAATACTAAAACGCTATAGTCGTAAATACTAAAACTCTGTAGTCGTAAATACTAAAACGCTATAGTCGTAAATACTAAAACGCCGTAGTCGTAAATACCAAAACGCTGTAGTCGTAAATACTAAAACGCTGTAGTCGTAAATACTAAAACGCTGTAGTCGTCAATACTAAAACTCTGTAGTCGTTAATACTAAAACGCTGTAGTCGTAAATACTAAAACGCTGTAGTCGTAAATACTAAAATGATGTAGTCGTGAATACTTAAACTCTGTAGTCGAAAATACTAAAATTCTGTAACACAAATTGTTTAATTTGGTAGTGATTTTTTTAGAGAATTTTACTCTTAGGCAAATTTACTCAGGAATGATACCTTTATGCGAATATTTTTGCGAGATCTAAATTTGCTATTTTTTAGAGCATAAAAAGTGGACACATACATTGTGGACGAGATGAGTTATGTCGATTAATAAATAAATAAATTTTTGTTTAGATTAATTGGTTTCTGAAATAAACTCTTAAAATTAAATGCAATTGTTTGGTTATGATAAGGTATGTCGGTTAATAAATAAATACAATTTGATGCTCGAGCTATTTAAATTTTACTGAAAAATTATTTACCTGCAAGACAAGTGGCAATGATTGCAATGCGACTTAGCTGACGTTGAGATGTTTCGCGAGATCGGGTCCTGGTGACATACTGACAAAAATAGATGAAACATTTTCGGAGCAAAATCCAGTCGGGAATTAGAAAATTGATGTAATATAAATATTATTCTTGTTTGTTTAACCATTCAGCGATTAAACCAAATCGTTGGAAAACAACATCAACAACATCATCAAAAACAACACCAACAACAACAACAATATTTCACCTGACCACTTTGGGAACAGCTTCGTCAGCAAATAAATCACACGACATGACTGAACAACAACAACACCGCATCACTGAAAAACAACCACAACAGTACCAATATATCACGTGACATCAACGGAAACAACAACAACAACACCAACAACAATAAAACATCACGTGAAATAACGAAGAACAATTACATCAATAATGTGTCACTATTCATGATACTCATGGGAAAACGTAAATGACTCTAAATCAAAGACACTCGATGTTTTGTCTAAATAGGTCGGTAGAAATGAAACGTTCTGAAAATAAACTGTCAATCGGCCAATTCCTTTCGGATTTTGCGATAGCAGCTTTTTTCTGTAAGTTATTAAAACCAGTAAGTTTGTATTTTGATACAAAATAAAACAAACTGATATGTAAGGGTAAAAGTCCCCTAAAGACCTTAATCTCACTGATTTAAAAGAGTCGAGAACGAGACAGATGACGTCACGAAATTATATCGTGACGTCATCATATTGCCATTGATCACGTGACTGAAACTAGATCTAAGTGAATTTAGCGAAACAACATAATATATCGGTAGGATTCTGTCGAGACTTTTATACTGTTGCAGCTTGGTCTGTTTCAACTTTGCTGGAGAAGACACTATTAGTTTGGTCACTGTGCTTGCTCTTTGTTAACTAGGTCAAGTCACAGTTATGTCTCCTTTGGTCGCTTGGGTCATCGTTTCGACAAATATTTGTGAAACTAGGTCATGCTGTAGCAGGGACTTGGGGAACTAGGTCGGGTCTTAGCTGCGTTTCATTCTGTTTTCATCGTTTTTGGATTATTTCTTTGTGAAACTAGACCGTACTGCATTTTTACAACGGGGACTTGGGCCTTAATATGTACGTATTTTATGAGATCGATAACTAGTTATAACATTTATATAGTATTTATTATATAAATAACATACATAGTCCTCATGTGTCTCTGACCTTCTGTATTGTGAAAATAAACTACATGTTTATCAAAGGCTCGGTGCAAAACTATAATAACTACACCAATTTAAAGAGGTATGTACAGGGTGTCCAAAAATAAAGAAGTAAACAGTTTCATTGTTTTGTTATAAAAGCTCTACTTTCTGCTTTCACAAAGAAACTTTCTACATGGATAGACACAATAATAATCATGTGAGTTTTTTTCTGGTACCAGTTTATAATAGTGTCTTTTGTCTAACCATTTTCTAATTGTTTAAGCGACAGCAGAACGTAAAGATTTTATTACAATACTTGGAAACTGTATACTTTCATTTTGGACACCATAGTATTGGACTGATACCATGACATAATCTTTCGATGAAATATATCGTGCTTGTTCAATTGACATTACGCCCGAGTAGAGATCGTTCCTCCTGATTGTTTGTCGAAGGTTGCTTGGCGAAGGTTTTCAAGTTAATCCATTGGACCATGTGATTATGATTTACCGTTAACATTGATTTAAAGGGTATTGATTGACAACTGGCGAAACATCAATTGGATACGGTACATCATAGTAATGCGAACATCTATAAACGACCAAAGGCGTTACCGCTTCTATCTACTTCCCACAATCCTTTATCTAGAAGAGTTACTACACATCAGCACTAGTAACTAAGCCATAAATATGCAGCGCCATGTTGTACTATTAGAGTTGATGGTGATGACCAATTAGATGTAGAAATCCAACGCAATTAAGATTAAATGATTATTAAATAAGAAACAAATCTATCGGGAGACATTGGCACGTGGAATTAAAGAAGAAAGAAGAAAGACGATGCAACTGCCATTTTAAGATTAAATTACGAAAATGTAATTTCCATGTTTTCTACATTTGGGAATTTAGCAGCAGACGTTAAAAATGAACAAATTATCTCATAGCGAGAAGTTAAAGGGTTGGAGTAAGTTTGAACATTTTTGATGTATGTGTTTTAATCAACTTCAACCACCGTGACGTAATAAGACCACGTGTCTTACTTGGTACAAAGTCACGTGACCAAGTTTTTTTGTATGACGTTATTAGGCCACGTGACCTACTTAGTACAAAAGTCACGTGAGCTATGTTCCATAATTCAAGTTTTGCATGTCGTGGCGTTAGGGAAGGAAATATGCTCATTTTGTAGCGAGAATTGGCCTTTGCAAGATCGTTAAGAAATGATTAACACGGTTATATATGGTTTGCCTATTGCAACGGTCTCGTTAAAGAATGAAAAGTAAAAACGCAATTACCTTATATGGCAATTATTGCGGACATTACATTAACAGCGTCATTTCCGCGAATCTAGTTGTCGTTTGTCTTTTAATTCATTTACGACTCAATATTTTGACATATTTGTCCTTGTGCAGGGTATTCTAAGAAAGGCATGTTGAAATCAGACAGTGAATGTAGCACTCAACTTAACCAGCCGAGCACAGAAATCAGAAACAACAGAACACAGCTACCCTGAACAATGCAAACACATCAGCCAAAGAAACAATTAACCGTCAAATTCTAAGTTATGCGAAATATTTTCGTAAAATGCGGACTGCATCTTCTTTATGCACAATTTCACACGAAGAAAGTGTCATAGGAATGTCAGCCGAAAATAATAATCCATATGGTTAAACAAATAAGATGAAAATATAATTTTAAAATTTATCGAGATGATTTGAGATATAAAACCCCATCATCTTAATTTGAGCTGAAATATCAAAGATTATCATTTGTCTTTAATCTCGTAATCTCAAATAATGTCGTTTGTTTTTGACGTCATCTAAACTGTTACCAAATTAATTATTGGCCTGCGTTTTAAATATGATCTCGAATAGTACCATGCGTTTTTTATTTCATTTTTTCTGTGACCTCATCTCAAATATTGTCATGCGTTTTAAATATTATTCCAAATATTCTTTTCGGACTAGGGACGCAGCCGCTAGTCCATAGCGATGCTGCATTTCGAGGCACTATTAATTACTGTGGCCATATCGATGGCTTAGACTTACGACCTTTTAAGATTCTTACATATTGAGAATAAGCATAACAAGGCGCTTCTTATGAGCCCATTTTCATAAAAATCTGAACTTGTCATGTTAACCAAATTGAAGTTGTAAAAGTTTGTTTACCATAGGTAAAGAGTAAATTACAGACAGTTTTCTCTTGTTTTCTCAATATATCGATTTGGTAATTACGACCTTCTTGTTCTAAGCCAGCGATATGAAGGACTTTACTGCGACCATATTTGTGAATTACTTCGCAGATGCGGTTGACTGCAAAACCTTTTGCATGTTGATAAACCTTAAAGCCTTCCTGTCCCTAGTCCATCAGTACTTTCAATACATTGACTAATAACCTCATCTAAAACAATTGTCATTATTCTTTGACCTCGTCTCAAATATTGCCATGCGTGTTTGATTACCCTCATATAAAATATAGCCATTATTTTTACATATTGGCATGCGTTTTGGATCTTTAATTGTTTCTTCGGCTTATGTGTGGGCATTGCTCAGTGTAGTTGCAAGGAATATGTAATATTATTTCCCACCCCATTCCTACCTTGCCCATTATTTTAACTTGGTGAAGTCGTAGTTGTGCCTCTTTAGCTCGCATAACGTAAGGGCACTGTCCTTAGTGTTTTAAACTAGGTCACGCCCCGGGGTTGTTGTGCCTCATTTGGTCGCCGTTTTGGCATAGATTTCTGTGGGCATTGCTCAGGGTAGTTGTGTCGTGGTGTTGGGTTGAGTGCTACCTTCACTGTCGTATTTTCTGATACCTTTTTAAATATTATCTCAAATAGTGTCATTTTTCTTTGACTTCATCTCAAATATTTTCAAATGTTGCTCCTTGATCTCATCTCAGATATTGGCATGCGTTATATAAATTATTCCAAATATTGGCATGCGTTTTTAATTACATCATATAAAATAAAGCCATTATTTTAAATCCCGACTCAAATAGTGGCATCCTTTTCAAATTTCAATTTAAATAATGGCACCCATTCGTTACCTTATATAGATAGATAATTTTATTTCAAACATAAGGCTTGAAGCCCAAAAGTTTACAAGTATGTACAAATATAAATGATAGAATGCACTATATACAGTAAATGTGACTTAAAGCATATTCAAATAGATTATGACGGTAATGGCAGTAAATGATCATTCAGCAAAATATTACACAGTAATAACAAAACAATATTACAGTATAACAGAGAAAAACATATATATGGTTACACAAATACAGTACAGTCACGTAATTGAAAACTGTTGAATACAAAAACTGACAGTTGCTTGATAGTACGATGATTTTCTGATGTTAAAAGTTCAATAAATTTTGGTATATTTGGTCTTTGCCAGAAATACTTGTCAATGTATATTTTACGTAAGCTATTGTAGAGTGGACATTCTAATATGAAGTGAAACTCGTCCTCTATGGAATTGCAAATTTTACATTTTCGTTCATTTCTTGGTGTTTTATTGGGTTTAGTCCATCTTCCACTTTCAATTTCTAATCGGTGACTTGACATTATAAGTTGAGAAAACCTTATTCTGTACTTCTTTATATCTCGTGCATCTTTAATCAATTGTAAACTGAAAATTTATTTGAGATGAGCACTTCAATATTTTGGACGTTGGAACCCGAGGTATTGAATTTTAATCCAAATAAAATATTCGTTTATTCTTCTATTTTCAGAAAACACACGCACACAATGAGAGTAAACATCACGTATTTATGGACAACAATATTGACGGGCCTCATATCAGTGCTTAGCAACCACTTATGTCAATGTGACGTCAATTATCCATCAGAAAACGGCCCCTTAGTAGGGGCAAACGAGAATGTTGAAAGTGACAATAATGGTATTGAAAATGGTATGAATAAAAGGGGCTGGAATAAAAACTTTGCCGCTTGGGGTAAAAGGGACTGGTTAAATTTCAACGCATTGGGCAAAGCTGGCGATAATTTACGTGAACTATCATTTGCTCAACCTGCGCCTTCTGAAAAACGTAAGTGGGCCAAATTTACGTCATGGGGAAAACGAAACCTTGGATTGAGAGATGATGACGTAGATTGGAGCGATGACGTCAGTGATGACGTCAGTAACCTAGCAACCGTCGGTGCGCCTCTTGTTCTTGATAAAATGTGGCCAAATCCCGCATTATGGGATGGCGTACCGCTGGATGATGAGGTGGAAAAACGCAAATGGTCAAATTTGGCAGTCTGGGGCAAAAGGGGCATGGATAATGATTTAGACGATCTTGTGAAAAAATGGGCAAAATTTACATCATGGGGTAAAAGGGCCGATACACTGGACTCTGTTGATAAACGTAAATGGGCACAATTTGCGTCGTGGGGTAAACGTGATATGAACGATGACGTCATGAATGATGACGTAGATAAAAGAAGATGGTCGACACTAGCAGCATGGGGCAAACGAGGCTTTGGAGAAGATACTGGTATCGATAAACGAAAGTGGGCTAAATTTTCATCATGGGGAAAGAGATTTCGAAACCCTCAAGCATGGCTTGCGTTCAAAAATGGCGGGAAAAGACGCTGGTCAGGCCTTACTACTTGGGGTAAACGATAAACCGAGATATTGGTAACATTCCTCCACTTTCCACTTCGATGGTACGTATCATACTTGTTATATAGTTAAATTTCGTTATGATGAGCATCGATAATACGAACATTTGGTCTATGTCGAGCATTTGGTCTATGTCGAGCATTTGGTCTATGTCGAGCATTTGGTCTATGTCGAGCATTTGGTCTATGTCGAGCATGTGGTCTATGTCGAGCATTTGGTCTATGTGGAGCATTTGGTATATGTTGAGCATTTGGTCTATGTCGAGCATTTGGTCTATGTCGAGCATTTGGTCTATGTCGAGCATTTGGTCTATGTCGAGTATTTGGTCTATGTCGAGCACTTGGTCTATGTCGAGCACTTGATCTATGTCGAGTATTTGGTCTATGTCGAGCATTTGGTCTATGTCGAGCACTTGGTCTATGTCGAGCATTTGGTCTATGTCGAGCAGATTTTTAAGTTTGGACGAATTTGATATATATGAGGAGCATCAGTATAACGAGCACATGGTTCATATCGAGCATTGCACCTATCTCGATGTCTGTATATAACTTAAAGATAATTGGGGATTTGTATTTAATATTGATCTTACTTGACTTAAGGATCAGGACAGCCAATCAAACCCGGTGACTATAAACGTGTTCTATTTCTCATACTCAAATTCCATAGTCCATGGTCAAACCTAAAAAATAGGTTTTTTTTAGAATTGCTCGACCATCTACTGTAACCGTTTGAAGGACGCTGGTTGTTAGTGTTTAAGAGCAACACGAATCGTTTGCCAGAAATATTATCAATAGGTCTTTGAAGATCGCCGACTCGTCAGAGTTAATACATCAAAACGAGTTTCAAAACAATTCAAAACTCCACGATTCGACATATAGGTGTCAGCAAAAAAGACCAAATCGGAAAAAAGCAATATTGATGTTTTAACTTTATTATACGGACTCTTAATTAATACTTATATAAATTATTATTATTTATTATTTTAATGTATTAATGATTTACAAATGATTATTTCGTTCAAATCAATAATTAGTTGAATTCTTCGAGAACTATGAAATGTTACAAAAACCTTTCTTTTTACTAGTATATTTTAACAAAGAAACCAACATCTTGTTTAAAAACATTTACCATGCATCAATTTTACGGAAATTTTACGAACATATTATTTTTAGACAAAGTGCCAGTATATTGCTTCAGTATAGCTTGGCTATTTTGACTTGAGCCTGACCTTTATGCAAGAATAAATTACAAGGTTATTGCTTTGAATATAACAATTTCCGCAAGTAAATCGTGCAATATCGGTATTTCAGATTTGTGTTTGTATTACATCTCGAACGTCTTCGTGATACTCCCTGATTAAGAAAACATACACTCGGTGTTGTAAACGTAGACAATATGTCGACTGTTAAAGTATGCTAATCAATAGGTCAAGCTCATGTCAATGTGGCCAAGCTATAACATCCTGTTGAATTTCATGGACAGGAATTGAACGAGAGAAATTGCTGAAATGTCAACATGAAAAATCACTTAAGAAGACATAATTCACGTAACTAAGTTTGGATATTTAACTTTACGTTATTCTCTAAAAATAACATTAATAGTGAAAGATTGTTCTGTACTAAAAACACAAAATGAAATTACTGAAAATGGCCGACTGAAGAAGACAACAAACTCAGGGGAGACCACTCTCCATATTGGCATAACAAAGCTGTACTATTACGAACATAAAAAAGTGAATGAAATAAAGTTTGGTAAGGATTATGAAGAAAGATGTGACGATTTTGAGACCATGTTTTTCCGTTGTTTGATGATATCATAACGATTATGCAATAATAGTGATTAAACAAGGTGTTTTTTGACTATTTGACTATACATGTACTTATTTTACCATTGTATGCCAAAACTGTGACCTGTAGTGACTAAGCATTATATGTTATTTTTTATGATTTGACCATAATTATGCCAAACATCTGACCTCTATTGACTAAGCGATATTTTCTATGATTTGACATAGTGGCTTAGTTTTTAACAAATCTCGATGTCCGAGTTTTGTGAGGACTTGTGTTCAAACAACAGTGATTTAAACTCTATCTCAAAACATGAAATATTTTCGTTCACACAAAGTCATGGCACTATTTCATAATGACTGAACTGTTAAACAGTTGTCGATGTATGAATATTTCATGATGTTCTCATGACAGTTCAATTAATGTATTAACCAGATATTTGACTCAATCATGAACATAATGAATGTGTTTACCCTTGCCACCAGGGGAACCCATATGGGCGAGCTTATGACTCAACCAGTGTCACATAACATGTTAAAATGACCATTTTAGAGTAAAAGATGAAATTCTTCTTCAACATATTCATTTTGCACAGCTAACGCATTTTATAACTATATTTATTATTAATCTTAATCATTTATGTCAAGTTCTACTTCAATTATTTCAAGTCTGCAAAAATTACATATTTTTTCAATGTGTTGATGCTTGAAAAGGTGAACACATTGTGTGTGTGTCTAATTTACTGGCGCATTCTACTGGTGACATAGATTATAAAGGGATTTCCCCAACGGATCTACTGACAAGTAATTTAAAAACAGAGAAGAAATATCGAAGCGTATAATACAGAAAGTTGTGAATGGTGTAATTACATAGGATAATAAAAATTTCGCAGTTAGACATTATTGTTCCAATATGAAAGTAATTGCAATGGTAATTAAAAGGTACATTGTGTATGTAGCTGAAGGAATTAATAATAAGTCTATATATTTTTATATGATTATGTTGTTTTTAGGCCGGCTATGTCGCCAGACCTATTACAATGCTGAAAAATGACAGAATCCATACACTCAATGAAAATAGTTCCTCCTCGTTAATCAGTTTTGCAAGATCAGAACATTAAACTTTCCTTGTTACATTTAATCTGTACGATTGTAATACTAGTATATTAGTTTCTTCTTGTAATGGAAGGAAATTGTATGAAATTAAAAGAAAAGGTGTTTAAAGGCGTTGATAATTATTACTAAGCGTTACGAACGCTTTATAGCGCGTGCATCAATGATTTTATTATGTTAAATTATTAAGTTCAATATTCCCTATTCAATAGGTCCAGCGATCGAATCACGGCGGCTTCAAATTTTATAATTTTTAAAAAGTTTATTTTTCGTCCAGCACTATCCTCTCTCTCGACTTAGAAAACCACTTGATGTTATATTACTTGAAAAGCTATTGTCCCTTTGCAGTTCGCCAGCCTGTCAGTACTTCAGTACTTTGATTATAGTTTATTATCAACCACGTTTATCTCCAAAAGTTTTATTTTAATTGCAAAGAGAAAATACTATCAACGTTTAAACTATGACAAGAAAGAGCGTTTATAACTCTAACGCGATAATGTGCAATGTCAATACAAACAGATATCACTGACCATTACATCGATTTAGGTAGATATTTAATCTTTTTTACCGATTTCGCCAGTACAGATCTACAACAAGCGTCGAGGCGTGACAAGTAAATACATTGTATTCTATCTCTATATGCGTCACGCCTCGGCGCTTGTTGTACATCTATAATAATTACGTCTTAAATTATTGGAATATATGTTTTTATACCTGATTGACCTGTTTACTTTATGTGGTACAGGTCCTAATACCGCGTTAGAGTTATACTTTATACTACTGGTATTATTTACAACGTGATCCAGTTATATTGTAACAGAAAATCACATATGCACATGTCTATTTATTTCCCAGCATGTTTATCATTGTAAAGTGGAAGAAAATCGTTTTCATATATCCTCATGTGGTGCTAAAATGGAATCATTAGTGATAACAGTAAGACAAATGCACATATCATCTGTACTCAATCATTCATGCAAGTGTTGACTGTATGACATTTATAAAATTGCCGTGAAAGACATCCTCATATTAGACAGTTAATGATTAAATTTACGTCGCCCAAATTCGCTGAATAGGTTGAGACAATTTGACAATTTTATCTCTACTGTCAACTGTCCCTGATTCTACGTTCACAATGCTCGTACGATGCCCGTACGGATTTACAAACTCGTACGAGTCTGAAATATTTTAATCCTAACAGTATTTGTAGGTTCTTAGCTTTTGGTGACAGCTCGTACGGATCTCGTACGAGTTGTACATAATGTATTGTTTTCACCAGATCACCGAGTCCTCTACGAGTTGTGAAAATCTGTACGATGCTCGTTCGAGTCTCGATATCCGTACAGGCTCCGTGCGGTCTCCGTACGGACGTTGTGCGAGTTCAGAAAAATCAACTCGTACGAGCTCGTGCGGAGCTCGTAGGGCAAATGTGACAAGGGTATAAGTATGTCGACAGCATTCATAATTTTCTACGGCAAACAATTAAACTAGTTTTGTTTTATAGTTTATTACTTTATCTAATAGTTTGCATAATTTATGGGTTTTGTGTTTGTCTCAGTTATAGTATTCAAGTGAATATTAAGTATCTAATTATTGAAATGCTGCATAATAAAAATAATTAGACATTTACAAAATTACAAAATACTGAATAATTCTTACAGTTAAGTTACCATCATAGAAACGTCGCTAGGTTCCGGACTTTCAAACCACGTTAATTAAGTTTCATCCTTTAACCGTTACTTTTATTCCACGGTGTCAGCAATATTTTACTGTTGCGTCTGTATATTTGTACCACGACGTCAGCAATATTTTACCATTACGTCGGTACTTTTTTTACCACGAAGTCATTAATATTTCATCGTTACGTCTGTACTTTTACACCTCGACGTCAGCAGTATTTTACCATTACGTCTTTACTTTTACACCTCGACGTCAGCAGTATTTTACCACTACGTCTTTACTTTTACACCTCGACGTCAAGAATATTTTACCATTACGTCTTTACTTTTATACCATGGCGTCAGCAGTATTTTACCATTACGTCTTTACTTTTACACCTCGACGTCAGCAGTATTTTACCATTACGTCTTTACTTTTACACCTCGACGTCAGCAGTATTTTACCATTACGTCTTTACTTTTACACCTCGACGTCAGCAGTATTTTACCATTACGTCTTTACTTTTACACCTCGACGTCAGCAGTATTTTACCATTACGTCTTTACTTTTACATCTCGACGTCAGCAATATTTTACCATTACGTCTTTACTTTTACATCTCGACGTCAAGAATATTTTACCATTACGTCTTTACTTTTACACCTCGACGTCAAGAATATTTTACCATTACGTCTTTACTTTTACATCTCGACGTCAGCAGTATTTTACCATTACGTCTTTACTTTTACATCTCGACGTCAAGAATATTTTACCATTACGTCTTTACTTTTACATCTCGACGTCAGCAGTATTTTACCATTACGTCTTTACTTTTATACCATGGCGTCAGCATACCATGGCGTCAGCATTATTATACCGCTAGGTCTTTACTTTTGTACCGTGGGGTCTGTATTTTTTCCGTTATATTAAAAAAGTTCACTATTACCTCAGAAACATTTATGTAAATGCGCAGACCAGTGTCAAGGATCATAAGGTCATACCATTATTTACGGTTCAACTGTATGAATAATTGAAAATGTTAAGCATAAACAACGCTCGTAGACTATACTAGTATACATAAATATTCGGAAAGTGTCGTATCCAGCATATCGACAAACAGGAGTACTAGTGATATCTCAGTATAATTATTCCAGAAAATATTATATGGACACTTGGCGTAACTCACTCCCTATGTTTCACGTGAAATAATGAAGACGGATATGATATTTATAACACTGTAAATCAAATATGTTTCCAAAAACAATGTTTGTATAGCTTGGCTATTTTGACCTGAACCTGACCTTTATGCAAAATATATTACAAGGTTTTTGCTTTGGATATATCAATTTCCGCAAGCAAATCGTGCGATATCGGTATTTCAAATTTGTATTAAATCCCGAGCGTCTTCGTGATACTACCCGATCATGAAAACATTCACTCGGTGTTGTAAACGTTGACAATATATCGACTGTTACATTACGCTAATCAAAAGGTCTGGCTCGTGTCAAATTGGCCAAGCTACGTATAAGTCCATCCGAGGAATGTTCTATGTGATATAAGGTCGGGTGACATCGTGGGTGTTGATCAAACATAGATACGATCCTGTAATTAATGCTAAGGTCACAATGCTCGTACGATGTCCGTACGGATTTACCAACTCGTACGAGTCTGAAATGTTTTAATCCTAACGGTATTTGTACGTTCTTAGCATCTGGTCACAGCTCGTACGGGTCTCGTGCGAGTTGTAAAGAATGTATTGTTTTCACCAGATCACCGAGTCCTTTACGAGTTGTGAAAATCCGTACGATGCTCGTACGAGGCTCGATATCCGTACGGGCTCCGTGCGGGCTCCGTACGGACGTCGTGCGAGTTCAGAAAAAAACAACTCGTACGGAGCTCGTAGGGCAAATGTGACTAGGGTATCAAATACGATTGCCGTTAAATATACGATTATTTTATAATATAGTTGTGGTAAAAATACGATTGAGGAATAAATACGATTGAGGTAAAATACGGCTTAAGTAAAGGTTAACATATACGATTGGGGAATGAATACGACTGAGGTAAACGCAAGATACAGGTTTCAATATTAATTATATTTGAGGTAAAATACGATTGAGGTAAAAGTACGATTGGAATATATATAGGATTCAGGTAAAATACGACTAAACGTAAAACTATACGATTGGGGAATGATTACGATTGAGGTAAAATACGAGGTTTGAGGTAAAATACGATTGAAGTAAAAGTACGATTGAAGTAAAAGTACGATTCATATATAAATATGATTGAGATAAAATACGACCAAACGTAAAAGTCCAAGTCATGGGCCAATATATTATATGACGCTTTATTAGTACGTCCATGTGCACCAATTGCTAATATCATTAAATCTTTTTCAACCAATTAAAACTTCGATTTTAATAACTCATACAGTCACACAGGCCCTCATATACTTCTCTAATACTACATTAGGCTATATATTGTATTTAGTTATTTCATGAGTTTTTATAACATTTATTTTAAAATGAATAAAGAAGCCACCATTAAAGGCATATTTGACTAGTATTCGCAACAGTGCGGTTTAATTGACAGTGTTTCTTATTATGTTCATACATAATTATAAATTTGGAATCAAGTAAAGACATAGTAATTATTACAACAGAATATAATAAATTGCCATGTTGTCTTGTTTCCTGAATATGACCATGATTCATTGCACCATTAATTACATTGCCTTCATGTTAAAGATCATTATTTTACCAAAACATGATTTAATAAAGATACAAATCACCATTACACACAGTACTTTGATTATAAATCATGATTTCCCTAGAAATATGGTGTACTGTTTCGACATCTTACATTGAACTACCATTAACCAAGTATTGATAGTTCCTGGAAACTAAGTACTTCTTCAACAAATGATGGTATATAGAAGATCTACCACGAGTTGTCAATTGATATAAATTTATATTAAACGAGTTTTGGAAATTTTATTAAGCGAGCCTCTGGCGAGCTCAATTAGATTTCCTGAACGTGTTTAATATAAATATATTAATTGACAACGAGCGATAGATTCCTTATATCACATGACGCTAAAAACGCAAAATCGTTTGCATCGTTTTATTGGATAAACACACCCATATAGTATAGCTTTATACTGCACATGTTAGGTATAAGATTATACGTACACGCTGTACTAACCCCGATACAGGGAAAGTCATGTGATATACTAGTAGACTGTCTAACATACCCTACTGTAAAATCATTTAATTTCGTTGGGGCGAAATTTCGTGGTTTTGGTAAAAAAGACAATTTAGTTGGGACTTGAATTCGTGGATTTTGCATTTCAGGTAATAAAACAATTGTCAAAATTAATGTTCGTTGGGATTAAAGTTCATGGTTGAGGTGAACCACGAAATCCACGAAATTTAATCCCCCACGAAAATTTATGATTTTACAGTATGTTAAAGTCATATTAATGCTCCCACAACTTGTTTGACCATCCATTACATACATGGCATCATGGAACAATTAGGCTGTTTCTTAGCAAATGACCAATATTCCACGACAGAACGTTAACTATATCTCCGAAATAGTAGACCAAATATCGTATTTAGCAAATCGTATGGTGAACAATTTCGTTTTCAAGCGTTGCTCCCCTTAGACTTAAAATCATGCATTTATTGTTTACAAATTGATTGTCCTTTTGTCAACAAACCATCTGGATGTTTTATTACATTTTCTTCCATCTTATGGCGTTTGCCATATTTGGGAATCAACTAAAGTGCTCAAGTTGCATCATTCTGCAGAGAGGTTACTAAGTATAGCTTATTAAAATAGCAGTTTAAGACTTAATGTGACTTTGATAAAGAAATCTCAACAATCTACTGTGTTTTCATGAAAATATTTCCCTTTGTACCCTCAAACTTAGATAATCAAGCCTAGCATAAATGTAGGTATTGAAAAATGAATTTATCCCCATACTCAAAACGCTGGAAACAGTTACCGGCAGATCAACTAAATGTCTTGGGTCACGCTGTATTTTTGCGGCGTGGACATGGGTTTTAATCAATTCTTTGGATTGCGTGTGGGCATTACTCCGTACAGTTGTGTTGTGTTGTTACTGATTTTAGTGTTGCATTCCTTGTCTGATTTCCTCATTTCGTTTTTTGTATTACATCAAAATGGTCAAAACACCGACGAACTCTATACATGTACAAAAAGTAAACAAACTATCCATCGTCGTATCTTCATTTCCTTTTCCTGCTCAAGGCGTAGTAATATACTGATATTCAGTGAAATCTCGTTATCGGCGAGATTCTCATCAACGAACGAGAACATGCAGTATTGTCAACATCTCGCGAGACTAATGAAAGGTCGAGATGTGTCAATGGTGTTTATATAGAGAATACAGCAACGTATTGTATTTTAGGATATATTAAGTTGTTTAACATGTTAATAAAGAGTCTTAAACTCTAGTCAACCGACGCCATCTACTGTATCCCCGATCGCCCGAAGCATCTCAAGTAGAAAGTCAATCAAACTTAACATTTTGCAAAAATCAGAGCCTAAATTTCGGATAAATCTCTATTTCTTGCTCTTGCATTGTTCCTGTTATAAAGTCAGAATCATATTTTCAGTTTGTAATGACAATTTCGAGACCAGTGTCACATTAATGAATATTAATAATATATTTTTTTGCAGTAAGGGATAAGTAAACATGTACATATTTCTAAATAACATCAACTTTTCTCAACTGTGTCAGCTAAACACGATAATTTAAGGCTAATTATTTTGCATAGGCGTAAACTTTTTGTAAAAATCTACAATAATCCACTGAAATGTTTTGCGCATACCGGCCCAGAGTCAAACGCCATCTAATACAGACAAATTATTTATTGGCAAAAACAATTAATTCAATCGACAAATAAACATATTTGATGCAAATCACATATCAAAGTCTGCGGTAGAAAATGTAACTTATGTAATACAAACGAAATTAGAGACGAATTTCACTTTACCTCTTCTAATGTATGTGCCAATATAGGGGAGTATAGCGGAACACACGACAACCACAACGGATATTTTATAGATTTACTTTTTTCCTACTAGTTTCGGCTAATTCCTAGCCTTCATCAGGGATAAAAATAATATTCTCTAAGTGCGTAAAATGCGGTGTTTTCGGTCACGTGATATTTACTGTTCTAAAATAGATTTATAGTTTGTTTAACTTCTAATGTATATCTACATACGTGCTTTCATAAATATAATTCCATATGTCAACTATAGAATTGTTGATTCTATCAATGTGAAATCAAAACTGATTAACCATTGTAAATTCCTATCTATAGTTCAAAAATTCAAAGTCACAGTATATCTCCTAAAACATTTGTTCAGACCTTTAAATAACTACAAGGGCTTTCACGAATGCTTCCTTTAGATATTAAATAATGAATATACATTATAGCTATTTATGATATTTCGATGTACTAAATAAATATATTTTATTCATGTGTCGATCAATTATTCAACCTATAGATACCCTGCAAAAAAAGACCCAAATGCTGATCATATTTTAAACGTTTTCAAATTTCAATACAAAAACAACTTGTCACTGTGCTCTTTGGTCACTATAATGAAGTTTTCGGCATATATATTTTCGCCCTATTTTTGCCCATTATTGTAAACTAGGTCAAGTCGCCCCTCCTTTTACAGCATTGTGCAATGTTGGTGTATATTTGTTTCCACTTGTCCTTGGATGTTAATTTCCTCTGCCCTTTGTTTTAAAGTCCACCACCCCCACCCCCCATTTTCATCATTTGTATCTTGCGGAGATGCTGGATGAGATACTTTTTAATAAGTTCACTGTGCTGTTGGGTCACTATAATATACGTTTTTGGCATATATATTTTCGCCCTCTTTTTGTCCATTATTGTAAACTAGGTCAAGTCCCAAAATGCCTCTTTAAGACGTATTAACGTTATGACACTGTCCTTGGTGATTTAAACTATGACAGGGGGTAATTGTGTCTCATTTAGTCGCCGTATTGGCACGGCTTTGTGTGGTTGGTTCGCCGTGCAGTGGGGCCTTGGGGAACTTTGTCGAGTATTGGCTGCGTTTTATTCGACAATAACCGCAAATTTCTTTGTGAATGTGGGTCTTCCTGCATTTTATCGGTGGGTGCTTGGATCTTTAATTGTTTCGTCGGCTTATGTGTGGGCATTGCTCAATGTAGTTGCTAGGAATATGTAATATTATTTCCCATCCCATTCCTACCTTGTCCATTATTTTCACTAGGTCAAGTCGTAGTTGTGCCTCTTTAAGTCGCATAACGTTAGGTCACTGTCCTTGCGTTTTAACCTAGGTCACGCCCGGGGTTATTGTGTCTCATTTGGTGGCCGTTGGGTTTCTGTGGGCATTGCTCAGGTTAGTTGTGTCGTGGTGTTTCTGATTTCTGTGCTCGGCTGAATGGGTTGAGTGCTACCTTCCCTGTCGGATTTTCTCATACCTTTTTTACAAAATGCACTGAAATGTAGTGCTGAAAACTGAAAACGGAATCAGTTTTTATAGGCCTATTGCGAAAAAAGGTTTTATTTCTAAAATGAACTGTCAATGGAAAATATAACGTATAACGTAAAGACTGACACAGAATAGCAAGAACATTAATAATGCTAATATTTTTATCGTCAATTTTTTTCTCATTAAAATTAAAAAAGAAACCCAAATTTTCGTGGGATTTTCAAATCTGTCGGACTTTATGACGAGTAATTAGCAATGATTATATTAATTAATTAAGTATAATTCCTTAATTGTCTAGTAATTGTTCATCATTCATCATTTTCTATTTCAGAGAGCGATGCCTTAGATTTATACGAACTCGATTCTACGTCAGAGATAATGACGTCATAGAGACTATGACGTCACATAGAAAATGACGTCACATCCGTCCAAAGTACTCGTGGACGCAGAAATCAACGTACAGTTTCGAAAAAGAACAACTATAAAGGAGATTTATAAAAGAAACATTCTACATTTCGTGTTGTCATTCTGATAATGACTAAGACTTAAAAAATATTCATTTGATAATGGCGGAAAAAAGAACCCAACTACTGATTTATTAGTCTCGTTCTTTATACTTAAATCACAAATTGAAAACACACCGAGCCTCGATTTGAATAAATCTAAGCCTCGATTTCAGTATCTTTTTCTTATGTATCAGATGCGATATAAATATTGTTACTTTCATTCTTGTACTAATATGAGAAACAATTTTATTGGAATAAATACCAATTTCTGTTTGGTAGACTTTACACTGCGTTGACATTGGGGGAGCGGTGGCCTAGGGGTAGGATGCGCGCTTCGGGATCGAGAGGTCCCGGGTTCAAACTCCCTCTGGACCACTGGTCAATTTCTCTGAGCAAGACCCAACCATGGTGTAAAATGATACCTACCTGTGAGGGTAGTGTTTATTCCTGGGCGACGCAGATCGATGTTGGCTGCCACCCACAGGAGACACGAGTGTAGGTTTCCATATGTAGCCCAATGACCAGGTGAGTTAAAATGTCAAATGGTGCTTGAGCGGCTTAACAGCTGACAAGAGCCCTAGAAAAGTGGTAACTATTTTTAACAAACAAGAATGGTTTCAGAATCGCTTACATGCCCTAGTGGATGCGAATTTAAGCGTTCAAAACATATCAAGTTTGAAAGTAATGTCTTAATGGACTTTTTGAGTCTCAAAATATAATATTGAAAGTTATGCTCAACATTTTTCAATGGGATGAACGAATGGGCGGACACCGGACTTCCGCATAAGTTGGAGTGTAACAATCAAATTCCGAAAAAATGACAAATACGAAAATCTGATAAACAAGAGCTGTCACCGGAGAGCGCGCTCCACAATTCTCCGTCACATCATTTGAAGTGTAAATTTTATTTCTGTTTTCCAAGTCAAAATGCTTGATAGAGTTACCTCCTGGATAAAGGATGGGGTCATGATGGCGAACTAGTGCTACGTTTCAAACCAATATGTCAATGGACTTTGACAATATTTGAGGTGGTATGTAAACTTTAACATTACCATTACGCCAACGCTCGGGTGACTGCAATAGCTCCGATATTCTTCGAATAGTGGATATAAAAAGGAAACAAAGAAACTTTTAAAGCAGCAATTTACAGCAACAACAGAGCAAGCAATACATGAAAAAATGAGTTTACGGGACTTTTGTCGCGATGGAAGCCATGTCCATAACAAATAGCGTCAATCAGGGACCATAGTTGTTTTTAAATGCTTGACAGTGTTTGATTAATGTAATGTGTTTATGATGGTGAACAAGTATGTCAAGTCTGAAATCAGTGCATTGGTTGACTTAATTGATATTTGTGTTTCAAAATTTTGTACCGGACGAACGAACGAAGGAACTGGACAATCACTATATACGTATCCCATTATTAGATACCGGGTCATCAAATAAAACAATATTAACTGAACTAAAGGCACACATAACAAAAGTAACTATCAAAATGATCAAAGCATATTCAACTAAACTATCGGAATCCAACTCAAAATAATTCAAGGCAAAGAGTAATAAGAATCAGCGAACAAGAATGAACCAAAAGGTTGACGATGCATCACAAGCACAGCACACAAAACAGCATTTAAAAAGAAACAATGCATTGACGTTTGAAAACAACTTAAAAATATATGAGGACATAGGTCATGAAAGGCAGCAGTCAATTTAACCAGCTGAGCACAGAAAACAGTAACACCACTACACAACTACATGGAGCAAAACCTTCACATAACCTAACGAAACACATGTAGTTATAATATAAGCCCAAGTCCCCTTTGTAAAAGAGCAGGATGATGTAGTTTCACAAAGAAATAATAAAACGGTAATGATGGACTTCTACATTACAAATGAACACTGGCACCACGTTACAAGAACAACCATTGTAATGAACTGGTAAAGGAACGCCACTGTGACACAACCGATTTATACTTTTTCTTAATCTGTTTTAACTATACACATATGGCAATATACGTCTTTGTTATTTTTTTAAATACTTCGGTCAAGGGTAATCCATAAAGGTGCAATGACTTACAAAATGTATTTCCAATGGCGGACCTTGCTTTGCTGAAGAGAAAACATAGACAGAAAGTCTGTGTGAAACAAGGAATCTGGCCCTGCTGACTTAGCTCTTTCCGAACAGACTCATTGCTTCTTTTATTTGCCCTGTGTATAGCACATATACACGCGAGACTACCTCAGGGGACTTATTCAACAACGTTGTAAGTCTAAAACTCAGAACATAGCCTTTATTTGCTTTATTTCTCCTGAAACATAGCAGGCACATATAGATGAACTTCCACCCCGATTTGAACCCGGGTCGCCAGAATAGACGACAAGCGCACTAACCACTGAACTACGGAGAAACATATATATACATATACGTGTATATATATATATGTATGACTTAAATTCAGACTTAAGACTTTATAATGCCAAATGCTCTATCGCTCTCAGTTTATATAAATGAACCGATTTTCTTACAATGTTGGTGAATAAGGCCCCTGTTTTCCCAACCAGTTCATCTCAAGTTGGAGGGAAACACTGAAAATCGTTTCTTAAATGTCCAGTGATCGTCATGTTATGTGATTATATGTGCCAAATTATTCGAAAATGATGCAATTAGTAACAAATTTATGTCCAGGACAAGCTATGTCATTTTGATGGAAACCTCCGAGGGTTCCCTTGCATATCAACTGCCAAGAATCAATAGGGTTACTCGAGAACCACAGGAGGGGGTCCAGGTTCATCCACAAAAGCGGAAGTAGGGCTTTTTCTAAAAAGACACTAGTAAAGGTAACCAATGCAAAACATCTAGAGGTAAAAGCAAAGGAGTCAATCTAATGTGTACTAGTAATTTGCTAAATTCAAGAAAAATCGTATTTAATTTTCATTTCCGGCTCAATGTTCACCAATAGACTCACTGTTTCGTCGATTTTAACAACTTTTATAAACTTTCGACTATCTTAAACGTCCAAATGTAGCTTAGTCGCTATTTTATCAAGCAATGGAAGTACACAATTTCATTATATCGAGTTTACTGGTACCCCAACTACGCGTTCTGATACGAGTACATACTGCGAACCAAAATCACTTCCTTTGCTTGGGTTAATAAAGAATGAGCTACCTTTGGGTTTTTAAAAAAGGTAGTGGAAAAAATGTAGAATTTGTCGATATCGACGTACCCAAGATGTTACCAAGACAAGGGAGAATACTACGCACGAGTTTTGAAAACTATTTTGTCACAGTTATAGCCTATGCTGGTGTCCGTTTCATCAGCAAGGCGCTACGTAGCGCTTTCCACGGGAGGTATTCTATGCCCTCTATTTTCAGTTGAACGGGAGGTGACTGAATAAAGACGCTACATAGCCCCTTGCTTACACAACGCACACCTGGTGTATGTACATCTACCATCGGTGACTTGTCGAAAAGCGCCTATGCTATTTGATTACTCACAGGCCTAATAAGATAAGATATATCCCCCCAAAAAAGTTTAACAACCCCAAGTTTTCACTCATTTATTAGATAAAAGTATATTGAATGGATGAAAAATTAGGGAAGTAAAAACTGTAGTTTGTGATATACAAATGTAATTTCCTAGGCCTGTGGATTACTATATATTCTGTACTGCAATCCGCAGGCAATCCAAAGTCACACAAACAAATCAAGGAAAACGTGCGTTCAGCTGATTACCGTTTATAAATGTAAAAGTCAAAAGACACGAGTTATATATATCCGGTTCCGGTTGATGGCGGGAGTGTTGTTTTCTCCGTTACCAAAATAAAATTTTAAATTACGAGGAAGGCGAAGTAAATAATGAAAATTTAGTAAAATCATGACGACGAATAATAACCGGGACGATAAATTAAATCAAGAATCGGACGATGATGAGTCATCTAGTGATGGTATGGAATATTCAATTCCTGTTCATAATAAATTCGAACAAAGGGAAAATGGCGGACTGTTTACAAGTAGATATAGAAGAGTAGCTAAGAGAAAGAAGGTTGGGAGCGATGGTAGTATAGATTCATTTGCAAGTATGGGATTGGAAGATAAACTAATGTGTATGTTTGAAAAAATAAATTCGATTGAAAACCAGGTGACTAAAGGTAGAGAGGAAGTGAGACATGTAAACAAAGAATATATTCGGATAGATAAAGAACTACAGACAGTGAAACGAGTATGTGAATTACAGACATCAGTGAGTACAATGCTATGTTATCATTCAGTAGATAGAGATGCACGAGATATGAGAAACAATATTTTGATATTTGGTGTCACCGAGAATTTGCCATATAATGACTCAACGCTGGTGCGTAGATTTCTCATCAATGAAATGGGGGTAGACGCAGGCATGATGTACATAGAAAGAGCACATCGATTCGGTGAATACAACGCAAAAAGGAAACGACCGATAGTTGTGAGATTTAGAGATTATTGTGACACAGAAGCGGTTCTGTCCCTAGCTTATAAATTAAGAAGGACCCCATTTAGTGTTGATAGACAATACCCAAAAGAAATCGCGAATGCAAGGAAAACACTGCATCAATCGAAGGAAGCTGTAGACGCAAGAAATGACAAAAAACGCGTTCAAATTCGATACCCGGCTAAATTGTTTATCAACGATCGATTGGTGATGGATATGTTCCCAAAATGGCATGCTATACTTGGACAGGATAGGATTAAAGGCTGCGAATCTGTCGAGAAGATTTATGCCGCACAGACAAAGGAGTGGGTATATTCACAAAGCACGGAGGTCGATAGCAGTAGCGAAGAAAGCGACAATGTTTTCAATCTAGAACGTAGTTATATCAACCCAAATAAACCGCGGGGATACGCACCTGCAAAGAAGAACAACAATGGACATAAACACAGGAATACACAAAATGGTAAACAAACTAAAAACAAACTTACCTCACGTGATCAATCCAGTGGTAAATCCAACATTCCAGTGAAGAAAACTAACATAAATCCGACTAACTTCTCAGTGTAACAGTCAACATAAACTGACCCAGTGTGCACAGAGTCCGTGCAACACGGATACAGACACGAAGAAAACGGGCTGTGGTCGACCAAAACAAACGGTACAGCAAAGTGGGACAAGTGATGACGTAGACATTAAATAGGACAAATGTGGGGAGAAATCAATAAAACTGTGTATGTTGAATGTTCAGGGACTTATGGGTAAACGATATAATAAATTACATACTGATGAAATGAAACAACTTTTCAATGATAACCATATACTATTATTTACTGAAACTTGGCTTAATTCTACATTAAATTGTGATGTTGAAGGTTTTCATTGTTACATGTTAAATAGAGAAAAGTACGGAAGCCCTGGAGGGACATTTATAATTTAACAATTATTAAACAATTATTACCTATTACTTGTCCCTTATTACCTAATACTTATAACCTATTATTTATAAGTTATCGACACGCGCCATATTTGCGGCAAACAGGCACGATGAGCCATAAGGATATTAAAGACGGACATGAGTTACAGAAGGTATTAAAATCTGGTTATTTGTATCTATATTATATATGAAATCATAATATTGTTGTAAGTAATCGATGTAGAATCGAATTTATAAATTCTGGCTCGAAATTGGGGAGAATGAAATATCTTGTTTAGGGTGTCCGTTGGCATGCTTCACTGGATTTGTTTCTACTTCTACGACATTGTTGGTGCGTTTTGCAACTATTTTGTACCGCCGTCAACACTGCACTGCCATTCACAGCTTTATGCAAATGCATCCAATGCAGTGCATGGGGTCCAAGGCATTCTCCCAAGAAACTTTTAATTTTAGAACTTCATTGGTGGGTTCTAGAGCACTCTCAGACTATGTAGGATGCAATAGTTAATTAGCAAAAGTGTCTCCTAATCACATGTGCTATTAGTCTGTAAAGTGCATGGGCCTAGATATAGGTTTCTAAACCTGGTTTGCACAACCGGGATGGTCCTTATCAAGGCCAAAGAACAATGTGTTAATATTTGGCAGGGTTTATCAGCTGAGTTTAATTTTGCTTCATTCTTTGTGTAACTCGGTCAGATGTTGCATCTCAACTAGTAAACCCTTCAAAACATGACTGTTAATGTGAATAATTTGGCAGTTCATGAATGAGAAAGGGGTCTGGTGCTGGGCCTTCCCAGGAAAGATATTTAGGGAATCTGCCAATGTGTCTTAAGTGACATAACTTTTGAAATTGCCATTTAAACCAATCAACCACAAACAATCAGTTTTAAGAAATAAATTTTAAATTATAAGTATTAAGTAATACATTTTAAATTATAAGTTTTAAGTAATAACTTTTAAATTATAAGTTTTAAGTTATAACTTTTAAATAATAAGTTTTAAGTTATAACTTTAAAATATTAGATAAAAAATAATAACAAATAAGTACATTCTTACATATTTTAAATAAACTATTCTGTTTTTTTTTTCAGAGCGATGGTGGTCGTGGGCGGAGAGGAAATCAGAATACAAGGTGCAAATACGCTAGTGGTCTTTCAGGAGAAGTATTGAGGAATGGAGGAGGAAAAATAATGAAAACTGTTGTGAATGAACGTATTTAAGAAGGACAAACATTATACTTAAAGAAGGCTACTTAGAGCATTGATCATATGACTTGCGTTTACGACATATTGTGATAAAATGTTTATGTGTCCAAGTATGGTGTTTTTGTTTTAAAAATTAAATAAAATAGTTAGCAGTCTATTGCTTTATTGTATTTTGTCTCGAAGATACATCATTTATACAGGTCAAGAATCATCAAGTGGCTGTCTCATATTTGACCCTAATGGAGTGGCAGAGGAATGCCTGACACACCTGTCACCAGGCCTTAAGTGTTCGTGCTGTCAAGGATATTCTCCTACATAGCTTGATTTTTATATAACAGCATGTGGCATTCTAATATAAATTGCTCAAATAATGGCACCAGATCATTTTGACACCACCGCAGGGAATTGCAAGTTCCCACAGACTTATATTCGGACTAGTGAGCATTGAGGCGGGTGAATATGATTACGGAGTCATAATTTGGAAAATTCATAAAGAAGTCCATTAAAATTTTGATATATGGATAATATGAAAGCCTATTATAGAAGTTATGGCTGGGGGTAGTTCCACCACGCTTGAATTTGTTCACTCGCAGTGGCTTTGTCAAAATAACGGTTGTAAAAAACTTAGCATGTGTGCTTTTAGTGCCACAGTCAGTTTAGAAAATACAAGGAACACGCTTCAATGTTTTTATTGATTCAATATGGTAATTAACAAAATAACAAAACATTTGGGATTGGTCATTAAACCTTTAACAACATACATCATAATACGACTCTGTCCGGTTATTTCCAATCTCTATTTCCGCATGAATGCATAAAACAAATTGTTTCTTTTGTCATATCCACCAATGTGCCAAATATCATTTTAACCTTGTGTACAGTTTCTTTGTATATGTGACATTCGAGCCTTTTATTCAGAAAAACAGCACAAACTAAAGTCTTCTAAAACAGATACATTTTCTATTTTTTCTCTCTATCAAGTATCTGATGTTTTCTTGCGACGTAAGAGTAAATAGCCGCAAAGATGTAAAGTATTTACTTCAAATGCCGCATTCTGAACAACATTATGTTCACAAAACATTAGAATAACACTTTCACCAAACTTAAAACCAGCGTTAACGTATTCCTTTACCAAGTTAAGTCCAGGATTGTGTATTTAACTCTCTGATAGCAGATCGAGGCACCATATCTCCTGTGCACATCAACACTTTTGAGAAAAGTACAGTTCTTCCACTCCAATACCTTTTCAACTTTCCTATAATTAATAATAATAATTTTACAAAATCACATTTATAAAGCCTGTCATCATCACTGTGGTGTCAATACTTTTGAACAACAGACATCTTACAATAATATATGAGTTTATCGTTTGGTTATTGGCATTACTATCAGTTTTTAATAGGATACTCCTTTTAATCGTCCACTTATTGAGATGGCCCTGTCAAGTATTTAAACACACCATCATATATTGTTATAATATATTAAATGTTATGATATCACGTATTCATCGTGCCGATGTCGGAGTACATCAACATCGGGATTTCGATGTCGGGTGTCGTACCGTCATTTGGTTTTGTTGCCGACGTCGCGACATATCATATCCAACGATAGTCGCATGTAGGGCCAATGCCAAGTTCCCAGTTAGCTAGTTGTCGGTTGCGAACTTACAGCTTCGCCTAACTCGCGACCTAACTCAAACAACTTTGAAATGGACCATGAAATGAAAGCTTAATTAAAGTTGAATGACAACAAATATAACTTACCCCCAGTGACTTATTTTGCTTTGCAATGGATATGAGAAGAACGCCTTTCACATAATTGTACTTGTGTTATGTTGTGTATATCCTTTTGACTAATCGACACGAGTCGTATATTTTATTTCCCGCCTGATACAGTAGTGTTCAGTAATAAATAATAAACTATAGGTAATAAGTTTTAAATGATAAATAATAATTGTTTATAATTGTTAAATAATAAATGTCCCTCCAGGGCTTCCGTATCCAGGGCTTCCGTAGAAAAGAGACTGCGTGGGTCGAAGCGAGATAGTGGCGGAATCTTGATATATGTTGATAATTTGTACAAAGATCACATTGAGCTTGTAAAAACAAGTGAAGACTGTATTATTTGGTTGAAATTGAACGGTCAATTATTTAATAATGTGCCCGTTTTGCTTTGCTTAGCTTATAACATACCTACTGGGAGTAGTAGAGAGTTGTTTGTACAACAAAATATATATGATATGATTTTGTCTGATTTATTGTATTTTGACAACTTGTATAATGAGAATTACCATGTTATATTGAGTGGAGATTTAAATTCAAGGGTAGCAGACAGACCCGATTTTGTTGAAAATGAAGATTTAGCGAAGTTCGATTTATTACCTGAAAACTATGTATATGATGACCTATTGCCGAGAAAATCTCAAGATAAAATTGTTAATGAAAATGGGAGAATGTTGCTCGAATTCTGTAAAGCGTCGGGATTGAGAATAGTAAATGGGAGATTAGGGTGTGATGCTAACATTGGGAAGTTTACTTGTGTATCCTCTCGGGGTAGTAGTGTTATTGATTTAATTTTGTGTAGACCGGACACTTTTAAAATAATTACACATTTCGAGGTAAACGATCCAAATATTATGTCGGACCATTCATGTATAAATTTTGAAATCAGGTCAAAACAGTTAGATAAACCGAATACTGCGTTAGGTAGCAAAGATGATTCATATAAAAATACGGGTGATAGTAAAAGAGATACTTACCTTAACACACTAGCAGATGATAATGTATATGCCAAATTGCAAGATGTACTTTGTGATATTACACATGCAAACGACAATAATAAATTAGATGAATGTTTATCATGTTTCTGTGATACGGTTGAGAGTGTATGTACACCGTTATTTAGGAAAAATATAAATGGTTCGAATAGCAACAAATCAAGCATGAACGATGATTATCAGAATAATAAATGGTATGACGATGAATGCAAACAAAATAAATTCGATTATTATAGAAGGTTAAATCTATACAGATGTAACAAGAGTGATGACAACAGAAAGTCAATGTCAGAAGCCAGAAGTAAATATAAAAGTACATTAAGAAAAAAGAAATTCATTTATGATAAAGATCAAACAAAGTATTTAGAAAAAATGAGATTTGTTAAAGCTAAATCGTATTGGAAATTGTTGCAAGGAAGTACATGCAATTCAAAAAACAAATCTAAGGTATTAACAACAGATAATTTTTGCAAGTATTTTAAATCAATCAATGACCCAGATTCTGTATTTTATCAACCAGACGAAGATGTTATATACTTCAATAATAGATATTTGAATGGTGAACTAAATGTTATGTTTGATGAGTTAAATATTGATATAAGCGAAGACTGCATCTTAAAAGCGTGTAAATCTCTAAAAAATGCAAAGTCAGCGGGTCCAGATAATGTAATTAATGAATTTTTTAAACACGGAGTAAACAACAAACACTTTTTAAAAGTACTAAGGTGCCTGTTCAATAAACTATTTTATGCTGGTTACTTTCCTAAGTCATGGAGCGAAGGATTTATAGTACCGATACACAAAAAAGGGGATATTGATGATGCGGGTAATTATAGAGGCATCACATTACTTAGTACACTCGGAAAGTTATTCACTAAAGTAATCAATACTAGATTAAATATTTGGGCAGAAAAATATAATGTTTATATTGAATCACAAGCAGGATTTCGGAAAAATATGAGTACAGTCGATAATATATTTGTTCTACATGGGATCATTACACATCTGCTAAACAAAAACAAAAAACTTTATGCAGCGTTTGTTGATTTCACAAAAGCTTTTGATTACGTTGTACGCGAAAATATGTGGTATAAATTGTTAAAAATTGGACTAAGGGGTAAAATTATTGATATTATAAAATCAATGTATGTTAGTGTGAAATCTAAGATAAAATATGATAATGATATAAGCAAGGATGAATTTAATTGTTTTTTAGGGGTAAGGCAAGGGGAATCTTTATCCCCGTTTTTATTTTCGATGTACTTGAATGATATTGAAGAATATTTCATGTTAAATGGACACGAAGGAGTTGATATCGGAGTTTTAAAAATGTTCCTTTTATTATACGCAGATGACATAGTTATTTTTTCTGAAACGGAACAAGGGTTACAACATGGATTAGATGTGTTAAACGATTATTGTATCAGGTGGAAGTTAACAGTCAATATCAGAAAAACAAAAATTATGATTTTTAAGAAGGGAGGACAAAATAAAAAGAATCTAAGTTTTATGTTTGATGGTAAACACGTTGATATTGTCAACAAGTTTACATATTTAGGAATAGTATTTACAGTAGGGGGCTCGTTTTCAAGTACTTATGACACATTAACAGGACAGGCACAAAAGGCGTTATATAGATTAAAGACAAATCTGGTAAAATTCCCTTGTATGAATATAAGTCACTGTTTGGACCTTTTTGATAAGCTTATTGTTCCTATTTTAAATTACGGTAGCGAAATATGGGGTTTTAATGATTGTATGAAGATTGAAAGGGTTCATCTTAACTATTGTAAACACTTGCTTAGAGTAAAATCACAAACCCAAAACAATTTTGTGTATGGGGAACTAGGAAGAACAACCTTGATTACCAAACGTCTTGAAAATGTAGTTAAATACTGGCTAAAAATAATACAGTGTGATAATAATAAATATGTTAAAATAGTATATAAAATGATGTTAAACGATATAGAGGTTTATCCAGAGAGCAATAATTGGGCCAAATCAGTACAACATATTTTAGAAAGACTAGGTTTTAATGATGTGTGGCTGTTTCAAGGGATGGGAGACGAAGACATGTTTATAATTGCTTTAAGGCAAAGATTGAAAGATATTTTTATTCAAAATTGGAAATCTGAACTCCAAAATTCTACCAGAGCAAAATGTTATGTGCTGTTAGCTGATTTTAGATTACAACCTTACCTTGATATGATACATGTTCAAAAATTCAGAAAATCTTTTACACAATTAAGAGTATCTTCACATAGGTTAGAAATAGAAGCAGTGCGATGGCACAAGCCTAATAAAATACCTTTCCAAGATAGAAAATGTCAAGAATGTAATGTCATTGAAGATGCATTTCACTTCCTGTTTGAATGTCCTTTATACTATGATATACGAAAACAGCATATAAAACAGTATTACAGAAGAAATTACAATATACCTAAATTTATTGAAATATTAACCTCAGAAAATAAAACTGTTATCAAAAACCTTTCAATGTTCATTTATAAGTCTTTTGAATTAAGAAATAGGAGATACTTATTATGAGTAGCATTATCTTCTCCTCACTTAAGGCATATAAATTTGTAATAATTGTAGAATTTAATTGTTCAATATTTGAATCGCATATAGAAATTATTTGAAGAATTATGTGCACTATGTAATGACAAAAATATACATAAATATGCATGTGACATGTGTATGCATGTGTGTTAGCGTGCGTGTGTGTGCGCGTGTGTGAATGTGTGGGTTTGCTTGTCAGAATGCATGATGTGTGCGTGAATGATAGTATGCTAGTATACTTTTGTAATTGTAATTGTATTTGTATATGTATTGTATTGAGTGTAAACTCATGGGCATAACGCCTAATGTTTCTCGAAATAAACCATATATATTTACAAAATACACTTTACAAAAAGTACATAGCATAGATATGGCAATATAACATATCACTGGCTTAGAATGAGAAGGTAAGAAAGATTAATGCATATTTGAAATCTGCTTCATTAGGCGTTTCTTATGAGCTTTTTTTCATGAAAATCGGAACTTGTCATGTTGAACAAACTGAAGTTGAAAACGCTTGTTATACCATAAGTAAAGAGTCATTGTCAGACTGTCGTTCTTGTTTTCTTTAATGATTGATTTTGTACAGTCCAGTTCGGATAAGATGACAGTGACGCAGAGGTAGAATCCACTATTACGATGTAAAACCAATTATAAAGGCTTATACAAACAGGTTTGTGTTATTTTATTGCTAAACTAAACTCTACCGGAGTACACATAAACGGCTACGTCATTGGAAAAATATCCTAATTTTACTGTAGTTACGACATTTTCATTCTAAACCAGCGGTATAATGTTGTCATTCATGCAATTATAAGTTATAAGAGATGGCAAACCCATTCGAACATATCAATCAACAACATCCAAATTCGAATACATTCGACTTCATGTTTTAGACTCGCTTGTTGAATACATCAGTCGAGACGATATAAATGAAATAACATCACTTGACAGTATCTCGCTCTCACTTAAACTCTTAGGAGATCCGTTGGAACCAGTGTATGAAGTTGACACGGAGCACAAATTCCTTAGTTCGTCTTATATGTATGTAAACAATTGTCTCAACATATACTCTGCTTATCGTGAAAACTAAGGCATGCCGGTAATACATGTAAACTGAACGGTCAAATAGCTGATTTTGAGACATGTAATGCCTATCCATGTACTTGTACATTTTGTAATTATTATCATGTTCCAAATTGTATAACCACTTATTATTACTTATTCCTTTGTACATATTGTGTTCAATATCTTCTTCATAGAGGGAAATAAAGAATTGAATTGAATTGAACAGCAAACTGAAGATCCTCATTATTTACATAGTCAAGAAGCATTATGCATCAGTCAATAGTATGCCAGCCCGGGGGCAACCAATGGGGGGTTATACATGCTTTATGTCTAAATCCCCGCAATGGAGACAATACGTATTGTCTCAATCCCCGAATTCGGGACACGTAATCATGTAGTAATTCCTGGGTCTTGGACCCGGACCCAATTCTATTCCCAGGGACTCGGGACTCTATCCCCGCCTTTTGGGAAGAGTCGTCTGAATACCCACCCCCTGTATCCCCGGGTGGGCATAATATTGACTGGTGCATTATGTAAAGAGCTTAACTAATAGCAAAGAGAAACTCATAGGTTTTTACTTAAGTTTCCCCTCAAGATATTTCACTGTATTTCATTTTCCAGGAGTGATATACTTATTATGTATCACATAAACCACGGCGCGAGAGTTTAATAAAGCCATTTAATAATCAAAGCGCTGATAGCGCTACGAAAACAGGGTTTTAAGGCTTCCACTACGTAGGATAAAAATAATTTAAAATATTCTAGAGCATACCCTTAATATTTTGTACACAAAGTATTTCAACCATAAAGGAGAACTTTTCTATTACATAGTATAGCGTAACTGATTTTACACCTACATGAAAAAAATAATAATTCACATACTGGTAAAATTGACAAAATGTATATGTACAGAAGGTCATTCAATTAACAAGTGTGAACTAGATCATCAAGGAAAATAACCACACTCTGTATATAATATTATGCTGTACTAGTTATTCCCCTTTGCATTAATCGGGTTCCCTGGTGTAATCCGTACTCGCCCATACTCAATATTAGCTGTGCTATTCATAGAACACGGAACACGTTCGTGCTATAAATAGAACGTGGACTAGCGAAAAGGCACAGTGTAGTAATATTTACAATTATAAGCATAATTATTTGAATAGTTGCAAACAATATTATTCATCGTAATACAGACATAGTTATTATTTGTTTTATATTAAGTTCCCATCTGCAAAGAAATGTGCAATGAAGCATTATCGCGGAACTATTTCTTTATATGTAAGCTTATTTTGTATGTGTGCTAAAAATCAAGTTGCGCGAGTCAAAAGTGTCGTCTGTCTGCTCAAAACAGCGGTCGCTAACGACCCTGTTTAAAAACGATATAACACTACTCATTTGTATAATAACTATGCAAATGAGACACTCATGTAAGATCATTTATACCAATGACACCCTTTACACAAGTCTACAATAAAATCTATAAGTAGTCAGACGTTTCTTTTCATAAAAAAAAAGTTTAAATATTTTTTCAATTAATGTGTTTCTTTGAATAGGTTGTTCAGTGTAATAGTGGGCAATTCGACACAGACATCGGATTTCGAATGTCATCCATCGCTTAAAGACTACCAAGATACATACGAAAAAATTAGTTCCGCGATTGTGCTTCTTTGTACATTTCCCTGTGTATGGGAATTCAAAACAAGACCTAAATTAACTATGTCTGTATTGCGATTAATCATATTTATTGCTGTTATTCGAAAATCAGGCTTATAATTATGAATATTACTACACTGTGCCTTTTCACTAGTTTTATGTTCTATTTATAGCACCTCGTATTATCATGTCAGTTTAATGGCACTCAAGCAGCCAATCGTAACTACTCGGGCATTTCCGTAACTGATTAATACGGCTCGACATAGGTGCGGGGTTACATATTTTGGTTTTGCGGTTTCCGAAAACGGACAATCCTCAGCTTTTTTCAATGCGTATAAAGGAGCCCTTCAATTACCGGTACAAAATATAAACGGTGTGCTGCATATTGTAGATTCTTCTTATCCTACATATTGGAAGCCAACAAATCCTGTTCTCGTAACGCTATCAGCGCTTTGATTGTATGTGTACTGGCTTGCTATGAGAGAAAAAAGAGGGGTGTGACTCTTCCAGTTGTGTTTTTAAAATATGGTTTTGAGTTAGTGTTATACCATATAGACCTTAAATCCATTCCATTTGGTTTAGAACAATTCTAGTTCGTTCGAACGTAAATATGGGCTTCAGCAATAATCAACTTCATTCATCTAGATCAAATATCCGATAGTCATCATTAAGTCATAAAAGTTTGAATGGCGTCATAACTATTTTGTCCGTACTTGTTTACTCAGAGAATCCCATTTTTGTCATTGTAGCATGTTCCCAAGGGACTAAATACGCTGTCATTCTGAGTGAGAAGTAGTTTCCTTTTCTTGCAATCCCCAGATATAACATGTACGGACCCTGTCGCACAAACCAACACAGATCCATCCCGACAAACAAACATTCCATATGGATCTTTAAGATCGGGATCTTTATATGTAGCTTGAACCGCTCCGTCTTGTGACAGCTTAATAACAGCATGGTCACCGCTGTCTGACACGTAGATACTTTCACCATCATGGCTGAATACAACATAGTCAGGATACTTAAATAAGTCAGTGAACGTTTTGTCAGTTTGAATAGTTTTGAGTACGTGCCCATAAAAATCGATTATCTAGACCTTTAGTGGATTGCTGCATGACACAACACGTTTATCATCAACACAATTAATACCACGACATTCACCATTCACATCAATAACGTTCTTCAGTAACATAATGTCATTGTTCAATTCAAGAAACTGAATCTTGTTACGGGAGGTAACTGTGACTGACAGCTAATATGTCGTAGGATATAGAAGTTATATCCCATGGATTGCCAATCACAGGAACTGTAGACAATACCTTGCCCTGATTGATATCAACAAGCTTCACTGATTTGTTAAACATATCAGTACATGCGATGACATTCTCACGTACTTGTACCATACCTCTTACATGACACACTTGTGTATCAGCGCTGTCAACCACACTCATGTCTGCTTTATGCTTAGGCACCACATCCATTACATCTTTACATCCAGCGCTAGAAAATACTGGCAAGGTTGAAACATTAAGATCTCCTAATCTAGTTGAGGTCGGCTTGTCAGATGATGTCAGGGTAGAATTTTTTACGAATTCAACGCCTTGGAACTGAGTTTTCTTTATAGCTTTCAATTCATTTTCAAGTTTGGCTAACATTGTTCGTGATTCTTTTGTCCGTACAAATAGATCAGCGGCATTATCAATGTTAGACGTCAGTGTCGTATGGGTATCTTGTAATTGTTTACTTAATGATATAAGTTCATCACGTCTTCTCTTGGCTTCTGTGTGATTAACCGTTTTGATTTCATTACATTTTGCCATCAACTTACGTTCGACCTGATCAAAATGTGAAAGCACTTCTTGCCTATACTGTTTTATATCTGATAATGCGTTTTTTATAATCAATTCTGCCTTTGAAGCCGATTGTCTATTATCTGTAAGTCTAATATTCAATTCAACTTGTAGTTGACCCACCTTCCCTTGAATATACGTGTGTTCCGTACCTGTACTATAACCTTTAGCTAGTGTGGAAATAGAGTTCACCTTACATTTTTTATGATCCCGAAACATGCAATCACTGCATCCACTAACGTTGTGCTTCTTGCAGAAAAATTTCAAACTTTCAGTTGGGTGTTTGTCGCATGTAATGGTACATAACGTTTCTTTTGGTATTGTCGGCTTGTTCTGTGGCATTGCATGTTTATCTAACACGACATGGTGTCTACTTGGCCTTGTTTGACAATGAACTTTCACACAAGCCAAGCAAAGATACTCATTGCAATTCGTACAATATCCTGAAGCTTCAACGAAATTTCCGTTTTCGATACACGATTCACATGTGATATCAAAGTCTTTGACCGAACCTTTATATATAGATCCTTCACAATCCGAACCACCGAAAGTTGCCATGGTTAATGTATGTGGTTTCCAAAACAAACTATTGCAAACAATTCTCGAAGACGATAACTGGAAACATTGTTATAATTTTTCAAACTCGATTTACACAGATGGTGTAAAGGTTTGTTATTCTTAACTATAGATTTAAACGTTTAGCAGTTGGTTTTCGATGAAAGGAAACTTAAAGGTTACTTTATGTATAACACAATGAATTTAACCCGATCCTGAATTTTGTGTATGGATATGCTGCAAGGTTCTATAGTTTAAGATATACATTTGCTCAAGCAAATAATGCAATGTCTGTCCGTAAGAGTTATAGTTGTTTTACACATGGAGGGTATATGTGATAACCTGCGTAACTAATATAGACAAACTACCAATTATTGAATTAGTAGTTGTATAGTTCGATTTCGAGCATTGAGCTGTGACTGCACTTTTAAAGTTTAATTCAGTCGCCGATAAAGGTTGGTGCAGTATTGACTATTCAGATATGTATAACAAATAAGTATCTTTAAATCATGACTATGTAAATCAACTAATCACGGATTACCCGCCAAAATAGATTCGTCTGAAAGGTTATGGCTCAGGGTTTAAAATTGAACTATAGATGATTATATCATGTTACAATGAATTGTAAACATTCCTCCTGAAGAATATACATGAGACCAGGGGCCTTATTCACCAACGTTGTAAGTCTAAAACTGAGACTCAGACTTAACATTGTCATTATTCATAATTGCTGCCATTTCTTTGAAATTATGTTAAACCATACGAAATGTTGTCTGATTATTTGGTTTTAACCACTAAATTTGTATACCAATTTATATCAAAATCAGTACATTTATGACAACATGAGAGCGAATAGAACATTTCACAAAATAAAGTCTAAGTCTGTGTTTTAGACTTGAAATGTTGGTGAATAAGGCCCCGGTAGAGGAATAAACATGTGCAATAGCAGAAATTTTTTCGTGAAATTATTGATTTTCATATATCTCTGGTTTAGAATGAGAAGGTCGTAACTACAAATATTTTGAGAAAGCTAGAACAACTGTCTGACAATTACTCTTTACTTATGGTAAAACAAGCTTTTTCAACTTCAGTTGCAATTTTCATGAAAATATGCTCATAAGAAGCGCCTTATAATGTAGATTTCAAATATGTAATTGTCATATACGGTCGTAAGTCACGACCTAAGTTGCACTAACGACCTTCTCATTCAAAGCCAGCGATAAATATATCGCGTTTGAAAATAAACCTTTTCAAACCAATATCCGTTCTCATATTGTGCAATTCTTGAATGTGTGTCTATATTGTCCAATGAGAACACTCTATTCTTGAAGGTGTGTCTATATTGCCCAACCAGAACCCTCTTTTCTTAAATGTGTTTCTACATTGACCAATTAAAGCCATCTTTTCCTAAAGGTGTGTCTATATAAACCAATGAGAACCCTCTATTCTTGAAGGTTTTTTCTATATTAACCAATGAGAACCCTCTATTCTTGAAGATGTTTCTATATTGACCAATGAAAGCCCTCTTTTCTTGAATGGGTTTCTATATTGACCAATGAGAACACTCTATTCTTGAAGATGTTTCTATATTGACCAATTAAAGCCCTTTTTTCTTGAATGAGTTTCTATATTGACCAATTAAAGTACTATATTCTTGAAGGTTTTTCTATATTAACCAATGAGAACACTCTACTCTTGAAGGTGTTTCTATATTGACCAATGAGAAGACTCTATTCTTGAATGTGTTTCTATATTGACCAATGAGAACACTCTACTCTTGAATGTGTTTCTATATTGACCAATGAGAAGACTCTATTCTTGAATGGGTTTCTATATTAACCAATGAGAACACTCTATTCTTGAAGGTGTTTCTATATTGACCAATGAAAGCCCTCTTTTCTTGAATGTGTTTCTATAATGACCAATTAAAGTACTATATTCTTGAAGGTGTGTCTATATTGCCCAATGAGAACCCTCTATTCTTGATTATGTTTCTATATTGACCAATGAAAACCCTTTATTCTTGAAGGTGTGTCTATATTGTCCAATGAAAGTCTGGTGTAAGAAAGTCGAGGAACATGTCCATAACTTCTTCACTACAATCCATGAATTTGATTTTAAACCTTGATATAGATTATCTTCCTTAACTAGCGGAACACAGTGCAGATTGAACAGTGATTATGTACTTCACTTAAGTACACCGATTTCCGGATTGATATTGAAAGCTTCAACACAACTATACATGTACTATGATTAGGGAAATGAAAATAGTACAGCCTGAAACACAATGTAAGCATAATAAATAATTATATCACATAAACACCGTGATATTCTATGTGAAAACCAATCGAAGAACATTATTATTCAACATATCGACGGTGCCGAACCAAAACCCCGTAACTCAATTGTGGCGCGAAAACTTTTTTTTGCAGCATTTGCATCTGCTAGACGTCCCGCGCATTTCTGTCTTGTCCCCATCTAAGTAACGCGATTGGCTATTTAAATGGCGACCAGACGGAAATGCGTGAGACGTCTAGCAGATGCGGATGCTGCAAAAAAAGTTTCGCGCCAAAATTGAGTTACGGGGTTTTGGTTCGGCACCGTCGATATGTGATATAAAAAAATGCATAATTCATACACACAATTCACTGATTAAGTAATGGACTATACTCCTTACACATTCAAAATACTCAGTTGAAATATGTCAATTATTGTAATTTGAATACATTTTAATTGTTTGCAGCCTTTAAATAGTCGCTTTAGTGTCTATAAATAGAAAGCAAATTTACGTGGAAACGCTCAAAGGTGTTCTTCGGTGCATAGTTTAGCCGAATTTCGTATTGAGTCGCTTGTTTTTGACAAAAAACATATATGAGTGTGATAAAAAGAATCTACCACGAATTTTCTTTTGAGATCATCATTTCTTAAATTTGTCACGAAAAAGAAAGTTATTAAGCTCGCCAGAGGCTCGATGAATCACTGTTTTTTGCTAGTCTCATTTAAGAAATGTTGATATCAAAAGAAAACTCGGGGTAGATCCCATATAGTAGAGCAGCAAAATGACAAAACTGAAAAAAGTTTGCAAAAAATAGTAACAGGCTGTGTCATATACCAAAATGTTCCAGAGACATTGAGTGTTACTGAACTATGGGTAAAAGTTGCCGGCCCTTGGTGGAAAGTTTGAAAATTTCAAGGTCAAGGTCAAATGGACTATACAATTAGGAAGCATGCCCTAGTTTACTTAAACTTTACTAATACTCTACACTTACATATAATAGTAAAGTGGTTACTTGAATTTGATACATTATGACTGAATGCCAAATTTCAATTCCAATTTTAAGTAAAAAAATGTCAAGGTCAAGGTCATTTCAAGGTCAATTTGTCAAAAAAGTACCCAAAAATGGGTGTGTACTAGAAATCAAATGTCATAAAATGTACAAATGATGCTAAAACACATAAACTTGTGTATGGGAGTTAACACTAGATCAAGCTCAAAAGAAATATACCGATTCAGAAGAATATTTTTGAATTTGAAGACGTTTCTTTAGCGTAATAGAAATTACCCCACCCACTTTTAAAATATTTATTGCATGGGTACGAAGGCACATATACAGGGTGTGTCATAATATCTGTCCCCATTACAAACGAATACAATGAGTACATGCATGATCTTATCTGATACTGGTCTTCATGTTCCAATGGAAAGTCAATATTTTAAAACTTTATTCAGTATAGAACACGACAATGTCACTACCAAAGCAACCCAAGAAATAAGATTATTGCAAAATGTCAATTTTCGATATTTATCAAAATGACGGTCAATAGAGTAGCTGGTAAAGTATTGAATGATAGAACAAGTTTAGTAATGTTTATAAAAAATAATCTATTGATTTGAAAAATTTATATACAACAAGTTGATTATAAATAAGTGTGACAGTTACTTTGATTTCCTGTTGCTAGGCAACGAAAGAACATAACCACACATATACGAGGGCCATTCAAAAAATACGTAGACAACCTCGATTGTTTAACTATTTATCATCCGATTTTCATCAAAATTGGTAGAAATCAGGTTCTACCGGTTATGAATTCAGTGCGTATATTTATCATGAAAAATATATGTTATGTTAGAAAATATGGTAGTTATAGTAACGCAAAATTGAACACACGGGGCATCCCAACGATTTATCCCGTAGAAAATTGGTGTTGATTTCTTCACCCCGTCATTATCTTTAACGGTTGCGAAACCTTTATAGAATTGATGTGTGTATCGTTTGAGACTATATAGTTCTGTGTTTCAAATTATGATGTCATAATTAACAGGGTTACAGAGATATTGGTTATCATACAAAGTCACTCTTAAAAGCGAAAAGAAAACGTGACGTCGCGTTAAACCACGGGGGAAAGCGTAATCCTGCAATTATGTGTTGCGCTTGGTATAAAAAGTTCTTAAACACACATAATTACTTGAATCGTGACCGAAAATTGGAGATTTCACCTAGAGGAAGTACTGTAACATCATGTAAAACATACAGTGCATGGGTTGTATATATTTCTTGATTTTGTCAGCTTAAACATGTCCCATGGAGTCCAAATTTCGCTTTTCTGGACGTCAAGACTTTGATATTGGCGCGATTTGGGTACGTGAGTGTAAAACTCGAAACAACAAATGAAATAGTAAATTTTATTTGTTTTTTTGTAAGTTTAATCCGTCATTGTAAATTGGTCATTATACAAAATGGTTGGAGTTGTACAATGAGTATTATACTCCGGTACGCCCTGCGACTCCATTGATAAAGTGTACATTATTTTCGTAAGTGTACACTTTTTGATTTGTAAGAAAGTTGTTTGTACAAAACATTTACTCAGAAAATAATTGGTCAATCATGACAAATCCGCTTATAACTACATGAACAGTTAAATAAATGACATACTGTAAAATCAATAATATTAGAGGGCCATTTAATTTCGTTAATTTTGTGGATGATTTCAACCACGAAAATCCTTTAAATTACATTGAACTTTCCACGAAATGGTCTTTTTCACCAAATCCACAGATTTTGTCACATTGAAATTTAATTATTTTTACTCGTCAAAAACATGTAGCTAGAAAATTGTAAGTCCACCCAAAGATAGTGCAATATTAGACTGTACTTCTGTAAAACCTTCTTATTTGTGGCTTTTACTCGAATCAATAGTGTAGATAACTGAATCATGAATTCCAATATTCTTAGGCCAGAACAAATTTTAGAGAAATTGTTTATTGTTTTGTAAACCGAAAAATGGGGAGCAAAATTTATATCATTGTAATGACCAAGAAAAGTAGAAATTAATTATAGCAATTGAAGCAAAGTTACAGAATATTCATACCAAGCAAAATTTATTTTCTTATTATTCCCAAGAAAAGCAGTGCTTTTACAGTATTTTTTAAAGTTTTGTAACAATTTAAGCGAATTTAAGATTTAGCTGTAAAAATTCATTGTGCAATTAATTACAAGTACAAGAAACCTGAATATATACAGAATACAAATAGTTACTATAATTGTCTATCAGGTGAACTTTATTCTATATATTAATATGACTGTGAGCGTCAACATGGGCAGTACGAATATAACCTTGTTATGTGTATTAGAAATAAAACAATACCAATATTTTCATAGAAATATGACAATTGTGAAAATAAGATGCATTTTCTACCTTTGTGCACTAAGTTCTTTATCAATGAATGAAGAAAACTAGATGCAAGTGTATTATAAGCACTTATAAGGTGTATAAACACATTGACACTTGTGTGAATTTTAATCACAAGCTAATTAAACCTATGAATGGACATTTTTGGACAGTTAACTTAATCCCTTTGGTACATTATAGGCCAAGCACATTTTTACATTAGAACTATATTTTCTATGCTGCGAATGATGCTCTGTTCATGGATTGTGCAAGGAACTTTTGGATAACCATGGTCTCTCTGGGGATCATTTTGCTTTTTGTTGGAGTATAAGTCAGATACAGAACTTGTTATCGCTCAAAAGTGTCTTCTTACAAGTGTTATTGTACAGTTTCGGAAGGACGAACAACAAATTATCCTCGGCTTCGCCTCGGACAATTATGTTGTTTGTCCTTCCGAAACTGTACAATAACGCTTGTAAGAAGACACTTTTGAACGAAAACTAGTACTGTATCTAATACTTATTGTGAGAATTTAGAAGATTTTGTGAGGTTACCGAAACATATCACATCAACAACGACGTCTGGACTTGCCCCGTGGTCACTATAGGTACATTCCATAAAACATGATCCTTACTTAACCGTTGGTCCGATTTCTATATAACTTTTGGATTTTGGCGACTGAAGGTGGTGCTACACCATAATAAATAGTTATTGATTTGTCTGAAAAAATAAGCTAGCAAATTGATTTGTCTACATATTTTTTGAATGCCCCTCGTACACAGGTGAATGGTTTTCGACATTTCTTTTTCTAAATTAATGTTTTAAAATCAAAAGTAGTCGTGTGTAGTCTACAATACAACCACCAAAATGACTTTAAAAGAATAATTTATAACGAAAACAACCAATGACAAGTCACTTAATTATTTGGTAAAAAGGCGTTAAATTAATGGTTGTAATACTTGTTTTTGTCGCCTAGCAACTGGTAACCAACCAACTGTACCACTCATCAATGTTTAGATCATCACAGATCGATGAAACTTTCATATCAATATAAGTTTTGCTTTTACATTGTTCAAAATTGGCTATATCATGCAATGCGGTACAAACTACAGTGCCCACCAAAAATATGAATACAGAGAGTTTTTCCCCATTTTCTTGCTTGTATAACACTACTTGCAGAACAGAGAAGCAACAATGTTTTTGAAGACCAGGAATTTTTTTTATATTTAGTGTAAAGACAATACGTTGACTGGTACCCTAGATGGAAAATATTAAGTTTCTTTGCCAGTTTTGAATGACAACATGCTCATATAATATGGCAAATTCAGCCCCTTGAACCCCATAGTTTATTTTTAAATCAGAAAATGTTCATATTTCTATCTGTCACATTTTTTACTCAGTCATTAACTGTAGTTTCAGAAATTGCAAACATTGTTACCGTCGGACCAAAAGATATGGAATAATTAAACCAATTATAATTCAGCATCTGTCAAAAAGTGTATCCATATTTTTGGTGGGCACTGTATATAATTCAACTTTGGAAGCAAATTCAATGATCGTCATTTTAATATTTATCAACTTCTTGCTAAAAGATCATAATTCCTATGTTGCTATAACTATTCATTGGTCAAGTTATATACTGAAAAACTTTGAAATGTTGGCTTTCACATAGGTAGTTATACTCGTATATAAATAGATATCAGATAAAATCATACATCGATGCCTGGTGATTATAAACATTGGAGTACGTACTCCATGCTCCAACGCATACTCCGTACTCCAATTGCAGCATTTTTAGTTACAAAAACTGATGTAACTTCTTTATTAATGAATGGAATCACATGAAATGGGGGGTTCATTTTCTTGGTTAGACCATTTGCTACATGTTGGTGTTGGTTTTGAAGCAAATTGCTAAAATAAGCTGTTTTTCATGTTTGAGCACGGAGTCTGGAGTTGGAGTATGAGAATGAGACATGTTTATAATCACCGGGCAAGATGAGATCATACATCGATGGCTTAGAACAGGAAGGTCGTAACTACCAAATCGATATTTTGAGAAAACACGGAAAAACTGTCTGACATTTACTCTTTACTTATGGTAAAACAAACTTTTACAACTTCAATTTGGTCAACATGACAAGTTCAGATCTTTATGACAATGGGTTCATAAGAAGCGCCTTGTGATGCTTATTCTAAATATGTATGAATCTTAAAAGGTCGTCAGTGGCACCTACGACCTTCTAATTCTAAGCCATGCACTCATGGCATTCGTTTGTAATGAGGACAGCTATTATGAAACACCCTGTACCGGTATCCCTGTACAACATTACACTACTGTAAAATCATATAATTTCGTTGGGACGAAATTTCGTGGTTTTGGTAAAAAAGACAATTTAGTTGGGACTTGAATTCGTGGATTTTGCATTTTAGGTAATAAATCAATGGTCAAAATTAATGTTCGTTGGGATTAAAGTTCATGGTTGAAGTGAACCACGAAATCCACGAAATTTAATCCCCCACGAAAATTAATGATTTTGAAGTATTTTGTCAGGAACTGATTTCCAGGAACTAACCACGTGATATCGCTGGTTTAGAATGATAAGGTCGTAAGTGACAATTACAACCATATAAGACTGATAAATAATATTATTTGAAATCGACATCGTAAGGCGCTTCGTCTGAGCCTATTTTTATGAAAATCGGAACTTGTCATGTTGACCAAACTGAAGTTGAAAAAGCATGTTTTACCAAAAGTAAAGAGTGATTGTCAGACAGTTTTTCTTGTTTTCTCTAACTATTGAGTTTGTAGTTACGACTTTCTCATTCTAAGCCAGCGATTTGACCACATATGTTTTGTCTGTTATTAAATATTGATTCATGACGCATCAATTATATCGTATCATTATTTGGCCAAACCTTATCCGAATAATTATGTAATATATTATTTATGTTTAATAACCACTCAAATGAGTTAATACAAAGAACAATATTCATTGCTACAATATAATACTGAATTCGTGGATAATCTATCATATTTGTATAGATTCATGATCGGTGTATTAGAACAATTAGTCGTTGAAATAGTTAATTATTTACGAATATTTTATAGATTTTTGACGTTGTTTATGTGCGTAGTGTCGCTGTACCCAAGGTTGCAAAACTGCTGATACTTCAACAAATAATGCATGTATAATAATACATATATAATATAATAATATAAATGGAAATTACTGTAAAATATTTTCGATATGACATAATGTCGTGGTTTTTGGTAAAAAAATACCATTTCGATTGGGACGTTAATTTGTGGATTTTGCTTTCAGGTAATAAATACAGGGGTCAAAATGATTGTTCGATGATGATTGATTTTGTGGTTGAAGGTGAGCCACGAAATCCACGAAATGTAATCCACACGGAATTAATGATTTTACAGTAACGTATTTCTCATAATTAACTGATATTGATTTTCATTTTTTACAACAATTGCCTGCTTCAAGTTCGATAACATCACGATGAAACAATACGATTACGCGGAATAGGCTTATAAACGAGAAATCGTAAATAATTTATTTGCCAGCGATAATGTGAATTATTCTCTCATTGTGAATTATGATAAAGAATAACATTGAATGGAATTGAACAAATGGAAGCTATAACTATTGAATATATTATGTGTGCGTGGTTAACATTTTTTTTATTAAACAATATTATAAACAAAGGAATAAAATCTCAGTTACCGACAGGTATTGAAATATGTTTAAATATTTGATAGTTCTACTTGATAGTACTTGATAATTTTATGATCCAGTTAGAATAAGTTGCAATTTGACTTTACAATTTAAAATGAATAATCACTCTGATAGCAATACAAACTGTAAATGCAAATAGGTATTATACTGTCAAACTTGTAATACACGGCCACAAGTGCAAATGACTGAAAGAAACACTGTCTTTATACAACCGTCGAACGCGTGTCTTTTAGTGTTGGATAGCAAGATAGAAACCATATGGTCAAACTTCTTTTCTTTATATAGGCGTAAAATATATGTTGAAGACTGGTCATTGTGCAATTAAAATTCTGTTATTAGCTCCGTGAAGTTGGCAGCGGGTTGCAAGTTAGTAGTTCGATGTTCAATTTCCAACTGATAGCCAATACCGAACTAGCAAAAGGTTCGTTATTCGACACCCTTTGGCCAATATCGAACTGGTGTCCAAACTGCTGCTAGCAGCACAAAGTAAGGTTATTCAATTTTAAAAGAGGTAGAATACCGAACTGGGTTCGAATTTTCTGCCAGCCGTGGGTTCGATATTCAACTCGAAAAGAAGGCGAATACCGAACGGGGTTCGAATCTTCTGACAGCAGCGGGTCCGATAATCAACCCGAAAAGAAGGAGAACACCGAACTGGATTCGAATCTTCTGTCAGCAGCGGGTTCGATATTCAACTCGATAATATGACAAATACCGAACTCGGTTCGAATCTTCTGCTAGCAGCGGGTTTCATATCAACTCGATAATATGACGAATACCGAACTGAGTTCGAATCTTCTGCCAGCAGCGGGTTGGACACCAGTTCGATATTGACCAAAGGGTGTCGAATAACGAACTTTGTGCTAGTTCGGTATTGGCTGTCAGTTAAAAATTGAATATCGAACTACTAACTTGTAACCCGCTGCCAACTTCATGGAGCTTCTGTTATTTCCTTGTTCAGTACAAGTTTGGTTCATTCTTTCAAACGTCAATACACACTGTGTTTACTGTCGAGCGTTGTTTTTATGTTATACTTGTTTGGTCGCGATTTATCTGCTCTAGTCTTTATGCGTTTGCCCCGGTTTAATCGGACTGTCTGGTGCAGCACGTAGGCTGAGGGGTGGAATACTGTGTTTTGTTATGTTCGATGGTTTCTTGATCTGCAGTTTCAGACAATCTTGAACTAGTTTATTCTGTACGAATTATCTGTATTACATGTACAATAACATTTGCACCCCTTTTATATTTTAAACAAATTGCTACCCTGATTTGAGCTTGTCTGACCAGTTTTGATTGTTGGGAGTAATACAGTAAATAGAAATAGAAATAGACAAGTAATTGACAGCCGATGGTGTAGGATGTATATAATATTTATAACAAATACCAATTTTGAATACGATTACAGCCCCCACGTGCGTTGCAAACAAATGTGCTTTGTTTTCATCATTTAAATACAAGTTGTGTTTTAAATCAAATGAATAGCTTGGTTTCTGATGTTATAAATTTTACAGTGAATTTTCTATTGACGAGGACGACATACTTTAAAATAAACCGTAGATCAATTACACTGAATGACGCATGCATGCATAATGCACCAATTAATTACTCGCATTCAAGTTGTCAAATTTTATTTTCAAATATATTTGATGTATTTTATAATTTTCCTGACCATGAATTATAAAACCAATCGGCGCACCTTGCACAATTTTACCTTGGAAGATTCTACCTAGCACAATTTTACCTTGGACAATCACACTTTGCACGATTCTACCTTGCACAATTACACCTTAAACAATGCTACCATGCACAATTCTACATCGCACAATTACACCTTGGACAATTCTACCTTGTACAATTACACCTTGGACAATTACACCTTGGACAATTTTACCTTGCACAACTACACATTGGACAGTTACACCTTGCACAATTACACCTTGCACGATTACACCTTGCAAAATTACACCATGGACAATTCTATCTTGGACAATTCTACCTCGCACGATTCTACCTTGGAAAGTTATACGTTGCATAATTCTATCTTCTTGGACAATTCTACCTTGCACAATTATGCTTTGCATATTTCCACCTCCTTGCACACCTTGGACAATTCTACCTTGGACAATTCTACCTTGCACAATGCTACCATGCACAATTCTACCTTGCACACCTTGGACAATTCTACCTTGCATACCTTGGACAATTCTACCTTGCACACCTTGGACAATTCTACCTAGCACAATTACACCTTGGACAATTCTACCTTGCACAATTCAACCTTGCACAATTACACCTTGGACAATTCTACCTCGCACAATTCAACCTTGCACACCTTGGACAATTCTACCTTGCATACCTTGGACAATTCTACTTTGCACACCTTGAACAATTCTACCTTGGACAATTCTACCTTGCATACCTTGCATACCTTGGACAATTCTACCTTGCATACCTTGGACAATGCTACCTCGCACAATTCAACCTTGCAAACCTTGGACAATTCTATCTTGCACACCTTGGACAATTCCACCTTGCACAATTCTACCTTTTTACGTTGACTTGCGATCATTTATGATCACCTGATAGGTCGATTCAGTTCTAGAGGTCAAATTACAAATGGTAGGCACAGTAACAAAGGGGAGTAATGATCATAAACACCGAAAAACTGTTCAGTTATAGTCGATTCAACAAGTAATACAAAATGTACTAATAAGGGAACTATCCCATTCGAAAGAATAGCGTGGACTACCGTTAACTCAGGTATACGCAGTTGAACCTAAATGAAAATAGTATTACCTGACAGACGATTCGATTTTTACAAACCGTTCTCATTTGACTTTGAAAGGACTGTAACACAGTACTTAACTGTTGTTTGTAAAATGAACTTAATGAAGTACAGTCCGACCAGGGATACCTGACAGTGACGTCATGTTGTGTTTACAATAAAATGTTTACTTTATATATCGCCTGCAAAAATGTAGATTATCACTATATATTTCTTTACAAAAACTTAAATGAAATTGTAGCCGAGAGGATAACGGTGCAGTATTAGTTATTAAAACATGCATAGCTCTAACCCCGTCAGCAGAATTTTTTACGCTTTTTTAACAATCGCATACAAGTATCAAAGAAGTCTATGGACATCTCTGGTATGGATCTCTTGTACACAATGCTGCTTGAGTAAAATCAACTTTGTCATTTCACTCGCCTTTAAATGGCTTAATTCAATAGCCAAGAACAAGTTATAATTTACAGAAGCGAGTCTTTGAAGAAGTAAGAGAAACCAACAGCTATTATAAACGGGTTTTTCAATTACACAAATTCCACGGGTTCAAATTTGATAAAAATATAGCATAAACTTTATTTTCGAGAAACATATCTTATTAAATAAAACAAGAAAAAAGTGTTATAGATTAATGATTATCACAAGCTTTGAACTTAGATCGCCTGGGTGAGAGTCGACAAACACATCCACAGAACTGTGCATTTTTCTTGAAATATTTGAATTGGTAAGGACATATTTCTATATAGTATGCTACTCAATCTTTTTGGGGATGTACCCTGCTTATTTATAGATTGTTTACAAAATGACGTCCCTGTCAAAAATCGTGGGTCGGATAGTATACAGTAGGACAATATAAGTGAACTTAGCATTTCCCCCATTGTAAAGTATGGAACGAACCATGCGCAATCGAAGAACTGCTGGTTATACAAATCGTACAGAGTTCAAAGCAGTGGTTAAATGGAATCAATTCCAGTGGGTAAATTGCAAAATGCATCAAAATGTTCTCCTAAAATCGCATTATTTTGTTTGACTAACCTAATACATTTATACAAGAATCTTATTCATCTAGAAGAAAATTAATCGCACAAAGTCGCTTTTTCACATTTAAAACTCTCAAAATATATTGCGTGACCAAAGCAATAAAATACATATGCAACGTTGTTCAATAGCGTAGGAGTGTCTAGATGCCGAAAAAGCCGTCACATGATTAACGGACGGTAAAACATGTTCGTGAGTTTTCATCAATGGCGCCTAAGTAAGTTATGAGAATACTTTATGTATTCGTAAAACATAGTTTTGTGATTAAAACGTCTCCAAAACGTGTTTTATCATCGGAATGGATTTATAGTCACTTTAAGATATTGCTCTTGCATTACTAGAATTCGAATGTTTCCATGAAATCCCTCATTAACTTCTTGAACAGTTCTATTAATATTAATAAAAATAAAATTAATAAAGTAATGGCATTTATATGCTTCCATATAGAATTCTTGTTGGCACAAATCTCTGGGTTAGAATAAGAAGGGCGTAACTATTACTAACGACCTTATAAGACTGACACATATTTAAAATCAGATTCGCAAGGTGCTTCTATTGAGCCAATTTAATGAAAATCGGACCTTGCCACGTTGACCACACTGAAGATGAAACGGCTTGTTTTTAACATAAATAAAGAGTAAGTTCGGACAGTTTGTTCTTGTATTCTCAAACTTTTCTCAAGATTTTGTATTTACGACCTTCTTATTCTAAGCCAGTGCAATATAAAATAAAATACTTTTGAATGTGTTGATGTTTTGCACGAAATTTGCCATCATTTAATTTCGACAAAATGACACATTTATGTGTCAGATGGCATGTTCGTGCTTCCACACCAACACGTACAAATTTAATATACAGTGTTACTGTATTATTTATTAGAACAACCCACGTAGTTTATGCAATTCTTTGTCCGATATTTGTCAATGATTATGTGGGTTTGGTCACGTAGTTTGTGTCACGTGGTTTCGGTCACATGGTGACGGGTAATTGATTTGATTGGAGCAATATATGCGGCGAAACTGCAGCGCTTCCCGTTGTAGGTGACAACTATATGATAGCAACCGTTCACTGATATAGAATCATTCACAATTAAAGTTGTATTTTGGTGAATTTCATAAAACATTACGACAACGTAATTTCTATATTGCTGTGTGTATTATAGTTTGTTTGATATATATTGGGGTTATAACTGGAGAAGAATGGAACAAGAAATCATTTCAATCGAATTACAAGTTAATTCCGTTACCAGCTACCATGTTAATAAATGAGACTATCATAAATGAGCAGTCCGGCGCACCTACCGTCGTGTCATGTTCGTTTTTTTGTGCGAAAAGAGAAGGAGCATCGCTTTATTACAACCAGAATGAGCGGATATGTTATTGTAACAACGACATCGACACTAGACTGGCCACAGGGAATCAGACGGATGATGACACTCCTAGTGGAATGCTATACGGTTACAGTTTTTCATCACAACAGGTAAGTTATATTGTTCGAAATTCTGCTGAAAGTTATAACATTATAACAAAACGTTTAATATACCAGCAGTTTTCCAGGACAACCTGCTATTTTGACATCATGTATAGCTTGGCGAATTTGTCTCGAACCTGACCTTTTTATTAGCATTTTTAACCATCGATATCTTGCCTGTGTATATAACCTATGGTGTATGTATCTTAGTCGGGGAATATCACGAAGTCGCTCAAGATGAAATACAAACTCAAATTTGAAATACCGATATTGCACGATTTGCTTGCGGAAATTGATATATTCAAAGCAATAACCTTCAAATATATTCATGCATAAAGGTCAGGTTCGTGTCAAATTTGCCAAGCTATAATTACCATGCAAAACAAGGTCAAATGGAACGACTGTCAGAGCATGGTGTGACCAAACTGGTGGCGGCTGGACTGTATTCCAGCGTAGACAAGATGGATCGGTGGACTTCTATCGGAAATGGACAGAATACGTTAAAGGATTCGGTGAGCCTGATGGTGAATACTGGCTTGGTCTTGAAGCGATTTATTTGCTGTCGCATCAACAGTCTACACTTCGTATTAACATGGAAGCGTTTGATGAGAGACCAGTAAACAGCCCGCTAACAGCGTTTGCGTCATATGACGACTTTTCACTGGCACCGGCGTCTGACAAGTACAGAATATCCATCGGCACATTTACTGGAGACTGCGGCGACAGTGTATCTTACCATAACAACCAGCAGTTCTCAATATGGGACAATGACAATGACGATTGGCCAGCTGGGAACTGTGCTGAAGATAAAACTGGAGCATGGTGGTTCTATGCGTGTGCTGAGTCTAACCTGAATGGTTTCTACCATGGTGGACATTATGACGGTTTTTATGACGGTATATTTTGGGTTAATTGCTGGAACACTCGACATTCCATGAAAACATGTTCAATGGGTATAAAAAGAAACTAAGAACCACTGACCTAGGTGCAACCCTATGTATGATCGAACATTATACAAACAGTGTGGAGACATACGTGATCAAATGAATAACGTTAACAATGGCGTTGTGTCCGCTAAATGTGGGTTTTTGTCTTGTTTATAACGAGCGTGCACTTAATATGGTTATATTATATAGTTTAACACTATCCCATATATGTATGGACAATATGCAAGTACCAATTTTACTCTATAGGATTGAGCGAAATCTTCACTTTTCGGGTATTCATACATAAACTATATGGAATATTCTGTAGGCTATATAATATAACGTTATTAAATGCACTCAATTGTTATGGCTGCAAACGTTATTCCTTAGATCACGTGATTTTCCACACTGAGAAATAACCACATATTACGACTATAGTTGCATACAATACTGATTGTGGTTGGTAACGAAAGGGCATGGTTAATAAAAAAGATATATTAGGATATTTTGATATTTTCCTATAAATTGCGTTCATGAATTTAAAGGGACATAAACTCCAGTTTGTAAATTGCAAAATTTATCAAAAAGCTCTCTTAAAATCGCATTTTTTGGCTTGACCGACCTAATATATTTATATAAGAATCTGGACTTATTCATCTAGAAGAAAGATATTCGCATAACGTCGGTTTATTACCTTTTAAGCACTTAAAATATATTTCGTGACTAACGCAGTAAAATATATAATTTAACGTTGTTAAGCATCGGAGGGTATTAAAACTGAGAAATTCGTAACGGACGGTAAAACAAGTTCGTGAGATTTCATCAATAGCGCCTTTGATCGTAATGTAAGTTGTAAGAATTATTTTTGTATTCTTTTTGCACAATTCGTGTGAAAGTGTGGATGCGTGCACAATGAGTGTGAGAGTGTGATTGTGTGCACAATGAGTGTATGAAGGTGAATGCGTGCACAATGAGAGTATGAAGGTGAATCGGTGCACAATGAGTGTGAGAGTGTGGATGCGTGCACAATGAGTGTGAGAGTGTGATTGTGTGCACAATGAGTGTATGAAGGTGAATGCGTGCACAATGAGAGTATGAAGGTGAATCGGTGCACAATGAGTGTGAGAGTGTGGATGCGTGCACAATGAGTGTGAGAGTGTGATTGTGTGCACAATGAGTGTATGAAGGTGAATGCGTGCACAATGAGAGTATGAAGGTAAATGGGTGCACAAGGAGTGTGAGAGTGTGGATGCGTGCACAATGCGTGTATGAAGATGAATGCGTGCACAATGAGTGTGAGAGTGAGAATGCGTACACAATGCGTGTATGAAGATGAATGCGTGCACAATGAGTGTGAAAGTGTGAATGCGTGCACAATGCGTGTATGAAGATGAATGCGTGCACAATTCGTGTGAAAGTGTGAATGCGTGCACAATGCGTGTATGAAGATGAATGCGTGCACAATGAGTGTGAGAGTGAGAATGCGTACACAATGCGTGTATGAAGATGAATGCGTGCACAATGAGTGTGAAAGTGTGAATGCGTGCACAATGCGTGTATGAAGATGAATGCGTGCACAATTCGTGTGAAAGTGTGAATGCGTGCACAATGCGTGTATGAAGGTGAATGCGTGCACAATGCGTGTGAGAGTATGGTTGTGAGGACAATGAGTGTTAGAGTGTGGATGCGTGCACAATGATTGTGAGAGTGTGGCTGCGTGCACAATGATTGTGAAAGTGTGGCTGCGTGCACAATGAGTGGGAGAGTGTGGATGCGTGCACAACGAGCGTGAGAATGGGGATGGTGTGTGCATAATGAGTGTTAGATTGTTCTTTTTTTTTATTAATTAGTGATTGCAGTTTGGTGATGTATTTTAATAATGAAAGCATGTACATTAGTCAGACAATATAAAGGAAATATAATTGACATGAATCAAAGTCAGGTTTCCATAATACACTTGGGTCACCAAAACTAGGGTTACTGCAATAGATGAGTAAGAACATTAGCAATGACCTGAACAGTTTGTGGATGCACAATTTGTAGCTGTTGCGTTTTGATATTACTTTTTGATAAAAATGTCAAAATTCTTTTTTGTCAGATAAAACATAATTCTAAAGAAAATTTCTACAGAAAACATCTTAAGCGCTCATACAACTAAATATTTGTATTCAGTCATTTCATTCAACCGTTCATTCAATACATTTCATCTTGTTCGGTAATTGTAAAGCTCTGTTAGTTACCACATTTGTCTATGTTATAGTGTCTGCGTTAGTTACCACATTTGTTTATGTTATAATGTCTGCGATAACTTAAAAGAAGAGTAATATTATAAATGAAATTCGATCAGATTGCTTTATGAAACCATTATTTGGAAAATACAGTCCAATCATAATAGCTTAGTTTGATTTATCACATTAATAACGTGATATTTCATGTGATAACAAATGACAGCACAATACTCTCCATCACGTGTGATAACAAATCCACGAAAACGTAATGTCGCCAGCTTATATTCGTTATTGATGACGTCATTTTGACTCTGTAACTATGATAATGCGATAAATAGAATCCGCCATTCGTTGTCTTTGAGATCAACATTTCTTAAACTCGTCACGAAAACAAATAATTAAGCTCACAAAAAGGTCGTTAAAAACTTGTCTGTTCTTTAAGAAATGTTGATCTCCAAAGACAACTCATAATGGATATATCTCGATTGCAGGTATAGAGGTTGCTTCTTCATTGTTGTTTTCATGTTGTCGTCATTTCATTCATGTATGCATAAGTGTTTTGCATTTTTTTTAACTTAGAAGTTATTTGTTGTTTTCAATTTACTAATATAATAATTTAGTATTTTAGACTGGCATTATGTCAACCATGTATATACAAGCACAGGTTATTGTATCATTGATTACGAAAAAAAGAAAGAAATTTTATAGTATATCGTTTTAATTAAATAATCAATTTCGATATAATTTTTCATGTTTACTTTTTATCTCTATTGCAGGTATAGACGTTGCTTCTTCATTATTGTTTTCATGTTGTCGTTATTTCATTCATATATGCATAAATTTCGCAATTTTTAAATTTTTAACTTAGAAGTTATTTGTAGTTTTCTTTTTACTAATACAATAATTTTAATATTAGTGTTTTAGACTGGAATTACCTTTCATGTCAACCATGTATATACAAGCACTTGTAACTGTACCATTGATAACGAAAAAAAACTAAAAGAAATTTGATAGTAATAACGTTTTAATTAATTAATCAATTTCGATAGAATTTTGCATGCTCATTTTTATATCTCGATTGCAGGTATAGACGTTGCTTCTTCATTATTGTTTTCATGTTGTCGTCATTTCATTCATATATCCATAAATTTCGCAATTTTCAAATTTTTATCTTAGAAGTTATTTGTTGTTCCCTTTTTACTAATATAATACTTTAGTATTTTAGACTTGAATTACCTTTCAGGACAACTATGTCTATACAAATGTGTATACTAGTACATTGTTCTTTGAGACTACCAGGTTCATTAAACGACTTATGGTTATCTATTATCTAAGCATTAAAGTGCAAGTTATTGAATCGACCATTTTAGATATTCAATGTTGTTGTATCTAACAAAGTAATTTGTGTATTTTTACAACATTATTAACCATGTCGCTTACAAGAACATAAGAATATGACGGTATCCCACAAACATGATCATTTTTGAAGGAGTATCACTGTTAGCCAATCAGTGTGCACCATATGTTTGAAGGTGTGTCACTCCTGGCCAATCAGTGTGCACCATATGTTTGAAGGTGTGTCACTCCTGGCCAATCAGTGTGCACCATATGTTTGAAGGTGTGTCACTCCTGGCCAATCAGTGTGCACCATATGTTTGAAGGTGTGTCACTCCTAGCCAATCAGTGTGCACCATATGTTTGAAGGTGTGTCACTCCTGGCCAATCAGTGTGCACCATATGTTTGAAGGTGTGTCACTCCTAGCCAATCATTGTGCACAGTCACTGTAACAATATTGTGTTTATAAGTTTGTCCTTGTTCAATTAAGGTCTTTGTAGAAAGGTTTTGTCTTGCATTTTGTTCGCATATAGTGTTTAACAGTGTTTGGACTTTAAACTATGTTTAATCATTACTCTATCTATGTTATGTGGCATGTAGTGAATAAAGTTTTTATCTTATTTCAAAGTGTCGGTGTTTTACTTTTTGGATCAAATTCTGCATGTACGTGTATTTATCCTCGCCACCGGATATTCCATGGCATCGAGGCCCACAGAAGAGTATAGTCATTTTAGATTTTGGGAGATAATGCAGATACAGAATGTTTAATCGTTCCAGAGACACCACTGGTTGCTTTACATGTCAGGTGTATAGCACCCGTATATGGGGCCAAGGTTTTTAAAGCCTCAACGGAAAGACTATTACTACATTTAGTTGGTCAGTCCGGGATTCGAACCCACTACCAAGAAATCAGAAATATTATGCCCTACCGACTGAGATAAGCGGGCTGACCGAATAAAATGCTATTTTATAAACATTTATACTCCGATATTACGAAGCACCTGCAGTGGAAATACAAATATACCACATTAAACTGAGAGACAAATCTGAACAATAACTACAATATTGGTTCGTGAATGTGGTATGAGGAAATGAGACAGGGAAGGTAGCATTCAACCTAACCAGCCGAGCACAGAAATCAGACAGGGAAAGGAAGCACTCAACCTAACCAGCCGAGCACTGAAATCAGACAGGGAAGGCAGCAATCAACCTTACCAGCCGAGCACTGAAATCAGACAGGGAAGGCAGCAATCAACCTAACCAGCCGAGCACTGAAATCAGACAGGAAGGTAGCACTCAACCTAACCAGCCGAGCACAGAAATCAGACAGGGAAGGTAGCAATCAACCTTACCAGCCGAGCACTGAAATCAGACAGGGAAGGCAGCAATCAACCTTACCAGTCGAGCACTGAAATCAGACAGGGAAGGCAGCAATCAACCTAACCAGCCGAGCACTGAAATCAGACAGGGAAGGTAGCACTCAACCTAACCAGCCGAGCACAGAAATCAGACAGGGAAGATAGCACTCAACCTAACCAGCCGAGCACAGAAATCAGACAGGGAAGGCAGCAATCAACCTTACCAGCCGAGCACTGAAATCAGACAGGGAAGGTAACAATCAACCTAACCAGCCGAGCACAGAAATCAGACAGGGAAGGCAGCAATCAACCTTACCAGCCGAGCACTGAAATCAGACAGGGAAGGTAGCACTCAACCTAACCAGCCGAGCACAGAAATCAGACAGGGAAGGCAGCAATCAACCTAACCAGCCGAGCACTGAAATCAGACAGGGAAGGTAACAATCAACCTAACCAGCCGAGCACTGAAATCAGACAGGGAAGGTAACAATCAACCTAACCAGCCGAGCACAGAAATCAGACAGGGAAGGTAACAATCAACCTAACCAGCCGAGCACTGAAATCAGACAGGGAAGGTAACAATCAACCTAACCAGCCGAGCACTGAAATCAGACAGGGAAGGTAACAATCAACCTAACCAGCCGAGCACTGAAATCAGACAGGGAAGGTAACAATCAACCTAACCAGCCGAGCACTGAAATCAGACAGGGAAGGTAGCACTCAACCTAACCAACCGAGCACAGAAATCAATAACACCACAACACAACTGAGCAATGCCCACACATAAGCCAAAGAAACAATAAAACTCCAAGTCCCCGCCAAATAAAATACAGGATGACCCAATTTCACAAAGAAATGGGAGAAAAGCTGTTGTTGCGTGAGACCAAAATGAAACACAGCCATGACCAAGTTCCTCCAAGCCCCCGCTGCATGGCGACAGAACCGCACAACCCATGCCAAAACGGCGACTAAATCAGGCACAGCAACCCCGTGACCTAGTTTAAAACACCGTATCTGAAACAGGACCTAATAGAACATTGTATTAACTGAGATCATCTCAGCTCAAAATGTTTAATAAAATGCGAGCAGGCATTATTTGGATCATATCGCTGGCTTAGAAAAAGAAGGTCGTAACTACCACATCGATATGTTGAGAAAACCAGAAAAAAATGTCTGTAATTTACTCTTTACCTTTGGGAAAACACGTTTTTAAAACTACATTTTGGTCAACATGACAATTTCAGAGTTTCATGAAAATATGCTCATAACAAGCGCCTTGTGAAGCAGATTTCAAATATGTATGAGTCTAATAAGGTCGTAAGAGGTAGTTACGACCTTCTTGTTCTAAGCCATCGATATATTTAAACAGATGATTCTATTATATTTTGATGCTAGGTTTCGCTTGTAGAAGACCGTAATACCTAGACTGGCAAAATGGAGATGCATATTTAGTCTAATAAATAGACTAGCTTAAAGTTTGGCCATATACACCATATAGCAGTATACGAAAGCACACAATACGTCGCCATCACATACAAGTGTTAGGAGCGGTGGCCTAGAGGAAGGACGCGCGCTGCGAGATCGAGAGGTTCGGGTTCAACCCCTCGTCTGGACCACGGGTTAATTTCTCTGAGCTAGAATAACCCATATGCTCCACTCCATCAAAGTGTAAATTGGCACCTCAGAGCCATGTTGGAGAAATAGTCTTCCCCGGGGAAACACGAACGAAGGGGGAGTTAAAATGTCAAAGGGTGTTTGAGCGGCTTAACAGCTGAAAATAGCCCTAGAAAATTGGTAGCTTTAACTTTTTAACAAGTAAAAAAACGAAAGCATTTGACCACATGACGAACTCAAGAGCCAGCACATGTTGTGTTTAAATAGCCAATATCCGTGTAACTGTATCAGGTCACACCGGAAAATGCTTGAAGTGCGGATAACAGCAGTTAGTATATCACTGGCTTAGAATGAGAAGGTCGTAATTACAAAATCATATTTTGAGGAAACAAAAACATACTTTAACTAAAAGAATACATGTACTCTAGGGCTGTAACGGTATACCGCGGTACACGAAAGACCGCTGACTTCAGTCCTACACGGTTCACGGTACAAGAGTTGCAAATTTCGGTACGGTTCGGTATAAGCTTTTTTATGAGCAAAATGATATTTAGAGAACGAAAATGTCCGAAAGCCCTCTGATAACATGGTATGTATAATTACCATGCATCACTCGTTTTAATTGTATTAAGATATGCCTCATATTGTCGAATTTCATTTTAAATAGTATATAGCCACATAATAATTGCTGTTATAGAATCAACAGTCCATTGTCAAAACAAAAACCTACTTTAACTAAAACAATACTCGTACTCGTACTTCTGGTAAAACATACTGTATCACCTTCATTTTGATCAACATGACAAGTTCAGATCGATTTTCATGAAAATACGCTCATAAGAAGCGCTTTGTGATGCTGATGTTAAATATTTATCAGTCTTATAAAGTCGTAAGTAGTCGGGGGCAGCAATTTCCACTTTACTTTGAGCTACATGTAAACAACAAAGTTGTTAATGACCTACGCGCAGTGCTTAGAATAAGGGAGATTATGTGTAAAAGTTGACTGTTATAACAATATCGCTGTAGTTATATTCCATTAGTTTATTGCGCATACGTGTCCGATTGCGTGTACTTAACGATGTTGTTAGTTACTCTCATCTCTCCATCTTCGGAACCCTCGTTTGATCCATTAGGTTATACTTCATGCATCGTGTAGTAGCGTGAATAGCCAGGGTTGAATTTCTCACAAATGTTTTAAATAATATACAACTGTAAAGGGTGGAATGTTCACTGTCTTTTTGTACCGTTATGTTCACTGTCGTTTTTGACCATTTGAAATGATCAGTACTATAATGGAGGCTACCTTGTCACATTGACACATTTCTAGTTGTGAATACTTTTAGAATGTATTGCTTTTATGTATCTTCACCACCGGGTATTCCATATGGGCGTGGCACCAGAAGAGTTTAAGGTTATTGCTACCTTTTCGATTTTTCTGTACAATGTATATTAAACATGTTGGATTTGTGAAGAACACATTTAAGCCAATCATTTTAAAAATTCCCAGCCAGTTTGCTCGGCTAGTTTTTAAGATATTCTTAGAATTTGGGGACAATTATTATCCTCGATTTGAAAGACACGATGGGCTACTGAAACATTATTGTTTAGCCATTGCACACTATTTGATCATGGTAGATAGATGCTTTAGTTACGTCTAAGGTACTGTGACTTTTAACCGTCCGCTTAACTGAAAAGGTAGAAATAATCTTAAGTCATTTTAGGTTTCCGTGGATAATGCAGATAAAGGAGGTGTGCTCTTTCCAGAGACACCACTTGGTCTTTTAAGTGCCGGGTGTATATAAGAAGTTAAGTTACCAATTTTCTAGGGCTCTTTTCAGCTGTTAGGCCGTTCAAGCACCCTGTGACAGTTTAACTCCCCTGGTCATTGGGCTACATATGGAAACCTTCACTCGTGTCTCCCTGGGGAGACTATTTCTCTCCTGTGGTGTGGCAGCCTACATCGATCTGCGGCGCACAGGAATAGACACTGCCCTCACAGGTACCATTTTACACCATGGTGGAGTGGAGCTGTGGGTCTTGCTCAGAGATTTTAACCAGTGGTCCAGAGGGGGATCGAACCCGGGACCTCTCGATCCCGAAGCGCGCACCCTACCTTTAGGCCACCGCTCCCCACAAGCTCATCCAAACATGGTACCTAGGTTTAAAGTCTCATCCGAAAGACTATTAGTAAATTAAATAGTTTGTAAGCCCCGGATTCGAACCCACAACCCCGAGAACAGTAGTCTCGTGCTCTCCCGACTGAGCTAAGCGGGTTGACTTGAATACTTGTTGTACGTGTTACCTGTATTATAGATAGAACATGTATAGCTTGGCTATTTTGACCTGAATCTGACCTTTATGCAAGAATATATTACAAGGTTCTTGCTTTGGATATATCAATTTCCGCAAGCAAATCGAGCTATATCGGTGTTTCAAATCTGTGCTTGTATTACATCTCGAGCGTCTTCGTGATAGTCACCGATTATGAAAACACACAATCGGTATTATAAACATAGGCAATATATCAACTGTTAAATTATGCTAATTCAAAGGTCAGGCTCGTGTCAAATTAGCCAAGCTATACACCAATAGTAAACAAAACAAACACGTTTTGACATACCGATTCACCTTTATTACTGATGTTAATTAATTTAACACCCAACATGAAATGTGTACGTCAACTGTCTTACGTTATGACAAGGTTAAGTGTGGGGTTAAATTAAAACCAAAATACCAGAATACATTTCTACACACAGTCATATCTACATTTTTAGGCTGGCGATTTCGCGCCAGACTATTACAATCCTAAAAAATGAAATCCACTAAGATGAATTTACTCCCAAAACTGACAACACAGAATCTATACACTCGATGCAAATATTTCCTCCTCGTTAGTCAGTTTTGCAAGATAAGAACATTCAACTTTCCTTGTTTCATTTATTCTGTTCGATTGTAATACATTAGTTTCTTCTTGTAATGGAAGGAAATTGTATGAAATTAAAAGAATAGGTGTTTAAATGCGTTGATAATTATTACTACGCGTTATATACTAACGCGATATAGCGCGCGCAACAATGATTTTATTATGGTAAATTATTTAGGTCAATATTCTTCAACGAGATCGTGGTCGAGTGGTTGAGCAACTCGCTTTGTAATTTTCTGATGCTAAGATGATCACGGCCGCTCCAAATTTTTTATATTTTTATTTTTTTATTTTTTTATTTTTTTTGTTAAGTCCAGCACTTACCTCTCTTTCGACTTAGAAAACCACTTGATGTTATATTACTTGAAAAGCTATTGTTCCTTAGCAGTTCGCCAGCCTGTCAGTACTTTCAGTACTTTGATCAAATTAGATGTTGTTTATAGTGCGTTAGCGACTAAGCTGGACCCCCATAAACCTTAAATATCTTAAAAAGTACAACGCCAATTAGAACGAAAACGGGTATGTCTTCGTAAAACACCCTTACCAACTCTGATAAAATAAAACAGAATTTTTGGTCCACAGAAAAGTGTACTTAGCATAGACACCTAATGCAAAATTTTAAGTCTAAAACAGGGTAAATACGTATGAGTGATAGAAGTGACCGGAACAGCAAAGGTCAACAATTTGGTCCAGTATAACTGTACATTAAGTCACACACCAGTGACTGTTGAAAATATGTTGTGAGGCCCATACATGAACGTTTATCTTAGTTTTTATAACTGAAGCAACTTTATAGAAATATGTTCAAGAAAAACATTGTATTTTTGTTTGTACAAATGATCATTAAAATCAGAAGATGAACCTCAGCTATATACACATTGATGACCAGACAAATGTTGGTCGAAGTTATACAATTATCCCGTTAAAGTTGCTACATAATACAATAGAATTATTCTAACTAGCTGATTGTAATAGCTTATGTTACTCCCTGTCTATTTGTTGATTAAAATATCAAAATTAATACATTAGACCCAATGGGGAAAACATTAATTAGACAGTAAAAACATCTGAAATTTAAACACAGAGTTGGTAAAGGATTTTAATGAACTATGCCAAGTTTCAATAACATTGCATTACTACTTTTAACGATATTTAAGGTTTATGGGGGTCCAGCTTAGTCGCTAACGCACTATACTTTGTATCAGTTGCCGTTGCTGTCGATTCAATAAGTACCCGGTAATACAAATGAGGGAACTATCTTCTTCGTGGGGAGCGGTGGCCTAGAGGTAGGGCGTGCGCTTCGGGAACGAGAGGTCTCGGGTTCGACCCCCCTCTGGACCACTGGTTAATTTCTCTGAGCAAGACCCACAGCTCCACTCCACCATGGTGTCAAATGGTACCTATAAGGGCAGTGTCTATTCCTGAGCGCCGTAGATCGATGTTGGCTGCCACACCACAGGAGAGAAATAGTCTCCCCGGGGAGAAACGAGTGTAGGTTTCCATATGTAGCTAGATGACCAGGGGAGTTAAAATGTCAAAGGGTGCTTGAGCGGCCTAACAGCTGAAAAGAGCCCTAGAAAATTGGTACCTTTTTTTTTAACTTCTTCGAAACTCATATACAAAGTTTATCTGACAGACGAGATCCGTACGAGCTGTGACCAGAAGCTATGAACCAATATATACTGTTAGGATTAAAATATTTCAGACTCGTACGAGTTGGTAAATCCGTACGGACATTGTGCGATCATTGTGGCCGTAGCATAAGCTGGGAATATGTTTGCGAAATAGTACTGACATCTTACCTCATATCACAGGTCATATGACCTTAAATCCCTACAAAAATTGATCCCAATTTAGTGAACTTGTTTACTATACATATCGAACTAATGTATCACGAACCATACATAATGCTTGGGAGCATATGAGAAGATGTTTGAGGTTAGCATGGAAATATATCTCACTGAATTCTGAAATTCCTGCTTGAGTTTATGGTATTTTACTGAAACATGCGATTGTAAAAAGGGAGGTAACTCTGAGTATTGAACTAAATAATCACGATGATGATGCTAGTATTCTGAACTGTATTCTTCCCTTATTGTTTTGACATACCAATAGTGTGATCTGTCTAATAGAGAAAAAAGTTACAATCGTTTATCCTAGGTCCCCGTTTTTGGGACGCCATGTTCACTTGTACCTGTAATTCATAGATACTGCACAACAGCAACATCAAAAATTGATGATCACGTGTGCCTACAATCAAGCATGTTTATATTGGCATTATTATTGGTCAATTAGACGATACATGTGTATAGCACGGATAATTTAACATGATCCAGACCTGTATGCGTGATAGTTCTTGTGCTTAATATTATTAAATGTTCGCAAGCATATCGTGCAATATCGCTTCTGTCTACTCAATAAGTAATAAGTGAAGAGCGGTGGCCTAGATATTTAGACGCGCGCTTCGGGATCGAGAGGTCCCGGGTTCGATCTCCCTCTGGACCACTGGTTAATGTCTCTGAGCAAGACCCACAGCTCCACTCCATTATGGTGTAAAAAGGTACCTGTGAGGGCAGTGTCTATTCCTGGGCGCCGCAGATCGATGTTGGCTGCCACACCACAGGAGAGAAATAGTCTCCCCAGGGAGACATGAGTGAAGGTTTCCATATGTAGCCCAATGGCCAGGGGAAGTTGAAATGTCAAAGGGTGCTTGAGCGGCCTTACAGCTGAAAAGAGCCCTAGAAAATTGGTAACTTACCTTTTTTTAATACTGATGGGAAATTTCGAGCGGAAAGACAACTCCGTAAACACAGTCGTTTCTTTTTTCTGGAGTAGTATTCCCAATATAAACACATCGACAAATTTGCAAAGTTCGATTTATGGCATTTTTCTATATTAAAAGTAGTCCTGTGAACGGAAGTCCAGAACTCGATCTCCCGAAGCGTCTCAAGTAGAAATCTCAATCTCATCTCAAATTGAGATTTTGCTCAAGCCAGAGTTTGAACTTGAGATGAACTTGGAGTTCATGCTCTTTAAATGTTAATGTTGTAATGTGATAAACTCCGAATTGTAATGACAATTTTAGTCCAGCCAGCCTCACGCTTTAATTAATAAAAAGTCATATTTGTTTATTAGAGTCTCATATGACAATATATGTATAGGTTATAGATCATATATTAGATTTTTAAACAAATTATTAGAGCAAGGGAGCGCTAGCGACCCGCAGCTCTAATTTGTTTATAATTCTAATATGTGATCTATAACCGGCTTATAGTTTACCCGCCCACTTTTGGTGAGCTTTCCAATGATTTTGTATGCAAACAATAGCATGTCCATTTATTGAGAATTGAGAGTGAAAAAGTGTTAAGGTGTTTCACCACTTTTGGGTGGAAGTTTAAAAATCGCAGTCACTTCGGTGTATTGTGAGCGTCTGACAACGAGATAAAATAATACAAAATGCTTAAAATAGATTTTTCAGCATCTTCCGATGTCTTAAAATCCCGAGTGTACTGACTAGTTATTACGATTATATACTTTTAATGGAAATACAGAAACACCCTTAGATCAACCCCTTCGGATGATTTAATCCGAATGATATTAAACATATGATCTGGCGAATTGGTAACGACGTATTTAAAACGTAGTTCTGTGCGCCAATATCAAACTTATTTAATAGTTTTAAACAATATCCCGAGCATTTTAGAGGACGTTTTTTTGCATTTATTCCTGCATTTATTCCTGCAGAATATAAACTAATACATGCAGAAGTTCCCAAATTAAAACTGTAAGAACCTTGCAGTATGAACTAGTTTTTAAAAATAGAATGGTCGCGAAATCTGAAAAAAACGGATGCAAAACGTTGATTATATTTGTTACCTCCCCTGTTTTCAGCATTTCTGAAATCACTAAAAGTGTAATAAAAATAAACTAACCGAGCAATTGTCATGGAATCTTGCATGAAACTTCAATATTTGTCACTCTACTTGAGGACTTGTTGCATGCATGGAAACAGTATGTCGTTCAACGATTTTTCACGTTAAACCATGGAGTTAGATAGACAAAAACTCAAAAACGAAAATTAACATATTTTAAAATAGTATTAAAAAAATCAAATAACTTGCACAGTATAACAAACAAATTACTGTTTGGTTCCTTATATACGAAATTTTATGTATACCAAATTTTATGAGGATTATAGCAAAAGTTTTTCGGTAAATTACTATTATCAGTTTTTGTCGTCCCCAAAATGCAAGAATATCTTAAAAACTAGCCGAGCAAAACTGTTGGGATTTTCCAGAATGATTGTCGTAAATGTGTTCTTTATAAATATAACAGGTTTTATATACATTGTACAGAAAAATCAAACACCGGTGAATCACCTTAAGCTGATTAAAATTGCTGATAGAATAACAGTAAAATTATGGGAGTAGGCGGGTCTAGGTTTCCATATAAGGAAACAGCCAAATTGTCCTAATAAATGGATTTACTAAATAGTTATTATGTCCATTGCACAAATAAATGAATAAGTGGTCCCAAAATTTGAAAATCCCTGGCTTTGGATTGGACAAAGAAGTAGGGTAAACTATAAATAATTTTCATCGTTTGAAAGGGAGAGAATTAGATGAAAATAACTTTCCCTTGAACCTGTTTAGCCAACAGGTGGAGTGGTGATCACGTGAAGTCACGTGATTATCCGCGCCAGTTTTCATTCAGCGTTGTATGTCAAACCAAGAAACATCATGATTTTATTTAAATTATTGAAAGATGATATTCAGGCGAAAAGTTACTAATTTAATTACAAAGAGTGAGCTACCAAACTTAATGTATATATTTATATAAATATTTGTTTGAATTGAACAACTTACATCTGATCACATTGATGTGTTGGATTGAAATGAAATATATACATGATATGTTTACAGTGGTTGAATGCATGTTATGCATGTAATATATATTCTTTATTTGAGTCTCATGTATGTATTTGTGTGGTATGATTATATGATTATATAATATTATTCACAGTTGATTGACATAGACACAAATACCAATAAATGCTAAAATTCATTCAGTGTTGTTTACTGTTGGTGTAAAGTATATTCAGGGAATTAAGATGTGTTTTGGCTCAAATTGAGATGTTTCAGAATGTGCATCTTAAATGGGGGCCCTTAACACCATGACGTCATGTGACGGCCTATGTTGCGCATTCCTCGCGTAAATAAAAAGGATGATGATAATACATAAACTTGCGCATTCGGTTGATGCGGTGTTACTCTAAATGATGGTAGTTATTGACAAATCAAATCTGCGACATGGAAAGTTCTCGAATATTGTAAACAAATTTACTTTTTTCGCGACTCCAAATTTTCGCGTTTTTACTCTCCCACAACGTCCATATAAATGTTTGAAACTTTTTTGTGACTTCTTATTCGCGAATAACTACCACCTGTGAATTCTCGCAAAAACAATTTCTTGGTTTACTTTATATACAATTGCATATTGATTACTCCTCGCATGTTTACCTAAACTAATGAACGTTTAAACCTTCATTAATCTTAATCATTGATAACGTATGCAGCCATCAGTCCGTAAATATAGCTTGGCCAATTTGACATGAGCCTGACCTTTTGATTAGCATAATTTAACAGTCGATAAAGTGTCTACGTTCACAACACCGAATGTATGTTTTCATAATCGGGGAGTATCACGAAGACGCTCGAGATGTAATACAAACACACATCTGAAATACCGATATTGCACGATTTGCTTGCGGAAATTGATGTATTCAAAGCAAGAACCTTGTAATATATTCTTGTTTATAGTTTACCCTACTTCTTTGTCCAATCAGAAGCCAGGGATTTTCAAATTTTGGGAACACTTATTCATTTATTTGTGCAATTGACATAATAATAACTATTAGTAAATCCATTTATTAGGACAATTTGGCTGTTTCCTAATATGGAAAACTAGACCCGCCTACTCCCATAATTTTACTGTTATTCTATCAGCAATTTATAATCTGCTTAAGGTGATTCACCGGTGTTGGATTTTCTGTACAATGTATATAAAACCTGTTATATTTATAAAGAACACATTTACGACAATCATTCTGGAAAATCCCAACAGTTTTGCTCGGCTAGTTTTTAAGATATTCTTGGATTTTGGGGACAACCCCTAAAAACTGTTAATTGTAATTTACCGAAACACTTTTGCTTTAATCCTCATAAATTTCGTATATAAGGAAGAAAACAGTATTTTTTATGTTATACTGTGCAAGTTATTTGATTTTTTAAATACTTTTTTTAAAATATGTTAATTTTCGTTTTGGAGTTTAACGTGAAAAATCGTTGAACGACATACTGTTTCCAACTTTCCATGCATGCAACAAGTCGTCAAGTAGAGTGACAAATATTGAAGTTTCATGCAAGAGTTCATGACAATTGCTCGGTTAGTTTATTTTTATTACACTTTTAGTGATTTCAGAAATACTGAAAACAGGGGAGGTAACAAAAATAATCGTTTTGCATTCGTTGTATTCAGATTTCGCGACCATTCTGTTTTTAGAAACTAGTTCATACATCAAGGTGCTTACAGTTTAAATTTGGGTACTTCTGCATGTATTAGTTTATATTCTGCAGGAATAAATGCAGGAATAAATACAAAAGAACCGTCCTCTAAAATGCTCGGGATACTGTTTAAAACTATTAAATAAGTTTGATATGGGCGCACAGAACTACGTTTTCAATACGTCGTAACCAATTCGCTAGATTATATGTTAAATATCATTTGGATTAAATCATCCGTAGGGATTGAGCTAAGGGTGTTTCTGTATTTTCATTAAAGTATATAATCGTAATAACAAGTCAGTACACTCGGGATTTTAAGACATGGGAAGATGCTGAAAAATCAATTTTAAGCATTTTGTATTATTTGATCTCGTTGTCAGACGCTCACTATACACCCAAGTGACTGCGATTTTTTAAACTTCCACCCAAAAGCGGTGAAACACCTTAACAGTTTTTCACTCTCAATTCTCAATAAATGGACATGCTATTGTTTGCATACAAAAGCATTGGAAAGCTCACCAAAAGTGGGCGGGTAAACTATAAGCCGGTTATAGATCACATATTAGAATTATAAACAAATTAAAGCTGCGGGTCGCTAGCGCTCCCTTGCTCTAATTTGTTTATAAATCTAATATGTGATCTATAACCTATACATAAAGGTTCGATTCAGGTCAAAATAGCCAAGCTATAGCTCTCTATGTTTTATTTAGGGAATCTATCGCAAAAATGATAGTATTACGCACGTATCTCACACATACATGCGATTTTGATATTTTGACTTAAGTTAAAATTTTGAGCTGCCAATATTTTACAACAAGCGAAACATTGCCCATGTTTTCTATATGATTACTGTAGCTCTTTACATAATGCTTCTAAACAATGTAAATACTACTTGTTAATATTAGTTTTCCTGTTTAGCTGATACACTTAAGAAAAAAATGAGATTTTAAGAAAATATGCTTCTTTTTTTTGCTTAAGATGCTTTATAAATAACGGTAATAATTTGGTTGGACTATGATTTACCTTTGAGGCACACATATATAACATGTACACGCTTTTTGTTCCGCATATCATTCGTTGTCGCGAAAATAAGCCTTGTCTGCCTTCGCTGTTATTTCGAAGCGTATCGTAAAAATACAAAGTGCGAGGAAAGGCGCTTCAGATGTCCGTTTCCAAAGCAAAACGCTACCGAGCGCCTTCATTCAGTTACCTCCCGTTCAATTGAATATAAAATACATGATTTACCTCTCGTGGCAAGCACTACGATGCGCTTGGCTTAGGCAACGAACACCAGTTATCCTAACAGACGGCTCAATATTCAAGTCGATATGTTTGCCCTCTAAGTGAAATCAATAAGAAAGCACAACTATAAAATCACATTGTTTCAGTCAAGTTTGCCAGGTTTTGAAGAACAAAGAACAAATCTAGGGTACCGTCAAATAATTTTAAACCAAGTTACTATATATATGAATTATTAAAGACCTAGTCACTTAGTGCAGTGTATGTCTGGCAATTCGAAACGAGCTAGCGTATCGCACCCGGGCTCCTTGTATCTCACCTCTGTCTCTAAAATTTGCGACAATGCAATTTGTGGGACCTGCAAATTACACACCGCGGAAGAAAGAAAGGACAGGAAAAACCATGCATGATAGCTAGTCTATTTGACATATACTGTATAGCGGGTATATTTCGCGGGGGGTTAATTTTCGCTATATTCGCGGTCAACATCGAATGCGCGAAATCTAAACCCCGTGAAATAATCACCAAAAATATTCAAATTTTAAAGGGAGACAATGCATCAAGAAATAATCCAACATTACTAGACGTACATTGTGTCGCTTCTTTAATTACGGTAAGGCCGTTAGCGCGAAATCAAGACACCGTGAATTCAAAAGGATCCAATTAACGGGAAAATTGGACACCGTGAAATATACCCGCTAGTCATTAATTTGCCCCCGGTTAGTGTTATGGAATTATGGTACAATGATTTTCAATATATAGCAATAATACCCTATCACTCCATTATAGTTATTTCATTGTATTGTTAAAGTGCGAGTATCGTACTCCATAGTCGTTGTAGCGTGAGACAACTGGACCAAGCTGAGCGATACGTAACTGCATCACAACACATCGTTTAAGTAGAAAAATCTGGTCTTGAATAATAAGATACACCCATTCAGTACAAAGCTTATTACCACTAAGTGATGGATTAAAAACTTGCTTCAAATGATTTATATCTACATTAGTTATAGAGAAACTTAAGTGTGTAAATTAAGTGGAAATAATTCCTCTCGATTGGAGTACTGCTATTGGAGAGCTCGTATTCGAGTGGGTGTAGTTTACGTGTTTTTTAAGCGTTTACGATAATTAGAGCTAATTCTTAAACTCGCTCGGAGCGTATGTTTTGTCTGCTACTGGTGCAGCTATAAGGTCACGTGATTTATATAGGTCACGTGTTAAATATTTTCGGCTGATCACGTGATATCACGAAAAATGTAGAGCAGCAGACTTCAGATTTTGGAATACCGAAATAATTGTGCTTACTACGTGTACTTGGAATTTAGGTCAAGGGATACGTTTAATCGTAAGTTGAGTTTTATGCGTTTTTATGTGGTGTTACGTAGTTTTTCGTGTTTTACCAAGTGTTAATATGCATTACTATAAAGTTTATAAATTTGGTTGCAAGACAATAAGATTGCTTAATGTTCAGTGAGTTACAAACAATGCTGGCAGACATACTATATCTTTCTGTGTTTTCCATTTAATGTCTAATGTTTATCGCTGGCTTAATCATTTACTCGATTTCACTCTACCCACAGGGTACTAGGACCTTATTCACCAACGTTGTAAGTCTAAAACTCAGACTTAGACCTAAAATTGACAACATTTATAATCACTGCCCATTTCTTTACAATTACACACGTAGTTTAACCATGCGAGAATTTATCTGATTATTTGTTGTTACTCGCTGAACATGTAAACCAATTTATATTAAAATCGGTACATTTATAACAACATGATAGCGAATAGAACATTTGGCAATACGAAGTCTAAGTCTGAATTTTAGACTTATAACATTGGTGAATAAGGACAAGTAGAAAGAATGGGAAAAAACTCCTGGAAGATTCAAAACTCAGAATCTGTATAGAAACCATAGGCATTTTATTTCAACTGTGGCCCACCCAACTAGAGATGATCCTGGTTGGTAACCCAGGGGTAGTCTCGCGTGTATCGGTGCTTTACACCGGGCACGTTAAAGAACCAAGGAATCTATTCGAAACGAGCTAGGGTATCGCACCCGGATTCCTTGTATCTCACCTCTGTCTCTAACATTTGCGATAATGCCCCAGAGTGGGCCCTGCAAATTAAATGGAAGAAAGAAAGAAAGTATGCAAATTAATTATGTCTCCTCGTTACTGATAGTCGTTACGTACCATAATGAGAAGTCTATTTCGGCTACATAAAGGAACTATCGGTCAATAGGAAAATAATTAATTCATGCACAGCTGAATTTAAATGCTTATGAATAGAACCGACTGAGTGTATGTGTTTCAAATCTGTTCCAATATCCCCCGTCCCCTAAGTCATACAATTAAGTAGGTCAAGATATTTACTTCCTGTGTGTGCGTATAAATACATGAAAATGGCTTCACTATTCATGCTAATGTACTCTCTTATTAATCAGGAACACTCTTAATAGATTTACACTTCCTGCATTAAAAGAAGTTAATTTAGCTATGTGTTAACTTAAGAAGTTAAGTTACCAGTTTCCGAGAGCCGCTTTCCGCAATTCAGCCGCTCAGCAACCATATGATATTTTAACTTCCCCCTAAGGTCATGATTACTGCGTTGGAGTCTCAATTTCGAGACTGTTCTCCCCTGGTTTGTGTGAGCCAACATCGAGGAACGACGCCTAGGAATATTGACCATGTACTGCCCTCACTGGTACCAATCAATACCTTGTATTGGTCGAGTGGAGAATGTGGATTGTTCCAGCGCAGAGCCATGACGCTGACTGGGATCGAACTTGGACCTCTAGATACCAAAAGGTTCGTCCTACCTCTAGGCCAGCGCTCCCCGCACATTAATTTGGTTCACCAATACCAGGCGTAGCTTACAAACTAAAATTTATATATTCATAATTTCTAAGAACATATTTCCATTTTTGATCATTCAAATGTGACGAACTATGTGTGATCTCGAGCATAATAAATGAAATATGTGTACAAGCCACTTCAAATAGTTAACAACAATTGCTTAAATAAATAATTCATGATTGAAACTCGCCTGTCACAAAAAAGTGTCAATATATGTAGCTGTAAACTCATTAATTTTCGTAAGTAATGTTATATAAGTTTATATAGTATAAAATGGCAATTTAGAGTTTTCTTAAATGAGTTCAATCAATATTTAGAATACAAATACCGTGTGTAACATATCCAATGGGGTCAGTTATTCGAGGGGATTTAATTTCGAGACAGCAAGTTCACCAATAAAATCAACGAAAATTTGTTCACTGCGAGTAGGCTACTTATAACTTAACAATGTATCGGGAAACTAACTTGTAATACAAGTTTACAAATTTATTCAGAATAAGTTTGAAATGTGTAAAATGATTGGGTAACTTCCGGTAAGCCTCTTTTCACAGATTTGAGCATGGGGTGAAGGAATTTCATGCTTGTTCAGACTCTAGAGCTATGTGAGTTTGGCACATGAGAATTATTCTTGTTAAATGTCGAGCACATTTGCCAGTCAACTTTATGCTGAATATGGCGGGCATATTGGAGAAATATCATCAAATATCCTCTATTTAAACTCAATATTTTATACAAAGTTATGAAGTGTTGATCTGCATCCGAATAATTGTTTTTATTCGTTCGTTCGTTCGTTCGTTCGTTCGTTCGTTCGTTCGTTCGTTCGTTCGTTCGTTCGTTCGTTCGTTCGTTCGTTCGTTCGTTCGTTCGTTCGTTCGTTCGTTCGTTCGTTGCTATGAAAGCACATGTAAAATCTGATCCCTGTACTCATTATTGTCGTACTATATAATTCAACGCGTACTCCTTATTGCAATTGTTGGATATTGACTCGTTTATGCACAGTGATCCTATTCTCATGTATACATATTGCTGGCCGTATTACACAAAATCAATATTTGGAGAAAACAAGAAAATACTGTCTGAAATTTACTCTTTACTTATGGAAAAACACGCTTTTACAACTTCATTTTAGTCAACATGTCGGGTTCCGATTTTCATGAAAATAGGCTCATAAAAACAGCTATCGGTGATGATTTCAAATATGTATCAGTCTTATAAGGACGTAAGTAGTAGTTACGACCTTCTCATTCTGTGCCAGCGATGTATGCGTACATTTAATCACAATTTCAACATATGTACTCACGTGTGTGTGTTAACTGACAAAACAATACCTTCTGTACGTCAATAAATATTGTGACTATCTGTCATAATATTGCCCGTAAACTACGGAGTCTTGTAAGCGCCGCCGTCACTGAAGAGATGTGTGACTCGAAAACCACGTTAAAACACGACTACCGTATATCGCTGGCTGAGAATGAGAAGGTCGTAAGTACAGTGAAGTTCCGCTTATAAGAACTGTCAAAAGGGTGGTCTTTATAAGCGGACCTTTAATACTTAAAAATTTAATACTTTGGGACCTTAAACTGGCAAAATTCTGCATGATTTCAAAGTAATAAAAGTGGTCTTATTAGCGGAACTTCACGACCTTATAAGACTCATACATATTTGAAATTATGCATTACAAAGCGCGTCTGATGAGCCTGTGTTCATGATGTCCAAACTAAAGTCCAAAAAAGTTGGGTTTTCCATATAAAGTAAAAGTAGATTTCCGACACTGTGTTCTTGTTTTCTCAACATATTGGGCCCGTTTTATCAACGTTCTTACGGAAATCGTAAACTTACGTTCAAATTAAAATTCTTTATAATTCCTTAACAACTTCAAATCGGGGACATATTATTGCTAATATGAGTTCATTTACTAAATCTTTATAAGTATTGCAGCCCCATTTACCACGTGTTATCATTGTAAAGGAATTGTAAATAATTTAAATTTGATCGTAAGTTTAAGATTTCCGTAAATGCTTTGATAAAACAGTTCGTTTATACGACTGGTGAGTGTGCAAAACGATAAAGCATGACACTGGCTCCGTTTGCCAAAGCAAAATGTTCATTGACAAGAGCCCTTATTCACCAACGGTATAAGTCTAAAACCCAGACTTAGACTTTATATTGCTAAATGCTCTATTCGCTCTCATGTTGTTATAAATGTACCGATTTAAGTATAATTGGGTAGACATGTTAAGTGGGTAACAACAAATAATCAGGTAAAATTTCACATGGATAAGTCTAATTGTAAAGAAATGGTAGTGGTTATAAATATTGTCAATTTTAAGTCTAAGTCTGAATATTAGACTTATGACGTTGGTGAATAAGGCCCCAGGCCTGTTATTCAGTCATTACCCGATCAATTAAATAAACTGAGCATGGGTTACCTCCCGTGGAAAGCGCTACATAGTGCTTTGTTTGGTAAACGTGTTTCCGTTGCCTAAGCAAAGTGCTACCGAGCGCCTTCTTTCAGTTACCTCCAGTTTAATAAAATATAGAAGGCATGGATTATCTCCCGTGAAAAGCGCTTCGTTACGCTTTACGTAGACAACGACTATATATATAAAGTACAGATATTTCCTGATTAGGAATGTTAATATGTAACCTTGTTCTGAAACAAATAGAAATTGTTCGAAGTTTCAAATTTTATTGACATAATAAGCAATACATTACACGTATGAGATTATATCTACAATGTTTTAACCAAGGAATTTAATTATATGAATAATTTATTGTCATCAAGTGACTTCTCAATAAGCGAGACTGGTGTCAATTGCCTACATAAAGCGCTACGTAGCACTTTCCACTGGAGGTAATCCATGCCTTCTATATTTAATTGAACGGGAGGTAACAGAATGAAAGCGCTCGGTATTAAAGCGCCCAGGATAAGGTGATATTTACAAATATTCTCTGAATTCGTCTACTGTTTCAAAATTGGTTGCTTAAATAGTCAAGTTTATACTAAAATAACACTGAGAAATCGTGCACGTTTGCTTTTTCAACCTATATGGCCTATTCCAAATTTCCCCGCGTTTTACGTTATTCTGGGCGCACTATATATAGTGCTTTGCGTAGGCAACGGATACCTGGTTGCGGTTCAAACGTGCTAGTTCGCCAATGTGTAGGCCTAACTGTAAATGCAGTTATATTCGTTGTAATTTAAATTCGCGCAATCTGTTAAAGTTTAACGGGAGAGTTAATGCGTTGAATTTAGACTTTAGAAAGGGAAGCAGAATGTAAAAAGAATGGTGGATTTTGTTGTTGAGGAAATTCACGAAAATCACGAAATTTTTGCACTAACTAATAAATATGATCTTACAAATTATAATTACTTAAATAACCTTGAAATAATTGTCTTATTTCTGTGCAAGCTGGAAATACTGTACGAGTAACTTTTGTAATTAAATTATGAAATATTAATTAACATAATTGTTTTAAGAGAAATTTAAACTACAATTTGTCAACAGAACTTTTAATTTTAGTTGTTGTGGCTTGAATAAAATTGTTGTTATATTAATAAGGCCAAAAGAAAAGAAAAAATATACTGTGGTTCTGATACCCCTACTTAGTACTAGTGCCCTTTATTTCCCCTATTCTTACGTAAGCCCTCCGTCCCCGCCGGTGTATGGGCCACCAACAGTAGTCATCCAGAGTGCCTTATCATGGGCTGTTATATCCATTAATGTGGTGACCAGGCGAGCCCCATGTGTACCATACGGTACATCCCACAAGGCCTCGGTACCAGGTAGTTTTTTCTTGATCACCATGGTTTTATTTTGAAATTTTGTTCAGGTTTGGTACTTGAATGATCTGTAGTTTATGATCAATTTTAATCATAATTGTATTTTAATCATAATTGTTTTTTAATCATAAGTGTATTTTAATTGTAAGTGTATTTTAATTATAAGTGTATTTAAATTAAAAGTGCATTTTAATCATAAGTGTATTTTAATCATGAGGGTAACGTTATTTAAATCATAAGTGTATTTTAATTATATTAAGAGTATTTAAATCATAAGTGCATTTTAAGCATAAGTGTATTTTAATCATTAGTGTATTTAAATCATACGCATATTTTAATCATAAGTGGATTTTTAGGCTGGCGATTTGCGCCAGACTATTACAATCCTAAAAATGAAATCCACTAAGATGAATTTACTCCCGAAACTGACAACGCAGAATCTATACACCCAATGCAAATAGTTCCTCCTCGTTAATCAGTTTTGCAAGATAAGAACATTCAACTTTCCTTGTTTCATTTATTCTGTTCGATTGTAATATTGAAATGGAAGGAATTGTATGAAATTAAAAGAAAAGGTGTTTAAAGGCGTTGATAATTATTACTACGCGTTCGTATACTACGCGTTACGAACGCGATATAGCGCGCGCATAAATGATTTTATTATGTTAAATTATTTAGGTCAGTATCTCCAACGAGATCGTGGTCGAGTGGATGAGCAACTCGCTTAGTAATTTTCTGATGCTAAGGTCCAGCGATCGAATCACGGCGGCTTAAAAAAAAAATTTTAATTTTTTTTTTTGTTAAGTCCAGCACTTACCTCTCTTTCGACTTAGAAAACCACTTGACGTTATATTACTTGAAAAGCTATTGTTCCTTAGCAGTTCGCCAGCCTGTCAGTACTTTCAGTACTTTGATTATTATATAGAGGACATGTGTTGGTTTTGGTGTAAGGTCGAATTTTATTGCATCCAGTGATCACTGAAAGGAATACTTTAACGTGACTCAGTGACTACCTTTTCTGCACGATACTGGAACCAGCTTTAAAACAGTGAAAATAACAAAATGATAATTTCACTGTTATTTGTCACTGTTATTTTCCACTGAAAATCACCATAATCCATCGAAGGCAAAAAATAAAAGTGTATTTTAATCATAAATGTACTCAGTTTTATAGGTTCTTGTTCCGTCAAATATTCGCATATAAAGTAAGTTGTACAAATATGACGTGTAATCCGCACATATCACTGTTACGTCACGTGGTTTATTTATACAAAGCTACTGGAAAAATATCAGAGGTCAATTTATCGGGTAGATCTATATTAAATGTGGAAAAACGAAAAATATGACATTTATGCTTAATTTGAGGTAACTTTATATTTCGTTTGTTGAATATCGTGACATTTTTCTTAACCAAACATTGACTTTCAAATTCGTAAAGAGTTGTATATACGAACGTGTATGATTACCATAATTGTATGTCCTGTTGTCCGACATTGGACGCCTCGTTAATACGGTTTGATGCGTACGAAATCTTTGATAAAGCCTATAGCTTGGCTATTTTGACCTGAATCTGACCTTTATGCAAGAATATATTTCAAGGTTCTTGCTTTGAATATATCAATTTCCGCAAGCATATCGTGCGATTTCGGTATTTCAAATTTGTGTTTCTATTACATCTCGATCGTCTTCGTGATACTCCCCGATTATGAAAACATAATTATATCGATGTTTTAAACGTAGGGAATGTATCAACTGTTGAATTATGCTAATCAAACGGTCAGGCTCGTGTCAAATGAGGCAAGCTATACTATATTTGAGAATGATAAATTTATGTAAGTTTCGTGTAAAAGAAGAAGAAAAGAAACAAGATATTTGAATGAAAGACATAGGAGACTGAAACGAATGATAATCTTTAATCATAATACTGTAAAATCATTTCATTTCGCTGCATGGGACGAAATTTTGTGGTTTTGGTAATATAGACCATTTGGTGGGATGTTAATTTGTGGATTTTGTATTTCAAATAATAAATACAAGAGTGAACATTATTATTCGATGGGAGTTGATTACGTGGTTGAATGTGAACCACGAAATCCTCGAAATTTAACCCCCGACGAAAAATAATGATTTTGCAATACCTACCCAGTGTAATATAAGTACGATTATTGTTCGTTACTGACGACTATGGTTTCTGTATGCTGCTGATGCTACGGTCACAATGCTCGTACGATGTCCGTACGGATTTTCCCACTCGTACGAGTCTGAAATATTATAATCCTAACAGTATTTGCATATGGTCACAGCTCGCACGGATCTCGTACGAGTTGTACAGAATGTATAGTTTTCACCAGATCACCGAGTCTTCTACGAGTTGTGAAAATCCGTACGATGCTCGTACGAGTCTCGATATCCGTACGGTAGTCGTGCGAGTTCAGAAATATCAACTCGTGCGGACCTCGTACGGAGCTCGTATGCCAAATGTAACAAGGGTATAAGCCCGTACTAATATTAACTCTGTTTCTGATCGATTGTAAAAACATTTTTATTAAACTTATATAAATCACGCTCCGCTCAACATGTCAATCCTGAAGTACTGTATCATTAATTTTCTTAGTGATTTTAAAAATTTCGTGGATTTCGTGGTTCACCTTTAACCATAAAATCCAATCCAATCGAACAAAAAATTAGGCCATTGTATTTATTGCTTGAAATGCATACTCCACGTATTAACGTCCCATCGAAATGGTCTTTTTCAAAACCACAAAATTTCGTCCCACCGTAATTAAATGATTTTACAGTATCTATTGTCACGAATAATGTTTGATTACTGCATACGATTCTCAAGGCACTATATAAGACCTTTTTGGAGTTCTGTTTCTTCTTGTGTATTATTTTTTGGTTCCCAGCTCTTTCGTAGTAGTATAATAGTTGATATCCGGAACGCATTGCAAGGTGGTTTTCCCCTTAATTTACATCTAGGTACAAACAAATCTGACCTAGTTAGACTAGTTTTGTATTTATACAACACCCTGTATGCAAACACAACTGACCCCCACTCTATTGTCCAGATATGGATATATAGCTTGACCAGATTTAGTAGGCACTCCGGACATATTCCGTGCATATTTCGGACAAAGGCGGTGCAAAAATAAACAAATATTTTCGATAAGTACCGACTATAGACGCTTACGGAAAATAATACACGCTTCCGAAGTTTAATGAGTGCCTACTAAATCTGGTCAAGCTATACTATCCGACAAACGATTTTTGACAGTGACGTCATTTTGTAAACAAACTATAAATAAGCAGGGTATAACTCTAACGCGGTATTGGGACCTGTGCCACCTAAAATAAACAGGCAAATCAGGTATAACAACATAAGGATATTGGAAAAGGGTTTATCTGTTCAATGTGTACCGTAATTCTAATTTACTTGTTGAATAGAAGTGAGCAGGTAAAATAAACTTCTGCTCTCTCTAAATCGATGTAATGGTCAGTGATTTCTGTTTATATTGACATTGCAAAATATCGCGTTAGAGTTATATATCCCCAAAAAGATTGAGGATCATACAATATAGAAGTATGTCCTTATCCATTGGATATTATTTCAAGCAATACAATGTTTGTTGACCCTCACTCAAGCGATCCAGGTTCAAAGCTTGTGATAGCCAATATATTATAACATTTTTTTTCTTGTATCACATACGAGAAACGTAAACCCTAGCTTCGATGATTTTACGAAATACTTATTGCCTTTTTTGCCTTATAATTATTAAATTTAAACCCGTGGAATTCGTGTTATTGAAAACACGTTTAGGATAGCTGTTAGTTTCTCTTAATTCTTCAAATATTCCCAACTGTTAAAAACTTGTTCTATGCTATTACATGTAAAAGCCATTTGAAGCTGAGTGAAATGACAAAGCTGTTTTTACTCAAGCAGCATTTTGTTCACATTTTTCGTATGCGATTGCAAAAATAAAATAAATAAGCGTAAAAAAGCTCTTCTGACGGGGTTCGAACTCGACATGTCTTAATTACTAATACTGCACCGCTATCCTCTGGGACACGATTTCATACAGAAATATACTGATAATTTAAATTTTGCAGACGATATATAAAGTAAACATTTGATTGTAAACACAACATGACGTCACTGTCAGGTATCCCTGGTCGGACTGTAGTGTCATGTTATGAAATGCATAAAATCACATAACATTCGGTGTAGGAGTCCATTAAAGCACTCCCAGCCCGTTGCATAAATATGCAAATTAACTAGAAGCGACATTAGCCAATCTATGACTTGGTCGACTCACACGCTCCATGTACCACTAAACGCTTTTCAGACTTTTAATCAAGTGCCCTGGTCCCTTAATTATTCACCAAATTTGTAAGTCTAAAACTCAGACTTAGACTTCATATTGTCAAATGTTCAATTCGCTCTCATATGGAACAAAATGTACCTATTTTGATAAAAATCGGAAAACATGTTCAGTGCGTATAACAGCAAATGATCAGATAAAATTCTACATGGTTTAAATCTTATTGCAAAGAAATTGTTAATTTTAAGCCTAATTCTGAGTTTACAGCGTTGGTGAATAAGGCCCCTGGTCGAGATTCGAACCACTAACCTCTCTATTCGTGTTGCACCACGTCAGCGTGACACCACGTGACACTACGTCATCAAGCGACTTTCAAGAATATTACAATATTGATGATGCTGACAATGTGGCACTGGTTCTAACGATCCCTGGTCGATATGCGTCATATTAAATGAAACCTGCGTTCGAGTCTCCCTGTGGAGACATTTTCCCTCTTGGTGGATGTGCAGCCAGTATAGATCTGTGGCGCGCAGTAATATTGTAGACTATGAACACGCTACTAGCTTCAACTCTCCACTCACCTGTTAAATTTCAAGCACGCAAACAACAATTTATGATTTAATAATGATTTAATAATATGCACAGTGTTGAGCTCATTTCACGCACCAAATGTGCTGACTTTAATTAGAACATCAACATTTCAAATCAACGGCACAATCCACATTTTATAAATATTTAAAACAACAGTTATCCCGTAGACTGGCTAAATATCATTGTAAAAGCAGGTAGAGCTACTTTCTAAATTCATTAAACGCGGAATCAGACGTTGCCTTGGATGAGCTAAATTTTGGGATAGACGTCGAATGAGCACAATTTTGGAACAGACGACAAGTGAGCTCAATTTTGGGAAACAAAATTATGCAGATAAATACCACCAGATTCTGTTGTTGTTGTTTTTAAAGTGTAGTTCTTGCCTCCGACCTATTATTGTTATTGTTATTATTATTATTATTATTATTATTATTATTATTATTATTATTATTATTATTATTATTATTATTATTATTATTATTATTATTATTATTATTATTATTATTATTATTATCATTATAGCTTGACCAGATTTAGTAGGCACTCATTAAACTTCGGAAGCGTGTATTATTTTCCGTAAGCGTAGTCGGTACTTATCGGAAATAGTTGCTTCTTTTGCACCGACTTTGTCCGAAATATGCACGGAATATGTCCGGAGTGCCTACTAAATCTGGCCAAGCTATATTACAATCTCTTATTGTAAATACAACTGTACAATATTCAGAAATTAACTGTTATTGTGATGAAACGGTTAATTTTTTCACTGAACTAGAGCGTGTCGAGATGGAAGTTTTTATGACACCTTGACTTGACATCTGACTGAATGATACATAGCTTGTAACCTCATTAAATTATACTAATTGTATGACTAATTATGTACATCTTTATTATTTGTGTTTTAAATACTACAGTAGAACCCCATCGTACGACCGTCCCGAAATTACGACCACCCGCTATTCCGTAATGCGACCACTTTTTGCTAACCAAATGGTCAATTGTGTAGATTTGAACCCCGGAATTATGACCAGTTGTAATCACACCTCTGAAAACACCTGCCGCGATCGCGGTTTATCTCGAGCAATTTAACCTGTCAAGATCACTCCTCGAGATAACGAAGTTTTACTGTAGTTCGAAATATCTCTTTTCTAGGTATGTAAGTGGTTTGGGCGACCACTTCGGTGTGAGAGGTCCCGAGTTCAATTCAACACAACGTCATTCAAAACGCGAAATAATGAGACATGTTGCTCACTAGATATTTAACATCAAATGAATCTGCCTATAAACTCTTCTCTTATAGTATTATGTCAATGAATAGCATCAAGAATGAGGTGTCGAGAGTGATAACTTTTCAATTATGAATATGCCTAGTATAGCCTTAATTGCCAGTCAGCTTTCGAGGAGTGATCGTGACAGGTTAAAATGCTCGAGATAAAGCGGGTGCTCGAAATAAGCAATTGACGTGTATTGATGACACAAACAGATATTGGTTTAAAACTTGTTCGAGATAGGCCGGGTGCTCGTGATATCGATGCTCGTCATAACGAAGTTTTACTGTACTTCATTTTTTTCTTCTACTCTATACTTTGTCGCCCCATAATGGAGATCGATCATGTAGCGACTGACTACTAGCATGCATGACAGATTGGGACCTGCTGCAAAAATGTCTTATGCTTCTCAATTCATCACACCAAAAAAAACTGTGTATCTTTTTTCTTTTGACACTCGACTGTATCGATACACATTAAACAACAATCGCTCAAAAGATCAGACGGTAAATTTAACACAAAAGTCACCGAACCTGTGAGGATATTAATTAATAATGCATCAAATATATTTGTGTTATAATATAACTTATATAAAATGAACAAAGGTTTTAGATCTGCATAGATCTCTATTTGTTATTCGAGCATTTAACAAGTCCATGAAACATTAATGCTTCTCACGGATCAGAAAATATGTGAACGTACAAGTACGCTGAAAACTAAAATTATTTACCGGTACAGTCCTATCAAAAGTAAATGTGAACGGTTTGTAAATATCGAGTCGTCTGTCAGGTAAACTATGTTTATCTAGGTTTAACAGTTTATATCTGAGCTAACTGTAATTCCAACTATTTCCAACTCATTAGCATTACTTGTTGAATCAACTAGATCTATATCGTCTAGGATATTTCAAAACTTGTAAGTTGTTTTCTTTATTTTCCCCCGTATTTTCTTGGATAGGAGTATGCGGACGTAGAAATAAACAAATTTTACATCACGCACAGTGATCACAAACTTTATGACGTCATTAGAGATCGATCAAGTCAGGATCGGAGACCGTATGATCGTTTGAAGTTGGTCGACTCAAATCCACAAATCCACACTTCGCTTGTGGAAATATTTTAGTGCAGACTGATGTCTCGATTTTAAATGCGATCAATTCAAGAATCTGCAGCTACTGTAGATCTACCACATTGTGTAAACCTAATCACTGTATCATTTCTTGTGATGATGTGTAAGTGAATTTGTATGACTTATTGCGAACAAAAAGTTAATTCTGATCACTGTATTACTTATTGGGATGCAAAACGATTCAACGAGTATACTGTTGTTTGTTCATGGGTCATTTTTTACCTAATCAATCGTATAGTGACATATGTAGAACTGATTGTGAATAAACTTGTAAACGTGTATGACTATTTGCGACGACCGGAAGTTGGCTGGTTTATATACTGAGAGTATGTTCGAGTATCAGTTTATTGTACCATGATCATTATGTCAAGTCCTTTGTTCAAGAACTATAAATGCAGGATTGGTTCTGTGTTCTGTTCTGTTCTGTTCTGTCCTGTCCTGTCCTGTCCTGTCCTGTCCTGTCCTGTCCTGTCCTGTCCTGTCCTGTCCTGTCCTGTCCTGTCCGTCCTGTCCTGTCCTGTCCTGTCCTGTCCTGTCCTGTCCTGTCCTGTCCTGTCCTGTCCTGTCCTGTCCTGTCCTGTCCTGTCCTGTCCTGTCCTGTCCTGTCCTGTCCTGTCCTGTCCTGTCCTGTCCTGTTCTGTTCTGTTCAGATTAGTTCGTTTTCGTATATTTCCATACAGTGTAGTGCGAATTTATCGAATGATCCTCATATCGTTTAATTTTTAAATTCCAACTTCAAAGGTGTCAGAAAAATAACAAACACTCGACTGAAGTAAAATTTTTGAGTTTAGGTCGACAAGAATTTTAAATAATAAATGAAGTCTATCCGCGCCAAAGAATATCTGAATAAAAATCAAAACCAAGTCTTTGTTTTAAATTCAATCGATTAAATCGTTTATCACGTGATCGATACCTGATCACGTGATTGATAACTTTGATTGATCTTTACATGCTACAAATTTGCACAATCGTTTAATCTTCCATCGAGATATACACAAGTTACAGTCCGTCCAAAAATAAATGAGAACGATTATAAACTTAAGCTAGACCGTCAGGTAAACTATGTTTATATAATGTTTATCTGGGTGAAACTGGGTTAACTGTAGTCCGTCACATTCTTCGAATGAGATAGTTCCCTCATTAGTATTACCAATTGATTTTTTTTGCCTCGGCGATGTACTCCTTCCGATTTAATAAATGGGCATCGGAAGGCATCGTGAAAAGGGTCCTCGAGGTCAAGGGATAATAGCTTTGGGATAATCATTAGAAAATTTGTGATATTCCTGTTCGCGATGACTCCCGAAACTAATTTATTCAAATCGGAAGTATATCACCGAGGCCATAAAATGCTCAGTGTGACCAAGGCATTAGTGAATCAACAGTGCACTTTAGTATACACCCGATCTAATAATAATGACTAGCATTAGTCTAGCTAGTCACACACTCATTTATGCTACGAAGATTGATTCCCTTTGTTCCACGATGACGTCACTTCCGATTCAACAAAATATTATTTTGCATACTCGATATACTAAGTGTGAAATCGAATCGCGACAATGCTACATTCTTCTCTGTCTGTTTATAAATTCAACGTTTGTCTTTGGTGATCACCCGATGTCCACCTGTCCTGCCGTGCCGTGCCGTGCCGTGCCGTGCCGTGCCGTGCCGTGCCGTGCCGTGCCGTGCCGTGCCGTGCCGTGCCGTGCCCTGCCGTGCCCTGCCCTGCCGTGCCCTGCCCTGCCCTGCCCTGCCCTGCCCTGCCCTGCCCTGCCCTGCCCTGCCCTGCCCTGCCCTGCCCTGCCCTGCCCTGCCCTGCCCTGCCCTGCCCTGCCCTGCCCTGCCCTGCCCTGCCCTGCCCTGCCCTGCCCTGCCCTGCCCTGCCGTGCCCTGCCCTGCCCTGCCGTGCCCTGCCGTGCCCTGCCCTGCCGTGCCCTGCCCTGCCCTGCCGTGCCCTGCCCTGCCCTGCCCTGCCCTGCCCTGCCCTGCCCTGCCCTGCCGTGCCCTGCCCTGCCGTGCCCTGCCCTGCCCTGCCCTGCCCTGCCCTGCCCTGCCCTGCCGTGCCCTGCCCTGCCCTGCCCTGCCCTGCCCTGCCCTGCCCTGCCCTGCCGTGCCCTGCCCTGCCCTGCCCTGCCCTGCCCTGCCCTGCCCTGCCCTGCCCTGCCGTGCCCTGCCGTGCCCTGCCCTGCCCTGCCCTGCCCTGCCCTGCCCTGCCCTGCCGTGCCCTGCCGTGCCCTGCCGTGCCCTGCCCTGCCCTGCCCTGCCCTGCCGTGCCCTGCCCTGCCCTGCCCTGCCCTGCCCTGCCCTGCCCTGCCCTGCCCTGCCCTGCCCTGCCGTGCCCTGCCCTGCCCTGCCGTGCCCTGCCCTGCCCTGCCCTGCCCTGCCCTGCCCTGCCCTGCCCTGCCCTGCCCTGCCCTGCCCTGCCCTGCCCTGCCCTGCCCTGCCCTGCCCTGCCCTGCCCTGCCCTGCCCTGCCCTGCCCTGCCCTGCCCTGCCGTGCCCTGCCCTGCCCTGCCCTGCCCTGCCCTGCCCTGCCCTGCCCTGCCCTGCCCTGCCCTGCCCTGCCCTGCCGTGCCCTGCCCTGCCCTGCCCTGCCCTGCCCTGCCCTGCCCTGCCCTGCCCTGCCCACAAAGAGACACAATACTATAAATTATGGAAAGTGATATTTTGTAAGTGGTGCTAAAATCAATGACTGTTCCGCCGATATATACGAGCGTACCCATCGGAACTCCTCGGCGTCACGGAAATGCCCGAGTTGTTACGATTACGTGCGTACATGTTCCAATATTTTACATTTAGTTGAGACAAACATATCGTATCTTTGAACGTAATTGTCCTGCTCGTGTGTGTTTTTCTTCTCTTTGAGAACAATAATTGACTAATTCAGTTTTAAGCTTCAACGTCCAAGTCAGTGATCTAATTTAGAGTAATTCAATTAAACAATCGTACTATCGATGGAAGAATGTTTGAAGTAGAGACTTGACTATTATTTAATTATTTTGTCCATTGTATTTTTACTATAACAAAAGAACGATTGCGTCGCTGATAATCCTAGTGTATAAACCTTGTCTCTGTATGACGTATTGTGATACTATACAATTATGTTTGTATGACTGATTGCGAGCAAAATGATATGTTCTTTCTGTTATTATAGTACGACTTATTGTGAGTCTGCCCTGCCCTGCCCTGCCCTGCCCTGCCCTGCCCTGCCCTGCCCTGCCCTGCCCTGCTAATAAAATGCCCTTGGTCAATGATTTAATCTATACTCTTCTCCCAAACACAATCTTCAATGAGCTGGCATATTCCGAACTTATACTGACGAGCAAAAGTTATTATATAATGCACTCTAATACGTAGATGTAGCATTCTACATGAACAATAACCCCTGTCATTGTTATAATCCAACCTATACCAGCCTTTGTTTATCATTGAATGTGGTCCACAATCGCAGTTCACAACTCGAATTGGAACAATAGTAGACGTTGCTAGTTTTTCATGTTATACGAAATATAACGTAGCAAATAATTGCATACGGTAAAATCATTTAATTTCGATGGGACGAAATTTTGAGGTTTTGGAAAAAAACCCATTTCGGTGGGATGTTAATTCGTGGATTTTGTATTTCAGATTATAACTATGAGAGTCGAAATTATTGTTCGATGGGATTTGATTTTGTGGTCGAATGTGATCCTCGAAATCCACGAAATTTAATTCCCCGCGAAAATTAATGATTTTACAGTATTCAGTCAGTAATACTAATGAGGGAACTATTCCAGTCGAAAGAATGGCGAGGACTACAGATAAATCAGTTATATCCAGTTAAACCTAGATGCACAAAGTTTACCTGGCAGAGGAGGTAATGTTTATAACCGTTATCATTTAACTATGATCGGATTTTTACAGGCGTTGCTAGTGTTTTTGATGTTTTACTTTAATTGAATTAAGTGTGCGCAGTTCGATGTATGGATGGTAAGACTAGTATGTGGCACGTTACGATACAAGTTTGTGGTTCGCGGTTCATGTTGAAAATCAGTTAAATTCATATAATCAATCTCAAAATGTGCATTGATAAACAGGTCATACGTTCTTCTAAGCTGTTTAAAAGAGATGTTTTAAGATATTTTAAACAAGGATTTTAGCTGTATTGTCTGATTACAAGGTAAGAAATATTAAATTAAATTTGTTAATTATTTAACTGTGTTACTTATTCTATTTGTGCCAGGTTCCCGTTTTATACTGAGAATCTAGCAAGGGTAGGCCAGTAGCCATGCTGGAATATTAAAATTTAAGGAATTACCAAACTATGCTTTTTTTGTTTAAAAAACCTCACCTCAAATAGACACTAGAAAGGAATTGTCTCTGTCGCTTTTTTTGCCTCTGAATACGGCAGTGAAGTGTATTAAATTTATTTCAACTTTGACGTACTTGATGCACGACTTGTGATCAAACCTCGGACACCTCGGTATTCTAAATCAAATTATACTCCGATACGCCCTGTGACTCCATTGATAAAGTGTACATTATTTTCGTAAGTGTACACTTTTTGATTTGTAAGAAAGTTGTTTGTACAAAACATTTACTCAGAAAATAATTGGTCAATCATGACAAATCCGCTTATAACTACATGAACAGTTAAAAATGACATACTGTAAAATCAATAATATTAGAGGGCCATTTAATTTCGTTAATTTTGTGGATGATTTCAACCACGAAAATCCTTTAAATTACATTGAACTTTCCAGGAAATGGTCTTTTTCACCACATCCACAAATTTTGTCACATTGAAATTTAATTATTTTTACTCGTCAAAAACATGTAGCTAGAAAATTGTAAGTCCACCCAAAGATAGTGCAATATTAGACTGTACTACTGTAAAACCATCTTATTTGTGGCTTTTACTAGGTGAACTTTATTCTATATATTAATATGACTGTGAGCGTCAACATGGGCAGTACGAATACATTGTATTTGCGATTGATATTTTGGTCGTGTCAAACCGCTTTCAATTTACTATGAATTCACTTTTAAGTATATTTTTAATTATAGTTTATGACAAAATTAAATTCAAATCGAGTTGAATTCAGCTTTCAGTCCATTCAAAGACCTATTTTAGGTCTTTGGTCCATTCGATGCAAGTCATAAATGTAATTATAAGGTGGTTTCGTATTTACTTAATATCCACCCCCATTAAGTGTTTTATAATATTTAACAGGAAACCTGATATAGGACAAAACGCTGGCAAACATCAACGAGTAGATTTGGGCGAGTCGTATAGATCATATTTAAGAGCTTTTTTACGAAAGTTGAATGTTAAATTGAATATTAATGTGAATGTGTACTATATACATGTACCCATTATAATATGATATGAATTTTGTGTACCACGTTGTGTAATATAATGGTAGGCCCTATGTACCGCGTGGTGGAGGGGGGGTCCACAGAGGAACAGTGTGAAAAAAACAACAACAAAAAACAGAACATATTTATTAAGACTTGTACAACGTTCTTCGTCGGGCCCAAACCACCTGAAGCAGAAATCTCATCTCAAATTGAGATTTTGCCCGAATCCGAGTCTGAATTTCTAATAAATCTGAAGTTAAAACTAATTATAAATTACTGGAGTAAACAAAGCATAGCATTTGCTGTTTTTGATGCTAACTTTGAGTCACATATAAATAATGGTTGCACAAAAGCAAGGTGGAAATTTTAAAGGAACAGATGGGTTTCGCTATAGTAACCAATTTCAAATCACACACTCAAGCAACACATGGTACCAAAACATGACAACAAAGAAAAGCTATTGTTGCCAAATAGTGTGTTGTTAACACCTCTTTGTTCAAATGCGTCAAATAAACAAAACCATTTCTAGATTCTTAACCGACATATTAAAACTACATATCGCTGGCTTAGAATGAAAAGTAGTACTTACGACCATATAACACCCGTGTATATTTGAAACCTGCCTCACAATGCGCTTAATAAGAGCCTATTTTCGTCAAAATCGGAACGTGTCATGTTGACCAAACTGAAGTTCGAAAAGTTGATTTTACCAAAAGTGTTTATTCTTGATTTCTCAAAGTATTGATTTTGTACTTATGACCTTCTCTGTCAGCGATATGTATACTTATCAAAAGAAGTATTGATTTAGATTGTTAATGTATTTACGGACGTTTTAATCGCCGACTTGTGACAATACATGCTATTCTCAAAGACCTAATATTGATGTGACGGCATTCATAATGCCATATAGGCCCGAATCCATAATTTGTGTCGATAATGCAAGAACTCGGCATTGAAATTAGTCGGTATTCTACCTTGGAATTAGTCAGTACTCAGCATTGGAATTAGTCAGTACTCGACCTTCGAATTAGTCAGTACTGTGTACTTGACTTGGTCCACATAGTGTAGAAACTGTTTGATATGTCTAGCAGGTACCGTATGTTATTGTTTTACATTTAGATTCTTACGTTATATTCGTCTTGCTCACTTTTGAAGATATATAGGTTTTATTTTAATTCCATTAGGCTGAAAGTCTATGAGGACATTACAATGCATATTTGACAGAACAGCGTTACAGCACATACTGTAATTATAATAGAACAGAACCGAACAGAAAGTTTATTTAACACAAAGTATACATAGCTTATAGCCTTACATATATACATAAAATTAACATTGCATGCAAAATTTAAAGAAATTATATACGTAAGACAACGTGCTCCTTAAAGAGGCGTTCCCTATAACTTTGATCGTTTAAATCGATCCAGGAATATTATACATTAAATGAGAATCATTATTGCTTAAACTTCTTAAATTTTCAACAAAAAGCTCCCTCTAATTACCGAGAAAAAAAATGAAAATGTATTCCGTAACGAGTCAAATTAATCACGAGTTGTTACTCTTTGACCACATAATAATAAATCGCTGGAAGCGATAAATTATTATTGGTGATTAGATTAAATTTTTGACATTATAGAAACATATTTGCGCACACACTCTTCTGACAAATTATGATAATTGACAGTGCTTTGTACATTTAGAGCATTTAATGTGATAGTAGAGAAAAAATGCTAGTTATAGGGAATGCCTCTTTAATATGCGGAGAAGATTTGAAAGATACATCACATTACATGTTTGAATAATAACTAATACTGCTTGTTCAATACTATGCGAAGAAAGCTTACATTATACAAGTTTATACATTTATTTACATATAAAGTTGTTAATAAATGACACATGAATATATTTATGATATATAGCAACATTGTAGTTCATGATTATTTTCTTACAAGTGTGTTTCGCTATTTTGAAATTGTTGTGGATAACCCGTTGTTTCTGAACTTCCGGGTTTGAATGGGAGGGAGGGGGGGGGTGTAACCATCGAAGCGTAAAAAGGAGGATCGTGGTAAAGTAACTGCGGTAATTTTCAAGGTTTAACATTAATATTTTGACAAATATTTTCTTATAGTAATTATGACACATCATAGGGGCCAAAATATCAAATATCATTCTTTACTTTGCATTTATAATTGTTGTGGTAAATAAGATTATGCAAAACTCATTATCAAAATCATGTCTGATTTACTGTTCAATACATAAACGTGAAATTATGTGTTTCAATAGTGCAAATAAAGTGTATTGAGCTATATCTAACAGTCATTTAATGTTAAATTAATTACTTGCATCGTCTTTATCATGATACTAGATTGACTTAATTGCAAATCAAAACTTTGGATGTATATAGTCTTTATATTATTTAGTTCCGCGTACTTTGATTCAATCGTCGTAAATATAGACGATTCTTATAATTTCATTCGTCGATTTATGGTGTTTCTATGAAAACGGACAATTCGCATGTGAGAGAGATTCGAAAAATGATTTAATGGATATGAAAGCATAATTGTTTTTCCTTTTTTTAAAAAAAAAGCCAGATATATCTCAATACACTTTAAAGGTTTTACATGTATATACTTTTGTAAAAACAGACACTAGTACAGTAGCAAAGACATTTATTTTACACTTCCTATTTGGAAATGGGTGGAGTAAGTAAATTTTGAAAAGGTCTCTCACTTCGTGGTTTTACTCACTTTTACCCAATGTGTTCTTCAGATCGGATGTTTTACTCACTTTTACCCAATGTGTTCTTCAGATCGGATGTTTTACTCACTTTTACCCAATGTGTTCTTCAGATCGGATGTTTTACTCACTTTTACCCAATGTGTTCTTCAGATCGGATGTTTTACTCACTTTTACCCAATGTGTTCTTCAGATCGGGTGTTTTACTCACTTTTACCCAATGTGTTCTTCAGATCGGTTGTTAATGCAGTAGTTAACTTCAACACATGATCGTTTAATCCTATAGTACCAGTATACCTCAGTTTTCTCATAGCCTGAAACCCCGAGTTTTATGAAATAATTATTTAAAATTATCATTTTTTCTTTGCGTGCAGATTTAACCATCGATTCAAGAAATAATATTAATGAGGGAACTAACTATCCAATTCGAAAGAATAGCAGGGATTGCAGTTAACTAAGGTATAACTAAACCAACTAAAACTAGATTCACTTAGTTTATCTGACGGACGAGCCAAGGTTTAAACCCGTTTTCATTTAACTTTGAACGAATTATATGGTACTGATAAAACAATGATTTCGTACCTCAAAGGCTTTGTCAACAATAATTAAAAGTATGTATATATGTCACTACAATAGTTATTGGTTTTAGTTCTTTACAAAAGTAATGAAAATATCGCAGATAGCTCTTGTTCAAAATTACAAATGTACATATACATGAGCCGCGATCTGAGAAAAGGGCCCTTAATGAAAAATTTTCGATTTTCATTTTTTTGCATTTTCCGGAGAATCTATCTTTCTTGTGTACAAGAAAGAAAACATTTTGTCAAAATTTCAAATATTAACAATTTGATGACATTTTAAAGGAACCAATGACATGAAAATTTTTGGCAAAAAACGGGTATCGCAACATGGACATATTTGTTACCGTTTGGTGTTTAAGTGGCATTTTTTCACTGCTGTTAATCTGCTTGGATTGAATTTATCATTTGAATAATGATACACATTTGTGAGGAGTAACATGTGTGCGTATAAATATGTCTTTATCCTATTTTTTGTTGCCATAGCAACCATTTATTCAATTACTAAACTATGCAAAATTCTCTGGTTTACTACTAATCAGGAAAATATTACAACTGCAATATATGGATTTTGTATCAAATAAATGCAGTCTATGTTAGGAGCAGAACAGTAATACTGAATACAGAAGTTATTTAATTTCAGGGTATGTATGTTAAATAGGTCTCCAACCGGTTTTCAAACGGGGCCTATCGGTTTGCCCACCGTCGGTCAGTCAGTTCGTTAGTCAGTTAGTTCGTCAAAAATCTGGATCCTGACATAACTAAAACATCTTTCAAGTTCTGTTTAGCAAATTTGATATGTGGATAAGGGGCAGTAAAAAGAATTATTCAAGTCTATTTTTATTATGTCTGAAATTGTGGAGACCGAAATAGTAAAAATATGTAAAAAAAATACTGAAATTACTCCTACAGTTTCCAAGCTCGATTTATGAAACCTGGTATGTACGTAGGTGACAATAAGAAGAGTATGAACATCTGAAAATAAATTTAATTTAACAAAGAATGTGGTTGCTATGGATACGGCAATATTGAAAATACTTCAAAATCTGGAATTCTGTCATAACTCAAAGAATTTCCAATGTATGTGTATGAAATTTTGTATATGGAATTTGAAGGGAAAACATATAATGATAATATTTACGCTTGAATATTGTTATATTCTGACAAATATAGTGGTTGTCATGGCAACAAAGATGTAAAATATAATACAAAGCGTCGTAGATTCAAACATGTAGGCCTCTGTCTTGCTTGCAATTTTTAGTGGCGTGTTTTGTTAAGCTTCATGTTCTTCATTGTCTGGTTTTCTCAAAAAGTTTTACTTATATAAACCAATTCCGGCATACGATGATATATGATGGCAGATTGATTCTGAAATTATTGATATTTATTTCATAATATCATTAATGGCAGCACAGTTCCAAAAATATATTACGTTAGGATTAACATCAAAATATTGACTTTTCAATACTACATTACTATGAAATGAAGATACTTGATGTTTTGATATGTTATTCAAAAATGTACTTCAAGAGACTGCTAACTCATTACATTGCTATTCATCACCCATAATAATTAATGGATTTGTGGTCTGTCGATTCTAAAATTCCTCATTTTTTTGTTTATATCTGACTTAGTTTAACACACAAAAGTCGTATCTGTCACTAAAGTTCGGATGCTGTAAATGCCAATCGGAATGTACATATTACAGGCTTTATATCGAAATTAACTTATTAACAACATTGTAGTTAGCAGATTCCAATAAACAGGTTTTTCGTTTACATTTTTAGTGTTTTATCCCAAAATATCGCATTTCACACATGTTACTCACTTTAATATACTGAAATGTTTTGATGTATTAAGCAAATTGTTACCACCAACCTAACACAGTAAGTTATTATTAAATGCCATGATTAATAATTATGTGGTCTTCCGATTCAAAATTACTTAACTTAATATGTTTATATTTTGTAATGTTTTACCCCAAAAATATCACACAATGAGCAACTTTTTAGAATATATTATTAATGTTTGTGCAGAATGACACCATGTGCCTATTCGTATTGTTTAATCATCAACTAGAACAGTATGTGGTGTTATGTTTGAACCGATTCCAGAAATCATCAATTCAGTTTATAGTTTGTAACAGTTTACCCAAAAACATGGTAACTTCAACAAAAGCTTTAAGTTATCAATCTCTTTCTATATATTACTACAAGTTATTACAAACCAATTGCAGTTATTATGGATAAAATATGATTATGAATAACATTGTGATCAATTGATTCCAAAAATCCTGAGTTTTGTTAATATATTGGACTGTTTTACCCCAAAAGTAAGTCGAGACACGTATCACTTTGAAACTAGATTATAAATATCTTCAGCGGAAAGACATCATGTGGCTATCTAAGTGCTTTATTACTAAATAATGTGATTAATGACATTGTACTAAACCGATTCCAAAAATCACCATTTTAGTTTATAATTTGTACGATTTTACCTCAAAATAGCATATAGTGATCCAAATGGATCATGTTTTATTTGATATTTTAAACTTTAACTTACTACAAACTAATAGCAGTTGTTTTAGATATAATACGATTATAAATGTCAATGTGGTCAATCGATTCCAAAAATCCCCTCTTTTGTTTAATTTTACATTGTTCTTGCCCCAAAATTTCTGAGAATGGACAACATTTAAGAAATCAGATTAGCAATATCTTATGCAGGCAGACAACATGTGTCCATCATACTGATTTATAATCAAATAACATAACAAATGCCATTACAGTAAACCGATTCCAAAAATTACCATTTGTGTTTATATTTTGAAGGATTTTACCCCAAAATATCGTATCTTGATTAATAACTGATAATTTCAAATGTTATATAACACTACAAGATACTACACTCATATTGCAGTGTTTTTCAATAAAATACGACTATAAATGAACATGTGGTCAATCGATTCCAAAAGTCCTCACTTTTGTTTAATTTTCGATGTTTTTGCCCTTAAAATATCAGAAAATGGACAACATTTGAGCCATCAGATTAGCAATATCTTATGCAGACAGACAACATGTGTCTATCATACTGATTTATAATCAAATAACATAATAAATGGCATCACAGTAAACCGATTCCAAAAATCACCATTTGTGTTATTTTTTGAAGGATTTTACCCCAAAATATCGTATCTTTATCAATAACTGTTAATTTCATAACTATATAGCACTACAAGATATGTAACACTCATATTGTCGTGGTTTCAATAAAATACAACTGTAAATGACCATGTGGTCAATCGATTCCAAAAATCCCCACTTTTGTTTAATTTTACAATGTTTTTGCCCCAAAAATGTTCAAAAATGGACAACATTTAAGATATCAGATTATCAATATCTTATGCAGGCCGACAATATTTGTCCATCATACTGATTTATAATCAAATAACATAATAAATGGCAATACAGTAAACCGATTCCAAAAATCACCATGTGTGTTTATATTTTGAAGGATTTTACCCCAAAATATAATATCTTGATTAATAACTGGTAATTTCATATGCTATATAACACTTCAAGATACTACACTAATATTGCAGTGGTTTTCAATAAAATAGGACTGTTAATGACCATGTGGTCTGCCGATTCCAAAAACCCTCACTTTTGTTTGTAATTTGGCATGTTTTAACCCAAAAATTTAGGCTTCATGTGATAGTATAGAACTCCATATTAAGTATGTTAAAAGGCAACAATAATGTTGCAGGATACAACATAAAAGATTTTTGTGAATTTTTTGCCTCATTCTGAAATTCACAAAAAATGATGTCGTAACTTTAAACTCAATTTTCTCAATTTAATGTCAATGTCATTAAGGGCCCTTTTCTCAGATCGCGGCTCACATATATATTAACGTTTCACCTAAGACTATAGCTTGGCCACATTGACATGAGCCTGACCTATTTGTTAGCATAATTTAACAGTCGATATATTGTCTACGTTTACAACACCGAGTGTATGTTTTCATAATCGGGGAGTATCACGAAGACGCTCGACTTGTAATACAAACACAAATCTGAAATACCGGTATCGCACAATTTGCTTGCGGAAATTGATATATTCAAAGCAAGAACCTTGTAATATATTCTTGCATAAAGGTCAGGCTCAAGTCAAAATAGCCAAGCTATATATATGTCATTACAATAGTAATTGATTTTAGTTTAATGAAAATATCGAAGTTAGCTTTTGTTCAAATTACTTTTTATTTATACATATAATATAACGTTTCACCTAAGACTACCCGATCGTTAAACCTCGTTGAACGACAAAAACCGTTTGCCGAATAATCCGCTTTGTTGGCCAGTGAACAAATAAAATAATATGTATATCGCTGGCTTATAATGAGAAGGTCGTAACTACTACTTACGACTTTATAAGACTGTTACATATTTGAAATCTGCATCATAAGGCGCCTCTTATGAGCATATTTTCATGAAAATTGGAATTCGTCATGTTGACCAAAATGAAGTTCTAAAAGTTTGTTTTACCATTAGTAAAGATTAAATTTCAGACAGTTTTTCTTGTTTTCTCAAAATATTGATTTTGTTCTTGCGACCTTCTCATTCTTAGCCAGCGATATATTTGTATACTGTATTGTATTATATACATGTATTTATTTTAAGCCTTTTATTAACGTGTCGTTTCAGTCTGACCACCGGATTCTAACTTGGACATTGTTGTGGACATTATCGTGGACTTTTTCGTTTAGTCTGTCGTGGACGTTGAAACGTTAGTTGGATATAGCGAGTTGGATATAGCGTGTTGGGTATAGCGAGGTGGGTATAGCGAATTGGATATAGCGAGGTGGGTATGTCGAGGTGGATATAGGGAGTTGGACATAGCGAGGTGGACATAGCGAGTTGGATAGAGCGAGGTGGATAGAGCGAGGTGGATATAGCGAGGTGGATAGAGCGAGGTGGATATAGCGAGGTTGATATAGCGAGTTGGATATAGCGAATCGGATAGAGCGAGTTGGATATAGCGAGGTGGGTATAGCGAGGTGGATATAGCGAGTTGGATAGAGCGAGTTGGATATAGCGAGGTGGATATAGCGAGTTGGATATAGCGAATCGGATAGAGCGAGTTGGATATAGCGAGTTGGATATAGCGAGTTGGATATGTCGAGGTGGATATACTGAGTTGGATATAGCGAGTTTGATGGTTTTAAACATCTGTTTACTGTCGATGAGAGTTATAAAGATGCGACGGGTACTAGGAAGCATGTGTCGGTTACTGGTGAAGCGGTTCAAACAGACTTTACCAGTCATAACGCTCCTGGCTGTAGGACTTTACGTCAGCAAGGGTAAGGACTCACAACGATATTTATAATACATGGACTGTAAAATCTTTAATTTTCGCGGGGGATTAAATTTCGTGGATTTCGTGGTTCATCTTCTACCCAGTGGGCCACGAAATTTGATCCCATCGAACAATAATCTTGATCCTTGTATTTATTACCTGAAATGCAAAATCCACGAATTAACGTCCCATCGAAATGGTCTTTTTTACCAAAACCACGAAATTTCGTTCCATCGAAAATAAATGATTTTACAGTAAACAAATAGTTATATATCTTTTAAAACACACAATAACATAAAATATACATGTATTTCTTGGACATAAAATTGCATTTTATATTACAATTTATAATCAAACAACCATTGTTTACTAGAAAAGATAAACATGGACACTCTGAAAATCGCAGGCTTAGAATTAGAACTACAATATCAATATTTTGAGAAAACAAGAAGAAACCGTCTAGCAATCACTCTTTACTTATAAAAGTTTTCTCTTGGGGTGCATCGCAGTGACGGGGTCTTGGATAGTGTTTTGTGGTCATTTATATAAAAAAAATAACAGGTTCCTGTGATTAAAGCAACACTTTTAAAGCAACTTGCATACACACCGTCACGTATATTTATGGAGTTGAAAATAAATCACAGAGAGCCGCTAAACAAATAAACGCGTTTGTTGATGATCAACGAAACATTAAAATCCACATTGTTAAGTGGTTAAAATCATCGATTCCTGGGAGTTCTGTGATTTGTTTAACAAAATCTATACCATACCCATTATACAACTTGACAGATGTTTTGATACATTATATGCTCCATGTCCGGTGAACTGTTTCGTTTGAAGAATAATAATCAATATGTGTGGTAGCAACATTGACGTAAGTTTGGTGTCATTCTGGCGCTATGCAAAAAATGTATTCATATATAAACTATGTTTATCTATGTTTAAAACAACTGGGTATACGTGAGTTTAATGGGCTACGAATGAGATAGTTCCCTTATTAGCAACGTACATTATTATTGAATTGACTATACATAACAATTGTTTGAGTTAAGTTTTTTTTATTTATTTCATGTTTCAGATACCATAATTCCTATGACGTCACGTCTTTCAGTGTCACGTGGTACATTCTCACGTGAAAATGTTATAAAGGGAAACAACTCGAGTCAGAATAGTTCAATACATGTCACAAGTGTGTTACCAATCGACCACATCCAGCATGCTTCTGTTAAGGTGAGTCATGTTCGTTCGTTCGTTCGTTCGTTCGTTCGTTCGTTCGTTCGTTCGTTCGTCCGTCCGTCCGTCCGTCCGTCCGTCCGTCCGTTCGTTCGTTCGTTCGTTCGTTCGTTCGTTCGTTCGTTCGTTCGTTCGTTCGTTCGTTCGTTCGCTCCTTCCTTCCTTCCATCCTTCGTTCCTTCCATCCTTCGTTCCTTCCCTTCTTGCTTCGTTCCTTCCTTCCTTTCTTTCTTTCTTCATACCTTCCTTCCTTCCTTCGTTCGTTCGTTCGTTCGTTCGTTCGTTCGTTCGTTCGTTCGGTCGTTCGTTCGTTCGTTCGTTCGTTCGTTCGTTCGTTCGTTCGTTCGTTCGTTCGTTCGTTCGTTCGTTCGTTCGTTCGTTCGTTCGTTCGTTCGTTCGTTCGTTCGTTAGTTCGTTCGTTCGTTCGTTCGTTCGTACCTTCGTTCGTTCCTGAGTTCGTTCGTCGAACGGAGAAATATTAGTTCCAAGGCTAGTTGTACACATTTTTGTCGGAATTCTGGTCGAAGTGTATATATCAAAAACCTTCTGGTTGTTTTGTAAATGGACATGTACATGGTTAAAACCCGAACATGGAACATAGCCCCTAACCTGTCCAAGTACAGCTAACTTTATGTTTGTTCTGAATACACAGTAAAAATTCATTCAAGTAAAATTCATTGAAATATAATATTTACATGTGTTTCAAGTGGAGTGGTTTATACTAACGTTATGGTGTCGATTTTCATATTTCTTACTTTGATATCATCGCCACATTTAACCAGGTCAAATACGAACCTTACAGAACACATTTTTTTTATTACGCCGGGGTACATTTTGTGATGTAAAATGAGATTTTGATATGATACACTCGGGATGTATTGTTATAAGCAATAAAAGATTCACTGGGTAGGATGTATGACTAATATGAGCGCCTCCAGACCGTCAGTGGGTCTTCTGCAGATGATCAAAAGACGGTACGGCCAGTTCAGAATCAGACGCTAGACGTTGAGTTGAACGTTTCTGTTTGATGTTGTGACACATTCGAATGTTTTGCATAGGGAATCAGGAAGAGCGGGCATTGAAACGAGGCACGTTTTGAGAATATAAAGCATTGTTGTTGTTGTAACCGGTGAATTATGTGTGCCATTTGACTGACTGAGTGAGATTTATAAAAGTCAGAACATGTCAATAAGGTACGGCAAGAGATAACGTTGCCCCAGGTAGCCATTGTTGACGTTACCATGGCAGCCGTGCTATTTTGTACAACACACCCTCGTGCGTTCGTGTCATCGTACACTTTGTATCATGAATTGTTCTATTCAAATGCAAAGTTTAATACAATTTGGCCAAAAGATAAATATTATATAGCACTTTTCCTGGAACTTTTGAAACGCCCTACTTTATCAACAAAATATACCCTTCTATTTTTGGAAGTTGCAGTAGAAAGTCTGTACTCACTATCGTGTTTACTTTATTAGACAAGTTACCGTCGTGTATGTTGGGTTACTGTTGTTAGATTATCACATTACACACATTCTGTCCTCCTGTATTGATCCAGGCACTTCCTTCAGTCACCGTCAGATTTACGAGGCTTGGAATCAAATGAATATTTTAAACGTTAGACGACTCACTAACTACACTTTGTTGACAGTCATCGCACACCAGTGACTACAAAAATACCAGGAGTTTGCGAAACACAATGAGGTTTCAAAACTCAAAGCGGTTGCGTAACTTAGGATGGCTTTCAAAGATGTTTCAAAACGACGGGAGGTTGCAATCGTCAAGGGGACTGCGTAACTTAGAGCGATAACGACATTCAATGTGGTTGCAAATCATAGGGAGTTCGTTTAACAAATAGGGGTTACAAAACAAAGGGATATTGCAAAACGAAGGGAGGTTGCAAAACAAAGGGATATTGCAAAACAAAGGGATATTGCAAAACAAAGGGATATTGCAAAACAAAGGGATATTGCAAAACGAAGCGAGGTTGCAAAACTACGGGAGGTTGCGTAACAACTGGAGGTTGCAAACCTAAGGGAGGTTTCGATACATAGAGAAGTTGCAAAACTGAGGGAGGATGTGAAACATACGGAGGTTACGATTAGGATTGACATCCTGACTCCCGGAGAATTATGTAGTCAAGTATTGCTCTGGTAATATTCTCTGAATGTCTGTCCTTTTCATCTAGCTGCAAAAAAAGGTATGGTCACTTGTCCGATCGCGGTATTCATTTTCGTTGAAATCATTAAACTCGATCATAATCAACGCAGACACGAATTAAAATACCCGCCATACATTGCAAGCTGTAAGCGGTTCTGTTCAAGCATACTTCGAGTATGCCTTCGAAATTGCATTTTACCGAAAACGATGTAATCATGTACGAAAATTAATATACGTATAATAGTATGCGAATTTTTTTCAAATTTCATATACGCAATTTTTTTTATAATATCTGAAATTTAACATCCGTGAAATATATTACTTTACAGTACATGTTTATGTCAGGAAACTGAATAACAAAGAAAAAACCTCTGTCACAATTTAACTGAGGCAATAGCGAGCACATTGTATCTAGTATGCTTTATCAATTTTCTATCAGTTTGTTTATAAGAGTTATTTTAGTCATTTAAGTATTGAGAATCTTTTGTTAGGACAAACGCGTTATAGATTATTGGTAGAAGTAATCAATACAAGGTGATCTTACTTCAGACGATTCTCAATATTGTTTGTTGTTGTTGTTGTTGTGGCTGCTGCTGCTGCTGCTGTTGTTGTTGTATTCTGGCAACGGTATTATAAACAATTCCTGCCAACATATTAAAATCCAAAATATGAGTGATGAAGCAAAACATGTTACAAGATGCACTTAAATGTGATTTAAAAAATATTGAGATGCATAAACAATGAATGTATTAATCCTAGTGGTTATAAATATGGGACAGAAGATCATAAAATGAATTAAATGTACCTATGTTCAAAATTAGGTGAGCTTTGGAAAACCAGAAATTAACAACGAAAGTAGGAGTAACTCCATTTTAATAGGAGTACTTGGCAGATATGATTATAACTAACCAGAATTAATGTAAGTAAAATGTGGTATACAAATTGTATTTGTACATGTATAATCGGGCAAAAATAAAAAAATGTAACTCGAGCCACTTGAGATTCCGCGATCGACCTTTCAGTGTTATTTTAAAGATCGATACTATTAATGTTTATAATGTATGTATTTTGTCAGCCGTTGATAAAACTGGACTTGGTTTACAAAACAACGCAATAAATTCTTACATGCATTTACTACTGTCGAATCAATAAGGAATACTAATGAGGGAACTGTCCCATTTGAAAGAATAGCGGAGACTACCGTTAAACCTGGTATGTCCAGTTAAACATAGATAATCATAGTTTACCTGACGGACGAGCTAATGGTTACAACCATTATCAATTAACTTTGAACGGACGGTGTGCCCAGGTTTGTTAGACCCCTCCTTGCATCCTGAGTTAACTAATATATATTTAAAACAGACGCCCAGTCGACCATGCAGTGTTAACGTATAATTGTATTGTTGTCAGACAGTTAACCTGACCACTGTACCTAAATTATACTTGTATGTAGGGTTAACGCATGCTTTTTCGTGCTATTACATCTGCAGAGTCCCGAGGGACGGTTGGTGCCCAAGCCCGTTAGGGCCCAACACACCGAGGGATTCTGCAGATGTAACACCACGAAAAAGCATGCGTAAACGCTATTATAGCATAAAAACAACACTTTATTTGTATGTTTTTTTCAAATTATGACATTTTGGCGGGAAATTTTTGGGCGACGTCGGCAAAACCAACGCGACGTCGCTTAGCAAACGTTACGTCGCATAAAAAAATTGTTATGAGCGCGACTTCCGGTATCGGCAAATACCAAGAAAAGGGTGACATTGGTGGTTTGTTTACGTTTATTATTTTACTGATTATAGAAAATTGATTAGTAGTTACAATTAGAATGTGATCTACAGTTCAAATAACGCTGTAAATCATTTATTTCGTCGGGTGGGTCCTGAAATGAGCATACTTAAAACTGAACACCAACAGCGCGTGCGCGCGAGAATCTTTACAATAACGTACCCCCCCCCCCCCCCCCCCCGTTTAAGAATCAGCAAAATCACTGTTTTTATGCTATAATTTAAGTTTTGTATAAGGAGTGTATAATACTAATAATAATAACAACACCAAAACACGATTTTATTACACCTAGAACCCACAGGCACACGGTGTCATCGATTTAATAAACCTGTATGAAAAAAAACCTTAGAACTAATAAATTTAATAATAATAATACTCTAGTTCATAGGTTTTTTTTTCATGCAAGTTTATTAAATCAAAGACACCGTGTACCTGTGCTAGATTCAATATTTACTTACATAATCGATTAATCAGTTCACGTCTTCGTGTAAATGCAATGGACACATCAGAGTAACATTCTTATATTAATAAATATGTTATATTTTTCAGAAACAGTCATCATTAGAACGATGTGAGAGTAACGCTATGCGTGTTTATCAAACCTGCCAGGATCTTGGTAAAACAGAACAAGAAGCATTAACCCTAACCATGCGACGATCAAAGGGAGCAAGTATCCAGTTATGTCCGATCTATAAAATCGGGACTACTTTTTGGCGTAGGGTTTTCATGGTTCATCTGATGCCGAATTACGCCCGCTTAATAAATCCGTACCAAATTCCATTTGATAAAGATTATCCGAGCGCAAAGGTTAAATTGGCGCCCAACGCGTCTTTGGCAGGATACAAAGTGATGTTCACGCGAGATCCGTACAACCGCCTGTTTTCTTTCTATGTCGACAAATTGCTTGCACCGAACCCAGTGTTTTGGCGTGGTGTCGGTATAAACATTGCTAAACTGACTCGACCTTCTGCAAAACGCGCAGTGCGCTGTGCTCATGACATCACATTTAAAGAATACATCAAATATGTGATACATACATTGGTAACGCGAGTGAATATTGACCCACATTGGGTTGAGATGGAGAGGAACTGTCGACCATGTCAGCTCAAGTATGATTACATCGGTAAAATGGAACATTTCAAAGACGACTCCATTCCTATTATTGATAAAATGGGAATGACAAAGATGGCGGCCTTTCTACAGGAGAACGGAAGTTACGTGTCGTCCGATGACGCCGTGAAAGATACTTTACAGCAACCATTTACATTTCGTACAAAATACAAGCCGTGCGTCACCTTCAAGGATGCAGTGCTACGTGCTTGGAAGAAACTACAAATACGAGGTCTCGTTGCAAACGAGACTTTACCCGCGCATTTATTGGACGAGCGGAAAACCAAAATGATGGAACTCGTGACGCATGCAATGCATTCTGGGGCACGGTCAAAGTTGGAGGACAGATTGGCGTACAAAACTCAATTGTACAAAGACTTTTGGCATTCTGTGGATTTGTCGGATTTACATAAACTCAAAAAGTTGTATGCAGTCGATTTTAAATTATTTGGATATGACGATGAACCTAAGTTTATATTTGACAGACAGGAAACCTGATATTAGACACGTGACCAGAAAAAACGACACGTGACCAAATGAAGCACACGTGATATGTTGACAATCACGTGACGTAAGGAAGTAAAAAAGATGCCTTAAAGTACCGGTAATACTCGAATCTTAAGTTTAAATACTCAAATACATACCACTTGATTTTGTGAACATGTACGTCAGTTAAATGTGTGCATATTTGTGATATAATATATGACGTCATTTATAATAGATTCTACAATATGACGTCATAGTCCTACGAAAAGGATACTATCATGATGACGTCATTGTCCTATGTAAATGATAGACATAGTACCATACTTAAGTATGTATCATACAATACACTGTCCTCAAAAAGTTCCTTCTTACTCCTAAAACTTATGATGATGATCTTAAATTTACAACTGCCAGCTTAAAGAGGCCTTCCCTATAACTTTGATCGTTTAAATCGATCCAGGAATATTATACATTAAATGAGAATCATTATTGCTTAATCTTCTTAAATTTTCAACCAAAAGCTCCCTCTAATTACCGAGAAAAAATGAAAATGTATTCCGTAACGAGCCAAATTAGTCACGAGTTGTTACCCTTTGACCACATAATAATAAATCACTGGAAGCGATAAATTATTATGTGGTGATTAGATTATATTTTTGACATTATAGAGACATATTTGCGCACACATTCTTCTGACAAATTATGATAATTGACAGTGCTTTGTACATTTAGAGCATTTTATACGATAGTAGAGAAAAAAATGCTAGTTGTAGGGAATGCCTTTTTAATATTTAGATCTAAATGTTTCATTTCATATATTACACGTAAATACTGGTCGAGTGTCATTTTAGTGAGAAAATGATAAAAAATGGTTTGGAAGAAAACATGGCAATTTAAATTAAGTAGATCTATTGCGTTTTTCTATGTCAATGATCGAATACTGTTATAATTAATTTGAGAAGTGTGAAGGAGCTTTTGGAGGGCAGTGTATATGACGTCATTTATAACATATTTTTTACGATATTGTCCTATGTAAATAATTCGCCTACTGCCAGTTAGATGCAGCCAAACTGCATGGTCACAATCTTTGAAGTCAGGGGTATGCGACTCTGAAGCAAGTAAGTGAGTTCGACTTTGAAAAGGCATAGCGGGTGTGTTCACACAAAAGACGCGAGCATTATTTACATATAGCTCTAGTTTTATACATGTATTTCATATGAGAGAGAAGTCTCGTATTGTGCATCTTAGAAGTCATGGGACATGTATTTATTTTTAAAAAAATGATATTTTTATATAATTATACTCAATCAGAGCATTACAAATTTCGCAAGAGCGAATATGCTCCATTCCATTGCAAGCAGTCATCGTTTCGGAGAATTATAACTACATGTAGTTATTTTAGTCACTTTTATGGCGGCCAAGTTCGCTGTGGCTAGAGCTACTAGTAATAACCAAAAGATTCAATCGGAACTCCTCGGCGTTTATCTAACGAAAGAGGCGTATTTCTCATTTAACGAATTGTGAAAGATCATTTCTGTACATTCATGATAATGTTTCACGAGTGATGTTTTATTTTATGTGTATGAATGGTTTTCAATATTTAAATTTAGCGTCTCTTTAATTATTGATACTAGTATCTGGTGTCCGTTTTCTGAGAAAAGCGCTATCGAGCGCTTGCATTCAGTTACCTCCCATTTAATTAAGAGAAGGCATTATTTACCTACCATGGAAAGCGCTATGTAGCGCTTTGCTTATGCAACAGACAGCTGATAAGGATAAATCATTTTACACTCGTTTTAAAACTGATACAAATGGACGTTTGTTGGAAATGAGTGGACGTGGATCGACCAAGTACACTTATTTATTTACTATCTTATGCAGATCTATTAGAACTCCAGTTTGGACAGACATGTGTTGTATGGCCTTTTGTATTTTACATTTTTACCAACATATCTACATTTATGTGAAAAGATATATTTTATGTTTTATCATTATCCAACAATTGCCAAATTAATTTTAATACATATAGATGTTGCTGTTGTTATTTCGCGTTCGATCGAGGTTTTGTAAAGTTGTAAAAAATGTGTGCCTCCTTAGATCAGTGGTTAATGCGCTTGTCGTCTAATCTGGCGACTCAGGTTCAAATCCGGGTGGAGGCACACATACAGACACATATATACCTGCCATATTTCAGCAGAAAGCTGGATGGCAAATAAAGGCTATGCTCCGCATTAAGAAAAAAAATTCAATATTGGGTAATGACCTGTGACGTTGAGGGACAGTTGTATGCTTCGTGGGATACCGGTACGATACCCAAGACCGGTCCGAAATGATTCTTTGATTTCCTAACATACCCGGTAATAGCATCAATACGGCATACACAAAGATATGAGGAAATCAGACAGGGAAGGTAGCTTCAACCTAACCAGCCGAGCACAGAAATCAGACAGGGAAGGCAGCAATCAACCTAACCAGCCGAGCACAGAAATCAGACAGGGAAGGCAGCAATCAACCTAACCAGCCGAGCACAGAAATCAGACAGGGAAGGTAGCTTCAACCTTACCAGCCGAGCACAGAAATCAGACAGGGAAGGCAGCAATCAACCTAACCATCCGAGCACAGAAATCAGACAGGGAAGGCAGCAATCAACCTAACCAGCCGAGCACAGAAATCAGACAGGGAAGGTAGCAATCAACCTAACCAGCCGAGCACAGAAATCAGACAGGGGAGGTAGCTTCAACCTAACCAGCCGAGCACAGAAATCAGACAGGGAAGGCAGCAATCAACCTAACCAGCCGAGCACAGAAATCAGACAAGGAAGGTAGCTTCAACCTAACCAGCCGAGCACAGAAATCAGACAGGGAAGGTAGCAATCAACCTTACCAGCCGAGCACTGAAATCAGACAAGGAAGGTAGCTTCAACCTAACCAGCCGAGCACTGAAATCAGACAAGGAAGGTAGCTTCAACCTAACCAGCCGAGCACAGAAATCAGACAGGGAAGGTAGCTTCAACCTAACCAGCCGAGCACAGAAATCAGACAGGGAAGGCAGCAATCAACCTAACCAGCCGAGCACAGAAATCAGACAGGGAAGGTAGCTTCAACCTAACCAGCCGAGCACAGAAATCAGACAGGGAAGGTAGCTTCAACCTAACCAGCCGAGCACAGAAATCAGTTACACCACAACACACCTACCTTGAGCAATGCCCACACATAAGCCAATGAAAAAATACAAGACTACCTCTGAGATTTGAACTAGTTCCACCTTAAGAGCACAGGTAAGGTAACTGCATCATCGATTTGGTGCTGATGCTAACACGGGAGACTATACCTTTGTAAATCATAATGGATGTAGCACCATCGACTATTTCATTGCTTCTAAAAACTTGTTATGTAAAATTGATACTTTTGAAATTATTTCTTGTCCTGAAAGTAGTCACTTTCCTTTATATTTGAGTCTAAGTTGCGAACAAGAAGTATTATCAAATACTGAATCACTGCCTCATAATGACAGTGGTAATAACTCTGCATATTATTGTATAGGAAATGAGAATAAATATGACTTTAATAATCATTTATTAAATAGTCTGTTAGATGGTGAGTTAGGTATAGTGAACAATCTTCTTGACAGTGATACCCCAATTGATGAGATTATAACTAAACTTGAGTCTGCAGTCTTGGAATCAGCCGAAACTTACAAAAAGAAAAAGATACATAAACATAAAGGTGGTAAAAGCTGGTTCGACAGAAATTGCAAGCAAGCTAAGTATAAATGTAAAGTTGCACTTAAACGCTTTAGAAAAATACGAAATGATAATAACTTATACGAATATCTTCAAAGCAAAAGAAATTATAAAAATTTGTGCAGAACTAAAAGACAGGAATGGAACAATCGTAAAGTAAAACAAATTGAATCTTCAATAAAAAACCCAAAACAATTTTGGAAGGAAATAAATAAACTTTGCGATAAACCAACTCAAAAACCTAACATCAGTTTAGACGCATGGTATGAACATTTTAGTTCAGTGTTTGCCTCCAATACTGAACACGATGAGTCAATGACAGACAATAACCCAGCACCAGTTGGTAACTTAAATGAGGTGGAGGACTTGCTATTTAACTCTCCTATTTCAGAATGCGAAGTTAAAGAAGCTATAAACAATCTTAATGCTAACAAATCTACAGGTGGTCATATTGAACCAGTACATATTATACATGGATGTGATGTTTTATTGCCGTTAATACATAAACTTTTAAATAGACTTTTTGAACTAGGGGAATTCCCTTCTAGTTGGACAGAATGCATTATGATACCTATACATAAGAAGGGTAGTTTCACACAACCAAATAACTATAGAGGTATAGCACTGCTAGATGCATTAAGTAAAATCTACACTTCTATTTTAACTAAAAGGTTAACTTTCTATACGGAAGCCTTTGCAAAACTTTCTGAAGCCCAAGCTGGTTTCAGATCAGGATATTCAACCATAGATAATGCCTTTGTACTGTACTCCATTGTAAATAGATATTTTAATTTTAAAGGTAGACCAATATACGTTGCCTTTATAGATTTTCAGAAGGCTTTTGACTCTGTCAATCGCCCAATTTTATTTGACATATTATGTAAAAATGGTATAAGAGGTAGATTATATAAAGCTATTGCTTCGATATATGATGTTGTTAAAGCACGAGTGAAGACACATGTAGGTGTTACGGATTCCTTTTACTGTCCTGCTGGGTTGCGTCAGGGCTGCCATTTGAGCCCTATACTTTTTTCCATGTTTATCAATGAATTATATACTGTTCTATGTGAGCATGGTGTTCGAGGCATACAGTTGCTCCCTGACACAACAGAAATTTTTCTCTTAATGTTCGCTGACGACATTGCCCTAGCAGCTGATACTGTTGCAGGACTGCAAAAGCAGTTGAATATTTTGTCTAATTTTTGTTCAGAAAATAAACTAAACGTTAATATTTCAAAGTCTAAAATACTTGTTTTTAAAAGAGGCGGACAATTGTCGGTGAGAGAAAAGTGGTTTTATAATGGTAGTATTGTAGAAACAGTAAATGGTTTCACTTATGTTGGTATATATTTCACAAATCGACTGTCATTATATAAAATGTGTGAAGCTATGGCGGTGAAGGCAAAAAGAGTTCTTATTCAACTGTTGTATTCATTCCAAAATTTGTCTTTAATTCCGTACAAAACATTTTTTAAAGTATTTGATGCTAAAGTTGCTTCAGTGATGCTTTATGGATCAGAACTCTGGGGTCTTAACAGGTTTGATTGCATGGAAAATGTACAAATATTTGCTTGTAAAAGGCTATTGAATGTAAATACAAATGCCTGCAATGATGCAGTTTTAGGTGATATGGGACGATTACCAATGTACATTCATGCTTCAAAAAGATGTATAAAGTACTGGCTACGTATTTTATCAATGCCTCGTACAAGATATGTGCGATTATGTTATGATATGTTACTACATTATGATGAAAAGGGATATAAAAATTGGGTATCTAGTGTGCGACATAATCTCTGTTCAAATGGCTTCGGTTATGTTTGGTACAGTCAACACGTTGAAAATACCCAACATTTCCTTCACCATTATATGCAGACACTGACAGACCAGTATAAACAAATATGGACTGCTAAATGTTTAGACAGCAGTAAACTATTTTATTATACAAATTTTAAACCACTATTTGGTGTTGAACATTATATAATTGATATAGACATTTCCAAGTTTAGAACAAGTTTAGCTTCTTTCAGATTTTCTAGTCATGGCCTTATGATAGAGCAAGGCAGATATTTTAACATCCCTAAAGAACATAGAATATGTCCATACTGTGAGATTAGTGTTGAAGATGAGTTCCATTTCCTTTTATTGTGCCCTCTTTACTCGGAATTACGATCTAAATATTTATCCGAAAACTATTTTAAAAATGCCAATCTACAGAAATTTTATTCAATAATGTCATGTACAAACAAAACTACTATTAGAAATTTAGCCATGTTTATATATTATGCTTTTAAATTAAGACGTTCATTCATCGAAGGAATTGGTTAAACATTTACAATAATTAACATAGTTTTATCATATACTATTAACATACTATAATTGAAAATACGGTTTGTCTTCATGTATATTGTATTATGTATAATTGGGAAATATTGTCTTCATGTATATTGTATTATGTATAATTGGGAAATACTGTCTTCATGTATATTTTATTATGTATAATTGGGAAATATTGTATTTGTATGAAAAAAACATTATGTTGTATATATGTTGTGTATGGGCCGGTGGCCTTTAACATGTTTTGAAATAAACTGTAAACTGTGATAAAAAAGGAAAACATATTTATTTTGTAAACGTTATATTATTTACTAGCATAGAAAAAAAAATATTTTACAAAAACAAATATTTTTCATTGCTTTTGTCTTTATCAATGATACAGTTACCTGCCCTTTAAAGTTGGAAACCCTGAAACCATTCCCTACAGTAAAGGTCCTGTTTCCGGGTCAGTCTCGGAGACTATCCACACGATCTCTCTGTCAGTCAATGCATGGGGAGAATACACGACAGGACTCGTTCCCGGTAATTTATTGTTTTAGCAAAGCACTTACGGAACTCTTTTAATTTATTATTAAATATAAAGTATGTAAAATTATAACTCTATAATTGCTTCAAATCACGACGGACAGGTGGTCATATAATAGAATCAGTTATTCAGTCAACGAACTCATACAAACAATTTTTGTGTTCCCCTCCCCATGTATATTTAAAAAAAAGAATTGACGTGTGGACGCAAGTGAACGATTCCCGTAAGTGCTTTCATAAAACAGAAGGCCTACCGTGGTGTATTAAACGCAACGCAACATTATGGTGTTTCACTTTTTGAATTATTTCTCTGATAACAAATATTGCAAAATTCTAAGGGACATAACTCGTTGTAAAATTATCTAATCCTATCAATTGTTTTAAAGCATTGTTCCGTTGTTCACGTCCTTCAAAATGATATGCGACATTATATAGTTTGTACAAGTTTTAAAATAATGAAATAATTTAAAATAGAGCCTAAGACCCTTTTCGATTGAAAATTCGAGTCGGCAGCGGAAGATGTCAACATTGACCAGTTAAGTTGAACTTTGGTATAGGTAAGTTTTGAACCCTGAGCCATGACCTTTCCGACGAGTCTATTTGTGCGGATAACCCGTGATTTATTGATTTCAATAGTCGTGATTGCTATAGCTTGGCTATTTTGACCTTAGTCTGACCTTTATGCAAGAATATATTACAAGGTTCTTGCGCTGAATATATCAATTTCCGCAAGCAAATCGTGCAATTATTTCAGATTTGTGTTTGTATTACAAGTCAAGCGTCTTCGTGATACTCCCCTATTATGAAAACATACAATTAGTGTTATAAACGTATCGACTGTTAAATTATGCTAATCAATAGGTCAGGCTCATGTCAATGTGGGCAAGCTATACTTACTAATGTGTGTTATACATATCTGAATAGTCAATCCCACGGCGAATGGATTAAACTTTAAAAGTCGCGGCAGTCATGACTCAATGCTCGAAATCGAATTATATAAAGGCAATGTTTTTTCTGAGTCACAGTTGGGCAAAAAATGTTTTTGATCAGAGAAAATTTTCAAAAAAAGAAACATCCTTTAGGCAAACATTCATGACGGTTAGTGAAGTTAGTGAAATTTGGCGGGAAACATTTAGTCGTATCTCTGGTTTTTTTCTGGCTTGTGGCCATATTGCACCTAAACCATAACGGATCAGTAGTCAGTTAATCACTGGACCACCACAGGCATTGCTTGGAGAACTGAGCCTGACCTTTTTGAATGAATATAATTGGTTTATTGCAAGCTTCTTGCTTTGAATAGTATATCAAATTCTGCACGCAAATCGTACAATACACTCATTAAATGTTACAAGTTAAATAGTTCCTGCGGCCATTTGTTTTACAGACCAGTATTGTGAGAGATATTTTTTTATATAATTTTAGAAACTAGAACTTTTTAAGGTGTTAATAAGGCTTGATATAAAGGTATGAGGAAATCGGACAGGGGAGGCAGCACACTTTACCAGCAGAGCAAAGACTCGCATCAGTAACACCACGACACGTGTACAATGAGCAATGCACACACGTGAGCCAAAGAAACAATTAAAAGTCCAAGTCCCCGCCTAAAAATGCGGAATTTTACAAACCTCTCTGATTTAGTAGGCTTATGTGTGTTTGGGTATATTTACCTAGTATAATTTACCGAAAAATGGTGCTATTTTCATTATTAGTTATTCAAATGCGTAATATAGTTTATTTACGACAAATAGTTTATTAAATACAAGTATTTGGGTAAAAGACGTTCATACTTTTGTATATTTGGGTATCGGCGCACGTAGAGTCAGAAAGTAAAATAAAGCGATTCTCACGACGTGCAAATATTATGGACAAACGCCGGTTCGAAATGATACTGGGCCGAGTCTTGCCGAAAAACTTGCTAGTTTACGTTTATTTAGTCATCACTGGTCATTAAAATGCGTAATATAGTTAACCAACCCCATATTGTTAGTTAAATACAAGTATTTGGGTAAAATCGTTACTATTTGGGTAAGATTTGGGTGTTTAATGCCGACGCGTCTGGCCTGACCTAGTTAACGTAGATCTAGGAGAGGTATCCAGACCGCAGGTGCACGCCAAAACACATATCGAAACACATTTTTTCTTATTTTTAATTACTTAAAGGGGTGAAAGAAATAATTATAGTTCAAGGCCGCAGGTTAATAAGTACACCAACACAGTACATAGCGTTTCAATGCAAATAGTCGGTCGGCCGACATGCCGAATGGTTTTTCAACAATAACTCCAAAACGATTGGACCTAGGATTCTAAAATTTAAAGTGGAGATTATTCATCCTCCACAGACGGCCCGACTCAATTTCAAGGTAATTTGGATCAAAGGTCAAGCTCAACATGACCTTTGAACACAAAACAATCACTGGTCCACACCATAAGAAATATAGGACCTTAGATAGTAAAACTTTACAGACAGGCTGCTAATCATCAGATGTAGGCTCCTACTAATTTTGAGGTCGATAGGTCAAAGGTCAAGGTCGTGGTGACCTTAGCTACACTAGGTTAATTACTGCCATGAGACGTGTATGTTTCACAAATCTCATTGGACAGTCTGTTATCGTAATTCTACCGGTTTTGTGTTTTCCTGGTGTGGGTATTGATGGACAATGTGTTTGTGACAGTTTTAGAGTTCTTGCGAAAATCATTTGTTTTGCACGTGCATTTTGCATAATTTGAAAATTCACGGTTCATTGCTCGCAGCGTGCGAATTATAATCACCGAATTATCGGATATTGCTGCTATACTACTCGAATAAAAACATGCAAAAAATGAACATGATATCATGCATAATAAAAAAAATATACACATTACATGTTGGTGTACTTATAACATTTAACAAGTGTATCGGTATTTCAGATTTATGTTTGTATTACATCTCGAGCGTCTTCGTGATACTCCCTGACTATGAAAACATACAATCGGTGTTGTAGCTTTAGACAATATATCAACTTTTAAATTTTACAATAAAAAATTACCAACAATTTATATATCCAAGGGGAACAACTCTACTCTGAAAAATCAATACGCTTACCAAGTGATCTCCCTTGCCCCTATTACTTATGTTCCGCTTACGCATCAGTCGATTGAAACCACGGTCTCCAATAGTATCAGGTATATAGAGGAGCCATCACGAGTTGGCAATTGATATATAAATTTATATTAAACGAGTTTAATATAAATATATCAATTGACAACGAGTGATAGATTCTTTATATCATATGACACTAAAAGCGCAAACTACGTGTCCAATAGTCTATACTACACGTGGTACGTATAACTTTATACGTACTGACTATACTAACCTGTTTACAAGGAAAATCACGTGATATATAATTATATATTGTCGATTCAAAGATGTCTGTCAAAACCGCCATAATGTTCCATTTCTGAATAGCTAATTGCAAAAAGTATAACCCCAACGCTATAGGACAAATAGCTTTTTAATCATCTCAGTGTATTATTGATGGTATAATTAAATCTCGAAACACCTTTAATAATCGACCGGGGTGAATGTTTGTTTACGCGGTTGTGACAGAGATCTTTGAATCAACTATACACATTGTCAGCATGTATAGATAAACCATGTTTTTTGAGCCGTGACTAATTGCTGGAAGGTTGATTTGCCCTCAAAGGATTGATATAGGGTATGTATTAAGGCTTAAGCAATATATGTCATGTATGTGATCAATGACAGTAACCAATCCATGGCCCAAAGAGATTTTAACCAGGTATATTCACATACCATGACTAAGAAGTGTAACCTTCCGCCACAGCTAAAAAAACATGGTTTATCTATACGTGATGAAAATAAAAAACAAGTGTGTGTATATTTAGTTGATGAAAAGTATAAGTCTATATTCTGCAATGTCAATATAAACAGAAACCACTGACCATTACATCGATTTAGGGAGAGCGGAAGTGTATTTTACCTGCTCACTTCTATTCACCAAGTAAATTAAAATAACGGTAAAGCTTGGCCACATTGAGATGAGCCTGACCTATTGATTAGCATAATTTAACAGTCAATATATTGTCTACGTTTACAACACCGAGTGTATGTTTTCATAATCGGGGAGTATCACGAAGACGCTCAAGATGTAATACAAACACAAATCTGAAATACCGATATTGCACGATTTGCTTGCGGAAATTGATATAATCAAAGCAAAAATCTTGTAATATATTCTTGCATAAAGGTCAGGCTCATGTCACAATAGCCAAGCTATACACATTGAAAGAGATAATCCCTTTTCCAATATCGTTATATGTTGTTATACCTGATCTGCCTGATTACTTTAAGTGACACAGGTCCCAATATCGCGTTAGAGTTATACATAGTTGAACTATCCTTGTTGATGGATAAGGATGATGCATTATGTCTCTTGCGTAGTCTTTTTGATGTCCCCGCATTTAAGGCTTTGAATTGTCTGTGAATCACAGTATTTATTGTGACAGGTAAATATACAAATGCCGAACCGTTATTTGCTTTATTTCCACGGAAATATGACAGATATGCATATCGCTGGTTTAAAATTAGAAGATCGTAAGTGCAAAGTCGATATTTTGAGAAAACAAGAAAAAACTGTCTGATAAAGTTCTACCTTTTGCTTATGGGAAAACTAACTCTTTGGCTTAAAGTTTGCTTAACATGTCAAGTTTTGATTTTCATGAAAATAGGCTAATAAGAAGCGCTTTGTAACGCATATTTCATATATGTATGGTTCTAAATAGGTCGTAAGTAGCTACTATAACTCTAACGCGATATAATACAGATGTAATACAAACACAAATCTGAAATACCGATATTGCGCGATTTGCTTGCGGAATATTGATATATTCAAAGCAAGAACCTAGCTTGTAATATATTCTTGCATAAAGGTCAGGTTCAGGTCAAAATCGCCAAGCTGTACACATTGAAAAGATAATCCCTTTTCCAATATCCTTATGTTGTTATACCTGATGTATCTGTTTACTTTCGGTGACACAGGTCCCAATACCGCGTTAGAGTTATACCTTCTCATTCGAAGCCAACCATATGTGGCTCCATGAGTCACCAGATTAGACAGCAAAGCTACGGAGACACAAACGTAGTGTTATAAAAATTATGTTTTCGCTCAAAAAGTAAAACAGGGACAACATTGCGAACATCTATAAATTGACACCACTTATCGGTATGTCCTAAAATGATATCTAGTACAAGGTATATAAGTTACACTCATGTATATCTATACACGAATATAATTATGATTATATCACTAGTTTTGATAACTCTTTATTTCAGTTAGATAAGTCATTCGGCCAAATGAGAAAACATGCATGGTTCAGACCCCGATCTCCCGAAGCATCTCAGGAAATAAGCTTATCTCAAATTGAGATTTTGCAATAATCAGTGTCTGAATTTGAGAAAAATATTAAGATTAAGTTAAAACGCTAAATATAATTTACTATAATAAATTAAGAATAATGTTTGCTGTTTTTGTTTATTTTGAATGAACCATCCCAAAGAAATCATCCAAACGAAATATGGCAATATTTGAGATGAGATTTATCTCAGATTGAGATGTTTTGGAAGAAAGAGACTAGGTAGCTGAGCGTGAAACATGATTTAGTCGATATATTGGAACCTGTCCCCATGATTATACATTTTTCACGCTCAGCTCAATAGACCTACTCCGGATCTCCACTAATCTGTAGGTACAAATAAAGTTTTACCGTTACAATCCTTTTGAGTCTTGAATATTCATATCTGGACAATAGAGTGGGGGTCAGTTGTGTTTGCATATGAATACAAAACCAGTCTAACTAGGCCAGATTTGTTTGTACCTACATGTAAATTAAGGGGAAAACCACCTTGCACAGAGTTCCGGATATCAACTATTGAATTCCATTTTCAAACTTAAAATGGTTCTAATCGCAAAACGTGACATGTTAAGTGAAACTAGAAACTAGATTCTATGTCATTTAAGCATAAACTAACATGGGTGGATCAAGCAGTTCTCCTGTTACAAACGGATCGGACGAAGATATTGATATCTCTTGTGACCCGTGTACAGAAAATGGAAAACACGTCGAAGCTTCGGGATATTGTAAGAACTGTAATGAATATCTCTGCCAGGCGTGTGTGAAAGTTCATCGTCTACCAAAACCGTGTAGACATCATGTTGTGTTAGATAAACATGAAATGCCAAAGAACAAGGCAGTGACAAGCGAACCAAAAGTTACATTGTGCACAATAACTTGTGATAAACATCCAAACGAGTATTTGAAATTCTTCTGCAAGACACACGAGGTCACTGGATGTGGCGATTGTATGATCCTGGATCACAAAACATGCCTGGTTGATTATATTTCTACACTCGCTGAAGGTTACAACGAAAATGTCGAGTATACTTCCATTATTCAAAAGGTGGACCAACTTCGGACGGAGGTAAATGATAAACTGACAGTTGCTGACAAATCAGCTACAAAGGCGCAAGAGACCGTTAATAAAGCCTTAGCAGATATGAAACAACATAGAACAAATGTAATTGCTCATTTCAACGACATCGAACGTAAACTAGAAATAAAATGTGAAAACATTAAATCAGTTAATCAGAGAGCAACAACGAAAACAAAAGATGAACTGAAATCTTCAATTAAACAAGTGACATCTTTACATGCAAGTCTGACGTCCAACATGGAGAATACTGCCAATTTGTTTGTGTGGACAAAAGAAACAGGAAGTAAGTTAGTGGCGCTTGAAAACGAAATCAGAGCGATAAAGAAAGCACAGTTGAAATGCGTGAAATTCGTGAAAAGTGTTTCCGTGATATCCGAGATGTCGTCAGCAACATTGTTTGGTGAATTAAATGTATCCAAAATTTGAAATAACGGTGTGTCCAAGCAAAGATTTTCTTTAGTCTAACATTCAATATACATTAATGTGTATTTAATATGGTTATACAGCACAAAGCACACCTCATGGTGGATGCCAACACGGATTACGAAATATAGATGATTGACATGCTTAAATACTCACTAAACAAGTCAGTGAAAGTCACGACCATTTACATTGATATAAATTAATGAGGTGGGACTAAATGCAATGATAATTAATGATAATTAGTGCGATGGATCTTTGTTTTCAAAGGAATGAGTGGAACAACTAGAGTGCTACATGATATGAATATCAAGCACTGAAGTTATTGCATTCTGTCCACCCAAACTCTAACGAGCCCAAAACCATCTAAACACTAGCTAGATATTGACTACTGATTAATGTGAATGACGATTTAGAATTAAATTTAATAATGACATTCCATTGTTATATGGACCACAATGGAAATAAGTTTTCTCTTTTTTGTGTAATCCTTTGTGTTGGTGTGTATGACATGGTTAATGATAATCATGCTTTAATTATTTTTAACAATTATATCCATGTTTGTTTTATTATAACCATGTATATGTAAAACCTTTACCGAAATAAATCTATCTATCTCTAGTTCTCTACAAATATTTAGTTTAAGTCATTTAAAAGGTTGAATTGTGCTTATTTAAGACTCTGTATAAGTTTTAAAACTTGGATTAAAGTCGTATCCGAAATTATCAGTAAATATAGATGGTCGGCCGGGATTCGAACCCACGACATTGACGCGTGTCAAAGCCTAAGTCCCCAGCAGGGGTTTGGCTATCAGGAAGATAGATAGATGCTGTTTTGTGTATGCAGACTTGTGAATGCACAAATAATTAGGTAAACAAAATAGATCATCAACGATCAGTTTTGCATTCTTTTCAAAGCTGAGCGATTGTTGACAAATTTAGTCTTGGATTTGATGCCTTCAACATACTCTCATAGTCACATGTACACTGCTGTGGTGTGGTGTTATGTTGTCGTAGTCCAAGGGCCTTATAATTCAGCAATGTTGTAATAAAATTAAAATTGACAATATTTATAATCGCTACCATTTCTTTGCAATTACAGTGCCCACCAAAAATAAGTATACAGGGGTTATTTCCCCATTTACTTGCCTGTAAAACACTATTTTAAGAACAGAGAAGCAACAGTATTTTTGAAGACAAGGAATATTTTTTGGTTTATTAAGTGTAAAGATCATACACTGATTGGTAGCCAAGATGTGAAAGATTAATTTTTTTGCCTGGCTTAAAAGGTAACTAGGGTCATAAAAGTCAGCCCCTCCGAATTCATGATTATTTTAATACAGAACATTTTTATCTTTATTTCTATCATGTTTTAACTTCTTTAGTAACTGTAGTTTCAGAAATTACTATTTTGCAACCATCTGAATAACAGATATGTAATAAGTTAACGACTTATAATTCTGCATCTGTCAAAAAGTGTATACTTATTTTTGGTGGGCACTGTAGATTTAACCAGGTGAAATTTCATCTTTTTGTTTGTTGATAGCCACTGACCATGTATACACATTTATCTCACAATCGTTACATTTACAACATGAGATCAAATAGAACATTTCGCAATATAAAGTCTAAAGTCTGAATTTTAGACTTACAACGTTGGTGAATAAGGCCCCTGTTAATTAGACATTATATATATGTCTAGTACTATCTGAATATGATCTAAAAACTCAACAACTCTTTAGCAATTTGCAGCTCTAATAGTGACGCTGTCCTATACCTTGTATATAAATAAGACTAGAACACAAAATTGAAACATATCAAATAATATTTTTATTAAATTATATAACAACAAATTCAAATTCAAGTGAACAACAATGTAATAAATGGCACAAGTCTAACCTGACTGTCCATAACTAATATCTGCATGTCATTTAGTCCAAATCATTAAAATAAAAATGTATAATAGTACTGTAAAATCATTAAATTTCGATGGGACAAAATTTCGTGGTTTGGGTAAAAAATACCATTTTGATGGGACGTTAATTCGTAGATTTTGTATATCCGGTAATAAATACAGGGGTCAAACTTATTGTTTGATGGGACTTGATTTTCGTAATTGAAGATGAACCACGAAATCCACGAAATTTAAGCCCCCACAGAAAATAATGATTTTACTGTATTAGTTTATTGCCGTTTAATGCTATTTCTCAACAATTGTTCAATTAAATCTAGCAACAAGTTCTATATAGTGTTCCTGGTCTGTATTCTGGCCCTGATCTCTCAAAACATCAAAAGTAGAAATCTCATCTCAAATTGAGATTTTGCTCAAATTGCAGTCTGAATTTGAAAGCAATGTGACGTTCAAACTCTTTAAATTTTGATGTTATAAACTAAGAATAATGCTTTATGTTTTGTGATGTAAACTTCGACTCTGGCCTACTAAGGAAATTATCAGAATGACCATGGCAAAATTTGAGATGAGATTTATCTCAGATTGAGATGCTTAGGGAGATTCGGACCAAGTCTGTACTCTTACCATTTCAACAAAAAATCAGAAACTTCTAGGCATGTGGAGGAATATCCACAATTTATGTCCAATTTTCCTGGATGACCTGTCTCAGCAAGAAATGAAATCAAGATTCCAGCACACTAACCACTGGATCTTGGCTGCAGCTCAAATCTCAAATGCTGTACAATTACATAATTCAACGCAATGTTTGTCAAAAGTGCAATTAATTTTATCATGTACCAGTCAATGTGCATTACTGTCGTTACAGTAACACAAAAATACCCGAGATTGCATGGCCAAGGATTTAACAGAACTGAAAATGTGACATCAATCAACGAATATTTAAGAACAGAAAATTTGACTCGATCCTTAACCTTCTATAGACATCTTGTCCATATTTATAATCCCATGTATAGCTTAGAAAATTTGACACGATTCTGACCTTTTGATTTGCATAATTTAACAGTCGATGTCTTGTCTGTATTTACAACCTAGGTTGTATGTTTTCATAGTTGGGGAGTATCCTGAAGATCCTCAATATATAATACAACCACAAATTCAAAATTGCACGATTTGCTTGCGGAAATTTATATATTCAAAGCAAGAACCTTGTAATATATTCATGCATAAAGGTCAGGATGAGGTCAATTTCTCTGTGCTATATCTAATTCTACTCATACTTATTCCTATAGCTTGGCTATTTTGACCTGAACCTGACCTTGATGCAAGAATATATTACAAGGATCTTGCTTTGAATATATCAATTTCCGCAAGCAAATTGTGCGATATCGGTATTTCTAATTTGTGTTTGTATTACATCCCGAGCGTCTTCGTGAGACTTACCGATTATGAAAACATACGATCGGTGTTATAAACGTAGGAAATATATCAACTGTTAAATTATGCTAATCAAAAGGTCAGGCTTGTGTCAAATTGACCAAGCTATACATAAAATTACTGACAATATGAAGAGCTAGGCTTAGAAGGAAGAATTCATGTAAAGTTTTATTAATTGAAACATAGCCAATTGTTAAGCAGAACAAGTGATTAAAAAACTTTGTGACATACATCCAGAAACACACTGAGTGACAAATAGCAGTACCAAATAAATATCTACCCCCCCTCCCCATGTGGGTGGCGTAATGATGAAAATAAATTTTGAGATTCAATCATCCTTCTTATGATGAAAGCGACATATCGCTGGCTTAAAATAAGGAGGTCGTAATCATTACTTACGACCTTATTAGACTGATACATATTTAAAATTTGCTGTGAAAGCATGTTTTTCCATAAGTAAAGAGTAAATTTCAGACAGTTTTTTCTTGTTTTCTCAAAATATTGATATTTTACTTACAACCTTCTCATTATAAGCCAGCGATATATGGGTTGTCCTAGAAAATCGAGAACATTTGAAATATGTTATATTTTTACAGTCCGATTTCTGTGAAAAAATTTGATGTCGTTATAATTTATGAAACATCATCCCTGCACTATTTCATCTAGAAATGATGCATAGATAACACATTATATCACACAAAAAAATCAATTCAATGATGTGTAGTAGCGCTGGTCAGAGAACATAACAAGAGAGCTGGACGCATGGCCATCCCTAGCGCTGGTCAGAGAACATAACAAGAGAGCTGGACGCGTGGCCTTCCCTAGCGCTGGTCGGAGAACATAACAAGAGAGCTGGACGAGTGGCCTTCCCTAGCGCTGGTCAGAGAACATAACAAGAGAGCTGGACGCGTGGCCTTCCCTAGCGCTGGTCAGAGAACATAACAAGAGAGCTGGACGTGTGGCCTTCTCATTTTTTTATAGTAACAAGGACAGATAACTCAATACATATCGATCACAGGATTTATCAGCCTTGTCAGTATAGACTCCTCTTGTGATGGTGAATAACTATGCCAAGTTTCAAGTTGATACCTCTTGAAGTTTTCCAGAAATTTACCTTAACTATAAACATAACCAATGCAGACACATACGCTAACAACAATTCAATGACAATAGCTCTTGTTTTCTTAGAAAAGTCGAGGTAAAAACATAACCATCTTCTACTTGGTTTTCCTAATTCAAACATAAAATGTTCTGCACTTTGAAATGTTATTCATGTCAAATTCAATTTTACAATGCGAGAATAGACTTAATGTAAATGTTCACGATTTCTTGGGACAACCCACATATCTAGCAATGAATTAATCTGAGAGCGATTTGTCACTTATGAACAGAGAAATAAATGTTTATATCTAACCTAAAAAAAAGACGTACCAATACTTTCCCATGCCTTAAAATTGTGATTCAAGTATGTGGACATAGTATTAAAAGTTGAGTTTAAATGCTTATGGAAAAATGCACAAAAACCAATGGCTAAAAAGTGTACTGATCAAAAGTTTCAAATGCTTTAAACACCCAAAACTCAAAAATATTGGTTTAGACGTGAACATAATTAGTATTTTCTAATTTTCTAATTGATTTTTATTCACATTAAGTATTCAGTAATTTGTATAAAACATAAATATTAACTAATATTTTTTAATTTTGCTATTAAACATTAAGAAATTAACTAGTATTTACTAATTTTGTAATTAATATCAAGAATTTTAACTAGTATTTTCTAGTTTAGTACACAATTTTAAAGTATGTAAAAATATGGCCACATCCACTTTATGGTAACAATCTCTAACGTAAACACTATTTCTATCACATATTTTGAACATCATGTTCATTATTGGCTACATTTATTGTCACAGGTATTTCTTTATCCAGATCTGTTTCTGGCGTGATTTCCGTCACCATGGTTACGTTATTAGCATTAGTGTCAGCCGTCGGAATCACGACATCGGTGTTTAAAGACGTCGTCAATAACGTCTGAGCGTCCGAGTCCATCTGATGTTTGGCAATTTGCTGAAAAAGGAAATGAAATTTTTTTTTATCCAAATAAAACATTTTTTCACACAAAATATGTCTCCCACAAGATGCCATTATTCCAGAAAAACCCATCAGACCCAGATCTCCAGAAACATCTCAAGTATAAATCTCATCTCAAATTGAGATTTTGCTCAAACTAGAATCTGATGTTTGGCAATTTGCTAAAGATAGAAGGAGATGGAATGTTTTTATCCAAGTGTTTCTCAAAGCAAGGGCCATTACTCAAGCAGAACCATCAGACCTCACAATCCTGACAGTATGAACAACTAGACATGTAGGCTCAATACAAAGTATTCAAGAGACGTTTCATTGAAATCTAAAGCCTAGGTCCCACTGAGCAATTTTGCCTCGACAATGTGCTCCCGATTTAACAATTTACAAATGAGCATCGGAAGGCAACGGGAACAGGGTCCTCATAGTCTGCTATTTTCTACATTTTAATTTAATAACATAAATTTCAAAATTATTAATCGGGGGAAAGACTTACAATAAATACATATTAAAGTGTATACAGCTGTATTGGAAGATATTTTTTTAAAAAGTTTCAAAAACTGATAAAAACAACTATGCTTTCATATCCATTAGATCATTTTTCGCTTCCGTTTTAACAGAAACTCTCTCTGTGATTTATTGGACATGCAAAAGTGTTCTAGAACATCCTATGACACTATAAGAATCGTCTGTTTTTCGACAATTGAATCAAAGTACATGGAACCAATCCAAAGTTTTAATTTGCAATTAAGGTAGTCTTGTATCATACCAAATAGCGATGCAAGTAATTATTTTGACATTGAATGACTGTTTAAATAAAGCTCTATACACTTTAGTGCATCAGTGGGTGGGGCAGGTGTGAAAAGAATATTTAGTTATCAGAATGGTGGGGTCCATTGATTGAACAAGATTTGTTCAGTGGATAGTGGGGTACTTCTGTTAACGCCATCTATCCCCAAGATATTTTACCAAGGAGCACAAATTTCGGGATTTAAAAAATCTAAATTTATAAACCTGTAATGCTTCTAGCTGAGCCGGATCAGTGATGACAAACACTTGTTGACCCTGATCCCCTAACGTGATCGCCATCCCGGCTTGTTGTAACAGAGCACTTTGATTGGTCAATGACGTTTGTAATATATCTGTACTTGAAGCGAGACCTTCAGAACTCACTAACGTTAGCTGCAAAATAATATAAATACAATATACAACATGACTTTCCTTGTATTCGGGTTAGTAAAGCGAGTATGTATAATCTTATACGTACCACGTGTAGCATAAAGTTAAATTCCTGGGTGGGTTTTTCCAATAAAACAATGTGTATTTTGCATTTTTACTGTCATATGATATAAAGTATCTATCACTCGTTGTCAATTGATATATATATATTGCCAGAGGTTCGCTAAATAAAATTTAGAACAAGTTTTTACCAATAACAGCGATTCACGACTTCAGTTAGTTTGGCCTAATTGACAGGAATTGGAGCAATATCGAGACTCGGAGAGCGAGTAACAGAATTCTGGTCAGTCTCAGGGCCTCCGTTACCGTTGGCTAATTTAGCAATTTGCTAAAGATTTGCTCAATTGGCTTAAACTTTTGTAAAGTGGCTAAAACATTGACTAAAACGTATATTTTCTCGTAGGAATAGTATTTTCTTTTGCGTTGCTAATGTAAGATAAGCGCGTTGCTAATGGAAGAAAATCTTATCTCACATTAGCAACATCTTTTTCACATGAGCAACCGCACGTTAATTTATTCCGACCTGTAAGTGGGTCTACTTTTACTTCTACTACGTCTACATAGTAAATAAACTGGGTATTTAGCTAACAAGAAGAACAAAAATAGGTTCTATACTTTTTAAGGGGCATTTTCTAAGGCAGAGCATAACTGTGTAGGCACATTACGACGTTATGTTATCGATTGTTTTGAATGCGAACGTACGGCAAATGCCACGTTATGATGACGTCACGTTGACGCCACGAACGCTAAATAATGATAAAAACTCATATTTTCACGAATTGCGTCGAAGAAAAATGATCCACCATGAGACAGTCTATGTAGGATAAGGAAATCTCAACCTCGGGGTTTGAATTTTAACCAGGGAACTCGGCAAGCCTCGTCCCTGGTTAAAATCCGACCTCTCGGGTGAGATATCCTTATCCTACATAGAAGCTCATGGTGGATCCTTATATTCCAAAAGTAGACAGAGATATATTCTTGGTTGTCCGGGGTATGTATTGACATACGGACTAAAAGTCACTAGCGACATACAAACGATATTTCACAAAATGCTCACAATTATTTTTCTTTGTTGATTTCATGATTTGTTGATGTAATTTTACTGCGCACAAATGTGATGTCATAGACGGTAGACCATTTGATTGTGCCCAGTATAGAAGATGATGGGGAATAAATTGATTTCTTCGACATTGCTAATGGACGAAAGATCTATCTTACATGGGCACACACGCAAAAAAAAATAGAGCGGAACATTTTAATTTTTGATTTTTATGTGTTATTGACGCTATTTAACTAACAAGACGAACACAAGTAGGCTCTATAACTTTTAAAATGTCTTTTCTGTTATTTTGATTGCAAACCCACGGCAAATGCCACGTTATGATGACGTCACAAATACTAAATAATGTAAAAAGCTCTAATTTTCTCGAATTACGTCGAAGAAAAATGATCCATCATGAGACAGTCCCTTGGGTGAGATATCCTTATCCTACATAGAAGCTCATAGTGGATCATTATAATTTACAACACGTACCTGTTGTGATGTATCGGTTGAGTTGATAATCAGAGTTCCCTCCCCTTCATCAGTATTTATCTCAGGTTGATTGATCATTCCTAACCGTATACGTTTCCCCGGTGGTTCTAATGCATCAGCTGTGTAAATAATGCATAAAATTATACAGGATTACCTCTCCAGACAGACCCCTAACCTCACCAGACAGACCCCTCCAACAGGAAATAGAAAAAAATATTCAAAACCATCAGGGACCTTATTCACCAACACTGTTAGACTTGAAACTCAGACTTACACTTAAAATTGACAACATTTATAAACACTGCCATTTCTTTGCAATTAGATTTAACCATGTGAACTTTTACCTGATTATTTGTTGTTACCCACTGAACATGTATACCCATTTATATTAAAATTGCTACATTTATAACAACATGAGATCGCATAGTACATTTTACAATGTAAAGTCTAAGTCTGAATTTTAGAGTAGATTTACAGTGCAAAACCTGACAATGTCAATCTGTACTACTGCAAAAATCATTTAATTTCAAGGACAGTTTTTGTGGCTTCGGTAAAAAAGACAATTTCATGGGGGACGTAATTTGAAGGATTTCGAATTTCATGATAAAATGGCAAGGTCAAAATGCACAAACACCATCAGAAGTATAATACATATAACAAGTTCTTACAAATTGTTAATACAGCAGCTAAATGGGACACCATACAGGCACAGTTATCCATGAAGGACATCGTGGAAAGATGGAAACTTGTTGCAGCCTTAAGTCCCATTGAAGACAAAGAGGACCGGGGTGTCGATGGAGCCAAATTTACATTCAGGAAAATCATATTATGCAGTCAATCACTTTTTCCACATGAGATGTCTTCAACAACATTGTTTCCATGGTTATTTAACTCAGTTATTATATTAAGAAACTCTGTCAAAACTTACTCAATTGACTGTAACTTTGCCATTTCTCAAAATATTTTCATCTAACAGTTTTTGTTTTTGAACACAATATTTTTTTTATTTTTGTCAGAAATAATGGCTCTTTCATGATAGGTAAATCCAGAATTTGGGATTAATCAGGAAGATCAACACCTCCGAAAGGATAAGTAGTTAGTTTAAACAATATCTATGCCACAGGATAAGTAGTTAGTTTAAACAATATTTATGGCACAGGATAAGTAGTTAGTTTGAACAATATTTATGGCACAGGATAAGTAGTTAGTTTGAACAATATTTATGGCACAGGATAAGTAGTTAGTTTGAACAATATTTATGCCACAGGATAAGTAGTTAGTTTAAACAATATTTATGCCACAGGATAAGTAGTTAGTTTAAACAATATTTATGCCACAGGATAAGTAGTTAGTTTAAACAATATTTATGCCACAGGATAAGTAGTTAGTTTAAACAATATTTATGCCACAGGATAAGTAGTTAGTTTAAACAATATTTATGCCACAGGATAAGTAGTTAGTTTAAACAATATTTATGCCACAGGATAAGTAGTTAGTTTAAACAATATTTATGCCACAGGATAAGCAGTTAGTTTAAACAATATTTATGCCACAGGATAAGCAGTTAGTTTAAACAATATTTATGCCACAGGATAAGTAGTTAGGTATGTACCTTGGTTTTGTTCTTGGAACAGTAATGCCTCACTAGCGGCGGTCACGTCCTCACCATGTGTCGTACGTTTATGCATCGCTAACGTAGATGTTTGACGATATGTTTTACCACAACGAGAGCACGTGTACGGTTTAGCGTGAGTATGTACCACGTGATGTTTGTATAAACTTGAGTATTCAGTAAATCTCTTCCCACATCCCATCACAGTACATACATACGGCTTCTCACCTGTAATAAACATGTAATTAGGAACTGTAAGCATTACAGAAGACCCCAACAGGTTTTCAATGTTTCTATTACCATGGTAACAATAAATTTTGAACAAAATATATAGTTGTACATTATCCCTTATTGGTCCCTATCCACATACTGAGTTTCATAAATCTAGCTTGGGTTATGGCAGGATCCAGATTTATCGACGGATGGACTGATGACAGAGGGCAAACCTGGTTTGAAAGGGCAAAGTGTGTAGGGCAAAATGTTCATTGAATGGAAACCATTTTGGTATATGGATCAACAGACATGCGCAAAGCATCATGAACTCTCAGACTCATTAAGAAATTAATAAATCAGGATCAATGATAAAAGTCTTCAAATTCATATTACCTGTGTGTATACGAACATGGTTCTTGTAGTTTGTAGCAGATGCGAATGCCCGACCACACCCTTCCTCCGGACATATATACGGTCGTTCCCCCGTGTGTGTTCTAATGTGTACTTTACGTATATTGGATGTGGTAAATGATCGAGTACAACCTTCAAATGGACACTTGAACGGTCGCTCACCTGTAAATATCAAGTAGTGTAAAGTCACATATTCAGTAGGCAACAAATTTCAGGTATATATGAGGGGTGATCAATACATTCGAGGAGTATCCTTCCCAATATTGAAATATTGTAACTAGTGTAATGAAATTACAAGCTGATGTAGATCAATCAATTATCTCGCGTTTCTTTTAATTTACTTTATGATAACGTCACTATTAACTTGATGGCGTCACTTTTTGAACCCATTGGTGAAGCACGCACCGTCGAGCATCTTGGGCATAATGTTATTTCTGAACAACAGCATGCTATGAAGTTTAACACGAAACTTGCAAAATCCTAGAGATAACTCCGAAATGACTTGACTAAATTGTGTGTGGATTCTGTGCGCTCGAAATTGGCCATTTTCATATGATTCCGTTGTTTCTGTGATTGTAGGGTCTCTGTCAAACGGTTGAGTCAATAAATTATGGATAAACAGCAAAAATAACACCGCGTTAGGGCCACTTTCGGTTAAATTCTGCAAAATAAGACACTCAGATCTGAACTAAATGTAACCGTCCTTTACCGGCGGGTTTTGTTTCCAATAAGGCAATGATTCGCTTTTTATTCCACCTCACATTCCAGAATTGGCTATTAACTACTTATTTCAGTTTTAAAAGAAAACCAGTCTCATACATGAGGCCGGGTATCAGTCCAGAAAGGAGCTATGTGCTGCTCAAACGGAGACGCTTGGAATGACATCGCGTGACGTCCAACATCACGCGCCCTTTGTATGAATCAAATAATTTTATTAGTGCATTCAGTCGGAGACATCGCACTCTTAATGATGTTAAATGGCTGTAAGCCTTGTTGCCAATATGAAATTGCTAGATGAAAAGTCCTCGAATATATTGATCACCCCTCGTAGGTAAAGCAAGTTTTAATTGTGCTATGAATACTTTAAAAACAAGACATGGAAAGAGCAACCCTCGTATTTTATAAATTAGAAGGTCAATTTTTTATACAGATAATGTAAGTAAGTAACTTACTAAGTAAAGACTTTATTTAATCAGGCTACATGTTTGGTTTCTGAATATTCCATGTGGGCCTCATGTTGAGTTGCAATGTTTTTGGATGTGGTATTTTAATTCCAAAAGTTTATTTGTTTGCTTTACTTTTTTACCGCCAATTTTTGATTTTTTTCAAAGAATATAATTGTTTGTCTTAACGAAAATTGGGAGAGGTCGGTATGATAATTTAAGCATTTATTTATTCCAGCGTTACCAATACAAGTTTCGATAAGAGATATATTTATTATACCCAGGACATACCAGTATGTGTGCGTACGTGTTTCTGTAAATCTCCCGATGTTTTAAACGCCTTATCACATCCGTCTTCCATACACTTGTAAGGTTTCTCGCCGGTGTGAACACGTGTGTGAGATTTTAAACCATACCCAGTAGCAAACGCTTTACCACAATGTTCAAACTCACATTTAAACGGACGATCACCTGTATGTGATCTCTCGTGAACCTGAAAATTACAACAATCGAATTATTTAACAAAGTTTTTTAAATCTCATTTTGATTTTTCATATACTGTAAAATCATTAATTTTCGTGAGGGATTTAATTTCATGGATTTCGTGGTTCACCTCAACCACGAACTTAAATCCCAAAGAACATTGATTTTGACCCTTGTTTTATTACTTGAAATGCAAAATCCACAAATTCAAATCCCAACGAAATTGTCTTTTTTACCAAAACCACAAAATTTTGTCCCAACGAAATGAAATGATTTCACAGTATAATTAAGTTCACATCAAGAAAAAGCATAGCAAATTTTCTAAGAACTTGAACAATATATTTTTCTGAGACAAAAAAGGACAATTCTATATACCAACCCAAAAAATATTAAATCACTTTAGCGGAGGGTTGATTTTTTAGGGTTAGTCTGCATTTTTGTTGAGGGGACGTTATACTTCATGCATACCCAGTATATAGGCATTAGCCCTGGTACCGATCTCCTGAAGAATCTCAAGTAGAAATCTCATCTCAAATTGAGATTATATCCAAATCAGAGTCTAAGTTGAAGATCAATCTGTAGTTAGAACTCTTTCAGATTTAATGTAATAAACTAAGAATAATATTTGCAGTTTGTTATTTTTGAGTTTCTCCTCCCATTTAAATTATCCAAACCATGAATGCTATATTTGAGATTATATTAAGCTCAGAGCAGGGCCTGCTCTCCCGAAGCATCTCAATTTGAGCTTAATCTCATCTCAATTATTGTCAATAATTGTTGAGAAAAATAACAAGAGAGGCTGGACTCGCAATTAGCATCACAAACAAGAAACATTGTTCTGAGTGTATTGCAGTTTAATATTAAAGAGCTTAAACCTCAGATTTACACAAAATTCAGACTCAGAGTTAAGCAAAATCTCAATTTGAGCTAAGATTTCTACTAGAGTAGCTTCGAGAGATCGGGACCAAGGCCTGAAGGAGTAAAACCTCACTATCACAATACACATGTACATCTTACCCTTAAATGATGAAGTGTGGTGTAATATTTACCACATCCATCAAAGCTACATTTATACGCTTTCTCTAGGAATGGTCCAACTTTCTCTGTCGTATAGTTCGGCATCTGAAACATCAAAATTATAAACAACTACAAATGCATGTAGGAAAACTTCAACGAAAGAACGACCCAATTAAACATCCACCTTAAAATTTGAACCCCCAATATTTTGGTCAACTTTCCATGATTGACACTTTACTCAGGAATGGTACCACTTTCTTTGTGTTATAGTTGGGCATCTGAAACATCATGACAGACCAATGGTTGGAAATGGTAAAGGTTACATTGACCTTGTCCTCAAACATCTTGTGACATGTTTTGCTTTATCACTCCTAATTTGGATTTATCTAGCTTGGCAGGTACGGGATTAAAGCCAAGGAGAATATATATAACACCGAACAACTTACAACAACAGCAGCAGCCTGTGAATGCTGTACACCTGTCACCTGGAATATGTAAATAGAAGGATAAATATAAATAAGGTTCCCACAAATATTCTCACATAAAATTCACTGATATTTCCCTGGGCAAAGAGCAATTTTCCCTAAATGTTAAGAGCAAATGTTTAAGATTGTAAACAAGAAGGCCAAGTATGAAACCTAAATTATTCTGGGATTGAAGAATCAATAAAATATTCTGGAATTGAAGAATCATTAAAATATTCTGGGATTGAAGAATCATTAAAATATTCTGGAATTAAAGAATCATTAAAATATTCTGGAATTGAAGAATCATTAAAATATTCTGGAATTGAAGAATCATTAAAATATTCTGGAATTAAAGAGTTATTAAAATATTCTGGAATTGAAGAATCAATAAAATATTCTGGAATTGAAGAATCATTAAAATATTCTGGAATTGAAGAATCATTAAAATATTCTGGAATTGAAGAATCATTAAAATATTCTGGGATTGAAGAATCATTAAAATATTCTGGAATTGAAGAATCATTAAAATATTCTGGAATTGAAGAATTATTAAAATATTCTGGAATTGAAGAATCATTAAAATATTCTGGAATTGAAGAATCATTTAATTAATTCTGGAATTGAAGAATAATTAAATTATTCTGGAATTGAAGAATCACATAATTATTCCAAATTTGTAGGACCACTGAACTAGTGTTTTACAATCAACCTTAAAAATGATTGAAATAAACTAAAACCAGTTCTGTAATGAGAATGTGTTCAGTAAAGGCTTATGCCCCGGTGGTAGCCTTGTCCATAATAACTAGCTAAGTCAATTAGACTAAATCAACTTGGAAATTTTGTAAAGGACAAACGAACAGACCAGTGACTCACAGTCAAGCACAAGTGTACAATCAGTCGATGCCGGAGCATAACAAAATTACCAGACAAAGTTAGCAGACCAAGTTAGCAGACAAAGAGAGAAGACAAAATTAGCAGACAAAGAGAGAAGACAAAGTTAGCAGACAAAATTAGCAGACAAAATTAGCAGACAAAGTTAGCAGACCAAGTTAGCGGACAAAGTTAGCAGACAAAATTAGCAGACAAAGAGAGAAGACAAAATAAGCAGACAAAATTAGCAGACAAAATTACCAGACAAAGTTAGCAGACCAAGTTAGCGGACAAAGTTAGCAGACAAAATTAGCAGACAAAGAGAGAAGACAAAGTTAGCAGACAAAATTAGCAGACAAAATTAGCAGACAAAGTTAGCAGACAAAATGAGCAGACAAAATGAGCAGACAAAGTTAGCAGACAAAAGTTAGCAGACAAAGTTAGCAGACAAAATTAGCAGACCAAGAGAGAAGACAAAGTTAGCAGACAAAGTTAGCAGACAAAAGTTAGCAGACAAAGTTAGCAGACAAAAGTTAGCAGACAAAGAAAGAAGACAAAATGAGCAGACAAAATGAGCAGACAAAATGAGCAGACAAAGTTAGCAGACAAAATGAGCAGACAAAATGAGCAGACAAAGTTAGCAGACAAAAGTTAGCAGACAAAGTTAGCAGACAAAGAGAGCAGACAAAAAGTAGCAGAACAAGAGGGCCATGATATCCCTATATCGCTCACCTGATTATAAATGAAGTCCTGCACAATTTAGACTCACAAAGGTAGAGCATAAATATAGAAACTGGTGACCCCCGGGGCAGGGTCAATTTTGACCCCAGGGGCATAATTTGAACAATCTTGGTAGGGGACCACTAGATGATGCTACATACCAAATATCAAAGCTCTAGGCATTGTAGTTTTAGAGAAGAAATTTTTTATATGTTTTCCCTATATAAGTCTATGTAAAACGGTGACCCCCGAGGTGGGGCCAATTTTGACCCCAGGGCCATAATTTGAACAATTACTTAATCCCCCAATGCCACGTACATCCTGGCAAAATTTCATCAAAATTGGCCAAATGGTTTCAGAGGAGATGTCGTTTGAAAGTGTGGACGGACGGACGGACGACGGACGGTGAGTGATCACAATAACTCACCTTGAGCACTTTGTGCTCAGGTGAGCTAAAAAGTTAGCAGACAAAGTTAGCAGACAAAGAGAGCAGAGTAATACATACCGAGATCTGTGATTGACTAGTTATAGGTATATGTTTATCATCAACGTTCATCAGACCATTAGTTACCACAGTGGGTATCCCCGGGGTGGGCGTGGTCAGCTGATCCAAGCTTAACGTGGTTGTCTCTAACTGTGTATTATCAATGAGTCCCCCACCGGGTGGTTGCTGGGTGGCAAGATAGGCTGTAGTTCCATCCTCCAGTATTATAGCTTGTAAACCATCCTTAGCAACATGATTCAAGAACCTGCAACATCCAAACAACGCTACACTTTAAAGAGGCGTTCCCTAAAGCTTTGATCGTTTAAATCGATTCAAAAATATTATTCATTAAATAAGAATCATTATTGCTTAAACTCCTCAAATCTTCAATAAAAAGCTCCCACCAATTACCGAGAAAAAATGAAAATGTATTTCCGCAACGAGCAACAATAGTCATGAGTTGTTTCCCTTTGACCACATAATAATACATCGCTGGAAGCGATAAATTATAATTGGTGATTTACGGTAACCATATTTTTGGCATTATAGAGAGTGACATATTTGCGCACTTTCTTCTGACAAATTATGATAATTGATAATGATTTGAACATTTCATTACACTCATTAAATGTGATAGTAGAGAAAATATGCCAGTTATCGGGAATGCCTCTTTAAAATATCTTCATGACATACAGTACTTGCCAAAAATAAGTATACAAAGTCAAAGTCTATTTCCCCATTTACTTGCCTGTATAACACTACTTGCAGAACAGAGAAGCAACTATGTTTTAAAAGACCAGGAATATTTTTGTTTATTTCGTATAAAGACAATACATTGACTGGTATCCAAGATGAAAGATATCAAGTTTCTTTGCCTGGCGTAAAAGGTAACTTTGCCATAAAAAGACAAGAAAAGCAGGCCCATTGGACCCCAAAGTTATGCTAATTCAGAACATTTTCATCTTTATTTCTGATGCTTTATTTACTCGTTCAGTAACTGTAAATTCAGAAATTACTATAATTGTGACCATTTGATCAAGAGATATTGAACAATTGACCGATTATAATTCTGCATCTGTCAAGATGTGTATACTTAGTTTTGATGGGCACCGTACTGTAGAACCTCACCTTACGACCACCCCGAAATTACAACCACCTCGCTAATATGGGCATTTTTTGAAAGAACAGATTTTTTCCTTTTTTGTCTAATGGTCGTTAATATATTTCAATCCACTCAAACCCTTAGTTCATTTCAAAAACAAAAAACAAATAAATTGTCATCTTCATTTTACCTAAAGTATAAATGGCCAACGGCCAATTTGTTACCTATATGTTGGAATAACTTTTGCTCCTATTCTTTTGTAATGAATGTAACCTTGTAAAACTTTCTATGGTTTACAAATCAGGGGTGTCAACGGAGCCAAATTTGAAATCAGGAAAATTATATGCGGTTAACTATTTATGACTAACAAGGGGTATTATTATATTCAATCACATAGTTTCTAAATTCAAATCAGTTTTTATTAAGAAATTCCTTGAAAACAGATTAAAATTGCCATAACTTTGCCATTTCTCAAGATATTTTCATCAAATAACTTTTATTTTAGTCAAAATCCTGGCTCTTTCAGGATCTGTAAATACGGAATTCCGGATTGATCCGGAAATTTGACACCCCTGTTACATTGATGATATGCTTCTGTTCTATAATCAATTGTACATGTGTGAGGAGCGGTGGCCTAGAGGTATGGCGCTCACTTCGGGATCGAGAGGTCCCGGGTTCGACCCCCTCTGGACCACTGGTTAATTTCTCTGAGCAAGACCCACAGCTCCACTCCATCATGGTGTAAAATGGTACCTTTGAGGGCAGTGTCTATTTCTGGGTGCCGCAGATCGATGTTGGCTGCCACGCCACAGGAGAGAAATAGTCTCCCCAGGGAGACACGAGTGAAGTTTCCATATGTAGCCCAATGACCAGGGGAAGTTGAAATGTCAAAGGGTGCTTGAGTGGCCTAACAGCTGAAAAGAGCCCTAGAAAATTGGTAACTTAACTTCTTTTTTTTTAATTTATGCAAACCTTTTGTAATGATGTAAAAATAAATGCAATAAAATATGATTAAATTAAATTCAGGGACCTGGCTGTCGTGTCTTCAAGCTGTAAGGGGTTGGTACCATCTCTGACTAAACCGGCCCCTGTCATTGTTGACATAAGGTTCAATTTATCCGGCAAGGCTTGAACCACCGCGGTCGTACCGTCATCCAATGTGATTGTTTGACCTTCCATGAACTTTGAACCACCTTAGAATAGAAACAAGAATAACTGTAAAATCATTAAAATTTGTGGGGGATTCAATTTAGTGGATTTCCTGGATTTATTTAGCACATGACTTATTGTAAGATGCATCCTTGAAATTACATACCCAAATCAAAGCGCCGATGGCACTGGAAGAACAGGGATTGTTCCTGTTGTCAGTCACAAAGCATATGAGGGCATATGCCACCCCAACGCCATATGTATGTTCCAGCATCTAGTTAATACATTATTACCTCTACTGCCTATACTACTCGCAGTATTTAAACGTTGAGCGTTTATCACTGACCGGATGGTAACCTAGCTTACGTAACATAATACAGTCGCTGTCTCGATATATTTACCAAGTTTCCTGCAATAAAGTGCTGAGTTATCATGCAACATTATAAACACTGTCTCGGCTAAAGATTAGGCGATAAAGTCCGAAGTCATCCCGCGGAATGCGCAATTGGACCTATTTTTAGCTCGCAATCAAATCCAGTATATTTTTAACGCTAACACAGAACAGGGTTAAGCACCCTGTTCAAAAACGAGTATATTTTACAAAAACTATGAAATTTTGTCCCATTGAAATTCAATGATTTTACAGCATTAGGTGAAGGGGTCAGGTTGTTTAAAAAAATAAGAGGTAAAAAATTTAATCCTTTGAATGATACAAATTACACATTTGCCAGTTGCCATACTGTCATGTAGGGGTGTAACGGTACGCTCACCTCACGATATGATACGTACCGTCAATTTTTCTAACGGTTCGGTATATTTCGGTATGATACAATATTATATATGATAACAGCAGCTTAAAAACTACAATTTTAAGTGACAAAGATTTTTTTGATTCTATAACACCAATTATTATATGGCTATCAACTATTTTAAATGCATTTCGACAATATTAGGCATATCTTAATATAATTAAAACGAGTGATGCATGGTAATTTTACATAATCAGAGGACTTTCAGACATTTTCGTTCCCTGAATATTATTTTGCTCATAAAAAAGCTTATACCGAACCGTACCGAAATTTGCTATTCTTGTACCGCGAACCGTGTGGGACTTAAGTCCGCGGTCTTTCGTGTATCGCGGTATACCGTTACAGCCCTACTGTCATGTTAACTTATCTGCCTCTTCCGTCAGTTTGTAATGAAAGTTAAAATTACTTATTTTCATAGGCATTAAATTTTTGCTGATAATTCTTAAAATGTGATTATGTGGAATTGTAAATTGTTAGATTGTGCAACATTGAATTGTAAAACCTTGCAGGGTTATTGAGAGGTCAATTTAGCCTGGGGATTAAATTTTGTGGTTTGATTCAAGCATGAAATTAATGAAAATTCCACACCCATAGAGGATCTATCATGAGTTGTCAATTGATATAAATTTAATTGATTAAATTTTGATTCATAAGGCTCTGGCGAGCTTAATAATATTTCCTCTATGACTTAAATATATCAATTGACAACGAGTGATAGATTCGTTATATCTTATAACACTAAAAACCCGAAATACACATTGATTTACTGGAAAAACTCACCCATACATTTAAACTTTATACTACATGTATTACGTATAAGATTATACATACTCGGTATGCTAACGTGGATACAAGTAAAGTCATGTGATAAACTTATATACTGACTTCACAGTTAGATACTTACCCGGATGTTGTATAAATGCTGTGTTCCCATCAGCTAGTGTGATAGCTTGTATAGTTTGTGTGACGGGTTGTGTACCTAGATCTCCCGTTGTCATAGTAACCGTATCCAAGTTCAATGACTGTAAACAACCATTAGTATTCACAGAATTCTACAAATATATTTATGTTTATCATTGCTGTGATAAATAGATAGATCATACGCCACCGGAAAGGTTTATTTTTACATAAAAATGTTGTATTTTAACATTTAATATTGTTGAAATTACACAGTTTACAGACTGTCACAACATTTTAGTTATATACATCTTTACGGCCACTAATACCAGTAAAGATTAGTTGATACTAATTAATTTTAGGTCGATTATGAAACAAGTTTTTCCAACTTATATTAATCATTCTCGACACCTCATTCCTGATGTTACCCATCGCCACAAGGGTATGAGAGAAGACAGTTTCCCTTATATGCTGAGCATCTAGCAAGGGAATTTTCTGAAACCATTTTTATATCATCTTTGCTATGACATAGTCTGGCCCTGGGATCAAACCCTGGACATCCAGCACTCAAAACAAACGCTTAACCATTAGGCTATCCAGAAGGTGGTATATAAATTTTCATTTGACAGTAACAAGCCTTGGCGATTAATTTCGGAAAGGTAAAATAAAACTTCAGATTCAAAATTTCATGGGATGAATTTCTGGAAAATGAAATAAAACTCCAGATTCAAAATGTATCAAGTGAATGATGACCGGTACCTCTTCTGTGGCTGATGAAGGAAGCAGTAATTGTAAGACATCTTGTGTCGGATGTGATGTTATATCTGCAGCAAGACGTGATGCTATATCACCTGTCAGACTCGACGTAGAGACGATATTCTCCGCGGTACACATGATAGTATTAGCTGTGTCGGCTACGTTTAACATATGATGATGATGGTTATCCTCGAGATTCGAATGTAATACTGAATTCTCTCCTTCTGAAACAAGTACAAAGTTTATCTGAATACAAGGCACTCCTTAAAATATTGTTTTTTGCCCTAACACAACTCAAGATTTTGTTCGAACAAAGGTACGTAAAATTATTTATGTTCAAGCATGTTTGAAGGAAAGTGAATATTGCTGCTTATTCAGATTTATGCTGTTTTTCAACATTTGTTCACTCATTTACCTTTGCTCATTTACCAGTAACCTAATCAGTTATCATTGACTGCATCCTTGGTTACTGATACTAACTTACCCTTTCACAAGAAACCAATAAATTCACAGTGATGTCAAATTTTGATAAAAGGGTTTGACCAGCAGCAACTGGGAATCAAAACTAAATCACAAGGTAAAAATCCAGCATTGATCTTGAGTTGAGTGAATGTCCAAAGTTAACTGACTACAAATCACATGATAAGACAAAGAAGTAGCAACAACATACCTTGTTCCTCTTGATCGACTGTTAGCTCATTACCGAGTATCTGATCATCTCTCGTATCTTCCATCTCCGTCAGCGAACCATCTTCCGGGGACGACGGAGATTTCACTTTGATTGATTCCGGTAAAACTTCAAAACTTCCGAGCTGTGAGTCACCACCACTCCCTACAGCAACAACAATTACATCAAGTACAATTGAATACTGTAAAATCATTTAATTTCGGTGGGAAGAAATTTCATGATTTTTGTAAAACAGACCGTTTCGTTGGACATTAATTTGTGGATTTTGTATTTCAGGTAATAAATACAAGGGTTAAAATTATTTTTCAATGGGATTTGATTTCGTGGTTGAAGGTGAAACACAAATGCCATGAAATTTAATCCCTACGAAAATTAATGATTTACAGTACATCATCAGTCTTATTAACAGAAATTCACACATATTATTTTTTCCCTAAACGTCATACAGGGCTTGACACTAACCCAGGTCCGCTGGTCTAAGGCCAGTGAAAAAACATGAAGGACCAGTGCTGTTGTCTTTTAAAATTATTTTCTGTGACCAAAATAGTGCCTAGCTCTGTTGTGATTTTGTGTATATACAGGGCTTTTTTCAAAGGAAGGGGAAGAGCACTTTTTTAAATTTGAGGAAAAATTATCAGATTATTTGTTTAGAAGAGAAGCATAAATTTGATGTAAATTCAACTTAAGGGAAAAAACTGCATGATTTTAAAGAATTTTACTGAGGGGAAGTGGTCTGTAAACGGCCCCTGCTATAGAAGGAAAAAAAAACCTGGTATAATTTATAATTATAATGTAATTTCACAACCTGACAATGCAACTTGCATGCACTGTAACTCATGTTACTGTTTCTACGAATTCATGAAGACACCAACTTACATAGACATTTAATACCGACAGCAGCATCTACTTCAGTCTTCACATCACTAACATCTAGACTGGCTATAATCTGTTGTACATTCTCTCCCTGTAGATCATCCATACTCAACGTCATTGGATACCACTGTCACACTCACGGTACACAATACTACCAGTATGTGAACTACCTGAATATAACATTATAAAAATTTATAACAAGTGACAGACCAATTTTATATATCAGCCTCAGGCCTGATCAGGGGTTCCACTAGTTTGTAGTCACTGAATCTGAAGGGTCATTTTGATATTATTGACTAAATTTTTTTTTTAGACAAAATACCCATGAATGATCTTCAGAGAAAATGACCATTCAAACCAAACTCATTCCCAGGACGAGGGACAGTTCATGGTAATGTCTCCGGTATTTCCCTGGCCCCTGACAACTAAATATTGTCCCCATGGATTGGTTCAAAGAAAAAATCCCTAACATTTTCCCGGTAGTGCGCGGGAAACTAGAAAGTAAAAACATGGTCGTTTCCCCAGTTTTCCACCGCCCATCCCTGGGGGAGGGGGCCGTGGATGCAACTGGATGATGCATAGTCCTGGATACCATACCATGACTTTATGATCATTTATTGAAACTGATGTTGATCTTTTCAATGGAATAATCACTGAAATTGAATAATCATAGTCAAAAAAGCTTAGACTAGATAATGCATTACTCCTAGTGACAATTAAAAGATGTGACCGTTCTCGAGTTGACACGATTTCTGTCTCCGGTGGTTTTCTTCCAGTGATGAGTAGTCTGTCACTAAGTCGAGATTGTTTGACTACTCGAGAACTAGTCAAACAATCTCGACTTAGAGACTACTCGTCTCTTTCGTTGAGACCCACTGTGCAAAATCTCCTAGCAGATTGCCCCACATCTATAGTTCTCGAGTAAACGCGGTCCACAGCTTAAGCTGTCAAAGTTTTGAGATGTCTTCCTAAAAATGCGTATTCATTTGAACAATAAACAAATTCAAGAAATAAAAGTCACTGCATCGGCTCGCGATTATCAAATATAAGTGGAACAAAGTCATGTCCGAAGTGAAATCGTAAATATGACCAAGGGTTAAAGCGAAAGTGAAAGTAGAAAATAAATTTCGCGCTGTGTCGACCTTTTGTGGTGAAGGTAAACGAAGGGTAGCCATCTTGAATAACTCGAAGGCATATTCTACATAAAAACAAGCAAAATATCGATTTTCCTTCATTTTCCAACTTAATTTAAGCTTTCGTTATTACAAAATTTCGTTTTCTGTAACGTTTATCGTGACAAAAATTTCTCATCCTCTCCAGCAACAAGGAACACTGGGAAAACTTACCCAAAAACCCTAGCCAGTACCGCCATGCAACGCGATTCTGAAACGGGAACCAGCTCAGATTGCGCGTCACGATTGATTTGCGTTTATACAGCCGGGAGGAAGTAAATGAAGCGGTTAGACACTACTAAATGTATTCATGGCTCGTTACATTAAATGTTTTGTTTAAAAGTTTAGCATAGGCCTACATAACATACAAACACAAAGAAACTCCAATTTTATGTCTAATCTATTGTTTGTAGAATTTTAGAATTCAATGGTTTGATCTACGCTGCATTTATACATCCCATAGTAATTTTCATGTCTTCTTTTGAATTACGTGTTTGGTTTAATCAAAGACCTAAATTACAAACGTGTACTGTTTTAATACATATACCACCACAGGCTACACCATACTTTCATCCATATGTATTCTGACACAATTTATTTAGAGTATCCCTTATCACTAAGACTAAATTATAACATACGAGGGTTGTCCCAGAATAGCGTATAATTCTTGATTCATTTACTCCAACATAATGATATAGTTTTATAATTTTGCATGGACATTTCTACAACCATAACACGTACGTGTATTTGACGAAATTATTTTATATCAGTATACGTCGTATTCGATAAATGGATGTATTTGTAACCCATGGTAACGGTTTACGGCCAGCACGAAAAAAGTAACGGTATGTATCACAAAATTAATTTAATTATTTAATGACAATAATACTTTAGCAGTTTTAGCCGCATCGCGCCATAATATATATAGGAATAATTGGCATCTTTTGGCAAGTATTTATACAATGATTCATAGTGATGATGTCATATTTGATGAGTTAATGAAGTAACATAGCAACGTTGTTAGCGTTACAATATAACAAAATCACGGCGTCAGACGACGTTACGGAGTGACTGCCATTTCCTAGTTTAAACATATTTATTTTTCCCAAATATATAACAATATGCATTCAATTTACAGTATAAAATAACAGCAACATAAGGAAAAAGGGATTAGAATGAAAGACACTTTGTCTTATTGAATTCTTCTCCCTGGATTGACTTCCAGTTTAATAAAAAAAACAAAAATATCAACAGTTGAGCTATGAGTACACGTTGCATTAATTTGGGTGTAAATAAAGAGATGAAAAAGGTAAACAAAATCAAAAACGTACAGAACAAGTAGAAGCTAAAGAAAGCCTTACACAGTATTACATTCGAAGAAAGGATTACTGTATAGGTAGAAGTGAAGAAGATAGGGGGCTTCTCAATTAATTATTAAATGAATCATGTGAATCTATTGCTATCACGTATATAGGCATGAACCTGATTAAATATGAATGTATTATCTTGATTGGAGAGGGTTGTATCACCAAAAAGAAGAAGATCAAGACTGATTCTGTAATTTTCTAATCGGTTTAAGAAAGTGTCACGAGGTTCTTGTTGAAATCGACATTCGAAGAAGAAATGATAATTAGATTCAATTTGGCCACATGCGCAGAGTGCTGACTGGGAAATATTACAGAGATACAAATGATAATTTAGTGAACTGCATTTGGTTCGCAGACGGGTGTGTAGCAATTGAAGTCTTCTTGGTCCTAAGAAATAGTATAATGGTGGTTTGGAAACGTCTCTATTCAAGTGTATTTTGAAGGCTGACAGAGGCTGTATATTCCTTGTTTCCAGTGGGAGGGCATTCCACTTACGAATAGAGGTAGGTAGAAATGAGTTAAAATAAAGGGTTGTTCTAGAATTGATCCCAGGAATGTTATTCTCGTTTCTAAGATGATATCGAGTGTTTTGTTGTCTAGGGACAAGAGATGATAAATAATCTGGAACAAGGTTATGGTACATTTTATAGAAATGATTCTGTGTTTGTGTCTTCTGTCATGTAGGGATTCCCATTTACATTCTTGTTTAAGTCGTTCTAATGAGACCAATCTGGTTGCTCCGGTGACTATACGGGCACATTCGTTTTGTACTTTATCAAGTTTGGCATAGTCAGCTTTTGCTGCATTGCACCAAAGGACATCAGCGTACTCAAGACTTGGTCTAATAAAGGATAAATATATAGTTTCCAATGCTCTACGATCTAAACAGAATTTTAATCTTCGCATAATATTTACTTTTTTCCATGCTTTATCGACAACGGAATCAATATTTACATGCCAACTGGCATCTTCTGAAATGTTTACTCCCAGATGTTTATGGACCGTGACATTTGGAATGTTTTGACCAAACATTTGTAGATCAGGATGATTTGGGCGATTTCGTTTTTTAGATAATAACAGTGATTCAGATTTTGCAGGATTAAATGATACAAGCCACTTTTTAGCCCATGATGATATCTTATCAATGTCGCTTTGAAGTTGATAGGCTGCAATATTAGGATCCAGGACAACAACGTACAGGCTTGTGTCGTCAGCAAAGAGGTTAATAGACGATTCAATATCAATCACAATATCATTTATGAAAATAAGGAATAATAACGGTCCCAATATTGAACCTTGTGGAACACCTGCTTTTATTTCGCACCATTGTGAGGATACGCCAGGAAGAACAACACGTTGGCGTCTACCGGAGAGATAATTAGAGAACCAATGCAACAGAGACCCTGTTATTCCCGCGGATTGAAGCTTTACAAGCAAACCTTTGTGCCAAACCTTGTCAAATGCCTTACTAATATCGAAGAAGATTGAACGGACTTCTAGACCATCATCCAGGGCTTTACATAAAGTGTTATAAATATAGATAAGCTGATTTACAGTGGAATCACCTGGAACAAATCCTGATTGCACAGGAGTAAGAAATTGATGCTATTTTAGGTGATTGAACACATGTTTAAAAACAATACGTTCAAATACCTTTTCTATTGTGTTAAGTAGTGAGATTGGCCTGTAGTTGCTCGGAAGAGAGACGTCACCTTTTTTATGAACAGCAGTTACATTTGCTTCCTTCCAAGATGAAGGAAGTTTACATTTCTGGAGTGAGTAGTTAAAGAGACTACATAGCGGGTTCGACAATCCTGTCGCTGCTTCTCGAAGAATTATGTTACTAATGCCATCTGGTCCAGAAGCTTTAGTAACATTTAAAGACTTCAAAACGTCACATACCTCAAAGGGTGTTATGACTATTCTGGTCAGACATGCATTTGGTTCAATAGCTTGAGGTGTCGGTACTTCTATACCGTCATCATGCAGACTAGTTTGTTGTTGGAAGTATCGATTTAAAAGGTTTGATTTCTCCAAATCACTGGTAGCGATATAATTAGAGTCAGAGTCGTACAATGGAGGAATAGATTTGTTAGCAGAAGAAGTGATAGCTGATTTTAGAAGCTTCCACCAGTCTTTTTGAGAATTTGAGCCATCTTTAAGTTTATTAGCCAGTTTATCAAAGTGGTTTGATTTTGCTTTCCGAATACTAAGGACAACACGATTTCTAAGATGTCGAAATTTCTGCCAGTGTTGATCTGTTTGTGTTTTCTTAGCTTTCTTATACATTCTCTTTCTTTTTCGTATCATGTTTTTAATTTCAGTAGTAATCCACTGGGGTTCATTGGATCTTATTTTCTTTAATGAATTTGGAATATTTTGCTTTGCTATTTCAAGTAATTAAGTAGTGACTTTAGCAGTATATATATCAATATCTTCGTCAAAGCACGAGGTCCAGTTAAAATCATTGATATCGGTTCGAAGTTTCACATAGTCGCCATCATCGAATCTCCATATGAGACGTTCTATACTTTTACATTTAGTCTTCGGAATTTTCAATACGCCGAACACCGGACAATGGTACCTTAGTTCCTGCTCGAGGAAATGGTCACTCACGCCTGAATAATGGACCATGTCACGATTTGATACAAATATTAAATCCAGAAGTGATTGTGAATGTTCTGTAAAGTGCGTGGGTTTATTTATCAACTGATCAAGTGAGAACTGCTGTGTGATACTATGTATTTTCCTTATTGTAACATCACTGAGAGCATTGTAGTTAAAGTCACCGGTAATGATAATATCCGATATATTTGAATCCATGGCAAGACCAATAGAATCCTCAATAAAAGAGTGGTATAGTGCATCAGAGTTCGGCGGGCGATAGAAGCATCCAAAGAGAATGCGTTTGTTTGGACGTGTATGTACTTCAAGCCAAATAGATTCGACATGAGCCAATTCAAGATCAGTTCGACGTTTGTAGTAAATGTTATCTTTGATATACACTATGACGCCACCATATGAGTTTCCAATTTGATCGCGCCTTTCTGGAGAATGGTATGAATGTAACCTGATATCGTCTGTTGGTATAGTGTTGTTCAACTATGTCTCGGAGAAAGCAAGAATATCGTAGTCATTGAGCTCAGTGTACAACAAATCAAGTTTATGTTGAATGCTTTGGACATTTAAATGAACAAATGAGAAATAATGAGAAACACCTGTACTTGAGGCTTCTGAGCATGAAGTTATGGAACTTCGCGAAACAGGACCTGGGTTAGGATGAATGTCACCAGACTTAAGAAGGAACACATGTAGCCAAACACAAATAACACTCACAGAGAATAAAAATACAACTTCAATAGTGAATATTACATTGTTAATGTATCTATTACCTAGAATCACTTTTTTGTAAGGATGTTTTACTGATAGGTGTGGTTTGCTACACATTAGAATTGAATTGTACATTGAAAACAAGTACAGCGTATTACTCTTCAGATATATTAGCAGAAACATATGTATGACCAGCGGTAAAAACCCTCGATATTTATACACTGACATGACGGGAAATGAATGAGTTTTCATGTTATTGACAGCAATGCGATCATGAACAAATGGAAGGCCGTCATGTCAATCAGTATGGTATTCAAAACAGGTCCAAGAGTATCCACGTGATAACAAGATATGCAATGGGATGAGAAGCAAATGCTGGTAATAAGAGTACCGACAATAGTAAAAGAAATAGTGAGATAGAGAAAAATGAGTACATGGATTAGAACGGGAAGGCTTAAGTAGAGAGAGTAGGTATATCAGATTGAGAATAAGTAATTGTGCAAAGGTATGTGTTTGAAAAACATATTATATAATTTCACAGTTATTTAAGATGAGTACATGTATATACAAATGTATGAAAACGAATGAAATATCCCAATATTGAATAAGCAAGGCACATATCTAATTTGGTACCATGCAGTAAGATAGTTGTGCAAGAAGTACGTACTATTGGTTCATATTTATGGAAGATACGTATGCTTATGCATGTACATGAATATTGTTTCGAAATGCATAGTTATTCTAAGGAACTGAACACAGATTTTAACAAGACTTAAAGTAGTAATCTAACACTAGATATGAAAAACATATTATGTAACATTTTGAGATTGACAATAAGTTAAGTACTACTCAGGATACTACGGATACAAAGTGTTTACAAATTGAGAACTATACAAAGTACGGAAATAATATGGTAACATGAATGAAATTATGCATAGATGATAGTTGTTAAGATACAGGACTGTTTAGGTAACATGAGTGAGAAAAATGCATTATTATGCAACTACAGGAATATTACGGTAACATTTAACACAGAGGAAAATATGTATAGTTATGCAAATCATATGGCTATGAAGTTGATACTGAGGCACATGTTATGTGTATAGTTATGCACAGTACAGCAAATATATAGACACCATGTAGGATTATATGTGTACTTGTGCAAAGGAAAATATTATTGGGGTAATGAAGTATGTATAGATTTGCAGAGTTTATAGGCACATATTTTTCAATTACAATGTTATAGACTAACACAAGTATTGAAAGACATGTTAATTATGTAATGTTATGAGAATATCAAAATGTTTAGTGCTACCCAGGAGAGCTCGGATACAACTAGCACTCATGTTGTAAAATTAATTACTGTCAATTAAATGGTATGCATCCAATCAAACGGTAGAGTTTTCAGGCACTTTGATCAAATACATATTTCTAATATTCGTTAATTTGCAAGTCTAGTTTTTAATTAATAGAAAGAGAAAAAAACAAAAACAAGCGTGGAAACCTAATTGTATGTAACATACATGAATTAAACAAAATGTCCTTGATTACAAGTGAATCAATAAGTATTAAGTTTCGATAAATTAGTAGGAAAAATATTATGGTTCGTGGTAAGAACATAAATGATATAAGTACGGTATCAATACAAGTATGTCCAGGTATGTTTTAATAAGCACATATTACATTTATCACATGTTATATAACTCGCATAATACATTGTAATACAGACCGGTACATTATTAAGAAGTTAAATTCATAAACATTGACAAATAGCATAACACTATCACATATCTATATTGAACACATAATTTATCATACAAATTTGGGTAATACAAGAACACAGTTTCATGGAACTGGCAAAACAATTACAAAAACAACTCAGGTTTAGTCAAGTTAACAATATTATGTAATTAAAATCATTTCGTAAGTAAGTTTACGAACGTCGATAAGGAAACAAGAGTACAACGACCGTGTATCATTAAATATCTTAAATCAGGAAATATGGCAATATAGTTTTCAACACAAAACATTGTGATTAAATAAACCTAAGTGTAGTTGATGGTTATTACATCACCGATAATAATCGCTATTCGGCGTTATTATGTCATAGTCAGTCAATTGCTGTGTATTATTAAACCGTCACACTGGACAGACGAAAGTCACTGTAGATCAGTAAGGTGCCGCTCAAAAGTATGTGCCAAAAGTAATGCATATCCAGTTAGTTTGGATAAGATCTAAGCCAGTCAATACAAACACTAGGGTAAAACACCATCACATATTGACTGGATTACAAAACGTCTGTCACATACGATACAGGAGACGTACCGTAGAGTTAAAGATTCAGATTCGAATTTTGGTCAGCTCTTCATTAACGTAGACGCCACTAAACGACTTCGAATATTTAAGATCGGCTCGATTTTTTAGATTTTTTTGTGGTGCCCGGTATGACGTAAACTTTATGATTACGTCCCTAGGACGTGAACTTTGGTTTCCACTTGATTTTTATTTTGCCAAGTCGATGCATATTGTCGATGTCACGTAGACCCACATCAACCTTCAGCTCGGATGCCATCTTGGTTACAACTTTATCTAATGATTCGTCGTCGCATACAGTTACGTCTACTGTACTGTGCTGCCTTATCATCTCGCCTTTCTTGATTTTCAACTTGCTCCTCAAGTTTTGCAATTCGTGCCTTAAGTGAGGTGTTTTCAATTTCAAGTGACGTGACCTTGGATTGTACGTCATCTAATTTGCTGAAAAACAGCGTCTCAAACTTTGAACTTATAAAGTTAGCAATTTTTTCTGGAGCTAGATCGTCCAGGTTGACTTGAATTTTATCACTAATATTCTCATCATGACATATTGATTCGATTGATAATGTTCGTGTCTTCTTTGTGTCGGCTTCATCAAGGGGAGACGTTGCCGTCCGCTTTTTATCAAGATTGATAGGTGTCTGGCTCATAATTATGACACACCCTGTAGTTGGAAAAAAAAATTGGCGTGGGTGGTGGGTAGAAATCCGCTTTTCACGTGAATGTCCGAAATATAGCACAGTAGGTGATTTATATGTGTTAATCGATGCGTAGAAAGTAAAGTGAAGTGGAAATAAGTTTACAAAGTCAAAAAAGCCAAAAAAGTCACCTTTCTATACGTTATCCAAAAAAGTATCACTAAAATTATAACTCCTGTAAATTACACATAGTTTGCACAATCAGTTCAATTTTGTTTTACATAAATATCTCTCTGTTTTCTAGCTGTCCATTGGTAGACCGGAAGTTAGCATTGATCTAGCCATTTCCTAAGCATTGCGTTATACCGTATATAACATAGAATAATATTCGGCGGAACGATAAATTATGTAAAATCCACATCACAATACATCAGGGTGATTCGGCAGTTGTTTTTAAGATTTCCCGACGTTTTGTTTGGCACAGAAAGGAAGCGGAACAAAAGTGATCAGTCGGACCGATCCAAACAAAAACTTACGTCAAATCGCTTCCTACACTATCCGCACAGAATGTCAGCTCAAGCTGTCCATTTTGAAAAACAGTTAATGAATTTTTGACAGTAAGTAAAGAAATATATTTCAAAAGAGTTGATAACAATTTCGGCGTATAATTTTTAAAGTGTAAAGCCCACGAATGGGAGTTCTTTAGAAAACTGAGGTGGCGTGACGTCGTTGGCGAGTGTTGACGTTAACGCTCTGTGGGCCGTAAAGCGTCACCTGGTACTCGTCAAATGCACACACTTTGAATGTTTTTGGAAGATAGATCATGAAACTTGGCTAGTATGCCAAGAAATAATTTCTCTAAAATTTGATTATAATTAGGGCATACAGAACTTGATAGTTTTTAAGATATAACAGGGTTATACGGTATTCTGGGACAACCCACGTACATGTCCACATTCCTCACTTATACGATACTGTTGTACCATTTGCGATAAATTGCACCACTGAGTTTTATAATGATAATATTTTTATGTTCCATTCTAGACGAACAGAAACACATTTTATAACCGATAATAACTTACCATTAATAGTAAATTGAATCTCACAATCGCCATCAGGCTCATGTATGTTTCCTACGTTTTTATCTACACCATACCAACTTCAGAACAAAACAATGTTTCATGTTTACGGTTAACATTTGACAACTACTGCATTCCTTACTTATTCTTAATAGTTAATTTCTAACTGCTGCAAAATATCACAATATTCTGTAGTAGACTTTTCCTTTTTATGCCCCCATCTTTGATGAGGGGATAATACTGCTTTGCAAATGTCTGTCGGTCGACCAAATGGTTTCCGTTTAATAACGCAAGATAAGAACGCTTTGTCCAAGGATGTTGATCAGCAACAGTTGATGGCACCTATTTATTTGGAAGTCAGTTTGTCAAAGGCCGCTGTGACATTTACCAGTTTCGACTATTTAGCTGCAATGAGGGCTTGTAAGACTAGTATTTATATGTAAATATACTATGTTTTGCATATATTTTAATATTTACTTGATCGTATGTACTGCTGTCTGAAAGTAATTGACAAATAAAGTAACCACAATCTATAAAGGTTTATATCTTTATTTTTAGTTTATATTGCATATGCATTTAGAAAAATCTACGTGTGCATATATTTACATTCATAAACAATATTATAAATCAAACAAATAAGTCACAATATCACACATAAGCGATTTTAAGCGGTATTTATACGTGTATACATGTTCATTTGTACTATACTCACATACTACAGTATCATTGAAAAAAAAGAAAAAAAGAAAACAAATGTTCCCATTATCTTCAATTTCATTTTTTCCCAATGATACTGTTACCTGTGGGTATACTAGTTTATCACATAAATAACGTGATATTCCATGTGATAACAAATCGTATAACATTGTTATACAACATGTGTGATAACAAACAGTTGCATATTTCATACGCACAATTCACTGATGTAGTAATGGACTATTTTCTTAACAAATTCAAAATAATAAGTTGAAAAAAAAAGACAATTATTGTAATTTGAATTAATGTTAATAGTTTGCAACTTTTAAAGCGTCGAAGTGTCTATATACAGGAAGCAATGTGGCACTACTTTTTTACATGGAAACGCTCGAGGGTGTTCTTCGGTGCATAGTTTGCCGAATTCCGTATCGAGTAACTTATTTTACGGTAAAAAATATTTTTAATGTGATAAAAAGAATCTACCACTCGTTTTCTTTTGATATCAACATTTCTTAAATTCTTCACGAAAACTAAAGTTATTAAGCTCGCCAGAGGCCCGCTTAATAACTGGGTTTTTCTAGACTCATTTAAGAAATGTTGATATCATTTTTAAAACTCGTGGTAGATCCTATATATGTATTTTATGGTTGTGTAACTGTAAACTGATTAATATTCGTGGTCGAATAATTATCATTCATTTCCTGGATGAACTAGATCACATCTAGATGGCGAAATTATGTAAGGGTCGAGAACGAGGGATACCTGATGTCACAATATTATATCTTGACGTCATCATAGTCATTATTGCCATTGATCATGTGACAAGTATTAAGTTATTAACTCCTCCACGAATTTCAGAAACCTACAAATTACCATCCAACCAAATATCGCGAATTTCAACAGCCGTGAAACTGATCAATAATTGTACAGAACATGTACTATTGGTTGACGATGCTTATAAATTTATGTCATATACATGCGTATGATGGTTTTATGTTCAATATTCTGGTATGCATGAATTCCTTTCGTCATCAACAGACATTTTCAATTCTTTAAATTGGAAATCATACACATACAACTAGTTTTTTATTGTTCATTCTGCCAATAGATTACTGGATAACGATTTGCATATGAATGATCTCGTCATATTGAATTGTGTATAATGTCCTTTCATATCATAATAGTAAAAAATAACGTATTAAATGTTCTCAATCAGGTGGTATTTTTGGCACCCAATTTGCCCACAATTTTATTTTCACCCATATATGTGATTGTTCCGATGAGAACGAAAAACTAGGAAATCCTTCGCGCACCAAACAGTTTGTTGACAATCTTCTTTTGTCCTTTTCCACCAAACCAAGTTCGGTAGATCTTATTGCCATTGGTCAAATAAAACAGAATGTTTTCAATGGCAGCAACCATGGTCAGCTTCTTGTTTCATTCATGTTTCAAATGTGCTAATTAATTTTTATATGTGGTTCAAGATGCTACTTCATTCATTTCACTTGGAACATGTCTCCGACGACGCGGCCAGTACACAATAACGGCCAGACTGATGTACAATATAAACAGGGCACATCCTATCCCGACCGTCAAACCTGCAATAAATAACATTATTTAAATAACATACATAAACATTACACTACGTCAAATACCCGTATTTTCTTAAAATAAATAAAAAATACTTGCACCATACATGTAGTCACTGGCTCTCGAGCAGTTATCTTTATGGATTATAGGCCTAGACTTTGCAAATGTTTATCTGGTCAATCGCTAGCTATATAGTGACCATATTGTGTACTTCACAAAGTATCAGCTTGGCATAATCAGGTCGTGTACGGTTGGACGCTTTATAGATAGAAAACTGGAACAATGGTATATGTATATGTATGTCAAAAACCACCAAATATACTTGGGTTATTAAAGAGGCGTTCCCTATAATGTTGATCGTTTAAATCGATTCAGGAATATTATACATTGAATGAGAATCATTATTGATTAAATTCCTCAAATGTTCAACAAAAAGCTCCCACGAATTACCCAGAAAAAGAATGAAAACATTCGTAACGAGCCAAACGAGTTGTTTCCCTTTGATAACATAATAATAAATCGCTGGAAGCGATAAATTATTATTGGTGATTTAAATATATTTTTGACATTATAGAGACATATTTGCGCACACGTTCTTCTGACAAATTATGATAATTGATAGTGCTTTGTACATTTAGCTCATTTAATGTGATAGTTGAGAAAAATATGCTAGTTATAGGGAATGCCTCTTTAAGTAATTAATGAATTAAAAAATGGGATGCTTATTCAAATACTGTATTTTGTTAACCTTGTTACGTAAAATAATGTCACATAGATATAGTTTTAGTTGTATTTTATACAGAGTGGGTCAGATTACGGAAGTTTTAGTTAATGCATGTATTTTACTTTATATACTTTCTTTTTAGTAACGTACAGTTCCTGGTGAGTAAAATTTATATGACCGCAAAAACGAGATTATATTTGTTTTAACTGTCCATTATATGTGTGCAGGTATATGTCTATAATCTGAAATGGATATACAGTACCATAAAATAAATGTTTTAGATATGTATGTGTAACGTAAAATTGACAAAGTTTCAATTTTGATTTCAAGTATAATATATATAGAAATGCATCTATCTATTTTACAAAAACACTAATGAACAAAATAAAATAGTTATACCAATATTCTGATGTGTTAGAGTCGTTGTTGAACTATCACCATCCATGATATCAAAATTTAAACACAGACACAATAAAGCCAAGTTTATATTTTAGGGGGCGTGTTTCTGCTCTTTTCGGTAAAAAAGTCTAAATTGGAGAAAAAAATACTGGGCGTCCAAAAGTAAAACCTTTGACTCTGTATGTTTGATAAAATGCAAATTATCACGATTTTATCAAGTCATGTGACAAAGAAATCGATATTTATCGATAGAAGCCTTATTGAATAAATATATATCTTTGCGAGCTTTTTAAAACTTAGGTTCATTACTTTTAAAAGCACCAATCAAATTTCGACAAATATTTACTGCGGATCTCCAAGATGTCTGCGCCCGACAAAAAGTAAAACAATATTTTTAATTTTGAGTTACAGTTACGACGTGACCGAAATTTACTTATGAAATTGTGCATTAATTTGTTTATGATTATGATTTTTATCATTACCGTACATAACTTGTGATGACACTGAAATCAATCATAGAAAAAAAAAGTTTTAAACGTCATGTTTACGTTTGGTTGCTTGTATTTTAGTGGGTGGGGTACTGAAATAATACAGTGATTCACACAGTGACAGTTGTACATGTTCCATGGTACTCATGTGTGTGGAATTCCTCAAATTCACTTGCCAATGGGCAAGTTGAACTGAAAAATCAACTTACCCGAGGCTAAATCTACTTGCACGGGAAAACACTAGTCAAACAATCTCGACTTAGAGTATCCACTTCTAAGTCAAGACCCATTATGCGCTTTACCGATCAGTTTTTGAGTTTCATGAATTCTGTCTTTTACGCCAAATTAGAGCCATTTTCAGCATTGAACATGTAAAATATAATAAAAATAAACGAATGGTACAGAATACCTGTTAATATTGGTCCTTATAATCAATAAATCGATAAATAAATCAGCACGTGTAATTTCCGAAAATCCAAATGTAAACATAACTGTGAGTATCCGGTACGCGTATACCGCCCGTACAGCCCGTACAGATGAGCGCAACACGTGTGTGATTCATATGCTAACGTTGTGCGAATCGCTACGCGAGCAGTAAAATTCATTTAACTTATCGTATTCTGTTCATAAGTCATTAACTATCAGTTTACAAGAAAAATCAGCTCGATTTGTCAACAATTCTTCGTTAATTTTTCGTTTTTAGTTTCACCCGAGCGAGCTCAGTGTAATTGGCTTCACGCGTACCAGTGTACATCACTGTGAAAACCAAATAGTGCCGAAGATCTCCCAGCATCCTCCATTGTTCTAGAAACTCATTCCATCGAGTATTCTGATTGGTCGATAGGGGAATGCGATCTGCATATCAACAACAAATAGCTGTGTAGTGGAATTTAAAAGTGCGACCTCGTCGTGTTAAAATTGTCAGACAAACGAACCGCTGAGTGTTTTATGGATGTTTTTGGTGCAGATAACGAGAAAAAGGGTTGATCTTCGTGGACATGCTATATATTTCATGGTATTTACAACTTTTCATTCACCTTTTCAAGTTGCGCCAAAAATTTGATCGCAAAGCCCCCCACATATATGACACTTTAGGTCACATCTGCGATGGAGATAAAGGTCAGAAATTAAAAAATCTCCTAGCAGATTGCCCCACATCTAGGGAAAACACAAAAAGCAACAAAACTTCAATTTCAATAATTTGTCTTGAGGGTAGCCTACTGTGTACCTGATACTATATCATTTACCAAAAAGCCCAAGACAGGCAAGTTGGACACAGGAAATTCACACCTGTCAGGGTTTATTTTCGGGTGATTTTATAGCCGAATATAGGCTACAATATGTATGTTCCCAATTGAAAATAAGTTAGTGTACACCTATCATCGTTTTAGGCTTTGGATTGAAATTAAAATTGTACTTTCCCAATTTGGACCAAATGCCGCTAAAATTCCCAATCCCAAGGGTATGGTTCAGGTAATTGTTCCCAAAATACTGAGAAAAAACCTGCCCCTGGGTACATTTGGTTATCAAACTTATGCACCAGTCAGTTGCAACCATGGCCCACACCCTGGGAATGGGCCCTCGATAGTCAGGGAACTGACAATGTTTCCAGCTTCCCCAGCAGAAATGTGGAAATATCATTTTGCCTCCAAACCTAGTCAGGCTATACTAAGTTGTCGTTTAATGAACATAAATTATGCTATATGATTTCAGATATGGTTTGTTTATTCCAAGAAATGTGAAGAAATCTGATGTAAAATTGAAAGCAGCAAATATCTTTGATGATAATGAAGACGATGACTCTAATCAGGTGAATGTTCACTAAAATAACTCTATTGTTAAACTTCACCAAACTTTTGATCTGGTGCCTTGATAATTTTAAAAGTTAATTCTTACTTTTTTATTTTTTAGTTTATGCTATTTATAATATAAATTTACTTAAGATCAATTTTGAAACAAATTTTTCCAACTGATATATTTTTTTATTAATCACTCTCGACACCTCATTCCAGATGTTATCAATCGCCATGAGGGTATGAGAGAAAAGAAGCCAGTTTCCCTTCTACGCTGAGCAAAAGGGAAGTTCTGGTACCATTTTTATTTCGCCTTTGGTATGACACAGCCTGGCATCGAACCCAGGACTTCCCAAACTCGAAGCGAAGGCTCTGCCAATTGGCTTTCTTAATTATTTGATCATGGTAGAAGACTAACTGTAGTAATTCCAATACATGTTCTCATGTACCAATTCAGAATTTTTTGGGGGTTCTGACTTATGGTGAATGTCCACTGGATAGCCCAGTGGTAGACGTGTCCACATCAAGTGTGGGAGGTCCTGAGTTCAACTTCAATTACAAGCCCTTGGCATGTCAGACCGAAAATGAAATTAAAAATGGTACCTGTCCCTTTCTAAATAGTAGTCATGAGACAAACCGACTTAACTATAGTCTAGGTGACGTCATACAGCTAGTATAGAGTCACTGGACTCATTTTCATCTTTTACAGTGTAACATTCTCTATCTGAGAGGTACTTCGTGAGCATATGGCATGTTTGTTAATTATGGTTTTATTAAAACTACAAAAATAATCAGTGGTTTCGCTTATTGAGGTATAATTAACAAAATGCCCATCTAGCTGACATAAAAGGAAACTGCTTTCTCTGATCTGATAGCCTCATGGATTGTGGTGTCATGAGTGATTTAAGTTGGAAAAACTTGTTTTACTTTCAACCTAACTCCTTGAACAATTTAGTAGAAACATAAATAAGTGCTCAAACTTCATTTTGTTGGGGTAATAAAAACCCGTTTTCAGTCAGAATCCCGAGGGTTGAAATGTGACTTTATGCAATTTACTAGTTTCAAAGGGTCATATCAAGGGTCAATATTGCAATGACACATTTGTACATTTCAGACATCTACCAATAAAGGTGTAACATCCAAGTATGGTAAAACATCAAACAGTAAAAATGTCATCAAACGTCAGGTATGAACCTTTAACATATTCTTGTACCTGTGACACTTGTGTCATAGACCCACTGTGAACAAATACCTTATTCTTTTAAATACATGTGTGTCTTACACTTGCATTGGTTTAAACAAACTGTTTTAACAGCTTACTAACAAAACGGAACAGGAACAGAACAGGCAGAACAATAATAATTATGTAGTAATGATAAGAAATAAAACGTTCAAGGTGGTCTTGGAATTTTAAAAAAGAATTGATCGACTGGAAGCTTGTGATAGGGTTTCAAATATGTAATAAGTAATATTAAATATTCATATAAAATTGGTAAAAAATAAAGAAATTTTCGGTTTGGAAAGGGTCCTTTGCTTTGGGAATAGGTCTGTTTTCAGGACCTACAAAAGGTGCAAGAAACTCCCTATTCCTATCTTCATGTTAACAGTTATATTTTGTAGACACAGTTGGACATTGATAAGGCATTGGCTGAAGATCCGAGCGTGTTTGAGTATGATAATGTCTACGATGATATGCTGGGTAAAAAAGAAGAGAAAAACAAGTCAAAGAAAGTTGTTGAAAAAAAGGTATGGACGAGATAAAATTATAATATAATAATATCATTATTTAAAATGTGAACAAGACTTCGTCCAATAGTGGCATATGCCCCGGTGGTAGCCTTGTCCATAATAACTGGCTAAGTCAATCAACTTGAAAGTTTTGTAACAAGCGGATATGTGAATAACTAAATGCTTCTGTATCAGTAGATGCCAGTGCATAAAAACAGGGATTTAAGGAAAAGGGTGCAGGAAAAATCAGGAAATTGTTAGGGAGTTTTACAACTGATGAAGTGAGAAATACTTGGTTGCTTCCTACTAAATACCACAAGTTATGAGTAGTAAATTAATATAAAACTGACAAAAGTGCTCGAGGAATTGGCTCATTGTGGGGGAATTTATCTTAAAGAGGCGTTCCCTATAACTTTGATCGTTCATATATCGATCCAGGAATATTATACATTAAATGAGAATCATCATTGCTTAAACTCCATACATTTTCAACAAAAAGCTCCCTCTAATTACCGAGAAAAAATGAAAATGTATTCCGTAACAAGCAAAAAAAGTCACGAGTTGTTTCCCTTTGACCACATAATAATAAGTCGCTGGAAGCGATAAATTATTATTGGTGATTAGATTATATTTTTGACATTATAGAGACATATTTGCGCACACATTCTTCTGACAAATTATGATACTTGATAGTGATTTGTACATTTGGATCATTTAATGTGATAGTATAGAAAAATATGCTAGTTATAGGGAATGCCTCTTTAAGGGGAAAGTCAATAATAAATCATTCAATATCCCCTATCTATTATATACTGACAGTATAATCATTTAATTTCGATGTGACGAAATTTTGTGGTTTTGGCAAAAAAGACCATTTCTTGGGACGTTAATTTGTGGATTTTGCATTTCAGGTAGTAAATACAAGGGTCAAAGTTATTCTTCGATGGGATTAAATTTCGTGGTAAAAGACGAACCACGAAATCGGTGAAATTTACCCCCCATGAAAATTAATGATTTTACAATACCTGTATTTTATTGACAGCCTAAGTATATTGAGCATCTACTGAAGATGAGTGAGAAGCGACAGGCTGAGGAGGAAAGACGTCAGGAGAGGAAGATACAGAAAGAACGAGAACTCGAGGGTGATGAGTTTGCTGATAAGGAAGTGTTTGTGACCTCGGCGTATAAGAAGAAAATGGAGGAGCGACAAGCCGAGGAGGAGAGAGAGAGGCGCGAGGCGGAACTTGAAGGTAGGGCCTGGTGTCCTTTCATGCATCTTAGAACAATGTTTCATTTTAAGCTCCACTATTTGAAGAATATGGGAGCTATTGCAGTCACCCGAGCGTAGGCGTAATGGTAATGTTAAAGTTTACATACCACATCAAATATTTTAAAATCCATTGACATATTTGTTTGAAACTTGGCACATTTGTTTGCCATCATGACCATAACCATTAACCAAGAGGAGGTAGCCGTATGAAGTATTTTGAACAAATTATGCCCCTTTTGACTTAGAAAATACAAATAAATTTTACACTATCAAAGGATGTGACTGAGAATAGTGGAAATGAGTGCTTGACCAAAGGTTTATTAAATAAATACACATAATGGTGTAAAGAAATATGTACAGTGCTGGTATTTGACTTTCCTCTTCTATGCTTAGGGTACGGTATAGGGATAATAATAATAGATTACAATTTTCAGCCAAACAAGATGTCACCAAACAGAGTGATATGACAGGATTTTACAGATATTTACTACATGAGACAACTAAGGATGTGACATCGACACAGGATGATAGGTATGAACATATCGATGGCGCCGTTAAAAAATGCCGAACCTACAATTTTGTACTTTTTCAGGAAACACAAAAAACATATCGATGGCAACGTTTAAAAAGGCCGAATGTACCATTTTTGCTACTTCAGGGTTTTCGTCCTATAATAAACATTTTTCAGTTTGCTGCCTTCCTGCTAATACCGGACTTACTAGCCAATAGGAAATTGCCAAACAAAATACCGAACATTCATTGGTTAACTGTAAAAAATCCCACTGCTCACGAGCGAAAAGAAAATGCCGGAGCTGCAAAAGCTTTTACAGTTAACCAATTGCATGTTCGGTATTTTTTCATGTGACTATTTTGGCAATTTCCTATTGGCTAGTAAGTCCGGTATTAGCAGGAAAGGTGGCAAACGGAATTATGTTTATAATAGGACGAAAACCCCGAAATAGCAAAAATGGTAGGTTCGGCATTTTTAAACGGTGCCATCAATATGTCTCATAGTCCATTTCACTACCACCGTACTGATCCTCCAGCTACCCCACTGCTGAACAATATATTATATTGAGACTGAAATAAATAATAGATAATAATTCTAGTAACATTATCTTCGAAATTATTCCAGATTAATTTGTTACTGTAAAATCATTAATTTTTGTGGGCATTAAATTTCGTGATTCACCTTCCACCACGAAATTAAATCCCATTGAGCAGTAATTTTAACCCTTGTAATTATAACCTGAAATGTAAAATCCAAGAATTAACGTCCTTTAAGAAGTTTTTTTACCAAAACCACAAAATTTTGTCCCATTGAAATTAAATGATTTTACCATATCTTGTAGATACATATGTATGTTTTACAATAAAATCCACAATAGTTACTTGAAATTGCCACAAAAATGACTTATTGAAAAGTATTAATATATATGTGGTCAACCTGTGTTGTTATTTTGTTACAGCAAAGTTAAGAAGGAAGCAGAAAGTGATACAGAGGAAAAAACAACACAAAATTCCAGGTAATTGTTTGACTCCGTACTTTACTTCGGTGTAGTTATCTTTCATGATTACCTCCCTTTATGGTTAATTTTGCACAAAATTCAAAGTATGATGTCCGCAGTATGTCATTCATTGTGGAATGAGTACAGAGCTTGCTTAAAATATCCAATGTTTGTTTGGACATGGATGGTTCGTTCTATGTTTGCCATGTCTGTGTGGCTTCGGATTGTCTGTGCACAGCAGTATTTGTAGATCTTATGTAATGGAAGACTTAATAGCCAGCCCCCTTAGCTCAGTCGGTAGAGCGCGAGACTAGTAGTCACTATTGATCTAAAATTACTAATAGTCTTCTGGATGAGACTTTAAAACGAGGTCCCATGTATGGGTGCTATACACCTGGCATGTAAAAGAACCAGGGATACTTCTGTAATTGGGGCATCTTCTGTATCATGCACTATCCCCCAAACACCTAAAAGTACTAAACCTCCTCTGTGGGCCTCGCCCATATGGATTATCCGGTGGCGAGGATAAATAAGACCATTAAATAGAATAGGAAGACTTAATCAGTAAACTTGGGTATCAAACCTACCTAGGAACAGTCTTGGGATCCTGCCAATGTAACTAGCTATTTATGTCTCCAACATTGAGAAGGCTGCCAGTGTCAGAGTTTCTCATCCAACAAGAACTTAACTGGTTGGTAATCCAGAGGTAGTTATTCATGTATTGGTGGTGTGCACCGGGCACATTAAAGAACCATGGAGTCTATTTGGAAAGAGCCTGGGCCGGTATTTACAAAGCATCTTAAGTGAAAACTTAAATATTTTGACTTAAGTTAAAAAATGATGTGGCCCTATTTTGCAAGAAACTAAGAATAATTAAATTTTTCTTGGTGATTTTTGTAGCGCTTAACATAATTCTTCATAGCAATGTAAAAATTTGATAATCTTGATTTTCTTGTTTAGCTGATACACTTATAGTAAGATTTTGGGAAAATTCTAAGTTTTCACTTAAGTTTCTTTGTGAATACCACCCCAGGGTATTGCATCCTTTTGCATTGCTTTCTTGTATCACACTACTGTCACTTTCCTTGGTCAGTCTGGTCAGGAAAGAACTGAATAACTTACTATGGGTATAGAATGAGAAACGAGAAACATAAATATTTTTAGAAAACAAGAAAAAACTGTCTTGAATTCTATTCTTTACTTATTTGGAAAAATCAACTCTTTGATTCTCAATTGGTCAAGTTCCGATTTCAGGAACAAAAGGCTTATAAGAAGCGCCTTGTGATGCACATTTAAAATATTTATCAGTCTTATAAGGTCGTAAGGACTACTTACAACCCTATCTTAATATCTTCTCTTACAACCCTGCTCATATAAGCAAACGCTATTTTGAACTCAAGTCATATTCTAATAGGGGAGGTATGAATGCATGTGTGTAACAATTTATTTTATTATTTCCTTCCAATTCAGAAAACGTGCTGACAAAGCTACGTCGGGTTCTGACAGTGAAACAGAACAAGTTGATAAATCATCCAAAAATGTGCCAGCGGAAAAACAATACAGGAAGAGAAAAAACAGTGAAAGTAGTGACGATTCTATGGAAAATGATAGAAGTAAAAGGTCAAGGTCAGATGGTAAAAGTTCAATGTCAAAGGATAAACATTCAAGGTCAAATGATAAACTTTCAAGGTCAACAGAAGATAGACATGATAAACACAATGTAAGTGAAAGAAAGAAAGATCGTGAACATGATTCTAGAGACAAACACGCTCGACCAAGATCTCGAGATCGCTCTGATAGAAACAAATCTGACAGCAAACAAAAATCTCGTCAAAGTAGGTCAAGATCGCGGGAGAAAAGGAAAGACAGGTCAAGGTCACAGGAGAAAAGGAAAGACAGGTCAAGGTCGAAAGAACGATCCAATGATAAACGCTCAAAGAAACATGAAAAATCTGCGTCGAAAGATGGGCACAGTCGTGGTGATACTGATAAATCTAAACATTCTGATACAGAGGTGAGAGGAGCGGACAATGGTAAGGGGGCGGGACCTGATGAACAGAAATCTAAATATGCCAGGAAGGCTACAGAAAGTGACGTAAAAGATGCTCGAGTTAGATACCTGGCTAGAAAACTGGCTAAAGAACGAATGCGACCTATGGGAACTGTTGGGGAGTCGTGAACATTATATATAGTCCGGAGAATTTGACACAATCCTGACCTTTTAACTAGAATAATTTTACAGCTGAAATCTTGTCTATGTTGATAATCCAGGTTGTGTGTTTTCATAAGCGAGGATTCTCATGATGGTGCTCAAGGTAAAATACAAACACAAATTTTTTGTGGAAATTGATTTATGCAATGTAAGAATCTTGTTATATATTCATGCATAAAGATCAGGATCAGGTCAAATTCCCAAAGCTATACAACAAAAACTAAGCATATCAAGAGATCTCATATTTTTTCTGATGTTGAATCATACCAGATTCATTGAGCTCTGAATTATCATCAATTTGCCTTAATTTCAGAATGTAGGATTTGAAATAATTGTCCAAATCTTCATAAGTGAATAGTTTTCTGTTCTACTCTCTGTATTATTGCTAAGTTGTTTCTTGTTGTTCACTACGATAATAATGTAATTGGTTATGACACCCAGACAATTAACATTACGCCATTTGTCAATCAATATCTTTAAATCAGTTTTAACGGTAAATTATAATCACATGGTCCAATGGATTGACTTGAAAACCTTTCAAAATCGATGGGTAAAATGCGAGGCATTAATTGATATTTTACGACGTCATTTGCTGCTGATTTTGGTAGTTTGTCAGAATTAAGGAAAACGCTTCATACATCTGCTGAGAAAATAATATCCAACATCTGAAAATGATTTATGTCTTAAACAAAACTTAAATGTATATGTTAAACAATGGCATATAACAACAAACATTATCTTAAAAACTGACAAAGTTATTAAAGTTATTTATGTTACCATATATTAATGATCACCCTATACTATCGTTTCTATGATTATATTTAAAATTGTGGAAAATATTTTTGAAATAAAATATTGAAGAAACATAACTTGGTGTTTAGCTCATCACTTCATTATATTTGTTATCTTAGGGTTGCTATTACTTTGTGTAGAAAACACTAAAACTGACGAAAAAATTCCACCAAAACAAATTATAATCTAGTAATGGTGAAAGTTACACCCGGTTACAGGTATATACCAGATTTCAGGCTTTTGCATGTACCATAGTCTGTTTGTATTCGTTTTCTCTAAATAAATTGACAATTTTTCTGAATATCAGGTACTGTAAAATCTTTAATTTTCATGGGGGATTAAATTTCGTGGATTTCGTGTTTTACCTCAACCACAACTTTAATCCCAACGAACATTAATTTTTACCCTTGTTTTAATACCTGAAATGCAAAATCCACCAATTCAAGTCACATCGAAATTGTCTTTTTTACCAAAACCACGAAATTTCGTCCCAACATTAAATGATTTTACAGTATTTCAGAATTTCTAACTTGCACCCATGCGCTAGGGTAAATGTTTTGATAAAATGTAGCTGGGTCACTACATGCACGAAAATCTGAATGGATTTCATTCTATAAATCAAGCACAGTTTGTCAACATTTACATTGAGGCTATTCATCATCAGTATAAGGCCCCATTAATTTTGGAATCCCTAGGTCAATGATGCCATGGCTGTTAACTTTTCTGACTACTGGGGTGCCATGGGGTATACACGTTCAACAAACACCTGGCCCCAAGTTCACAAAGGATCAACTGATCTGGATCAAATTTGATCCTGAAAATAAGTTCCCAATTTTTAGAATATTTTGTTAACTTGTGTTAGTTACAGCTTATAGCCATGTAGAGAATACCTAATCCCTTCAAATTTACATGTTCGAACTATTCAGATCATCATTTTTCTGTTGCAAAAGTGAATTATTTTACTTGAGACTGAAATTGATCCTGAAAACCGAGGATCAATTTTTAAAAATGAGGATCAAGTTAGTAGTTTTATAACTGACAATAAAAACTTATTTTAATGTCTTTGAAATTGAAGGATATGCTTTTGTATATCCACATGTATAAAAGTAGCAAGCTTAACCCTAGCATATTTACTGAATTTCAAAGGATATATTTTTGATCCTGATCCTGAAAAGTAATCCTTTGTGAACTTGGGGCATGGAGCCAGTATTAGTATGAACAGATTTATGGCCCTTGACATGATGAGAATAGAAGACAGTCGACGTTGTAGACGGATTCCTGTGTATGCAACTCCTCTTACAGTTTTGGCAGGATTTCCTTCAAACCTTTCACAAATGAACAACCTCAACATATAAATGTGCGTGAAAAAGCGAAATAGCGCTGCAACGATTTTTACCAGAATTATGGCCCTTTGTCGGCAGGGGATATATAAGTGCCGAATGGCGACGGTTCTAAAGTTGATAAGATACATACCACCCTCCCTGAAGTAGAAACGAGATAGCATCACACGACGACTATCTAATAAATTACTGTAAAATCATTTAATTTCGTTGGTTTTAGTAAAAAAGACAATTTCGTGGGCACTTGAATTCGTGGAATTTGCATTTCAGGTAATAAAACAAGGGTCAAAATTATTGTTCGTTGGTATTTTAGTTCGTGGTTGAGTTGAACCACGAAATCCACGAAATTTAAACCCCACGAAAATTAATGATTTTACAGTATGTTCAAATGTAGCGATGGGTTGAATTCCTCTGATATGGCCACATAGCTACGTCAATGAATTATGTCCGACAAGACGAATCACAGTTCCAATAATTGATGCAGAGCTATATCTAAAAATAGGGTTCGCGTAAATTTCAAAGACAAATGGAAATATATAATTAATTCAAGCAAGATCACCATCGAAAATTTAAGATTTGCTTAAATTTTAAAACACACGTTCAAGTATATATCCCGCATATTACAGGAAAGGACTCATTTTAACTGCGTGCGCCAAAACTGTTTGTGACGGTAAAATGTTAATCCAAGAATAATAAGAATATGGTGTTTATGTCCCAGCATCTACTGATGTGGAGACACATAGTGATTCGCCAGTCCGTTCGTTCGTTCGTTCGTTCGTTCGTTTGTCCGTTACAAAACTTTGTTGATTGACTCAGCTAGTTATGATAGACAACACTATCACCGGGACATAAGCGATTTCTGAACGCATTCTTGTTATTCTTATTTGTTTAGTTCGAAGACCTAAATAACAAGGTCTTTGTTTAGTTATATGTGGCAGCCAAATGAATTTTACAGTCCGGTTAGGACAAAGTGGTAGAATCCACTAATACGGTGTAAAACTTTGTAATTAACGTTACTATGCTTATCTAAATTGACCTGTTCATGCAATGGTTGTTATTTTGAATACACATAATCCACCAATCAGGGGTTAGGCGGGGATTTTTACTTTTGGGTTGCCAAAACACCGACCATTCCCCTGCCCTGTGGGGAACAGCTGATAGTAAAATCTCAGGTATATTCCCGACCCGTAACAACTAAATATTGTCCCCGGGTTATAGGTTCGAAGAAAACAATCCTCAACATTTCCCCGGCGGTGCGAGGGAAGCTGGAAGGTAAGAACACGATAGTTTCCCCTGCTATCGACCGCCTGTCCCTTGGGCGGGGGGGGGGTGGATGCAACTGACTGGTGCATATCCGGCTACACCGCTCGCAAAATATCCTAACTGGACCGTGTAAATTGGTTTATTCTATTACAAATAAAGCAATTACGAGTATATAAAACCAAAACCTGCCGCTTGACATGGAATGTTTCTGCCATTATATACACACACCATATTTATTGCTGTACATGTATTTATGCGACCACGACACGTGTGTGCATGCAGACATACATATAGGACCTACGTGTTAAAGAGGCCACCGTCAATATCATTCCGAAATTGCTTTCAATATTCTACGACAAGACATAGAATCACAAAACATCTCAGATTATAACTGTCACATGATGGAAAAGTATGCTGCTCGAACCCGAGACCGTAGGCTTCCAGGACAAATGTTCTCCAATCCCAACTGAGCAATCCGGTCGCTGTATACCACACTCCTTTACCCCTACCGAGGACAGGTTCACACCGTGGTATAGTTTAAAGTGTTCGCCAGTTTGTGTCTGTGGTTAATCAATTGGTTTTATTAATTTTCCAAACGATTCTGTCGCATATTCTGCGGGTGTCATTAATTAAGGAGAGAAAAACATAGACAACATTGAATTAATCTTAGGACGATATCAAGTGACGGCGTGGTGCATTTTATGATGATTATTAGCAAGGTTTATTATGTGTGACTTTTCCTTCGTACTAAAGTCTTGTTGGCAGGAATGTGTCTGTTGGCTTAGATATTAGCGAGTGGTTGGTAATAACTTGTCGTATTGCATCTATTGTGCGACACACATTACATTACATTTCCACGTCCGACTTTGCTTGCAACAGGACGCAAATATAGAGATCTCATTGATCGCCTTTTGCGTCCTTTAAATATTTTTCAAAATTGTCTTTTTGGCTAAATTCTTGTGGATGAATTATCCACAAGATAAATTTACCCTATTTAGATCTTTTAACTTTAGTTAGGCCGACGTGAAGGGGTACACGTTGGGAGTCCTATAAAAATCCAGATTACCAGATGGTATGGGACGATACGAGGACTCATTAAACTGCTATCAAATCAAAATTGTGCGACACTTGTGCTTCTGTCTTTGTGCAGTACTAGGTTACTAACTATTTAATCAGGGGAGTAAGTGCTGCGCACTAGAACCCTGTGGCTCTATTGCTCAAGGCGCTTATATTGTCTTGAGAACTAGGGATCCTAATCGCGACAAACTAGCTTCGTTAACAATGCACTAGTGCCCCGTCACTCAATTATATGACTCTTACACGCGAGCAATGGTGAAGCGATGTGACACGCGATTTGGGATCGAGAGGTCAAAGGATCGACCCCATGGCGCGACTGCTTTTGGAATTTCTTTGAGCAAGAATAAGCCACGTGTTCAACTTCATACCTGGATCACACATCAACCAAAGTGCAACTTCGTCTTTGTAGCGTGCACACATCATAACGATGGCTCAGAATGAGAAGGTCGTAACTACAAAATGAATATTTTGAGAAAACAAGAAAAACTGTCTGACAGTCAGTGTTTACTTTTGGAAAAACAAGCTTTTTCAACTTCAGTTTGGTCAACATGACAAGTTCCGATTTTCATGAAAATTGGTCCATAAGAAGCCACTTACGATTTAGATTTTAAATATGCATTTGTCTTATTAGACCGCAAGTGACACTTACAACCTTCTCATTCTAAGCCAGCGATATGTCGACTAACTTATTACTTGACATATTAGAAACTGTCGTACGGACTCTCTCGAAACATATAAAGTAGAAATGTTGGCTCAAATTGAGATTTGATCCAGAAAGAACTTTGATTCAAGATACATTTGAAGTTTGAGCTTATTACATTTGACTCTAATTAACTCAAAATTATGTAGTTTTTTTGTGATACAAATGTCGCGTCCTCCCGATCAAAAAACTTACATCAAAGGTAATGGACAAGATTTGAGAAGAGATTAAACACAACTTGGTATGCATCAGTTCTGTCCCTGATCTCCCAAAACATCGCAGGAAACCTTCACTTTGTTGTTGGATGATACCAGACTTTGAATCTGAGATAAATTTGAAGTTTAAGCACTCTAAATACTAAGAATATTGCTATCTGTTTTGTGCTGCAAAGGGGTAGAGCCACGAAGGGTAAAAAATGGCCCCATTTCGAAATCCTGTGAAAATGATAATGTGATATCAATTGTTCAAATGTTTTTCAAAAAAGGCATTTTTTAAAGAATTTGTTATTCAACTGTTGCCATGGCAACGGATTGAATATTTTGTAAAAAAATTAAAAAATTGCTTATATTTTCAAAATCTTTAAAAGGAAAGGAGGTGTGCGTCCATATAATCATACAAAGCAATTATACTGACATTTGTTACGATTTTTTTCACTTCGGTTGCTATGGTAACAGTTTTAAATAATGTCCAAAACGATTATTCACGAAACCTCATCAGGGTTTTTTCTGCCTAACACTTTACTTGCAGCTGCATATCGCTCGAAATAAATTTTAAGACGTTCCTCAGTATTTTACATTTCAAGTTATTTTTAAACATTGTAACTGTAACCATATCAACGAAAACAACATTTTGCCAAAATTGTGAAAAATAAATAATTTTTCATATTGTGTAGAAAATAAGTTTTTTTCATGAGAGTGTTCATACAGATTCAAAGTAACATTTTGACAGTTGTTTTTATTTGGTTACCATGGTAACCTATTTGACAAAATTGGATTCTAGGCTTCTGTTGGGATTGGTTTAGGCCTTTTAAAGAATCTTCACTATAGCTATTCCATTTTTGATTGAATTTGAACCAATTCATAACAATTACGTAGACATGAGCGATGGCTTCCATTCAAGCTTGTGACCGATATGAATATCTTATGTTGTACTCTGTGGTAACAGTCATAAACAGTGAGAACGGCAATAAACAATTGCCAATAGAAAAACGTCAGAATGAAAATGGTTTCATTTATGATTTGATTGCAAAAAAACTTGTACATATTTTCAAATTTTCTTCGCCATAAGAATATATTTGAACTAATTATGGATACTTTCTCAACTACAAATAATAAATAACGAGATACACTGGTTTGCTATAATTTATTGCTGGTTAACTTCATAACATTCTGATATGAGTGATGATCAATTTTGTTTATACACATGTACTATAATAATGACACACTTCAAACAAATACAATATAATCTGGTTTATCCGGAACCTGATTCTACTCGAACTATGATTTAACCAGCACTGTTCGTCGGTCCCGGCAAAATGCCACTGTATTTCTATTTGAAATACCCTGGTTTTAACAGAACCTGTTTTATCCATTATCCGGCATTGTTTCTCAGCCCCGATAGTTGATTGTATATAACTTGTTCGAAGATTACTCCTCCTCACTACTGGCACTAAAGACATGTGAATGGAGTTCTGCATTACAATATTAAACCTGTGGACTTAGCATATTTTGACAGCATCCAAGTAGATTCAAGACTCATCAATAAGGAGCAAATCCAAATAGTTCCACCTGCGTCAACGCGTCTGAAAAGAAATAAATAACTTACAAATATTTTTTTCAAAAATATGACTAGCCACATATTCGTATAAACTTGCATATTACACAGTTCATCGGCAGGGTAACATATTAAATACTTTGATTTTGCAGCACCAATATAACATGTATGATATAGATATTGGTACGATAAGAAGAAGTGTCTGAGAATTGTCTGAGTTAAGTTGGTCAACCAGTTCATTATCAGTTGTCATATCTATACTTTACAGTATAGCAGCGGTCACAATTAGAGCCATGTTGTCTACATGCTAAAACATAGGTAACAGGTAGGAATCCGTGCAAGGTTACTGATCAGTGCTATCTTCGGTACATTTTTGGGAGTGCGCAGACACGTTGTAGCACATTTCATGTATGCGTCACTTTCGCTGCAATCGATGTGCGTTAGGCATATGTGTTCATCTTTTTATATGTGCGACGTGTTCTTTCTACTGCCAACATTAAGGACAACGCTTGTTAGAACACTTCTCACCATAATTTGACAAACACCCGGAGATGGATTTATAAATCGAAACTAACAGATGAAACAGAATGATTACCTGTGAGACTGTGACGGAGCACAGTACTCTCCATATAGTTCGCACTTTCTTTGTGTGGATAACTTGAAAAATATGTGACTTTGTCAATGTCTATATACATTAACAAGTGTTAAACAGCTCATTCTGCCTTAATTTAAAGCACTTAGCCAAATACAGATTGAGACACTCATATGCCGTTCCTTATTTCGGCAGATAGCTGATTGGCAAATAAAGACTTTGCGTAGCAACTGTTTAAACTAAGAATAACTGCAATATCCTAGAGTTAGAGAGTCTGCTTCAAGTGTATGATTAAAGGTTGAGTCGTAACAAATAGTGTATTATTTATAAGGAAAAAATGGTGCTCAAATCGAGCGCCGAGCCACAAGTGAACGTCATCATGACGGTTCTGAGTGGCGGTCGATAATAAGGGGGATAACTGAATTATATCTGTTGTCTAAAAAGTGTAGGGATTGTGTCCCTTGGACGACCTAAATATTTCTAAGTCATGACGTCATATATGACGCAAAGAATGTCAATACAAGCATCTGGAATGTACTTTCATTTCGAGGTAAACAAACACGATTGAGACGCAAAATAACATATACCTATTTAGGCTATTATAAAAGAAGCTGTAGTTTGGCCAATCTACCCACTGTACCCAGGAATCTCACAAGCGAATATATCACGTAGGCTAGGCATGGCTAGAACTACACTGTTATGATGTCTGATCGAATTAATGCCGATGTAGTAATTGTGTTTGAAAATTATTTAGTCTAGATTGGAGCCAATCATGGATGTCCGTGACACAAATCATGATCCTAGATAAATCCAACACCATGTACAAACAAACAAACGATGTTTGTAGGCCTACACTTCTGGGTAATTTCAACCTACGTAGATCCCGATATTTAGTATAATTTACAGTGGCAGTGTGATGACAGAAAATATAAACAACAACTTACCTGTTCGTTTTAATTATAGCACTCGATAACAACCAGATCATACTGCGATCGATGTCAATATTACTACAAAACCATATATTTTAATGCAGTGTTTACAAAAACATGTAATACAGCGACACTCACGCCATCTATGGAAGGGGAGAGAACTATCACTGCATGCAACAGTTAGACTGCACTAAAATAATATTGCGTGGAGAAGGATAAAGTACGATGCGAGTTTTAACCAAATATTATTATTATTTTATACTATTGTACACATGTCCGGTAATTGATTGGAAAATCCGGGAAAAATGGCGCGCGTCTATGACGTCATTTCCTTACGTTGACGTTGCAGAAATTTGATCAAAATTTACGATTTTTTCGTTTTTGAACTTGGCGGCATTGAAGACCAGCGATGATTTTTATGTATTTGGTTGCTTTTATAGTTACAAATCACTGGTATAAATTTAGTCGCTGGTCACCCTTGCCGCCAATACGAAAATGATGCTCAAAGTGGTAAATTTCGTAAAAAAATGCCATTTTTGTTAAAAGTGGGTGGGGTTTGGTGGCCTATGTAACAACAACAACTTGTAATTTTTAAAAGTTTTTTATTTTGAATGAAAGTACGATGCTTAATTAACAATAATAGCATAAAAAGCATTATAAAACAAGTACTTCACAATATGGGAAAAAGCGGGGCCGATTTCATGCCTTCGTGGCTCTACCCCTTTTCAGTCCAGCCTTCCAATGAAATTATTTTAATGAAAGATGGCAAAATATGAGATAATATTTAGCTCAAGTTGAGATGTTTAGGGATATCGGGGCCTGGCGACTGGGGACAGATCCCGTTATTGTCGAGTGTTTGATACATGTTCAAAAAGGAGCAAAAACCAAGAAAATGCGTATTCAACACGTGGTATTAATGTGTTTTTAGGCTGGCGATTTCGCGCCAGACTATTACAATCCTAAAAAATGAAATCCACTAAGATGAATTTACTCCCAAAACTGACAACACAGAATCTATACACTCGATGCAAATAGTTCCTCCTCGTTAGTCAGTTTTGCAAGATAAGAACATTCAACTTTCCTTGTTTCATTTATTCTGTTCGATTGTAATATATTAGTTTCTTCTTGTAATGGAATGAAATTGTATGAAATCAAAATAATAGGTGTTTAAATGCGTTGATAATTATTACTACGCGTTATATACTATCGCGAAATAGCGCGCGCAACAATGATTTTATAATCGTAAATTATTTAGGTCTACATTCTTCAACGAGATCATGGTCGAGTGGTTGAGCAACTCGCTCAGTAATTTTCTGATGCTAAGGTCCAGCGATCGAATCACGGCCGCTCCAATTTTTTTATATTTTTATTTTTTTTATTTTTTTTTATTTTTTGTCCAGCACTTACCCCTCTTTCGACTTAGAAAACCACTTGATGTTATATTCCTTGAAAAGCTATTGTTCCTTAGCAGTTCGTCAGCCTGTCAGTACTTTCAGTACTTTGATTTTATATAGTGAAGGAAAAACTGTTTCGAAATCATTTGATATTGAACGAACTGTATAACTATATCCACCGTCTACTTAATTAGGGTTTCAACCAAATTATAGTTTAAAGACCCAATCTTACTCCAAACCAAAATCATCGGGGCACGCACTCTGTAAGATGCACGTGTTCATCCGGTGTCACGTGACATAGAGCACGTGTCTACCACGCCCCGTATATAACTACCAATTGACCACAAACCATCGACCGCATGTAGCATATAGAGCGCTTATACGGATAGGGTGAAGTAATTTAAGTCCATTTGAATGGCCATGTTGGCTAATATGTTAAGTGCGTTAAGGGTTTTTGAGGGTATATCAAATAACTCGAGGAAATGGGGCTAAAGTCGTTAATTAATTGCGGTAAGTGTTGAATGTAGTGTGACAATTCCCACGTTAGAAAATTGCGACATTCCACATCGGAATTAATTCAGGAAGCAATATGTTAACTTCGGTAACTTTTTGTCGTCAGGACCAACGTTTGTACTAATAGGTGCTCTAAACTGCTTTCCCAAGCGTTTTGCGGTTAAAACTTTTCTCGGAGCAAAATGCATTTAACGTTGCATTACGACTAGTTATAAAATAATGCTACCGCTGGCAAATCTGCAAATCGCGACAAAATACAAAGCATGTAACGCTGTGGTATAGTGGTTAGTGCGCTGAATTAGTGATTCGCCTATCCGGGTTCAATTCCCGACCACATCAGGTGACGTCATACCTCTTCATTCAACGTCTTCAATGTTTGCCAATAGGTCAACGTTGACAGAATAACCGACTACCAATGGTTTTAGGCCCAACGTAGGTTTTCTATCTACGACACTCGATTCTTGCTGTACGACCGTAAATATCGTACGAAGTTCTTGGTGTACGACCGAGCATATCGTACGATTCCACCCTTTGAAAACCGTACGATGATCGTATGAGCTGTGGCCAGGTGCTACGACTTCATTAATTGAAACCGCACGCACTCTTAAAAGAGGTATCAGAATCGCCACATACTTCCTAAAATCCCGAAAATCTACAAATATATTTAGTAGGCACTATATATGGATCTATGTAAATGCCACTACTACAAATGGAATTGTTTCATTATTTTAGAACAATTACGTTATAAATAGCGCACGCACGTGGCTTTTGTGGTGAACATTCAATTGGCCCGCAGTCGTATGAGTATATGAATGTATGAAAGAGAAACGTTCTTGTACATTTAGTGGCATCGCCCTGTCGGAATCTAGGTCGAACTTTTAATGTGTACACGAGGTTGCCCACTAACTACATGTACTTTTACTTTTTAGTTGCGTTAGTCAATTTAGGTTTGTGGTGACAAAACATCTCGCAACCTCAACTAGTATATTGACATGAGCACGACAGAACGTGTGTCTTGAAACGTATAGATCAACCGAATGTCGTAGTATTGGAGACCATATATCGCTGGCTTAGAATGAGAACCAGTAAGTACAAAATCAATATTTTGAGAATACAAGGGAAAACCGTCCCAAAATTTCTATTTAATTATAGTAAACTTCAGTTTGGTCAACATGACAAGCTCGGATTTTCATGCAGAATAAACCGTCTATGTATTTTTAACAACCAGTATAAAATGATAAATTCATACGTCTCCACAGGGAAATAAGTAAGTCGAGACTTTATTCAACGAGGCTACACATTTGGGTTCCCAATCTTCCATGCGTGCCTCAATAAATACATCTAACTTTGTGGTTCTTTCACTTAAGCCTGGGTCCCACTGGGCACTTTTTTGAATCGGCGAGGTACTCCCGATGGACATGACGATGGCTTAGAACGAGAAGGTCGTAACTACCTCTTACGACCTTATAAGACTCATACATATTTGAAATCTGCTTCAAAAGGCACTTCTCACGGGCCTATTTTCATGAAAATCTGAAATTGTCATGTTGACCAAAATGAAGTTTTAAAATCTTGTTTTCCCGTAGGTAAATAGTAAATTACAGACAGTTTTGTCTTGTTTTCTCAATATATCGATTTTGTAGTTACGACCTTCTCATTCTAAAACCGGGTTTCCATGGAGCGTATGTTTTCGGCGCGTAAATACGCGCCGAATATTTACGTGCCGATTACGCGCTGAAAAACTGTTTTCATGAAGCTGAAAACCGACGCGTATTTTGGACAAAAACGCATAGCTTTTATTGATATTTTACATCAAAATGTTTCTTCCAGGCCGTAAAAATAACGCTATAGCATGTTTAGCTACCTCATTTAAAAGATCAGGAGGTGGAGAACACGGTGCTTGTGGTTTTTGGTCTGACCAAAAAATGATATTCCCGATAAAGACAGGGATTCTTCTAACAGCTTCTCCTAATACTGTAGACCAAAATTCAGGTAATTTAATATGAGTGTCGTCAATAAAATCGAGGAGATCACGTCATTTTACACCTAAAATATCATTTTACGCGCGTACTAGCGTAAAAAATTCGCTTCCCGAAGCGATTTTTTTCGCACGGTCATGCGTAAAATATTTTACGCGCCGAAAAACGCGTCAATGGAAACGACAACATGCAATGTAGACTGAAGCGAATTATATTTTTCGGCGCGTAATACGTGCCGAATAAATGCGCGCCGGAAACGCGTTGGTTTTACGCTTCATGGAATCGGGGCTGAAGCCAGCGATGAATGGGCATCGGGAAAAGATATTTCACAGCCCGCTTAGCTCAGTCGGTAGAGCGCGAGACTAGTAGTCACTACTGATCTCGGAGTTGTGGGTTCGAATCCCGGGCTGACCATTTAATATTACTAATAGTCTTTCGGATGAGACTAAAAACCGAGGTCCCATGTATGGTTTGGGTGCTTTTCACCTGGCATGTAAAAGAACCAGGGATGCTTCTGGAATTGGGGCATCTTCTGTATCATGCACTATCCCCCAAAAACTATAAGTACTAAACCTCTTCTCGGGGCCTCGCCCATATGGATTATCAGGTGGCGAGGATAAATAAGACCATTGAAGGCCCTGTGTCACATACGTAGCAATTTTTTTTTTAAAAGTACAACTTTCTTACCAAATTAAGTTTATATATTATATCTAACATTGTTGACTGTTGCTTAAAGAAATATTTATTGCAGATAATCGATTTTAACCACTTTCAACATCGCGCACACCAGTGTGTTTTTCCTTTTAAACACAACATAATTTTTCCTTTCAGCATGGTTTTTGAGTAATATTATTCACTAGATCGGTCTGTAACATAAGCAAACTTCAGTCTAAACATCTATGAAGTATTTGGTTTGTTTTTTAAATTCGTTTTTATCACATTCGAGTAAATTTTAGGCAATTTAAATGAGAGTAGTTTAAAATTCTATACCGAATTAATACGATATAGACTTTTGGAAGTAAAATACTAAAATAATTACAAAATCCTGATGTTTCACAAGTTATATTTATGTCAGTGTGCATGTTTATGGGATATACAGGCATCTATGCCAAAATAGAGTGAATATTTAACAATTTTATTTGATTTTTGCTATACGCTGAATCGTGACACAGTCCCTTTAAAATAAAAAAATGATATTTCTCAACATTCCTAATGACTGCCCCGAAGCTTTCCATAGAGTACCTTAGTTTCGATGCCTTCCATTGCTCACTTAGTAAATTGGAAAGTGCATTTTTACGTCCAGGAAAAAATGCTTTAGTTGTTTTACTTGTTATTTTAAAAAATATTTCAGCCAGACATCTTTTTCAGAAATTTTGGTTCTTAATGTATCTTTTTTACATTTTTATAATTGTTATTATTTAATTATAGAATAATGTAGAAAATATTTTTGTTTATAACAAGGACCCACTTTTCTGACGAAGGTCTTTGGTCAAAATATTTAATAAGTGGCAGTGCCGTACCCAGACACGAATTTTAGCCGAGGCAGCCTTGCGGCTGGTCAAGGCCGTAACTAGGAATTTTCCAAAGCGGTGCGAAATCGGGTCTTGATTGGGTGACGGGGTAATACAGGAGGGGACGTCCAAATTCGTTCTGTACATGCTATTTTTAATATTTACAATGTATTTCGCGAGCGAAGCGAGCCTGAAAAAGGGACTATTTGTTGAAGCTGACACAAATTTAATTTATGGCAAATATGCACTATTTGGCCGAGCCCACACACGTTTTTTTCCACATGATATTATAAATGCTCATAAATTATTTGGCGAGCGAAGCGAGCCTCAAAAATGCACTCTTTGTATCAGCCCACACATTTCGTTCTCTACATGAAATTGAATGGTGATACATTATTTGGCAAGCGAAGCGAGCCAGAAAAAAACCTATTTGTTCGAGCCCCCACGAAATTCGTTGTCTATATGATATTATTTATGGGTATTAGGTATTTGGCGAGCGAAGCGAGGCAGAAAAAATGCAATATTTGTCAGCACAAACTCGCGTGGTGTGATTAATCCTTAAAGATGCATGATTTGCCCTAGATCACACAAACTAGTTCTCTAAATGGTATGATCAATCCTCGCATTATTTACCCGAGCTGCATGTCACATAAATTCGTTCTCTACACGAACTTATGAAGCATTGATGTTATGTGACAAGCAATGCGAGCCAAAGAAAATGCACTGTTTCTCTAAGTTGCATGTCATGCAAACTAGTTCTCTACATGATATTTATTATTTTATTATTAGTAGTTATTTGGCAAGCGAAAAGATCATGATTTCTCTGAGGTTCAGGTAGCACAAACTAATTTCTACATGACATTCTTAAATATGTGATCAATTCATTTGCCGAGCGAAGCGAGCCGAATTTATTTACAAAGTAAAACATTGCACTTCTAACCAGGACCACTTAAATTGGTGCAAAAGGGGTACGTTTGCGCCCGATGCAATCCTTAGTTATGACCATGTAGTGGTCCGGTGTATTTGTTAACCTAGAACGTTTCTGAAAGCACGCAATTCAACCACCGAATACACTTTCAACATTGACAAAATCAGAAAAGTAGAATAGCGAAGCGAGCTAGATAAACATTATTTATATTATTTGAACACCATGCCAAAACATATTCTGTATTTGATAGTATTCATTTATAGATGTATCTATGTAGCCTATAGAAACTACTTTTCTAATTGATAATAGTCACTGATACAGCTGTTGTGAAGGCGAAGCCAGCTAGAAAAAGCATTTTTTTCTGAAGAGCACTATTGGCGACAGGATCGTTTTTCTATTCGAGACACCTTTCATCAGCATATCCTACGAACTCGAAGGCTGCACATTTGTGTTAAGGGGAAGCTTGAACGCTTTGAATGTTAGTAAATTAAGGGATCAATGTCATGCTCCACGGGAATTCAAACAAATTCATCTGCTACATTCTTTGGTCCCTTGTTTTGGTATTGAAACGGAACATCAAGAAAATTTATAGCAACTTTTAAACAAGAGCTCAAAGGAGAAAATACTTATATGCACATGTTTATACTCTTAAATGTGTAGCCCACCTCACTATTAAATTGATTGTAAACAGTACCATGCGAGCGTAGCGAGCGAAAATTGGCATATTAACTATTTTTACTCGCAGAACATGACCTGGATAAGGGGGTGGTGTGCCGGTGTCACTTGCTTTCTATATATAATAAAGGGAAAGATGTGTCCGGTATACTACCATTAAGGTCTAAATCTAGTGCCTCAAGTTGCACAATGTATATTACCATTAAGGTGCAAATCTAGTGCCTCAAGTTGCACTAAGTATACTACCATTAAGGTGTAAATCTAGTGCCTCAAATTGCACTATGTATACTACCATTAAGGTGCAAATCTAGTGCCTCAAGTTGCACTATGTATACTACCATTAAGGTGCAAATCTAGTGCCTCAAGTTGCACTCTTAGTTTATAACTTGCGACAGCTTGTAATACTTTTTTATTATTCAGGCATTTTATTTTACATATAAGTTGAAGACCGTATCGAAGAAGTGTATATTGCGACGCAAATTGTTTATGCTGAGCGTCTACTGTTGGATCCATACATCGTGTACATACTAGATAACCTAGTGCCTCAGAATAAATTGCCTCATTGTTTATTACATGCGACAATTTGAGACATTTTATTTTAAATATATTCAGGGACATTTTATTACATGTAACTAAAAAAATGTTTGGTCCGCAAAATTTTAGGCGAGGCAACTGCCTCGCCTGGCCTCAGTGTAGTTACGGCGCTGAGTGGACCTACCACAGAGCACGATCAGAGTGGACCGGTATAGCCTGGGCTTACGTACAGTTTTAGGCATAAACGGTGATCTGTTTCTCAAAGCTATACGTTGCGTGGGGAGAACTAATTTTTAGCTTGAGCGTCAAGCATATCACATGAAAATCGATCAATGAATTAGTAACTTACGGTTGAATTATTTTTATTTTTTTGTTTACATAGTTTTACTTGTAGACTTAGCCAAAAAGTCACGTGGTTTGTCCACCTTGAAGATGTAATGGATTCTAGGCAGCGTTGTCCGATGGATGGAATGCAGTGGGTACTTATCATCAATGACGTCAAAGATGAACTTAACACCTCGTACTAAGTCATGAATGGACATCATCGACTCTTCAATGAGGAGTTACTATTGTCATGAACAACTTCCGGTCAAACTGTTAGTTACCGGAAATCAATAACAACCTCATGTTTCAGTGTTTGGTTTTATGTAATTTTCAATGTTTACATGGACGAAGATTTATAAATTGTTTGTACTTGTAGAGGATTGGTTAATCCCTTCTAACGATTGTACGAAGCCTCGACAGGAGGAGCGCTAACATCTTATTTTCATTTTTTCCCCGAAAAGACGCGATTTTATATTACAGGAACGGCATAAACGTACGAAATATCTTAGAATGGCTTAGAATGGGAAGGCCGTAACTGCAATACATGTATCAATATTTTCAGAAAACAAGAAAAAAAAATGTCCGAAAATAAATTACTCTTTACCTATGTTAAAATAAGCTTTTTCATGAAAATAAGCTCACAAGAAGCGCTTTGTTATGATGCTTTTTAATACTTATCAGTCTTATACTGTCGTACTTACCTACCACCTTCTCATTCTAAGCCAGCGATATAACTATTGTTTTTTCGAATATATTAAAATGTCACATTAGGTCATTCGTACTATCATAAAAACCATTTTATATTCTTAGCAATTAAATGGTGTGTTGTTATTTATATCATAAATTTGGCGAGACGAAATTCAGTGTTAAATTGATCACGTGTGTATTTCCTTGAAGAAAGTTCGCATCCCTTGTTGTTGTTGTTATTGTTGTTGTTGCTGTTGTTGTTGTTGTTGTTGTTATTGATATGCTCATTTCGTTGTCCGTAATGGAGTTTCTGGCAATCTATCTAAAACTGACGAAATATTGCAAATTGTGCATTTTCCATTTACATAAAAGTAGATTCAATAGAAGAACACGAGTCTTGTTGTCTGCGGTATATAAATTTTACGAACAGCATCTTATAGATAGGCCAATACATACGTGCGGGGGGGGGGGGGGTCTCGGGACATCATACCAAAGACGAAATAGAAATGGTATCAGTAGTTCCCTTGCTTGACGCTCAGCATTAAAGCGAATCTGGCTTCTCTTCTCTCATACCCGCGTGGCGTTGGATAACATCAGGAATGAGGTGTCGCGAGTAAACAATATTGAGTTAGAAAACTTTCACAATAAACGACCTAAAATATAGTATAAAAGTATTATCTATACGTGGGTAGTGACGGTTGTCCCAGAATACCCTATACTCGCGTTATATCTCCAAAATTACTGTATGTCTCAATTATAATAAACTTTTAGAAAATATACATCTGGATATACTAGTCAAATTTCGTTGTACATGTATATCTTTCAAAAACTTACACATAGTGTGTATTTGTACGTTTGACGAACACCAGGCCACGAGAGGTGGTGCTTCACAGAAAGTCAACGTCAACACTCGCCAACGACGTCACGTGCTATCACAGTTTTTCAAAGTAAAAATGTACTTCGATTTGCTATCCGGATAATCGAAACTCTATGCGAATATCCGAATATCCGGATATACGTTGCCATCCTTACAATATTCACCTTGCTACAAACCGACTACGAAAGATCATTGCACGTTTCTTCATTTTTTCTGAACCACATATATGCAGAGTTGATTTTGTTTGGCCTTATACAGTTTATTGCGCATTTTGCATATTATTTTATTGAATATCACTTCCTTAAATCACTGCGCATAGAAGCATGTGTGAATGACTCTTTGGTGAACATTTTCTTGTCAATATATTAATAACATGCAGCGACGAGTAATAACAATGTTTCTGGGATCGATGCTCATCAATCAAATATATACGTTATGTTGAAAGGAATATATTTCATTCATTATTGGTACAAGATATTATCCTGACGTCATGGACGATCACGGCTTGGATATTGCTTACGGCACGGCACGGCACGTCAGGCTAATTTGCATAATTATTGCACAGTCTGTCGTTGCCGAACGCTATTAATTATCCTGCATGACTTTACTGCACTCACGCACAAGAGCCTGACTTATGTTGTCAAATATTTAGTGCTAAAGGGGACAGTTTTGCCCCAAGACCCACTCAACCGCTATCCAGTGATTTGCACTTCATGATTTGAAGTATCACCGCCGGTCTTCCGTAGCAAAATTAAATGTATTCATTGACTTGTCACCGAGTTTAAAACAATCGACTATTTCTGTTAACAGCGTCCGCATTAATTTTTTGTAAAATGAGAAAAATAGACTCATTAATTGCTCGCTATTTTAAAGATGCCCGTATATAAGTATTCTCGGAGGAATGCGGCGGCGTGTATTTTGTTACAAAAATAAATTAAAACTTTAACAAGCAACGAAATTATCGACGATGATCGTGAAATTTGGTTTCAAGATGCACGAGTCCGACAGCGTCTGTCATAATTAGATTACTAAGTTGTCCGACATGACCAAAAATAAAACCAGAAAATCCTTTCGATTTCTTCTTTCTCATTTCCGACTGAAATCACTTTCGATTGATTTGTATATGCTCAAACACAGGTTCGTGAGAAATGGTCTAGGTGTAGGTGAAATGTGTTTACAGTGGTAAGAGTGGTGATTACGCCATAGCCATCATTTGTCTTAAAAAAGTAGTATCCCATTAATCTGTCATATACATGTTTGGCAGTCTCTTTCGCTTTGGAAAGGCTTACTTTCATACAAAGGCTATAACTTATCAACCATTACTATTGTTTCTTACACATACAAGTGTAAAAATGTTTAAAATGCGGGGGATACATTGTTCTCTTTAAGTTAACCCCAGATCTCCCAGCGCTATCAGCTCTTTGATTTCCTCCCCAGGCACCTGGTAAGCTGTAAAAGGCGAGATTATGACCGAGGACATTATCGTCCCTATTACAGAATTCAAACCCGTGTCATATTAGAATTTACTCATTTGTATTTGACGAATATGCCTGTAGTTAGAAGTTGGAATTTTTGTCGTATAATTATGGTGTAATAAAATCGTCATGATCGAACTTTCTTCACAAATGACTAAATGAATGTATAAACCTTCACCGAATATTAGAATATTCATTACGTCTAATGAACAGCATGCATTTGTAATTTTTTATTCCTCACAATTGTTATAGTCACTTAAATAAGTAATACTAATGGGGGAACTATCCCACTCGAAATAATATCGGTGAATACCGTTAACGCAGGAATAACCATTTATACCTTGATAAACCAGTTTACCTGGCGGCCGATTTGAGTTGAGATTTCTACCTGAGACGCCTCGGGAGATCGGGGCCAGAACACATCAAAGTTGAGTATGGTGTGAACAGGAGCCATTTCAAGCTTCCAAGATCGCACGTTTCGAAAATCGCTGTTTGCAGTTCTGGTGCTAACGACACGCCATATGTGACTTGTATTTATGTCATTTTATTTTGACACTTTTTGTGACGGATTCAATGAATTGTGAATATTTGTACACAATTGTTTACGAATATATTTCAAAACTACAAGTAATTGGTCTCTAAAGACTCACCTACCGTGCTACATAATCTGTGACAAATATTGAACCCGTCTGTCTAACTGCAAGATGTACACATCGACAAACTGTGACCGTAGTGTGAGAATACCATTATCACGTGACTTTCTTTGTATCCAGGTTAGTATAGTGAGTACATATTATCTTATGCGTAACACGTGTAGTATAAAGTTTAAATACATTGGTGAGTTTTTCCAATTAATCAATTCGTAGTTTGCGTTTTAGTGTCATATGATATAAATAATCTATTACTCTCTGTCAAAACGTGTTTAATATAAATTTATATCAATTGCCAACTCGTGATACATCCTCTATGTACTTTGTAGAATTTGTAGACGTATATACAAGTAGATGGTTCTGTCTGGATGAATGGGTGTATTGTTGCGTGTGGGGTAGATGTATAGAGGGAATAGTGTCCAAATATCAAATATCATTCTTTACTTTTGGCATAATAATAATAATGATTAATAATAATAATAATGATAATAATAATGATAATAATAATAATAATAATAATAATAATAATAATAATAATAATAATAATAATAATAATAATAATAATAATAATAATAATAATAATAATAATAATAATAATAATAATAATAATAATAATAATAATTATTATTATTAGTTTTAGGATTTTGAATTATCGCTTTAAACGGTTTATTTGAAACTAAGTTCAGACTGTCCCGGGGCCTTATTCATCGACATTGTAAGTCTAAGACTCAGACTTAGACTAAACGTTGTAAAATGTTCTTTTCGCTCTCATGATGCATTTATAAATGTACCAGTTTTTGATATAAATGGGTATACATATTTAGTGGATAACAACCCATAATCAGATAAAATTGCACATGGTTAAATCTAATTGCAAAAAATGACACAGCTTATAAATGTTGTAAATTTTAAGTCTGAGTTCCAATCTTACAATGTTGGTAATTAATGAATGCCCCTGCAAGATGCTAGTCTATATGACATGTGAAAATATATGAGAAAATCGGACAGGGAAGGCAGCACTCAGGTTAACCAGCCGAGCACAGAAATTTAAAAAAAATCATATAACACACATACACTACACAATGACCAAACGAAGCGTTACTGTGACATGACAAAGTTACTAGTCTATTTCCGGTTGACCCAAATAGCATACCAAAAACTACGAAATCCAGCGACAAAACATGTCAAAAGGTGTAAGTCACGTTAAGCTGCCGAGTATCATATCAATGGAAGATTTGTTTACATTTACATTATCGAAGGTGTCGTGAAAGATGACATAGACAAACATCGGGCGTGGTATGTGTAGGACGATGATGACGTCACAGTGACGTCACGACTGAGGGAACGTCTCTTTGTCACTTGAAATGCAGAATTTATTATCTTAAAGTAAAGTACAATATGTTTTTATTTTTCTACACTATCGGGCTACATGATGTATTTGGCTGCGGGTATGTCATGGTTATCAGTGGCTCTAGATAAAGTCACTTTCGAAATAGACAGTCAACTCCCGGTTACTAGGGCGACGCTGGAATTGGAAACGCTAAAAGCCAGCATACACTTTACTCGTTCACGACACAACATGTGCTTATCTGCTTAGTACTTGCATCATTATCAATGAAACTGTTGATTAAACACACCCCGTGTCATGTTTATCCATCGACAGAAAAAATACCAGAAAAGCCACGCGAACTGAAAGTTACGATTAGCTCTTCATTTTGAAGTATATTGATTTGTAAACCACATGTGTCCTGCTCTGTGATTGGTCAATACGGAAGAATTATCGATAAAACGGATATACGGATTGGCTGCGACTTTATGCCAACGCACTTACTCTCATGTAGGCCCTGCGACTGTTGAGCTATATATAAGAATCAAATAGCTTTAATATTCGGCAAATCAAAAATAATAATCGACAAGAAATCAACAATTTTGGATTTTGTGGGAACTTAAAAAAACATAATTAAAAGGTAAGATTTGTACACATTTAACTTGTTCATTAATCGGTGTCTTTGATTTTGTTTCAAATACTTAATGATACTTTCGTGACAAACTTCGCTGATTTTACTTCGCGGTTATGCTATTTAAACGTTTACCTTAACCTGAAAAGTAAAATGCATGAATTCAATGTGGTTCATTTCGTGCTTAGTTTATGCTGAAACTGTTGAATATCTTTTAAATTTCGTCTCAAATAAATACGGATATAATTTCTGCGACGCATTTCTTTCGCCATACAAAAAAAAAACTCGACACGTATCAGTGGTTAGTCAATTGGATTTTTTTTAGCTTATTAAGGGAAGTTAATTTAGCCTAGCTCGTAGTTATAACACATGTTGTACTTTCCGTGTCATAATTAACTTACGTTAATTAAAGTTCATTCGTTTAAAAGAAAAAGAATCACCAAAAAATTGTCAAACTGACTGAAACTCTAGAATGGTTATCTAATAATAACCCAGAAACCCAATCAAAGTGATGTTATTTATTTATAATGACTTTTAAGTAGCATCACAAAGTTAGAAAGAGAACAGAGCAGAACAGAGAATAGAACATAACAGAATAGAACAGAACATGCGCTAATGCGAAGTTGAAGCTTCCCAAACAGACGAAACAATATAGTACTTGTATCTATTTGCAGATAGACAAACTAGAGCAATAGTAACAAAAATATTATCAACAATTTTACTATTCAATAATATAAAATATACAAAGATCTGTTGCACAATTATGTACCGGTAATATTAAAGTTTATTTGTCTATGCTGGGTAAGAAAATATCTTAACATCAGATCTATGTGTAGCTTTTAAAACATACATTTATACTTTATCTTGAAAAACGTCGTTTAATGAATATAATTTAAATGTATTCCTTATTTATATGTTTTATTGTAATATAAAGCAAACAAACGAAGTTTGACCAATTTAGCAACAATTGCATATTTCAACACGGAAATAACATTCGCAGTTAATATTTAAAAAAAAACCACTCATATTTAGATTTTTTGTTAACAATATGCAATAAATATACAAATGATGAGAAACTATTGCACATTTTAATAAAACTAGTAGAAATTCTCATAAACGGATACAATGACATGCTATTAATGTAACTAGACAATTAAAAAAAATCAGAGATAGTGCAATATGATTGTTGTTCGATGTAAAAATTGTTCGAGACACCGAAGTTCTTACGTACAAGTGCAGACAAAAAAAGATAGGCATTTCCATAATGTATAAACAAACATATTTTCGAATTTCGATAACCACTGAAGAAGTTAGAATGCATTGGAGTGTCAATTCAATGGAGCTCTCTGTTAAGAGAAGTCAATTTTGCATTAAGTGTTAATTGTACTTCAAAATATATCCCCCAGATAAAACTGTGAAGATGTCTTGTATCCTGCTAGACGATTAAAACATTTTCATTTATCAGGGCATTTTTCATTCTTCTTCCAATTCTTGACCAACGTCATCATGTTGACTATAATTCTGTCATTTGTACGTTATTCAATAATTAAAAAAACAAACTGTTGTACGTTACACTCATTACATCACTAGCTTAGATATGATACAAATTAATCTTACTGACTTTTAAAGGGACTATATACCCTTTCAAATTGACAAGTTTGTACAGTTAACTAAATCTAAGGGAAGTAATTCAAAATTAAAAAAAGTGAATTAACTTAATGTACAAAGGGGAACAACTCTTCCAGAGACAGTGTAATTTCTGGACATGTTGCAGGAAACGTCAGTAAAAAATCAAACGTCAGTAATTAAGTTGGCAGCGTTTAAGGATACCAATATCACGTCTAATGTAGAGCTTAGGAATATAAGATTACTTTATGAAAGAACACTGTCTGTGACAAAATATTGGCATCGTACGAATGTACAAATCATTGGATAGTATTTAAAGAGGAATTCCCTAGGTCTAGTACATATTTTTCTCTACTATTACATTAAATGAGCTCAATGTACAAACACTATATCAATTGTTATAATATGTTAGAAGAAAGTATGTACCTACATGTTTTTTATCATAAAACATATTTTCAAATTACCAATAATAATTTATCGCCGCCAGTCATTTATTATTATGCGGTCAAAGAAAAACAACTCATGACTATTTTGGCTCGTTGCAGAAATATTTTTTATTCTTTTCTCGGTAATTAGTGGGAGCGTTTTTGCTGAACATTTGAGGAGTTTAGCATTGGTAATTCTCATTTATATTTGCAATATTTGACAGAGGCGCAATTGTATATTACAGTTATGTTTTTATTGATGTAAGCTTAGCTGGCTTAAATGTTTCGACCACTTATATTTTACCGAGTATGCATATTTTCAAAGATTTGTTGGTATTTCTACATCTTTGGCACCGTATCTGCTGAATTATTTAGCAACCAAGCTTGTTGTATGGGTGTAGTCATTCAATGTTACCCCTGACCAATTAGCCAATGACCTTTCACTTTGTGGGGACAGACAGATACCTTATGTGTCACCTAGGAATCGTGTGTTATACATTATATCTAGCTTTTATTAAAAGGCATCTTGGTATTTTTAGCTGTGTATCATGCTACGGCCCGATCCTACATACGACGATGTTAATATAAGGGATGTTTCAAGCGAACATGCCAGTGTAACACGTTTACGGAACATAACTTCAACACAAAACGTCACTTGAATGCTGTTTCATTTCTTTCTTATGATTTGACATGAGTGCGAATAAAACTCGAGGAGTCCGTGTGTTAGATATAGTCATGTTTCACGTGCTTTACGAAAAACACAAACCGCAAGAAGCAAAATTTCGTCTGTCGCAGGTTTTTATCATCACTTGTTAGAACTACACACATTGTGATGACGTCATTCTATTCACGCGCACATTCTTGTGTACGTAATGTGTTTTCAACCTCCCAAATTTCAGATTTTAAAATATTTGTTTCAGTTATGGTATTAGATCATGAAAATTTCGGGGAAATTGTATAGGTCAATCAACCTCCATTATTCTAATAGGCCTACGTTCAAAAGACAAGTGGACAACTAACAAATTATTACAAAAAATGAATTTAAATTGTCCGATAAAATAATTAAAACTAATTTAGAACAAAAAAAGAAGCGAAAAGTACTCATTGTAATACTGACTTCACAATAAAACTTCGTGTTTGTCTATTTTTGTAAACTAATTAATTAACCATCATCAGTGGCATTCATTCTGTACCAATATTTAAACTCAGTAAAATGTTTTTATTTATTTTATCGATATTTCAACAGCTTGTTCAGTTCATCATGAAAACCAGCATTTCATTATAAACAAAGTGCCGTGCCTCGAACACACTTTATCGCGTGCTATACCCGCATGGCTGTCTGTAGCACAGTGGTGGTGTAGAGACTAGCGTACACAGAGGGTGTTGTTAGCCCTGGTAATATTGTCCCCGTGGTTGTGTTTAGTATGACTGAAAGTTTAAATTGTGTCGTAATTCATAGATCGCAGTGATTGTTACAAGTTTATTTGGTTCTAGTTTCGACGTAGCTATACCAAGTGACTTTTGCAAATTTAAATGCTACACTTCCAAGACAAAATTTGTCAACAATGCAAATACAAGTATAGTAGTAATAATTCACCATGTCACGCTACGGGAAATATGTAAGCTTTTAACAAAGTGTACGATCCCTAATAACAGCAGGGGCCTTATTCGCCAACATTGTAAGTCTAAAATTCAGACTTTAAATTGCCAAATATTCTATTCGCTCTCATGTTTTTATAAATGTAACGATTTTGATATAAATTGGTATACATGTTAAGTGGGTAACGTAAAATAATCGGACAAAATTTCACATGGTTAATTCTAATTGCAAAGAAATGGCAGTTATTTTAAATATTGTCAATTTTAAGTCTTAGACTGAGATTGAGACTTACAACGTTGGCGATTAAGCCCCTGTGCCGTTTTGTTTAGTACACCGTGCAACATTTGGGGAGAAGCGTCTTGAAACTGTAGCCCGAAACTCCGAATGCGTCACAGGGTGTTTGCACAAACCGACATATTTACGGACAAGATACTAAAAGCTTTACTTTATTTTTTTTTAACATGGAATAAATCATTATAAAAATTGGTGAAGAAAATTAATGTAATTCTAACAGATATTTTTGTTTTCGAAGCGAGGCACATAACGTCTTGGGTTTGTATCCATTTTGAAGTCATATGATATTACGACTACATTCACAGAACACAACTTTATTTTTCATTATCTGAAACTAAGCACTTTAAAGATTGCAACGTAACAATAACATGAGCTAGGTTTTGCTAAGATCTGAATCTACATGTCACAGTAAAGCTAACCTAGACTTTCTAAACGTCATTGTGTGAAGTGAGGTGATACATAAAACAGGAAGACACTTGCAAATATCTACGCATCCTTTCTAACACACTGATAGAAAACCAATCTCTTACAGTGCAACATTTTATAGCACTAAAGGGGATGTCGCAGCATCGCATTAAATCTGATTTCGGTTTTATAAATTTAAAACAATTGTACGATTACAAGTGCATACTGCAGTGTTAAAATGTCTATTTATAAGACTGTATAAATAGATATAGACGTTAGTTGCACACAAGTAAATAATGTTAGATATACCGAGGACTTAAAATGAGAAGGTCGTAACTACAAAATAAATATTTTGAGAAAACGAGAAAAATTCTGTCCGATAATTACTTTGTATTACGGTTTAAACTTCGTTCTGGTCAACAGGACAAGTTCCGATTTTCATGAAAATATGCTCATAAGAAGCGCATTGTGATGCCTATTGTAAATATGTATGGATCTTAAAAGGTCGTAAGTAGTAGTTACGACCTTCTCATTCTAAGCCATCGAATTAATCATTGTTACATGACAAGTGGTGAGTTAACCTTGTATAGTATATTCAATAAGTAATATTAATGAGGGAACCATCCCATTCGAAAGAATAGCGGGGATTACCGTTAACTCAGGTACATTTTGTATACCCTGCTTAAGCTAGTTAAACAAAGTTTACCTGACAGACGACTCGATGTTGACGAACGATTCTCTTTGACTTTGAAAGTATTGTATTGCTACATCCTCATTAAGTTTGAATATTGATGTTGCGCAGTTTAATCGTTTGTGGTGGATTATTATTGACCCATTTATACGATTTGGTCGTAGAAGCTGATATATTTATACATGCCAAATCTCCTGCATCATGCAGGAGCCTCCTGTATTTGAGACTCTTCTCCCGCATGAACTTCGGCAAATTGATCAAATCTTCTGCATTTCTAGGAATACTGAAACCTTGGCATTTTTGGTTTGCATGATGAAAATGATAACACATATTAATTTAAATAGTTTTATGAAGCATGCATGGTAATGTCTTACAAGTAAAATAAGTGAAAACTGCATATAAACTGCATTTATTTAAGTTTAAAGTTTGAGCAAGAAAAATCTCCTGCATTTCATTGAAATCCCATGCATTTCCATCACCAATCTCTTGCATAGATTTCAGGAAAATATGGCATGTAGGTATATTCAACGAACATTATAATGTGATTATACTCATGCATAAATTTTAGGGTCAGTTCAATATATCCGCAAATTATTTAGCGATTGTCAATTTGTCTTTTTGCACAGAATCTATTATAAGTTACATATTCACTGTGTATAAACGAACCGATTTCCGGCAATTGTAATACTGAGTACACATTGAATTAAAGAGTACGGCAATAATAAGTACAGCGATCAGATTTTACATGTGCTTTCAGTAGCAATAAAGGATACAAGTTGAATTTTATAGGATAACGATAAGTCATACAGTGATTTAGTTTTACATGTACTAAATACATATTTGACTGTAATTGTAACGTCAACTTTTTCACGAATCGAACTACATGTAAATGACTAATAAGGCAAATGCATTTGAAATGTACTATATTTTCGCATGAACTATGGAACTGACGAAGACACCCATTGTTGAAAGCTAACTTAATGCCGCCTCTTTGTTGTTTTATGAGAATTTACGACATACGTAAAATACCATGCGGCAAAGTGTCACGAGAATCGATTCCTATTATTTTAAAGAATTTCTTACAATAGTAAAACGAGGGTATTAGGTGGGTGTTAGAATTTCCGTTCAGTTTATTACATAGTTCATATTTTCAGAACAGTTAATAACACTATCACTTGATTTTACTATGCTCAACATTTGAATAAATCCACTTGAGTGATACGGAAATGTTGGGTTTTATGTCATGCCTTCATTGTGCGTACGAGTATAGTTATGTTACAACTATTCTCGTCTATTTGCTTGCAATAAATCATCTTCCATAACGGAAATTTCTCTCTCCCCCTCGCTGATAATGAAGCTATTAAAATCACGCTCTCACTCCGAGAGTTGGAGGTGAAACATCACTAAATAGTAAATACATAGCGACCCACATAGAGTAATCATTTGCTGAAAATGGTGCCATGCCTTGACAAGACTGTTAAGAAATCATGAAATTGAATTGAACGTCATTGGCTGCATGTGTTATGTTTGAACGTGACCACACAAACGTTATTTAAAATGTGTACCAGTTTATATCAAATTCAAACCCATTTTGTTAATCAGAGCAAATAATATTGTTAAAAAATATTTAGTCGATACTCAAGCAAGTTAACTTTTATTTTAGTTTAGTGCTCTCAGGATAACGAGAAAGGCGGGGAAAATTGGTATAAGCCACATGGGTGAACAAATCAAGCGTACACGATTTATCAGTGTTATTTTAGTATACACTTGACTATAAAAATGATGTGAATATTTGAGTAACCAAGTTTGCAACAGTAGACCAATCCGGTCAATGTTTGTAAATACAAAATGTAGAATATTATCCCGCTTACCAAACTCATACCCACTATATGGACTAACTGATACACTTCATCCTATCCGACTTCCGGTACAGTTGACAATTACTGTCAGAGTGCCGAATTAATACACAGTACTGATAATAAATTCCACTTTTATTGCTTGGATACAATCTTTTTTATTCTAAGAATGTTTTATGATTCATTTTTAAGTCGTTTTGACCCTCCTAGGAAATTATTTTTGTAAATATTTGATAACATGACGTTTTTAAGTTTTGTACGCTACATAAGTTCATTTAAATAATTACAAATCGTCAAATATTTCAGGTGCAAAGAAATTATCTTTTTGTTTATTTGTGTTTACATTTAAATAATTATAATTCATCACTTGATATCAACTTAATTCAATGAAGCTATACATAAAATATGAACAAGAAAAGCGTGTGGAGCAGTTGACGCAGTACAATTAGGATGATGTCATGGACACACCGCCATCGCCACAAGGAATGTGTGTGGATATGAAGTCAGTGTCCCTTTATTATTTGATATTGAGCCGTATAAGGGAACTACATTTGTACGCGTACGTTTTTTCTTCTCTTCTGTATTTGGTATAACGCGATGACAAAGAGATACATGATTCATCCGCACTCTGAACTCATGCTTCAATCGATACTTTACTTTTATGGCAAGATTCAAGCAGGTCCATAAACCGTCGGAATTATACGCAAACACCAATGCTATGCAAACATATAATACATGTAGCAACATCATGTCACGATATCAGCATGAAAGTAGATCATTTATCCTAGCTTTTATTGTCTATATATCGCCACTTTAATAGTGTGTTACAGATTCAAAAAAAATATTCTGCGATTTTTTCGTCAATAATAATGGACCAAACTTGAGAGAGATCCAATCACCTGTCAACTATTGTCTTATAACAAACTTCAATACGTATTCAGGAGCTGTTTTAACAAAGAAAACATGATTCCTATGGCATTTTCTGTAGGCGAAGTTTGGATAAAACAGTACCGTGTCAAATTACCAAAATCACTTAAGATTGGTTTTGTTTCGAAAGAAGTTCCATATTTTGTTTTAATATTTACACCCTCAGCCGCCTTAAACACGAGTCTGTTTACCACGCGACACCACGACTGCTTGTATTCAATATCTGTCTTCAGGGAGTTTATAAACATGGGGTCTAACAAAACACGCCAACGTTAGTCAAAGAGATAAAGCCCAAGTATTGAGCTTATTTTGTTTATATTTTCATAGTTTTCATAGTTGTGTCAAGAATCATGACGTCATACCCATCAAACACACTCTGAGGAATAGGCATACAACAGCTTGTTATGTGAATGGTAACTTTGTTATCACTGGCGGCATGATTGCCTTCTGTAATTATTTCAAACTAACCTTGAGCAATGCGAGGCGAGTGTTTTAAACAATCAGACAGTTAGCACTTAGTAATGCCAGCCTGGGTTCAAACATATACAATATCAGGGTTCGTCACATGTCTGTCTGGCTTGTTGATATTCATTCATGAAATACCTTACTCACTGACGTCATGATTCTTGCTGTCATCTTGGCTTTGTTCTGTCAAGTGTCGGCCTAACAATGTTTCGTCTTAAGAAACCGTCGCCAGGAAAATGATTTTTCATAATCTTTAGGTGACAAAGCAATCAATCGTAATTAAGCAAACGACAGCTAGAATTCGTCGTCTCATTGTTGACCTAGCGATGATAAGATGGGGGGACCGCATTTTTGACCGGAAGTGTTTATCAATAAACGCGGCGCTTTTTCAACAGCGCCATCTGCCGGTTCTTGTGCCGTCATGGACTCACTGCACGTTCACCCTCTTCACACAATCTATGACGTCATAAGATAACAGATAATTGTGACGTGTTAATGAACAGACTGTCATACTTGCTAGTGCTTATCTATTTGTGACCGGAAGACCCCTTGGAAGTTTCCTATAACGCTGCTTTCAGCTACAATTGTCAGTTTCATTTATTTTAATACGCGAACGTCCTAGTTTTCTCTTATCATACATGGGAAACTTTCGAGTCCTGCTGTTATTCTTATGGTGTTTCCATGTCTAAATCCGCCGTTGCTCATTTCAACTTAAATTACTTGAAAAAATGGTAGATCCATATTTTTATGCTCCCCTTAAAATCAACCAAAAATGATTATATAATTCACAGTATTCGTCATTTTTGAAGGAGATCATCTTTATGCAGACTTTGCAGAAATTTGTGCACTACTGATCTTCTGCTCTTGTTGTGCCGTTAATGTTATACAATTTATGCTGTGTGCTGTTTCCTGTCCCATGTGTTTTTTTTCTTGTTCTTTTGATAAAAATAATAATAAAAACAAATAATAAAGACTTTATTCGAAGAGGCAATACAGTTAGGTTAGGCATCCCCAGGCAGCCTTCCCTATGAGCCTCGTTTAATTGATTTGACATAGACATAAATAGTATTTTGATTAATAATGTTTCATTTTTCATTGTCAATAAATACTTTACAAAATGAAATGGTATTTCGCTCGAACGAAAACAATAGCCTTGAAGAGTGGAAACCATGTAACCGCTGAGAACTCGGCTGCTTGATTAACCGAGTTTGATTAACTTTCACCAGACGTGGGTTGTTAATACATTTATATGCATGTATGCTTAAAGAACCGTTTTCATGCACTGAATCGACTAAATACTTCGAAAAAAAACCCAATTCGATTAGTTTAGTACGTTTTTCTAAAAGTCAATTCTTTCTAAATTGAAGTTCGGTCGTAAATAATTGATCAACAGAAAAGAGATTGACAAATTGTAAACTAAAACAATTCATCGAACTACCTTGTAATAGTAATTAAAGAGGCATTTCCTATAACTAGCATTTTTTTCTCTACTATCACATTAAATGATCTAAATGTACAAAGCACTGTCAATGATCATAATTTGTCAGAAGAATGTGTGCGTAAATATGTCTCTATAATGTCAAAAATATAATCTAATCACCAATAATAATTTATCGCTTCCAGCGATTTATTATTATGTGGTCAAAGAGAAACAACTCGTGACTTGTTTGGCTCGTTACGGAATACATTTTTTTTCTCGGTAATTAGAGGGAGCTTTTTGTTGAAAATTTAAGGAGTCTAAGCAAATGTATAATATTCCTGGATCGATTTAAACGATCAAAGTTATAGGGAACGCCTCTTAAATTATAGCAGTTATACTCCCCAGTCAACTTGATCGTCATTTTAAGGGTCTACTATGATAATTTGTGGAATTGATTTTTTTTCCTTAGAATAGTTGATTTCTGTCTCATTTTTGTACATCGCCGGCTTAGAATGAGAATGTCATAAGCTTGTTTTACCACAAGTATAGTCAATTCAATAAGTAATACTAATGAGGGACATATCTCGACATTCGCAAGAATAGTGGGTTTACCTTTACCATATACACAGTTAAACCTAGATATACAAAGTTTACCTGACTCGATGTTTACTATCCGTTCTCGTTTTATTATGAAACAACTGTAATGAGTGAGTGTCTTTTTTTGAGCTTTTTTTGTATTCTCAAAATATTGATTTTGTAGTTACGACTTTCTCACTCTTAGCCAGCAATACATTGCACATACGTAAATCATTCAACAATCGCTAGCTTAGAACAATAAGATCATAATTACAAAAATTGCTTATTGAGAAAACCCCAAAAAAAACTGACTTATAGTCCAGTTATAGTAAGATGACAGTGACGCAGAGGTAGATTCCACTATTACGGTGTAAAACCAATTATAAAGGCTTGTACAAATATGTTTATGTTATTTTAATGCTAAACTAAACTCTACCTGTTCTGGCAATGGTTGTAATCTTTTGGGTATACATAAACGGCTACGTCATTGGAAAAATATCCTTACTGGACTGTAAAACTAAGTTTTGCCTTCTGCTTAAGTTTGGTCATGGCCATCAAGTTCCAACTTTTAATTTCGGAAATATATACGATGCATAGTACAATGCTGGTGCCAAATATGTGTCCAGCTTTTAAGGTCGTAGGTGGTACTTACAATCTTACCCTTCTAAGCCAGCAATTCCTTTCAATCCCATTTTTTTGCAATTCAAGAAACTAAACAACGACATTTTCATAATACATTTTAAAAATAAAGTAGAATGTTTCATTGGTTTCGCCAGTCAGCATAAAAATAATTTTTAATTTGGACCAATTGTATCTTGATTTTAAGAGTATATATCGATGGCTTAGAATGAGAAGGTCGTAACTACAAAATCGATATTTTGAGAAAACAAGAAAAAACTGTCTGATAATTATTCTTTACGTATGGTAAAACTGGCTGTTTAAACCTTATTTTTGTCAACATGACAAGTTCCGATTGTCATGAAAACAGGTATGAAGCGCCTTGCGGTGTGGATTTCAAATATGCATTAGTCTTATAAGACTTACGACCTTCTCATTCTAAGCCAGCGATATGACTAGTTCTAAGAATACACCACTCCAAAATAGTGTACAAACATGATTTGAATGTAATAGTGATGTCTGAATACCTAGTACTAAGCCTGTCTCAGACATAAAATGATAAATTGGTCAACTCCTGTTGTTGGTCAATAGTTCCATCCTGTCGGTATTTGTTTTGCTAACAATAACTCCGATATCTCGTTATTGTTCAAGTAGCCCCACTAATGGTCACTCGATGGTCGTCCAGTGGTCACTCCGTGTCCACGACATTTACATATTGCTTTGTCATGTTTCCATTCACCATAACGTAATTAATGATAACAAACCACGTGACCACTTATGACGTCATATTATAGAAAAATATTCAATAATTTCCTCTAGAAGTTCAATGACAACAGTTGGTAACATTATAATCCATAATTGGTTAAAATGTAACTGTTGGCTACAATCGGAACATCCAGCACACTGCCCTGATGTGCGCATGCGCAGTTGAGATATTTGCAGAAACAACAACAAAGATGGTGGCAACCATCATTGCCAGAAATTAAAATACAAGCACAGCTTTGCTTGTACGACGTTGACTGGAGAACGGATTGTAATCTCTTATTAAGTCTGTGATTTTATAATTAGATGTAATAACGCAAGGAACTATTTCAAAATATTCAAGGAACTATTTCAAAATCATCAAAATATTATTGTTGTTAGCCAAATCAAGTCCAAATCGAATTCAAAACATAAAAATCCGCCCACCTCCATATTTTGATAACAAAATCGGATAATTTTCTTGCTATTAATGGTCAATCGTCAATTAATTGTTAAACGGTCTCAAATAATATCATTTTATGATTTTATAATACGAAGCATTTAAGTTCTCGTTACGCATCGAGTTCATGCAATTTGTATTGTATAAAAGGGGATTGCCTCACAGATGGAGCGAAACAACTAAAAGTAGAAAAAAAATTCTTACCAAATCAAGTATTTGTAAAGTTGCTAACTGTTACTTTCAGACAAATGTTGTAAATAAACGACTTAAATATTTTTTCCGAAAAAAAACACAGCGCAGGTATTCCTTTCAACATGATTTATGAGTTATGTTTTATGTAGTAATTAGGTATAGGATTTTGGATGTAATTATACCAAATAATTAATTAATTTAATAGCAATGTGATTGTTTATGGGATATACAGGCATCTATACCAAAAATAAGTGAATATTTGACAATTTTATTTAATTTTTGCAATACTCCAATACGTGAGACAGCCCCTTTAAGCTTTTGCTCTGTACAAATGATGAAATTAGCTAATGCCAGGGATGATAGTCTTATAACAACATGTGCAACATACCCCCTAAAAAAACATTGAAAAAGAAAACCACACTGACGTCACAAAGAGTAAGCTTTTTACATATGAGAAAAAATCTGATTTCTAGTCTGTGAACTAAACAGAATCTGCTGTAGGTAAAAACAAAAACAAACTAATAGTTGGGTCACTGGGTCACCGTCGGTGCTAATACCACGTCCTCGTACATTATGATGCAATGATAAGTATCTAGTACGGTGAACCAGCCTTGTTTGAAGGCTTATCAGAGTTTGCTGGGTACAAAACACGGTGAGTGTAAGCACGTGTAATCAATTTCTCATTAAGGCACAGTTTTCCAGTTGTTCTGATTCCACGAAATTTCAAGGAGGTTTAAGATTAACGCACAGATACCAGTTAGATGTTACGTATTGAACGTGTGTTTTGATCTCATCTTAATTATTTCTTAAATTGTTGTAAATTAAACCACTAAACATATGTTATGATTTGATTATCGTTCATGGTCGAAGCGTACACTTTGGTGAGATTTTACACCAAGTCAAAGGAACTTTGGTCGGTATCACAGACCTCGATAAAAACCACTGTGGCATTGAATTCTCGGTATCAGCCGATATGAAAGTATTACAGTACGTCCATCTGCTACCTAGTTTATACAGGTAGAAGCTGCTAGATACATAGAGGACCGCATTACTAAGTACCAGCCTCGATGTTGACATATCGATGATATGGTGATGAGGGACCGCATTTCTTATCGGAAGTGTTTACCTATAAACGCGTCGAATATCCTTAATAAGAATAGCTAAACATAGCCCCTCTTCCAAGCGCAGTCATAGTTTCAAGATATTGCAAACTTTACCGACTGTGTCACACACCCTTATTTTAAAACTTAGGTCTTGCTGAAAGGGCGTATGTTAAAAACCATGCCCGACGTGCCCTAATTCTGCGCGTGCGACGCACGTGGTCGATGTCTGCAATTCGAGGCTACTTCCGGTTTTCGAAATACGATCTCACTTCCCGGGGTAACTTCTGGGTAATGATAATATTTTACTGTTTTTGCTGCTATTACATAATATTTTTATTTCTTGGCCGGTTTCAATATCATAATGAACAAAATTATCAACAATCAACGATTATGAAATATGACGTCAGACAGTGACGACAATTAACTACAACATCAATTGGAGTGCGCTCAGGTCATACAATCACCTGTTAGCAGCGTGGTTGCAGTTTTGGGATATAGAGCAATCCATGACGCTATTTAGTATTATGTTAGTGTACTTTATGATGTCGACAGTGCAACCCCGGGTAACAGAGTGCAAAGAGTGACGTAAGCCGAAACAGACAGCGATTGTTTCACAAAACCTGTACGTATAGATGTCGCATCAACGGAGTTCATAGTGCAAGGTTTGATATTTATTGAACAAGCACTCGTTGCTTCACAAAAGCTTGCACGTTCCCATTAGTATAGTGTTGTTGACGCTGCAACCTCAGTTTTCAGCGTACTTCGAGTAAAAATAATGAACCACATGAAAACGTTTGAGTCCGTTGCTGCGTTTCATGCGGTCTCGTGCAGTAATTACCGCTATTCTATTATTTCTTTGTGAAATTGGGTCATTTTGTATTTTTTTCGACGGGGACTTGTACTTTTAATTGTTTCTTTGGTTATTGTGTGGGCATTGCTTAGTGTGGTTGTGTCGTGGTGTGTCTGATGTCTGTGCTCGGCTGGTATGGTCGAGTGATACATTCCCTGTCTGATTTCCTCATACCTTTTTTAGAAAATCAATGAGTCCTACTGTGTGAAAATAAAGTATGTTCAAAATTTAATGAGTCCCCTGCCAATTTTGTGAGTGAGAGACCCAGGCCTCGCTCCAAAATGACGGCGGTTGTTCCACAAAGCTTGCACGTTTTTATGAGTTTATTAATCAGTCAGTGCTACCCGTGGGTATAGAGCGTAATGTTTGATGTGTAATCTGCTAAAATGACGTTCGCTGATTGGCGTGACTTGCACTTTTCACAAGTTCACTGACTTACGTGCACCTTAAAACACTCGACACATTACTTGTATACAAGAGGCTGATTGATATAAGCAGCAACGGTCACCTCTTCGAGAGAGAAATTAAATGAATAGACGGTAAATGACTCAGTGGTTAGCGCGCTTGTTGTCTAATCTCGGCGACCCGGGTGGAGGCACACATACGTCCGTTGTGTTTCAGCAGAAATTCTCAATCTTCAAAACATGAAGTCAGGTGCACAGTTTTAACATATCCCGAATAAGACAGAAGCCTTTTGTGTAACAGTACTTGCGCTTGTAATACTCTGTGTCACACTGCCAAATAATTCAAAATTCAATTCTTTTTGTGACATTTTACGCAATATACCGAAGAAAATGGTGTTATAAAAACTGTGGATTTTTATGTTTGTTTTTTTCATTTTCGTGTGACAATAATTTCAGTTGTGAGGATATTAACCCGATTTCAAATAACCCCCTGTATTATGCAATATTGTAGTGTCTATTGTGCGAAGTTCAGTATGTGATTCTTTGACAGACAGTAACTGTTGTCTAGCAACAGAATCAAATACTTCAAAAAAAGAAATTATAAAAATAGTACAATTTGATTATGAGTATGCCATGTCTGAGTGTCACAGTTTTTGATGTACGCTTCCCGCCTTGCACGCATAATTTCAAGAAGTATCACATGCCTACTATCAGCTGGGTTCGTAGCATATTTATTCCAAATTGTAATCGAATAATGTTGTCTGTAAAAAATAGTTGGCGAATCGGCACGTACCGCCTGCAAAAATATTCTTGAATTACTGAAAATTATTGAGATCGTTTATCCGCAAAATATAAAACGATAACATAATAATTATGTGAATGTAATATAGCCACGCTGATTTATGCAGTGGGGGGTCATTTAGGAAAATATGAATCCAAATATAGTGCATTATCATCTTAATTGACAGAATCTACCGTTTTGTGTTCTCGATGTGTAATTTTATTGTCGATCTGTTAAAATGCGTATTTGCCATCTTATTGATATCTCAAGTAGTACTTTGTTCTTGTTTTTTTTTGGTTTTGATCATCAATGACGTCACGTTCTTCTTTTGGTTTATCATTTACCATGACGTCACAGTTTCCTTGAATGTTATAGTCGTCATTGACGTCATTGAGTGCTATTGTCACGAATGGTGTTTATCGAAGGGTCACGTTCATGTTCATTAAAGGATTGTATCATTACTGACCCAATGACGTCATACTTGATGTTTGAGGTTATTATCAACAACAATGACGTCACAAATATTTCTTTAGTGTTTTGATCAACAAGGACTCTATACTAGATAAGTGCTTTATCGTGTGATCATCAATGACGTCGTACTCGGTTTTAAGTTTTAACTTGGTCTCACTAATAACGTCATAAACTCATTCAACTAATTTTATAGGCCAATGACGTCATAATTTTTCCTTTATCGTTATTATCATCAATGACGTCACTACTTTCCTATTTTGGTGTTTTTTAACCATGACGTCATTATATTTGATTAGTGACAATATCATCAATGACGCCATATGTTTTTGTTTTGTGACGTCACATCTTTACCATTTCTGTTATTATTATTATCATCAAATGACGTCACTAACGTGTCATGATTATATATTTCAGAGATGTCGGTTACATTAAAGACTTCCGTTATAGCAACAGTACTGGTTGTACTTCTGGGGTTAATGAGTTTTACGTCAGCAAGATATATACAAGATACAGACGACAGGTAGGCACTGTTCTATAATCTCCATAACTACATAAACATTATATAGATCTACGTAGGGCGTTCCAAAAGTTCTAGGAAAAGTGCTCTATATTATTTATCTTTTGGTCAATATTCTTCAAACTTTGCATTTACATAGAACAATTCATGATAAATAGAGTACCATGAATTAGACGCATGAGGGTGTACCGTACAAAATGACACGGCTCCCATAGTAACGTCACTTATGGCTACCCGGGGCAATGTTATGTTTGACCGTACATTATTAACATGTTTTGACTAAATCTACCTCAGTCAGTCAAAGGGCACGCAAAATGCACTTGCTACAATAACAACAATGCTTTATATTCTAAAAGAATGCCTCGCTTGAATGTATGCACTTCCAGGTCCGTTTGCAAAGTATCCAAAAGTGTCACAAAATCAAGCAGAAACGTCCAACGTAACGTCTAGTGTCTGATTCACAACAGGCCGTACCTTCCTATTATCATCAGCAGCAGTACCACTGACAGTGTGGAAGCGTTCATACTATGCATACATCCTACCAAATGACAAACAACGTTCTTAACAGGCAGTGTTTATCAATTCTATTTGTTTCAGTCTTAATTTTCCTGCCAAAAGTTAAAAACTGGTCAAATTTCAATGATTTACTGACATTTGACGGGTGATTCTAATATGGCGACAAATAAACCTGATCACAATAGTGGGACTATTTAAATCATGGCATTACTTGACCGAAATGATGTTATACCGCCCTTTGCAAATGTTCCATGCAGTAATTTTAGGTCATTGCTAATTGGTAGCGATTTGGTTGGGAGCAATGTGTAGGTTAGTTTGACGATTTCTACGACGTGACGTCAAAATTGCCCCGGGTAGCCATTACTGACGTTACTATGGCAGCAGTGCCATTTTATACAGCACACCCTCATGTGTTTGATTCATGGTATAATTTGTATCATGAATTGTTCTATTTAAATGCATAGTTTGAAGTAATTTGAACAAACGATAAACATTTTAGAGCACTTTTCCTGGAACTTTTGAAACGCCCTTCGTATAATATTTGTTCCGTAATAAGGCCATACCAAATTGTTTCTTCGTACCCGTGTTCACATTTTATAATGATATGTCGCACGTCCATTGTAGAAAGTACACATACAAATGCACCTTGATGACGTAATACTAACAAAAATAAATTATTCACGTGTGAGTCGTTATATGTTACATGTTCATTTTCGCAACCTTCCTCATACATGTATATGAAATAAAAAGAAACCCATATTTTATTGATATCACGAAGAATTATCATTTCAGAACGTTTGTCTCATTATTTTTTGATCGCCCCACGAATGGTGTTTTAATTGGTGACGTCATATTGATCTTAGCAACAGGGTGACCTTGTGTGCCTATTGGTTCAGATCGATATCGCGTGGATTATATTTCGTACATTTCCACAAAATTCCATATTTAAATATTCACCCGGAAGTTTTCAATCAATCCATGACATTCATCGGGAATTAAACAACCAAGGTTTTTTTAACTGTCATATCATTTCCTTAATTTGAATTATTGCTGAATAAGCGATAGAGATACTTATCAATATCAAATATAAGCTTCAATGTAAGTCTATGAAACAATGGATTTAATATGAGCTCAGTAAATGCGTATATTACGAAAATTATATTCGAAGATTCAACTGCTTTGGTTAAAAAAAAACATTTAACACAAAATTAAGAATAAGGTTGCTATTTTAAAAAAAAACAAAAAAAATTAAGTGTCAAATATGACGTCATCAATATACATTATAACATTACTTAGTATATTAAAATGATTATTTTATAATACTAGTGAATACTATTCAGATCAGTCAACTCATTACATTGTACACTTAATTAAACATTGTAATTTTCTCTTATTAACTTCTTAACGATGTCCGGGTGTAAAAACTTTTTTTTTAATTTTGAGGAATGCATTTTAAATATCTTTATTCTATTGTATACCCATTAAGACAACTGCATGTGAATTTTAAAACACATGTATTGTCATTTAAGAGAGTAATTGCTATTTTAATTTCCCTACACCCAGCCTAAGAACGTACTGCACAAACAAATGGAGGCAACCGCATGATAAATAAAATAAATCTCCAACAGATAACACAATAAAAACAAAAGTGTATTTAAATCTAATGATAATGATTATTTCTTCAATCAAAAGTGTAAAAATGATGTTTGGTCTTATAATGAAGTAGATAAAAATAAAAATGTAACCCCACCCTCCTCGAAATTAAGGCATTTTTTTGCATATTGCCAATAAGTACCCTATAGATAAATGGAAATAAAATATGATCTAAACAATTGGCACCATTGAATTTTTTCGAAAAATAACTTCAATGTGTGTGTAATGTTTTAACACAATTTTAAAAGGTTTAACCGAGCGGTTTTGAAAATATACATTTCAGAAATCCTTAGAAACCTATTTTCATCTGTTTACCACATATTAATTCCTAAAAAATGAAAGAAAAAAAATAGAAAAAAAATATTTTTCTCCAAATTACACTATAAAGTGATGTTACGAAGCCAAAACATTGTCTTATAACTAAAAATTAAATAAAAAAGAAAAAAAAATATTTTGGCTCTAGTGGGGGTTGAACCCACGACCTACAGGAAATCAGTCAATTTGTCATAAAATTACTGAAATTGAGAACTCTTCAAAAGGAGATTCTTTTTTAGACCAGGATATCCTTAATTGAACAGATAAAGGATATTTAGTGTATATTTTATATGTGGCTAAGTATGTAAAGCATAGGTCCCACTGAGCATTTGCTTAACTCGATGATGTACATAATAGACCACGAGGAACCATTTTCCGATGCCTTCCGATGTTCATCTATTAAATCGACTGTACATCGCCGAGGCAAAACTGCTCAGTGGGATCTTGGCTTAAGATTTGTATTTATCAATTTAGATAATTTACTATGTTATGATATAACATTGTTTGTGTAGAAGTGGCTGACCTAAATAAGCGGAGTGGGGGTTGTATCACAAAATGTACATGTATGGCTTGACCAGATTAAACTGACATTCATCAAAGTCCCGGTAAGCGCGTCCGGCAATATCTGCTGTATAAGCACATATATAATAAATTTGTAAGTATATGTTTTATAACTTCCGTATTTTCCGGACTTAAACGAATTATTCAAGGAGTGGGGCAATATAATAATTAATTTTCTTTTTGATTATGAATATTCTTATTATCATTTGTGTCATTCGTTATTCAGAGACAAGCGACAAATTGGTGACTTGCGCACAGCGGAATATCTTGCTCGCATAACGCTAGACAAAAACAGACTTCTACAAATGTTACAGCTCCCCTCACATTGTCGAAACATAGCTTGCGGATTAGTCGACGTTTACAATAGGTAAAACGCACGAGGAGAAACCTACCCTTGCACGGGAATGAGATTTGCGCATGCGCGTTATGAAATGTTTTGTTTTAGTTTTGGTACGGTGTAAGCTGCATGCGATTTAGTAGTGGTTTGCACTCACACACATATGCACATGAGTTTCCTTGTTTTGATAATATATATACAATGCAATATATCTATACACAGGGTGTTAGTTTTACAATATAATTTTATTTTATTTATTTAAAACTGTACCGTTATGTGTTATGTTTTAGACTACAGTTTTCTTGTCGGAATGTCCATCAATAAATTACCTTCGTCCTTGTCCAAGCCAATTCTACAACAAAATGTTACGTTTGGCCAACTTTGAATTCAATAACTTTCTACGATTATCCTTAGCCTCGCACTTGAGATAAGTGTTTCTTCAATAACCCTTTTGGCCTTTTCAATGCTTCCAAATTGCTTAATAAAGATATTTGCTAAAACCAAAACAGGAAAGAGAGTTCTACATTTTTAGTATAAAATTAGATTCTATAAAATTTTAGAACATAATAGCATTTTTCATAACAGATTGGCGCTCCCACTTTCGTTAATTGGACAACTTTTAATTCAATAAATTCATATGATTATGTAATTATGTAGAATCTGTCTATGCAACACATAAAAATGCATAATTATGGAAATAAATATTGTTTAAACTAATTATGTAGAAATCCCTTGATATACCAAGTACGAACACATTTGACCACACGAATTATAACAGGAAGCCATTTTTGTAATATATATGAGCTTCCTCACTCATGTAAACATATTTCCTCGAATTTGGAGATCATTTGTCAGTTCTTCGGCAGTTTATAGATCGAACACAAATATGTTTAGTCCAGTTCTTTTAACCAAGCTAGCTAGCTAAATGAAGAGCCAGAATTTTAAACAAAGCGTTAACATCTGACACAACCCACACAACATGCATGAGTTTAGGGGCATGCACGCATTGACGGCAATGACTTGGTTTAAGCATGCATTTGTTTTTATACGTGTATATACAACAGTGTGCATGCGATTGAACAATGCACGCCATTTAACATATCTGTGAATAAGAATGTTTTGTAAACATTTAAACATGCAATCAATAGTGACGTAGTCTAATGCTTCTATTAAATACTGAACCATTCTGGAAACAACTTTTGGAATAATGTCGAAACCACCTTCATTTATAGTAATAGAAGTTTATGCCATCAGTAAAACAAATTGTTCCGATTAGTTTACGAACATTCCTTATTCACAGAGTGTCTAGTTCTACATATTTGTAATACGTTAGTATTAATGTTTGTTTGTTTATGTTGATGACGTCACAATGATCGTCACGTGGTTAAATGTTTATGACGTCACATGTTTGATTGTGTAGTGTAATTATGTTTATGATTATTTACCAGTACTGTGTGGAATAGTTTGTGACGAGATACGAGGTATTGTTCTCTCGACATGTTTGTGACGTCATAAAGAAACAAAGTGACCTAGTTTTGCATGTATCCGGTATATATAAATATAACTACCCCCATTTCATGAATGTGTATGCAATCATTTATTATAGCATGCTTTTTATTTTGTTTTTATTTACCAAGAGTTGTGAAAAGGACGATATCAGACCAGCGTGTAGCAGAAATATTGGCAAATATTGCCCTCAGTAAGGGCTATGGGACCCCTATTGCTCATGGATTGATTGACCCCTTTCAAGTGTAGGTATCCCGTGTAAACCTAATAACATGTACATGTGTATATATACGGTAGGTATGCTGTTGTAAACTCGTGTTTCTCACTCTTTAAAATCTAAATATAACGTAGATCTATTGTAATATCATTAAATAACGAACCGGAAATGCACAGTACACAGTACACAATGCGCAAAAGCACCACTCAAACGGAAGTTTAAAAATCAATATTATTCCAACTGTGGGTCCGAAGTGTGTTGGTTTGATCTCGATACCAGTCGGATAAAACATAAATGTTGTTTAAAGTGAATGGAGCTATATTCTAAAAGTCATTAAATGTCAAAATAACTACTTGCATCGTTTTTAGTATGATACTAGACTACCTTAATTGCAAATTAAAACTTTGGATGGGTTTCTTGTACTTTGATTCAATAAACAATTCTTATAGTTTCATAGGGTGTTCTAGAACACTTTCGTATGAAAATGGACAGTTCGTATGTCCAATAAATCACAGAGTTTCTCTTAAAACTGAAGCAAAAAAAATATCTAATGGATATGAAAGCATAATTGTTTTTTAGTTTTTGAAACTTTAAAAAATATATCTTCCGATATAGCTCTATACACGTTAAATGACCCATGCATCTTACATTATTAATTAACTAAATAGCTTCTCTCTAGTACATGTAGCTTTAGTTCATTTTATAATTACACCATAACATGGTGACAAATATTGATTTTTGAAATCTTCTTCTTAATACGAAAAAAGTTAATCGAGGACAAATTGAGCCCCGTGGAATTTGTTTCCTACTTAGTACAATACAACACAGAATAAGCGAATAAACTTGCACCAGTATACATTTAATTCAGTGGCGGAAGGCCATACCCTTCCATGAACATTTGGCAATTAGCAATTGCAGAGAAAACTTTCTCCACATGTGGAGAAGTTGCTGGTTCCTTGTGGAAGAGTTTTAAAAACGCTACGGTAAACTAATCAGATACAAGTCACCCCTCTTCGTGGGGACTAAATTTTGATAGGGATATGTAATGTTTTCCGTTCCCGATAGTTATATACTTAACAACTTTTCTAAGTCCTCATTTTTAGTTATCCATATCTTTTTTATTATATACAATGAAATGACAAAATTCCGCACGTAAAGTTTGTACAACAAAGTCATAATAATTCGCGTATCGAACTGGTCGTACATCACGTGGTTTGTTCGTCACAAGATTGACGTGCGTTTCGAGCTTTTTTGACGCCACGTGTTTACATATACCTTGAGTGTATTCCAAATGCCTTCATTGTATGACCAATGACTCACCTCGTATGGAAAACAGTTTATAATTTTTTGTTTAAATATCACAGTTATGCGTTGAATGATATCAGAAAAATATGAAGTGACGTCAGTACGGTACAGAGTAGCATTTAGTTTCGATAATCATGACTTATTACCATAACATCCACGTCTGATATCTTTTCAACGTATACATGCCTATTTAAGAGTTTAATTCGCGGCAAACGTATTGTTTGCTCGTGTGATATTGATTGCAAGAGCATTTAGCATTTTTATTGTGACGTCATGATGTAAATTCGATCTACGTCGAAGACACCTGGCAACTTTTTGTTCAGATGGTCAGATTTTAATGAGTATCTTCATTCAACAATGCTTCCCACTCGCGTCTTTGACTGTCAATAGAAATATAAGACTAAATGGTGGTCATCCAAGATATCACAATGTGTATTTGCGACTTTTACTTTCTTGCGGTCTTATGTTATGCGTGTGCCAACTCAATGAATTTCAATCAAACTCAACTTTTTTATTTACAATTCTGCAAACCAATAACCCAAGAAAGTTCTAGCCAAATTTCATTGAGCTACATACACGTTTGACAAAGTTATCTTCAAAAATATAAGTGTGGACTTAGAAAAGTTGCTAAGTATAATAATTATTATATATTAAGATGCATTATGTGTTAAGGTTTATCCTTTTTTGATGTTATCAATGGAATGGGTAAAACGTTCGGAATTTATAAAAAAATGAAGATGTCTTCTTAACGGAAGTAATGTAGTTTAAATATAATATATCTCGTCAGTTCGCGACCTCACTCTAAAAGATATAACGGGAAGTTTTGAAATTTAACTGTGCCTGTAGTATGGCTTCGTATAATTAAGGCACTCGTCTGCGTTAAATGGCGGGAAGCCACAAGAGCTCTTCAATAATTAAGGAAGAAAAGGCCATGCGTGACAGAATGTTTGTCATTTTCTACTTAATGAACGGCCTATACTCGTGACCTATGCTGGTGAAATTTGTTTGGCTGTCTACACGCTTGAACTACGAGTGTTAATAATTATTTTCGTCGATAAGCAATTAATCAAATCACGTGCGAATGTCTGGCAAATATATAACGGTAGAAGTAGGTTGTCAAAATGTTCATCTGAAAACAGATAAACTTTCTACTTTAAAGTTTATGTATACATCGCTGGCTTAGAATAAGAAGGTCGTTCACAATGAGTAGTACTTACGACCGTGTTAGCACGATACATACCGTGTATTAAACTTTGTACCGTATGCGTCGGGTCATACGACGACCTCAGTCATAAGACGACCTCAGTCATAAGACGACCTCAGTCATAAGACGACCTCAGTCATAAGACGACCTCAGTCATAGGACGCATCGGACATTTGACCAGCAATTCGGTAATGCTCTGTTCTGGTATAGCCAGATGTTCTACCGGCTGCAGTGTTAAATAGTGTTACCATGATAGAAAATGAACTATCGTATCGTGTGAAAATCAGATACAGTAAAACCTCGTTATCTCGAGGACTAATCAGGACAAGCCAAATGATCGAAATATATTGGGACCTCGACATAGCGGTGTGATATAAGTATACAATATATACTTAGCAAATTCGTCGGGACTTTGGAATTTGCTCGAAATAAGCCGTGTTCGTAATATCGATGCTCGTCTTAACGAAGTTTTACTGTATATACATGCTTGTACTCAACCCGCGTAGCATCACAGTTGAACAAAGAGCATGTAATGGCGTGGCGGTAAAAATGCAATATTGCAGTTACCACACACTTTTCTTACGCAGGGTTAAAATTATTGCACTCTTTATAATGCATTGTCGTAATAACCACAGTTATTGCACTTTTCCTCTGTGCTGTATCACAGTTATTACACTGTTTTCCCCATAATAATGATACAACGAGGCTGAGTTGTAACGCGGAAATACCTTTATGTTACGATAAAATTAAAGACATATATCTTATATTAACGTGTTCTAAGCCACACACAGTAACACGATCACGTGATATATTCACAGTTCCAACATTATACCAGCAGTTCTCACTTCACACATCGCGTATATCGATGGCTTAGAACCAGAAGGTCGTAACTCCTACTTACGACCTTATTAGACTAATGCATATTTGAAATCCATACCACTAGGCGCTTCATATGAGCCTATTATCATGAAAATCGGAAATTGTCATGCTGACCAAAATGAAGTTTTAAAAACTTGTTTTTCCATAGGTAAAGAGTAAATGTCAGACAGTTTTCTGTGTTTTCTCAATATATCGATTTGGTAGGTACGACCTTCTGGTTCCAAGCCTTGCGATATTTAGACACGATAACCAGGTTCCAGACAGAATATACTCTGTAACCACTTTACAATGACAGATATTTCAAAACCCTCGTTATACCACTGTAACAACATGATACTAAAACTCTCTTCGCGAGAATAAAGCGAAATCATATCCGGAACATTCCGTTCATTTCAATCAACAAACGCTATACCAGTTCTTTGAATTCGCGAAATGGACAAACAGTTCATGAAATACGCGAGAAATAATCAATCGCAATAGTACATTTGTAATGGCTTTGGTATATCGTTGGCTTAGAAATAGAAGGTCGTAAGTGCAAAATCGACATTTTGAAAAAAATAAGAAAAAAACCGTCTGAAATTTACTCTTTACTTATGAAAAATGAGCGTTTACAACTTCATTTTGGTCAAAATGACACGATTCGATTTTCATGAAAATAGGCTCACAAGAAGCGTCTTATGATGCTGATTTCAAATTTATATCAGTCTTATAAGGTCGTAAGTTGTTGTTACGACCTTTCTCATTCTAGACTAAACCAGCGATTTGGTCTTACTATGCGAGATTTCTACATTTTTGTGATAATATGATAATCATTATTAAGTTGCTGTTGTCTTGATCACATAGTTGCAACGATTATCTTTGACGATATTTTTACCTATCTAACAGGTTATTGTAGAGAAATACTTGATTTGTGGAGACAATTTTCCAATTTTCTTCAAAGTAATTCTTATGAATTAAATCCCTGTGTAAGAAACACACGTTAAACTCCTCGGGTAATATGTGCGATTTAATCACGTGCATTTTGTTGCAAGACTTGTTAAGTGAATTCTTCACTTACTAGCGAGAAATGATCGAAATTCGATTAAACGTGTGTGAGTTAATACTTTTACGCGCCGCAGTTTTGCTAAAAGATCGTAGAGTATACGCTGTGTTACTGTATGCAATGTGACTCGTCTATGACGTATGCATAATATGCAACACCGTCAGAAACGTTAACATGTCGAGTCATCGAATAACAATAAAAATGAAATTGGATTTTCTAAGACGAAAAACAAGTGAAATATGTTCAGCATAATTGTTAGGCTGACATGATTGTCAAAGATGATATCCCTGACTTAGAATGAGAAGGTCGTAAGTTCTACCTTATAAGACTGGTACATATTCGAAATCTGCACGGTAAGGGGCTTCTTATGAGCATATTTTCATAAAAATCGAAACTTGTCATATTGACAAAACTGAATGTGAAAAAGCATGTTTTACCATAAGTAAGGGGTAATTTTAAGATTTTAAAAAATATTTTTCTCAAAATATCGATTTGGTACTTTCGACCTTCTCATTCTAAGCCAGCGATATGGCTCTGAGCGAAGGAAAATTTATTGTTCCAATAAAAGGAACCTGTACTCACATGCGTTCTTGAACTCTCTATTTGGTAGGGTTTGGTTAGGCAACTGGCCAATGTTTGTCATTCAACAAGGGAAGGCACTTTCATGAGACTAGAGCGATACATGTACAAGAAACCAGGCATAATTGAATGATATATCGCTCAATAATTACACGTTCGTTGAATTACGTAACACACTCATGATTGGTGTTGTGTGAAACGATTTTTACATTTCTATATGTACTTCAGTAAGCGATGAACTATTGAATGATTTTAACTTTTATTTTAATTAAAACCCGTATAATTTAAATGTTGCACTCAATATGTTAAACTTAACATGAATTTCATTCTAGTGATATTCTCAGAATTGTCGTAGATTTTTCTTGTATCCGCGGATTGCTTAATTATAGATATTTAATGTGATTAATGCAATTGTTTAGGTTACACACCATTAAATGTCAACGCGGGTCAGAATCGGATACACTCAAATAGCCCTTAAGGTGCGTACACACAGTAAAATTGATGTATACATCTTGACCTATAAGTACTGTGTAGTTACGTCTTCTATACATTTTCTCGTGATGTACACTTTCATTGTTATCAAGTGGTGTGAGGGAAATGTATGGGCATGATGCACACGTGGTAAAGGGTATAGTTGATTCAAAGATCTCTGTCACAACCGCGTAAACAAACATTCACCCTGGTCGATTATTAAAGGTGTGTCAGGATTAAATTCTACCATCAATAATACACTTAAATGATTAAAAAGCTGGTGGTTCTATAGCGTAGTGGCTATACTTGCTGCAATTAGCTATTCAGAAATGGAACATTATGGTGGTTTTGACAGACATCTTTGAATCGACAATACATCATCGACTTATACACCAAAACTTACTGTGTACGCACCTTAACAAAAAGCAAACCTCGAACTTGTGTGTATATGGTGGAATAGTGCGCCCAAGGGAACGTGAAACGCGGGAAAATTTTGAATAGGCGATATACAATGTAGGTGGAAAAAGCAAGCGTGCACGAGTTATCAGTGTTATTTTAGTATAAACTTGACCATATGTGTTTATTAAACCAACCAATTTTGCAACAGTGGACCAATCCAGCCAATGATTGTAAATATCACCTTATTCATCGACGAGATTGAACTTCAATTATCTAATTGTGTTTTAAGGAATTTGTTCTTTAAAGTTTGTGATGTAATGCATAGGAACTGTCGCATCATTGCTTTTTACGACTTTAATTCAGATACCAAATTGAAAGTACGGTAGAGAAAGGCAGCACCGCATCAGCATGTGTATCTAAGAAATTTCAAATAATTCGCTGGCTTAGCATGAGAGGTTATAAGTGCCACTTTCGGTCTTATAAGAATCATACATATTTGAAATCTACATCATAAGGCGCTTCCTATGCGCCAATTTTCATGAAAATTAGAACTTATCATGTTGACCAAACTGAAGTTGAAAAAGCATGTTTTATCATAAGTAAAGAGTGATTGTCAGACAATTTTGTCTTGTTTTCTCACAATATTGAACTTATAGTTACGACCTTCGCATACTAAGCCAGCGATATATGTTTACTGTGATGATGAGGACATTTTTTACGGCTTGTTATTCCGCATGTCCTTTTGTAGTCACAGGCACCACGTTCCTATATAACGATACGTCTCCACTGTGCATGGTGCATTTATAAGTAAAACAAGTACTTTTCTGAAGCCGAACACTACTCCACACCTTTAAATATTTTATTAAAGTTAAACACTTCTTGATTTCATTAAATACTTGTTTGTTAGCTGCCATAAACTTTAACAGGTCACAATCTGGTGCTGACCATCATTTCCTGTTTACATTCAGTTAGGGTACGAACATATTTATTTCGTTGTGTACGGTGTTTTGGACAAAGTATCATTCATGAAAACAAAATATAGTATTTTTAAATCAAAGTGGAATAACTGATTATATCGATAAATACTGCGATAAAGGCTTATTGCATTTACATTTTCCTAAAGAAAGTGACAGAAATGGTCAATTTTCAGCTGAAAAATAATGCATTTTGAGGTCCAAAATTTCAACCTCGGTTACCATGGCAACGGACACCGAAAATTTTGTTAAGGGTACAAATTTTAATTTATGGGCCCAATATACACTACCATGCAAAATTTTATCCAGATCTGAGAGATGCCATTTCTCGGTCCCTCTTTAAAATTCAAAAAGTTACATGCAATACGTATTAACATTTGCGTAACACGTAAAATGTAGTTTATTGAACGGATTTACTTTACTCAAATTGTTGATAGCACAAAATGTTACTTTTTTTTAAATAAAGGGCTACTGAGCACAGATCTAATTACAAGTTCATGTAGGCCTATATACTATTTTTATTTTATAAATGTGCATAGAATATAGCTCTAATAAAATACTTTATATAAATAATGTGTACTGAGTATAGATCTAGCTCTAATCAAATAATTGTGCATAAATGTGTACCGAGTATTGTTGTATAAATGCATATTTTATTTCTATTTTACAGTGGAAAACGAAGGAGGCGATCCCTGGATTCCGTACTTAATGGTATGAGTGAAGAACAGAAGTTCAGATTAATGAATCTTCTGGTATCAAAGAACGACCAGCAATTCTCATAACATCGTAGTGAAAGAGGTATGACGTCATCATCTACGTCACCATTGATGTCATTCATTATTTACGTCATCATGTGACGCCATCCTTGATGTCATTATTAACGTCATCATTTTTTTTATTATTTTGTATGCTTAAACTAATAGATTCTATGTATTAACTGCAAACGATATGATTGCGGACAGTGACACAAAGTAGAGTCTTTTTCTATAAAAATCTTCGTCAATACTTACAAGTAAACAATGAGACCACTGTAGAAGATGTTAGGGTAAATTTCACTTGAATATTTATTGAGTTTACCCATCCCATTTAATGTTAAATAATTTACCACATGCACATGGCTTGAGTATTTGCTGAGTCCTTTTTAAAAAAACCCATTGAACTACCAAATGCAAGAGAGAAGGTTGTGTAGTGGTCATGTTTACCTCCAACGGATATGACGTTTTTGAAGCTGGTACCCAGTTTTCAACACTTGTCACTGTTAACACGGATACCATGACAGGTTACGTCATATCCGCTGTGGTAAAATAGGGCCGCTGTACTACCTTCTCCTTTTGGGGTATACTCATAAAATATGAAAACTGTTGTCCTTTGTATAAGTAAAACGTTACCGAGCGCCTTCCTAGAAGGCATGGATTACCTTCCGTGGAAAGCGCTGCGTAGCCCTTTGCTTAGGCGACGAACACCTGGCTATATATTGGGTGACTCAGATATTTTAAACAATGTGCCAATTGTTTCACAGCATCTTTATATACGGAGAATGTTCGCCTTTCTTTGCGCGATTAAATGAATGCCATATTTGAAAAAAAAATTGTAACGTTTATTTGTATAATACGCAGTAGGGTTAATTGATAAAGTGTTGAGGGTGCCTACGCAGAATTACATGTCAATATATGCGGGTATCAGCAAGTCAACTATACACATAGCTGTGCTGTATAACAATACACTTTCACTGCTCTCACTTATGTTCCTAATCAAACTTTGAAATTTTTTTAGAAATTGGTAAAATCTTAGAATTTTCCTCCGATACCTCTGCGCAATGTGTACGACGATTGATTCAATTATTCAAATAACTACATTGTGTTTCTCATACGTAGAATCTGAATGAATGTCACTGTTAACAATTATCAACTGTTTGAGTTTCATGAGGAACATAGAGTCGAAGCCATTGACTTTTAGGAGAGGGGTCATCTTGATACTTTCGACTTCGTTTAAATACATTTTTATTTTTTATTTAAGATGACCAAATCACACCAGACAAAGTATAGTAAGCACCGAGCACCGGTCATTTCTAAGATTCAGCTGGTGAAATTTGAAATGGACGTAGTTAAATTTAAACATGTAAACGTTGACTTTTTCCCATAAACTAACGTATTTAAGCTGAAACCCACTCCGTCTACTGCAGAAATCTTGAAGTTTAGTTATAGTGTTAAATTTTATAGAATATAATGGATCAATGCATGGGTACATGATAAAATGATGAATAATGAGTTTGTAGTAACAACATCATGTTTAATAGTGAACACTTGCGCATTTTTTGTCAAAAGAACTCTTAACTAATCAGAACCACCGTTCACCATAAACTATGGATGTCTCGAGCATCTGGTTTATCTCGAGCGCTTGGTTTATCTCGATCACCTGGTTTATCTCGAGCACCTGGTTTATCTCGAGCGCTTGGTTTATCTCGAGCGCTTGGTTTAACTTGAGCGCTTGGCTTATCCCAATAAGACCTCGAGATAACGCAGTTTTGTTTTAAACTTTATGTAAATATAATGTGAACTTGTTCTTTTTCAGGTTCGGCAGCGTGTGACCCCGTCCTCCGAAATCATCACATTTACGACAGACAAATAAATTTCTTTTTTATGAAGCATTCAATAATATTATGCAGGCTAGCAAAATAATGATAAAACATGCTTTATAATATCATATAATTATATATTCTAATCTGTGTGAAGTGTAAACAAACGTTTCTCCAGTCGGTGATATTTTCATTAATTAAGGGGACTATTTCTACACAGCGGAACCAGACAAATTGTTTCGACGAAAAAATAGTGCATTCGATTAAGTATGGTGCCACATTCAGGACATGACAACAGAGCGAGAGTCTTGCTCGTGAACTTATTTATCTACGTCACGATGTACATTTTGTTTGAATCTATTTAATCCAACATTTCTTGTAATTTTAATGACATATTATATTTCTCTGTATTTATATTTGATTAGAATGCAATAAAATAACAGTTAACGGAAGAAACAAAGTTGTTCTTGTTGTTTTTAATATTGAACCAGTACTAATGATGTTACACAGAATACGTGTGTTTTTTAAGAAGCACACACCGTTTAGCGCATTCGGTAGAGTTAAAGACGGTTACCCTGACATTGCTCTCATTGGTTAATCTGGACACACCTTTCAGTTTAGTGCTCTCTCATTGGTCAATATGGACACCCCCTCCAGTTTAGTGCTCTCTCATTGGTCAATATGGACACCCCCTCCAGTTTAGTGCTCTCTCATTGGTCAATATGGATACAACTTCCAGTTTAGTGACATTTCATTGGTCAATATGGCCACACCTTTCAGTTTAGTGAGCTTTCATTGGTAAATGTTGACCAACCTTCTAATCAACCACTGATAATACTAGTACACACCATGTCCCTTAAAACTAGAGATGGGACCGAATATTCGAATATTCGAATATTCGAAAATTGAACGAATATTCGAATCCAATTTCAATATTCGAATATTCGCAAAAAATAAAGAAAAATTGTCAATATCACCAAAAATGTATATAGGTAAATTCCAATTATTTTCGTATGTTTAATAACAACATAATTTGTAATATGTATAATCAAGTCCCTAATTGACACTTTTATGACATGTTTATCGATATATTAACAGTACACTCTGAATAAACAGTCTGACACTTCTCCAAAATACTTCCGTAAAACGACTGCATTTTCGACAGTGTCACCCGAAACGTTTGCATTTCGTCTGTAATCAAGCGTCGCAATAACATGGATTTTTCAGGCTAAATTAGTTACCTGACAAATGTGTTGGATTATTTTAATTCGGGGATTTCGCCCACTGTATGATAAGCTGTTTGCATAGATGAATAAACTTGTTGTTGTTAGTAAAAGCGTCCACACATTGTCCGCAGTAACAGAGCGAAACACCCATTGGATGATGACAACGATTTTTAAAACTACGTAGTCGTACACATTTTTACAATCTTCATTAGAAATAACAAAACAATGAAACTTATTAAGATATTATTTACACTTCCCTGAAGACCGAAAGGTAAAGAAATACGACGATTTTTAGATCAAAAACATGTTTATTACTTCTCAATCAGGCTGAATGTATATCAACGGTTCAGAAAAAAATGTCAAGCTAACGAATATCGTAGCTTTGCATAAGAGCGGAAATGGAACTTTTGTACATTCTGGAAGTTAATAAAATGAATGAATACTTTGACATCAATAATCGAACGAATATTCGAATATATTCGAATATGAATTTCGAATATTCGAATACTGATTTTGGTATTCGGTCCCATCTCTACTTAAAACACATGCCAACGCTGCCGAAAATAGGGAAGGTAGCGATTAGCAGAACATGCAGTACACGAAACACATAAAAAAGAAAAGAGACCTAAACATAAAAAATAAACGCGAAAACACACCCCTGTGCAACGAGTATGAATATCCAATCCGTAAAATATGACTGCAGAAAGCGACAACAAACAACTATGAATCCGTTGACGATCATACATCACAAGGACAGCCCAACAACCGGATACACCCGATTATTCTTCTGTTCTGATACACCCTGGCATAATATTGAAAACATCCGAAGATACTGTATAAAACATATAACGGAAATCACTTAAACAAATAGCGAAAATGAGTACACAATTTAGCCTAAAGCCCCCGAAAACATTGTTGAAAACACCAGGACACTGTTTTATCAAAGCATTTACGTTAATCGTAAACTTACGTTCAAATTTGAATCCTTTATAATTATTTAACTGCTTCAAATTCTGGTAAAGCGATAGGTAAAATCATCAGTTAATTAATTTAGTTAATGATCTTAAAAATATATTTCCCTCATTTGTAGATGCAATCGCATTATAAGGAATATAAATATGTAAGTTTAAGATTTTCGTAAGTCCTTTGATAAAACAATACCCAGAAGACGATGTGCATGTGACTATTTGATATTCCACGATGTAAATCTTCAAGTAGGTTAAGAAATTAATAAAGCACTTTTTATTTCTAACAATACAATAACTATGAACACTCCTTAAGTGACCAGATTGGACCATGTAGCAATTTTATTGAATGAATAGATATGTCCTATTATCCATTGTCCCGCAATCTCATGGCAAGGTAAACAAAGGATTAATTCTATAAACGGACATAATTAGTGTGAAGTTTCGCCTTAAGCCATCAATACAAAATTTGATCGCGAACTGGAATCGATTAAAGACAAGAACAGTTCCATGTTTACGTAAAAAAGCGTGACTTTAACAGCATCCAACATATCACGTGACCATAAATTGATGTCCGCCATTATATCTGCCATTATAAAATCATGTTCTACGAGTCATTGTGTCAAGTATGGATTGGCTTAATGATAAAATTGGACAATAGTTCGTTGAGGTTGGACTACAACTTAATTGATTACACGTTACGCGGCATGGGATTGACTTGGTTTGGCTATTAATATTTTAAGTGTTTTTGTGTTTACCGAGTAACACTATCACTACTATCAATGTGTTTTGATGGTGATGACCATGCATTACATTATGTATTATTTGGTATTTGGGGACTGTTTTATCACATCACTTACGAATATCTTAAATGTACGTTAACATGTAAGACCTGGGCCCGAAATTACAACCAATACTTACACTCAGCACTTAAAACTTAAATATTGAATTTATCATATATTAATGAGCTATTATATGTTCTAAATTGCTAATCGTGGTGGGGAAATGTATAGACTTGTTATTTGAATGTCGCAAATAACATTTGAACCATATTTTTGCTATTTTGTACTATTTTGTTCTATTTATGAGGTAAAACGTAAGTATTGTATCTGAGTGCTCTCAGACTGGTAAATTACACATATAGCTTACAAATACACTTAATTTCAATTGGAAACAACCAAATGATAATATTTACCACCTATTTAACATAACTTCAACTTCTCGTTCTAAAAAAATGTCGTTTTGAACCTCAAAAGAAGGAATTTCAGTATTTGAGTGCTGAGTGCAGAGTGTAGGTATTGGTTGTGATTTCGGGCCCAGGGACCCGTTTCATAGACATATCTTAGCTAAGATTGGACTTTTTATAGAATATTCAAAATGAACACATGTATTATCGTAAAGTTAAAATAGTTATATGTGATAACTCTAATTCATAAACATTTTGCGTATTTGTTACTTTTCTCAAACTTGCATATGAAAAGTCGAATATCAGTTAAGGTATTTTAATGAAACGGGCCTAGGGCCGGTATTCACAAAGCATCTTAATGCAAAACTTAAATATCTTACCTTAAGTTTACAAATTGAACTGCACAATTTTTGTAAGAAACAAAAATATCCCATATTTTCTTGGTGATTATTGTACATAACGCTTCTAAACAATGTAAAAAGTAGATAATCTTTATTTTCCTGTTTATCTGATACACTTGTGGGGAGCGGTGGCCTAGAGGTAGGGCGCACGCTTCGGGATCGAGAGGTCCCGGGTTCAATCCCCCTCTGGACCACTGGTCAAAATCTCTGAGCAAGACCCACAGCTCCACTCCACCATGGTGTAAAATGGTACCTGTGAGGACAGTGTCTATTCCTGAGCGCCGCAGGTCGATGTTGGCTGCCACCCCAAAGGAGAGAAATAGTCTCCCCAGGGAGACACGAGTGTAGGTTTCCATATGTAGCCCAATGACCAGGGGAGTTAAAATGTCAAAGGAGCATTGAGCGGCCTAACAGCTGAAAAGAGCCCTAGAAAATTGGTAACTTAACTTTTTTTTTAACTTAAGAAAATTGTAAGAGTTTGAGAAAATTATAAGTTTTCGCTTAAGATTTTTTGTGATAGTCACCCCTGTATATGTTATACTTGAATAACAAGGTATATGGTTTGTAAGCGTTCACTAATGTCAAACTACAATGGTATACCAGAGCTAAGTCAGCTGGGTGTTGCACCGTGGTACCAACACGGAAGCTGATTTGGTATTACCTTGATGATCGAAAGTAACTGTTCAAATATTCTATTACTTCTATTCTTATCAACTTTATTTGCAATCATATTTGTCCGTGTCTTCTACCTTTCCTATGTTTACGTCTAGTTTGCCTTTTCTAGTACACCGATATAGAACTGTCAAATTTAGTTTAACTGAGAGTACAACGGACATTTGTAAATGGATAAAATAAATATATAAAAAATGAATAAATAAAAAAAAATACTAGTGTTTATAAAAATATACGTGTATATATAAATAAATGAATAATAAAGTAAGCAAGCTAATTCATCTATATTAAGGTTTATTCTGAGGTACAATGTATTGCGATTCCTTTAACACCATTTTGTAGTTTTCTACTTGGCTATAAGTGTATTGCCAAAAGTGACTAACATAAACATCCCGAACAAGAGAGAAGTCTAATTTAATGTGTAAGTTAAAAGACGCATGTCTTAGCCCGAGTAGGAATTAAGTTAGGACAAATAAGTAAGAGACGCACGTCTCAGTCCGTGAAAGAGAAACTGAAGCAAAGAAACTCGAGTATCGCCGGTGTGGGAGGATGAACGATCTCAGCTGTCTGGTTTCTCCAAAAGCACCCGTCCGAACAAGTTTCAATGCCCCTGTGAAACAAGTTTCAACGCCCCTGTGAAACTCAGCCGTGAGCACCCGTCCGTGTCCGGACAAACCAGACTGCATTTTAAAAACTAAGATAAATTTTTGTCTGCTTCAGGCACCCTTTGACACCACAGTGCCGCTAAATTTCTATGTCTCCTGATGGTCTTGATTGTCAATTGCTTCCAAGACCACAGGGACGCAACTCACTTCAATATAGGACAAGTAGGAGTAAATACAAATGCTCTAGATCTCATTGGTCGATTTTTGTATTTACATTAAATAACACAAAAACTAAACGTCCGGCTAACGCTTGCAGATAAATTATCTGCAAGACAAATTTACTCTATTTCGAACTTTTTAACTTTCTCGGCATGAAGGGGTACATGCCGGGGTCCTATAAAAAATCCAGATCACCGAAAGGTATGGGACGATACGAGGACCTTATAAACTCATATCAAATCAAATAAAAAAACTAAACATCCCAAATAATAGGAATTTATTTTCAGGATCAAATTTGATCAATATCAGTTAATCCATTGTGACCACGGGACCAGATCTATACATGATAGACAGAAGAAGCATATCCAAAACAAGAAACTACAAATTTGTTAAAGGTTTCACCGTGACTGTGGTGAACTCGACGTTCATAAATGTTCTATACGCTTAGGACACGATTTAACCATTGATTCTAATTGTTTTGATAACCCGGACCACCAAAAAGTCGGTTTTTGCTTTCTAAGTGGTGAGTTTTATGATTTTTCTCCGAGATTTCGTTTTGAAGACGTTCTGGGATAATTAACCTTGAACATTTAAGCAAGAGATACTTAACGACAGTTATTTCTCCCCTGTACTGCTAGAATGACTGTAGTTTCTCGAGAAGGGCCGATTTCTCTGGCCATTTATTTGCACAATATAACAAAAGGTTCCTACAAATTTCATCATCAGCATATGCTGATTTAATTTGTGCCAGTCGGTTATTCGAAACTGGAAGACCTTTCATAACCAGATTTACAAATGCACTGCCCTCTATTAGGGAGTCAAGATCTTATTGAGATGGGCCACTTACTAGTGCTCTAGACAAGCAATCAGAAATTATCAAATCTTTACCAGCAGTATGAGAAATTGTATGAGGGAACCAAAGGTTTATGGTCTGTTTATGTTTATGGTCTGTTTCTGTTAGCCCATCTTCTTTGTTAAATCAAAAGACTATAGACAAATGTCAAATTGTTGTATAAGGATCAATGGAAACGAGTTAGTTACCTATATGATCAGTTTTGGGTTAGGTGGAAGCGTGATAACTTACATACCCTTCATCAGAGAAGGAAATGGAATAGTGATCATAACCCGGTTGAAGTTGACGATATAGTACTGTTGAAAGAAAAAGATGTCCACCGTAATAATTGGCCATTAGAACTATTCTGTAGAGTTTTTCCAATTATTGATGGCCGTGTAAGAAAAGCTGAAGTAGCTGTTTTCAGGGATGAGAAACGTGTTTTATGTACTAGACCAATTGTTGATATGGTACTTTTAGTGAAAGGTTTTACCGAATATTAACAGATGAAGTTATCTATGTAGGTCAAGTTTGAGTTTAGGGAAACCTAATTACCTATGTATGTTTACCAGATTATTGCCTTTTTTTAGGTTTATGTTTATTTGTTTATATGATTGATTCTGTATTAGTCTATATTATAAGAAAACAATATTCTATGTATGTTCTTATGGTAAGGTACATACAGTACTGCAAGAATGTTGAGGGTTGAAGCTATTTCATGTTTTGTATGATGGTGTTATATTCATTTCATAAAACGTAAGTCATTACGTATGACATGGAAATTTGTTGATTTACTTCATTTGATGATAACAGGAAAAGTTTTGTCATAAGCTCGAAACATGAGTTATATTATATCAGACGGTGAGTGTGGTGAACTCGACGTTCATTTAATAAGGGAGATAATTCATGTTTAGACGATGACGATATCTCAATACGTAATTCGCTCTTGCTCACATGGCTCGATAGAGACGCCATTTCTATTCGTGGGCTTTCGGCTGCCTTTTCTAAGTGTTTTGGTGTTTGGACAAGCACCGTAGTTCTTTACTGTTCTGTTACCAAGATAAAGCAGACAGATAACCAGTTCCTGATTGAATAGTCACTAAATGTGGAACAGGTTATCTGTCTGTTTTATCTTAGTAACAGAACAGTGACGTTTTGAAAATATACATTTTAAAAATCATAAGTAACCCGTTTTTTATCTATTCACCACGTAATTTATTCCTATAAAGTTATAAACTAAAGTATTTTTTTTTAATTTTCTCTAATTTACAGTACAAAGTCATGTTATGAAGCCAAAACATTGCCTAAAAACTTCAAATTGCGAGAAATTTGAATAAAAATAGTTCCGCTCCAGTGGGGTTTGAGGACCCAAGGTCTATATTGAGAGCTGTGTCCTAGAGGTAGGACGGGCGCTTCGGGATCGAGCGGGCCCGGGTTCGACCCCCTCTTGACCACTTGTTAATTTCTCTGAGCAAGACCCACATGTTCCACTCCACCATGGTGTAAAATGGTACCTGTGAGGGTTGTGTCTATTCCTGGGCGCCACAGATCGATGTTGGCTGCCACACCCACAGGAGAGAAATAGTCTCCCCAGGGAGACACGAGTGTAGGTTTCCATATGTAGCCCAGTGACCAGGGAAAGTTTTAATGTCAAAGGGCGCTTGAGTTGCCTAACAGTTGAAAAGAGCCCTAGAAAACTGGTAACTTAATTGTTTTTGTAGGAAATACCCAATATACAATAAAATTACTGAACTTGAGTACTCTTCAGGATAAGATTCTTTATTACACCCTGGTATCCTTAAAATGACGATGCGAATGAAATATAGTATACATAAACCCAACATACAAGGCTCTAAACAATTTATATCCAATATAAAGTGCATAAACCGTATGAACCTGATACAAACGCTTTCTATAGCTTGATAAGCATAATTTATCGGTTGATATATTGCCTACGTTTATGCCACCGAATGTATGTTTTTATAATCGGTGTATCGAGAAGACGCTCGAAATGTAATACAAACACAACTTTGAAATACCGATATCGCACGATTTGCTTGCGGAAATTGATATATTCAAAGCAAGAACCTTGTAATGTATTCTTGCATAAAGGTCAGGCTCAGGTCAATATAGCCAAGCTTTAATACAGATTTTAGTGCCTTAGAGTTAAATCACAGGAGTAGTGTTCTCATTCATATCGCTAGCAATCTTGCCATGTGAAATGTTGCTGCATTATTCCGAGGTCGAACCTGGAGTGATCGTTCATAACAAAGATATGCATCGTTTGGTAGCTTCACTTGTTCCAGACATTGTCCGAGTAAGTTGAGGGCCGATTCCCTGTGAAGTAAGTGTGGTTCATTAAATGACACTTGTTGTAGTTTATGTAACGAATTCAGTTGTTTCCTGTAGTTTCTAAGACGTCCATATGTCTTACTTTGAAGGAAATATAAATATGGAAGTGAATCAACCACTGCAAGGTCCATCCATTTTCGATCTATAATATCCCCATACTGAATATCTTCTGGTGTTGACCGATCATACTCTTGTCTCAATTCCTGGGGTACAATATTTACCTCTTGTCGCATGAACTTCACACAATACGCCACAATATGTCTGAAATCACAGACATGTCCTTGATCTGCAGCAATGCAGAAACCTTGTTTATTATACATAATTACATCTTCATGGCATCCACACACAGGCATCACAGCATTCCTGTCATATCGTTGCTCGACCTGACGTAATATAGCCTCTGTTGCATTCATATCACCAACACTGTAATAAACTGTTGCCAGTTTCAACCAACCAGATGATACATCAGAGTTCACACCAAGCTTCAACCATTCCAGTACAACATCAGACAAGGGCATGTTGATGGATATGTTATACGATGCCAGTACTGAACCTATTGTTGTACTCAATAAAGGCGCCAGGTAACTGAGTGCTACTTGTTCTAAATTGTTACCTTGTAGAAAGTGTTGGTACCATACTGAGGCATCATGCTGGAGGGATTGTACTGCATCTTGTACTATTGTGTTATTTGTTGCATTAATCATATCTCGGAAATACGCAGCGACACCACGGGATGCGTTATAACAAGCCTGACTCGAAACAAGCTGTCGCATTACGACAGGAGAGAGTATGCGACGTGGGTATACCTGGATTCTGTTCATCTTCATGTAAAGTCTTTCACCAACATTATCTAGCTGAATGTCATACAACACTCTACCGTTACTACTGATGATACGTTGAATAACATCTAACAAATCGTGACGTTGTTCTCTCGATATTCGTCCAGCCATCAGATTGTTCTCAGGAATTACAAAGTGTGGACAGTTATTGTAATACACAAAGCAGTACAGTAGTTGTAAAATCTGATTCAGACAAGGCATCAGGTTTTGATCTTGCCAGATCTCAGAGTGAGTATTTTCAATACAATGGAGTAATGCGGTTTTACACATGTAGCTTGATATCACCTCTTTAAATGCATCGTATGATTTTAACAGCATTTTCATTAAAACATAACATTTCGTGTGAATGGTATTGAAACTGAATACTAGATATCTCTCGGCGAAATGGGTTGAAATTCTCCATTCAAGTTCCTCGAGACCTGGACGATTCTTGCTACATACTGGTACAATAAAACATCCGGAATTCTCAGACTCAAGCTTTAATCGTGGACTAGGCCATCCACCGACATTTTTTCTGTTTAACCACCGTATTCCCTCTCTAGGCCAACGTTCACAATGAAATGCAAAAACAATATCTGCTTCTTGAAAACCGTGTCTGTCTGGTGGCATTCCTGCAGGACCATGCTGTACAAAACCAATATCGTCAAATATATCACGAAATGTTGTATTTTTCAGAAGAACCCTTCCCTGAGCATCTTTATAATATGTACCACGTGGTGGAACTAATGTAGCAGCAAGTGGTTCATCCTCTCTCAGTAACTGCAAGAATGTGTATCCAGGTGCTGTAGTTCCGTCGCGTAGCATTAACAGATTCGTTACACCATGTTTCCAATCTGCCCAGTCATGGATTACATGATGTGTGTTCTTACATATCAATATATCGTCATCAGAATGAATTCCTATTGACGTACTACCTTCAGACTGACTTCCAAAGTAATAACCTTTACTGATATTATTAAGAGTTAATGCACGAACATTAAAAACAGATTCCCCAAACAATGTACTCGTTCGTCTCTTCATAATCGTCTCATCATTTATTCCAATATCATCGAGTACTTCTGATAGTCTCAGTGATAGGGCATCGTTGTTCATTTGTACGCTCGACATTCTGAAATAATAAGTTCATAATTTATATATTCATATTAGCTTTGGTAAATATCCTGTCAATACATAAACATTTCTTCAAAAATTACATTGTTCAAGGTGGTATGAATTACTATATTTTTCTCGTGCATTCATGAGTTTAATAAACGCATATTATTTTGGAAAATTGACAAATTGTTATTCATTCAATTTGTGTATAGTTTGCACACCTCAGCTGTAGTTATAAACGAGTTTACTGTGGAATAATCAAGCTAAGTTTTGACACGATTATGTCAATATAGAATACCAGCATGTCATATTTGACAGTTTGGGTTATTTTTATGTTGAGTTGGCACAGCATTCTATATATCTATGCCTTATCGATGGTAGGTTGGCAATACATTGTACTGTTGTCGTTTATCACTTTGTGCGATGTCTCCGGGCTCATTATACAACTTTCTTGGATAACAGAGCTATCACAAGAAATCTGTAATTGAAGTCCACCAATGACCTGGTTATATAGAGCCGAGTCAGGTAACGATATGCAAAATGTTTTAAATTGACTGCCAATGATATAACATTTCTTATGATTATAGCTTAAGCCATGTACCACAGCCATTTTAAAAACGTGCATGTCTCGTACCTTAATCGTAAATATCAAAAATAAATAGAACCATGTTTGTGTTAATTATAATAGTTCCCTGAACCATGTTTGTGTTTATCATAATAGTCACATGACCCATGTTTGTGTTTATTTATAGTCACCTGAACCATGTTTTTGTTTATTACATAAGTTCCCTGAACCATGGTTTTGTTTATTATAATAGTCTCCTGAACCATGTTTGTGTTTATCTATAGTCCCATGAACAATGTATGTGTTTATCTATAATCCCCTGAACCATGTTTTTGTTTATTACAATAGTTCCCTGAACCATATTTGTGTTTATTATAATAGTTCTCCTGAACCATGTTTGTGTTTATAATCATAGTCCCCAGAGCCATGTTTGTGTTTATTTATAGTCCCCTGAACCATGTTTGTGTTTATTATAATAGTCCCCCTGAACCACGTTTGTGTTTATTATCATAGTTCCCAGAACCATGTTTGTGTTTATTATAATAGTTCCCTGAACCATGTTTGTGTTTATTATAATAGTCCCCCGAAGCATGTCAGTGTTTATAATAACAGTTCCCCTGAAGCATGTTTGTGTTTATTATGATAGTCCCCCTAAGCCATGTTTGTGTTTATAGTCCCCTGAACCATGTTTGTGTTTATTATCATAGTCCCCCTAAGCCATGTTTGTGTTTATAGTCCCATGAACCATGTTTGTGTTCATTTATAGTCCCATGAACCATGTTTGTATTTATTTATAGTCCCCTGAACCATGATTGTGTTTATTATAATAGTCCCCTGAAGGATGTCTGTGTTTATTATGATAGCCCCCCTGAGCCACGTTTGTGTTTATAGTCCCATGAGCCATGTTTATGTTTATTTATAATTCCCCCCTGAACCATGTTTGTATTTATTATAATATTCCCCTGAAGGATGTCTGTGTTTATTATGATAGCCCCCCTGAGCCACGTTTGTGTTTATAGCCCCCCTGAGCCACGTTTGTGTTTATAGTCCCCCTGAACCATGTTTGTATTTATTTATAGTTCCCTGAACCATGTTTGTATATATTTATAGTCCCCCTGAACCATGTTTGTATTTATTTATAGTTCCCTGAACCATGTTTGTGTTTATTATAATAGTCCCCTGAAGCATGTCTGTGTTTATTACGATAGTCCCCCTGAGTCATGTTTGTGTTATTATAATAGTCCCCTGAAGCATGTCTGTGTTTTTTATGATAGTCCCCCTGAGCCATGTTTGTGTTTTTGTCACCTGAATCATGTTTGTGTTTATAGCGCCCCTGAACCAGTTTGTGTTTATTTATAGTCCCCTGAACCATGTTTGTATTTATTTATAGTTCCCTGAGCCTTGTTTGTGCTTATTATAATAGTCCCCTGAAGCATGTTTGTCTTTATTATGATAGTCTCCCTGAGCCATGTTTGTGTTTATAGTCCCGTTGAGCCATGTTTGTGTTTATCGTCCCCTGAGCCATGTTTGTGTTTATTATAATAGTCCCTTAAAGCATGTCTGTTATTATTATGATAGTCCTCCTGAGCCACGTTTGTGTTTATAGTCCCCCTTAGCCATGTTTGTATTTATCTATAGTCCCCCTGAACCATGTTGTATTTATTTATAGTCCCCCTGAGCCATGTTTGTATTTATTTATAGTCCCCCTGAGCCATGTTTGTATTTATTTATAGTCCCCCTGAGCCATGTTTGTGTTTATTATAATAGTGCCCTGAACCATGTTTGTATTTATTTATAGTCCCATGAACCATTTTTGTGTTTATTATAATAGACCCTAGTACTATGTTTGTGTTTGCTCTGTATTGATCAGTTTATACGATACTTTAGCAACATGGTGTTTTTGCTTTATGTTTGTAAAACATTCTTTATATTTAATAACACAGCAGTGTCATTACCACATTTTGTTGTTTCTGTATGAACAAGTTCATAATCAGTCGTTTTGAGTTTGTTTATATTCAGGTCAAACTGGACAAACTTAACAATGTTCCTTGTATCATATTACCGATATTCGTTCATCGATATTAATAGATTCATAAAGACAAGACGGCGTTCAAAATGTACATGCTTGATTATTTCATATTTATAGATCTGCTATATTATATGTAAGACAATAAAAAATGTAACATAACTGCCTGTTAGAGTATTCAAGAAATAAACTTCATTTGTCCATAATGTTATTCATATCATCATGGTGGGTCTCCTATATATCTGTACTATATAAATATGGGCTTATAATAGTCGGGTCAGATGTACACAAATATAAACCATTGGTCTAATCAATCGATTACTTTATACACAAATGAAACTTATACTAAACGACAAAGTGAATATTGTAATGTTGTACCTTGATCAGTAAAATTTATCAAATGTTATATATCATGGAGTTAATGTGCTTGTCTATATAATTCAATGATTATATTAAGTGATATATTCATTCACACTTCTACACTAATCCTTTAATTGGATTATACCTAGCCATTCAATTAGGTGTCAGTCATGATTAGACTACAATACCCCACGCAATATACAATACAATATAGGCCTACAACAGGGTACCGGTAGATACCGGTGTACCGGGTTTTGTGCGTATACTTCCGATCATTGACAAAATCTTCGGAATCGTTCGAAAAATTTAAATGTAAACAATATTGAGTATTTTGTACGGAGGACAAAATACTAAATAGCGTTTTCAGTTGATTATTTCTCAAAGAAGGAACAGCGACATGAGGTCAGATATGGGTCCCTTCTGCACCATTTTTAGTATAATATAATATCTCAATATATCAATATTCTTTGTAAAAATACAACCATGTTAAACCTTATTGGGACTTTAACGATGGTCCTAGTATCATATTACCAATATTCAATTGTAACCCCATTCATCGATTTTAAGAGATTTATATCTGACAAGACGAAGTTAAACATCGTATACGTACATGCTTGTTGATTATTTCCTATTTTATAGCGCTAACAGCTAATGTAACATACTTAATGTAATGAACAGAAAGAACTGAGCAGTATATTTAACAATAAATAACGTCCTATGTTCGTTCAGTCATATTGTCCTCGTATGCGTCCTATAAATGGGTACTTTATAAATACAAACACGTAAAATACAACAATGTATATTGTGTTTAGACGTCTGAGCCTTCTTGCCTGGGCGATGTACTCCTGGTTATATAAATGAACATCTGGAAAAGAGTCATCGTGGTCTTTATGAAGCATCATCCCGAAGCGAGTTTATTTCCTTCAGGAGTACATCGCCAAGAAAGAATATACTCAGTGGGGTATTGGCTTAAGATATGGTCACCATAGTTCAACTAACGACTGTGAAATCAGTGTTTCAAATACAGTCGAACTTGTGTGAAACGTCATTTTCTGAAGTGGGTGGAGTAAGTAAATATGAAAAGGTCCGCCACAGCTGTACATTTTGCACATGGCTAGTTATAACCAGGAAGTGTGACAAAACGTTTGCTCAAACCTATGTAAATACCCTAAGTTTGTAGATAAATCAGATAAGATAAGTTTATTTTCCAAAAGTACAAAAACATTCTACTTAGTACTGTACTAACTTAACTAAGAACAAACACAACTAAACTTTTGACTAGATGATATTGATAATATGTATAAACAAGATGATCTAACAATACGTGTTCAAGTACGTTTGCTATTTAAATTTGGGATTGTAAAGATGTTCTGTTTATATTTGCATTGAATCTAAAGGTGGCAAAATTGGGCACAACAGCACGATCTTCTGAGAACATTAGCCAGACAAATTTCTGAGTATAAGACATTATTTCAAAATTTATTATTCACATCATTTATTTTATCAAATGAAAGTTTTCTTTTTCTTTACCAAAACTGTGGCAAAAGAATTGAAAAAAATATTTCATCTTCAACTCAATTTGAATTAGATGGACATAGGGTACAGAATAGTTGATCTGCTGGAATGTTCTTATATCTTCTGTTTCAATATTTAATGTATGAGCACTGATTCGAAACTTCGTGTAAAATGTTCTAATATCTATGTCCCTCAATATGTTAAAATAAGGCTTAAAATCTTTGTTTATACAATGAATATGTCCGTAATTTACAGTCACACCTAGAGATGTTAGAACACCAATTGACCATATACAAGTGTACTAGCTTTTGGTTAACCACAGATGATATATTCGTGTTTAATAAACGTGATTCCGAGATACTCAGATGTTTTAAAATGTGATTTACACCAGCTACCCAGCTTGACTTGTTGTCTATACTAAGGGCTTTACTTTCATGAAAAGCAACGGGCAATAAAGAGCTCCCATTCCCACTAGCTAGTCTTTGATAATATTTTACTGTGTTACATATAACATCGATATAAATTTGGTATCTACCTAGTTAACCCACTACAGCTTCATTGGAGGCAGATGTGTGTTTACACATAAGTGAATATTCTGCATGAATGAGTTCATAACTTATATTAATTATGGTTACCCCGGTATCAAAGTATATTATTACAAACAAGCCAACTTTAACAATGTTCCTGGTATCATATTACATTGTACCAATATTCCCCAAATCGTCGGTTTAAGGAGATTTATAACTAACAGAACGAAGTTAAACATTGTACATGTTTGATTATTTCCAATTACTACAATGCTAATAGCTAATATACGATACTTAATGTACGCTACATAAAGACCAGTACAGAATAGTAAACACTATATAACTTCCTATGTCCGTTCAATTATATTGTCTTGGTATATGTCTTATAAATTTGCACTTTATAAGATTTTAATACGAAGACGTAATAGACAGTAATAAACCTTGTGTTTAGTTGTAGACTAAATCAATATATCGTGTTATACACTTAAACGAATTTCTAATTAGCCACCCTAAAAAATATTATATCATCTGATGTATTATGTCTATAAATATAATGCTGTATTATTTGTTCATTCCATGCACTAATTTATCGATTTCCGGAAAGAAATGGCGAATTCATGTACAAAATTATCCTTGCGTAACGGTTGGTGCGAAATTGCTGTTTTGCATGTTGGTCTCGTGCACAGCTTGGAATAGTATCGTATTTGGTATGAATTTGTTCCCTGTTGATTGACTTTTCTTAAAACTTTGTGAGAATGAACCATGTGGAACGCGCCCATGACGCCAGATGCATGCATACAATGAACGAATTTCTGATTGGCCACGTGTTTTTATAAATTAGTTTTTACAAAAATGATTTAAGAAGAATACAAATAATCGAAAGCCCGATACTGTCCAATTTTATTGATAGAAAATATGTTTCTCGCAGTAATTCGAGCTAAACCCCAAATTATTGTAAATATCGCTTTTTCAAAATGACCTTTTGACGTACATGCCTGGATTTTGGTGCTGGTACTCGTCATTTTAACGGCCTCAGCGCGCCCTATATAACCCATTCATGCCAGTATCAATGCTTTTCTTTAAGCCAACTGACAGAGAATACATTTGGACTAATTTCAAAAATTAAACATGTCGAGCACGTGAACCACGTGCACCTAAGCCATTTTGCACTAAATGTTCCGCATGGATGATTTTATACATGCATGCGTAATTTATTTCTTGAAATCGATAGAACAGTGCATATAATATGAATAATCAAAACAGGATAAAAAAGATGACCAGATTAGACGACAAGCGCATCAACCACAGAGCGACGGCGATGGATAATCAAAACAGGATAAACAAGATGACCAGATTAGACGGCAAGTGCACTAACCACAGAGCTACGGTGATGAATAATCAAAACATAATAAACAAGATAATAATCAAATTAGACGACAAGCGCACCTACCACTGAGCGACAGGGATGGATAAACACGGTGCACAATCACGTGGTTTGTGACGTCACATTTTGGTATCGCGAACAGTAATTTTGGTAAATAAACGCTCGATTCAACCAAGAAAAATCGCCGTAAGTATTTATTTACGCATATTTAGAAATTATCATTTGTATGTTGCAAGTCCTTATATCAATGCATACCCCCGACAACCACGAAAATGTCCCTGTCTGCTCTAGTTTTAACGGAGTTGCGGCCAAACTGATCAAAAATCTCAAAATTGGTGTTGGTATTGCTGACAGCAGATTCAAGAACACCATAAACCCCGGTTTTCCTTGCCAGAGTCTTCGGAAGGCATCATCTGTTGGTACTTTATGCCTACAAACAGCTGATGACTGATTGTTTTGTTCATTAAAGCCGCTATTTCCAACGTAAAATGGGATTTAAAATAATGCTATTGCAGCTCGTTATGAAAGTTAAATGATATTGCAACCAGCAGAAAAGTATGTTCAAATATGCTTCTGAACCAAGTATTATTATGGTCATTATTATAATATGGTTATTATTATTGTGGTCCTTTCCATAAAAAAATTAACGATGGCTTTAGGCAAAACCAAATCATTTCTTCGTTTAGCGTCGGGAAGGTTAAGGCATCTTGGGAAGGAAAAAACAACAAAGTTTATAACGTCTTATATTTTCAAACTCCATTGATATATTGATTTTAATTTCATACTTATCATTCGTGTTCACCATCATGTCCCCAACCCCTACACAGCAGCAGGATTCACACCAAAACGTGTTCAGTTATTCAGTTATTGCAGTAGGTTATTATGATCGGTAATGCTTGAGTGTTTGTAAGCTATATAATAATGAACAAATAACTCGTTTAACCACTTGGTGTTTTTCGAGTTGTTTTTTTTGTCTAGATAGATAGGTTTTTGGACTTAGGGTGGACGCTAAATGGAGATACAATTTGGTATGGCCTTACTATCAGTACACTGTACTTTAATTTGAAGTTCGATTCTTTCAGGAACCACGACTTCGACCTCCCCGAGCGAACCCGGGTTGTATGCAGGAAAAAGGTCGCTACCATGAGCATTGACAGGAATGCGGTAAAAAGGGGGTTCCCTTGGTGTTCGGTGGGACAGCAGTGTCCGGCGAAATGAAATCAAGATCCTCCCGACGATGAGAATGGGACTTGACAATTGATACACGACACATATATGCGTCTATATGAACACTATAATATGACAGCAAATTTTCTCAATACAGACAATTCAAAATTGCCAGCGGAACGATTATGAAACGCCATTGTTGGATATTTCGTGTGTTAGCAACAGGCCTATCGATATCGACGTCGGATAAGGGAAATATTTAGTTATCTCACATCTTGTGCTCATTACTTTTAGGTTAAAATTCTGATGATGTGAACTCGACTTTTTTGACAAATAAAGATTCAACAAAGACAATTAAGAGGTTTCATTAAGATCTGATTTTAATATTCTATAACAACATGTAACTTCATTCATAATTATACTTAGGTGTGAATGCGCCAAGTGTAGGCTGCAACATTTTGTGCTCTCACATTTTGTATTAAAATCAACAGAATTACTGCAGTGATTGCTGTGGATTTTGCTGTGAATGTTTATGGAAGTATTCTTTTTGTATATGTGTAATTTTTGTGTTGTAGTTGTTTGTAGATTTTGTGAAATTTTGAGTTTTGTGTAAATATTCTACAATTTTGTTCAATATTTACCTGTAAATTTAAATGTGTATTTGCCTGAGGCAAACATGGCCCAATGCATACCTGGGATTATACAATACAATAGGTATAGCCTGTATGAGATTGGGAAATTATCACCTATAAAACCTGATACCCATACATTGACAACATTAAAACAGTTAGGAATACTTAAGTTTAGGGGTACTAGAGGGGGTCGGCGTAAACGCAAATGGGACTTGAATGATGGTGTAAATTTAAAAAACATTCAGACACTTCCCCAAGAAATACCTACTTTAGTACCAACTTTATTTCCTAGAACCAATCCTGAAAATTCCAGAACCAACCCCGATAATCTCGGAACTAATCCTGAAAACGACAAAAGTTCCCAACATCATGACTTGACTAAGATCAAATGTGAATCACTCACTGTTTGCAAAGGCCAAACTTATATAAAGGTGTGTTGTGTAAATCCAAGGTCAGTCAAAAACAAGAGGCTTGCCCTTTCAGATTACATTGTGTCTAATGATTATGATATTGTCGCTCTAACTGAAACATGGCTTGGGGGACCCTCTGATAAGTCTTGCATTGCTGAGCTTGTTCCCAGTGGCTACAAAATAAAACATGTCCCTCGCTGTGGACGTGGCGGTGTAATTGCAGTTGTATACAAAACTTCATTAAATATTCAACTTCTTACTTCTACTAATGATAAAGTTTTCACTACTTTTGAACACATGGAATGCACAGTATCCATTAAGAACTATTCTATGCGTCTAGCTGTTGTGTATAGACCACCACCAACTTGTAAAAATGGCCTAAAAACTAGTACTTTTCTGGAAAATGAGTGGCCATCCTTTCTGGCCAAACTTGTAACAACGGAAAGTAACATCATAGTTGTTGGGGATTTGAACATCCACCTAGACAATCTATTGAATTTAGACACTCTGAAGTTCACAAGTATTCTTGAATCTTGCGGCATGCGACAGCACGTCACTGGGGCAACCCACGTGGCTGGTCACACATTGGATGTGGTAATCACAAGAGACACTGACACTTCTGTCTCACATGTAGAAATATCTGATCCCGGTCTACCCGACAACAGTGGAAAGACCTCTCGTGATCATTTTGCAGTAGTATTTAAAGCTTGCGCTGCTAAACCTGCTCCTATAAGAAAAACAGTTAATCTAAGAAAGTTAAAATCTATTGATATCAATGAATTCAAAAAAGACATTGAATCCTCAGATATTTTGAGCAGTGGGCTGCACATATCAGACGTTGATGAACTAGTTGAGGTATATACCCATGGACTTTCATCACTAATTGACAAGCATGCACCCCTAAAATCAAAAACAATAGTTTTAAGACCCTCCTGTCCATGGTACACTGAAGATCTACATGACGCCAAACATCTGAGACGAAAATTGGAGCGAAAATGGCGAAAATCTAAATTGACAATAGACCATGAAATATATAGGAATCAATGTTCGGTAGTCAACAAAATGTTGAAACGATCCAAAGTATCCTATTACACAGATAAGGTAGAGTCCTGTGGTCGTGACCAGAAAGGGTTATTCAAGATAACTAAACATCTGATGGGTGAAGAAAAAGAAGAAGTGTTGCCAACTGGTAAACCTGCTAAAATGCTTGCACAGGATTTCAGTGATTTCTTCATTAACAAAATTGAAGCAATACGTACTGAAATAGCCTCCACTATTCAGTCATACCAACAAAACGACAGTGTTGAAGTCGAAACTCCGTTCGGAAAAGAGCAATTGTCAGAATTTTCTCCAACATCTGAGGATGAAATCCGAAAACTAATAATTAAACCACCTAGTAAATCATGTGAACTTGATCCAATACCAACATGGCTGTTAAAGGATTGCTTGAATGAACTACTGCCATTATTAACAAGAATATTCAATGCATCACTCAAAAGTGCTTATGTACCCAAGGCTTTTAAAAGCTCCAGAATAAGACCACTGATAAAGAAGCCAGGCCTTGATCAAAATGTACTGAAAAATTATAGACCTGTGTCAAACCTACCTTTCATTTCCAAAGTTCTCGAGAAGGTAGTCGATGCTCGACTGGAAGAGCATTTAACACTGCACGATCTCCACGAAGAACGTCAGTCAGCATACAGAAAATTCCACTCAACTGAAACGGCTCTTCTTCGTGTGCAAAATGACATCCTTTGCTCTCTAGATCAGAATAAAGCTACGGTCCTGGTAATGCTGGATTTATCAGCAGCTTTTGACACCATAGATCACAACACCTTACTACGCCGACTTGACAATCATTTCGGTATAATAGGCAAGCCGCTAGAGTGGATGAAATCCTATTTGTGTGACCGCTACCAGACTGTCTGTATAGATGGAGAACTTTCAAAACCTGTACTAATGAACTACAGTGTACCACAGGGTTCTGTGCTTGGTCCGAAGAACTACATTATGTACACAAAACCAGTATGTGCAATCTGTAGAAAACATCAATTGCAACATCATTTCTATGCCGATGACTCCCAATTGTATATGGCATTCAAACCAAAAGATTGTGTCTCGCGAGATGAAACACTGCAACGAATTGAAGCTTGTCTGAAGGATATCTTGCACTGGATGAAAGAAAATTTGCTAAAACTTAACGCCGAAAAAACAGAGGTAATCTTGTTTGTACCGAAAAGGAATGCCAGTTCAGTCGACAATCTCAATGTAAAAGTTGGTGATGCTGTGATCAGACCAACGTCGATGGTGAGAAACCTCGGGGCCATGTTGGATTCGCATTTGGACATGGACAAACATGTAAACGCTGTCTCAAGGTCGTGTTTCATGCAGATCCGACAAATAGGTCAAATCAGACAATACTTAACTGTTGATGCAACAAAATCCCTGATCAATTCTTTAGTAACATCGAGACTGGATTACTGCAATTCATTACTATGTGGCACCCCGAAAATCATTCTGAATAAACTACAAATTATTCAAAATACAGCTGCCCGCCTCATCACACGGACACCGCGTTACAATCACATCACTCCTGTGCTGAAGGATCTTCACTGGCTACCTGTACAGTACAGGGTAGAGTACAAGGTCTTGACTCATGTTTTCAAAGCACTACATGGAAAATCGCCTGGCTACATCAGAAGTATGTTAGAAGTATACACTCCACAAAGACAGCTAAGGTCTCAAAATGACTCTGTTCTTCTAGTTGTGCCAAGGACGAGGACTGTGACTTACGGTGACCGATGTTTCACAGCTGCTGCACCGAAACTCTGGAATGCACTGCCAACAGCGCTCAGAGACAGTAAAACACTACCGTCCTTCAAGAAAGCGCTGAAAACGCACTATTTTAATAGAGCTTATTCATACTGACTGTGTGTATGTTCCCATTAACTTGGCGCCCTATCATTGGGCCCAACGACCCACATGTTCCCAGGACTATAAGCCCCATCCACCTATTGGTAGATCCCTACTATTAAGTTTAGTAGGGCCCCGTCTACTGGGTTAAGTAGAGCCCCGCCTACTGGGTTAAGTAGAGCTCCGTCAACTGTCTTCAATAGATCCCTACTACTAGGTTTAGTAGGGCCCCGTCTACTGGGTTAAGTAGAAGCCCGTCTACTGGGTTAAGTAGAGCCCCGTCTACTGGGTTAAGTAGAGCCCCCGCCTACTGGGTTTAGTAGGTCCTTCATTTATATTTTATGTACATTATATACTGTTTTAACCATGTATTAGTCATGATTGTACAGCACTTTTGAACGTGTGTATACATGAAAAAAGGGCTATATAAATATGGTATAATAATAATACTTTAGCAAAATAAAAGTCATTTATAATAAATAATTTTGTGATGTGGTACAGTTTGTATATTAAATGACTTCAGGAAAATTCGTTCTTCGGAAAATTCAGAATAGTACGAACAAAATGGTGTTTATTAAAAAACATTTTGTACTACAATACTTTCTTTATTGACTGGTGGTGCTTATGTCCATTTTATTTAGTTTAAGCAAATTTAAAACCAGAACGAACTTTCAAGACGTTCTTTTGTTATAAGACAAAACAATTAATGCCAGAATTGTGTCATCGATACTTTTATCTTGGTGTTCATCAATACACGCCAATAAACGATTAAGAGATTAGTTCAGCCAATTATTTCAAGTTTAACCAGAACTTGAGTTTTTAATAATGCTGTAATTAGCTACATTATGTATATGTTTGTTTTCACAAATGATCTTATTCATAGTTTTAAGGTTTGCTACATATATGATTTAGCAAGTTTAAGTTGAAGGTGTATTGGACCGAGGATCGGTTTCTGATAGATTATGTCATGTGTTGCATCATTTTGGTTGTGACATCAAATACATAGTGGTGTAAGATTTGACTGTACATTCGTGAACAACTAAATTTGTATTGTAAAATATGTAATTCTGGCATTAATTAAATCACATATTGTTGTAAATCACAGACAAACTATAAATAATGATTAAAGTTACAAAATTTATAATTTTGTATTCTGTCGACCGCTCATTTATCTAGTTATATGATAAATATGTAAGCCTATATATGTGTCATTTCAATTTATGAATAATGCTCTTAACTATGATACATATCGTGTGACTTATTTTGGTATTGTGTCAACAACAACCGCAGTGTTTAAATCAAAGACAGACATTCTATAGTTCGTTAACTAATACCTAGCTGACTTTAATATGGTACAACCTGATATGTAAAGATGAGTCCGAGACTGTCACAATGTGCAGGTTTGGCAAGAGGCGATACCAATATAAGTCACGTGATTGTACATTTTGAACTTAAGAATTAAAAAATGTTAACAAGAACTATTAAAACAACACAACTAAGAAAGCATTGAAACATACTAATGCATGTCAATGATAAATAGCTTTGATTATTAAGTCACGCCTATAAAGACACATCCTCATATTGGAGCAAGCTCATCAGTAATTAAGTTATACAAATGGCATTGTGTTAACGAAATGTATATCACGAACATACCGCATTTATTCTTCTAAACGGCCTTTATCTTAAAATGTGCAATTCCCCTAACACTCGGTCATTTTCGGACCGATATAACAAAAACTTATACCTCAAATAAACGCCCAACTCGAAATTTAAATGTACCAAAGCATATTTCAATTCCTTTTTAAACTCACAAATGTATACACATGTAAATCCGATAGATGTAATTCTCTGGAACTTCTATTTTAGTATTTTATGCTACGTTTGCAAAAAAATAAGAGAGGCTATAATAATAATAAATACGGTATCTGAACTGAAAAATATGAAATCTTAAACATGTAACAATAACTTTAATAGAATGAACTGATGAACCGCAGAGTAACTTTTCAGTGTGAACAACTGTTTTCAATGAAGCCTGTGGCGTTGACTAATGTGCCTATTAAGAGAGAATCTGTGCTTGTTCTTTGCACCACAGTGTCGACATGCCATTCTGCGATCTTCTGCATGACTATGCATATGTTCATTAAGTTCAAAACGTGTAAGTGCGTGATGGTTACAAATGTCACAACAGAATGTCCGCTGATTCTTATCCCTTTTCTCATGGGCTTTTTAGTCGGAGTCAGTAGAAAACGTCTTACCACAGATCGGACAGACGTGCATTTGTGTTGCAGCATGTTCATTGCACCTGAAAGATAATGGAATTAATGCAGACGTTTATAAAATAGTGTTCCTCGTATAGTACCGCAGGCCCAAATTACAATTAATACTATTTCGTAATAAACAATATAGTGTTTAGCTTCTCATAATTTACCGATATGTGGAGGAAACCTGAAACTCACTCGAACCCGAAGCTTTTCAAACCACCTGCATTTGATATATATATTCAGATAATCTTCAGCTAACTAATTGAGATAATACTATACTGGTTGCAATATCATTTAACTTTCGTAACGTGTCGCAATAGCATTATTTTAAATCCTATTTTACGTTGGAAATAGTGACTTAATGTACAAAATAATCAATCGTCAGCTGTTTGTAGGCATAAAGTACCAACAGATGATTCCTTTCGAAGACTCCATCAAGGAAAATCGTGTTTTATGGTGTTCTTGAATCTGCTGTCAGCAATACCAACACCAATTTTGAGATTTTTGGTCAGTTTGGCCGCAACTCCGTTAAAACTAGAGCAGACAGGGACATATTCGTGGTTGTCGGGGTTATGCATTGATATAAGGACTTGCAACATACAAATGATAATTTCCAAAAATGCGTAAATAAATACTTACGACGATTTTTCTTGGTTGAATCGAGCGTTTATTTACCAAAATTACTGTTCGCGATACCAAATTGTGACGTCACAAACCACGTGATTGTGCACCGTGATAAACAAAACAGGAGAAACAAGATGACCAGATAAGTCGTCAACCTTTTTGTTAAATGTGTATGGTTCTCAGTCACTTTTTGTTTTTTGAAATATTGTATAATTCATTACACCTCTGTTCAATAAAAACATTTCAATCTTTCTGTATGAAACAGTTCAAAGTCAGTCGTATAAAGTATGATTATATTCAGGTCAAACTAACCACATTTAACAATGGAATGGTATCATATTACAGGTATTCGCTCAACGATATCAATAGATTCATAAAGGCAATACTAAGTTCAAAATGTACATGTTTGATTATTTCATATTTCATACCCCTGTTAGCTTATATGTACGACAATAAATGCATGTATCAGAAAGAACTGCTAGGTTTGAATATAATACAATGAAATGTTATTTGAACGTAAGTATAGTTATATCCATGGTACATGCCCTACATTTGTTTGTATATGTTCGTATCTTATAAATACAGACATGTACTAGTCGAGTTAGATGTACACAAACAATTGGTCTAATCAATATAGTCCGGCAGTTTGGTGCATATTTTTAGTTGAATTGTGGGTTTGATGATAAAAGCATGAAACTTTGCATGATGGTAGTTGAATGTATTTAGTCAAAATTAGATATAGACCCACTTTCAAAAATATCCAATATGGCCGCCATTTTCAAAATGGCCGCCATTGCGAAACTTACAATATAGTTTACATTGAAAATGTTATTTGCAATGACATCACAAATAAAACAGGGCTATCATGTGCTAAAAACCAATCAAAGAGATGCCATGAACATTTTGATATCCATCTGGCAAGCAATTTTTACGAAATTGTCATTTTTTTATAAAATGGGGGGGGGGCTTGTCAAAATCTAACGGACTGAGATCTTACAAACAAGAATAGAGTAACTATGTTTGTTGAGAAAATTATACAGGTTGACATAGTTGTAGCATGCTATTCCCAACAATATTATATACCAATCCAATCCAATTTGTCAAGTATCATACTAGCGCCATTTTTCAATATCAGAATAAAATACGTTTGAAAATATTATTAGCATTTTTAAGTTATATATAAACCCTCGTGTGTTTATCAAAGTATAGTGATTATTACAAACTAAACAACTTTAACAATGTTTTTGGTATCATATTACCGATTTACACCCATTCATCGATTTAAAGAGATTTATATCTGACAAGACAAAGTTAAACTGTATGAATATGGCATGTTACAAACAAAAGAATATGATACTGAACGACAACGTGAATATTGTAATTATGTACCTTAAAGTGTTTGGTCGGTAAACTTTATCAAACTGTTTAAACGGATTATTTCTTCCAAATAGATGAACATTCAGACCTTCGTTATTAATTTGTTGCTTGTTTCTGTTTCATAAATAAAGACGAGATGCATGAAAATAAAAGCTTACTTAAAAATGACGTCAATGACGTCACAAAAAATAAGGTGACGTCATATAATTAGTACAAGTCCAATTATAAGCGCCCAATTTGAAAAAAGGAACTAAAATACACATATTGAATTTGTTGGATCATGACACATAATCGATGTATTGTAATCAAATTGGATAATTGATTTGTTGGGTAAACATAACAAAATAGGTTACCGATTCTCAAAATCTCACTTTTCATTTATGCTTTACATAGAGGATCTTGAATGAGTGCTTATAACATACGAGTTTTATCAAACGAGTGGACAAAAGCATATAACACGAAGCTTTTCCGCGTTTCATATTGTTTTTGTCGAAGAGTTTAATAAAACTCGCATGTAATTAGCACGAATAAAACATTCCATTTATCACATAACCTTAGAGATCGCTTGTTAACGTTCAAAACGCTGATGTACACTATATAGGCTAAATAAAAATTTAGTGCTACACTTCGCGCGACGTCATGTCGACATTTGTATTATACTCACGTCAAGGGTCGATTCGAGGCACTGATTGGCTTACGTTACGCCATCCTTAACTAAATAACCAATCAAGTCAAGCTAATTTAAACTTTTAATGAATGGGTCTGCATTACGATATCTCGGCACGGATTTAATGCACTCCCACACCACAGGTTATGTGATAAACTATTTTAATAAAAAAAGACTCTTATTTAGGAAAATATTCTGACACAATAATTTTGATATCTTAAACTGCAAGACACTATGTACATGTACTTCCATAGTTAGAAATTCTCAAATGTATTTCTTAATGGCATTGTAATTAACCGAATCTCAAAATTCACGCTTTTCTTTGGATTTTGGATTTTAGCCCCAAAATATCTGATTTTTTGCGACAGCCTGGAAAATGATTTTTGATATCGTAAACTACAAGTAATAACACACCTTTCACAATCTATTTTAGCCAATAAAACTGTTAATGGATATGTGGGTTACTGATTAGAACAAAACAATGCTTAGCTTAGCTTTTATATATTGTAAGGGTTTACCCCAAAATTATAGAGATTAGCAAACATGTAGACTTAGATTTTAATATGTTACAAAACACACATGGTGTGACATCATCAAGCAAAAATATTTTTTTAGCAAGTGTTCTCAATAATAATTGCATCGAACCTATATTGCTTTTCTCAAAAATCAATATGTTTAGAAGAAGTTAGAAATCGTACAGCAGAACTCAAATGGGGCTTGATACTAAACTACAAAATGAATAGGTTATACCTTGAAGTCTTTGATCAGTACAGTTATCAAAATCTTTTTAAACGGATTTTTTCTTCCAAATATATGAACATTTTGATCTTGTTTATGAATATCTCGTTTCGGTTTCGGATATAAAGACGGGAGATAATTCAGTTGAATATCGAGTAAGACTGGTTCAATAAATACATCGAGTAACATTCCTTTATACTCTCAATAGCCATAGCTTGTAATGTAAGTTGAAATGCAAAAGAAAATTCGGAATGTGTTCTGTACTTATTTGTTCATACGATACTTTAGCAATATGGTGATATTTGCTTTTTGTATTGTATTGTAAAAATATTTTATAATTACTTACACAGCAGTGCAATTACTACATTATGATATTTCTATAATTATGAACAAGTTCAAAATCAGTCATATTAAGTATGTTTATATTCAAGCCAAACTTAACAATGTTTCTGATTTTATATTACAGACATTCGTTCATCGGTATCAATAAATTCTTAAAGACAAGATGAAGTACCAAACTTACATGTTTGATTAGTTCCTGATTTAGCTAATATAACATTATTTATGTAATGAACAGATAAAACTGGATAGAATATTAAACAATGTTTAAGTTCTTTTGTCCGTAAATTATATTGTCATAGTACTTAATAAATACAAACACGTAATAGAAAATAATTTACCTTGTGTTCAGTAGGAGACAAATTGCAAGGCGTTCAAATCATTTGATCGTGTTAAAAACAAAACAAATTGTACTAAACGTCAAAAAAGTTGTATATGGTACCTTGAAGTCTGTGATTTTTAAACAGAAAGAACTGGACAGTATATTCATCAATATTTAACTTCCTATATTCGTTCAGATACATGTACCTTTTGTCCTGGTATGTGTCCAATAAATTTGTACTTTATAAATACGAACATGTTATAGACAATAATGTACTTTATGTTTAGTCGTACACAAATTACCAGACGTTTTAATCAATGTAGATCTATCATGTTATTTACAAATGAAGCTTATACTGAAAGACAAATTAGATACTGTAATGATGTACCTTGAAGTCCTTGATCAGTTAAATTGATCAAACTGTTTCAACCGGATTTAATCGTCCATACAGAGGAAAATTCTTATCTTCTTTATAAACTTCCTGTTTTGGTTTCGGGTATAACTACGGGAGACAATTCAATAAAATAGTGAGTGAATACATCAAGTTGCATCCCTTTAACTCCCGAAAATGTAATGTAATGTGAAATACAAAATCAAATTGGGAATTTAAGATAGCTTAAGTCAAGGTCCTACTGACTATTTTTGCCTCGGCGATTTACTTCTGACTAAATAAAAAAGCATCGGGAAAAAGAACATCGTAGTTCTAGGTAAGCTGCTCCCTGAAGCTCGCCAGAACCTGTGTCAAATATTGATGTTCAAGTGTGCATAATTTCATTATAATTCATTGAGGACTTTTAAAGAAAACTGAAATATATAAGTGGCAGCGTTAGAAGTGCCGCTAAGTGTATAGTAAGCGGCAAACAACGATCAATATGCTTTCTATATTACTCAAAAGATAACCCGGTTGCAAACAAAGTCCATTAAGCTTTCTATTTCACTCACAAGGTATCCCGGTTGCAAACAAAGACCATTACGCTTTCTATGTCACTCACAAGGTACCCAGTTTGCAAACAAAAACCAATATGCTTTCTATTTCACTCACAAGATACCCCGGTTGCAAACAAAGACGATTACGCTTTCTATGTCACTCACAAGATACCCCGGTTGCAAACAAAGACCATTACGCTTTCTATGTCACTCACAAGGTACCCAGGTTGCAAACAAAAACCAATATGCTTTCTATTTCACTCACAAGATACCCCGGTTGCAAACAAAGACGATTACGCTTTCTATGTCACTCACAAGATACCCCGGTTTCAAACAAAGACCATTACGCTTTCCATGTCGCTCACAAGGTACCCAGGTTGCAAACAAAGACCATTACGCTTTTTATGTCACTCACAAGGTACCCAGGTTGCAAACAAAGACCATTATGCTTTCTATGTCACTCACAAGGAACCACGGTTGCAAACAAAGACCATAACGCTTTCTATGTCACTCACAAGGTACCTGGGTTGACTGTACTGTTTGTGATTGTGACTTGTGTATCAGTCTATATTGAAATAAGTGCACCACCGAACACGCCATTACAACATTGCTTCGTGTGTTGATATCTAAGAACAAAATGATGTCAGTCATGTTGTGTGCATGTTGAAATATAAGTAAATGAACAAAATAACAACAGTATATGTGTTTCTGTATTTATTTATATGAAACCACTTTGCTTTATACATAAAATGTATGATAACAATAATAAACGTTTATTTTTGCAATGAGTTCACAATATTACTTCATGTGTTTGTAAATACAAGTTGATTATCTACGTAATTTGTCTGAATGTACACGTATAGAAATGAAAGACAATTTGCTTCTAAATGGAAAAGTCGTAAAGTTCTAAAATGTGTTACCCTTACAGGTGCATATATATGACGTCTTTAATACAGTCATTTGATTCTACTTATAATAAATACTATAGAACATTCGTGAGATGAATAATCAAAACAGGATGAAGAAGATACACCGGTAACATTTCAATAAGTAAATCATACTTACATGAAAGTTGAAACAAACTAGATTAATTATAATGATCTTTTGTTAATTAGGTCTGGTTTTCGGTCGCTTCTTTTTGTTTTGTAAGAATGGTTTATAATTAATTACACCTCAATAAAAACATTTAAATATTCTGTATGAAAACGTTCAAAGTCAGTCGTTGTTTGTCAGTATGTTTACATATAAGACATACTATCCATATTAACAATGTACATGGTATCATATTACAGGTATTCGTTCATCGATATAAATAGATTCATAAAGACAAGACTAAGTACAAAATGTACATGTTTGATTATTTCATATTTTATAGATCTGTTAGCTTATATGTAAGACAATAAATACATGTAACAGAACTGCTGTTAGAGTATTCAAGAATTAAACGTCATTTGTCCATAATTTTAGTCATATCATCATGGTGCGTGTCCTATATATCTGTACTATATAAATACGGGCTTATAGTCGCGTTACACCAGCCCGCTTAGCTCAGTCGGTAGAGCACGAGACTAGTAGTCACTAGTGATCTCGGGGTTGTGGGTTCGAATCCCGGGCTTGCCAACAAAAATTCTAATAGTCTTTCGAATGAGACTTTAAACCGAGGTCCCATGTTTGGTGCTATACACTGGATTGTTAAAAAACCAGGGACGCTTCTGGAATTGGGGCATCTTCTGTATCATGCACTATCCCCCAAAAACCTAAAAATACTAAAACTCTTCTTGGGGCCTCGCCCATATGGATTATCCGGTGGCAATGGATAAAGAAACTGATTAAATAGTCGGTTTAGATGTACACAAATATAAACCATTGGTCTAATCAATGGATTACTTTATAAACAAATGAAACTTATACTAAACGACAAAGTGAATATTGTAATGTTGTACCTTGATCAGTACAATTTATCAAATGTTTTAAACGGACTTTTCTATGGAAATATTAGTAGATGACGATTTATTCGGTTTCGTCTATAAAGAGTCACACTAATTCACTTGAGTTACGTCCCTTTACACTCTTGTAATGTGCGTTGAAATACAAAAGTTAATTCGGTATTTGTTCTGTATTTATTAGTTCATACGATACTTTTAAAAAACATGTGTATTACTTTTGGTTTTGTAAAAATGTTGTTTAATGAATTATATGGCTGTGTTCAATTACAGCATCTCTTTCTTACTGCATGAACAAATCATATTAAGTATTAAAATCAACGTAACTCTATTAATTATTACAAACATGTCAACTTTAACAATGTTCCTAGTATCATATTACCAATATTCAATTGTACCCCCATTCATCGATTTAAAGAGATTTATAACTGACAAGAATAAATTTAACATCGTACATGCTTGATTATTTCCTATTTTATAGCGCTCACAGCTAATGTAACATACTTAATGTAATGAACAGAAAGAACTGAGCAGAATATTCAACAATACATAACGTCATATGTTCGTTCAGTTATATTGTCCTCGTATGCGTCCTATAAATGGGTACTTTATAAATACAAACACGTAAAATACAATACTGTATATTGTGTTTAGAAGTACACAAATAACAAGACGTTTTTATCCATTGTGTTATAACAAAATAAAGCTAATACTGAACGATAATGTGAATAGGCTGTACCTTGAAGTCCTTGGTCTGTAAAATTATCAGAATCTTTTAAAACGGATTTTCTTATCCATATAGATGAACATTCTGAACTTCTTTATTAGTTTCTTGTTTCGGTTTCGGGTATAAAGACGGTAGATAAGTCAAATATTGAGTAAGACTCGTTGAATGAATACATCAGGTTACCCCCTTTACATTTTCGTAAGCCGTAATTTGTAATATAAATTGAAATAAAAATGTAATCTCGGAATTTAAGGTCGCTTAAATTGAGGTCCCTCTGAGCCTTCTTGCCTGTGCGATGTATTCCCGGTGATATAAATGAGCATCTGGAAAAGAGCCATCGTGGTCTTTATGAAGTATCATCCCGAAGCGAGTTTATTTCCTTCAGGAGTACATTGAATATGCTTAGTTGGGTATTGGCTGAAGATATGGTCACCATAGTTTAATTAGCGACTGTAAAATCGGTATTTCAAATACAGTCGAACTTGTGTGAAACGTCATTTTCTGAAGTGGGTGATGTAATTAAATCTGAAAATGTCCCTCACAGCTGTACATTTTGCCTTGGCTAGTTATTATTTGGAAGTGTGACACAACGTTTGCTTGAACCTATGTAAATACCATAAGTTTGTAGATAGTTTAGATAAGTTTATTTTCCAAACTCTGGCCCCTTGTGGATATATACATCTGCTATGAGCAAAACGTTTCTAAACGTTTTGTACTAAATTAACTTATGACTAGATGAAGGGTTATACATAATAACAACTAAACAAATATTGACAATATGTAATAACAACAGAATAAACAAGATGATCTAACAATAAGCTTTTAAGTATGTTTGCTATTTAAATTTGGGCTTGTAGAGAAGTTCTGTTTTTTATTTCCATTGAACAGAAAGGAAGCAAACTTGGTAATAACAGCACGATCTTCTGAAAACATTTTAAGACGTTATTTCAAATGTTTTATTAATATCATTTATTTAATCTAATAAAAGTTGTGTTTTGTTTCATATGAAAACTATGGCAAAAAAATGAAAAAAATATTTCATCTTCAACTAAATTTGAATTGGATGGACATAGGGTACAGAATAGTTGATCAGCTGGAATTTTCTTATATCTTCTGTTTCAATATATACGAGGGCTGTTCGATATGTTTTGCTTTTGCACGTAAGTTCCGAGCTTGTTCCGCCTAAAAAGTTTTCCTTATCTGTACTTTGCTATCAATTTCATACATGTTTTTGTCTTTTATCGCAGTTCAAGAGGAAATAAAAATATGCCACTCGTAGACACTAGGGATAATTATGACCGACAAGACATGGTTAAAGTAAGTCTAAAATTGAGCCTATCAAAAGCGTCGCGCTATGTTTAATATTGTGTATATACACATCAGTGAACGTCAACCAATATTCGTTTAATATTCTGCATGAATGAATTCATAACTCATATTAATTATGCTTACCTCGGTCTCAAAGTATATTATTACAAACAAGCCAAATTGAATAAGGTTGCTGATACATGTATCCTATTGCCAATATTCCCCAGATCGTCGATTTAAATAGATTTATATCTGACAAGACGTCGTAAAACATCTACTGTTCATGTTTGATTAGAACCTATTTTATTGCGTTCATACTTATCATAAGAACATTGAACAATCCCAAACTTCATATGTCAGTTCAGTTATATTGTCCTTGTATGTATAAATGAGTACTTTATAAATACGAACAGGTAATGGACAAAAATGTACATTATGTCTAGTCGCACACAAAATACGAGACGTTCTAATCAATTATGTTATAAATTAATGAAGCTTATACTAATCGACAAAGTGAATAGTGTAATGCTGTACCTTGAAGTCCTTGATCAGTACACTAATCAAAATCTTTTAAACAAGTTTTTTCTTCCAGATAGATCAACATTTTGACCTTCTTTATTCATTTCTTGTTTCGTTTTTGTGCATAAAGAAAGGAAAAGGGTTGATTAAATCTTGGGTAGGATTAGTGCAATAAAAACATCGAGTTGCCTCCCTTTATATTACCAAACAAATCATATCTTGTTATGTAATGTGAAAAACAAAAGCAAATTTGCAATTTAACATAGCTTAAGTCCAGATCTGACTGAGCCTTTTTGCCTCGGTGATGCACTCCCGAATAAACAATTGAGCATCCGAAAGAGAAATATTGTTTTTCGTAGGGAGCTGCCTCTCGAAACTCGTTTCATTCCGTCGGGAGTGCGTTGCCGATGAAATGAATAATCAGTGAGATGTAGGCTAGAGCTATAGTCACCATAGTTCAAATAGCGACAGCGAATTCACTGGATAAACTATTGTCGAACAAACACATAATAATCGCTTTTAATTGTTTGAGATGATTGTCACATTGAATTAACTAAAACGGAAATATTGGTTTGAACATCTAGGGAAACCAGACATGAACAGACAATACAACCGGATAAGACTATAGTTAGCGGCAAACAATTCGCTTTCTAAATCACTCATAAGTTATCCGATATGACATCACTGTTTGCTATACTATTCTTGCCAGTGACAGTGACTCGTGTATAAGTCTATATTAGTATACCACCGAACACACGCAATGTTGATATCTAAGAAAAAATTATGTCAGCCTTGTTGTATTTTGAAATATCATTTGTTCTTATACAAATGTATAATATAACAGCAGTAGATATGTTGTCCATGTATTGGTATGAAACAACTCCGCTTTATACATAATCATATTATAACACAAATCATCTTATATGTTTATTTTTGTAATGTTTTCATACTATTACTTCATTTGAATGTACAAGTATAAATTAAAAAAATACAATCTGCTTCGCAATGGAAAAGTTGAACATAACTAGAATATGTTAACTTTACAGTGCTTATTTTATGAGCTCTTTAGTAATTTGATTCCACTTATAATGAATACCTTAAACATGCATCAGATGAATAATAAAAAAGGCCAGGCATAGTCTTTATTTTCCTTTATTTCTACTGAAATATGACAGGCATACATATATCGCTGGCTTAGAATGAGAAGGTCTTACAATGTAACTACAACATCGATATATAGAGAAAACAATAGAAAGCGGTCTGTAATTTACTCTTTACTTATGGTAAAGCTTTTGCAACTTCATTTTAGTCAAATTGACAATTTCAGATTTTCAAAAAATAGGCTCATATGAAGCGCCTTGTTAAGCAGATTTTAAATATGTATGAGTCTTATAAGGTCGTAAGTAGTAGTGACGATCTTCTCATTCTAAGCCATCGATATATGCCTCCATCCGGATTAGTAACCGGTCGCCAGATTAGACGGCAAGCGCACTAACCACTGCGTCAGTTGATAAATAATCGAAACAGGATAAACAAGAAGACCAGATTAGACGACAAGCGCACTAACAACAGCACTACGTTGAAAAATAATCAAAACAGGATAAAGAAGCTGACCAGATTAGACGACAAGCTCTCTAACGACAGAGCTACAGTGATGAATAATCAAAACAGGATAAACAAGATGACCAGATTAGACGGCAAGCTCTCTAACCACAGAGCTACAGTGATGAATAATCAAAATAGGATAAACAAGATATTAATCAAATTTGACACCAAGCGCACCAGCCACAGAGCTACGGTGATGAATAAAAACAACAGGACAAACAAGATGACCAGATTAGACGACAAGCGCACTAACAACTGAGCTACAGTGATGAATAATCAAAACAGGAGAAAAAAGATGACCAGATTAGACGTCAAGCATACTAACCACTGAGCTACAGTGATAAATAATCTAAACGGAATAAACAAGATATTAATCAATTAGACGGCAAGCGCACTAACAACTGAGCTACAGTGATGACTAATCAAAACAGGATAAACAAGATGACCAAATTAGACGTCAAGCGCACTACCCACTTGGCTACGGTGGTGAATAATCAAAACATGATAAATAAGATATTAATCAAATCAGACGGCAAGCACCGAACTAACCACTGAGCTACGGTGATGAATAATCAAAACAGGATAAACAAGATGACCAAATTAGACGACAAGCGCACTAACCACAGAGCTCCCGTGATGAATAATCAAAACAGGATAAACAAGATAATCAGACAAGACGGCAAGCGCACTAACCACAGAGCTGCGGTGATGAATAATCGAAACATGATTGACAAGATGACCAAATTAGACGTCAAGCGCACTAACCACAGAGCTACGGTGATGACTAATCAAAACATGATGACCAAATTAGACGTCAAGCGCACTAACCACAGAGCTACGGTGATGAATAATCAAAACAGGATAAACAAGATGATCATATTAGACGGCAAGCACCGAACTAACCACTGAGCTACGGTGACGAAAGATCAAAACAGGATAAACAAGTTAAAGGAAACGTTTTAGTTTGTAAATCATCCAACAAACAAAGTAAATTAAAAATAACATTTTTGTTAAATGTGTATGGTTCTCAGTCACTTTTGTTTTTTGAAATATTGTATAATTCATTACACCTCTGTTCAATAAAAACATTTCGATCTTTCTGTATGAAAAGTTCCAACTCAGCCGTATAATGTATGATTATATTCAGGTCAAACTAACCACATTTTACAATGAACATGGTATCATATTACAGGTATTCGTTCAACGATATAAATAAATTCATAAAGACAATACGAAGTTTAAAATGTACATGTTTGATTATTTCATATTTCATACCCTTGCTAGCTTATATGTACGACAATAAATACATGTATCAGAAAGAACTGCTAGGTTTGAATATAATGCAATTAAGTGTTATTTGAACGTAAGTTTAGTTATATCCATGGTGCATGCCCTACATTTGTTTGTATATGTTCGTATCTCATAAATACAGACATGTAATAGTCGAGTTAGATGTACACAAACAATTGGTCTAATCAATATAGTCCGGCAGTTTGACGCATATTTTTAGTTGAATTGTGGCATTGATGATAAAAGCATGAAACTTTGCATGATGGTAGTTGAATGTATTTTAGTCAAAATTAGATATGAACCCACTTTCAAAAATATCCAATATGGCCGCCATTTTCAAAATGGCCGCCATTGCGAAAATAACAATATAGTTTACATGGAAAATGTTATTTGCAATGACATCACTAATAAAACAGGGCTATCATGTGCTAAAAACCAATCAAAGAGATGCCATGAACATTTTAATATCCATCTGGCAAGCAATTTTTACGAAATTGTCATTTTTTATAAAATGGGGGGGGGGCTGTCAAAATCTAACGGACTGAGATCTTACAAACAAGAATAGAGTAACTATGTTTGTTGAGAAAATTATACAGGTTGACATAGTTGTTGCATGCTATTCCCAACAATATTATATATCAATCCAATCCAATTTGTCAAGTATCATACTAGCGCCATTTTTCAATATCAGAAAAAAATACGTTTGAAAATATTATTAGCATTTTAAGTTATATATGGATAAACCCTCGTATGCTTATCAAAGTATAGTGATTATTACGAACAAGACAGCTTTAACAATGTTTTTAGTATCATATTACCGATTTACACCCATTCATCAATTTAAAGAGATTTATATCTGGCAAGACAAAGTTAAACTGTATGAAAGTTTGATTATGTCCTATTTTATAGCTCTCAATGCTATTATTTATAAGATACTTAATGTAATGAACATAAAGAACTGGACAGAATATTAATTTGAACAATATTAAACTTCCTATATTCGTTCGGATACATGAACACTTTTATCCTGATATGTGTCCTATAAGTTTGTACTTTATTAATACGAACATGTAATATGTAATACTGTACAATTTGTTTAGTCGTACACAAATAACTAGACATTCTAATCAATACGTCATGTTATAAACAAAAGAATATGATACTGAACGACAACGTGAATATTGTAATTATGTACCTTGAAGTGTTTGGTCAGTAAACTTTATCAAAATGTTTAAACGGATTATTTCTTCCAAATAGATAAACATTCTGACCTTCTTTATTAATTTGTTGCTTGTTTCTGTTTCATAAATAAAGACGAAATGCTTGAAAATAAAAGCTTACTTAAATCTGACATCATTGATGTCACAAAAAAAAGCAAATAAGGTAACGTCATATAATTAGTACATGTCCAATTATAAGCGCCCAATTTGAAAAAAGGAACTAAAATACACATATTGAATTTGTTGGATCATGACACATAATCGATGCATTGTAATCTAATTGGATAATTGATTTGTTGGGTAAGCATAACAAAATAGGTTACCGATTCTCAAAATCTCACTTTTCATTTATGTTTTACATAGAGGATCTTGAATGAGTGCTAATAACATACGAGTTTTATCAACCGAGTGGACAAAACTATATAACACGAAGCTTTGCCGCGTTTCATATTGTTTTGTCGAAGAGTTTAAAACTCGCATTTAATTAGCACGAATGTAAGATTGTATTTATCACATAACCTCAGAGAACGTTCGTTAACGTTCAAAACGCTGATGTACATGTACAATAGTATAGGCTATAATTAAATATTTAGCGCTACAATACGCGCAACGTCATGGTGACGTTTGTATTATACATGTACTGACGTGACGGGTCTATTCAAGGCACGGATTGGCTTACGTTACGCCATCCTGAACCAACCAACTATTCAAGTCAAGCTAATTTAAATGTTAAATGAATGGTCTGGGACCGCATTTCACAATCTAGTTTTATCCCATAAAATGTCAATGGTAATGTTGATTACTGGTTAGAAAAAACATGATTAGCTATCATAATTTGTAAGGTTTCACCCAAAAAATATAGAAGTTCGCAAGCATGTACGAACATAGATTTTAGTGTGTTACAAAACACACATAGTGTAACACCATCAAGCAAAAAATTGTTTCGCAATTATTCTCAAAAATATTTTTGCGTCGAACTTAGTATGCTTTTCGTAAAAACAATATGTTTTAGAAGAGGTTGGAAATCGCTCAGTAGAGCTCAAATGGAGCTTATAATACTCAACGACAAAGCGAATATTAATACGGAAGATCAGTCAACTGAATATGGAGTAAGACTCATTCAATCAATAACATCCCTTCATACTCTCCAAAGTCATAGCTTATAATGTAAGTTGAAATACAAAAGTATGTTCGGAATTTGTTCTGTATTTATTAGTTCATACAATACTTTAAAAACAAAGTGTATTATTTTTTGTGTTTAGTAAAAATGTTGTATAATGAATTATATGGCTGTGTTCAATTACAGCATCTCTTTCTAACTGCATGAATAACTCATATTAAGTTATTATCAACAAATCTTATCAGTGTGCATGTGATTTTACCTTGTTACCTTTTTTATTTATTAACATTTCTGCATGAAATTTTGTGTATGTGTCATTGACTACCTCACAATTGAATTAATAAAGTTTTGTCTTCGAAATTAAAAGATTCGTCTCATTGAACCGTGAAAAACCAAACAAACAAACTTACCAAGAAATTTACACATACATGCAAATTATGTTTAAATATGGTCAATTCGAATTAAAGTTATATCACCGAATTAAAAAAAAACACAAAATAATTTTTGTTGATGGTCAAGGGGAAGTAACGGAGGGGATGAAAGTGGGTATTTCTAATCTTCAATTGTACTTTGATCGAATGATGGTTTACTTTGTTTTTAGACAAATGATAAGCACATATGCTTGAAAATTAAATTTAAAACAAAAGCAGTCAAATGGCTGCACCAAGACCCAGACGAACGACCGATTAAATCGCTGCAAAAATTGGTGACATTAGCTTTTGGTGATGTCATCATTTGCTTATTCTGATTGTAATGTTTTTGTCAGATTGTACTTGAATTAATTGAATGGCTATGCCAAATATCCAAGCTACATATGTTGAAAATTTCAGCTCGATCCACCAGGTGACTGAGCTATTGTTAATATATGCATGCACACTTATAAGATTTGTTAAGTGTATATTAATTATAACAAACACGTCAGCTTTAACAATGTTCCTAGTATCATATTACAAATATTCATTTGTACCCCCATTCATCGATTCAAAGAGATTTATAACTGATAAGAATAAATTTAACATCGTACATGCTTGATTATTTCCTATTTTATAGCTCTCGTAGCTAATATAAGATACTTAGTGTAATGAACAGAAAGAACTGAGCAGAATATTTAACAATACATAACGTTATATGTTCGTTCAGTTATATTGTTCTCCTATGCGTCCTATAAATGGGTACTTTATAAATACGAACACGTAAAAGAAGATATAATGTATATTGTGCTTAGACGTACACAAATAACGAGACGTTTCAATCCATTGATTGTGTAATAACCAAATAAAGCTAATACTGAACGATAATGTGAATAGGCTGTACCTTGAAGTCCTAGGTCTGTAAAATTATCAGAATCTTTTTAAACGGATTTTTCCATCCAAATATATGAACATTCTGAACTTATTTAATTGTTGTTTCGGTTTCGGGTATAAAGACGGGAGATAAGTCACATATTGAGTAAGACTCGTTGAATGAATACATCAAGTTACCCCTCGTTATACCTTCGCAAGCCGTAGTTTGTAATGTAAACTAGAAAAACAAATGTAATCTCGGAATTTAAGGTCGCTTAAATCGAGGTCCCTATCAGCCTTCTTGCCTCGGTGATGTACTCCCGGTCATATAAATGAACATCTGGAAAAGAGTCATAGTGGTCTTTATGAAGCATCATCCCGAAGCGAGTTTATTTCCTTCAGGAGTACATTGTCGAGAATGAATATACTCAATGGTGTAATGGCTTAAGATATGGTCACCATAGTTCAACTAGCGACTGTGAAATCAGTGGTTACAATATAGTTGAACTTGTGTGAAACGTCATTTACTGAAGTGTGCGGAGTAAGTAAATATAAAAAGGTCCCTCATAGCTGTACATTTTGCACATGGCTAGTTATTATCAGGAAGTGTGACACAACTGTTGCTTAAACCTATGTAAATACAATAAGTTTGTAGATAGTTTAGATAAGTTTATTTTCCAAACTCTAGCCCCTTGTGGATATATACATTTGATATAGGCAAAACGTTTGCTAAAGATACTGTACTAAATTAACTAAGAATACAAATAAAATTATGACTAGATGAGGGTTTATACATAATAACAACTAACAGAATATTGGCAGTATGTAATAACAACAGCATAAACATGATGATCTAACAATAAGCGTTTAAGTATGTTTGCAATTTAAACTTGGGCTTGTAGAGAAGTTCTGTTTTTCTTTGCATTGAACAGAAAGGAAACAAAATTGGTAATAACAGCACGATCTTCTGAAGACATTTTAAGACGTTATTTTAAATGTTTTATTAATATCATTTATTTTATCTAATAAAAGTTGTGTTTTGTTTCGTATGAAAACTATGGCAAAAAAATGAAAAAAATATTTCATCTTCAACTAAATTTGAATTGGATGGACATAGGGTACAAAATAGTTGATCACCTTTGATTTTCTTATATCTTCTGTTTTAATATATACGAGGTCTGTTCGATATGTTGTGTTTTTGCACGTAAGTCCCGAGCTTGTTCCGCCTAAACAGTTTTCCTTATCTGTACTTTGCTATCAATTTCATACATGTTTTTGTCTTTTATCGCAGTTCAAGAGGAAATAAAAATATGCCACTCGTAGACAGTAGGGATAATTATGACCGACAAGACTTGGTTAAAGTAAGTCTAAAATTGAGCCTATATAAAGCGTCGCGCTATGTTTAATATTGTGTATTTACACGAACGTCAACCAATATTCGTTTAATATTCTGCATGAATGAATTATGATATTAATTATGCTTACCTCGGTCTCAAAGTATATTATTAGAAACAAGCCAAATTGAACAAGGTTGCTGATATCCTATTGCCAATATTCCCCAAATCGTCGGTTTAGATAGATTTATATCTGACAAGACGTCGTTAAACATCGTTCATGTTTGATTAGAACCTATTTTATTGCGTTCATACTTATCATAAGAACATTGAACAATCCCAAACTTCATATGTCAGTTCAGTTATATTGTCCTTGTATGTATAAATGAGTACTTTATAAATACGAACAGGTAATGGACAAAAATGTACTTTATGTCTAGTCGCACACAAAATACGAGACGTTCTAATCAATTATGTTATAAATTAATGAAGCTTATACTAAACGACAAAGTGAATAGTGTAATGCTGTACCTTGAAGTCCTTGATCAGTACACTAATCAAAATATTTTAAACAAGTTTTTCTTCCAGATAGATCAACATTTTGACCTTCTTTATTCATTTCTTGTTTCGTTTTTGTGCATAAAGACGGTAAAAAGGGTTGATTAAATCTTGGGTAGGATTAGTGCAATAAAAACATCGAGTTGCCTCCCTTTATATTACCAAAAAATCATATCTTGTAATGTAATGTGAAATACAAAAGCAAATTTGCAATTTAAGATAACTTAAGTCCAGGTCAGACTGAGCCTTTTTGCCTCGGTGAAGCACTCCCGAATAAACAAATGAGCATCAGAAGAAGAATCATTGTGTTCCATAGAGAGCTGTCTCTCGAAACTCGTTTAATTCCGTCGGGAGTGCGTTGCCGATGAAATGAATACTCGGTGGGATCCAGGCTAGAGCTATAGTCACCATAGTTCAAATAGCGACAGCGAATTCACTGGATAAACTATTGTCGAACAAACACTCATTCACTTTCAATTATTTAGTGTTTGTCACTGGTTTGAACATCTAGAGAAACCCGACATGTGCAGATAGTAGAACCGGACAAGACTTTATACAACGACCAATACGCGTTCAATCTAACACATCAGATATCAAAGATAACATCACTGCTTGCTGAACTATTCTTGCCAGTGACTGTCAGTTGTGTACCAGTCTACATAAGCATACCACCAAACACATACCACATTGCGTCATTTGTTGATATGTAAGAACGAATAATGTCAGCCATATTGTGTGCTTTTTGAAATATCATTTGTACTCATACAAGGAAATGCACAAAATAACAACAGCATAATATGATTCTTCATTTATTGATATGAAACCTCTCTGATTTATACATAAAATGTTTTATAACATACGGTATCTTATACGTTTCTTTTTGCAATGAGTTCACAATATTACTTCATGTGTTTTTTAGATACAAGTTAATGGTCTGAGTAATTTGTCTGGATGTACACGAATAAAATTAATAGACTATTTGCTGCTCAATGGACAAGTCGAAAAGTGCTAAAATGTGTTAACCTTACAGTGTCTATTCATGAGCTCTTTCATATAGTCATTTGATTCTACCGGTAATAAATATCAAACAACATTCATCAGATCAATAATCAAAACATGATTAACCAGTAACATCTACATTAGTAAATCATCCATACTTGAAACAAAGTCAGTTAACGGAAAAACTTTTGTAAATTAGGTCTGATTCTTGGTCTCTGATCTTCCTATATACATGTACGTAGTTATTCGAGCCACTTATTCGTGGTTTCGTCCCACTGCTGGAAGTGGCGTTACAGATACGGGCTTGTAAACGAAACACTTATTCTTAATACTAAAGAATCAAATAGCAATGTAATCCACAATCTCATAATCATAATCGGTCCGCTGAACAAGCGCACGTTACGTTATCCACGTAAACTTGACGTCATGTTGGATCCAAAATGACGTCACATTGGAGCTATAAAGACGTTACGTTGCATGTTAGGTACAATTTATTTGGCTACGCTAAATAATCGACCTGTGGCTAAGCTACAATATTTTTTTAACATACTAATCGTTGATCAGTTGGTGACACAAGTAGTCCAACGTTTGGTAAACTAATGTAGTTGCGTATACGTGTTCTGGTTTTTTAAGCACGTCTAGACGACAACTGTTAGTCGCCATTATTGATTTTGTTCAAAACACAAAATTGAGCCTGAAGGATGAAATTTTTAGGTGAAATTTCTCACATGCGATACCTTCTTGCGCATTTAACGCGCCTTTCGGCCACGCCTTACATCCGCTATAATTCATATATTATTATCAACTTTGGTAAATATCCTGTAAATAGATTAACCATTCCCAAACAAATCACTTTGTTCAAGGAACTAGGAATGATTGTACATATATTTATCGTATACACTCAGTGACTTGAAATACGCATATTATTTTATTTATTCAATTTGTGATAGTTTGCACACCCCATTGACAGTTTGGTTCATTTCTTATGTTGCTCGGGCACAGTCAAAATTGACTGCTCATCTAATGCGTTTCTGATCTCGGCTTATAATGATACAGTCAATTTCGAGTCACAAACTCTTTTGCGTCAACGATACGCAAGTATACGTCTTGCAGAATTCTGTCCCGATGCTTGATTCCTCATAATGATCGTCTGTGTAGACCTTAATCCTAGTTTGTGGAAGAACTGTATATTTTCGAGATGTGATTACTTGCCGAAATATTGCGTAGTTTTCAATTCGCTACTGTTTGTTTCACGCCATATATTTAAAACGAACACATCTACATCATAAACGTTTTAATCCACAGTTATTCAATGCTTTAGCTTCATGTCAAGTTAATTTGATAAATATTCACGGAATATAAAATAAAAATATAAGTCGAAGCACTATCAGTACTATCCCTGTGTTTTGACGTAGACGACCATGTAATGTGGTAACATTATGTATCATTTGTGTGTTATTTTATCCCATCTCTTTAAGAAGATCTGAAACTTGCATTAACATTTAAGACCAGGGTACCGTTTTAATAACGCATTTACGCAAATCGTAAACTTACGATCAAATTATAATTCTTCATCAACCTTTTACAACTATAAAGTGTGATTAATAGAGCTGTTTTACTATTTCAGATTCGGTTAATGAACGTCTACAAGCAATATTCGCCCCCAATTTGCAATAGTTTAATAACTATACATAATTTAAATTTGAACGTAAGTTTACGATTTCCGTAAGGCTGGTGATAAAACAGTACCCAGGGCCGCTATTCACAAAGCATCTTAATTTAGGAAAAACTTAAATATTTTGATTTACGTTTAAAAAATGAACTGTTTTGCAAGAAACTAGAACTGTCCCATATTTTCTTGGTGATTATAGAAGCGCTTTACATAATGCTTCTAAACCATGTAAAAAATAGATAATCTTTATTTTCCTGTTTATCTGATACAGTTTAGGAAATTGATTGAGTTTGAGAAAATTATAAGTTTTCGATTAAGATTCTTTGTGATAGCCTCCCCTGTATATGTCATACTTGAATAACAAGGTATATGGTTTGTAAGCGTTCACTAACGTCAAACTACAATGGTATACCAGAGCTTAGTCAGCTGGATGTTGCCATGTGGTACCAACACGGACGCTGATTTGGTATTACCTTGATGATCGAAAGTAACTGTTGAAAAATTCTATTACTTCTATTCTTATCAACTTTATTTGCAATCATATTTGTCCGTGTCTTTTGCCTTTCATATGTTTACGTCTAGTTTGCCTTTTCTAGTACACCGATATAGAACTGTCAAGTTTAGTTTAACTGAGAGTATAACGGACATTCGTAAATACATGTAAATATATAAAAAAAATGAATAATAAAATAATATATTTATATATATAAATAAAAATATGAATATAAATATGAAAGAATGAATAAATAAATAAATAAATAAAAAGTAAGTAAGCTGGAACATCTTTATTCTGTTGTTCAATGTAATGCGATTCCTTATACAGCATTTTGTAGTTTTCTACTAGGCTATAAATGTATCGCCAAAAGTGACTAAAATTCCCAAATAATAGGAAATTATTTTCAGGATCAAATTTGATCAATATCAGTTGATCCCTTGTGACCACGGGACCAGATCTATACATGATCGACAGAACAAGCATACACAAAACAATTTGATATAGGTTTCATCGTGGCGTTTTCAAAATATACATTTTAAAAATCATTAGTAACCCGATTTTCATCTATTCAACACGTAACTTATTCTACTATAAACTATTTTTTTAATTGTTTTCTCTTAATTACAGTACAAAGTCATGTTATGAAGCCAAAACATTGTCTAAAAACTACAAATTGCGAGAACATTGAATAAAAATAGTTTCGCTCCCACGGTTTGAACCCAAGGCATACAGGAAATGCCAAATTTACCATAAAATTACTGAACTTGAGTACTCTTCAAAAGAAGATTCTTTATTACACCCTGATATCCTTAAAATGAAGATGCAGACGAAATAAAGTATACATAAACCCAACATAAAAGGCTCTAAACTATTTATATCCAATATAAAGTGCATAAATAAAACATGTAAACTATATAAACCTGATGCAAATTCTTGTTATAGCTTGGCCAATTTGACATGAGCCTGACCTTTTGATTATCATAACTTAACAGTTGATATATTGCCTACGTTTATAACACCGATTGTATGTTTTCATACTCGAGGTATCACGAAGATGCTCGAGGTGTAATACAAACACAAATTTGAAATACCGATATCTCACGATTTGCTTGCGGAAATTGATATATTCAAAGCAAGAACCTTGTAATATATTCTTGCATAAAGGTCAGGCTCAGGTCAATATAGCCAAGCTATAATACAGATAGAAGTGTCATAGGAATAAGTCACAGGATTAGGGTTCTCATTCATATCGCTAGCAATCTGGCCATGTGAAATGTTGCTGCATTATTCCGAGGTCGAACCTGAAGTGATCGTTCATAACAGAGATATGCATCGTTTGGTAGCTTCACTTGTTCCAGACATTGTCCGAGTAGGTTGAGGGCCGATTCCCTATGTTGTAAGTTCGTTTCATTAAAGGAAACTTGTTGTAGTTTGTGTAACGAATTCAGTTGTTTCCTGTAGTTTCTAAGACGTCCATATGTTTTACTTTGAAGGAAATACAAATATGGAAGTGAATCAACTATTGCATGGTCCATCCATTTTCTATCTGCCCTATCCCTATCCTGAATATCGTCTGGTGTTGACCGATCATATTCTTGTCTCATTTCCTGGGGTACAATATGTACCTCTTGTCGCATGAACCTCACACAATTCGCCACAGTACGTCTGAAATCACAGATATGTCCTTGATCTGCAGCAATATGGAAACCTTGTTTAATATTCGTAACTTCATCATTGTGGCATCCACGAACAGGCAAAACAATATCCCTGTTATATCGCTGCTCCACCTGACGTAATATAGCCTCTGTTGTATTCATATCACCTACACTGTAATAAACTGTAGCAAGTTTCAACCAACCAGATGATATATCAGAGTTCGCACCAAGCTTCAACCGTTCCAGTACAACATCAGACAAGGGTAGGTTGATGGATATGTCATACGATGCCAGTACTGAACCTATTGTAGTACTCAATAAAGGCGCAAGGTAACTGAGTGCTACTTGTTCTAAATTGTTACCTTGTTGAAAGTGTTGGTACCATACTGTGGCATAATGCTGGAGGGATTGTATTGTATCTTCAACAGTTTTGTTACTTAGTTCCTCAATGATTGAACAGAAACTGAGAGCGCAACTACGTGATGCATTATAACAAACCTCACCCGAAACACGCTGTCGCATTACGACAGGAGAGGGTATGTGAGGCAGGAATACAAGAATTCTGTTCATCTTCATGTCAAGTCTCTCACCAACATTATCTAGCTGAATGTCATACAACACTCTACCGTTACTACTGATGATACGTTGAATAACATCTAACAAATCGTGACGTTGTTCTCTCGATATTCGTCCAGCCATTAGATTGTTCTCAGGAATTACAAAGTGTGGACAGTTATTGTAATACACAAAGCAGTACAGTACTTGTAAAATCTGATTCAGACAAGGTATCAGGTTTTGGTCTTGCCAGAACTCAGAGTGAGTATTTTCAATACAATGAAGCAATGCGGTTTTACACATGTAGCTTGATATCACCTCTTTAAATGCATCGTATGATTTTAACAGCATTTTCATTAGAACATAACATTTCGTGTGAATTTTATTGAAACTAAACACTAGATATCTCTCGGCGAAATGGGTTGAAATTCTCCATTCTAGTTCCTCGAGACCTGGACGATTCTTGCTACATACTGGTACAACAAAACATCCGGAATTCTCAGACTCAAACTTTAATTGTGCACTAGGCCATCCGCCAACATTTCTTCTATTTAACCACCGTCTTCCCTCTCTTGGCCAATGTTCACAATGAAACGCGAGAACAAAATCAGCTTCCCGAACACCTTGTCTATTTGGGGGCGTTCCAGCAGGACCGTGCTGTACATAACCGACACGATCAAATAACTGATAGAATGTTGTATTTTTCAGCAGAACCCTTCCTTGAGCATCTTTATAATATGTACCACGTGGTGGAACTAATGTAACAGCAAGTGGTTCATCCTCTCTCAGTAACTGCAAGAATGTGTATCCAGGTGCTGTAGTTCCGTCTCGTAACATTAACAGATTCGTTACACCATGTTTCCAATCTGCCCAGTCATGTATTACATGGTGTGTGTTCACACATATCAAGCCATCAATATCAGAATTAATTCCCAATGACGTACTACCTTCAGACTGACTTCCAAAGTAATAACCTTTACTGATATTATTATAAGTTAATGCACGAACATTATAAACAGATTCCCTAAACAATGTACCCGTTCGTCTCTTCATAATCATCTCATCATTTATACCAATATCATCGAGTACTGCTGATAGTCTCAGTGATAGAGCTTCGTTGTTCAATGGTACACTCGACATTCTGAAATAAAAAGTACATAATTCATATATTCATATTAGCTTTAGTAAATATCGTGTAAATTGATTAACATTTCTCAAACATAATTACTTCAAGGTAATAAGGCCGTACATGTACCAATTCGTTTCTTCGTTTAGCGTCCAATGACGGATAGGTTTGGGCATCTTGGGAATGAAATAAACCAACAAAATATGTAACTTCTTATCGTCAAAATCCTTTGAGATATATGTATTACTTTCACAATTATTATACTTATTCACCATCATGTCCCCAACACCTACTGTAGTACGTTTCACATAAACACGCTTTAACTTATTTCAGTAAGTTATTATGTATTATGTCCCCAACACCTACACAGTAGTAGGTTTCACATAAACACGCTTTAAGTGATTAGGTATTTCAGTAAGTTATCATACATGTATAGTATGATTAAATAATCTTATTCACCGCCATGTCCCCAACACCTACACAGAAGTAGGTTTCACATAAACACGCTTTAAGTGATTAGGTATTTCAGTAAGTGATTATATATCGCCATTGATAAATTTGAAAGTCGTATTTGTTAGCCATAGTCCTATATGTATACTGATGAGGATAGAAGTCATTATGACTTGTTTTTTTAAAAGTTTTTTGGTTATTTTCGTCTTTGGATAGCTATATAGGTTTTCGAACTTAGAGATAGATAAATTTATTTCGGTAAAGGTTGTACATATACATGGTTTTAATAAAACAAACATGGATATAACTAAAATAATTATATCATGCTTATTAATAACCATGTCATGCACACCAACACCAAGGATTACACAAAAAAGAGAAAACTCTTATTTCCATTGTGGTCCCTAGAGCGGACGCTAAACAAAGAAACGATTTGGCCTTAATATATATGTATATTAGCTTCTGTAAATATCATGTAAATAAATTAAACAAAATCACTTTGATCAGCGTAATCAAAACACTCTTGTTGACGTGCTTTAAATATTCATATGCACATGTACCTTAGTGCATAATGTATTTCATTAATGATTATTGGACCGGTCGTTAGACGGAACTTTACTGTAATATGAAATATTATATTGATTTTATATTCTTTAGTCCAGTCATTTTAACTTTTAACCTCAAACTAATTGCAAAACAAACAGTTTTGTGTTTATATGGTGCGTAAAGCTATCCTTAGCAATGTACGAGGGTTGTTCATTTCATTCCCGGACGATCGATATTGCTGACGAACAATTGGACGGATATTAATGAAAACGCACACTATCACAATCACATCATTCCTTAATTTACATACAAAACTTCAACTTGGTAAGATAAAGGGATTTCATAATATAAGCGTTTAAGTAAGTGCGTGTAACGTTAGTCTGCCCAAGTCGACGTCAAAAATGGCGGCGTTACGACGTTTTCGCATCGAAAACTCTACTTTTTGCACCATTTGATCATTATTTAGGGGGTAAGTAGTTGCCCGGAGACATATATTCGCCGTGTTAAGCTGTTAAGTAGTGATGTAATATGCTATAACTACGATAAAACCGCGTGTAGCTGCAATTTATACAGCACTTATTATTCTATTAGTGTCTACCGCCCAACAGGGCATGAATCTACGACATTTTATGTTGATGACTTTAGGTTAGTCCTTCCTTTGATCATCACATGATGGTGCTATGTCTTCGTAGAACGGTTTATTTCATGTATAAACAACGTTTCGCATATAAGATCATTGTCTAAAGAGTTTTTCTTTAAGGGAGTCTTAAGTTTTACAGGTGTACGGCCAATGTTTTCATAAAATCGTTTACCTGTTTTCTCTAAACAAATCGCGATATTCACAGAAGCACGCTCTTCGTCATTAGAATTCAAAAGGCTATGTACACGGAATTGACATCAAATGTTATATTACACGACATAGATACATACATATTGTTGGCTGATGTTTTCTGCTTAAAATATGCGATAATACCACTACCCCTACCTAATTAACACTCTACATACCACTACAAAATTGGGCTGGGCCAGGTAGTCGTTTGTATGGTTACTATAGTAACCATAGTTTGCGTTCGATTGGATAAAATTATTTCATGTTTTGTCAAATAATCAAGTTGGTGACTAAGTCTTATTCAACGAAATTTTACAACAATCGCATGTTCCAATCAAGCGCTATGGCGATCGTCCGGGAATTAAATGAACAACCCTATTACAAAATGTCCTATTTGAATACTCGTGGGACTTTTTGAGATATTTACAAATATTTTGAATTGTCACATGTTTTCGCGATATTTGTGTCTTTTGATGTAAAAAAATCTTAACTTGTATCAGTCACTTATTTTTTTACATCGTACTTAGAGGTCGCAATTTTGGTCCGATTTTTATGAAACTTGACAGCAATGGTCATCGGAAGCTAATCTAAAATTTTGAGCTAACCGGAGTCAAAATCTAGGTCACTAGGTCAAAACACAGAAAAAAGCAAGATATAGTCACCAGGGGTCGCAATTTTGACCTTACACTTGTGAAATTTAGTCACAATGATCATCTTACAAAAATCAAGGTCATGTGTGAAATTGGATTAACCTGAGTTAAAAACTAGGTCACTAGGCCAACTTATAGAACAAATCTTTAGAAGGCGCCCTTTTTACCTAATCTTTATGAAACCATGTCACATGGATCATGAAGACAAACTGTAGGTCAAATTCAATATTTACTTATCATAAGTTAAATCTAGGTCACTAGGTCAAATAATAGACAAACCTTCATGCGCCAAAAAGTCGCATAAATTATTTTAACCTATTGACCTAATTTTGACCCAAATAACTCAATAACATACTTGCCTTAGATGTTTTGAGATGAGCATTGTGACCAAGTTGCATAAATATTAGACCAAAATTGTGAATTTTGTACCTACAAAACTTTTCCTTTGATTTGAACTAGCAACCAACTTTTTGACCCCGGATGACTCAATTTATAACTTCGACCTAGATTTTGTTGATATTATTATTGTGACCAAGTTTCATAAAAATGAGGTCACCATTATGACCTGTAGCGACTACACAAGGTTTTGCTACAATTTTACCTAGTGACCTAGAGTTTTACCCTTGATCATCTATTTCCTACCTTGGCCTAAATTTTGTTCAGATTGTCACTCTGACCAAGTTTCATAATCATAAAGTCAGAATTGTGAATACAAATGCAATTGTGGACGAACAGATAAAGAGAACAATCACTATTTCTCCCGAATCGATAGTTTCGTGTATATTATCATTATTGTATACTGTTCAAACACAAATCTCCTTTTTCCATTAGACACACATGTATACAACACGTGATATGTGTAAATTTTAAACAAATTGGATTAATATTAAAGAAATGAATAAAACTTGTGTTTCCCCTTCCAAGTGCTATTTTGAGTCATTTTGTCGACATTTGAGTGGGTAGTATACCAACACGTAGACTGTCATATATATGAAAAGTAAATTGTCTGATGATAAAATCAATATTTGTATTCGATAGAAGAAGGTTGTATGTATCTTCCAGAAAATATAAGCTTTAAGGTGCAATTAGTAAATATTTAACGACTTACACGGGAATTATTAGAACTTAAAATTCCCCATGTAGTATGAAATAAGGAAAATGCTGAAATTGCTACCAAAAGTGACCTTAAACATATTTGACGTTTTGTCTGTAGTTGATAATAGTCTGTAGATGATGAAAATGCTCTGTTTTGCAATTTGTTTGAGGTTGACCTTATTTTTTAGCTTCAATGACTGGACTACTTGTATTTAACGATACTCAATTTATATTCCGTTTTGTTTTGTAAAATTATATTATAATTAATGTATACGTGTGCAACATACACTGAAATTACAACATTTTGTAAAATTTCAATAAAAATTTTGGAAGTAGCTCATATGCTTGATATACATAATGATTAATTATCTTCTGGATTCTGGGTAATTGCAACATTACCACTTTATTAAACCTCTCATAGTATCTTCATCTTTCATTTTATTTACGTTTATATGTATATTAGCTTTAAACAATATTTATTTATATGTGTTACATAGACAATACTCTTGAAGAAAAGAGGTACATATAAAAACATTCGTACATGGGGTAGTTTTATGCACTGTACTGTTCTGTTCTGTTTTGTTCTGTTCTGTACTGTTCTGTTCTGTTCTATTCTGCGCTGTACTGTTCTGTCCTGTACTGTTCTGTACTGTTCTGTTATGTACTGTTCTGTACTGTTCTGCTCTGTACTGTTCTGTACTGTTCTGTTCTGTTCTGTACTGTTATGTACTGTTCTGTACTGTTTTGTTCTCTGTTCTGTTCTGTACTGTACTGTTCTGTTCTGTACTGTTTTGTTCTCTGTTCTGTACTGTTTTGTTCTGTTCTTTTCTGTACTGTACTGTTCTGTACTGTTTTGTTCTCTGTTCGGTACTGTACTGTTTTGTTTTGTTCTGTTCTTTTCTGTACTGTACTGTTCTGTACTGTTTTGTTCTCTGTTCGGTACTGTACTGTACTGTTCTGTTTTGTAATACACTATTTTGTTCTCTGTTCTGTACTGCACTGTTGTGCTGTTGTACTGTTGCACTGTGGCAGTATTGTGCTGTTGTATTGTTGCACTATTGTACTGTTGCACTTTTGCACTGTTGCACTGTTGCACTGCTGCACTGTCGTATTATTGTTTTAATGTACTGTTGCACCGTTTGTTGTACTGTAACACTATTGTACCATTGTACCATTGTGCTATTGTACTATTGTAATATTGTACGGTTTTACTTTTGCACTATTGTACTATTGTACTGTTGCACTATTGTACTGTTGCACGATTACACGGTTGCACTATTGTACTATTGTATTGTTGTACTGTTGTACTATTGTACTATTGTACTGTTTTACTATTGCACTATTGCACTATTGCACTGTTGTACTACTGTACTGTTGCACTGTTGCACTATGTTACTGTTGTACTGTTGCACTGTTGCACTGTTGCACTGTTGCACTGTTGCACTGTTGCACAATTTTACTGTTGCACTGTTGTACTGTTGTAATGTTGCACTGTTGCACTATTGCACTATTGCACTATTGCACTGTTGTACTACTGTACTGTTGCACTGTTGCACTATGTTACTGTTGTACTGTTGCACTGTTGCACTGTTGCACTGTTGCACTGTTGCACTGTTGCACAATTTTACTGTTGCACTGTTGTACTGTTGTAATGTTGCACTGTTGCACTGTTGCACTGTTGCACTGTTGCACTGTTGCACTATTGTACTATTGTATTGTTGTACTGTTGTACTATTGTACTGTTTTACTGTTGCACTGTTGTACTGTTGTAATGTTGCACTGTTGCACTGTTGCACTGTTGCACTGTTGCACTGTTGCACTATTGTACTATTGTATTGTTGTACTGTTGTACTATTGTACTGTTTTACTGTTGCACTATTGCACTGTTGTACTACTGTACTGTTGCACTGTTGCACTGTTGCACTGTTGCACTGTTGCACTGTTGCACTATGTTACTGTTGTACTGTTGTACTGTTGCACTGTTGTACTGTTGCACTGTTGTACTGTTGTAATGTTGCACTGTTGCACTGTTGCACTGTTGCACTGTTGCACTGTTGCACTGTTGCACTTTTTTACTGTTGTACTGTTGCACTGTTGTACTGTTGTACTTTTGCACTGTTGCACTATTTTACTGTTGTACTGTTGCACTGTTGCACTATTTTACTGTTGTACTGTTGCACTGTTTTACTGTTGTACTGTTGTACTATTTTACTATTTTACTGTTGTATTGTTGCACTGTTGCACTGTTGTACTGTTGCACTGTTGTACTGTTGCACTGTTGTACCATTGTACTGTTGTACTGTTGCACTGTTGTACTGTTGCACTGTTGTACCATTGTACTGTTGTACTGTTGCACTGTTGTACTGTTGTACTGTTGCACTGTTGCACTGTTGCACTGTTGCACTGTTGTACCATTGTACTGTTGTACTGTTGCACTGTTGCACTGTTGTACTGTTGCACTATTGCACTATTGTACTTTTGTGCTGTTGCACTGTTGTACTATTGTACTGTTTTACTGTTTTACTGTTGCACTGTTGCACTGATTTTTGCACTGTTGCACTATTGTACTGTACTGTTGTACTATTGTACTGTACTGTTGCACTATTGTACTGTACTGTACTGTACTGTACTGTACTGTACTGTACTGTACTGTACTGTACTGTATTTTACTGTACTTTCTACAGCATACATGTTGAAACGAACTCAATGAATATTAAGTTTGTTTCTTAAAATAATTATTAATTATGATATCATTATCTGCAAGCTTAGCCCAAACAATGTACCTACTGTCATATTAGCGATAACGTGTTCATTTAACCACAATTGATATAATTAGGTTGATATCTGACAAGATAATGAACAAAACTTACAAGTTTACGTTTATATACACATTTCTATCCTCGATAGGTGATATGAGATAGTTATATGTACAGTACAACTCCTGTAGAGCAACACAATTTGGGAGCAGGAAATGCCGATAGTTTTCCAGATGTCAAATTCATGTGATTTGGTAAAATCTTGAACAAATATTATTGACCAAGAAAGGTTGAGGCTGTATGGAGTGGTAACATTGGCAGGTAATGGTAATTTGTGTAGGTTTTAAACAAATAATGGGTTGCTCAAGAGAGTTACAGTAAAACATCGTTATGACGAGCATCGATAACACGAGCACACGGCCTATGTCGAGCAAGTTTAAAACCAATATCCGATTGTATAATAAATACATGTCATTTGGTTATTACGAGCAACCGGTTAACCTGACCCGATCACTCCCCGAGATAACGATGTTTTACTGCAGGTTTTTTTGAGCGATTAAATTGATAGGGAATAGTAATTTGTGAAACTAAAAATGGGAATCTTATTTTAACACTCATGGTTTTGTTATATGACGTGTTTTTATTTTTAAATTACGTTTGGTATTGTCTGTTTCTCTGGTTTCCAGGTGTCCCTTTGTGCATTTTGTGCCCAGGTCCCATGTTCACTTAGAATTAACATTAGTCCTGAAAATAATTTCCTATAATATAGAGTGTTTTTGGTAACATTTGGTAATACAACTTATATCCATGTAGAAAATACCAAATCTACTTCAAATTAGCATGTTCAAAATATTCAGACCATCAATTTTCTGTTGCAAAAGTGAATTTTTGTAATTGAGACTGAATCTGATCCTGAAAACCGATTATCAATGTTTGAAACCATGGTCGTAATATTAGTATTTTCATAACTGACTAACAACTTATTGTAATGTCTTTGAGATTAAAGGGTGTGATATTTTCTACTTCCAAGTATAAGACTAACGGCAAAACCGTAACGTAACTTCTTACATTTAAAAAATATATATCTGAGCGTTTTCCTGAACATGAAACTAATCCTTGTGAACAAGGGACCTCTGGTATCTGGTGTTTCTTCTGTTATTAATTTCGTAATTTTGTTAATAATGTCGCAAAAGTACCCAATTGACATTTTTAGGTCTTTATATGTTTTTAATGTTATTCTCCCATATGATATCAAATAAGTGATATATATGTTATGGTTAAATAAGCGAGCCATTTTACTTGCGCCACTTATTCTTAATTTATTTGTTAAGGCGCCAATATTGGTAATTTTCCGATGTATAATAATTATTTGCGCCAATGGAAATATTCCGTGGCGCGCAAGACTCTATATAAGGCAAATACTCTAGTATGGGGTAATTACTATTTAGATAAGATTCTTTGGCTGCGGTCACTTTATTAGAAAATTTAGAAATTATAATTATTATTGTCATTATTAAAAATAAAAGAACTTTGTGAAAATTAGAATTAATAAAAGTGTTAAATTGAATAATCTGGAATGCACTGCCAACAGCGCTCAGAGACAGTAAAACACTACCGTCATTCAAGAAAGCCCTAAAAACGCACTATTTTACTATAGCTTTTTCAAGATGTCTGTGTGTATGTTCCCACTAACTTGGTGCCCTATCATTTGGCCCAACGACCCACATGTTCCCAGGACTATAAGCCCCCTCCACCTATCGGTAGAATCCTTCTACTAAGTATAGTAGGACCCGTCTACTGGGTTAAGTTGAGCCCCGCCTACTGGGTTAAGAAGAGCCCCGTCTACTGTGATGAATAGATCCCTTCTACTAGGTTAAGTAGGGCCCGTCTACTGGGTTAAGAAGACGCCCAAAGTGCGGTAAGGTCTTGAAGAAAGTATGTTATTTCTTCGACCTTTGTGGTAAGGTCTTGAAGAAAGTATGTTATTTCTTCGACCTTTGTAACTCATATGATGATAGTAACTTTATGTCATTTGTGAGTCATCCCCCTTTTAAAGGAAGTATCTCTGTTCCTTTAAAGGTTAAGGACATATGATAATGGTACTTGACGTTATCCTTGTCCTTGATGAGGTTCACTTTCAGTTAGTTTAAACAATATTTATTCAACAACTTTTTACAACATGTGGTAATCAATTACAAAGTATAAAGGATTGGGAAACAAGTTTCAGTTAATACCCCTACAGATAATCAAATCGTTGTACATGTACATCACTATTTTATTGTAGCAATGTATTTCTTTATACCATGTCTCCTACGTTTTATCTTGCATTTCGTTTCGGCATTATGATAATGATGGGAGATTAAATAGTTTTGATAAAAAAAATTGTATATTTTATGTACATTATATATTGTTTTAACCATGTATTAGTCAGGACTGTTCAGCACTTTTCAACGTGTGTATACATGTACATGAAAAAGGGCTATATAAATATGGTATAATAATAATAATAATATGAATATGTGTTTTATAATCAGTTTCAATTTTAACTAAAGACACAAAAAGGAATTAAACAGAAAATAAATAATTCCAATGTGGCTTCAGAGAAAATTCAAACTTTAAACAGTCCTTGAAAACTTCAAACAGTCGCCACAAATAATATTATTTTACAATATGGTGTTGGGTTAATTTTGCATACCACGTGTTGTACCTTCCTCTACTTGGTATACATAAACGACCTACTAAATGAACTTGAACAAAACAGGAACGGGTCCAAGGTCATGACCGTAAAAACCGGAAATCCCGCATTTGCTGATGATATTTCGCTTTTATGCCTAACACCCCTACACCTCAAAAAACAGGTCGATATCGTATATAATTACTGTAATCACTGGAATATTGCTATTAATGTTCACAAAAGTAGCGTTACAGTCTTCACTAAGAAACGGTCCCAACCAAGAGTGGGTATTTTGTACGGCAACCAGTTCATTGATCAGACTGACAATTTCGTCCACCTTGGTATTTTGCACTCGTTTAATTTAAATAACAAAGACAGGATTAATGAGCGTCTACTCAAAGCAAGAAACGCTTTCTTCGCATTATCTGCGCAGGGTGTGCATGTCTGTGGCGTCAACCCACGTATATCCGCAAGTATCTATAATAAAATCATAATTCCGATAGCCCTGTATGGCTCGGAGTTGTGGAACAACATTCTAACCTCAGACTTTACTGCAATATCTCGATTTCAACATTCTGCTGTTAAGCGCATTCAAGGGTTACCAATAGCTACCCGTTCTGATATGGCAGAACCTATGCTAGGACTGAACCGACTGCCGTCCAAGATAGAATCTCGCAAACTTATGTTCTTACTCAAACTTATGACCCTTCCATCGGGCTCTGTGACAAGAGATATTTTTATTCGAAAACTTGTACTATTTCTAAGTGATCGATCAAAAGTAACTCTAGGATTCATCCCTGACATTTGTAACATTCTGACTAAATATGGCTTACAGTCAATTATTAATACTTTCATAACCACTCCGCAATCTATACCGTCCAAGCAACAGTGGAAACATGCTGTAACGTCTGCAGTACAACAGAATGAAACTCTCTTGTGGGACAATAGAATGTCCCAGGACACTGATTTTACTTTCTTCCGGATTCTTCACCCACAAATAACTCCATCGATAATATATAACGTTTGTAAATTAAAAACTTTTAATTACATCATGTGCGTTATAGCCAGACTATGGACACGAAGAGTTCTACTGGAAAATAATATGTGTGAAATATGTGAATCCATTTATCAGGAAGAACTTGTACATGTGATTAGTGAATGTAACTGTACTGAGACAATCAGATCTCTCTTTTTAGACTCGCTTGTTGAATACATCAGCCGAGACGATATAAATGAAATAACATCACTTGACAGTATTTCGCTCTCACTTAAGCTCTTAGGAGCTCCGTTAGAACCAGTGTTTGATGTTGATACTGAGCACGAATTCCTTAGTTCATCTTATAAGTACGTGAACAACTGTCTGAACATATACTCTGCTTATAGTGTAAACTAAGGCATGTCGGTAATACATGTAAATTGAACGGTCAAATAACTGACCAATAATCTTTCGAGGCATGTAATGCCTATTCATGTACATGTACATTTTGTAATTATTATCATGTTCCAAATTGTATAACCATTTATTACTCTGTTACTTTGTACATATTGTGTTCAATATCCTCTTCACAGAGGGAAATAAAGAATTGAATTGAAATGAATTGAAAAAATTCTCAGTATTTCTAATTAATTGTTATTAATGGACAACCCCACATAAAGCATGTTCCATTTTAGACTTTTGAAACATGTCGTTGTTCAACTTTATCTACTGTAATGTGTTCAATGTGTTAGACGTCGTGACAATTCATTGTTTACTGAATTACCAACAACATTGTGAATAATTACAGAAAGTTTCAACTTAATAATCTCATTACTGTTAAAGATATTATAAATATATTTAGTATACTTAGGAAAGTTGTTAAGATGTGCTGTAGAAAAATGTGTTTACTCATGGGAAGATGTCGCTCCATCAAGGCGAAAAAAATTAATGGAACATTAAAATTACGGCAGCAAACTGTCTAGTGGTTTCTCAATGGAAGATGTTGCACAATAGAGGGGTAAAATTAATAGAAATGATAATTTTGACAGCAAACTGTCTATTGGTTTCTCAAGGGAAGATGTTGCACAATAGAGGGGTAAAATTAATAGAAATGATAATTTTGACAGCAAACTGTCTATTGGTTTCTCAAGGGAAGATGTTGCACAATAGAGGGGTAAAATTAATAGAAATGATAATTTTGACAGCAAACTGTCTATTGGTTTCTCGAGGGAAAATGTTGCTCAATAGAGGGGTAAAATTAATAGAAATTATAAGTTTGACAGCAAACTGTCTAGTGGTTTCTCAAGGGAATATGTGTCTCAATAGAGGGGTAAAATTAATAGAAAATGGTACTTTCGGCAGCAAACTATGTGTTACTCTAGGGAAGATTTTGCTTAATAGAGGGATAAAATTAATAGAAAATGATAATTTCGGCAGCAAACTATGTGTTACTCTAGGGAAGATGTTGCTCAATAGAGGGGTAAAATTAATAGGAAATGGTACTTTCGGCAGCAAACTATGTGTTACTCTAGGGAAGATGTTGCTTAATAGAGGGATAAAATTAATAGAAAATGATAATTTCTGCAGCAAACTGTGTGTTATTCTAGGGAAGACGTTGCTCAATAGAGGGGTAAATTAATTGAAAAGGATATTTTCTGCAGCAAACTATGTGTTACTCTTGGGAAGATGTTGCTCTATAAAGGCGTCAAATTAATAGGAAATTATAATTTCCGCAGCAAACTATGTTTACTTAAGATTAAGAGGGAAACATTGATAGGGATTGCTATTTTATATAACGAAATCGGTTACTCAAGAAATATTAATGCTCAATGGTGAGAGTAAAAATGACAGGGAACTATAATTTCTGAAATAAACTATGGGTTACTCAAGAGAGAAGGTTGCGTTATGTAGATGTGAATTAACAGGGGGGTAAATATGTCATAGGTCAATGTCGTGGTGACCTTAATAACACAAGACTAGTTTACTACATGTATCATGAGGCGTGTATATTTTACAAACATCTATTGTACTTTCTACTATCTGAATTATTTAGGTTTAGTGATTTTTGTTGTGTGTATAGGTGGACAATGTGTATGCAACATTGTGAGACTTCGTACGCAAAAACAAATTGTTTTGCACTTGCATTTTCCATTATGTGAACATTTACGGTTCACTGCTTGCATCGGTTAAATTACAATTATCGAATTATCGGATATTGCTGCTATACCATGCGCATGAAGACTTACAAAAATGAACATGATGACATCTACATTGTATAATGAAAAAGATAAACACATTTCAAGTTGGTGTACTTACAACATTTAACAAGTGTATTGTTTCTACATGGTACACGTTCAAACGAACTCAAAACCCAGTTTATTATGTACGTTACTTAAAATAATTATGTAATCATAATTTGAAATCGAAACATTAACAATATATCTGATATCATATTAGCGATAAGTTTACATTCAACTACAATGGATACAGTTAGGTTCATATCGGACCAGAGAATGTACAAAACGTACATGTTTAATTGTTTACGATTATATACACGTGTCTATCCACGATATGTAATATGAGATAGTTATATGTACAGTACAACTCCTGTAGAGCACCACAATTTGGAAGCACTAGATGCAGATAGTTTTCCAGAGGTCGAATTGATGTGACATGGTAAAATATTGAACAAATATTATTGCTCAGAGAGATTGTTGCTCTATGCAGTGGTAAAATTTACAAGTGGTGGTAATATTTTAAACAAAAAATGGGTTGCTCAAGAGAGGTACAGTAAAACATCGTAATTTTGAGCATCGATAACACGAGCACACGGCCTATGTTGAGCAAGTTTTAAACCAATATCCGTTTGTATTATCAATACATGTCATTTGGTTATACGAGCAACCGGTTTACCTGACCCGATCACTTCCCGAGATAACGATGTTTCACTGCAGTTTTTTTGAGCGGTTAAATTGATAGGGAATAGTAATTTGTGAAACTAAAGATGGGAATCTTATTTTAACACTCATGGTTTAGTTCTATAACGTGTTGTTTTTTTAAATTACGTTTGGTATTGTCTGATTCTCTGGTTTCCAGGTGTCCTTTTGTGCATTTTGTGCCCAGGTCCCATGTTCACTTAGAATTAACTTTGGTCCTGATAATAATTTCCTATGATTTTGAGTATTTGTGTAACTTTTGGTAATACAACTTATATCCATGTAGAAAATACATAATCTACTTCAAATTAGCATGTTCAAAATATTCAGACCATCAATTTTCTGTTGCAAGAGTGAATTATTGTAATTGAGACTGAATCTGATCCTGAAAACCGATGATCAATGGTCGTAATATAAGTATTTTCATAACTGACTAACAACTTATTGTAATGTCTTTGAGATTAAAGTGTGTAATTTTCTACTTTCAAGTATAAGACTAACGAGCAAAACCGTAACGTAACTTCTTAAATTTAAAAAATATATACCTGAGCGTTTTCCTGAACATGAAAACTATTCCTTGTGAACATGGGGTATATTGTATTTGGTGTTGCATCTGTCATTAATTTCGTATTTTAGGTAACTGTATTTTTTCACAATATGGTTTTGGTTTAGGTTTTTATTCCGCGTGTCGTTTAAAGCGAAGTTTTTCAATATTAAACATTCACAAAATACTATAATTTCTGAGTATTTGTCATTGTGACCAAGACATTGGGCTATGTTCTATACCTCTGCATTAACTATGTGTTCCCTATTTGAATCATTCGAACAGTTTGAACCATAGCTGGTTCGTTTATAAGGTAATATGCGGATGAACTTTTTTCATGTTGGGCATTCGGTTCCATATACAATTGTAAAATTACTTTTGTTTGATTCCGTCTAAATTAGGAATAAATTGTTTGTGCGTCTGCAGAAATTAACCATTGATTTGTACAGTTATCCTTAAACATTATAAGACCTCGGACAGCTACATTTTAATCTATGTACTTTTGACACCTTCATCTAAGGCATTTAGCTTGTTGCCACTAGGTTGTCCTACATTGAGGATAAAATTGATAGGGTACGATAATTTCTCAAATACCCTATGGGCTACTCAAGAGAGGAGGTTGCTCTGTGGTGAGGGCAAAATTGATAGGGAACGATAATTTCTTAATTAAACCATGGGTAACTCAAGGGAGGAGGTTGCTCTGTGGTGAGGGTAAAATTGACAGGGAACGATAATTTCTCAAATAAACTATGGGTTACTCAAGGGAGGAGGTTGCTCTGTGATTAGGATATAATTGATAGGGAACGATAATTTCTGAAATAAACAATTGGTTACTCAAGAGAAGAGGTTGCTCTGCGGTGAGGACAAAATTGATAGGAACGATAATTTATTAAATAAACTAGTGGTTACTCAAGAGAGGAGGTTGCTCTGCGGTGAGGGCAAAATTGATAGGGAACGATAATTTCAGAATTAAACCATGGGTTACTCAAGGGAGGGGGTTGCTCTGTGGTGAGGATAAAATTGATAGGGAACGATAATTTCTTAATTAAACTTTGTGTTACTCAAGGAAGGAGGTTGCTATGTGATGAGGGTAAAGTTGATAGGAACAATAATTTCTGAAATAAACTATTGGTTGCTCAAGAGAGCAGGTTGCTCTGTGGTGAGGATTAAGTTAATAGGAACGATAATTGCTGAAATAAACTATGGATAGTTCAAGTGATGAGGTTGCTCTGTGATGAGGGTACCATTGATAGGGAACGATAACTTCTGAAATAAACTATGGATTGCTCAAGATGTTGATTTATGAAGATGTGAACAAATGTTAATTCTAAAGCACAATATGGGCTGTTCTATGGACCGTTGTTACTATGGGTTACTCAAGAGAGGATGTTGCCTTATCTAGATGTGAAATTTATAGAGAGGTTAATATGTCATAGATCAAGGTCATGTTGACCTTAATAACACTAGACTATTTTACTATCAGGACGCGTGTATATTTTACATACATCTCTTGTACCGATGATCAATGGTCGTAATATAAGTATTTTCATAACTGACTAACAACTTATTGTAATCTCTTTGAGATTAAAGGGTGTGATATTTTCTACTTCCAAGTATAAGACTAACGGCAAAACCGTAACGTAACTTCTTACATTTAAAAAATATATATCTGAGCGTTTTCCTGAACATGAAACTAATCCTTGTGAACAAGGGACCTCTGGTATATACTCTTTATTTCCACTTTTCAGTGATTTAACATACTACATGTATTATAAACATTTGATAAATGGTTTAAACATAATCATACAAATAGTAACTGCTAAATTAAACAAAGCAGCAACGTCACAAATTAATATGCATATTTATAGTCATGGGTACATATAGATGAATGGAAAATGAATCATTATAATTATTACATATATGGATGAATGACATGTTATACATATTATATACAGAAGCGCCCGACGAACATGCGTTCCGCATCATAATCAATGAAGTATTGCCTTATATAATCTATGTTAAATAGTCTTTGTAAGAGATTTTTACCGTGAAGTAACATCAACTTGACACACAGTTTATACAGTTTCGGCGAATAAGGCTTAGCCAAACGCATTCTGTAATGATATGTCTTTTTATGTCATAAGTTTGTGTTTCACATAAAAGACACTGCTGTGTCTCTGTTCTGTTGTATGCAAATGTTATCACTTTCATTGTTGTAATAGCATGTATAATGTCACTCTTGGAGATGGCACAGTACCAGAAGTACGACGGTGTTACTCTATCCTGAGTACATCTTAATCTACAGAAGTCCGTGTCATTGGTAGTACGCCGTAACCATGCCGACTGGTGATGATAATTTACAGCGTTATTTACTATACGTTTCCACACTGGTTTTGGCGGTAGTGTACTTGTTTGTAAGTAAGAAGTCAAGTATCGCTTTAATCCGTATTTAACTAGTATGAAACAAATGTCTGGAATTAATCCTGAATGATTTGTAAAGCCACGAATTACAAATAGCTGTGTTCTGTAATCAAATATCTTACGTGCTATTAAGTGTGAAGGCATAGTACACAGTTTATAGAAAAAAGACAGTTTCCGTTTATCTACGTCTGCTATTATAGGTAGCCAGCCTAACAAGGACAATGCAGAATCGGTTCTTGTCCGTGAAGGTAGGTGTTGTGCACATTTAGCACAAAGGCGAATAAAACGCTCTAATACTATGATGTCTTGCGCGGTTAAACTATTCCAGAGTTCTGCACCATAGAGAGCAACAGGTAGTGATGTACTCTTAACAATAGAAGCTAACGTTAGTGGATTTACATCACCGTAGTTTTCTTCTATTGTAAGCATCGAGAATAAAGATGATCTGGCTTTGTGAAGTCTGTCTTCTATCGCGTATTTACATTTCAAGGTATGATTTAGCTTGATACCGACGTGTGTCGCGCTATCGCTCGCACTAAGATGCTCGCCATTTATGGATATAAAATGGTCCTGTTTTAGTTTTTTGACGAACACTACTAGCTTACATTTAGTCTCGTTTAGTTCGTAACCCCATGTATTAGCATAATGTGTCACTCTGTTGATTTGTGCTTGTAGTGACGTCAGAGATGGGGAGATCAGCGTTAAGTCATCTGCTAGAGTAGGATTTCCAGTGTTTATTGATCCTATACAGGTACCATGAGGAGATGATTCTAAGTCACACAACAGTTTATCAATGAAAAGAAGGTACATCTAGGTAGATAGTACGCCACCTTGTCTGACTCCTTGGGAAACTGGAAAAACTGATGACGTCACTCCGTTGACTTTAATTGCGCTTTTAATGTCAGTGTAGCAATTTACCAGCATACGTAGCATTTTCCCTTTTATACCAAATTCATGAAGTTTATAGAACAGCGCAAAGTGATTCACATTATCGAACGCTCCGGAAGCGTCTAGAAAGGCAGCATACGTCGAGGATCCGTACTCCTGGTATGACATCACAGTTTCTTGTACAGAAAACGAGGCCGTTAAGGAACCAATATGTCTCTGGTACGCATGCTGTTGGGTGTTGGGAAAGTCCTTGTTGTTGAGTAAACACCATTTGTTTAATCTACCGTGTATAACAGATTCAAATAGTTTATAAAATGACGGCAACAGAGTAACTGGTCTATAACTTTTCGCCTGATCTTTTGGCTTACCGTCTTTATAAATCGGAACAATTATGCCAAGTTTGCAGTCTAACGGAACGTATGCTGCATCAATTACTAGATTAAAAACTTTAAGTATATATTCTTGCAACGTATGACCACCGTGTTTGATATATTCATTTACCACGCTATCGTGCCCAGGGGCTTTTCGTGATTTCAGCAACTTTATATTTGTTGTTAGTTCTTCAATCTCAATTTTGGTTGTTAATACATCATCGGTGGAGAAGTCATCTGAGCAGAGAAAACTGCGAACATTTCTAGCTACATTGCGTTGAAAGTTTGTGTCAAAGTGTTCTTTTGGCTTTGGTGTAAATATTTCTGCATAGTGATTTTTGAATGAGTCTGCAATATTAACGGGGGTGTGCACTGTCGAACCAGCGGTAGTAATTTCTGATATAGATGATTTCTCTTTGCGTTGCTTATTGTTCACAAGTCTCCAGAAAGATTTCAGATCACATGTAGCTGACTCTCGTAATTCATCAAGGAATTTGTTATCGCGTGCCTTAATGGCTGCCTTTTGTTCTGTTCGGAATAGACGCTTAGCTCGTTTGTACTATACGTAAGTCGTATTATCCTTGTCACGTGATCTACCAGAGCTAATCCACTTCACTCGTGCACGCCTTTGGGCAGTGTGTGCACTTTTTACAGTTTTAGTCCAATATGGTTTAGTATGTTTATTGTATTTGCTAAGTGGTAACACTTTACTTGCCGAATTAATGCTTTTTATTATATGGGTATACAACTGTTCTATATCATTTGGTTTCGCTTGAAAGTCTTTCAAGGCTAAACACTGAAGATAATATGTGAGTAGGTCATTATAATTATCCATGTTACTACTGGTGCACTTATTCCATGCTATGTATGGTTCACGTTTTTGGGTGAATTTAGGCAATACCAATTGCATAGTTGTCAGAATTGGATTGTGGTCTGAAGCTAGACAAATATCGTTACATACTACGGTATTGTTTATTACAAAGTTGCTTAGTGAGGTTTCTATAAGAACATAATCTAACACTTTTGTTGCTGGTCGAAATGTTGGAGCATTATTATCTCTTGGCAAGGCAGTGTATTTATTGCGTATTATAAATTGTCTGAGGGCATCAGCGCGGAAATCTGTATTGCCCATTTTCGACAAATCCGCGTTAAAATCGCCTAGGAACATCACATGCCCCTCTGTTGAGTATCGTTCAACTAAGCCGTTTAATGCATCTAGGCTCGTACTATATTCCTCTTCTGTATAGTTAACAGTCGGTAAATACACCGAAAACATGAAGAACGGCACATTTTTAGGTTCGCTTATCTTAACACCTATTGTTCTAGACGACAATGTTGATGCTATTGGGATGACGCTGTAATCCAAGTCCTTTCTATACAATACGCTCACACCACCTTTACCACTACGTGCACCAAATGTTGTTTCTTCACAAGTAGTTACTGCCCTATAATTTTCATGTATAGAACTTAGGAATTTTTTGGATTGTTCAAGCAGTTTATGTTCTAATACGAAAGCTAGATCTATATCATATTTATCTAGCACAGCACTAAGACTACCCGCAGATGACATTGCTCCGCGTATATTCCATGTTAATAGTTTACACGATAAGTTCATACTGTTTGTTTGTTATGCACAATCTAGTCGACAGCGGACGCGCTGTTGTACTCTTTGTCAGCGGTTGTATAGAAGAGAGATTCCCACTCGGCCTCGGAATACCACCTCCTACAATACATTTTACGTGGCCAAAAGCTTTTTCGCTCCACAGTGTCCCAGTCATTTTCATGTACAGTAATTTTAGCAGCAAGTGAACCACGGTGTGTATCAATAATTTTAACAGTCGCTGGAGTCACCCCATTCATTCGCAAGAATTGTATCATGCCAGATCTGTTAGAGTACTCAGCTATTCCACCCACATAGTATCGTCGCGTTTTACGAGAGTTAACACTTTCAAATACAGGTTCCTCATTTGGCTCTTCATGGCGTTGGTGTCGATTATGTGAGGTTTGTTCGATTTCATTGTTGAATAAAGGGGGCTCTGTTGTTTTATCGTATTCTTTTCTACGTATATTATTATTCATATCATGTCCTCGTTTGTTTTGCTGTTTGTTATTGGTTTGTCTCCTGGAAGTCACGTGTACTCGTATGTCGTATGTTCTCAGAACCGTTAGTGACGACATCAGCGTACGTTTTCTGAATTCCACTGGGAGTTTTAATGTAAGTACTGTCGGTAGCTGTTTTTGTGATATTGTCAGTGTTTTCAGTATACTCACAGTTTGTAGTTTCGTAAACAACACTTTCTTTAGGGGATTGTAGGTTTAAGTCCTTGCTATTTTTACGTTCTTCGTCAGCTCGTTGCCTCTCTATAGACCTGAACAGAGATATGTGTTCATCAGGACTACCTTTTTTTACCGTACTAGATTGGTGCTAAGTATTTGAGGTATCATCAGTCGAGGTACTGAGCAAAGTAGGTACATTCGTGAGTGTCCGTTGATTTATCGGTGTATTTGTTGTCTCTACAAGCGATATATTTTTCTTTAGGGCAAACAATTCAGTTTTCAGGAAGTCGATTATATGGTTGTGATGCGCATATTGTCTATTAAATGTGCTCAGTAGGTTAGCAGTGTAATTCTTCATCTCGATTACCATTGATTTGTACAGTTATCCTTAAAATTATAAGACCTCGGACAGCTACATTTTAATCTATGTACTTTTGACACCTTCATCTAAGGCATTTAGCTTGTTGCCACTAGGTTGTCCTACATTGAGGATAAAATTGATAGGGTACGATAATTTCTCAAATACACTATGGGCTACTCAAGAGAGGAGGTTGCTCTGTGGTGAGGGCAAAATTGATAGGGAACGATAATTTCTTAATTAAACTTTGTGTTACTCAAGGGAGGAGGTTGCTCTGTGGTGAGTGTAAAATTGATAGGGTACGATAATTTCTCAAATACACTATGGGTCATTCAAGAGAAGAGGTTGCTCTGTGATTAGGATATAATTGATAGGGAACGATAATTTCTGAAATAAACAATGGGTTACTCAAGAGAAGAGGTTGCTCTGCGGTGAGGACAAAATTGATAGGAACGATAATTTATTAAATAAACTATGGGTTACTCAAGAGAGGAGGTTGCTCTGCGGTGAGGGCAAAATTGATAGGGAACGATAATTTCAGAATTAAACCATGGGTTACTCAAGGGAGGGGGTTGCTCTGTGGTGAGGATACAATTGATAGGGAACGATAATTTCTTAATTAAACTTTGTGTTACTCAAGGGAGGAGGTTGCTCTGTGATGAGGGTAAAGTTGATAGGAACAATAATTTCTGAAATAAAATATTGGTTGCTCAAGAGAGCAGGTTGCTCTGTGGTGAGGATTAAGTTAATAGGAACGATAATTGCTGAAATAAACTATGGATAGTTCAAGTGATGAGGTTGCTCTGTGATGAGGGTACCATTGATAGGGAACGATAACTTCTGAAATAAACTATGGATTGCTCAAGATGTTGATTTATGAAGATGTGAACAAATGTTAATTCTAAAGCGCAATATGGGCTGTTCTATGGACCGTTGTTACTATGGGTTACTCAAGAGAGGATGTTGCCTTATCTAGATGTGAAATTAATAGAGAGGTTAATATGTCATAGATCAAGGTCATGTTGACCTTAATAACACTAGACTATTTTACTATCAGGACGCGTGTATATTTTACATACATCTCTTGTACCGATGATCAATGGTCGTAATATAAGTATTTTCATAACTGACTAACAACTTATTGTAATCTCTTTGAGATTAAAGGGTGTGATATTTTCTACTTCAAAGTATAAGACTAACGGCAAAACCGTAACGTAACTTCTTACATTTAAAAAATATATATCTGAGCGTTTTCCTGAACATGAAACTAATCCTTTTGAACAAGGGACCTCTGGTATCTGGTGTTTCTTCTGTTAATAATTTCGTATTTTTGTTAACAATGTCGCAAAAGTACCCAATTGACACTTTTAGGTCTTTATATGTTTTTAATGTTATTCTCCCATATGGTATCAAATAAGTGATATATATGTTATGGTTGAATAAGCGAGCCATTTTACTTGCACCACTTATTCTTAATTTATTGGTTAAGGCGCCATTATTGGTAATTTTCCGATGTATAATAATTTTTTGCGCCTATGGAAATATTCCGTGGCGCGCAAGACTTTATATAAGGAAAATACTCTAGTATGGGGTAATTACTATTTAGATAACATTTTTTGGCTGCGGTCACTTTATTAGAAAATTTAGAAATTATAATTATTATTGTCATTATTAAATATTAAAGAACTTTGTGAAAATTAGAATTAATAAAAGTGTTAAATTGAATAATCTGGAATGCACTGCCAACAGCGCTCAGAGACAGTAAAACACTACCGTCATTCAAGAAAGTCCTGAAAACTCACTATTTTACTGTAGTTTTTTTCAAGATGTCTGTGTGTATGTTCCCACTAACTTGGTGCCCTATCATTTGGCCCAACGACCCACATGTTCCCAGGAATATAAGCCCCCTCCACCTATCGGTAGAATCCTTCTACTAAGTTTAGTAGGACCCGTCTACTGGGTTAAGTTGAGCCCCGCCTACTGGGTTAAGAAGAGCCCCGTCTACTGTGATGAATAGATCCCTTCTACTAGGTTAAGTAGGGCCCGTCTTCTTGGTTAAGAAGACGCCCGTCTACGATGTTAAGTAGAGCCCCGTTTCAAAGTGCGGTTAGGTCTTGAAGAAAGTATGTTATTTCTTCGACCTTTGTGGTAAGGTCTTGAAGAAAGTATGTTATTTCTTCGACCTTTGTAACTCATATGATGATAGTAACTTTGTGTCATTTGTGAGTCATTCCCCTTTTAAAGGAAGTATCTCTGTTCCTTTAAGGGTTAAGGACATGTGGTAATGGTACTTGACGTTATCCTTGTCCTTGTTGAGGTTCACTTTCAGTTAATACCCCAACAGATAATCAAATCGTTGTACATCACTATTTTATTGTAGCATGTATAAGTATTTCTTTATACCATGTCTCCTACGTTTTATCTTGCATTTCGTTTCGGCATTATGATAATGATGGGAGATAAAATAGTTTTGATAAAAAAAATTGTATATTTTATGTACATTATATATTGTTTTAACCATGTATTAGTCAGGACTGTTCAGCACTTTTGAACGTGTGTAAACATGTACATGAAAAAGGGCTATATAAATATGGTATAATAATAATATGAATATGTGTTTTATTTAATCATTTTCAATTTTAACTAAAGACACAAAAAAGGAATTAAACAGAAAAGAAATAATTCCAATGTGGCTTCAGAGAAAATTCAAACTTTATGCAGTCCTCAACAAGAAAACTTCAAAAAGTCGCCACAAATAATATTATTTTACAATATGGTGTTGGGTTAATTTTGCATACCACGTGTTGTTTAAAGCGGAGTTTTTCAATATTAAGTTATCAACAAAATGCAATATTTTCTAAGTATTTCTTATTAATTGTTATTGATGGACAACCCCACATAAAGCATGTTCCATTTTAGACTTTTGAAACATGTCGTTGTTCAACTTTATCTACTGTAATGTGTTCAATGTGTTAGACGTCGTGACAATTCATTGTTTACTGAATTACCAACAACATTGTGAATAATTACAGAAAGTTTCAAGTTAATAATCTCATTACTGTTAAAGATATTATAAATTTAGTATACTTAGGAAAGTTGTTAAGATGTGCTGTAGAAAAATGTGTTTACTCCAGGGAAGATGTCGCTCCATCAAGGAAGGCGTAAAAAATTAATGGAACATTAAAATTACGGCAGCAAACTGTCTAGTGGTTACTCAATGGAAGATGTTGCACAATAGAGGGGTAATATTAATAGAAATGATAATTACGGCAGCAGACTGTCTAGTGGTTAATCAATGAAAGATGTTGCTCAATAGAGGGGTACAATTAATAGGAAATGATACTTTCGGCAGCAAACTATGTTTTACTCAAGATTGAGGGGGAAAAATTGATCGGGATTGCTATTTTATATAACGAAATCGGTTACTCAAGAAATATTAATGCTCTATGGTGAGAGTAAAAATGACAGGGAACTATAATTTCTGAAATGAATTATGGGTTACTCAAGAGAGTATATTGCTTTATGAAGATGTGAAATAAATAGGGAGGTAATTATGTCATAGGTCAAGGTCATGGTGACCTATAATAACACTAGACTATTTTACTATCATGAAGCGTACATATTTTACAAACCTCTCTTGTAATTTCTGTTATCTGAATTATTTAGGTTTAGTGGTTTTTGTTGTGTGTATTGGTGGACAATGTGTATGTAACATTGTGAGACTTCGTACGCAAAAACAAATTGTTTTGCACTTGCAGTTTCCATTGTTTGAACGTTTATGGTTCACTGCTTGCATCGGTTAAATTACAATGATCGCATTATCGAATATTGCTGCTATACCATGCGCATTAAGACTTACAAAAATGAACATGATGTCATCTACAATAAAAAAGATATACACATTTCAAGTTGGTGTACTTATAACATTAAACAAGTGTATTGTTTCTACATGGTACACGTTCAAACGAACTCAAAACCCAGTTTATTATGTACGTTACTTAAAATAATTATGTTATCATAATTTGAAAGCGAAACATTAACAATATATCTGATATCATATTAGCGATAAGTTTTCACTCAACCACAATGGATACAATAAGGTTCATATCGGACCAGAGAATGTACAAAACGTACGTGTTTAATTGTTTACGATTATATACACATGTCTATCCCCGATATGTGCAACCTTTGTATAGCACCACAATTTGGAAGCAGTAGATGCAGGTAGTTTTCCAGAGGTCGAATTGATGTGACATGGTAAAATATTGAACAAATATTATTGCTCAAGAGCGATTGTTGCTCTATTGAGTGGTAAATTTGACAGGTGGTGGTAATGTTTTAAACAAATAATGGGTTGCTCAGGAGAATTACAGTTAAACATCGTTATGACGAGCATCGATAACATGAGCACACGGCCTATGTCGAGCAAGTTTTAAACCAATATCCGTTTGTATGATCAATTAATTTCCCTTAATAATTACGGTCACCCGGTTTATTTTGAAATATGGAATAGTAATGTGTGGACCTAAAAATGGGAAACTTATATCAACACTCAGGGTTCGGTTCTATAAGGCAGTCTATAATGTAAACGTGTGATATGGTGAACTGTAAAAATTTAAGTCAAAAATACAAAGACGGGGGTCTTAAAATAATAGACATGGAATATTTTCTAGATTCATTCAATATAAGCTGGATAAAAGAATATTTCATTACAAGACCGAATAAGAAAAGTATTGAGGATTATTTCTATTTAAATGTTATATATAACTGAAAAAGACTGTAAAAGTCTCAATATAATATCAAAGTTTTTAAAGGATATATTGATTTCATGGTCTAAGGTCAACACCCTAAACACTAAAATCGAAACATCCAAACAAATCATCTGGAATAATTCAAGTATAAAACATAGAAATGAAAATGAGTTATTTTACTATAACACATGGTTCAGTAAAGGAATCCAGTATATGGAACATATATTTGACTTCAGACACAACATATTTCACAGCTTTGAGCAGATGAAATTTCTATATGATATCTCTCATTAAAACATACCGAAAGAATGGAAGACACAAATACAAAAGGAAATTATAACATATAACCCACCAAACTACCTAATCAATAGACTAAATGGAAAAAGCAAATTAACTAAGATTACATGTAATTCACTAATCAGGACTAAGCTACCAACAGAACCAAAATACAAACGAAAATGGAATCTTAAGTTCACCATAGAAGACACAGAATGGGTTAAAATTTTCGAACAAACGAATATTATGACAATAGACACTAAACTTAGCGAATTTCAGTATAAATACCTCATGAATATAATACCCGGCAATTCATTTTTACACAAGTGTCATATAACCCAGTCAAGCTTATGTGATTTTGCAATAGACAATCAGACTCTATATACCATATGTTCTGGGAAGGTCATATTGTACAAAGTGTTGGGCATATCTAGTACAAACGCTTTCAACAGACTAAAATGTCACATTTCAAAATATTTCAGTTTGCAACATTATAAAGAATACAGAAGAAGATGCTTTCAAAATAATGCATATTTAAATGTAAATGCAATAAACACACACGGACAATTCAGTCATTTAAAGAATACATTAACTATCAAAAAAGATGGAACAAACAATCGCACTATTAAAAAACAAACTCCAAATCTGTAACAGAAAATGGCAGAAGTTTTCATAACTTGCATAACTCTAGTGATATTGTGTAAATTCCCCGAACCCATAGCCATTTCTTATTATCTTTCTCTTACTTTCCTTTCTTACTCTCTTAGACATAGCAATACTCTGGACTTACCTAAAGTACGTACTACAAAATATGGAAAAAAGAGCTTCCGCTTTGAAGCAGCTAAAGTTTGGAACAACCTCCCTAATCATATCAGATGCGCATCTAAGTTTACTGAATTTAAACAGCTTATAAAAATTTGGAGTAATGAGCACTGTACCTGTTCTATGTGTCAGTATTAAAATTGTCTTTTGCATGTGTATATACATTTATTATGGAACCCAATGAATGTTTGTTATTTGTTTTTCCATGTATTTGTTTTTCATGTATATTTTATGATCCCATGTTGATATTGAAATGCTGTACATGTATATTGTTTTCAAATAGACAACATAGTCAAAATATGTACACATAACATTTTAAATAACATATAACAGTAATGTTAATTTGAAAACTCTAAGTATCACATAGATAAATTAAATATCTTTACTTTATATCTACTAAACATCATTCTTCTACTTCTACTATCTTAAGCTGTATGATTGTGACTATGTGTGTTCATAATCTGCTTTGCACTTATTACAAATGCTTTTGCTTAGACTGACTTTTTCTCTCTATTGCAGTTTGTATATAATCTACTATGCCTTGTGAATGTTTCTAACAAAATTATCAAATGAATTCAATGATAGCGTATGCGACATGTTAATTAGTGCAGACAGACCCCATTGCATCCAATACATTCTTGGTACGATAGACTCACAACTGTGCGAAACTTTAGATGATGTCAAAATGTACCCACAATTTTTTATTTGCGGCCCCAAAATTCATTAAAGCTCTGTACTATTGAGGTTCACGTACCAAGCATACATATTTCTCATGCAACTACCATGGTAACTGCCTGATAACACATGACCTGAGATAAGTATGTGTTCTCAGGTCAATAGCCTGAGAACACTTTTTGGCTCCGCCCACAAATAACGGACTATTTTGCAATATGGCATTCCGTCTTAAATTGTCATAAATATCATTGAAAACAACAGAATTGTGCATTTAATAGCTATCATTTATTCAACGTTTAGTTTTACACTCCAGATTAGCAATGCTTCTTCGCCAGGTAGGGCTACGCCACAGTAATTGTTCTTGAATTCATACGGGTCGCCCACGGATCGATCGTTTTGAAAGGCCCTGAAATAAACCAACAAACACAGATAAATACACTGGCTAAGCATCGTCAAAGATAAATAAACGTTAAAATAGTCATAGCTATCCACTCTATATCCAGTTTTTTGGCCTAAAGGAATTTTTAATCTCATTTTCACGACTTTCGAAGGTTGACCTACAAAACGAAAACCATGAGACACCGGGCTTTTTTTTGTGAATCAAAACATTGTTACATTCAGTACACAACCCTACAATTTATACAAACAATAGAACAAACTTTAATAGACTCTTCAACAAACCAATGTCTTACTCACCATTGTGTATTTCCATCTGTTTTCATCAGCATTCTGTCGTGATTAAGTTGATCTTGTTGAAAACTGTTCTCCACCCACTCGGTTCTACAAGCATGTCTAAACTGTTCATTCTTGAAGTTATTTCCATTTCACGGGATATAATTTTGCACTGTCCGTTGCCACACACAATCCAGTATTTAAATCAATCCGTATTTTGTCATTGTGTGATGAATAACATAAGAAAGTTTGACATAATTAGCGACCTTCTCCACACACACTACGTCATTGATGACGTTTCATTGATGCATCATCCAGAAGAAAAAAACATCAAAATTCATGAGCGGAATTTTATTCTACTTTTACGACACGATGTTCTTATTTTGGTAATACTTATAATTTGCTTAGATTTCTAGTTTTGACTAAAAACTGAAATAGATCTTATTTATTTTTTAAGTATTTTTGTTAATTGAACAGCGTAGAATTGAGAACTATATTTTGTGTACGGAAGCAAATGAAGTTGTGTTAGTCGGCGGGCGGTCTAAGGACGATCGACAACTCCAGTTTAAAATTAAAAAATATGCCTCTAAATTGTGTCCCGTTGTTGGTTTCATGAGAAATAGAAACTCGGGTCTTGTCCGGCTCGAACAATGTTATCAGGCTTGGCGATATCGCCCGGGATGGCTCGGTAAACCTCGCCACCCGAACGATATCACCTCGCCTGATAACATTGTTCTCACCGGACAGGGACCCGAGTTTCTCTATATACCAATGAACATCGGTCGAATACACTAACTACATGTGATTTCATTAAAGAAGGCGCTTTATTTTCCCTCATGTTGATAATTTACAATGTCTACTCAGATGCTTCGTTTCTGTTTCGACTTTTAGTAGAAACTAAGCTCCTGAAGTATTGTACTAAAATTTTTCCATGCGGTAAGAATGCGTCCATCCTGTCCTTACATATGTCTTAAGGAAGGTACAGGACTACTATGCATCGGTGTAGTCGTCTAATGTAATGATTGTGTCTGTATCAGCCCATGTACATTTTTTGTATATTTGAACACACGTTTTGAATTTCCTAATTGTATATACATGTAATCATGTCTGTGTGAGAGTGCATGTCTTGTTCGTGGAATGATTTAGTAGTGCGTGTATGCGTGTGCAAGAGTGGCTTAGTCTCACTTTTCTTTTCTCCTTTTTAGTTCAGTTTGTATATTATTTAATTTATTTGTCTACTATGCCTTGTGAATGTATTTAATAGTAGATTATTAGTCTTATCATGTTGTGGTATATTAAGTAGGACTGAAAAGATTCTCATTTTACAGGGTATCACTTAAATACTTTAATATAAACACTTCATATAATAATGACGCCATAGACTTGAACAAGCATAGAATGGTAACCAAATTTCAATCACCATTTCAATCACCATGATTCAATTAACCTTATAAACTTCTCAATTGTTACGGAACCAGCAACATCCTATTTGATGTAGTATATTTTTCTGTCCGTTGCTAAGCTTTAATAATTAATCCTAAATATAAATGCTTTTAAATACCAGTCAGTGTGTCATATAAGCTAATAATCGGACACTTTAGATAACAATTTTACAAAGCAGTTTAACATCTTTAATCCAAACAATAGCTTTGGTGTTATCTGGCATTTTATCTGAGTCTATCTTAGGATAAATTTATATGTAACAATCTTGTAATAATTATGAATGTATTTGCTTAGTCCCACTTTAATTTAAAATAATCTTATACTGACATATGTACACGTTGTATATAATTGACAACACTGTTATATTTGTTTTATTTGTAGTTTCATTTGTTAATTAATTATCTTGTAAATTGTTTGTATATATTATTACATGTCTCATATAAATGTTATTTGCATATACTTAAATATATGATTTCTTTGTTATGTCGAATACAAGCTTGTAGCTTATGTTTATTATGTTAACTATAATCGACGCTAAATAAAGTTTATCTTATCTTATCTTATCTTATCTTACAATCACAACCTCTTTTCTAAGCGACTGTCCTCATTACTCTCCCCCCATATATACTATAACAAGCATAATGACATTAATGAATAATATCATGAGTCGTGAATTAGTTTCACATTATAACTGTATAACAAAATTGTTTGTATATTTTGTGTTGTGTATAACTGTTTTATTATGTGTCATGAAAATAAAAAATGTAAAAAACGAAAAGAAAAAGCATTTAAGTCCACGGTTACATTGGTCGCTGACTGAACCAAGGCCTAACTAGGTCACTAAGAATTAACTTTGATCCTGATAATTTCCTTGTTATTTGGAATGTTCTGATAAATTTTGGTAATACAACTTATATCCATTTAGAAAATACTCAATATACTTTAAATTAACATGTTCAAAATTTAGAGCATCATTTTTCTGTTTCAAAAATGAATTAATGTTCTTTAGACTGAGACTGAATGTGATCCTGAAAAACCAGGATCATTTTTTTTAAACCAGGCACAACTCGCGTGATCCTAGTATCTTGAGATTAAAGGGCATGTCATTTTCTGCTTCCATGTGTAAAATTAACGATTATAACCTTAACATAACTTCTTAAATTTTAAAGCATATATATCTGAGCTTGATACTGACCCTGAAACTAATCCTTGTGAAAAAGGGGCCAGCTGTATTTGGTGCAACTTCTGTTATTCATTTCATATTTTTGTTCACATTATTGTTTCACAATATGGTGTTGGGTTAATTTTATATACCGAGTGTCGTTTTAAAAAGGGGAGTTTTTTTTTCAATTTTAAATCAACAAAATGCTATAATTTCTCAGTATTTGTCATTTTCACCAAGACCTTGGGCTATATTCTTGTCCTCTGCATTAACTATGGGTTCACTATTTGAATCATTCGACCAATTTGAACACTGTCTGGTTCATTTATAAGTTAATATGCAGATGAACTTTGTTCATGTTGGGCATTTCGTTCCATATACAATTATGGTAATATTGCTTTGGTTTGCTTCCGTCTAAATTAGGAATAAATTGTTTGTGCACCAGTAGAAATTTACAACTGAATTTTACTGTTATTCTTAAACATTGTAGGACGTCGGACAGCTATAGTTTTACCTTTGTACTTTTGGAACCTTCATCTAGGACATTAAGCTGGTTGTTAAGGAATTCAGCTCATTTTGGCAGCTGGAGTTTTAGTAGTCCACTATCTGGATCAGTTATTGTGTCATTAATTTATGTGTATTTAATGTGATTTGTATGTTTTCTGTGCTCCGTTGTTTAAGTTGTGAGCTTCCTAACCTGTGTAATTTTATCATACATGTTTACTCAAGGAAAGTTTGTCTCTGTCTATAGAAAGGTAAAATTAATGGGAAATTATTATTTTGGCAGAAACTGTGTGTAACTGAAGGGAAGATGTTGCTCAATATTAATAGGACATTATAATTCCGGCAGCAAACTGTGTTTTACTCAAGTTAAACGCATAAATTGATCGGGATTTCTATTTTATGTAACGAAATTGTTTACTCAAGAGTAATCAATGCTCTGAGTTGAGAGTAAAATTGATGGGGAACGATAATTTCTTAAATAAACTATGGGTTACTCAAGAGAGGAGGTTGCTCTGTGATGAGGGTAAAATTGATAGGGAACGATAATTTCTGAAACAAACTATGAGAGAGGAGGTTGCTTTGTGAAGATGTAAACATTGATTAGAAATTGTTAATTCTGGAACAAAATCCGGGCTGTTCCATGGAGGGGTTGTACTGTATTCACAACAAAGCATGGGGGTGTTATTAACAAAGCATCTTAAGTGAAAACTTAAAAAATCTCAAATCTCAAATGTTCCTTAAGTGTATCAGTTAAACAAGAAAATGAAGATTTACAATTATTTCATCTTTAGAAGCATTATGTAAAGATCTACAGCTATCACAATTCATAGAAAATATGAGTTATCCTTCGTTTCTTGGCAAATATTTTCAGCTCAATGTTTAAATTAATGTCAAAATATTTAAGTTTTCACTTAAGATGCTTGTTAATACCACACCTGGTCTCCTTATTCAACCCGCCCGTTCGTTTTGTTGAATGACCAGGGTACAAGTCCTATATATTGGTACGTTTTATATATATATAACATGTAAGTTGACCTGTAAAAAATAAATATTTTAATATAAACACATGAAGATTATATTGAATGAAAAAATGAATAATTTGATGCTGTACCTCGAATCTTTTGCTGAAGATCTGTGAATGTGATTAAAATTATTTTAGGCGGATCTTTTCTTCAAAAAAGATGAACATCCTCGATTTTGTTTTACTTCACTTCTTCTTCTTCCGTTTTGACGTATAGAGATAGGGGACCACACATTAGATACAGTTATCACCTGGGTTAAAATAGTTCATTGTATATATCAAGTACAATTCATTCGTGTTGAGCTATTAGTACATGTATACATATGATAATGTATTTTATTTAATACATGTACGAGTGGCGTAAAATTCTGGGCGAAATTGTAGATGCTTAAAAACAACCAATGTATCAGTTGGATTTGTATCTCGAACTACTGATCACTAACGTTTGAATTGTGGCAATTGAAATAATGTCCCCTTATTCAGAATTCATAACTTGGTAATGTAGGTCGAAATGCTGGATACAAATTGGAACTATATTAATAAATGATATACTACTTCCAATGAACAACATTCCTGTTTGGTATTTTTCATATCAAATTTTAAAATCATTTTAGTCACAAAATCATCTGTTAAAGCCATATATGCGAAACGCTGTGGGACAGAGAACGTACATTACTTAACGCGTATTTGGTTGTTTGTTTTCATTAATCATTTCTGTCAAAATATTGTTACAAACTATTCTGTCTAATATCAAATTTGCTTCACAAAAAATACGCATGTTTGCTTAGTAAATTATAACAGTAAACTATAAAAAAGATTGAACTTCAGATTCATCTCGAATTCTGACTCTAAACTCTCAATTTGAGATGAGATTTCTTCATTCGATTTTTCGATTGGTCGGGGTCAGTGTTTTTTGAAGCATTAAAAAATCAATAATTATGCCAAAAATAGCATTATATTACATAGCATTTTCCTACATATATCCAATTCAATACTTACTGAGAAAAGTAACTTTCTTGTCGTACTCTCTGTCATATTTTAAAAGACTATACTGAATCTCGTTGGGACTTGGAATACTTAATTGCAACCATTATAGGATAAAACGACCATTTGTTGACGTTCAGTGATGTTCCTTCGGGGCTTTATTCAATATATTCCTGACGATCGGGTATTTACATATCTGTGAACGTCAACAAATGGTTGTTTAATCCTTATAATTCCAACTCGTTTTTTATAAGTACCGCTTTCAAATTGTATTCCGGCGCTATTGAAATAATGAGCTTGATTTGATGACGTCGTTTATATTATTATACCATATTTAAAGAGCCCATTTTCATGTTAATTACGCGTTCAAAAATGCTATGCAAACATCACGATTTAGATATAAGTGAAACAGTATGCAATGGATATTATAACATGTTAATAAAAATAACGTAGGTAAAATATAACCGAAAAGGTATGAGGAAATCCGACAGGGAAGGTAGCACTCAACCCAACCAACCGTGCACAGAACTTATAAACACCACTACACGACTACCCTGAGCAGTGCCCTCAAGAAACACATGTCAAAACGGCGACCAAATGAGACACAACAACCCCGGGGCATGGCCAAGGTTAAAACACTAAGGACAGTGGCCTAACGTTATGCGACCCAAAGAGGCACAACTACGACTTGATCTAGTTAAAATATGGACAAGGTAGGACAGTTTAAAAAGACCCCTATGCTTAATTTTTGTTTAATACTTTCTTTTAGACGTAAAACCTTAATTACCTGAGTAAGCATTCATACAATATAACGTTTTCAGCGCTTCCTTAAATGAAGGTACTGTTTTGCTGTCTCTGTGTGCTGTTGGTAGTGCATTCAAGAGTTTCGTTGCTGAAATGTAAAACATCGATCACCGTACATTCCTCATCCTGGGCACAACTAGAAGCACATAGTCATTTTGAGACCTAAGCTGTCTTTGCTGTGTACATACCTCTAACATGCTTCTGATGTAGCCAGTGACCATTTATAAAGTGCTTTGAAAATGTGAGTCAATGTGAGTCAATGTCGTGTATTCTACTCTGTAGTGTACAGGTAGCCAGTGAAGATCCGTCACCACAGAAGTGATGTGATTGTAACGCGTAATGAGGCGAGCAGCTGTATTTTGAATAATTTGCAGTCTATTCAGAATGATTTTGGAGAGCCACACTGTAACAAATTGCTGTAATCTAGCATTGGTGTTACTAAAGAATTGATAAGGGATTTGGTTGTATCAGCACTCAAATATTGCCTGTTTTGGCTTATTAGTCGAATCATCTGCATGAAACACGGCATAGTTTACTGGTTTATCCAAGGCCAAATGTGAATTTAAGATGGCACCAGGGTTTCTCTCAATCGATGATGGTCTGATAACAGCGTCGACAACTTTCACTTTTAGATTTACGTGTATACTGACATTCCGTTTTGGTACAAACAGAATTACATCTGTTTTGTCAGCATTTAGTTTCAGCAAATTATCATTCATCCAGTGCAATATAATCGTCAGACTTGCTTCCAGTCTTTGCATGGTTTCATCCCGCAAGATACTAAATGGACTGTAAATTATCCCAAAGTCAGCAAATCCCTCCATTCAGATAGGCCAAGGCGTGACGTTTACTAAAGGATAAGACGACATTTTGCTAATGTTCACTGTGTAAACACCCACTCTGTTCATATTGACTAATGCTCCGAAATGTTGAATGTGATCTTCAGCTTGGATGTTTATACATCAGTAACGTCAACAAATAGTCGTTTATTACTTTTACATGTAATCATATATCGCATTTTGAAACTACCCTAATTTCAATGTTAACGTCAAAATCCACTCCCGCGCTTTTTATTCATCAGAATGTTTGCTAACACAATACATCCAAAAACATTATTCTTATTTGCAAGAAAACGTTTAATACGTACCTCCAGTGTTGGAGAGCTGACAATATTACTTGAAGTATTGTGCAATTAAAATAGAATTTTCTTCTCAAGAGAAACATTTAAACTAATAGACTGTGTTAGAATTACAACAGTTACTTCATTAGCTCTTAAAACATTCTCGAGATGTGTTAGTTCCCTTTGTGAAGTGAAACGAGAAATCGGTTGCTGATTTTCCCGCGGTATTTAATGCAGTTATGTATCGTAAATGTACATGTATATCTACCTTATCATGAGACAAAAACAATACACTTAAAAACAAATAATTTCGCCTTCTTTACTCATCATTAAAGGCTTTCGAGCATTGTAAATCACAATAACTTATTGAAATAATTGAAAACATGTTTGCGTGAAATCTATTGCTGATATGGATTGGAGACAAGATACGAAAACAATATCTCAATGGAAATGGAAGATTTGCAGATTTGTGGTATTTCTATCCCAAGATGCCCTAACGTTTCAATCCTCAGAGGCTAAACGAAGAAACGATTTAATATGACCTAAACACAAAACAAACATTTGATATAGTAAACAAAACCAAATCTTGTTCTTAGCCACAAAGATGTCATGACATACGCAATGTCTAAGCTAGTATATCAACTTTCAAACATCGAGTGCGACATATAATTGTGTACATCTAGATGCATGAAAATTAAACTCAATATCAAGAGGGATATCAAATTTGTAAATTATATAAATGATGAATGCATATACTCAATGTGTAGATCACGTGATCAAATTATTTTTACACTCAAAACATTTGCGATTTTGTCCGCTAACGGTGAGTTTTTTCGTGCACTTTATATGAATATATATTACGCCGCCTAAAGAACAACTCATTTATGTAGGAATACTAGACAATTACCAATTTTGCTCCATCTTTAGCTGAACGAATTCAGTTGTTTTCTGTAGTTTCTAAGACGTCCTTATGTTTTACTTTATATTAAAGGAAATACAAATATGGAAGTGAATCAACCATTGCAAGGTCCGTCCAGAATTTATCTACAATAGTCCTATACTGAATATCTTCTGGTGTTGACCGATCATATTAGTGTCTCATTTCCTGGGGTGCAGTATTTACCTCTTGACGCATGAACTTCACACACTACGCCACAATTTGTCTGAAATCACAGACAAATCTTGATCTGCAGCAATGCTGAAACCTTGTTTAATATTTATTCTAACACGATTCGCGGATTAATCCAATACACAAAGAACGAACCGAACCATGTTTTATTGAAACATTAAAAAATAGCTGCCACATTGGCTATTTACGCCCCGTATACAGCAAATTGGTCATATCTGTTTGTGCGCTCTAAAATGACAAAACAACTCAATAAAATACAAAATAAGCATTTATTCAATACACTGTTACTGCTGTTTCTGCAAATAAACAAATTAAACTGCAAAAATGTGTTTCGCTTCTTCACAATACATCGAACATCAACATGTGCGTTTCAAAAATAGTTCCAACTACCGTCGTGGGAAATAAATATCACGTGACATATTTATGAATGACAACTGTTAACATTGAGGTAAATTATTCTTCCGGTTCGTAGTAAAATGCACTTCCGGTATGTATCGGTGACGGGTGAGGTAATTGTACCAGCTATTGCCACTCCATTTCAGCAATCGTGAAAGGTAAACAGGTAAAGTGGAATGCGCGCAGTCAAATAGTGCGGGATATTATCGCATTTAGAATCGAAATAAAAACTCTGTTCTTGTATATTGTCGGTGAATAAAACACAGGCACTCGTTCGGAAGCGGAAAATTAAATCACTCTTGCTACGCACTCGTGATTTGTTTTTTCCGCATCCGAACTCCTGCCTGTGTTTTATTCACCGACAATAAACGCGAACATATTTTTATTTCTTAAATATTACATCTTCATGACACCCACAAACAGGCAAAACAACATCCCTGTCATATCGCTGATCCACCTGGCGTAATATAGCCTCTGTTGTATTCATATCACCTACACTGTAATAAACTGTTGCCAGTTTCAACCAACCGGATGATACATCATACGTCACACCAAGCTTCAACCATTCCAGTACAACATCAGACAAGGCTATGTTGATGGCTATGTTGTACGATGTCAGTACTGAGCCTTTTGTTGTACTCAATAAAGGCGCCAGATATATAATAAATAAATAAAAAAATTAATTAATTAATTAATTAATTGATTAATTAATTAATTAATTAATTAATTAATTAAATAAAATAAAGTAAGCAAGCTGAACTATCAATAGTGCAGTCAGGGAAAATAGAAAATACTGATCTATATTCTGTGGTACAATGTATTGCGATTCCTTTTACAGCATTTTGTAGTTTTCTACTTGGCAATAAGTTTATTGCCAAAAGTGACCAAAAATCCCAAATAATAGGAATTCATTTTCCGGATCAAATTTGATCCATATCAGTTGATCATTTGATACCACGGGACCAGATCTGTACATGATAGACAGAATAGCATACCCAAGATACTACATTACCTACAAGTTCTAACCCTCCACCTTACAAGATACTACACTACCCACAAGTTCTAACCCGCCACCTTACAAGATACTACACTACCTACAAGTTCTAACCCGCCACCTTACAAGATACTACACTACCTACAAGTTCTAACCCTCCACCTTACAAGATACTACACTACCCACAAGTTCTAACCTGCCATCTTACAAGATACTACACTACCCACAAGTTCTAACCCGCCACCTTAAAAGATACTACACTACCCACAAGTTCTAACCCGCCACCTTACAAGATACTACACTACCCACAAGTTCTAACCCGTCACCTTACAAGATACTACACTACCCACAAGTTCTAACCCGCCACCTTACAAGATACTACACTACCTACAAGTTCTAACCCGCCACCTTACAAGATACTACACTACCTACAAGTTCTAACCCTCCACCTTACAAGATACTACACTACCCACAAGTTCTAACCTGCCATCTTACAAGATACTACACTACCCACAAGTTCTAACCCGCCACCTTACAAGATACTACACTACCCACAAGTTCTAACCCGCCACCTTACAAGATACTACACTACCCACAAGTTCTAACCCGTCACCTTACAAGATACTACACTATTCACAAGTTCTTACCCGCCACCTTACAAGATACTACACTACCTACAAGTTCTAACCCGCCACCTTACAAGATACTACACTACCTACAAGTTCTAACCCTCCACCTTACAAGATACTACACTACCCACCACAAGTTCTAACCTGCCATCTTACAAGATACTACACTACCCACAAGTTCTAACCCGCCACCTTACAAGATACTACACTACCCACAAGTTCTAACCCGTCACCTTACAAGATACTACACTACCCACAAGTTCTAACCCGCCACCTTACAAGATACTACACTACCCACAAGTTCTAACCCGCCACCTTACAAGATACTACACTACCCACAAGTTCTAACCCGCCACCTTACAAGATACTACACTACCCACAAGTTCTAACCCGTTACCTTACAAGATACTACACTACCCACAAGTTCTAACCCGCCACCTTACAAAATGCTACACTACCCACAAGTTCTAACCCGCCACCTTACAAGATACTACACTACCCACAAGTTCTAACCCGCCACCTTAAAAGATACTACACTACCCACAACTTCTAACCCGCCACCTTACAAGATACTACACTACCCACAAGTTCTAACCCGCCACCTTACAAGATACTACACTACCCGCAAGTTCTAACCCGCCACCTTACAAGATACTACACTACCCACAAGTTCTAACCCGCCACCTTACAAGATACTACACTACCACAGAATAATTGGACTGTCTTCTAGGGAATTGTGGACTCAACGCGGTCAGTATTCTCATGAGCAACTACCTTCAGTAGATAGAGAATTGATTATTAATCATAACCTATCGAGAACAGGCAGTCATGAACATAGTGAAAAGTCAAAGTACCCAAATAGTCCAACAAGAAAAAGCAAAAATTTGAATGTTGGAGATATTGTGTACCTATATGCAGACAGAAGTAAACATGTATCTCGTCAGTGTTACTTAATAGTGTCTATCGATGGGGAATGGTGTTACATAAAAACATTTGTTGGTAACCAGTTGCGTTCATCTTCATACAAGGTAAAAAAAGTCAGAATGCTCACATGTATCCCGATACTTATGCGATTTATCATACACTAGTGCTGATATTAGTGATTGTGAAAGCGATATGGACGTCGAGGAAAGACCACATGCCAATTATCCGGATGAAACTGTTCCTAGTTATCCTGCGGATGTAGTTGAACCAATAACACTAACTGATCCACATGTGGATGATGAACACACTCCATCGATTATCATTATGGAAGATACTCAACCTTCCGAGTTTCATGAATTGTCATCAGAAAATGTGAGTTTACATTCTAGGCCGCAACGTGAGCGTAGGCGTCCAAAGTACCAAGATGACTTCGTAACTTGAAAATGCTTCTGATGTTAGATCACTTTAGTTTAGTAAATTTCTGTTTTAGTGTTTTTCATTAAGTAATCATGTATACTTAACAAGGGAAGTAATCGTAGATGAAACTTATGTTTGAAGAATTCCTGTTGCTTCTCTTCTCATAGTCACATTATTATAGCTTGGCTATTTTGACCTGAGCCTAACCTTTATGCAAGAATATATTACAATGTTCTTGCTTTGAATACATCAATATCCGCAAGCAAATCGTGCAATGTCGGCATTTAATATTTGTGTTTGTATTACATCTCGAGCGCCTTCGTGATACTCCCCGATTATGAAAACATACAATCGGTGTGGTAAACGTAGATAATATATCGACTGTTAAATTATGGTAACCAATAGGTCAGGCTCGTGTCAATGTGACTAAGCTATACATATAGTATATTGGTTATACGAATTTTGATGTCGCGAGTCTACATGTTAAATAAGTATGTGTTCAGCTCATCTCATATAGGTATTCATTATTGTTCATCTACTTTGTAGTATGGTATTATATTAAAGCATATTCTGTGTCACTTATGTTTTAAGTCATTGAGTTCAAATGCTTCTTTACCAGAGAACTGATAGATCTATGTGCGATTAAGTTTTCTTTTCCATTGATATATATATACAAGTGTACAGACCAATATTATGTTCATAATTGTATAGGCTGCGGAATTTTATACTGATACTGATATGTTGTTTGTGATATACCTATGTGTTCACTTTTCTCAATTGATTATTTATAGCCTTCAAAGGGTTCTGTATGGTCTCAAGAGTTTGTGAAGCTAGTAATACAAAATTATAACAAACACTGTGAATTGAGTTAGAGAAAGGGTTTTTATTAAAGCCAGTAAAAACAATGAACAATAGGTTCAAATAACATATGTACAAGCATATAAAATATAGTAAAACAAAGTTATCCAGATCATAACAATTTTGAATTTTCTGGGTCAGATATTCCGCCAAAACATAAACACCCAGGGAATAGAATGAAAGGGTGTTCATGGCCGCCCAGACAAGGAAACTCTTGAGAAAACTGTATGTTTGCATCTCGAGACAAGCATGTTAAATTGCTAATTGTTAAGTGATTTCTTTAAAAAAAGGTAGCGCCATGGTATGGTATTGTGTATCGGTAGAACGTGCATTTAATTGTTGATCGAAGTTCGTCATTGATTTCCCCTTTACTTCAATAACTGGCGGAGTTTAAAAACGAAGATAACCACTAAATCTGCACTAACAAACAAAAACGTAAATTAATATTTTTCTGAAATTAGCAAAAACAAGGGCCGCAACTCTACCCGATCTCATAACATTCCATCAGGTCTGTCGTGTTGTTTGTGTGCCAAACTCAGCATGTAAGGTGTTTTTCGCGTAGAAAATTCATCATTTTCATCAAAACCGTTCATGAACATGTGATTTTCGTTGCGCATTTCTTACACATGTAAACATGCTATATTACGTAACATGTAAATTCAAACGCAAGTTGGACAAAAATCAACACATAATTGGCTTTAATACATCTTTATACGTCTCTATGTGAATATTCATGACAATATATGCATGATCAAAAAAGTATTTTAAAAAATTAAGCATACTGACACCTAAGAATTGTGTTCCGGTGATTTTTCCAAATCCTGCAAGTGTTCCCCTCGAGTAAATATCAGGATGTAAAGTGTTTTTCATGATAAACAGTCATCAAGAATGCCGAATTCGTTCGCGTACACACACATTTTGGTGCACATGCAACGTTCGTGTAAAAATGTCTTATTACGCAATACACCGAATGCGCCGAGTTTTGCCACAATATCACCAAAATAAACTTATGTTCAGCTGCATCTACTACACATGTATAAGTATGCGCAAATTCATATAAATATGATCAATTTTGACACTACAGGACTGAAATATATAATTGTCGGTTTAGCACTTTTGGGTAGTGTACAAATTTGTTAAAAATCTTTAGTAACTCTATTTTCATCTATTCGCCATTTAATTTATTCCTTTAAACTATTTTTTAAAATTGTTTTCTCTAATTTACAGTACAAAGTCATGTAATGAAGCCAAAACATTGTTTAAAAACTACAAATTGCGACAAGGTTGAATAAAAAAAGTTTCACCCCACGGTTTGAACCAACGGCCTATAAGAAATGTCAAATTTACCATAAAATTACTGAACTTGAGTACTCATCTGGAGAAGATTCTTTATTACACCCTGATATCCTTAAAATGAAGATGCGGATGAAATATAGTATACATAAATCCAACACAACAGGCTCTAAACTATTTAAACCGTATGAACCTGATACAGACGCTTGCTATAGCTTGGCCAATTTGACATGGGCCTGACCTTTTGATTAGCATAATTTAACAGTCGATATATTGCCTACGTTTATAACACCCATTGTATGTTTTCATAATCGGTGTATCAAGAAGTCGCTCGAGATGTAACACAAACACAACTTTGAAATACCGATATCGCACGATTTGCTAGCGGAAATTGATATATTCAAAGCAAAAACCTTGTAACATATTCTTGCATAAAGGTCAGGCTCAGGTCAATACAGCCAAGCCATAATACACATAGAAGTGCCATAGAAATAAGTCACAGGAATAGGGTTCTCATTCATATCGCTAGCAATCTTGCCATGTGAAATGTTGCTGCATTATTCCGAGGTCGAACTTGAAGTGATCGTTCATAACAAAGATATGCATCGTTTGGTAGCTTCACTTGTTCCAGACATTGTCCGAGAAGATTGAGAGCCGTTTCCGTGTGAGGTAAGCGTGGTTCATTAAATAAAACTTGTTGTAGTTTATGTAACGAATTCAGTTGTTTCCTGTAGTTTCTAAGACGTCCATATGTTTTACTTTGAAGGAAATACAAATATGGAAGTGAATCAACCACTGCAAGGTCCATCCAGAGATTATCTTCAATATCCCTATACTGAATATCTTCTGGTGTTGACCGATCAAATTCTTGTCTCATTTCCTGGGGTACAATATGTACCTCTTGTCGCATAAACTTCACACAATACGCCACAATATGTCTGAAATCACAGACATGTGCTTGATCTGCAGCAATACGGAAACCTTGTTTATTATACATAATAACATCATAGTGGCATCCACAAACATGCAAAACAACATCCCTGTCATATCGCTGCTCCACCTGACGTAATAAAGCCTCTGTTGCATTCATATCACCTACACTGTAATAAACTGTTGCCAGTTTCAACCAACCAGATGATACACCAGAGTTCACACCAAGCTTCAACCATTCCAGCACAACATCAGACAAGGGCATGTTGATGGATATGTTGTACGATGTAAGTACTGAACCTATTGTTGTACTCAATAAAGGCGCCAGGTAACTGAGTGCTACTTGTTCTAAATTGTTACCTTGTAGAAAGTGTTGGTACCATACTGAGACATTATGCTGGAGGAATTGTACTGCATCTTGTACTATTGTGTTATTTGTTGCATTAATCATCATGCGGAAAATTGAAGCGACATTTTGGGATGCAGCATAACAAACCTGACCCGAAACAAGCTGTCGCATTACGACAGGAGAGAGAATGTGACGTGGGTATACCAGAATTCTGTTCATCTTCATGTATAGCCTTTCACCAACATTATCTAGCTGAATGTCATACAACATTCTACCGTTACTACTGATGATACGTTGAATAACTTCTAACAAATCGTGACGTTTTTCTCTCGATATTCGTCCAGCCATCATATTGTTCTCAGGAATTACAAAGTGTGGACAGTTATTGTAATACACAAAGCAGTACATAATTTGTAAAATCTGATTCAGACCAGGTATCAGGTTTTGATCTTGCCAGAACTCAGAGTGAGTATTTTCAATACAATGGAGTAATGCGGTTTTACACATGTAGCTTGATATCACCTCATTAAATGCATCGTATGATTTTAACAGCATTTTCATTAAAACATAGCATTTCGTGTGAATGGTATTGAAACTAAATACTAGATATCTCTCGGCGAAATGGGTTGAATTTCTCCATTCTAGTTCCTCGAGACCTGGACGATTCTTGCTACATACAGGTACAACAAAACACCCGGAATTCTCAGACTCAAGCTTTAATCGTTGACTAGGCCACCCACCAACATTTCTTCTATTTAACCACCGTCTTCCCTCTCTTTGCCAACGGTCACAATGAAATGCGAGAACATAATCAGTTTCCCGAACACCTTGTTGTCTGTCTGGTGGCATTCCAGCAGGACCGTGCTGTACATAACCAATATTATCAAATATATCACGGAATGTTGTATTTTTCAGCAGAATCCTTCCTTGAGCATCTTAATAATATGCACCACGTGGTGGAACTAATGTAGCAGCAAGTGGTTCATTCTCTCTCAGTAACTGCAAGAATGTGTATCCAGGTGCTGTATTTCCGTCTCGTAACATTAACAGATTCGTTGCACCATGTTTCCAATCTGCCCAGTCATGGATTACATGATGTGTGTTCATAGATATCAATATATCGTCATCAGAATGAATTCCTATTGACGTACTACCTTCAGACTGACTTCCAAAGTAATAACCTTTACTGATGGTATTCCAAGTTAATACACGAACATTACCTACAGATTCTCTAAATAATGCACTCGTTCGTCTCTTCATAATAATCTCATCATTTATACCAATATCATCGAGTACTTCTGATAGTCTCAGTGATAGGGCTTCGTGGTTCAGTGGTACACTCGACATTCTGAAATAATAAGTACATAATTTATATATTCATATTAGCTTTGGTAAATATCCTGTCAATAGATAAACATTTCTTCAAAAATGACATTGTTCAAGGTGGTATGAATTACTATATTTTTCTTGTGCATTCATGAGTTTAATAAACGCATATTATTTTGGAAAATTGACAAATTGTTATTCATTCAAGTTGTGTATAGTTTGGACACCTCGGCTGTAGTTATAAACGAGGTTACTGTGAAATAATCAAGCTAAGTTGGGACACGATTATGTCAATATAGAATACCAGCATGTCATATTTGACAGTTTGGGTTATTTTTATGTTGCGTTGGCGCAGATGCAATATATCTATGCCTTATCGATGGTAGGTTGGCATTACATTGTACTGTTGACGTTTATCACTTTGTGCGATATCTCCGGGCTCATTATTCAACTTTCTTGGATAACAGAGCTATCACAAGGAATCTGTAATTGAAGTCAACCAATGACCTGGTCATATTGAGCCGAGTCAGGTAACGATATGCAAAATGTTTTAAATTGACTACCAATGATATAATATTTCTTATGTTTATAGCTTAAGCCATGTACCATAGCCATTTAAAAAACATGCATGTCTCCTACCTTAATCGTAAATATCAAAAATAAATAGAACCATGTTTGTGTTAATTATAATAATTCCCTGAACCATGTTTGTGTTTATTATAATAGTCCCCTGAACCATGTTTGTGTTTATTTATAGTCACCTGAACCATGTATGTGTTTATTTATAGTCCCCCTGAACCATGTTTTTGTTTATTACAATAGTCCCCTGAACCATGTTTATTTATAGTCCCCTGAACCATGCTTGTGTTCATTATAATAGTCCCCTGAACCAGGTTTGTGTTTATTTATAGTACCTGAACCATGTTTTTGTTTATTACATAAGTTCACTGAACCATGTTTGTGTTTATTATAATAGTCCCCTGAACCATGTTTATTTATAGTCCCCTGAACCATGCTTGTGTTCATTATAATAGTCCCCTGAACCAGGTTTGTGTTTATTTATAGTACCTGAACCATGTTTTTGTTTATTATAATAGTTCCCTGAACCATGTATGTGTTTATTTATAGTCCCCTGAAGCATGTTTTTGTTTACTATAATAGTTCCCTGAACCATGTTTATGTTTTTTTTAAAGGTTCTCCAGAACCATGTTTGTGTTTATTATAATAGTCCCCTGAACCATGTATGTGTTTTTTATAGTCCCCCGAACCATGTTTTTGTTTATTATAATAGTTCCCCTTAGCCATGTTTGTGTTTATAGTCCTCTTGAGCCATGTTTGTGTTTATAGTCCCCCTAAACCATGTTTGTGTTTATTTATAGTCCCATGAACCATGTTTGTATTTATTTATAGTCCCTTGAACCATGTTTGTATTTATTTATAGTCACCTGAACCTTGTTTGTATTTATTTATAGTCCCCTGAGCCATGTTAATGTTAATGTTCCCTCTGAACCACGTTTGTGTTTATAGCCCCTTGAGCCATGTTTGTGTTTATAGTCCCTTTGAGCCACGTTTGTGTTTATTTATAGTCCACTGAACCATGTTTATGTTTATTATAATAGTCCTCTGAACCATGTTTGTATTTATTTATAGTCCCCTGAACCATGTTTGTGTTAATTATAATAATCCCCCGAACAACGTTTGTGTTTATTTATAGTCACCTGAACCATGTTTATGTTTATTATAATAGTCCCTTGAACCATGTTCGTGTTTACTATGATAGTCCCCTGATTGGCCCTGAACCAGGTTTGTATTAATTTATAGTCCCAAGAACAATTTTTTTGTTTATTATAATAGGCCCCTGAACTAGGTTTGTGTTTACTTAGTCACTGATTGTAAATATCGAAAATAATAGTCTCCTGAACCATGTTTGTGTTTATTTACACACTGAGTGCTCTGTATTGATCAGTTTATATGATACTTTAACAAAATGGTGTCTTTGCTTTATGTTTGTAAAACATATTTTATATTTAATAACACAGCAGTGCCATTACCACATTTTGTTGTTTCTGTATGAACAAGTTCAAAATCAGTCGTATTGAGTTTGTTTATATTCAGGTCAAACTGGACAAACTTAACAATGTTCCTGGTATCATATTACCGATATTCGTTCATTGATATAAATAAATTCATAAAGACAATACGAAGTTCAAAATGTACATGCTTGATTATTTCATATTTTATAGATCTGTTAGCTTATATGTAAGACAATAAATACATGTAACAGAACTGCCTGTTAGAGTATTCAATAATTAAACGTCATTTGTCCATAATTTTATTCATATCATTAGTTCATACGATACTTTTTAAAAAACTTGGTGTATCACTTTTGGTTTTGTAAAAATGTTGTATAATGAATTATATGGCTGTACAGTTACAGCATCTCTTTCTTACTTACTGCATGAATAACTCATATTAAGTATGATTATCAACGTATATTAATTATTACAAACACGTCAACTTTAACAATGTTCCTAGTATCATATTACCAATATTCAATTGTAACCCCATTCATCGATTCAAATAGATTTATAACTGACAAGAATAAGTTAAACATCGTACATGCTTGATTATTTCCTATTTTATAGCTCTCATAGATAATATAACATACTTAATGTAATGAACAGAAAGAACTGAGCAGAATATTTAACAATACATAACGTCATATGTTCGTTCAGTCATATTGTCCTCGTATGCGTCCTATAAATGGGTATTTTATAAATACGAACACGTAAAAGACAATAATATATAGTGTGTTTAGATGTACACAAATAACGAGACGTTTTAATCCATTGATTGTGTTATAACAAAATAAAGCTTATACTAAACGATAATGTGAATAAGCTGTACTTTGAACTCCTTGATCTGTAAAATTATCAGAATCTTCTTAAACGGATTTCTTCATCCAGATATATGAACATTCTGAACTTCTTTATTAGTTTCTTGTTTCTGTTTCGGGTATAAAGACGGGAGATAAATCATATATTGAGTAAGACTCGTTGAATTAATACATCAAGTTACCTCTCTTTATATCCTCGCAAGCCGTAGTTTATAATATAAATTGAAATACAAATTTAATCTCGGAATTTAAGATCGCTTAAATCGAGGTCCCTTTCAGCCTTTTTGCCTCGGCGATGTACTCCCGTTTATATAAATGAGCATCTGGAAAAGAGTCATCGTAGACTTTATGAAGTATCATCCCGAAGCGAGTTCATTTCCTTCAGGAGTACATTGCCGAGAATAAATATACTCAGTGGTGTATTGGCTTAAGATATGGTCGCCATAGTTCAACTAGCGACTGTGAAATCAGTGGTTAAAATATCGTCGAACTTGTGTGAAACGTCATATACTGAAATGGGTACGGTAGAGTAACTAATCGGAAAAGGTCCCCCACAGCTGTTTATTTTGCACATGACTAGTTATAACCAGGAAGTGTGACACAACGTTTGATCAAACATATGTTTGTAGATAGATAAGATACGTTTATTTTTCAAACTCTAGCCCCTTGCGGGTATTTAAATTTGATATGTACAAACAGGTACTGTTCTAACTAAACTAAGAACAAACACAACTAAGTTATGACTCGATGAACAGCACGATCTACTGAGGACATAAGCCATACAAATTTCTTTATATCAGACATTATTTCATTTTTTTATTAATATCATTTATTTTATCAAATAAAGGTTTTCTTTTCGTATCAAAACTGTGGCAGAAACATTGAAGAATATATTTTATCTTCAACAAAATTTGATTCGGATGGTCATAGGGTACAGAATAGTTGATCAGCTGGAATTTTCTTTTACATATATGTTCTTTTTCAATATTTAATTTATGGGCACTGATTCGAAACTTCGTGCAAAATGGTTTAATATCTCTGTCCTGCAATATATTAAGATAAGGCTCTCTACCAAATCTTTGTTTATACAATGAATATGTTCGTAATTTACCGTCAGACCCAGATATTTTAGAACACCAGTAGGTCATAAACAAGTGTACTAGCTTTTGTTTAACCACATGTAATATATTTCAGCTTAATAAACGTGATTCGGAGATACTCAGTTTTTTAAAAAGTGATGTACACCAGGGCACTGTTTTATCAAAACAACTTACGGAAATCGTAAACTGACTTACAAGTTTAAATTCTTTATAATTTTGTAACAACTGTAACTTTGGGACAGATATTATTTCTAGGAGCTCATTACCTGAATCTTGATTAGTATTGAAGTTCCATTTACCGCACTCTATAGATGTAAAAGTATTATACAGAATATAAATTTAACCGTAAGGTTAAGATTTCCGTAAATGCTTAAATAAAACAGTACCCTGCGACCCAGCTTGATATGTTGTCTATACTTCGGGCTCTACATTCATGCAAAGCAGGAGACAGTTAAGTGTTCACATTCCCACAAGCAAGACTTTGATAATACTTAACTGTGTTGCATATAAAATCAGTACAAATAGGGTATCTACCAAGAAGTAGATTGTGTATTTATACATTAGTGAACGTCAGCCAATAGTCGTTTATTATACTACATGAATGAGTTCATAAATCATATCAATTATGCTTACCCCGGTATCAGAGTATATTTATTACAAACAAGCCAAATTGAACAATGCTCCTGGTATTCTATTACATATATTCCCCAAATCGTCGGTTTAAATAGATTTATATCTGACAAGACACAAGACGCCGTTAAACATCGTATTTTAAAGCGCTCACAAGTATCATAAGAACCTTGAACAATCAAAAACTTCAATATTTTACCTCCTCTGTTCGTTCAGTTATATTGTCCTGGTTTGTATCATATACATTTGCACTTTATAAATACGAACACGCAATTGGCAATTATGTACATTGTGTTAATTCGTATACAAATTACAAGAAGTTCTTATCAATGGATTATGTTAAAACTAATAGAGCTTATACTGAAAGACAAATTGAATATTTTAATGATGTACCTTGAAGTCCTTGATCAGTAAAATTAACCAAAATGTTTTTACCGGAGTTTTTCGTCCATATAGAGGAAAATTCTAATCTTCTTTATTAACTTCCTGTTTCGGTTTTGGGTATAAATGCGGGAGATAATTCAGTTAAATATTGAGTGAATATATCGAGTTACATCCCTTTATACTCACGAAAGCCATAGTTCGTAATGTAAATTACAAACTCATAGCTACGTCGGAATTTAAGAATGCTAAGATCGAGATCCCACTGAGTATTTGTTCTTCGTTGGTCTAATCCCGAATAAATAAAAGAGAATCGGGAAAGGAACATCGTAGTTCTGAGGAAGCTGCTCCCTGAAACTCGTTAATTGCCTTCAGGAGAAAATCGAAAAGGATAAAAATGTTCCATTGGGTATAGGCTAAAGCTATGGTCACCATATTCAAATAGCGACTGCAAATACAGTGGTTAAACTATGGTCGAACAATTACTCATTCACATGCAATTATTTTAGATGTTTGCTACATTGAACCTACTCGAACGCAAATATTGGTTTGGGCATCTATAGAAACCAGACACATGCAGATAATGGAACCAACAATACTATAATTAGCGCCAAACTACAGCCAATATGAGTTCAATTCCACTCACAAGAGACCCGAGATGGCATCACTGTTTGCTAAACAATTCTTGCTAGTGATTGTGACTCGTGTTTTATCAGTCTATATTAGTGTACCACCGTACAGACCCTTACAACTTTGCCTCGTGTGTTGATTTGTAAGCACGAATAATGTCAGCCATGTTGTGCACTTGTTAAAATATCATTTGTACCTATACAAGTAAATGTATACAATAATAACAGTATGTATGTTTCTACATTTATTGATATGAAACCACTTCGCTTTATACATAAACTGTTTGATAACATACGATATCTTATACACTGTACGTTTATTTTTGCAATGAGTTCACAATATTACTTCATTTTTTTAAATACAAGTTGATTATCTGAGTAATTTGTCTGAATTTACACGAATCAAAATAATAGACTACTGTAAAATCATTAATTTTCGTGGGGGATTTAATTTCGTGGATTTCGTAGTTGGCCTGTACCACGAAATCAAATCCCAACGAACAATTATACCATTCAACAGGTAACTCAATGTTTCGCTCGGCCGCCATTTTGTTTTTTGTTTTGTCATTTCTAAAACAATTACGAAATATGCGATCTGGCAAATTATTGTACTTTGATTTCTAAATCGTTATTTGAACGTGTGTTTTATTGTTTCCATAAGTTATGCTAACTAATCAGGTGGGAAAACATGCTTCGGACATTAGAGACAACTTTCTTTTCAATTAACAATCAAATAACGATGCGGTCTATCTCTATCGTATTTTATTTGGCGTAGTGTTTGTTAATTAAGAATGCGATGACATCCGATATCACAAACAAATAATTATGTGACGTTTTGTCCTATCTTTTCTGACCAAAAAATACGTCAACCAAGCGATTTATCGCCCATCGGCACTTAAATAATACAGTACCCGTATTTACGCGAACTTTAACCTTGTCTTTTTAATCCGTATCACGTGACACGTAGTAGACGCTTGGAATTTAATAATAAAGCGCTTAGACGAGTCCGATAATACAATCATGTTTTGTTGACACTTGCGCGTGTATACAAGTTACGTAACATTTAATTGGGTAATAAAACGTAAATTAGCTGTTATCAACTGGAATGACATTCTGTATATCTATAGCGCATTATTATAAGCGATGATGTAGTTTTAAGACAGATTATGTTCGCTGTTTTTTCTATGAATTGCGCGAAATTTGACCCTGATTTTTTTTCTGAAATGCAAAATCCACGAATTTACGTCCTAACGAAATGGTAATTTTGCCAAAACCACGAAATTTCGTCCCAACGAAAATAAATAATTTTACAGTATTTGCTTCTGAATGGAAAAGACGAAAAGTCTTAAAATGTGTTAACCTTACAGGTGCCTATTCATGACGTCTTTAACATAGTCAGTTGATTCTGAGTTTAATAAATACCATAGAACATTCGTGAGATGAATAATCAAAACAGGAAAAACAAGATACACCGGTAACATTTCAATAAGTAAATCATTCATACGTGAAAGTTAAAACAAACTAGATAAATTATAATGATCTTTTGTTAATTAGGTCTGGTTTTCGGTCGCTTCTTTTTGTTTTTGTAAAAATGGTTTATAATTAATTACACCTATGTGCAATAAAAACATTTCAATCTTTCTGTATGAAAAAGTTCAAAGTCAGTCGTTGTATGTCTGTATGTTTATATTCAGGTCAAATTAACCACATTTAACAATGTTCCTGGTATCATATTACCGATAGTCGTTCATCGATATAAATAAATTCATAAAGACAATACGAAGTTCAAAATGTACATGCTTGATTATTTCATAGTTCATACCCTTGCTAGCTTACATGAACGACAATAAATACATGTAACAGAACTGCCTGTTAGAGTATTCAATAATTAAACGTCATTTGTCCATAATTTTAGTCATATCATCATGGGGCGTGTCCTATATATCTCTACTATATAAATACGGGCTTATAATAGTCGGGTTAGATGTTCACAAATATAAACGATTGGTCTAATCAATTGATTACATTATAAACAAATGAAACTTATACTAAACGACAAAGCGAATATTGTAATGTTGTACGTTGATCAGTACAATTTATCAAATGTTTTAAACGGACTTTTCTATGGAAATATTAGTAGATGACGATATATTCGGTTTCGTCTATAAAGAGTAACACTAATTCACTTGAGTTACGTCCTTTTACACTCTTGTAATGTACGTTGAAATACAAAAGTTTATTATGTATGTGTTCTGTATTTATTAGTTCATACGATACGTTTTAAAAAACATGGTTTATTACTTAAGGTTTTGTAAAAATGTTGTATAATGAATTATATGGCTGTGTTAAATTACAGCATCTCTTTCTTACTGCATGAACAAATCATATTAAGTATTATAATCAACGTAACTCTATTAATTATTACAAACACGACAACTTTAAACAATGGTCCTAGTATCATATTACCAATATTCAATTGTACCCCCATTCATCGATTTAAAGAGATTTATATCTGACAAGACGAAGTTAAACATCGTATACGTACATGCTTGATTATTTTCAAAATTACCGAGATATTTACACTTACATGCAAATTATGTTTAAATATGGTCAATTCGAATTAAAGTTATATCACCGAATTCAAAAAACACAAAATAATAAGATTGTTTACTTAACAACGTGGTATTTATCAACTTAAAAAAATTTTTTTTTATGTTGATGGTCAAAGGGAAGTAACGGAAGGGATGAAAGTGGGTATTTCTAATCTTCAATTGTCTTTTAATCGAATGATGGTTTAATTTGTTTTTAGACAAATGATAAGCACATATGGTTGAAAATAAAATTTAAACAAAAGCATCCAATAGCTGCATCGAGACCCAGACGAGCGACCGATTAAATTGCTGCAAAAATTGGCGACATTTGCTAATGATGATGTCATCGTTTGCTTATTCTGATGGTAATTTTTCATCAGATTGTACTTCAATCAATTGAATTGTTGAACATTTCAGCACGATTCACCAGGTATTGACTGAGCTATCGTTAATATATGCATGCAAACTTATAAGATATGTTAAGTGTATATTAATTATTACAAACACTTCAACTTCAACAATGTTTCTAGTATCATATTACCAATATTCAATTGTACCCCCATTTATCGCTTTAAAAAGATTTATATCTGACAAGACGAAGTTAAACATCGTGTACGTACATGCTTGTTGATTATTTCCTATTTTATAGAGCTAACAGCTAATGTAACATACTTAATGTAATGAACAGAAAGAACTGAGCAGAATATTTAACAATACATAACTTCTTATGTTCGTTCAGTCAAATTGTCCTCGTATGCGTCCTATAAATGGGTACTTTATAGATACGAACACGTAAAAGAAGATATAATGTATATTGTGTTTAGACGTACACAAATAACGTCACGTTTTAATCCATTGATTGTGTAATAACAAAATAAAGCTAATACTGAACGATAATGTGAATAGGCTGTACCTTGAAGTCCTTGGTCTGTAAAATGATCAGAATCTTTTTAAACGGATTTTTCATCCAGATATATGAACATTCTGAACTTATTTAATTGTTGTTTCTGTTTCGGGTATAAAGACGAGAGATAAGTCAAATATTGAGTAAGACTCGTTAAATGAATACATCAGGTTACCCCCCCCCCCTTTACAGTCTCGCAAGCCGTAGTTTGTACTATAAATTGAAATAAAAATTTAATCTCGGAATTTAAGGTCGCTTAAATCGAGATCTCTCTGAGCCTTCTTGCCTGGGCCATGTACTCCCGGTTATATAAATGAACATCTGGTAAAAGAGTCATCGTGGTCTTTATGAAGCATCATCCCGAAGCGAGTTTATTTCCTTCAGGAGTACATCGCCGAGAAAGAATATACTCAGTGGGGTTTTGGCTTAAGATATGGTCACCATAGTTCAACTAGCGACTGTGAAATCAGTGGTTAAATTATAGTCGAACTTGTGTGAAACGTCATTTACTGAAGTGGTGGAGTAAGTAAATATAAAAAGGTCCCTCATAGCTGTACATTTTCACATGGCTAATTATTATCAGGAAGTGTGACACAACTGTTGCTTAAACCTATGTAAATACAATAAGTTTGTAGATAGTTTAGATAAGTTTATTTTCCAAACTCTGGCCCCTTGTGGATATATACATTTGATACGAGCAAAACTTTCTAAAGATACTGTACAAAATTAACTTAGAATACAAATAAAATTATGACTAGATGAGGGTTTATACATAATAACAACTAACAGAATATAGACAGTATGTAATAACAACAGCATAAACAAGATGATCTAACAATAAGCTTTTAAGTATGTTTGCTATTTAAACTTGGGCTTGTAGAGAAGTTCTGTTTTTCTTTGCATTGAACAGAAAGGAAGCAAACTTGGTAATAACAGCACGATCTTCTGAAGACATTTTAAGACGTTATTTCGAATGTTTTATTAATATCATTTATTTTATGTAGTAAAAGTTGTGTTTTGTTTCGTATCAAAACTATGGCAAAAAATGAAAAAAGTATTTCATCTTCAACTAAATTTGAATTGGATGGACATAGGGTACAGAATAGTTGATCAGCAGGAATTTTCTTATATCTTCTGTTTCAATATATACGAGGGCTGTTCGATATGTTTTGTCTTTGCACGTAAGTCCCGAGCTTGTTCCGCCTAAACAGTGTTCCTTATCTGTACTTTGCTATCAATTTCATACATGTTTTTGTCTTTTATCGCAGTTCAAGAGGAAATAAAAATATGCCACTCGTAGACACTAGGGATAATTATGACAGACAAGACTTGGTTAAAGTAAGTCTAAAATTGAGCCTATCAAAAGCGTCGCGCTATGTTTAAGATTGTGCATTTACACATCAGTGAACGTCAGCCAATATTCGTTTAATATTCTGCATGAATGAATTCATAACTCATATTAATTATGCTTACCTCGGTCTCAAAGTATATTATTACAAACAAGCCAAATTGAACAAGGTTGCTGATATCCTATTGCCAATATTCCCCAAATCGTCGGTTTAAATAGATTTATATCTGACAAGACGTCCTTAAACATCGTTCGTGTTTGAGTAGAACCTATTTTATTGCGTTCATACTTATCATAAGAACATTGAACAATCCCAAACTTCATATGTCAGTTCAGTTATATTGTCCTTGTATGTTTAAATGAGTACTTTATAAATACGAACAGGTAATGGACAAAAATGTACATTATATCTAGTCGCACACAAAATACGAGACGTTCTAATCAATTATATTATAAATTAATGAAGCTTATACTAAACGACAAAGTGAATAGTGCAATGCTGTATCTTGAAGTCCTTGATCAGTACACTAATCAAAATCTTTTAAACAAACTTTATCTTCCAGATAGATAAACATTTTGACCTTCTTTATTCATTTCTTGTTTCGTTTTTGTACATAAAGACGGGAAAAGGGTTGATTAAATCTTGGGTAGGATTAGTGCAATAAAAACATCGAGTTGCCTCCCTTTATATTACCAAAAATCATATCTTTTAATGTAATGTGAAATACAAACGCAAATTTGGAATTTAAGATAGCTTAAGTCCAGGTCCGACTGAGCCTTTTTGCCTCGGTAATGTACTCCCGAATAAACAAATGAGCATCAGAAAAAGAATCATTGTGTTCCATAGAGAGCTACCTCTCGAAACTCGTTTATTCCGGTTGGGAGTGCGTCGATAGTGAAACGAGTATTCAGTGGGTTCTAGGCTTAAGCTATGGTCACCATTGCTCTTTCAATGTCACTCACAAGTCACAAGGTATCCGGGTTGCAAACAAAGACCATTACGCTTTCTATGTCACTCACAAGGTTCCCGGGTTGCAAACAAAGACCATTACGCTTTCTATGTCACTCACGAGGTTCCCGGGTTGCAAACAAAGACCAATACGCTTTCTATGTCACTCACTCGGTACACCGGTTGACTTTACTGTTTGTGACTGTGGCTTGTGTATCAGTCTATATAAGTTTACCACCAAACACACACAACATTGTCTCATTTGTTGATATGTAAGAACCAATATTGTCAGCCATGCTGTGTGCTTGTTGAAATATCATTTGTACTCATACAAGTAAATGTTTACAATAATAACAGTATGTATGTGTCTACATTTATTGAATAGAAACCACTTTGCTTTATACATACAATGTATGATAACAATCATATAAGTTTATTTTTGCAATTAGTTCACAATATTACTTCAACTGTTTTTAAATACAAGTTGATTATGTGAGTAATTTATTTGAATGTACACGTATAGAAATAAAAGACAATTTGCTTCGAAAAGTACTAAAATATGTTAACCTTACAGTGTCTATTCATGAGCTATTTTATATAGTCACTTGATTGAACTCTTAATAAATGCTATAGAAAATTCGTGAGAAAAATAATCAAAACGGGATAAACAAGATACACCAGTAATTTACATTAGTAAATCATCCATACTTGAAACAAACTAGATAAATTATAATGATCTTTTGTAAATTAGGTCTGGTTCTCGGTCACTGATCTTCCTACATACATGCACGTAGTTATTCGAGCCACTTATTCGTGGTTTCGTTCCACTGCTGGTAGTGGCGTTACAGATAATTGCAAAAATAAACTTATATGATTGTTATCATACATTGAATGTATACAGTAAAGCAAAGTGGTTTCTATTCAATAAATGTAGACACATACATACTGTTATTATTGTCTTCAAATACGGAATATCATCACATTACGCATATAAATGACGGAGTGGGTATGTATAACATACATATTAAAGGGACATGCCCTGGAACTTAAGCGTCCCAAATAGCAATCAAATTGTTATCATTTTAATGCCAATATCAATAAATGAAAATATTTACGAAATATCCTGCTAGTTTGCTCAAAATACACATTTCAAGATCGCCAAACCTGCCGATTTTAGCCTAAAAGATTATTCGACACTTTCACAACTTGACCCTTTCGGGATCGTTCAAAACAGAAAACCTAGCGGGAAAATGTCAACAAGTGAAATGGTAAGTATTGCTCATATGATGTTCACTTGAAAGGCAGTTAAACTCTCAGTTAAACTCTCAGATGAATCGAAAATATCGCTGTCGTCAATAAAAGGCTGACCCCTTTTATTCATACCCACGCGTGCGCATCATAGGGTTATTTTTGAAAGCACGTACTTCTTTTACTTTTTGGTAATAATTGGTTTCCCAAGTGACAAACGCATTTTTTGGTGTTCGAATAGCAAGATGCAACAGCTCCTGGAATGCCCCTTTAAGTATTACAATTCATGTTAAAAGGAAATGTACCTAGCTATTAACAAACACAGCCAAGCTTTGACAACATGAATAGCACAAACCATCAATACAGGACAAAAATCAGATTAAGTAAATACATCCAATTCATAGATTTAGCCGCCAAAATGTCTTCAAATTCGCAATGTCTAAGCTAGAATGTTTAATTTCAAAAATCGTGTCGAATTAACATAAAATTGAATAAATTTTTAGATGCCTGTAATTTAACACTCTTCCAAGAGCGATGTTAAAATTGTAATCATATAAATGATGAATGCATATACTCGGACAAACGTATTACTGTAAAATCATTTGTTTTGAATGGGATAAAAGTTGGTGTTATTTGGAAAAAATTGACATTTCAATGGGACGTAAATTCGTGGGTTTTGCATTTCAAGTAATAAATACAAGGATCAAAATTTGATTTATAAACCACGAACTCAACGAAATTGTATTCCCTACGAAAATAAATTATTTTACAATATTAACATTATACTACATTATTCATCCACCTGACGAACCAACAGTTCCTTCACGTCAAACACATGTTATAATTGAATGCTAGTAGTATTGTAACAGGAACTTCAAAACTACCCATCACATACAATTGGATAGGTTCATCAAACACGGTCAATTCATTATGCAAAGAACAAATGTCGTTTAGTCTACAAACATATAAATGTATCCAGAAAACTATACTGTTCTTCGATAAAAACACCACAGAGAGAAACCACTATGCCGCCATAACCTATCTTCAGGGCTCTACTTCGCTTGTAATCTTGCCATGTGGAATGTGGCTGCATTATTAAAACAATGGTCATGTAGTATATATCCGTATGTACAGATATGTAGTAGTTTTTTTAAAAAAGTGTTCTGCGGTGGAATAAACACGGAGAGAAATAACAGTGCTGTCATAACCTAGGTCCAACGCACTACTTCGCTTGCAATCTAGCCATGTGGAACTGTGCTGCATTATTCCTAGGTCGAACCTGAAGTGATCGTTCATAACAAAGATATGCATCGTTTGGTAGCTTCACTTGTTCAAGACATTGTCCGAGTATATTCAGGGCCGATTCCCTATGTTCTAAGTGTGGTTCATTAAAAGAAACTTCTTGTAGTTTATGTAACGAATTCAGTTGTTTCCTGTAGTTTCTAAGACGTCCATATGTTTTACTTTGAAGGAAATACAAATATGGAAGTGAATCAACCACTGCAAGGTCCATCCAGTCACTATCTAACCTATCCCTATACTGAATATCTTCTGGTGTTGACCGATCATATTCTTGTCTCATTTCCTGGGGTACAATATTTACCTCTTGTCGCATGAACTTCACACAATACGCCACAATATGTCTGAAATCACAGACAGGTGCTTGATCTGCAGCCATATTGAATCCTGGTTTAATATTCAACACCGCATCATCATGGCATCCACATACAGGCATCACAACATCCCTGTCATATCGCTGCTCCACCTGACGTAATATAGCCTCTGTTGCATTCATATCACCTACACTGTAATAAACTGTTGCCAGTTTCAACCAACCAGATGATACATCAGAGTTCACACCAAGCTTCAACCATTCCAGTACAACATCAGACAAGGGTAGATTGATGGATATGTTATACGATGCCAGTACTGAACCTATTGTTGTACTCAATAAAGGCGCCAGGTAACTGAGTGCTACTTGTTCTGAATTGTTACCTAGTAGAAAGTGTTGGTACCATACTGAGGCATTATGCTGGAGGGATTGTACTGCATCTTGTACTATTGTGCTATTTGTTGCATTAATCATTATGCGGAAAACTGTAGCGACATCACGGGATGCAGCATAACAAACTTGACTCGAAACACGCTGTCGCATTCCGAAAGGAGAGCGTATGTGACGTGGAAATGCAATAATTCTGTTTATATTCATGTAAAGTCTCAAACCAACATTATCTATCTGAATATCAAACAACACTCTACCGTTACTACTGATGATATGTTGGATAACATCTAACAAATCATGGCGTTGTTCTCTCGATATTCGTCCAGCATTCAGATTGTTCTCAGGAATTACAAAGTGTGGACAGTTATTGTAATACACAAAGCAGTACAAAAGTTGTAAAATCTGATTCAGACAAGGTATCAGATTTTGATCTTGCCAGAACTCAGAGTGAGTATTTTCAATACAATGGAGTAATGCGGTTTTACACATGTAGCTTGATATCACCTCTTTAAATGCATCGTATGATTTTAACAGCATCTTCATTAAAACATAACATTTCGTGTGAATGGTATTGAAACTAAATACTAGATATCTCTCGGCGAAATGGGTTGAAATTCTCCATTCAAGTTCCTCGAGTCCTGGACGATTCTTGCTACATACAGGTACAACAAAACACCCGGAATTCTCAGACTCAAGCTTTAATCGTGGACTAGGCCATCCACCAACATTTCTTCTATTTAACCACCGTCTTCCCTCTCTTGGCCAACGGTCACAATGAAATGCGAGAACATAATCAGCTTCCCGAACACCTTGTCTGGCTGGTGGCATTCCAGCAGGACCGTGCTGTACATAACCGATACGGTCAAATAACTGACGGAATGTTGTATTTTTCAGCAGAACCCTTCCTTGAGCATCTTTATAATATGCACCACGTGGTGGAACTAATGTAGCAGCAAGTGGTTCATCCTCTCTCAGTAACTGCAAGAATGTGTATCCAGGTGCTGTACTTCCGTCTCGTAACATTAACAGATTCGTTACACCATGTTTCCAATCTGCCCAGTCATGTATTACATGATGTGTGTTCTTACATATCAAGAAATCGTCATCAGAACGAATTCCTATTGACGTACAACCTTCAGACTGACTTCCAAAGAAATATGCTTTACTGACAGTATTCGAAGTTAATGCACGAACATTACATACAGATTCTCTAAACAATGCACTCGTTCGTCTCTTCATAATCATCTCATCATTTATACCAATGTCATCGAGTACTTCTGATATTCTCAGTGATAGAGCTTCGTTGTTCAATGGAACACTCGACATTCTTAAATAATAAGTACATAATTCATATATTTATATTAGCGTTAGTAAATATCGTGTAAATTGATTAACATTTCTCAAATAAAATTACTTCAAGGTAATAAGGCCGTACATGTACCAATTCGTTTCTTCGTTTAGCGTCCAATGACGGATAGGTTTGGGCATCTTGGGAATGAAATAAACCAACAAAATATGTAACTTCTTATCGTCAAAATCCTTTGAGATATATGTATTACTTTCACAATTATTATACTTATTCACCATCATGTCCCCAACACCTACTGTAGTACGTTTCACATAAACACGCTTTAACTTATTTCAGTAAGTTATTATGTATTATGTCCCCAACACCTACACAGTAGTAGGTTTCACATAAACACGCTTTAAGTGATTAGGTATTTCAGTAAGTTATCATACATGTATATTATGATTAAATAATCTTATTCACCGCCATGTCCCCAACACCTACACAGAAGTAGGTTTCACATAAACACGCTTTAAGTGATTAGGTATTTCAGTAAGTGATTATATATCGCCATTGATAAATTTGAAAGTCGTATTTGTTAGCCATAGTCCTATATGTATACTGATGAGGATAGAAGTCATTATGACTTGTTTTTTTAAAAGTTTTTTGGTTATTTTCGTCTTTGGATAGCTATATAGGTTTTCGAACTTATAGATAGATAAATTTATTTCGGTAAAGGTTGTACAAATACATGTACATGGTTGTAATAAAACTAACATGGATGTAACTAAAAATAATTATATCATGCCTATTAATAACCATGTCATGTACACCGACACCAAGGATTACACAAAAAAGAGAAAACTCTTATTTCCATTGTGGTCCCTAGACCGGACGTTAAACAAAGAAACGATTTGGTAAGGCTTAGTATGTATGTATATTAGCTTCTATACATATCGTGTAAATAAATTAAACATCCTCAAACAAAATCACTTTGATCAGCGTAATAATAAGTACATGTAATATGAAATATGATATTTATTTTATATTTTTGTATTTAACGATACTCTAACAACAATTTATATTCCGTTTTGTTTTATAAAATTATATCATAATCAATTACATGTGTAAGTGTGTATCATACACTGAAATTACAATATTTTGTTAAATTTCAATCAAATGTTCTGGAAGTAGCTCATATGCTTGATATACATAATTATTAATTATCTTCTTGATTCTGGGTAATTGCAACATTACTACTTTATTAAACCTCTCATATATGGCGTGTCAGACGTTGCAAAATTCAATAACTATATATTTATGTGGTATATTTGCATATATATGTTCTATAAACTCATATATGTATTGTAACATATCATATGTATATGGTATTTTATCATATATATGTTGTATAAAGTCATATATGTATTGTAAAATATCATATTTGTATGGTATTTTCCATATGTATGTTCTATAAAGTCATATATGTATTTATAAAAACATATATATATGGTATTTTTGTATATATATTTTCAAAAAAGTTATACATATTGCCTAATAGAATATATATATGATATTTTTGCGTATATATGTTCAATAATTCATATATATTTTTTGTAAATATATATTTATGGTAAAAGTATCTAATATATATATATTCTGTAATTGCATCATGGGAAATTTTGTAACGAAGGATTTCATTGGACAGCGGCAACAACATGGCTGCGCCCACGGAGAAGGTTCATGTTGGCGTTTTGTAAATAAATCGGATGAACTTAGCAGTACTTGTACAGTATCACCAGTGTGCACTAAAAACAACGTGATTACCTGGACGCAGCCATTTTGTTTTAAACTCCCGCTTCCCGCTACCGCTGTCCAATGAAATCCTTCGTTTCAAATCATTATGTAAACACTTCCCAAGATGCAATTATAGAACATATATATACGATCAAAAAAAATTATATATGCAATTATAGAACATATATATACGACCAAAAAAATTATATATGAACAATTTATATATATATATATGAATAAAAATATATATATGAAAACTTTTACAATAAATACGCCTTTATAGAATATACATACGCTAATTTACAATATAAATAACTTTATACAACATATATATAGAAATATACCACATACATATGGTTTTTGCCATATATATATAACTTTATGGAACATATATATGATAAAATACCATATATATATATAACATTTTACAATGTATATATGAGTTAATATAACATATATATACGAATATACCACAAACATAGACAGTTATTGAATTTTGCAACGTCTGACACGCCATACTCATAGTATCTTCATCTTTCATTTTATTTACGTTTGTATTTATATTAGCTTTAAACAATAGTTATTTATAAACGTAGACAATAATCTTAAAGAAAAGAGGTACATATACAAACATTAGTAGGTAGTTTTATGCACTGTACTGTACTGTTCTGTACTGTTCTGTACTGTTCTGTTCTGGTCTGCTCTGTTCTGTTCTGTTCTGATCTGTACTGTACTTTTCTGTACTGTACTGTACTGTTCTGTACTGTACTGTTCTGTACTGTTCTGTTCTGTTCTGTTCTGTACTGTACTGTACTGTACTGTACTGTACTGTTATGTTATGTACTGTTCTGTATTGTACTATGCAGTTCTGTACTGTTTTGTTCTGTATTGTTTTGTTCTCTGTTTGGTACTGCACTGTTCTGTTCTGTTCTGATCTGTACTGTTCTGTTATGTACTGTACTGTTCTTTTCTGTTCTGTACTGTTCTGTTATGTACTGTACTGTACTGTTCTTTTCTGTTCTGTACTGTACTGTGCTGTTCTGTACTATTTTGTACTGTTTTGTTCTCTGTCCGGTACTGTACTGTTCTGTTCTATTCTGTACGGTACTGTTCTGTACTGTTTTGCTCTATGTTCGGTACTGTACTTTACGGTTCTGTGCTGTACTACACTGTTCTGTTTTCTGTTCTGTACTACATTGCACTATAGTACTGTTGTATTGTTGTACTGTTGTACTGTTGTACGGTTGTACTGTTGTACTGTTGTACTGTTGTTCTGTTGTACTGATGTACTGTTGTACTGATGCACTGTTTTACTGTTGTACTGTTGTACTGATGTACTGTTGTACTGTTGTACTGTTGTACTGTTGTACTGTTGTACTGTTGTACTGTTGTACTGATGTACTGATGTACTGATGCACTGTTTTACTGTTGTACTGTTGTACTGATGTACTGATGTACTGTTGTACTGTTGTACTGTTGTTCTGTTGTACTGTTGTACTGATGCACTGTTGCACTGTTGCACTGTTGCACTGTTGCACTGTTGTACTGTTGTACTGTTGTACTGTTGTACTGTTGAACTGTTGTACTGTTGTACTGTTTTACTGTTGTACTGTTGTACTGTTGTACTGTTGTACTGTTGTACTGTTGCACTGTTGCACTGTTGTACTGTTGTACTGTTGTACTGTTTTACTGTTGTACTGTTGTACTGTTGTACTGATGTACTGTTGTACTGTTTTACTGTTGTACTGATGTACTGATGTACTGATGTACTGATGTACTGATGTACTGATGTACTGTTGTACTGTTTTACTGTTGTACTGTTGTACTGTTTTACTGTTGTACTTATGTACTGTTGTACTGTTTTACTGTTGTACTGTTGTACTGATGCACTGTTGTACTGTTGTACTGTTGTACTGTTGTACTGATGTACTGTTGTACTGTTGTACTGTTGTACTGTTGTACTGTTGTACTGATGTACTGATGTACTGTTGTACTGTTGTACTGTTTTACTGATGTACTGATGTACTGATGTACTGTTGTACTGTTGTACTGTTGTACTGATGTACTGATGTACTGTTGTACTGTTGTTCTGATGTACTGATGTACTGTTGTACTGTTTTACTGTTTTACTGATGTACTGTTGTACTGATGTACTGATGTACTGTTGTACTGTTTTACTGTTTTACTGATGTACTGTTGTACTGATGTACTGATGTACTGTTGTACTGTTGTACTGATGTACTGATGTACTGATGTACTGTTGTACTGATGTACTGATGTAATGTTGTACTGTTGTACTGTTTTACTGTTGTACTGATGTGCTGTTGTACTGTTGTACTGATGCACTGTTGTACTGTTGTACTGTTGTACTGTTGTACTGTTGTACTGATTTACTGTTGTACTGTTGTACTGTTGTACTGATGTACTGATGTACTGATGTACTGTTGTACTGTTGTACTGTTGTACTGTTGTACTGTTGTACTGTTGTACTGTTGTACTGTTGTACTGTTGTACTGTTGAACTGTTGTACTGTTTTACTGTTGTACTGATGTACTGTTGTACTGATGCACTGTTGTACTGTTGCACTGTTGCACTGTTGCACTGTTGCACTGTTGTACTGTTGTACTGTTGCACTGTTGCACTGTTGTACTGTTTTACTGTTTTACTGTTTTACTGTTTTACTGTTGTACTGTTGTACTGTTGTACTGTTTTACTGTTGTACTGTTGTACTGTTGTACTGTTGTACTGTTGTACTGTTGTACTGTTGCACTGTTGCACTGTTGTACTGTTGTACTGTTGTACTGTTGCACTGTTGCACTGTTGTACTGTTGTACTGTTGTACTGTTGCACTGTTGCACTGTTGTACTGTTGTACTGTTGCACTGTTGTACTGTTGTACTGTTGTAATGTTGTACTGTTGTACTGTTGCACTGTTGCACTGTTGTACTGTTGTACTGTTGTACTGTTGCACTGTTGTACTGTTGTACTGTTGTACTGTTGTACTGTTTTACTGATGTACTGTTGCACTGATGTACTGTTGTACTGTTGTACTGTTGTACTGATGTACTGTTGTACTGATGTACTGTTGTACTGATGTACTGTTGTACTGTTGTACTGTTTTACTGATGTACTGTTGCACTGATGTACTGTTGTACTGTTGTACTGTTGTACTGTTTTACTGTTGTACTGATGTACTGTTGTACTGATGTACTGTTGCACTGTTGTACTGTTTTACTGTTTTACTGTTGTACTGTTGTACTGTTGTACTGATGTACTGTTGTACTGTTGTACTGTTGCACTGATGTACTGTTGTACTGTTTTACTGTTGTACTTATGTACTGATGTACTGTTGTACTATTGTACTGTTGCACTGTTGCACTGTTGTACTGTTGTACTGATGTACTGTTGTACTGATGTACTGTTGTACTGTTGTACTGTTGTACTGTTGTACTGTTTTACTGTTGTACTGATGTACTGTTGCACTGATGTACTGTTTTACTGTTGCACTGATGTACTGTTTTACTGTTGTACTGTTGCACTGTTGTACTGTTGTACTGTTGTACTGTTGCACTGTTGCACTGTTGCACTGTTGCACTGTTGTACTGTTGCACTGTTGTACTGTTGTACTGTTGTACTGTTGCACTGTTGTACTGTTGTACTGTTGCACTGATGTACTGTTTTACTATTGTACTGTTGTACTGTTGCACTTTTGTGCTGTACTGTTGCACTGTTGTACTGCTTTACTGTTGTACTGTTGCACAGTGCACTGTTGCACTATTGTACTGTACTATTGTACTATTGCACTGCATTGCACTGTATTGTACTGTACTTTTTACAGCATACATGTTGAAACGAACTCAACATCATGTTTATTAAGTATGTTACTTAAAATAATTATTAATTATGATATCATTATCTGCAAGCTAAGCAAAAACAATGTACCTACTGTCATATTAGCGATAACGTGTTCATTTAACCACAATGTATATAATTAGGTTGATATCTGACAAGATAATGAACAAAACTTACAAGTTCACGATTATATACACATTTCTATCCCCGATAGGTGATATGAGAAAATTATATGTACAGTACAACTCCTGTAGAGCAACACAATTTGGGAGCAGGAAATGCAGGTAGTTTTCCAGAGGTCGAATTGATGTGACATGGTAAAATATTGAACAAATATTATTGCTCAAGAGAGGTTGAGGATGTATGGAGTGGTAACATTGGCAGGTAATGGTAATTTGTGTAGGTTTTAAACAAATAATGGGTTGCTCAAGAGAGTTACAGTAAAACATCGTTATGACGAGCATCGATAACACGAGCACACGGCCTATGTCGAGCAAGTTTAAAACCAATATCCGAATGTATGATAAATACATGTCATTTGGTTATTACGAGCAACCGGTTTACCTGACCCGATCACTCCCCGAGATAACGATGTTTTACTGCAGTTTTTTTTGAGCGATTAAATTGATAGGGAATAGTAATTTGTGAAACTAAAAATGGGAATCTTATTTTAACACTCATGGTTTTGTTCTATGACGTGTTTTTATTTTTAAATTACGTATGGTGTTGTCTGTTTCTCTGGTTTCCAAGTGTCCTTTTGTGTATTTTGTGCCCACGTCACATGTTCACTAAGAATTAACTTTGGCCCTGAAAATAATTTCCTATGATTTTGAGTGTTTTGGTAACTTGTGGTAAAACAACTTACACGTATATCCATGTAGCTATACAAATTAGCATGTTCAAAATATTCAGACCATCAGTTTTAGAAAAGGTGTTAAGATTTGCGGTGATTTTATATTTTCTATGCTCGGTTGTTTAAGTCGTGAGCAGCATTCCCTGTCCTATTTTATCATTTATTTTTACTCCAGCGAGGATTTAGCTCTGTCTTTAGAGGGGTTAAATTAATAGGAAATTATACTTTCGGCAGCAACCTGTATGTTACTCAAGGGAAGATGCTGCTCTACAAAGGCGTAAAATTAATAGGAAATTATAATTTCGGCAGCAAACTGTCTAGTGGTTACTCAAAAGAAGATGTTGCTTGATAGAGGGGTACAATTAATAGAAAATGTTAATTTCGGCAGATCAAATGTGCGCTACTCAAGGTAGACGGACAGAATTGCTATTTTATACAACAAAATTGGTTACATAAGAGCGACTTATGCTCTATGGTGATGATGAAATTGATTGGGAACGACAATATCTGAAATACTCAAGAGAGGATGTTGCTTTTTGTAGATGTGAAATTAATAAGGAGGTAAATATGTCAAGGTCGTGGTGACCTCATTAACACAAGGCTGTTAAACTATCATGAAACGTGTATATTTTACAAGCCTCTCTTGTATAGATAAACCATGTTTTTGAGCCGTGACAGAATTTCGCATTTTTCATTCATGGTATGTGAATATACGCGTACTATTGGGCCATGTATGGAACGCCTTAGCTGGCTTATATTAGCAAACAGTTCAATATAATGTCGTTATCGCTTAACATAAATGCATGCGACCACTGTACAATGGCAAAGTCTCTATTATATAAATTTATTAAATGACTATCAATTATTAGCCCTATAACACAGCATCGTCCTTGTCTGATAATAATAAAACTTCCACTATATCAGGGCCGAAAATCTATATCAGTTATCGGCCCGGGCCGAAAAGTATTATAAAATCTGATTGGCTAATAGACAGGGCCGAAAAGTGATATTGATATTGGCCCTCCTTTTAAGCAATCTGATTGGCTAATAGACAGGGCCAAAAAGTGATATAGATTCTCAGATCAAATTACGGAGAATCGATTCTTATGCACTAAATTGAATGTAACTTTTAAATTACTGAACAGAAACATGTCATGTGGGTTTTTGTTTTCTTAGTTAGACCATTGGTACAATTTGGACTATATTTGGTGGCAAAATTTGAAAAAAAAGGTTTTTTACATTTTTTCTCATTCTTTTATGTCGGTCTAGTTTGATGAGCTAGCGTTACATGCAAAGACAAATTTTAAAATAATTGATGCTTATTTAATAAAATTGTCAATAAATGGGTGACTTGATACTAACCCTGTTATTTGTCCTCGGGATAGACGTATTTTCCCTCGACATACGGCCTCGAACCAATACGACTGCCCTCGAACAAATAACAGGGCTAATATCAAATCACCCATTTATTAACACATGATATTAATGTTTTGTCCTTATTATATTCATCTTTTATATTTATATAGAGAGATTTTGCCATTATATAGTGGTCGCATGCATTTATCTTCAGCGATATTGACATAATATCGAACTGTTTGCTAATATAAGACAGGTAAGGCTTTCCATAGCCATGGGTTGGTTACTCTCAACGATCACATAATAATAATAATGCTTAAGTCTTAATGCATACCCTATACCTATACCCTTTCAGGGCAAATAAACCTCCCTGCATTAATTAGTCACGGCTCAAAAAACATGGTTTATCTACACTTAAACGAATTGCTAATTGGCCACCCTAAAAAATATTATATCATCTGATAAATTATATCAATAAATCTTAGGCTGTGTTATTTGTTCATTCCGCGCACTTACTCATCTATTTCTGGAAAGAAATGGCGTATTCATATACAAAATCGTCCATGCGTAACGGTTGGTGCGAAATTGCTTTTTTGCACGTTGGCATCGTGCACAGCTTGGAATAGTATCGTATTTGGTATAAATTTGTTTCCTGTAGATGGACTTTTCTTTAAACATTATAATTAGTGAAAATGAGCCATGTGGAACGCGCTCATGACGTCAGATGAATGCATACATTGAACGAATTTCTGATTGGCCACGTGTTTTTATAAATTAGTTTAAAAAAATGCTTTTAGAAGAATATAAATAATCGAAACCCCGATAATATCCAATTTTATTGATAGAAAATATGTTTCTCGCAGTAATCCGAGCTAAACCCCACGTTATTATAAAAATCGATTTTTACAAAAAGGCGTTTTGACGTACATGTCAGGAGTTTGGAGCTGGTTCTCGTCATACTAACGGCCTCAGCGCGCCCCGTATTACTTTTTCTCGCCAGTATTAATACCTTTCATAAGCCAATCGACAAAGGATACATTTTGACTGATTTCAAAAATCAAACATGTCGGGCACGTGAACCACATGCACGTAAGCCATTTTGCACTAACTGTTCCGCATGAATGATTTTATTCATGCATGCGTAATTTATGTCTTGAAATTGATGGATAAGTGCATGGAATGAAAATAACCATAATTTTAGAAATATTGACTGAATATATCGCATAATATAATATTTCATTGGGTGGCCAATTAGAAATTCGTTTAAGTGTATACTTTCTGTTATCTGAATTATTTAGGTTTAGTGAATTTTGTTGTGTGTATTGATGGACAATGTGTAGGCAATATTGTGAGACTTCGTGCGAAAAATTTATTTGTTTTGCACGTGCCATTTCCATTATTTGAAAATCATGGTTCACTGCTTGCAACGGTCAAATTACAATTATCGAATTATCGGATATTGCTGCGCATGAAGACATACAGAAATGAACATGATAGCATGTGTAATGAATATATATACGCATTTCAAGTTGGTGTACTTATAACATTTAACAAGTGTATTATTTCTACATGGTACATGTTCAAACGAACGGAAAATCCTGTATATTAAGTAAGTATGTTACTTAAAATAAGTATTAATTATGTTATCATTATCAGCAAGCTTACCATAAACAATGTACCTGCTATCATATTAGCGATAACGTTTTCATTCAACTCACTGGATATTATTAGGTTCATATATGACAAGAGAATGTACCAAACGTACATGTTTAATTGTTTACGATTATATACACGTGTCTAACGCCGATATGTAATGTGAGAACATTATAAGTACGATACATCCTCTGTAGAACAACACGATTTTGAAGCAGTAAATGCAGATAGTTTTCCAGAGGTCGAATTGATGTGACATGGTAAACTATTGAACAAATATGATTGCTCAAGAGACATTGTTGCTCTATGGAGTGGTAAAATTTACAAGTGGTGGTAATGTTTTAAACAAATAATGGGTTGCTCAGGACTGTTACAGTAAAACATTGTTTTGACGAGCATCGATAACACGAACACACGGCCTATGTCGAGCAAGTTTAAAACCAATATCCGATTGTATAATAAATACATGTCATTTGGTTATTACGAGCAACCGGTTTACCTGACCCGATCAATCCCCGAGATAACGATGTTTTACTGCAGTTTTTTTGAGCGATTAAATTGATAGGGAATAGTAATTTGTGAAACTAAAAATGGGAATCTTATTTTAACACTCATGGTTTTGTTCTATGACGTGATTTTATTTTTAAATTACGTTTGATATTGTCTGTTTCTCTGGTTTCCATGCGTCCTTTCGTGCATTTTGTGCCCACGTCATATGTTCACTAGAATTAAATTTGGTTCTGAAAATAATTTCCTATGATTTTGAGTGTTTTGGTAACTTTTGGTAAAACAACTTACACGTATATCCATGTAGCTATACCTAATCTACTTCAAATTAGCATGTTCAAAATATTCAGACCATCAGTTTTAGAAAACTTGTTCAGATTTGCTGTGATTTTAATGTTTTCTATGCTCGGTGAGCAGCCTTCCCTGTCCTATTTTATGATTTATGTTTACTCAAGCGAGGTTTTAGCTCTGTCTATAGAGGGGTTAAATTAATAGGAAATTATGCTTTCGGCAGCAACCTGTATGTTACTCAAGGGAAGATGTTGCTCTACAAAGGCGTAAAATTAATAGGAAATTATAATTTCGGCAGCAAACTGTCTAGTGGTTACTCAAAAGAAGATGTTGCTTGATAGAGGGGTACAAATACTAGAAAATGTTAATTTCGGTAGATAAAATGTGCGCTACTCAAGGTAGACGGATAGAATTGCTATTTTATACAACAAAATTGGTTACATACGAGCGACTTATGCTCTATGGTGATGATGAAATTGACAGGGAACAATAATTTCTGAAATAAACTATGGGTTACTCTAGAAAGGATGTTGCTTTTTGTAGATGTGAAATTAATAAGGAGGTTAATATGTCAAGGTCGTGGTGACCTCATTAACACAAGGCTGTTAAACTATCATAAGGCGTGTATATTTTACAAACCTCTCTTGTACTTTCTGCTATCTGAATTATTTAGGTTTAGTGATTTTTGTTGTATGTATTGGTGGACAATGTGTATGCAACATTGTGAGACTTCGTACGCAAAAACAAATTGTTTTGCACTTGCATTTTCCACTATGTGAACGTTCATGGTTCACTGCTTGCATCGGTTAAATTGATCGGGATTGCTATTTTATATAACGAAATCGGTTACTCAAGAAGTATTTATGCTCTATGATGAGAGTAAAAATGACAGGGAAGTATAATTTCTGAAATAAACTATGGGTTACTCAAGAGAGTATATTGCTTTATGAAGATGTGAAATAAATAGGGAGGTAATTATGTCATAGGTCAATGTCGTGGTGACCTTAATAACACAAGACTAGTTTACTACATGTATCATGAGGCGTGTATATTTTACAAACATCTCTTGTACTTTCTGTTATCTGAATTATTCAGGTTCATCTATGTTTGTTGTTCGTATTGATGGACAATGTGTAGGCAACTTTGTGAGACTTCGTGTTTTGCACTTGCAATTTCCATTATTTGAACATTTACGGTTCACTGCTTGCATCGGTTAAATTACAATTATCGAATTATCGGATATTGCTATTATATACCATGCGCATGAAGACATACAAAAATGAACATGATGTCATGTATAATGAAAAAGATATACGCATTTCAGGTTGGTGTACTTATAACATTTAACAACTTGTGTATTGTTTCTACATGGTACACGTTCAAACGAACTCAAAACCCAGTTTTTTATGTACGTTACTTAAAATAATTATGTTATCATAATTTGAAAGCGAAACATTGACAATATATCTGATATCATATTAGCGATAAGTTTTCATTTAACTACAATCACTGGTACGGAGCGATGTCAAAGCGTAACGCAAGTCCAGACGACAGCCTGTTATAGACTCTTTCAGACAATAGCCAATACTTATTAGTACCTTGGGGCGGGTAAAACAGGTTTAAAGGGTATTTTCACTTATTTCTTATGTTTTTATGGAAACAAAGATAATGTTCAACAGTATATGATTATCCTATGTATCAATGTACCCATTAAGCATTCTAAATGCTTAACACTTTGATTTTGTTTCGTTATTAGTATGGTGTAATCAGCGGAAACATAATATCTTTAAATAAAGACTTATATGTTATCTTAATATATGAAATATACCATTTGAATAGTCAATACAATACCTATAACTGACATGCTTGTAATACCATGCAAATTATTCACCTTATAACAAATTATTTCCAAAAAATAAAATTCATACATGTCATAGTTTCGATCAGACGGTGTCATGGTCTGCATACGAAGTCCAAGTACGGTGTCGTGATCTCTAAACGAAACCTTTATAAAATACATTTCTTTCGGAGTACAGAGTTTGCATTATTTCTGGCATACACATTGTTATGACGAGATCGAGAGAAACAGAAAATGGTAAGGGAGTCTTGTATGTGTTATCGTGTGATTTTAACTTGAGTATGAATGCACTTTTTCTTGAAAGTACTAACGGACATGTTACATACACACACAAATCAAAATATCAATCTGCAGCAACTACATATTCAACAATTATAATGGCTTGGCGTTATTTGACTATTAAAACATTATTAATAGTACATGCATCTCTTTATCACATTCACACTTGGATACAAATATGTGGCTTCTTTTAGTTAATAAGACCCAATTAGGCTAGTGGCCGAGGGGTGATTTTAGGTCGGAACCCCTCCCCATGGTAGAACATTTCACAACCTGTTTTTTATTGAAGCGGGAGATATTGTGCGTTGGAAAACGATGGTTGTGAATCTGGGATCAATGTAGGTCATTATGAAAAGCGACGTTTTATGTGTGTTTTTTAGTATTTTGAGAGGCAATTTTATGACGTATTTTGTCTATGTACAGAACAAGGCAGGTACGATTTAGCCCAGGAAAAGCAAACCACACTCGTTATTATTGTAGGATCATATTGCATTATGGATGGCTTATAACATCTAAAAAATTCATCTCTTTAATAGCATGAGAAATCATACTTTTGGGGTAAAAACATAAAAAAATATAAACGAAAAGTGCGAATTTTAGGAATCGGTGCACCACAATTTCATATATCAATCTATTCGAAATAAAATTACTTGGGTGGGGAGGTAGTGATCTGCAGTTTAATATATCAAAAATCTATTGACCAGCTATTACTCAAATTGCGATAATTTTGGGTTAAATTGTCATAAAAACATAAACGAAATGTGCGAATTTTAGGAATCGGTGCACCCCAATTTCATATATCAATCTATTCGAAATAAAATCACTTGAGTGTGGAGGTAGTAACCTGTAGTTTAATATATCAAAATTCTATTAACCAACTATTACTCAAAATGCGATAATTTTGGGTTTAAATTGTTAAATTTATAAACGAAAAGTGCGAATTTTTGGAATCGGTGCACGACAATTCCATATATCAATCTATTCGAAATAAAATCACTTGAGTGTGGAGGTAGTAACCTGTAGTTTAATATATCAAAAATCTATTGACCAGCTATTACTCAAAATGCGATAATTTTGGGGTGAAATTGTTAAAATTATAATCAAAAGTGCGAATTTTGGGAATCGATCGACTACAATGTCATCTTTCATTTCATTTGAAATGTTATCACAGCGAATTATGGATATGAAGGTCAGGGTGAATTCGTCGAGGTCCTACTTGCCGAATTTATGTGCAAACTCGCTAAATTTGGGGCAAAAATAAGCAAAAATGCGATTTTTTGGAATCGGTGGATTGCAGAGTCATTTATGAAGTAATTTGAAACAAAATCACTCCAATGAGTACATAATAATATATAGTTTAGGCTGTTAGAATATCTTAAGCATGGGTACACGGAAAATGAGATATTTTGAGGTAAAACATCACGAAAAATGAACAAAATCGTGAATTTTGAGAATAAGTAGACGACAATGTCATTTATGATTTTATTTGATATTGAACAATCGTGTCGTGTATGTATAAAGTCCAGTGTGAAACATAACATGTAGCGTCTGGATATTGTTGGAATTGAGATATTTTATCCCAAACCTCTAAACCGAAAAGCTGGATGTTTGGAATCAGCAGAATACAAAATTTAATTCATTCATAGTTTATTAATCTGATTGGAACAAAGGAACTTCAGTTAAAGATATCTTGAACTAAGTGAATTTGAAATTGTATACAATTCAATGTTTTGAGGTTAAGCCGTTCAAAATATAAGATACATGTACTAGTATACGACAGAGGAAAGCCAATCAAATAAGCTCATCATGAACAATTGGTGCCCTGTTGAGCTGAAATATTACCCCAACATTTGAATTTTCCAGAAATGTTCCTATGTGTTTTCATTAGCAGATTAATCTTCCTAGCGATAAAGGATATCAAATCGCCTATTGTTACAACCATCATGAGTCCTATCGGATGCTCAACACTAAAAACGTACATGTACATGAAATATGTTCTTGTGAATTCCAATGCCGTTTAGGCCAATACATCTATAAATATCAAATGTCACTAAAGGTACGCACCAATACTTTTTATAGACTGCAACACTTTAATCGAACCTTATTATTATCTACATTGTACGATATATTAATTAATGGATACGACTTGAGACTAGGTCCCACTGAAGAAATCCTCATCGGCGATGTGGAATGAAAAAATAATGCATTCATTGAAATTTCCCGGTGTAGGCATACTCGCGATGTAAATGCGAATGTAGATTTCTCATAACTCCCAAGAAGCTTCCCCAAGTCCAGAGCATCCTGTTCCCGAAGCTCATTTAGTTTCATCAAGAGTACATCGTTTTGAATGATTGGAAATTGAGATAAACACTCGTTATTTCTTAACCACTGCGGGTTTAAATAACACGCATAGCTGCTCAGTAAGACAGACAGGTTGGAAATAGCCACAAGGTTTAATGCTCTTATAACCAGCGCTTTTTCTGGTGGTCCAAATCAGATCATGTGCATGTCTTATGTCTGTACAAATACCTACATATTCATGTACAACTCAACGTTTGTCCAGAGTAATGCTATTAAAACTAGTTGTTGGTCACAACACCATTACCCCGTAATTGTACCCTGCCATATTGCATACATGTATGGATATAAATTATATTTGTTGACAAGCTATTTTAAAATAATATTTTACAATCGAACGAGTGTCTCAATCTACACGATATGTTCTGTTTAATTTGATTCGGTTCGGCTTTGTTTCGTTCTGTCCTGTTTTGTTCCGTATATTATAGCTTGATATCATGTGTTATGATTCAGCTGGGGTTATGGTGTTAAATTGTTTTATGTTTTTATGTGTTACCCTTGAATACGGCGCCAATAGAAAACATTGGTGTTTTAGTAGATTAAGAACAATCAATATTGATTAAAACTTACAATATTTAACATAGTATCGGGTATGCGACATGTTCCTCGCCAACATCTTCATATCATGATTCTAATGAACTATTTTAGTTTGTTAGACACTTCGTGGCTGAAATCGCTGGGTAAATTATGTATGCTGAACTTATATCAGCCGTGTTCATAGGGTTAACAAGCTTAATCGGGAGAGTGGGATGGCCAATTGAGAGCTTCATAACTGTCCTTTTCCGTAAAGTCGATTACAAGAGCAGTGCAATGACGGACATCATACAAGATATAATTACAAACGTATATTCAAAGCCCCAGTGTCGGTGTTGCTCGGTGATCCTGACAGACCTGTATTATTGCTAGCAGTAAAGCTCTAAACCTTCTGTTCCAGTGACATCTAATGTTGTCATTATGACATCTGCATACCCATTCGTATGATGGTCAAGTACGCTTCCTCCTACCTTCCAAGTCATACTATATTTTTCCATATATAAACAATATTTACAAAAACCGCGTGACCAACAATTATGTTACTATGGTTATAAAACATAAAGTAAGCTTACTATAATTATGTTCTTACTGTATAATTTAATTAACCAATCATACATCAATTTTCCTGCATCAATAGCGATACTCAGATTTGGTGATCCCTCGTTTTCGTTACACCACAGCATGACCTATCAGTGAATTCAATGTATAATTGTTGACTCATCCATTGTAGAAAAGTACTCAAACTACCAAGGTCGTTTTGAACGAGCATGGCCCATGTCATGGAGCGTATGCATGGTATTCTCGAACACAGAACTCCTTCATGTAACATTGACCAAATTGTTATTTTTATAATTGTATGAATATGTAACCTGTATGCGTTGTTTGGGTTAATTCGAAGTAGGGATGGCGTGTCAAAGAACTTGAACCATTATGAACCAGTCACAGCTTCAATGGTAGTCCGCTTTGTACACCATATAGTACACCTGATTTCAATGGACTGGTTTTCACTGTTTGGTGAATACCACAGACGACCCTCACCCGGCTGTAGGTAGTACCTCTCCCAAATATTCCACCAGATCGTCACATGTCTACTATGTAGGCATATTTCGTATGTCACTATAAATAAGGTTGAAGCTTACACCGAATGATGCTGTACCCTAATATTGAACGATAGAATGGGACAACAGTTTTGAAATCTTAAATAACATATTACTTAGCACATTTTGTAGTGGATTTTATCAAATCAGATCATCAATGACACTGTATTCAACTGATTCCGAATTTTCACATTCTTAGCTTATTTTTGTATTTTTTTATCCCAATTATCTCAATTAAAACAGTAGCCGAATACTACATTTCTGATATCTTAAACTGCATGTAATTACCAACATGTCACAGTTGTTCAACATCACATAAAATTATTAATGAGATTGAAATCTACCAATTCTCAAAATTCACAATTTTGGTTCTTATTTCGTAATATTTTACCTCAAAATACATAATACCTAGTACCTAGGCTTAAGATATTTTTAAACTACATATTATTATGTGCTGTTTGAAGTGATTTGGTTTCAAATTACATCATAAATGACACTGCTATCCACCGATTCCAAAAAAATGCATTTTTCGATTAATTTTGTGAACTTTGACCCAAATTTAGCGAGTTTTACACAGATTCCAGCAAGTAGAACCTCGACGTATTAAACCTTACCTTCATACCTACATATCGCTGTCATTAACTATCAAATAAAATGAAAGATGACATTGTAGTCGACCGATTCCAAAAGTTCGCACTTTTTGTTTATAATTTTAACAATTTCACCCCAAAATTATCGCATTTTGAGTAATAGCTGGTCAATAGATTTTTGATATATTAAACTACAGGTTACTACCTCCCCATTAAAGTGATTGTATTTCGAATAGATTGGTATATGGAATGGTCGTGCACCGATTCCAAAAATTCGCACTTTTCGTTTATGATTTTAACAATTTAAACCCAAAATTATCGCATTTTGAGTAATAGCTGGTCAATAGATTTTTGATATATTAAACTACAGGTTACTACCTCCACACTCAAGTGATTTTATTTCGAATAGATTGATATATGAAATTGGGGTGCACCGATTCCTAAAATTCGCACATTTCGTTTATGCTTTTTTAGCAATTTAACCCAAAATTATCGCAATTTGAGTAATAGCTGGTCAATAGATTTTTGATATATTAAACTACAGACTACTACCTCCCCACCCAAGTGATTTTATTTCGAATAGATTGATATATGAAATTGTGGTGCACCGATTCCTAAAATTCGCACTTTTCGTTTATTTTTTTTTATGTTTTTACCCCAAAAGTATGATTTCTCAAGCTATTAAAGAGCTGAATTTTTTAGATGTTATAAGCCATCCATAATGTAATATGATCCTACAAAAAAAACGACTGTAGTTTGCTTTTCCTTGGCTAAATCGTTCCTGCCTTGTTCTGTACATAGACAAAATACGTCGTAAAATTGCCTCTCAAAATACTAAAAAACACACATAAAACGTCGATTTTCAAAATGACCTACATTGATCCCAGATTCACAACCATCATTTTCCAACGCCCAAGGCCTCCGCCTTCAATAAAAAACAGGTTGTGAAATGTTCTACCATGGGGAGGGGTTACTCCCATTTCTAAGCACCTTTTTGAGGTTTGGCCACTAGCCTAAATGGGTCATATACGTATTTTGTGGGGTTTTTTTCGGCCACTGGTCCTAGCATTTGTAATTTCCTTGGCGCTCTCAATTGAATGATCATTTGATTGTTACACATAGAAATACATATAATGTTCAATGGAATGTGCCGTACGCATCTTTTTAAACACATTTTTTCTAATATAATGGCATGTATTCCTGCTAAATTTAGCTGCGCCTGCTTCATACGTTGACTGGTTATGTGCTATCTCGTTTGAAATGGCCACTCATCTCTGTTACAAAATATACCTTACAAATGTTTTGTTTAGCCGAGTGGAATATTGTAGTGAAATCATCACCTCTTATTATCATTAATACTAGTTATGATTTTACTTTTTTGGAACACAAGTTCAAATGCAGCTTTTGTGAAGTGTGCAGTGAGAGTGAAAATTTAGCAATAAGGCACTGCATGCGAAGTCACGACGATGAGAAGATTTCTTATCTTCATTTCTTCAAATCAGAGGACAAACTAAAATACAAACTATGTTGTTTTAAAATTACAGGAAGTGAGTTAAACTGTGATCCAAAATCAGTGTATATTAATCAGGAGAAAACTTAACATTCCTATACAACAATGTGGCACAAGACCAATAAAAAAGATGTGTAAAGTAAACAACAGTTCGAACTCAGTTCACAACAAGGTATTCAATGACATTGACAACACTTAGTCTACATGCAAAGGTTAACTCGGACAGTACTCCTAGTACTTATCGAATCAAGGTTAACTCGGATAGTACTCCTAGTACTTATCGAATCAAGGTTAACTCGGATAGTACTTCTAGTACTTATCGAATCAAGGTTAACTCGGATAGTACTCCTAGTACTTATCGAATCAAGGTTAACTCGGATAGTACTCCTAGTACTTATCGAATCAAGGTTAACTCGGATAGTACTCCTAGTACTTATCGAATCAAGGTTAACTCGGATAGTACTCCTAGTACTTATCGAATCAAGGTTAACTCGGATAGTACTCCTAGTACTTATCGAATCAAGGTTAACTCGGATAGTACTCCTAGTACTTATCGAATCAAGGTTAACTCGGATAGTACTCCTAGTACTTATCGAATCAAGGTTAACTCGGATAGTACTCCTAGTACTTATCGAATCAAGGTTAACTCGGATAGTACTTCTAGTACTTATCGAATCAAGGTTAACTCGGATAGTACTCCTAGTACTTATCGAATCAAGGTTAACTCGGATAGTACTCCTAGTACTTATCGAATCAAGGTTAACTCGGAGAGTACTCCTAGTACTTATCGAATCAAGGTTAACTCGGAGAGTACTCCTAGTACTTATCGGATCAAGGTTAACTCGGATAGTACTCCTAGTACTTATCGAATCAAGGTTAACTCGGATAGTACTCCTAGTACTTATCGAATCAAGGTTAACTCGGATAGTACTCATAGTACTTATCTATTCAAGGTTAACTCGGATAGTACTTCTAGTACTTATCGAATCAGAAAAAACATATGCACACAACAACTCTTGTTGACTATCATTACGATTTAGTTTGATGGCTACATAAGTTTAACAAAAGTTCTCCTGCAAGTATTTTCATTCTATGTCCCATCAGCATTTGTTCTATGACATTACGACTACCTTTATATCACAATAATTCATCAAGTTTTGTATAAACGCCTTAACATTTTGAACTAACGAACAGGTAAGCGATGTTTATATAGGTTTTACTGGGTATAAGATATATACATCAGTTAACTGGATAGTTCCCTCATCGGTATTACTTATTGAATGGACTATCTTTGGTTATCATTAACATTGTGTGTTAAGATAGAACGTAAAAAGTAGTTCTACAACACCTGTTATTAAACGTCGTCGACAGAATGGTTGGAGTATCCGCATCTTGAGCAGTAAAATACGGGTCTGATCCCAGGCAAATTGTGTCTGTTACCAGGATGATATATAGGTAGTCTTAATGTCATAGAACAAATGGTGATGGGACATAGAATGAATATACTTGCAGGAGAACTTTCTTTACAGGCGTACTGAACATTTCTGGTTCAGAAATGTCTGTCGTCGTTACATCCATAAATGAGCCGACATTTATGCCACCAACATCAACCGAATCTCCATATTCGTAAGAGATTTTCCTCTTGAGAATGTCGTCTATTATCTATATCACTTTCGTTTAGAGACCATGACAAAATATTTAAAGTCGTTTAGAGTGCAAGACATTCCCAAAAAATCAGCAGCTTCACATTTTACGGCCTGTGAGACATGCACGTTTATCAATACACGTATCATAGCAAAGATAATTCTTATAGAACATCATCTGGTTATAATAACTCATTTGTACTATTCATATTGCGATATATTAAACATAATTAGTATTTTCTTTAATTTTTCGCAAAACATGACTACTTCAGGTATAAATATAAACTTACTACACGCGTTTAATTATATTTTTAGCGTAATCATTTTGAACAAATACTTATATGTCGATGTGTTGAACGATCGCATCAAGTAAAACGTTATTAGAGAGGTAAATCGTTGTAAAGAAGACACACTCACAAGCGTGCTGCCTGATGTGCAAAGTTTCTATGGTATTTTCGCGAGGAGTCTATAGCAGGCTGTCGTCTGGACTTGCGTTACGCTTTGACATCGCTCCGTACCAGTGACAATGGATACAGTTAGGTTCATATCGTTTACGGTTATAAACACGTGACTATCCCCGATATGTAACATGAGATAGTTATATGTACAGTTTACGGTTATATACACGTGACTATCCCCGATATGTAATATGAGATAGTTATATGTACAGTTTACGGTTATATACACGTGACTATCCCCGATATGTAATATGAGATAGTTATATGTACAGTTTACGGTTATATACACGTGACTATCCCCGATATGTAATATGAGATAGTTATATGTACAGTTTACGGTTATATACACGTGACTATCCCCGATATGTAATATGAGATAGTTATATGTACAGTACAACCTCTGTAGAGCAGCACAATTTGGGAGCAGTAGATGCCGATAGTTTTCCAGATGTCAAATTGATGTGACATGATAAAATATTGAACAAATAGTATTGCTCAGAGAGATTGTTGCTCTATGGAGTGGTAAAATTTACAAGTGGTGATAATATTTTAAACAAAAAATGGGTTGCTCAAGAGAGGAACAGTAAAACATCGTAATTATGAGCATCGATAACACGAGCACCCGGCCTATGTCGAGCAAGTTTTAAACCAATATCCGTTTGTATTATCAATACATGTCATTTGGATATACGAGCAACCGGTTTACCTGACCCGATCACTTCCCGAGATAACGATGTTTCACTGCATTTTTTTGAGCGATTAAATTGATAGGGAATAGTAATTTGTGAAACTAAAGATGGGAATCTTATTTTAACACTCATGGTTTAGTTCTATAAGGTGTTGTTTTTTATATTACGTTTGGTATTGTCTGATTCTCTGGTTTCCAGGTGTCCCTTTGTGCATTTTGTGCCCACGTCACATGTTCACTAGAATTAAATTTGGTCCTGAGAATAATTTCCTATGATTTTGAGTGTTTGGGTAACTTTTGGTTATACAATTTATATCCATGTAGAAATACCTAATCTACTTCAAATTAGCATGTTCAAAATAATCAGACCATCAGTTTTAGAAAACTTGTTCAGATGTGCTGTGATTTTAATGTTTTCTATCCTCGGTTGTTTAAGTCGTGAGCTGCCTTCCCTGTCCTATTTTATCATTTATTTTACTCAAGCGAGGCTTTAGCTCTGTCTATAGAGGGGTTAAATTAACAGGAAATGATACTTTCGGCAGCAACCTGTGTGTTACTCAAGGGAAGATGTTGCTTTACAAAGGCGTAAAATTAATAGAAAATTATAATGTCGGCAGCAAATTGTCAGGTGGTTACTCAATGGAAGATTTTGCTCAATAGAAGGGTACAATTAATAAAAAATGTTAATTTCGGCAGATCAAATGTGTGCTACTCAAGGTAGACGGATATAATTGCTATTTTATACAACAAAACTGGTTACATAAGAGCGACTTATGCTCAATGGTGATGATGAAATTGATAGGGAACGACAATTTCTGAAATACTCAAGAGAGGATGTTGCTTTTTGTAGATGTGAAATTAATAAGGAGGTAAATATGTCAAGGTCGTGGTGACCTCATTAACACAAGGCTGTTAAACTATCATGAAACGTGTATATTTTACAAGCCTCTCTTGTATAGATAACCCATGTTTTTGAGCCGTGACAGAATTTCGCATTTTTCATTCATGGTATGTGAATATACGCGTACTATTGGACCATGTATGGAACGCCTTAGCTGGCTTATATTAGCAAACAGTTCAATATAATGTCGTTATCGCTGAACATAAATGCATGCGATCACTGTATAATGGCAAAGTCTCTATTATATAAATTTATTAAATGACTATCAATTATTAGCCCTATAACACAGCATCGTCCTAGTCTGATAATAATAAAACTTCCACTATATCAGGGCCGAAAATCTATATCAGTTATCGGCCCGGGCCGAAAAGTATTATAAAATCTGATTTGCTTATAGACAGGGCCGAAAAGTGATATTGATATTGGCCCTCCTTTTAAGCAAACTTTTAAATTACTGAACAGAAACATGGCATGTGGGTATTCGTTTTCTTAGTTAGACCATTGGTACAATTTGGACTATATTTGGTGGCAAAATTTGAAAAAAAAAGGTTTTTCACATTTTTTCTCATTCTTTTATGTCGGTCTAGTTTGATGAGCTTGCGTTACATGCAAAGACAAATTTTAAAATAATTGATGCTTATTTAATAAAATTGTCAATAAATGGGTGATTTGATACTAACCCTGTTATTTGTCCTCGGGATAACATCAAATCACCCATTTATTAACACATGATATTAATGTTTTGTCCTTATTATATTCATCTTTTATATTTATATAGAGAGATTTTGCCATTATATAGTGGTCGCATGCATTTATCTTCAGCGATATTGACATAATATCGAACTGTTTGCTAATATAAGACAGGTAAGGCTTTCCATAGCCATGGATTGGTTACTCTCAATGATCACATAATAATAATAATGCTTAAGTCTTAATGCATACCCTATACCTATACCCTTTCAGGGTAAAAAAACCTCCCTGCATTAATTAGTCACGGCTCAAAAAACATGGTTTATCTATACTTTCTGTTATCTGAATTATTTAGGTTTAGTGAATTTTGTTGTGTGTATTGATGGACAATGTGTAGGCAACATTGTAAGACTTCGTGCGAAAAAGATATTTCATTTGCACGTGCCATTTCCATTATTTGAAAATCATGGTTCACTGCTTGCAACGGTCAAATTACAATTATCGAATTATCGGATATTGCTGCGCATGAAGACATACAGAAATTAACATGATAGCATGTGTAATGAATATATATACGCATTTCAAGTTGGTGTACTTATAACATTTAACAAGTGTATTATTTCTACATGGTACATGTTCAAACGAACGGAAAATCCTGTATATAAAGTAAGTATGTTACTTAAAATAAGTATTAATTATGTTATCATTATCAGCATGCTTACCATAAACAATGTACCTGCTATCATATTAGTGATAACGTTTTCATTCAACTCACTGGATATAATATGGTTCATATCTGTCCACAGAATGTACAAAACGTACATGTTTAATTGTTTACGATTATATACATATGTCTAACGCCGATATGTAATATGAGAAAACTATAAGTACGATACATCCTCTGTAGAGCAACACGATTTTGGAGCAGTAAATGCACGTAGTTTTCCAGAGGTCAAATTGATGTGACTAGGTAAAAGCTTGAACACAATTTGGGTGCAGGAACTGCAGATAGTTTTGTAGAAGTCAAACTGATGTGACTTAGTAAAATATTGAACAAATATTATTGCTCAAGAGACATTGTTGCTCTATGGAGTGGTAAAATTTACAAGTGGTGGTAATGTTTTAAACAAATAATGGGTTGCTCAAGAGAGGTACAGTAAAACTTCGTAAATATGAGCATCGATAACACGAGCACCCGGCCTATGTCGAGCAAGTTTTAAAACAATATCCGTTTGTATGATCAATTAATTTCCTTTAATAATTACGGTCACCCGGTTAATCTTGAGCAGTGTACCTATCTCGATCACTGAAAATGGGAATCTTATATCAAAACTCAGGGTTCGGTTCTATAAGGCAGTCTATGATGTAAACGTGTGATATGGTGAACTGTAAAACATTTAAGTCAAGAATACAAAGACGGGGGTCTAAAAATAATAGACATGGAATATTTTCTAGATTCATTCAATATAAGCTGGATAAAAGAATGTTTCATTACAAGACCGAATTAGAAAAGTATTGAAGATTATTTCTATTTAAATGTAATATATAACTGAAAAAGACTGTAAAAGTCTCAATATAATATCAAAGTTTTTAAAGGATATATTGATTTCATGGTCTAAGGTCAACACCCTTAACACTGAAATCGAAACATCCAAACAAATCATCTGGAATATTTCAAGTATAAAACATAGAAATGAAAATGAGTTATTTTACTATAACACATGGTTCTGTAAAGGAATCCAGTATATGGAACATATATTTCACTTCAGACACAACATATTTCACAGCTTTGAGCAGATGAAATTTCTATATGATATCTCTCATTAAAACATACCGAAAGAATGGAAGACACAAATACAAAAGGAAATTATAACATATAACCCACCAAACTACCTTATCAATAGACTAAATGGAAAAAAGCAAATTAACTAAGATTGCATATAATTCACTAATCAAGACTAAGCTACCAACAGAACCAAAATACAAACGAAAATGGAATCTTAAGTTCACCATAGAAGACACAAAATGGGTTAAAATTTTCCAACAAACGAATATTATGACAATAGACACTAAACTTAGCGAATTTCAGTATAAATACCTCATTAATATAATACCCGACAATTCCTGTTTACACAAGTGTCATATAACCCAGTCAAGCTTATGTGATTTTGCAATAGACAATCAGACTCTATATACCATATGTTCTGGGAAGGCCATATTGTACAAAGTTTTTGGGCTGAAGTTAGGTCATATCTAGTACAAACGCTTTAAAAAAAGACTAAAATGTCACATTTCAAAATATTTCAGTTTGCAACATTATAAAGAATACAGAAGAAGATGGGCTTATTACCAACTATATTATACTGCTTTCAAAATATTACAATTTTAAATGTAAATGCAATAAACACACACGGACAATTCAGTCATTTAAAGAATACATTAACTATCAAAAAAGATGGAACAAACAATCGCACCTAAAAAAACAAAATCCAAATCTGTAACAGAAAATGGCAGAAGTTTTCATAACTTGCATAACTCAAATAGTGATATTGAGTAAATTCCCCGAACCCATAACCATTTCTTATTATCTTTACTCTTACTTTCCTTTCTTACTCTCTACAACTCAACCTCTTTTCTAAGCGACTGTCCTCATAACTCTTCCCCCTCCCATATATGAGCCGTTCTCCAGGAAAACCGGGCTTATTGACAAAATTGCGAAAATGTTGATAATTATGTGGTTAGAAAGGAAAGACTCTTGTGAACAGTTTCTGAAAATTTGTACAAAATATTCCATAAACTTACAAAGTTAAAGACTTTTTAAACCAACCACTACCGCCTACTTTATGAGTGACGTCGCGAAGTAAAGGTAAAATTCTACGTTTTTGACGTAACGTAACGTGGCATTTCAATGATCCAGTATCTGATACATTTTTTACGTAAACTTTTAAAATTGTGGCAAACTTTATAATCATATTTTAATAAAACGTGTTCAGTTCGTGAGTATTTACTTCCAGGGAAAAATAGCAAGTGTTTTAGCGACTTAACCCTTGTTTTCCTTGATATGAGTTCTTTTTAGAAATCGATCACCATAGCAACAACAGACTTTATTTTAACACAATTTTAAAAAAAACTTGAAGCTAATGGATAGTACTATTCTATTCTATTACCTAAATATGAAAACAAAATACACGATTTTTTTCTTATTTTAGACATTTTTCTAAGTCTTATTGCATAATTACAATGCAATGTCATTAAGCCCGGTTTTCCTGGGGCCTTATTTACCAGCGTTGTAAGTCTAAAACTCAGACTTAGACTTAAAATTGTCATTATTCATAATCACTGGCATTTCTTTTAAATCAGATTAAACAATGCGCAATTTTATCGTACTATTAGTTGTTACCCACTGAACATGTATACCAATTTATATTAACATCGGTACATTTATAACAACATGAGAGCGAATAGAACATTTGGCAAAATAAAGTCTAAGTCTGAATTTTAGACTTATAACGTTGGTGAATAAGGCCCCTGGAGAACGGCTCATATGACATTAATGAATAATATCATGAGTCGTGAATTAGTTTCACATTATAACTGTATAACAAAATTGTTTGTATATTTTGTGTTGTGTATAACTGTTTTATTATGTGTTATGAAAATAAAAAATGTTAAAAACGAAACAAAAAGCATTTACGAGGGCCCATCAATAATTTCGTGAACTAATTTTATGTAGCGAGTATAAATAGCCTTATACACTTTTAGCCTCTAATCCTTATTAAAGTAACATCCCGTGCACAGTTGGAAGTTATTCCATTGCTCGACGCATAACTTGAGCACGTGTGACAGGCCGTCACGTGACATCACCCGCAAAGTTTTGTTTATGACGCACCCAACTTCTCTCAGGGCTTGTATTTCTAACCATGCAGGCTATTTTCGAGTTTTGGAAATGGCAAGAAGTAGCATATAGTCTATTCTGGGTTATAGGATGTGTGATGCAATAGTTCTATATCCATGTCCTAGATTGTGTCCAAAACAACGCTGCGGCTAAGGATTGGCGAATTCTCATGGTATATCAGAATTTCGTACATTTGAAGTTGTATGTGCATTCATTTAATAACCGATAACAACTGAGATTTAATTATTGCTACAATAGTTTCTTATAACAGTAGCTTTCGGAGAAACATAGTAATTACAAGTTTTTCTTTGTATGTCGAAAAATATTATGGTCAATACACTGTACTGACCGCCAATTTTAACAACCAATGGCCGGCGAATATACTTATCGTCTTTGTTTGCTCCTCTATTGTCCTTTAAGTACTTCTTCGACCATGAAAATGCACTATTCGATTACCAAGAGTCCATATAAAATGCATGCAAATTTTTGGGAATGTAAAAGACATATTGCCTGAGTAATGTATAAATCTTTAATACAAAACGTTACTCGATCATACTAGGCGACGCCATTTTTAATAACGAACGTCAATGACATGACGTTAGAATATTACTATGACTTCATAAATCGTGACGTCATCACTCACTTTTTATGCTTAATTAATTAGATAATAAATGATCTTTGAGCATGCAAAATTTCAATTAGCTATGTCAAAGCGTTATGAAACAGTAGAATTAGTTCACGAAATTATTGATGGGCCCACGTAAGTCCACGGTTACATTGGTCGCTGACTGAACCAAGGCCTAACTAGGTCACTAAGAATTAACTTTGATCCTGATAATTTCCTTGTTATTTGGAATGTTCTGATAAATTTAGGTAATAGAACTTATATCCATTTAGAAAATACTCAATGTACTTCAAATTAACATGTTCAAAATTTAGAACCTCATTTTTCTGTTACAAAAATGAATTATTGTTCTTTAGACTGAGACTGAATGTGATCCTGAAAAACCAGGATCATTTTTTTTAAACCAGGCACAAATTGCGTGATCCTAGTATCTTGAGATTAAAGGGCATGTCATTTTCTGCTTCCATGTATAAAACTTACGAGCATAACCTTAACATAACTTCTTCAATTTTAGAGGATATATATCTGAGCTTGATACATGTTTACTCAAGGAAAGTTTGTCTCTGTCTATAGAAAGGTAAAATTAATAGGAAATTATTATTCTGGCAGAAAACTGTGTGTAACTGAAGGGAAGATGTTGCTCAATGTTAGTAGGACCTTATAATTTCGGCAGCAAACTGTGTTTTACTCAAGATAAACGCATAAATTGATCGGGATTTCTATTTTATGTAACGAAATCGTTTACTCAAGAGAGATGAACTAATGCTCTGAGTTGAGAGTAAAATTGATAGGGAACGATAATTTCGTAAATAAACTATGGGTTACTCAAGAGAGGAGGTTGCTCTGTGATGAGGGTAAAATTGATAGGGAACGATAATTTCTTAAATAAACTATGGGTTACTCAAGAGAGGAGGTTGCTCTGTGATGAGGGTAAAATTGATAGGGAACGATAATTTCTTAAATAAACTATGGGTTACTCAAGAGAGGAGGTTGCTCTGTGTTGAGAGTAAAATTGATAGGGAACGATAATTTCTTAAATAAACTATGGGTTACTCAAGAGAGGACTTTGCTCTGTGTTGAGGGTAAAATTGATAGGGAAATATAATTTCTGAAACAAACTATGAGAGAGGAGGTTGAGAGTAAAATTGATAGGGAACGATAATTTCTTAAATAAACTATGGGTTACTCAAGAGAGGACTTTGCTCTGTGTTGAGGGTAAAATTGATAGGGAAATATAATTTCTGAAACAAACTATGAGAGAGGAGGTTGCTTTTTGAAGATGTAAACATTGATTAGAAATTGTTAATTCTGGAACAAAATCTGGGCTGTTCCATGGAGTGGTTGTACTGTATTCACAACAAAGAATTGGGGTGTTATTAACAAAGCATCTTAAGTGAAAACTTAAAAAATCTCAAAATCTCAAATGTTCCTTAAGTGTATAAGTTAAACAAGAAAATGAAGATTTGCAATTATTTTATCTTTAGAAGCATTATGTAAAGATCTACAGCTATCACAATTCATAGAAAATATGAGTTATTCTTCGTTTCTTTGGAAATATTTTCAGCTCAATATTTAAATTAATGTCAAAATATTTAAGTTTCCACTTAATATGCTTGTTAATACCACACCTGGTCTCCTTATTCAACCCGCCCGTTCGTTTTGTTGAATGATCTGGGTACAAGTCCTATATATTGGTACGTTTTATATATATAAAACATGTAAGTTGACCTGTAAAAAATAAATATTTTAATATAAACACATGAAGATTATATTGAATGACAAAATGAATAATTTGATGCTCTACCTCAAATCTCTTGCTGAAGATCTTTGAATGTGATTAAAATTATTTTAGACGGATCTTTTCATCCAAAAATATGAACATCCTCGACTTCGTTTTACTTCCATTCTTCTTCTTTCGGTTTGACGAATAGAGGTAGGGGATCACAAACTAGATACAGTTATCACCTGAGTTAGAATAGTTCATTGTATATCTAGTAAAATCCAGTCGTGTTGAGTTATTAGTACATGTACATGTACGATATGTAATGTTATCTAATACATGTACGAATGACGTAAACTCATGTGCTAAATTCGGGAAGATTGTGGTCTTGAAAATTCCCAACAAACGTGCCGATATGGGTCCAATATGTGCTATTCCTGGGCAAGCCCATGTGGGCTTTCCAATATGGTACCCATATGGGTCAAATATAATCCATATAGAACAAAAAATAAACAATACAACATTACCTCCCTTGGATAGAAATATGAGAAAATTTCATATAAATCTGCAATAGATCTGGGCTGAAAGTGCTCATACAAATATAGACTGCCCGTATCCGACCCATATGAGTCCAATTTCTGAAGGATCTGCCCATATGGATCCCTGTTGCAGTCCCCATATGGGTCCCACACGAGCAGCCCATTTGGGTGCCACACGAGCAGCCCATTTGGGTGCCCATACACTTTTTTGCTGGATTACAAAAATGTCATTATGCTAATTTTTTATTTTCAAGGATTTGTGTCGATTTGTAATAGAATTGATGAACTATCAAATAAACACGGAATTTATTGGTATCATGTAATATATACATAAGTAGCATAAACAGAAAATCTCAATCCATCATCCAAAACAATATTTATTTTTATATTCGTACCCCACCCACCAAACATTACGGTTTAAAATTATAAGTTACTGAGCAATGCTCAGCATGAATAAAGGTCAATATATTTTATTATTAAATGACTATCAATTATTAGCCCTATAACACAGCATTGCCCTAGTCTAATAATACGCATCCTTCCACTATATCAGGGCCGAAAATCTATATCAGTTATCGGCCCCGGGCGGGAAAAATGTTATAAAATATGATTGGCTAATAGACAGGGCCGAAAAGTGATATTAATATTGGCCTTCCTTTTAAGCAATCTGATTGGCTAATCGACAGGGCCAAAAAGTGATATAGATTTTCAGCTGAAATTATGAAGAATCGATTTTTACTGACTAAAATGTATATATATAACTTTTTTATTAATGAACGGAAACATGTCATATGGGTATTAATTTTCTTAGTTAGATCATTTGCTACAGGTTGGACTATATTTGGATGCAAAAATCTGAAAAAAATCTTTTCACATTTTTTGCAGCCTTTATGTCGGTCTAGTTTGATGTACTAACGTTAGGTGCAAACACAAATTTTAAAATAATTGATACTTATTTAATAAAATTGTCAATAATTGGGTAATTTGATATTAACCCTGTTATTTGTCCTCGGGCCAATACGACTGCCCTCGAACAAATAACAGGGCTAATATCAAATCACCCATTTATTAACATATAATATAACTTCGTAAATACATGGCTTATATAGCTTGGCCAATTTGACACGGGTCTGACCTTTTGATTAGCGTAATTTTACATATATTGCCTACGTTTACTACACCGATTGTATGTTTTCATAATCGGGGAGTATCACGAAGACGCTCGAGATGTACGTAATACAAACACAAATTTGAAATACCGATATCAGGCCCGGATCCAGAAATTTCTGAGTGGGGGGCACGAGGTATGTACGGGATTCCGGGGGGGGGGGCATTTGCTTAATATGTGTGTGAAAAGGAAGGAAGGGGTACATTTGTAGATGTGGGAAAATCCATAGTTACCTTTTTTATGCTATCAGCGTCAACATGTACAATGTGTATGTTCATGCATATTAGTAAGTATTCAGATACAGTCAGTGTTTGTATATACCAGCTTCCATCCTTTTGTCCATTGGAATATTATAACATAAGTAGGGGGGGGGTCCGGAGGCATACTCCCCCGGGAAAAATTTCAAAGCAATGGATGAATCTAGTGCATTCTGAGCCTATCTGGGAGCCCTGAAATATCTTTTTATTTTCTTAATTCTGAGAGATAACCTTAATGGTTTAGTAATGCTTATTTAACAGACAAAAGGAAATATAATGAGCTAGGGCAAAATTTCTCTTGTAATTGATTTCTGTGATGCAACAAATACGTTTTAACATATACATGTATATCAAAAATATTCTGCGAGCGAAGCGAGCACGAAAAATGCCCATCTTACAAATACTTTTTCATCTAGAACATAAGAAAAAGTACCCATATTATTTAGAGATATGTAAGACTAGTTTAGGCCGAACATTATACATTTGATTTGAATTATTGAGGAGGCAAAACTATGAACAACTCCTTGTTCTGACATCGGGGACCTGACCCCTACAGGCCCAATGACTCCTACACCCATGAATTGTGACCTTCAGAAGCTTTTTTCGTATATTTTAAGTGCTCATTCGCTTAGTCAAAATAGTCAATAAGTTCATTGCTTTTTCTGGTGAAATAGTTTACAAGATATATTATATATTTACAGTTTATAAGTATAAGTTTTGTAGACATACTGTCAGCTAGTTAACCCACATAATATGATAGCACAATGGTACATATGCTGCTCTATGTACATGTACATATTTCTTTCAGACGTAATTATATCAGTTCAGTTTTTAGAAACGTTGTTTTTATCGCCACAGTCATAACATTCTTCAAAGGACACAGAATAAAAACACATTTCAAACAATAGTAATTGATGTACATCTATAAAGTCTGTGGCAGTCGCTTTCAACACATTATTCTTTGGGTTTTTTTGGGCCCCCGTGAATCAGTGTAACGGCAATAATGAACAATCTGGGCTCGTAGAAGACCTACTATTCGCAAACTTTGATTAAGGTGGGAAATTCAATATGGTGTATTAATTACTTCATTTTCTGTAGGATAGTCGTAATATTTATTTAAAGTTATTTTCTTTCACTTTATTCAGGAACAAAATAAAGTGTGTCTGTTCAATATCTGTTTAATTATTTATTCAAAGTTTAAAAAAAAATCTCAGCCAACTGGGGGGCACGGGCCCTCGTGCCCACCGCCTGGATCCGTGCCTGGATATCGCATGATTTGGTTGCGGAAATTGATTATATTCAAAGCAAGAACCTTGTTATACATTCTTGCATATATATAAATTTTAAATACCGATATCGCATGATTTGGTTGCGGAAATTGATTATATCCAAAGCAAGAACCTTGTAATACATTCTTGCATATATATAAATTTGAAATACCGATATCGCATGATTTGCTTGCGGAAATTGATTATATTCAAAGCAAGAACCTTGTAATACATTCTTGCATATGCCATAAAGGTCAGGCTCAGGTCAAAATAGCCAAGCATACAGTGTGATATGGACAGACTGTTTCGACTTAATTTGCTGGGCAGTTGAATCTCGCGATATTTTCAAAATGTCCAGCCCTTCTTGCAGTTTCCCTCCCTATACACATCGATGGCTTAGAACCAGAAGGTCGTAACTACCAAATCGATATATTGAGAAAATAAGAGAAAACTGTCTGTAATTTACTCTTTACCTATGGAAAAACAAGTTTTTAAAAATTTTGGTCAAAATGACAATTTCCTATTTTCATGAAAATAGGCTCATAAGAAGCGCATTCTGAAGCAGATTTCAAATATGTATGAGTCTTATAAGGTCGTAAGTAGGAGTTACGACCTTCTCATTCTAAGCCAGTGACATTTCCCGTGGATTGCGGGCATGTCTGATCAAACGTTTAAAAAAAGGGGAGCCGAATTCGGCCTGTTTTCCTTCTGTCCAAGGCATGTGAGTTGGGTGCAGCGCAACTTCTCCCTGTCCTTTTGATCTTATCTTAAATAGCATATCATAACCTAGCTATGAAAACATCTTAGATACAGCATGGGCTCGTCAGAGGCGAAACAATTGCCCAACTAGTTCATGTTCTTTATTTCGCATTTACTGACTCCGTGACGTTTGGTAGCGATGCGCGTTTTTTCTTGGTTTTCAGCGTATGAATTTAACTTTTTCCGGACTTATCTAAAACAAAGACCTAAATTATGTAATTTAGGTCTTTGTCTAAAACTATGATTAAAACTTGTCGAGGTGTTTTATTACGGTGGCACAGAAGGGACATGATGGTCGATATATCTCTTGGAAGTTAATAAAATATATTTCTCCGAAAATAAGTTGTTCCCCAACTGACTAAAATCTATTTCTCCGAAATAATCTTGTTCGCTCAACTTTTAAATTGATTAGCTTTAAGTCTTACTAAAATATATTATATCGACCATGTCCCTTCTGTGCCACCGTAGTTTTATAAAATATTTCAACCTTTTCTCACTTTGGAACACTTTTCGCTCATTTCTAATCTGAACCAGGCAGACGCTTTATTATTGTTTTAGAGCTTGCACGACATTTTTTGGTTTGTATTTTATGATCACGTTATCATTTCACGTATTAAACGACTGATTTTGATTAAATAATTAATATCTTTTATTCTGAGGACCATTGAATTACGTGAGATTCACCGATTTTCTGCAACGCACGCCTATGGTGTTGTTAACCGAATTTCGGATAAAACATTATTCGGATATTCAATCTGTACGTTGACATTTGAACATAAAGGTCTGCAATAGTTAAATCATCCAGTTGCCTCAGATTCTATTGAACGTTGAATTAAATCTGTCGGTGTGTCAAATGCTATGCAATGCACTGGCCAGTTATTGAGTTTGTCAAACAATCTCGACTTAGGAACTTAAGAAAAAAAGGAGATAAAAGTCAGTAAATAAAAAATCTCTCAGCAGACTACCCCGCGTCTACTGGCCAATCAATTAACCCCCCCCCCTGGACAAAATCACTGCCCCTCACAAAATTACCCTCGCCGTATTGGCCTTATTTATATAGAATCCCTGGCCTTAAATTACATGTTTATGTCTTTGCTCTGAACAAACTCCCAAATTTAACCAGGCAATGCAGGATATTTGATTTGGAAAGGTTAAAACACTGGTTCTTTTCCCGCTCAGACATTTAGGGGGCCAGGGTTTCAATTGACTGGCAAGGTTCGACACTAACCCTGGTCCGAGGCCAGTGAAAATCACTATAAGGACTAGGGGTGTAATGGTACGCTCACCTCACGATATGATACGTACCGTCAATTTTTCTAACGGTTCGGTATATTTCGGTATGATACAATATTCTCTAATAGCTTAAATATTTCAATTTTAAAGTAATAATGAATTTGTTGTTTCTATAACAGCAAATAGTACGCGCCTATCAACTATTTTAAGTGAATTTAGACAATATGAAGCATATCTTAATACAATTAAAACGAGTGATACATGTTTATTATACATAATCAGAAGGCTGTCAGGTGTTTTCGTTGTCTGAATATGATTTTGCTCATAAAAAAGCTTATACCGAACCGTACCGAAATTTAGAAGTCGTGTATCGTGAACCGTGTGGTTCTGAAGTCCGCGGTATTTCGTATACCGCGGTATACCGTTACAGCCCTAATAAGGACCAATGAAAATCTTGAAGGACCAGTAACTGGTTTATTTACAAATTTTGTTTCTTTGCTGGGGGACCAGTGACCAAAAATAGTTAGTGTCGAGCCCTGACTGGTGTGTTAGCGTTAAATTCAGCTACTAATTGCTGAAGTCTACAAGTTTTCTAATTCTATGCTGTTCTTTTCAGGCTTACTATCGTATTCTATGTAAGGATCTGAAGTATGGATGATAAACCAGACAGAAACTCTGATATACCTGCATTCCAGTTTCAGAACTCCAGACTCAGCAACAGGTTTTTTCTTCTTTTATGATAATGGCGAACGTTCATAACATTGAACATTAATGCCATGCATGGTGGGGTTAAAATAGAAATAGTCTGTTAGGTTTCCCAGGTTACTCAATCCACATGGTTCTTCCTAACAGTGTGTAATAAAAAATGTGTGCAATATGTACCATTTACCTATCCCTTACTGCAAAAACAAATATACAGCCTAACTTTCTTATAACATTTTTAGTTTATTTGTTACAGAGGTGTCAACATAGCCAAATTTAAAATCAGGAAAATCATATATGCAGTTGGGGGTCGACACTAACTTTATAAAGTATTACGTTTGTAAAGAAAACAGCTACTGGGTACTGTTTTATCAAAGCACTTACGCCAATCTTAAACTTACGTTCAAATTTAAATTCTTGATAGTATTTTTACAACTTTAGCATACTGTAAATGGTGATGTTATACTGATAAAGATTCAGTTAATGAATTCCTACAGACAATATATGTCCCAAAGTTGTTGTTGTTAAAGAATTATACAGACTTTTAATTTGAACGTAAGTTTACGATTTCCGTAAGTACGTTGATAAAACAGTACCCTGGTCCTTCAAATTTTCACTGGCCCGAGCCAGGGGACCAGTGTTAGTGTTGAGCCCTAGCAGACAACAATTTTTGACAAATCTTCAGCTAAATTCCTAGACAGGGGGACACATGGATGCTATATATACATGTAGACTAGTGCGCCTAGGATAATGTGATATTTACAAACATTGAATGGATAGATCTGTTGCAAAAATTGGTTTAACTTACTTAAATAACACATACGGTAATTTGTATTCTTAAATCACACTGATATTATTCATGCTTGATTTTTCCACAGGTCTATGTGGATTATACCAAATTACCCCACCTTTCTCGTTATCCTGGGCGCACTATTATTTCAATGTTCACGGACTGTTTATAAATGACTATGCTATGCTACAGCTATGACATCCATATAATTCAATAAATTTGTCATACTTGAGGAACTTTGCACTCTATCAATTTACCATTATTATGCCCCACGTCTTTGATGAGCACTATATTGCTTTGCACATGTCTGTCGGTAAATCAAATGGTTTCCGTTCTATAACTCGGTAACACTTTGCCCTAGCTAGGTTCTTCCAGCTTAACATAAAGGTCGGTCAGCAACAATTGATGACCCCTATTTATTTTGAGGTCAGTAGATCAAAGGTCAAGGTCACTGTGACTAGACTTTTGGGGACTGGGGCCCTCAGGTAGGGGAATTTCGCATTGTTTTACTGAAAAAGGGAAATTCTGTGTTTTATAAATTATAATATTAACTTATATAATCATATTCAGTGTTGTCATTAGAAGGTGGCAGGAGGCTAATTTGAATAGCTCAAATGATATTTGGGTCGTTCAAATTTACCACCAGCTGCCTTCCACCTTCAGAGCTCAGGCATCTTGGCCTCCTCAAATGTACAAAAAGCATCCTACATAAAATCCTAGTGAAAACCCTGATATTAATAATACATATTTACTGCATGAAAAGATAATTCCAAGCTATAATAACATCAAAAGAACTGCTGAGCAGTTTAGAAATGTCATTGACATAAAAGAATTGAATTTGTTTTGGAGGTTTTTTTTAGAAAATAGGGGAAAATGTATTCATTTAGGAGGGGAATGTGGCTGATTTTGGCCACAAAAACGGTCAGGTGAGGACCCTGCTGCCATAGGGGCATACTATGTCACAGTATGTGTTTTACAAATATCTCTTGTTACTGTGCAGGTGTAAGGATGTATTCAGTGGTCTAGATGCCCTGGAACAACAACATCGTCAGTTTGAGAAATCTCGTGCCAGAGAAGATGCCGACACAGACAAACAGCTGATCGATCAATCACCGCATGTTGACTCTGACTCTGGATCTACCTCCACATTTAAACGTCCAACTTTCTCAGGTATGCTTCTAGTTCTGAGATAGAAATTTATTGATCATTGATTTTCGTTAGGATTAAATTTCATGGATTTCGGGGTTCACCTTCAACCACAAAATTAAATCCCATTGAACAGTAATTTTGACCCTATATTTATACCTGAAATGCAAAATCCACAAGTTAATGTCCCATCGAAATGGTCTTTTTGACCAAAACCAGTCCATGAAATTTTGTCCCATTGAAATTATATTACTGTATTATACAGTATCATTTTATCTGCAGGTTAAAGACAAACCACGAAATCCACAAAATTTAATCCCCCACAAAAAATTATTTTACAGTATTTCATTTTATCTGAAGTAACAGGTCACTAACCTAATGTTGCACCATTGTTTATCATACCCGTTCATGAGTAACATCCATAAATAGAGCTACAAATATCGGCTGTTGTTTAGAGGTTGTTGCTATACAGAGGTTACATCATTGTAAATATTGACTTGTGGACTGTAACAGTTGTACTTCGATAGACTCTTAACTTCTGATTCTAAATTACTTTCAGTCCAGAAAAGCCAAGTCGGATGCCACAGAACAATGTCACTGTGATGTTATCCATTTATTGGGCATTCATGTTGTAATAACATCCCTTCATGTCTTGTTTAAAGTTTAAGATAAATATGTCAAGATTGACACATTATAATAAGCCTAGGTGACAATGTTAGCATTTTCTCTAAGACGCTATTCCCAAAGTAGTGAAAAATGAATGCAGTACAGGGCTTTTTTCCTTCTATAGCAGGCCTCGTTTACAGACCCCTTCCCCTCAGGAAAATTCTTTGAAATCATGCAGTTTTCCCTTAAAATTCAATGTACACCAGGTTTTTTCTTCCCTTTTGCAAAAAAGACTGATATTTTCCCCCAAATTTAGAGAAAACGTCTCTTCCCCAGTTGTTGAAAAAAAGCCCTGGCAGTAAAGATGTGTAACCTCATTTGATATTTGTTCTCTGACTCTAGGTAGGGACTATCATGGTAGTACTAAAGGAGGGAGACACGGCGGCCAGGATAAAGGAGAGAAATCTAACGACAGACAAAAACAAACTCAGCCGTTCCGGAAACCTATGTAAGGTCATACAGCTTCTGAATCACTCACTTACCTTTTGAGTTAGTGACTTAGTTTCTGAATTTGTGAACAGCTTTCTGAATTAAAGCTTAGCTTCTGAATTAAAGCTTAGCTTCCGAATTAAAAGCTTAGCTTCTGAATTTGTAACCAGTTTTCTGAATTGAATTAAAGCTTAGCTTCTGAATTAAAGTTTAGCTTTTGAATTTGTAACCAGTTTTCTGAATTGAATTATAGCTTAGCTTCTGAATTAAAAGCTTAGCTTCCGAATTAAAGCTTAGCTTCTGAATTTGTAACCAGTTTTCTGAATTGAATTAAAGCTTAGCTTCTGAATTAAAAGCTTAGCTTCTGAATTTGTAACCAGTTTTCTGAATTGAATTAAAGCTTAGCTTCTGAATTAAAAGCTTAGCTTCTAAATTTGTAACCAGTTTTCTGAATTGAATTTAAGCTTAGCTTCTGAATTAAAAGCTTAGCTTCCGAATTAAAAGCTTAGCTTCTGAATTTGTAACCAATTTTTTTAATTGAATTAAAGCTTAGCTTCTGAATTAAAAGCTTAGCTTCTGAATTTGTAACCAGTTTTCTGAATTGAATTAAAGCTTAGCTTCTGAATTAAAAGCTTAGCTTCTGAATTAAAAGCTTAGCTTCTGAATTGTAACATTGTTTCTGAATTGAATTATAGCTTAGCTTCTGAATTAAAAGCTTTGCATCTAAATTGTAACCTTGTTTCTGAATTAATAGCTCAACTTTTGAATTAAAAGTTATAATGTCAAGTAATACGCTGTACTGAAAAATGTAGATTTATTTAAAGTTTGCAGATCTCTGGTAGAAGACCAATAGGTCGAAATATTGTGATATTAGAGTGATTACTGTATAGAGGGTATATTTCACAGTGTCCAATTTTAGCGTTAATTTGATCCATTTGAATTTGCGGTGTCTTGATTTCGCGCAAACGGCCTTGACTGCGAAAATAAAACCTTGTTTGAATAAAAGAAATAAGAAGGTCCCTCTAATGTAAGTTCACAGTGTAAGTACGTAAAAATAATATGGAAATTAAGTCTAATAACCAGTCATAAAGACGAATTGTTCGTTAAGATTTGATTTTAAAATTGCGAAGATATGTACACTTTTGCTAACCATAATCAATAATTAAACAATATTACGGTCCATCCAAATTTGATGATTTTTAAACAATTAGCAAGTTCACATGAACTTACATAAGAAAAATAAGTATTCACAAACAAATAATTAATTCGGCAAACATTAACATGTTCCGCAAACAAAACTGTTATTACAATTGAACAAGTTTGAAGCACCGGCTTTGATATACAATTCACACCTCATAATTATGAAAATACTCGAAATTGATATGCTTGCATAGAGATTTAAACACCTTTTTTACAAATATCTAATTTTGAATACTATTTCTTGCATGTCACAGTATTTTTATTATTTTACAGAACCGAAACAATACGTTGATTTGTATATCTCGCAAAGCAATTGGGTCAACATTGGGTTATTTCTTATAGCTCATTGACTTTAATGATAAATTGTCTCCCTTTGTAAAAATTATATATTTTTAGGATATTAATTTGGGGGGGTTTAGATTTCCCGCATTCAATGTTGACTGCAAATATAGCGAAAATTAAAAACCGTGAATAATACCCTCTATACAGCATTCTACAAATGCTATTGTGATCCCCTTTAAAGTGTATAGAGCTATATTCTATCAGTCATTTAATGTCAAAATAATTACTTGCATCGTTTTTTGTATGATACTAGACTGCCTGAATTGCAAATTAAAACTTTGGATGAGTTCCGTGTACTTTTATTCAGTCGTCAAAAAATATACGATTCTTATAGTTTCATAGGGTGTTCTAGAACACTTTCGTAGGAAAATGGACATTTTGCATGTGCAATAAATCACAGAAGGAAATTCTGCAAAAACTGAAGCGAAAAATTATCTAATGGATATGAAAGCATAATTGTTTTTCAGTTTTTGAAACTTTGAAAAAAATCTTCCGATATAGCTCTATACACTTTAAGGGATATATTATTACAAGTGTACTAGATAAAAGCTTAGCTTCTGAAACTTTGTCTTAGATTCTGAAATAGTGACTCAAATATGAGTTACAAGTTTAAAAACAGCCTAATAGCCTATTGAAAGTAGGTTCTGAAATAGTGACTCAAATATGAGTTACAAGTTTTAAAACAGCCTAATAGCCTATTGAAAGTTTAGGTTACTGATTTTTATTTGTGAAGTCCTGTCAAAGGGCAATCACTCTAGAAATAATCACCTAACTTAGTCGATTATTTCTAGAGTGATTGCCCTTTGACAGTCACAAATAGAAACCAGTAGCATATTTTATTGATAATTTAGTATGAGGCACAAATATTTGTATTTTATTTAGAAATTTTTTCTTTCTCAGGCCCCCTAATTATGTTCGTGGAAGGAATTCTTCACGGGGTAGATATGGTAGAGGGAGAGGAACCCCCGACTACAAGGTTCACCCGGAACGTTGGACGGAATACAGTCTGGAGGACGTCGATACGAGCGACTCGGCGAACAAATCTGCTGCACTTGATTTCTTACACGAGAGACGAAAAATATGCGAATCAGACATGAAAGAGGAATCTATGGACTTAGAAACAAGTGCTTGTTCTAAGGGACACATAACATTTCAAAAACCGAGAAAAGTCAAAACGGACGCATCAGACTCAGGCAGTTGTGGTAAAGGACGATCACATGGTACGACGTCCGCTAAATCTGCCAGTGAGGAAAATATGGACAGTGATTATGTTGATGACAATGAAAGTCATAAATTTGAAGTCGGGAAAGTTTTAGACCCGGTCTCTAGTTCGCAAGAGGGAACCAGTCTAAAACGGAAATTTGAAAATATCGGGATTCATGACGAAGTTGAGACGAGTAGTGACGATGCTGAACCGGTTTCTTTTAAGAGTAGAAAGTCGGGCAAACGGAATTTCCGTCCGAGAAAGGCCGAAGATGAGGATACAAATGACTGACACGCTTGTTATTAGATTAAATAATTATTTTAATTTTAAATTATATTGCGCCAAAGAAAGTTGTCTGATATAGGCTAGTTACGTCTTCCACGTGATGTTGGTTGAGATATTTGACATCGAGTTTGTGCTGGTTCTGCGTGGAATTCCATTTGACACCGAATTAGGGTTTTGACCCTTGAAATTTCCCATAAGCCCTATTTTGACCAACATAAATTTGGACGCCTCTTATGAGCCTACTTTCATGAAATTCAGAACTTGTCATGTTGACCAAATTGAAGTTGAAAAAGCTTGTTTTACCAAAAGAATAGTTTTTTTTCTTGTTTTATTAAAATATTGTATTTGTATTTGCAACCTTCTCATTATTAGCCATCGATATGTACATCAATAAACGTCGTGTTTTCTAGTTACTTGGTTATGTTGGTCACAAGTATGATAATTATAGAAATCAATGGCAATCTAATCCTAAATAAATGGCCGAAAACCTCAATAAAAGTTGTATGTTTATATATGATTCATATTATGCAATCATTGCAAATACCGGATAGTCTTTGTAATATTTTCATGATTTGTCAACCTGGGCTGGTATTCAATATTGAGCTTACTTGACTTGAGGAAAATAACATAATATGTATCGTGAATATATGTCTTGTTATCGGCTGTGGTGGCCTAAATTATATAAACATATTGTATTGTATTGACTTAAGAACAAGTCTGCGTTCAATAAACGCTTATGCCACATGGAAGCCATTTCAATAAGTCCAAGGTGAAGGTCAAAATGGAGTCAGGTGATACAGGTGTGTGAAGAGTGGTCATATACAACATCCATGCAAGTTTGAAAGCTTTGTAGCAAGCCATATTAATGCTAGAAGAAACGGTCAATTAGGGTTAACCAGGCTTGATGAACGAACGGACGGACAGGTGAATCACTATATGCCTCTCGATCTATGGATACAGGGGCATAAAAAGGACTAATCAGATCACACCATATCAAACTCTCAGTCAGTAACAGGCGATATGATTGGCTATCCTTGTTCTCAAACTAAATAAGATCAATATTTGAATACCACCCCTGGTCCTTGTGATTTGCTTTTCCTTGTACAAGTTAATTGTTTTAAAACGCTTGACTCCATGCATCGATCTAGTCTGATATAATATGAGCTTGAACATGAACACACAGTACATGTGTACTTTGTGGAACAAATCTTAAGAATAATCACCCTTGATAATTTTTCTCTCAGCTGAATCTTCTCCTCTCCGTCCTCTTGACTGGAAAAATGTTGAGAATGATCTGATATTTTACATGTGTTAATATTTCGTGGATAATCACTTAAAATACCTTGCAGTAGATAACTAAAGCCTTGTTTACAAACGAAAATAAAACGCATTGCCGTCACCAGACCGCTAGTTACCAGCGTAAATATAGTGAAACTTGGAATCCGAATACATTTGTCAATATCAATTATAGTTAACATTGAAAGGCTAGACTGTTATCATTGGCAGTCTGTAGGATAGTCTTGTTTAATGACAAATACACACTTTATTTGATACATGTTTATTACTAATTTATGGATGTCATGTTCTTGTATTGTTTGAACAAACAAAGACGTGAATAAAGATAACCAGTGAAATGACTTGTATCAATGATACAGCAGAAAGTGTAATAACTGCAATACCGCACTGGTAAAGTGTGCGGTAACTGTAATACTGCACTTATAAAGCATGCAGTTACTGTAATACTGCACTTATAAAGTGTGCGGTAACTGTAATACTGCACTAATAAAGTGTGCGGTAACTGTAATACTGCACTAATAAAGTGTGCGGTAACTGTAATACTGCACTAATAAAGTGTGCGGTAACTGTAATACTGCACTAATAAAGTGTGTGGTAACTGTAATACTGCACTAATAAAGCATGCAGTTACTGTAATATTGCACAGGGTGCAGCATTTTTACCACACCTTAAGCAGGGCTTTCATTTGACTCTTGAAACTGCATTTTGACTCTTGGATTTGACAAAAGTGCCTTTTTGACTCTTGGAAATTTAACCTGAAGAGTCAAATTTACTATAATTACAATACAAATTTTCTTTCAATATGTTGATGACTCTTGAAAATTGAGAGTCGGGAGTCATTTTGACTCTCCACTTTTCGAAGCTAGTGAAAGTCCTGCTTAAGTTAAATTACTGGTACTGTTAAATCATTTAATTTCATGGTTCACTTTCAATCACAGAATCCAATTCAATCGAAAAATAATTTTGACCCTTGTATTTATTACCTGAAATGCAAAATCCACGAATTAACGTCCCATTGAATTAGTCTTATATACCAAAACCATGAAAATTTATCCCAGTGAAATTAAATGATTTTACAGTATAATACAAGACATACAGAACAAAGACATGGTTATCAATAGACCTATTCCGGATCTCCATTAATCTGTAGGTACAAATAAAGTTTTACCGTTATAATCCTTTTGAGTCATGAATATTCATATCTGGTCAGTTGTGTTTGCATATGAATACAAATCCAGTCTAACTAGGCCAGATTTGTTTGTAACTATTGCTATACCCTCGACTTCAATGTAAGGAGGATAACCCTGCGTTTCAACTCTGTAATGTTTTGTAGAGAAGTTACAAAAAATTATCGGCATGAATGTAGATCTGTTAAGTCAACAATTATACAAAAGAAGGACATTTGGTGTGATATTACCATGACCTTAACCCCTGGGTATATTGAAAATTGGGAGATAAAATATTAAATACATGTTAACTAGAAGACAAATATTACAAATCTTTGGTACAAGGTCGACATTCTAAATGTGAAAGATATTTAATTTACGGCTTTACTGGTAGACAAATACAGGGCCCTAGCTGCACTATAGGGGATGGGGCCCGGGGCCCTCAGGTAGGGGAATTTCGCGTCATTTTGAAGAAAAAGGGGAATTTAGGGGATTTTTTAAAAACTGCCTTATAACCATACACTAAACCTTTAAAGCTTAAAATAGCTATATAACAATATTATGTACATGAATGCACACACAATTAATCAAAGGTTAAGAGGTTGGCAAAAAAAAATATTTTTTTTTTGGAGGGGAATTTTTATCAAAAATTGGGGGAAAAAGTATATTATTTCAGGAGGGGACTGGGGTCGAATTTCGGCCCCAAACAACGTCAAATGAGTGCCCTGAAATATTACACATAATAGTACCTAGGTCTACATTCTAAATCTAACACTACATGGTCAACATATGGAGCGTAAGATTTAACATGTTCAATATGAACCATTATTGTCCTCCATTCACTCTTATGAATATCATGTAAAATGTCCTGTATTTCGTCGGACGTTTCTTTAGCCCAAGGATACCATTTAGATACCTCAACATTGCTGTGTATATCATTATGTTTTGTTTTCAAGGACACACGTCCTGCTGTACTTGAATTTTCACATTTGTCAGTCCTTGAATTTTTACATTCATTGGTCCTTGAATTTTCACATTCTGTTGTCCTTGAATTTTCACATTTATCGGTCCTTGAATTTTCACATTCTGTTGTCCTTGAATTTTCACATTTATCGGTCCTTGAATTTTCATATTCTGTTGTCCTTGAATTTTCACACTTTCCTTCACATCTGAAGACTTCAGTTGGTTCCCTGTTTTCCTGATTTATTTCAGTCTGGTTCCCTGTTCTAGGTTTTGTGTTGACATTATAATGTATGTGTAACATTCCTCCGGTACCCGGCTTTAATGCAGCACAAGCTACAGTCCAACCTTCTCTAGAACTGGGGATCAAACCTAAGTTGACCCGATCAGCAATTCCTTTTGGGCACATCTGTTGTAATAAAGTAAACATGTAATTATAGGATTTACCACAAGTTTCCTTTTGAGATTAACATTTCTTAAATGAGTCTAGAAAAAACTTTCTTTTTCATGACAAATTTAAGAAATGTTGATCTCAAAAGAAAACGAGTGAAAGATTCTTTTTATCACATTAAAAGTACGTTTTTACCAAAAATAAGCAACTCAATTCTGAAATCGGCTAATATATGCACCGAAGAACACCTTCGAGCGTCTCGTAAAAAGTAGTCCCAACTTGCTTTTTGTATATATATTATATAAACACTAAAACCGCGCTTTTAAAGTAGAAACAATTTTAAACATTTATTTAAATTACAATAATTGAAATGTTTCAAGGTAAATAACCACTAAATGCCTACGCGGACCAAATTCAGATACAGTCAAATAGTCTGTTAAAAAACTTTGAAGCGACTGGAAATGGGGGTATGTCTTGACAAATCAGCATCAGAATCATGAAATTGGTGTTAAATGCTTTGTATGCATGTATGAAATGTAGTGAAATGGTTTTATTCAGAAAAAATTTGTATTCTGGCTTAAATATGAAAGTGAAAGTAAGGTTGGGGCTAACGGACAGTGAGTAAATCCGTACATGTGAGAAAATCTGTTCACCGCGTTTGACGAACCAAATTTTTCTTATATGATACATGACCCCCTACTTTTTTTTCATTTTCTTCAAGCTGGATGCTATTTCTATTGATTAAAAGATTTTGAGAGGGCCCCATGGACAAAAAGTTGACATTTTTTTTGGCTGACCTAGGTCACTTTACATTGAGTTAAAGAACAACTCTATTTGGTGGTTTGTGACCTTCAACATATTATTTTGGGAAAGAATAATGCAATTGTTTGTTATCACACGTGTTGGGAGAACAATGTTCTTCGATTTGTTCTCACATGGAATATCTCGGTGTTTATGTGATAAAATGAAATGATTACAGACATTAATGGAAGCACATGGGTAGTAATGTAACAGTCACAGACTAGTCCCTCAATGGGTGCCATTGTTGGAGGTTCATAAAAATCATATACCCAGGATGGGGCTCAACCCTGCAACCTCCTGCTAGCAAGTCAGGTGCTCTACCAACCGAGCTAACTGGGCTGAAGACAGTAACAGAGCAAACTGTATCAGTCAACTATTGGTCCTGTGACAAGTTACTAAGGACCCCCTGACATACATCCCTAGTACATACCTCCCTGTTATCTCCAGCGTACACGGTACATCTGTCTCGTACTCTGTTCATGACAAGATTTCTATGTAAAGCTTCCACAGCATCCAGATTCCACTCACACGCATGTAGATGCTTGACTCCGGTATGTACCAAATATGGTAGTGTGAAATAACCAATACCTGTAAACATGAATATCACATGACTTTCCTGGTATACAGGTTGGTATAGTCTTATATGTAACATGTGCAGTACAGGGCCTTTTTTCCTTCTAAAACAGAGGCCGATCTTCGGTGACTTCCCAATCACAAAAAGCTTCTTTTTTCCCAATTTCGTAAAAGAATTTCCCAAAAAACCAATGCTGAATTCCCAATGTATTGAAATTTTCGTACGGAACGGTTCGTACGGAACGGAATGGCGTTTATCCATTGTTCAGTTAAAATTATTGTGAAATTCCCTATAGCTTCTTAGTAACTATAGAGAGGAAGCTCACTAAGGAGTAGAGTGTATGAAAAGCACATCTATTCCTTAGGGAGACCGGTTATCAAAGAGAGAGAATACAAGAATCATGCTTTGGAAGTCAGGTGATTCACATTGCCTTGATTGGCTGTGGTCACTCATGCTTGGTGTGTATACTGGACATCCACCCAGTCAGTGGTTACTCAAGCATGGTGCATGGTGTGTAACCTGTACTACCCACAACCACAACAAAATGAAGAAAAATATGTATCATTCGATTGGCATTACTAGTCAATTAAACGAACGGCCGTCAATTTATTTTTTAAATTAATTATGAGTGCGACATCGCGGAAGCGATATTGTATGTGTTATCTACTAGCGAGGAAAGCGACTCGACGACACGGTCGCCATTTTGTTATGCAGAATGGCTAAAGTCCGATACGGGACCGTACCGTTCGTATCCGGGCCGAAAATATGTTCAGAATTGAAATATCAAGGACAAAAATCGTAATATTAATTGACAGCTCATAGTCTCATTCAATGGAAAGGTATATTATGTTTGAAAAAGAACTTTAAAGAAAGAATGATAAATTAGAGAAACTAAAGGTGACAGTTGCGGGCTATATTAAAATGGAGCTTTTGTTGTTCATGAAAAGTTAGGATTCTTAACTTTATAATAAAACATGAAAGCCCTGGATGATTTAACATGTATGTGGACTGCAGTTTCCTTTTTGATGTATCTTAAGTTAATTTTCCCAATTTGGCCAAAAATCCTACTTGAATAAGTTGAATTTCCCAAACTGACAGGCTAAGGCCTCTTCCCAATTTTTGGAAAAAAGGCCCTGCAGTATAAAGCTAAACTACATGGGTTTTTTTTTTCAATTAAACTATGCGTAATTTGCGTTTTTAGTGTCATATGACATAGTGAATCTATCACTCGTTGTCAATTGATATATTTTTATTAAACTTGTTCAGGAAATATTTCCATAACTAGTGTAATATAATTTATATTATTCCATTATTGGAACAGTTAAGTTGTTATACTAATCTGAAGGCACAGTGCAAAACTATGGTAAAACTATATATACCTAAACTATGCTCTCCTAAAGTTCCTTTAAACTACGAGGGGTACCTGCAAGACAGTAGTTAGTCCTTCTGTTGTTACTACAGTCTTAATTGCGGGCACCCCTCAACTAGTCAAAGGATATGATTTACTACAAACATACACACCTGCATATAGGTCCACAACAATTTCATCCTGACAGTTAAAGTTGGCCACTCTCAGCTTCTCTGTTATATTCCCAATACTAAACATACATTTAGTAACATCATATGTATACCTGAAAATTTATACATGTATTTGAAAATATTTGAGTTTCAAAAAGTTTGTTAGCTTTTTTATTCAATGAGACAGACTGTCGAGGCAATCACAATATCAGATGCCGGAGCATAACTAATAGCTGTATGAACAAGATGTTCAATATTAAAGAGGCATTCCCTATAACTAGCATTTTTTCTCTACTATCACATTAAATGATCTAAATGTACAAAACACTGTCAATTATCATAATTTGTCAGAAGAATGTGTGCGCAAATATGTCTCTATAATGTCAAAAATCTAATCTAATCACCAATAATAATTTATCGCTTCCAGCAATTTATTATTATGTGGTCAAAGGGAAACAACTCGTGACTAGTTTGGCTCGTTACGGAATACATTTTCATTTTTTTAGAGTTTAAGCAATAATGATTCTCATTTAATGTATAATATTCCTGGATCAATTTAAACGATCAAAGTTATAGGGAACGCCTCTTTAACTAGAAATGTATCAATACCCCACCACAGACACAGATGCCCCTATTTACCATTGAACCACTACAAGGGGCCATATTTCTGCCAAAGCTGGATAAACCTGATCTATACAAAACTCCTCGAAAAATTTAAAGTTTTAAAACTGTCTGAATAAATCAGATACAAATTTTGTATTAAGTTTGATGACTGTAACTCAAGTTATGTGAAACACGAACGAAATTTCATTTGTTTCAAGGGCAATACCTGTACTTATAATGCAAAGTGACATTAACTTTTTTCAACAATGAAAACAAACCAATGTATCATAGAACAGTAACCAACCTGATGTTATTATCCGTGTGTTCCACCCAGCCGTCGTTACCTAGCAACAGATGTACCTGTGGTGTCCTATAGCCATCTATAGATATCTTAGACTTCCGAGCAAGTCGCTCACATGATAAACTATCAACAACAGCCCTCCAAACATCCTGCCCTGAAATATCAAAATGCACTGTAAACCAAGAAATTATTTCTTGCACAGTCAGTCTAGCACCTGTACACCAGGGCATTGTTTTATCAAAGCGTTTACGCTAGCGTAAACCTAAGATTTCCTAAAATATTGCGTACGTTGATAATATTTGCGTAAATGCGTTTTACGAAGATATTTTAGTTCACATTTTGTCGTAAGTCTTAGCTTATTTCTACGCCAAGGCTGGGCAACCCTAAATGGCAAATATGAACGTAAGTGAAGAGTTTTTAACACGCACTGATGATTTTTGACCGTCGCATGTTATTTTAGACCGTAATTTGTTGTTTAAGATCGTCACTTGTTGTTTTAGGCCGTGATTAATCATCAAATCTTGACGTATATTTATTCATTCTGGTACCCGTTATATTTGTTATATTGGTTATATTGTGTCCCGTGTTACGTTCAATCTTCAATATTTTTGCGTAAATGTATGCAAGTACTTGCGATCGTTTAGTAAAACACACTTACGAGTTTGCGTAAGGTAGATATCTATGCGTAAATTTACGCGATATTTACGCATTGTTAGTAAAACAGTGCCCAGGGGCCTTATTCACCAACATTATAAGTCTAAAACTTAGACTTAGACTTAAAATTGTCATTATTCATCATCACTGGCATTTCTTTGAAATTAGATTTAATAAGTGTTAGGAATCGGCCAGAATTTCATAATCGATTATCGGTTTTATAAAACCAACTGATTATCGATTATATAATCAGTTTTTAGCTTTGTTAAATACAGAAGGATATATGATTCTTTTACAGTCATCTATACATGCAGCTGGAAAGAGATACATAAAATTAAAACAAAGATTGTTGTTAGGTAATACTTGTTTTTATTTATTTTATCAGTCAATGCCAAGAAAAATGTAAACAACTTTCAAGCTTGACGCATGGAATGACTTAACGTACTTGACATGACATGTCACACAGACCATTGCAAAATATATAATTTCATTCCACGGTACTGTGTATAAAATAAATTTTATAATAACACCATAACATGATAACCGAGAACCCTGATGCAAAAAGGAGTCCTGGGACTCCAACTTTAAAATCCTACAGAGAACCCTGGGACTAAATAAATTTTGGGTTGACCTTGAATTTTGCAGACACAAATACGTACTTTAAAAACTAGCAAACAGAAGATAAGCACTTTACCCGAGTATATTATCGGTAACATAAAATTGTTTTTATATCTTATTTCAATTTTTAAAGATGTAAAAATTAATATTTTCAAGTATTTAGGTGATTTTTCAAAATACGAAACTAAAAACTACGAAAATAACCGGAAATTCCCAAAAAGGTTGATTAATGCGAATTCCAAAACACGAATCGATTGCTTGGTTTCGGGGCACTTTCGACTGACTATCGATTATAATCGATTAATTGGTTTATCATTAGATTTAATCATGTGAAATTTTATCTGACTATTGGTTGTTACCCACTGGACATGTGTACCAATTTATATCAAAATCGGTACATTAATAACAACACAAGAGCAAATAGGAAATTTTACAATGTAAAGTCTAAGTCTATGTTTTAGACTTACTACGTTGGTGAATAAGGCCCCAGGCATGGTAAAGAACCAAGGAGTCTAATCAGACAGAGCAACAGGGAAACAAACTTGGATTCCTTGTACCACACATCTTTCTCTCCAACTCTAGCCTTGCCAAACACCTGACAATGAAACATGAAAAGGGACATAATTTAGGCATGCATACGTACAATCTTATTAAAAATGCTGTTAGTTAGATCTGACAACACTGCATAACAGGTCACATTTAAATGACCTCAGGCTCTTTAGTACATGTTTGTTTAGAAGATTTAACTCTCTATATACACTGATGTATAACATGTATATATTTCTCTCACTGTAAACTACAACAAAGATTCTCTGCACTTTCAGATTTGTGAAAGTAGCGATTTGATTGGATGATGTAAAGTTCACATCAACATGACCCCATTAAGGGTATGGTCAGATCCTATATCAGTGTAAAGTAATGGAGCTTATATGGGTCTGATTTAAAGAAGCATTCCCTATAACTAGCATATTTTTCTCTACTATCACATTAAATGAGCTTAATGTACAAAGCACTGTCAATAAATTTATCATAATTTGTCAGAAGAACGTATGCGCAAATATGTCTCTATATATGTCAAAAATATATCAAAACTATACTCAAATCACCAAATATAATTTATCGCTTCCAGTGATTTTTTATTATGTGGTCAAAGGGAAACAACTTGTGACTATTTTTGCTTGTTACGGAAACATAATAAAAATTATTTTCATTTTTTTACTCGGTAAATAGTGGGAGCTTTTTGTTTAAGATTTGAGGAGTTTAAGCAATAATGATTCTCATTTGATGTATAATATTCCTGAATTTAATAAACGATCAAAGTTATAAGGAACGCCTCTTTAATGAGAATGTCAGGATTAGGTAGACAGATAAAGAAACTTGGGTCCCTGTTTGGTGAGAACAATGTTATCAGGCGAGGTGATATCGTTCGGGTGGCAAGGTTTACCGAGCCATCCTGGGCGATATCGCCAAGCCTGATTCAATTAATTCAACAACAATTACAGTGGCGTAGCCCTTCCTGGTAAAGAATTATTGCTTTTCTTGATTGTAAACCTAAACTTGAATAAAATAATAGCTATTAAATGCATAATCATGTTGTTTTCAATGATATCTATGTCAATTTAAGACGGAATGACAAATTGCGGAGCCAAAAAGTGTTCTCAGGCTATTGACCTCAGAACACATACTTTTCTCAGGTCATATTTTATCAGGCAGTTACCATGGTAGTTGCAAGATAGATTATAATCTCACCAATGATGTTCCATATAGGAAGTATAAATACAGAGTCTGATATGATGACTAGATCTCCGTGTATTTCCCAGTGTGCTGGTATGTCCTCGCTTACATCTGTGGACCATTCATGTCCTGAAACAATGAAATACACTAAATGTATGAAGTATGAGGGGTGATCCTGAAATATCAGGGATAATCCAAAATATGAGGGATGATATGCAGAATTACAGGCCTGGTAATCATCATGTCAAGCCTGAAAACCCTAGTTTCAAAACCTAAAACTATACTTTTCTCATACCCATTATGAGGGTTGATGCAGAATTATGAGGGTTGATCTAGAATTATGAGGGTTGACACAGAATTATGAGGATTTATGCATAATTATGAGGGTTCATGCAGAATTATGAGGGTTGATGCAGAATTATGAGGGTTGGTGCAGCATTATGAGGGTTGATACAGCATTATGAGGTTTGATACAGAATTAGGATGGTTGGTGCAGAACTATGAGGTTGATACATAATTATGAAGGTTGGTGCAGAATTATGAGGGTTGATACAGAATTATGAAGGTTGGTGCAGAATTATGAGGTTGATACAGAATTATGAGGGTCGATACAGAATTATGAGGGTTGATGCAGAATTATGAGGGTTGATGCAGAATTATGAGGGTTGATGCAGAATTATGAGGGTTGATGCAGAATTATGAGGGTTGATACAGAATTATGAAGGTTGGTGCAGAATTATGAGGATTGATACAGAATTATGAAGGTTGGTGCAGATCTATGAGGTTGATACAGAATTATGAGAGTCGATACAGAATTATGAGGGTTGATGCAGAATTATGAGGGTTGATGCAGAATTATGAGGGTTGATACAGAATTATGAGGGTTGATACAGAATTATGAGGGTTGATACAGAATTATGAGGGTTGATACAGCATTATGAGGTTTGATACAGAATTAGGATGGTAGATGCAGAATTGTAAGGGTTGATACACAAGTCTATAAATGAAATAATCAATTGATGGAAAAAGTTTGAACAATTTCAAATGGTATGACTAAGACGTGAAAAAGGTTGGCGGCTTGGCGCCAATTTATTTAATATTGTCTGCCAAATTAAGTCAATAACACTGTATATATGTATACTTCCTGTTTGTTTGCTTAAAGACACAATTTGAACTGTGCATTTTACCTGATTCAATAACTAACTTCTTCAATCGCTCTCTCATTATTATCCGTGGTGACTTGACATTTAATCTTTTGGCTTTTGGAAGGTTTACTGATTTTATTTCCAATTCATTCATGTTTATCCTTCCTCTAAATGCATCCTTGATATTGTCAGCTGTATCACCACTCTTCACTGGTACAGCCACTATACCTTCGTCTTTATAATACTTCAGTCGTCTATCAGGATCATTCAATGCCAGCTCACCAAGAATTGATCTGAAAAAATGTAATAGGTATCATCTCATTGTTGAGCCTGATAGGCCTAGTAGGTCATTGCAGGGTTGGTACCGCTTGGGGCTAAGACAGTTGGTTGTATATAGTGTACATGTATGCAATTCAAGCAGAAGGCATGCAAGTACAGTGCCCACCAAAAGTCTGGAGACAGAGAGTTTTCCCCCATTTACTTGCCTGTATAACACTACTTGCAGAACAGAGAAGCAACAATGTTTTCGAAGACCAGGAATATTTTTTTGGTCTTTAGTGTAAAGACAATACATTGATTGGTACCCTAGATGGAAAATATTAAGTTTCTTTGCCAGCTTTGAACGACAACATGATCTTATAATATGGCAAATTCAGCCCCTTGGACCCCATAGTTTATTTTTAAATCAGAAAATGTTCATCTTTCTATCTGTCACATTTGTTACTCCTTCATTAACTGTTTTTCAGAAATTGCAAACATTGTTACCGTCTGACCAAAAGATGTGGAATAATTAAACCAATTATAATTCTGCATCTGTCAAAAAGTGTATCCATATTTTTGGTGGGCACTGTATTTACATAATTTGGTTTATAATAATTTATGCCGATTGTGAAACAAGTTTTTCCAACTTATATTAATCACTCTTGACACCTCAGTCCCGATGTTATCTATCACCACGAGGGTATGAGAGAAGAGAAGTCAGTTTCCCCTATAAAAGGCTATGTGCTGAGCGTCAAGCAATGAGATCGACCCCGGGACCTTCTGCGAACGCTCAACCAATAGGCTATCAAGGAGGCAAGTATTTATATTTAATTTCCTGCCAGGAACTATCTACTCGGCACCAACCGATTAAATGTTATTCTGTTGAACTGCAGCAGTGCATGGATTTTGTTTGTAATTTTACTTTAGAAACAACCAATAATTTATATTTTGCACGTCAATAGTTAGTCAAACAATCTCGACTTAGAGTATCCACTTCTATCTTGCGATGGAGATAAAGGTCAGAAATTAAAAAATCTCCTAGCAGATTGCCCCACATCTAGTCAATAGTGAATTAACTATTCGAACATTATAAAATAATTTGGATGTTACTGGTTAAATATATCATTAAAACACTTGATCCACTAATCAACAACAAGCATCAATAAGTACGAAAATATTTGGGACGAAAAATTCAAGGTAGAAATGTTTTGGGACGAACAAACATTGCTATTTTGGTAGACATTATGAAGTGATATCAAGTAATACAGCTGTTATAATGCGTAAATTCACGAACCTTAAAGCTGGCACAAGCACAGAGGGTGACATAATGCACAAGTCGGTCATTATCGGTACAAATTTAGTTTGTAAACATGCGGGACTTTTCACTCCACTTTTCGCTACTTTCTTTTATTTGGCTTCATTTGGCAAAACACCGGAAGTAATTTGGTGGAAAAAAAGACAGAAAATTAAGAATTTAATTCTTGGTAATTATATTTAATTGATCGTGTTACTGTATATGAAAGAGTATCGCTTTTCAAATTATTTTAAGTCCAATATTTCTGTGATTTGGCGATTAAATTGGACAGAAGTTGGAATTGTAATGTGTTTTCGCGATATGTTTATGTTCTCATTGTTATTGATAAAACACTAATATTTCTTCCTGGTTCTAATTCATGTGATAAACAATGTTAGTTTGTAATTCTAAGAATTTCTTAATATTTTGTTCACTCAATTGTAAACAATCTATCTATATTCAATGACACACATTGAGTCATTCATGAGTCACTGTCAGTCTGTCACTCAGTCTAGTGAGTCTACTAGTCAGTCTAGAGCTTAGTAGCTAGGAGAGCCTGGAGCCTGTTACATAGCCAAGGCGCTATCAAAAGCTTTATGACATGATACCAGTGGACATGTTGCAAACTTGCAGATAGTGTACCGTAACAATTTCTTAATAAGAAAATGCTCGCCTAGCAAAGTAAAGCGTTAAGATAGAGCACTTTCTTATGCAGCAGACCACTTCCGCTTGGTTGGTAGCGGTTTGCTGTGCAATGTTCTGCTAGCATATGAATTTTTCGCTTAGTCTGCTATCTAGGCAAGCACCTTTGAAGCAAGCATAGCGTGAGCGAGTGTTTGACAGAGTGCCTTGACGAGTGGCTGTCGTCCTCTAGGAGATTTTTTCACTTTCTGACATTAAATTATAATACGATTTATCTTCATGTCTCCATGGTGATAGTCTTTAAGTCGAGATTGTTTGACTACACAGACTGTCAGATCCCTGCGTTCTGCTGTCTTCTGAGACTCTTAGTGAAAGTGCTTTATATAAATCACTTCAGCGAATAAGTACTTTTCCTTTTTTTTCGATGCAGCAACAAGTTAAAAAATGAAACAATGCAATTTTATTTCGAAATCTCAATAATTAAGATGTAGATGCTCTGCAAATTTGAAGAAACTTTTTTTTTATTATTATCAGCTCATAGAACATTGCCATTTTTCATTGTAGACAAAAAGTACCAAACTTCTTCTCCAAGATGACTTTGATGGAATTCTTTGGTTGCACATTTATTGCATTTGGACCACCATTTGGCTTGTTTGTATTCACCATAGCTAGAGACCCACTTCGTATCATTGTTCTCATCACTAGGTAAGTTTATATATGATTATGAATCACATAATCTGCAATCCAGCAGTGCCATACAGCTGTATTGTAAATATCACTTTTTGTCACTCTCTGGCCGACCAATAAATATTTAAATTAGCCTGACACAACGTCAACCAATGATTGGTTTGTGACATTAAAATACCAGTAAAGAGACATCATGCTCATTGTACCGCCCAATTTTGATTAGAAATTTGAAACTACTTATAATAACTAGTAGGCAGCATACATTATCATTTTGTACGATAATGGGCATTCTTTAAGGTTATGTTTAAACAGTATTTATATTCATCAATGCATATATAGCAAATATTCATTTTTAAAAAAACAAGGATTGTCTTTGATATAGAAAGCTGAAAATTACTTGTTTATATTTTCAGTTGTTTCTTCTGGTTACTAGCCTTGTTGTTATCATCGATACTATGGTACGCTGTATCACCGTTACGTGACAAACTCGCCTTCGGTCTCGTCTTCTCCGTACTATTCCAGGAACTCTTCAGATTCTTCTTCTATAAAATGCTCAGGTAAGATCTAAGAACCAAGTCGGCTTGTCTATATGTAACAGGGGAAGAAAAATGTGCAACCAGACCGGGGCTCGAACCCGGGACCCTTCGCTTACAGGGCGAATGCTCTACCGACTGAGCTAGCCGGCTGCCTACACATGTTTCTCCCCTATTAGTAATTAAATCCTATACACCCGGCTACACACACCCCCTCCTTCGAAGAATTCATCCTCGAATTCCAGGAGTACCAGAACCTCTGTGGGACGTTCTGAGGGTGAATGGTGGGTTATTTGCGTTGGGCGCCAAATGTAACAGGGGAAGAAAAATGTGCAACCAGACCGGGGCTCGAACCCGGGACCCTTCGCTTACAGGGCGAATGCTCTACCGACTGAGCTAGCCGGCTGCCTACACATGTTTCTCCCCTATTAGTAATTAAATCCTATACACCCGGCTACATATAAACCAGGTTTTTTTTCACTATATAACAGAGGCCGAATATGGCTACTTCACAATTCCAAAATGCCAGCTTCTGTTCAGATATAAAAAAAATGCCACTAAAGCCCACTTTCACAATTTCACTGTTCAGACCCAATATTTTTAAATTGATAAAACCGGAGGAACATTCAATGACGAAGTATTATATACCTTTATTGGTTATAAATAGCTTTTGACCAATTAATTCATCTAAATATCATACAAGTTTCCTCTTTCACATTAAAAGAAAAATATCACATGAATTTCACAATTTTGAGAAAAAAAACATGCTTGTCTTTTGATTATGTTTTCCTGGTGTCCTTAAATATTGTGAGACAGACAAGCTGAGTGCAAAAATTCAATTTTTCAAACAGTTAATTGTTTCATATTTTATATTAGCTCCAAAGGAACCAGGGTGGTGTTTTGTAATACAGTAAAGATTATTGAATTGAGGGTCTAACTCTTTCAAGGGGCTGATCAAGTTGAGTGAAGCATTTAAAAAAGCTTTATAATCACTTGGACCTGGAAACATTGATTTCCCGGGTAAATCTATTTAGACCTACTACTATGTGTAATGTTCTAAATTACAAATTTTATTTTGTTTTTATTTCATGCCTTCAGGAAAGCAGATGAAGGTTTACATAAAGTGAGTCAACAAGGACAGGATCAACATGTTACACCTAAAGATATCTCCAATAAACACATCATGGCTTATGGTAAGTGCTTAGCTTATTGTTCGCATCCCATGACATTCCCTGTCACAGCTCCCTAACCCTACCTTTTCATGAAAAATTGAAATAATGTCAAAATTTCGTGTAGAAAAATATTAATATATTGAAATTGGAGCACATAAGTTGATGTTTATGTGCTAGAAGAGCTTTTACGTATGGTTTTTGTGTTATAACATCTGCAGAGTCCCTCGGGAGCATCAGTTCCCTCTCTGTGACAGGCTTGTACAGTTTTGCAATGCCACCAGGCTGCCACTGACTATATAAATGTACTGCAATATCCCTCACTAACTTTTTGTCCCGAGCAAATATCCCCACCTACAGTATTTGGCCTATAGATAGTATGTGACAATAGTTTGTTTTTCATTAAACAGTGTCAGGGCTTGGATTTGGTATAATCTAACTAAATATCTTGGCCTACAGTATTTGTCAAATTTTGAGTATGTGACAATATTTTGTTCCTCTTTATACAGTGTCAGGTCTTGGGTTTGGTATAATCAGCGGAGCGTTCTCATTGATCAATGTACTAGCAGATATGGTTGGACCGGGAACCATCGGTATTAAGGGAGATTCCAAATACTTCTTCCTGGCATCAGGTGAGTAAGGCTTAGATAGTTTCCTTACCTGTACAATTTTCTGTTATCTTATGTCAGTGCAAAATAAATACTTCCCTGACTCTCAGTGACTATAATGTCCTACTTGTATATGTTATGTTATGTAAATTTATCACATAAACACTGTGATACTGTAAAATCATTTTATTTCGTTGGGACGAAATTTCGTGGTTTTGGTAAAAAAGACAATTTCATTGGGACTTGAGAATTTGTTGATTTTTGCATTTCAGGTAATAAAACAAGAGTCAAAATTAATATTCATTGGGATTAAAGTTCATGGTTGAGGTGAACCACGAAATCCACCTAATTTAATCCCCAACGAAAATTAATGATTTTACAGTATTCCGTGTGAGAACAAATCGAAAGTCATTGTTCTCCAACTAGTGTGATAACAAACATTTGTATAATTCATATGCAAATTTTATCTGAATTAGTAACAAGCTGTGTTTTTTATGAATTCAAAATAATAAGTTGAAACATTTCAATTATTGTAATTTAAATAAATGTTTTATAATTGTTTGCAGCTTTATAAGCGTGGTTTTAGTGATTATATACAGAAAGCAAATTGGGACTACTTTTTAGGAGGAAATGCTCAAAGGTGTTCTTTGGTGCATATTTTAGCCGTGATTCCGAATCGAGTCATTTATTTTTGATAAAAACATATTTTTAATGTGATAAAAAGAATCTGCCATGAGTTTTCTTTTGAAATCAACATTTCTTAAATTCGTCACAAAAAATAAAGTTATTGAGCTTGCCAGAAGCTCGCTTAAAAAAATAACTGTTTTTTCTAGACTAATTTAAGAAATGTTGATCTCAAAAGAAAACTTGTGGTAGATCCTATATATATCTTATAAATTTACTGTTTATTATAATCTTAAATTCTTATAATTATATATATTGTGAACCATGGGCATCATGTCTTAATTTCTGTTAATAAACTATAAAATTATTAAAGTGTATAGAGCTATATTGGACCAATATTTTTTAGAAAGTTTCAAAAACTGAAGAAAAATTATGCTTTCATATCCATTAGATTATTTTTAGCTTCAGTTTTAACAGAAACTCTCTCTGTGATTTATTGGACATGCAAACTGTCCATTTTCGTACAAAAGTGTTCTAGAACACCCTATGAAATTATAAGAATCGTCTATTTTCCAACAATTGTACCAAAGTACACGGAACCCATCCAAAGTTTAATTTGCAATTAAGGTAGTCTAGTATCATACTAAAAACGATGCAAGTAACTATTTTGACATTAAATGACTTTTAGAATATAGCTCTATACACTTTAAAAAAATTATGTATGTTATATTTTTCAGCATTTCTGACCCTCTGTTTTGTCTTACTGCACACATTCTGGGGAATTATCTTCTTCAATGCATTTGATAAACAACAATATGTGTATGTGGGCGTGGTGGTAGCTTCTCATATGCTTGTCTCATGTTTGGTAAGTTTATTATGTATACATTGGGGTTCTATAATTCCGGAATAATCCGGAAATTTGCATTTTGAATAATTGGCTGCATTAGAAAGAATGATCTCTGTTTTCGACAAAATAGAAGTTATTTGGTGCAAAAATTCAAAGAATTAAGAAATTTATGGTCATTGGAAGTTCCTTTATCTTAGTGTCAACAATAAAGCCATGTTTGAAACCTTGTAAGGCTGTAGGGAAGTGCGCTAATGGCACCCAAAGCTCCGCCCTGCCCGTTTTTAACTTCGCCCTTTTGTCCGAATTTGGCAAGTACGCCTTTTTGAACCGCCCTTTTGCCCAAATACGCCTTTTGGAAAATCCCTTTTGTCCAAATATGCCTTAAATCAACATGTCAATCAAACAACATTCGATTGAAGTTGCTGATAATCACATGTTCATTGTCTCCGGCGGCGAGAAGATGTCAGTAGGGGGTCTACGCAAAGCAGACTTGTGACTCATTTTCAGGATTGGGCGTTATGCCTCAATAGGATTCCTGATACATTTGTAACTGGGGCTGAATTGTTAACATTCTTGACTGCCCACCTGCAGGTCCCTTGTTCGAATCTCTGTGGGGCCATAGGAAATTTCTAATAGACCCTTTGGCCCCTTATTAACAAAGCAAAGACATGGTTTATTTTATGGTAAAATCCCTGATATAAATAGTGCATTCTATTATTTAATTGATAAACCTAATTGGGTTATACTGATTACCAAAGTGCTGAGGTTCCTGTTTTCTCAACACCATAGGTCTACTATAACAGGTTTGAGCTACTTAGTGTGTAAATTCAAAACTTGACGTATCAGAGATCAAAAACATGTCTTTTTATTCAAATAATACATATAAATTAAAGTTAATGATAGCACAGGTGTATCCTGCAGTCCCCCCCCACACACACACGCTTAGTATAATCTCTTCTGACATTGTCCCCATTTGAAGAAGAGGTACCAAACTATTGCAATTAATCAAATTTTCATTTCCATATTGTTAACAGAAGCATGTACATGTGCCTCTGTAGCTCAATGGTTAGTGCGTTTGCCGTCTAATCTGGCGATCAGGGTTCAAATCCGGGTGGAGGTACATGTATATGCCTGCCATGTTTCAGTAGAAATAAAGCAAATAAAGGCTATGCTTGGCATAACTCGGCATAATTTTGTTAGAATGCTGACCATATTGTTATATCTTGCATATTTCAGAGTTTGTTGAACCAGAGGTCCAAAGAAAACTCACACAACTATCTGGGGAGTATTATACCGTCGTATATAATGCTAGTCATCATGGCGTGTATAGCTTTCCGTAACGCCGGCGGAACATTACAAAACATACAGCATGCTTGTGTACTGAGGAGGACTGGAAGATATAGTACTAATTGAATGATCAACTTTAGTTTAACTGTTAAAGTACAAACAAATTAACCTGATCATCAAACCTTTTATTTGCAAAACGAAGCACAATTATGCACATGTTGGTCGCTAGAACTAAAGGTTTCTGTCCAATTACTTTCAGAACACTTTGTCCTAGGATCTTTAAACTTTACATGGAGGATGGCCAGCAACAATAGATGACCTCCTATTATTTTTGTGGTCAAAGGTCAAGGTCACTATAACCTTTACCATTTCCAACAATTGGGCTGCCTTAGGGGTCATATATGTTTATATCTTGTTTTTGCCTGTTGTTTTTTTCAAACAGGGAGAACTCTAGATAATTTACAAACATTTATAAACACTAATTTAAATTTCCGTCAGCACACGACTTTCTGCCAAAAATTGATGTTATTCTTCAAACAATTTTAATTTGTACCCTGAGGAAGACATGAAATATAGTCTAAACATCGGAATTACTGGAGTTTGTTTTGTATTTTTATACACTTGAATCAAGATGCTTGTAATATATATCAGAGATTTCCCCAGGGTGTTTTAATGTCTGGGCCCAGTGTGCTTGGAATCAAAAATCCAGTTTGCCAGTGCGCTTACAAATTTGCACCATTTCATCCTCAATTTGATTTTTTTTCATAATACGATAGGGGACACCCCTCCCCTTCCAACCCCTATTGCGCTTTGAAAATTTTCTGGGGAAATCCCTGTATATGTTGTATTCATGCTTTAAGTATAAGGACCGAGTTAATTTGTTTGTACTATACCGTAGTAGACTGAATGTGTGAAATTGACGTATTTTTGTTTTGTCATGATAGTGCTCTGTTATAGTACTACAAATGATAAATTGTTACATTGATAATATAAACAGGGGTCCTACAATTCCGGATTAAACCAGGCCCGGTGATTATAAACATTTCTCAATCTCCTATTCCAACTTCATACTCCATGCTCCAATTTGAAAACTAGCTTTTTATAGAATTTTGCATCAAAACCAACACCAACTTGTAGCAAATGATCTAACTAAGAAAATTAACCCCCATTTCATATGTTTTCATTCATTAATAAAGAAGTTACAGCAGTTTTTGTAAATACGAAATGCTCCAATTGGAGTACGGAGTATGAGTTGGAGCATACTCCAATGTTTATAATCACCGAGCCAGAGTGTCTGCATTGGAAAGAATGTTCTATTCTTTACAAAATGAAAGTTGTTCGACGGAAACATTCAAAGAATTGACAAAGTTATGACCATTTGAAGTTTCAAACTCTGAATTTTTACAATTAAACAATGTTTGAAGCCTTGTTAAGGTGTTGGGATACGTGCTTATGGCACCCGAAACAGACTTTCAACCCATTTTCAGGATTGGGCAGTATGCCTCAGTAGATCCCCTGTTTAAATAAACCCTTTATAGTAGACAATTATGAAGGTATTGCTGTCTTGGGACTATTTTAATTTTTACAAATTAGTTTGGTGGCTATATATGTCTTGTTTTTTTGTTTTTTTTATTGTACATGAATAGTTTAAAGTAGAAAAAACATTCCTTCTGATATCTGTATTTTCAGTTACTGTAAAATAATTTAATTTTGATGGGACGGAATTTCATGGTTTTTGTAAAAAAAGACCTTTTCAATGGGATTTTAATTTGTTGATTTTACTTTTTAGATAATAAATAAAAGGCTCAAAATTATTGTTCGATGAGATTTGATTTGAAGGTGAACCATGAAATCCACAAAATTTAGTCCCCCACTAAAAATTAATGATTTTTCAGTATGTAAAGGGACATGACCAATGTGTGATATTTTTTAAAGAAAAAAATGAGCAGGTCCCTTTAGATTTTTAAATTACTTCAATAAATCAATTCTCGTTCAACCAGAATATTTTTCATTTTAAATATATGTTAGTCTCGAGACTTGTCTATCCACTGATTTTCAGAATGCAATTAATCTGACCAATTTTTGTAAACAAAATTTTCATTTTCTTGCTTTTGTCAAATTATTTGAACATGTTTTATTTTGTGTTATGTAGTGTTTTTAATAATGTATGTCTATTGCTTAGTAATAAACTGACTGTTAAAATAAATAAATAAATATGTTTTATATAGTACATGCTTTTTGGTGCAATTTTGTAATTATCAATATGAACTGTCTTTGGTTCCTACATATAGAATATTGAATGTGTGTCAATTTAGTACTAAATCTATGTAACGTGTTGAATGAAATATTAAGTGAGCTTTGGCAAGTCACTAAATAATGCTATATTAAGATATATTTAAAGTTGCAACCTCTATAACAGTGATTTTAATAACTTTGGGTGTGGTAAATCTTTAAAGGGACTAACTCCACTTGGAAAATTGCAAAATTTATCAAAAAGCTCTCTAAGAATCGCATCTTTTTGGCTTGACTGACCTAATGCATTTATATACGAATCTGGACTTATTTATCTGGAAGAAGACTTTTCGGTTTATTACCTTTTTAAGCTCTCAAATCTATTGCGCGACTGTCACTGACACAGTAAAATATATAAGTCAACATTGCAATGGGTCGTTGGGTGTAAATGCTGTGAAAAGCCGTAACGGACGTAATGTAAGTTGTAGGAATACTTTATGTATTTGTAAAACATAGTTTTGCGATTTAAACATCTACAAAACATGTTTTTATCATCTAAATGGAGTTAAGTCCCTTTAAGATTAAGATTTTACGATAAGCAGAATCCAGGAACACTAAAATTGTTATACTAGTACAAAAATAAGTCATGTTATAACAAAATTATTGCTTTTTGTAACATACCACCTTTTGATGTGAAGTCACTTTGTTATATATTTATAATAAATATTTGATAGTTTGTGTGTGAATACATGAATAATATAGTGAAGTGTGTTGCATGTGCAGATCCAGATGGGGGCATCAGCCCCTTGGAATGAGGGCTAAAAAGGGGTTACCTTTTACTGTAAAATTGTTATTTTTTTCTGGATTTTGTGGTTCACCTTTAACCACGAAATCAAATCCCATTGATACAATAATTTTCGTCCTTGTATTTATTACCTGAAATGCAATATCCATGAATTAGGGTCCAATCGAAATGGTATTTTTTACCAAAACCACTAAATTTTGTCCCATTAAAATTAAATGATATTACAGTATTATTCACACAGGTTGTCAGTGTGAAGAACCTGATTGTAACACCCCTCTGAGGTAAATAATTTGATAGTAGGACCCCTTCTGTGAAAAATAACTGGGTTGACCCCTCCTGAGAAAAAATCTTGTCAGACCCCTGAGTATTTGCACAAGTGTTGTCGTATGTACATTTCTAGTAATGTATGACAAAGGTATATATGTCAGTGCTGTAGTTTGTACATTCTTAAGGCCAATATAGATTAGTTTGTTAGAATATCGCCCAAATTTATCTTGAGACCACAAGAACTGTTTGATTCTATAGTATTCTGATCCACCCAAAAAAGTACAGCGGTTCTCACAGTTTATCAGCTTTGGCAAAAATTCAATATTTTCAATTTGGTAATATTATACTTTTACTTGAAAAAATACCAACAAACTAACAATTTTCTGACCTACCACCCCTTCTTTTTATTTCACAAACTTAAAAAAGGAAATGATGATAAAAGAACACAATAACTTATTATTTCTGGTTTCAATTTGAACTGATCTCCGCCTAAACTAGTATTTAAGTGTTAAATAGTTATTGTGGACTGTCCATTTTGAAAAAAATAATTTTGGGTGGAATAAAACAAGTCAGGGAGTGTGATAAAAAAGAAAATTAATTAATCTATACTTGCCTCACATGTCTTGATATTTCTTTTGTCATTTTTTTTTGTAAATATCTACTACTATGATATGACTTGTAATTAAAATGATTAATTTATAAATCTATTGTGTTTTTGTAGTATTTTCAGTTTGAAAAAAATGGGACTTTTTCTTTATGTATTCTATAAAAATCATTTTTTTTGTCATTAAAATTCACGATTAACCTCATGGTCCCCTTTCCGTTTCAGATCATCCAAGGTCAAATCAAAGAAAAAAACATGTGCACATGCTAGAGGCCACTTGGCCTAATCTGTATTCTTCGTTACAATAACTGTCTTTACAAAATCTTGAACTTTTTCAAAATATCTGATGTAAACAACTAGGGTTTTAGGTCAAATTAAAGGAAAACCTGATCACACAATTTTGGCTTGATCTTATAAAGGTACAATAGCCAGATTAGTGTAAAACAGGCGTGTCAATTTTCCGGAATTCCGTATTTACAGATCATGAAAGAGCCAGGATTTCTGACAAAAATAAAATTTATTTGATGAAAATATCTTGAGAAATGGCAAAGTTAAGGTTATTTTAATCTGTTTTGAAGGAATTTCTTAATAAAAACTGATTTAACCATGTCAACAATGTCGCAGTGGTTGAATGCCTCTTGTTTGTCAAAAAATGGTTGACCGCATATAATTTTCCTGATTTTAAATTTGGCTCGGTTGACACACCTGGTAAAAGCTCTTGGGCCCACTACAGTTCCCCTAATATCACTTTATTGCCATGAATATTTGAACAGTAGAGGGGGGATTCTGTTGAATTACCTCTGCATACGGTCGTTTCGGGTAATTCTGCGCATCGGGTAATTCTGCGCACCTGAGATTTCTATTTATTAAGGACTTTGCTGGGTCGTTTTCCTTCGGTCCTCCATAAGTTTTGAGCCAACAAAATCCAAACACAAACTCAAAAACGCAAATTTATTGACAAGGCCGTTCATAATTGTATATATTACACAGCCAATTATGAACGACCTTGTCAATAAATTTGCGTTTTTGAGTTTGTGTTTGGATTTTGTTGGCTTAAAACTTATTTTGACATATAATTTGGACCACAGTTTGGTGTTCTGGTGCCAGTGTATGATAATGAGAAATGTTTGTATTCACCGGGCTAGAAGCAACACAGAGAGTACACAAGAAACAGCAGTGTCAACTGGACAAACTTTAAAATCAGGAAAAATCTGATGCGGCCCAATATTTTTGCCAAATACGATTCCTTCAATGACATAGTTTCAATATTTAACTCAATTTGTATTGAAGAAAAACAGTGAGAGCAGATTAAATTTTACCATACCTTTGCCAATACTTGAGATATTTCCACCAAACAACTTTTAGTTTGGTCAGAAGCCATTGCTCACTCAGGAATCGGAAACTAAAACCTGAATACAAAATACTGACCCACACTGACTGGGTCAGTGAGGCAAACACAGAGTAAGATTAAAAAAAATAGAACAGATCAAAAGGCAGCCAATATTACATATATTGTAGGGCTCTCGAACAAAACAAACTACACATGACAAAGAGACGAACGAACGATATGTACACATGTGCATACTTGACAATTTAAGCACAGATATATATAATGTCTATGATTTAAGTAAGAAAACCGGTCATCTTTAGTTTAACCTACTACATAACTAGTGATAATCTTAACAACAGCGTGCGTCTCATTTACGTAATTTGACTTTGATTAGCTAAGAAACTTTATATAGCCTATACTCTGGGTTGTAAGAGCCATGAATGTTCACAAGGTGAATAAAGCACCAAATTTGGCACAGTTGTAGTATAAGTCAGTCTGTAATATATATTTTTTCATCTGATTGCGAAGCAAAACATATGAAACCTAGGTAAATATTATGATTAATGGTGACATTTGAAATATATTGCATTTTGGTATACTTAAACACAAAAATGAGGCCCTGCTAGTGGTTAAAACAAAAAATGAGGCCCGAATTCGGGAAAATAAAAAACTAAATAATATACTAGTACGAGGACATATTAACAAATGTACTAGTATGTATTACATATACGTACATCAAAACAAGACTGGAATATTGGTCAATCAAAAATGCGGTAAATTGGTGTAGAATGTATGATCACGATCAGGACGTGCCGATATGGGATAAATATACGCATATAATTATATACACGAGTACCATGTGATGTTGAAATCCGATTTTCCGTAGAATGTTCTTTGCCTGACCACGGTACGTATTATATAAATCCAAACTCATACAGTGGGCACTCAAAACTAGGAAAGAATTTCAACAAACGCACACACAGACATTATGACGTTGTCAAATATGGATGAAGAAAGAGCGCCACTAATTGGTAGCAACAATGAACCGAAGTACTCAATAGTGTCGGAAATCAACAAAGACAATGGAGGGAGCACACCTCACCAAGCTTATTCAAAAGGAGTTCCGTTGCTAATCGAACAAAACGCAGATGTAATTCGTAGTGAAACACAAGTGACAGACAAATTTGAAGAGAAAACATCAGTGGTCTTGAAGTGTGTTGTTGTCTTCGCTTGCTTAGTGTCAATTCTGATTTCTATGGGACTTGGATACAGTTTAAGTGTTTTATATGCGCAATTAGTTCGAATATTTGACGCGGACAGGTCGTTAGTGGCCCTGAATCAAAGTTTCTATGAAGCGTTTCTCGCCGTTGGTGGAGCTTTGTGGAGCTATCCAGTATCCAAGCTCGGTTATGGATACAGTATCATAATAGGTGGAATTATCGGCAGCATATGTGTAGCTGTAAGCTCACTGGTCTCCACGGTACCAGCTGTTATCGTCCTTGTGGGAGTCATGTCTGGTGCTGCCTTTGGTATTGTTTATATGGGACCGTTCGTGATTGCAGGAGATATATTTGAGGGACACAAATCAGCCGTTATAGGGTTCGTGTCCATTGGATCCAGCTTGGGACAGTTTACTATGTCGTATATAATGGAAACATGTATTGAACGTTATGAATGGAACGGAGCTATGTTGATTATGGGCGGACTATGTCTGAATACCGTACCATGTGGTATGTTGATGACGTCATCGCTACGGAACTCTTCAACAAGGAGTTCTCGGAACTCTTCAACAAGGAGTACACAGGCACCTTCCGCTTCCGCTAAACAAAGTTTGTTCAAAATTGACCTGCTGAAACAGAAACTTTTCTGGTTACTGATGCTGAATTCGGTGATATTGGCATTCACAGCTCTTGCTGAAAGTCGGTTTATTGTTGATATGGCAGAACTTAAAGGATTTAGTCGACAAGATGGCTCCTTCTTGGTGTCCATGATTGGTGTTAGCAACTTAGTTGGCGGGCTGGCAGGTGCGTTTTCAAAGGTGTCTTGCAAGATAAGTAGTGCTACTCACATGATGTACTGGGTTCTAATAATTACAATATCCCACGGTCTGGTGGTCTACCAAGATTCCTACACCAGTATCCTTATAGCGGCACTCATCAACGGACTATGTATAGGTAATATATATGCTCATGTTGCTATCGTGTTGTATGAAATATACGGGACTGGAGATTACGCTCCGTCATTCGCTGCATGGAATGTGATGAAAGGGGTTGGGAACTTTGCTGGTGGATATTTTGGTGGATTTATCCAGGATACGACGGGAAGTTACGATCTACTGTTCCAGGTTTCAATAGTTCTCAGTGTATTCTACTCTCTATCTTTCTTAGCTATTGTACTTTACCGACGATACAGTTCAACAAATATCGTTTATACAAAGATATGACAATCTAGAAGCCCGATGCCCTAACTGAATGAATTGGCACTCTATATGAACGAGTATTCGTTGGACCTTAGATATAGAGCTCTCATTCCATTATCACAAGAAAAGAGAAGTCATGTACTATTGGTTTCTACGTTTGTATTCGGTCTCAAGTTTTCTGGAACATGTCTTGGTCGAAAAAATAAAATACTTCTACATTGTAATATATACAAAGCTCTCTAATCCGGGCATATTTATAACATCAGGTTTGAAAAGGTCCGGCTTTGAGATATTCCACTGATTATTTATATTTGTTTATATCGCTGGCTTAAAATGAGAAGGTCGTTAGTACAAAATCGATATTTATAACAACACAAAATGCCTTAAAATTACTCTTTACTTATGGTAAAACAAACTATTTCAACTTCAGCTTGGTCAACATGACACGTTCCGATTTTCGTGAAAATAGGCGCATAAGATAAGATGCGCCTTGTGATGCTAGTTTAAAATATTTATCCGTCTCATAAGGTCTTAAGTAGTACTTAATATCGTAAGTAATACTACGACCTTCTCATTATAAGCCAGCAATATGTCCTCATAATAATCTTGTACAAAATTATTTGCTCAGTGGTGTGTTATAATTCACTGGCTTAAAATGAGAAGGTCGTACATACTACTTACGACCGTCTAAGACTGATACATATTTGAAATATACATCATAAGACGTTTCTTATGAGCCTTTTAACATGAAAATCGGAACTTGTCATGTTGTCCAAACTGATTTTAGAATAAGTAAAGAGTGATTGTCAGACAGTGTTTCTAGTTTTCTCAAAATATTGATTTTGTAGTTACGACCTTCTCATTCTAAGCCAGCGAATTGTATTATTTTCTTTTATTGCATGAATGCATGTAACCTTCATCATTGAAGGAAATCATAACATGGTAGTACTTGTTTATCGTCATCCTACTTATTACAAGTACTAGTATTTCAAATGTCCTGTATTATATTTCATATATTTATTGTACGAATTATGTATATTGCCTTGAACTGTTTGTGACATCTGTTAGTACAAATGTACAACCATGTGAAATTGCTTTGTCTTATTACATGCATGTATATGTGTGACATTGCATTAAAACTTATAATTATCACTTGTTATCATGTCATACTTACTAGTATTTCTCGATGAACTGTGTATGTGCGTGACTATGAAAATATTGAGGACACTTATCTACATTATACTCATAGTTTACTAAGGTTGAAGGTGTTCAGTCGGATTGAATATTGCCACATAACGCCTGAAGTATCAAAGCGCTGAAGGCATTGTCTTTGTATTAAGTGTAATCGGAATTTCAGATCACACGTGTTTACAAACCACCTCCGCAATCTTGTGTCTGACCTAAGCCGAACTATCCGTATCAACAAAAATATCATACTATATGAATGACATGTCTTATGTTTGACTCTTTTGTGGGTGGTTAGGGGTGGTTGTGGGTGGTTAAATGAAACACACAAAAAACGATAATTATTTTCCAACGAAAACAGAAATTCAAAAATTTTGACCGACAGAAATATTCACTTATATAAATAATTTTATTAGTAGGCTATTGCTTGCAGATAGAATGGAATTCAGTCAGAACTTGGCCGATGTAGGAAAATGGGACTCGAGTTTGTTTGTGCTCTTATTATCAGACGATTAATTAACCGTATGCAATACTCGTGTGAACGTGACAAAACATATATTAACGTAGAAAACTTAGTATGTATGTACTTAATGTTCTTTGTTTCATCAGATAGTTCAGTAAGGTAAGGTATATTACTATGTCCATTATCATATTTATTGCATCATCGTATTATAGGGACTACGATTTGGAATGAATGACAAATGTACAATCCAAAGACTTAATCCATTAATTTAAACAAGAGATGTCCACAACCAACACGCTCAACTATTCTCAGTGCCATGCCTTGGGTTATACTAACATATACAAAATTATATATCAAAACAAGCACTAACTAATTTCTATTTTGTAGCCAGTGACCTTGACCTCAGCAGCCTTACTTTCCTTGTAAGAAACTTATACCTTAACGTGCATTTCAATAGCTCATTCCAGAATTTTTTTTTTCTATTTTTAGTGACAGTGACCTTCACCCAAACGGTCACCATTCGAATCACTGAAATCTAATCTTCCAAGAGCATGAGTACTACTGGCTCAGATGAACGAAGTATAGGTAATAACAAGATTGATTAATTTAATATTTTATTTGTTCCTTTCACTGATTGTAAACACAGTGTAAACAAACTAACATTACACGGCCTGTCTGAAATATGTCGCTTCTTTCGCATCATGCAATCAATAACAACAGTGAAATGAAATAACCTTATAGGGTTAAGAGAGTAACTAGGGGCGATATCTCACTGTTGTGGCTTATAATGATTACTACTGCTAGCAAACTCAGACTTACACATGTACTTAGTCGCAGAACCCCATAGTTGACATTGGGGGTTACATATATATAGTTTGCATCATTTAATCAATCAAAATATACGTTATGAATCGAAACTGTTTAGAAATTGGGAGTAGTTCGCATCATTTAATCAATCAAAGTATAGGTTGCAAATCGGAACGTTTTAGTAAAGAGTCTGAGCCTAAATCTAAATTATTTGTGAGATAATGCCAGGAACTTTGAGACCGCCCCTAGTAGACATTCACCGTGACTATTATGCCAAACAAACTAACATATATCAGTAGGCGTAAACAACGTAATAAAATACACAAAATATATACTGAATTTATACTAAAAACATCGGTATAATTAATAAGTATTTGATAATTGAGTACGTTGTGTGAACATAGAAGAAAATATAACAAATGTCACTGCAAATAGTAACTATTCATACAAAGAGATACAAACACTTTCTGGTTTTTATCTTTCGGGTAAACATATTTATTTGGTCCCAGGAATACCAACGTGGATTCAGATATTCAAGCAGTCATGTAAAAACGTTTTTATTTTTTTACAAGAAACGGCAGTATACATATGTATAAATGAACCTTTTTTCTTACACGAAGTATGACCAAATGTTCTGTATATTCATTTTCATAAACTGGAGGGTATTTCTATTGTTTGAGATATTTTGAGAGCCCCCCCCCCCCCCCTCCCTTCATAACAAAAAAAGACATGATTAAGATAGAAAAATTGTCCCTTTAGATTAAGATATGTTCACCTTTATTTTCTGGTTGTGAACTCATCAGCAATGTCTCATTTATTATCACTTTCGATGGGACGGACGAAAACATGGATGGACAGGACAATCAGTATGTCTCTGCATCAGTAGACGCTGGGGCATAAAAAATTCAGATGAATATCTTTGCACTGATGTCATGGTAATTGTGACCAACATGAAATCTTTAATAATAGAAATTTCAAACCACCAAGAAAGTACAAACAAGAAAATAACATTTCATACATGATTATACACTATATATGTGTTATTAAAGAAGTGGTTAACATGTTACATACAAATGTATAAAAAGATTAAAAGAGAGAAAGAGACAGTAATCAAAGACATTTAAATATTTACACGAAGGTAACTGTATCATTGATGACGAGTAAAACGAAAACAAGATTATTTTTTTGTAAAATTCATATTTCTATATTTTACATTTTTTCTTCGTTTTACTTAAAGTGTATAGAGCTATATCGGCCAATTTTTTAAAAAAAGTTTCAAAAACTGAAAAACAATTATACTTTCATATCCATTAGATCATTTTTTGCTTCAGTTTTAACAGAAACTTTCTCTGTAATTTATTGGACATGCAAACTGTCCATTTTCATACGAAAGTGTTCTAGAACACCCTATGAAATTGTAACAATCGTCTATGTTTCGATGATTGAATCAAAGTACACGGAACCCATTTGCAATTAAGGTAGTCTAGTACCATACTAAAAACGATGCAAGTAATTATTTTGACATTAACTGACTGTTAAAATATAGCTATATACACTTTAAGGTCATTAACCACTAAATGCCTACGCAGACCATAATCCGATACACTCAAATAGTGTGGCTAAAAACTTTGAAGTGCCTGGAAATAGGGATATATCTTGACAAATCAGCATCAGAATCATGAAGTTGGGTTTAAATGCTTTGTATGCATGTATGCGACATAGTGAAATGGTTTTATTCAGATATTTGGCATTCTGGCTTAAATATGAAAGTGAAAGTAAGGTTGGGGCTAATGGACATTGAGTAAATCCGTACGTGTGAGAAAATATGTTCACCGTGTTTGACGAACCAAGATTGTCTTATATGATACATGGCCCCATACTTTTATTCATTTTCTTGCAGCTGGATGCTATTTCTATTGACTAAAAATATTTTGAGAGGGCCCCATGGACAAAACGTTGACTTTTTTGGCTGACCTTGGTCACTTTACATTGAGTTAAAGAACAATTCAGAATTTCTATTTGGTGGCTTTTGACCAATATCAATGGATACGGTTATCTGTGTATTTACACCCAAGTCCAGTGAATGAAGGGAATTATACATTATACAAAACTATAAAATGAGTGAAAACATACTATAGTACAGTGAAATGTTTTCTATGCTTACATACATCAATTTGCCTATGCAACACATGAATACATATGTTATTTTTCTATACAGTAGTGATAGGATTTACTTGAACACAAATTAGGACATCCAACAACTGCAAGGGATCTTTATTTACAAATACTTTAAGACTGTTGTACCAAGTCAAAATTGTGTCTGTTTATTTTCAATGGAAAATATATCACCACATGTTTTTTATTGCAATTTAAATGAACGTTTTGAGTTTCAGTCATCAAATATTTGTAAATATAACCCAAGTATCCATAGCACAATAATTAATATTTAATATATGTATATACATGATTCTAAAAATGCTAAAGATATTATCCAAACAAATATACTAGTAGAATCATATTCATATGAAGTGCATACAAATAAATAAAACATTATTAAGTATTTGAATGTATGCCTGTAATACATGTAACTAGGCAATAAATCGCTGGCTTAGAATGAGAAGGTCGTAAGTACAAAATCCATATTTTGAGAACACAACAAAAACTATCCGAAAATTTCTCTTTACTTATGGTAAAACGAGCTTTTTCAATTTTCGTTTGTTTGGTCAACATGACAAGTTCCGATTTTCATGAAAATAGGCTCATAAGAAGCCCATTGTGAAACTGATTTCAAATATGTATCAGTCTTATAAGGTCGTAAGTAGTAGTTACGACCTTCTCATTCTAAGCCAGCGAAATATACACAACAATCTAACATACAAGACGGATACATATACTGACAAGTCACTTCCAATAACACAATGTCATGCTGAATGCCAATGACTATATCATGGGTAACCAATGAAAAGACAGTTGCTATCTAGTCTAAATATCCGAAAGCATCGTAACCCAAAAAACGTCAGTTCATAGATAGGATTTAATCCAGATTCAGACAGCCACCATTTGATCTTCCATAGGCTTAATTGATACAGAAATGAAAAGAAAACGTGTCAGCAAGATATCTTAACAGCAGAGCTACAGATAAAGATAAGGTATTAGTCCATTGGGTAATTTATCTCCCCCCGCCTGTTTCGATTTTGAGTTTTTTTGGGTAATAAAACTCATAGGTGCTCATGTGCCTCCGTAGCTAAGTGGTTAGTGCGCTTGCCGTCTAATCTGGCGACCCGGGTTCAAATCCAGGTGGTGGTACATATATATGCCTGCCATATTTCAGCATAAAGCTGACTGGCAAATAAAGGCTATGCTCGGCATTTAAAAAAAAAAAAAAAAAAAAAACTCAGGGTAAATGATCCCATATGTACTGTTTTTCACTATATCATCCTTTTCTTTTGGGATATTTCAGATTGTCATTGCTTTTTTTACTTCCTCCTTTCAAAATCTATTGGGTTTTTAAGAAAATAAAATGGGTATTTACCCTAATATGCAGCTTATCTGTAGCTCTGGAACTTATTAATAATCAACAACGTGAGAGCGAGAGAGACAGAAGGAGACAGATAATGAGAGGCTAGACCCTAACATACAATTGTTACAATAACAAAAATACGGATTGAAAACTGAGCTCTAGGCAAGCTCACCTCTTAAATATTAATTCATTCTTTAACATGAACACTTAATTAATTACATGTAGTAAAGAACTAAAATATATAAGTGAATTTAAATATCATATATAATTCTATTCTAAAATCTTTTAAAACATCTACACTGTAATTTATGAATGTATAAATAAGGAAATGTTAACAAGCCAATATTTCATAATGATTACCCATCTTAACGGTATCATGGATTCCACAAGATTCTAAATCTGATGGTGCGTTGTGATACTTTAGACTAAATTTCACTGAAGGATATTCAAAATACCCATGGTAGAGAATTTGATCCACCAAACCAAAATCTTGAGACTCAAATCCAAAATTTAAAGGGTCAAAACTCCTACTCTCTAGTCAAAATGGCCCCCCTGGATATATCATTTATCTAACATATAACAATATATATACCATGGTAGTGGGTAAAGCCTTAAGGCCTCACTAAATTAAGTCCTTAACTTATTTTTATCCAGAGCCTTCCCAAGTTGCAGAAAATGCTTCAGTACCCAGGTGCCTTAAAACAAGGGTTATTTTCCCCCAGGGCCTTAAATCTGTGTGTGTTGCGTTAAATAACCATGTGTGTTTATACTTTTAGTCTTTATTATGTTATTTGAGTTTTTATTTGGGGTTTTATGTACAAATATGCTCACATGAGTATTAAAGCCTTTGATTTATGGATATAGAACTATGTAGCATTATCACCTAAAACCTTTCAAGACATTTTTGTGGGTCTCCACATAATTAGAATTTAGCCTCAAAACCAATCCCAACTAGTGGCAAATGATCAAATATTAAGAAAATGAACCCCATATAATATGTTTCCATTCAGTCATAAAGAAGTTACAACAGTTTTCAGCGATTTTTTTCCTTCTTTGATTGGTACCGGTAAACGGACCCGTTCCCAATCGAAAATAACGACCATTTTTCCCAATTTTCAATGAAAAAAATCCCAATTTGAAAATAGACAGTTGTCTGATCATGATATTATAAATATATACAAATGAACATCGTATTCAATTTATTTGTTGTTTTCGGACCCGTTTTCACACGATACTTACTTGTACGAGGTATTCCGATTGAATCTACGCTTGATTTATGACACTCGTTCGTTTATCACTATTTTAACCGAACAGGCATACCACGCGTGTTGGTGTTACTCGATTATTCTAGAACGCAATATTTTTAATCAAGCGTGCCGCATGTCGTAAAGTATAACGATCGTATTATGAGTCACAATAGTAAATATTACGTCAAGAAGCTGCGGACGAAGGAACCGGGTTACAAAGGCCTGGATGCCTTTGGATTTCGACCACAATGTAAGTCAACCAGCATTGAATCACAAACAACGGAGTCGGAAGTTGAAGGGTCCTCGTCGGCGCCGTGTTCAGAATCAAGGTCAAACAATTCATGTGAACCCCCACCGGCAACTAACAATCACAGACCTAATAATAATAAAAATTAAATAAAATAATATAATCAGTGCTTCCTCTGGCTTATATTTTTCTTGCGCCACCACTTTTGCCAAATGAAAAAAGTTGTCGCCACTTATGCGCCACTTTGACCAAAATTGAAATGATGTAAATGACCAGACTAAATCTTGTATTTGTAATTTTTGTATATATTTCTGTTTTATGTGTATTTTGATGTGTCCATGGTAATGCCTTAATTGCATTACTTATGTTCCTCTTCAGTGTGAACTTAGAAGTCATCATTGTTACAAATATATTTACAGCATTATCATAACAATTTATTTCTATTTTCTATGTTATTGACAATATGCTAACCATTCATCAGAGAATAGCATATATTATAGTAGTGTTGTGATTAAAATAAAGATACAAAGTTTGAAACATGATATTATATCAACAGCTTGTTTGTTATAAATTCCCAATTTAGTCACAAACGACGCGATTTTTCCCAATTGGACCGGACCCGGACCCTTTCCCAAAATAGCAAAAAAAATCGCTGAGTTTTTGTAACTATGAACATGCTCTGATCGGAGTATGAGTAAAAGCATTGAGTACATGCTACTGGGCCTGGAATCATTCTGTGATTATAATAGAATGGTAAGAGTTCTGTACATAAAAGGGACCGTGTATATACACTTATAACAATTAGATCTTGTTGGTATTTAGTATTTACCATGATTAAATATACTATGATAACTTTAAAAAAAATCTTTCAATATATTAACTTTCGCCTATAACTGCAGAATTTCTATCTAACGATGAACTTTCTGCTCCGTAAGATGGTTTGGAATCTTGTGTTAATGTGGTGTTTTCTGACATTCCAGGGGGCGGTGGCATAGCTATCGGAGCTCCACCCACATCACCAAACCCATCCCCTGTACCCGCCCCTGGTTGACTGGTTACTGGTTTTTCATCATCTTCTGGTGTGCTACTATATTCCTCCTGAAACATAACAAACTTGACTTACTTTTAAAAGTAAATTGAAAGTGATATTGTATCATATCTTTTATCTCCCTTTAAAGCCATTTAGTCACCAAAGCATTAATTATTTCAGTTGATCAATCTATGCATCATAATAAACTTAGAATTGTCCAACGTGAGCAAACTTGGGTCTTTTGGCTATTTCATCACACTTTTGTTAAATTTTAAGATTTCCCTGTATTGTTAAGAAATTAAATGTTCTAAACTTCCCTGATTTCGGAACACTTTCGGAACCCAGCCAGCCAAACATACATATAATTATATTTATTATTCAATATATTATTACAACAGTCAGGTTTAACCTGAAACCCCACAATCAGCAAAACCATACACAATTACATAGAAAATATCAGAAAAGACAAAACAAACGATATGTACAGTCCTTAAATGTAGATTAGCATATTCCCCGTCTTCATCATATAGGTAACATGTGGTGTCCATAGCGTAAGTAAAATGTCTTTATTCAGTTACATCCCATTCAATTAAAAATTAGAAAGTATGGATAGTGCTAAGTAGCACCTTGCTTAGGCAACAGATCCCTGGTCTCCAGTTGGTTATACATATTTCGAGTCATTATAACACAGAAAATATAAGAACAGATTAATTAAAGAATATTTATATCCGAGACTTTTGTTAAATTTTCAGAATTCTCCGTCTATAATTTCAAAGTTCAGTGCTTTTAAATTAAATTTCCCTGCTTTGAAGACCAACTTGTATAGTTATAGAAAATATGAGAAAAGACGAAACAAAACGATATTTACAGTCCTTACATGTAGATTAGCGTATTCCCCGTCTTCATCCGGCATCTGTGGCTTATATTTACCACAACAGAAGTTAAAACAGCAGCAGAAACAACAGCAACAACAGTAGCAGCCTGTGATCACACCACAACATATCACCAGTGCCTGAAATATACACAACAAGCTATAATATTATATCACATAACTTTCCTTGTATCAAGTATGCATAATTTTATATGTAACATGTGTAGTATAAAGTTTAAATACATGGTATAGTTTTCCAAATAATCAATGTCTAGTTCGCGTTTTTAGTTTCATATGATATAAAGAATCTATCACTCGTTGTCAATTGATATATTTATGTAAAACTCGTTCAGGAAATATGATGAAGCTTGCCAGAGGCTCGCTTAATAAAATTTCCAAAACTCGTTTAATTTATATCAATTGACAACTGGTGATAGATCCCCTATTTATCTTCGTATACAACTGCCATTAGTAGAAGGTTTTTGGTTCATCCAACTACTAATGTTGGCCATATTGCAGTATTACTGTAATCTGCACAATGTTTACGTTTTCTAAGCTTGGCTGCACAATGTTTACGTTTTCTAAGCTTGGCTGCACGATGTTTACGTGTTCTAAGCTTGGCTGCACGATGTTTACGTTTTCTAAGCTTGGCTGCACAATGTTTATGTTTTCTAAGCTTGGCTGCACAATGTTTACGTTTTCTAAGCTTATCTGCACAATGTTTACGTTTTCTAAGCTTGGCTGCCCGATGTTTACGTTTTCTAAGCTTGGCTGCACAATGTTTACGTTTTCTAAGCTTGGCTGCACAATGTTTACGTTTTCTAAGCTTGGCAGTTTCAATTCTGATGTCCCTGTCAGATTTTCTATTATCTTTGCAATAAATACAGAATATCCAGCAGTGTGTTGATACGTCAGGCCATATTACCTAGAGTTGCTTGTGTAATGTAATATCTCGCGATACTGTTATGTAGAACGTGATTTGGTATAACGCAAGCAACGACAGGTGATACGGACAGACGTATCAACATAACTGCAGTGATATTCCTTTTATTATATCTCTGTAAAAGCCCAAAAAAAACTTTTAACAACATAAATTGTGAACACTGATGTCGGCATAGTTTTGCAATACAGAAAATTCTAACACGTCAGACATGCATGATACGGTTTCAGAAAACCAGACTATACGGAAAATGTGATCCGTCGCATTGTATTCCACTGTGCGATTGTTCTGTATTTTAGACAATACAAACCTTAGTATATAATAAGTAGACCTACCTTACACCATCCGCTGGTTAGTACGAGGTATGTGTTAACATTCTCATCTCCCACCATATCAGCCGCATACAATCCCAGCGAACCATACCGGTCATATATACCACGCTTTGTATTGTCTGTGAGTACCTTATGTGCATGGTTGATTTCCTTAAACTGTAAGTATACAACAAATAAACACTAAATGTCTGCATACAGGCCCAGGGAACCATACGGGTCATTAGGTATGTCAAATACCCATATGTTAGGAGTCGTCTTGCATGGCCATCACTCCCCGAGGACAAAATATAGATACAATGTAGGTGCAATGTTTGGCTCCAAAAGTGAAGAAACAAAATGACTCTCAATTTTCAAGAGTAATCAAAATATTGCACAAAAAATTATATTATAAGTAGAGTAAATTAAACTCTCAGGCTTACATACATGCCATAGTTTCCTGAAGCCTATGCAGGAGATTTGTGATGGAAATGCAGGAGATTTTTCCTGCTCAAACTTTAAACTTAATTAAATGAACTTAATATGCAGTTTTCACCTATTTTACTTGTAGGTAATTACCATGCATGCTTCATAAAGCTATTTAAATCGATATTTGTTATCATTTTCATCATGCAAACAAAAATTTCATGGTTCCTATATTCCAAGAAATGCAGGAGATTTGATCAATTTGCCTAAAATCATGCGGGAGTAGAGTCTCAAATGCAGGAGACTCCTGCATGATGCAGGAGATTTGGCATGTGTGGGCTTAATTTTCTAAGAGTCAAATTAGTCACTCAAATTTAAGAGTCAAAATGCAGTTTCAAGAGAGTCAAATGAATGCCCTGTGCTGCATGAATATCTTGGATATCTATGGAGTCATGGACTACAGTATCTATTTCATCTTGTAGACCAGAGAGTTATATAGACAAGATATGTGATGCAGCTTAATCACTAGAAAAAGAACCAATCAATATTGAGAACACTGCATGGTAAGACTTGTAGGCAGTATACCGTAAAATCATTTAATATCAATGGGATGAAATTTCGTGGTTTTGGTAAAAAATACCATTTTGATGGGACATCAATTCATGGATTTTGCATTTCGGGTAATAAAATTATAAATACAAGGGACAAAACCATGGTTCAATTGGATTTGATTTTGTGGTTAAAGGTGACCACGAAATCCACAAAGTTTAATCACCCAAGAAAATTAATGATTTTACAGTATATTTATAATAACTGGCAGCCAGTATGTCAGGATGATACCAGAGATTTATTCGACCAAACTAAATCCTCTCAACATTCAACATAATCCAACCAATAGTCTGACAGTGTAATACAGTCAGCTACAGAATTATACAGTTAGATACCGATTTACTGTAGAATCATTTAATTTCGTTGGGACGAAATTTTGTGGTTTTGGTAAAAAAGACAATTTCGTCGGCACTTGAATTCGTGGATTTTGCATTGCAGGTAACAAAACAAGGGTCAAAATCAATGTTCGTTGGGATTAAAGTTCGTGGTTGAAGTGAACCACGAAATCCACGAAATTTAATCCCCCACAAAAATTAATGATTTTACAGTATACAGTCAGCTAGAGTACAAATCTAAATTGTAATCTTAATCCTTACAAAGCATCAGCAGGGAAATTGTCTGAATTCTCCATTCTCTCTTAATCTACTGGTGACAAAATCTATTAATATACTACATGATAACATTTTGTTTCTTAGTGGGGGGGTTAGTGCTTTCACTTGGCTCCAAAAGTGACTCCTGACTCTCAATTTTCAAGAGTCATCAAAATATTGCAAGAAAATTTTATAAGTATAGTAATTATGACTCTTGAACTTGAATTGTCAAAGTAAAAAAGACACTTTCGCCACATTTAAGAGTAAAAATGCAGCTTCAAAAGTCAAACGAAAGCCCTGGTGGTAAAGCTATTTTTCACTAATAAGTCTGTTATATACGTCGGAGGTTTCAAGATCATTTAGTTTCAGAAGACAGAAATTAAACTAAAATATTAAAGTGTATATAGCTATATCGGAAGATATTTTTTAAAAGTTTCAAAAACTGAAAAACAATTATGCTTTCATATCCATTAGTTTATTTTTCGCTTCAGTTTTAACAGAATTTCTTTCTGTGATTTATTGGACATGCAAACTGTCCATTTCATAAGAAAGTGTTCTAGAACACCCTATGAAACTATAAGAATCGTCTATTTTTCGACGCTTGAATCAAAGTACACGGAACCCATCCAAAGTTTTAATTTGCAATTAAGGTAGTCTAGTATCATACTAAAAACGATGCAAGTAATTAGTTTGACATTGAATGACTGTTAGAATATAGCTCTATACACTTTAAACAAACTTACATACTGTGATTATGTAACAGAGGTGTTTAAATCCCAAAACCAGTGAAATGAAGTTACAATTATCTTCAATTTTAACTTAGACTTGTAAACAATTTTCTAAGGAATGAAAATTTGCAGACTAATTATTGTGACACAAATTAATTGTTACTACAATTTTCTGAGAGACTATTCCACTATGACCAAAGGCTTTTAATACTGTAAAATCATTAATTTTCATGGGGGATTAAATTTCGTAGATTTCGTGGTTCACCTCACCCACGAACTTTAATCCAAACGAAGATTAATTTTGACACTTGTTTTATTACATGAAATGCAAAATCCACTTTTTTACCAAAACCACAAAATTTCGAAATCGAAACAAAATTAAATGATTTTACAGTAGTCTCTAAAACCTAGACAATAATAATGTACAAAATATCAAAATTGTAATAATGCTTTCTGGTGTTTTCTTCACGTAGTATTGAATCACAAAAGCTGAACAAACCTCCTGGCTTGAGAGGAATTCACAGAACAGTTTCACTTTGTCTATGACATTGGACATTTATGTCAAAGAATTCTCCCACTACTACACTGTGTATGTCTTTGAAATACAAAGTCATTGTCATGGTTCATACAGAATTCTCGCAACAAATTCAAGGACGTTTCAAGGACTTGTCAAGGCAGAATTTACTTTTTCAAGTCATTGTTTGGAACAAACTTCAAGGGTTTTTAGTGACATTCAAGTACCATTTTGTCATTTTATCAAGGAAGCACTACTTTTCAAGGTAGAAACCAAATCCAAGGACTTTTCAAGGCCTATACAAACCCTGATAAAGGTCACTATATTTTATATAGCAGTCTCGATGCATGCTTCACAGTTCTTTCAGAGAGTATTACAGTTGACATGATACATGCACGGCTTTGGTGGGACTGTGATAACTTAAGTAACATTCAGTCATTTGTCCTAAAGAACTTTCTGTCAGAGAATCATATCAGCAGTCTTTAAACAACCAAATAGTGCTATCGAACACTGAGGGAGCTATCAAGCACTGAGGGAGCCAACGAGCGCTGAGGGAGCTTTAATTAGGCAACACTTTCGTGTTTGTAGTTCCGTTAGATGAAAGCAGTACAATTATCTGGCGAAACAAAAAGCCACTATGAAAAATGGTGTACAATATCCTGTATCATGTATTTAATTATGTAGGTAATTAGGCAACGGGAGTGTAGAGTGAATGACTAGTATAGCTTGGCTAATTTGAAAAGAGCCTGACTTTTTTAGTATTACCTACGATACAACACTGATTGCATGTTTTCATAATCGGGGTCAGTATCACGAAAAAGACACTTGAGATGTATTAGAAACACAAATCTGAAATACCAATATCGCGCAATTTGCATGTGGAAATTGACATATTCAAAGTAAGAACCTTGTAATATATTCTTGCATAAAGGTCAGGTTCAGGTCAATATGGCCAACCTATATTAAGAGGGAACCATCATTAAACCACAAACAACACCCCTGACAACAATTAAAATAAATCAATCATCATATACAGTAATACTGTAAAATCATCTTGGGGGATTTAATTTCATGGATTTCATGGACGACTTCAACCACAAATTTAAATCCCACACAAAAATTAATTATTCTATAGTATCTGAATTAGTGGATAGCAAGTCCTTGAAATTACGTCCCCACAAAATGGTATTTACCACACAAAAAAAAAAATTTTGTCCAATTGAAATTAAATAATAATACAGAAGTCCATCTCTTACAAAATGACATTCATGTTCAATGATTAAACACCAGCTACAAACTCCAAGACTATATGCAAACACACCCAGGGGAGTAACAAACTCCAAGACTCTACCCTAACACACCCAAGGGAACCATCAACAATAAACATTGAATATTTCATTAACAGCATGAGGCCAGAGATATTTAACACATAGAATATTGTCCCTGTCTGTTAACTAACTTACAGCGCTCTTTGGTGCTTATTCATTTTGCTTTGCATGGATTTCTTGTACGATAATAGTTATGCTCAATGATTGAACAGTATCCAAGATCTTCTCAAACACTCCCAAGGAAACTATCAACAATAAACGTTAAATATTACATTATATTCATGAGGCCAGAGATATTCAACACCTAGAATATTGTCCCCAACAAACTTACGACAACCTTTGATGCAGTTTTAGGCTGGAAGCAATGAAAACATTGAATATCATCCATGCCTGTCAAATGATCTGGAAGTAATCAAAGGTTGACAGGACCAGACATTTTGACAGTAACTGCAAAATCATGAATATTCCTGAGGGAATAATTTTCATTGATTGTATAAATCAATTATATGAAATTATACCTTGATGATCTAACGTTCCAAGGATCTCCTACATATTTTGATGGCTTAGAATGAGAAGGTCGTAACTACTACTTACGACCTTATAAGACTCATACATATTTAAAATCTGCTTCACAAGGCGCTTCTAATGAACCTATTTTCATGAAAATCGGAAATGGTCATGTTGACCAAAATGAAGTTTTAAAAACTTGTTTTCTCATTGGTAAAGAGTAAATTACAGACAGTTTTCTCTTGTTTTCTCAATATATCGATTTTGCAGTTACTCATTGGTAAAGAGTAAATTACAGACAGTTTTCTCTTGTTTTCTCAATATATCGATTTTGCAGTTATGACCTTCTTATTTTAAGCCATCGATTTGTTTGCATATGTTCTGACAGTGGTAAATACATGGACATCTGGGGTTTCCTGCCTAATTGGCGGATGACCTTTGACTTTGAGAGTTCAAGAGAAACTTAGTGTGATAGAAGGAAGCCCGGTGCTCTTTCTGGTTAGACCCTTTGGTTGTAAAATATGATCCAGGTGCATAGGCAGCATAGCACCATTACAGACAAGACTACATATATGGGCAACGACCTTGGTTTTGTGTCTACTTAATTAGGAAACACTGAAAAGCATTTCAGAAATGGCCAGGACCTAGACCAGATTTGCACCAGGGACCTCTTCATCCGGGGTCAAGGACAATTAATGAATATCAAATCATGAACAGTGCCAACTCTTGAATAGTTTGCAACTTTTTGTTAGATTTCTAAGAACTATTTGGATAAGAGCAATAAAATATATAGTGAATACCAACTCATCTACAGAAAGAAATAACCACTGAAATACTTTTTTTGACAGAATTATGGCCCTTTGTACTTTTATTCAATATGTCATATAGAGTGATCAATTCTTGTGTACAGTGCCAACTCCTGTTATGTTAGAAATATTGGGACAATTATCTACTAGTTATTTTCTAGCAGCCTGCCTCACCAACAAGACAACACAGTGAGTGTGTATAGTGTACTGCATCAATAAATCAATGTATGATATAGTAAGCTACATAATTATTTATTTGGTGACCAGATGTTGTACATTTAGTTGTTTAGATTGACGAGATATCACTGTTGTAACAGGATAAAGGGACAAAATCACTTGATGGGATACTTTTCTGCCTGATTAAAACACAAACAACAAATCGATGGCTTAGAATTAGAAGGTCGTATGTGCTACTTACGACCTTTTAAGATTCATACATATTTAGAATAAGCATCACAAGGCGCTTCTTATGAGTCCATTTTCATAAAAATCTGAACTTGTCATGTTGACCAAAATGAAGTTGTAAAAGTTTGTTTTACTATAAGTAAAGAGTAAATGTCAGACAGTTTTTCCGTGTTTTCTCAAAATATCGATTTGGTAGTTACTACCTTCTTGTTCTAAGCCATCGAAATACATAAATAAGGCCAAAAGTAAAACTTCGGTTTCTTTCCCCTTCCAAGAGCTGTGAGTTCTATAGGGTTGAGAAGGAAAGAGTTTTATATACATTTTAGAGAAGAAATTGAATGTTGAACAACTTTACAAATATGGTAACGCCAAGTACTTCTGACTCTTATTTACAGATACAAAATTTTGGGTATTGATGAATATGGCGCTTAGGCCTAAAAAATATGTTTGTTTCCTGTAACCCTACGACCTTAATTTGCTCAAACTTTTTTTATCATCATATAAATTGGGTTTTTTGTAGACGAAAAGGTTAATTAATACGAGATTAGATTAGCAGAGCAACAGGTCAGCTGCGTATTGGGGTAATTACCCAATTAATTTTCTTAAAAACCCAATAGATTTTGAGTGGAGGGAGTAAGAAAAAGCAATGAAAATCTGAAATACCCAAACAGAAAAGGATGGTTTAGTGAAAAACAGTACATAAATATCATTTACCGTATGAGTTTGATTAAATACCCAATTAAAAGTTGTCAAAACCCTATCAAAATTGAAACTTGGGGGTAAAATGCCCAGTGGACTAAAACCTTATCTGTAGCTCTGGATTAGGTATAATCTACAATATGCACAATTTATAAGACTCAAAGTGATGGTTTTTTAACAGGGAGCTTTGCTTCCTGGTCAGTGTAAGCGATAAAAATATACTGGTTAACATTGCGAGCTAAAAATAGGTCCAATTGCGCATTCCACAGGATGACTTCGGACTTTATCGCCTAATCTTTAGCCGAAACAGTGTTTATAATGTTGCATGATGACTGAGCTCTTTATTGCAGGAAGCTTGTTAAATATATCGAGACAGCGATTGTATTATGTTACGTAAGCTAGGTTACCATCCGGTCAGTGATAAACGCTCAACGTTTAAATACTGCGAGTAGTATAGGCAGTAGAGGTAATAATGCATTAACTAGATGCTGGAACATACATATGGTGTTGGGGGTGGCATATACCCTCATATGCTTCGTGACTGGAAAAATATTTTTCTGACGATAGGAACAATCCCTGTTCTTCCAGTGCCATTGGCGCTTTGATTAATAAAACTGACCATACAAAGTCATGTTAATTCACTCAGTAACCAGTTTTGTGACCGCATAATACATAACAATTTGCTGGTAATTTGTAGTTACGACATTCTCATATCATTCTAAGCCGGGTACTATTACCAGTAAAGTGTTGTCGTTCTTGTAAGACAATCCGAATGGATGATGTATAAGCGTGTATATATTCCCGGTGCCATGCAAAATATGACAATCTACATACTTATCCGATTTATGTTGGTAAACATCACAATGTCCTGGGTACATTAAAATTATTTTAACAACAATATTACATATATTACATCAATTCATTCTGACAACATCAGTTGTGGCTTAGTGTTCTGTAAAGCATATATCATACCCTAGTCACATTTGCCCTACAAGCTCCGTAAGAGCCCTCACGGAGCCACGTACAGATATCGACACTCATACGAGCATTGTACAGATTTCACAACTCGAAGAGGACTCGGTGATCTGGTGAAAACTACATATTCTGTACAACTCGTACGAGACCCGTACGAACTGTGACCAGATGCTTAGAATGGTAGGATTAAAATATTTCAGACTCGTAGGAGTTGGTAAATGCGTACGGACATCGTACGAGCGTTGTGACTGTAGCACAACTCATTAGCACCAAATAGACTTTAATGGCATTTATTTACTAAGTATGAATATGATTGTTTACCTTTTCTGTAGCCTCCTCGTTGCCCTGGTTTTTGTCAGGATGAAATCTTAACGCAAGCTACAATACACAAAACATAGAAACATCAGGTGGTCACAGGTGTATACATCTGGCGATTCACTTGGAGCTTAATTCACTGTCTTTAAATTTGGAGAAAATATCTAAATTTGCAACAGGGGAAAAAACTTTATTTAAATAGAATGTCAGTGAAAAACTGCAGGTTTTTAAAGATTTTTTGAGGGGAAGACGCAATGTTAAAGACCCCTGCTAGAAAAACAAAAAAAGCCCAGTCTATAAACATTTAATGATGTTTATAAAACATAATTAATTTATTTGAATATACATGTATGAGATAACTTACTTTTCTATAAGCTTTTTTAATGTCATCGTGTGGCGCTCCTTTCTGTAGACCCAGTAAATCATATAATGAGTCACCTGATCGACTGAAATATAAAACATAAAATAGTGTAAAATCATTTAATTTCGTTGGGGGCGAAATTTCGTGGTTTTGGCAAAAAAGACCATTTCGTTGGGAAGTAAATTCGTGGATTTTGCATTTCAGAAAAAAATATTATCAGGGTCAAATTTGGCGCAATTCATTGAAAAAAAACAGCGAAAATAATCCATTGTGATTAGTTAGCATAACTTATGGAAACAATAAAACACATGTTGAAATAGCAGTTTAGAAATCAAAAAACAATAATTTGCCAGATCGCATATTTCGTAATGACGGTAATGGTTTTAGAAATGACCAAACAAAAAACAAAATGGCGGCCGAGTGAAATATTGAAACCTGTTGAATGGTATAATCGTTTGTTGGGATTTGATTTTGTGGTTCATGCCAACCCCGAAATTAAATCCCCCACGAAAATTAATGATTTTACAGTAGTGAACATTGGGAATCAATTCAAATTTGACTTTAAACTTCATACATAGAGTCAGGAATTTCAAAAGGGCCAAATAAAAAATAAGGAAAATAGTATGCAACCTACATTTCCTCCCCAAACAATAAGGCCTTCAACTTTATAGTTTACATAATGTATGTAACTCAGTCTGTATTGAAGAAAATCATTCTGAGCAGGACGGACGACCAGACAAACAGACAGGACAATCACTTTATGTCTCCTGTATCAGTAGATGCCACAGCATAAATATTTTTACCCAAATCCACAAAATATCATATGCATGGCACTCACTTATATGACAGCATGTTGAGAAACAGTAATTTTATTCAACCAATGGGAATTCTAAACAAACATCATAAAATAACCAGAACTGAATATTCTCACCACAAAACTGTATATTGGAAATACCATTGTATAATCTATACATTATACAGTGTTTAACAGGGGAGCGGTGGGCTAGAAGTAGAGCACATGCTTTGGGATCGAGAGGCCCGGGTTCAACCCTCTAATGGACCCCTGGCGCTGCAGATTGATGCTGGCCGTCACACCCAAAGGAGAGAAATAGTCTCCCCAGGTAGACTCGAATGTAGGTAACTGGGTGAATATTTGATTAGGTGTCATTTGGGTTTCAAAAGAACTGAGAAATGAATGTGCTCAAAGCACTTTCTTTGATAGTCAGTACAAGTGATACATGTATGGAGGTAATTCTCAAGCTTTTGCCGAGTAAATGAATGAAAGATGACACTTGTATCGTGATATTTATCAGGCCGCAAGAACTGAAAATGTCCACACCGTTACGGACAAACACATTTCAAACTGTCTTATTTTCACGAACATCAACTATTAAACCCTTAACTCTATCAAATGCCAACAAACAAAATGGATACCAAACGATACATTAAAGAAAAACAGAAGTTATGGTGCATATCTAGTAGAATTTTGCGTAACGGTGTGAAGTCATGTTTTTTTGATAATAAAAAACTTTCTATTTCTCTAGAATTTCTCATTTTAGTGTAGTCAAACCCGGTTTTTCTGCCAATATGTTTACTTGGTACATACTCAAACAGATGTGCTTACTTGTAAAAGTCTAGTTGGTGTTTGAACATAACTACTGGCGATTCCATACGTCGTAACGGTGTTGACATGCATACCAAAGACCGTATATGCATGCTCGACACCGTTACAAAACGTCAACACCGTTACAAAACGTAACGGTGTTGACACGAAATGTAACGGTGTCGACGCGTAACGGTGTCGACAATTACTCTTTAAACGCGTGTATTCGGCGTGTTTCTATAGCTAAACATGTGCCTGATTTCTCATATTACTACAAATCATGATACTAAGTTTATTGTGCAGTGAAATTAATTGTATATCCGCAAACTGTCAAGGAAAAAGATGAACGGTGTCGACAGACAATAAACCTAACTTTCACATTTACCGAAGATACACGAAATTTGTCGAAGTTTCACGATTGACGTAGGCGCTTGCTAGTAGACGATAAAAGGACGTTTCGTGTACGGAAAAATTGAAAAATGCCGTACCTAACCGTACCGAAGTATCATGACTGAAACACGTAACGGTGTCGAAAAACAAAATTACGGACACATTTTAAAAACCTTGTAATTTATCAACAAATATGTGTTTATCAATAAGCAATGTTGTTTTGCAATTATTAAACATGTGTTGTTATATTCTGCAATACACTTCTCTTTTAAATCGATCTAGTTGTTGTTTAATACTGCTTTGAAAAGTCACACCGTCGTTTCCGGACACGCCACCGTTACGCAAATTAGGGGGGTCAATGCAACAAATGTTCCTCCAAATCAGTAAATGCGATTTGTTTGCACGAAACAAGTATGGGACAAAGTCAATTTAAGATTGCAACAACATTTTTTAAAACAGGACAAACAAAATATGTATTGCATCTTATATTTAATAGCCATGGACACAGAGTGACACCTAATCAAATATTCACCCAACTAGGTTTCAATAGGTAGCCCAATGACAAGGGGAAGTTTAAATGTAAAATAGTGGTGGAATGACTAAACAGCTGAAAATAGCTCTCAGGAATTGGCAACTTACCTTTTTTAACTGGTACTAACAAATATTACATTCCTTTTGTTTATCCAACAAAATTTGTTATAATTAGTAAAGTTAAAACCATGTTAAACTGAGACTCATCACGGTAAAACAAGCATTACTAAATGAGGTCAGACCACTGAAAGAGTAGCATAACCTTGTTTAGATGTGTTAAAACCATGTAAGTAATAGGCAGGTGTGTGAATGTGTCTGACTTGCCCGACTTGGTCTTTTGGCCTGCGGGCAAGTGGATTTTCAATCCTGCTTGTCCATATGGCAAATGCAAAATTTACATGAGAAAAAAAAATATTTAGTGTCTTATTACACTTAAAAACATAAGAAAATCCCATTTTCTGACTGAAAATGATTCAGTATCAGGTATACAGTAGGCTTCTCTCAAGCTTGACAAGATTAATTGTTGAACTAAAATTTTGTAGCTTTTTGTGTTCTCCTGGGCAAGTAGATTCAGTCTTCGGGCAAGTTTAATTTTCAGTCTAACAAGTGAAAAAATTGAGGATTTCAACAGCCCTGAAAGGTGAGCATGGTGTAAGTATAGATGGTCTCGAACCTTGATCAAAGCACTCATGGTCACAGGGGTAGACACAAACTATTTTGGTCAAAGGTCAGACAGTAAAGAAATGTAAAATTGGCAAAGAAAACAGCTACGGGTCCTCCAAGGCTCTCACTTGTCCTTTTTGATGTTCACTTGCCTAGGGCGAGCGGACCAGTGTTGACCCCTGGGTCATCGTGTTAGTTGGCATTAACGATGAGATCCCCACCAATGCAAGCTAAGCCCAATGAAATTGTATAGTGATTACTGGTTCAGATGCTTGTTTCCAGAGTATGCAAGAGATAACTCATACATTTGGTTAATATCACTTTTAAGAGAGGATGAAGTTATCTGTTATCCAGAGTGTAGGGAAAGGTCAGAATGTAAATTGTAATGTCACCGGGCCAAGCAGGGAGCCGTTAGGCTTAAAACAAGTAAGGGCTGGTGCATATCAACCTTTTAAGATTAAGTGCTTAGCGTTATGAAGAAAATTTGCAGGCTTATAGTCCATCATCTCCTGCACTGGGATTTTCATTCCCAAATCAAGGAAGGGAAGTGGGCAGGTGTTTGGTAATCAAGCAGCAGGGGTGTGTCTGACTTGCCCAACTTCCGCTTTTTGGCCTGCCGGCAAGTGAATTATCAATTCCATCCAGCTTGCCCATGGGCAAGTGCAAAATTAACATGTATGACAAAATAATAAATTTAAAGATTTCTACACTCCTGACTTAGCATAAATATGATGCAATGGTGTTTCCTGCAGTTTGAGTCGAGTCAATCTAATCACCTTCATTGTTTCCAATCACACATTTTGGTTTCAACAATATGACCAAGCAGTTTTTGACACGGACCAAGTTGAAGCCCCCCACTCCGACCATTGAGGAGAAATCTATTCTCCTGGTCTGATGACCACTGTCAGTAGGCCTGAACATCTTGTCGGGCTGATGTTCGGACTTCTAAATCAGCAAATCTGGTGAGTTCTGGAGTCTGGACAGAGAGCAGGCTGACAGCCTGCCTATATTTTTTTTTGATGGCCCGTTTTAGTTTGTTTCATCTCCTGCAACACTTCCTTACCCGCAAGGATTTTCCTGGCTATTTTGTGAAAGGGTCAATGCCCAAATTGGGAAATTATTGAGTTGCCTCATGTAGAGTTGCCATCGTCCAAGAAATAAAATACTTCCAGGCCGTGACAAAGCACCATCGTCTTAGGTCATCATAGTTCTAGCCTAAAACTCAGATCCGTCGCTATCTGAGCTTATAATCGGTCTATTAATAGCTCTCCATAGCAAAGTGTAATTTGCAAACTAAACCACCTATTCTGTATTTAACAGCTAACATGGTCATAGTAACGCTAATTTCATTCATAAACTACAAAAACATCAGTAAAAAAAATATCTTTACACAACCAATATTAGATAAACGTTTTTCTGACAGCCGCCGTGAATCAATTTCAGTTGACCCCATTTTGGTAATCTAAAGTAGACGCACGTGTCTTAGACGAAATAATTAATCTGTACAGAGTAGTCATTCTTGATTACCGTTCCGGATTTAATGTTCCGGATTCCGGGTTTTAGCCACTTTTTTTGTCTTATAAAAATTTCGCCATATTGTTGTTTGTCAACATTCTGGAAATTTCAGGAATTTGGCAGTGGAATTGAAACTGGATTAATTTGTGTATCAGTGAGGGTAGTCTTCTTGCAAATATTGGTATTGAACGATAGGAAAGGTATTGATGAAGGCATGTGTGGTGTGCTTTAACTGTATATTGAATTTAAATGCTCTAAATCGGTCACCAAACAGCAACAAAGAATCGAGTCGCAATTTGCTATGCACATCTAAGAAGGGTGGATTAGCACCCTAGTTTGTGAAACATAGTGGAGCATACCATGAAGCAAACACATGGTCTAAACATTAGCACTAAGGTCATCACATCAATATTCACTAAGTGGCACATGAGTGGTGTATAATAATATTCTATGATTAATCAAGCAAGTTAATAATGTATAGTTAATAATACGAACGGGTTAACTTTGATAACAGTTACACCCCGACTGATATACTTGCACACTTTGATGTGAGGAGTAGAGCTGCCTATGGCTGGAGGGGGGGGGGGGGGGGGGGGGGGGGGCAAAGTCGCCCAACACCAGTAATAGCAGAACGCTCTTATCTTGCAAAAACAGACTGTCATCATACCAGAGGTTTTAATGGAAGATATTTCATTGAATTTCTACCAAGAAATCAACACATGAAATCAAATGCGCATGCGTGAACGGAGGTGGACGAAAAATCGAAAAAAGAAAAAAAAAAACTTGAAATACGCTCTTAAAAATCTGTTTTACGAAAAATTTTACTCCATAACAATTTATTAGATATAATGATCATAACAACGATGATTCCTGCATTTTTACCCCGATAATATGCTGTATTAACCCCCTGTGGAATCTGTACTATAATCGATGTCATACGAGACGCTTGAAATAGACACACCAAACGTCTAGCTGACACACATAAACAACAAAGATGGCGGCGCCCATAAGAACGATTACAGCTCTGTGTGCGATAATGTTTTTACAACAAAGTGAAACTGAAGGTATAACTGACCTTAAATGTATAAATCTGGATGTGCACCTCAATGAATTGTGCCATCAAATGACAAATACTGCTACTATGACCGAGATAAACGCATTTACTCTAAATTCATATGCGCCCAAAATTGAGATAGTATGCAGCTTGAACACACAAACTATTCTTTATTATCATATGATTCGATTAAGACGCTCTATCAGACATATGCACTTCAATCGTTTCTGTAAATTATCCCTACTGATTATGTGTGGTGATATAGCTACAAACCCCGGGCCAGTAAAATACCCATGTGGGTTATGCTCAAAAGCTGTGGCTAAGACCCACCGTGCAGTATTATGTGACGGATGTGAGAGATGGCTACACATCAAGTGTGCGGATATATCTCCAAGCCATTATAGTCTGATGATTAATGATGTAGAACCATGGTTCTGTAATATATGTGGGAAAGACCCAAAAAACATTTCTTACCCATGTATACCCCAAACCAATCAAAATTTGACTCTAAGCCCTCCAATGCGGAGTGGCAACCCGGATGAGACGACACCCCCCAACCATAAACTGACTATAAGCCCTCCAATGTGGAGTGGAAACCCAGATGAGACAACGGATAGCTGTAGTACTAACTATATAAACATTAATGACAGCTATATTCCAGAACCGGATCCAGAAGAAGACTGGTTGCTCGATCAGGACATAGGTATTAATGAGCAAAATGACTCAAAATGTGAAAGTGACTGTGAAAGTGTAAACCAAACCCATAATGTGACTGATATATTTGATAAACTACGGAAACTAAGATCTGAAAACAAAAAGAGACCCATTGTTAGCTACCTTAATATTAATAGTATTAGATACAAATTTGACGACTTCAAACAAATCCTAGACGATAGTCTTGTAGACTTTGTGACAATAGCTGAAACAAAAATTGATGCTAGTTTTAATAGCAATTTATTCTGTGCGGAAGGGTTCAAAATGGAACGCCGCGACAGAAACTCCCATGGCGGCGGTCTCATGACTTTTGTACGATCTGACCTCCCCTTTAAACGAAGGAAGGATCTAGAAACAAATGAAATCGAATGCATGTGTTATGAATTATCAATGAATAAAAGGAAATGGTGTATAATAAGTATTTACAAACAACCATCTATGCCAGATTCAATATTTGAAACCAACATGACCTCCTGCTTAGATAAGATATTTCTGATATTTGACCATGTTATATGTTTAGGCGACTTGAATTTTGATCTTCTTAAAAACAACAAAAGCAAACCATTAACTAATATATGCGATAACTTTAACCTAGAAAATGTAATTAAAGAACCAACCTGCTTTACGAAAAACCAAAACCCCACACTATTAGATGTAATCCTTACTAATTCAAAAAACTTAATCTGTAACACAACAAATTTTAACTGCGGCCTGAGTGATTGCCATAACTTAATTGCAACATCACTTAAGGAACAATGCCAACCTGTAAATAAAAAGAAAGTTAACTTCAGGAGTTATAAAAATTTTGATGCAGAACTCTTTAATAATGATCTAGCAATGGTACCCTTTCATGTTGCCCACATTTTTGATGAAATAGATGACACATACTGGGCACATGAATTAATGCTAAAGGAGGTTATCGAAGAACATGCCCCCGTCAAACAAAAAACACCCAAAAGAAACCCACCCCCATATATGAACTCTCAATATAGAAAGATAATATACAAAACAAGACAAGCCAAAAATAAGTACATGAAAAACAAAACAAATGAAAACTGGACTGCTTACAAAAAACTAAGAAATGCTAAAACAAGTCTTAAAAGAGAATCAATTACAGTCTACTTCAAGGAGAGATGTGATGGTGGTCCAAAATCTAAGGACTTCTGGCCCACCATCAAACCCTTCCTATCTCAAAAGTCCACCATGAAATCAGACAACCAAATTATATTAAAAGACCAAGACCAGACTAAATTAATATCAGATCAAAATACAGTAGCAGACAAGATGAATTCATTTTATGTTAATATAGCTAAGAACATCGGAATAGACAATAACACCCCAGTAAATGAAAAACATCCAAGTATAACTAAGATCCAAGAAAATACTAACCCAGAATCATTCACCTTTTCAAGAATAAATGAGCTAGAAATCTCAAAATGCATAAAAAAATTGGACACCAAAAAAGCCACAGGGGTTGATGCCATACCTCCAAAAATAATAAAAGCTGGCAGCCCTTCTCTTACGCCACATATAACATCTCTAGTAAATTTAATGATAGATGAAAGTAAATTCCCTTCAAAATTAAAGCAAGCTCAAGTAACCCCAGTATTCAAAAAAGATGACCCTTTCATTGAGAAAAATTACCGACCAGTCAGCATCCTTCCCACAATATCTAAAATATATGAAAGAATTATCAGTAATCAATTAAATAAACACTTCAATTCAATATTTCACCCTTTTTTAGCAGCATTTCGAACCTCCTATGGATGCCAAACCACTCTTCTAAGATTAGTAGAAGACTGGAAAAAGGCACTAGACGAAAATAAGTATGTGGGAGGGGTGCTGATGGACCTGTCAAAGGCCTTTGATTGCCTACCACACAACCTTATCATTATGAAACTAAAAGCCTACGGACTAACAGAAGACGCATGTAAATTAATGGAAAGCTACTTAAGTGAAAGGAAACAAAGAGTCAAGATTACAAACAACACTAGTGAATGGTTAGAAATAATTAAAGGTGTTCCACAGGGATCTATACTAGGACCTCTTATTTTTAATATTTTCATTAATGACATCTTTTACTTTGTACATAAGTCCACTTTATACAATTATGCAGATGACAACACACTATCTTTTACCCATTCAAACATAAACATTTTTAAAGAAACCTTAGAAACAGAAAGCAAATCACTAATAGACTGGTTTGATACAAATCAAATGCAAGCCAATCCGGAAAAGTTTCAAGCAATCTGTGTAGGATCGAAAGCAAACAGAGAAATAAAATCCTTCAAATTAAATAACAATGAAATTCAATGTGATAATGAAGTTAAACTTTTAGGTATTGAACTAGATTACCAACTAAACTTTGATAGCCAGGTTACAAACCTTTGTAGAAAAGCAGCTCGACAATTAAATGTTCTCCAGAGACTTAGTAAATTCCTTAAACTAGATACCAGACTTATTATCTTCAAAACCTTCATTAGATCCAATTTTAATTATTGTCCCCTCATTTGGCATTTTTGTAGCAAAAGTAATACGGAAAAAATTGAAAAAATACAATACAGGGCCCTAAAAATTGTCTTTAATGACTACACTGCTTCTTATGAAACCCTCCTAAACAAAGTAAATATGACAACTCTCCACCTAAACAGAATAAGAAACATAGCTATCGAAACCTTTAAAATCATACATGATATATCACCAGAATACTTGAACCCACTTATCACTAAAAAAGACTCCTCTTACAATTTCAGACATGTAAATACATTAGAAGTACCAAGAGTGAAGACTGTAAGGTATGGCAAAAAATCATTTAGATTTGAGGCAGTCAGGGTGTGGAACAGTCTGCCAAATGATATAAGGACTGTAGATAACTACAAAGAATTTGTCAGACTGTTGCGCACCTGGACAGGCCCCAAATGCAAATGTGCCATGTGTACATAGCTTTTTACTGCTTAATATGTGTTCAGTTTTATTGCTTTAAGTATGCCTTATAATTTTGATTTGTGTTCAGATTTTTTATTGCTTGAACTGTGTTCTTTTTATAATTTTGCTTGTGATCAGATTTTAATGCTTGATATGTGTTTTATAATTTTGCGTTGTGTTCAGTTATATGCTTGAATTGTGTTTTAATTATGCTTGTGTTCAGTTTTATTGCTTGAATGTGCTATATATTGTTTGCTTGTGTATCAATTTTTATTGCTTGAACTAACTTTTATAATTTGGCTTGCTGCTCCTTTATGCTTACTCTTTGCTATGTAATAACTATGTTATTCTTTATCGTGCATGAGATTTACTATGTATATCATGATTGCCTGTGATCTACTATTTATTGTTTTATGCGCTATACTTAATTCTTATATATGCATGAAATATGTTCTTATGCTATTCCTTAATCCTGCATGCTTGAAAATTTTTATTTATTATTATTATTATTATTTATTAAAGATGGAATTTGTTATATGTGATAATCTTATACATGTAATTCTAATTTTGTAGCTGTTTTTCTATATGTTATATTATTTACCTCTGTTTGTCGGAAAATAGCTATTAGCTAATGTTATATGTTTATATATATCCGACGTAAAATAAATCTTCTTGTATCTTGTATCTTGTATCTTGTATGACACCCAGAACAACCCGCCCATATCGAAGAAAAGATATGGATCGAAAATGAAACCGGTTTTTCCCCGAAAGAGAAAGAAGATAAAATAAGGTGTATCCGACACATGTCCAGAAGAAAGTACGATTTAAATGAAATCTTACGAAAGTGCTCTAGGTCTCTGCATTGCCATTTTGAGTGATCTTCGTTTACTTTTCTATAATAATGGGTAGAAAAATCGATAATTTTCTCATCTTTTCGGGATTCACTTATTTCCATGAGTATGAAAAGCCATATTTATGGAATTTACCGGTGTTCATGTAGAATAGTCACCTGTGTTATTGACCGGTGTCATAGTAACTTTTAACCGTCCCAATTGTCACCACTCAGTTAATAGCGTCGATAAATTATGAAATGCTACACGTTATATTATCGAGATAGCACACTTTGTATGGGTCTTAACATGTTTGTGAATTTCACTGCAGCCATATTTATGGATTACTGTCATATTTTAGTCTGTATTACCTCCCCTAGACCAGGAACTATCTAGGTCCTGATCAATACTAAAAGGGATACTTAATGGTAGACGTGGTAGAATGTCTGCGGCTGAGTTATTTACACGTCTGTCCGAATTTGATATATTGCCTTTTGGTCCATTATTATCTGAAATACATGTTGCCTTGTCATTTTCATTGGTTTGCAAGAAAGTTCACGCTATTGAGAACAATATTAGTAATGACAATATACGGAGCGTTGCCAGAACAGATTGTGTTAATTCCTTCGATCATGCGGAAATACATAATTGAATTGTTATTTCTGATATGTATACTTCTGCTGCATATACAAACATGATAACTTACTGCGGTCACTGTGGCCATTTTTATCAACTACTGTGGTCCTAATTAAGTTTACTGGGTCCATATGTACGATTTTACTACGGCCATTATGAATAACTGTAGCCATATTTATGAATTATAAACAATTGCGGTCATAATTATGCATTACTGAGGCCATAGTTATATGTGGCCATTTTTATGAATTACTGTGGCCATGATTATGATTTACTGTGGTCATAATTATGAATAGCGCTACGGTCACAATGTTCGTACGATGTCCGTACGGATTACCAACTCGTACGAGTCTGAAATATTTTAATCGTAACGGATTTTGTACGTTCACAGCTCGTACGGATCTCGTATGAGTTGTACAGAATGTATAGTTTTCACCAGATCACCGAGCCCTGCACGAGTTGTGAAAACCCGTACGATGCTCGCACGAGTCTCGATATCCACACTGGCTCTGTGTGGGCTCCGTACGGACGTCGTGCGAGTTCAGAAAAATCAACTCGTACGGAGCTCGTAGGGCAAATGTGACTAGGGTATTACTGAGGCCATAGTTATGAATTACTGTGGCCAAAGTTATAAATTACTGTATCCATTATTATGAATTACTGTGGCCATGATTATGAATTACTGTGGCCATGATTATGAATTACTGTGGCCATTTTTATGAATTACTGTGGCCATGATTATGAATTACTGTGGCCATTTTTATGAATTACTGTGGCCATGATTATGATTTGCTGCGGCCATTTTTATGAATTACTGTGGTCATGATTATGAATTACAGTTGCCATGATTATGATTTACTGCAGCCATATGTATGACATTACTGTGAATAACTGTGTCCATAATTATTTATCACTGTGGCCACAGGTATCATTTTACTGTGGCCATATCTATGAAATTCTGCAGTTTACTGCAACAGTGGTCGTGTTTATTGCGTGCATATGTACGATTTTACTACGGCCTTATTTTTGAATAACTGTAGCCATATTTATGAATTATTTCGGTCATAATTATGAATTATGCTACGGTCATAATGCTCGTACGATGTCCGTACGGATTACCAACTCGTACGAGTCTGAAATATTTCAATCCTAACGGTTTTCTGTACGTTCTTAGCATCTGGTCACAGCTCATACGGATCTCGTATGAGTTGTATAGAATGTATAGTTTTCACCAGATCACCGAGCCCTGCACGAGTTGTGAAAACGAGTCTCGATATCCATACTGGCTCTGTGCGGGCTCCGTACGGACGTCGTGCAAGTTCAGAAAAATCAACTCGTACGGAGCTCGTACGGAGCTCGTACGGAGCTCGTAGGGCAAATGTGACTAGGGTATTACTGAGGCCATAGTTATGAATTACTGTGGCCATAGTTATAAATTACTGTGTCCATTATTATGAATTACTGTGGCCATGATTATGAATTACTGTGGCCATGATTATGAATTACTGTGGCCATGATTATGAATTACTGTGGCCATGATTATGAATTACTGTGGCCATTTTTATGAATTACTGTTGCCATAATTATGAATTACTGTGACCATTTTTATGAATTACTGTGGCCATGATTATGATTTGCTGCGGCCATTTTTATGAATTACTGTGGTCATGATTATGAATTACAGTTGCCATGATTATGAATTACTGTGGCCATGATTATGATTTACTGGCACCATATGCATGACTTTACTGCGCCATAGTTATGCATTACTTTGGCCCCTATTATTAATTACTGCGGTTATTTCTACAGGTGAATTGATCTGGAAGTTTAGATCAACATATGGGTTATGGCTTTCTATTTCTGTGAGAGTTATTCAGACAATTTTATGTAAAACTTTGTGTCTTATTGAAACTATAATTCTATACTTAATAAATACACTAAGAACGTCAGTAAATGAATGTATCATTAATTATACCATCGCATTGCATTACGAACCATAAATGAAGGTTACACAATGTGTAACTCTTTTCCACGAAGAAACTGAACAATGCAAGTGAAATACTGAGTACTTAATAATAGTGATAATAAAAACTAAATATTTTAAGAAGAATCACGACAAGGTAAGCTGAGTCTTCCAGGTATGCGCTTCCTGAACCTAGTGATAGACCGCATTACCGGTTGTGAGAGGTGCCTGACTTGATCCGATACCAGTACCTCAATGAAATTTTCACGTTTTCATACACACACAGAAAAAGGCAAGTTCAACCAAGATTGATAGATTCAGAGTGAGGTGTGCGTATACACAAAAATACTTTTGATCAGGATTATAAAAATAAGTCCGAAAAAAAATAAATATCTCCTCCCGAAGATTCAGACCAACCCCATCTCACCACTAACGTTACTTAACTAACACGCCTTCTTTATAATCGAAGCGCCAGTTAAGCCGATATCATCAATTCTATTTGTTTGATCAGTTGGAGCCAGTTCAAACTAAGATAACGTTTTTATTTAAGGTACAATGCCCTCGTAAGCAAAAGTACAAGAGGGATCATATGATACACTTGCGAGGGGTCCGGCGAATCGTCTTAACAAAACGTTAACGTTTGAACTGTGTCAGCACAGAGAAGTCGAGTTCATGTATTGTTCAGAGACGGCACCGATAAGCAGTGTACACGGCTTTGCGTAGCTGAAGCTCATCGCTCCAATCATGAGCTTGATAAGTAGTGGTTAAATAAGAGGAAAAGACGTTAAAAAATATTATAAATATGTATTCACTGAATTTTGTATAAAAATCGACAACTCATGTTTAAAATTACAGTGGTCATAGACCTAATAAAATAACAATTAGTGTGATGCGTTTTGTCTATAAACCCTTAAATTTAATTAAAATAAGTTCTTTTAAAACATAATTGTCAAGATTCAATATAAAGCAATTTGAAAAAAAATATTAAAATCCAACCAAATGAATCGTTGGAATTCATGTTTATATAAGAAACATGATATTACTAATCCGTTGAAACATGAGACCACTTATGTAACATCAAATCTAAATGAAGGCAATTAATTACAGGATGGTGGTGAGATCAGCAGGCATGAGGTTTATGGGACATTTAACACCTATCGATTATTTCCAAGCTGGTATAAAAACCCTTGCTATAGTTAAGCAACTTTTCAGACCTTATTTGAAACTCACATTTATCATGATCTATGGTTGAGATTAATATTCTGACGAAACATAAACACGTTAACATGACAAATTCACGGAAGCTAATCACCGACAAATAGGTGTTAATGGATCATTATCAAATGTGTTCATTTTGACATTCCCCACAGAATCTAGAAGATGTCAGTCATACCGAGTGATTTTATCTACACAACTAAATGTCCACTGAAACACGGTTAAATAAATGCCAGGAGCAGGCCCGTAGCCACACTGAGGCTCGTGTAAACCGGGATCAATATAAACCGACCCTTAAAAGACTGAAACTCAGACTTCGACTTAAAACTGGAAACAATTACATTTTAACCTTGTGATCTTTTTTATCTTCATTTCTTGTAACCAACTGAACATGTATACCAATTTAAGTAATAAATAAAGGTCCATTTATTACAATTTTATATGTCTGAGTTGTAGACTTTCAACGTATGTGAATATTAATGAAGCTGATATCTCTGTAACCACTGAAGGGAATAATAAAAAAAAATCCAAACACTGTCAATATATAAGCTCACATGGATATGAAGGCAGAGGTTTGAGCCCCTAGCCCATAATTTAAGCACGGACGTTGAAAGAAGTATGGTCCAGTTTGTATGACTAACATAGGTTTGGGTTACTTGTTTACTATAATCAAACTCTTTAATCGAGCGCACTGTCTTTCTGACAGTTCTTGGTGAAGAATAAGATGCCTCAAGAAGTCCCTAGACAGTATTTACCTGGACGCATTCTGGCTTCTGGATACGGCCCTGCTAGAACAATGGCAGTTTTACGTCATACAAGTTACGTCATACAAGTTCTTAAATACCTTAGTAGGAACTTAGTAGGTTATGGCATTTTTGCATGATCAGTCGCTTCTTTACCAACTCATTGTGATAAATTTGTTTCCATTGTAATGATATACTAACGAGGATGTATGATTTTAAATGCAAAGATGTAAATGGTGTTGAGGAGGCCAGCCAAGTCATGAGAGAGCTTGAGTTGGCATCCAACTCTAGATTTGTTGTGCATTCATCTCCAAAGGGGTTTGGAAATGGAGGTTTGTCTTCGTTTGACTTATGCTAATATTGTGTTTTTTTATCAATTAAGGATAACGATTTTGGGAGTATTGACTCTTTACATTAATAATTACACTATCCGTAATTTATATGCTTTAATTGACGTAATTTTACTTTATTCCTCCATAATTGAAGATATACGTAATGTGTTTACAAACAAATAATATACATAATTATACACTTTAAACAATTTGCATCACGCCAAAAAAAATCTTCGGGTGTATTCCGGATATATACATTTGTTTGGTGATGGATAAAATGTCCCATTTGATATTTCATAAGAAAAAAGATCGACTGGTTGGGCATAAAAGTTGTTTCAGAAAGAATCATGGCATGGAAATGTAATAAATTTTGTACGTAATGAAATCTCATTTGATAATGATAACGTTAGTATCATTTTCCTAAGAAATATAAAATTCAATGATTGTGATGTATTTCATTGATAAAGTCTAGCCACGGCGGCATTTTTTTTTTATTTCCATCTGTACCGACAAATGTGTGCATTTTCAAAGGAAATAAAATACAATTCCGTTGTATATTGGAAAACGGTATCGAGGATTTGTACGACTTATTTAATAGAGTTTTTTTTGCAGTGATTTGTTTTGTGATACATGAAAAACTCTAAAAGTTATAGTGTTTGAGCTAGGTCTAGCCACGGCGCTACCGATAAAAAAAAAGTGACGTTGACGTTATAATTTGCAAATTATCGTTTTATATATGACTACTATACATCTAAATTAGTGATTAGTTTCGAGTGAGATAGGTGCACTGCAACAGGTTTTTCCGGGTATGTCTCTTATCTTTAAGTTAAAATTCTTAATTTCGAGTGTAATTACATTCGAAATCGCACTTCGGTTATTTGTAGAGGAAATGTATTAGAAATATTATTGGTATCGGGATAAATATGAAACATTTGCCATTTTTCATTATTAATAAATGGTTTTATTATGAATTTGTAGCAATATAACGCAATAAAAATAGTACATGCAATAATTTATTTTTAAAATTTTAAAGAACTAACGTTATCAAAACTAACGTTACTGCAGACCAAATGAATTTCAAAGTATATCGTGAAAGAAATATGAGGTAATTTTTTTTTCTCGGGGTTCACATGTGATTGAAGGATTATACTTTAATAGAACTAATCATGACACTTGCAGGATAAAACGATGAAACAGATGAATATGGTTTAAATTGTTTCGTTATCTATGCCGAACCGGGGCAAAATTAAGTTCGATCTCAACAACAAATAAACTATTGTTGCATTATGTAATGATAATACAAATTCAAACACAGTATACATGTATCAAAGATATAAAACGTATGTGTAAAATATTATTATTCTATCTGTTTACATTGTTGTTCATATTTTCTTTCGTTTAGAGGGCAATACAAATAGACGATATATTCGCAAATTTTCCCACCAAAGGTTAAAAATACTACATACCTGTACTACCGTATATTTATGATTTCATTATAATGCTTATTACCTACACGTCTAATCAATAATCTAGATAACAGCTAAATCTACAATACGTAGCAATGCGTGTGACGTAGATTTTGAACTAAAATAACGTCAACGTCATGTTACAGAACGGTATCACAACATCCTACGTAACGTCATTATTGAAAAAAATATATTAAACTTGTTCAGGAAATATTAAAAAGCTCGCTAAAGGCTCGCTTAATAGAATTTCAAAAACTCGTTTAAAATATCCTTTCATTCGAAGTGAGCGAAAGAGATTTAAACACATGCTAAAATAAGGGAAGGTATAAAACATGGCGCCCCTCTATATTTTAGTACAAAAAGAAGGGAAAACATGGCGCCCCCTATTAACTTTTTTTGTTTCTGGTTGGATATTTTATTTATTGATATCATATTATAGCTAACGTTCTGTAGTTTTAAAATATGTTATTAGATATTTAAATCCGTTTTGTTTTGATGCACTTATTACTAGTTAAAGATGGGTCAAAAAATGAAAAAAATATCATACAATTTTGTGATCGGAAAACATGACGCCCTCTCTTAACTATTTTATTTCAAAATATTTTTTTTATAAATTTACACTGCTGTAAAGCTATAGCTCTCTAGTTTTTAAAACTGTAACAATGACTGAAATTGAATTGAATAATTAGAACGTTAAATATCTCGCATGTTAACTTCGACTCATGTTTTTATTTTTTTTGCCGCGCAAAATGAACAATCCAAACTGTCAATAAGTTAGTTTATAACATTTAGAAGACCTAATTCTCTCTTTATAAACTAATGATTTGAAAATAAAACTTTGACCTTACGCGATTTCTGTTACGCTTATGGGCCGGAACTTTAGACATTACGGCAGCGCTGTGTATTGGAATGTTGTGAAATTGTATAGGATATTGGTAAAACTATATGTTAATGGACCATTTTCATATAAGAAAAAAATATTGTAAAAATATTACATGTATACCATAATATAATGATTGATATATTGTTCCTAGATATAAGAAGAGCTACAACAGTTTACTGGAAGGACCACCAACGGGTACAAATAGGAAGACAAGAGTTTGACGGTGTTCCCTTTGTGGTTTTAGGCTTGAAATCGTTTGATTGCCAGTTTGGAAAAGATAGGAAAGAAAAGTGGAAAGCAGATAGGGATAAGCAGTCAAACTTGGTAGGTAGCCGACGTACGTTAGTCTGCATAAGGATAAACAATACGTACCTGCAAACTATATCCGTTACATATATCTGTTAATGTCATATGGTAAGGTGTGGCGTGTCATTTATATTTAAATATAAATCGAATAGGAATACTGTTGATTACTGAGCGGCAGGTTGCTGACTATATTCCGCTCACATGCTCAAAACAGAAATGATATTTAGCCAACCTTACCTAACAATAAGGATAGCATGGTTTGTTCAATTAATTTCATCATGCGACCAGTCGTCCGATATTGATATTACGAACATTTCTTGAATTATGGTCTAAAACTCCTTGTACTTATAGTTCTTTGATTACATTATGAAAAGTATCCATATTTAACAAGACTGCGTTCAATATTAAACGCTGATGCCCCCGTGGAAGCCATTTAAATCAGTCTAAGTCCAAAATTAGGCCAAGGAGAATGTCAAAATGGAGTCAGGTGATACAGGCGTGTGGAGAGTGGTCATATACAACATCCATGCAAGTTTGAAAGCTTTGGCCATTAATCCTTGGTTTCCCGGTGAATGGCTCATATATACCGTATGTGTGTTACGTTGTTTTCCTTAATGTATGCGTTGGATATAATAGAGCTGATATGATTATGTATATAAACAGAATAACCAGGAGCATCAGTATGCCAAGGGTAAGAAGTTCCTTCTTCAACCAACTAAGAAAATAGAATGCCCTGCGCGTTGCATTTGGAGAGAGATTGTCAAGTTTCCCTCGTTAAAGGTACCAGTAACTTAACTAAATATTGAAGTAAGGTGATGCTAGTATTACATTCCCCTGATTTCTCCATATATATTTTCATGATGTGTTCTATATAATCAGAGATTAATTTGCTTAATCCAAAACAATATGTTGTGATGGTATTTGTCCGGTCGGTCAAAATCAACATACATATTGCACGATATAAAGTAATCCACATCTATATTGTCATGACTTTTCAATGCCGACACCGATTTATTAATTGAGATATGTCGACAAGTGATCTAGTTAGGCGTGTACTAGCTACTAACTATTGCATTGAATATTGTGGGTTCGATTCCACCTTCATCAAGACCAGATAACAGAAACGCTTTAATATCAGTATTTCATAAAACGCTTCGGGGACTCTTGTTTTTATAGATCATCCGGAGGCGATGCAGAATGAAAGAATTTGAGAAAAAGGTTGTCGTGCCTTTCAGTCAATAATAAAGTTTATTAACAAAAATTTACATTCACACAGATTGATGTCGACACGCCAGAAAAGTTAAGGGACACAAAAGCTCGTGATATTTGGAACGATATTCAAAAAGGAAATCAGCTAGAATCACAAAGAATAATTCGAGTATGCTTCCCACACATTTCTAAGCACGACAGACATCCTGTTGATGAGGTAGGCATTTGTAGTAAGTTGTAATTTGTATGCCTCTGCTGAAACAAGCGCACCAATGAAAAACTGATTGATCGGCCTCCCCAAGTCCAATAAAGTAACAACTAAACGAGTAACTAGTAACATTACTGAAATATAATACATTTATTGTGTTCTTATGTATCAATAAAATTATGTGTTACTGTTCAAACAGCTTACATACAATTCGTTAGCTTAAAGGTAAAAGGTCGCAAGTACTACTTATAACCATTCAAGACTGATACATATTTAAGATCTCCATCATCAGCTAATTATCATCAAAATCACAATTTGTCATCTTGACCAAACAAACCTTTAAACATCCTGTTTTGCTATAAGTGAATACTTGTGGACAGTTTCCCTTGTTTTATCAAAATATCCATTTCGTAGTTACGACCCTTTGAATTGTCAGTGGGTTGTACGTTATTTCTTATCAGAAATCACGATCATAGATATTAATAAATGGTGCAGAAATATCTGTTTACATAGTGCAATCATTGAATAATGACTCAATTATATACAGGTAGCTCCACAAACAATTGACAAGATGGTTTCTTGTCAGATAAAGGAACTCATTTTGAAAGGGATACGAGATATTGTAACCATCAAACGACTGCTAAGGTACCACGTGAATAAAGAATGTCATCCTTTGCCACACCCAACCAATAGGCGATTCTATCCCACAGATAAAATGATCGGTAACTGCATATTTACAGCGATGAATATACGCAAAGAAGAAGACATGCACAACTTAATTAAAGAGGTAAGAACACACTAGAAAATAAAGTTTAATTGCCACGTGCTATGCTGCCAGAATAGTTACTATCTGAGAATAAAATGACTTAACACTGACTGAAATAAAAAGACTTCAATGAATTGCAACCAATGTGTTTCGATTTTTGTGTTTTACCATGTTGTTAATTAACAGGTTCAGAATTGGCATGACAATAACAAGAAAGACAGTATTTATTGCCGTTTGAAATCAGACGAGGAGAAAGAGGAGAACATGCCAGAGCAGGGAGTGATTCAGGTATCATAATGATATTCCATGGAAGTTCTATACACAAATTTGATTTAAAAATAACTTAATATATTGTATTAGAAGAACGTTATCGCTATAGCAACATAGTCATAGCTAGGTAGGTTTTCGAACTTTGGATGCACAGTAAACGATTCAGTATGGTCTTGTGTACTAGAAAGCTTAGAGTACACACTTTGTTATATTCATATCTGCCGGAAATGGTAACGGGTAAAATTTCCATTATTCGTATGATATGAACTGCTTTACTAGAATTACATGAAATAGGATTGTAAATCAAACCTCAACCTATGACTATTATTTAATATATATCACCTTCAAGACAATAATATTGAACCTCTGTAAATGATAATCGTGGTACCATTATTAGACGTTAGTTTTTATACACCTAAACACAGCTCATTAACCAGACACCTATTAATTTTATACTGGTTAAAACTAACTGGTAGTCACTAATACTTAAGTCATGTTTAGTTTTTTGTTTCAGTCTGGACAGCGATTCCTTTTCATGTATCAGTCGGCGGATCAAAGACGACTGATGCGTAGATACGGTTCAATGATATTTCTTGACGCTACGTACAAGTGCACGTTGTACGATCTACCACTCTTCTTCATGGCAGTGCGTACCAATGTGGATTACCAGATTATATGTACGTTCATCGTCGAAGATGAGACCGTCAAAAGTATAGTAGAAGCTTTGGAACTTGTGAAATCACTAAATAGTGATTTCCAGTTCCGAAACTTCATGACTGACTTTGACGAAAGTGAGATAGGTGCGCTGCAACAGGTTTTTCCGGGTATGTCTCTTATCTTTCAGTTAAAATTCTTAATTCATTTATTTCATTTAAATTAACTAATGAATATTATAGCATAAAATCGGTGATTTTGTTCATACTTTAACGGGGAAAAAGTACGTTTTTGTAAAGCTTCTCGCGAGCACGCGCTGTTGGTCTTCAGTTTTAAGTATGCTAATTTCAGGACTCAGCCGACGAAAATAAATGATTTACAGCGTTATATGAACTGTAATTCACATTCTAATTGTAACTACTAATCAATTTTCTATAATAGTAAAATAATAAACGTAAACAAACCCCCAATGTCACTGTTTTCTTGGTATTTGTCGATATCGGAAGTCTACGCTCATAACAAAATCTTGTATGTGACGTAACGTTTGCTAAGCGACGTAGCGTTTGTTTTCCCGACGTCGCCCAAAATTTCCCGCCAAAGTGTCATAATTTTGAAAAAAACACACCCATAAAGTGTTTTTTTTATGCTATAATAGCGTTTACGCAAGCACAAATGAGCTTACGGTTGCCATTTTTAAACAAACTTGTGGCTCAGCTTTAACCCGGCTTCCGATGGGATTTGAACATTCGAACATATACTGAACTCGATTATACATTTTACTAACCTCAGTAGAAGGGAAGGCATGTGATATATAATCATATTATCATTTAACAAACAGGTACAAAAGTGTTCATCTGTGATTTCCATCGGTGCCAGGCCTGGGAACGTTGGTGTAAAAGAAAAGACACTTGTGGTGGTAAACCCGAAGAAACACTTTCAGCTTTAAGACAGTTGGCCAGTGCACAGACGGAAGCCGAGTTTCAACAGTTGTTATCAACACTACAATCATCGCCCCTATGGTCTGAAAATAAAACTTTTCAGAATTATCTCAATAAAGTTTGGTTGCCACATAAACGGGTAATAAGATATGAATACAATTTTTAATGACATGTTTGCAAATATTTTAGTAAATAGTTCTATAACGGAGGCGAGGATAAATAATGGAATATATTAACATAAAGATATATTAATTCTACAGCTGTCACTAGAGTTAACAAGAAGCAGTATCCTTCCCCCAATATACTCGTACAAGTTTCTTTTGAAACTTCCCCTAAATATCGTTTCACAAAAATATCTAAAAAAAAATCTGAATATGATTGACGAACACATATTGAATTCTATTGAAATGCCAAAATATTCTCTGCCAATATTCATTGATGGAGACTGACATTGTGAATGTAATTATTTAAACCTTACGGTTAACGCATAAAAGTGCAAGCATTTATTTCCTTTGGGGTCCTATGTTTTTGCTGAAGGGACAGCGAGCAAGACAGTTAGGTGATACAAGATATCCGGGCGCGCTGCCTGGCTTGTTCCGAGGAGACACCTTGGTTCTTTAAAGTGCTCGGTGTTAAGCACCGATACACGCGAGACTACCACTAGGTTGCCAACCAGATCATATTTTTTTTTTTAGAAACACTGAAAAGTATTTCATAAATGATCAAGTGTCTCTGGCGAGGATCGAACCAGGGACCTCTCTATCAGCAGTCAGCGGGTTATCCGTTCGACCACCGAGTTTTTTGTTTTAACATTTTCTATTTGCAGAGATGGGCCAAGGCATGGAGAGTAGGAGACCCCTCTATAGTAGCCAACACCAACAATGGACTAGAGTCGCAGCACAAGGTCTTCAAAACCACCTATTTAGAAAACAAGACAACATTCAAATTATGCCAGATGGTCCATATTTTAATCCATGAGTTTTTCCCCGATCGTTATAACAAGTAAGTCAATTATACTGCCCAACTAAGCTTCCATTCCGTTTAAAAATGTTGCACAAGTTGAGTGGTTTATACCTGCACCGATAGAACAGTGACATATCCAACAAAACAGTTTTAAAATATTTTTGAGTATGCTTGACGGTTATACCTACTTATTCAACTAACATAATGCGTAACTGATTTTCCGTTTTTAATCGTTTAAGCAAAATAGTCTGTCTACTGTATATGAATTGTTTTTAACAATTTGTGTTAACTTTTATTGCGAAATAGTCTTGTTCTAACAAACCGTTTACAACAAGTCAGAACAACACTTTGTAAATACAAATGTCTGTACATTGTATACAGGTATGTAGAAATGAATCGTCTGGTGTCCGGAAAATTTCGACCCTATATGCAAGATCTTCCAGACGAATTACACCGTCGACCGAGGCATTTTCTTAGGGGGTGTCTTGATAGTCTTGAGGCGTCAACGGAGATTTCCGAGTAATAACTATATTTTTATACTGCTTTCAATATCATAAAATTAAATGCTGTATTATTTTTTGCGAACTTATGTTTAAGCAAAAGGTAAAATAATAGTATCGTTTATTTTAACATATACATGACATGTCTTCAACATAGATTTGAAAATGGTTACTGTCTTTTTAAAAATAGTTCCATATACAACAGTATCTTTTTCATGCCAAATTGCGACTCTTTGTATGTTAACTTTATCTACAACGACAAAATATTGTAAATAATACTTCATTTTCAGTGTGGATGTTGTTGAAAATCAGACTGGGATCTATACTGTCCGTTCAGCGGGCTGTTTTCGCACTGTTAATCTTGGTGACATTGATGCATGGCCATCGTGTGATTGCCACACGTGGTTACACGAGAACCTTCCATGTCAACACATGGTGGCGGCCATTAGGTGTAATGGTAAAGTGCAATGGGAGAGGTTATCGCCACTGTACTTGAAATCAGTATATTCAACTGTTGATGGTATTTATTGCATGTCGTTTTCATATTCGTTCTTGTTTCATTAATGTCTCTTGCAGACATAATTAACAAACATTAGCGACTTCATTGATATATCATTACGTGTTATGTCTTAAACTCGTAGACATTAGGCATCAAATGTGCATGATTGTTAGTAAAAAAATTCTTCTTATAAGGGTTTCACAGACCAAATCACTGCATAACTTGTCGAATAACTATCAAATTCAACTTGTACCCCTTATCGTGATTGAAAACATATGTTAAATATGATCAATGTATGATTTATTACCGTACTTTCTACTCCAACGTGTATTCCTTATTGTCATTACCACTCGATTAGTTAATACTGTGATAATTATGTTTGTAGATAATATAATGCAGACAGTGTTCTAATAATGTAAAACAAGTGAGAACAATCCGCTCATTGCATTGTCAGTTTTTGGTATGTTTTATGACATCGGCATTGACTTAAAATAAGTAATATAATTTACGTTTTTGCAGATGTTTCCATAACATTTGAAACGGAAGATAAGCCAATTTCTTCACCAGAGTCACCAGAGAAACATGGTAAATATTTGCTATTGTTCCTGTATTTTATCAAAACAGAACCGAACAGAACTGTTTCCCTGACCTTATATACATATTTAACACATCGCACAGGAATGAGCTTGTAGCATAATCATGCTTTTAGAGGCAGGGATTTAGAACAACATACAAAGATTTCTAAGTGCATAAGGTTTATTTGCAAGTACATGTATCCAAGAGCCTACTCGCTCCTCGTCTCTCGACAGCTCTTTTATAAACATACTATCGGAAATAACCCAGACAAGATCAGGTGTAGATATAAAATTCATTTCCCGAACATTATAGAGTTTGACCCATATTTATGAAAGTTATATCAGCATACTTCGTAAGCCTGTCAATAGTTTTACCCCACCTTCTGAACGTAACTGTCATAATTGACAGATAAATGATACATACATTATACCTTTCATTGTCCTTTAAAAAAAACAATAAAAAAAAGTTTTTCTCCCTGGTACTTCAACAAATATGCAATAGTTTTCTCCCCAATTTAGTTGTCAGAATTGTTATCTACACCTTATAACGGAGACTACAATTGGAAGCGGAGTCTTACTTCCACTTAATCATCGCCTCTGATCAAATATAACATATAAAATAAACACATGAAATACAATACAATAATTAGCATTTAACTGCAGTGACGCATTTTCAGACAACACGGTAAAATTTTAAATCAAGATATACACAACAAAGTTTATTTTCACTTGTGATGTTCAATTTTTAATCGGAACGTCTCTGATAAACTGGAATGTATCGAACGATGATTTTTCTCCAGCTTTCAGTTACAAAATGGTCCGTACAGTGACTCGAATGTGGTGCTATCTGTTCCGAAATTAACTGAAATAGGTAAATTAAAAAGTTAAATAAACATGTTCATATGGGAATAATGTTCAAAAGTAGCATTCACTTTTACATTTGTTGTGCATTTAATGGCTAAAAAATCACATCATTTTTGCAGATGTTAACTCCACCCAAACATTTGAAGCGGAAGATAAGCCAATTTCTTCACCAGTGTCGCCAGAGAAACATGGTAAATATTTGCTATTAAACATGCAAAGACAGTAAAATAGCCTAGTAATGTTAATGTCAACACAATCTTGACATATGACCAACTAATCTTAAATTTCGTAGGAATTCACTGCTGATGATCACCAACCTCTATGCAAAGTTTTACGATCTTAAACATCCACTTCATGCGTTGCGGACTAGAAAGTGATGTGCATCCAAAGGTCACGTTTATTTTGACCTTTAAACCAAATGACATTGAACTTGAATCCGTGTCGTTTGTGAAGGATGAACAATCTCCACTTAAAATTTTAGAATCCTAAAATCCACGGTCCACCCGTTGTGAAGTTATTGAAGGACCAATCGGTAAGCATGCGCTGCACATAATAACTCATCTACGCGTACGATATACCGTGTGTAGAATCACGTGATCAAATGAATGCAGTTTTACACTCTAAACTATTGCGATTTTGTCTGCTAACGGTAAATGTTTATTTGATTATAACGAACGTGCATTTAATATGGTTATATTATATAGCCTAAAGTACATCCCGTATATGTAAGAATACCCGGTAAGTGCCGAGTTCGCTCTATCTTTAGCTGTTATTAATTGATGTTCGACCAAATGCATTTTCCAACAGAGTGTAATAATTTGTGATACTCTCCGATTATAAAATTATAGACTCGGTGTTGTAAACGTAGACAATATATCGACTTTTAAAGTATGCTAACCAATGGGTCAGACTCGTGTCAAATTAGCCAAGCTATACTGTGTTGGCGTTCTTTTAACATTTAACTAGCGTATACAGATTTTACACATGACCTGGTGACTAAATCGGTGATACCTCCTCGTAAATCAATCATGTAGATATTAAAATACACTTTATTTACCGGGAAGCTTATTCTCTTATATATTAACACGTGTGATGAGTTTTCACGTAAATGGCTAAAAAATCACATCACTTTTGCAGATGTTAACTCCACCCAAACATTTGAAGCGGAAGATAAGCCAATTTCTTCACCAGTGTCGCCAGAGAAACATGGTAAATACTTGCTATTGTTCCTGTATTGTATCAAAACAGAACCGGACAGGACAGTTTTGTGTTTATTGTTGGTGTCTGGTGACTGTTCATAGAACTTTACTTTGAAGCGTTTTTGCAGTTTTAATGTGAGATTAGCTATTTCGCAAAGTCAGAAACTAACTCACAAAATCTTAGTTAAAACCCAGCAATACCCACTTGACAACACTGTCACCGAAAACCATCTACAACAAGTATAAAATGTGATAAAAAGGAGCATGCCCACTTACTATCTATAATGATTCAATTAGTTTAATGACTTGTTGGTGAAAAATTGTTTTTAAAACGAGCAATTTTGTATTATCTTATTGATGATGCTGTGTTTACTTCACTAATTTATTTTCTATTCATGGTTAACTACAATCTAAATTTAATTGTCCAGAGAAAGATGTGTTGTCGATAAACATGCTGCAGAAGGCATGTCGTGAGGCAGCAAAACAAATTGGAAGTGCTACATATGAGCTAAACGACGGACATGTTTTGAAGACGATGATTGATAAATTGTCAGATATAATGCTGTATATAAACAAAACAAAGGGAGCTCCAGCAGGTCTGTTCCATGTCAGGCTTCCTAGGAAAAGAAAAAGGTTACAAAAGTACCGAAGAAGGTCCGGGATTAAGGCCAGTTGGTTGAGGAAACAAAGAAAACCTTCTATACAGCCAAGTAAGAGTTTTAATCGAATTTTAAAACGAAGTTTTTTCAAACATGAATATAGTTTGTTTCCGATATGATATTTTGACTATGTATAGTATGCTGTGACAATAGGTCGATAACAACGGCGTACCTGTATTCACTTGGATGCTTGTTTGACCAAAAATGGTTCTATGTAAGATTCGTCGGTATGCATGTACTTGTCATTAATAATTAATCGATGTTGGCTGCCACACACACATGACAATTAGAATGAAGGTTTCATTTTGGTAGCCAAATAACACCGGAAGTTAACATGTCAAAGGGTGATTAGGCGGCTGATTAGCTAAAAAAAAGCCCTCGAAATTTGGTAACTCTTTTCTTATGTTAGTCTTATAAACAAGACTATCGACCACAATTAAAATTAACGACCTCGTCAAGTCAATCAAAACGAACGAATCATAATGACTTGTATTAAAATATGTTGAATGGGATTTGTTTTTCAAATATGTTTTAGAAATCTTGTGTACAGACAGTGTGCCTGGTCCAAGTAAAGATGTGTTGCAAATGGATGGTAATAACAGTTCAATAATGATTTATAGAAATCATTTACATTTTTGTTATCCCTTCCAAGTGTTAAGTAATACAGCTAATTAATATAACCCAGTCATATATCTACATTTAGATTGCCGTAAAAGGAGTGTACACCTGTACGGTATAATAATAACAATAATAATAATAATTATAAAAATAATAGTAATAATAATAAAAAATAAAGTAATAAAAACCTTCTTCGTGTTCGCTAAAGAAATGTAATTGCTTTCATTTAATATATATATTCAATTATTATGTAGATTTAGTAAACATTTAACCAGTTACAGACGTATTATAATGTATTTTAAAAATTTAGACGTGTTATGACATATTTGAAAATTTACTTTGTAAATTGAATATTTAATGTTTTCGAAATTAAATTTCTTCGAAAAAACACTGTTATGCTCTGGCAATTACAGATACTGTCATCGAAGACCCATTGCTCGTTGCAGAAAAACCACATATGTATGCTGAAGAAGGTAAGTTAATGTTATAGTCAGTATAATCCAGCTGAAATGAGATAAACCCTGCTAAACTTATAGAAATGAATAACATCAACTGCATTTTTTTCTAAATATACATAATGTTTTTTTCTTTTTTTTTCGTAGATGATTTTACACGACAATATCAGCAAGGTGACAATGCGGACATCAGCAGAAAAGCAACTAGTGTACCAGAAGGTAAGATAAAGAGCAATTGGGGTTGTTTAACCTTAACCTATCCTGTTAAGACTACGTAGAGCAACACTATCACTAGATCTGTATTTTTGTGTAATGTCATCATCTTTATGTAACGTTAGATAGAACTACAATCAATACAAATACTCAATATACACTATGGTACATTCTGATGTGCGACGTATGACTATTACTTTATATAATTATTGCTGTATCCCTGCTTAAATTGTGTATGTTTTTGTATAACTGGTACTTCGGATTGGATACCCAAGTGTTAACATTATTATTGATTGTGCAGTTTTTAGCATAAAAGTACATCTATATGTTCTAGTAATCTTTATCGACCAAGGTATGTATGTTTAATCTTGATCTATTTCAATACTTTTACTTTGCTGCCAGTTTAATGAGACAGATTTTCTTCAATGAAGTGAAATGGATCTCAAATACACACGAAGGTACATAATTATAAATGTCTTTGGATAAATACACCATAAATCTATGAACTACAAGGGGAGAAATTTTAGGAGCTGTTATGTGGCTTAGTTTCTTATGTTATGAAGATTTTAAAATAAAATGTCTCATTTAGATAGGTTATCTTTGCTTCTCACTTGACGACATTCGTTTTTTCCTGAACAGATGACAAGGTTATGAAGCTGTGGGCTCTTCCACAAGACTTTGATGTACCTGTGGCCAAAGTGTATGGTACTTGTGTCACTGACACCGATATTAGGTCCTTGCAAGGCACATCCTGGTTAACAGACAATGTAAGACATTTATATCTCGATAACAGACTATAAGTATGATTTATTGCAATCATTACATTTGTACTGTTCTAATCAGTTCTGTAACACAAATACGTTTTCTACATTAATTTTGTATTAAGTAATTTAAAATTAAGTCAGAAAAATTCAATTCAAAACACTTTTGATAGTTTCTATATCAATAACGTTTTATCACATTGAAAATATGCCTCACCCGGGTTAGGCATTGCATTTTATTGCATTTTTATATCACTTAAATTGTGTCAGTTTCTCAAACAGCGTACACACGTGCGTGTTTGCGTATGGGCAGCTACGTCCCTGATTACAATGCATTTGTGTTTATGGAAATTACTTTCTTTACAGGTTATTGATACCTATTTGAAAGTTCTCACCGTTGAGTTGGATGAAGCAGGATTTGGAAAAAGTCTGCATTTGTGGAGCTCTACCGTAGGACATATTATTTCTGGAAACTACAGTTTTAGGACTTCATTCCAGGTAACTAAAAATTCTTAACTGGAAATGCTTATGTTAATTTATTTTACTCCACCCTGCCCAACGAAATGTGAAGATAGTATACTGGAATTAATGTTCATTTAGTTGCAATACTAGCACTGGTATGCTTGTCTTGTTTGATTGTTTTCTGCATTCTACTTCAGTTATCTGACTATAGATTCGCTGTGGGTGCATACATTAGAGCTCAACACTGGACACTTATAGTGAGTTGTTTTGGTTTCCTAAAATGAAAGTAGTATATTCTGCATTAAATTAAATTTTGACTGAATTTTATCAGCTCTAGAAACATACTATTTTAATTAAAGTATTAACCAACAGAGTAAGTGTTATTTGTCCCCAATTCCATCCCAGACATATCTGATGTTTACAATAAAACTTGGTAATCTGGTACCTAAAAATCTCTCTTATTTCTGTCACAACTGTGTTATTTTCTGTTTCTTGTAATATACTTACAGGTTTTGGATATGGATAAAAAAATTATTTACTATTATAATCCGAAGGCTGATGCTGAAGCATTAGAGATAAGCTCCATTAAAGTCTCGATGTGGTAAGAACATTATGATGACACATTACTCAGTTCTATAATGTAGGATAGATATTGCAAATGAACTAAAGATTTTGCTCTGAAAAAGAAAAATTGATAGCTAATGTGACACTATGCAATATTAAATGCAAGTTATAGAAACCAGTTAAAAACCTTATATTTTTAAGTTTTGCGGATGTTAAGAGTCTGTTTTAACATGCAGTTTAATTGTATGTTACCACATTTAAGTGGATTCCTGGCAAGATGCCTGCACCAAAATGAAGCAGATGTCAGAAGAAGTTGGCGGTCAGGTTCTATTGCACACTCATCTCAACATGACTCTTTCAACTGTGGAGTATACTGTTTAATGGTATGACCTCTTATTCCTATTATAGAAATTTATAGTTCAGTAATAAGAAATGATCATTCTTCAGCCAAAGTGATAATTTGTTTTATTGGATGATTTTGTCCAGTAATTATTGTCTAACAAACGAAGTTTTTATACCCCGCAAACGAAGTTTGAGAGGGTGTATATTGGAGTCACTCTGTCTGTTTGTCCGTCATACAATATCACAAGTTTGTGGAGCGAACTACTTCCACATTCTTTAGTCGATTGCAATGAAACTTAAAAAAAGTTATCACCATGAAGTGCAGATATGCAGGACATAATTTTCATGCCCAGGGATTTACTCATTTCAGAGTTATGTGCCCTTCAACTTAGCCATTCAGTGTACTATTGTATTTTTAGTGTCAAAGTGGCAGCGGGGGTATTAGTCACCTCTGTGACAAACTATAGTTTATACCTTATTAAATTAACAATGTATATATCATACTTTGCTTGCATACAGCAGAGCTACAAATCTTTTATTGACCTCTACAACATGTATATTCTAGTTAATGCATTAATTATTGGTATCAGTTTGCAGAACAACACTTGAAGGGAAAGTTTGAGGAGATGACACTCATCAACCAAAAAATGCTTTCTCACATGAGGCAGAGAATAGCCAGGAAAATGTTGTTGTTTGAAGGTACCAAAATATTTACTATACTACCATTTTCCTCTATTAAATGTCTCTACGGTCTGTGTTACTACTATAACAAATGTGTGCATAAGTAAACAGAGTGAACAGCTTGGCACTATTGGAATGAAATACTGGGTCATTGTATGATGTAAATTTCAGCTTGTGTTAGTGTCATAATTGTCTTGGCCACTGATGCAATGTATCAGTAGTTTGTTAGGTCTGTTACTTGATGGTACATGATCACTTATTATTTTATTTGAAATTCAGATTTCATGACTGACTGTTGTCCTAAATGTGGGGTGGTAGTGGAAGAGAACGATCAGAAGGTAAGTGAACCTTAAAAAAAGTATTCAGTCCTGCTTAATTGACTCTTCACTTTCTAAGAAGTTTGTTAGTGACAAAAACGAATAATAAATAACTAGTTATGTGTAGCTTCTCTGCCACTGCCTGAGGAGTAGGTAGCGTAGTAAATTGTTATGCTCAATGATCCACACACTCCAGAGTGATGTGCCATTGAACCTATTAGCCATATAGTGTTCTATCGGGTCAGTAACATTGTGTTATTCTTAGTGTCAGGGCGGCATTGAGAGTATTAGTCACTTCTGTGACAAAGTTCTAGTTCTTTATCTGTTTTCATGTCTCTTAAATTGTATGTGAATAGTAAAACTTGGAAATATTTAGAAATCTACCTCTTTCAGCTACATTGTGCTTCTTGTGGAAGAGCACACCATTTCAAACCTTTTTGTATTGAAGCAGACATAGCAGCCTTGTCAGATGGCGACCAATTTTGCTGCACACTCTGCAGATTTCATGTTTGGGTAAGTTATCCTTTTTTTGGTATCAATAATCATTAATATTGTATCTTTGTATTTTGCTTAAATGGGTTAGGTTGTTTTTGATAAATAGAACGACATGTGTGTTTCTTCAGGTTGTCTGTTTTATGGTGTGGTATGTGTTTTTTAAAGTGATTTTACAACTGATCAAATCCATTCTGTTTTACAGGATTTGCCCTCAGAGTACAAGTGTACTACAAACAGTTACCAATGGATTGATAGAGATAAGGTGAAGATGTGTATTTCATTTTACTAGCTCAATGTTTCATTCTGCATGTGAAAATGTTGGCTTTGACTCCTTTGTTTCTGGCATATCATTATTTCTTTTCAAACAAGCCCAGCCAGATTAATGTAGATTTGTAGCAGGATACTGTTTCACACAAAATAAAAGCATCAATGGTCTGACATTCAATATTTGTCTTTCTTATCCTTATTATTATGTAATACAAAATGTACATATATTACATGTATAGTATTGGCATTGGTAATTCAATACGTGAGCATTTTGCCGGTGGATTTTGTAGAGTTGTCAACAAAGCCATACATAGCTAGAGAATTACACAATAAGTCATCTGAGTGACTTACCAGTACATACTGACCCTGCATGGAACTTAAAATGTAGCCAGCCTAAAATAAAATCATGAGAGGCTGTAATGCTGTAATGCCAAGTTGAAGTTCAATGCAAAGCAACACATATGTATTGATAGAAAGTTAATAAATGATTTTGCTTTGTAGTCATAAAATATGGTTTTGGGGTAAAAATAAGGCAGCTGATATTCATACTTTATACAGGCTCTGATTGATCTTTGTGACAGAGGACATAGTAATGACGATGAAGTTCAGATAATTGAAACTCAACCAGGTATTGCAAATGACACTTCTTCTAGAAAACATTACAATAACTAATGCAACAAATTTTAGCTGAACAGGCCGGATGTCTCTAAGTCAACAGCAATATTAGAATGCATTGAATTGCAATTAAACATCATTTGAATTTAATACAATTTAACATAATTTGCTGTAATGGATTGCACAAAATGACTTTTCACCTTTTCATTCATTAATCAATGATATTTATCATACAAAGATTGCAGAAACTATTGAAATTTCTCTTCCTTAATTAAATGTTAACTTGTCATAGTTTTGCGATATTTCATTTTATCTGCAGCATCTTAACAGTCTCAAAACTTATTTAATACAGATAACGCAAGGAAAAGAAATGAACTGGCCAGGAACAAGCAAAAGGTAATGTTTGTCAAATGTCACTATTGAGCAAAGGTATACTGTAAATGTAGTGTAAATTACAAGACAAGGCTAATCAGTCCCTCATTCGATATTTCAATTGAGGTTGACTTCTGTCCATCTGTCCACAATTTTTCTTCCTTCGATATCTAAACATATTCAGGATATTTTCATTAAACTTGCTGTTTGTTTAAATATATATATGAAAGGCTTGCAATTCTCAAGCAACCTTTTCTTTTATGATCCTACATTTCAGGGTATATTGGCAATATATGAGCTATATCATACTGCTCACCACACTAACATACAAGCATTTAAGGTTGACGTTACATTCTGTGATTTTAACTAATATTTAGTATTTATTTCTAAGAAATCAAATTGTTGAATTAGTCTTGTGTGTGGTATTTATTTGCAGAGAAAATCATCCATTTTTGAATATGCTAAGCCAAGGAAGATGTCCAGAAAGAAATATTGTGTGTGCAGACAGCAGAATAATGGACGGTGGGCATAACATTATTTATAAATTCATATTTGTGGATTTTACATAATTATATACCCAAGAATGAAGATGCTCAATGTGATAAATGACCTTGGATTTGTAATACATCTTTGACTTCTGGTTTCAAAATATTTGAGAAAAAGTTGTAGTATTGATATGACTGTATCTGCCTGACTTCGTGATAACCTACAAATAACAACGAATGTTTGCATATGATTTTACAGACTTTACTGGAACTGTGAAGGGTGCGAAGAATGGTACCATCCAGCATGTATGGGCAAAGAGGAGGAAGATGAACCAGCTCTTTATTTATGTCCAGATTGTCAGGTATCAAAATGTTTGATCTAGTGCATGGACATTCATTCATTTGTATGCAAAAGAAATTTAGATATATTGGCGATATGGTTCATATTATTTACCTATGTAAAAACTTGTATGTTATTGTAAGTAAAGTGTTGATCCTTTTACAAGTTTACTTGAAATACAGTTGAGACACATTTGCTTTCACTTCTGATGCCACAAAACCCCAATGGAATGAAAATTCTAGCCTGTCGGTATGGATTTTGTTTGAGTGTAACTTAGCTGTAAATACAGATCTTTCTAGAAAATTTTGACGTAATTATACTCCCACTAACATATTGGGGGCTATGAATGAGTCACTTTGGCTGACGGTTTGTCTGTATATCTGTCCTGAAAGTTTCCAATCTGTAACTTTGTCAATCATTGTATGATTTTGATATAGTTTGCCACAAGTGTAGACCATCAGTAGACGATGTGTAGTGTGCTCCCATGGCTGTAGGTCTTAGGTCTGTGCAGCATTTTGGGGTATTTGTCAACTTCTAAACATGTGAAGTTGACAGATATTAGTGGAAGGGTTTATACTGATTGACCATCTACCTTTTAACCCTTTAAACCTTGCAATTTATCCATGTTTTAAAAAAAAATTCTTCCTTTATTTGACAATTTGTGTAATATTCTTTATACCCGCAGGTCAAAAATAAAGGAAATAATGATCCAAGTCCTCCCTCAATGTCAGAGGTCGAGGAGGAGCTGCTTCAGACGATTAGGGAGGAGCAAGTTGATCCGTTTGATGACAGCAACTGTGGGGATCTTCAGGGACATCAATCAACACCATTGTACTTGAATAATACAGCTGTCCAATTATTTTTTGATGTACAAAAAGACAATGGTAGAACATATAAAATTAAATCTTCTAGTTGGGGTACTTTTGTGCTACTGTCTGAAATGGACATGGATTTATTCTTTTTGTTTAGAAATAAAGTGCATACCCAAAACCTTCTGATAAAAAGTAAAGCATTATGCTATTTTTTGCACAATTATGGTAAAACCATTGAAGTTATGCATGTCAGTGAAAATGTGATTTGTTTGCATCCTGGTACTGCAGTTGATATTTTCAAAGAATGGTTGAACAATCTCAAAGTCAAGGTTAATGCCAATGTCCACAGTTAAAACCTCTGAACCATTATGGTCCTCTTGTTTGTTTTGAGTCCAACTCCTATGCCCTACTCCTTAACTAGTTGAGCTACTTTACCACAATTTAAGTTGTTTTTTATTGGTCCAGAAGTACAGGGTTATGCTTAAAAAACTTCATTCAATGAAAACGTACAAAATTTTGTATTTTGTGTAACATGTAAAACGTTTTTAGGTGTTGAAGGTAGAACATGTACTGTAGCTGTTGTACGTGATCTTAGAACATCTATGTTTATTAGCTCCAAGTGTTACATCAAGTTTGGCTACATGCCCTCAATTTACCGGACATCTGTTTTGTCAGACTTTGTTGCAATAATTTGTTATTATTATCTCATGTTGAGCTATTGTGATGGATGGATGTCCGGGTCGTGTGTCGTAATTTGCTTCAGGGGATTATGGATTAAAACTTCAAAAAATTCTGGAACAGTAGAGGAGGGTCATGGGTTTTCCTTACATGTATACAGTAAATTATTTTAAAATCTTCTCAGAAACCACAAAGACTACAGCTTAGATATTTGGCTTGAAACATATTGTAGTGAACCTCTTCAAAGATGTTCAAATCATGGCCCTAGGGTCAAGTAGGCCCTGTCACAGGGCGTTGAGTTTTCCCTTTAAATAAAACCAACAGTACCATTCTTTGATGAAATATGTTGTTCACACAAAATGAACATGTTGGTCACACAAATTGATTGGCTTTTCTCTAATATATGAAGCAGACCTCTACCAAGTTTGTTCACATTATTCCCCAGGGGTCAAAATGGAGTAACTTGATTTTACATGGACTTTTATATAGGAAAATTAAAAAAATCTTGACAGAGACTACAATGCCTAGAGCTAAGATGTTTAGTGTGTAGCATTGTCTACCAAGTTTGCTTAAATTATTGCCTTAGGGTCAAAATTCGCCCCGCTTAGGGGTTTACTATATTTTATATAGGCTTATATACTATATAATTATGTAACAGGAAAATTTGGAATACCTTCTTGTCCGAAAACGCAAGGGTTAGAGCTTAGATAGTTTGTATCAACCAAGTTTGTATATCAGATGTCTGTAACTTGTTTATTTTTCAATAATTACAAAATTATGGATTTTTATTTCATGCTTATCGGTGGTTTACGGCGGAATAACGGTTGATTATTCCCCGATAATTTCACAGTTCATAATTTCACGCAAACGGACTGTTTTTTAAAACAAATTTCCCCGCCGCCAAAAATGAATAAGTAGGCATTTTCACTTGTTCTCTTAATCTTTAACAAATAACAGAACATTATATGTACATAAATGTAAAAAAAAATGGACGAAATTGAAGCCATTGAAGAAGAACTATTTGATTGCAACTCGACGCGTGCATGGCGGGAAAACGACGTCACGTAAAACATTTCAGGTATATAGTGGAGTATTTCCATCATTTAAGCTATTTGAAGCATGAAATAAATAGAATATTAGTATTTTACCGCGTTTGATCGGCTGATAATTCACCTCGTGAGCAGCTGACTTATATTTTCACCCGTGGCTACGCCACTCGTGAAAATATTACATCAGCTGCTCACTCGGTGAATTATCAGCCGATCATACACGGAAAAATAAAAATATCCTCTATATATCTTTGCTATAAATTGTGATAATGTATATACATGTATGTGATGTTTATAATCATTGCCTTCTCTTCAGCTCAGATAGTTTTATTCTATATTATGTATACATGTGCATGTACATTTGTTTTTGTTGTATTCATAAATGTAAATGTCCTCATGGGCCACAAGGCTTAATGAATTACTGAAATAAACCATATTTCAATATATATAGACTTATGCAGGAAATTGTCAGAAACTACATTTGCCCACACACACCATGAACAAGTTCTCAAAAAATATGCCGACTGCATCAAGCATTACAGTCTGGATGGAATATATATAGACTAGTTACTAAAGGTACCTCCATGAACTAGTTGTCCACAAATATACCCACTGTACCGAGCATTACAGTCTGGATAGAATATATATAGACTACATGTACTAAAGGCATAGCTGGCAGTATCAGTGTTTGGGGGGAAAAAATGAAAAAAATCTGTCGCTGAGCTAATGTACACTATCAAGGTATAAAGCGTAGTATATGTCTATGTCCAAAGAATGTGGAACATTGCATCTTACAATAGGCTTGGTTCCCAACAATAATTTCGATACTGTGAGCGCAGCGGGTAACCAGCGCATAAATAAAATGGCCTTGAGCGAAGTTAAATAACGAAAGTCACCATGTTTTGCTGTTTCGCAGTTATAAGATACAATTGAACGAGATTTTCGGTAAGAATGAATATGTTATAGTTTATTTGAATGACTTGTAGAGCGATTTTTCTTCAGAGCCCGTATTTTATGCTGAAACAACGAGATGCAATGTTCCACAATCTTTGGCATATAGACATATAGTACGCTTTATACCTTGATAGTATATATTAGCTCAGGGACGGAATTTTTTATATTTTTATTTTTTAATAGTTTGCGGACCAAACACTGATACTACAATCTGTGACTAAAGGTACCTCCATGAACTTGTTGTCCACAAATATACCCACTGTATCGAGCATTACAGTCTGGATAGAATATATATAGACTACTAAAGGTACCTCTATGAACTATTATAGCATAAAAACGGTGCTTTTGCTCATACTTAAACGGGGAAAAAAGGTACGTTATTGTAAAGATTCTCGCGCACACGCACTGTTGGTGTTCAGTTTTAAGTATGCTCATTTCGGGACCCAGCCGACGAAAATAAATGATTTACAGCGTTATATGAACTGTAATTTACATTCTAATTGTAACTACTAATCAATGTTCTATAATAGTAAAATAATAATCGTAAGCACACTCCCAATGTCACTGTTTTCTTGGTATTTGCCTATACCGGAAGTCGACGCTCATAACAAAAACTTGCATGTGACGTAACGTTTCATAAGCGACGTCGCGTTTGTTTTCCCGACGTCGCCCAAAATGTCCCGCCAAAATGTCATAATTTTGAAAAAAAAACCACTAATAAAGTGTTGTTTTTATGCTATAATAGCGTTTACGCATGCTTTTTCGTGCTATTACATCTGCAGAGTCCCTCGGGAGTGTTGGTGCCCTCGCCCTGGCGGGCTTGGGCTTGGGCACCAACCGTCCCTCGGGACTCTGCAGATGTAATAGCACGAAAAAGAATGCGTTAACCCTACAGTTGTCCACAAATATACCCACTGTATCGAGCATTACAGTCTGGTATAGTGTTATATTGGTAAGTGCGCTCAATATAGACATAATACTGGAATAAACGCAAGTTTGAGGAGCACAGCAGTATGTACATTTTGTAATACAAGTGCACGTGATTTTACATCACTCTTCTTATTGTACATACATGGACCGTATATACTGAATATACTTATATAGCTTCCTGGTACATACGAACATCAGAATTTACTCAAGTGTATATTGAAGGCTTATTCCCAAGGCCATATGATCGGAAGAAGAGTTAATTAAATTAATATGTAGTTAATGCTCTACAGTAATAGAAAATATCTACGCTATTTAATACAGGGCGACAACCCTAGCAGAATAAGAGACAGCGTTGTCTAGAGTATTCTCCCATAACCTATCATAGTAGTGTGTCACCTAACTCGGCGTATGGTCGGGGTCGCGGTAGTATATGCAACACATGGAAAAAAGTCGGGTGCCGTCCCTAAATCAGCATGATATAAATGGGTCCGATATAAATTTGCCACAGTAATTTATAAATATGACCACTGTAATTCATAAATATGGCCGCAGTAATTCATAAATATGGCCGCAGTAAAATTATGTGTTAGGTCCCAGTTAGATCATAGTATTGCACGAGTAAATGATAATTATTGCCACCATTATTCTTTGATATTCAAAACATACAGGTATTACAATAGTTACCGATGGAAAACCGATGGAAAACCAGATAGTTTCCTTTACTTGAAATAGTAGGACCAAAAATCCGGACTATTTACAACGGTATGTAAAAATATTGCACCGTTTTCATACTCATGGCCGCAGGGAAGGTTTAGCAAATGGAAATAAGTGTCACCCCATCTTTTCATTTGCCTCAGTAGCCGGTGTGAATGAGAACAACTTGTCGTGAAAATTACAATTTCATATTGCGCGGTATGAAATATACAATCTGCGGGTCCTTATATATGTTGCGCAACCTGCTTGTTAGCAATTTCTAATAAAAACTGTATTTCTGCCGCTTATTGACATGCCTATAGTTATATACACTCATTATAGTTATATATTTAGAAAATCGCACAGTTTTTTTTTCAGATATAAAAATTGTGAAAAAACCTACCACGTTTGGATTTCATAGCAACATGTACACAGTAAATAATACACAGAATATAAACGCTTCTATGGCTTTTCTGTACTCCAAGCTATTCTATCTAGAATATAATAGAATATTTTCTAATTCCAATTTTTGGTCATTTCTGGCATACAATTACATTATAAAAATACGCAAGTGTATGAAACCAGCCAAAACATAAAGGACTTTTTTATGATTGGAAGCATATGAAATAACTAAAAGAGAGAAAAACACAAAGCAAAAACAACATGTAATCTTGAACATTAGTGAAATATATATATATATGAAGTACAACATAATAATAGGAACTTAATTATATTTGACGAATATCATACAATCAGGTACACAATATAACATTTCCGGTAAGACTCAGGGTGGTGAAAATATTGTTGGTATTAATCAAAGGATATAATATAATGAAAGAAATTATATAATTGTGTTTTTGTTTTCTCTTAACATTTTGTTGTTATAACTATTTATATTCACTTCAGTATCTATATATATACTATATACTAGAAAGGTGTTTTGCTAACCAACACGTATGGGTATCCAGAGCCTTGTCGATTGAGAAGTATACATGCATGCAGTTTTAGTACAGAATACATAAGAACGGAAAAGTATTTTATCACCTAACATGCAGTGTGGGAGTACATTAAAGCCGTGCCAGAAATATCATAATGCACTCACAGCAGGTTACAGAAATATGCAAATTAGCTTGACTTTGATTGGTTGATTGGTTCAGGGTGACGTACCGTAAGCCAATCGGTGCGTTGACTCGTCCCACGAAGTCCGTGCGTCACGCTCAAAGAACCGCTAAATTTTGTTTGAAACCTCATGAACATGTGTAGCACAATATCATCATTTTCAAAGATATTAAGCATTTACTAAGGTTTTATGATAAATAGAATCTTACATTCGTGTTCATTCCTTACCATTTTTATTAAACTTGTTAACACAAACATTATGAAACTCGACAGAGCCTCGTGTCATATTGTTTTGTCAACTCGTTTATAAAAATGGTAAAGAATGAGCACTCATTCAAGATCCTCTATATATGAGATGTACGGTAACCAGTGTACGGGTAGTAGCAGACATTTATACATTTGGACGGTAATGTTTCTGCTTTTATGGTGTAGGGCATACACATGTACAGTATACATTCCACTGAGCGAATTACACATTCAGACAATTAATATAACATGCACGCCGCGTGTTATTGTTACCATAGTAACGAGTTTATGGCGCACACAATTTTTACGACTAGTCAGTTACATAAATTATGATCTAAGGGGCTGCGTATTTTGCGAACTATCATACACATAAATTGTCAGAACTACCCAGACAAACAACAACAAAAATATATTACAATAATTTCCAAAATACTGATATATAACCGTTAAACTTTTGCCCGCAACCAGTGATTGTACCACGGTCAACCAATTTTGAGATCACATATATGCGTTTTAAACATGTCTAGATGACAACGATACTCATTGTAGTCGTAAATACTAAAACTCTGTAACACTTTTTTTTCAATTGAATAGTAAAATAAATAAGGCGAATAAACTCGCTCATGATTTCTTCACGGAATTAAATAGACTCCATGATATTTCAACTTTTTTTTCTAAAAAATAAATCGTTTTAATAATATATAATGAAAGTACTACTGATGAAATGCAAACAGGAAACGCGTCAAACTTGATGGGAAAGTATAAAATATTGCGCCCCTCTAGATTTAAGTACAACCAGCCCGCTTAGCTCAGTCGGTAGAGCGCGAGACTAGTAGTCACTACTGATCTCGAGGTTGTGGGCTGGCCAACTAATATAACTAATAGTCTTTCGGATGAGACTTAAAACCGAGGCCCCATGTATGGTGCTATACACTGGCATGTAAAAAAAGCCAGGGATGCTTCTGGAATTGGAGCATCTTCTGTATCATGCACTATCCCCAAAACACTAAAAATACTAAAACTCTTCTGGGGGCCTCGCCCATATGGATTATCCGGTGGCGAGGATAAACAAACTGATTAAAACGAAAAGATTTAAGTACAGAAAGAAGGGAAGACATGGCCCCTACTAACGTTTTTGTTTATGGTTGGATATTTTAATGTTGGTATCATATAAAAGCTAACGCTCTCTAGTTTCAGAATATGTTATTGGCCACCTTACTATGGGATGTGCAGATGACATGATGTCAAAATTTAACGTGTTTTTAAATACACTTTTTATCGCGCTGTCTAACTTATGTTAGTTACATTTAAATGACGCCGATAGACCGACTGGAAATACTTGTATTAATAAAGGTCTGTCATGATTTCGAACAAAATGCCAAGGCTGGTGCTTTAAAGGATTGAACTTACTAACATAACGTATGCTTTGAATGGAGCTCTTGTTTTAATTGGCACCGATCATTTTCGGAAAGTAAATTCATCGTTCTAAGAGGGATCGGTGAGGAAATAGAAATTACGACGTGACGACAGTATCGTAAAGCCGGGACGCGTTGACGCTGACCGATGATTGCCTATTAGGAACTAGCTGATCGGTTCACGTACACAAAAACTCTAATTGGCATATTGAACACTTTAATGTCAAGGGTTGTCTTATGTATCAATTAGCTACGTTGTAATTTACACAATCGTATGATTAAGTAAAATGACGTTATGGTACCAACGCTAGTGTGTGCCATGTGACAGAGTAAATTAACGACCATTTTCAATTCCAAGTAACTTTTGTACTGCTGTCTTGAAATTGTGTAAGATAATGTCGGACAAATTACGATTTATGTTAAGTGATACGTACATGTATGCTGCTTTTACATCAAGTTTAGGATCATGAAATAAAGCTGAAATATTAATCAAACAAATGTATGCGTCCCATTGTATTATGTTCACATGAAATTTAGGTATGCTCTTAGAAGTCTTAGCTTCCTGTTTCCTGCCATGCCTGTATTAAACCGCATGATAACAAAGAAAGCACCATCGGACTCCCGTGTACCACAGGGAACTGTCGTGGGTCCTCTGTTATTCTTCTATCATACTAAAATTAATGTAGGAAAACAGCATTTATGATATGCTTCTATTTGGTGTAATTACTTTTTTCAACATTTGCAAAGGGTTTGCATAATTATATACAATTAATTAAACCAAATAGAAGCATATCATAAATGTAAACCATAGAAACTTTAACAATGTTATATTTACATTACAAAATAGATATCGACCTTCTCCAAGTATATAATTATATAATAATAATAAAGCGATACACGTGTCTTTAAAATGACTATTTTAATCAGAAAAATCCAGAAAGGCATATGTGTTATAGCATGTCCCCTATGCAGGTCACTTCAGTATGGTAGATGTCCAAAGTTCTAGTTAGTCCTCCGTTCATTCATATGGTGTTATACATAACCAGCCTCCTGGGTGCTTCAACTGTGTTCTTCACACCTTGATAGTACTTGATAGTATGCCTATGGAATATGTGGGATATTCTTGCTCAAATAAAATTAAGCAGTGGTCCAAACGGGGTTGAAAGCGGGGCCTTTCTATCCCAAATTATGTACCCTACCTCCGGTGACATGGTTGACTCATTGATCGAAACCAACTTTAATTCATCAATTTTGAAAGTGTTTTTTAAACAACATAAAAAATTAATACTTCAAATTAGAGATATTTTAAATATGCAATGGGACGTTACTGCTGTGATTCATAAACCAAAAAGGACCGCAGTTTCCAAATTTATAACTGTTTAGTAAACAAATTCGCAAGGGAGGTCACTCTTAAAAATATTATTTTATTTTACACGCGAGTTGCAAAAATGACAACAAGCTTTCAAAAGAAGTCAAGGTCCAAGGTTGTACAAATCCCTGGAGCGAAACCTTCCATCTACAACAACCAGTTGTTAATTTCAACGGGTATCCCGTCTCTGGACCACATTCTTGGAGGTATTGCACCACTATTTTGGTTATTAAATTTAGGTCAAACACCACCAAATTAATTCATGAACTGATGAATGTAAATTTATTTTGTAAAATGAGAAGAGCGCTGTAGTGAAATTCATTGAGTAGCATCATATCTTGCTTATCACAGATTTGAAGACAAATTATTACTCACTGACTTGTAAAGATCAATTCCAGACAGGTTTGTCGCCAATCGTTGTCAATTTTTAGTCTAGTTATATACTTTCACTTTCATATTAATTTTCATATCTAAACTAGATTAGCTCTGGATGCCTATATATAAATGGTCTTTGATTTATCATTTATATGAATAAATCTTTTTTGAAATGAAACGATTGTCGTCAAAGCCTTTGCACTAAATCTAGGTTTAATATTTAATGAAATAAATACTTTCAGATCCAGATGATACAGTTTTCCACGTGCACACATTGATGTATGATTCTAAAGATTACATAAGTTAATATTTTGTTTGCTTGTTTCAGGTGGGGTTGCAGTGGGTACCATCATTCTTATTGAAGAAGATACTTACGGCAATTATGCTCGTCTGATGTTGAAATACTTCTCGGCCGAAGCTGTCATGACGGGCCACGCCCTACTGCTGGCAAGTGCCGATGTTGACCCGGAACAAATACTTAAAGAACTACCGGCACCAATTATTGATGACCCTGGAAAGAACGAGCCTGTAGTGGAGGATGATACAGATGACTCGGACAACATGAAGATAGCCTGGAGATATCGTCACCTTCCAAAGTTTCAAACCAACACCTCGGGTGTGAAGTTTGGACATTATTACGATCTTTCTAAAACAATGGAAGAGGAGCTTGTTCAAACAATTAAACTATCGACAGCCGATTCTAGCTTATGTGAACAGGAGGACATATGTCAAACTAAGAGTGTTAACACAGGGTATGATAGATTGCTTAAGAAAATACAAGATGTGATACATACAGGTGGGTTTAGTACCTCAAAGCCTTCAGAGAAAAGAAACATTTTACGTGTTGCCTTACATTCTGTTGGCTCACCTCTGTGGGGTGAGAATGGAGGACTGACAGAGAATGAAGTTTACAGTCCGGCATTTCCTCGATTTCTTCTTGGACTTAGAGCTTTACTACGCACGGCATACTCATGCTGTATGATTACCGTCCCCACACACTTGTTTTGTGATAAGGCCTATATACGCCGACTGGAAAGATTTTGTGACACTGTAATTGAAGTTGACAGTTTTGTTGGGTCTGATAAGGAAAAGAACCCTGCCTTCAAGGACTATCATGGGTTGTTTAATATCAAACAGTTACCGTGTCTGAATTCACTTGTATGCACTATGCCTGAGTCACTGGATCTAGCCTTTAAATTGAGGAGAAAGAAGTTCACTATTGAGAAGTTACATTTACCGCCAGACTTGTCTGAGACAGCAAACAGATCACAGGAAGATCCGCTCAAAAATCTAAAACCAAGCAGTGGGTGTGGCACGTCCACTGGTACTAACAAACTGGACTTTTGATGTATGAAATAAACATGAGTATGTGACACTATAGATGTCCCTTGTTTCATTACAAACTGTCCACAAAATTGGCATTTGTTGAGTTAATTATTGATTTGGGCAAGTACCTTTTGCAGTAATTAAGGATTGGGTACTATATCAAGGAACACTACTGTAAAATTATTAATATGTCTGGGGACGAATAGTTTCAAATCCTCCATTCATAGACTGTAAAAAACCGATTACTGATATATTAATCAGTATGTAATCTTGTCAAAATAACTTTATTGTCATGATTTGTTATTGATTAATGCTGTCAATAAAACCGATGAAGATCTTGTAATTGAAGAAGGTTTTGTGATTGATGAGTTTTGTAATTGATGAAAGTTTTGCAGAGCTACGGATAAGCTGCGTATTGGGGTAATTACCCAATTATTTTCTTAAAAACCCAATAGATTTTGGAAGTAGGGAGTAAGAAAAAGCAATGAACATCTGAAATACCCTAAAAGAAAAGGATGGTATAGTGAAAAACAGTACATAAAAGATCATTTACCCAATGATTTTGATTATATACCCAAATAAAATTTGTCAAAATCCAATCAAAATTGAAACTGGGGGTAAGATGCCCAATTGACGAAAACCTTATCTGTAGCTGTGGTTTGTAATTGATGAAGGTCTTGTAATTGATGAAGATATTGTAATTGATGAAAGTCTTGTAATTGATGAAGATATTGTAATTGATGAAAGTCTTGTAATTGATGAAGATGTTGTAATTGATGAAAGTTTTGTAATTGATGAAAGTTTTGTAATTGATGAAGGTTTTGTAATTGATGAAAGTTTTGTAATTGATGAAGGTTTTGTAATTGATGAAAGTTTTGTAATTGATGAAGATATTGTAATTGATGAAGATTTTGTAACTGATGAAGGTTTTGTAATTGATGACGGTCTAGTAATTGATGAAAGTTTTGTAATTGATGAAGGTTTTGTAATTGATGAAGGTTTTGTAATTGATGAAGGTTTTGTTATTGATGAAGGTTTTGTAATTGATGAAAGTTTTGTAATTGATGAAGGTCTAGTAATTGATGAAGGTTTTGTAATTGATGAAGGTCTAGTAATTGATGAAGGTTTTGTAATTGATAAAGGTTTTGTAATTGATGAAGATATTGTAATTGATGAAGGTTTTGTAATTGATGAAAGTTTTGTAATTGATGAAGGTCTAGTAATTGATGAAGGTTTTGTAATTGATGAAGGTCTAGTAATTGATGAAGGTTTTGTAATTGATAAAGGTTTTGTAATTGATGAAAGTTTTATAATTGATGAAAGTTTTGTCATTGATGAAGGTCTAGTAATTGATGAAAGTTCTGTAATTGATGAAGGTTTTGTAATTGATGAAAGTTTAATAATTGATGAAAGTTTTGTCATTGATGAAGGTCTAGTAATTGATGAAAGTTTTGTAATTGATGAAGGTTTGTAATTGATGAAGGTTTTGTAATTGATGAAGATATTGCAATTGGTTTGATATTTTACATTTACTGACATGCATGTCATGTTTATACCATAACAAAATAATAAATACATATATCTATCAATTAGTGTTTAGGTTCTCTAAAGTGACTAGGTGAACTCTTTGTCCGTCCATAATTTTACTGTGTATACACTATATATCACAATTTTGAACTTCTGTATGAAATTTTGTCACAACGGTACTAATCCCTTCAACATCTAGGTAAAGATCGGTTTGGTTCATATGCACTGTAAAAAAATAGGTCAACTAGTCATACTGTTTCAGGGTGTCGCTGGAAAAAATGTGCAATCAGACCGGGGCTCAAACCGTAACAATACCCTAGTTAGACATCATATTGTATGTGGAGGACACTTAGCCTGATCTTTATGAAACTCGGACAGAATGACAATACCAACAAAATAAAGGTAAAGTTTGTAATGTGGACTACCAGGGTAGAAAACTAGACCAACAAGTCCTACAATAGCTAAACACTGTATTTTCTCTGAAGGACACTCGGACAGCATGAGCATACCAACAATATATAGGTCAAGTTTGTAATGTGGATATCCAGGGTAAAAAACTAGGTCACTATGTCAAATCATATCAAAACCTAGTTACAATGTTTGCCTTATCTTTATCAAAGACCATTTAGGTCTTTGTCTTTATGAAACCTGGTGACATGGTCGCAATGATCCTGTCAAAACTAACTCAACGTTTTGGTTAACAACTGGGTCAAACCATTGATACATTTTTGTAAATCTTGTGTAATCACTAGACATCGAAATCGTAGCCTTAATCTCTTTAAGAAACGTGAAACCGAGTTTTTATCTCTGAAATGAACTTTGACCTTAATTGATTTTGATCTAGTAAACTTTTTCACAGGTCACTACTGTAGGACAAATCTTTAGAAAAAAAACCCTGTGTTCACTCCAGAGATCACAATTCATGAAACTTGGTCAGAATGTTGGTCTGCATAAAAGCTAGTTAATAACTGGGGTACTTGATGTTACTAGTTTAAATCTTAGCAACAAGTTTCATGACACGTACTTGTTGTATATGATTTCTTATGTCACCATAGGTGCAGTCTATCACAGGTGAGCGACCAAGGGCCATTTGTGCCTTCTTGTCATTAATTTTGGTTCTGACGGAACAGGAAACTGATGTTACGCTCGGACGGAACTCAAATGGCATGCATCCTGAACTCCGTCACAACGTCACATCAATTTTCAGTTCCGTCAGAGCCACAAAGTCCTGAACACAGAACAATTCTCTGGCGGCACTGAAAAGCCATTTAAGCGATGTATCACGATACATAACGTGTATATCTGCTCCCCGAAATTAATCACGTATCACGATACACAAAGAATATTGTATTACAATTATTCGTCCAGGTAGATAATTTATATAGTCTCCATGTTTATGTAGATCATTCGGCCGTTTATAACTAGACTTTTTCATATTTATAAAAATGGTAACGGCCTTCATGTTAACTGATGTGTAAATCGGTCTTATTTTACACGCTGTTTTACCGCTATGTATAGCGCAGACCTTCGACAGTCGGCAGTTGCATATCCACATAGCAAAGACGGTTTCGAATAGGCTGATGCGTTATATTCTGTTGTCTTTGGATGGAATTTGAAACAAAACGCCAAAACGGTGGGAGCTACAATTTTGCGAAGGGAAACAACGATAGTGGGAGCATGAGTGGACGTAGGGAATTCTGTTACGCGCAATTATTTGGTGTGTTTCTGTTCGCAGCCGGTGTTGTAGCCGGAGTCCTGATAGGCATTTATGCGTACCATGGCGGACCCGATGCGGAGGTCACTTGCAAGGTAAACGTTAATGAATTCTCATGCTACAATACTGACCAGTATGCAAAACTTTGGTAACAGCATCAATTTAAAGAGGCATGTACCATGGGTTATCACTGAGCCCTCAAATTATGCATGCATGTACATTGTATCTCAAAATATATAACTATTAACCCATGTTTTCTTCGTGATTATATTAGTGTTTTGAATATAATGATTGATGACTCTGTTAAAACGAAAACTTAAATTGCTTTTTCTTGCTTAGCTGATACCAATGAGCTTCTACAGCAAAAGTCATCTTATGTATTCCACTAAGATGCTATGTAAAATACAAACGCAGAGCTCAACTTCACACTAAAATAATTGCATCTGTTGTTTTGTAAATTGACTAAATCTCAAACAGAATTGAGAATAATAAGCTCCAGTTACAGTAAGCAGACGTTTGCCTGTCAGTGATATACAACAATGTTAAACAGCAAGTATATGTGTATACAGGATATTGCACGTTGGTTGTACCAGGAAATATGTGTTTAATCATTTTGCACTGTCAAAATTTTGAAACGTTTATGCAAACAAACAAATAAATGCATGTTTCTAGGCTAGCTTATTACGATCCTATATTTATACCCCAACTACCTTTGGCAGGGGAGGGGGCTAGATATAGGGGTCACTTTGTCGGTCCGCCCGTCCGTCCCGAAACACTTGTTTTCATTTATTGTTCCTTTATTGTTTTATGTCCGTACAAACATATGCATCTTCTTTTTAGTACCCACCCGGGGCTAACATTGGCTAGGGCAAATTATTAATTAACGCCGTTGAAATCAAATGCATAATGTTTTATGTTTACCAGTACAATATGCATTGTTAAAGTCTTAAAGAGGTATTCTCCGTCGCTAAATGCAACACCTCGGCAGTCGTCCAGTGGTTATAGACTGGTAAGTGTACCGGACTTGTATCCAGGCGATCCGCGTTCGATGTTCGGTTGCGACAGGTCATATAATTGCATAAAAACATGAAAGGCATTTGGTTTCAACTCGCTGTAAATGAATTATTTACCTACAGCCCCTGTACCCTTCTTCTCAGTCCCTAGCCACGTGTTTACAAAATGACCAGTTTTCAGGATCAGGCTCAGTTTCGTTTTTGCTCTTTTTGAAAGTATTTATTTTGTAAAGTTAAGAAATCTATTCTCTGTAGCATTTGCAGAATACGTACCTCTATATCTACTAGGGATACAAATGTAATATAGTCTATGCTAAAGATGTACGTGTACAGTAAAACTTCATTATGACGAGCATCGATATCACGAGCACCCGGTCTATCTCGAACAAGTTTTAAACCAATATCCGTTTGTATCATCAATACATGCCTTTTGGTCATTTCGAGCACCTGATTTATCTCGAGCATTTTATATGTCCCGATCAATCCTCGAGATAACGTGGTTTTACTGTATAACTAAATCTTAGATAAATACCGCTAGGTAGTGCAGTCTTTATTTTCTCTTTACCACCACAGCTCAAATTACAACTAAATGTTATTCATAGTTTTGAGTTCTTTTCGGTGATATATATTTACCCAGTCTCTCTATCTTATTCACTTGCTGCTCTTATGTCTTATTCACTGAATGTACAACTCAATTTACATTTTTAATGACGCATGGTATATAATTCAAAAGCGGTTAAGTTAGGAACACTATTATATTGTGCCTGGTGGTTATACGATCATGTTTACTAAGAATACAAATAAACCGGTACTTAAATTGCACCACATCAACGATTTAATTATAATGTTTACAAACTACGCAAGTGTCAACACTTTGGTTGAATTATTTTGCGTCTAATTACGCTTTACGCATATAATGTAGTTTAAAATCAAAGCGCTGAACGCATTAGAATTCCTTTCCTTTACAGACACTTAGTTTCAGTATTTGCTAAGTCTTTTTTATAGATATTGAAAAACCTCGTACAAAGAATATATAGGATATATGTAATTTGAAACCATATGCCTATGCTTTCCTTGGGTTTGAACCACGCAGTGAATGTCATTATTGTGCAATTCCTTTAAAGCCATTTGTTAGTAGAGAAATGAACAGAAAACATATTTAAATAGTCTACAATTATACAACTGATTTCCAGAGAAGTATAATAATCAACGGTGTCATTCAAAAATTCCGAATAATCAAAATGCTGTTTTTCTCATTAGTTATACCTGTTTATCGTTTTCCCGCCCTTAATTACGCCTTATCTGGAGTAAATAAGATAATGGGAGACCATGAAATTATCACAAAAAGAAAAAGCCGAATTTCGGTTAGTTTTCATTTGGGGCGAAGAAAAGATCGAATATCAGCAATTTCATTTTATGTATTATTCGATACATATTTAATAATATGTTTGCGTATGAAATATATAATTTAGTTCTATATTCTATGATTTCTGAAGGAATTTTAGACTTCATAAAAAACGGTGTTTTGCCTCTCTTGAAAAGTGGGTTTTTGTCATACGGTATTTTCGAATGGCACCGTCGAATTTTATTATAGACAGTACGTGAGGTTAAGGTTGTTATATCGAGAATACAACGGCGCTGACCCGGCCCTATGTGAACGATTGATGGTAAAGCGTCCACCGAGTGATTAGTATCCCAGATTCAATCCCTGCAGATTTAAAAACAAAGACGAAATAAAAATGATTTTAAGTATAAATAGCCAACAGGAACTTTGTAATATGCCGACTATTCTGCCTTATTATCCAGATACCGGACGAACCAACAGTTGCGAAAATTTATTGGTTACTTGATGTTTTTTTGTTTTGTTATTTCTTTGTGAAATTGAGTCATCCTGCATTTTTACGGTGGGGACTTGGGTTTTTAATCATTTCTTTGGGTTGTGAGCGGGCATGGCTCTGTGTAGTTGTGTTGTGATGTTACTGTTTTCTGTGCTCGGCGAGTTAAATTGATTGCCGCCTTCTCTGTCCGATTTCTTCATATTTTTGTGCATATTTTGACTTGGCTTAGTCCTGCTTGCATGCATTGTTAGGCAAGGTATGTAGTGTTAGGCAAGGTATGCAGCGTTAGGCAAGGTATGCAGTGTTAGGCAAGGTATGTAGTGTTAGGCAAGGTATGCAGTGTTAGGCAAGGTATGTAGTGTAAGGCAAGGTATGAAGTGTTAGGCAAGGTATGTAGTGTAAGGCAAGGTGTGCAGCGTTAGGCAAGGTATGCAGTGTTAGGCAAGGTATGCAGTGTAAGGCAAGGAATGAAGTGTTAGGCAAGGTATGCAGTGTTAGGCAAGGTATGCAGTGATAGGCAAGGCATGCAATGTTAGGCAAGGTATGCAGTGATAAGCAAGGCATGCAATGTTAGGCAAGGCATGCAGTTCTAGGCTAAATATGGAGCATTGAACAAGGCGCACAGTGGCAAGGCATTAAGATTATTTTACCACAACCTGTAGATCGTTTTCTCTCAAAAGATCTCTACAATGGACTAGTCTGGAGTTCCCTCCCCTTGATGTTTACGCTATCTAGCTAATACTGAACAGATTGGATGCCGGGAACCAGACTATACGTTGGACTTGATCCATACGTTCCCAGAAGTCATTCCGATGACTTGCACATTTTAAAGCTGTATTTTGTACACCTATTGCAACACGATCCTTCTTTGACTTTTATAAACTAACATGTCACATATTTTAGCTGAAATAGTAATTTATCCACTGACTTATTCAACACATTGTCAGTAAATTGTACCAGCATTCAGGATCGTGTCTAGAGACAAAGAATCACACAGCCAAATGTTATTTAGAGTCTATTTGAGACTTGTCCCTTAAAACATGCCTTTTTAATATATTTTTTTCAAATTTTCACCAAGACGCTTGTACTTCAGCATGGGTGCTGGCCTGGCATTGCTAAATTCAATCCGTACAATTTACTTTTGTTTTAGACTGGTGCCGCGATCCGCTTTAAACTATCGTCTCAAAGTACGATATTTTGAGAATATTCAGAGCGGGGACCAGTCTAGTTAATGATTTCATTTGTATAATATCGGCCTTTATGAAACGACAAACGGAAATATCCGAGCTTTCACGATTGTTAACGATTTTTAGACACGTGTCTGTATTGTGAGCATATGTTTACCCAAAATCAGGCGTCGCTGTTGACAATGAAATTAGTATGAAAAAGCGGACGTATTCAGGCAAATTGTTTTTATGACTTCACAGCGGAATGACTCAAAGGTCACTTAAATGATGGACGTTGTACTTTACGAAAACCCCCACAAAACGCCGGAATGTGTGACGATTTGAAAACAAAAACCAAAATAGTATTTTTCTAAATTCAAACAAAATTGTTACCCCTAGGACATTGTTGTCTCGGGTTTTAAGTTTTATGGCAACATCTAATTGTCATATGATAAACTATTATATTACATTCTACTAGATATTATCAACTGGTCCGAATGGCAATGTTCTATATGGCGTGATCGCTACTTATACAAAGGTACAGCAACTAAGTTGATAATATCACGCAACCTGGGTTAGAACCTCTTTTTCCTTAACCAGATGGCAGATAAATCACAATGTCAATGTCAAATTTTCATGAATATTTCTGAAAACTAAATTTTACTGTCGATGAAGCAGCATGTTATCGCGTCCAGTTTTACGAAATCGTCCGAACTGCAAATAAGTTATCCGAAATGTCACCTGGCACCATATTTGGTATGACGCGGCCTGGGTAGACTACTTGTGCATGAAAGTACAGTCCAAAAACAAACGAGTAGCAGTTTTTGGCTGACCGACCTTCTGTCCTGCATAAATTATCAATCTGATAATTAAAATAAAACTATTCGAGTCAATGTCATTCATGCGTTTAATTGAACACTTTTGGAACTATTCATCAAACAGAGAAAGCCTATGCTGCGAGGGCTGCGACACGCCATACATTTCCATAAAAGTAGAATGTGCCACACACACAAAAAGCCAGAGAAATATTTGTATATGTATACGTATTTTCAAGTAAGATGAACAATTTCTGCACCTAGTTTGTATGTATCATATGTCAACATAAGCAGACCGCATATATGTGCACACACAAATTCACCGCATTTCAAAGTCAAGTAAAGAAAGGTTAAAACACAGCGGGATGGGTAATATAATATATAAATATTTACAAATTATGATAATATTTTGGTACATCTTTTAATATATCGCAACATGTATCTCATAAAATTGCTGTTAAAGTGTCAATAAAGTGGGTATGATTGAAGTTTAAGCTCGTAAATTAAATGTTCATATATTTTTCATTTTTTTATTGGAATTTGCCACAAACAACCTAAAATGAAATCGGTGGGTTGTTAAAATACTAATATGGCGTGACATTGCACGCAAAATCTCCATGGTACGGAAGCGTAGAACGGCCACAAGGTTTTAGTCAAGCACTAACCGATATTGTGCAAATCCAATCGGAACTCCTCGGCGTTTATCTAACGAAAGGGTGCATTTTTAGTTACGGATATGCTCGAGTAGTTACGATTGTATTTCTCAGTTACGGATATGCCCGAGTTGTTACGATTGTAATTCTCAGTTACGGATATGCTCGAGTAGTTACGATTGTATTTCTCAGTTACGGATATGCCCGAGTTGTTACGATTGTATTTCTCAGTTACGGAAATGCCCGAGTAGTTACGATTGTATTTCTCAGTTACGGATATGCCCGAGTTGTTACGATTGTAATTCTCAGTTACGGAAATGCTCGAGTAGTTACGATTGTATTTCTCAGTTACGGATATGCCCGAGTTGTTACGATTGTAATTCTCAGTTACGGAAAGGCTCGAGTAGTTACGATTGTATTTCTCAGTTACGGATATGCCCGTGTTGTTACGATTGTATTTCTCAGTTACGGAAATGCCCGAGTTGTTAAAATTGTAATTCTCAGTTACGGATATGCTCGAGTAGTTACGATTGTATTTCTCAGTTACGGAAATGCCCGAGTTGTTAGGATTGTATTTCTCAGTTACGGATATGCCCGAGTTGTTAGGATTGTATTTCTCAGTTACGGATATGCCCGAGTTGTTACGATTGTAATTCTCAGTTACGGATATGCCCGAGTTGTTACGATTGTAATTCTCAGTTACGGATATGCCCGAGTTGTTACGATTGTAATTCTCAGTTACGGATATGCCCGAGTTGTTACGATTGTAATTCTCAGTTACGGATATGCCCGAGTTGTTACGATTGACCGATCTGATGCAAAACATTTGGTTAACATGCGTGTCCGATATACGCATCCGTGCGTTCATATCATTGTTTTAGTACAAACATGCGTTGTAACCATGAATAACTGGCTGCAATAATGTTGCAAATATTGTGTCTTCCCAATTAATTAAATAAGAGTATATTATATATGAAAGTCTTATATTTTCAGAATTTACCCATCCAAAGCGGACAAACTACCCACATGCCCCGAACAACAAAAGCAGCAACAACAACAACAACTGAAGAACAGCGCGTGACTACACAAGGACCTTATACAACAGACACACCAGTCGATGGGGAATGTATGTCTTGCACAAGGTAAAAATCAATTCAAGAGTAATACGTTCTGTTATCGAATTTACTACATATAATTTAAAATATTTTTATTGTTGTATGCAGATGATATTGTGTTATTTTCAGAAACTGAAAATGGTTTACAAAATGGTTTATTGCTACTTGAAGAATATTGTGATAGATGGAAATTAACGGTTAATTCACAAAAAACTAAGATAATGATTTTTAGGAAAGGCGGAAGATTGAGAAGAAATTTACAGTTTTTGTATAAAGGTCAATGTTTGGAGATTGTGGACAAATTCACTTATCTTGGAATAGTGTTTACAACTGGTGGCTCTTTTAACACAACATTTGACAGTTTATCAGGTCAGGCCATGAAAGCAATTTTTAAAATGAGACAATGTTTGTCAAAATTTCCAACGTTATCTATAAAACATAGATTAGATATTTTCGATAAATTGATATATCCAATATTAAGTTACGGATCTGAGGTGTGGGGTCTTTTTAAATGTAACCAACTAGAGAAAGTGCACTTAAATTTTTGTAAAGAAATATTAGGAGTGAGAAGGCAAACACAGAATAATTTTATTTATGGTGAACTTGGTAGAACGACATTGTCATGTAGATACTCAGTAAATGTAATAAGGTATTGGTTAAAGATAACGACAATGCATCCTGTTAAATATGTAAGACTTGTTTATGATAGAATTTGCTTAGAATTAGACAGAAATCAAAATAGCAAGTCGTGGGTCTATATGGTTAGACATTTACTACAAAGTTGTGGATTTAATGATGTATGGTTAAATCAAGGTGTTGGAAATTGTGAATTATTTTTATGTGTGTTTAAGCAGCGAGTATCAGATATGTTTATACAAAACTGGAAAACTGAATTGGAAGATTCAAATAGAGCTAGGATATATGTTTTAATATCAGAGTTTAGTTTTCACGCTTACCTAAATAATGTTAATATAGACAAGTATAGACTCGCTTTGACAAGATTACGATTATCTGCCCATAGACTGATGGTAGAAACTGGCAGATGGCACAAACCAATAGCTACCCCTTTTAATGAAAGAAAGTGTCATTTGTGTAAAACTCTTGAAGATGAGTTTCATTTTATTCTGGAATGTAGTATCTATAGTGATATCAGAAAGTTATATCTTAATAAATATTTTTACTTGCGTCCAAATATGGTAAAATTTATAGAATTGTTAACCTCTCAAAATGTTAATATTAATAGACGACTAGCTATGTATGTTTTTAAAGCTTTTGAAATTAGGAATCAGTATTATATGTACTATGGATAAAGTATTTTGTTGGTACCTCTCCCGCTGTATGTGAAATATTGACTGGTATCGTTTATAATTTATGAATAAGTTAACCAGAACTAGTAATCATTATATATTTTTTGACCGCTGACTATATTTATGTTTGGAGATATACCATAATTCACTGTGTAAACTCGTGTGATATTCTGATATATTACGGGTTTCTACTGTTCTTTATATAAGCAATATATTTATTGTTGACCTTGTAACATTTATGTAATTATGTTTCATGTACATATTGTATACTCATGGGCATAATGCCTAATGTATTTCGAAATAAACTGTAAACTGTATAATTTGTTGAAACTTACCGGTATTACATTTTGAACACATCGATGGCTTAGAACCCGAAGGTCGTAACTACCAAATCGATATATTGAGAAAATAAGAGAAAACTCTCTGTAATTTACTCTTTACCTTTGGTCGGAAAAACAACTTTTTAAAACTTCATTTTGGTCAACATGACAATTTCCGATTTTCATGAAAATAGGCTCATAAGAAGCGCCCTGTAAAGCAGATTTTAAATAATTATGTATGAGTCTCATTATAAGATCATAAGTAGGAGTTACGACCTTCTCATTCTAAGCCATCGATATGCATTTTCATTTCAAGTGTGCGTAAATTGTCCCTCAGTGTACCCTTGCGAAGACCATGAAAAATAATTAATATACTCACCCTTGAAATCAAATGCCTATGATTTTGGGTAGAATGCTAATAGAAAACTAAGTTTATCTAGCATACACATAAGAGCTTTTAGATGTTGAAAATATGTAAATATGCTAAGCTACTAGATAATATGATGATACAGATGTTATGTTTCAAGGGCACGTGCTATGATGTCTGTAAAGCTCGACTACTAAAAATAAAATAATACGAAATAAACATACATGTATGTACCGTATGTACACAAAAACTAGACACAAACGCTGCCTCTTCAATGTGATATTATAATATTAAGGAATAGCAATGCCGTTGGGACATGAATGTCCGAGGTAGCCCTTGATATTTTTAATTGTGACATTTACAGAAGGTGCTTGAGTTGGTAGGTTTGACAACATAATATTCACTCTTACACGGCCGACAAGTTTGCTTATAATATAAAGACAAAGAGAAAGCATAGCTTCGTGTTAATCGCTGGCTTAGAATGAGAAGGTCGTAACTACAAAATCAATATTTTGAGAAAACTAGAAAATACTGTTTGACAATCAGTCTTTACTTATGATAAAACAAGCTTCAGTTTGGTCAACATGACAAGTTCCGATTTTCATTAAAATAGGCTCATAAGAAGCGCCTTATGATGTAGATTTCAAATATGCATTAGTCTTATAAGGTCGTAAGTGGCACCTACGACCTTCTAATTCTAAGCCATCGATATAACGTTTGATCTACCGATGGAAGTCACGTCTAATCGTTCAAGTACATTTTGTGTTCTTTTTATAACATCATTTAGTATAACGAACAGCAGTACTTTATATACCGCAGAGAATCCAAACATACCTGTACATACTTCTTTTTTATAAAGAAACGCTTCTCATATTATGCAATTCATCGCTTTAGGATATTTTAAGTTTGTGGTTTTCTTTACATTGGTAAATAAAAAACCCGTGTCATTTGACATCTAATCTTCAAATACATTTATATTTGCAAATAGAAATACGAACCTTTTGTACCCGCTATGCTTTAATTTATACGACGTGCAGAAATATATTTTTTAAAAATTCAAACAATGGCGAAATCGTATTTATTTCAAGTTCACTCCACTTCTTATTTGCATAATTTAATTTTACACTAATGGAAATTATGCACCAGCCAATATTATGCCCGCTCGGTGGATACAGGGGGAATAAGACAGATACATCTTTATGACCGGTGGGAAATTGACAGCCTTAGTTCCGGGGAATAGATTCTGGACGGTTCCAAGACCCAGGAATTTCTACGTGATTATGTGTTGCCGACCCCGGGATTTAGACGTCAAAAAATGAAAATGTCTAATACCCCCTGGGTCGCCCCCGGAGGCAGGCAAAATATTGACTGATGCATTATATACTTTTCCAAGGTCGGTGTTAACTGTAGTTCCCTCTAATGTGAACCGAAAGTACCAATGTTTCAAATTGTTACTTGGTCCGTGATTTTCAGCAAGTTACTTGAAAATAAAAAAGGCTATTTTGTTTAATTGATGATCATTTTCAGTAGTGTCGCATATTTGCTTAAAGACCCTGTCACACAGTGACGAGTTGGTGCTACGAGTTGTCACGAGTTATAACTCGCCACAACTCGCCCAGTGTCGCGTAAATATCGTACGTATGTCGTTCTTTGTCGAAGGGATGTTTCCCCATGTCGCCAATACTCACCAGTGTGCGGCGTAAGTTTAAAATTCTCGCCGCTTCTCGCCGAAGTTTACTTCTCGTACACATGTCGAGGAACTGTCGTAACAATCTCGCGCACTGTCGCACACATCTCATTGTCGTAGCATGTCGCCGAAATAAAGTCGTTCTTCGACATAACATGAGTTTGCAGCGAATTGGGGAGATAGTCGAATCGGCGAGATCACACGACATCTTACGCCATCACCCCGACACAACACATACAGACTCGTACATACTCGTACAGATCTCGAGAACATGTCTCCGGTCGTATATATCTCGGTTAAACTCGTGTTATTATTGTATTCATGTCGTGTAAATGTCGGAGAGAACTCGGATAAATGTCGCCTTGAAACCCGTCCTGGGCCAACTTGCGCACATTTAGGCGAGTTATAACAGAACTCGAAGCCCGAACTCGCCATTGTGTGACATGGTCTTAAAGGTATAAGTATTTGTTCTAAACTTCGGAGTATAGCTGTAAAGCTCGTTGGTCATTATTTTTCAGACGCCAGGCACGAATGCAATGGGACGGTGATCACCCGGAATTGTTCGCTCCCCTGTCAGCGGACGAGATGAATAAAGTCTACAATTTTCTTGTTGATAATAACTACATCTACAGACGCAATGAAGGCGAGGAGGTTTCGTTGAAGACTAACTACATGCCATATATGTACCTAAACCTCCCAAACAAACAAGCCGTGTTAGACTATAAGGCTGGAGGTACATACCCAGGAAGGTAGTTATTACTAACACAGTAAAACTTCGTAATATTGAGGAGTGATCGGGACAGGTTAAATGCTCGAGATAAACCAGGTGCTCGAAATAACCAAAGTATGTATTATGATGATAAGAATGGATTCTGGTTTAAAAATTTGCTCGAGATAGGTCAGTTGCTCGTGATATCGATGCTCGTCATAACGAAGTTTTACTGTAGTTGATATTAATGGTACATTATATTTATATAACGTTAGCACCTTATAAAACAAATTTCTAAACTTAAGTTTAAAGCGCATTACAAAGTTTACACGCGAAATCAATTCCTTGAAAGTAAGAGTCTGAAAATATCAACTCTAACACATATATTTTGAAAGTTTCATGTTCCGAGTTGCATGAATATTGTCGAACTATTTTTCGATAGGTGTAAGGATTTGTGTGTTTGGGTCCACAACACTTCCGGTTGAGTGATGACTATAGAAGGCTATTCAATATCACCTTCAAAAAATCACTGATAAGTCATTTTGAATAGAATTGTATGCCTTTTTAAAGACTGCCAGGGAGTCGATGTGTTTTCTACCTACCGCCAGTCTTTTCCACAAGGTTGCCGCGCATTTGTCAAATCGCATGTGACAAATCGCCTTTCCTCGTAGCTCTTGGTTTTCTCTTGTCGTTCGTTCGTAGAATGTTCAATAACTTTCGCTGATTTTGACCTGAAAGTTCCTTATTTGCTGTCATCCACTAGTCATCTCTTTCATGATATTAAAATCATATTCTTATTTACAGCTGTTCGCTCCAATAGCATGTGTTTTAGATCTAGACTCATTTATTTAAGAAATGTTGATCTACGAAGACAAATCATGGCGAATCCTATAACTATAGATCGAAAACACACTGGATTAATCAGCTGAAAAGATCAGTTTTGTGTAAACAATTCTAAAACTTCCGGGTAGAAATTTCAGTATATTTAAATTATGAAGCTGAATGTGTGTATACAGTGATTATCCAATAGCATGGAATAATTTGTTTTTTCTTGTTACATAGGTAATAGATAAACTTTGATAACAGATAACACAAACATGAAAATACAGATAGGATGTTCTCTTGGAATCTAGAATGCGCGTACAAAACGTAAGGCTATACCAAATCGTTTCTTCGTTTAGCGTCCGAGGACGGATAGGTTTGGGCATCTTTGGAAAGAAAAAAACACACTATTTTTTAAACCACTTATATCTTCAAAATCCATTGAGAAATTGCTTTCACACTTGTCATACTTGTTTACCATCATGTCCACAATCCCTATACAGGAATGGATTCACACAAACAGGTTTTCAGGGGGTTTAGTAAGTTATTATAATATGATTAATAATGTCTGAAAGCTATATTTGGTATCCATATGATGGTGAGGATTCAAGTCGTTATGTTTTTCGAGTAAAGTGTTTTATTTTTGTCTCATGATAGCTAGATATGTTTTCGAACTAGGGACGGACGCTTAACGAAGAAACGATTTAGTATGGCCTTATTTAGAGGTAATTTCATTTGTATTCTGATCACCTTGACATTTATGCGCTGCAATAGACCTAACTTTTTCAATCGTGAAAGCTCGTCCATTTCCGTTTGTCTCCGGTAAATATAGTTTCCATTGGACATAATGCTTACGGTTTACGTATATTTACCGGCGACAAACGGAAATCGCCCAACTTTCACGATTTGAGAGGTAACATTTTTTTTACAAATATTCGAATACACAATGTGCATATAATCGGCGTAGACCATTCTCGTTCAACCAGAGTATTTTTCATCTGAAATAGAATAGAAACTTGATTACCCACTGATATTTGAGGATGGCGTTGACGTGAATCTGAATTTACAATGTACGTGTGCGTATCTATTTTGAATATTTTATTATACATGTATTTATAGGTATGCTGAAGTGCACGTTGTCAGGGGTAACCGTACCGTACCGGACTATATGGAGTACCGGGTAGGGCCGCTACAAGGTGCCGCCAGTATGACCATCGAGCAATTGTTCGCTGACGGAGACCTTGTGTTCAACAGCAGACCATATGATTATGTGGAAACGGCCGTATACGAGAAACTTGTCGTTCCAGACTTTGAGATCCTTAAACCTCTAACAACAGAAAGCTTTGATGGCGCTTTCTACCCTCGGCCAGACAATGACTTCTCCTTCTGGTTCTTTAACGGACCACCTGGTGTGAAAGCTGACGAAAGGGAGACGAGATTTCTCGCTTATTTGAATCCCCTGGCACCTAATGGATACGACTTCTTTGAACTTGATTTTCTCCCACTGTCCGCCACAATTCATTGTCCCGGTAACGATTTTTCACAGTGGTATATTTATGATTATTATTATTTGAACCAAGGTCCTTTTACCAATGCTACGGTTCTCCTAGATGCTTATAACAATGGTCGCATCAGAAAGTTTGCATTGCCGAATGGCTACAGAGCCACCGTCTTGGACCGCCATCTCCCTGACCGAGACGAAAATGTTTCTTTTAGGAGAAATTCGCACATGCCTCCACCAAGGACATACGAACCTGACGGACCACGGTACACGGTGAAAGGTCACACTGTCGACTGGATGGGATGGAATTTTGCCGTGACTTCCGGTCAGCTACGCGGACCAGGACTTTACGACATCTCGTTCATTGACAACAGTATCGCGTACGAAATCTCGCTAAACGAGATCGGGGTTATTTACGGTAGTGGCTCATCGTCTCAGACAAACGTCATATACACCGACTCGTCGTACGGTATCGGTGAATACTACGGTATCATCAAAACAGTAGACTGTCCTGAACATGCTACCCTTCTAGAAACAAGCCATTGGGATGTTTACCTACTAGAACCTGTGGTACACAAATCTATCTGCGTGTATGAAGCGGACGGAGAGAACGCTCTCTGGCGACACAAGGGTTTGGACTTCGAGGGTGGACTTAGAAACAACTATCTGGTTGTACGACTGTCTGCAACAATCGATAACTATGACTACATTGTTGAGTGGCATTTCTACCTTGATGGTAAGATCTACACCATTGTCAGTGCGAGCGGGTATATTCAAGGTGCATTCTGGGACCACGAAAATCCTTTCATGGGCGACGATAAAAGTCGGGACTCGTTCGGATATAGAGTGAATACTAACACACATGGACAGATACACGATCATATGTTCGGGTTTAAGGTGGATCTAGATGTGTTAGGAACAGAGAACACCATGGAAACAATACACTGGAAGACGGCTGATGTTGTAACGGCTCTACAAAGTCAGGTACCGAACGTCACAGAAATACCGCCATATTTCCTGAACGACATCACACGGTACCTAGAGTATGAGACGGTTGACAAAGAAACCGCGTACAAGATGAACCTAGAAGAGCCGAAGTTCTGGGTGGTACTGAACGAGGACGAGAAGAACAAGTGGGGAGCCAAACGAGGGTACCAGATCAAACCATTCACTACAGCCGCTCAGACAGCTACAGACAGTCACCCAGCCATGCCGGCTCTATCCTTCACCAAGTACCATTGCACCGTCACCAAGCGGAAGGAGTCTGAGCAATATCTGACGTCAACCAGTGACGTCAATAGGCTTGATAAACCTATTGGAGACCTTGAGAAGAAGTTAAATAATGAAGATATAAGAAACACAGACATTGTCAACTGGGTGACGGTTGGTTTTCTCCATTTACCAACATCCGAAGACTCGCCAATGACGAACAGGGTCGAGTCAGGATTTATGCTGAAGCCGTTCAATTTCTTCGACAAGACGCCCGTGTTTGACCTACAAGCCTACCTTAACACAAGGTCGAATATCGGTAAAACTGAAAGACCACCTCCGCATACACCTTGTTTAGAAAATGAACCACATCAGTAACACCTTGTGTAATTAACGTTTTATCAGAAATCCACATAATATTTGCGTCTTTATACATAGTGGAAATCAATCGGAACTCATCGGCGTTTATCGAACGAAAGTACGTACAGTAAAACTTCGTTATATCGAGGAGACATCGGGACAGGTAAAATGCTCGATATAAAACATGTGCTCGTTATACTGATGCTCATCATAAAGTTGCAAATTCGCCGGGACTTAAACATTTGCTCGACATAGATTAAGTGCTCCTATTATCGATGCTCGTCAAAACGAACTTTTACTGTATTTCTCTTACGGAAATGCCCGAGTAGTCACGATTGAGTGAAATGTTCCAACTGGGCACCTTCTTTTTTCAGCAGATCGTAATTGAGGCAGACAAACTAAACTGTTACTAATATATACAGTAAAACTACGTTATCTCGAGGAGTTATCGGGACAGGTAAAATACTCGTGATAAGCAGGGTGCTCGAAATAACCAATGGGCATATATTGATAATATAAGCGGGTACTACTTTACAATTTGCTCGATATAGACCGGGTGCTCGTTATATTAATGCTCGTCATAACGAAGTTTTACTGTACATGTTTTTTTCTCATGCAACTACCATGGTAACTGCCGGATAACACATGACCTGAGATAAGTATGTGTTCTATAGCCTGAGAACACTTTTTGGCTCCGCCCACAAATAACGGACTATTTTGCAATATGGCATTCCGTCTTAAATTTTCATAAATATCATTGAAAACAACAGAATTATGCATTTAATAGCTATTATTTATTCAACTTTTAGTTTTACACTCCAGATTAGCAATGCTTCTTCGCCAGGTAGGGCTACGAGTACGCCACAGTAATTGTTCTTGAATTCATACGGGTCGCCCATGAATCGATCGTTTTGAAAGGCCCTGAAATAAACCAACAAACACAGATAAATACACTGGCTAATCATCGTCAAAGATAAATAAACGTTAAAATAGTTATAGCTATCCACTCTATATCCAGTTTTCTGGCCTAAGGGAATTTTTAATCTCATTTTCACGACTCGCGAAGGTTGACCTACAAAACGAAAACCATGAGACACCGAGCTTTTTTGTGAATCAAAACATTGTTACATTCAGTACACAACCCTACAATTTATACAAAAAATAGAACAAGCTTTAATAGACTCTTCAACAAACCAATGTCTTACTCACCATTGTGTATTTCCATCTATTTTCATCAGCATTCTGTCGTGACTAAGTTGATCTTGTTGAAAACTGTTCTCCACCCACTCGGTTCTACAAGCATGTCTAAACTGTTCATTCTTGAAGTTATTTCCATTTCACGGGATACAATTTGGCACTGTCCGTTGCCACACACTATCCAGTATTGAAATCAATCCGTATTTTTATTTTGTCATTGTGTGATGCATAACATAAGAAAGTTTGACATAATAAGCGACCTTCTCCACACACACTACGTCATTGATGACGTTTCATTGATGCATCATCCAGAAGAAAAAAACATCAAAATTCATGAGCGCAATTTTATTCTACTTTTACGACACGATGTTCTTATTTTGGTAATACTTATAATTTGCTTAGATTTCTCGTGTTGACTAAAAACTGAAATAGATCTTATTTATTTTTTAAATATTTTTGTTAATTGAACAGCGTAGAATTGAGAACTATATTTTGTGTACTGAAGCAAATGAAGTTGTGTTAATCGGCGGGCGGTCTAAGGACGATCGACAACTCCAGTTTAAAATTGAAAAATATGCCTCTAAATTGTGTCCCGTTGTTGGTTTCATGAGAAATAGAAACTCGGGTCCCTGTCCGGCTCGAACAATGTTATCAGGCTTGGCGATATCGCCCGGGATGGCTCGGTAAACCTCGCCACCCGAACGATATCACCTCGCCTGATAACATTGTTCTCACCGGACAGGGACCCGAGTTTCTCTATATCTCATCACTCGAATTTAAGAACTTGACTAATTGAATTTGAGTTTTGTTCGATTAATGTATTAGTAGTAACGTCACTGCACAAAATGCGTGAATAGTATTTTTTATATACTCAACGTATAGACAAAAGTACTTATTTCTCAGTATATTATACACGGTACCCACGAATACACAAGCATGTATAGATATACTTTCTTTTTAGATTTGATCGCTTACATATTTTTAAAACAGTCATTGTTTAGATTAATATCTAGGAACAAAAATGTAATCAGGAAGTAAACTTGCACAATATGTATTACACCTAGACATGTATATGTATATCTTTAGGACTTCCGCACAACTTGTTGTGTATTCATGAATTTTGCACTGTCATTAGATTCTGCTTATACCCATTCAATAAAATGTGTTTATTCATCATGATTTTGCAATGTCATCAAGAAATTGCTCAAATATGCATTGCCTCTAGATACGGCCCTGCGTACAGACATTGTATAAACATGTAAAAACGATATGCTTTCAACTAACTGTACTAGGTGTTCTCTATTGTTATTGCCCTTGTTGTTAATCAGAGAAGTCGTGGAAATCCGATCAGTTAAACATGTGTATTAAAACAGTCACCATGACATGGGTTTAAAATATAACTTTGTTGTCTGTAGCCTTAGGTACCTCCGTAGCTCAGTTGGTAGCTCGTCTGACGTCTTATCTGGCGACCGGGTTCAAAACCGGATATAGTCACGCGTGTGCCTGCCATATTTCAGCGGAAAGCTGACTGGCAACTAAAGGCTATGCTCGCCTTCATTTGGTTACCTCCCTTTCATTAAATATAGACGGCATAGGTTATCTACCTTGGAAAGTGCTACAAAACGCAGTGCTTAGGAACAGATAACTGGTTGTGCAGTGCGAGACGATGGTGTTGCATGCGTCTCTATTAGTGAATATAATTATAAGTTATGCATGTCATGAACTTTTTTTAGATCTAGTAGATTTAATACAAAGGGCCTTTTTTATTGATGGTTGGAAATGGGGAGCAAACATACTTTACAAAAAGGGGGGCTACGATGTTAAATGTACTTTACAACTGAATTAAGAGTATTTATGTTTCTTTTTGCGTTTGAAAGATTCTCATAGCCGTACATTTTGCAATTCATCAACACACGCACTGTTGAAGTATCAGTGTTTTAAACATGCTTGTTTTACATGCAAATTGTATGCATCATAGTTTAGTAGAGATATATGAATTTGTTTAAGAGATGTCAAAAATATATTACCTATATTTATATATAATATTGGAAAATAAAACTTTCTGAAATGTGTAGCCTTTTGTTGTGTATAAATAAAAACTTGAAACCGCTTTAAAATGTAATTCCTATGTGCTGATCGAGAAGCCCAACAATTACTTTAATGTTATAAATACTCAAAATAGGAGTGATCGCTTTGTGATCTAGAGGTCTCGGATTCGATCTCCCTCTTCGCTACTGGTTAATTTCTCTGAGCAAGAATGTCGCACAAAGTTGCACTCGACCAAGATGTGAGTTGCTACTTGTGATGTCGGCATCTGTGCATGTTTGATATTTCTGGGCGATGTACCTCGATGTTGGCTGCCCACCAGCCAGGATAGAAATACAAGGGAAACTCGAACATACGTAGGTTTTCTTAGTTGACCTTGGGACGTCAAATGCTAAAGGGGGGTTAATACCTTCTTGTTTTGTATGAACATTTATGTAGATATTATAGTCATTATATAAATGAATTATAATAATGTGAGACGCTGTATTTATGATGGATCAGTGACAGAATGAATTTAACCAAGAAAGACAACTGTTGTTACTTGAGCTATTTTCACGTACTATTAGCTCCCTTCAACACACAAGAATAAAAAAAATAGCCGCAAGTATTTGATTTCTCTGCCGATTTCAACCAAACATGCGTCAAACTAAGAGAAACTATGCTAGCTTTCAATGAAATCGAGAATCCCTATCAGCAACTGGACCGTTTTGTCTAGCACCCTGTGAAACCCACAGGTAACTGTATCGTTAAAAACGAAAATAATATTTTTTTTTTTGAAAATTTATAAAAATTTAAAAAAAAACACATTTGTTTTCGTTTTTTTTTTCGTTTTCAACGATACAGTTGCTTGTGGTGAAACCTTGAAAAATAGCTTGAAACTGGTGTCTTACATTCCGAAGGGTTCCTTTGTTGTTTGCATAACATACACAGCTTTGGATTACCAAAAGCTTACTGGTGTAAACGATTTACCTTAGCGAGACGTAAGATATAAAATATTCACGGCTATATTTCAGTTTTGAAGTGAAGCAAATTTCGTCTTGGACATGTAGCCAAAATTCCCATAAATCCTTGCAAAAAGGTAATGGGATAAAAATGATTTATTGCGCTGTAAGAAAAAGTACATGAGTTTTTGCTATTCAGGCGCTTCTCTTTATTTTACAAATTAGGCAGTTTCATACATATTTTTGATAAATCATAAACATCCTTTTTAAAGGGACTAAACTCCATTTCGATGATAAAAACACGTTTGAGACGTTTTAATCACAAAACTATGTTTAACGAATACAATAAGTACTCTTACAATTAACATTACGATCAAAAACGCTATTAATGAAAACTACCGAACGTGTTTACCGTCCGTTAATTAGGTAACGTCTTTTCTCGGCATTTAAACACCACAACGCTACACAACGTTGAATAATATATTTTAATGCGTTAGTCACGCAATATATTTTTGGTTTTTAAATTTGATAAACCGATGTTATGCGATTATTTTTCTTCTAGACGAATAAGTTCAGATTCGTAGGTCAATCCCAAAAAAAATGGGATTTTAAGAGAGCTTTTTGATAAATTTTGCAATTTACTAACTGGAGTTGAGTCCCTTTAAAATAAAGCACTAGACCACAATAATTATAGTATAATATTAACAAGTATTATAATAATTATCATCCTCGTCACTCGAGTCAGCGAGTGCCGCATCTATTCCCTTGATTAACATTTTCCAGCGACGTTTTTGAGATTTCGACATTTCTCTATTCCTTTCTTCATCTTGTCGCTTTTTAATTTTATCAATCTCCGCAATAAAGCGTTTAACTCTCGCGTCTAATGGATCCTTAAACCTGGATTTAATATTCAATAATGTTCTCATTAAGTCACCAATGTTTCCCGGTTTTCCGTCGTCGTCGTCATCTTCGTCGTCGTTTTCTATGATGTTACGTAGTCCGCCGGAAGCATAAGCTTCCTCATCTTCATCACTGCTGTCGTCCGGTTTTTTATCCGACTGTCGGTCTTGTAACCAACATATGAATGATTTGCGTCTCTGTGCAAGTTTATCATTTACCGGCACGTCTTTAAAGAACGATTCTTTATCTGCTCTCCATTTCTTTTGTTGATCTTCCATCCATTCTATAAACTGTTCCTTTCTTTCCTCCTCGTCGTCTATAGCGGGTAACGATGGCTGCTTCATGCTATGACGTACCGTCCATTTCGACTTCCGGTGACCCACACGTGACGGATTAAAAATGGAGGTATCCTCCGGTACGCTGTTCAAGTTTGACTCGCAGCGTGGGTGAGGATTTTCAAAAAACGAATTCGTGGTTTCAATTTTATTCAACAGGCTGTACTTCCTAGAGGCAACTTTATTTTTCCATTGCGTCATAAAGCGTTTTGCTACGTTTTCTTGGCTTTCATACATAGAATCCTGATCAATAGAAAGTCTGCTGTCTCCACGATATGATTCACTGAGCTCAGAGTTACTGCGCATGCGCGATGGGATCTGAGAAAACGCATTAAGTCCAATCATAACCTCAAGTAATGTTTTAGGGTTTGGTTTAGGTAGTTCTGGTCGCTTTGTTTTATCTTCAGGAATATCGTAGTAGTTGTCCGCCCGACTTCCTTTACCCGGAAGTTGTAGGAATACGGACTTCTTCCGGTCTATTTTCATCATTCGGTCCTTCTCGGCCTGTGTTTCCGGTCCGGATACAGTTTTCTTGCCCTCTCGCGTTGGACGTCTAGTTTCCTCGTCGGAATGGTGCCCATTAGCCGGAGCTGTTTGGGCGAGCCGGATTTTCCGTCTTCTACGCCGACGTCGCCGGGTTTCCGGTGATAGACCGGTCATCTCGTGTATATTATCCCGACTTAGCAACCTGAAATAAGAGTCATAGGTAATAAGATGTTAACAAAGTGTCTGGCATATTTTCACAAGTACTACATCTACCCGTCGCATTATAATCAAGTGTGATTGCGTCGACGTATGATGTAGATATGTTCCAATGTTGTATGAGCACTGGGAAACACCAACATAGTATACTTTTGATCAACACTGTCATAAAACAGACCCTAAAATTACACAAGGCGAAGACATTTTAATGTCGAGGAATATTTAAAAGACAGTGATGACACTTGCATTCAATGAAACTACAGGACACAGTCAGATAGAGGTACTACAAGTAATTCGCCATAGCATATACATCCGTGCGGAGCAAATACCCTTGGTAATTAAGTGCTTCAGAGTCAACACTACAAATCGCTGGCTTAGAATGAGAAGGTTGTTAGTGCCTCTTATGACCTGATAAGACTAATGCATATTTGAAATCTACATCGTAAGGTGCTTCTTATGAAACTATTTTCATGAAAATTGGAACTTTTCATGTTGACCAAACTGAAGTTTAAAAGGCTCGTTTTACAATACGTAAATAGTGATTGTCAGATAGTTTTTCCAGTTTTCTCAAAATATATTGATTTTGTAGTTACGACCTTCTCATTCTAAGACAGGGAAATGTATTTCAGTAAAATGGATACTACCGCACAGTTACATAATTATGCCTTACACCGGGCGAACCATTTGTTAACTGGAACCTAATATGTCCAATGCCAGTGCTTTTACGACTTTGGTTTGATGCGGTTCGGAAAGAAACCCAATGCATCCCGTACTCAAACCAAACGATCTGCCATAAGGCTATTGATGCGGATAATTGGTCATTTAAAGTACATTTTGGTACATGTACATAGTTTTTATCCCTATTAAATTTCGCAATCAGGAAAGGTTTCAATAAGAGAGTAGTAAAGTACCCTGATCAGTGTATAATGTACATAGTATATAAATATAAATGTTATAAGCTTTTAATCCCTCTAAATCTGATTAACTTTGGATGATTTAAACATTCATATAGTCGGGACATCGTTTAATCCATCGTTACAACTGTAATAATAATAGTGCTCTCATGTTTATGTAGAACCACCCAGAACAAGTATGTATAGCTTGACCAGATTTAGTAGGCACTCCGGACATATTCCGTGCATATTTCGGACAAAGTCGGTGCAAAAATAAACAAATATTTCCGATAAGTACCGACTACGCTTACGGAAAATAATACACGCTTTCGACGTTTAATGAGTGCCTACTAAATCTGGTAAAGCTATATATGATATGAATTTTCAAGATACAGTAAAACTTCTTTAAGACGAGCATCGATATTACGAGCACCCGGCTTATTTCGAGCAAATTTCAAATTCCTGGCGAATTAGATTAATATATGTTGTATCAATATATCTCACCGCTATGTCGAGCTCACGGTTTATTTCGAGCATTTTACGTGTCCCGATCACTCCTCGAGATAACGAAGTTTTACTTTGCATTATTATACATGTAAATGAATTGATGAACTTGGCAGTGCATAGGGACCCGAAATTTTGGTAAAACCGAATCATTTTTTGAACGTATATGAATGCAAAACATTCGCACGCGAGATAGTTAAATCATTGTACGATCATTTAAGGTTTAACCAGCCTGATATGAAATATTGAAGACATTTTCATTCTATCATTTATCTATTAAAAACCTACAGGCGAGTTTTTACAAACTTTTACCGTCGGTTATGAGAGTAACGACCATTTTGTTTCCCTACCACCCATTGTAATAACGTACCAAAAACCAATGAAGGCAACTGTATCTTATTTAAAATATAACTCTCCTACAAAATGTGTATAAGTCTATTGATAATGATATTAAGTAAATCCAAATCGAATTTTGTAAATAATGTCGGTGAAGAAACAGATATATTCTATTTTTATACAAATAATCAGTAAACACAATAGCCTACAAGTCCTCCATTACTGGCCAGCACTTAGAATAAATAGATTATTTCAAGATACATACAGGGAGTACTTGATTGGGATTCGTGCTATTTATAGGGAAAAGCATGTTCCAGGGAGCCCCCCCCCCGTTCAATATGGAAGCGTGAAGCAATTTTCTTTTCGTCTTTGGAATGTTGTGCATATGAAGCGACACCTATCCACCCCCCTGACCATGACTTTTAAAATTAGACATCCTGGTACAACCAATATATTTCTGCAGTGTAATATCCAAGATTTTCCAAAAGTCCCAACTCATAACTCTTGACGTCACGTTCTAGAGAGCTACCTGACGTCACGTTCTCTACCTGACGTCACTTTCTCCACCCACCTTTTATTTTCTTCTGTCTCTTGCTCCAGATTCTTAATTTGTTTGAGGAAAGTGGCTGCATCATGGCGCTGTGAATCTATCGTTGATATGCTGAATGTTTTCTCACGTTCAAACACAGCGAGTCGTTTCTTTAATGTCATTGATGCTATGTTATTTTTAGTGTTCAGGAATTTTAGAGATCGGCTGTTAGCATTCGTCCCGACCAGGGATAATCTCTGCGTGTCCGTCTCCGCCATCTGAAAGGGACAAGAAATGGTAAAAGTGTTGCCATAGTAACATGAAATCAGCTTATTAGAAAAGCATAATTTTATGAACAGTTTTTATTTCGGAATAATAGGGAAGTTGCGGCATTATAACACATACGTGTAGTACGGTACCTGAAAATCATGACACATAGACGTTGCAACTTAAATTCGTTTACAAAACATCAAAACACTGGCTTTCTAACTAGTTCATCCATAATTTGGATGGGAAATGCTTAGGGACGTTCCAGAAATGATTAAGCGTTGTTCCGGCACGAACAACTCTAGATTATTCGCCAATGAACTCATCGTGTTTTCATCATAGATCTACTAATCTCGATCCAAGGGTGATATGGTGGACGAGTAGTTAGAACTCTTAACTACCGAGGTTCCTGGTTCGGGCACAGAAAATTCCAAATACGAGTTTCCCAAATCAAATAGATAATAAATTAAGCACAACAGGGACTGTGAAGGAGTTGAAATCACTAGTTTAAGACAAAATTAATGTCGTTGAAAACACGTGGTTGCTTGTACAAAATCAAAATCGAGCAGATAGTCGGGCACAGCTAACAAAAACAAAACGTATACCACAATGGCAAGGACAAGTACCCAAAATAAAACTGAAAGAGACCGTGAACTTTACCAATGACACCAGTTTCAGCTGTTATAAAGTTTAAGGTCCAAGTACCAGCGGTCAAAAACTGAAACACCTATAGTTGAACAGTAGACGCCATCCTAAGAAAACTGTATCTTGCCAACTGTAAGCCATTACGGAAAGGAAATATACGATTGAACATACATGTGTACTCTGATATCGGCCAAAACAACAAAGTCTCAAATACCCTTTTTATACATTTGCAATACACCAGTTACATACTAAACAGAAAAAATACAAATCAGTACAGCACACGTCATTTTATTGTAAAGTTTTGTTTTAATTAACTATAAATTATGTATTTGATATTGAACCATTACTTCGTGGTTTCCTCAGCAAAATTCTACTAAAAGGCAACTTCACCAGTTCTTAGTCATGCTGTTTTTTTTATAAACTTATGTTAAAGGCCTAGAAAAAAATATCCAATACTTAGACCAACTCGTTATAATGACCAACCTTTGAACATGGTAATATTGGCTGGAAATATTAATTACTGTTTTGATTACTAGTCGATTAGACAGGTAACACAAATAAAGAAGAATTCGGTGAAGAGGACCCATAGGTCACTAACATTAAGATAATTCCTCAACTTAGGTTCAAATTTGAATTCTTAATAATTCTTTAAGACCAGCATATTGATCATATACATAAAATATTATTGAACAACATTTTATAACATTTTACAAACGTTAAATAATTATGTACAATTTAGATTTGGAATTTGTATCGGAAAATTACGTTTTCTCCTATTTTCTCTAAATTTACATCAAAGAATACGTTACCTTCGCCGCCGATCCTGAATCTGTATTATATTAAAATCCCAGCACCAGTTTCTTGTACATGTATTTCCACCAACAACAAAAAATAAATAAAAAATAATTCCCACAATGAAAAAAAAACAATAAAATATTTATTTCATTTCCAACTAACGAAAACAATTTATAATATATACATTGCTTTCACAATCGGTGAGAATTATATTGTTAAACAGTTTTATGTTCGCTTGACCCCTACTTTAGTTATTAGCTTGAACTGATTGTGAAAATATCACATAATTAATTCAAAGCTTATAGGAGTAATGATTATTTTGTGAAAGTATGACCGCAGTTAATACTTTCTATTGTATAAATCATGGATTATACGCGGATTAGGCGGAGGAATATTTCTGTGTGAGGCTTATAATGATGTGTGACGTAATCAGGCTCTACAGGCTGGTAGAAAAGTTCTTAAAGTTTAAATGCCTACTATTATGTTCTGGTGCTGAGTTATAGATCTTCCGAAATCTTCGAGGCGTAACTTGTAAATCTTTATATCATATCGCGTTCCTTGTATCCAGGTTAGTATAGTGAGTACGTAAAATCTTATACATAACACATGTAGTATAAAGTTTAAATACATGTGTGAGTTTTTCCAATAAATCAATGCGTATTTTGCGTTTTTAGTGTCATGTGATATAAAGAATCTATCACTCGTGGTCAATTGATAAATTTATATTTTATGTGTTAAGGAAATATCATTAAGCTCGCCAGAGGCTCGCTTAATAAAATTTCCAAAATCGTTTAATATAAATTTATATCGATTGACAACTCGTGATAGATCCTCTATATATAATACTTTTTCTGTACATTTTCATGTATATTATTGTATTTAATTCATGGGCGTAGGAGCGTCTTCAACATTGGGGGGTGGCCAAACATTTGGCAACTTGGGGTAAAAAATAAGTCTAACTTAGACATAAGAAAGCAAACTCTTTTAAACAATCTTAACTTATCACAGGAGAGAATCACGTGAATGCTATAGTACATAACGTGTATACATGGGCGTAGGAGCGTCTTCAACATTGGGGGGGGGGGCCAAACATTTGGCAACTTGGGGTAAAATTTTTTTTTTGCTCGCTACGCTCGCAAAGCAACTTCCTTATGTCAATTAGTCAACACGCAATATTTGCACAAAACTATTCTAGACACAAACTGTACTCTTAAACGTCCAAAACACTCCTATATCTGCTAGTATATACTAAGTTCTGTGGTCATTTGGTTAAGTAATTACGTCGTAAAATTACGTCGTAACTGGAAGTTAATCCGTTCAAGTATACACGGATCCGGGGGCGTAGCCCTCCGGAAATTTTTCTAAACTATTGATAAATCTAGTGCATTTAGTGCATAAATTCTAGGCGTTCTGATATACCTTTTTTGCATTCAAAAAGGACGTTAATGCAGGGAATTTAAGTTCTTACAAAAATACAATAAAGTGTTTGCATAAAATTTAAAAGGTGAAAAGGTTTGTTTCAAGGCTTTATATACTGAGTACATCTAGAAACGCAACACTGGGGTTTCTGTCAATATTTTTTCAAACTGTTTATGATTGACAACCAAACTGACAACCAAATTGACAACCAAACTGGGTTTACTTGATGGTATTTTATTTCATGAACAATTGAACGGTAACATTGTTTTTATAAAGTGCAATCGATACGATTGAACAGTGATTGTGTGTATAGAGCGGCTAAAAAGTAACGGCACACGAATTGGTTAAATCCTATTTTTTTCAGAATCGTTGTTCTACGTAAAAAAATTAAATATTGATTAATTATTGATTGATTACAAATTCATGACGTCCATCAAGTTATTTATAAGTGTACGAATCAGTTGTAAACTTTGCCTAGAGAAGGTACAGGTGGAGTTACTGGTCCTGTCTGAAAGTTGTTTCACATTGATGACTTGGACAAAGGTGATTGTAAGCGGTACCAAAGTGCTAGTTGAGTGTCTCCAGATGAAACATTGCCGGTTCATGATAATTTAGCTGAAGTGAAACCTCACAATTGATGTCCCCGTCATAGGCGTCCGAATCGCCCGATTTCACCCATGTTTGGACTATCCTGCCATTTTTATTCCGAAGCCTAAAACTTTTCTTTTGTGATCTTCTTTCCATTGGCAAACCTTACAAAGGATTCGAAGCAATTAGCACCAAAAGTTATAATGCGTAAATAATGCACGTGGAATTCGTGCATTTTATGATTTTCTTGACGCACGGGAGTTACGTAACCCGATCGATAAAATGCGTACAATAACCAATTTTCTACGCGATTATACAATATTATTACACAAAATTGAAAAAAGTTGAAAAATGGAAGTAAGAAAAAATGAAGGATGAAAACGTTGCGTTTCTAGATGTACTGAGCATATATAATTAACAACGTCCCAAAGTCACATAGGAGGGTTGGGGGACATTAAGAGTACAATTTATGGCACAAGTGTATTTCTGCAAACAATGGGTGATGAATATAAGGAAATTATTTTGCGAGCGAAGCGAGCAAAAAAAATTTTGATACGTTTTTACCAAGAACTGAAGGCAAATTGCCTATAACGAGATATATTAGGTCGTAAATTATAATTTTTCGTCTGAATTATTGGGGGGGGGGCAAAAGATATGTTGGCCCCCCGGTCAAGACATTGGGGGGCCCTGCCCCCCCTGCTCCTACGCACATGGTATACCATGGCGATTAAATTTGATGTGCTTCGATCGTTTCTCTGAATTATGCTTCGTTTAGGCCCGAAAGTCGACACAGTTTTTTTACATTTTAGTACATTTCGTATCCAAAACTATTTTGACTACTTATGCGGGTATTTTCAGCCCAAAACGATGATTTTTTGCATTGCTTGCTTTTAAATTATGATTGTCATAATATATGCATCGTTCGTGTTGACTTTAGGTTGGCTGTCTAGCTCTGTAACAAAGTTAGACAAACATTTGAAAATTAATACATTCCATGAACGAAACTTTATGAGTACATTACGTATACCAATGTGTTTCATGACTGAGTATTTTGTGCTATCACAATTTATATTTCTTTTTATGTTGCAGGTTTACGACCTTTGATCTTCAACACTTGAAGTATACATATCATATCTATTTACAATTAAGTTGACTTTATGGATTTCAAGGGAAAATGTTTATTATTTTATTTTTTGCGGCGGGGAAATTTGTTTTAGTAAAAAATAGTCCGTTTGCGTGAAATTATGAACTGTGAACTGAATTATCGGGGAATATTTCACCGTTATTCCGTCGTAAACCACCGATAAAAAAAGTTAAGTTACCAATTTTCTAGGGCTCTTTTCAGCTGTTAGGCCGTTCAAGCATTCTTTGACATTTTAACTCCCCTGGTCATTGGGCTACATATGGAAACCTACACTCGTGTCTCCCTGGGGAGACTATTTCTCTCCTGTGTTGTGGCAGCCAAAATCGATCTGCGGCGCCCAGGAATAGACACTGCCCTTACATGGTGGAGTGGAGCTGTGGGTCTTGCTCAGAGATTTTAACCAGTGGTCCAGAGGGGATCGAACCCGGGACCTCTCGATCCCGAAGCGTGCGCCCTACCTCTAGGCCACCGCTCCCCATAAGCATGAAATAAATAAAAATACACGAAACCCTGCCAAAGTTTTAATTAGCAATTAAGGTAGTCTTGTATCATATTTAAAACGATGCAAGTAATTATTTTGACATTGAATGACTGTTAGAATAAAGCTATATTCACTTTAAGTTAACATATATGGACATATATAAACATTCCGCCTAGATCGTCCACATCTGATTAATCTATATTTAAGGAAATTACCAAATTTTCTATAAGGATCCAACATGAGCTTCTATGTAGGAGAAGGATATACATCTCTTGAGGGGTCGGATTTTAACCAGGGACGAGGTTTGCCAAGGGTGAGATTTCCTTATCCTACATAGACTGTCTCATGATGGCTAATTTTTCTTCGACGTAATTCGAGATAATTTGAGTTTGTAATTGTTATAGAAGCAACAACTTCATTATTACTTAAAAATTGAAGTATTTAAGCAGCTGTTAGAGAATATTGTATCTTACCGAAATATACCCACTGTTAGAAAAATTGACGGTACGTATCATATCGTGAGGTGAGCGTACCGTTACACCCCTATTACACATAAGTATTTTAACTCTCTGGATGGGTTGTAGAGTGGGTCATTGGTGGGAGGGGGGGGGGGGGGTCATAGTGAACATGCCGAATATCTTTGTTCGCATGGACACAATGTCCAATGTATGAATGCAATAACATTACTGAACTTGAGTACGTTGATATAACGTTATACTTCACGTGCGTGATATAAGAATATACATACTCATTAATCTAACCCGGATACACAAAAAGTCATGTGACATGTATTCCATACAAGAAACATAAGTAGCTGAAGACCAGGTTAATTTGTTGGTACATGTACTATATTGGTGTTATATATGTATTGTGTTATGTATGTATATTTGTGCAATAATGTATAAAATATATGTGCTGTTGATTGGTGACCAGTATTGCTGGAAACTGAATAAATTTAAATATTGTATTCGTATTTCGTCATTATATTATGCATCCGATACATTGGTTCTAGCTTATCATAGAACAGAACAAACAGTTTATTTAAATATATCACTTGACAACTCGTGATAGATTCTTTATATCATATGACACTAAAAACGAAAAAGTATGCATCGTTTTATTGAAAAAGAACACACCCGTTTATACTACATGTGTTACGTATAAGATTATACGTACTCGCTATACTAACTCGGATACAAGGAAAGTCATGTGATATAAAGAAATGCGTAAGAAATAGATAAGTATGAATAACATTAATTGTACACAAATAGTTATGTACTTTCACACACATGTACATGAATTATACTATAATACTTATGTTACTATATATAGTAACAAATTTGCCTTCGAAAGATAGCATTGTCAACCTTTCAAAAGTATAATCAGCTTTTTTGCCCGCCTCGTGCCTGCGGGGCGACTTTTACTTTTTGATATTTGCCCTCAGAAAAAATTCACGGGCAACGTAACGTCATTTGCGTCGGCCGCGGAGCGTAGAGCGTACACGATTGATGGCTTTGGAGAAGCGATTATTACTCAAAGGCACAGCTCAGCCATGTATCATTCTATAAAAAATACTTTATTTACAATGAACATGTAATATGGCAATTGTATTGGAGATTCTTACAATACCACTGTGGTATAACGTACACCGGATATTGCTAGCAAGATGAGTAATATTATCAATTTTCGCGACATTCTAGTGTTGACAAGGGTAAGTTCAGATATGATTGTTAGTTTTTCTGAGTGTTTTAATGTACATTTTATACAAAACTATCTTCTCCATAAATTTTCCTTGCCTGTGCAACCGGTAAATTGCCAGGAATTTCTTTAAAGGGTGATTAAAAGACCAAACTCGTATCGTTACTCACGCAGAAAGTAAGCTCGATCTGTCAAAATAAGATGTTTTTGTTTATATTTTTCGTTAAAATACTCAACTTGAATCGAGCGAATTGTCATTTTTGTTACAAAGATTATATTGCAAATGTAGTATCCGAAACTAATCGAAAATGACGGTGCATTGCGAGAATAAATGCAGGTGTTAGTGTACAGAGTATTGCTATATAGTTGCTCTCTGGTGTACGGAGTATTGCTGTTTGGTGTACAGAGTATTGCTTTTACTTGCAGTGACTATTTGTCACTCAAATCGAATAAATACAAAGTATAAGCAGCGTTATTTTATAAAAAATAACTTATATTATATATATATGTACCTATTAGATTGGATTGTATGGACTGCATGAAGCAATTAATGTAACAAGCTAATCCTAGCTCCAAGTCCTCCCTGAATTTTAACGGAAACTTCTATTAGTAACCGTGTATTTCACATACAGTAAAGAGTCATAGCTGAGCAATAGCATTTGACAAACACAAAACTACTACAATGTCCAATACTTTGAATTAGCAACGTTGAACGTAAATCATAGCAAAGGACCCTCATTACAGTATCTGAAATAGTTGAGAGATTATAAAATAAACCTTGGTGTGTACATTTTGTATATATGGATATGAATGCCCTTATTTGCCATTTGATCATAAGAATGACTCTCAAAGAATTGCATATATCCAAGCTAAATATCACATTTGTACTACTCACAAGAACACTTTATGCATAAAATTCAGCATTCTATATTGTTAATCGCATTTATCTGCCTGACGGTTGAAATATTTTAACATAATCATTTAAGAATATTCTTATTGTATCGTAAAACCCATAAAACATGACCATATTTGTGAGCAGACGTAATAATGCGATAAAACTGTCCATTTACATACTTTATTTACTCATTTTATTATGCCATACTCTCCGTATACTAACGTTGAGCTTATGTGCAATACTCCGTACACTAAATAGCAATACTCCGTACACGCACACGTATTTCCGAGTGAGTAACGGCATAATGCTGGTTCATTTTAACCTTTCTGTGAATATATGATATACGATAGTGTGCTATAAAGTTACCAAAATGCCCGAAGAAGTTAAAACTCAATTGGGATGTGCATAAGAAGTCAGTAATTTGGTAAATTTCGTCTCTAAACTCACCCTGGTCTCCATTTCATGTCCTTAAAATTGATAATACTACTCACTTTACCAGCAATATCCGGTGTACGTTATACCGCAGTGAATACAGTAGTAATTACGACCTTCTCATTCTATGCCAGCGATATACACGTTTGACTGTAAATTATTAACATGACTTAAATAATTATGATAAAGTGTAACATTAAGGACATTGTTATCATTCACAACACTGAGCATTGACAAATAATCACTGTTTAATAATGTACATGTACTGATAGTTGTATCAAATGTCCCTTCGTTTTGATCAAAGTACACAATAATAATGTTTGTTTACGAACAGTTGGTGTCAATTTCTGGGGTGTACATTGTGATATCAACCGATTTTTAAAGCAACAGTCTCCTTTAAGTTTTAGCAAAGACATAAACATTACGAAGATTTTAGTAAACCCCATACAGTATACATGTATATAGTTTATATAAAAATGTTATTTTGTCACACGGCAGATTGTTTCTCAAAATACAAAAATGTGTGAACAAATCTTAGATGAATTTTGTTGCAATAAAAAAAATTTCAATTATGATTTGATTAGAAAATTCTTTAAAATTATTACTTAAATCAGGAACAGTCTAAACCCTCGTTTAACATGAGGTACCGTCTCAGATAATATGAAACCATGTGGAAATGTATTTGTCAAACTTAAATACTTCTGATTGAGATTTCAAAAAAAAGTAATGGTTCCATTGTATTGATAAAGAATACATGATGACAGTGAAGTTCAAGAATGGGATTGTAGTAAAACATAAATGACTTATAAAATGCTCGCCGTATATTCAGCTCTCAAATCTGTATTATCCTCATGTCTACAATATCATCTTTAGTCTACATTATACGAATACAAACCGTGATAGCGCGGAGTAACACGAAGAAACTCCATGTGCAATACTTTAGTAAGACATAAATATAAAATACCGATTGCTCAATTTGTTTCGGACATTTATGAATAAATGTCAGGATCAGGTTGATTTATCCGTACTATATCTGCTTCACTGTACGTACCAGTTTACATCGAGTTATCATCTAGAACATGAATTATCTGATAAAAATAGTATATGCGTATAACATTTGAACGAATTATACTATTTAAGATCTCATTCGGACGTTACTATTTATGAAAGACTCTCTTAAAATGTTTGGATTAAAAGTTACACATATATTTTAACTGCAAATCGGTTCATTGTATGGATCCCTTTTATTGACACTGGAACAATTCATCTTTGAGATGGTTTAGAACACAAGTGATAAAAAAGTGTCGTGGTTAGATATGGCGACATCAGGAGGGTCGGGTCTTGAAGGATCTATATATAAAGCATCTGGTGAAGACTTTGATATTGCTTGTGAACCGTGTAAAGACGATGGAAATTTTGTTGAAGCTTCGGGATACTGTAAGAACTGTACTGAATATCTTTGCTTGGCGTGTGTGAAAGTTCATTGTCTACCAAGGCCATGTAGGCACCATGTTGTGTTAGATAAACATGAAATGCCACAAAACAAGCCGGTGACAACCAAACCAAAAGTTGTATTATGTACCGTTACATGCGATAAACATCCTACCGAGTGTTTGAAATTCTTGTGCAAGAAACACAACGTTATGGGTTGTGGGGACTGTATGATCCTTGACCACAAAACGTGTCATGTTGATTATATTTCCACACTCGCTGAGGGTTTCAACACAAGAACAGAATACACTTCTATGATCCAGAAAGTTGATCAACTTCAGACTGAAGTAAAGGATCAACTTAAAGATGCTGGAAATGCTACAGCAAAAGCAGAGGCGACGGTAAAGAAAGCTATTGCCGATGTTAGGAAATATCGCGTAGATGTTAACGTTTATTTAGACAAAGTCGAGCGTTCTTTAATCGCAAAATGTGATGGAATTAAAACATCCAATCTGCTGGAATCAAAGAAACTCGACGATGAACTGAAATATTTCAGTAAGCGATTAACATCTATCCACGCACGCCTGACAACAAACATTGATAATACAGTTAACTTGTTTGTGAGGACAAAAGAATTACGTACACTGTTAGAAACACTTGAAACCGAAATGAAAGCCACTAAGAAATCAGAGCTACAATACATCGAGTTCGTGACAAATGCCACTCTGATGTCAACAACATCGTCATCGACCTCGTTAGGTGAACTGAAAGTCACCAAATCACCAATGCTTATCAGCACACAACGTAAACGTATAATGGATTTGGTTCCTCAGCACAATTCAGACATCAGCGTAGTGGACAGCACCGATACGAGGAGGTGTTATATAACTGGTATGGTACATGTACGTGAGAACATCATTGCATGTACTGATTGGTTTAACAAGTCAGTGAAGCTTGTTGATATCAAGCACGGTAAACTTTTATCTACAGTCTCTGTGATGGACCAACCATGGGATATTACATCTATATCTCACGATACATTTGCTTTCACTATAACTTCTAACAGGAAGGTTCAGTTTCTTGAAGTGAAGAATGACATTATGTCACTGAAGAACGTTATTGATGTGAATGGTGAATGTCGTGGTATTGATTGTGTTGATGATAAACTTGTTTTATCATATGACCAACTACCGAAGGTTGAGATAATGGATTTCCATGGTAACGTACTGAATGTTATACAAACTGATAATGCTCGGACTGATTTATTTAAGCGTCCCTATTATGTTGTATTCAGTCGTAATGGTGGAAGTATCTACGTGTCTGATAGCGGTGGTGGTTCTGTTATTAAATTAACATTAGATGGAACAGTACAAGCTTCATATCAGGACTCTGATCTAGACGACCCACATGGAATATTTGTTTGCCGGGATGGATCCGTGTTGGTTTGTTCCCGTATCTCGGTACATGTTATATCTGGTGATTGCAAGAAACAGAAACTACTTCTCACCAGGAATGACGGCGTGTTCTTTCCATCGGGAATATGCCTTGATGAAGACAATGGGATTCTTTGTGTACGCAAGTACGGAGATAACGTTTCTGACGTCATTCAAACGTATGGCATGGGTTAATTTCCGTCACGAATAATAAACTTGATGAGTGTATACAGGTTCCGATTCGTATAACAAAATGCGTTTCCAAATAAATATTGTTTTAGTCAAGCATTACTTGCATGTAACTGTATTTGAACGGCTTATGCTGTATGTGATTTGCCGTTGCGCGCATTCTGTGAACTAGTATAATCATTCAAACTAAATTATACCATATATTTCCTTTGCATCATAAACCAAAAATCAGGTGAGTTAGTACATGGGTTACAATGCTTAATTGGATACTAAATACGTTTTTAAATAAATACGTATTGTTTTAATCAAGCATTAATTGCATGTACCTCGATTTGTATATAGATTTGAACATAGATTTGTACGATGTACGTTGAATGTGTTTTGCTATTATGACTTATGAGCATTCTTTGAACTTGTATAATCATTCAAATTTCTGCCATGATATGATTTGCTCGACGAAAAATGTACAGGGTAGTTTGTACATTGGTTCCAATGCGTAATCAGATTCGAATGATACTTTAAAAAAGAAATACTAGTACTGGCTTCGTAAAGTTACTCCCTGCATGGCTTACGTTGAATGTGATTTGCTTTGAATATCCACAACGGGAATCGTATTTGAACGTCAATGTTGGGTGTTTTAAAATTATAACAACTTGTTGAGGTATATTGCTTTACGTTCGAATGATAATTAGATTGATACCATAATGAAATTTAAAATGTTAAGTGCAGAGATTTTAGCGTGATCCGCGACCTTCTATTATTATTTTAGTAATTTACGCCTGATATTTTGTCTTACTATATTCATAATGAACCCTTACTAAACCGCGGGTATACATGTATGTTTTCATCAGCGGGAAGTATGTGCCATTCGAGATGTATAATGCAAACACATTTTTTGCGCCGAATAGTAAAGAGGCTAAAGATCTTTTGTTTTGGGACTAATTAGCGCGGGAATTCTTTAAATTGTGAAAAAGTTATCTTTTTAAATGGTGATAATCAAATCGCGGTTAATCAACAAATTGAGCTGATATTTTTCTGATATTAACTCAGATATGTCCTGTTTTCCAAAATATACATACACCTATGATAAAATACATCATCAATCAGTATATGGATAAATCATTTCAATATAGGTTTGTTTTGTTACATACATTGAGGCATGTCAACAAAAACAATTTACAAATTACAAATGTGAAGATGCCTTTTAGGAAATTGTGAATAGGCCAGTACGAAATTTGCAAGGGACCTTATACATGCCGCTCATATCGGCTCCCCCTCATATAGAGCAAAACAAGCCCGACATTGGTTTTTATACGCCCGTTGAAAAACGGGACGTATTATGTGAACACCCTTGGCGGGCGGGCGGCGGCGTCCAGAAATTTGTCTGTACTCTAACTTAAACAGTTTTTGTCCGATCGTCTTCGAACTTGGTGACAACACTTATGGGCTAAATATCTAGGCCAAGTTCGATTATAGGCCAAATCGGTGCAGGCCTTCTTGGGTTATGGTCCTTCTTTTACCAAAAAAATGTGAAATTGGCCTTGTCTGTACTCTAACTCAAACAGTTTTTGTCCGATCGTCTTCAAACTTGGTGACAATGCTTATGGGTGAAATATCTAGGCCAAGTTCGATTAAAGGCCAAATCGGTGCAGGCCTTTTTGGGTTATGGTCCTTCGTTTATCAAAAAAATGTGAAATTGGCCTTGTCTGTACTCTTACTCAAACATTTTTTTCCGATGGTCTTCAAACTTGCTGACAATGCTTATGAGTGTAATATCTAGGCCAAGTTCGATTAAAGGCCAAATCGGTGCAGGACTTCTTGGGTTATGGTCCTTCTTTTATAAAAAAAATGTGAAATTGGCCTTGTCTGTACTCCTACTCAAACATTTTTTTCCGATGGTCTTCAAACTTGCTGACGATGCTTATGGTGTAATATCTAGGCCAAGTTCGATTATAGGCCAAATCGGTGCAGGCCTTCTTGGGTTATGGTTCTTTTACCAAAAAAATGTGAAATTGGCCTTGTCTGTACTCTTACTCAAACATTTTTTGTCCGATTGTCTTCAAACTTGCTGACAATGCTTATGGGTGTAATTTCTAGGCCAAGTTCGATTATAGGCCAAATCGGAGCAGGCCTTCTTGGATTATGGTCCTTTTACCAAAAAAATGTGACATTGGCCTTGTCTGCACCCTTAGAACTCAATCAGTTTTTGTCCGACCGTCTTCAAACTTGGTGACAACACTTATTGGCATAATGTCTTGGCCAAGTTCGATTTTAGGCCAAATCCGCGCAGGCCTTCTTGGGTCATGGTCCTTCTTTTATTAAAAAAAGGTTTTGACTTAATATGGGCTTTTATTTCATAATCAATATTTTTTGTCACTAGCACACCCAAGACGGGTGTACTTTGTGACATTTTGGCACTCTTGTTTAATGTATAAAGCAATCATCACAAGCGTTGAAGAGTTTTGACATATATTTAGGAAAGTTTGTGAAGAATATAAGTGATGGTGTGAATGATAATGATGTCTTTAATTGTACGAGTACACGGTATAGTGCGCCCGGAATAACATGAAAGGCGGTAAAAATAGGAATATTCTATAAAGGTGGATTATTCGAATAAGCACGATTTATCAGTGTTATTTTAGTACGAAATTTGACCGTATGTGTTTATCTAAGCAACCAATTTTACAACTGTAGTCAAAGCCGGTCAGTGTTTATAAACATCACATTATCCTGGGCGCACTTTATAATATTTTATCTAAGATATCTGCTATCTACGATAATTATATGCTGTTTAGCGGGTATATTCACGGTGTCCAATTTTCGCGTTAATTGGATCCTTTTGAATTCACGGTGTCTTGATTTCGCGCGAACGGCCTTGGCCGCGAAATTTAAACCTTGTTGGTAAACATGGAAGGGCGGTAAACGTTAGAGTACGAGTATAATAGTCACTACTGATCTCGGGGTTGTGGGTTCGAATCCCGGGCTGGCCATCTAAAACTACTGATAGTCTTTTGGATGAGACTTTAAACCGAGGTTCCATGTATGGGTGCTATAAACATGGCATGCAAAAAGAACCAGGGATGTTTCTGGAATTAGGGCATCTTCTGTATAATGCACTATCCCCCCAAAACTAAAAGTCTTCTGGAGGCCTCACCCATAAGGATTATCCGGTGGTGAGGATAAAGAAACGCAATAAACCAAACATACTGATCATTAACTGTATCATAGTAGGACATAATCCCCCTCAGAAAAAATCCCCTTGACCTACCCGGACAAAATCCCCTTCATACTTTTTCCAGGGCAGACGAAATCCCCTTCATACTTTTGTACAATTCATAAAAATCATATACCCAGGACGGGGCTCGAACCCGCGACCTCCCGCTTGCAAGTCAGGTGCTCTACCAACTGAGCTACCCAGGCTGACGACAGTACATGTAAATGTATCAGTCAAATACTGGCCCTGTGACATTCTCCCTTGCTCAATTAGAATTAGTCCTCGAATTCTCAGACTAGAGACATAAATTAATGGAAGCACATGCGTAGCAATGTAACAGTCACAGACCAGTCCCACGTTGGGCGCCAATGTTGTAGGTTCATAAAAATCAAATACCCAGGACGGGGCTCGGATCCGCGACCTCCCGCTTGCAAGTCAGGTGCTCTACCAACTGAGCTACCCGGGCTGACGACAGTACATGTAAATGTATCAGTCAAATACTGGCCCTGTGAAAACCACGAATATTGCGAAAATTAAACCCCCGCGAAATATACCCACTATACAGTAGTGTTGAAATTGTATTGTCAAACCTTTATTGTTGTGTGTCCACGATCAAGCATATATCGCTTTTGGCCACTGCAGCAAAACTAATTTTACAGTGTGTATTTTCAAGTAAACAGATATGCTTAAACGTCACAGATAAATCGTGCACATCTAATTATATACTTTTGTGGAGGATACCAAAATTTCCTATTAATCTTGTTATCGTGAACACACTATAGTGATTATTTGATTAATCAGCAAATAACGTTTTAGTAACAACTGACAATTTGAACAGTCACATTTATCACATTTGTGATCGCAGACTGCTAATAGCAGGTTTGTTAAATAGTAATAATGTTTCAATATGGCTTTCTAAATACACTTTCATTTTGTATTGTATGTGCATTGATGCATAATTTTATCCAATTGTACAACAAGTGTTTACTGCTGACAGAACTAATTTTGACCGACATTGATTGGTGAGTTAAGAACATTTGAATGTGTCTAACATTGCAGTGTGTATGGTGTGTATATACGTGTGTGTTTGCGTGATCGTGTAATATAATAATAATTTTATAATATTAATGTTAATAGTAAGAGCGTTACGGTATCGAAAGGTCACAGGTTCGATTCCCTAATGTGTCACATTGCTTTGATGATTTGTGGTGCCGTATTACACTGTGTGATGTGGTCTGAATTTATGAGTATACATTGTAAGTTAGACATTAAACATTGAATTGTGACTTTAGGCTTGAACGAGCAAAGGCTGGTATCGGAATGTATGTGGTCAGACAATATACTTGTATATAATACATGTATGAATAATATTGTATTGCTATTATTTAAACAGGAATAAAAACTAAAACATATAATAGTCCGTGTTTTCTGTTGTGAACTCAGGGGTGTTTAAACTACACTGTTTCTACATACAAATTGTACTCAGGATTTTGTAAATTTGTACGTAGTTTCCTGCAATATGATTGGCAATACTTGGCAGGAATCTAACCCAGACTGTTTCTTTTATTGGAATATATATTACAGTATTATCAATCAACACTAATACAGCTTTCACTATTTAATTGTCGCACAGATGCAAATTTGTTACCAAGCATAGTCACACCCGTCACACGTCCAACGTACGTACATACATTCTATATCGTGCGTGTGGTATGCAAGGGGAAACAAAATTGTTAGCTGTCGTCGTATACATTCGGACAAGTTCCGGATTTTCTACACCAACCTTGTGAAACATTTTATGTCAGAAATGTATTAAATTATGGGCCGTGCAAAAAAGATTGAAACGTCCTGATAAATGCATCACAGTTTCTTGTACTGTTTACCACTTTCCTCTCTACTCACTGAATATTTCTGTAACACCCGAGACTATACTATGTACATATAACTCATGTGCAGCTTTTAAGATACCAAAAAGGGTGATCTCCCTTGAGTATACTATTTCTCGATCATATGCACCTTCACTATCGCTACAATAATTGGCTGATTGTACAGTGAATATTTGTTGATTTAGTGTAAGATTGACTTTTATTTCATCGACTTATCATAGAAATCAATAGTTTGTACTCATACATATATAATGTTTCTGTTATCATACCTGAAATAAAATATGATCCTTCACCAAAATTAAAAAAAATATATAATATATATTTATTATTTGCATAAACTCTATGATTCTGTCACAGAAATGTTTTACTGGCATGAAATTTGAACATCAGACGTTGAATTACGTCGAATTCATTTGGACGTCATGTGTGTTGTTGATTGTGTACTGTTAATGTTTAAAGCATGTCATTAGCACCGGGATGTTCTGTATCCTAGAAGAGTGACACCATACAACACACTCCTTAACTTATTTGGCTGTTTTAGTCGGGGAATAGTTGGCCTTCAATTCTAGATCGGTTTGTTAGACCAAACATCGGAGAAATTATGTTAACGAGGTGTAATGTTTTAGTTCACAATACAGGCGTTTGGTACCTGGTGCACATGAACGTTAACTAACGTTTCTTGTGGCCCTTGAATCTGTTTGACAACTGGCTATCGTTTTTTGCGCTAAGCGCAACGTTTGCCTGTTGTTGTTTTTTTTTTGCACCCAATGCATCTGACAACCATTTGCCTACGTTGAACAAATGTTCATCTTAACTGTCAAACGTTTAGCATACCCTAGCTCTTGCGTTGCAATTGCATTCAATGTTGAATACTTGTATAGCTAGTTTGCGATAGAAAAAATCGTGACATTTTGTAACATTTCTGAAAATCTATTCATCAGATTTTGGTAAAATATTACACAGAACTACAATAACTTCCTACCTACTCCCATTCCGAATTCCATAATTTTTAGTCACCAATTAAAATATATTTATTCTTTATTATACCTGTATAAGGGAATTACATGTACATGGGCAGTTTAACGCAGGGAGGTAATCTGGTATTCCATTGATGATTTATTATCAATTAATTAACCGTTACACTCCGTGATCGTCGGTATTGACATTACTGTTATATAGACGAGACCCGTATGCTTCAGGTTATTATTATATATAGGTGTTTCGCGCTTGTAAACAATGTAAAACAATAGCATGTACTTAATCAGATTCACAGACGGCCCTCGCGTGTGTTATATTAAGTAAGTTGCAAGTAAGTGAATATATCGTTAGGCGTATCACATGACCGTAAAATTGGCCGTTGCAAGTATCAAGCCTTCTAACTTGATATTTCATACAAAACTACAAATATGTTACATAGAACTTATGAACAAAATCCTGAATTCTGATGTTGCTGAAATTTCAGTGTGTATTAGGTAGATATATTTCATTTATTTGTGCAAAATTTCATACATGTAGAGAAATGTTTAAAAAATACGATTTTGTCTATCGCAAACTAGCTTTAATTTGTTGACTTTTGTTTGAAAAAAACGTTTTCTTTTATTCACCAATACTACTAGCGTTCTTGCCAACGGTGTCCAACTTAGGACAACTCAGTACAACCTAGTCCAGCGTTACTTTGATAACGTTTACAAGCGAGACAAATTGCACATACACATTTATGTTTATGTTAAGTCGTCGCATGTTAAAATATTACAACGAACAGAGAATTTTCCATCCTTTGTAAACTTTTAGATACTTATACAAGCGGAGTTGGACGTTTGTAAACCAAGCTTTAAAGCTGTACATGTAGTTTTATCAAATGTGCAGTTCAAAGTGCTTGAATAACGATCGTACAAGGTCTCGTTTGCAGATTGTTATATCAGCCGGCTTTATGTCAATATAAGTTTTTGTAAAGACCTATACACAACGATGGTATTAAACTCCCATTAGAGTCGAGTTAGTAGATTTAATAAGTTAGCAATAATAAAATTGTATAATATTCACCTAATTTTGATATCATTTAAAAATTTGATAACAAACTATACCGAAGAAGAAAATGGTTTAAATTTTCACCAACTTGTTCATTGTGGTATTGACACACCTATCATGTGAATACCATTATTTGCAATACATATACCCTAAATCAACAGTCAGCGAATTTCTATTACGTAAAGTGTGTACATGTAGGACTACTCCTCACCGTTCAACCCGATACCTATCATACAGGTGATACTTAGCATACAGCTGTCTGTATACATGTACAACATTCGAGCGGACGATAGGAATGCTTGTATTTATATAGTATTTACCCTTTGCAAGGTTCAGACAAAACAAATTGTACACTCTTATTTGCAGTACATAAAATTTAGAGCAAAAATATGCGTTATTGAGGGAGAAATTGTTTGCGATTTGTGATGAAAAAGCGTTGTTTGAAACAATGACCCCCCCAAAAATTAGTTTTAAACAAAATTGAACCCTTGTGTTTAAACCGCAACACAATTAAATCCATTCACAGTCTAAGTGCAGATTTACACATTTCTATTTGTCCGTTTCGCTGAGATATTTGGGTATAAACTGAGAAAAGTGCATACAGCTGATGATGAAAAAAGATAATATGGTATACAGATACAACGGTATATATGATAGCAGTTCATACAGCCTTCGTTAAATGCTAAATGCACTGCATTTTGAAACGTAATTACAAGCAAATAATTCTAATTAGGTTGTCTATTGGTACTGTACCGTGCTATTGGTAGCAAATGAGGGATTTCACTTTTGAAGAATAATATCATTTAGCTTAACCTCTTCAATACGTGCATCCGCTTGAACCGAGTTCATGCAGGGCCCTACTAAGATTTATACAAGACGGCCTAAAGGCCCCTAGGTTGCTCACCTGTCTATACGTACATACGGTAACACAAGAAAGCATTACTTTACTTTCTGACCAGTAAGACATACCAATACAATACAATACAATACAATCTTTATCTTGAATCGGATTTCATTTACAACAAATAACATTAGCTATGTATAGCTATTGTCCGACAAATATTAAATCTCTAGGCGCTGATTTGTTTTAAATATTCCATCATTAACTCGTGAATAGTAATTCAAGGAGCTGTCGAAGGTTGATTTTAAAGATATCAGAAAACTTTATAATAAATTGCACCGTTTGAAACTCGAATCCAAGTGTGGTTTAATGGTGTTATCTTGTGTGCAATGCGTGTCCGATATGACGTTACCATGACGTCGCAAACGTTATAACTATTTATTGTTTCTACGTCATTTTTACGGCGCCCAAAATGATGATAATTGACAGTACGGGCTTGTTTTGAAAGTCACATATCAAATTCATATATCAGCTGAAAGCTTGATTCTCTACAAATTTATTGAGTTATGATAAAATGATTCGTCTGTTTTTTTGTGATTATATGACAGTATATGACATCATTTCATTCTTTCCGCCAACAATATAGGGCTAGAATTTATGTTTAATCTTTTCTATCAAATTGCGTGTCGTAATCCTCATAAATCAGTAATAAGTCAAATACCTAGATACCATTTTCAAATGAAAAATACTCTGGTTGAACGAGAATGCATGTGGTGATTTTTTTAGATTTTTAATACATTGTTGTATATAACATTACATGCGGAATACAACGTTGTGCATATAAATGTTTGGTTTCATGTGTTTCTTAAAAATAGCGCTGATTGATAAAATACTAGGCCAATTTTGCCACCATGGTACTGTTTTATCAAAGCATTTACGTAAATCGTAACCTTACGATCAGATTTATATTCTTTATAATACTTTTCCAACTATAAAGTGTGTTAAATGAAGTTGTAATACTAATAAAGATTCAGCTAATAAATACCAATAAACCATATCCATTACCAATTTGTAGTTGTAAAAGAATTATATAGAATTTAAATTTGAACGTAAGTTTACGATTTCCGTAAGTACGTTGATAAAACAGTACCGAGGTGCATATGGTCATTGAAAATCATGGTAGATGTCCACTTTATGATACTACATACCTAACATCAAAGATCTATGCATTGCAGTTTTAGACAATACTATTTCTATAGTTTTCACTATACAAGTCTATGTAAAACTGGCGATCTACGGCGGGGGAAATTTTGACCTAATTTGGGCATAATTTGAACAAATTAGCTAGAGGTCCACTAGATAATAGTACAAACTAAATATGAAATCACTGGACCATGTGGTTTCAGACATGGAATATTTTGAAGTTTGCAGATTACTCACCCAGCCTTTAGGCCTCGTGACCCAATTATTCTACATACTGGAACCATTTGAACAACTTTGGTAGACTACCTAAGGAACATTTCAATAAAGTTTTATCGAATTTTTCAGAGATGTTTAAGTCAAAACGTGCCTTGAATCGACCCGTGGCGTCAGTATAATACATGCGTCCTCATGACGTCGTGCGCATTGTAACGCTATTTTTTAATGAAACCAATGTAGCGTACATCATCGTTTTGAACGTTAATGAGCATTCTCTAAGGTTATGTGATAATAAAATCGTACATTCGTGCTAATTACATACGCGTTGACAAAAAGCAATATGACATTCGGCAAAGCCTCGTGTCAAATTGTTTTGTCCACTCGTTTATTAAAAACTCGTATGTAATGAGCACTCATGCAAGATCCTTTTGATATTTCACAACTATTTTGAAACCACTTTACTTTAAAATTGACAGATTTGTCACTGACTGGCTGCTGATGGAATGTTCTGTAAATCAAAAGACTTTGTTCTTTGTTCCGTTTACTACTAAACGGAGTAATTCCTAATTTTCACACCCATTGATATGTGCCTACTTGAGCATGCATTATGAACCTATAAATATGTTTGACTGTGTAGTGTTTATAATAATACTTACTTATTAGTTCGGAATGTGAATAGTAATTGTGGGTAACGTACAGGTACTTAGATTCTGGTGTTACTCCCGGTTTCAGGATAATGTAAGGATTGATAGCTAAGAGGTAGGACGCGGTGCTTGATCGTGCTGTCGGTTGATGTTTTAGATCTGCACTTGTTGTTTTACACTGTGATTAACTAACAGAAGCATGTTTTATCGATAAGTCGAACATTCAGGATAATGTAAGGATTGATAGTTAAAAGGTAGGACGCGGTGCATGATTGTGATCGTGTTTTAGACACAGGTGGCAGTATCAGTGTTTGGTCCGCAAGCGATTAAAAAAATAAAATAAAAAAATATAAAAAAAATTCCGTCACTGAGCTAATATACTATCAAGGTATAAAGCGTACTATATGTCTATATGCCAAAGATTGTGGAACATTGCATCTCGTTGTTTCAGCATTAAATACGGGCGCTGAAGAAAAATCGCTATACAAGTCATTCAAATAAACTATAAGATATTCATTCTTACCGAAATTCTCGTTCAATTGTATCTTAAAACTGCGAAACAGCAAAAACAGTGTTACTTTCGTTATTTAACTTCACTCAATGTCATTTTATTTATGCACTGGTTACCCGCTGCGCTCACAGTATCGTAATTATTGTTGGGAACCAAGCCTTTTGTAAGATGCGATGTTCCACAAACTTTGGACATAGATATGTACTAAGCGTTATACCTTGATAGTGTACATGGAGTTACATAGACAATCTATGTATACGTAGGGCGTTTCAAAAGTTCCAGGAAAAGTGCTCTATAATATTTATCTTATGGTCAAATTACTTCAAACTTTGCATTTCAATAGAACAATTCATCATACATAGTCTACGATGCATCAACCGAATGAGGGTGTGTTGTACAGAATGGTACAACTGCCATAGTAACGTCAACAATGGCTACCCGGGGCAACGGTATCTCTGGCCATACCTTATTAACATGTTCTGACTAAATCTCACTCAGTCAGTCAAATGGCACACACAAATACATCAGCTACAATAACAACAATGCTTTATATTCTCAAAAAGTGCCTCGGTTCAAGGTACGTTCTTCCATGGTCCCTGTGCAAAGCATTCGAAAGTGTCACAAAATCAAGCAGAAACGTCCGTCACAACGTCTTGTGTCTGTTTCATAACTGGCCGTACCTTCCTTTGATCATCTGCAGCAGTACCACTGGCAGTCTGGAAGCGCTCATATTATTTATATTCCTACCCAGTGACATGCAATGCTCTTAACAGGTAGTGGTTATAAAATCTACAGTTTCAAGTCATAATTTACCTGCCAAAAGACAAAAACTGGTAAAATTCCAATGATTTACTGACATCTGACGGGCGATTCTAATACGACGACAAATAAACCTGAACACAACAGAGGGAATATTTAAACTTTGGCATAAATTGATCAAAATGATGTTATACCGCCCTTCGCAAATGTTCCATGCAGTAATTTTAGGTCGTAGTTAATTGGTAGCTGTTTGGTTGGAGTCAAATAGTTGGTTAGTTTGACGCTTTCTACGACGTGACGTCAAATGTGCCCCGGGTAGCCATTACTGACGTTACTATGGACAAGTCGTGTTTTGAATCGCTCTGGATGTATTATTGTTTTTCTCATACTGTTGTGGTGTAGGAACTATGGATTTTGGACATGATCTGTATGATTGCTAGATCAATTACTTACTGGTTTGTGACTTTCAGACATTTTGTGATTTTCGTGTATTTTGATGAGAAAGATTGTGCATTATGGGTGGGGTATGACTATTTGAATTACCCACCTTTTCTATCGTTTGATTCGTCACGCATGATTTCATCGGAGAATACATCTCACTACTTTCTGTTATGAACTATCGGATTACCGAGTTGCCTATTATATACATAATTGACTAATTCTAAACAATGGCTTCTTTGGACTTACCAAGCCCGTCACAGCCAAGAGCACCGTCCGTTACATTCGTAACGGACGATAACGGGACGTACGATGCGAATGCATCAATGGATTATTCGGAACTCCGTGCAGTTAAATTATGTGTGACTACAACCGATGAAAACCAATCGTATTGTTATCTTAACGACATGTATACAAACAATTACGACCAGGATTTGTGTGATAGCCAACCAATACCCAATCAACAATTCTTCCATAGAATGGACGAGTCACTATTTAACTTACCAAAAGATATTTACGTGGAAAAGCTACTTCAACTTACGAAGGAAAATGACGATGATATTTGTTTGTATCGCTCCATATTAATGAAACGTGCAAGTGAATCAAACCTTTGTCCTGATGGATCTCTAAGGCAACGACGTACAACTAGTCAAGGCGAAAGCTATACCCGCTATGCACAAGATTGTTACGCATTACAACAATTTATAAACGATAATGATCCAAAAGTATTGGTTGATATTCTGGCGAAAAGGAAACCTTCAACGAAGCAAGACGACTCTACAGAAAAAGATACGGAAATATCAACCTCGCATTCCTTACAAAATGAACTAGCTGAAATAAAATCTAAAACAAACTTGTTTACACAAGATATGAACAATATGAAAGCACAGCGAGCAACTGACTCACATACGATTGAGTTACTACAGCGAGAACTATGTGATATGAAGAACTTCACGAACAACCTCTTGAAATCAACAAACGCGCAACTAGCCTATCACGTTCACTTAATAGAATTTCTTAAACTTGAAGTGTGCACGCTTAAGAAGAACATGTCACTGCTAGATATACCTCCAGAATGCCAGACTGTGAAACCATGTTACCGTGAAAACAATATAATTAAACATGTGAACAAAAACAACTCCCCTCAGTCATTATTCGCAAACATTAATGTACAACATGAACCGACTAACACCAAACATAGTGAAACGTCAAATAATAACGTCTCCAAAATTATGGATACAAAACCCCAAGCACCTGCAGTGTCGACGAAAACATCGGATATTAGAGAAAACCCGTCGTTGAGCTATGCTGGCGCAGTTAAACACACAGTCCAAGAGCCCTGCAATAACATGAACATTGGAACCCGGATCACCTCGAGATATACAAATGTACCCGGGGCCGAGAATCCATTATATAAAACAAACGCTAAAAAGCATGGTGAAAATGAACAATTTGTCTCACATAAAGATACTCACCACGTACAAAAGCGACCAGAAAATACATATACTCAAACTGACAATGACGAACCAATATTTGAAAGTGTACACTCGCGTAAAACCCGGCGTTATTATGTTGGAGGGATTGCCCAGAACTCTAACCGAACAGGCATGATTGAATTCCTAAAAGAAAATGGCATTAACGCGGCTGCAGTCAAACTGATTAACACGGGTCGGGGAAGTCTTGCTGGAAAACTGACAATATATGAATCAGACTGGAAAATTATAGAACAAAAACAATTCTGGCCCAAAAAAATGTACTGCAGACGTTGGTATTCGGAACAAGAATGGGAATCTAAGTTCTACACGACACTCGAACATGAAAATGGAACCAGCCACGAGCAGGTTGATTAACCCGTATAATAATGAGTACATCTAATGATCTCAAACTGCTAACTTGGAACATACGAGGAGCGTTGTCATCAGCCAGCAGTATCAGTATGTTGTTGGAAAAATACAACATAGACATCGCACTTATATCGGAACATAAACTCTTAGAAAATGCAAAGAAATTTCTTGGCACAGTACATAGTGAATATATAGCAATAACAACCTGCAGTGAACCCTCCCCGACAAACCCGCGATATGGTCGAGGTGGCGTTAGCATCCTATACAAACGGTCAATAGATTTTAACATCCATGTTATAAACATAAGCTCGAGAATACAAGGTATCAAACTTTTACGAAATGGAGGTCTACCTATCTTTATTTTCTCTATTTATATGCCATCAATCAACTACACAGACGACGAATACGCCACAGCATTTGACTCCATGCAGGGAATGATAGATAGATTTAGCACCGAAGGAACTATAGTATTCTGTGGCGATTTAAATGTTGATGTTAGCACTGTGGGATTAAATACTTACAGGACAACTCTAGTGCGCAATTTTCTTGAACATAATAAATACAATATAGTACCCATTGAGAAGAACTCATATACCTTTAAACCAACTAGAAAGGTGCTAGACTATATACTACTTGGCGCGTGGCAAATTGATCTGATTAAAAATAATACTGTTATAAACGACGATCTGTGCAGCGTATCGGATCACCTACCTCTATTCACGATACTTAATACCAACGTCACTTTGTATGAACAACAAAAAGATCCGTTCATAGCATGGATGAAGTGTACGGCGTGTGACCTGTCTAACTACAAAGATCTACTAACCGCGTATCTATCTTTTGTGAACATTGACAATCTACAGCCATATTCGAATGATATTGAGTTATTGCATAAACACATAAACTTGTGTATTAAATCAGCAAGCAAGGCGTTACCAGTAAGCAAATTCAATAAGCATTCCAAGCCATATTGGACTAAGGAAGTGAAATCAGCGCATGATGCGCAACGTGCAGCTCGTGTAACATGGATACAAAATGGTCGTATACAAGGCAACAGCAATCCATACTATACCTCGTACAAACATTTAAAACGATTGTTTAGGAACAAGCAAAGGGAAGCAATCCATAACGTAAATGAAAGATTCTATGAAGATCTGAACTCGAGCGCTTCATGTGACATACGCTTATTTTGGAGATTAGTACGGAAATCCCAACGCAAGCAGAAAGACACTATAAATGAAATATCGCGAAATGGCAATACTGTGCGTGATCCTGTCGAAATATCAAATGCGTTCAAAGAACATTATAGCCAAGTGTTTACCCCAAAACAGAATGAACATATATACAGTCCATTTCACGTACACGTAGAACACACAGTAAAAGACTTCTTAAACTCTAATGACTTTTCATCAGATGAAATTCTGACAGAAACAATTGACCAAGCAGAAATGCAGAACGCGATAAAGCAGTTGAAAAAGGGCAAGGCCCCAGGGCACGATCAAATAGTGAGTGAGCAGATTGTTCATGGTGGCGACACGTTGTCACATTATCTTCGAACATTGTTCAACATGATGATACAATCATCATACATTCCAAAAGACTGCAAACTGGGTATAATAATACCAATACTAAAGGACGGTAAACCAAAAAACTCCCCGAAAAGTTATAGACCAATCACGTTACTTCCAGTTATATATAAAATGTTTGAAAGAATCATACACAATAGACTTATCAAATGGTGTTCTCTTCATAACAAGATGTTTCCAAATGATCAGCAAAATGCATACCAAAAACATCTTGGGTCAATTACTGTTTCATTCAACTTACAAGAAACACTCGCAAGTTATCATGAACTGAATTCTGTAACATATGCAGCTTTCCTAGACACCACTGGAGCTTTTGACAATGTAAACCATAGAGCATTATTCTATAAACTGTTACACTTTGGAATAAAAGGCAAAATACTACGAACTATAATAAGCTGCTACAGTGACATCAGAAGTGCGGTACTGGTTAACGGAGTGACATCATCCAGTTTTTCAGTTCTACAAGGTGTACGTCAGGGTGGCGTTCTTTCAACCTGGCTTTACCTTCTCTTCATAGATAAATTATTATGTGATCTGGAGGTATCACCACACGGTGCCTATATTGGGTCTATACGTTCTGGTAACCCTACTTTAGCTGATGACTTAACATTGATATCACCAAATCTGACCTCACTACAGCACCAAATAAATATAGTTACCAACTATGCTATTCAATGGGAGTACGAACTAAATGCTAGTAAATGTAAACTAGTTGTATTCGGTGGCAACAAATCTCAATCACATTCTGTGCGGATTGGCAACGAAACATTGACGTCTAGTGAATCAGCCACTCATGTTGGTATAGAACTTCATCACTCAATGAAATGCTCCCAAGCCATCAGTGCAAGAATTAAAAAAGCGCGCGCGTCTCTATTTTCACTACTTACGATCGAAAACAATCCAGGTGACATTAATCCTCTAACTTTAGGCTCGATAATTCAACGAGTATCTGTGCCAATTGCATTGTATGGTGCTGAACTATGGAACACTATGGCAATTCCAGATGCTCAGCAAACAGAACGATTTATCCGCCTGTGTGCAAAAAGTATACAACACCTACCCACAAGAGCTAGAACTGACAGTGCGCTAAGTATTCTCGGATGGAGACCCATAATCGCACAAATTGACTTAAGGAAACTAACATTCCTTCACAAACTGTGCACAATGCCAACAAACCTACTTTCAAGAAAAATATTTGACTATCGTTTACACCTATTTGTCGTGCGTGGATGTAAAAATCAATCTGGATTTATCCCAGATATCTACAGAATACTGCAAAAGTATTCTCTCACTCATCACCTAAAGGCATACCTGGAAAACTGTGAATTCCCAACAAAAACTACATGGGTTAGAACTATTCATTCTAATGTCAACAATTACCACGATAATGCATGGACAGAAAGAACACTAAATGACCCAGACTTCAATAGACTTCTAGCCTCACAAAATGAAACCATTCCATCCCTGATCTGGAAATCAGCGACCAATCGAAATAACATTATACACGCAACAACGACTGTGCGATTGATAACATGTGCCTACAACCGAGTTGCACTTTATGTAAAAAGCAGACCTTAGATGTGTATAGACATACAATTGCAGAGTGCCAACACCCTGTTGTAAAAGATGCCCGCATAAATTTTCTAAGAAACATTGGATTAAACCACTCGTGTGCCTTCAGTGCCCACATATCGGAATTATACGGAGAAGACTTTCTCATTAGCTTATTTAGTACGAACACTCTATTGCAGTTTGACCTGAACAATTGCTATACATTCATGCAAGATGTGTGCAGTTTTGTGCACTCAACATTATTATTAACTCATAATGTTTAAATATGATGTTTTCACTGTTGATGTTTTATAATGGACTGTATAATACTGTATAACTTCGCTATAATTTCTTACATTTCGTTTCGGTAAGACATTATGCAAGCGAACCACTGATATAATTTTATTGGTTATTATACTACTTAGATCACTGTGTGCGTGGGCGCGAGTGTGTGTGTGTGCGTGTGTCTGTCTGAGGGTGTGTTCGTGTGCGTATGTGTGTGTGTGTGTGCGTGTGCGGGTGTGTGCGTGAGTGTGTGAGCCAAATATACAACAACTTTCAACAATAATAGCCGAATCAGCATCGTACCTTCTTACGTTTCGTTTCGGTAAGAATGTACAATGCTGCATTTGCCTTCGTCTACATGTGATAATATAATATGTATAATATGTCATCATATTATAGTGATTCATTTCCTATTCATCTCTATGTACTCATGACTGTAAATATGCATCTTAATTTGTGAGGTTGCTGTTTTGTTTAATTTAGTAGTTACTATTTGTATGATTATGTTTAAACCATTTATCACATGTTTATAATACTATGTTAAATCACTGAAAAGTGGAAATAAAGAGTATATAAAGAGTATATCATAAAATCGTGTCGAACATTATATGTAGATTTTTTCATTCTCGTCCCTGTTATATTGGTTATATTGTGTCCCGACTTACGTTCAATCTTCAATAGTTTTGCGTAAATATATGCAACAGCTTGCGATTGTTTAGTAAAACTCACTTACGGATTTACGTAAGGTAGATAGCTATATGCAGAATTGTGAGACATGTACGTGGGTGAATAAAAAAGTTCGTAGAATTTTGGCATAACTTTTTTATTTTCAGAGTTATTGTCGTCATATTTATGCTGAATGAATACATTGGTATTTTCTTTTCATACAAAGATTTGTAGCGACCTGATGATAACCGTTTAGAAAATATTTATGATAAGGGCGATTACGTATACCGGAGCACACGGATAAATTGAAACACATTTTATTACATTTTCTAAAATATCACAATTATAGGACCTCCAAAAACCGTCATAATGTTATGTCTGATTGCACGATGTCATTTATAAAGTCTGTTAAAATTTCAGATGTGATCTCCGATAAATAATGCTTTAATCAACATTTACATAATGGCACTATATAGAAATAACCGCGTAAAACGGGACTACCGGAATTTACGGAACCACGGGCGGCTATCAAAATTTGCGTGAAACTGGAATATACGTACGACATCTGAGACAATACATGGTTTGAAACGTGCAGTTATATATCCTGATATAGACATCGATTTACAAATGCAATTAGTGATTTTGGTGTAGGCCGACGCATTTGACAACCATATAAAATATACCCGATATTGGTGACGTTGGTTCGCAACGTTGTCGAAGAGGACCAGCGCTATATAATAGCGAATATAGCAAAACACTTAGATTAATCTCTAGGGCATCGTACACGATATTAAAAAAAAAACAATTGAAAATGCAGAAGCTATTATCACGATGGTTATCAAAAAATACCTACATATTAGTCAGTCGAGAAGCGAATATGAGTCAAAATGTTAACGTAAGTATTGACAAACGTGGCGTGATCACATTATATTAAAATTTGAAAGCATTTGAAACTGTGGTGTGTGAATTATGATATTTTTCTACGAACTTTTTGATTCACCCACGTACACAATGTTACTAAAATAGTCCCCATATACGCAATTTTGAATGCGATTCAATTATCTCGGATAATATGTAATCTCGTATATTTTTATATATAAGAAGTAGTTAAATATTGCTTATTGGTATACTTAATAAATTTGCGTCTCATATCACGTTGTATTGGTTATATAATATTGCTTCGCATGTTTGCTTTGCATTAATACTTCATTTTAGCATGTGTCTTGTGACTGTACAATTATGACTTCTAACTATCTATGAAATACAAATGTGTATACATAAGGTGAAAAATATTGGCTTTTGAACGTACTCATAAATTGATATATTTCATGTTTGTATCGATATGATTGGAGAGATTTATATTAATGTATAAAGAAATAAAATGAACGTTATTTGTTAATCACTTTAAAACAATGACCCAACTGTTAGTTTTTCCAATTTACGTTTTTGTTTTGACCAACATTTTGATTTACTAGGTTGACAAAGTATGGGTTTTAAAACACGAATGATAATTGTATGCTGCGTGTGACGATTTGAATACGCCAGTCATTTACCATACGGACGAAGATAAGTTTGTTATGTGTATTCATGATCGCTAAGTATTTTATCATTGAGCAATAATAACATATTTTAATTTATGTAGTTATTATGTTATGCCATATAATAAACACATGGTTTTGTATTGCTGTAATGTAGTCAAGAATAAAATATAAGCAAAACATTGCGTTCTGTTGTGAAACTTTTTCATAAAATCTGAGGAGCTTTCAAACTTACGTTTTATGTGTACAATTAATCTTGTATTCATGGTGTGCAAAACATGTCATACAAGGCAGTCAGAGATGGTATTCACAAAGCATCTTAAGTAAAAAATTAATTTCCTCAAAATCTTACAATTTCCTCAAGTGTCTCAGATTAACAAGAACTATAGCATTATCAACCTTTTACATTGTTTTGAAGCATTATGTAAAGCGTTATAATAATAATAAAGAAACTACGAACTGTTCTTAGTTTCTTGCAAAATATGCGCCGTTCAATATTTTAACTTTAGTCAAATATTTAAGTGTTCACTTAAGATCCTTTGTGAATACCACCCCAGGCAAACAGACGTATTTAAGTTTCATTATAAAAGGTTTATAACTTATAATTCCAAAGGAACAAGCAATTTCTCTATAAACGGTTCACTTCACAACAATCGACGTCACGGCGAACTTGTGATAAATGATAGAGTACACATTATGTTATCTGGGGAGAACGTTCTATTGTCTATGTTACCAGATTACAGTCAGTAGAAAACATGCTGTATACATTTATAATTCCAGCAAACATGGTCCTAATTCGTATTTCTCCAAAACAATTTTTGTACTCAAGTTCAACTCTAACACACAGGTAACTGCGTCATTGATAAAGACAATTTGAAAACGAAACAGTTTTGTTTGGAATTTATATTTTTCTATAAAAGTATATTTGTTCTTAAGTACCAAGAATTTCAACCAATCAAAAACAAAAACATGACTATCAATATCTCTTTAAACTAATTATATTCATATACAGCAATGTTTAATCTACTTTCATGCCAGATCATATGAAAATTGATCCAATAGTTAAAAAGCTATACTATAAAATGTAGATACTGTTTCACAGCCGATTCTTGTGATGCAATCAACACAAATCTATATGGCCGCCCCCATAACGTGTTACACCAGCGACAGTTAAAGTAAACCTTTAAGCAATGTATTATATGATATAAGGTTAATTGTAGGCTTACATTCATCCCATGGCGTTGTGTGTAAACCCACAGCGTTTTATAGATGATTGGTATGCATGAAGCATTTTTTTTATTAAAAACAAAGTGAACCTCTTGAACCGGCTCTTGAATTTCTGTACAAATGGACCTTGAAAGAAAAATATCATTTTTTTTTCATTTTCAGCCATACAGTTACATGTACCTGTGCTCTAACCCTGAGAAAAAAAGACTCACATGAAGTGACAACGCGACATAACAAATACAACTAAGACTGTCATTTAAGGAGAGGAACATTGGAACATATGTCGTTGTTGGATTTTGTGAATATACTACCGGAGCTACTATTTGAAATATGTTATACAAAACACTTTCTCTTTGCCTTAAGAGGACCACGACCCTCTAGTCATTCTATTACCATCAATTGTTCGTTGGTAAATGTAGTGAGAACATTTACAAAGTGATGTTTTAATTATTAAACAAGACAGAACGAGCGGCAAATAGTTTGATATAAACAAAAGTTTAAGAATGATAATATCATAAGAAATCAAAGCGCCGATGGCACTGGAAGAACAGGGATTGTTCCTGCCGTCAGAAAAAATATTTTTCCATTCACAAAGCATATGAGGGCATATGTCACCCCAACGCCATATGCATGTTCCAGCATCTAGCTAATACATTATTACCTCTACTGCCTATACTACTCACAGTATTTAAACGTTGAGCGTTTATCACTGACCGGATGGTAACCTAGCTTACGTAACATTATACAGTCGCTGTTTCGATCTATTTACCAAGCTTCCTGCAATAAAGTGCTAAGTTATCATGCAACATTATAGACACTGTCTCGGCTAAAGATCAGGCGATAAAGTCCGAAGTCATCCCGCGGAATGCGCAATTGGACCTATTTTTAGCTCGCAATCATATCCAGTATATTTTTAACGCTTACACTGACCAGGAAGCAAAGCTCCCTGTTAAAAAAAATCATCAATAATTCGATTTAAAGCAACGACCCGTTAACTCACAGAACACAGGCTCGTTAAACTAGTATAGTGGTTATTTCCCGATATGTTCTATTTTTATCACAGTATAGGCAAGTTAATTTTCGGAAAATCATTTCGTAAACAGCTGAATTCTAAAAAATACATGTAGTTCATATTGACTCATTCGATTGCAGCAAATAGTTTAACAAGAACCACATGACATAACATTCGTGTTATAGAAATACAAATTTAGAAAATTTAGTTCGCGAGGTTTAATGACTTATTATACGAGTGTTGTAAGAGTAACTGTCTTTACATGTTCACTGTATTCATTCGGTATGCACATGTTTACCTGCTTTTCTTTGGTGGATGAAGTATCTCAATGTCAAACAAAATATAAACTGCACAGAAACGTGTAAATATCGATACATGTATAGTTATAGGACTATGCTTGACGCATACATGACATACATCAATTGTTGATTATGGTGGAGGATGAAGGCGTCATATCCTTGTCTAAAAACAAAGAATACTTTAAGACGTTTAGTGGGAATAAATACCAAAACATGGACCATTATTAACGCCTCTTAAAACCAAACACCGTGGCAATGCCTGGCAGCAATAACATAGTACATGTACATCGTTAATGAAGTACACTGATTCTTAAATTAAATGGTTCTTTGTACACCTCACTATAAGGTGCTGATTATCATTTATAAGGCATTACGAAGCGAGAGTGCATAGTTTCTGAATTAAACACAGGAAACATATGAATGCTTTATATTTCTACGATGGGTCTTAGTGTTAACAATACCTGGATTGCGAAATAAGTGGTACTCATGGAACTATATCATGGGCGTAGGAGCGTCTTCAACATTGGGGGGGGGGGGGGGGGGGGGGGCAAACATTTGGCAACTTAGGGTAAAAAAAATTTTTTGCGCGCTTCGCTCGCAAAGTAACTGCATTATGTCAAAATATGATAATACCCATTCTTTGCACAATAATACACATGTACATACATTGTACTCTTAAACTTCCACAAGCCTACTATATCTATATAATAACTGTGAAATTGTGATTTTATGGTTCTGTGGTAATTTGGTTTAGTAATTATAGGTAACTGATTAGTTGAAGTATAAGGGGGTCGGGGTTATTCACCTCGGGAAAATTTTCTAATCAATGGATCAATCTGGAGCATTCTAAGCGTTCCGAGATACCTTGTTTGGTATTAAAAAAGGACCTAAATACTAGGGCTGTAACGGTATACCGCGGTACACGAAAGACCGCGGACTTCAGTTCCACACGGTTCACGGTACAAGAGTTGCGAATTTCGGTACGGTTCGGTATATGCTTTTTCATGAGTAAATAATATTCAGAGATAAAAAATGTCTGATCGTCATCTGATTATGTAAAATTATCATGTATCACTCCTTTTAATTGTAATAATATAATGCCTCATATTGTCGAAATTCATTTAAAATAGTTGATAGCAACATTATAATTGCTGTTATAGAATCAACAAATGCATTGTCACTTAAAAATTGTAGTTTTTAAGCTGCTGTTAGAGAATACTGTATCATACCGAAATATTCCGAACCGTAAGAAAAATTGACGGTACGTATCATATCGTGAGGTGAGCGTACCGTTACAGCCCTACTAAATACAGGGAATTTTAAAAGTTCTTACATTAATGTGTTTGCACAAAATTTCAATTCCTCGATTTTGAGATTGGAGCTTAATGTGAAAACTTTTGTTTAAAAGGCTTTATATATAATGGACAACCTCTCAAAGTCGTAAACGAGGGTTGGAGGACGTTTAGAGTATAATTTATGTCACGAGTTATTTTTTGCAAACAATGGGTGTTGAAATATTTTGATATAATTGAGGAAGTTATTTTGCGAGCGAAGCGGGCAAACATTTTTTTTATACGTTTTCACCAAGAACTGAAGGCAAATTGCCTATAACGATATATATATTAGGTAGTAAATTATACTTTTCGTCTGAATTATTGGGGGGGGGGGGCCAAAAGATATGTTGGCCCCCCTGTCCAGACATTGGGGGGGCCTGGCCCCCCTGGCCCCCCCTGCTCCTACGCCCATGTAATTCTATGAACTCAACACTGGAGGTAATGAAGACTGGAGGTATTATTCGTGTGCATTTTTCATTTCTTACTCGCAAGGTTCATTTAGTGTCAGGAAGATGTTAACAATTGAAGACCCGGAATTTAAACGTTGTAGCAACGTTAAATGTCGCATCGACGCTAAATGTCGCACTTGACGTTAAATGTCGCAAGGCTGACGCTTAATGTCGCAACCGACGCTAAATGTCGCAATTCCCCCTGACGCTAAATGTCGCATCTGTGACGTTAAATGTCGCAACAAACTGGCCTGACGTTAAATGTCGCAACACTAACGCTAAATGTCGCAATCCTTTATATACACCATTTTGTAGTATTACTGTTCTAGTTTTGGTTCAGACGTATCCACAGTTATAAGGGGTTTACTCAAAGGGGTTCGACACTTAAGCCTGCAGTGATTAAAAAGTTTAAAAAAAACATTTTTTTTTTACTTCTACTGTGTATATTGTATGAAATATAGACATTAGAAATTAATAAAAAGATTGAAAACAGTTTTTAATTACTGCAGGTTTATGTGTCGAACCCCTTTAGGTTTACCGGATGAACCATATTTTACTCGTTATACCCGGTTCAGTGAACTATCGTACAACCGTAACAACACTGGATCGGCAAGACGAACCGTGGTGAACCGTGATACTGTAATCAAACTGGCAAAAGAGGCCTGTTTTAAGCCTTGTGGAGTCATCAGGAGATACCGGGAGGAATGGTCAATATTTCAACAGAATCGAAATATGAAGTCAAAACTGGGTTACAACCGGGGTTACACCTTAGCTGTACCGCGATGTTGCATTCCGGTACATGTACCAGTACGGATTATCTCGGTGTATCCCGGTTCTGAGCTGACAGCAGAGACCTATTATCACCGTGCCGGTTTGGCATTCCCGGTTTGTCCCGTTGTATGAACCTTTGAGACATCGTGAACTTCTTAGTCGTTTTAGGCTAACCTTGACGAACTGTGTTGATCCGACCGTATGACAGCGTACAGTATGGGTTCGATATCCACTTCAGGTGCAAACCAAGTCTGGTATTTTTTATTTTATGTATTTATTACCTGCGAGCCTTGAGCGAGCAGGTATATTGGATTGCCTTAAGTAAAAAGGCAGGGAAGAACCTAGTATATACCCGAATTATGGTTATATACGGTAATGCTCGGTAGAACCCCGTTTCGTTACGGATGATACATAATTATACTCGTTTCATCACGACCAAGGTGTGTGAAGTTGCAGTTACCGAGTATTTGTCGAACAATGCCAAATACAGTAAATAATTATGTAAATCGTAGTTGAAATTCTGTTCAAATCAGTTTATTTGTATTTACAAAAAGTAGTAATCAAACCCACACGAAGAGTTACTTAGAGGATAATGCACGGCTGATTAGGGCGGGGTCTAGATAATCAGCCCGCAGGAAGCATAATGACCCGAGTGGCTTTAGCCCGAGGGTCGTTATCAATCGGAACGGTCCGTACGGCATTTTTACGGGATGATTCATAAGATTGTCCGAAGTTTTCCGACTGGGTGATAATGCGAACCGATGGCCGATTATCAGGACCCGCCCTCTACACCGTGTATTTAGAGGTTAATCATGACACTAAACAGCCGATCAGAGAGGCGATACTCCGACCGGAAAATCAGTAATCACCTCGTGTGCTTCAGCCCGAGGGCGATTATTCATTCCAGGCGGACTATCAACTCCTGGCCAGGCTCTGAAGTGTATTCAAGACTTTAATTAAATTGTTTGATTTCATAATATCTATGGATAACAACTAACGTAAATATTACTGATTGAGATAAACAATAAGGTTGTAACCAAGCCTTTTTTGAAAATGCGCTAAGAGTAAATAAAATTGGCAAAGAAATCTTGCAAATAAGCAACGTATTGTCATTTTTTGTTCCAACGTGACGTCATGTTAACATGGATAACGTAACGTGCGCCCGTTCAACCGGTCCGATTATGATTATGAGATTGCGGACTGGACGGATATCCGATAATCAATCACGTGATGGTCATAATCAGCCACAGATAGGCTCATTTTTGTTACTACATGTATATATAGTAACAAGTGTATTAATTAGAGGTTAATACACGACACAACGGGAATGCCAAACCGGCACAGTGATAATAGGTCTCTGCTGTCAGCTCAGAACCGGGATACACCGAGATAATCCGTACTGATACATGTACCGGAATGCAACATCGCGGTACAGCTAAGGTGTAACCCCGGTTGTAACCCAGTTTTGACTCCATATTTCGATTCTGTTGAAATATTGACCATTCCTCCCGGTATCTCCTGATGACTCCACAAGGCTTAAAACAGGCCTCTTTTGCCAGTTTGATTACAGTATCACGGTTCACCACGGTTCGTCTTGCCGATCCAGTGTTGTTACGGTTGTACGAGAGTTCACTGAACCGGGTATAACGAGTAAAATATGGTTCATCCGGTAAACCTAAAGGGGTTCGACACATAAACCTGCAGTGATTAAAATCTGTTTTCAATTTTTTTATTAATTTCTAATGTCTATATTTCATACAATATACACAGTAGAAGTAAAAAAAAAATTTTTTTTAAAAAGTTTTTATTCACTGCAGGCGTAAGTGTCGAACCCCTTTGAGTAAACCCCTAATAACTGTGGATACGTCTGGACCAAAACTAGAACAGTAATACTACAAAATAGTGTATATAAAGGATTGCGACATTTAGCGTTAGTGTTGCGACATTTAACGTCAGGCCAGTTTGTTGCGACATTTAATGTCACAGATGCGACATTTAGCGTCAGGGGGAATTGCGACATTTAGCGTCGGTTGCGACATTTAGCGTCAGCCTTGCGACATTTAACGTCAAGTGCGACAATTAGCGTCGATGCGACATTTAACGTTGCTACAAACGTAAACAGTGCGTATTCTCCTGACGTTAGAAAAATATTTTTACCATTGATAACGTTACTTTTTTAACACCCTGTATATTAAATATGAACAATGTGTCGCTTGTATTCACATTTATATACTAGTAGTTAACATTCATATAATTATGTTTTTATATGATGTGGAAATATATACCTTAATTATACGCTTGTTTGATTCATTCATTGAAACCGCATCGATAGCTTAGTGATTGAGCGTCCGCTTCTAGCGCGAGATGCCTATGGCTAAATCCTCGGCCATGCCATACACACGGCCAAATCTAAACTGTACCAGAAAGTCCCTTGCACAGAACTTTGATATTCTGGGTTTTCACGGATGAAACTTGGATCTTCGGAAACAGGAACTTCGGTTTTCGGATTTTTTGACAACTGAAACACGGACCATTGACTTGGGCCTTCGGAATTTTGACAACATTCGACAACATTTGACAACAGTTACTTTGGCCTTCGGAGTGTGGACAACATTCGGCTTTTTGTCAGCTGAAGCTTTGTTTTGCAGCGATTTAGTTTCATTAGTTTGTTCAGTTGAGATTGAACGTATATGCTCGTATATGTGTTATGTCCGTTTTCTGATTTAGTGACTGACTGATTTTTATTTTCTTGGTTCCAAAAACTTTGCATGTATTAATTGTGTATTTGGAAAACATCGCTATCACAAAGAACATCACTGACGATATACGGCATTTGTCTTACATACGCCTAACAATAAAATGTAGTTAAACTTAATTTAATGCTACTCCAATAGGTTACCGTTGTCTTGATAGTCTAGCGGATGAACGTCCACTTGTAGTACGGTGTCACGGCCCGGGCCTCCCGACTTCTCTTCTCGTATACCCTTGTGGCCATGGATAACATCAGGTATGGGTGTGTCGAGAGAGATTTACATAAATCAGAAAAAAAATCTACCATCGACATCACATAAATTTTAATAAAGCAAATTAAACCTTCAAGTAGGCATTTTGTAAATTGAATCGATCTAAAGTACAAAAATGTACTATAGTATTTAACGAATCGCGGTAATGTCAGATGTAAATCATGATTATCGTAGATTATTTGAAAAAAATATGGCCTAATTAATGTGTTATCTAGATTATCTATAGTTAATAGTTTGATCATTTAATCAATGGTGTCTTAATAATTATTTTAAACTTCGTAATCTTTCTCATTCAGGGGGGGGGGGGGGGTGGGGTGCGAAACAAACGCAACGTGTCCGACTACGTGAATATTAATTTGAGCATTTCGTTATAAATGTATGTTTATTGTTTAATTTCTACGAGTTGAAGACGTGAGGCATACGAAATCAATTTGTCTACGTTATCACGCAGGTATTACGTATGCGCGGGAAACCCAAGCTTGTATCACCTATGAACTCCGTTAGCTTGTGTAGTATTACACTTTTAAAGATTCATGGAGAATTTCGTGCTTCAACTGCAACTCGAATTTCACGCGCTCGTTAAGCAAATTGAATTGCAACGTGTGTAAGTACGTACATGCTCGCGTTGCAACCTCCCATTTAGAATAATGTTAAAACCTGACTGTCATTTTGAATTGAATTTGTATGTAGCAATGCATAACATTTCATACTTGTAAGCATTTTGAGCACATTTTACTAATCAAGTGTTGTACTGGCTGTTTTTAAACAAATTATAGTTTTTTTTCAATGTCACCAAATCGTATAAACTTTCATTTTAGTGCAAAATCAATATCAATTGCTTAGGGCTAATGAAGCGATAGTTTAATTAAAGCCCCTATTGTTTTAATTACACCTGACGGGTGTAGTTATGTATACTTATATAGGTTATTTAAACTAAATCAGATTAACAAATCGAACCCTGTCAATTATTGAAAAAATAATTTACAATGTTTATATAAAGTTACGTACATTATTTAAATGGAGTTTACGATATTATATCTAATATGCTGTTTTATTTTTGGTATATTTTTCGACTTTAACTCACTCGCGTGTTGTATAATAGTGTTGTTTATTTGTTTGTTGTGCGACTTACGTCATGTTTGGACAGTCGGTATGTTTGTGGCTATCAGTAAGATCAAAAGAATTTATCGACCGAAACATTTTTTGGAAACTAAAACGTATCAAAGTGAGTACATTCCTTTCAAAATCAAATGAGAACTGTTGCAAATATACTATCGCCCGACAGGTAAACTATAGTTTACCTAGGTTTAAGTGGGTATACCTGATTTAACAGCAGTCACTGGTTTATTTCGAATGGGATAGTTCCCTCATTCGTATTACATGTACTTCATTGAATCGACTATTTTGTATACAGATTAGTAAACACACTCTGGAAAACACAACATGTGGTTGGAGAACACAGCTTGTTGCTCGTTTGGAGTACGTGTATAACCAATTATTACAGCACATGCTAACTTCGACAATAAAAGGGTAATTTGCTCAAAAGAGGCTGTTGCTTGAGAGAGCAGCTCTGAAAAACCCATAGGCTTAACTTTCCATGGAATATTTCAGTAACCATAGTATTGTTTGATATTAATTGGTAGAAATATCAATAGAGGCTTATTACGAGCACAATCATGTTAAGTTAAAAAAGTTAAGTTACCAATTTTCTAGGGCTCTTTTCAGCTCAGCTGTTATGCCGCTCAAGAACCCTTTGGCATTATAACTTCCCCTTGTCATTGGGCTACATATGGAAATCTACACTTGTGTGTCCCTAGGGAGACTATTTCTCTCCTGTGGATGTGGCAGCCAACATCGATCTGCGGCACCCAGAAATAGACACTGCACTCACATGTACCACTTTACACCATGGTGGAGTGGAGTTGTGGGTCTAGCTTAGAGAAATTAACCAGTGGTCCACAGGGGGATCGAACCCGGGACCTCCCTATCCCGAAGCGCACGCCTGACCTCTAGGCCACCGCTCCCCAAACCGCTCATGTGTTGTTTTTTCAAATCAGCTATCCCTGCTGACATACCACGTATTATGTGACGTATTTTTTAAAATCTTGCAAAAACAATTATTTTATTATTTGACGTTTAAATTAATCCGTTAAACTTTGTATTTATTTTCAGCATTTGGAGAGGGCCGATATCTAATGTTGAAATAACTTGTGGCCCGATCCTTTTGTAATGAATATAAAATTGTTAAAGTTTCTATGGTTTACATTTATGATATGATTCTATTTCTTGTAATTAATTGTAAATATGCAAACCCTTTGTAATTGTTGTAAAAATTCATGCAATAAAATATGATTAAACTAAAAAAATTATTTTCAGCGATATGTTCGCCCCTTGACGTTGATTACAACCTGGTCCTGACAGAGGAAAGTCTGTACCGGAAATGCAATCTTGCGCATGCGCAATTCTTCATCGAGAATTCAATAAACCACGCATTGAAGATGAGTGCCGGGAAAATGCATATTAGGCAACGATATATACAGCAACTAATACCAATGAAAATCTTTGAACGATTTGAAATTCTGACAAAGGTAAAGATTAAGCATATCTGAAATACTAGTACCCAGACAATTCAAATCCTTATAGAAGTGTTGACAACGCCTAGTCACACAAATAACGAGATTGACTTAGAATGTAGCAATCGCGAATCTCTAAAAAGGATACTTCAAACAGTTTAGAATCAGAAGGCCGTAAGTACCAAATGCAGTATATTGAGTAAGCAAGAAAAAACTGTCAGATATTTACTCTTTACTTATGGAAAACAAGCATTTACAACTTAATTTTTGTCACATGACAAGTTCCTTTTTTCGTAAAAAAAGGCTCATAAGAAGCGCCTTATCATACTGATTTCAAATATGTTTCAGTCTTATAATGTCGTAAGTAGGAGTTTTGACCTTCTTATTCTTATCCAGCGATTTGTGTAATCAACATACCGACATATAAAGGGAGATAAATATGAATGATAAGTACACTACAGTAAAGTACGGGTTAACAGCCATTGCACGGTACTTAAGGTTTTTGCTACTTTTTCAGTTGAGCGGGAGTTTAAAAGTTGCAGTGCCGTAGACGTAACTAAAGCATCTATCTACCATGATCGAATAGTATGATGGAAATATTCAAAATGACTGCCATAAATGGGTTCTTTATAAATATAATAGGTTTAATAAACATTGTACAGAAAAATAAAAAAAGGTAGCAATAACCTTAATAACTGATATTAAATCATTTATAAAGGGCCCTCTCAGGTACATGAAGCGCAGTGGTTTGGGTGCTCGTATGTCACCCGTCACACGAGCAGTGGATGGTCGAATGCAGGACCGGATAAGTATCGGTACTGTTTTATCAAAGCCTCTGTGAAAATCTTCAACTTACGCTTAAATTTAAATTCCTTAAACTATTTCATCAACTCCAAATAGGGAATCCATATTGCAGAGTCGTAAGGGGCGGTATGTACAAAAGCCTTGAACCCACCACAACCCAGATAATTATGTTAGGCTTATTGATTAAATGATTTTCTTCGTTATTTTCAATGATACAGTGAATGTTATTTATTTTGCAGGTGATTTACTGGGACGAGTCCATATTCTACGTAAAACAATCAATCATCCGACATTCCGACAACTTCCGGTGTGCAGTTATATACAGTATGTTTCATATATCAGGGGCGACAACTCTAACCGTACTAGAACAGATATACACAGATACTGATGACGTCAAACGTCCTAGTCAATCAGAACTCATCCGACATTTACAAGGTCTACAAGATGGCGGAATAGACAATAAACAAACACGTGCGAATGGACACAAACACTGATGCACGTGCAGACTACATTCGATATACCGAACATGCCATACGTATATTCGATATACAGAATAATTTTGTTCAATGTAATACTAGAATCTATGCATATTATTAATTGTATCGAATAAATCGTCGATATACCGAACATGCTATATTCGATATACTGAGTACCTTTGTTCAATGTATGTATATCTTTGTATCGAATAAATCGTAACATTAAATAAGTAAACATTTCATATGGCCCCAAGTCATCATGAAGATGGGTGATACGATGGACTGGTCAAGCAGATAGCCTGCTCGGCCGAGATCATTTCTGAAACACTGTTCTGTGTTTCCCACACAACTAGCGTTGAACTTGTTGGCAACCCGGAGGTTATCCCTCGTGTATCGGTCCTGTACACCGGGCACGTTAATGAACAAAGGTGTCTCTTCGGAACAAGCTAGGGCAGGGCGCCCGAATACATTGTATCACCCCACTGTCTTCTCACTGTCCGCTGTCCCTTCAGCTAAAACACGGGATCCCATTGGAAATAAGGGATTGCACTTTTATGGGTTATCATTGACCGTAAGGTTTAAATAATTACACAAGATGACGTAACTTAAAAAAATGCAACACTCCGAGCTTTCAAATTTCTACGGAACATACGCCAGTCAACGGGAGGGGTCATAAACTTTTCACAAAATGTAGGATCCCTATCGACAAATGTGCCGTTTTATCTAGCAATGGACCGTAAATTACATATAGCTTCCTGATCTAGCACCCTTTGCAACCTTGACAAACGATCGCATACAATCATCCCGATGCTGCATTCTGATCACCTCGGCTTTTTTCGCCATGCAATTACCAGAGACAAACCGTTGAAATGGCCGCCATTAGGACAAGCATTCACGATTGTCCGATGCTGCAGAACAATATAATATATAGCTTGGCCACATTGACATGAGCCTGACCTTTTGATTAGCATAATTTAACAATCGATATATTGTCTACGTTTACAACACCGAGTGTATGTTTTCATAATCGGGGAGTATCACGGTGACGCTCGAGGTGTAATACAAACACAAATCTTAAACGCCGATATTGCACGATTTGCTTTCGGAAATTGATATATTCAAAACAAGAACCTCGTAATATGTTCTTGCATAAAGGTCAGGTTTAGTTCAAAATAACCAAGTTATACTTCGGAGAAAGCTTACATTTTCCCCTTAGTACAGAGATATATATTTCATAGACATCAGTACTAGTATTTATTAGAAATAAAATACATATACGTACCTTTTTCCAATGTTGTCAAATATCATCTTGTATATGTAGCCTCTTTAGGTCGCATAACGTTAGGTCAATGTCCTTAGTGTTTTAAACTAGGTCACACCCCGGGGTTGTTGTGCCTCATTTAGTCGCCGTTTTGGCATGGGTTTGTGTGAGCATTGCTCAGTGTAGTTGTGTCGTGGTGTTTCTGATTTCTGTGCTTGTGTGGTTGGGTTGAGTGCTGCCTTCCCTGTCGGATTTTATCATACCTATTTTATTACGGATGTCAAAATCAAGTGGTGTTGCTACATTGATATAATTGTAGTTGCTAATAACCACACAGTTCAACCCAAAGGTAACTGTATCATTGATAAAGACTCAAACAAAATAAAATATTTAACAAATATACAACGCGTTTTTTTTTCTTCAAAACTTTCACAATTTTCCGTGATTTCGCCCTGAATAATACACGGTTTTGTTCAGAACAACTGATACCTCTTTGAACTGCGAATAAATGTGCACAATTTTGTTTTGTTCGGGCCCTGCAAAAGGAATACTTACTTCAACGAGGTTTGTGTCCATTAACGCTGACAACTGTCTTCATGGTGCCATCTGTTTACCATGTATCGGATTGTACTGTGTAATATCGGAGGACAATCTTCGGTGATTTATTTCAGTTAAGTGACATATGTTATAAGCCCCATGAAGATAAGATACGGGATATTAAATTTATGAAAAATGGGGAACAAAAATGATGCTCAATACATGTATTTAAGATATCAATGTAAAATGATCAATACTAGTGTAGCCAATACCACGTGACTTTGGACTACAAACTCAAGATGAAATTTGCTTCAATTCGAAATAATACAAAAACAGCGGTAAGTATGTTATTTCTTAATCAATTTCTACGAAATATACGCCACGCTAAGGGGAAAATAATATAAACTTTCCGCAACACAAACACTTTCTATACAAACACTCATTTCGATTCAAAGGGAAATCGTGCTATAACTGTCGCGCGATTTTATACGTACACGTTATCTTTCGCAAGCAAATTTAAATTACAACGAGTACGAGTACGTGTACGGGTATCTACACGTACACGTACCCGTACACGTTGCTTTCGCAACCTCTCTATTATCACAAGTTGTGCCAATTTTGCAAACGCCCTGTGAAACCATCGGATTGTAGGTCTACAATATCAAGACCGTTTTTCCCCCAAGGTTTCAAATGGTGTTAGACAAAACGGCACAACTGCTGTTAGGGATCCATTTCGTTAAAAACTTACATATTTTCCCTTTTACAATTCAGTAAAGTATTAAAATACTTACGGTTATTTTTGTTTTCGCAGTTAGTTTTGGGTTTGTAGTCCAATGTCACGTGGTATGGTACACTGAATACTTTGCGACAGAATTAAATTATGTTTTTTCCGCAGTTTGGATACATTGTTCCATCGGATCAGCATTTTATCAAGTAAAATATAATAACATTATACATATAATTGAATAACGAAAATATTAAAATGTAGTTATTGAAAAACAAATGTGTGATAATCGATAGATAAAATAATATTATCTAGTCGGTAGCCACGCTAAATCAACAACACAAGAGAAAACTGTTTACCTATGGGAAAACACGTTTTCAAAGTAAAACTTCATTTTGGCCAACATGACAATTTCAGATTTTCATGAAAATATGCTCATAAGAAGCGCCTTGTGAAGCAGATTTCAAATATGTATGAGTCTTATAAGGTCGTTAGAGGTAGTTACGACCTTCTGGTTCTAAGCCATCGATATGCAGCATATCGACGGTGCCGAACCAAAACCCCGTAACTCAATTTTGGCGCAAAAGGTTTTTTTGCAGCATCCGCATCTGCTAGACGTCCCGCGCATTTCTGTCTTGTCGCCATCTAAGTAAAGCGATTGGCTATTTAAGTGGCGACAAGACAGAAATGCGCGGTACGTCTAGCAGATGCGGATGCTGCAAAAAAGTTTACGCGCCAAAATTGAGTTACGGGGTTTTGGTTCGGCACCGTCGATATATAATGGTTATAAAGGTTAAGCTTATATGATAATCTTACATTCGTGCTCATTCGTTACACTTTTTATTAAACTCGTTGACAAAAACAATATAACACTCGGCAGAGCCTCATATCATACTGTTTTGTTCACTCGTTTAATAAAAATGGTAATGAATGAGCACTCATTCAAGATCCTCTATACAATGTTTATATGACAATGGACATCGTTTACTTTTTGATCGTCCCTCGTTTGACTATACATTGTATTATGACAGATTGTCACACAAGTAACGACATACAGTCAGCAAGCGATCATAATTATAAAACACGAGTGTGTGTAGTCTTGTACAGGATGGAATATAAACATTCATACTATGGTATGTTACATTTGTTCATTATTGTTTCATTTATGTGATCGAAGAATAAAACACAAAATTATTGAAATTTTATAACATTCAAGGGTGTAGAAAAGTTCACTGCAGTTTAACTGTAAGTGTATCAAGTTTATTTGAGGGCTATTCTGATGTAAAAAGAAGGGAATTATTCACAGTAACCAGCAATAATGCTCTAGAAGTTGCAGTCTTTTCTACACCCCTCAGTTACAGCACATATAATTATCACTGTGTCAATTAGTAATCACAATTAGTAATACACGTTGAAGTATATAGAACGGCAATACTGAGTACAGTGATCAGATTTTGCATGTGCTTTAAATAGCAATACACGAAACAAGTTGAATTCAATCGTTATTCGATAAGCCATACAGCGAGGATACATTTAAAACTCAAACCATAATGTTATCAACTTTGTATTACACATTAATCAGCGTTAATTAAGAGACTAGTATAATACTGTACATACAGAAATATGTTGACGTTTTACACATGTAGGCCTGAGGCCTGAGGGCAGTTAGTTGTGTTTCATCATCAATGAACAAATTCTTAGTGTGTGTTACCAATATCATGTCTTGATTAAATATGTATTTAAATATCATGCGCGGATCCAAAACCAAAACGAGTAGGTGTGGTCAACTTAACGTTTTCTCGGGAAAGGAACCGGCCAGTTATTTTACCGAGGGTCTTCCTATAATCTTTTGCTCACACTCTCAGTCTTGGCCTAAATAGCTTGAACTTAGTATAGTTTACAGTATTAGCGTTTTGCTCTGCATGCAATAATCATACTCAATATGTTACGTTACACCTAAGCAAAACTCTACGGGGGGGGGGGGGGGGTCCGGATGACACGTCCCGCCACCCCGCCTCTAGAACCGCACGTGCATATAGACAGATACAGATGCTCACTGAGTGAAAACATGCACATGTATAACGAAGACAATCATGTTCACATATTACATCCAATCTATAAAAGATAACACTAACAATGAGATGTCAATATATATCGGACATTGACCGATCATTAAGCTCACTCACATATATACTGTTATATTACATATTTTCGCGATGTACATATTTTGCGAACTACTCGCGTGTTTTAAGATACTGTCTCACTGATGAAGTTAAACATTAGTATGACGTAATTTCCTAAATAAAGAAGTATTTATGTCATAGAAAGTCGCTGGCTGATGCTTTTTGTAAGCTTTAGTTTATGCTAATTTATCTAAGGTCGATTGTGAAACAAGTTTTTCCAACTTATATTAATCACTCTCGACACCTCATTCTTGATGTTATCACTCGCCACTAGGGTATGAGAGAGGAGATGCCAGTTTCCCTTATATGCTGAGCGTCTAGAAAGGGAATTTCTGGTACCATTTTTATTTCGTCTTTGGTATGACATGTCCTGGGATCGAACTCCTGTTAGCTTTGTTATAGGTTATGGGAAACAAACATGATCGATTACTATGTAACATGTACAAACTACTGGTTTAACATCTAAGATAAGACAAGATATTGTTTATCCACTATGGGCATACAATTTTGAAGTATACATGGCCTAAAGTTTGAAATATGTGTTAACAAATAACTAATTCTTACACTACTAAACAACACTAATAACTACAACTAAGAACATATAGAACAATAAACAAATAAATGTTAAAATCCAAAACAGTCTAAATTATCCAGCATATATTGATAAACAATCAAACAATAAAATAGTGTTTAGTCTATGAGTAGTCTGTCTAGGTCACAAACCACCAAATAGAGTTGTTCTTTAACTCAATGTAAAGTGACCTTGGTCAGCCAAAAAAAAAGTCAACTTTTTGTCCATGGGGCCCTCTCAAAATCTTTTAATCAATAGAAATAGCATCTAGCTTGAAGAAAAAAAAAAAGTAGGGGTCATGTATTATATAAGAAAAATTTGGTTCGTCAAACGCGGTGAACAGATTTTCTCACATGTACGGATTTACTCACTGTCCGTTAGCCCCAACCTTACTTTCACTTTCATATTTAAGCCAGAATACAAAATATTTCTGAATAAAACCATTTCACTACATCACATACATGCATACAAAGCATTTAACACCAATTTCATGATTCTGATGCTGATTTGTCAAGACATACCCCTATTTCCAGTCGCTTTAAAGTTTTTAAACGGACTATTTGACTGTATCTGAATTTGGTCCGCGTAGGCATTTAGTGGTTATTTACCTCTAACATAGCCTATGTTTGTAAGACAACTCCTTAATACACTCATGAATTATTTCCCTTAACACCCTCAAACATAGTATATAATCAAGCCCAGAATAAAATTGAGCTAAAATTGAAAAAAAAACGTTATGCTATTTGATTGATAAAATATATCATCCAGTCGGGTAGCCAGACTTATCTATGGGGTACTCGGTTCGTTTTGTAATTTATTTTCATCGAATACGACCACATTTCAGACAGCTTAAGTGATATTAATGTAAGTGTTATATCAATAATTTAATAACACTATATCTAATTTTGGATGTAAAATACAAAACAATGTACTTAAATAACTACAAAATGCTGTTGATTTTCCAAGTTACATAAGGTATCAGCCAGTTTGTTTATGTGATATACGGGATACTATTAAAAATCAAGTAACTACAGTAAAACTTCGTTATGACGAGCATCGATATGGCGAGCACCTGGCCTATATCGAGCAAGTTTTAAACCAATATCTGTTTGTATAATCAATACACGCCCTTTAGTTATTTCGAGCACCCGGTGTATATCGAGCATTTTACCTGTCCCTATCACTCCTCGAGATAACGAGGTTTTACTGTAGTTGACTTGTTTCTCACTTTTTTGCAATACACCTTAACGTGCACAATGTTTATTTAATTATAGACAACACACGCACACTTAAAATTGTGCAATAAACAGTCTAATTAGATTCCGCTACGCGATAACAAGTTTATAACCAAACCATATTAACTTCCGTTACATTAACGATTATAAGAGTAAAAATGCAAAATACGGACCTCATTTTTATCACAGAGGAGTACACGTTGATTTATTTGAATGCAGCATAAACAAAGTGAGATTGGGTATATATGCACTAACACATAATATTTAAAGCAACCTTTACTCATTTACTATATCGTTTTTTTTTGCTTTTGTTTATCCTGGCCACCGGATATTCCATATGGGCGAGGCCCCCAGCAAAGTTTAGTCATTTCCGATCTCGGGGGATAGTGCAGATACAGGAAGTGTACTTGTTCCAGAGACACCACTGGTTCTTTTACACGCCAGGTTATAGTACCCACACGTGGTACCTCGGTTTAAAGTCTCATTCGAAAGACTATTAGTGAAATTAGTTGGTCAGCAGCCCGGGATTCGAGCCCACAACCACGATAAATCTGGACCAGGTGCTCTAAGGCTGATTACTATACCGCATATCTATCCTTGTGTTTTATATCCTAACCGAGCCCTTCAAAGTAGACACTAGCAAATTTTGAGTACTATGATAGTCGTATAGGATAGAACACGAGTAGATGTCGTATATGAAAACTAAATCGAATGTTTTCATAAACAACACCTACGAGAGGTCTATCTGACTTAGACCACAGCTAAAAATGGTAGTATTCACTTTATTCAATTCCGATGATCCGTGCTATAGCTCAAGGTTGAACGTTGCATCCCCTAGGTAGGATTGGCTGAAGCTATGAAAAATGATAAAATGTATAATCAATTCTATTTCGGGAATACACATCCATGTTAAGGTTTCATGAAGGTTTGGTCATCTATTGAACTCTTGTTATCTGGACGAATATCCCATACGCCTACGCTCATCATTCTTTATCACAATGCACGTTCCCCTAGACCAGAATCCGTGACTAATATATCGCTGGTTAGAATGAGAAGGCCGTAGGTTCAAAATCAATATTTTGAGAAAACAGGAATCTGAAATTTACCATTTGTTATTGAAGGCACATGCAAAATCTGATTACTGAATGACTTATTACATTTGTATATATAATTCAACGAGTGTGTCTTATTGCAGTCGACTAGTTTATGCACAGTGCGTACCGTTCACAATATAATCAAGAGCTTTAGACAACCCTCTGTTGAGAAACACCACCTCTCGACAACGACCACATTTTGCTGTTCACATTTTACCTAATACGCATAAGAACCATGGTGCCAGTGACTCTGGCAATGAGAAATGTAAACCAAGCTTCTTTTCTCCCATACCCTGGTGACAATTGGCACCTTTCACAAGGGAACATCATTATCTAACACCGGCTGCATTAAATTATTTGTAGTGGCCCTCAAGTAAAGTAACTTGTTTATTAACGTGACTTATGCATGCATATTTACAAACAATCATAATTGCAATACAGAAATAAAGAGGCACCCGGCCAAGTGGGCCTATAAGTCACCTTAACATATAGGGGAATAATTAAGTCCCTGATAAGAACATAAATTATATTAAACGATAATTATGCATAATAATACGACGGAGTCGGCTGCCTTCGGACAATGATAACTGAAATATCACAGAGTCACTTATTTATAAACATAATATTTATAGAATATGTTTGTTTCAAAAATCAATCGACTTAAATTTTAATAAACTAATATTTACACATGTTATAAGTATCAAACACCGATCAGTGAAATAATATCCTACATGGTTTAATTTGAATAGATGAACGATCAAATAACGACGTCGACCGATCAATATGATGTTGTCCATCGGTATTTATATGAAGTACGGAGAACTTGACGTGGACCTCAACCTTCTATTAACATGATTTAATAACTTTATATTTTGTCTATACTTGTACGGAGAACTTGACGTGGACCTCAACCTTCTATTAACATGATTTAATAACTTTATATTTGGTCTATACTTGTACGGAGAACTTGACGTGGACCTCAACCTTCTATTAACATGATTTAATAACTTTATATTTTGTCTATATTTGTACGGAGAACTTGACGTGGACCTCAACCTTCTATTAACATGATTAATAACTTTATATTTTGTCTATATGTGTACGGAGAACTTGACGTGGACCTCAACCTTCTATTAACATGATTTAATAACTTTATATTTTGTCTATATTTGTACGGAGAACTTGACGTGGACCTCAACCTTCTATTAACTTACCAGTAATTTAACCGCTGATATCTTGTTTATATTTGAAATCCTGATTGCATGTTTCAAAGACCTAAATATAGGTATTTGCATGTTTTCATAGGCGGGAAGTAACACACAGACGCTCGAACACAAATCTAAAGGCCCGATATTTTAGGATTTACTAGCAGAAATTAGTTTAGTTTATACTTGGAACTTGAAACACATTTTCCAACTTTAAGTAATCACTCTCGACACCTCATTCCTGATGTTATTCATCGCATCGTGGGTATGACACGGGAAAAGCCATTTTACTCATAAGCTGGACGTCTTGCATTGGAATTTCTGGTACCATTTTATTTCGTAGTTGGTATGACGTGGTCTGGGATTGAACAAGGGACCTGCCGCACTCGAAGCGAACGCTCAATCCCTAGGCTATCAAGATGGCGTATGCACCTTGTAATATATAATAGTCACGCATAAAGGTCAGGATCAAGTCAAATTCTTCGTACTTTTTTTCTATTTTTAAAAGTAGTGTATAGTTATCTTTGTTCAATCTTCGTTCTAAACTTAAAAATAAATCACAGTGTCTTTTGAATAAATTAAATTGCGCGCTTTGTCCTTGATCGTGTTTGAATAATACACTCTTTGCTTCCGGTTGAACACGGTCGTTCATGCGTTGTAAAGTTGTAAAGTAAAGATCACTCTAGACAGCACATAAATCAATATGCCCTCCAATACAACCTTTTAGTAATAATGTACAGTCCGACCAGGGATACCTGACTGTGACGTAATGTTGTGTTTACAATCAAATGTTTTCTTTATATATCGTCTCCAAAAATGTGGATGATCAGTATATTTTTGTACCAGGTCCTATAATCTGCATGAAATAGTGGCCGAGAGGATAACGGTGCAGTATTATTAACTAAAACATACAGAGTTCGAACCCCGCCAGCAGTACTTTTAAGCTCATTTTTAATTTTATTTTTTTGCAATCGAATACAAAGTATGTGTACAGAATGCTGCTTGAGTAAAAAAAAACATTTGCATTTCTCTCATCTTCAAATGGCTTTATTAAATAGCCAAGAACAAGTTTTAAATGATTTTAGCTAGGGAGTCTTTGAATAATTAAGAGAAACCAACAGCTATCCCATATGTGTTTTCAATTATACGAATTCCACTGGTCTCATTTTAATATTAATAATAAGACAAAACACTTTATTTTCAAAATAAATATCTTATCAAATTATCCAAGGGTATATGTTTCTCGTATATAATACAAAATAATGTAATAAATTAATGGCTATCACAAGCTTTGAACTTAGATCGCTTGAGTGAGAGTCAACAAACACATCCACAGAACCATGCATTGCTTGAAATATATGAATAGGTAGGGATATACTTCAATATGGTATGATCCTCGGTCTTTTTGGGGATATACCCTTCTTATTTATAGATTGTTTACAAAATGACGTCACTGTCAAAAATCGTTGGTCGGATAGTATCTGTTTTTCTGTTTATAACCCACACTAGTATGCCTAGTCTATGCCTTTGTCGAGGTGTCGATAGTAATGCCCTGATGTGTGTGAACTTACTTTATAATTGTTAAAAAAATACTTTTTTACCAAAATACGTAGAATTTTATTTCAGTTTTAGAATATTGTAAATCATGGTAAACACTGCTTCAACCTCTTTTATTCCCTTTAAGTTTAGAGTGTAGATCTCAAAGTTGCAATATAATATGTAGGCTTACTTAAATAAATATATTTACGTTCGTTGTATCCAATACTATTTATTTTGGATATCCAACTTGAAGTGTGTTTGGACTGTTATTTGTGCAGGTAGGAAATTCAAATTTATTACAATCATGCGTATTTATTGCTTATATTCAGGTATTCAGAGTCGATCTATTAAAGGTAACTGGTTATTGGGTTGTTCTAAAGCTGTTGAATCAATAATACTTAAATCTCGCCGCTGTTGCTGCATCGATTAAACTAAACCAGGGTATGAATTATACACCTACATGTAGTTACTGTATGACTTATTGTGAGTATAATATTATGCAATTTAACCTGTATGATTTATTGGAAGCAGAAACATATGTGATTTCCTGTCACTGTATAAGTTAAGTTAAGTTACCAATTTTCTAGGGCTCTTTTCAGCTGTTAGGCCGCTCAAGCACCCTTTGACATTTTAACTCCCCTGGTCATTGGGCTACATATGGAAACCTACACTCGTGTCTCCCTGGGGAGACTATTTCTCTCCTGTGGTGTGGCAGCCAACATCGATCTGCGGCGCCCAGGAATAGACACTGCCCTCACAGGTACCATTTTACACCATGGTGGAGTGGAGCTGTGGGTCTTGCTCAGAGATTTTGACCAGTGGTCCAGAGGGGGATCGAACCCGGGACCTCTCGATCCCGAAGCGCGCGCCCTACCTCTAGGCCACCGCTCCCCATGTATGACTTATTGGGAGTATATACAATTTAACTTGTATGAATTATGATTTCCTGTCACTGTATGAAATATTGTGAGACTTTGCAAATCAACTTGTATGATTAAGTGTGAGCTTGGTACATGTGATTTTGGATCACTGGAGACTAACGTTATACAATTATACGTGTATATATGACACTCTTTTTGTAATATCTTAAGACTTCGGGGGGGGGGGGTATTATATTAAGACTTTGGGGATATTATATAAAGACTTTGGTTTTTAAATTTGTACCATTAAAAATATCCATAATTGTGTCAAAAAAGCTGAAATTGTGTTCAAATAATGAGTAGTTTTCATATTCAATACACAGCTTTACGTTACAATATACAGTTCGGTGTGTGTTACAGTTTATGGGTCGCACATGAAGTTCTGAGATGCCACGGTTCATTCAGCTATGTATGGTGTCCGTGTGTAACATTGTACATCGCTTGTCTGGACGTCTGTCAAACATATTTTAAATATATGGCTATGTATGAACACATATAGCTATGTATGTACACATGTGGAGTGGTGTATATAATTATGCCGTGTGAATACGCGTCCTTAATTAAATCACTACAGTCCAGTCAACGGTGACTCGCTATATAATACAACAGGGTCGTTACAAAAGTTATATAAACACTCTGCATATACTACAACAGGGTCGTTACAAAAGTTATATAAACATTCAGTATATAATACAACAGGGTCGTTACAAAAGTTATATAAACACTCTGTATATACTACAACAGGGTCGTTACAAAAGTTATATAAACACTCTGTATATACTACAACAGGGTCGTTACAAAAGTTATATAAACACTCTGTATATACTACAACAGGGTCGTTACAAAAGTTATATAAACGATGCTTGTGAACTCTCCGTTGTTTTAGATCTACATACAGTTTGTAATTATAAAATCCGTATAATATTTTCATAAGTAAACACTGCATCTGATTCTTAAGTGGTATCCTCATTTGTTTCTTTAGTAAACAGGCAGTGTTTTACTTATTTGTGAATTCCTTATTAATTTCATTTCTTTAGTAAATTGCTATTTTCTTTACGAATTTTTGAAATCATGAGTATTAGACTTATGTTTGCCTAAATATGTTCTATGCTTTGATTTAAGCTAAACGATTTGACAATGTTGCTCCTATCTTAAACCATTAACATTGAACATGTTGAACGCCTTAAGATGATAAGTCATCCTTAAATTAAATCAACATTTGTACGCGTTTATTACGACGGTGCTAAAAATCCCTACATCTTGCTTGATATTGTTTTCTCCGTTATGACTTCACTCATATATTGCTTCTTGAGATATCTAGGTTATCTGCGCTTAAGAGCTCTTCATCAGCACATGCGCAGTGAAGCAATTTCCGTTTTCACTGATGATAAAGCTCTTATATTTTACTGTTTATATTGTTAAATCAATTTTCTGTTTTCGTTTTATTTGCAGCCATCCAACAGAGATAACGAAAGATGACTTGATGACGTCATAAGAAGTCACGTGGTATAATGATACCACCGGTCATGACGTCATTCTGTAGACGAAACCGGAACTCACTGAAGCATCATATTTCCCGGAACAAATTATACGCTTGTATTGTCGTCATAGGCATAGTGTTACTGGTAAAATTTCGCCGGTAAATATTCATACATTTTTCTAGTAGATCTGTATCGGCATTTATAAAGCATCTTAGTTGAAAACTTAAAAATTTCTTAAAATATTGAAATTTACTTAAGTGTGTAAGTTATATAAGGTAGATCTAACCAGTATTTGTGATTGTATACACTATTTTCATCCATTTTGTTGAGGACTACCATGATCACTTTAGCAAACATGGATTCTTTTCTGTTTGCATAAAATATTATGCACCACAAGTTTTGAACTAAAGCCAAAATATTTAAGTTTCCCACTAAGATGCTTTATAAATACGGGCCCTGTTTTATTAAGAAATGCATATATCGTGTTAACACTAATCGTAATGACACAAATTGTTCATCTTCAAGACATATCGTTAAGTTTCAAAACTTCATTGAAGTTACGCTAGTTGTCAATAAATTTCCTTTAAAACAATTAACCGGTATACAGTATTATAATCTCATGGTCCAATGGATTAACTTGAAAACCTTCGCCAATGATGAATAACCCTTCGACAAACAATCAGGTGGAGCAATTTCTGCTCTTGCATAATGCCAATTCAATAAAAAAGAGGAATTCATGCATCTACTAGATCTATTCTATATTATGTTTGTTCAGCAAAGATGGAGAACACATTTTCGCTGTTGTGCGGATTGTTCTCAGACTGGTTCTATTCAAATTACACAATATTATTATGTTGATCAAAATGCCAAACAAATCAAAACTAAACAGTTCCATGTGATGCTTCATCACCTACATAATGTGTTCAATGACTTTAAAAAACCCTCAGAATTCCAGGATTACAAAGAAAACTTGAGAATGTCTACATCAATTTTCATCTTTTTCGGTTGTGAAAAGAAACTTTTCTTTTTTCAGGTCATTAACGACAACATACACAGGGTCCAAGTACAATGCATACACGACTCTGTTCGGCGGTAAGTAGTTCCCTTAAACAATGTTTTTCATTAATCAAATCTAAGTAAAATAAATACATGCTTATACTGTACATATAACCCAATGATGAGCTGGTCAAATTTGATTATTATAGTGTCACCCCTACTAAAATGGCCAATATTTCTGACTTATGAGACACTTATCTTTCGCAACAATTTGTCTAACTAGCTGGTATGGCATCAGTACAAACCTGCTTCTGTCGAGATTCGAACATTCCTGCTTCCAAGGCAGACGCCCTATCCACACTGTTGCGCATTGAACGAGAGGTAGGGAGTGCGCTTTGGGTGGAGAGGTTCCGGGTTCGATCCACGTCTGTGTTACTGCTTAGTTTCTCTGATCTGAAATAATCTGCGATACTCCCCTCGACCAGGGTGTGAATTGATACCTGTAGGGGCTGCCTCTATACATGTTCCATAGTCATGGGCGCCATATCTCTGTATAAGGTCTTTCTGGAGAAGGTGTAATGCATACGTTTAACTTTATATTATGATTGATTTGCTTCGAATCCACAGGTAACAGTATCATTGACAAATATTTAAAAAAATGTGTTGTTGTTGTTGTTGTTGTTGTTGTTTGTGAAAATGTAGTCATGCTTCAAACTACATACACATGCATATATTAATTTCTGTAAAAGAAAGAGAAATTCTTTGTTAATAATACATTTATCGAGAAAAGTTTGAACTAATCAATTTTGTGTTTTGTTTTGTAGAATCGCCGATACCGGAGCCGACGCAGAGGGAAGTTAACTATATTGGTGACAAAGTCATACTCAACTACACCGTGGTCGATAACTTGGCCAGCGGAAAGGCAATGTACGATGGCGGATATTTTGTCGCTAGTATTTCATTGCTCAACAACGGAAATGACGTCATTACTGCTAAAAAATGGCAAATATACGGGTACTTTATGCGGCTCGCTGAACCGGACTCGTACCCGTACCCCCGTGGCTTCTTCATACACAGCTGTGGACTGAAAATGTTCCACGTAGAGGGGTGTCTGTACAGGTTTGAACCTATTGGTGGCCTCTTTCTAGGATTAAATCCAAACGAGCAACTGATATGTACAATCAAACTAGGTGCCTTCCAGGTAGCACGTACTGACTCGATGCCAAGATGGTATGTAAGTGGAGATAACGTTTCACCAAAGGTGATCGCGAATACTGATGACGAAAGGTTAAGTTTCGTAAAAGACTTTTCAGAAGAAAAACAGTATAAGAAACGTTATGATGACAAAGGTCATCCTTATAGCCCGGAAGAAAGATATTGGTTATACAGTACTAGGGCACAAGAAACAGTTTCAAAATTAACGGTTGTTCCAACACCTATGGAAATGACAATCGACGAAAAACAAGAAATGGAATTTAACACGAACTCCTGGGTGATTGTAAAGACAGCAGTCTTTGATAAAGAAGTGAAAAACTTTGCAGGTAAGTTTGATCAATTTAATTAATATGAATTATCGATTGCAGCCGTTTTGGAAATAATAAAGAGCTGACGTCATTGTTGTCGTCATGTTGACCAGTTTTGTTGTTTGAATGCGGTCGATTAAAATAATGGTAATTGTTTGGTCATTCGGTTGTTTCGTTGCAATAGGTCGAGTTCGATCCTCAATTATTGTATCGTCTGGTAGACGACAGGAAGTCTTTGTGCGCATGTGTGTGATCAACCGCACCTTAGTCGGTACCATAGTTATTTTATTTCAGTCTGTAAAAGGAAAGTAACTGTGTTAGCATTTGGAACATCCGTACGACAGTTAAACACAACCGGAACAAGACAAACCATCTTACATCAGAGGGTTAAACCATAGTCGACAAACAATCTGCTAACATCTGCTAACTTTACTGAGTTCGACCAGACTATAGTCAATCCATATTAACAATAATCGATGGTCGAACTCGCTCATAATGCCCATTTTCCTTTGACTTCCTTTAAGAGAGAAGACAACTTATGGATACAAGGAGTTTGGATGCACTACCATAGCTCTTACCGAGACACATTGATTCTTTTACATGCTAGATGCATCGCACTAACAAACACGAGACTAATTGAGAGTCATACCAACAAGTTAAAATCTACATGTAGTTGGTTGTTCATCAGTTTTAAAATGGTAAAAGTTAGTTAAATTCATGCACCTTCCATAGTTTTGTACAATATTTACCGTAAATACTCTCCTATAAGGCTAGTTCGATCATAAGACGACCCGGACAATGTACGTGTCGGACAATTTTACCTGAAATAGCTACCGTAATAAGCCTCTATATCAAATTTCTATTTTTAGATGGCATGGATATAAAACTGGTCAGTTCAAAACCAACTCGTCGATTTATACAAGTGGTTAAATCTCCCATTATTGTTGTAATAGACCGCACACCAGTACAACACCCAGAGGCATACACTATCGACGCCGACCCGGTTAGTGAGTCCATAACGGTCGCCGCAAACACAAATAAAGGAGTGTTCTACGCCTTCCAGACATTGAGTAGTGTCATGTTTGCCACTGAAGCTCAAACCAACGTCGGTATCAACCAGATACTGCCTGCATTTAAAGTCACTGATTGTCCACAATATGTTTACCGAGGTGTCCATCTAGGTAAGTGCTGAAACCAATACTAATAAAATTAAAAATTATAAGACGTCACACAATGACGTCATTCTGACATTTGAATCTCCGGCATCGTATGGTAAAGTAAAAGGTAAAGGTAAAGTGTTGCTTTATTATAGTGTCACCCCTATTGAAAGGGCCAGCCAATTTGACTTATGAGACACCTATTTTTCTTGCGCACAGATTGTGTCGTCTGCCAAAAGAACTTTATTTTTCGTTATTAATTTGTTTGTGATTAATGGCCGTGACCCCTTTTGTAAAATCAGCTGATTTAGGTCAGTGTCCTGTATTCAAACAGTAATGAGTATGATTATATTAATTAATCTAATATCAAAATATAACTTTTTTGTTGTTTTAACCATTGTAATTTGATAAAAAAAACCCAGAGGAATTCCACAATGTTTACACTAAAACACTTACTTATAATAAAAAATATATTGAACTATATCTGTGAAATAAGAAAATTAATAAAACAAAATCACAACGTTAACCTAATGTCCGCATAGTTAGTACGATGGCATTTCTTAAATGGCTGACCTAAATAAAAGAGTCGTAACTATTTACCAATATTTCACTTTCAGACGTCGCCCGTAATTTTATCGATGTTGAGCAAGTACTGAAGATCCTCGATATTTTAGCAATGTATAAAATGAATAAACTACATCTACATCTGTCAGACGATGAAGGTTGGAGGTTGGAGATTCCAGGAATACCAGAATTAACACAGGTGCGTGGGTAGGATACATTAGACAGAGTCCGTGTTCTAATTAAGAGCTCGTGGACAAGTGTACAACCAGGCCAGGTTGTTTATGTAACACGGGAAGTAAATGTGCAACCAGACTGGCGCTCGGACCCTGGATTCTTCACTTACAGAGTGAAAACTCTGCCGACTGAGCTAGTTGGCTTCTTACAAAAGGTTCTTTCTTATAAGTTGTTAAATCCTATACACCCGACTACATGTGTACATTTTTGAAGGACAATTTGTCCGTCTAGATATCGCAGTGGTAGAGTTTTCGCTGCGCGTGCGAGAGGTCTTTGGTTTGATCAGAGGCCATGACATAACACAGTAATTCAAAGTATTACCGATATGTGTCCGTCGCTTGGTGCTCAGCATAAATGTATCGATTAGTTGAAGGTCACTACTTACTTGCTTGCCTTGGTGTCATGGTTATGTCAAAGACCTAAATTACACAGATTGGACACTCCACTGAAAATTTGGAGAAAACGCAAAATAACAGGCAGCAGATTCAGTTATTGTCCATAAAACTTTTTTTCGTCATCCAATTTTAATGGACAATATATAATAATAATAATAATAATAATAACGACTTTATTTATAGTGGATTACATATTTGGTTCGAGACCAATTTTCAATATGGTCCACATCAACATGAAATATATATACAGCAATTTACAGAAATACATAATACTGATGAACAGAAGACAAATATAACAGAACTAGTCAATAATCAAGAAACAGAACACAGTACAAATGTAACAGCATTATGATAATGGTATCCATAATAACAAATATGTAGTTTTGTAGTGTGTAATATATAAAACTAAATATAATATCATGTAGTGAGTCCTGTGTTAAACCACTGCAAATAGGACCTTTTAAATTGTTGAAGTGTTTTGGAAGTGCGGACTTGTTTTGTGATGGCATTCCAAATTACAGGCCCTGAATAATTTAAGGACTTGCGGTAAAATTCTAGTTGTGGTTTAGGAACTGCAAGTTCACAGTTTTCAGTAGATCTAAGTTGGCGATCTGAGTGCTGGTAGTTTTGATTTAATGTGAATTTCGAATTAAAGTATTCTGGGCAAATATTATTTAGTGATTTGTATATTAATATTGCCTTTTTATAACAAATTCTATCGGAAAAAGTCATCCACTTCAATTCTTTAAATAACTCTGCTGAAGGTGCGTTATATTCCTTGTCAAGAATTATTCTGGCAGCACGTTTTTGGAATTTAAGCACAGTTTCTAACAGTTCCCCACTACAGTTTCCCCACACTGTACAACAGTAGTCAATATGCGGCAGTATGTATGCATTGTAAAACATTTTTCTAGAGTGGAGATTTAGGTTAGTTTTGATTCTGAGAAGAAGATATAAATAACTGTTGCACTTCTTAAGAGATTGTTGAACCTGACACTTCCAGTTAAGATTTTGATCAACATGCACTCCTAAAAGTTTTTCTGATGAGGAGTATGTCAGTGACTGTCCTTGCATATGAATGTTGTGAGACGTTGTATGATTGAGAATCCTTTGGTTATTGTTAGAAGCCGTTATATACATTGCTTTAGTCTTGTTAATATTTGGTATCATTGAATTTTGCCTACACCATTTGTCTACAGTATTGACCTCATTTTGTAAAATTGTATGTACTTCATCTATGGTATTGCCATAAGCAGATAATGTTGTATCATCAGCAAACATGTCGACTGACGAATCATGAGTATGAAGCGGAAGGTCATTTATGTAAAGTATAAAGAGTATAGGCCCAAGAACAGAACCCTGGGGAACACCTGCTGAGATTGGTTGTGCATCTGATAGCTTTCCAGATATACATACTTTTTGAGAATGGTTTGTCAAGTAGGATGTAAACCATTTTACCGAAGATTCACTGAAGTGATAAAGTTGAAGTTTGCTTATTAGGAGAGAATGATTAACAAGATCAAATGCTTTGGTAAGGTCTAAGAAAATAGTACCAACTTAAGACTTATTATTGATAGCAGTAATCCAGTCATCAATTATGGCAGTAAGAGCTGTTTCACATGAATGGTTTGGTCGAAAGCCCGATTGCCTATCATACAAAAGTTTGTTAATCTCTAAAAAAGTTTTCACATGATCAGAAACATGCTTTTCTATAATCTTGGATAAAACGGGTAGTATTGAGATGGGTCTGTAGTTGGTTTTATCAGACTTGCACCCTTTCTTAAAAATAGGCGAGATTTTGGCCATTTTAAATGTTTCTGGAAATTTACCCATAGTAATACTCAGATTAATGATTTTAGTAAGTGGCTGTGCAATAACATTACAACTTATTTTCAATATCTTTGGACCAATGTCATCCAGCCCAGTTGATTTTGAACAATCAATCGTTACCAGTTGTTTCAATATGTATTCTTTTGTCACTAGAGGTATAAGGAAAGTTTCATTATCTATTTTACTGTTAACAAATTGTAGAATTTTCTGCTTACTATCCATTTCAAGGGCCTGTGGCGGATCTGGCACCATTTTAAAAATATTAGTAAAAAAAGAATTAAACGCTTCTGCTGTATCTTTTGGGTTTAAAATTGGGTTGCCACTGTCATCATTGATATAGTTGGCTTGGTGGTATTTTTCTTTACCTGATAGGCTTTTTAGATTATTCCATAGAACTTTGGGATTTTTCTTGTTTTCATTTATGGTTTTGGAATAAAAATATTTCTTGGCTTGGGTGATTAATGTCTTGACTTTTTGTCTCCAGAACTTAAATTGTACTTCATTTCTAGTTTTCTTAGCAAAGTTCCTTTGACTGATGGCATTAGCTATTTCATTGTTAAACCAGTCTGGTTGTTGCTTGTGTTTTACACGCCTTTCCTTCTTAGGTAAATGACAGTTCATAACATCAACAAATATCTTTAAAAAGTAGTCTAATGCATCATCAGGATCATCGTATATATCTAATACGGACCATGGTTGATTCTCTAACTCATTCAAAAATTGTTGTTCATCAAAGTTTTTGTATGATCTATATTTGATTGTGGAATGTAATGGGCCATTGGCATTATTGGAAGTGCATTTTCTAGTAAAGCACACAGGGAAATGATCACTGATTGTAAGGACTGGAACTTGAATATTCATGATATTTGCCGGCCTATTTGAGTATATGTGGTCAATAATAGTGGATGTAGTGGGTGTAACTCTCGTTGGTTGTTCAACAAGTTGTTTAAAATTGTGTGCACTAATTATGTTGTTCCAATTATTGTTAACTGAAATATCATTGACAAAATTATAGTTAAAGTCACCAAGCAATATTAACTCTTTGTTTTCAGAATAAACCGTTTCAAGATACTGTTCAAAGTCATTATTCCAATCAGCTGTAGAACTAGGTGGTCTATATGCATAGCATAAGAGAAATGATTTCTGTTTAGGGGGTTTGATTTCTAGCCACAGAGTTTCCAGTTTTTCATTATTCCAAGTCTGTGCGTTGCCAACATGGATATTTATTTTTGACATACACTATTATTCCACCCCCTTTTGATTTTCTGTCTTTTCTAAACATCTGAAAGTTTTTCAAGTGTAATTCTCCATTCGTAAATTTATCATTGAGAAATGTCTCACATAATCCAAGAATATCCAAATCACTGTGCATATCAAGAAAATATTTAATTTCATTAAACTTTGGATAGAGAAAATGAACATTAAGATGCATAATATTAATTCCATTTTTTGGAAACACAATATCACTTTTCATATTGTCACTTTGATGAGGTTGAGCGATTCCAGGGGTCATAGTATGTAGTTCCGTCAGTAGTTCATTGGATGCCGTCTCTGGACTGGGTATCTCTGTATATAATGATGATGAGGACTCCATTGCCAGTGATTGGTTCTCCTGGGATTGGCAGGACGAAAATTTACTGAGTGTACTTTCCCTTCTTTGCCAACACCCAGCTTTTTATGCAGGATGAATTTCATGTGTCTTGCTAATTTAGCAGTTCCTTTCAATGTCAGATGAACCTCGTCAGTGAATAGAGTTTTGTCAGTAGTTTTTGAATTGTACATGAATTGTTCCGTGTGGTCCATAAATATCAGGTCGTTACCATTACAGTATTTACTGAGAGTTTCATTTACAGACAGGATATTGGGAGCAGAGAGCTTATCATGCTTCTTTGGAAGAACCGACGAAATGATTATCTTAGATGCTGAATTTTTGTTCCTTATAGCATTGACCACTTCTTGATATTGCTTTACAATGCTATCCGGTTTGTCTGCATTAGAAACATTGTTGATGCCAGCATGTACGACAATTGCATCAAAAGTGTCTACATCATTCCTTCTTTCAATGCTGTCCCTTATATTACATAGCTTGGCACCAGGGTGTGTTTTTATAGTGGCATCCATTGTTTGTCCTGACATGAGTGGTGCATCCAGTTTGCTAATCACAGAGTCTCCTATGATGAGAACTTTGGGTTTTCCTGTTGGCTGAGAGAGTGAGGTTTGTATTTGTGTTGATGGCATATCTGGTCTGTGAGTTGCAGTACCTTTAGTCGATGATTGAGTCAATTGAGAGTGGTTGTCCGTTGTTGTAGCATTTGAGTCAGTATATTGATAGTTACTGGTTTTGTTCTGCTGACGTTCTCTTAAACATTCAATTTCCTGTCTGTTGGAGGCAACTTCAGTTGTCAGCTGCTTTATGTCAGAGACTGTTGCAGTACATACCAACTTCTGTTTAATACTGTCCATTTCTGACATATTGACTGTCCTTGTCTTGAGTACAGTGAGTACTTCATTTACTTCCGCTATATGTTCCTTTATTTCACTAACATCTGTCTGAACAGTACTCATGCATTCTCTTTCAGTCTCTATTGATGAAAGCTTCTTTCTCAGAACTTTGTTATCTTGCTTTAAGGATACATTGTTCTGTTTGATCAATTTTACTTCCTCTTCTAGTAGCAGTATCTGAGCATATAGTTCGCTCTTATCACTATTGTTTGTTATTTCCATTTTAAGTTGCGCTTTTATTTCACAATTTTCTTGTTGCAGTTTAATACATTGATTGCAATTTGTTTCAGTACCATCATTTGAATCAACCTGTGTTGCATTATCACACGTTCTATCAGGTTCAGTCTGTGTTTCATTTGCACACATTTTGGTAGACACCGGTACCAATACATCACTCGTGTCAATGCACTTTGGCTCTGTTGTACTGATATCCAGTTCATTTTCTGAAATATTGCCATCGGATTGGAATGTTAAGTGTGAGTTGATTTGTACAGATGAAGAATTCATAGGTGTTGAAGTAAACAGTTTCTTTCTGAGATAGCTGAAGCTCAAAAGCTTTTTTGATTTACTTTCAGGCGTTGGTATGATTCTGTATGATGTATTTTGAGGAGTAGTCTTGACAAATGTACATCTAGTATTTCTTGATGTTTTCCTGCCCTCTGTATTGGTATTTGTTGAATTTCCGGCACTTGGGTGATTTATTGTATCATGGCTCAGAATAGGTGATGAATTTGTCTGAGAAGGACTTGTCTCCATAGGTCTAGTAGTCAATAGGTTAACTAAGGAATCAAATTCTGACACAAGCCAGTCTCTACATCCTGTCCCCTGAATTAGTATGGTCTTTGTATAGAAAACTGTTACAACAACCTTTTTCTCATTTACACATAAAGTTGTTGTAATCCCTGTATTGTTTTTGGTTTCAGTGAATTCATATTGGTTTTTTAATAGTTCAAGGAATGCCTCATGATCTTTGTCTTTGTAGAATGTTATTGTTACATTATGGCTTGTTGTCCTGTCACAAATTTGACAAATTCCTTTCCCATTGTAATCATTATTGTCATCACATGTACCTAATTTGTTAACCAGTTCTGTTTTATTGTTTGCAGCCATTGTTTACTAAGAGATGCTAATGTTTATACAATTTTAACTATGACTTTTTAATAGCCGAATTGTTTTCCTTGGGGCATATGTATCCAATTTGTAACACTGCTTGACAAGTTAATGATACTTATGTTTTCAACGAATCGATTACATTTCCAAAATATGGACACTAAGTTTTCAACTGTCAATTTACAAGTTGTAGCCCTGAGGGTGTAATGCAAATATAGACAAATGTTGACACGTGGTATACTTTAAGAAATTATTCTATTATGTCCAGATTTATCCAATGTTTGAAGTTAAATAATTCCAATATCGCTTGTTTCAAAACCTGTGATTGAACACAGTCATAATCCAGATAAAATTTCCAATAACACTGTGTAATTTTTAACAGTTAATTCCTTTGTTTTCAATAGATACTTTATTTTTTGTCAGAGCAGATTTTTTTGCGACTGACCTGTCCGTGCACTAGTTAAACTGTTGAATATATCATGTTGAAGAGCTAAGTTTGTTTTTCTACAATGCAGTAACTCATTTTTGTCTACCTTTTATAAAATACAGAAAATAAGGATGTGAATGAGGCACATTAGGTATTTTCTGATAAACTTGTAATTTGCATTAATTTGATGAAAATGAGAGTAGAAAGCTGAATAATAAATCTATTGCATAGACTTATTAGTTTTTTCATAAGTATATTAGAAGTGGAGATATAAGGTATTAAAAACTAACGAGATTTCGCGAGATTTCAGAGACCTGCCACGAGATATTGTGAGAGTTGGTACATGTTTCCAATCTGTGTAATTTAGGTCTTTGGTTATGTGTTTGTGTTCTCTCCATATGACGGAAACAATGTGTTAGATGTATGTCCTTGATAAAATAAGACAACCTCGCGTTTTCTATAACATTAACGTTTAATTTGTTTTCCAGATTGGCGGTTCACGGTGTCACGATCTGAGAGAGGAGCAGTGTATATTACCCATGCTTGGTTCCGGTCCGTACTCAAACACGTCCGGGTCTGGGTTTTATAGTGTCGACGACTATCGGGAGATTTTAGACTACGCAAGGGAACGACATATTGAAGTAATTCCGGAGTTTGACATGCCGGGTCACAGTAGGGCGGCAATTAAATCCATCCACGCAAATTCTAAACTTCACGTTAGAAAGAACATGTACTCAGTCGTAGACGACAACGATTCGTTTGAGTTTAGATCTGGTCAGTGGTTTAGCCATGACGTTTTAAATCCTTGTATGCCGTCCACGTATGTGTTTGTGAAGAAAATCTTACAAGAGGTGAAGAAAATGCACGAAGATATTCAACCTTTGACCTTTTATCATTTCGGTGGGGATGAGGTAGCGAATGGAGCATGGTCAGGGTCACCCATCTGTGAGAAATTCAAAGAGACAAGAAAAGGTAACTGTGATATAATCTCTAAATATGTAAAAACACGACATAGTATAATACATGTATATAATGTATCTTGTATAATTTATATTCGAATCAGTAAAAGATTGTTACAATTCTGCAAATGCCTCAATATTGACTTACTTGACTTAAGCCTGTTCACTCCGGTATGGAGCATAGGCCGCCAACAATCATCCTCCATCTTTGTCTGTCCTGCTCATCTGTGACAATTGTGTGCCAACTATGCCTGCCTTCCCTTAGATGTGGGGCAATCTGCAAGGAGATTTTTTAATTTCTGACCTTTATCTCCATCGCAGATGTGGACTAAAGTGTCATATATGTGAAAGTAGCGCCGATCAAATTTTTATCGGCACTTGAAAAGGTGAATGAAAAGTTGTAAATACCATGAAATATATAGCATGTCCACGAAGATCAACCCTTTTTCTCGTTATCTGCACCAAAAACATCAATAAAACACTCAGCGTTTCGTTTGTCCGACAATTTTAATACGACGATGTCGCACTTTTAAATTCCACTACACAGCTATTTGTTGTTGATATCCTATCGACCAATCAGAATACTCGATGGAATGAGTTTCTAGAACAATGGAGGATGCTGGGAGATCTTCGGCACTATTTGGTTTTCACAATTACACTGAGCTCGCTCGGGTGAAACTAAAAACGAAACATTAACGAAGATTTGTTGACAAATCGAGCTGATTTTTCGTGTTAACTGATAGTTAATGACTTATGAACAGAATACGATAAGTTAAATGAATTTGACCGGATACTCACAGTTATGTTTACATTGGATTTTCGGAAATTACACGTGCTGATTTATTTATCGATTTATTGATTATAAGGACCGATTTATTGATTATAAGGACCAATATTAAAGATCCGTGAAGTTGGCAGCGGGTTACAAGTTCGTTATTCGCCTTTTTGTGGTTGAATATCGAACTTGGTGCTGGCAGCAGATTCGACCCCAGTTCGGTATTCGCCTTCTTTTTGGGTTGAATATCGAACTTGGTGCTAGCAGCAGATTCGACCCCAGTTCGGTATTCGCCTTTTTTTTTGTTGAATATCGAAGTTGGTGCTGGCAGCAGATTCGACACCAGTGTGGTATTCGGCTTTTTTGGGTTTAATATCTAAGTTGGTGCTGGCAGCAGATTCGACCCCAGTTCGGTATTCGGCTTTTGTTTGGGTTGAATATCGAACTTGGTGCTGGCAGCAGATTTGACACCAGTTCGGTATTGGCCAAAGGGTGTCGAATAACGAACTTTGTGCTAGTTCGGTATTGGCTATCAGTTAGAAATTGAATATCGAACTACGAACTTGTAACCCGCTGCCAACTTCACGGAGCTCCATATTAACAGGTATTCTGTGCCATTCGTTTATTTTTATTATATTTTACATGTTCAAGGCTGAAAATGGCTCTAATTTGGCGTAAAAGACAGAATTCATGAAACTCAAAAACTGATCAGTAAAGCGCATAATGGGTCTTGACTTAGAAGTGGATACTCTAAGTCGAGATTTTTTGACTAGCCTTCCCTCATCTCCTGCTCTAGGGTTCTGCGCCAGGTGGCTCTTGGTCTACCTCTCTTTCTCTATCTTCTTTCTCGGAATGTTTTAATTCATTTGCCGTTGCTGTGTTTTAACGATAATTCATGAGCATCCCGGTTTCCTCTATGTTTAAACCCTTACATGCAAAACTGCTAATTGTGTCAGAGTATCGTTAATTATGATTATGTTTCATATTTTCAGATATAACAAGTCAGTACGATTTGATGAAATTCTTCGTCAACAATATCACAAACATGGCAGCAAAAGCGGGGATGTCTGTTGGCGCGTGGGAAGACGCCATGTTGTCACATGACCTCGATGACGTAGGCATTCCATTCCCACGTGATTCATTTCAAAACGAGTAAGACCATTAATCATTCTATGAGTTTTTTAATATAAAAGTACAAACAACGTTATACAAATACATCGTTTAGATACATAAAGTTCAAAAATTAATTTAGTTACATTTGTTGTTATAATGATATGTTGCATTAGCAATACATACATTATATTACTTTGTTTTGTCAAATACAATATTGAAGTTGACCTAATTGTTGCTGCCAAATTCACTTAACATGATAATTATGGATCAACATAAAATATCATAATAGACCTACTCCGGATCTCCACTAATCTGTAGGTACAAATAGATTTGTACCGTTATAATCCTTGTGACTCTTGAAAATTCATATATCACATGAATTTCCTTGTAACCGGATTAGTATAGCGAGTACTTTCTTATACTACATGGGCGTGTTTTTCCAATAATTTTATGCGTATTTTGCGTTTTTAGTGTCATGTGATATAAAGAATCTATCACTCGTTGTCAATTGATATATTTATATTAAACTCGTTCAGGAAATATTATTAAGCTCGCCAAAGGCTCGCAGAATAAAATTTCCAAAACTCGTTTAATATAAATTTATATCAATTGACAACTCGTGATAGATCCTCTTTAGGTTAGAAACCACCAAATAGATTTGCTCTATAGCTCAATGTAAATTGGCCATAGTAGGCCCCAATTTTCAACTTTTTTTAGTCTATGGCCACCTGGACCACATATATCATTGTATAGAGGGGCATTTAAGCTTCAAAATAATGAAATAAAAAAGGGGGGTCATGTATCTTCTAAGAAAGTTTTTGTCCTTCAAACACGGTCTATCCGTTTTTACGCATGTCCGGATTTATGAGTTCTGGGTGTTAGCCTAGTCTACTTTCACTTTGGTATCAAAAACAAAATAGTGGAATAATACAAATATTACAGTTTTACTACACCACATGCATATTTACCAACCATTTAAACTCAATTTCATCATTCAACTCCACATTTGTCAAGAAATATCTCCATTTACAGGCTAACCAAAGTTTTTTAAGGACCACTTGGTCCGCGGAGGCATTTAGTGGTTCTTATATCTGGATAATAGAGTGGGGGTCAGTTGTATTTGCATATGAATACAAAACCAGTCTAACTAGGCCAGATTTGTTTGTACCTACATGTATATTAAGGGGAATCCACATTGTACAGAGTTCCGGATATCAACTATTTATTAGGCTTACTACTACCACGCTGCACGGGAACTAAACATGAAAAAAAGATTAATCCACGTGATAGCACCAATGAATAGTTAGGGGAGATAACTCATCCATGCATCGTATCTGATTATTGTAGAGACATCTATGTTTATGTTTGGAAAAGACCAACAGAGAAGAAAACACCACACAGGGCTAAATTGTTCGCTAACAAGGGATACAAGGTATTACTATTTTAATGTATAGGACTTTTCTGTTGTGGCTTTGTATTGAATGTGCATTAAAACATTCGTACGACGCTTATATATTGAACATTCCACACATGTTCGTCGATTGTATGAGTTAACCAGAAGTTCTGAATGTTGTATGTGTGTTATTGACAGTATAGTAGTTTAACAGCCTTGAATCGTGAAAGTCGCAGTCTGCTGACCTCACACCATTACAGTGTAAAATATGCAGCTTGCAAGCGGACAGTGTGAAAAGTGCAATATGGCGATCTAATTGTTACAGCCTAGATGTTTTGTTCGCCTTAATATGACCTTTAAAGAAAGGTGGGCTTTTTCGTTTATCATTAAACTGCCCTTGTAATGAACTAACCATTTAATTATCTCAAATACTCTTTATATCGCAGGTTATTTTAGCATACGGGTCTTATCTATATTTTGACCATCCTTATGAACCGGATCCAGAAGAGAGAGGATTGTATTGGGCGACCAGAAAACTCTCTACAAAAGACGCCTGGAGTTTTACACAGAAAGTTATGTTTAGTGACGACCATCTAGATTGTCCACCTTCTGTCCAAGATAAAGATATGTGTTACAAACTGCTGAAACCAGGAAATATAATGGGTAAATGACTTTGTGTGTTGTTTCCTGTGATCTTCAGTGATATTTGTTACCTGCGAGTCCCGAGTCCTGGCATAAGAACTTTGTTACCCTCTATTTCATACAAAATTCTGATAAGAGCAAAGTTATACTGTGTACATATCTCTTGTGTAACTTCTTTGTCACTAAGATTTAGAATGGTAAGGTGTCTTGGTAAATCCATTTATGATATTGGATTGTCTCCCCTCCACATTCCCAATTGGAATTTAATCTGTGATTGGCATGACATAGGCGCGTGAATTGACTCGTCTTTTGAATTAAAAATGAAAAAAGCAAATGTTTCTAATTACAACTATTACACAAGAATATTGGATTTTGATAACTATTTTACTTGTCCGAATGTGTTATATACAGAAATCTGTACCTACCTACCTTATCTTCCTTGTGTTGGTTTCCCCTTACTGGAATGTGCAGTAATTTAAAATGATAAATCGAATATTTTTTTTCATTTTAGGCGTGCAAGCAGAACTGTGGACAGAGACGGTCCGTACAAACGAGCACGTGGAGTATATGTTGTTTCCCCGACTGTTAGCGGTAGCGGAAAGAGCTTGGCATAAAGCATCATGGGAAGATATTAATCAAAACGAGGCTGCTAAAACCAAAGAAGCTGATTGGATCAATTTTGTAAACAGAGTCGGGTACCATGAACTCCCGAGATTGGATAAAGTTGGTGTCAAGTACAGAATAGCGCCACCAGGAGCAATGTGAGTTTATAATACATAAACTTATAATTTTCGTGAAGAGAATAAATTTCGTGGATTTCGTGGTTCGCCTCAACCACGAAATTTAATCCCATCAAACAATTTTGACCCTTGTATTCATTACCTGAAATGCAAATTCCACGAATAGACATCCAATCGAAATTAAATTAGTATCTAATACTTATGTTGTACATGTTGCATTTGTTCTTCGTATTTTCAGGAGTTTAAACAACAAACTTATACATACAAGCGTTTTAATCATCTAATGGATGTTTTGCTTGTGTTTTTGTTCGTCACATTCAGGAAAGAAGGTCAAGTTTCCAGTTCATTGAGTTCAGCCAGTCTGACACTCTTTGACATTTTCGCTAATAAAATATTACACCGAACTTCGGATGCATCGAAACTGTTCTCAAAGTCTAAATATCAGTGTAGTGTGTGCATGTCCTAAAACACATTACTGATATCACGGCGTTTCGTTTCTAACCATAACACAGACGTCTGTTTTTGTTTGGGGCTCGATGACGAAATTCGTAAAAGATCCAACGTGTGCCGTCTTTAAAACGAAGGCACATTAATTTTATATTATTGTCTCACTCAGCAAAAAGAACACAGACTTTGCTACGTATATTTGTGATGTTAAAAGTACTTGCAATATCTATACCAATGTGTCCGCCGTATTTTTTGCCTTGGTCCCACTGAGATGTTTTTGTCTTGACTATGTACTGGAAAGCATCTAGAAAAGGGTCATCGTGGTCTAGGGGAAGCTTTGGGGTAATCATTAGAACATTTGTGATACCAATGTTGCCGATGCTTCCAGAAGACAATTTATTTGAATCGGAAGTACATCGCCGAATGTTAAATAATACCCAGTGGGACCAAGGCATGAGCGGTTCACAAGAGCGCTTTCCGTCTGATCTGGTGACCGGGGTTCAATTCCAGAGAAACTCCCGCTATTTTTGTTTAAAACTATGAAATTTATATTTCAGAATAAACAACAATAAAGTTCGTTTTAAAACAGAGTTCCCTGGCTTAGAAGTTGAATATTTTAATACTCAAACAATGTTATGGCAGTTGGCATCACACGATATGCCGATATCCAGTCCAATGAAAGTCCGGACAAGGTGACTATATTCTATATACATTTGTTGTTTTTCAAATTAATAAGTTAAACTCATGTTTAATTGGCCATCAACAATTAACCGTTCCAAATCACTGCAAATTTAATGGTTTGGAGATTCCTATTTCAAATTCAGGAGCCTAATACACATAATTTCAAAATTTATTAATTTTGCAATTTTTTATTACTAAAAAAATAAGTAAAAATACTAGTATAGTGTGTTAATTTTGGTTTAGACGCATTTGTCGCATTGCAATTTGAATTGCAAAATGCGTATGCCAAGACACATGTCAAAACCATGTGGTAAATTAGGACATTTTGTTCCAAATAATTGTGATTTTTCAGATTCACGTTCTTGATTTATAACGGACTTCAATTTTTCTCCGAATTATTAGTTGTATGTGTCCCACATGTATTGTGTGGGGGGGGACATACGGCTTTTATGCCTGCTTCGAGGGATACATATTTAGTGTTGGATTTTGGACGTCTGGATGTTTCAACAGTTTGTCAAAGATTATCAGCGCTTTTTATCCTCAACAAGCGCTCCAATTTCAATAAAACTTGAATGTATAATAATGTCTAGTCGTTGCTATTATTATAACTTTACACACCCTTTGAGGATTTTGCATCAGTGTGTTTCTTGCACATTGTATATATTCCACAAAGATAATGAAAATTCGGACATTGAAGGCATTTCTCAACGTAAACGGCCTAACATTAAACGCACAAAAAGGAACAAAAAGGAAGAGAATCAGGTTATCAGCACATCAACAATACCAAATACAATCTGAACAATAAATCATTGATGCAAAGCATCCAAGGTGTGTATGCAATAAAAACGACACGAGAGGGTGACATGCTTTCATTTATTTTATTTTATCAGGACGAGTGATGGTACCCGGTTCAGCAGATGTATCGAGATTGGACCAGACATATACTCGGCACACCCGGGGGTTAAGCTGTTGATGAAAGGTGCCATAAAAACCATAAATACACACATCCAGCAGTATCCAGAATGTTCCTTTAGTTAAATATGTCCACGGTAAACTTGGTCACTCACAGACTTACTCTGTCTCAGTCACATTTCTTAATAATAGATAATATCTGGAACTTGGAGCAAAGTGGTTTCTGAACAGGGAGATTTGCTTCCTGGTCAGTGTAAGCGTTAAAAATATACTTGATATGACTGCGAGCTAAAAATAGGTCCAATTGCGCATTCCGCGGGATGACTTCGGACTTTATCGCCTAATCTTTAGCCTAGACAGTGTTTATAATGTTGCATTAGGACTTAGCACTTTATTGCAGGAAGCTTGGTAAATATATCGAGACAGCGACTGTATTATGTTACGTAAGCTAGGTTACCATCCGGTCAGTGATAAACGCTCAATGTTTAAATACTGCGATTAGTATAGGTAGTAGAGGTAATAATGTATTAACTAGATGCTGGAACATACATATGGCGTTGGGGTGGCATATGCCCTCATATGCTTTGTGATTGGAAAAATATTTTTCTGACGACAGGAACAATCCCTGTTCTTCCAGTGCCAACGGCGCTTTGATCCATTAATTTACGTGTAGGAAAAACAAATCTGGCCTATAGATTAAAACTGGTTGTTTTATTCATATGCAAACACAACTGACCTCAACTCTATAGTCCAGATATAAATGTTAAAGTGACACAATGATTATAACGGTAAAAATATATTTGTATCTACATATTAGTGGAGATTCGGAGAGGGTCTATTGTTAGTGTTGTTTATAATATTTCCAACCATAATCAGGAACAGTCTATTAAAAAAAAAGATTAGAATAGACTGTTCCTGCGATAATTGAAACCAGTTTGTTATTTTTCATGTCGTATCATACCGTCGTCGTAATATGCATCAGACATTTTCATTCGTTTATCAGACATTTCCATTCGTTTATCAGACATTTCCATTCGTTGATCGGACATTTCCGTTCGTTGATCGTCCATTTCTCGGTCATTTTCGTTTGTTGATCGCACATTTTCGTTCGTTGCTCGGACATTTCCGTTCGTTTATCGAGCTATCAATCAGTCGGTCGGAGACTATGCAAACATTTCAGGAAAAATGTCTGCCACAGCAAATGATGCATTTTATTTGTCTGTCAAGCAGAATAGTAAATTACTAATGTATTGCAAACATCTCTTGTTTCAAATAGATCAGTATTATGTATATACATGTATTACATATTCATTCTGATGATGCAGATACTTTATATTATTATCATGTATCAATTTATATGAATCTACGGCGGAAACGAGTGTTATACATGTAATATTGCACTTGATAATGTGTGATAACTGCAATACTGCATTTGATAAGAGTTCTACAACCTTTCCATAAAGAGAACTGCTGAATTCTTACCAACTTCATTGTAATGTTGACAAACCAGGTGACTTTTCGGCTAAGACTGCAAGTCAAAAATATGTCAACCAAAATATTTTATCACATGACCGGTTTTAACGAGACCACGCCACAGATGATATACTTTAATACGGTTGTTTTTACTGAGTTTTACTTGCAGTCTTAGCCTAAACGTCACGTGGTTTGACAATACTGACTTGGTGCCGTATGCGAAGCAGTACGGTGCTTGCCATGTGGCGATGGATGTAATTATGATTCAACATTCCATTTGATTGTAACATTTGTGTTCGATTGTGATATTTTAGATAGTGAATGAATGTTAAATTGTTAACTAGATTCTACGTGTAATAATAAAAATGTGATGTTTTTAATAAACTGAATGACTATCAACGTGTACGTAATTTGTTATACCTTTACGTCACAGGGTATCAAGAGTAGTTTCCCTTATGTAGTAATATCATTGCATACATGTATAGCTTGGCTATTTTGACATGAACCTGACCTTTATGCAAGAATATATTACAAGGTTTCTTGCTTTGAATATATCAATTTCCGCAAGCAAATCGTGCAATATCGGCATTTAAGATTTGTGTTTGTATTACATCTCGAGCCTCTTCGTGACACTCCCCGATAATGAAAACATACAATCGGCGCTGTAAACTATATCAACTGTTAAATTATGCTAATCAAAAGGTCAGACTCGTGTCAAATTAGCCAAGCTATATTACTACATAAGGGAAACTACTCTTGATACTGTACCCTGTGCTCTACGTTTGTACTTAGTGATTAGTGCCGTTAGTCAACTGTTGAATGTGCTCGATTTCGTTGTTTTAATGGTGTACTGAATACCCGTCTTGTCCTTATTCACCAACACTGTAAGACTGAAACTCAGACTTAGACTATAAATTGACAACATTTATAAACACTACCATTTCTTTGAATTTTGCGAGTTAGTTTTACCATGTAACATTTTATGTGATCATTTGTAGCTACCAACTGAACATGTATACCCATTTTTATTTCATGCTTATTGATGGTTTACGGTGGAATAACGGTGGATTGTTCCCCGATAATTTCACAGTTCATAATTTCACGCCAACGGACTATTTTTTTAAAAACAAATTTCCACTTGCTCTCTTAATCTTTAACAAATTACAGAACATTATATGTACATAAATGTAAAACAAATGGACGAAATTGTAGCCATTGCAGAAGAACTATTTGATTGCAACTCGACGCGTGCATGGTGGGAAAACGACGTCACGCAAAACATTTCAGATATATAATGGAGTATTTCCGTCATTTACGCTATTTGACGCATGAAATTAATAGAATATTAGTATTCTACCGTGTATGATCGGCTGATAATTCACCTCGTGAGCTTATATTTTCCAAATATCCTCTATATATCAAAATAAGTACATTTATAACCCTTTGTGAGCGAATAGAATATTTGGCAATATAAAGTCTAAGTCTGAGTTTTAGACTTACAATCTTGGTGAATAAGACACCAGCTTTTGACACACGTTGTTTAGGTTTTTATAATATGTATAAAACGAGACTGCTAATATGTCCAGTTCAGATTTGTGGTGAATTTCTGTGATATTTGAATTTTCTTTTTTCATTCTCACATGTTTCTGCTGAATGCTGCCTTCCCTGTCCAGAATGATTTTAAATCAGATATATATATATCGCAGGCTTAGAATGAGAAGGTCGTAACTAAAAAATCGATATATTGAGAAAACAAGAGAAAACTGTCCGTAATTTACTCTTTACTTATGGAAAAACAAGTTTTTATAACTTCATTTTGGTCAACATGACAATTTCAGATTTTCATGAAAATAGGCTCATAAGAAGCGCCTTGTGAAACAGATTTCAAATATGTATGAGTCTTATACGGTCGTAAGTAGTAGTTACGACCTTCTCATTCTAAGCCATCGATATATATATCTTGGAATACAATTTTACTACACTAAGTAATTCACTACCATAATAGTCCAGTCATTTTAACTTTTAACCTCAAACTAATTGCAAAACAAACATTTTTGTGTTTATATGGTGCGTAAAGCATATACTTAGCAATGTACAAAATGTCCTTATTGAACATTCGTGGGACTTTTTGAGATATTTACAAATATATTGAATTGTCACATGTTTTCGCGATATTTGTCACTTTTGATGTAAATAAATCTTGACTTGTACCAGTGACTTAGTTTTACATCGTGCTTAGAGGTCGCAATTTTGGTTTGATTTTTATGAAACTTGGCAGCAATGATCATCGAAAGCTTATCTAGGTAAAATAAAAGTTTGAGTTAACCGGAGCCAAAATCTAGGTCACTAGGTCAAAATAAAGAAAAAACAAGATATAGTCACCAGAGGTCGCAATTTCGACCTTACACTTGTGAAGTTTAGTCACAATGATCACCTTACAAAACTCAAGGTCATGTATGAAATTGGATTTACCTGAGTTAAAAACTAGGTCACTAGGCCAAATTATAGAACAAATCTTTAGAAGGCACCCTTTTTACCTTATCTTTATGAAACCATGTCACATGGATAATGAAGACAAAATGTAGGTCAAATTCAATATTAACTTATCATGAGTTAAAACTAGGTCACTAGGTCAAAAAATAGACAAACCTTCATGCGCCAAAAAGTCGCATCAATTATTTTCACCTATTGGCCTAATTTTGACCCAAATTATTCAATAACATACTTGTCTTAGATGTTTTGAGATGAGCATTGTGACCAAGTTGCATAAATATTAGACCAAAATTGTGAATTTTGTACCTACACAACGTTTTCCTTTGATTTTAACTAGCGACCCACCTTTTGACCCCGGATGACCCAATTTATGACTTTGACCTAGATTTTGTTGATATTATAATTGTGACCAAGTTTCATAAATATAAGGTCTACATTATGACCTCTAGCGTCTACACAAGGTTTTGCTACAATTTGACCTAGTGACCTAATTTTTTATCCTTGATCATCCATTTTCTACCTTGGCCTAAATTTTGTTCAGATGATCACTCTGACCAAGTTTCATAATCATAAAGTCAAAATTGTGAATACAAATGCAATTGTGGACGAACAGACAAAGAGAACAATCACTATTTCTCCCGAATGGATAAATTCGTGTACATTTTGTATATTGACATTATTGTATACTGTCCAAACACAAATATCCTTTTTCCATTAGACATACATGTATATAACACATGATATGTGTAAATTTTAAACAAATTGGATTAATATTAAAGAAATGAGTAAAACTTTTGTTTCCCCTTCAAAGTGCTATTTTGAGTCATTTTGTCGACATTTGAATGGGTAGTATACCGAAACGTAGACTGGCATATATATGGAAAGTAAATTGTCTGATGATAAAATCAATATTTGTATTCGATAGAAGAAGGTTGTATCTTTCAGAAAATATAAGCTTTAAGGTGCAATTAGTAAATATTTATCGACTTACATGGGAATTATTAGAACTTAAAATTCCCCATGTAGTATGAATTAGGAAAATGCTGAAATTGCTACCAAAAGTGACCTTAAACATGTCGATTTTTTTGTATTTTCCCCACTGAACTCGCATATTTGACGTTTTTTCTGTAGTTGATAATAGTCTGTAGATGATGAAAATGCAAAGAAACTCTGTTTTGCAATTTGTTTGAGGTTGACCATATTTTTTAGCTTCAATGGCTGGACTATAATAATAAGTAAGATAAAGCATAGTCTTCAAAACGTTTTTATTAATAAAAGCATTTCAATGTGTTGAAAATAGAAATAAATAATTGCACTCAAAATAAAACACCATGCAAATATGTACACAGACAATATTCCACTTGGTATCAAAGTGCTCCTAACAAATGAGTTCCTAAATACTTAACCATTTTGACGTAGGGAGGATACAAGAACATATTTTATTTTCATTTAAACATTGCTGACTTAGAATGAGAAGGTCGTAAGTACAAAATCAATAGTTTGAGAAAACAAGGAAAAACTACGAAAATTACTCTATATACATTTGGTAAAGCAAGCTGTTCCGATTTCAGTTTGGTCAACGTGACAAGTTTTATGTAAAATGGCTCATAAGAAGCGCCTTGTGATGTTGATTGTAGACATGAATCAGTCTTTAAAAGTCGTAAGTACTTACGACCTTCTTATTCTAAGCCAGCGATATTTAAGAAATAATGAAAATTTTATCGTATTACAAAGCACGGTCACCAGATCAGATGCGTAGTAAATTAAGATGGGACCGAATATTCGAATTTTCGAATATTCGAAAATTGAACGAATATTCGAATCCAATTTCAATATTCGAATATTCGTAAGAAATATCTTGCTAACGAATATCGTAACTTTGCATAAGAGCGGAAATGGAATTTTTGTTCAATAGGGAAGTAAAAAAATAAACGAATTCTTTGACATTGATAATCGAACGAATATTCGAATATATTCGAACATGAATTTCGAAAATTCGAATACTGATTTTGGTATTCGGTCCCATCTGTAGTAGTAATCCACCTCAACACATAAAAAATAATAAAATCGTTTTTATAAAACTTTTTCAGTCACAACAATAAAAATTAAATACATTGGATTAATAGAAAGACAAGGAATGACTTTGTAACAGAATCACAGATTATGCCAATGAATGTCAGGTAATGTCAAGAAATTCCAGGTAATGTCAAAGAATGCCGGGTACTGTAAATGAATGTAAGGTAATGTCAGGTAAAATCAAGAAATTTCAGATAATGTCAAATAATGTCGGGTAATGTCAAAGAATGTCAGGTAATGTCAAGGAATGTCGGGGAATGTCAAAGAATGTCGGGTAATGTCAAAGAATCTTGGGTAATGTCAAAGAATGCCTGGTAATGTCAAAGAATGTCGGGTAATGTCAAAGAATGTCCGGTAATGTCTAAGAATGTCCGGTAATGTCTAAGAATATCGGGTAATGTCAAGGAATTTCAGACCATGTCTACAAATCTCCTATTATGTAAAAGAATGTAAGATCATATAAAAGAATGTTATGTAATGTCATGTAATGTCATGGAATGTCATGGAATTCATTAAATGTTAAGGAATTAATACTATTTCTCTAAATATCACCCATGTTTTGCTGTTTTTGACTGGCTGTATACGCAAACATACAATATTACGTGGTATCACTGTGCCCATTGCCTTAGTGTCTAATTCACCGTCTACAAATGGTGTCATCTTTGTACCCTGGTCACACGTATTGAGCCCAAAAGATTTGGTAGTTTTTACTCGTACATGTAAAAAGGCACTAGTTAAAGAATCTCGCTTCACGTAAGGATCTCCGGTCGAAATCACGATACGTGAAAAATTCTGAGGTTTTTCAAAAATCAACGAAAAATATTCTGTACGCTGCACCTTTTTGGCCCAGAAAAATGATGTACTGTTCCCATCGTATGCGTCAGCCGGGGGATAATTTGATACAAGTTCAAATGTCGTAACGATCGTCGCAGACGGACGGACACCGTCTGGCAGATGACGTATTGACGGCTCTTTCTTACCAAAGTCCTTGAATTTGCCATCGATTGAAGGCATCATTTTATTCAATAGTGAAGAAAATTTTCCAGTATGTTGAAAAAGACTAAAATTTGTATATATCGGTTTCTTCTGATCTCGGAATTTTAGAATTTTGCCTAGCAGTAAATCCCCTGGCTTTAAATCGAAGTCTGATAATAACAAATTGGCAATTCTCGGCAAATCAACACTTTTGAATAACTTTCCGATAAATCCGAGGCGTGAAAATTCTAACATTGCCCAATTTGAGTGAACAGTTTCAATCTGTTGTCGGATATAAGTGGAGAAATTGTCCGTACATAGAATGTCATCTTCCAACTGAATGTAATATCGTGAAATATTGCCACTGTATAGAAATAGATATGAAAAATCGACATTTTGTTTCGCTCGCCATTTTACTCTATCCACTGTGTCTTGTTTGGTTCGTTTCAACTTCCGGAAGTCAGGGTAGATCACTTCCGGTGGATTTATAACTTGTATAAAACCGTTATCACAGAATGTTTTAAACCTTTTATAAACGTCTCTAGCGATTTCATCGTTATACGTTTCGTTGTGATCGGAGAGTAGTATAACAACCGTTATGTCCGGTCGTTGGTCCGGACGTGTGGTATTTAGTATCGACTGAATGGTATCAAATAAATAGATGACGTCAGTGTTAGGTCTCCGAATTGAAGGAATTCCAATCGTCAGGAAACCTGAAATATATTACAAATAGAAGTGACGTCATATTGAGTGTCTCGTGAAATATTTTTTTAAAATGTTACAAATCGAAATGACGTCACATTTAGTGTCTCGTGAAAGAATTTTCAAAATATTACAAATAGAAGTGACGTCACATTGAGTGTTTCGTGATTTTTTTTAAAAATATTACAAATAGAAGTGACGCTACATTGAATATTTCTTAATAGATTGTTTTTAACAAAACCACGTCGGATTTCATTGCATATGTTGCCATTTGTAAGCCTACACTTGTTTTCTGGAGTATAATATTGCCAAGATACGTGCCAATTTGAGGCTACTTGCTTGACAACATAAGTCTCTGCAATTTCATTATAATGGATCAGTGAAGAATGTTTGTAGTTCACTTGAAGACAAAACAAAACTTTCGATTTTGTTCATGTAATTGGCGGTATCATGTTGGCTTAAGCTATGCTTACGTAATTTGAAACTACCAATATCGATATTTCTCAACTCGGAACAATAATGTACGGGCCAGTTTAAATAGAATAAAGTAAGAATGAAGTTGCAGGTGATTATTATTATTATTATAAACGTTGTCTGGGTAGGTAGAGATAATATTTGTATAAGTTCAGATACATGCATGTGGATAAGCCTATGGGGGAAGCAAGCGTTTGACGAACGCTTAGTAGCGCTTAATTAGGCAGTGGGCTCCTGTGTACTGTTTTATCGAAGCATTTACGGACATCTTAAATTTACGGTCAACTTTAAATAAAATTCTTTATAATTCTTTCACATCTATAAAATTTGGTAAATGGAGTTGTAATACCAATCAAGATTCTGTGAATGAACTTCTTCAAACAATGTCTGTTTGCAGTTTTTTTTAAAGAATTATACATAATTTAAATTTGAACGTAGGTTTACGATTCCCGTAAGAACGTTGATAAAACAGTACCCTGCACTCGAAATTTACAAGATAGATACGAAATATATTTACAAATTAGTTTTGTCAAAGAGAATTGTAAGTAAAGCGTCTTTTCCTTCTCAAAATTTATCGTGCATTTCTTATAAATCATGATATTATCCATTTCAAACTGGCTTTATTAAACTCCTTCTTTGTCGCAATCGAATTAATATCATATATTTCAAATCTCTTGTGTGTAATTTTCTATATACAAGCGTGGAGAAATTATGATATATTTCACAAAACATTTAAAGCGTCGTAGTAATTTCTTTCGTTTTTCTGTATCAATACACTAGGGATCACCCGGGAGAGAAATTGTGTGTGAAGATGTTTCATAAATATATTGTCTTTTCGTATACTTTTGATTTACTCTAGAAAGTGTCATGTATACCATGTGTGAAATATAAGTCATCGACACCTCGCATCAGGAAGGTGTACTCCGTGGAATACAATTGTTTGGGAAATGTGATATACGTGGTAGAACGGTCCTAGATTTTACTCTAAATCGGAAATGAGACATGCGGGACCAGTCTAAGACGATTAGTTGCATTCGGAATACCTTCACTCTTATCGGAACGATGCTAAAACCCTACGTTCCGGTACGATGTCGTAATATTTAGTCGTAGAATCTCTCTTAGCACTAAGTCTAAAACGACCATCTCAGGTTAATCATACTTTCTCATATAACCTACATTTAATTGATTATTCATGATATCACTTCTGAGAAAATCAGATATCCTTAAAATAAATGTAAAACATTCGCGTTTTACGTCATTTTACGGCACAGATCGGCGTTTTCGTTGACTTAAAAAATGCTTTATTCTAAATACTGGGAATAAATACGATATACGGTTATGTAATATACCTTGTTTAGATCGCCTGGTACCAAATACCAAAGGTTCGTATGCTGGGGGTGTGTACGCATGCGGAGACATGCGCAGTGGTGGTATAAGTCGTACTTCCGGTATTATCCGCACATCCTTGTGAGAATTCACAACCCTACTGGGAGGTTTCCCACTGTTGTTGGTGGTGGTGTTGTTGTTGTGAGTGACCACTTCCGGTTGTTTAGCAGCGGCGATTGGTCTCGGTGTCGCGTCCTCTTGTTGTTTGTTGAATGATGTTGCTTTTCGTAACGTCTGAAACGAGAAGATCAACAAACGCTATATCACAAAAATAAGTAGTTTTCATATATCAGGCATATATATGGTAACATGGTTTGCAAGGCATTGTTGAACTGAATACGGTTCGCGCCGACTAAGTCTCGCGTATATACCCATCCGTATCCGGAGAATCGGCCAACTCTCAAAACAAATATGGCTCGTTGATGCAGCAAATTGAAAGTATAAAAACTCTCAGACAGCCGACTACTAGTATTTGAGTTAAGTCATATCAATTTGATATGTTTGCATTTTCGATTTTTTTTCTCCGGCTTCCTTAATGGATTTTTGAACTTTATTTGAATAAATTTGCATTTATTTGTAAGTTTTTATAGAAACCAAATTATACTCTCCTTATTTAACACAAACTTCTATTCTGCTTCGTTTCATAGATGGATGAAATGTGTGGATGTGACGCTAAATACAAGTACATCCCGTCCCTACACGGGGCTTAAAGAGGCTCTTCCTATAAGTTCAACCGTTCAAATTGATTTAAAACATATAAAAAATTAATCAGAACTATAAATGCTACAAAATACACCAACTCCCAATAGTTATCGAAAACAATAATACATTGTAACAATGTTTTTCCATAGCGATCCGGCTGGGTCGCCTAAAACTTCAGTACAGCATGACTAAAACACGAAAATCCCATTTTCCTATGAAAAGGACTAACATGTCGAAAAGCAGATAACATACGTTTTTAAATGATTTTTTATGTAGATATATTATTCAAATTACATCAAAGTTGATGAAGAACATTTTTTTTTCTATTTGTTGAAATCATATAAATGTACATGTAAAACATACGAACTTGGCGATATCTTATTTTTAAACTTCATTTCGTCCTTTTTGTAGACAAATGTAGTTTCGTGATTCAGTCAAACCTTTTCGGTGCATACAGTATAGTTGCTGTTGTTGAATAAAAGGCTGAGAGCGATTTATTATTCTACAAAAAAAATGAATATATAATATTTTGACATTATACGGACATATTTCGGCATATGTAAATTTTTACATATTAGAATGATTTATCGTTTTCTGTACCTTTAACTCATTAATTACGCTCGGGGTTATAATACACTGGATAGAGGGTGTGCCTCTTTAATACATGGCTACACCCCGCTGTTTAAATCAGATAATGATTTCAGGATTGATTTGGAGCGTGTGTTCCCTTGCATATTTAATATATCAATTTTCCAAACATGCTTAATTTACATATTAAACTTAAACATAAAATCTCAGCATGCATTCATGTTGTGTCAAGCGTTGCTAAGTTAAATGAGTTCTTACACTATGTTGATTAATGCGCGACTATCTTAAATGTGAAAACATTCCGATGGGTTTTTAACTTTTTATAGCATAAATTGAAAATAGTATTCATCCACCTTCGAAAATATAATAATTAACGTTACAACACTCGTGTGAAATATCAATTTTTCACAAATATAATTTAGCAAGTATTATGTCATTATGGCCATTTCCGAGCGCGGGGGGAAGGGGCAACATATTATACAGCCCAAAATGGAATACGAATTAATCGATATGTTTGACAAACCAATATTGGAACATATTTTATTAATATTTTTCTTTAGATTACAGAAAACAATATCAAAATGTCAAATTTCAACAACACCGCCAACTTGCTAATTCCAAGGTATCATAAATATAAGCCATACAGATTCCAAACAGTGCTTTTCTATTCGGAAAATAAATTCGGTGATTTCGTGCTTTTTATCATATTTTGTTTCAAGTTATCTAGATTAACTCCAGGCAAAATGTAATCTCTTTTAAAACAGATCCTAACATTTGCTCCATTGCCTTACGCTGTTATGCTACGGTCACAATGCTCGTACGATGTCCGTACGGATTTACCAACTCGTACGAGTCTGAAATGTTTTAAACCTAACGGTATTTGCATCTGGTCACAGCTCGTACTGATCTCGTGCCAGTTGTACAGAATGTATAGTTTTCACCTGATCACCGAGTCCTCTACGATTGTGAAAATCCGTACGATGCTCATACGAGTCTCGATATCCGCACGGGCTCCGTACGGACGTCGTGCGAGTTCAGAAAAATCAACTCGTTAAAAGCTCGAACGGAGCTCGTAGGGCAAATGTGACTAGGGTATTATGTGAATATGATAACACCGCACAGGAGGTCACGTTCAAATGACCTCGCTAGAACAATTAATGTTTGGCTATCCACAGTGCGTACACTTACATCAGTTTAAAGGGACTCAACTCCAGTTGTTAAATTGCAAAATTTATATAAAATCTCTCTTAAAATCACAATTGTTTGGCTTGACCTACTTAATACATTTATATACGAATCGGGTCCAAATTCATCTGGAAGAAAAAATCGCATTACGTCGGTTTATTTTTAAAAAAAATGTATTTCGTGACAAACGCATAAAAATATATAATCAACGTTTTGAAGCATTGGGTGGTGTTTAAATGCCGAGAACATCCGTAACCTGATTAACGGACGGTAAACATGTTCGGTAGTTTTCATCAATATTGCATTTGATCGCATTTGTAAATTGTAAGAATATTTTATGTATTCGTTAAACATAGTTTTGTGATTAAAAGTTCTACAAAAAACGTGTTTTCGCATCGAAATGGAGTTTAGTCCCTTTAAACCTCTGAATGCTAGGTAACATGAGTACAGTAGAGAGATTCATTTGCGTTCATGATTGTGAAAGAAGTGATATGATTAGATGATGTTCACAATAGTATGTCTAACATCCCCTATGTTTAAAAAGACAACTCCACAACCTACTCTTTAATCATGAAATTATTTCCCTTTGCACTCTCAACCATAGGTCAAGTCCAAAATAAAATCTAGCGAAAATTGAAAAAAGTGATGCTATTTAATTGATAAAATATATTATCTAGTCGGTGGCCAGACTAAGTTCACAACGACATGACTCCATATGGGATGTGGTCAGATCTTATATCTTATAAGTGGAACGTATTTAATATAGGTCAGTTTTTAATGAGATTGGGCAAAATGTGAAACAAATCTGACCCAACCCACTCTGGCCTCCGTAATGATATCAAATTAGGCGTCGTTTATATCACCCAGTCTCTCTTTCTAACAGGAAGATGAGTATCTGTGTGTTATTAACTTATTAGTGTCAAGTTAAAACCAGAAACTTACACTTATTATCAAGTTATACAAACTTTTATTGAACCAGTCCAGGAACTATGATTAAGCAGCTCGCCAGAGGCTTGTGTAATAAAAGTACCAGGACACGTTTATAATAATTTTCATAAACTTGTCTATAATTGGCAATTCGTGCATGATCCTTTATGTATTTTGGCCAACAATCTTTGTAATATAAAAGAAACAATATCTACTATGTACACTGCCCTACAGAAGTTCCTTCACACTCTTCAAATTATTTGATTTACTTTGATTGATTAACACCTATGTAAAATATATCAAGTTTATGGCTGTAAAATAATGATATAATACTAAAAAATAAGAAAATGATACTTTTCAAAAGTTTTGAATTAAAATTATGAGGAAAACGACATTATCCATGAAAAATCATGATACCGACGCTCAAGTGTGTGAGCAATAAATAATGTGTGTATCATCAACTGGATTTAAAGTTTTGTCGCTAACCACCTTCGTATTAACATTGTCAGTTGTTTGCATCTTCTAAAATCATTATTCCTTTTAGTTTCATGGAAATGAACTTGATATTTTTTACATATCGATGGCTTAGAATAAGAAGGTCGTAACTACAACTTACGACCTTATAAGACTCATACTTACTTGTAATCTTCTTCACAATGCGCTTCATATGAGCCTATTTTCATAAAAATCGGGAAATTGTCATATTGACCAAAATGAGGCTATAAAAGCTATTTTTACCATAAGTAATGAGTAAATTGCAGATAGTTTTTTTCTCGTTTTCTCAATATATCGATTGTGTACTTACGACCTTCTCATTCTAAGCCAACGATATGTGCTTTATATTAAGCATTCAAAGTAAATCTTATAATTTGAAGAGTGTGAAGTAACTTTTGGAGGGTAGTGTATATTGACCATTTATACGACGTTTAATGATATATGCCATACGTAGTGCGATAAATTGTCTGTCTTTATGACAAAATTGTGAGACTTCACCGTAAATCAGCAGAGAACGTGGCCAATATAGTATAAACAATTTATATTGATTTGCAATAAATTCCAATATTGTTTAAGTATTATGTTACCATAGAAACGACAGGGGGCGGTGTTTCTGGGACTTTGGGGAAATATGGAGTCATCTATGAAGGGACATTTTCCTCGTGCAACGTTTTGTTATCGATTGTCAACAATAATTCGGTAAATTAATCGGATGTTTTCCGAAGAACCGTTTATAGTTTATACAACATGGTGTGATTTGCATTGGGGGGGGGGGGGTATGGAAACTGAATGGACACGATCTCTGGGAAAACGTGCTGTTATATTACGGCTAAGATGAAAAGCAATTTCCGTTATTGTTAAATAAATAACTTTCATAGGCATAGGTTTACACCGGTTTTCGTTGACTTTTTCTCAGGCATATTGAAATGTTTAAAACAATAAATCATTGTTATGACCCCACGATGTTTGTGTACAACTGACTCATTTGACTTTACGGACTCGGTAGTTAAGCCTAAGTCCTAATGAGCATTTTTGCCACAGTAATGTACTATCTTTTTAATAAATGAGCATCGGAAGACATCTATCGGGGAAAATGTCAATAAATACAATAACTTGCTCAGTGGGACCTAGGCTTCCGCGTGGCATCCGCATAATCAGGCGATCCGGTTCAAATCCAGGCGGAAGACCTGTCATATTTTAGCAGAAAGCTGACTGGCAAATAAAGGCTATGCTCGGTATAAAAATATAATCTAATTTAAAAAGATAATCTTGTAGCAGGACTATCTATTACAGCTTAGTGGATTCGTTAATAGGGTTTCCATCCGTCTTAATTGTAATGCAAAATAACATGGAAAATGTTCATAAAGCATCGTATTGAATGTTGGATTTTCTAAACACGCGATGTGATGTAATCAAGTTACAAGTTAAAACAAATAATACCAATAATTATAGTACCAGATCCATGACAGATAAAACAGGCCGGGAGAAATTAGTTTTTGGTTGTTTTAAGGAGCGTTAGATAATTCACATTACATCACAAAATCTAGGCGTGGTTAAAGTAAACGAAATTGAAGCTGAAATACACGAAGTTGCGTCGATAGTTTACACAGACTTTAAAGCATGGAACATAATTAGTCCATGGTATGACCTTAATCGAATTCTCCGAAACACCTTTATCAAAATAAGGGCGTCACGAAAATGACGTCATACCAAGAAATGAAATGATTATAGGTTATATGTGGTTCCTAGTAAAGAACTAGAGTTCACGTCCTGAACCTTTTCCGGGCACATTTTATTCCATGTGTTTACCTTGCAAATTTCTTCTGCCGGGTTGTAGGTAAATTAGTTACCAGTAGACCTATTGTTCTAATGAGTAGATCTATTGATTGATCTAAAAACTGTACTCGAAACCCTAGAAATCAACTATTTTATCTAGATCAAGCCATCCATAGTGCAAGGATGGTGTATGCTTTTGGCGACGCACATACATATACTTTATTATGTACCTCTACTGGCGACACACATACATATACTTTATTATGTACCTCTACTGGCGACACACATACATATACTTTATTATGTACCTCTACTGGCGACACACATACATATACTTTATTATGTACCTCTACTGGCGACACACATACATATACTTTATTATGTACCTCTACTGGCGACACACATACATATACTTTATTATGTACCTCTACTGGCGACGCACATACATATACTTTATTATGTACCTCTACTGGCGACACACATACATATACTTTATTATGTACCTCTACTGGCGACGAGGGTTTTGCAGAACGCTGAGAGGTACTGCTTTGTCAGAGAGTGGTGGAAATACTGCTACGTCAGAGAGTGATGGAAATACTGCTACGTCAGAGAGTGATGGAAATACTGCTTCGTCAGAGAGTGATAGAAATACTGCTACGTCAGAGAGTGATGGAAATACTGCAACGTCAGAGAGTGATGGAAATACTGCTACGTCAGAGAGTGATGGAAATACTGCTACGCCAGAGAGTGATGGAAATACTGCTACGTCAGAGAGTGATGGAAATACTGCTACGTCAGAGAGTAATGGAAATACTGCAACGTCAGAGAGTGATGGAAATACTGCAACGTCAGAGAGTGATGGAAATACTGCTACGTCAGAGAGTGATGGAAATACTGCATCGTCAGAGAGTGATGGAAATACTGCTACGTCAGAGAGTGATGGAAATACTGCATCGTCAGAGAGTGATGGAAATACTGCTACGTCAGAGAGTGATGGAAATACTGCAACGTCAGAGAGTGATGGAAATACTGCTACGTCAGAGAGTGATGGAAATACTGCATCGTCAGAGAGTGATGGAAATACTGCTTCGTCAGAGAGTGGTGGAAATCAAACGCTGAATATGTATGACGTAAGTATGACGTAAGTATCACGTATGAATATCGCTTATAACATTTGATAGGCATATTAATGCATGAGTCAATGTCCGTTTGTAAAGCCTACATAAAGTTCTAATTTTTTATCGTCATAGGAATAATTTATGCCAAAACCTATTAAACGTAATTGATTACATTATGTGTTAAACTTATGACACCGTACACATATTATTATGTTATTTAATTATCTTGTGTGACGTAGTTATGTAAGTGCGTATTTATTCCACTTTGGTGGCAGCGCTTGGTTTATTTGCTTTATATTTATCATCGCCATCGGATATTCCATATGGGTTAGGCCCCCAGAAGAGTTCAGTCATTTTATGTTTCGGGGGATAGTGCAGAAACAGGAGGTGTACTCGTTCCAGAGACATCATTGGTTCGTTTACATGCGAGGTGCATAACGCCTATACATTGAACTTAGGTTTTAAGTCTCATCCAAAAGACTATTAGTAAAATAAGTTGGCCACCCCTGAGATTGAACCAACAATCTTGAGATCAGAGGCTCGTGCTCTACCGGAACACTTAACGCATGTTCAATTATATATCTATCGACCAGCGCAGTAATCTCATAACGATGTTATTAGAGTAGAACTAATATCTACATCTTCTAATCCTATTGTTATTATTTTAAGAATTCGATCACGACAGTTAGTTATACCGCCGCAAATCACAAAGTACTACTAACAGCTACAATACAATCGCATTGTAATTCAAGTGCAAAACAACTTGCTGCTATATCACACCGTTCAACCCGACACATAGAAAACAGATGGCACTAAGAAGACAGCTGTCTGTGTTTATGAACTCAAAACTCGCGGAAGTAAGTATTGCTTGCTTTTAAATTCTTTTTGCAGGGTCCGAACAAAACAAATTTGACACATTTATTCGCTGTTAAAAGAGGTATCAGTGCATAAAATTCTAAGCAAAACCGTGTATTATTCAGTGAGAAATCACGGAAAATATGTGCGATTTTTGGCGAAAACGCGATGTTTGAAACTTTGATCCCCAAAAAGAAATTGTTAAACAAATCCTTACCCTTTTACTTATACCATGATGAAATTACATCCATCCCCGTCTATATGCAGATTTCCACACTTTTATTCATCCTTTTCGCTGAGACATTGAAGTTTAAACAGGACATGGTGTCATATTTTTTAGAAGATCACATAGAAGTCAGATGCAACGGTACAGATGATAACAATGAAGACAGTCTTAACGCAATGTTTTTTAAATGCAATAACAATGAAATAAGTATACTTAAGTAACATTGTGTATAAATGGATTTCTATAATTCGCTATTTCTATACATTTAAAAAATAACACCTGCTGCCATCGCAAAACTAAGTGCAAAGCCTAGGTCCAATTGAGCGTTTTTGGCCTGGACGTTGTTCTCTCGATGGTAATTAGTTAATGGCGGTAGGCATCGAGAACAGCGAAATCGGGATAAATCGTGATGAGTCGGGAAGCATCGAGAGTAATCCCGATGTGTTCCCGATCTTATATTGTATGTTCATGAACTAGATTAAAGTTTTGTCACCAACCGACTTTGCATAGACATTAACCATTGTTTGCATCTTTTAAAACTAATTTTCCTTCAAGTTTAACGGACATTGGCGTCCTTGGTTTGTCGACATCCAGAATGATCGCGTTTAAACACAGACTCAAAATCAAAGCCTACAATTTCAAATGAATTTACTAGTAAGTGTGTTGACTTCTGTTGCCCATCTAACCACTTAAGGTAATGTTGCTGTTTCAATTATTGCACAATTTTGGCTAAATGGCGTGGGTTCAATCCCAAGACTAAAGGGGGTTGGTTATAAGGTTTCATGAAATGTCCATGTGATCGTTGCAAATCAACCTGCCAGGCTCTTAAATAGCAATAACTGTCCCTGACTTAAATCACAGGAACCTGATCTTTTTCATACAAATGGCCACAACACACTATCTAAGACCCCATGACAGAGTTCTATAAATATAAGCCAGATAAGATTAAAGCTGCAGCTTTGCAGCTAATTAAAAAAAATGCAGTTAATTAAGATTTTACGAAGGATGTATATTAACGGCCCATTACAATGCTTATCCGATTTCCGTCATTCGGCCAATTCCGACATAGTTCCGAGTCGTGTTCGTTTGTTTTCGGTACTTTACGTAATGCAGAAAACAAACGAAGGGAATTTTTTTTTTTTTTTTCATAATGTTAGTATACGTACTAACTTCACCCACCCCCACCCTAGCTTGTATTTGATATATAGCTTTTCTAAATAACTGCGTTCAGAGTTTAAAATTTGCATAAATGCTGATTTATTAAAGGGAGGTAATTCACCAAACTGGTGCAGCCCGGGGATATTGAATAAACTTCTAGATTTACGAAAAACTTTCATTATATTTTCATTATAATCATTATATGTGATTTTATTTTATTTTTTATTTCATTGCATGGCGCTGAATACCTTGATTGCGAATCATGATATGCTCTCAAACACACAATAAAATTTCACTGATGACCTCAACAAAACGGCAACCTCAATCAAAAGTGGTCGAATTATTAAGGTTCTATTGTCAACCCTAGTTTAAGACAGAAAATAATAGAATTTAGCTTTTTAACATTAATTTATAAATGAATGTTTTAAGAGAATCGGACAGAGAGCATATCATGACCGTGCGACCATATACACGCGCCAGGTAGTTTGTTCGTCTCAATTAAGTGACAAACATTAAAACAAGCACACAGACGATGCTGCTTAGACATAGACGAGCTCCAAGGCCACCCCTTCTTATCTAAAAGGGAAGAAGGGGTGTAGGGAAACAACCGAAGATCAAGTCCAGTTAAACAGACAACGCCAAGTGCATGGCAATCGTGAGATTGCACGGCTACGGTACCACAAAAAACACTTTATATATGACTGCTAAATGACTGAATGTAGACTTCGTTCTAAGATTGCATTGATAAATTAGCATGTCAAACAATTCGAATCTCTGAGTGCAGGTGGTGTAATTTAATAAAACGCTTACGTCTGAATTAAATAAAGTATTCTCAAAGTTTCGTTATACTTAACTATAAACTTAAAGAAATAAAACGAAAAGAACGATTTTTTAAGTTATATTTTATCCTTCCATTTTTAATTTATACCCCGGGGCTTATTACGTTTACAAAGGTAGACACATAAATAAACCATACATGCAGTTTAATAGTTTATTTCTGTCTCATCCATTTACATTCTTTACATATATACAAGTCAATACAGATAAAATATGTTATCACAGATAAAACATGTATATGGCCATTCTATATAGAATTATAAGAGACTTTCAAATCATGTACAATCTCATAAAATACAATGCTACCAATAGTAGTTAAGACATACAATATTGGATAAAAAAGTTAGAATAGCAGATATTATAATTAACTAACTTGAATAAAAGAGATTAAGATGTAAGAAATTGCTAACATAGTCAAGCAATATTGTATTCTACAGTTGTGGGACAAAATTTAGAAAATACATTTTTTTTTTAAAAATGCAGTGAGTACACCACTACAGCTTAACTGTGTAATACACTGTTTCATCTATTTATAATAAAAAGCTAAAAAAGGTTCTGATATAATAATCAACCTACATATTTTTACTGTACAGTACATTGTTACGTCTAGTTAAAATGTTAAAACAGGTTTTTGCTAAAATCCTTATCAAATCAGGGTGGCTGAACAAAAATTTGAACTTCTCAATAACATTAACTGTAGGGAAACCGTTATTAATAGATACGGCTTTCTCTACAAGTAGATTTCTATCACATTCATACATAGGACATTCTAACAAGGCATGAATTTCTGTTTCAACAACATTTAAACAAAATGGGCATTTTCTCTCGCTAACAGGTAAATTTTCATAGCGCCCAGTTTGTATTCTTAATGGTGCAACACCACATCTAAATTTCGCAAGTGCCGATCTATGGTTAAAGGATAGATGCATTTTACAATACACCTCAACATCATACGAGTTTTTAAAAAGCCTATACGTTCTCAATTTGTTACCACCTGTACCATTAACAGAAGCTTCTCGATCGAGATTATCCCTCCATTTTAGAGTATGGGTTTGCATCATTACATCAGATACATCATTCAAAAACTGTTTGCGAGAGAAAGGCAAATGCATATATCTATCTAAGTTAAGCAACTTCATTTTGTCCTTAACAATAAAAGACCAATTTCTACATCTGTTATTACCATTACATGATGACCAAACAAATATTTTCTTGTTAATTCTAGTGCTATCATAGTTCAAACATCGATACCAATGGTTACATACTGACTTCCACTGTTCTATATAAATAGGCTTCCAGCCCATATCGCCCTGAACAGCAGCATTTGGGGTATATTTACCCAAACCAAGGTAGAATCTCATTGCTCTGTGATGGACTGCATTAATACAGTGATATGTTTTTACTCCCCATACAGACGCCCCATATGAAATAATAGGAACAACATAAGAGTTGTACAATTTGGTGTATACATCATACGGTAAACCCCCGGTGCTCTTAAATTTAGCAATGAGAAACCCCAAGGCACGCCCTGCACTCTGAGCAACAACTTTAGCTGTAATATTATAATCAAGGTGCTCAGTTAATGTAATACCAAGGTACATATAACTATTAACATAATCTAAAACTGACTGACCACAGTGGAACACATATTCGGACCTTTGTATAGACTCTGGACGAAAGTGAACAATATTACTTTTCTTAACATTTACAAACATATTGTTTGATTTACACCAGCCATTCAATAATGTTAACATAGCTTGCAAATCATTTTCGTTTTCTGCAATCAAAACAATATCATCTGCATATAAGAGTATACACACATGTTCATTTCCAATGGAAATTCCTCTATGGAGATTCTTTACTAAAACAGCAAGATCATTTAAAAATATGTTAAAAAGAACAGTTGATAATGAGCAACCTTGACGCACTCCTGTATTAACCACAAACCAGTCAGTAAGGTGTCCATTGACTCGAACACAAGCTGATACGTTCTGATACAATGATCTAACTGCCTGAAGCATTTTGGTTGACATGCCAATATCGGACAGCTTATGCCATAGTAGGTTTCTGTCGACTGAGTCGAATGCCTTGCGAAAATCTATGAAGGCACAAAAGGTTGCCTGCTTATTTTTCTTGCGGGTATCAATGATGTTTGTTAAGCTAGAAATATGATCAATTGTACTACGCTCTTTGCGGAAACCATTTTGCTCTTCCACAATTAAACCATTTGTATCAGTCCACTTAACAATTCTATCATTTAAAATACTAGTGTACATTTTATACATAGTACAAGCTAAACGTATACCACGATATGACATTGGGTCTTTTTTCTCATTACAACTGGATTTTGGAATGGGATTTATGATACTTCTTGACCACATTGCAGGAACCTGCCCAGTTTGAAAACAAACATTGAATAAACTATGTAAAACTAACACAGAGGCATTGTTCTTTAACACTTCTGATGGTATTAGATCAACACCAGCAGCCTTACAGAGTTTAGCCTTTTCAACAGCCTTGACAACATCATTTATGCTAATATCATCATCCAGTGATATATCAACCACATTTGTAGCATTAGTAAACACATTTTGGCTGGCATTATCAATGTTCAATAAACTAGAGAAATCATGTTTCCATTTATTTAGTACAGTTTTAACATCCTCCGAGATAGTGCCATCATCAAGAATTACTTGCATAGGTATAGAGTTACTACGCTCGGACACAATACCGACTTTGCCAATACTTTTCCAGAATTTTGTCGGGTCATTTTCAAGATTGGATAGCAATTCAGACTGCATCTTATACCAGTACAACCGCTTGCAACGCTGTACTTCTCTATCAAAACATTTTCTAATGACAACATACCTATGTTTCAGAGTAATCTTTTGAGATCTATTATTACATTTCAACCATTTTCTCTCAGCATCATGCAAATCTTTAAACAAATGTGTTAAAGTAACATTCCACCAAGGTTTAGATGTTCTATTTCTTTTAACAGAGTGTGAATTAGCATGTATAGTTTTGTAGGACAATTTATCATACATTTCACATTTAACAATGTCACACCATCCATTGTAAGCTGTATCAATATCAGACTGCATTCTCATACCTTGCTCCAGTTTGTCAATTAAGATATTGACTTCTGTCAATATACTGTCATCAAACAGAAAACTTCCTGGGATGTTCTTTAAGTCAAATTTATCAAAATTTGGAGATGATTCATTATGCTCTGGAGTCTGAGAATGCAGTGTACTATTAATACTTACTTTCCAAGAAAGGATAGAATGATCAGGTACATTTTTTGCAATACAGTTTTCAATACCAATTGTTTTTAATAAATCAGAGACATGTACAACATTAAAATCTGTAAAATAATGTAAGTTATCATGACTTATCAGACAATAGTCTACTACAGAACAGCCTTTTGTAGAAATAGATGTAAAATCATTGTGCAGATAATTCCGACCATTTAACATACACATGTTACAATCTATGAGAAACTGTATAAGATGGTCACCATAGGCATTTGACTTAAAATCAACAACATTACGGTGCACAATACTGTCTACACCAGCAATGAAGTCCTCATTGTTTCCACAGCGACTATTAAGATCTCCACATACAAAAACTATACCATTATTTTGATACTCGTAGACATTTTGCAACAAATGCTCATAAAAAGAATGAACATTTGAATATCGGGAAGAATTTTCTGGTGGTAGGTAACAGACACAAGGTAACAGGCATATATCATCATATTTGTGCTTCATTTGTAGCCATAGTATGCCTTCATGGCAATCATTAAGAACAGTGATATCAAAATCATTTAAAAGTGTATTTTTAACTAAAAAACCTACACCGCCAGAACCATGTCTGGCATTTCTATGGATAAATTTCCTATTATTACCATAATATATATAACCATCAACATCTAAACAGTTGAGCCCTAACAAATGGCTTTCTCCAATACCAACAATATCAAGGTTTAAAGAACTAACACAATTAGCTCTTAAAATATAATTATCAGAATGTTTATCAGCACACCACCCTCTGACATTCCAAAAACCCGTCCGAACCTAGTGGTGCCTGCCACGTGCTCCACTTCTGGACCAATCTCCGCCATTGTTACCACCACGTCGACCTGAAAATGAATTATGTCTGTCATTTTGCCTGGGATTACTTTCCCAGTTTGCACTTCTATCATTTCTATAATTGTTACTGTAGTTACGCCCTGAAAAAGAAGTATGTCTGTCTTTGTTTTTATCACCAAATGCACGATTGTGGTTTACATTAACACTTTGACCAGGAACAGAAGCGCGACTGTCATAATTTCTATTAGTATTATGAGCTCCACGTCCAACAGGTGAAGCACGATTACCGCCACTTTGTCCCTCTGGTCTGTTTCTCCTTCCCCTGTGATCAACCCTTTCAACACGATTACCACGAAGCTCAATATCACAACCACTCTCCTTGAGTGCACTCACCAGAACTTTAAGATTTCTGTTTAAGGATCTCTCCTCCGCTGACTGGTCTCTACACAAGAACACGTTTCTATATTGTTGAGAATCTTTCAGTGTGAATTTAGCAGATAGTATCTGCTTTCTGTCTTCTGCAGATTGACATGTTGCCAAGACTACACCTGGAGTACCTAAAAGCTCTGAATTCTTCCTTTGGGTATTCAGAATTGTAGTATTTCGGATTCCCAAGCCATCCTTGATCAGTGAATTAACTTTTTTGTTTAAGTTATCTCCTTCATGAAAAGCCAAACCTCTGATTACCACGTTCAGATCACGTTTTGGCATATTACTATCCGTACTGGATGATAGCTCCTGGACTTTCTCATTTAGCTCATTCACATCCCTATCTACTTCATCTTTGAGAGATTGGAATTTACTATCCATATCTTTTCTTATACGCGATACCTCAGTATTGACACGCTTGTCCAACATGTTGGCTATCTTGTGTGAAATACGCGTCTCGAGCGTCTCTTCTAACTTGTCTATGCGCTGGTTAATACTGCCACTAAGTGCACTGATATCATCTGACAGCCTTACTATCAGCTTAGAGATCATTTCAATATCCATAGAAGGTTTTGTCACATCACATAAATTGTCAATAGCATTGTCATTATCAATAGTCTCAATGTTACCTTTTTTGTTCACTTTTGGTGTTAAACCATAGAGCGACCGTCTGGCTTGCGCGTATATTCTATCTGATGAGCCACTATTGACATGCATGATACTTTTAACACCATTTCACACGTGACATTGCATGTAATGATAATCAAATATCATACGCAGTTATTTCCCCTTACATAGGTCGAAGCAACCTATCTACTCCCCCCAATGTTTCACCTGATTTGTTGAGAATTTCACCACCTGTAGTCCCGAATGTAACCCAAGCCAAAATAACAGAAAAATATCTTTATATACAGAGTGGCACTATTTCATTAAAACGTTTGTAAAATGCATTGGTACTGAAAAATTGGTTTTGGGGTATTGAATGAAATCACTTGTGAATATATTACAGGGGGGGGGGGGGCATTCGGGTTCCGCCGGTAACGTAAGGTACGCAACGCTGATTCATGGCCGGACAATGATATTATGTCAATCACACAGTTCCGCTTAAGATAACTATTTTTCAATGTTCAGCTAATAATAAAATGTCAACAAAGTATCATGGAATGATAGAGTCACAAAATTTATTTGTACAAAGTAAAGTAATAATAAAGTATCATAGTCACTGTCCTGTTTAAACTTCAATATCTCAGCGAAAAGGACGAATAAAAGTGTGGAATTTGCATATAGACGATGGATGGATGTAATTCATTCATGGTATAAGTAAAAGGGTTAGGATTTATTTAAAAATACCTTTTTGGGGGTCAAACTTTCAAAAATCGCGTTTTTCGTAAAAAATCGCACACCTTTTCCCTTGATTTCTCCCTGAATAATACACGGTTTTGCTTAGAATTCTATGCACTAATACCTCTTTTAACTGCGAATAAATTTGTCCACTTTGTTTTGTTCGGACCCTGCAAAAAGAATTTAAAAACAAGCAATACTTACTTCCGCGAGTTTTGAGTTCATAAACACAGACAGCTGTCTTCTTAGTGCCATGTGTTTTCTATGTATTGGGGTGTACGGTGTGTATATTTTACTATTTTTAGAATTCGATGCTGTGAATCTTTCAAAGAGGTGCCCGTCGCCTAAGCAAAGCGCTATCGAGCGCATTCATTCAGTTACATCCCGTTCAATTAAATATAGAATGCGTGTATTACCTCCAGCGGAAAGTGTTTTGCTTCGGCAACGGACGACTGGTGTTAGAAATAGCCACAAATGGATTGCGTTGCAAAACTGTCCAATAAGGTTAAACTGTACTTACATTGGCTAAAGGCAGGACATAGGAAACACGGGTGATGTCTGTTAACTTCTGAACACTCATAGACGATAAACCTGAAAGTAGAAAGACGAAAATAATGTTAAAACAAGTCACGTGAAAGTCACAACAAGTCACGTGTTTCAAGTCGGTTTTTTGTAGGAAATATTACAGAATTAAGGTGCGTCTTGGCATTACATTTTTTGGTGTAGCCTATTGGATTTTTTTTAATATCAACTTAATATTAACTTGATACACTGTCTCGTTACGTTCACGGGCTGTGTTCTGGAATATTAACAAAATAGATTAATACATTTATTTTTTCATATTATTTTTTTTCCAAAAAAACTGTTTTTCGTTTTACTCTTGATCAATGATACAGTTACCGGTGGTTACGATTAGCACATTTCTACCCGTCATTTTCTGAAGATGTGAAACAACATTGTTTACAAGACTTAGTTTTTGTAGTGAAATGACGTGTGCTTCATACGTCTTCATTCACTGTGTAGTTAGGCACAATGTTCATCTTGTGAAATGTACCAAATTTAACCGTGTAAACGTACCTTTAGACATCTACAACAAATTGAACCGTGTAAACGTACCTTTAGACATCTACAACAAATTGAACCGTGTAAATGTATCTTTAGTCTTAAACAACAAAATGTACCGTGTAAATACATGATTGTAAATGCACATGTAGTCTTAAAGACCAAAATGTACCGTGTAAATACACCTTAAGTCTTAAACACCAAAATGGTACCATGTAAACACCTTTACTGAGATATATTGAGCAGATTATGTGGTTTTGTTGGAGAAGTACAGACATAAATGTGCGGATTAGTTTGACACAGTAGGCTCCCGTGTTCCCAAAAGAGACATTGATCTGGATTTTATCTTGAAAATACTTTTGTTTTTGTATTCCTCAATTTTTCTCAGTAAAGTTTACAGAGACTCTGTCTTTAAAGGGACTTATCTCCATTCCGATGATAAAACACATTTTGTAGACGTTTTAATCACAAAAACTATGTTTTACGAATACATAAAACAGGTGACGACTTTTCTCGGCATTTATACACTCCTACGCTATAGAAAATCTATACATTTTACTGCGTTAGTCACGCTACAGATGTTAAGGGTTTTAATGTTATAAACCGACGTTATGCGTCTATTTTTTCTAGATAAATAAGTCTAGATTCTTCTATTAATGTAATAGGTTGGTCAAGCCAAGAAATGCGATTTTAAGATAACTTTTTTTATTTTTTTGCAATTTACCAAATGGAGTTAAGTCCCCTTAAAATTTGGATCTAAAGATAAAGTATATCACGATGAATTCACAATGTTTGAAGAAGTCTTAACTTATTAGCCGTTGCCTAACAGAGCCTTTATTTGCCAGTCAGCTTTTTGCTGAAATATAATATGTATAATTTTATGAATGCCCCACCCGTATTTGAACCTGAGTCGCAAGATTAGGCGTCAAGCGCGCTATCCACTACGTTACTGAACACACGATCGTCTATTAAATACTTAAGTTAAGGTTGTTTTTCACGAATGACCAGTAAATGAAGAAATGATGTTAACTATATCTGTGGAAATAGTATGCCAAAATCTAATTCACGTAAAATCGGTGGAAGACAATTTTTACTTTACAAAAGTTACTTCCCTTAGACATTACGTCATGAATGTATTGTTTACAATTCGTTATTTTGTCAAGATGCTGTATTCCATTTTTGAACAGGGAGCGTTAGCGACTCGTTCAGTGCTGGCGATAAAAAATCAAGGTTAAGACTGCGAGCTAAAAATAGATGAATTTGCGTATTCCGCGGGATGACTTCGGACTTTATCGCTCAATCTTTAGCCGAGACAGTGTTTATAATGCTGTATAGATAGATGTGGCTATCGACGGTGATGACTTAGCACTTTATCTTCAATCTTATGGTGTGTTTACCTTAAGAAAATAACCAAAGTGCACTAAATGCATTATTCGGCTGATAGGTCACCAATAATTATTTATGACTGATTAGAAATAGTCGTTTAAAGCTTACCGGGCTTTCAACGTTGCAGTCAATAATAAACAATCGTTTGATAAATAATATGCAACAATCGTGCATCTTCTTATTTATGACTTTGATTAATCTGCTCGATTAGATTTCAAAAGTATGTTTTAACTTTATATTCAAATTCCTATTCTAAATGATCGCGAAATGGAAATTTAAAGTAACTGTAGTTTTTTTCTCAAAATGTCATATTTCAAATAGTAGATAAAAGCAGGAACAATATAATTCTACCCGGTTAGTGCCTGATTATAGAAAAATGTTTGCGCTTTGTTTGATCTTGATTGTGAAAAACTGAGTGAAACCTGATTTTATGCTGAGACACAGGATACGTATTCCATGATACTAGTGCTATCAACACGGAGCTATGGAATTCTGCACCGATGGTAGATGACTTTCAGTATAGCCTGGCCACATTGACATGAGCCTGACCTTTTGATTAGCATAATGTAACAGTCGATATATTGCCTACATTTACAACACCGATTATATGTTTTCATAATCGGGGAGTATCACGAAGAAGCTCGAGATGTAATACAAACACAAATTTGAAATACCGATATCGCACGAGTTGCTTGCGGAAATTGATATATTCAAAGCAAGAACCTTGTAATATATTCTTGCATAAAGGTCAGGCTCAGGTTAAAATAGCCAAGCTATAACAGGGAAGGAGACCTGTGTGCGGGGTGTGGCATATCAAAGGTTTGATAGTAAGGTGACGATATCAACTTCTTGAGTTAGATTTAACACTGTTGTTCCCAATATGCTATGGATCTACAGTAATTGTACTAAAATCTAGTATTACAAGTACAAAATCAATAACTAACATTCCGTAAAATCATCAACAATGAACAATGTTGAATAAAATTACATTTCCTCTAAAGAAAGATCGATATTAGATATTTTGGAACCGTTCGTCATAGGTAAAATAACGCAAACAAACATAATCAGTATATTTAATCACTTAATATTTATAATTATAAGCAACGACATGATACGGGCACATACGCTTTAGAAAAAATAACAATACTGGATACCGACACATCCTCTTTAACAATGTGTTGCATCGGGTTTACATCAAACGGTAAAACATTTACACATGAGACACTTCCATTATGGTCGACTTGATGGATCGGTTAGCAAATAACAGAACTTTATTCCCATAAGAGAGCTAACGTACGTCACACCAATAGTAGTTCTACATTAAAGGGGCTTAACTCCGTATACATAAAAATATTGCAAATTCCAAAAACACTTCAAATGATTTTAGACATTGTTTAATTACATGATGCAAACTGGTTGAAACACGTTTGAAATCGCCTTTTTCATATAATTATATCAACATTATGTTTGTTAGGTCACAGATCACATGGAAGACATCACATTCGTTCTATTTATAGATTTTATGAGCTTTTCATTGAAAATCCACATAATTGGCCAGCAATATAAAAGTGAACAAGATTTCTATTTGAGTATTTGTAATTAAATCCTCTTAGAAAAAATGCAGTGTTGTTATTTTGAGGTATGTCCCTTTAAAGCATTGTCGTTCAACCAGCGTATAATTTTGTCCGAATCCTAGCTAGTCTGTGAACTGGACTAACCACTGATGAATGATGATGCTTTAAAACGATCAATAATTAATGAAGCATTAAGTAGATTTGATTAAACAAATACGTCGGTAATGATTTAGTTAATAGATAATTAAGTATAAAATCTGAAACAGTGGAAATTAATTTGTCAGATAAGACTAACAATTGTTCTGCAGTTTATTTTAGATACGAAGGCTGTTCAGAAAGTATTGACACTGTCAATAATCGACTTGTTTACGCAGATATTGCAATTTGTACACTTTCCTTTTAGCTGCTGTTTCTGTTGTACGTCATGTGAACGAACACAGTGACGTCACACCAGCTGTATGACGTCACATCAGCACGTATTGTCTCGTGACTACTATTTCATGTACACGTTTGTGTCATCGTTTTGATAATACTTCTGACAATACTTCCATAACTACCCTCGCAAATTGTGAACTTATTTATCCCGATTGTCTTATCTTATCTTGATCCTAGTATATATACCCCAAACAGGCGCGTATCCAGACATACGCCCGTACGCCAGGGCGTACGCTCCATTAAAAAGTGATTAAATAAACTGACTCAAAAATGCAATAAAAATCGATGCCTCACTAGGGTTAGGCATAAAATTTAATGTTGGGGGTTCTCCTTTTTGGATTCAGGGCATATTTTTATCGAGTTCGCTTCGCTCGCCCATAAGCTTTCAAAATGAATCATCTGATAGAGATCGTGTTTGTGTTGCATGCTGTCAAAATATTTTTTTTACTCGCTACGCTCGCTCATTGCTTTAATGAGTAAACAAAATGCATGTATGGCCTGTCGTTCAAGTATAAACAGTGTTTTCTAGCTCTTTTCGCGCAGTCAATTTATTTTAAAAGGTGAATACCATCAAGAAGAAAACATGTATGTATGGCCTGCTGCTCAGGTAAACAGTATTTTTCTAGATCGCTCAGTACTGTATTGAGTGAATACCATCAAGAACGGAATATGTATGTATGTCCTGCTGCTCAGACAAACAGTATGTTTTCTAACTCGCTGCGCTCGCTTAGTACTGTAATAAGTGAATACCATCAATAAGAGAACGTGTGTGCATGGCCTGCTGCTCAGGTAAACCGTGTTTTTTTCTAACTCGCTTCGCTCGCTTAGTACTGAGAAATAAGTGAATGACATCAAGGAGGGAACGTGTATGTATGGCCTGCTGCTCATCAAAACAGTATTTTTGCTCACTCGCTTCGCTCGATCAGTAATGTAATAAGTGAAGATCATCAAGTAAAGAAAATGTATGTGGTCTGTTGCTAAGGTAATCAGTCACAATGATTTTTTCTAGCTCGCTACGCTCGCATGAAACCTTTATTAATTTGATTTATCACTTGGTACATGTTGCTATATACTACCCCAAAAAACTAGTTCTGGAAACGGGCGTATACTCTGAATATACCCAACTATGTCCCTGCCAACATTTCAGGGCGGATAGTATCAAGTGTCTCAGTTAAACGAGGCAACCAAACTTATTTATTGTATATCTAAATCTGTACAATAGCATTAAGCATTGTGATGCGAGCTACCATAATCACTAAGCAAGCATGAATGGTTTTTTCTATTTGCTGAAAAAATGTGCATCATATACGGAATCCGGTTAGAGCCATATGAATTATCGTGCCTCGCATCAAGAGTGCGAGGGGCGAGAATTGCGCGAAACACGAAGCGACAAGCGACAATCGGTCGATTCACGAAACGAGGCGCGATATTCAAACACGAAATCTCGCTCTGTCTCAGTATCTAAAACCACGAGACTTCGCGGTAAAATTTATATGGCACTAACCGGATTCAGTAATCATACTTTTTGAACTTAAGTCGAAATATTTAAATTTTCAACTAAGATTCTTTATAAATACCGACCCTGAATACTAGTAACTCTATGGTTGTCATCTAAATATATTGTTTATTGTTTTATAATGTTCGATACAATCGGCTGTTGTTTTTATAGTCATTATTATTTCAGACCAATTATCAGAAAAGGTTATTACAGAACTATTATTATTCCTCCACGACAACTCATTTCTGATAGTATCTTTATCCACCGCCAGGGTATAAGCATAACAATAGATAATATCAGGGCATTGTCCTATATCACATGTATCATTTTGTTTTAGGCTATATCCATTGTGAAACAAATATACCATCAGAGTATACCTGGTTCCTCAGTCTAGATAGCATTTATTGCCACTGCATGTATATGAATAAAATATACTGGTAAAATGGTACGGTGGTCGAGCGGATAGCCTGCTTGACTGCTGATCGAAAGGTCCCGGGTTCGATCCTCAGCCGGGGCACTTGATCATTTCTGAAACGCTTTTCTGTGTTTCCCACCCAACAAGAGATGAACTGGTTAGCAACCCAGAGGTAGTCTCGCGTGTATCGGTGCTATACACCGGGCACGTTAAAGAACCAAGGTGTCTCTTCGGAAAGAGCTAGGGCATCGCGCCCGGATACCTTGTATCACAACACTGTCTCTTCCACCTGCTGTCCCTTCAGCAAAAACACAGGACCCCATTGGAAATAAGTGCTTGCACTTTCATGGGTTATCCTGGACCGGGAGGTTTAAATAATTACATACAAAATGCACCAGAGTAAATAAAAACATTGGATAATTCATGCATTTGTTTTATTAACGATAATCAGAAATTTATCTGTTCAATTATTCAGTATTAATATTCAAATACCGATCAACCTCATTAAATAGTGTCATTTATTATAGAATATGACGTCATTTGTTTCACAATCATGTGACGTATTAAATGAATTATGCCGAGCATAGCCTTTATTTGCTTTATTTCTACTGAAACATGGCAGGCATATATATATATACCTCCACCCGGATTTGAACCCGGGTCGCCAGATTAGACGGCAAGCGCACTAACCACTGAGCTACGGAGGCACATAGTATATGTATTATCGTATCACATCAAACAAATATGTAAAAAACAGACATTCAAGTTGTGTAAAGATAAACGCTACTTTGCCCATTTCGAACAATTTTTTTAAATTTATTGAATGCAATCTTAACATCATATTGGCTAAAACCTCAATAACACGAGAAAGACATTTGTCCAATCCTTTTTCTTAGGAAATAAAATAAATATTAAACTAATAACAAAAAGTAGGACACAAACCAAAGCCACACAGCTACGACGGCAGCGCCTAGCCACTCACACAAGAGTCAGCCATAGTACAAGCCATCCACATTCCCAAAAATGGATGCTTCAAGCGAGTCTTATATGCTCACTTCTTAATGAATGACACACTGCGGACCTTGATATTTGTGCATAATTAGCAATAAAGGGGGGTAATTATAAGACAGTTAGTGATAACTACTACAAGAGATGTTTGTAACACACGTGTGGCAGCACAACAGTCGAAAATGGTTAAGGTCAAAGTGACATTGACATCTGACGTACTGACCTAAAATCTATACGGTTCATCTACTGTTGCTGACCAACCTGCACGTAAAATTTGAATATACTATGACAAAGCATTCTTGGGTCAAGAAACGGACTTTTTAGCATTTTGTCTCAAAAACTGGTAAAGGACACGATGACTAAATAAATAGGGCTCATATACTGTTGCTGACCAACCGCTATGCAAAGTTTGAAGATCCTAGGACAAAGCCTTCTTGAGTTATTGAACGAGAACTATTTCGTCTACAGACCGACCAACATACATGAGCACAGCAATATACCCCCTCAAAGATTGCAACGTAATTGGAATTATTCTAATTATCATAAAACTGGAATATACGCCTCTAAGTGGCATGACGACAAATTATAAAAACATGTTAAAACGAGCACAGTACGTATATCTTTAAGTTTTTTCAATACACTTTTTTTACTGAAACCTATCTAATTCTAGTCCTGATATCGGCGGATTTCGTCCGCAAAACTAACAAACATTTTGGTAGCCAGGACCCCCCCACCGAATGCTTTGGTCTGTCCATGCACATTGCATTTGGAAAAACTTTAGCGGACCAACATCTCTATTGGCAGCACTTTGCACGTCCGTACTTTAAAGGATGGTTCATGAATATGAGAAAGCAAGTCCAGCAATTACTGTATATGAACCAGACTATGAGACAAAGGTCTTGATTAATTTATACCGTTGGTTAATAGGTCAGTGGGGTATACAGTACAGGGCTTATGCCAAAACAGGGAGTGTATGCAACAATTAAAGCCAGAACAAGTAATTAAAACCAGATTGAATGAAGGTTAATGGTTATTGAGTTACTAAGGTCGGTGATTAATTGCCAATGCAAGGTACTTTTCAAGTCACATATAATTAACTGTGGCACATTGTACAGTACGCCAAAATCAACTTGGATGACCCAACTCTAGACAAGATTGAAAGACATTCACGTTAGAACTCTGTGAAAGTTGCATGCATACTTTATATCTCAGCTTCTCTGGTAAGTTTACATAAAACATGTAAACCTATCAAAGTATATTTGATGTAGATCTGAACGTTGTTTACATAAAATATTCATGACGCAAAACAATAACTTCCGAACCATTTACTAATTAATTATAAGAGACACGAGGGTACAGTATTAAAACACTTCAGAATAATTTATAGAAACTGTCAGAAGTGTTGCGGTTATACAATAATATATAGTTTCTGATGATTGGTAAAAGTGACTTTAAATAACAATAAAGGTCAATTTTTCAACATAAAGAATGAAATGACTATACAATGTACATATTTACGATAACGTTTACACTTATCGTTCAACGAATATCGTCATCTTTGGTTCGTCCCTTAAGGCCGCTGCCTCTCAGATAAAGTTTAAATGTTTGTATAATGTAATTTTCCTATCAAACCTTAGTATTTATATAATAAAAGTTACTGGCTTTTGACTTATGATAGATGAATTGCAAATAAGCAAATTTTAATTTATTTTTGCAATACGCCTAAACGTGAGACAGCCCCTTTAAATAATGGCTAAGACAAAATATTGTCGTATTTTTTCTCATGTACAAGAACATTTGGTAGACGCGAAAGTCCATAGCCTCAAGAAAATATACAATGCATTGTAGATTTTGTTCAACCCTAATTAGAATGACATAGAATGTGTCTTAATAATACACGTATTTCGAAATGAACATATCGATGGCTTAGAATGAGAAGGTCGTAACTACAACTTACGACCTTATAAGACTCATACATATTCTTATGAGCCTATTTTCATGAAAATCTGAAATTGTCATGTTGACCAAAATGAAGTCAGTTTAAAAACTTGTTTTTACCATAGGTAAAGGGTAATTACAGACATATTTCTCTTAATTTTCTCAATATATCGATTTTGTAGTTACGACCTTCTCATTCTAAGCCAGCGATATATTGTATCGGAGAGCTTTTCTTTGATTCCTTTAAAATATAAATAATCTTATCAACATATTTATATAATTTGACGCAAATAGAGGTTACCACGTGAATTAGCATATCGAGTATATATATCCAGTCTTTTGAAATCTATAATTAATCAAACAATCGTCAAAAAGGAGTTTTTATCCGTGTGTTATTAAATATTTATTTAAATTTTTATAGTGCATTTGTCATACCTTTGAAATTGGGAAATAATTAAATTTCCACCAAAAAGAAATCAATGGGAATGTGCAGGGACACTTAAACAGTACGAATACAGTCCAGATAATTTGACACGATCCCCGACCTTCACTTTCCCCGGCTATATAGCCTATTTGCATTATTACGCGGGGAGAATCCCGAAGACGCTCGATAGGTAATAGTTTATAGTTTATTTTCAAATACAATAGATATATACAATCATGAGTATAGAATAATTTTACATCATCAATATCACCAGAGTGGTCAAAAAACATTTACAAATAAGTATATAATCGTTATAAATATTTCAAAAAATACATACATACAGTTTTTTTCTCACAGTTTAGAGTTTCCCTTTCATATTATACAATGTATGCATTTGTAACCGGGTGTATAGGATTTAATTACTAATAGGGGAGAAACTTGTGTAGGCAGCCGGCTAGCTCAGTCGGTAGAGCATTCGCCCTGTAAGCGAAGGGTCCCGGGTTCGAGCCCCGGTCTGGTTGCACATTTTTCTTTCCCTGTTACATTTGGCGCCCAACGCAAATAACCCACCATACACCCTCAGAACGTCCCACAGAGGTTCTGGTACTCCTGGAATTCGAGGATGAATTCTTCGAAGGAGGGGGTGTGTGTAACCGGGTGTATAGGATTTAATTACTAATAGGGGAGAAACTTGTGTAGGCAGCCGGCTAGCTCAGTCGGTAGAGCATTCGCCCTGTAAGCGAAGGGTCCCGGGTTCGAGCCCCGGTCTGGTTGCACATTTTTCTTTCCCTGTTACACATTTACTAAAATAGTTTAGTATAATCTAAACATAGCATCAATTTAATACAGTGTTACAAAGAAAAAACCCCAATAATACTAAAAAACAATACATAGAGAATACATCTAAATTTCTACTATTGCGCAATTTGCTCGCGGAAATATATGTAACTTATAACGCACAGTTTATTATACCGTATAACCGTGTTATATAGTCATGCATACGGTTCAGGTTCACGTCAAATTCTCCGTACGTTATAAAAAATATAGAATTTCGACCATGGTATGCCACTGCTTGAATTATGGAGTAATTAAACATTGGACAGAAGATAATTATATTCTGGTATTAAATTACAAATCGGCAAATTATAAGGAGCCTACCAAGGGTGCAGATTTACCAATACACAGCGTGTACAATGTATACGATTATCGCTTCAACCTTGGTTCATTAATTTCGGCCCACGGCATGCACGCATTAATGGTATTCATAAACTTTTAAAGTATTATTATTTCAAATATTCAAAATAAATGGTTAGTTTTCTAAAACTACAGACTATATGTTTCCGATTAGCGATGTCCACTGAATCTTAATACTTAGAAGTTTATAGCAATAGAATTCAAATTCAAATTAAAAACAGATCTTAATCGAACCTATCTTAGCGGAACTGATCATAAAATTGAGACTCAGCATAATTAGTAAAGCACAGTAGAAGATCTAATACATCAATAGTTAGATGAGAACGGACAATGTCAAAGCATCTGGGTATTAAAAATACTAAATTCAACCCTCATAAATAGACGTGACGTCACATGGTGGTGCGGATTTCTATAGTTCAATCAAAATACGGAATGCTACGTAAATATATCCAAAATTATAGCTCCGCCATTTTTTATTTAATCATTAAAATACTAAAATTATTCCTACAAAAAATGCGAATGTGAAATATCTCTTGTTTCTATCCGCCATATGTCGGGAGAACACCACGTGTCATCAAAATTTTACGTACTTATTATGCAGATTGTGCAGATCTCGGTGACGCCGAAGCTTAGTTTCCTCGTTTTCCATTGTAAATGTAATGCATATAAAGCGTCTGAGTGATTTGTGTATAACACGGAGGATGGCCAAATGTTCCAGGATCTTAATTGCTTCAAAGAATCACAACATTACGGAAATTGTCTTGCTTAATCGTACTTGTGATCAATCTGTTTTTAACCCGCCACTTACGTGTATGTGACCCGTCTCAATGTTTCCTGGATGAGACACTTATGGTTTGTTTGTTCTATTCGAGTAATACAGCGTACCTTAATATTATCCTAGCTATATACCATCTGCTGGTGGCCGAGTGTGGCCTTTATTTTGCTTTATTTCTCCTGAAATATGACAGGCATATATACATGTATGGCCTCCACCCGATTCACCTAACCAGTTTTCCTGGACTGAGTGCTAACCAGCACAAATGTAACCTACTACAAAGGGACATTAACGTCTCCACGTTTTGAGGAAAGTCGAGATTTGCCTATACAAATAGTAAACATTATTTGTGTTTTCATTCTGCATAAGTGTCATAAGTTAGCAACATTGAAATAATGGCGATTTTCGCGTACTGACAAACTTGACATGCATTTCCTTCTCTGTCGAACATTTCGGACTACGAAAAACTTTAAGAAGGCGCTAATCTATTTCAGTAAAGTTCTGCTTGATAAATATCTGGAATTCGCTAACGTTTTGTCCCGCGATAATATGCACCAATACATTTGTATATTTAGTGAGTACATGTTTGTTGACTATCCCATCTACTTTTTATTTTTCTCTGCTACCTTAAAAAGACTTACATGTTGCTACATAAACTAAACTCTTAAGGTAGCTTACTAAAGTAAATTTAGATGTAACGTGGTAATGATAAGATTGATAGGGTTGATTAATAGTCGATAAATAACAAACCATAAATCGATGGCTTAGAATTAGAAGGTCGTAAGTGCCACTTACGACCTTTTATGATTCATACATATTTAGAATAAGCATCACAAGGCGCTTCTTATGAGCCCATTTTCATAAAAATCTGAACTTGTCATGCTGACCAAAATAAAGTTGTAAAAGTTTGTTTTACCATAAGTAAAGAGTAAATGTCAGACAGTTTTTCCGTGTTTTCTCAAAATATCGATTTGGTAGTTACGACCTTCTAATACTAAGCCATCGAATTGTACGCCGGTACTTCCTTAATACATTTTGCTGATAACAAATCAACTTAAAGGAGTAGAACTTCAGACGAATTTAAAAATATGAAATCTTTTAAAACCTCTGTTAACATTATATAATACATTATCAATGACATATGCACTTGAAATCGGCTTTTCCTTGACGAAGAAGTTCCTCGGTCGCGATGAGACGTGTGTGCCTTAAGTAGAAGACATACATGTATGCGTTCTATACGTATCGGAGTAACTGAACCTACAGCCCGAACCCTGCTCGAACACAGCGAACGCTTCTCGTACATATAAAATGCTACGTAGTTTCTGCGTGTTCCGAATTCGATGCGATACTCACCATTGCACAGACAAGACGCTTTCGAGCGCTTCGTAGCTATACGCTAAGAAACGGCTTGATTCAAAGAAGCGCTTCGTGGCGGACGAAGTGGAAAAAATAATTGACTGGCGCCCAGCGCTCGCAGCTTGCACTACCGAGCGGGGTCGAAGCGATCCGTTGCATAAGAACGCTCTTTATCGCTCGCCTAGCAAAGTGTTAAGAAACGGTTTGCTATCGGCGAAGATGTCGTTGCCTAGATGTAGTAAAGCGCTACAAAAAATCAAAGCGCTCGATAGCAGTTTGGCTAAGCAACGGGCTCCAGGTTCCTAAGCTTTGCCAACGTGTTTTTGCAATAAAATAATATGGATGTGCACGTAGGTCGGTTATGGCCGACGCTTTTATCATCGGAGATATAGTCGATTCAATAAGTAGCACTAATGAGGGAACTATCCCATTCGAAAGAATAACAGTCAATATCGTTAACCCAGGTATACCCAGTTAAACATAGATAAAAGTAGTTTATATGCCGGACGATAATATATTTACAACCGTTCTCATTTGACTTTGAAAGGACTGTACATGTAGTTTCACTATCTGGAGATATGTAGCTAACTGATCAAGTACAAGGACATGTTCGGTGCGAGATAACGTCTGGAAATCCCCGCTGATATTTGTTTATAAAGTTCCTCATTCAAATTATAAAACTGGTTGGCAAGCAGATATGCTGACATGTTAAGTCCGGTATTTTGGTTGATAAAAATTGATTTCATTTTAAGTCCAAACAACATATCTGATAATAATTAGTATAGACATTGTAAAATACATTAAGCGCACATGTTATATTTAAATAATTATCGACTACGTTTAAATATATCATTTAAGGTGTTTACCCAGCAGTGACTCAAAGGCCATTACATTTTGGCGTTGGTTCTCTAAATTTGGAAGTATATAGAGGATCTATCACGAGTTTACATTCGATTTAAATTAAAAAAAAGTATATTGAACAAGTTCTGGAAATTTATTAAGCGGGCCTCTTTGTATTTCATTTCCTTTTCAATTTGCAAATTAAGGCTAATATTATCGTCGGCTTACTATGCATGCAATTTTCAGTGACTGTTGGTTTAAGGAAATAAATATTTATTTTCATACATGTCCTATCATTTATCATCAGTCTGCGCAAATAGAACATGTGTATATTTACTGATTATACGTTGATAACAACCGGAAAGTCAATAAGTTGATAACTACAAGTAAACAAAATGGAGAAAATTAATTAGTCTAATTGATACGGTAGTCAGACCTGTTTTAATGACAATCTACGAACATAGACTACTTTTTTTCAACCTATACGCACAAATCACAAATTTTATCTTAAAACAGACCATTTTTCAGGCTCACGTGGTGGTCATATTTCAGCAGAAAGCTGACTAACAAATGCAGTTTATGTTCGGCCTTTTTCAGATGATATTTAACCTGTTCGATGTGACAACATCTACATAACAACACCTCCAAAATTTCCCTAATCTTACATTTACTACAAATGTCACCTCTATACAGTGACCATCTATAATGGTATAATCTATTTTTTACTGTAACTACACAACAATGTATGATTACCAAACTTACTTGATTGAGGGTGTATATATACAATGAACTGCATGGTTCCCATCAGTAATACCATGGTGAACATTCCCCAGACCGTCTCACGTCTTCTACTGATTCTCATACTGTAATATATAACAAGATTCTTCATATTTAACAGGGTTCTTCAAATATGAAACTCGGTTTTTCGTATAAAACAAGATTCTTTTTCATATAAAATTGTGTTCTTCATACAAAAACCAATGTTCTTCGTACAAAACCCAAAGTTCTTCATATAAATTAGTGTGTTTCATATAAAAGATAATATTCTTCATAGAAAACAGGGTTCTTCATTTAAAACAGTGTACTTCATATTAAACCGGGTTCTTCATATTAAACAGGGTTTTTCATAAAAAACAGAGTTCTTGAAACAAAACGGGGTTCTTCATATTAAACAGGGTTCTTCATATGAAATAGTGTACGTCATATTAAACAGGATTCTTCATATAAAACAGGGTTCTTCATAAAACAGGGTTCTTCATAATAAAAGTGTTTTTATACGAAATCGTGTGTTTTACCTATTTAATAAATTAATGGAGCATGTGTTGATTTATTATTTTGTCCACAATTGCAATTTTTACCCATATTAGTTTGACTTGCATGCTTACACCAATTCAACTCATTATAGCCATGGCTTAATTGTGATTGTACAGCACTTTTGAACGAGTAAATACATAAGACATAGCGGTTCAGTATAAACATAAAATTATCATAAAAATACAGAAGAAAATATACCTCGTGCATGGAAATATCCTTTGCATAGTGAACAAAAACGCAATATTGCGTAGGAAAAGCAATTTATTAAAACATTTATCCAACAACACTATATATTATATTATAAACAATCGTACAATACATCCATACGATCACTAAAGTTCTTTGGACACTAAATATTGCAATTTTTAACCATACACATTAAACGATCATTCTTCGCGATATTATTTTATCATCGAAACAAGAGAATTGTCGGCAAACCACCCGTCTATAACTATTGTACTTAAGACACTACAAGTTGGAACTAAATAGAATACACATTGAACGGTTAGTCTAAAATAAAAACCGCGATATTAATTTTCATGGAACAAGAAAATTAAACCAAAATATCCATCTAAAACTATTTTGATTTAGACACTAAACGATCAAAATTAATGTCATAAACATATTAAATAAATTGTTTATTATAATCCAGTCGAGCAAAACTTTATGCATTATCCGTCAACTCCTGACTTTAGACCTTATGTTGTATTATCTAGCCACAAACTGTTAATCTTCATAGAGCTTCTAGTTTAATTGTTGCTTAGTTTCGTGTTTGTAGCGACCAACAAAATACAAGAATAAGCATGTATTTCAAATTATATAATTTTCCACACGGTTAACAAACCAGACACTTTTAATATAAAGGTAATCGAAACAAAACAGTGGACATATTTTATAGACCGTTTATTAAATCACCGTTCATGTCTGTAAGATAAAAATATCAATGCTTAAAATGCTTTCATACACATACGATTTTAAATTCGAAATATAAACACTTTTAACGCATTTTTTGTACTAGGTTTAAACAGTCATTCGTTTATTTATAACAGTTACATACGTTTCAGCGCATTCACATACAAAGATAATGCTGATAACAGTTTCCCAGTGAGGACAAACTACCTTCAACTTGTTTGTATCATATGGCTAAGAACGCAAGAAGTAGTCTATCAACGAACCTGTTAACAACAAGCAAGGACGGTATTCACTGTACATAATGTATATATTTATTCTTTATTATAGTCTCACCAATGTACAATATATCAATATTATAACACCAAGTAAATCTATACAGTTATATACAATGTCACTCAGAGCAGAGCAGAGCAGAGCAGAGCAGAGCAGAGCAGAGCAGAGCAGAGCAGAGCAGAGCAGAGCAGAGCAGAGCAGAGCAGAGCAGAGCAGAGCAGAGCAGAGCAGAGCAGAGCAGAGCAGAACAGAACAGAACAGAACAGAACCTCGTGTCATATTGTTTTGTCAACTCGTTTGATAAAAATGATAAGGAATGAGCACTCATTCATTTTATTTCTAGTCGAATTTGAATTGAAGATTCAAGATCTTCAATTCAAAATCGACTAGAAATAAAGTGGCATAAACCACTAATAGATGTACCCATGCTGAATATATATGCAATCACAATTCATACTGCTGTTTGGATAATGTTCGTTTCAGAAACACTTCCAGATCAAACGAAAATAATTTGTGTTTCCCGTGGAATATGAATAACTTAACTGCTAAGGTTATTTAGGATATAGTCGCTAATTCAGAGCGCCGAATAAAAGTATCATACTAGAGAAAATTCCCCAGAGATTTTTTTTTAAATTCACTATGCGATTCAAAAATTTGTGTTACAGAGTTTTAGTATTTACGACTACAATGAGTATCGTTGTCATCTAGAAATGTTTAAAATTCGGACAAGTGTGGCTAAATCTGCGGCCACAAAATAGGTTGAGCGCGATACTTACGGCCAAAAGCATAACGGTTACTTATCAGTAGTTTGACATCTTTGTAATATTGTGCTGTTCATCTGAGCTGTTCTTAAAATTTACGTATTAGGTAATATTCGTTAAAAATAGTTTTATTTCCAAACATTGTCACCCCGATCCTGCAAAAGTGCGCAATTGTGTGATGTATCCCCGAAGTAGTAAATAAATGAGAAAAAAACTGCACAAAATTCTGGCTTTTAACTTCTATGAAAATTTAATAGTAGGATGTCCCATACACTATCTACAAAAAGATGTATTAATATGTTTTATAAATATATAATTATGTTTACTTCGCGTATGTGCATTTATATGCTTTATTTTAAAATAAATCTTTCAGGGCGGGTATTCAAATGAATATATTAACACCTACAGTGACTACTATTTTAATATATTCTATAAAAAAATATTCACATACGAGGTAATAAAGCATGCTAGCATACGACGGTAAGTGATAAATTACAAACTAAAACCACTTACTGCAGTACACGTTCAGAGATCACAGGATGGGAGACAATAGTGTTGCAGGAACCAAGAATACAAAAACTATTGAAACGTTTGCTTTATATTGAATTGAAATATAATTGCGTTCATTCGTTCGCTCGCTCGCTCGCTCGCTCGCTCGTTCGTTCGTTCGTTCGTTCGTTCGTTCGTTCGTTCGTTCGTTCGTTCGTTCGTTCGTTCGTTCGTTCGTTCGTTCGTTCGTGCATAATACATGGACGCAATATCATAAAAAACATTGTTCGTAACAACACAAAAGTGACATTTCAAAGTTCAGTCTGAATTACTAGAAATACAGGGTGTCTGCTGCTTGTGTAAAATGTATATGAAAACTTTATTCCATGTTATCGGTGTAAAGTACTTCAAACATTTTCACACGGAATTTGTATCTCACAGACGACACTATCCTTCCTTGTGACACTAAATCATCTATTATTTCACACAAGGGGGGACAGAATCAGATGGTCTACACAGGAAAAACTTCCACGCATGTTTACCATACGTTTCTTACACCGCATGTTTTTCATATGAGAAACGCATGTTTTTCATGCGTTTTTCACAACGCATGAAAAACATACGTCTAAAACCGTATGTTTTTCATACGTTTACTGACGTATGAAAACCATGTAACGTATGAAAAACATACGTTTAGTCAAACGCATGGTTAACGCATGTTTTTCATATGAAAAACATATGTATAATTTTTCATGCGTTTTACATGATGAAAAAAACGTATGTTTTTCATAGGAAATTTGGTTATTCGCAAAGTATAAAAAAATATGATTTTAGTTAAACTGGTAAAAATCAACTGTTTTAATATCTTAGTAGAAGAGTGTGTGCCTAAGTATAGCAGCTCACAGGTTCCATCTGAGGCTGCATCATACTAGGAATGGTACCAGTAATGTTGTCCTCCTGTGTTTTAAGCTGGAGTCATTATCAATGTGCTGAATTTTGAAACCCGGTAATCTGGATTCGATTCCTTTTTGTAAAAGTAAATTTTCCTCCACATGTGGAGAAGTTGCTGATAGAGGAGTAGATGATGGTTCCCATATATGGAAGGGTAAGTTAGTACTGACTGTACTGGTTATGAAAAAGTCTATGAAAACTGGTTAAATGAATAAACCGTCTTATAATCATAAAAAAACCTGAATAAACAAACAAAAGGATGTAAAATATCTAATAACATGTAGCGGCAAGTTTTGTGTAGGCGCTTGTTTACCTCAATGGTTGAGAACTGACCATGTAAAGGGAAGTGTCGAAGTTGTAGACCTGGTCATGCTTCGTATTGTTCCCTTGTTAATTACTATGCCTGGCATAAAACCTAAAGATGGAGGGATTCTGTATCTGCGATACCCTATAAGCTTGTGTCTCTTATATCTTGTGTCAATTAATGTATACCATCAGATATGAGGTGTTTATAATTTATTTAAAGTATTAGTTTCACAGTCGACCTAAAATATAGAGTGTATAAAATGGATCTACATGTAAGTAGATCTAGATCTAAGTGTTAAAAATACATTTGGAATTCATGTGGAAATTTGAGTTAGAATCATGATATATACAGTATGTATACACATGCTGTAGTAACAGTATGCCTAAATAATCTAAAGAACAATAGATTCTCCACCTGGAGAACAGAAGTGGTATTAAATACCCATACAAAGTTTTTTATGTTGGGGACAGTTAATTTACCACAGGCAGGACTTTTTTGTTTCTGAAAACATGTACGGCAGATACCGGCGTTTAGTAGATACACCGGATCTTTCTACATGGGAGAATCAAACAACGACACCGTACTTCAGTCTCGCGCAGCGTCTGTTTTCATTGTGCGTCTGCTGCAGGTCTTGAATTTGGAATGAAACCGATTAAATGAACGACTTTGTCGACTGCAAATGTGGCAGAAGTCTTGTGAAGATTCAATTCCGAAGGTATAAGATAATTAGCATCTATAAAGTCGTTTAATCGCACCGTTATTTTTACGATAAATTTCGCGACCACAAAGTTGCGTAGATTCTCGCTCTATCGGGGCACTTAATGTTTTCTATGTGTTATTAAGCAACTGAATAGATCGTTTGCCACTGGCTGGCTTTAAAATTAATATCTCAGTGAAAAATAAGCTCAAAATACACGATAAAAAAGTTGATATTTACAAAATCACGCATGGTCAAGTTGACAGGTCAAGAGTTACTCCCCTTTCTATCGCTGTATGTCATTTTTCATACAATCGGTAGATCTATTCAGTTCAACCTCTGACAAAATGTCAGGAAGCTTGAGTCTTTGAGCACATGGCTTCTTAGACTTCAGAATCATCACTGCCATGCTCGACCAACTGCAATTAATGGCCCTCACTACAGGAGCGCTGAGCTCAAGCATGGGTAACTATGATATGTATCCGGTTATATACAACTTTGTTGATGTCCCTGCCACATACCTTTTACCAACCACTGCAATGAACCGGAGGTCACAGATTCAACTACCTCATACTGTACGCTCAGACTCTCATTGCTCAGGAGAAACATCACCAGCTGTCCTACAAGTACAAAGGTGCAGTGCTTCAAGATGCTGGTGAGGCCAGCTATTGATTATGCATCTCCGGCTAGGGATCCACATACCACCAGCAACATCACAGTGTTTGAAGTGGTTCTGACAGACGAGCAGCCCCCTATGTCACTGGGGACTAAAGGCGAACAAATAGCACCACCCAGATGACAGTGCTGAGAATGAGAGATGAAGTCGAACTGCTACTCATGTACAGATTTACACACAACTTTGTTGAAATCCTTGAACTTCTTCCATCCACAGTGTGTCAATTTTCCTGATTAATCCAGATTTATCATTTATGAAAAGGCAATGCCTCCTGACCAAAATAAAAGTTATTCGATGAAACTATCTCAAGAAGTAGCAAAGATATGATAAATTTAATCTGCTCAGAAGGGTTTTCTTTAATAAAAACAGAGTTAAATGTGGAAATAATGTCATAGAAGGCCCCTTATTTAGCAAAGATGTTCGGCCACTTATAATGTTCCTAATTTTGAATTTTGCCCTGTTAGCACCCCTACATCCAGCAGCCCTCCACTTCTTGCTATATTGCAGGACAGACACTGACTTCTTTCTGCCTTATATCCAGTCATCGAAAGCCATTGTCATGTCCCTGACCTTAAACAGCTTCAAGACTGGAGTGGCCACTCTCCACTAGACATACCTCAGTCACAATTTTATCTGTTTTTATCCTTCAATTACCTTTGTTTACCTGCCTCACGCTCACCTTGTACATGTATATCACAAGTATGTTGACACTCCAGACTACCAGAGTGGGCCCTGTACTTTAACGGGAAGAAGCATTTACATTGGACACGCTAAAAAAATATTAATCATTAAGACATATCTCAAGTCAAAATAGGTAACAGAAACCATAGCGACTACGTTGAACTGTTCATGAGGTAAACTTTTGGGTTGATCGGCAAATATAAATATTGTCCAATAAAGTTCAAATTTTGGTGGTCAGGACTGTAAAAAATGGTGCAGCACTTTCCCGAATGTCTGTGTTGCATTAAATGATCAAAAGTAGAGCAGGTTTCTAACTTTCAATAACCAATAAAAATTTGAAAATTGCTATTATATACATGTGAAGCTTAATTATGATCAGGAGAGATTAATTAATGGTTGCAAAATGACTAGCTGACTCATCCCCACACCTGAACACGTCAAGTCTGGGAGTTCACCATTGCCAAACATTGCAGCCATGATTGTAGATATCTTAATAAAACTGAGTCTGATGTATCGAACCCTGACCCATAATCTGGTACCCGAGTATCATACTGTTTGTCGATCAGGCTAACAAATGCTGCTGATATGATTGCAGTTAATGCTGCTGCACCAGTCAATTGAAACACAAGCCACCAAGATAAGGCGGGGATAGCCGGAGACTGGTGCCTGGTTTTTACATTTCTTTTGTCCCTGCACTGCCAGGGTCAGTCAGTGCTGGATATATGTAGCGCACCTTGATTCCTTGTAACTCACAGTCACCTTTATTTTCATTGATTTTAAAACTGCCCTAATGTCAGATACCTGCCAATTAGTTTTAAGAAGTTTGAATAATAAAAAGTTAGTGGTTATTTTTTTACACTTTTAATAATATACAGTACAATACATGCTGACTTCCTGATACTAACAGTTTACTTAGATTTTAGAATGAATTCAGAAATATTAGATACTGGTATTAAATGGTATAAATAGGTGATCAATATACTCTTTACTTCATTAAAAATTACCTGTCTTTATTATACCCCCGCAAACAAAGTTTGAAGGGGGTATACTGGAGTCACCACGTTGGTCTGTCGGTCTGTCGTTACGTTAGCATCGGGTCCGCTCTGTAACTTTGTCATTTCTTACTGAGCTTTAAAATTGCTTGGTACAAATGTTCACCACATCAAGACGGTGTGTCATGCGCAAGACCCAGGTCCCTATCTCAAAGGTCAAGGCAAAGACCTAAATTACACAGATTGGAAACCTGTGCCAAGTCTCACGATATCTCGTGGCAGGTCTTCTGAAATCTCGCGAAATCTCGTATGTTTTAATACCTTATATCTCATGTTCTAATATACTTATGAAAAAACTAATCATTTTATGCAATAGATGTATTATTTAGCTTTAGAATGATACCCCGCTTATTGAAATAATTCAATTAATAAAACAGTAGACCCCGAAGAGCCAGACCTACTCTTATTTTCATCAAATTAATGTAAATTCCAAGTTTATCAGAAAATATCTGATTTGCCTCATTCAAATCCTGTTTTTCTGTATTTTATAAGAGGTAGACAAAATTGAGCTACTTTATATAGTAGAAGAAAATTATCTCTTCAAAATGACACATTGTCCATTAAAATTGGATGACAAAAAATAGTTTTATGCACAATAACTGACTCTGCTGCCTGTTATTTTGCGTTTGCTCTAAATTGTCAGTGGAGTGTCCAATCTGTGTAATTTAGGTCTTTGGTCAAGGTCACACTTAGAGGTCAAAGGTTATATAGTCATGCAAATCGTGTCCGCTCTGTAACTTTGTCATTTCTTACTGGATTTTAAAATTGCTTGGTACAAATGTTCACCACGTCAAGACGGTGTGTCACGCGCAAGACCCAGGTCCCTACCTCAAAGGTCAAGGTCACACTTACAGGTCAAAGGTTATATAGTCATGCAAATCGTGTCCACTCTGTTATTTTGTCATTTCTAACTGGATTTTTAAGTTGTTTGGTACAAATGTTCACCACATCAAGACGGTGTGTCATGCGCAAGACCCAGGTCCCTATCTCAAAGGTCAAGGTCACACTTAGAGGTCAAAGGTTATATAGTCATGCAAATCGTGTCCGCTCTGTGACTTTGTCATTTCTTACTGGATTTTAAAATTGCTTGGTACAAAGTCATGAAATTTCAATCATGGTGTTTTTCAATCTGTATAATAGCAGATTTCCATCAAATATGTTGTTTAGACTTTAATTTTAAATAATATTCCTGTGTCAAGGCGGTGCTGCGGGGGGTATGATTCATCACTCCTGTGATAGCTCTAGTTAGTTTTGATTTTATAGATATTGAATGAAGTTAAAAGAGACAATATACTGCTTTGATGTCTAGTGATGTAGGCATTTGCTGATTTATAAGCCAATACCTGTATATCCGGGATGCTACTTTTGTTAATTTAATTTTTTTTCTTCACAGATATAATCCCTATTGTTAGTTGGCTTACTCCAGAATCAATGTGTTGACACTACCGGTACATAATGTCATAGAACTGATTCATCAAACTGTATGTCTACCATACTGAGAAGTGTGGATGGCAATGGACATGAAACTGTTCAAATGCAGGTAAATTGCTTTTAAGTTTTTGTGTCGCCTGAACAGGTGACATATATTATGACATATATGTGTTACTTTTGTTTGCAGGATGCTGCCTTGCGTGAGATTGGTATTGGAAATGCAGGAGATTTCCTTAAAATGCAGAAGATTTCACTAAACTGCAGGAGATTTTCCTTGCTAAAACTAAACTCTATATGAACTCTTCTGTGCGATTTCCAACCTCTTTTTGGGGAAAATTATATTTAGTCCAGAGCAGATTCTTTTTTTTAAAAAGTGCAGAAAGATTTATGTTTCATGATGTCACACTATGGGTGCTTTGTAACATACTAAAAATCTAGGAAATGAAAGTGACACTGTGTATCATTTTGGGGTAAAACCTTACAAATCATAACAGCTAAGCATGATTTTATGGAAACACCGTTAACAATTGTATTTAATAAAAATAGCTTGCAGCCTGGCAGTGTTTCATTTTGGTTAAGAAAACTATGACTCCTTTTCCAATGACCTCAGAAAAGCAACAAGTCCCACTATGTAAAAATAAAGTATTTTCAAAATTCAATGAGTCCCTAGCAGATTTTGTGAGTCAGGGACTCGGGACTAGCTCCAAAATGAATCACTGCTGAGCTTGTGATAGGTACTTTGTTACTTGTAGTTTTCAAGTGTTCTAGAACAATGACAACATAATTTGTTTTGGCCTAACCATATTATATTTTAACATTTCAGATACATCTTTTCTGTGAAAACAAGTGCTCATACTTGGCAGTTTGGAGAAGTAACTATTTCTGTGATCGTTGTCCAAAAAATTGGAAGTTAATACTGAGTGTTTCAGATCAACTGAACGTCAGATAACAAACTTGAAAGGTACTATAGAAATTACTTAATGGTCATTCAGCTTGCTAGAACACATGTCTAAAGGCATGTTTGTTAAACTTTTAGGCATTGCTTATGATATTAAGTTATTAATAACCACTGGATCACTGAGTAAGTAGATTAATCTGAATTGATTTCTATTAAATGGAGACTATCAAGTTGATGATCTGACAGAAGGAAATCTTTAATGCCTAGTCATAGACTAGTACCAGAAATTTTAAACTGGTCAATTTGATAAGGTATGAAATAAATAATAATGAAAATGTTTGTATCATAAATGCAACATTCAGATGTAATTAGAATAGAAGCTTTTGTTTACATTAAACTGAGATGAGCATTTATAAACAAAACACACATTTCAGTTACCGTATAATAATGTTTTTCTTGTCGTTTATTTCAGACCCATTAATTATGCAATGAAATGTAACAGTATTCTCGAAGATGGCTGATTGACAAATATATTGGACTTGATTTTGGGAGAGAACCGCTTTAACTGTTTTCATGAAACTACATACATTTAAGAGACTGAGATGACTTCCATAGCAGGATCTAATTTGCTTTCCAACAAAATTAAGAGTTTCAGACGTGCTGATTGACTGCAATGTTGCGCAGTGAACTTCTACATTTTTTGTTTAACTTACTTGTTAAACTGATCTACATTGTGACTCATTATCGAAGATTTATTTAATTTTGTACAGCCACTGATATCTTAAAACAACACTATAAGATAGGTCAGACATTCATACTTGGCTTCCCATGTGACATCATCATAGTATGCTAAGAACGTCAAATAATGTAATTCGCATATTTAATGCGTAGTGTGCATTATGGGATGTAGAAAAATGCACAGAAGCAGACATTGCGAAACTTGACACTTGATCTAGAACTGTCGACTATTCGAAGAATACTCAAGCTATTGTACTCGCACAAGCGGCAGCGTCAGTGTCGGCATCCCTGTGTTAAGATTTTGTATCTAAGCTGGTATGTCAGTAACCACTGAAGGGAATAGTTTAAAACTTTATGCACTTGTTGACTGTGAATATCTAAGATGATAGGGACAGGTCCCATAACTGTGAATTGTTTTTTTGCAGAGTTATGCCCCTTTTGGAATTAGAATATTAGTGTTAAGTTTTTGCATGTTAGCTGGTATCTCAGTAACCACTGAAGGGAATGGTTTTAAACTGCACATACTTGTTCACTGCGAATATCTAAGCTCATAGGGACAGGTCCCATAACTGTGATTTGGTTTTTTTGCAGAGTTAAGAATTTGCATGTAAGCTCAGGTATAGATAATATGATGTAGTACTGTGCTGATTGTCATACATACATTGTGATAGTTTTTCCATGAATTTAGTTTTAAAAATAGAGGATCTATGAGAGTTGTCAATTGGTAAAAATTGATATTATACCACTTATGGAAATTTTACTAAGCGTGTGATAACAAAATCCGCGAAAACAACGTCACCAGCTTACATTTGTTTATTCTTGCTCAGTAATAGGGTAATGCGATAAAAAGAATCCTTCTTTTGTTGTCATTGGAGATCAACACTTCTTAAACTTGTCAGGAAAACAAAACATTAAACTCACCAAAAGGCTCGCTTAATAACTTGTGTTTTCTAGACTCGCTCAAGAAATGTTGATTTCCAAAGACAACTCATGGCTGATCCAATAATACATATTTAACTTGTTCAGGAAATATTATTAAGCTTGATAACGGCTCGCTTAATAAAATTTCCAAAACTTGTTAAATATAAATTATATCAATTGATAACTGTTGATAGATCCTCTATATATCACATGACTTTGTTTGTATCTGGCTTTGGGTTAATATAATGTTCACATGACGTCAACATATTCTCATAAATGAAATCACTTTGTATTTTTATGCCCCGTATCGATAGATCTGGAGGTATATAGTGATTTGTCTGTCCGTTCGTCCTTCTGGCCTGGTTAACCCAAATTGACCGTTTCAAATACAAAGCTTTCATACATGCATTGATGTTCTATATGACCACTCTCCACACACCTGTATCAACTGACTCCATTTTGACCTTGACCTAATTTTGGACTTAGACTTATTGAAAGGCCAATTCTTGGTTAACCCAAATTGACCGTTTCTTCTAGCATTAATATGGCTTGCTACAAAGCTTTCATACTTGCATGGATGTTGTATATGACCACTCTCCACATGCCTGTATCACCTGACTCCATTTTGACCTTGACCTAATTTTGGACTTGGACTTATTGAAATGGCAGCGTTTATTCAACGTAGTCTTGTTTTCATCTGTCAAGAATCAGAATGTTTTTTTTATTGTTAATATTCTCTGCGCAGGACTTCTGTCAATGTTTTGTACATTTATTTATCATATGACTTTCATTGTATAAAGAGTATCTATCACGTGTTGTCAATTGATATAAACTTACATTAAAGTGTATATAGCTATATCAGACGATATTTTTTTAAAAAGTTTAAAAAATTGAAAAACAATAATGCTTTAATATCCATTAGATCATTTTTCGCTTCAGTTTTAACAGAAACTCTTTCTGTGATTTATTACACATGCAAATTGTCCGTTTTCATACGAAAGTGTTCTAGAACACCCTATGAAATTACAAGAATCGTCTATTTTTTCCACGATTGAATCAAAGTACACGGAACCCATCCAAAGTTTGAATTGCAATTAAGGTAGTCTAGTAGCATACTAAAAACGATGCAAGTAATTATTTTGGCATTAAAACTACCGATAGATATAGCTCTAAACACTTTAAACGTGTTTTGGAAATTTTATTAAAGCGAGCCTTTGACGAGCTTAATAATGTTTCCTTTATAAGTTTAATATAAGTTTATATAAATTGACAACGAGCACTATATTTTTAGCTCATCTGATTTTTTAAAAATAGATGATTTATTGTCATCACTTGATCATCGTCGGCGTTGCATGGTTAAGTTTTGTGTTTAGGTAAACTTTTTTCATAAACTATCAAAGCTATTGCTTTTAAACTTGCAACACTTGTTCACCTTTAAAACCTAAGCCTGTAAAGCAAGACCCATAACTCCAATCTGCATATTGTATGAATTATTGCCCCTTTTTGGACTTAGAAAATAAAGTACCTTGGTTAAGTTGTGTGTTTAGGTCCACTTTCCTCCTAAACTATCAGAGTTATTGCTTTGAAACTTTCAACACTTGTTCACCATCGATACCTGACCATGTCAAGCAAGATTCCTAACTCTGATCTGCATTTATGCATGAGTTATTGCCCCTTATTGGACTTTGAAAATTCCTTGGTTAAGTTTTGTGTTTAAGTCCACTTTTCTCATACACTATGTTGGCTATTGCTTTGAAACTTTCAACATTTGTTCACCACCAATACCTGACCATGTCAAGCAAGAACCATAACCCTGATCTGTATTTTGCTTGAGTTTTTGCCCCTTTTTGTACTTAGAAAATGTCTTGGTTAAGTTTTGTCTACTATGGTTAAGTTTTGTCCACTTTTCTCATTCACTATATGGGCTATTGCTTTCATGTACTGGTTATAAAAAAGAAAACCAGCTGTACACAGAGTACCTGTAGATGTGTATTTGTATCATTACCTTATTAAATATAAAGGTTTTAAACTATGTTAATGGTCTGATAAATCTATTTAGATTAAAAATTTGCCAACTGGAATTTTAGTTAAGTATGGTACACAAATTTTGTATAAGACAATTTAATGTTAATCATTACAGTTGTTTCTTATGATATATATCTGTAATAAAAAGTATGGTAATTGCTTTATTTTAACATTATAAATGTTTATTACATTTTCCACATAATCTATATCCTCTAGCTCTTAGATCTAAATGCAGTGTTAGACTGTTAGTTGTTATACTCTCAATGTGTTGTCACAATTAATAATTGTATACTATTGAACACTTCTATATAGTCCTGGCATCTACCTGCCCAGCAGTATTGTGTATAAAATGTAATCACCATACAATCGCAGCATAATTTTTATGTCAACTTGCTTCATTACTTATTCACCATCAATACCTTACTCTGTAAAGCAGGATACATAACTCTGTCCTACTTCATGCTAAGGTTGTGTGCCTTTTGAGTGACAGATATCAAAATAACATCATTTTCAGCATTCAATGACGTCATTTAGGAGATAAAGTGACGTCATTTAAAAATTATACTACACTTGTTACATATAAAGTTATGCATACTCGTTATACTAACCTGGATACAAGGAAATTCGTGTGATATACAGGTATATGAGTATAGTAAGTAAGTTATAATCTTAAATGTAACATGTGTAGTATAAAGTTATACTACTTGGTGTATTTTTCCAATAAAACTTTGCATATTAGTATGCGTTTTTAGTGTCATATATAATAGAAAGAATCTATCACTCATGGTCAATTAATGGCTTAATAAAATTTCCAAAACTTGCTTAATATAAATTTATATCAAGTGAAACCTAGTGATAGATCATCTAGATACCTCATGTGTCTTTTTATTTAGTCTTTAGTTGCTATAATTTCTCATGGCCACTGCTATGAACATATTCTGTGATAAGTTTCCTACCAGTTTTTAACCGGAGGGGACTATATGTTTGCCCTCATTCAGATTGTCAAGAAATCTGTATTTGACCATAACTCGAATAGTTTAGTGAAAATACTTTAAAACCTAGAGCCAGTCAAACTTGTAAGAGTTTTGTATGTAGGTTTATGAAACTTTGTATGTGAAGGTGGCCGAAAGGAGATTATGAAACATAGAAAATTAGTTTAAACAGGTGTCGACTTCTGAATTACTAAGTCTTGCAATTCCAAGTTGCCTTATTATGTATGTTTGCACATGAAATAATATTTGATCATATATATATAATAAAGATATTGAAAAGTTAACATGAATCGTCTGTTTTTATTTAATTAAAATTGTCTGTTTTTATTTCAATTATAGTCTTGAGAAGCACATCACATATACCCGTTTGACCAGGGTAGAGCAACTTATCTACAGAAACATACTGGTTGAAGACCTAATTTGTTGGTTTTCATGCGGATAACAGAAAAAAGTATAATGTACTTTTAAATAAGGATTATAAACATACGTATATCATACGGTGTACTTTTCATACGTAAAACGTACGGTGTACTATTTTCCGTTTTTCATACGTTTATAAAACCGTACGTTTTTCATATGTTTTTCATACGTTAAACGTACGTTTTTTAATATTCTCAACCGTACGTAAAACGTACGGCGTACTATTCTGTGGATAACCATACGTTTTCAACCGTATGGAAAACGTACGTTTTTCGTACGTTTTTCATACGTGGAAGTTTTTCCTGTGTACAATGAGGAGTTTCCGATGTCTATCACCACATAATTTCCTATAAACAGCGATCATTCAATCGTAACTACTCGAGTATTTCCGTAACGTCAGAGCGATCATTACGGTAGACTGGTTCCCGATCTGAATATTCTTAAAATATCATACTTTGAGACGACAGTTTAAAGCGGACCACGGCACCAGTCTAACATTACGATAGAAGCCACATGACGTAATCATTAATGTTGCCTGTAATTGAATCTCACCAATAATACAACTGCAATAACAAAGCTCGTATTTTAACCTCAATATTTAGACCCCATCGATAGTCTAGTAGTTGAGCTGGTGGTCCCGGGTGCAATCCCAGGCCGCGTCATACCAAAGACGTAATGAAAATGGTACCGGAAATTCCCTTGCTAGGCGCTCAGGGTAAAAAGGAAACTGGCATCTCTTCTCTCATACACTCGTGGCGATGGACACCATTAGGAATGAGGTGTTGAGATTAATTTTTTAGCTGTTTATTAGCATAAGAACATTACTTATGTTCGTCGCCTTAAACAAATAATAGACAACATTTGTTGGTCGCTGTATAACTGCATTCTGAGAAATGCTGACTAGGTTTGACATCACAGACTCACAATAACCCTTTTTTAAGCACTGCTTCTAAAAAAATACAAAAATAATCCATTTACATTTTGTAATGATGTTGCACGACTTAATGCAACATAGCACTGTCCAGGATTATAGAATCTACCTTCAATATGAACAACAGCATATTTAAGTGGCATGCCCTGTGTTTTATGCACTGTACAGGTCCAGTTACTGTATCATTGAGATCTATCGACCTATGTAGTTTTATGATGATACCTCAAATACTTTTTGAGTTACGTTCCGGAAAAAAAATATCGGATGGAATGACGGAACGGCGGCCGGACGGACAAAGCGGTAACTATATACTCCCCCGAAAATTCGGGACGGGGGGGGGGGGGTAATATATTGAAACTTATCACTGATATATGAAGGGTATTCGTACTTTCCGTATTATATTTTGGAGAAAAAGTGTAGAAACAATCCTACCAGTGGCGTATTGTGCATGACTTAAGATCCACTGTATTGCACATGAATTATACCGGACTATAAATCCAACATGAAAATCCTCTCCGTAAAACGGCACATCACTTTCTTATCAAAGTTCTCCGTAAAACGGCACATCACTTTCTTATCAAAGTATTTATTTTACAATAAGTAACAGTGTCAAACTGCAAATCTTCTTTTCAAGTAGTCCCTCCTTTTACGTAACTGGGTACTGTTTTTAATCATAGCATTTACATTAGTGTAACTCTCTTTTTCCGAAATATTGCGTACGTCGATAATATTTACGCAAATGCGTTTTACAAAGATATTTCATCTCATTTTCTGTCGTAAGTTTTGATTAATTTCTACTCAAAATCGGAGTAGGCTAACCGTAAAAAGCAAATTCTGAACGAAGTGGGGGGATATAATCATGCACTGTTGATTTTGACGCGTCTCTTGTGTTATATAACTTATAATGGCTACTATGAGTAGTAGCAGCAGCATGTTTAATCATAAATGTGAAATTGGTGAGATCTTTATGAATAATACTACTACTAATTTAAATTTAATTTTATTTATGTATACTGCTTCTCCACTCTTTTGTGACCCGGCCAACGTACACTATTCAAGATTTTACGTAAAAGTGGGCAACAACATATACGATGTTTTTGCCTTCGTAGTTCAGTGGTTTGTGTGTAATCGGACCATCCGGGTTCAAAACCGGATGGAGACACTATTATGTCTGTCGTGTTTCAGAAAGCTGGCTGGCAAATAGTAGGATATGCTCGGCATTTAGTAAAACTAACTTAGGAATTAGCGTCAGATTAATATGTATATACATACGTAGATTAACGTGACATTTACACAAATTTTAGAACCGACAAATCCGCCACTCGGTATGGCTCTTCTTGCAATTTCAAAGACAGATAAACAAATATATCAATGTTTACAACCGTTATCATTTAATTTTGAACGGAGTGTATCGGATATATTATTGTATTAATGGTCAACCGTACTTTCTATAAAAACATCTTTTGAAATTATAACCATTTTAGAAATATGTGAACAAAATATTGCCTACCAGATGTGTTCAGAATGTGACGTCATATCCATTGATATGCACTTGAATTACACCGGACTAACGTTAAAAACCAACTTGAAAATCCTCTCCATAAAATAACAAAACAATTTATTATCAAAAGTGTTTAAATTTAAATATTAATAAAATGTTACATGTAGATTCTAAATCTTCAAATCTGCTCTCCGGAAAGTTTAGTTCCGACATCTTCATAACTTATGTATAGTGCGAAGAATTTTACTCGATCTTCCAATCTTCAAATATAAAACTGTTGTTGAGAGAGGTGGCCTAGTGGTTGGGGTAGCTCTTCGTGTTTGAGAGGTTCCGGGTTAGACCCTCGTCTGGAAGATTGCTATACAGTACAACCTCATTATAAAAACAAAAACGCCATTTGTGAGCTGCCGATATTTGTCATGGTATAGAGGTTGTTGCTCCACTAGAAAAATGGCAGCTTAGGGATGGTGTTATGGAGAGGTTGTTTTTTGTTTTTTCTCTACGGAGGGCCGCTCTATGGAGGGTGTACTGTACATGTAATTCGCACAAAAAGCGTAAATAATGAATACAAACTACCAAATACTGATTTAACTTAATTACTGTTCATTTAGTTACCTACAACGTTATTCGAATATATGGCTACCCTGATGAGATACCGCTTTATCAACGCATTCACGGAAATCGTAAACTTACGTTCAAATTGAAATTTAGTATGCATGTAATTATTTAACTACTGCACATTGTGAACACATATTGATTAGTATTACAGCTCCATTTATTACATTTTATAGTGGTGAACGTATTTATGAAGAATTTAAATTTGAATGTAAGTTTAATATTTCCATAAATGGTTTGAACAATGGTTTAAAACAATGATACAAATGAATAAAAATATAAATCGTGAAAAGTGTCGTGGATCATGTTAAATTATTCACACAATAGTAAAATGTTACATTTATACATGTCTTCATCATCCCTTCCTTGTCATGTTATACGACTGATGGTTGACATTGAATACCACACAATGACATGAGAACGACACTGGCTTTAAGTAACATGTCTGTATCTAATTTGCATAAAAAAGATTAAAAATACGAAGGAAAATACTAATGATTATTATAATTTATCTTATCTAGAAAGGAATGTGACAATAATGGTTTAATTTGTCATTTTCGACCTCATTTCTTATTCAACCTAATTATGGTACATGTACAAACTTCGTTTTCATCTACTTTTGTGTTGTGGTAGCAGTTTACATTACGCCAGAGTCGAGATCACTCCACCAAGTTGTTTGTCGAAGGCTGCTTGGCGAAGGTTTTCAAGTCACCAAGTTGTTTGTCGAAGGCTGCTTGGCGAAGGTTTTCAAGTCACCGAGTTGTTTGTCGAAGGCTGCTTGGCGAAGGTTTTCAAGTCACCGAGTTGTTTGTCGATGGCTGCTTGGCGAAGGTTTTCAAGTCACCGAGTTGTTTGTCGAAGGCTGCTTGGCGAAGGTTTTCAAGTCACCGAGTTGTTTGTCGATGGCTGCTTGGCGAAGGTTTTCAAGTCACCTAGTTATTTGTCGATGGCTACTTGGTGAAGGTTTTCAAATCAGCACGTTGTTTGTCGATGGCTACTTGGCGAAGGTTTTCAAGTCTCCTCGTTGTTTGTCGATGGCTACTTGGTGAAGGTTTTCAAGTCACCACGTTGTTTGTCGATGGCTACTTGGTGAAGGTTTTCAAGTCACCACGTTGTTTGTCGATGGCTACTTGGTGAAGGTTTTCAAGTCACCACGTTGTTTGTAGATGGCTACTTGGCGAAGGTTTTCAAGTCACCACGTTGTTTGTCGATGGCTGCTTGGCGAAGGTTTTCAAGTCACCTAGTTATTTGTCGATGGCTACTTGGTGAAGGTTTTCAAGTCACCACGTTGTTTGTCGATGGCTACTTGGCGAAGGTTTTCAAGTCTCCTCGTTGTTTGTCGATGGCTACTTAGCGAAGGTTTTCAAGTCACCACGTTGTTTGTCGATGGCTACTTGGTGAAGGTTTTCAAGTCACCACGTTGTTTGTCGATGGCTACTTGGTGAAGGTTTTCAAGTCTCCTCGTTGTTTGTCGATGGCTGCTTGGTGAAGGTTTTCAAATCACCACGTTGTTTGTCGATGGCTGCTTGGTGAAGGTTTTCAAGTCACCACGTTGTTTGTCGATGGCTACTTGGTAAAGGTTTTCAAGTCACCACGTTGTTTGTCGATGGCTACTTGGCGAAGGTTTTCAAGTCACCACGTTGTTTGTCGATGGCTACTTGGCGAAGGTTTTCAAGTCACCACGTTGTTTGTAGATGGCTACTTGGCGAAGGTTTATAAGTCACCACGTTGTTTGTCGATGGCTACTTGGTGAAGGTTTTCAAGTCACCACGTTGTTTGTCGATGGCTACTTGGCGAAGGTTTTCAAGTCACCACGTTGTTTGTCGATGGCTACTTGGCGAAGGTTTTCAAGTCACCACGTTGTTTGTCGATGGCTACTTGGCGAAGGTTTTCAAGTCTCCTCGTTGTTTGTCGATGGCTACTTGGCGAAGGTTTTCAAGTCACCTCGTTGTTTGTCGATGGCTACTTGGTGAAGGTTTTCAAGTCACCACGTTGTTTGTCGATGGCTACTTGGTGAAGGTTTTCAAGTTAATCCATTGGACCATGTGCTCATGATGTACCGTTCAATTTGATTTAATAGATATTGATTGACAACTGACGTAATGTCAATTTGTTTCCCTGAAGAAGACTAATAAAAGTCACATTCCTTGGAGTGTGTCTTGTTCTTCACAATACGTGGTACAACCTAGGAATTCTTGGACAGTTTACGATTTGTGGCATTGACCAGTCTTGCTTAATCTACGCTACAAACCCACAGGGTATAACCGGATGCGTGGTCGGCCGAGTGATGCGTTACGGCCGAGGTAAATACTGATGACTGGTAAGTAGTGGGGTTATATTTCTTACCAGAACTTATCGATTTCGATATTTCTTTTGGATCTAGCGATTTGTGAATGACCACGAAGGTTTAAATGTACTATTCACTTAGCCTCGCATGCTATCTTTGCGGAATAAATCTGATAGAGCCTGTTTATACACGACACGCAGAAAATAATGCTCAATTCTCACATACATTGCCCGAAGTTAAAACAGTTAGCGCTAGTATTGAACTATTTAACCTTACAGATCTAACGAAAATTCATCTATGAACAATTCTGTAAAGTTACAACTTTGTCCGTGCCATAAAACCAACGATTGACCCCTTCAAAGAGACCCTAGTATGCGCAAAAAGGATGACGTTAACAGCCGAGGAGATTTTGTGATGATGACGTTTACGGCCGAGGACGAAAAATATGGATGACGTTTACGGCCGAGGAAATACTTACTAAAAACTGTCATTTTTCGCAGTTTAAATGGTTTTCTCACCGGTAAAGTATGGAATATTCGCCAGTTTACATTCCAATGAATATAAAGAAAATGACATTCTACTGAACCGGTCAATACCGTTGTGCTCCCTGTCTTCACCGGGACATGTCTTGCACACATACTTGTGTTTATCATATTTTACAGAGTTGTGTACCAGTCAGTTGCAACCACGGCCCATATCCTCGGGGATGGGCAGTGGATAGGCGAAAAAAAACATATTTTACCTTCCACCTTTCCTCGTCGGAGAAATGCGGAGGAGTAAATGTCCGACCCAATATCCCGGGGACAGTGTTTAGCTGTCAGAGGTCGGGGAATACTGGAGATTTTACCATCAGCTATCCCCTGCAGGGTTGGGGAATTGCGGTGGTTTTGAAAACCCGAAAATAAAATTCCACACCCATACCCAAGGGTAGAGACCGTGGATGCAACTGACTGATGCATTGTTTTAATGTTCGTATTTTCCTTTATTTGTTTTGGCGGTATGTTTTTATGTTTGGAGTAGGGAAAGAAAAATGTTCGTTCTGAACTGATGGTAAACGTTTTTTAAACCGTATATATCTTAATGGGTATACAGAAGGATATGTTTTAAATACCGTCATCGACTCTTCCTATCCCGTGCTAGGACCGCTTCTGCTTGCCGTAGATCTAGGACTGCTTCTGCTGTTAACAGTGGCCATGTCGTAGGTCTAGGACCGCTTTTGCTGTTAACGCACGATTATTTGATGTCTAAATCCCCGCCCTACAGCCAGAGCTGACAGTCTAAATCTCCGGGGTCGGTACACGTAAGCACTAAGTATATCGCGGGTCTCGGAACCGAACCAAAGTATATTTACCGGATTCAGTCGATTTATTGCCGCACATTGTGAAGATGTGTCGGTCTAATTCTCCCTGTACTCTCGTCGGTGGTACCGGGGCGTGCACCGGGACTGTGAGAACGGGAATAAAGTTATTCTCGATTTCTCACGTGTAAATTTCAATAATCTAAAAGATAGTTTTTCAAAAAAAAAAATTTCTCCAAATTACACTATGATGTCATGATTTGAAGCCAAACGGTATGTCTTGAAAACAAAAAATCTAAATAAAAAAAATATCGGCTCCAGTGGGGTTTGATTCCACGATCTATAGGAAATTCGAATACCTATTTAATGAATTCTTTTATGAAAAATGTTCATCACATAAGGACAAATTACATCATATGACAAACGGGCATCATAATAATGACACATGTTTATCATATAATGACAAATGCACATCAAATGATAATCATATTATGGCAAACGGACATCATAAAATGACAAAACATTGTCATATTATGACAAATGGACATGATGATTTTTTTATATCACGGTATAATAACATAATACAACAGTTCTGCTTATCTTAAGACAGCTGTGGCGTTCCATATTGCTAGTCTGAGTTCCATATGACCATATTTCCAATCTTAGTATTTCCTTTCAAATAAACAAAAAAATATGTCTTGTAAATAACATAGATCTCCAAAATGACGTTTTATATTGAAGATATAAGAATAAAATAAGTGTAAGGCAATCATATCCAACATTTTCTGGTAAAGAAATATTCATTGGAATGTACATTGGCGTATAGTACATACTTTACTGGTGAGAAAACCATTGAAACTGCGAAAAATGACAGCTTTTAGTAAGTATTTCCTCGGCCGTAAACGTCATCCATATTTTTCGTCCTCGGCCGTAAACGTCATCCTCACAAAATCTCCTCGGCTGTAAACGTCATCATTTTTGCGCATACTAGGGTCTCTTTGAATTGGTCAATCGTTGGTTTCAGGGCACGGACAAAGTTGTAACTTTACAGAATTGTTCATAGATGAATTTGTGTTAGATCTGTAAGGTTAAATAGTTCAATACTAGCGCAAACTGTTAAATTTTGGGCAATGTATGTGAGAATTGAGCATTATTTTCTGCGTGTCGTGTATAAACAGGCTCTATCAGATTTATTCCGCAAAGATAGCATGCGATGCTAAGTGAATAGTACATTTAAACCTTCGTGGTCATTCACAAATCGCTAGATCCAAAAGAAATATCGAAATCTATAAGTTCTGGTAAGAAATATAACCCCACTACTTACCAGTCATCGGTATTTACCTCGGCCGTAACGCATCACTCGGCCGACTCCACGCATCCGGTTATACCGTGTGAAACCGAAACCATTCCCCGGCACACGTCGGTATCAAGCTACATCATACCTTGAAATGTAAATACGCGATAGAAGACAGACTTCACAACATGACAGGGACTCCTGAAATTAGTAAATTGTCATCATGTTTTTGTTGTTGTCATTTGTTTTGCCCACTTCTGCATGTGATAATATAATATGTATAATATGTCATTCATCGCTATATGTAATAAAATGATTCATTTTCCATTCATCTACGTACGTGCACTCATGACTGTAAATATGCATATTAATTTGTGACGTTGCTGCTTTGTTTAATTTAGCAGTTACTATTTGAATGATATTGTTTAACCATTTATCAAATGTTTATAATACTATGTTAAATCACTGAAAAGTGGAAATAAAGAGTATATACGACCCCTCATAAACATAAAATTGAGTTGCACAGAAAGTCAACGTCACTGATGAAACTGTACATCATATTACACCAGTAATCGGGTGATATAATATCGATAACGGCAACAACAACAAAGCATGATTGCACTAAAGATGACACTATGCGGTGTACATGGGCGTTATGATTGAAGATATATATTTCACACATAATGTCGCTTGAATAACGATATAATATAACAAAACCTCCTGGAATTATTCCATACATGATCGTTATTGCAGGAAAGTAATTATCGTATCTGATAGTTAGCTCGTTCAAATTCCATGAAAGAAAATTGAGTCTTTATTGCTATGATAAAAAAATGAAAATAATCGTTTTCATTTTTACTGTAGATAACATAACTGGTAAACCAATTTTAATTATGGTCCATTATCTAAGACTGCTAAATACATCTATAGATCTAGTGTTGTGGGCTCAATTATTCAAATGTATACTATCAAGTAGAATACTGTTGATCTAAGTAGCTCGTTTCCATGTCACGAATAGACACAAATATTAGAAAAAGTGGTGTTTTTTGTTTTTACGGATATTTCCCGCGTACTACAATATTAGAATTTTCCAGTGCTCAACAATAAGGCATGTTACTTATGACGCGACGTTTTTGACGCGTTTTTTTGCTATTTTCACATTAATAATGCTTACAATGCTTTTAAAAAACAAATAGCTATAATGCCCATTATTTGATAGTTAAAATGATACAAACAACTATTGGATACGATGAACCGTTCATTTACTACAATTTTTATAATAAGACAACTCCCATCAATAAGAAAAGACGCGACGTTATTGCGCGTCATGAATGCATACAAGCGGCTTGTTATTCATCGGTTATCTATCACTGGGATTGTCATTCAAATATGACACCAAATACGACAAAGTGTTCTGGCCCAAATGCCTAATAAGACATGTTTTGGCTGATTGGAAAACTGCGTGTTTTAAGCCGGAGCAGATTTATCTAAATATTCATTCATTTGGTATTCATGTTGTTGAGGAGGGTAGACGTTTAATGTGGCAATTCTAAATTCAATTATAATGGGATAATATTATTCAAAGTGTTATTGGATTGAACCCCTCTGTGAATGGTCACTGGTCAATGACACGAATGCCATGAACTAAACATTGATTGGTATTGTGATATATGTATAGTACTTTTACAAAATTAATGTCTGATATAGTTCATAATTGAACGACCATATAACATAATATTATGATATGTATTTCATTTATACCTGTATATAATGTATGATGTTATTGGATCAGACAATAAACTACAATAAACTGTAGGAATATATCGCTGGCTTAGAACCAGAAGGTCGTAACTACCAAACCGATATATTGAGAAAACAAGAGAAAACTGTCTGTAATTTACTCTTTTTTTATGGGAAAACACGTTTTTAAACTGTCTTCATTTTGGTCAACATAACAATTTCAGATGAAAATAGGCCCATAAGAAGCGCCTTATGAAGTAGATTTCAAATACTAGTATGTATGAGTCTTATAAGGTCGTAAGTAGTAGTTACGACCTTCTCATTCTAAGCCATCGATATATACATGCAAGAACATTGGCATTTGTTTATTGTTCCGCATGTACAAATTATCGCATCGTGAATGATACCATAATATCATCTCAATATTTATTTTGACATCATGCGGCAACACACGCTACCGATATCGAATTCCATATCCAAAATATATGTTAGAATTGCAAATATAGTATAAACTGACGCATTCGACATATAAAAACCTGCAAACAATCCATGGAAAAGACATTAAAAGCCTATATATATGTACGCTGCAGCAAAATGAAAACGTAACGTTTACGTTCAACTTACCTGTAGTCAGTTTGTGTTACATCCTATCGCAATAATCCTGGTAGCTTAACATATCGTCAGTGTATTCACAATTTCACCTTCTCACAGAATATAAACCAAAATCCCTCTATGCCTTACTTGTATACTATAAAATTCAACTTGTATCACTTATTGCAATTAAAAGGCTTAAGTACATGTAAAATCTGATCACTGTATGCCTTACTGCGATACTATAACATTTAACTGAAATCACTTATAGCAATTAAAATGCTTAAGCACATGTTAAATCTGATCAATGTATGCCTTACTGCAATACTATAAAAATCAACTTGCATCACTTACTGCAATTAAAAGCACATGTAAAATCTGATCATTGTATGACTTATTGCCATACAATATGATTCAACGTGTATGCTTTATTGCGATTGTCGTTAATCGACTCGTTTATACACAGTGAGACGAGTGATTCTACCACCCGAGGTTAAAATGAAAACTAAATCGGTAACCACAGAAACACAACATATTTCAATCCTTACGACTTATGTTTAATCTAATAATATAGAATCCATAGCTCATGAATTATTGTCCATTAATAGCATCTAATGTAATGGACGCGTTTAATCCATAAACATATACAATATACAATGCACATGTACTAAGTATTCGGCTACACATACACTATACAATAACTGTCCTAACTTCACTGTGGCAGCATACGAGGTCTGTAAGACATGGAATTATTCACGACGAATTTGAGACTACAAACTACAATAATTTCCAATACGCTAACACTCTGGCTTATACTGGAAGAGAGAGAGAGAGGGGGGAGATGCTAGTAGTAGTTTGTCATGGTGTCTCACGTGGTTTCGAGCTAAGATCACTACAGTATTGTCATGATCGATATGCCTATAATCATAATCACAAAATATTGCATACACACATTTAATATAAACATTGTGTACGAACAAATACTACATAACATTAGAACATACAAACAATACGGACAAACAAACAATATATAATAAAAAAATATATACATCATATTCATTACATACTGACAGTACATACATGTATTACACTATCTACAAACAAACAATACTGAATAAGTTTACACTCTAGCAATACATCCAAACTATACATCGCATACAATAGATACAATACATCCAAACAATACATACACACAATACATACAATAAATACAAACAATACATCCACGCAATACATACACACAATACATACAAACAATACATACACACAAACAATGCATACAAACAATACATCCAAACAATACATGCAATAAATACACACAATACATACAAAAAATACATGCAATAAATACACAAAATACATCCAAACAATACATGCATTAAATACACACAATACATACAAACAATACATACACACAACATATGCACACAATACATACACACAATACATACACACAATACATACACACAATACATACACACAATACATACACACAATACATACACACACTACATACACACAATACATACACACAGTGCTTACACACAATACATACACACAGTGCTTACACACAATACATACACACAGTGCTTACACATAATACATACACACAGTGCTTACACACAATACATACACACAGTGCTTACACACAATGCTTACACACAATACATACACACAGTGCTTACACACAATGCTTACACACAATACATACACACAGTGCTTACACACAATGCTTACACACAATACATACACACAGTGCTTACACACAATGCTTACACACAATACATACACACAATACATACACAGTGCTTACACACAATACATACACACAATACATACACACAGTGCTCACACACAATACATACACACAGTGCTAACACACAATACATACACACAATACATACACACAATACATACACACAGTGCCAACACACAATACATACACACAATACATACACACAATACATACACACAGTGCCAACACACAATACATACACACAATACATACACACAATACATACACACAATACATACACACAATACATACACACAATACATACACAGTGCCAACACACAATACATACACACAATACATACACACAATACATACACACAATACATACACACAATACATACACACAATACATACACACAATACATACACACAATACATACACACAATACATACACAGAATACATACACACAATACATACACACAATACATACACACAATACATACACAGTGCTAACACACAATACATACACACAATACATACACACAATACATACACACAATACATACACAGTGCTAACACACAATACATACACACAATACATACACACAATACATACACACAATACATACACACAATACATACACACAATACATACACACAACACATACACACAACACATACACACAACACATACACACAACACATACACACACAGAATACATACACACAATACATACACACAATACATACACACAATACGTACACAGAATACGTACACAGAATACATACACACAATACATACACACAATACATACACAGAATACATACACACAATACATACACACAATACGTACACAGAATACGTACACAGAATACATACACACAATACATACACACAATACATACACAGAATACATACACACAATACATACACACAATACATACACACAATACATACACACAATACATACACACAATACATACACACAATACATACACACAATACATACACACAATACATACACACAATACATACACACAATACATACACAGTGCTAACACACAATACATACACACAATACATACACACAATACATACACACAATACATACACACAATACATACACACAATACATACACAGTGCTAACACACAATACATACACACAATACATACACACAATACATACACAGAATACATACACAGTGCTAACACACAATACATACACACAATACATACACACAATACATACACACAATACATACACACAATACATACACACAATACATACACACAATACATACACACAATACATACACAGTGCTAACACACAATACATACACACAATACATACACACAATACATACACACAATACATACACACAACACATACACACAATACATACACACAATACATACACAGAATACATACACACAATACATACACACAATACATACACAGAATACAAACACACAATACATACACACAATACATACACACAATACATACACACAATACATACACACAATACATACACACACTACATACACACAATACGTACACAGAATACATACACAGAATACGTACACAGAATACGTACACACAGTGCTTTCACACAATACATACACACAATGCTTACACACAATACATACACACAATACAAACACACAATACATACACACAATACATACACACAATACATACACACAATACATACACAGAATACATACACACAATACATACACACAATACATACACAGAATACAAACACACAATACATACACACAATACATACACACAATACATACACAGAATACATACACAGAATACATACACACAATACATACACACAATACATACACACAACACATACACACAATACATACACACCATACATACACACAATACATACAATACATACAAACAATAAATACAAATACACAGTGCCGGAGTAAATGGACACATTTGTGGGATCCGGAACCCTTGCAGTTCGGCAGATATGTAGGACACTTCTTGAAGTATTTTCAAGAGACGACATCCGAATGATGCCAGTCTCTATCCCACGGGTAGCTATGAGATGGACACCAACGGGAAAGAGAAATAGGGTAAAACCAAACCAAACCTGGCCGCGATCAACAAACCGAGAAATGTTGTATATGGGGTCAAGTGGAGCGACTAGCTTGGAAAAGACATCGTGATGCCTAAGGGGCAAACCAGCCCGAAGAGGATCAGTAAGATGGATAGGTAGGACCAAGAGACAACTCTAAAATACATGTTGGACCCTAAGCAGTATTGCTGGGCGCACTCCTTCCTAAAAAAGAAAAGTCCAGAATCCCCCTGAAAAAACATTCGGAGGCGCTCGTGAAAGTTTTGGTAATTTGTAAAATGGAATTTTCACATGCTAAATTCTATAGAATAGACTAGAATATGTATAGAATTTACGAGTTCGTTTGTCGTTTAAGCGTGTATAGCTTATATGGTATACATGTGTACATGTTATTGTCAATACGTTTGTTGTATGTATAACAACTGTTTCTGAGAACAAGTTTTCATTGATCGTCTGCTGAGCGGGAGGATGTTTGGCGCCATACTTGACGCGATGCTAATATGTAAGCTGTAAAAGTCTCTGAATTTAGTACGAAATGTTGGATATATGAGTAAGAAATAATGTCATATAACTATCAGAATTTAATTGTGTTTCCAATTGTTTGATTGCCATCAACTGGGATTGAATCAGTGATTTTTTTTTAAATAGAAGTAAAATTTACGAAACGAATCAACGAATTGGGAATTATTAATTGAGCCTCGGAGAGTGTTAATTGTTCATAATAAAAATATTTTTGCTATTTCTACTGCTAATTCACAACTAATAAGTTGTGTAAATATTTTTACTTAAAAATGGTCATACCAAAATATTGCTTTTATGAAAGAAGGGACCGAGTGGGGTGTATGCATTTTTGGAAAAATGTTGTTTTATGGGGGATTGGGGTTATTTTGATAGATGAAAGTGTCGGCAAAAGGCATTAAAACTACAGGCCAAATAATCACTTCAAGCGTGTGGAAACTCGTTTTCTAATATTATGATTAATTTACACTAAATATAGTTTATTAAACAATCGATTTCAAATAAATGACAATAAATCTATCAAAATAATCCTACCTCTTGTCCCCGATATATTATCGGAAAGAAATAAAATTAACTCAGGCAAGAACATACATATAATAAGCCCCATGCAGGGTTCGGAGATGACTTGTTTTGTCTATCCGTCAGACGTTTCGTGTGGTTGATATAAAAATTAATTAATTTTCCAATAAGTTCCATCCGGTTTGTTGATAATCAGGGAAAATCAACTTGAATCAATCATAACTGGAGTCGACTCAGACTTGCCTCATTATAAGGCATTTACTCAGAGAATAATTATTGAAATATCGCGACAATACGCTGGCTTTGAATGATTAGGTTAACTACTACTTACGACCTTATAAGACTGATACATAATTGAAATCTGCATTGTAAGGCGCTTCTTATGAGCCTATTTTCGGAACTTGTCATGTTGACCAAAATGAAGTTTATTTTCCATAACTTAAGAGAAATTTCAGACCGTTTATTCTTGTTCTCTCAAAATATCAATTTTGTACTTACGACCTTCTCATTTTGATCCAGCGAAATGTTTGTTGTTCGAACACAATTATGGGGGGGGGGGGGGGGTGTTCAATCAACTTGAAGATCAATTACATCAGAACATCCGAGGATCGTTCTGACGATTCAATAAGTAATACTAATGGGGGAACTATCACATTAGAGAGAAAATCTGTGAAGACCGTTAACTCATGTAACCAAGTTAAACCTAGATAAACATAATTTAGGCATACCTGACGGGCGATCTAATCTTGACAACCGTTATCAATTTTGAACGGACTGTACTAAGGATCGCACACGTGTTGATAATTCTGTCTAATAAAATAAAACCAGTGACATACGACTAATGAACACGATGAGGGTTGACTAGTCGTATGGGCCCGTATCGAAGTTAAATCTCAAAGGGTGCTTGGATGGCTTAATAGTTGAAAAGAGCCCTAGAAAATTGGTAACTTATCTATAGACACTGCCTTTATTTAATCGAATTCAAGGCCAATCTAGATCTTATAATAAACACAGGGAATATAAACTGATAAAAATACATAGAGCTAATGAAAATAAATTAAAACACCCAAATAATAGTGTGCACACTTAGACCCTAATTCAACTTCACATATGCTAGCTGTATTTTTACATATTTTTACACATCACAATGCATTTCAAAACATAAAACATCACTATGCTCATGAGCAAGAAACTTAAAAGAGTACGTGAAACCATTTAATTTTATTAGATTATGGTGAAATCACTATTCCTGGTCAAATCTAGGCTAGAAGCTATTCTAACAAAGGTTAAATTGAGATTTTAAGTAACTGTCAACTAAAATCTATAAACAAGGGAGGTAATAAATCATGAGGAATATAACGCTTCATACACGGTTACTTCCCTTGCGTTCACTCAATTTTCACATAAAACGCTTCATTTAGACAACACAGAACTAGCTGATGTTTCACGATTGGAATTTCGGAACAAGTCGGACTTTATGCAACAGCCAATTTACCACACAATACAGGAATAGCCAATGTTTCGTGAAATGTTTTGAAATGGTAAACCATCCAGAACAGGTCACGTGCCCTCCTTAGTCTGGTTCACAACATTCTTAAAAAATGCTTATTTTTTTTATTTATTTTTTTTGGAAATGGTAAACCATCGAGAACAGGTCACGTGCCCCTCCATGAACTTTTTTCTTGCTGCTTTCAAATATAACGTGCGGCTCAATGCCGCAGGTTTTGAGCCGCAGGTTAATTACAACTTTTACTGAAATACAGGCAAATACATAAGAATATAATTTAGATAAAGGTAAGAATGTCGCTTGCCGAACACATCCTTTATTTACCAGTCAGCCTCCTGCTGAAATACTAGTACTGTATGTAGTATTTGAACACGGGTAGAGAGCATAGACGACAAGCACACTAACCACTGAGCATAGAGCAAGTGAGACAGTCGGAGCGCGGGTCTGAAATAGAGGATCTACTACGAGTTGTCAATTGATATAAATATATATTAAACGAGTTTTGGAAATTTTATTAAGCGAGCCTCTTGCGAGCTTAATAACATTTCCTGAATGAGTTTAATATAAATATATCAACTGACAACGAGTGATAGATTCTTTTTATCATATGACACTAAAAACGCAAAATACGCATTGATTTATTGGAAAAAACTCAATACCTTATACTACACGTGGTACGTATAACTTTATACGTACTGACTATACTAACCTGGATACAAGGAAAGTCATGTGATAAAAGTATCAACTATATGCAATGTTTTTTATTGTCACTACGCATGACATTTTTCGCTTACACGATATTGTATATCCTACTTAAGTTAAACATTTGGCATGTAGCGTGTATGTTCTATACAAATCAAATACAGTAAAATCATTGATTTTCGTGGGAGTTAAATTTCGTGGATTTCGTGTTTCACCTTCAACTAAGAAATCAAATCCCACCGAACAATAATTATTTTGACCCTTGCATTTATTACCTGGAATGCAAAATCCACGAATTATAACGTCCCAACGAAAACCAAAAAAGTTCGTCCCATCGAAATGATTTTACAGTACATGATGTATATCACAAAGATAGTAAAACACTTCATAATAGACAGACCGAGGACACAATCAATGGATATATAATCATCATCTGAAAGATTAGGAAACTATCTTTATGTATTTGGTTAAGTGATAGGTTCATAGATAAAACGGTGGTTGATAGTTTTTAGCGTGATTCTCGATCTTCTATAAGCATAATTTGCTATACTGTCTATAAGGACAGAAAAAGTTGAAAGTAAGACGCACGATAGAGGCGCACGATGTGAACTGCGTGGAGTACACACAATTCTGAAGGATCGAAACGTGTTTTTCCAACGCTAGGACCTTGTAATAAATTCATGCAAAAAGATAAGGATCAATTCAATATCTTCGTTCTACATGTACTTTTATACACTATAGTTATTCACTCACAGGGCGAGTGTTGATAAAACCAGATTATTGACAGCACAAAACGACTGATTGTTTAGTGCGCAAATAGATTAAAAGTGTTCGTCTTGACGTGCATACTTAGTTTAGAAACTCTCTAATCCGAACTCGATCCCTGCGGACCGACCAAAAAGTTCGGATTGGACAGGATTTCGGATTCAGTAAAGAGGTTTTCCGTTTCAGGTAATATTAGCTAAAAGTCAGAGCCAATGGTGTTGTATTATACATGTCCACCAAAACAATTAGTTGTAATTCTTTGTCCTTATTCTATTAAGTTCAATCTATCGTAAAATAATTTGTTATAAGATCTACATTTTTTTTTCAAAATTCATAACCAATCCAGTTGTTACAGATAACTCGAGTAAAACCATGCACGGATCCAGGCAGTGGGCACGAGGGCCCGTGCCCCCCCCCAGTTGGCTGAGATTTTTTTAAAACTTTGAATAAATAATTTTAAAAAAGGTACCAATTTTCTAGGGCTCTTTTCAGCTGTTAGGCCGCTCAAGCACCCTTTGACATTTCAACTTCCCCTAGTCATTGGGCTACATATGGGAACCTTCACTCGTGTCTCCCTGGTGAGTCTATTTCTCTCCTGTGGTGTGGCAGCCAACATCGATCTGCGGCGCCCAGGAATAGACACTGCCCTCACAGGTACCATTTTACACCATGGTGGAGTGGAGCTGTGGGTCTTGCTCAGAGAAATTAACCAGTGGTCCAGAGGGGGGTCGAACCCGGGACCTCTCGATCCCAAAGCGCGCGCCCTAGATTCATCCATTGCTTTGAAATTTTTCCCGGGGGAGTATGCCCCCGGACCCCCCCCCCCCTACTTATGTTATAATATTCCAATGGGCAAAAGGATGAAAGCTGATATGTACAAACACTGTATCTGAGTACTTACTAATATGCATGAACATACACATTGTACATGTTGACGCTGATAACATAAAAAGGTAACTATGGATTCCCCCACAACTACAAATGTACCCCTTCCTTCCTTTTCACACACATATTAAGCAAATGCCCCCCCCCCCGGAATCCCGTTCATACCTCGTGCCCCCCCACTCAGAAATTTCTGGATCAGGGCCTGAAAACTGTATGTCTGATCATGTATCTTTCATCAATACATGCGTGGTCTGGTCATTTTTATTGAGCCTTATGTTTCTCCTTTTACAGTTTTTCAAGTGTTTATTCATAAAAGAATAAGATAGGTTTAGGTAAAAAAAAACACCAAAAAGAGTTGTTCTTTAATTTAATGCCAGCCAAAAAGTCAACGTTTTGTCCATGTCTTACTAACTAGCGTTTTTGATTTTTATTTATATTTTTAAAAGCATGCGTGAGTGCATGTTAACGCTTTAAATGTCACTGTGTCTTAATCCACGAGGATCATCAGACTGACTTTCTACTCAATTTATCTTTAAATGGTTAATACTTTAGTCGCGTGTCTATTTAAATGTTTGATTACGGAGTTGGGCGTAAAATACCGAAGTTTACCCCTTTGTTGATAGCTAAACTAGAGTTATTTTTAGATTTATAACTTAAATCAGGCCCCATTATGACAAGGTTTAAGCTTAAGTTGTTATAGCCCCGATAAAATAAATCGGTTGCAATTTTGCTCAGTTTCACTTCAATAAATATTTTTATACAAATCAGGACACGCGTCCACGTAACAAATACCTCACACGGTTTATCGCTACTCAAATAAAAGCGTTCATTCATAAAACGTCGGCGTGTTTATTCCTGTCTCTGTTTTACCTTTAACCTCAAAGTTTCCGCGGTTCTGATTGGCTAATCTGAGCTAGATGTGAACATGTCCGAATTTGTTCAATACAAGTTCGATTATGTTTTGCAAAAATGAATGAAATACAAAGAAAAACTCATTATAAGTTCAAAATCACTTTAAACGTCGAGCAGTGAGCTCATACATATAAAATACTGGACTTTTTATCATTTATTGGAGAAAAGTTGCCTTAAAGGTAAATTTTGACCATATATTTTAAATTAATATTAAAAGCTTATAAATTAATATATGTGGATATACGTTATGTTACCACCCAATTTTTGGATCAGAACAAAGTTTATTTTTATGTTTTGAATTTGCTTATTATTTATGATATAAAATGTAGATTAATGAAGTCATATTGATGTACATGTTGAATTTTTCTGAAACCAGGAAGCTGTAGATATAGACATGTATTATATCAATCTAATGTATAAACAACTCGATGTCCAGTTATCGCAATAAGGCTTACACGTTGAATTGTATTTAAATCCCAATAAGTCTATCAGTGATCGGAAGTTCCATATGCTTTTAATCGAAATAAGCCATATCAGTTGGATTTTATAGTATCCGAATATGTCATAAGTGATTTGTTTTATGTACTGTGAGCTTAGATCTATATAATAAGTTAATAACCAATATGACCTGTGTGTTTGTCAGTAGTTCAGCCCGGTGCCACTCGTTCAGAGAAATATTCTACAAATCGCTGGCTTAGAATGAGAAGGTCGAAAGAGACACTTACGATTTTTTAAGACTGATACATATTACGCACCAAAAGGATCTTCTTATAAGCCTATTTTCATGAAAATCGGAACTTGTCATGTTGACCAAAATGAAGTTGTAAAAAATTGTTTTATCATACTGTAAGTAAAGAGTGATTGTCAGACAGTTTTTCAGTGTTTTCTCATAATCTCGATTTTGTAGTTACGACCTTCTCATTCTAACCCAGCGAAAAAGTCGTGGTTTAAAATCTATATTTATGAAGAAATAAAAATGCTTACAGCTCTTTTCATTTTCCAACGTTGACACATTTCATCTTGGATATGTAGCCATTCCTTTCGTGAAGTGAAAGTCACGTGGCATTGCTACACAGGTTTCGTGGTTCAGGACTGACATCTATGAAGACGCACGTTATTGCATTGCACTATAAAATATACACTAAAGGTGCGTACACACAGTAAGTTTTGCTGTATACATCTTGACCTACAAGTCAAGATGTACTGTGTAGTTACGTGAAGTACGCCTCTACCATACCTTTTCTCGAGATGTACACTTTCATTGTTACCAAGTGGTATGAGGGAAATGTATGGGCATGATGTCCACGTGGCAAAGCGTACACACTCGACTTATGCACCAAAACTTACTGTGTGTACGCACCTTTAAACATGAAGTAACGGCCACGCCTCGTCAACTTCCAACCACACGAACCACGTGTTGCTCGTGCAAACTTCGCCGCCTTCTTATTATCCATAAAGTTGCGTTTACACAGTACATGTTGGTGTTCAAGTCTATGATGTGCATTTTGCAAGATGTACGTCATAGTAAAACAATGGGATCTGAACAAGCTATAGCTTCCTCCAAACATTTCTAAACTATGCAGTTGTACATCTCCAGAATATTTGAGGCAGAATTGAACTACACGTAACTATACAATTCATTTTGACTTGAAGTTGAAGACGTATAAAACAAAATGTACTGTTTAGACGCAACTTACATGTGAAAGTATGGCTTCAAGACCCCGTCACAAAGAACGAGTCTCTAAACTATGCCTGGGAGGAAAACTTTCTGACCGAACAAAACTAGTCGCAACGGACCCATACGCGCACAGACGCACCCACACCAACCTTTCGAACACACCAAAGAAAGACAGCGCACGTGAACTAATGAAAACGAATTCAGAGGAAGTCTTTTTCGTTTTGTATTCGCAAGCTGACGTCGGATGGTATTCGTTTTTTTGTGACGGGGACATACAATTATAAAGGTCTCATCTGCTTAACACCGAACCCGTGCAAGACGAAACAGGAAGCGCACGTGCGTTACATACACACAACTAATAAGTGTAGTTATAATTGTTCATGTATAAATGTTCTATTTTATCTTATTTTTGTGATTTTGTAGGCAGGACGTACGACAGCCATCACATCAGGACAACCAGGATGTATATATACACGTATAGCTTCCTCATTATATTGTGCGCATGCTCAATCAGCGCAATAGTGTCTGAAGTGTCCAATGACGTCACTCGCACGTGCAACGAACATGAATATTTCCACGTGGATATTGGACAATGCACGGAATGCACGAAATGTGAGGAAGGTGAATACACGTGGTTACCGTGCAGTGATATAACGGACACAATATGTGGACCAAAATGGTCACCTAATATAGACAATGACGTCAAGAATGACGTCACACCAAGCACGAGACCTTGCGAGAGTTGTAACCATCCCTACAGACACGAGGAGATTATCATGGTCATAGTTTGTGTGTGTATTGTGACGTCAACATTGTTCGTCATTACTGGTGTTGTTATGGCAACGAATTATGCGTTAAAACATAAACGTGACATGTATTATAGAGAAGAAAAGTTCACACACGATCCTATGATGGTCTGCGAGGATGTCTGATCGAGGTAGGTAAAATCATCCATGACGTCACAAGTCTGCGTCGCAGCAGGGGTTTATTTGAACCTGTGTTTTCCAACTGTCCGTTCGTACGTCCGTCTGTGTGAAATGATCAGCGATCTTTGCACATTTCTGATATCGTATTTTCAGTCCTGGTTCAATAATTCTCTCAGGAGCTGTGTTATAGCCAGCGTCCCAAATCTAGACCCTGCTTTTATTTCAACTACATAACTATAGCATCCTCGAAAACCCAGGCGACACATCCGCACCTGCACTCGCTAGGCCTACATCGACGTAATGAGTTCGGGAGTGGAGTCACCGCTGAGTATTTTGTGATAATATAGTCATATATCTAGGTTTTAAATGCTTAGACTTGACCTTTATGATCTTAGGTTGCGATAGACTGGTCCCCGGTCTGAATATTCACAAAATACTCTGAGAACGATAGTTCAAAGCGGACCACCGCACCGGTCTAAGGTTGCGATGCATTAAACGAAATGAGTGCGTGTATCATCTGTACAAGGTCGCGTACCTCAGACAAATTAATCAATAATTAGTACAATCTACATGACGTATAAATAATAGAATGCCATACCTTTGTAAGAACAACAGTACACGTTTATCTTTGTGGATATCATTATACTCGTATTGTTCGTATACACGTTTTCTAGTCATTAATATTTCGTAGAAGTTATTGGCAGGACCTCACAATCAAGCTGGCAGGACTGATTATTCGCTACAACAACAACAACCAATCAAAATGCAGAACATTAACACGTGACTCATGTGTACTAGTAGTCGGATATAATATGTATGTGCAGGTAATATATTTCTTTATTTATCTATTTTTTTAGAACAATAAAGCGTGGCAGAGCAGCGTCCATCTACTTGAACATGAGGAAAATGTTTTCGTACATTGCAAGTGTGGTTTTGAAGCAGTTTCAACATAATAGAATGTTTTTTCTTAAAACGAAAGTGAAAGTACAATTCTCTGGTCTTGTCTTTGCTGTACCGTTTTTTTCGTGCATGTCTGTCTGTGAAGCCTTATTGCATTCTTAATATTGTGTTTGTGTGTAATTGCGGGCAGCTAACTCAGCCAGGTATAAAGCCAGTACGGCAGACGTGTGAATTATGAATAGGAAACATTATTGTTGTTGCCATAGGAATTTTAATGTGTCCGTGTATTATACAATTAAACCTGCGCAATTGACCATTACGGACCATTATCATGTTATTTAATGTAATAGGTCGTGGAACTCTTTGAGTTCCGCCTTTATCCCCAATATGCTATATAGTTGTTGAACTGCAGTAGATCTATTCTATAATCATAATGCACAAGTAGCTTTGATAGCCTCTGTCCACAATATAAATTGCACTGCACTTTAATATATAATGGTCTTGGTTCCCTACCGGTCCTGCCTTTATCCAATGTATTTATTTGCACTGCATTATGATAAAATGACATTAACCAGCACCCTGAGGTCCTGCTTTATCCAACTTTATTTTATACTGTAGAATGATAGAATGGCATCGATACCCTGAGGTCCTGCCTTTATCCAACTATATTTGGTACTGTAATGTGATCGAATGGCGTTGGTACCCTGAGGTCATGCCTTTATCCAACTATATTAATAATTTGGTACTGTAATGTGATAGAATGGCATTGATACACTGAGGTCATGCCTTTATCCAACTATATTTGGTACTGTTATGTGATAGAATGCCGTTGGTACCCTGAGGTCGTGCCTTTATCCACCAATATTTAATAATGCAGAATGATAGAATGGCATTGGTTCCCTGAGGTCCTGCCAACATCCAACTATATTTTATACTGTAGACTGGTAGAATGACATTGGTACCCTGAGGTCCTGCCAATAGCCATCAATATTTTGTAGTGTAGAATGGTAGAATGACATTGGTACCCTGAGGTCCTGCCAATATCCAACAATATTTTGTAATGTAGACAGATACAATGACATTGGTACCCTGAGGTCCTGCCAATATCCAACTATATTTTATACTGCAGAACGATAGGATGACATTGGTACCCTGAGGTCCTGCCAATATCCATCAATATTTTGTACTGTAATGTGGTAGAATGGCATTGGTACCCTGAGGTCCTGCCAATATCCAACAAAAGTTTGTACAGTAGACTGATAGTATGGAGTTGGTACCCTGAGGTCATGCCAATATCCAACAAAAGTTTGTACAGTAGACTGATAGTATGGCGTTGGTACCCTGAGGTCCTGCCAATATCCAACAAAAGTTTGTACAGTAGACTGATAGTATGGCGTTGGTACCCTGAGGTCCTGCCAATATCCAACTATATTTTGTACTGTTATGCGGTAGAATGACATTGGTACCCTGAGGTCCTGCCAATATCCAACTATGTTTATACAGTAATGTGTCAGAATGACATTGGTACCCTGAGGTCCTGCCAATATCCAACAATATTTTGTACTGTAATGTGGTAGAATGACGTTGGTACCCTAAGGTCCTGCCAATATCCATCAATATTTTGTACTGTAATGTGGTAGAATGACATTGGTACCCTGAGGTCCTGCCAATATCCAACTATATTTATACTGTATAACGATAGAATGGCGTTGGTACCCTGAGGTCCTGCCAATATCCAACTATATTTTGTACTGTAATGTGGTAGAATGACGTTGGTACCCTGAGGTCCTGCCAATATCCATCATTATTTTGTACTGTAATGTGGTAGAATGACGTTGGTACCCTGAGGTCCTGCCAATATCCATCAATATTTTGTACTGTAATGTGGTAGAATGACATTGGTACCCTGAGGTCCTGCCAATAGCCAACTATATTTATACTGAATAACGATAGAATGGGCTTGGTACCCTGAGGTCCTGCCAATATCCAACTATATTTTGTACTATAATGTGGTAGAATGACATTGGTACCCTGAGGTCCTGCCAATATCCAACTAAATTTTATACTGTATAACGATAGAATGGCGTTGGTACCCTGAGGTCCTGCCAATATCCAACTATATTTTGTACTGTAGACTGATAGAATGACATTGGTACCCTGAGGTCCTGCCAATAGCCAACTATATTTTATACTGTAGAATGTTAGAATGACGTTGGTACCCTGAGGTCCTGCCAATAGCCAACTATATTTTATACTGTAGACTGATAGAATGGCGTTGGTACCCTGAGGTCCTACCAATATCCAACTATATTTAGTACTGCAGACTGATAGAATGGCGTTGGTACCCTGAGGTCCTGCCAATATCCAACTATATTTAGTACTGTATACTGGTAGAATGACATTGGCACCATGAGGTCCTGCCAATATCCAACTATATTTTGCACTGTAGACTGGTAGAATGGTGTTGGTACCCTGAGGTCCTGCCAATATCCAACAATATTTTGTACGGTAATGTGGTAGAATGACATTGGTACCCTGAGGTCCTGCCAATATCCAACTATATTTTATTCTGTAGACTGATAGAATGGCGTTGGTACCCTGAGGTCCTGCCAATAGCCAACTATATTTTGTACTATAATATGGAAGAAAGACATTGGTACCCTGAGGTCCTGCCAATATCCAACTATATTTTATACTGTATAACGATAGAATGGCGTTGGTACCCTGAAGTCCTGCCAATATCCAACTATATTTTATACTATATAACGATAGAATGGCGTTGGTACCCTGAGGTCCTGCCAATATCCAACTATATTTTATACTGTATAACGATAGAATGGCGTTGGTACCCTGAGGTCCTGCCAATAGCCAACTATATTTTATACTGTAGACTGATAGAATGGCGTTGGTACCCTGAGGTCCTGCCAATATCCAACTATATTTAGTACTGTAGACTGATAGAATGGCGTTAGTACCCTGAGGTCCTGCCAATATCCAACTATATTTAGTACTGTATACTGGTAGAATGACATTGGCACCATGAGGTCCTGCCAATATCCAACTATATTTTGCACTGTAGACTGGTAGAATGGTGTTGGTACCCTGAGGTCCTGCCAATATCCAACAATATTTTGTACTGTAATGTGGTAGAATGACATTGGTACCCTGAGGTCCTGCCAATATCCAACTATATTTTATTCTGTAGACTGATAGAATGGCGTTGGTACCCTGAGGTCCTGCCAATAGCCAACTATATTTTGTACTATAATATGGAAGAAAGACATTGGTACCCTGAGGTCCTGCCAATATCCAACTATATTTTATACTGTATAACGAAAGAATGGCGTTGGTACCCTGAGGTCCTGCCAATATCCAACTATATTTTATACTATATAACGATAGAATGGCGTTGGTACCCTGAGGTCCTGCCAATATCCAACTATATTTTATACTGTATAACGATAGAATGGCGTTGGTACCCTGAGGTCCTGCCAATATCCAACTATATTTTTTACTTTAGAATGTTAGAATGACGTTGGTACCCTGAGGTCCTGCCAATAGCCAACTATATTTTGTACTGTAGACTGATAGGATGACATTGGTACCCTGAGGTCCTACCAATAGCCAACTATATTTTATACTGTAGAATGTTAGAATGACGTTGGTACCCTGAGGTCCTGCCAATATCCAACTATATTTTATACTGTAGACTGCTTTGATGACATTGGTACCCTGAGGTCCTGCCAATATCAAACTATATTTTGCACTATAGACTGATAGAATAACATTGGTACCCTGAGGTCCTGCCAATATCCAACTATATTTTGCTCTGTAGACTATAGAATGACATTGGTACCCTGAGGTCCTGCCAATATCCAACTATATTTTGCACTGTAGACTGGTAGAATGACATTGGTACCCTGAGGTCCTGCCAATAGCCAACTATATTTTGTACTGTAGAATGATAGAATGACATTGGTACCCTGAGGTCCTGCCAATATCCAACTGTATTTTATACTGTAGACTGATAGAATGGCGTTGGTACCCTGAAGTCCTGCCAATAGCCCACTGTCTTTTGCACTATAATGTGGTAGAATGACATTGGTACCCTGAGGTCCTGCCAATATCCAACTTTATTTTGTACTGTAGAATGGTAGAGTAACATTGGTACCCTGAGGTCCTGCCAATATCCAACTATATTTTGCACTGTAGACTGGTAGAATGGTGTTGGTACCATGAGGTCCTGCCAATATCCAACTATATTTTATACTGTAGACTGATAGAATGGCGTTGGTACCCTGAGGTCCTGCCGATATTCAACTATATTGTATACTGTAGACTGATAGATTGACATTGGTTCCCTGAAGGGCCTGCCAATATCCAACTATATTTTGTACTGTAGACTGGTAGAATGACATTGGTACCCTGAGGTCCTGCCAATATCCAACTATATTTTGCACTGTAGAATGATAGAATGGCTTTGATTCCCTGAGGTCCTGCCTATATCCAACTTTATTATGTACTGTAGTATGGTAGAGTAACATTGGAACCCTGAGGTCCTGCCAATATTCAACTATATTTTGCACTGTTGACTGGTAGAATGACATTGGTACCCTGAGGTCCTGCCAATATCCAACTATATTTTATTCTGTAGACTGATAGAATGGCGTTGGTACCCTGAGGTCCTGCCAATAGCCAACTATATTTTGTACTATAATATGGAAGAAAGACCTTGGTACCCTGAGGTCCTGCCAATATCCAACTATATTTTATACTGTATAACGATAGAATGGCGTTGGTACCCTGAGGTCCTGCCAATATCCAACTATATTTTATACTGTATAACGATAGAATGGCGTTGGTACCCTGAGGTCCTGCCAATATCCAACTATATTTTGTACTGTAGACTGATAGAATGACATTGGTACCCTGAGGTCCTGCCAATAGCCAACTATATTTTTTACTTTAGAATGTTAGAATGACATTGGTACCCTGAGGTCCTGCCAATATCCAACTATATTTTATACTGTATAACGATAGAATGGCGTTGGTACCCTGAGGTCCTGCCAATATCCAACTATATTTTGTACTGTAGACTGATAGAATGACATTGGTACCCTGAGGTCCTGCCAATAGCCAACTATATTTTTTACTTTAGAATGTTAGAATGACATTGGTACCCTGAGGTCCTGCCAATAGCCAACTATATTTTGTACTGTAGACTGATAGGATGACATTGGTACCCTGAGGTCCTACCAATAGCCAACTATATTTTATACTGTAGAATGTTAGAATGACGTTGGTACCCTGAGGTCCTGCCAATATCCAACTATATTTTATATTGTAGACTGCTAGAAGACATTGGTACCCTGAGGTCCTGCCAATATCAAACTATATTTTGCACTATAGACTGATAGAAAGACACGGGTACCCTGAGGTCCTGCCAATATCCAACTATATTTTGCTCTGTAGACTATAGAATGACATTGGTACCCTGAGGTCCTGCCAATATTCAACTATATTTTGCACTGTAGACTGGTAGAATGACATTGTTACACTGAGGTCCTGCCAATAGCCAACTATATTTTGTACTGTAGAATGATAGAATGACATTGGTACCCTGAGGTCCTGCCAATATCCAACTGTATTTTATACTGTAGACTGATAGAATGGCGTTGGTACCCTGAAGTCCTGCCAATAGCACACTGTCTTTTGTACTATAATGCGGTAGAATGACATTGGTACCCTGAGGTCCTGCCAATATCCAACTTTATTTTGTACTGTAGAATGGTAGAGTAACATTGGTACCCTGAGGTCCTGCCAATATCCAACTATATTTTATACTGTAGACTGATAGAATGGCGTTGGTACCCTGAGGTCCTGCCGATATCCAACTATATTGTATACTGTAGACTGATAGATTGACATTGGTTCCCTGAAGGGCCTGCCAATATCCAACTATATTTTGTACTGTAGACTGGTAGAATGACATTGGTACCCTGAGGTCCTGCCAATATCCAACTATATTTTGTACTGTAGAATGATAGAATGACATTGGTACCCTGAGGTCCTGCCAATATCCAACTGTATTTTATACTGTAGACTGATAGAATGGCGTTGGTACCCTGAAGTCCTGCCAATAGCACACTGTCTTTTGTACTATAATGCGGTAGAATGACATTGGTACCCTGAGGTCCTGCCAATATCCAACTTTATTTTGTACTGTAGAATGGTAGAGTAACATTGGTACCCTGAGGTCCTGCCAATATCCAACTATATTTTATACTGTAGACTGATAGAATGGCGTTGGTACCCTGAGGTCCTGCCGATATCCAACTATATTGTATACTGTAGACTGATAGATTGACATTGGTTCCCTGAAGGGCCTGCCAATATCCAACTATATTTTGTACTGTAGACTGGTAGAATGACATTGGTACCCTGAGGTCCTGCCAATATCCAACTATATTTTGCACTGTAGAATGATAGAATGGCTTTGATTCCCTGAGGTCCTGCCTATATCCAACTTTATTTTGTACTGTAGAATGGTAGAGTAACATTGGTACCCTGAGGTCCTGCCAAAATTCAACTATATTTTGCACTGTAGACTGGTAGAATGGTGTTGGTACCCTGAGGTCCTGCCAATATCCAACAATATTAAATACTGTAGAATAGTAGAATGGCATTGGTACCCTGAGGTCCTGCCAATATCCAACGATATTTTGAACTGTAGAATGATATAATGGCATTGGTACCCTGAGGTCCTGCTAATATCCAACAATATTTTGTTATGTAGAATGATAGAATGGCATTGGTACCCTGAAATCCTGCCAATATCCAACAATATTTTGTACTGAAGAATGATAAAATGGCATTGGTACCCTGAGGTCCTGCCAATATCCAACAATATTAAATACTGTAGAATAGTAGAATGGCATTGGTACCCTGAAGTCCTGCCAATATCCAACAATACTAAATACTGTAGAATGGTAGAATGACATTGGTACCCTGAGGTCCTGCCGATATCTAACAATATTACATACTGTAGAATAGTAGAATGGCATTGGTATCCTGAGGTCCTGCCAATATCCAACAATATTTTGTACTGTAGAATGATATAATGGCATTGGTACCATGAAGTCCTGCCAATATCCAACAATATTTTGTACTGTAGAATGATAGAATGACATTGGTACCCTGACGTCCTGCCAATATCCAACAATATTAAATACTGTAGAAAAGTAGAATGGCATTAGTACCCTGAAGTCCTGCCAATGTCCAACTATACTAAATACTGTAGAATGGTAGAATGACATTGGTACCCTGAGGTCCTGCCAATATCCAACAATATTAAATACTGTAGAAATTAGAATAGTAGAATGGCATTGGTACCCCGAGGTCCTGGCAATATCCAACAATATTTTGTACTGTAGAACGATATAATGGCATTTGTACCCTGAAGTCCTACCAATATCCAACAATATTTTGGACTGTAGAATGATAGAATGGCATTGGTACCCTGAGGTCCTGCCAATATCCAACAATATTTTGTACTGTAGAATGATAGAATGGCATTGGTACCCTGAGGTCCTGCCAATATCCAACTATATTTTGTACTGTAGAATGATAGAATGGCATTAGTACCCTGAGGTCCTGCCAATATCCAACAATATTAAATACTGTAGAAAAGTAGAATGGCATTGGTACACTGAGGTCCTGCCAATATCCAACAATATTTTGGACTGTAGAGTGATAAAATGGCACGTGTTCCCTGAAGTCCTGCCATTATCCAACAATATGTTGTACTGTAGAATGATAGAATGGTATTGGTACCCTGAGGTCCTGCCAATATCCAACAATATTTTGGACTGCAGACTGATAGAATGGCATTGGTACCCTGAGGTCCAGCCAATATCCAACTTTATTTTTGTCCTGTAGAATGAAAGAATGGCATTGGTACCCTGTGGTCCTGCCAATATCCAACATTATTGTGGACTGTAGAATGATATAATGGCTTTGGTACCCTGAGGTCCTGCCAATATCCAACGCTATTTTGGACTGTAGACTGATAGAATGGCATTGGTACCCTGAGGTCCTGCCAATATCCAACAATATTAAGTACTGTAGAATAGTAGAATGGCATTGGTACCCTGAGGTCCTGCCAATATCCAACGATATTAAATACTGTAGAATGATAAAATGGCATTGGTACCCTGATGTCCTGCCAATATCCAACTATATTTTGGACTGTTGACTGATAGAATGGCATTGGTACCCTGAGGTCCTGCCAATATCCAACTATATTTTGTACTGTAGAATGATAGAATGGCTTTGGCACCCTGAGGTCCTGCTAATATCCAACAATATTTTGTACAGTAGAATGATAAAATGGCATGTGTTCCTTGAAGTCCTGCCAATATCCAACAATATTTTGTACTGTAGAATGATAGAATGGTATTGGTTCCCTGAGGTCCTGCCAATATCTAACAATTTTTTGGACAGTAGACTGATATAATGGCATTGGTACCCTGAGGTCCAGCCAATATCCAACTATATTTTTGTACTGTAGAATGATATAATGGTATTGGTACCCTTTGTTCTTGTCTTTATCCAACTATATTTTATACTGTAATGTGATAGAATGGCATTGGTACCCTTAGTTCCTGTCTTTATCCAACTATATTTTATACTGTAATGTGATAGAATGGCATTGGTACTGTTCGGTCATGTCCTTATCCTGCTGTATTGTGTACTGTAGAATGATAAAATGGCGTTGGTAATCTGGGGTCCTGCCTTTATTTAACTACATATCGTTTATAGTGTCAACTCATTACGGACTAAACCAAATACTTCATGACTGAATAGAACATTTTTGTCAACTCTTTACTGTTATAACGAAACACTTGTTGAATGAATTAACCACGCACTGACGGAATGAATTCCGCATAGACTGACTGAAACACTTGTTGAATGGATGTAACACGTGTTGAATGAGTGAACCACTCACTAACTAATCATTCACTGCCTGACTGAAACACTTACTTAATGAATGAATCACTTGCTGACCAAATGAATAACTCACTGACTGAATGGAAAACTCACAGACTGAATGAATCATGCACAGACAGAATAAACCAATCACAAACTGAATGTAACCATCACAGACCGAATGAAACACTCTCAGACTGAATGAAACACTCACAGACTGAATGAACCACACGTGCTGTCCAAATGAACTACACACATACTGAATGAAACACTCACATACTGAATGAATCACTTGCTGAATAAATATTACACTTGTTGAATGAATAAACCACTCGCTGACTTATTGAAACACTCACAGACTGAATTTAACAATCACTTACTGAATGAATCACTTGTTGAAGGAATGAACCACTCACTGACTGAATGAACCTCTAACTTACTAAATGAGACACTAACAGACAGCATAAAACACTTGTTGACCAAATGAATCACTCACATACTGAATGGATCACTCACATACTGAATGTAACACTCAAAGACTGAATAAATCACTCACTAAATGAATGGAACAGTTGCTTACCAAATGAATCACTCACCAACTGAATGAATCTCTCACTGACTGAATAAAAGACTCACAATCACTATTGAAACACTCACAGACTAAATGAAACACACATAGACTGAATGAATCACTCACTAAATGAATGAAATACTCGTGCTGACCAAATGAACTGCTCACCGATTGAATGAAACACTCAAATGCTTAATGTTTTACACACAGTCTGCATGCATCACTCACTAAATGAATGAATTACTTTTTGACTGAATGAAACACTTGCTCACTCATTACTGACTGACTAAAACACTTGCGCTGACTGAATGAAAAACTAGCTGACGGAATGAAACACTTGCTGACACGTTACTGACTGAATCAAACATTTGCTGACCAAATGAAACACTAACTGACTGAATTAAACTCTTGCTGACTGAATCAAAGACTTGCTGGATGTATGAACCACATGCTGACTTATAACTGTTTGGATAAGACACTTGCTGACAGAATGAAATGCATTTGACCCATTTCTGACTGCATGAAAAACTAACTGACGGAATGAAACACTTCCTGACACATTACTGATTGAATGAAACATTTGCTGACTGAATGAAACACTTGCTGACTAATTTTTGACTTACTGAAAACTGACTGACTGACTGAATGAAACCCTTGCTGACTTATTAATGACTGAATGAAACACTTGCTGACTCATTTATGACTGAGTGACAAACTAACTGACTGAATCCAACACTTCCTGATTCATTACTGATTGAATGAAATACTTGCTGACTGAATAAAACAATTGCTGACCCAATACTTACGAAATTAAACACTTGCTAACTGAATGGAAAAAATGCTGACTGTATGAAATACTTGCTGAATCAATATTGACTGTATGAAAGACTTGCTGATTGTATGAAACAATTGCTGACTGAATCAAACACTTGCTGACTGAATTTAACATTTGCTGACTCATTACTGACTGTATTAAATACATGTTAACTTCATGAAATACTTTTTACTTCATGATATACTTGTTGACTGAATAAAACACTTTCTGACCAATAACTGACTGAATGAAACACTTGCTGATTCATTACTGACTGAATTGAACACTTACTGACTGTTTGAAACACTTGCTGACTCCTTACTGACTGAATGAAACACTTGCTGACTGTATGAAACACTTGCTGAGTCATTACTGACTGAATGTAATACTTGCTGACTGAATGAAACACTTGCTGACCAAATACAGACTGAATGTAACACATCCTGACTGAATCAAGCACTTGCTGACAGAATCAAACATTTGCTGACTCATTACTGAGTGTATTAAATACATGATGACTTCATGAAATACTTGTTGACTGAATGAAATACTTGTTGACTGAATAAAACACTTTCTGACCAATAACTGACTGAATGAAACACTTGCTGATTCATTACTGACTGAATTAAACACTTACTGACTGTTTAAAACACTTGCTGACTTCTTACTGACTGAATGACGCACTTGCTGACTGTATGAAACACTTGCTGAGTCATAACTGACTTAATTAAACACTTGTTGACTGTATAAAACACTTGTTGACTGTATGAAACACTTGTTGCCAGTATGAAATACTTGCTGACTTATTACTGACTTAATTAAACTCTTGCTGACTGAATGTTACACTTGCTGACTGAATGAAACACTTGTTGGATGATTGAACCACTTCCTGACTGAATGAAACACTTGCTGATTCATTACTGACTGAATTAAACACTTACTGACTGTTTGAAACACTTGCTGACTTCTTACTGACTGAATGAAGCACTTGCTGACTGTATGAAACACTTGCTGAGTCATAACTGACTTAATTAAACACTTGTTGACTGTATAAAACACTTGTTGACTGTATGAAACACTTGTTGCCAGTATGAAATACTTGCTGACTTATTACTGACTTAATTAAACACTTGCTGACTGAATATTACACTTGCTGACTAAATGAAACACTTGTTGGATGATTGAAACACTTCCTGACTGAATGAAACACGTGCTGACTGTATGAAACACTTGTTGACTGTATGAAACATTTGCTTACTCATTACTGACTGAATGTAATACTTGCTAACTGAATGAAACACTTGCTGACCCAATACTGACAAAATTAAACACTTGCTAACTGAATGGAAAAAATGCTGACTGTATGAAATACTTGCTGAATCATTATTGACTGCATGAAAGACTTGCTGATTGTATGAAACAATTGCTGACTGAATCAAACACTTGCTGACTGAATTAAACATTTGCTGACTCATTACTGACTGTATTAAATACATGATGACTTTATGAAAAATTTGTTGACTGAATGAAATACTTGTTGACTGTATGAAACAACATTTGCTTACTCATTACTGACTGAATGTAATACTTGCTAACTGAATGAAACACTTGCTGACCCAATACTGACGAAATTAAACACTTGCTAACTGAATGGAAAAATGCTGACTGTACGAAATACTTACTGAATCATTATTGACTGTATGAAAGACTTGCTGATTGTATGAAACACTTGCTGACTGAATCAAACACTTGCTGACTGAATTAAACATTTGCTGACTCATTACTGACTGTATTAAATACATGTTAACTGCATGAATTACTTGTTTACTTCATGATATACTTGTTGACTGAATAAAACACTTTCTGACCAATAACTGACTGATTGAAACACTTGCTGATTCATTACTGACTGAAATAAACACTTACTGACTGTTTGAAACACTTGCTGACTCCTTACTGACTGAATGAAACACTTGCTGACTGTATGAAACACTTGCTGAGTCATAACTGACTGAATGTAATACTTGCTGACTGAATGAAACACTTGCTGACCAAATACAGACTGAATGTAACACATCCTGACTGAATCAAGCACTTGCTGACAGAATCAAACATTTGCTGACTCATTACTGAGTGTATTTAATACATGATGACTTCATGAAATACTTGTTGACTGAATGAAATACTTGTTGACTGAATAAAACACTTTCTGACCCAAAACTGACTGAATGAAACACTTGCTGATTCATCACTGACTGAATTAAACACTTACTGACTGTTTGAAACACTTACTGACTCCTTAATGACTGAATGAAGCACTCGACGACTGTATGAAACACTTGCTGAGTCATTACTGACTTAATTAAACACTTGTTGACTGTATGAAACACTTGTTGCCAGTATGAAATACTTGCTGACTTATTACTGACTTAATTAAACACTTGCTGACTGAATGTAACACTTGCTGACTGAATGAAACACTTGTTGGATGATTGAAACACTTCTTGCCTGCATGAAACACGTGCTGACTGTATTAAAACACTTGTTGACTGTATGAAACATTTGCTTACTCATTACGGACTGAATGTAACACTTGCTTACTGAATGAAACACTTGCTGACTCAATACTGACGAAATTAAACACTTGTTAACTGTATGGAAACATTGCTGACTGTATAAAATACTTGCTGAATCATTATTGAATGTATGAAAGACTTGCTGATTGTATGAAACAATTGCGGACTGAATCAAACACTTGCTGACTGAATTAAACATTTGCGGACTCATTACTGACTGTATTAAATACATGTTGACTTCATGAAATACTTGTTGACTTCATGATATACTTGTTGACTGAATAAAACACTTTCTGACCAATAACTGACTAAATGAAACACTTGCTGATTCATTAATGACTGAATTAAACACTTACTGACTGTTTGAAACATTTGCTGACTCCTTACTGTCTGAATGTAATACTTGCTGACTGACTGAAACACTTGCTGACCCAATACAGACTGAATGTAATACATCCTGACTGAATAAAAAACTTGCTGACTGAATGAAACACTTGTTGACTGAATGCAACACGTGTTGACTGAATTAAACACTTGTTGACTGTATGAAACACTTGTTGACTCATTACTGACTGAATGTAACAATTGCTGACTGAATGAAACAGTTACTGACCCAATACAGACTGAATGAAACACTTGCTGACTGAATGAAACACTTGTAGACTCATTACTGACTATATCAAACGATTTCTAACTGTATCAAACACTTGCTGACTGTATGAAACAATTGCTGACTGAATCAAACATTTGCTGACGCATTACTGACAGTTAAAACACATGTTGACTGAATGAAATACTTGTTGACTAAATGAAATACTCGTTGACTGAATGAAACACTTGCTGACTCATTACTGACTCATTGAAACACGTGTTGACGGAATGAAACACTTGCTGACTGATCAAATATTTTTTGACTCAATGCTGACTGTATTAAGCATATGTTGACTTCATGTAATACTTGTTGACTGATTGAAGCACTTTCTGACCGATTACTGACTGAATTAAACATTTCTGACCAATTACTGACTGAATGAAACACTTGCCGACTCATTACCGTCTCAATGGAACGTTTGTTGACTGCATGAAACACGTGTTTACTTCATTAAATACTTGTTGACTGAATGAAACACTTGTTGCCTCATTTATGACAGAATGAAACACTTTCTGACTGAATGAAACACTTGCTGACAGAATGAAACACTTGCTGACCCAATACAGACTGAATGAAACACTTGCTGATTGAATGAAACACTTGCTGACTGAATGACAAAATTGCTGACTGATTGAACCACGTTTGGCTGAATGAAATACTTGCTGACTCATTACTGCCTGAATCAAACACTTGCTGACTGTACAAAACATGTGCTGACTAAATGAAATACTTGTTGACAGAATGAAACAAGTCTTGACTCATTTATGACAGAATGAAACACTTGCTGGCTGAATGAAACACTTGCTGACTGAAGGAAATAGTTGTTTATTCAATGAGACACTTGCTGACTCATTAATGACTGTATGAAACACTTGCTGACTATGTGAAACACTTGCTGACTAATTACTGGCAGAATTAAACACTTGCTGACTGTTTTAAACACTTGCTGACTAATAACTGACTGAATCAAACACTTATTGACTGTATGAAACACTTGCTAACTAATATCTGATTCAATATAACACTTGCTGACTTCATTAAACACTTGTTGGCTGAATGAAACACTTACTGACCCATTTTGATTGTATTAAACACGTGTTGACTGAATAAAACAACTGTGGATTGAATGTAACACTTTCTGACTAAATCAAATACTTGCTGACTGAATCAAGCACTTGCTGACTCATTGCTGATTGAATTTAACACTTGCTAACTCATTATGGACATAATTAAACACTCACTGACTTATTACTGACTGCATTCAACACTTGTTGATTGAATGAAACAATTGGTGTTTAAATGAAACACTTGTTGACTAATTCAAACACTTGCTGACTGATTCAAACACATGCTGACTGATTCAAACTCTTGCTGATTCATTGCTGACTTAATTAAACACTTGTTGACTGAATACAACACTTGTTGACAAAACGAAATACTCATTAATGACTAAATTAAACACTTCCTGACTGTATTAAACAATCGGTGACTGAATGAAACACTTGGTGACTCATAACTGACTGATTGAAAAACTTGCTGACTGATTGAAACACTTGTTGCCTGAATGAAACTCTTGCTGACTCATTACTAACTGAATAAAACACTTGCTGTCTGTATGAAACATTTGGGAACTGCATGAAACACTTGCTGACTCATTACTGACTGATTAAAAAACTTTCTGACTGACTGAAGCACGTGTTGACTGAATGTAACACACACTGACTCAATGGAGAATACATTGATGAAACACAAACTGACTCAATGAAACACACACTGACTAAATGAAACATACACTGACTAAATGAAACACTTCTGACTTAATGAAACATACACTGACTCAATGAAATATACACTGACTCTATGAAACATACACTGACTTTTTGAAACGTTCACTGACTCAATGAAACATACACTGTCTCTATGAAACATACACTGACTCTATGAAACATACACTGACTCTATGAAACATACACTGTCTCTATGAAACATACACTGTCTCTATGAAACATACACTGACTCTATGAAACATACACTGTCTCTATGAAACATACACTGACTCTATGAAACATACACTATCTCTATGAAACATACACTGACTCAATGAAACATACACTGACTCTATGAAACATACACTGTCTCTATGAAACATACACTGACTCAATGAAACATACACTGACTCAATGAAACATACACTGACTCTATGAAACATACACTGACTCAATGAAACATACACTGACTCTATGAAACATACACTGACTCAATGAAACATACACTGACTCAATGAAACATACACCGACTCAATGAAACATACACTGACTCATTGAAACATACACTGACTCTATGAAACATACACTGACTATATGAAACACACTGACTCTATGAAACATACACTGTCTCTATGAAACATACACTGACTCAATTAAACATACAATGACTCTATAAAACATACACTGACTGAATGAGACATACACTGACTCTATGCAACACACACTGACTCTTTGAAACATACACTGACTCAATGAGACATACACTGACTCAATGAGACATACACTGACTCTATGAAAAATACACTGACTCTATGAAACAAACACTGACTCTATGAAACATACACTGACTCAATGAAACGTAAACTGACTCTATGCAACACACACTGACTCAATGAAACATACACTGACTCAATGAAACGTACACTGACTCAATGACTTAATTAACTGACCAACGGTTAACACGTTCAACATCTCTGAAATACTTTAAGGGACCAATACGCAGCCTCCTTATTAAGGTGCCATTTGGTTTAATCGTTTACTGGAGCATATCGTGTGTGCTTTTTCGGTGTGATAAAACTGATTTCGTTTAAAGGGAAGACTGTCCATTCAATACAACATCATTGTCATTAAAATCATCTGACGAATTTAAGATTTTTAAAGTTTTAGTATTGTTGTTATATTTATTTTACATAGTATACATTGACACAATGGAGCATACACTGACTCCTTCAGCTCTCAATTAAACACACTTTCTTTACTTACTCAATGAAACACACATTTACTCAATGAAGCACTCTATTGATTAAATGAAACACATTGACTCGGTGGAACACACATTGACTCCTTACTCAGTAGAGTGAATCAAGCATACGCTGTTTTCCCTACTGGCAGCATGAAATTCTGACTAAAAGGAACACACATTTGGCTGAAGAAACATGCACTGAGTCAATTCTGGCAAAATAAAACACATACTAGCTGAATGAAGCATGCACTGATGTTTTACTCATTGATTGAAACTCTCACTGAATGATTAAAACTCTCAGTGAATGAATGAAAAGGATGCCTAACTGAAGGACTCCATGTGAAATTAAATGTGAAGGGAATGTTAAATATTTACTGAGTCAAACTAATGTAGTGTAGAAGTCTTTCTCCTTATCTTTACTTTCCAATGTTTATTGATCTCTGTAAATGCATATATTGATACATTTTTATTGTTATAATAAATTTATTGCGAAATTCCCGGTACCGATAGCTGCAGTACATGGTATAATATCATTGACTCAGTAATAATTCTTACAATTTAACTGTTTTTCAGACAAAGTTATGCCAATGAGTGGAATAAGGATTATCACTATGGATTTCATAAAAGTCTTTAGTACAAGGAAATTCCAGATCAGCGTTCGATCCAGAGAGGAGATTTAAATAGTCTTTAACGGTGACTATACAAATGACAATGGGCCAGTGACAGAAAAAAAGAAGAAACAAATTTCACAGCAAAAACAAAACGAAACGGGCAGAATTAGAAGAAATTGTTTGATAATCCTAACAGAGTTCTGAATAACAGCAGGCTGCATGCCAATTTGACCACTTACAACCCGTTTGGCCGGCTGGAAATGTGAAATTTATATACATTTTGAAGAAAATAGTTGCAGTAAGGACCTTATCAGGCCTGTTGGTTAAGCATTTCGTTTGCTATATTAAAATTTAATCCTGTTGTGCTTTGTATAACAGAACAGAAACACAATTCTTCAATGGAACACAGAAATCATGAAGTTATAGCCGATTTTTAGCTATAACAGACTTCCTTATGAGGGAGTGGTAGAACATTGAAATAAAGAAGGACGAAGTCGGGGATTAGTTCATTCGCTTTCAAGCAAGTTCTATTGTATGTGACAAATTTAGTCTGCCAATAACTATTGAAATGGCTAGAAATGCGCTATTTGGTTTATCAAATTTCTCAATAGCTAATTGGAGATATTGGCTTGAAATGCATGATAAAAATTAATTTACCTTCCTGTAATTTAACCGTACTAACTTTGACACCATTTACCAATTGCAACAAAACAAGTGTCGAAGACCAATTCCTACTACACACAGACACAGTATTTAGTCAAAAGATGTAGGTTTTTTCTGGCACTAGTTTGAAAATTGAACTCAATAGCCGTATTTTGTCTGTGGCATCATTTTGTCGTAATTGTCGACGTTGTTACAATGTTTGTACCTCTGATGTTTTCTGTCGTGTACAGATTCTTTAAAAGTGTTGATTACATTTCACAAATGTCTAAACTGATTGTACACTGTATATACATGATGTGTCTCATGAGCATGGGTATGCTCGTTGGCTATAAATTGGCTATTCACTAGCGATTTAGATAGACAAATAGAAAGAAGTAAAATACATTCTGTTATTTGCCTTTGTTTAGCAAATTCATTTCTGAACTCTGCTGCAAATCTTATGTTTTGAATGGTTCATGCAAGTGGAGCCAGAGTCGCATGGTGTTAGATGAATAGCACGAAAAATTTGGTTCAAAATTATTTCTAGGAAATATCACTGCGGTGTGATGCCAACAGGTTGGATGGTGTTTGCAGAGTTTTGTGGTGCAATATGTTAGATCAAGCGTTTGATCGATACATGTACTTTACTGCTCATTAATTGAAATTTACGTGTAGCATATCGCTGGCTTAGAATAAAAAGGTATTACTTATATGCCTGATGCATTTTTAAAATCAGCATCACAATGTGCTTCTTATGAACCTATTTCATGAAAATCGGAACTTCTCATGTTGACCAAGCTGAAGATGAAGCAGCTTGTAAACCATAAGTAAAGAGTAATTTCCCAACAGTCTTTCCTTGTGTTCTCAACATGGAGATTTTTTGCTTGCAAACGTCTAATTATAAGTCAGCGATATATGAAGGAGACACTTGGGATTGCATGCAGAGTTGATGAGTCTGGGTTACTGTTAGTGACCACAGCGTATAAAACAAATCACTGTATGACTTATCGGAATCCTATAAAATTCATCTTGTATCATTTATTGCTATTGAAAGTGCATGTAAAATCTAAATACCTAAATTCCAATTACAATCTGATCTATGTACTCATTATTGCAGTACTCTATACTTCAACGTGTACTCATCATTGCAATCGCCAGACATCGGCTTATTTATACACAGTCGTAACAGCTAACTTGAAAACCTTGGTTTGGCTGAATTTCTATGTGTTGTTATAACATTTTTGTAATTCTATAAATAAACCTGTACTTATATATATGTTGTCTTGTCTTTTAAATACATGTAGTTGTACCTGTATGTTAACTATATGGCACTCTTCGACCATATATCTCAGTATAGTCGGTATGCCAAGTACCAAAAAGTGGCCTAACCCAAAAATTTAGTACGCACAAAATGTTTTTGCATAAAATGGTTATTTAACATGACCTTTCATAGAAACCAAATGATGCAACCTTGTCATTATTGAGCATTTTGATATATTCAAGATGGCCGCCAAGATGGCCGCCAAAAATCTAAAATGTTCATATTCATACAATCGTCTATGTTTTCAATAGTATAAAACGTGTATGTTTAGTAATTTACTGTTAAATTAGGAGTTTACATATATTTGGACAAAATACTAAATTAAAATATTCAAAATGGCCGACAAAATGGCCGCTAAATCAGAGAAAAGTTATATTTTTATTGTTTTTATCACTTTTATCACGCAAATATTCAACAATTATCGTTACATAATTAATAGTTACATAACATATCATCCAAAATAAGCTGTTAGTCATTATTAAGGTGGATGTTAACATATTTACCCCCCCCCCTACCTTTGAGGAGGGAGTATACTATTATTGTTATGTACTTAGTATATGTTGGTGATCTTCATCGATTCATCAGTCGGTAGGCTTAAAGGTTTTTGTTCAATAAAGCTTGACATAAGGAACCATAATATGTAAGCAAAGATGGGTCAGCAGACGACCCCTTTTGATGTTGGGGTAATTTTGTCAAAGGTCAGGATAGCAGTGACCTATTACATACATGAATAGACCAAATGACTGACGATTAATAAACACAGTTTAAACCAAAGATCGGAAAACAGGAACCAAACTAGTGTATATTTTTTGTTCAGTCCATTTTGTAGATCAACCTTCACTGTTGAATACCTGGCTGAAAATTAGACATGCAAGTTGCACAAGCATATTATATTGTACTCTTTAAGAATAAACAAGTTGTTTTTTTGTAGGTGAGATTTTATTTATTCATCATTTTCTGAACCACAGGACCTAAGGGTACCAATTCCATTCTACCACATTGCAATACAAAATTCATGGATATTGGCAGTCTACAGTACAAAATAGTGTTGGATATTGGCAGGACCTCAGGGTACCAATGACATTCTACCATTCTACAGTATTTAATATAGTTGGCTATTGGCAGGACCACAGGGTACCAATGTCATTCTACTACATTACAGTACAAAATATTGTTAGATATTGGCAAGACCTCAGGGTACCAATGCCATTCTACCATTGTACAGTATTTAATACAGTTGGATATTGGCAGGACCTCAGGGTACCAATGTTATTCTACCATTCTACAGTATTTAATATAGTTGGATATTGGCCGGACCTCAGGGTACCAATGTCATTCTACCATTCTACACTACAAAATATTGATGCTATTGGCAAGACCTCGGGGTACCAATGTCATTCTACCAGTCTACAGTACAAAATATAGTTGGCTATTGGCAGGACCTCAGGGTACCAATGTCATCCTATCAGTATACAGTACAAAATATAGTTGGCTATGGCAGGACCTCAGGATACCAACGCCATTCTATAAGTCTACAGTATAAAATATAGTCGGATATTGGCAGGACCTCTGGGTATCAATGCCATTCTACCACATTACAGTACAAAATATTGATGGATATTGGCAGGACCTCAGGGTACCAATGTCATTCTATCATTCTACAAAACAAAATGTAGTTGGCTATTTGCAGGACCTCAGGGTACCAATGTCATTCTACCATTCTACAGTATAAAATATAGTTGGATATTGGTAGGATCTCAGGGTACCAATTTCTTTCTACCGCATTACAGTACAAAATATTTTGGATATTGGCAGGACTTCAGGGTACCAAAGCCATTCTGCTACATTACAGTACAAAATAAAGTTGGATATTGGCAGGACCTCAGGGTACCAATGTCATTGTATCTATCTACAGTACAAAATATTGTTGGATATTGGCAGGACCTCAGGGTCCCAATGCCATTCTATCAGTCTACAGTACAAAATAAAGTTGGACATTGGCAGGACCTCAGGGTACCAACGTCATTCTGTCAGTCTACAGTATAAAATATAATTGGATATTGGCAGGACCTCAGGGTACCAACGTCATTCTACCAGTCTACAGTACAAAATATAGTTGGCTATTTGCAGGACCTCAGGGTACAAATGTCATTCTATCAGTCTACAGTACCAAATATAGTTGGATATTGGCAGGACCTCAGGGTAACAATGTCATTCTATCAGTCTACGGTACCAAATATAGTTGGATATTGGCAGGACCTCAGGGTACCAATATCATTCTATCAGTCTAGAGTACAAAATATAGTTGGATATTGTCAGGACCTCAGGGTACCAATGTCATTCTATCAGTCTACAGTGCAAAATAAAGTTGGATATTGGCAGGACCTCAGGGTACCAATGTCATTCTTTCAGTCTACAGTACAAAATATAATTGGATATTGGCAGGACCTCAGGGTACCAATGTCATTCTATCAGTCTACAGTGCAAAATAAAGTTGGATATTGGCAGGACCTCTGGGTACCAATGTCATTCTACCATTCTACATAACAAAATATAATTGGATATTGGCAGGACCTCAGGGTACCAACGTCATTCTATCAGTCTACAGTATATAATATAATTGGATATTGGCAGGACCTCAGTGTACCAATGTCATTCTACCAGTCTACAGTACAAAATATAATTGGATATTGGCAGGACCTCAGGGTACCAAGGTCATTCTATCAGTCTACAATACAAAATATAGTTGGATATTGGCAGGACCTCAGGGTACCAACGTCATTCTATCAGTCTACAGTATAAAATATAATTGGATATTTGCAGGACCTCAGTGTACCAATGTCATTCTACCAGTCTACAGTACAAAATATAATTGGATATTGGCAGGACCTCAGGGTACCAATGTCATTCTATCAGTCTACAGTACCAAATATAGTTGGATATTGGCAGGACCTCATGGTACCAATGTCATTCTACCAGTCTACAGTACAAAATATAATTGGATATTGGCAGGACCTCAGGGTACCAATGTCATTCTATCAGTCTACGGTACCAAATATAGTTGGATATTGGCAGGACCTCAGGGTACCAATGTCATTCTATCAGTCTACAGTACCAAATATAGTTGGATATTGGCAGGACCTCAGGGTACCAATGTCATTCTATCAGTCTACAGTACCAAATATAGTTGGCTATTGGCAGGACCTCAGGGTACCAATATCATTCTATCAGTCTACAATACAAAATATAGTTGGATATTGGCAGGACCTCAGGGTACCAATGTCATTCTATCAGTCTACAGTACAAAATATAGTTGGCTATTGGCAGGACCTCAGGGAACCAACGTCATTCTACCAGTCTACAGTACCAAATATAGTTGGATATTGGCAGGACCTCAGGGTACCAACGTCATTCTATCAGTCTACAGTACAAAATATAGTTGGATATTGGCAGGACCTCAGGGTACCAACTTCATTCTACCAGTCTACAGTGCAAAATAAAGTTGGATGTTGGCAGGACCTCAGGGTACCAATGTCATTCTATCAGTCTACAGTACAAAATATAGTTGGATATTGACAGGACCTCAGGGTACCAACGTCATTCTATCAGTCTACAGTACAAAATATAGTTGGATATTGGCAGGACCTCAGTGTACCAATGTCATTCTATCAGTCTACATAACAAAATATAATTGGATATTGGCAGGACCTCAGGGTACCAATGTCATTCTATCAGTCTACAGTACCAAATATAGTTGGATATTGGCAGGACCTCATGGTACCAATGTCATTCTACCAGTCTACAGTACAAAATATAATTGGATATTGGCAGGACCTCAGGGTACCAATGTCATTCTATCAGTCTACGGTACCAAATATAGTTGGATATTGGCAGGACCTCAGGGTACCAATGTCATTCTATCAGTCTACAGTACCAAATATAGTTGGATATTGGCAGGACCTCAGGGTACCAATGTCATTCTATCAGTCTACAGTACCAAATATAGTTGGCTATTGGCAGGACCTCAGGGTACCAATATCATTCTATCAGTCTACAATACAAAATATAGTTGGATATTGGCAGGACCTCAGGGTACCAATGTCATTCTATCAGTCTACAGTACAAAATATAGTTGGCTATTGGCAGGACCTCAGGGAACCAACGTCATTCTACCAGTCTACAGTACCAAATATAGTTGGATATTGGCAGGACCTCAGGGTACCAACGTCATTCTATCAGTCTACAGTACAAAATATAGTTGGATATTGGCAGGACCTCAGGGTACCAACTTCATTCTACCAGTCTACAGTGCAAAATAAAGTTGGATGTTGGCAGGACCTCAGGGTACCAATGTCATTCTATCAGTCTACAGTACAAAATATAGTTGGATATTGACAGGACCTCAGGGTACCAACGTCATTCTATCAGTCTACAGTACAAAATATAGTTGGATATTGGCAGGACCTCAGTGTACCAATGTCATTCTATCAGTCTACAGTACCAAATATAGTTGGATATTAGCAGGACCTCAGGATACCAACGTCATTCTATCAGTCTACAGTACAAAATATAGTTGGATATTGGCAGGACCTCAGGGTACCAACGTCATTCTATCAGTCTACAGTACCAAATATAGTTGGATATTGGCAGGACCTCAGGGTACCAATGTCATTCTATCAGTCTACAGTACCAAATATAGTTGGATATTGGCAGGACCTCAGGGTACCAATGTCATTCTATCAGTCTACAATACAAAATATAGTTGGATATTGGCAGGACCTCAGGGTACCAATGTCATTCTATCAGTCTTCAGTGCAAAATATAGTTGGATATTGGCAGGACCTCAGGGTACCAATGTCATTCTATCAGTCTACAGTGCAAAATAAAGTTGGCTATTGGCAGGACCTCAGGGTACCAATGTCATTCTATCAGTCTACAATACAAAATATAGTTGGATATTAGCAGGACCTCAGGGTACCAATGTCATTCTACCAGTCTACAATACAAAATATAGTTGGCTGTTGGCAGGACCTCAGGGTACCAATGTCATTCTATCAGTCTACAATACAAAATATAGTTGGATATTGGCAGGACCTCCGGGTACCAACGCCATTCTATCAGCCTACAGTGCAAAATATAGTTGGATATTGGCAGGACGTCAGGGTACCAACGCCATTCTATCAGTCTACAGTACCAAATATAGTTGGATATTGGCAGGACCTCAGGGTACCAATGTCATTCTATCAGTCTACAGTACAAAATATAGTTGGATATTGGCAGGACCTCAGGGTACCAACGCCATTCTATCAGTCTACAGTACAAAATATAGTTGGATATTGGCAGGACCTCAGGGTACCAATGTCATTATATCAGTCTACAATACAAAATATAGTTGGATATTGGCAGGACCTCAGGGTACCAATGTCATTCTACCAGTCTACAGTACAAAATATAATTGGATATTGGCAGGACCTCAGGGTACCAATGTCATTCTATCAGTCTACGGTACCAAATATAGTTGGATATTGGCAGGACCTCAGGGTACCAATGTCATTCTATCAGTCTACAGTACCAAATATATTTTGATATTGGCAGGACCTCAGGGTACCAATGTCATTCTATCAGTCTACAGTTCCAAATATAGTTGGCTATTGGCAGGACCTCAGGGTAGCAATGTCATTCAATCAGTCTACAGAACAAAATATAGTTGGATATTGGCAGGACCTCAGGGTACCAATGTCATTCTATCAGTCTTCAGTGCAAAATATAGTTGGATATTGGCAGGACCTCAGGGTACCAATGTCATTCTATCAGTCTACAGTGCAAAATAAAGTTGGCTATTGGCAGGACCTCAGGGTACCAATGTCATTCTATCAGTCTACAATACAAAATGTAGTTGGATATTGGCAGGACCTCAGGGTACCAATGTCATTCTACCAGTCTACAATACAAATTATAGTTGGCTATTGGCAGGACCTCAGGGTACCAATGTCATTCTATCAGTCTACAATACAAAATATAGTTGGATATTGGCAGGACCTCCGGGTACCAACGCCATTCTATCAGTCTACAGTGCAAAATATAGTTGGATATTGGCAGGACCTCAGGGTACCAACGCCATTCTATCTGTCTACAGTACCAAATATAGTTGGATATTGGCAGGACCTCAGGGTACCAACGTCATTCTATCAGTCTACAGTACCAAATATAGTTGGATATTGGCAGGACCTCAGGGTACCAATGTCATTCTATCAGTCTACAATACAAAATATAGTTGGATATTGGCAGGACCTCAGGGTACCAATGTCATTCTACCAGTCTACAGTACAAAATATAATTGGATATTGGCAGGACCTCAGGGTACCAATGTCATTCTATCAGTCTACGGTACCAAATATAGTTGGATATTGGCAGGACCTCAGGGTACCAATGTCATTCTATCAGTCTACAGTACCAAATATAGTTGGATATTGGCAGGACCTCAGGGTACCAATGTCATTCTATCAGTCTACAGTACCAAATATAGTTGGCTATTGGCAGGACCTCAGGGTACCAATGTCATTCTATCAGTCTACAATACAAAATATAGTTGGATATTGGCAAGACCTCAGGGTACCAACGTCATTCTATCAGTCTACAGTGCAAAATATAGTTGGATATTGGCAGGACCTCAGGGTACCAACGTCATTCTATCAGTCTACAGTATGAAATAAAGTTGGATATTGGCAGGACCTCAGGGTACCAACTTCATTCTACCAGTCTACAGTGCAAAATATAGTTGGATGTTGGCAGGACCTCAGGGTACCAATGTCATTCTATCAGTCTACAGTATGAAATAAAGTTGGATATTGGCAGGACCTCATGGTACCAACGTCATTCTATCAGTCTACAGTATGAAATAAAGTTAGATATTGGCAGGACCTCAGGGTACCAATGTCATTCTATCAGTCTACAGTATGGAAATAAAGTTAGATATTGGCAGGACCTCAGGGAACCAACGTCATTCTACCAGTCTACAGTGCAAAATATAGTTGGATATTGGCAGGACCTCAGGGTACCAATGTCATTCTATCAGTCTACAGTATGAAATGAAGTTGGATATTGGCAGGACCTCAGGGTACCAACGTCATTCTATCAGTCTACAATACAAAATAAAGTTGGATATTGGCAGGACCTCAGGGTACCAATGTCATTCTATCAGTCTACAGTATCAAATAAAGTTGGATATTGGCAGGACCTCAGGGTACCAACGTCATTCTATCAGTCTACAATACAAAATATAGTTGCATATTGGCAGGACCTCAGGGTACCAATGTCATTCTATCAGTCTACAGTACCAAATATAGTTGGATATTGGCAGGACCTCAGGGTACCAATGTCATTCTATCAGTCTACAGTATAAAATATAGTTGGCTATTGGCAGGACCTCAGGGTACCAATGTCATTCTATCAGTCTACAGTATAAAATATAGTTGGATATTGGCAGGACCTCAGGGTACCAAAGTCATTCTATCAGTCCACGATACAAAATATTATTGGATATTGGCAGGACCTCAGGGTACCAATGTCATTCTGTCAGTCTACAGTATAAAATATAGTTGGATATTGGCAGGACCTCAGGGTACCAACGTCATTCTATCAGTCTACAGTACCAAATATAGTTGGATATTGGCAGGACCTCAGGGTACCAATGTCATTCTATCAGTCTACAGTACCAAATATAGTTGGATATTGGCAGGACCTCAGGGTACCAACGTCATTCTATCAGTCTACAGTACAAAATATAGTTGGATATTGGCAGGACTTCAGGGTACCAACGTCATTCTATCAGTCCACAGTACCAAATATAGTTGGATATTGGCAGGACCTCAGGGTACCAACATCATTCTATCAGTCTACAGTACAAAATATAGTTGGATATTGGCAGGACCTCAGGGTACCAAAGTCATTCAAACAGTCCACGATACAAAATATAGTTGGATATTGGCAGGACCTCAGGGTACCAATGTCATTCTATCAGTCTACAGTATAAAATATAGTTGGATATTGGCAGGACCTCAGGGTACCAACGTCATTCTATCAGTCTACAGTACCAAATATAGTTGGATATTGGCAGGACCTCAGGGTACCAACGTCATTCTATCAGTCTACAGTACAAAATATAGTTGGATATTGGCAGGACCTCAGGGTACCAACGTCATTCTATCAGTCTACAGTACAAAATATAGTTGGATATTGGCAGGACCTCAGTGTACCAATGTCATTCTATCAGTCTACAGTACCAAATATAGTTGGATATTAGCAGGACCTCAGGGTACCAACGTCATTCTATCAGTCTACAGTACAAAATATAGTTGGATATTGGCAGGACCTCAGGGTACCAACGTCATTCTATCAGTCTACAGTACCAAATATAGTTGGATATTGGCAGGTCCTCAGGGTACCAACGTCATTCTATCAGTCTACAGTACAAAATATAGTTGGATATTGGCAGGACCTCAGGGTACCAATGTCATTCTATCAGTCTTCAGTGCAAAATATAGTTGGATATTGGCAGGACCTCAGGGTAGCAATGTCATTCTATCAGTCTACAGTGCAAAATAAAGTTGGCTATTGGCAGGACCTCAGGGTACCAATGTCATTCTATCAGTCTACAATACAAAATATAGTTGGATATTGGCAGGACCTCAGGGTACCAATGTCATTCTACCAGTCTACAATACAAAATATAGTTGGATATTGGCAGGACCTCAGGGTACCAACGTCATTCTATCAGTCTACAGTACCAAATATAGTTGGATATTGGCAGGACCTCAGGGTACCAACGTCATTCTATCAGTCTACAGTACAAAATATAGTTGGATATTGGCAGGACCTCAGGGTACCAATGTCATTCTATCAGTCTACAATACAAAATATAGTTGGATATTGACAGGACCTCAGGGTACCAATGTCATTCTACCAGTCTACAATACAAAATATAGTTGGCTATTGGCAGGACCTCAGGGTACCAATGTCATTCTATCAGTCTACAATACAAAATATAGTTGGATATTGGCAGGACCTCAGGGTACCAACGCCATTCTATCAGTCTACAGTACCAAATATAGTTGGATATTGGCAGGACCTCAGGGTACCAATGTCATTCTATCAGTCTACAGTACAAAATATAGTTGGATATTGGCAGGACCTCAGGGTACCAACGCCATTCTATCAGTCTACAGTACAAAATATAGTTGGATATTGGCAGGACCTCAGGGTACCAATGTCATTCTATCAGTCTACAATACAAAATATAGTTGGATATTGGCAGGACCTCAGGGTACCAATGTCATTCTATCAGTCTACAATACAAAATATAGTTGGATATTGGCAGGACCTCAGGGTACCAATGTCATTCTATCAGTCTACAGTACAAAATATAGTTGGATATTGGCAGGACCTCAGGGTACCAACGCCATTCTATCAGTCTACAGTACCAAATATAGTTGGATATTGTCAGGACCTCAGGGTACCAATGTCATTCTATCAGTCTACAGTATAAAATATAGTCGGATATTGGCAGGACCTCAGGGTACCAATGTCATTCTATCAGTGTGCAGTACAAAATATTGTTGGTTAAACGCTGGATCTCATGGCACTGATGCTATCCTATCATAGTGAAGATCTAGATACAATCTTATAGATTAATATGACGTATTTATCCATATTTAACTCGTTGAAATGATCAGTCCTGCCTTGAACCATTAAATAATAGGTTAAAGGCAGGACTGAATGATTAGTCCTGCCTTCAAACCGATGACTTGTCGGATTTTGGCAGGACTAAATATCAGTCCTGCCAATAAACGATTTTATAAGATCGGTCCTGCCAATAACTCTTACCTTAATATTTGATGTCAAGGTCAAGGTCATGTAACGATACAAAATTTATAAGTAATTAAGTAGGCTACGGTAACTTTGTTGTCTACACCATAAAATAAACTTGTACTTACATCACGTGCTACTTTACCTTATATTTAATCATTCTGATTACCTCGGACTTTATGCTATTTATTTACCGGAGACAAACGAAAACGGACGAATTTTCACGATTGATATTTCACATGTTTCAGGAAATCTACGAACACAGTGTGCGTGTATCATGTCGTTGAATATACCCATAGATGGACAGACTGTACTGCACATCTAAGAAAATGGGCTATTCGAACATTTTGAGATTCATGGAACCCATTAAACGCAATACGTCTTTTTCATGACGTCTTTGTACATAGACGTCAGCTGGACAGATGAAATGTTAAATTCGTCAACTTATGCCATAAAATGGCCTTCAAATTATTTGTCTTTCGTGATGCATTTATTTATTGACTTTCTTGAAGATTATATTTTACAAATAGTTTATCAGATAAACTGTGCGAAATTATCTCCCTTCTTTACCTCTTTAAGTCTTAAATTACATCCCTTTGTATTTCATATTTTGGCACAGGGAGGTAATTTCTAAAAATTGTAACGAAGGGAGACAATAATATTTTTCTTAAATTGTTTATCTGATAAATTATACGAAATTATCTCCCCTTATTTACATATATAAGTCTTAAATTACCTCCCTTTGTATTTCATATTTTTTGGCAAAGGGAGGTATTTTCTAAAAATAGTTAAAAGTGAGACAATAATAATATATTTCTTAAATTGTTTATCAGATAAATTGTACGAAATTATCTCCCTTGTTTACCTTTAAGTCTTAAATTATCTCCCTTTGTATCTATTTAATATCTTAATAAAGGGAGGTAATTTCTAAAAATAGTAACAAAGGGAGATGAAAAATTCAATGACAAAGTGCTATAATTATATGGGATGCAATATGTTGTTATCAGAGTATTGAATTTTGTTCTGTTATTTAATAAATTATACAATTAAAACAAACATTACGTTGTTTTCTTATACCGGTAGATAACTCTTGAAAATTTCTAGAAATACTACAAATAACAGGTCCGTCTGCTTGTTACACGAATGCTACAGGGATACTGAAAGTCTGTATGCTGCACTGGAAGGGATGGACTTTTCTGCAGCAAATAAAGTTATTTGATGAAAATCATCGAAGAATTGACAAAGGTGTGGAATCTTCGTAGGGGTGTTAGTCATTTCTGAAACGCTTTTCAGTTTTTCCCACCTGCCCAAATACCACTAACAAACTTACATTTTTGTTTAGCTATGGCTATTATTTTTAATTTATAATAGGACTATGATTTTACCACAAAATATGTTTTTAAAATAGGAGACTCAGCAAAGTAATAACTCAATTTTTTGTGGTAAGGGCAAAGTTTCTTGGACTTCTTTGGTGACGGCCAGTATTACAAGAAACAAGTGGGATGATAAACAAGTATAACAACAAACTGATAATTGTGTCCAAGTGTAACCTGGTAACCATTTTATTATACCAGTTTTTTCTATAGTAACACTATATGTGTATACACATAAAACTTCTCTCCATATTCATGTATATAAATATTGCAACATTGTTTTCAGTGATTATCAGTGAGTCAATGTGTTTAATTTCATGATAATATTTGTGTCACGGTCTGAACTTATTAACTTAAATGGGAGAAACTTGTGTAAGTAGCTCGCTAGCTTAGTCGGTAGAGCATTCACCTTGTAACAAAGGGTCTTGGGTATGCTTTCAGCTAGCTGAGTTGGTAAAGCATTCACCCTGTAAACGAAAGGGTCCCGCGTATGAGCCCCCGTCTGGTTGCACATTTTTTACTCTTATAAGTAAATAAGTTCAGACAATGACAATTGTTTAACAGAAACTCAAAATTCTATCAAAAAAAATACAGGATTCGGCACTCTTAAAACTTTTCATTTAAACACTACATTTTCAGGAGTGTCAATAGTCCAGTTTTATCCCAAATTCTGGATTTATCATTCATGAAAGAGCAATGGCTTCTGACAGAAATAAAAGTTCTTCTTCTATCTCAAGAATTTGTAAAGTTATAGAAAATTTAATGGTTCTGCAATATATTTGTTCAAGTTTTAGATATTCTTATAATGTTTGCATAACAACATTCTGTAAAGGTATAATTCTCTTTTTTTGCAGCATCCGCATATGCTAGACGTCCCGTGCATTTCTGTCATTGAAATAGCCAATCGCGTTACTTAGATGGCGACAAGACAGAAATGCGCGGGACGTCTAGCATATGCGGATGCTGCAAAAAAAGATTTCGCGCCAAAACTGAGTTACGGGGTTTTAGTTTGGCACCGTCGAAAAACATAATTATTAACCATTGAATATCTCATATTAAACATGATGATATGCAAACAAATTATGAACACACACATGATACAAAACACCCTTATTCACGAAGTGGCTTTAATTTTTCTGCATATTTTTTCTTAAACAGTTGTAGATTTAAAGTACATGATTTGAAAACGCTTAGAACATGAGTGTAATGCCACATACAAGTTTATATAGCTTGGCCAATTTGACACGAGCCTGACCTTTTGATTAGCATAATTTAACAGCCGATATGTTGCCGACGTTTACAACACTGAGTGTATGTTTTCATAATCGGGGAGTATCACGAAGACGCTCGAAATGTAATACAAACACAAATTTGAAATACCGATATCGCACGATTTGATTGCGGAAATTGATATATTCAAAACAAGAACCTTGTAATATATTCTTGCATAAAGGTCAGGCTCAGTTCAATATAGCCAAGCTATACATAATAATAATAATATAGAGTAAGAAGGGGAGACCATCCAATTATAGAAATGGAATTAACAAGACATCATATCAAGGGAAGTCACTCTTGATATTTGTCACAAAAAGCTACACAAAAGTTGTGTGTACTTTCTAGCCTCCACTTTATATCAGAATAATGAAGGGTGTATGGATTAAAGGACTAACAATCACTGAACAAAGTGAATATTACTGGTGATATAATTTGTTCTGAACATCAGTGTTACAACAATTAGTGATATTGGTAAAACATGTATGCCACATGGCAGCTCAATAGTCAGAAATAGTAAAGGTCACAGTGACCTTGATCTTTGACCTAATGACCTCAAAATAAAAAGGTGTCATCTACTTTTGCTGGTCAATCTCCACGTAAAGTTTGAAGACCCTAGGACAAAGCATTCTTGAGTTATTGAACAGAAACGGTTTTGTCTAAAAAATATGGTAAAGGTCACAGTGACCTTGGCCTTTGACCTCATGACTTCAAAATCAATAAGGGTCATCTACGGTTGTTGACCAACCTCCATGTAAAGTCAGAAAAACCTATGCCAAATGTTCTCTAGTTATTGAATGGAAACCATTTTGTCTACCGACCAACCAACCAGCTGACCAACATGCTCCAAGCCATATACTACCCACAGGTGGTAGTATCAGTGTTTGGTCCGCAAACGATTAAAACAAAAAAATTCCGTCGCTGAGCTAATTAATATACTATCAAGGTATAAAGCATACTATATGTCTAAATGCCAAAGATTGTGGAACATTGCATCTCGTTGTTTCAGCATAAAATACGGGGGCTGAAGAAAAATCGCTATACAAGTCATTCAAATAAACTGTAAGATATTCATTCTTACCGAAAAATCTCGTTCAATTGTATCTTATAACTGCGAAACAGCAAAACAGTGTTACTTTCGTTATTTAACTTCGCTCAAGGTCATTTTATTTAAGCGCTGGTTACCCGCTGCGCTCACAGTATCTTAATTATTGTTGGGGACCAAGCCTATTGCAAGATGCGATGTTCCACAATCTTAGGACATAGACATATACTACGCTTCATACCTTGATAGTGTTAGCTCAGTGATGGATTTTTTTCATTTTTTTCCCAAACACTGATACTTCCCCCTCATCACAGATAGGGATTATAATATGCTTTAAGCCTTAATAAATTATCTCCCTTTAACTGAAATATATTTCAGACAATACAAAATCACAGTCAATAGATACATTGAATATAATGCCACCTAGCATGCTCATACAATATATCAATAATAAAGATTTACATATTTCTAACAAAGAGTGTTTGCAAACTGAACAACACAGAAGTGGTATAGTGAAACATCAAATTTTATAAACTTTTCTAATTTTCCCCGGAAAGGCCCCATTATAAATAATGGCCCTTAATTTATAATATCATATAAGTTGGCCCGTAGCGAGTTACCTGTGTTGGAATTGTTTGTGTTTTCAAGTTGTAAACAAAATTATTATTACATCAGTTGAGTACTTATAAATAAGCTATATAGCAGTATTCAATTTGTAAATCTCTTGTTACATAGTTTTCAGGTCAACTATTTACAATAATTCGAAATTTTGTGAACACTTTATCCGCATGTCCGTGAAAACTGTCCTAGGACATCCTTATATACATAAGATATATATATGTTTATAAGGATGTCCTAGAACATTTTTCACGGACCTGTGACTTTATCAACAATAAATCGATGGCTTAGAATGTGAAGGTCGTAACTACTACTTACGACCTTATAAGACTCATACATATTTGAAATCTTCTTCACCAGGCGCTTCTTATGAGCCTTTTTTCATGAAAATTGGAAATTGTCATGTTGACTAAAATGAAGTTTTAAAAACTTGTTTTACCATAAGTACAGAGTAAATGTCAGACAATTTTTCCGTGTTTTCTCAAAATATCGATTTGGTAATTACGACCTTCTAATTCTAAGCCAGCGATATATTTGCAACAATGTTAATACATATTATCATAAATATAGTATGAGGGACATAAATCTGTTTTAAAGCGATAACTCAAGATTGTCAAAAGATATTTTATACATCAAGTGAAATTAACATTACAGTAAAACTTTGTTATCTCGAGGAGTCATCGGGACAGGTACAATATGCTCGATATAAACCATGTGCTCATAATACTGATGCCCTTCATAAAGGTGCAAATTCGCCGGGACTTAAAATTTTGCTCGACATAGACCAAGTGCTTGTATTATCGATACTCGTCATAACAAAGTTTTACTGTTTATGATACTTTAATTACAAACACAACATCGGAATGCTTAAATTTACCCTAATACTTTCAATGTTTATATATATATATATATAACATATGTGCCTTCATTTCTGAAGAGTGATTGAGTGTATTGATCATACAGAAGCTTGTTTGGTAAGATTTATGCATCTCAGTGACACTGATGAAATATTTACAGTGTTTTATTTTAATTCAAGCATTTTCATCTGAACGTTTTTCTCTTTTTTGACTCACTAGTAACTGTAGTTTCAGTACTAAGTATAATTGTGACCGTCTGATAAACATAAAATTTGAATAATTTAACCAATAATAATTCTGCATCTTTCAAAAAGTGCATTCTTATTTTTGGTGGACACTGTAGTTACATACACATATCGAGGATTGCCTGAAAGACTGTAGTAACTGCTTATAATTAAAGACAGGACATACTACAGTCTCGCAGACAACCCTAGATATGATGATTTTTAGAGATGCATTACTGTAAAATAATTTAATTTCGTTGGTTTTGGTAAAAAAGACAATTTGGTTGGGACTTGAAATCGTAGGTTTTGCATTTCAGGTAATAAAACAATGGTCAAAATTATTGTTCGTTGGGATTAAAGTTTGTGGTTTAGATGAACCGCGAAATCCACGAAAATTAATCCCCCATGAAAATTTATTATTTTACAGTATTTGAATTGACTTTTAACATACTAACATTCTTTTCAATACAACGCCAAAATGGACAATCAGTAGACGAGTACCACAATTAATACTATACATACCAGGTACATAGACAACACATTGCATAGCAAGATATCAAGACACTGTACAGTTTGTAATACCAACAGTATTGTGTAACCAGTGTTTATAGTGAGAGAATGATATATTAATATGAAATAATAGCGAAAATCTTCGAAAATTTGCGCTTGAAGGTATCATGCATGAGTAAATTAGCCTTAAAATTTAATTCATGATCTGATTCAATCATTTGTGTTATAGAGTAAGGCCACACTCGAGTATGGTTGTCATCAAGACATGTTTAAAACGCGGACAAGATTTAGTACAGCCTGGTGATGGAGGTAGAGGCACTTGTATGCCTAACATGTTTTAGCAGAAAGCTGATTGGCAAATAAAGGCTATGCTCGTCGACATTTAGTACAACCTCTGCAAAGGAACACCCTACAGAAAACCTAGATTATTTGGTTGTTGTACAAAGGTTATTGCTCTGAAAAGGTTAACTCGATAGTCAATGGTACTGAGAACTGGAAAAAATGATAAATTGTCGAATATCCCTGAAAAGAGGGTCTGTTGATAGGTTGCACCGTATTTAATACATTTAGAACAATTATTTTCCAGTAACCAAATCAGTGAGTAAAATTGATCATTGCACTTGTCAGATCAGTACAGAGAGTTTTAAAAATATCAAACTGTGTATATGAACAAATTACCATGTAAGATTAGAAGCAGTGAGTTATCTGCACTTGAAACTAGCGTATTTCTCCATTGTTTTTTCTTTTCAAGAGGAGATCACTCCTATCAAAAGCCCTCAAGGCAATTAAAGTAGTATTTCATAACAATAATACATATATATTGTATAAACAGTAACAGTTTGTATAGAATGTATAATATAATGCCAGATAAGATTTTACCACAGCCAATTCATATATAATATATAAATAAAACTTCAGATAATTCTATGTACATTTTTTGTAATAAACATGAAAAATATTCAATATTCAGCATGCATGCATTTATATTCTCACAAGTCATATATTTGATCAAAAGTCATCCAATAAACCTAAGTGCAAAAGAAAAACATTTTTTTATGTTGTCCATTTTCAGTTCAATATTGGCAACAGTTTTACAGCAGCAAAATTATAATTTTATTACAGCAACATTTTTAAACTGTTAATTTTCATGTTAAAATATCCAGCATAGTCATTCCCAAACATTAGTGGTTTGTCAAGTTCTCATATTCCATAAACTGAGGTATGTGAGTGGTTAAATTAAATTGTTTGTTTTTGAAACAAATTTTCAAGTCAAGAATATAAAGTTGAATTTTCTTTGCCAATCAGTTAGAATGTACAATTAATACATTTCGAGCACTTAGCACATTGTTTTAAATCATAAAATAAATATTACACAAAACAATAAGGCCCAGAATTATTTTTGAAGTATAACAAACATATAACAAAATTATATTCTAATAAATAACCATAACTCCAACCTCACAAAGTATCTCAAAAAGAAATCTCATCTCAAAATTGATAGTGTACTCAAATACCCGGTAATCCAGTGTTTCGATTTTGTGACAGCAATTTTGGATCTCAAATGAAAATAATTTGAGACCAATCTAGAAAGAAAATCATTTGAGTCCAGTATTACATAAAAAGAAAAAAGAAAATATTTGAGTCTAGTCTCAGTATGAAAATAATCTAAAGCAAGGGTGACAATATTTGAGTGGAAACTCAAATCAGAGTAAGATTTTTCAAGAGATTTGGGCTATATTGTATAAATGTTGTTGTTGTATAAATGAGGGGCGATGGAATAGTTCTGAGAAATAGCTATATAATGTCAATGAATAGTAAAATAATAAGTTTGTGTACATTTTTACTAGCAAAATGTGATCTACCTCCATCAGTGACATTTTGTAACTTCGGGAAACAGTTTGTCTCGGAACTTTTTTATCACCCCTGATGTAACTAATTATGAACGACATGTCCCTCATTTATTGCTGGGTTGTATTTCACCAAGTTTGTTATAGGCATCATGAATTTGATGATGTCATCACAATGTTCAATGACATCATCACAAGGTTTGCCGATGTTATCACGAAATTTGATAATATCACCACAAAGTTTGCTGATGTCATCACGAGGTTTGATGACATCATCATGAAGTTTGCTTGGTTTTTAATAAATCCTTGTACACCCAACCATCACCAATCTTCTGGAAATACTAAAATAAAGAAAAGACACAAATCAATATTAATAAACTGAACAGTTAACAGAATGCAATTTTATGACAAATTTTATGAATGTAATTTCAGTTAAATTTAATACATCTGAGTGGACTTCAATTTGTCTACACACGCAAACAAAACATGAACTTTTGGCAATCTAGGATTTGAAAAAAAAACACTAAATATTTAACTTATACACACACTTTTAAAAAATATCATAAATTATGGATCATTCAAAGCATAAAAATATGTGGGTGTTCTCATAATATGACCTGTCTTTTGACAGGTGTATAAAAATAGTCCTAGTACTCCTACCTTTGTAGGGAATTGAGTATTTGTGTCCTTTCTGTGTCGCTCACCCTCTCTCTGTCTCTCTTCCAACTGTATAAATATATCAATGTATCACAATGTTAAATATGCAGTAAACTCCAGAAGAACATAAAACCACAGTAAATGTTTCAGTGTGCTCTTTATCATATGACTAAATCTAGTTTCTAGAATCAAGATTTTAAATTGAATGTTTTTAAGTGAATGTACATAATTGTGAAGAGCAATAGAATATCATTCAATATGATTTCATAATTTTTGCGCTATACAAATGACATGTATTTGTATTTATTATTTTCAGTTCATTGTAAACGAACAGTAATTTTTCTGGAAAAAAATACCAGTGTCTCTAAAATTGGGAAAATTTAGAGCAAAAAATTGCAAAATTGGAAATTATTAAAAAAGTAGTTTTGAGTATTAATTGTTACACTTTTTCTACTGTTTATACTCAACTCAAATGTAGCAAAGCCAGTTTAAAATCTACCAGTCTGAGACCAAATAAAATGTCTAAAAGTGTGTAAAATACTGTAAAATTATTAATTTTCCTGGGGGATTTAATTTCGTGGATTTCGTTGTTCACCTTAACCATGAACTTTTATTTTGACCCTTGTTTTATTACTTGAAATGCAAAATCCACGAATTCAAATCCCAACGAAATTGTCTTTTTTACCAAAAACCACGAAATTTCGCCCCAACAAAATTAGATGATTTTACAGTATTTCCAACAATTTATACTTTAGAACATAAAGTATTTTAATTTGCTTTGTCTTTCAGTAAGTCAAGCTACCTCAATAACATAAGTACATTCACTAAGATACTTACAAATTTTTTATGTTCAGTAGCAGTATTGATATCACCGACACGCAGGGCGTTAGTGACATGTTGCCATAGTTTCCTAGATTCAAATTCTCCTTGTTTATCTACGGGTCGTACACGCTTTCTCCAGATCATGTTATCATGTACATGTACCTCCTTCGTCTCTCCCTATAATAAAATACACAAAGTTATTGTTACTCAGTGACCCCAGTTGCACCCAGGACCTCTAGATCCCTAAATGTGCTGCCCATCTCTAGGCAATGGTTCCCCACACGTTATCATGCACATGGACTTCCTTTGTTTCTCCCTGTAACAAAATACACAAAGTTATCGTGCTCAGTGAACAGAAGGGGATTGCACCCAGGACCTCTAGATCCCTAAATGTGCTGCCCATCTCCAGGCAATGGTTCCCCACACGTTATCATGTGCACGGATTTTATTTGTCTCTACCTATAACATGCAGGTTATAATGCAAGAAAAAACAAGTCACTGTGAAGAATTGCAAGCAATATAGATGTCCTTTACAGTTTTGAATCAAAGACTTGTAAAATTATTTATAATGTTTCTGTTGTCAAGGCAAACACACTTTTTGTCAAAGTGCAATAACAATTAATATGTGTTAATTTTTAAATTACGATAATCTCTATACAAATATCATCAACGCAGCATTGATTATTTGAGGTCAAGATAAAATGAAGAATTATCATCTCAGAATTGAAAATACCAGTACTGGTATATAGACATACATTCTCTCCTAATTCTGCCCCTACTAACTTATCAAGTTTCATAAACCTAACTTGGAATTTTCGGGTAATTTCAGAAAATATATATTCATTGTCAACCATGGACTATATTCGACCTTCAGGCACAGAGCTAATATACAATCATATTTGAAACATTTCAAATCAGGACATCGAATCTACAAATTTCAAAAATCAAGTTAGCAATATATACTGCCTAACTGTATCATTGATAAAGACAATTTGAAAACAATTTATTTTTGTAAATTTCATATAAATTAAAAAAAAATTTTTTCATTTTTTTTTCGTTTTCAAAGATACAGTTACCTGCAGCAGACGACACTTACATTTGAATATGTAAATTCTAGCGTAGAGTTCCACTCTCCTTGCACTTTACATATCACATTACCAGAGTTACCATTCTTTACCTCAGCTGTCACACGATGAAGCTTACCACCGTAGAAAGGCTGTGAGAGAAAATATATACCACTATATTAACTTTATGCATGAATGAATCATTGTCATTAAGGTTTGTTTGTGAAACAGTTCAAGATTGCTCTACTTTGTCAGTTTATAAGTCATTTTGATCAGTGTTACAGACAGGGTTCATAGTGGATCTGATTTAGACTCAGGGATTCCATTTGATCCGTCGAAGGGGAATGACCCTTGAATTTTCCGAAAGCCACATTTTGATCCTCTAGATTTTTGGTCATACTCTCTTAAAATCATGGGTATTTTGCCTAATTTTGTAAAACGTACTTATGTTAAATTTAATCCTAATTTTGTGAAAGTTAATGAAAAGTGTCAAAATGACCCTTGAGATTTAGAATCTCTTGGAACCCTAATTTTTACCTTGGTATGAAAGACGACGGCCGCACTCATGTTGGTTTTCTGACAGGTCATCTGTATTTTATCACCAAGTTCTACCCAGGGTGTAGTGAGGATAGATCTAGCGTACGCACTCGGTAAACCAAATACATACTCCTCGTCATAGTCTAATAACTTTAATGCCACTGTAATATAATACATTAACCCATTAATCCATAAATACATCACTTCATGGAATTATGACGCCCCATATCCATCCAGTTTTTTTCCAATATTGAGTATAAATTTGACGTTAATATATTGAAATAAAGTTTAAGTATAAACTTTGGGTATTATCTAAACAGTTTTAGACAGAATAAAATCTTCACAAGTGCATGCACAGATCAAGCAAGTCATTCTCAGGGCCCAACCAGTCTTTCTTTACTAAGTAACGGTTCCTTTAAGGAGCGACTAAGGAAGAGAGGAATATAAACCCTGACAAACTTGAGTAAAAACTTAAGATATAACCATATTATTTTACGCCATTCCAGGGGACACAGGCTCCAGTCCCACAGTCATTCCATCCCCTCGGAATCCACCCATGAGTTTTAGAAAGTACAAGCCTTTAGATATCCTCATAAACTTATTGGACTTTGGCCATATTTTAAAAGTTCAAATATACAACAGTCACTCACCTTTGCCTACCATCACCACACCAATAGACATCCCCATAAACTTTGACTTTGTCCATATTGAAGCATTTATACTAACATTTGCTTTGGGACATTCAAAATAAAATGCTGACACTGAAATACAAAAACAATAGGTCATCTTCACGTTAAGAGGTAGAAATTAAAGGAAAGAGCCATAATAAAGTTTTAGAGGTCGCTCTCTATTTTACTGATGCAACATATTAAAGATGCTGACATATCTAATAGTTATAGAAAAGCCCAACCAAAATTGACAGTACATGTTCTGTATAACACCTAATAAACACACCGAGAGTACTTAAAACAGTTTTGAAAAAAGAAAATTTAATTAATTGGCATTGCTTTGTATGACTGTATTTTTTGTTGGGAAAGTACATGAATGGGAAACTTAATAATTTTCTTTCAAATTGTCACTTCCTCTTGGTGCGTTTATTAGGAGTTATGCGGTAAATAGACAAGAAACTTGAATTATCTTTCTAAAAATTATCAAGTCCTTTGTGTTTTAATTAGGAGTTATAGGGTATATGAACATACCGGGTGGATGGTGAGATACTTGTTCAGCTGTATATGTCATCCAGCACGGGTCTGGTTGATCGCCGTCACCCCCGATATGATCCGGTGGTATCTTCCACGAACAATGGAATGTTTCCCCGATGATTGGATTGTAAGGTTTCTTAGCTATAGATCCCTGTAAGTTAAAAAAGTCTCGTTCCGTAAAAGAATACCACAATTATTTTAAAACAGCAAGATTTTTCACACACGAATGTCTTTCAAAATTCTTCAATATGGTGCTCAGTATCAAGTTACTTTAGTATTCATATGAAGTTTCCTTGAGACCCAAGCAATGGTCAAAGAAATCATATGTAGGAAAACATCAAACTGTTGAGACATAATTAAGCAGATTGTTTCAAATTCCTGACCAGTATATCATAGAATTAGTCTCATGTTATCGTTGCTCCTCATGAAATCCTTACTTGGTTAAATTAAGCTCTAAACGAGAAATGTCTGCATTTGTTCAGGAAAATCAACATTTTGTCATAGAAGGGAATTGCTTGAAACAACCAAATAAACTGTTATGAAATGAATGTAAAAAGTTATACCTGACGGCCGGCATGAAATGAGGTAAGATACCATTCTAGTACGGCCATCATACGGTCCTCAGGTTCCGATAACTTTGTAATTCTGTAATCAATGCATAACAAAAAACTTCAGAATAAAAGTCAATCATTGCTTTACTCAACTTAATAATTATTAATATAAGGCTTTGCAAAATAAGATTCTAAAGCAAATAATATTACATTTTTGTATTTCAACACGATTTTTCAATTTTACATGGCTGATTCACCATGGTTGAATTTTATCATAAGCAGGCAGTAAAACATTGTCACTCTAGATGTACATAATTCTTAAGGACCTATATTTCACAACTTGTTTGTGTAAATTGGTATATATTCAATGCAAGAACCATGTAATATATTCGTACATAATAAAGGTCAGGATCAGGGTCCTTATTCACCAACTTGTAAGTCTAAAACATAGACTTAGACTTTACATTGTCAAATGTTCTATTCGCTCTCATATTGTTATAAATGTACTGATTTTTATATAAATTGGTAAACATGTTCAGTGGGTAAAAACCAAAAGTCCAATAAAATTTCACATGGTTAAACCTAATTTCAAAGAAATGCCAGTGAATAATGACAATTTTAAGCCTAAGTCTGAGTTTTAGACTTACAACATTGATGAATAAGGCCCCAGGTCAAATATCTGCCTTCTAGAATCCCCTGGGTATGATTTCCTGTTGGAGCAGGTCAATGACAATATTATACTCCCCACTCATGAAAATATTCAAGGTTGAGGTTCAATTCAAATTCTCCATACTACACATACCGTAGAAAGACATCAGGATGAGCCATACAGTCAGCAAACAGTTCTAATAACGATCTTCTCTCCAGTATAAATGTAGGTAACACAACCTGTGAATGTAGATAACATGAAATGTAGGTAACACAACCTGTGAATGTAGATAACATGAAATGTAGGTAACACAACCTGTGAATGTAGATAGGTAACACAACCTGTTAATGTAGATAACATGAAATGTAGGTAACACAACCTGTTAATGTAGATAACATAAAATGTAGGTAACACAACCTGTGAATGTAGATAACGTGAAAATATATATATATATATATATATATATATATATATATATGTAGGTAACACAACCTGTGAATGTAGATAACATACAATGTGGATAACACAAAATTTATGTAGGTAACACAAATGTGCTACAAAATGGATTTAGATGCATAAACAAGGAAGGTATTAATTCTAGTGGTTATTAACACTTGCTTTTCAGTTTTTTCCACCTAACTAGAGATGAACTCGTTAGCAACCCATAGGTAGTCTTGTGTGTATCGGTGCTATACACTGGGCACGTTAAAGAACCAAGGTGTCTCTTCGGAAAGAGCTAGGGCAGTGCCCCCTGATACCTTGTATCACACCACTGTCTCTCATACTTGCATGCTGTCCCATCAGCCAAACACTGGACCCCATTGGAAACAAGTGCTTGCACTTTTATGGATTAACCTTGACCGAAATGTTAAAATAATAGGAGTAACTCCACGTTAACAGGAGTAACTCCACTTTTTACTCCACTTTTACAGGAGTAACTCCACTTTAGGAGTACCTTGGTGAGGTCCATGCCGAGTTTGAGCTGTGATAAGAGATGTAAGATGATAGATTTATGTTCCTCCATTCCCTCGAGTTCCTTGTCCTTGTACTCCGCCTCATCCTCTACCTCCTCCTCGTGATTGATAGGTCCATCTGTAACATGATATATTAGAAGGGTTTTAGACACAAAAACATATGTTAAGCACCAATTGATGCAACTCTTAACAAAAAGTAGCATACATAAAATTAGTAGTCAATTTTTTATGGAAGTATTTGTAACCATTTAAACACTATTTTGCCTAATGAAGAACAATGTTTACCTTGTAAAGCACTATTTTGACTTTTTAAAGCACTTTTAATACCTAATAAAGCAATGTTTACGTGGTAAAGTACTATTTTACCTGGTAAAGCACTGTCTGGAATGATGTAGGGTAAATCGTTGGCTGAGGTAAAACTTCCTACAGGGGACGGAATGGAGTCAGCTACACTACGGGTTCTAGAATCTTGACGAGGAACCCTATAAATAGAACATTGGCTATAAATAGAACATTGGCTATAAATAGAACATTGACCATAAATAGAACATTGGCTATAATTAATTAGAACAAGAGATGTTTCTACTGCATGTATGCCTCCAGTTCAGACTTATTATCGAAAATGGTCAAGGTTTTTTTCACAGCGACCTTGGCATTTGACCTACTGACCTAAAAATCAATAGGTGTACTAGGCAGGTATGCCCTAGTGTATATAAAAAGGTGCATTGTTTTGAGCTAATCTACAACATTATGTGCTATAAGATGAAATACGACTATACATGTATATAACAGGGATGTCAACAGAGTCAAATTTAAAATCTGGAAAAATCATATGTGGTCAACCATTTTTTTTTTACAAACAAGAGGCATTCAGTTTTTATTAAGAAATTCTTTCAAAACAGATTAAAATGACCATAACTTTGCCATTTCTCAACATATTTTCATCAAATAACTTTTATTTTGGTCAGAAATCCTGGCTCTTTCAAGATCTGTAAATCCGGAATTCCGGATTTAAATTCCGGATTTATCTGGAAAATTGACACCCCTGATGTATATAAGGTGGAAGACACGGATAAAACAACAACACTTACATGTCAACAGAGGAACTAGGCACAGACTGATCGGCCGGTACTAAACCATATGCCTCCTACAAAGCAAAATTATACATCAAAATATAGTGCAGTCTAGAAAAAATATAAACAATCTAGAAAGCAGGGCTCACACTTTCAATCGACATAATCGCCATATGCGATAATTATATCAAAATGGCAATTTTTATTTCATTTTGGCGATGAAAACTAGCGATATTTTTATAAAGCACAAAAAAATTAAATCTGTGTAACATCTTATTTAATCTACCCGAGCCACCTGACACTAGTCATAAATTCTTGTGTTAACACTTCAACTTGGAACGCATATAATCTTTTTGTTAATTACCTTTAGCCCCCAGGGCATGTAATGCTGACCACCACTAGGTTAGTGATATAGATTGAATTTATCCAGCTAAGCTGCGGAAATTATCAGATTCGCTGACAGTCACCCAATAAAGTACTGTCATGAATACTCAAAGAGTATTTTAGGTATGGTACTCGAGTAAGTATGAGTACAAGTTCTAAATTATTCAGCTGAGTACTGAGTACAAGAAGCAAGTACTGCATAATAATCAGTACTTTTACTCATAATGCTCATCCATGACACTAACCTATTATTCTCACTGATGAAGAAGGTCATTAGGAAACATGTTTGTGATGTGAATAGTTTTACAATTTTTAACTGATTTCTTTATTGAATAATGATGAAAATATGCCTTGTTTATATTTATCTGGGTAGGGCCTATTACAATGGCTGCATAACAAGTATGTCAAATAAAACAAAGGAAATGAAACGTTTAAAAGGTGCATAGTAAAAAACAACAACACCCAAATACTTTAAAACTTGTAAAAGCATGCAGGGAAACTGGTACCATGGAAAATGCTGACATAATCTGACAAAAAACAAGTTTACCAAAATGACTTAAAACTAAGGCCACACTGACCTTTCATATGAAATTAATCAAACCAAAGCTGTGTACATACATTGTTAAACACAATAGGTTTTAGGTCAAAATACTGGTGCCGACCAACATCTATGGGTAGTTTGAGACAACCAGACCAAACTTATAGGGAAACATTAATTTTGGTTTTATAACTAAAAACCAGTTTGGGCGGGTTAGGTACTTTTCCCACATTTCCAAAGCTTTGTAACATTATATGCCACTTTTCAACGAAAAGCAAGCATACCAGGCTGAAATTTGGGGGCCCTAAACCTGCTGAAATTTGGGGCCCTAAACCTGCTGAAATTTGGGGGGCCTAAACCTACTGAAATTTGGGGGGCCTAAACCTGCTGAAATTTGGCCCCTAAACCTGCTGAAATTTGGGGGCCATAAACCTGCTGAAATTTAGGGGCCATAAACCTGCTAAAATTTGGGGCCCATAACCCTGCTGAAATTTGGGGGCCATAAACCTGCTGAAATCTGGGTCCATTAAAACCCATATATGACAAACAGAAGATCACATACATGCAAACATAGTTTGGCTGATGATACCAATAATGGAATTTTAAAAAATTGAAATAACTTTAAACAAAATAATTTGAAAACTCTTAAAAACTTGTACCAAAATATGTCGAAAATTTCAAAGAAAATAATTTATAGATCTTGACCAAGATATATGTTGAAAACTCAAAGCAATTCAACCAAAACATGCAGACATGTAATTCATAGACTGGAATCAAAACTAAGTACGGACTTCAAAGAAGTTAAAACAAAACTGTCAAAATACTTATATATAATAAACTGATATTATGGACAGTTATATATGGTTGGGGCATCATACTGTTTATGTACTGAAAGTGCACAAATTTAAAAGAAAACAATTTGTTTCATTATGTACATAATTGCATGCAACAACACAAAATAAAATATCCTGATATCTAATATAACTCATCCTTTATAGTTGTTTGTCACAGTCATGTCACTATAACATGCTAAAATATTGTTAATCAGCAGAAATATTTTTTGTATGACCCTCATACGTGGGTGAATCAAAAAGTTCGTAGAAAAACGTCATAACTCACAAACCACAGCTTCATATGGTTTCAAATTTTAATATAACGTGATCATAAGTATAACAAATCAATTTGTCAAATTTCATTGAATTATTCAAAACTACATGATTTTTACATTGAAATGCACACATGCTGTGACAGCATACCGGAGCACGTCAGCGTCATTTGGTGAACGACGTCAAACTTACGCCACGTTTGTCAATACTTACGTTAACGTTTTGACTCATTTTCGCTTCTCGAGGGACTAATATGTAGGTATTTTTGGATAACCATCGTGTTTATAGTTTCTGCATTTTCAATTGTTTGTTTAATATCGTGTACGCTGTCCACTAAGATTAATCTAAGTGTTTTGCTATATCCGCTATTATATAGCGCTGGTCCTCTTCGACGACGTTTCAAACCAACGTCACCAATATCGGGTGTATTGTTTTAGTTGTCAAAACCCGTAGGCCTACACGAAATCACTAATTCCACTTATAAATTGATGTCTATTTATTTCAGGATATATACCTGCACGTTTCAAACCATGTATTGTCTCTGAGGCCGAACGTATGTTCTAGTTTCACGCAGATTTTGATAGCAGTCCGTGGTTCGGTAAATTCCCGTAGACCCGTTTTACGCGGGTATTTCTATATAGTGCGATTATGTAAATATTGATTAAAGCATTATTTATCGGAGATGACGTCTGAAATTTTAACAGACCTTATAAATGACATCATGCAATCTGACATAACATTTTGACGGTTTTTGGAGATCCTACAGTTGAGATAATTTAGAAAATTTAATAAAATGTGTTTCAAATTATCCGTGTGCTCCGGTATACGTAATCGCCCTTATTTAAGATATAAATATTTTTAAAACGGTTATCATCCGATCGCTACAAATCTGTGTATGTAAAGAAAATACCAATGTATTCATTCAGCATAAATATGACGACAATAACTCTGAAAATAAAAAAGTTATGGCAAAATTCTACGAACTTTTTGATTCACCCACGTACAAAATTGACCTTTTCGTCATGATTCGTCACAAAACATGGCGGCCAGAGGATGGGGCTCTTTTTATTTAAAAACTCTGACTGAATTTCATTCCAACTTGGTAACAATATTCCTTGAGTGGTCCATTCTTGGTACACTTATCAAAGTGACAAACAGCTATGGTAACAACATAATGTCATTCAAGAAGTAAAAATGTAAATAAAAATTGGGTAACATTTGTCCGAGGATAAATACCAAACATAGGTCATCCATACATAACACATCTTACCTTTTTCATCATTTTCTGTCGCCATAGAAACGAAAAAATTTAATATTTATATTGCCATAGAAACGAAGAATTGAAATATTCATGTTGCCATAGAAACGAAGAATTTGAATATTTATGTTGCCATAGAAACGAAGAATTTGAATAATTATGTTGCCATAGAAACAAAAATTTGAATATTTATGTTGCCATAGAAATGAAGAATTTGAATATTTATGTTGCTTTAAAGGAAGAATTGAAATATTTATGTTGCCATAGAAACGAAGAATTGAAATATTTATGTTGCCATAGAAACAAGAATATTGAAATAATGATTTTGTCATGGAAGGTTGAATACAAGACCATAGACATTAATAATATGGATTAGTCACTGTACCACGTGACCCAGTTGAAATCAGTACAAATCGACTTTAAGTCTCGCGGGTTCACGTTTGTCGCGATATTTGCCGAGATCACAGAGTTTTAGTGGCGAGATTCATCGATCCGCCATCTTTGTTATATGTTTTGTTTTGCAAGAAATTTGCAGAAATAAATTTGCCAATCCAATCAACATTTCAAAATCAATCGAGAAAATTTTACTATGTAGATAAAGAATAAACATACCTTGAATAGTGTGTATGTATATTTCATTGATTATATTGGCTTTATGTCCAGTAATTGAGTTTGAATACACAGCGGTTTCGCGGGAATATCGAAGCGAGAAAACATATTAATGTCTATGGTTCAAACTATGACAAATTCCTATCATCAGATTAAAAAAATATTAAAATCTTAATTGGTGTTTTACTTGAAACATCTTTCGTAAAATATTATAAAATTAGTCCTGATGATTCTTTTAAAAGATATTTCGTAGACTAAATTGAAACGACGTAGCCGCCGCCATTCCCCCTCTCGTTTCTTGCTCCAAATCACACGAAATTGTAACTCTGTTGCATGACACACGCATTTTGTATCTTCTTAATATTTTTTAATTTTGAAAATCGATAAATTATTAATGATAAGGCAAGTTTTTTCGAGGCAGCCATAAAAATTATGTTACCGATCATCGCCATATTATCGACTTACAGTGTACCGAATACCAAAATACGATGATTAACGGAAAAGGCCGAGCGCGCGCATTGCATTATGGGCGTTTGGCCGTTCGGCAGATAAAAATCTATTTATAGAGTTGCCTATCCGTTCTAATATATATCTGTGACAAGACACATATCAATGAAAGTGAAGAATACACCTAGATACTGATTTTTATTTTATTTTTGACACAGTTGCATTCACATTAGAGATACAAATGATGACATGCACAACTGACTTAAAGTTTTGGACTGATGTCTTGCAACATTTATTTGAAACAATAAATTACCTAGAACAAGACTGTCTTAAGTAAACTCTTACGCCCTGGTGGATAATAACTAACTAAGTCAATCAACTTAAAGTTTTGTTTAAGGTTTTTTTGTAACCAATGGACAAACAAACATATGGACAGGACAATCAGTAGATATTGGTGCATAAAAAGTTCAAAACAATTTTGACAAACATCTGACAAACCAATCAACAGACAGGTGGACAAATCACATGCGTGACTTCAATAAAATCCCAATATGCTTAGTATATTTGGGTAAAATAAAGACAAAAATAAGTTTCAGTTTTTCCAGTTAAGGCACGGGATTCCTGGCCAATTTCGCCGGAAATCGTTCAGATTTTGCATAAAATACGCACATTCAAAAAACGCATCTTTCACACTCGACGAAGTTAAAACTAATTTCAAACAATGCATTCGTCGTATATAACAGTATTCTTTTCGCTTTTTATTCGACTTTTCGTGATTTAAAGTTTACGACAGCCACAGAGTTACCTCCCGTAGCACATTGCCGGTTTGCGTTATACAACAAACACACGACAAATTTCAACCTTTTTTGCGCGTAATTATGACAATTTGTTACAATCTGGTGCTGTAAGAATGTTATTCGAAAGAATATAGATGTCTCGAAAGCGGAACAAAATTAGACAGTTTCGATTCCACCGGTGGCATGCGTAAGACGACCACAAACAAGTTTATTATAATTTCTATTGTTTTTTTCCCCAAAATTTTGGCAATATTATTGCAAGAATTTATGCACAAGTCAGTTGCTCCCACGGCACCCAACCCCCGGGGATAGGCGGTTTATAGGCAGGCAATCAGCCATGTTTTTACCTTCCAGCTTTCACCGCACAGCCGGGGAAATGTTATGATGTTTTTTATTCAAAGATAAGTACCCCGGGGATATTATTTAGTTGTCAGGGGCTGGGGAAATACCAGAGATTTGACCATCAGCTGTCCCCCGCAAGGCGGTGAAAGGGCCAGTGTTCTGACAATTCAAAAGTAAAAATCCTGGACGATCCCTGGCGGTGGAGCGCCGTGAATACAACCGACTGGTGCATTATTAATCATGATAATTTTCACGGAGGTATATAAATAAATGGAGGTGAATGTTGATGAACTTCCCGATTATCCTCGCCTCGGGAGATCGAATCGTCGCCATTTTGTAATTTCTTAACGAAGCGGCCTGAAACATCGTTTTTACAAGTTAACACGTATTTACTAATTATATTTTGTGTTTTATTTTTAACAGAACATATTTGAGTAATCATTAAAGTTAAACCCGCACGAATTAGTCATGGTTAACGCGTCAAAACCAAAATAAAGTGCATTTTAAATTTCTTGATAAATCGGCCCGCCGCGAACAGAATTAAATGGCGGCAATTAGAATTTGTCATAATGTTGCAGTGCAAACTGTGAAGTGCTGGATGCAGTATTTAAATCAATTACCTGCTACATTTGTTCCTAATACATGTATCTTGGTCAGGGATGTGTTAATTTGTTTATTTTCGCTTGTTACTGTTCACAATTAATTGTAAAAAATAGTCGATGAAAATCGTTAATGGCGGCCGAAACCCTCAAAGTGTAGAGGTGATAAAATTTAAACGCATCTAGTGATGTTGAATGTGCATAATTTAGATTAATTACCCGCTGTATGTGTACTTAATAGATATATATTTGCAATGGATATGTTTTCTGTTCATTTTCTCAAGGTATCGTTCATTTTTAATGGTGAAATAAACAGTGTCCAAATTGACTCAAATAAGAGCATAATGGCATCCAATAAGGACAAATTGGTGTCAAATATTCCTTGATATAGAAATCTAGCTTTCTCTGGGATCAACCTCCATAAAGCAACAACCTGCTTCAAGCAATATTATCTAATATATAGACGAGAGTGTACAAAAAACGAAAGATTTCTCATGCAAAACAGGTATTGCTCTAGAAATGTTGCAATGTAACTTTACATATTGATGGTTTACAATCCAAAATGAATGAACCAGCACTTGGCAATAAAATGGTTTTTATTCATAAACAATACTTACACACACTATCACCATGAGAGAGAACTTCAGAGGATAGCAGTTTCATATATTTTAGTAGTCACGTGATCCCTGGGTTTCAAATACAGATATTACACACCTTCCTATTTTCGATAATTGTATTATTTCATAAACCCTGTATGTACATAATACACTTGCACGCAACGAGTTAGTTATGTAACATTATTGTGTTTGTAATTCACAATATTGCATCTTTTCATCTCATGTGCATTCACCATAGCAATTATAAATGCATGATCTTCTATATCTGATCTAATAAGTTTTCATAGTGTTTAATTGGCACAGCATGTGTTTATTGATTAATATCAAACAAATATTACAATAAGCTACTGATCACAATCATAGCTACTGTATAAATGTGACAGATGGTGAGAGCATATACTGATTGGTTGTATATTGGTCCTTACTGGAACCCCACTGTGTAAACTGTTTGGGTTTAAACACCTATCAAATTCAATGTCAAGAATTAAGTACATGTAAACTCTTAATTAAATTCGTTCATATTGTTTTTTTTACTAATGTACCACGTGAAAAGATCGGCATTTTTTAAAAAGAACGCGTGGAGTTATTATCGCATAATTAAAATTATGGACGATTAAATTTAAATTAAATTGTTAATTGCCTTAACAATTTGTACTGATCAATAGCTAATTATCATACAACACAGGGCTATCAATTAACGATTAACGTTCCAGAGGTACCAAACACAAGACAGTACTTAACACCTTTGCCAAATTCCCCGGCACCTATAGGCGGGCCTATTAATGAATTTATTAAGCGCTGATACAGCCCTGGTAGATAATTTAATTGCTTAGAAGTAAACAAAAAAATGAAACAACAGAGAGAGGCTAGGCAGAATTAAACATTATTTATGACGAGCATATCATCGTATATATCTTAGATCTATCTGCAAAAATATGTTGGAAAAGAAAAAACGTAACTAGATCTATATTTATTTCGGCCAAAATTTCGGATAGGTTTCATAAAAAGAATCATTTCAATAATCTATTATTAATCACCGCGCAATAAATAAACGCACGTAATAAAACACGTAGATCTACACATTAAATTAGCGATCGCATAAAAAGCTGTATAATGCCGTGAAAATCCTTTTCGCTCTTTTTATCTTTCCGCTTATTAGTGATTACGCTCATTAAATTCCTTGCGCCCCGTTGAGCATACTCTTATCAGTTTATAAGCAGACGATATTTTCTACGGCGAGGATAATCTAGTCTCGTCAGTGTACTGTATAGGGAGTTTCAAATCCTTATATGTAAATCCTTGTAATTTTACGCACAAAATATGTTGCATATTTAATGAAATTAATCCAAAAGATGAGCATTAATTGAACTTAATTCATATCATTCATGATTATTCCATTTATTGTCCATTATGATTATACACTTAGTGAAGTTAGTCAATCGTAACCAATGCCGCCTCGCCCTAGTGTGCTGTCTTCTAGGAGCTCCTTTTAAATTTAAAGTTTCACAGTCTATGATATCGAGTCGAGGTTCGACTACCCTGTCCCTAGAGCTAGGGCGCATGGCAGTGGAAAGCCGCTGAGGGATAATAATTTGTTTGGGAACAAACTCACTTTGCCGGGACAATGTTAAGGTAACACCACCGATATTTTCCCAAACTTACAACTGGAATTACACTGCAAATACAATACAATAAGAATATAGGCCAACTATGTATACAGCTCTTGGTCGTGGAATTGACATGAAACTTCAAAATAAAGCATTTATTAATGTTGAATGAGTTCTGTTGTTTGTAATACTTTTAAAAACATGTATATAATGTTTACAGGTGTGAGGAGTCATGGGTCATGGTTTAACTTATAGACTGTATGTCAACAGACAAGATCACTTGGCAACACCACTTGGCTGCTCCCTAGATTTGTAATGAAGTGATATCCTCCAACTAATCATTCTGAGGAACATTCATAACAAAAAGAGAAAGATAAAGGTAAGATATGTTGAAAATGTTGATTAACTGACCCAAACTTGTGGCTCAGTATATACAGGATGGTGCTATAATTATGCTGTGTTCTTTTATGACATACTTTAGAGCCAGAAGTGTTGACTATTGGGGTCAATTTTGACTATGGTATACTTTTTGCTTCTGTGATACTATTGCTTTATTGCAAATTACTATTGTTTTACTATTGCAATGATTATTGCTAAGTTTTGACTAGCAATGCAGTACATGTTCATGATTCTTGAATACTCAATCAAAGACATATAATTACACATTGTTACCATTCCATTCAAGTTCAACCTTGAACAAAAAACTAAAAAATTGCGAAAATTTAAATTTAATTGAAAGTCCTTGAATTTAGTCACACAGCCTTGGATATACATGAATTGTGTATGAATAAGAATGTTGTGAAAATAACACATTATCTGCATAAAATATGATGAAGAAACACTCTTTGTCTTACCTATTAAAAAGTGATGTTACTGCATTGTTGCGAGTGTTAGCAGTAGTCGTGATGACCATAAATTTCTTATTAGGGCCCTGCAAATTTTTTTCAGGTGCCCTATAGTAATCACCCTGTCCGTCTGTCCGTCTGTCCACATTTTTCATGTTTTTTCTTAATTACTTGCAAACCGTTAAAGGTAACGACTTCAAACTTAAAACATAAGGTCGCAGCAACAATACACTATTGTATGCCAAGTTATGTTACTCCAGCTACAATATTGTAAGAATTATGGCCCTTTGTAAAATTACAAAATGAAACTTGCTATACATATTGACAGTGACAATACGCACATGTGTAGCAAAGGGCAACAACTCTAGCTTTAATAAATTTTGGCTTGTGCCCCTTTTTCGACTTCAAACTTTACATTGGCCATAGTTCAAAAACTTTTCAAGATATTCAAATGAAACTTGCAATACTTATTGACAATAATAACGACAGGGCCCTGATCACGACAGTGATGGTTCTAGTTTATCCTGCACAAAAAAAAAATTCTATAATTTTGCTTTGTAAATGTTTTGAAATGGCCTTGAAAATTCACATTTTACCTTGAAAAGTCCTTGAATTTAGGTGAGATTTGTGCATGAACTCTGGGCAGCAAAAGTAATAGTAAATATATTGTACTGGTTTTCAATTTTTTATATGCAGCCCCCCCCCACCCCCTAAGGTCTATTCCCATAAACCAAGAGCACCTTTGTAGAATGTCACACAATGAATTTGATAATAATATCTGGTTTGGCCTATTATGTTGATAGGAGAATTAGGTATTTCAAGTGCAAACTTATTGGGGGGGGGGGGGGGGGTTCTTTAATCTAAAATTAAACTGTTAATAACACATTTTCAATATTTATTTCATTTTCTGATTGCAGTTTGTTGTTCTGAGGCTTGGAAATGTCATCATAAAATGATTGGTGAACTGTTTACACCTGGCAACAGATGCATGTTCTCTCTTCTCTATGAAATGTGAATCAAATAGATACAAAAGTGTGATCAAGACATCCTGCTGCAGAAAAAAGTCAAAGAACAGCTACAATTGGTAATTTGCAGTTTTATTTATAATATGTTTTTTATTTAAATTTTAACTTGCACATAAGTTGTATCCATTAAATCTTGTTTCCTTGCTTGAACATCCCATAATTGCTAACAGTTTACATAGTAATAGCTCTGTTAAGGGAAATAAAGATTTTATTAGCTTGACTTTTTTAAGAGTTATTCCCCTTTTCTGAAAATATGTCAATTTGTGATTCAAAGACAATGGAAGATACTTGAAATCCAACATAGTTATTCACAATGATCAAGATGGGCATCCATACTGATAAAGCTGGTAATAATCAGTGTCCTTCCATCAGTCCCAAATTTTTGTCTAAAAATATTGAAGATATTGACTTAAAAATGAATATGTCAATGATGGCAACTAGGACAAAGGCAGTAACCAAAAACCATAACTATGTAGTCCAGTTTGAAATTATCTCCCCTTATTGAATTTTATAATATATTTAGTATAACTCTAAAAATATTTGAGGTTTTGATTTGATATTTGAATTAAAGTATTGTTTGTCTGGAGCATAAGTTAAATATTATTCAGTTGATTGATTTGGAACTTCACAAATATGTAGATGACATCTATGAGAAGTGCATGAATACTTAATTTAAGTCCTGCTTTGAGAAAACACTTATGATCTTACAACAAACACCTGGTCCTGTTACTTGCAAATAAACATATACCCCAGGGATGGTCATGTGATTATGGCTTTTGTTAAACTTTTTATTTTTTTATAATGGTTTTTTATGTTTGCATATTATATCATTACAGATGAGATGTCAAGCGAACCTGCCTGTGGAAGTGGAGAAATGCTGCTGATGATCATAAAGGATTCGCGAGAAACGAGAATGTGTTGATAGAAACAATATAAACTGTTTTACATCACAAATATTAATGAACATACTCTACCTGCTTGATTGTTGTTGTGATATTCTATAGCTATTTTAACCCTCAGTATGCACTGTAAATCAATTTAAATTCCTACATTTGTTTGAAAATAAATGTTGATCAATTCATAATTATTGTTATATCTTTAAGGGGCAAAAAAAATGCCCCGCTATCTTTGATGATGGGGTAAGGACCATAAGGTCTATATTGCTTTGCACATGTGGGTCAGTAGATCAAATGGTTTCCGCTCGTTGACTCGGAACTTTTCTAACCAGCCACAGGTGTTTTTTTTATAAACTGTGATCTTTGACCTTTCAATGTGACCTTGAACTTAACTATATGACACCATTTATGATTTTGTATTAAATACTTCTAATAAATTATATTTTACAAAACAATTTAATACTTTTTCAATAAATGATCAAACTGATGAAAGTTCAAGATTTTCTATGTTATAAAAAGTGAGTGGGGTAATGTGAACACCTTGTTTGATTCCCCATTATAATATATATGACTATTCTATGTGAGTTAATAACTGAAATGCATCATATAAATTATTAAACGAGCATATTTAATATTTTTATCAATCTATTACAAGTAAAACTACCTGTTTGACCAAACCTCTTAAAATTGTTCATTCATATAGAATCTACCAATGATTGTTTTACCTTAGCATTTGACCTTGGATGTTCGAGTTACACATGGCTTTATGGAATATTGCTCTCTTGCTCATGAGTTTTTATGTTGGTGTGTATTTAATTATTTATGTATCAACACTTCTCAAAATCAGGGCTGTGTGTAGGAAACAACAGTCATTTTTGACACAAAAAACTGACTTTTGACCTTTCTTTGTGACCTTGACATTTAGGTAAATAACAACATTACTATGTTTATATTAAATTCTTATCATAAGTTACATTTGTGCCTAGTTATTTTATGATCAAACAATAAATGAACAAACTATTCAATTTTAAAGATTTTTAATGTTAAAAAAATGGGTGGGGTAAGATTTTAACATTGTTTATTTCTTTTTTGTATTGTTTAAGTCTTTTTGAAATAAGATAAATACAGTATGTCTATTTTATTTTGTATAAATTACATTTTATATGGATTTTATCAATTTCTTGTGTAATTATTTTCATTAATTGACTAATTGCATATTTTATGTGTTTCGGCCTTATTTAGAAAATTTCAAATTTAAATAACTTTTTTTTAAGCGCATAGACATATTGTTTTTAATGCATTTCTAAAATGACCATAGATGTGTGCACAACATGGCAAAGACTTGGAAAATCCTTGTTATATTAAATATATTTTTACAAGGTATTTGTTTTCAGAAAAATGTCTATTTTTCATGGTTTTTGGTACTTTATTCATTACATGTTATAAATGTGATAATTTTCGAAAAAACTACAAAAACACCAACAACTTGATTTTTTTCGGTGTGGTACTTATATGACTAAAGGTTACATTACTTTTCGTTATACACGTCGCCATATTTTAGGCAACATGAATTGATATTCTACCCCTACCCCATTTTTAAATGACATAAAACGACTCCCCTGTATTTTACACAGTGTCACTTCAAGTGCAATTTGCCAAAAAATTAAGTCATAGACCCCCCATTTTTTTTACTTTATTCAACGTATATAAGGTTACTCCGCATGAAAAATGAATTTTCGAACAATCCTTGTTATAGGAAAATTTCTCGATATGATGAGTCCCATACCTTAAGGCATACTTTCAAAAAATTACTGGAAAAAATTTACCGTTAAATGTTTAAATGGTAAAACATGTATTCCAGCCCACAGTCAGAAAGGGCGACATTGGTATATGTTGACCTTAAAAGCATTTGAAATACAACTACAATTTCTATCCCAACGGTGACTTCAATTCTAGGCGCTGATACCATTGGAGGTTGGGTGAGGGTTTACATACTATTTTTAAATATTTAATGGATAGCTACTGTCCCAGGCATTCATATAATGCTAAGTGCAGTGTACCTTCACCCGGACAAAGAGTGCAGTAAGAGTTACCTGTCTTTGCTGTAACATGGTCAAACATTGTCCTAAACATTGTAACGTGGCCGTTGATGTTGCTTTGATCAATAACATGTCCTGAAATACATAGATATAATATATGGTCAAATATTGTCCTAAACATTGTAACGTGGCCGTTGATGTTGCTTTGATCAATAACATGTCCTGAAATACATAGATATAATATATGGTGAAATACATAGATATAATATATGGTCAAATATTGTCCTAAACATTGTAACGTGGCCGTTGATGTCGCTTTGATCAATAACATGTCCTGAAATACATAGATATAATATATGGTCAAACATTGTCCTAAACATTGTAACGTGGCCGTTGATGTCGCTTTGATCAATAACATGTCCTGAAATACATAGATATAATATATGGTCAAATATTGTCCTAAACATTGTAACGTGGCCGTTGATGTTGCTTTGATCAATAACATGTCCTGAAATACATAGATATAATATATGGTCAAATATTGTCCTAAACATTGTAACGTGGCCGTTGATGTCGCTTTGATCAATAACATGTCCTGAAATACATAGATATAATATATGGTCAAATATTGTCCTAAACATTGTAACGTGGCCGTTGATGTTGCTTTGATCAATAACATGTCCTGAAATACATAGATATAATATATGGTCAAATATTGTCCTAAACATTGTAACGTGGCCGTCGATGTCGCTTTGATCAATAACATGTCCTGAAATAGATGGATAAAATATATGGTCAAATATTGTCCTAAACATTGTAACGTGGCCGTCGATGTCGCTTTGATCAATAACATGTCCTGAAATAGATGGATAAAATATACCGTAAAACTTATACATAAAGACACCAACATGGACCATCAATAAAAGGTCTCTGATGACAGGTTAAATGTTGGTTTTCATATCATGACCTTTAATTTACAGGAACGAACATTTGATCAAGAAATATAGACCTTTAGCAGGCTTAGAAGTAAAATCTTTGTAAAGTAATGTTGATAAAAGTTTCATGCAATACTGTAAAATCAATAAATTTTCAAGGGGGTTTTAATTTTGTGGAATTTGTGGATGATCTCAACACGAAATTAAAACCCACCAAATATTAGAAATTTCTATAGTTTATGACTTAGTGGATAAGATAATCTTGAAACAACATCCCCACAAAATGGTCTTATTCACCCAAACCACAAAATTTCATCCCATTGAATGAAATTAAATGAGTTTACAGTATAAAGAAATTCAAATGATTGTTCACAGTTGAGTAAAGTAAACTGATACATACTGAGTCCAGACTGTTTATAACTTCCCCTGTCTGTGGTAGGGACTGAAAACAAAAAGTATATGTTGTAATGCTAACAGTGACTTACCATCAGACATCCAATTTAGTAAGGATAACTGTTGATTCGAATTTGTTAAAAAAAGTTCATTTTGAACTTTAATTGAAAACTGGCGGAATAACACCATTGTCAATCAGGTTACATATTGGCCATATTCAATATTAAATGGAATGAAATACAAGTCTGAAAGGGGACATTTTTTATAATCCGCAATGTTTCACATGTATACTCGTAACTACAAGCTTGTAAATTTCGTATGCCAGTCAAGAGTTTTTCGTTGACAGCAGATTGATGACAGGTAATGTTTTTCACATGTTTTGTTTCAATTTTCTTTACACATTATTTTCTGAGAAAACTTTTATAATCCTGGGACCAGATGCACTCTGGCCCCTACAAACTTACACTGATCCTTTCTAGCAGCCCCGTAGAATAATCCTCAGCTTCCATCATATATTCCTTCACTTCCTTAAAGGGGTCGATAGTATGAGGGTGTGCCATAGGGGCCTTTGTCACTGACTGAGGTCTGTAAGACAATACACAAGAGATGTTTGTAAAATATACACACCCTGATGGTCAACCAATAGTTGGAAATTCTAAAGGTTACAGTGACCTTGACCTTTGACCTACTGACCTCAAACACATAAGGGGTTGTCTACTGTGTCTGGTCAACCTCCATGTAAACTTTGAAGATCCTAAAGCAAAGCGTTCTTGAGTTAGTGAATGTTTGGTCTAAAAAATTGGCCTTGACACTTGACCTACATTTCTCAAAATCAATAGTGGTCATCTACTGTTGCAGACTAACACAGACCAAAGACACCTGAGGTGTAGTACAAACACAAATCTGAAGGACTGATATTGCATGATTTGCTCATGGAAATTTATATATTTAACATAAGGACCTAGTAATATTAACCAGGGTTCTCAATAAATTTTAACCTAGCAAGCTAGAATCTTAACCAACAGGCAAGAGAAGAAAGATCACTACTGCAACTATTTTCGTCAAATTGTGTATAAATTTCACATTTCCAGCAGGCTAAAAATTGTTCTTAAGCAGTCAATTTGGTCCGCAGCCAGCTGTTATTGAGAACCCTGATTAACATGCATAAAGGTCAGGATCAAGTCAAATTCTCCATGCAATATTTACCTAGTTGAAGAGGTGGGTATATTTTCGTTAGATCCGAGTGTTGACCGTCGTGATTTCTGTACTACCGCTGTACTGACAGATAGATTACTCTGACTTTGTGCCATACTGGTGGATCCTGACCGTACTTCCCGCATAGCGGAACCTCCTGCTCCCATACTCTACAATCAAAAGTAGAAACATAATAAAATACAGTAGAATAATTAATTTTCATGGTGGATTAAATTTCATGGATTTCGTGGTTCACCTTCAACTACGAAATCAAATCCCATCGAACAATAATTTAGACCCCTGTATTTAATACCTGAAATGCAAAACCTCAAATTAACGTCCCATCCAACTGGTCTTTTTTACCGAAACCACAAAATTTCGTCCCATCAAAATTAAATTATTTTACAGTAGATAATGATAATTCATTCATGGTCAATTATGACAGTCACCCTGAACATCACCAAACAAACAAATCAGAAAGTTTTTCAATCCCGATTTGCTTCAACTGACTGCATGGCCTTTATCTGCAACAATCAAAATGGCGCCATTACACAAAATTGACAATGCACAAGCATGTAATGAGATTAAAACCAAATATCAAAATTGTAATTTAGAACTTTGATTAAACCTATTGAGGACGAAGTACATACCCATGTACCATCATTAAAAGGCAATATTAGCCTTAATATACCCTGCTTTCCTGTGATTTCGTGAACATAAGACTTGTTTTTGGAGAATGCTCAATTGTTTGTTGATTTATAAACATTCTTTTACATGAAAGTAATGCCTGAACCCCTCTCTACAAGTTAAATACAAAACATGATGAGAAATCATCGTATTTTCCAAGTAGCAGCCATCTTACGGAGTGGACTCCAGTTCTTCAATCAGAAGTTTCCTAAAGATTCGTGAATTCTGATTGGCTGGTCAGTAAAAATCATTCTGGAACTCTGTTTTTATTGGTTCACAGCGGAATTCCATTGGGGGTTCTTCTAGCATGTGAATTCACAAAATAGTGGCTGTGTGTTGATTCTGATGCACATAAATGATGAAATTATAGACATGGGGTCATCTGCTTCTCTGTCTAACTGAATTTTAGGGGTATTTTATATTTTTTCCATTAAAATTTATTTTAAAGAGACGTATGCTCAAAATATTTAGGGAAAAACAATTTTTTAACTTCTTCAATCATTTGTCAATAATTTCGGACCTGCATGTATAGCAGAAATGTGTCAAACAGGGTTCACGAAACCATAGGAATTCACGAAATTATAGGAAAGAAGGATAATTGCAGACTGAAAACCTTGCTTAATATAAGGTTTTGGATATCAGCTAAAAAAATAGAAGTTTTTATTTATGATTTAAATTACTGTATAAAGGGACCTGACTAATCAGCTGTTTTTACCTGCCAATTTGTTATCAATTATAATTATAATGAAAAACCCTGTTATAACAGATTGAATGACAAGATCAGGATAGAACTCGAGGTTAGTCAATACACAGAATAAACGATGAATTATTCAAGAATACAAGCCAATAATGAATATATTACAAACATTTGCTACAATCTGGCAGTACATACTATAAACATACACAGCAATATGGTATCAAAGATAGTAGATATAAATAAGCAATATTTATCTTAAATACAGAGATTAAAGCCATGAATATCATTAAGTATTGACAATAATACCAGATAATTGATTTTATGCTTAACAGAATTGCATGGAGTTTTATCACTGGTTTTTTGCTTCTTCTTTTTTTGACTTTATTTCGTAATTTAAATACTTTTTTGTATGTTTTAATTCATCACACAACAATATTGGAATTCCCAAACTAGCAGGACAATAATTCTCGCTTGAACCTTATTCTTATAAATACACATAACATATCGCTGACTTAGAATGAGAAGGTCGTCCACTTTTGACCTTAGAAGACTAATGCTAATTTGAAATCTGCATCATAAGGCGCTTCTTATGAGCCTATTTTCATGATTATCCTAATAAATCATGTTGACCAAACTTAAGTTCAAACAGCTTATTTTACCATAAGTAAAGAGTGATTGTCAGACAGTTTTCCTTGTTTTCTCAAAATATTGATTTTGTAGTTTCAACCTTCTTATTTTAAGCCATCGATATATCCGGATCGTTGTAGAACTATCAGATTGTATTGGATTCTGGAGTAAATCTATAACAAACTGATTAAACACACCATACTACCCCCCACATGGACATGAATATTACATGAAATATGCCACCATTCTGAGTGTTACACGATTCAAATCATACTGTGCTGTGCCAGAAAGCCTTTGTCCTACAAATCATTATATAGATCCAAAATGAGTACTTAGCTACTTAGCTTTGGGTGCACTTTTAAGAATATTTTGTCCACTCATTTAATAAAACTTGTATGTTATGAGCACTCATGCAGGATCCTCTATGTATAAAATAACATGTCCCTGTGTAATCCTACAAACAGTTGAAAGTGTAAGGCTGTATGGTGAATGGCAACATGTAACTCAGTTCAGAATAATGTTAGCGTCAAATCTTGTATACTATTGTGAAAGAAAGAAGCAGAAAAGAGGAATATTCTAACAGAAAGAAGGTACCTGTATGTCTATAACTATGTATGTTTGTAAGCATGTACACCCCACTATCAAACATCACCACACCCTCCAGCTTGTTGGCCATTATAATTATATCCCTAGATTACCGTCCATATATTTATATTCACATGGCTAGCTTTCAAATTTTAGACAATTTTCCTTCATTTCAACCAAGACACATTACCTTACATTCATCTAACAAGAGATGTTTGCAAAAACATGTATGCCCCCCCATGGCAGCCAAATGGTCAAAAATGGTTAATGTTACAGTGACCTTGACCTACTGACCTCAAAATCAATAGGGGTCATCTACTGTTGCTGACCAACCTCCATGTAAAGTTTGAAGATCCCAGGGCAAAGCATTCTTGAGTAATTAAACAGAAACCATTTGATTATACGAAAGTCAGATAGACCGACAGACTTTAGCAAAGCAATATACACCCTCATCAAAGATGGGGAGGGGGGGGGGGCATAATAAGAGATTTGCTAGCGTATGGCTATGCAACACGTATCATGTGCAGATTTTTGTGAAAAAAAATACCAAGATTTATCTGCCTTGATTAAGTTTCATGATAAGTCCATTAATGAATTTATTAGATTATCTGCCCTCCCAAACTTTCAGGATATTATTTGAGTAGACAAGTATCCCTTCAGTGCATGTGTATAGCTTTTTTGTGACAAATATCACCTATCAAGCCATGCAATGGTTTATCTTGGTCAAGTTAGACCCTGATCTCCAGAAACATCTCAATCTGAGATAAATCTCATCTCAAATATTGTCATCTGTCATCTGGATAATTACCAATGAAGGAAGGACTCAAAATTAACATAAAAAACTGCCAACATTAATCTTAGTTTATTAAAGTAAATTTTTTAAAACGTTTTAAATTCAGATTGATCTCAAATTCAGACTCTAATTTGGGCAAAATCTTAATTTGAGATATTTTTAAAATATTCTAAATTGAGATTTATCTCAAATTCCGACGCTGATTTATGAAAATAAAATCTTTGAGATGAGATTTTTTCTTGAGATGCTTCAGGAGAATGTCGAATCAGGGAGAGACATTGCTGGTCGGAACGATAATCTAGGACTACATTTATGCTGGCCTAGGCCCTCACCAATATAATACCAAGCATCAATACCCTACCTTCAGTTTGCCTTTGTTCTATATAAATCACAACAAAATTACAACAAATCACAACAATTTAAACACTTTCACAAAATCAATACCAAAACAAAAAGCTCACATAGGCTTGTATAACCCTCACTCTCATTTGCTTAACTTAATAATTTAAACCTTTATAATACAATATCACAGTGTATAAACCCACAAATCACTGTATGACTTATCGGAGTACTATAAAATTCAACTTGTATCCTCTAATGCTATTGAAATTTTGCAAATTCAGATCACTGTACTCCTTATTGCTGTACTTTATAATTCATTGTGTACTCATTATTGCAATTGCTGGAAGGGGCTCGTTTATACACAGTAAGAATATCAATTTTCACAAGTGCACTGTGGGGGATCTATAATGCTCATTTGAAAAAAATATTTATAATATCGTAATGCACTCCCAGTCCATTCATTAAACATTTAAATTAGCTTGACGTTGATTAGTTGGTTGGGTCAGAGTGACGTAACGTAAGACAATCCGTGCCTTGAATCAACCCATGACGTCAGTATAATACAAATGTCTGCATGACGTCGCGCGCATTGTAACGCTAAAATTTGAATGACTCCTATGTAGTGTACTCGGCAAAGCCTCGTGTCATACAGTTTTGTCCACTCGTTTAATAAAAACATATGTAATGAGCACTCATGCAAGATCCTCAATGTAAGTTTTTGTGAGATTTGTTTATGTCCGACAAAGTAAATTTGTAGTCGTAAGATTATTTCAATCTTTGGTATAATCTTCATACAAAGTATCACTTCAACAGCTAAAATGAAGAATACCCTGAGTTTTGCTCAATTTCACTGACTAATTTCAAAATTCCCTCACTTTTCCCAGACCTGGAAAAAATGATGTTCCACCAAACTTTTCCCTGACATTTGGAAAACCTAACAAACCAATATGTTGCCCCCATGGGAGGCATAATGAATGTATGAAACTGACTCATTTATAGCATAGAATATGCAATAATTTACACTGGGTACACCATCTGATCCATAAACCGCAACTAGCACAGCGTATATGTCTTAAGGGTTGCCACATGTAGGTTGTTATCTTTTTCTTCGAGAAGATTCCCCAATTAAACAAAATAGCTTGGACCAATTTTTTCATTTATATATTTTTCGGCTATTTTGTTTACTTGGGAATCTTTAAAAAAAAGAAAATGTTAACAACCTAAACCTGGCAATCCTGAAGGCATACACTGCACTATGGATCACAAGTTGGTAGATAGAAAATCAAATATTCATCTCGTCCAAACAGAAAATCACCCGTCCAAAGTAAGGGTTTTTCCAGTTCTAAAAATAGATGGTGTACGCTAGTGATATATAACGAGAGGTAGCATTATAGTTACCTGAGCCATGTATGACGTGTGATGTTCCGACGTTGAACGTAATCTATCCACCCATTGTTGTCTCTCCCTCGCATCCGTAGCTATAACAACAACAATATAGAATACATGACAGGATTCAACAACAATAGATCGCACATATATCCAGGGGTGTCCAAATGGCCAATTTATAAATCAGGAAAATTGTTAGCGGCGCTACAGATAAGGTTTTAGTCCATTGGGTATTTTACCCCCCAGTTGATTGGTTTTTGACAAATTTTATTTGGATATTTAATAAAACTCATAGGGTAAATGATCTTTTTTGTACTGGTTTTCACTATATCATCCTTTTCTATTTGGGTATTTCAGATTGTAATTGCTTTTTCTTACTCCCTCCTCTCAAAATCTTTTGGGTTTTTAAGAAAATTAATTGGGTAATTACCCCAATACACAGCTTATCTGTAGCTCTGTTAATTAGAGTTCAAAAATGTTTTTCAACCATGGGGCGTTCAATTACATCACTTCCATATTTTTATTAAAGAAAATCATTTTGAGCACAGATAAGAAACGGGTCAATATCTCCAATAGTGTTATACATACCTCTAAGTTTGTAGACCTCTCCATTAGCTGCACTCACAGTAAATGTCTGTGAATCTTCATCTGATGGTGAAATCACCGACGCCTAACAAATAAACAAACACAATACAATCAGCTAAAGCCAAAACAAAAATTTGTTTCAGTAGCAGGGGCATCATGCCTAGAACTGTAAGGAAGGCAGATCTGAAATTTTTGCAAAATACTGCATTTGTAAAGTTTTATTGAATTGTTTGCAATTATGTTTGGTCGATGATATCCCATAAAGATTTTAAATTAAAATGACAAAACCTCACCATGACCACTTTGTGGTCAGATGAGCTAAAAATCATAAATTATTTGTCATATATAAGTGATTGTCCCAGCCTCTTGCTCCATACCACTTTGCTATGGAGGAGTTAAAAGAGTTAAGATAATAAAAGCTTACAGCGAGATGTATAGATCCTCTAGGTCTTTGTTTCTTGTGTTCTTCTTTCTGAAAACAACAACAACAACAATTAGGGGTCTCATTAAGGGCTTTATAAGTCTCATGGGGCATTTTAATAATTATGCACTCGATTCAGTTTCAATTCAGTTTTATTCAAATTTGTTTTTGTCAGGGCTCGACACTAACACTGGTATAGCTTGGTTAATTTGACACGAGCCTGACCTATTGATTAGCATAATTTAACAGTCGATATATTGCCTACGTTTACCATACCGATTGTATGTTTTCATAATCGGGGAGTATCACGAAGACGCTCAAATGTAATAGAAACACAAATCTTAAATGCCGATATTGCACGAATTGCTTGCGGAAATTGATATATTCAAAGCAAGAACCTTGTAATATATTCTTGCATAAAGGTCAGAATCAGGTCAAAATAGCCAAGCTATACGCTGGCCTTAGGCCATCGAAAATGAAAAAAGAACCAGTGAAAATCATTAAGGACCAGTAACTGCTTTGTTTACAAATTTAATGCTTCTTTTCTGTCCAGTGACCCAAAACAGTTAGTGTCTAAGTTCTAATCCTGTTTATTTGTCCCCTTTAACAATTAGGCAGTGGATTAAAAAACAGAAGTGTAACATACAAAAACCACTATGTACTGTTTGTATACAGAGGCATCAATGCAGCTGGTATAGCTTGACCAGATTAAAATCATTTTAATGAGACTCATCAAAGTCTGTAAGCATGTCGCCTATACTCAGCTGTATTCGATTTGTATGTTTATTTACTATATACCATTATTTCGGTATAAGTCCAGTTATAATTTAAGTACACGTTTTAATAACTTCAGAATTTTAATAATGACAAGCCTGAAGACAAGAATATCTCATTTTCTCAAATACCAACTAAGTATAAAGATAACTGAATATTTGACTCACCTCAAAATATTCCAGCATGCCAGATTCTGGATCGAGTGAAAACCAACGTGGTTGCCAACCTTTCATAACATTTGTAAATTTTGTAAGCTGTCCCTCCAGAGGGCGCCATCTGTAAAAGAGTTATAAGTAAATTAAGTAATATTAGCAATTTGGTATACAAGTATGTATTTGGAAGTCAAATTCTAGGTGTAGAGAATCATTTATTGATATAATGAGTCTCTTTATAAACAAGTAATAATTAAATAAGGAATTGCAAGCAATTGGTTCCTAACCAAACATCAAGTTTTTAAACCTAGCTTGAAAACTGCTGAGTTATTATTGCAGGTTCCAGATTTCTTGATGGACAGACTGACTGACAGACGGTGGGCAAACCTATAGTCCGCTCCAGTTGAAAACGCTGGCAAGGGGACTAATAAATGTTTAGTACTGAAAATATTGGTCAAGATTTAGGAGTTTTTAGTTCTTACAGATTTGATATATTGTACATGAATCATACTATTGTGCATAATACACTTGACTTTTAATATAATATATACTGCTTTCTCGTGGAGTCCAGCCCCTTAGGGATAAAAGCCTTGTATGCACACTTCCTACACTTTTACTATTTAACCAATTTTATTTTTACTGACTTAGTAATAACTTAACTTTATGAAATCAAAATAGTTTTGCCATTTAAAAGTTTTTCTTGTAAAATATTTGCTTTAAAGGAAGTACCAGTCAAGAGCCTACGCCATTCTGAAACTTTCTCATCGACTAGAGCCCTCAGTTTGGTCAGCCTGTATTTAACCCAAAGGCTGAAAACTCTTCACAAAACACAGTTATGACGTAGATTTAAATCATGATCTTAGATGTTATTCGCAGGGTTCGAATTTAAGCTCGCATACTCGCTCATAGCTTGTAGAAATTCAGAATAGCGAGTGACATTAAAAGTCACTCGCATATTTTAGCGAGTATGAAAACAAGGAGCAAACACCAATAAAAGTCCTCCTTAACGAATTGCTTATGGTCAAATACAAATTTCAACAAAACAACGTGTTTTCTGTCGCTAACTATCGGTGTAACTTGCATTGATCTGTCAAACGAGTAAACAGGAAATCCACATTCGAAATGGCTCGGCACTTTTCCTTGATATACTATGACCAAGATATTGCGATTTTTATTTATGCCATAAAATTGCTTTATCGGATCACAGATATCCGCTAAAATACACCAAGAATCATCGAGTACAAGTTTGTTACAGTAAGTAATAAATTCAATGAATCGACTGACGACGAAGGGGAGCATCAAAACATGAAATAATAATAGCAACAAATTCAAATGTCACCTGTTTCCGCGACACCAATGGAAATTGACGTAACAGACTTACAATTTTCGTACCCGACATTCGTACCAAGCATAAATTGATGCATGAATGATGAAGCTTTAAGTTTTAAATGATTTAACACGTATGTGAACTGCAGTTCCCTTTTTGATGTATCTCGATTTTTTGTTTATATGTTTCATGCTTCAGGCATAGTGATCAATGCATAGCACTTTTTAGCAGTTAATTTTCAATTAAATTGGTCACAGATATATATTAATCTGTGAATTGGTTAATAAATTTTAATAATTTTTTTAGCTGGTAGCTTTTGCTTTTAGCTAGTGAACCCAAATGGCACAAGCTAATTTTAGCGAGTAGAAAATATTGCTAAATTCGACCCCTGATTCGCCGACTTTAATATATGTGGATGAGCCTGTTGACAACAAAAATCATCAACACCAGAACCCCATGGTAACAAGCTAAGGCGTTGATGCTTACCAAAATGGATTTTCATGGTTGGTTGCTATTAGTGATCACAGAACGATTACAAGTTGTTTTCATTCACATTTGTTTTGCGGTTATGACAGAAATAAGACTTCCAGCATATTTTATAATGTTTTAGATAAGAACCATCTCCGCATGTGTGCACATTTGACTGAAACAATTCGGGCTCGAGTCGATTGAGAAGGATCGAGTCGATGAGAATCAAGTACGTATATGTATAATTATCAGAGTTCTGATAATTACGGTCATGAAGGAGATAAACAAATATAGAGTGAATAATAAAGTGTCTACGTTTACAGAAATATACCAACCCCTTATTCTTGGCATCTTCTTTCATGTCAAACTCCTAAAATACACAAATATATAAACACATCAATAGAAAAGTCTTTGAGATAATGACAGGTATTTACCAATAATACATATGCTACAAAAACTTTTAAACGCTATCATTCTACAAAATAATAATCTATTAAAATATCTTTCCTTTTACAGGACAGGAATTCATCAACTGGATTGTATCCCAGGTGGGGTTATTATAACAACATTATTATGATTAATAACAGATTTACTACAGAAAATCGATGTACACGAGGTCACTAATGTTGACCCAGATTGCCTCGCCATGTCCATATATAAGTATCTACCAATGTAAACAAACCATATGTCCTGACCTATTTACATCATCACCATCAAAATACATATATCATGAAATTTCATGACAAACACGTAAAATATTTGTCACAGAATAAACAGTTCATTATGACACGTTTATGTCACCTTTAATTTAAGATCTAAGACTAACACGCGACAGAATCATGTCAAATAATGTTTACTTTTGCTCTTTGCATGACTGCTAACACTTGTATCCGTTCTGATTCAGAGAGGGAGGCTAAATCGGGGAGTCCGAAGTCCGATTTAATACTTGCGGAAGCTGCCATTATGCATTTCCGGTCAGCGACAAGGGAGGTAACTTTTTCAAAACCGGACGACAATAAACTCCAGCAACCCGTACAACGGACCGAAGAACAATAATAGCGTAAAATTAATCTGACATGATAATTGATGAATTGATCAATTGATATAATTTTGTATTGCAGTAAGCTCATACAGTTAAAGGTCAGTATATTTAGATTTTTTGTAAGGCAGGTAATAAATTATTTACGAGAATATTCTTTGCGGATGTTTTATCCGTCGAAACGCGAACGTATATATATATACATTAAATACACCTCCGTGGTGGTAAATAAACAATTTCTCGGTAGATTCACAAACATTGGATATTCTTAAAGAAATCAAGTAAGGACCTACCTGGCGTTCACGCAAAAGTGAAAGAAATATTTTAAAAGTCTTAGACTAAAGGAAACAAACCGTAAAGTTTTCAAGTTTCAACGTTTATTGCACAATGAGAGGATAACATAGACAATCAAAATGATTACAAAAAGCATTGATACTACAGTATCAAGTTTTAGGAGACCCTTTTGGGCATCAGTCGGATTCAGTTACAGTCTTGTCAAGAGAACAAGAGAATTCAAAAACATTTTGTATAGAAGACATTGCACGGTTACCCCCAAAATATGCTGTTTATCTACCGGGCTAATAGCGATGTGCACACCTAGACCTATATGAACATCGGTAAATTTTAAGCGTTAAAAACCGAGAGATTGTCTCAAATGAATTTGGATATGATATGAAGCAGATGATTTCAATCATGTCTATTGGTGGTAAATCAATTCATTGTACTGGTAGTAGCCGTACATACGTTTGAGAAAACCCCTAGTACTTAAATTACCGTTAAAAGATACAGAACCTCACACCCGGACTTTGTACACGCACGTAGGCTATAGCACAATCGGATTAAAATCCGAACCTGTATCAAACAATCTGTTGTACCATACTCGTGAAAGTCATATGTTATGAACTTACCCGTTTTTGGAATGTAATGAAAGACACATTGATTTCTTTAAACATTCTACTTTGCGGCTTCAATTACAATCAACTGTATTGACTCGTGATAATTCATACAGCGAACTGAAGTCATAATGATATGCCTTTGCTCACAAAAGGGCATACATTATACACGTTGCATGATGGCATCGCAAGAGATGATACAGTGATTATATATATACGCTGTGATGTTGCACAATACTATATATGATGTGCGTTCTGTCGCACTCCCACAAAAACATGATTTTTTTATTGTACAAGTCAAAGACCTAAATTACACAGATTGGAAACAGTAATTTAGGTCTTTGTACAAGTATACATTCCTTTGTAAGATAATCGTGATTAACATTTTCAGAGATTGATTAATTAGTTGTTTGGTGTAATCGAAACCACTGAGTTAAATATTCAATCATTTTGGAACAATTGAAGCTGTCAGATTTTGATGTAAATAGTGCAATGTCACCCGCATAAAGTACACTTAGTAAAGATTGCATGTAAGCTACGGCACACTATAGAGACTGACAATGCAGTTTAGTGAGTTTACCTGTGCATACGTTAGTCATTCTTCGGATTCTTAATTCAGAATTAACAAACAGCTGTATCATTCTTTTTTCTTTAATTCAATATGCATTCTTTCTAACATGAACAGTCTTGCTACTATATAATTTATTTGTATGCATTTTATGACATAAATGTACAAAAAACAAAAACATGTTTTAATATGTAAGAAGCATGTCTATATGTCTATAATAATGGTCAAAATATATATTTAGATTTTGAAAATAATAAATCGATGCCAGCCTTTTATTCGACAACAACAACTTGCGAACTGTATCACTAAACATGAAACGTAGATTTTCAACGAAAAGGGTGGAAAGAAGATGAAAAGATAAGATTTTGAGGATTTCTTATGTATTACACGCATATACAGTATTCTCAACAAACAGTAATAACATAAATACCACGGTGCAGAATAACGACCCTTTGACGAGTATTCTAAATATTGAGAGATATGTTTTGGTCGCGAGATTGTATGTGATAGGATCAAGTCTCGCATAATGCTGATGACGTTGGAATCAAGAGCAGGGAACTTCGTGTAAGTCTTGCATCCGTATCATTTAGGTCTATTTGTGAAAGGGGAAACGAAACTACATACCATATTTTTATAGTTTATAGACTTGACAAGATTATATTTAACCATGTCAATCACTAACGTACTTAATGTGTATAAACAAACAAGCCGGATATAAAATATAAGTTCGATATTCAATTCACGTAACGCCCAAGGCAAGTGACGTTACGTTGCGTGAATCTATGGTGCTAAAGGTCGTACAATTGAATAAGTGTTTAAACATTTGCATGTGATGTAAATAGTTTTTTCTGTTGACGACACGCTGATGAGTGGAATAAATTAGGCCATATGATTTTTAATAGTACTCAAATATATTAATATTCTATCTATTTGCTACAGGAAATGCTATGAATTCACTATATTGCATGCATTGTGACTATAATTAGTCAATCGTTTGCAAAGCCTGTTTTCATGGGTTCGCAATAACATTACCTATTTGATGGTCTCAAGTTGGAGCAATTCAGCAAATAAAAAACAGGTTTCACTAACCCATTTTGTTTATATGCAATGCGTCGTATTCTTAAACAATTTGAAGCTACGTGCGTGTGACCTCACCAATAAGAAGCTATGTACCGAAGCTAAAGATTGACGTTAAAGTATAAATTCATGTGGCCTAACTATTACTAGTACTCAATCGTTCCTTATTTAAAGTGAACGGTTTGTGAATCGTACTGGTTTAGTATGGTGGCAGGTTGGAATATATTCGTATGTGTAAAGATGATTAAAATTAATTGAACTATTGTCTTACAAGAACAATGTGTCTCGGAGTGGGAAACATGGCTGTGTTGGATTCGCTGGTGTTTGTCGTATTGTGTACTTTAGTATCCGGCAAAGGTGGGTCATTATTTGTTGTTAGAAGATGTTAAGGAACTGCTTAGCACAGAATTAAATTGAGTATGAATTTTATGATCCGCGGTACTGTTTTATCAAAGCATTTACGGTAATCGTAAACTTGCGCTCAAATTTGAATTCTTTATAATTCATTTACTGCTACAATTTCTGGTCGATCTAAAGCGATACTAGTATGTAATAGCAATAGTAAATCTATCTAGTCAACAAACTGAAGTTGAAAAAGCTTGTTTTACCATAAGTAAAGAGTGGTTTTCAGATCGTTTTTTTTTGTTTTCTCAAATTATTGATTTTGCAGTTACGACCTTCTCATTCTAAGCCAGCGATATATCCACAAGGTTGATACAAACTCTTTATAAGGAATTTAAGTTAAAAAAATCCGTAAGTGTTTTGATGAAACAGTACCGCGGATTATAAAACTCATACTCAGCTTAATTATGTTTTAAATAACTAAATGCTTCAAACATTAAGTGTTTTAGTGAAACTCTAATTTCCTAATAAAGTCATAATAAAGATAATTTAATTATTGTACAATGTATAGGATCAAATCACGTTTCAGAACAAAGTCGAGTGGAGGAACTCGAATGCTAAAATACGTATAATCAATGGGCCTGAAAATCGGATAGAAATCATTTTTCAAAAACACTTTGGCAAATATTTATTGGAATCGGTAGAATGTACGAAACGAAATGAGTCAGAGATATATTGCCAGTACGGATTGCGAAGTTCCAGTGGAACGACCATTTATAAGCAATCGTGAAATTTTGGTCAGGTCCGCTTGTCCCCGGCTAACGTATAACAATCACTGTATTTCTCTGGTTTGCTTAGAACGGGTCAATTTTGGGAGCGGTGGCCTAGAGGTAGGGCGCGCGCTTCGGGATCGAGGTGTCCCGGGTTCGACCCCTCTCTGGACCACTGGTTACTTTCTCTGAGCAAGACCCACAGCTCCACACCACCATGGTGTAAAATGGTACCTGTGAGGGCAGTGTCTATTCCTGGGCGCCGCAGATCGATGTTGGCTGCCACACCACAGGAGAGAAATAGTCTCCCCAGGGAGACACGAGTGTAGGTTTCCATATGTATCCCAATGACCGGGGGAAGTTGAAATGTCAAAGGGTGCTAAATCGGCCTGAAAAGAGCCCTAGAAAATTGGTAACTTAACTTTTTTAAACTTAATTTGACGGGGATTTTTACCTCTTACAAAGCCATGATCGGGCAGGGAATTACCCGGTGTTTGAAAGCGCTAAGTGCACTTCTCCGGGATTGGCGACCGAGGTTTTAAATTGACAGGTACATTCCAATTTGATGAAAGCTTGCTTAGTGGAAATGCCTAACATGGATTGTTAGATAAGACAATGACAAAAGTGGAAATGCTAAAAGGTGAACAATAAATCAGTTAATAACATTCAGAAAGTTGAGAGATAAATGGGCCAAATGTGAGACAATTGATCGCTCTCTTTGAAGGAGGAAGAATGCTGCATGTTGATGAGTTACATATGGTAGACCGGTAGCGACATTACTATTGTAAATTTCACACGATGTTCAGATTCATGTTCAATAGTTCATGACTTTAATTCAGTATCTCATTACACTATTTCAGTTTTCTTTCACTTAATATTTCACTTCAGCATTTCATTTTTTTACTGAAATAATTCATTCATTAATTTACTCTAAAATTTCATTATTTCACTTCAGTATTTCATTATTTCACTTCAGTTTTTCATTATTTCACTTCAGTTTCATGACAATATTTCACTATTTCACTTAACAATATTGCGGTTTAAAATTTAACATCACCAGTTTACTTCAATATTTCCCTAACAAACGGTTTTTATTGTTATTATCACCATTTCGCGATTTATAAGGAAAGTCCTTGCACTTCACGATTTGATATATATGGAATTCAGTATTATACGATTTAACGGTTTTTATATCACGATTTCATTATTTATAAATAATGGACGTGGTTGTTATTCACGATTTGATATTTGCAATGTCACTTCAGTATTTTACGATATAACGATTTTTAACATCATGCGTTCGCGATTTAAAATTGAAGTGTCAAAGCCAGTCTTCCGTAGTAATCGACGAAACTCTGAATACATAATTAGGACAAAACAATAAATTATGAAAGTTTAATAAGTCATCATCAAGCAATGATTGTTAAATATTGAATAATGAATAATTATGCGTCGGGGATGGCACATGCGTCGCCCAATAAGACAAAATAAAACATTTGTAATAATGTATTAATGTTATTCACCAATTAAATCATTACACAATGCATGTTATGAATCACAATTTCTTCACATGGCTAAATGTAAATATTTACATAATTATATTTCGTTGTATCCGTATTCTATCAATTATTTATTTAAACCGCAAAACAGTTTCTTAGATATTTATTTATAACATGCCGAGCAAAGCCTTTAATTGCCAATTAGATTTCTGCTGAAATATGGCACGCATAGGAGTGCCTCCATCCGGATTCGAACCCGTATCGTCAGATAAGACATATAGCACACCTATAACCACAATTATATTAAAGATACGGAAGCACAAATTAACTTTACATATTATACACCATGCATATAGTCTAATATGATTACGCGACTTTAACGACCTTATGGGCGTTTAATAGACATGGTACAATCGATCATTTCAAAAACGTTATGCAACATAACTATTTACAATCAAAACTTCCTTCGAAGAAAGCATATGACGTTCTCCAGTGCATCGAAACGTGTAGCAATATATTGTTCATGACGTTAACATATCTTAAGGCTACACATAAAAAAAGGTATAAGAAATCCCGACAGGGAAGGTAGCACTCAACCTAACCAGCCGAGCACAAAAATCAGAGACACCACAACACAACTACCCTGAGCAATTCCGACCCAAACCCATACCAAAACGGCGACCAAATGAGGCACAGCAACCCCGGGGCGTGACCTAGTTTAAAACACTAAGGACAGTGACCAAACGTTATGCGACCTAAAGAGGTACAACTATGACTTGACCTAGTTTAAAATAATGGGCAAGGTAGGAATGGGGTGGGAAATAACATTACATATTCTAGCAACTACACCGAGCAATGCCCGCACATAAGCCGAAGAAACAATTAGAAATCCAAGTCCCCGTCGAAAAAATGCAGGATGACCAAGTTTTGATTCAGTTTCACAAAGAAATTATATAATAGCGGTTATTGCATGAGACCGAATGAAACGCAAGCAATACTCGACCAAGTTCCCCAAGGCCACACTGCAAGACGTTTGCTTCGCTTTGAAAACAAAAAAAATGTCAAATTATTAATGAATAATTCTGGTTGTGATTATTTTCAGGTTCATACGGACATCAACTACCACCATATACACCGTATGAGCAGCAAGAATACGAAGGTCCTGGTAAGTTCCAAATATATGCATCTATTAATATTTTTTGGAAAATTCATTATTCCCCGACATGCCCACTGACTCCATTCAAAAAGTGTACATTATTCCTGTAAGCGGATATTATATGATACCGATATGATAAGACTATATGAGGCACTCACTCAGAGAATGAGTAGGTCAATTTAAGCTTCAAACTATTTCCCATTTGCATAATTACATACACAGTTAAATAAACGTCACATCTGTAAACTGTACACATTTGAAGTATTAAAATTTAATAAGTGTATTGGTGAAACCTAATAATAAAACAAAGAACTACAGCGTTAATTTTGATTAGTGTCTTGGTTGAACTAAATACAAAAACCAAATACAATGTAATCACAATTTATCTACACCCCAACAATTATAGAGCAATGACTAGTCATATTGCTGTCCACAAAGTTAGGAGCAAAATCCATCAAAATTGAATGATTTTACCTTATTGCTTATCTGACAGTAGGATTACAGCAAAACTATAAACAATGTATAAAAAGTTTGTAATAGCATATATTGTTAACCCACAAGAGTCCTAATTATTATTACAAAGTTCGAAAAGCAGTTATAACTTTATATTTGTTGTCATGCACACATGTAATGCCACTAAGTATTACATGAATACATAATCATAGTGTAGTTAAAGTATATCATTAAATATAGCACCATGTATGAAAATGAATGTTTTAACTAGAACGTGTGTCAATTCATCACGTTGCTATTATAATACAAAGTTTTTTTAAATATCTGAAAAACACACTGTCTCAACATCAACGGAGCAGTTTTAGATATATTTAAGAATCGGCTAACACGATCCTGTTTGAAAATAAGCATTAATTTTACGAATATTTCAAGACATTAATGACAATTATCCGTTGTTTTTAAAAACCAAATGGAGACAAATAATATGCACATATATACCTTTGTGCAACAAGCCTTAATCCATGAATGTTGAAAATGATTGCTTGTGTATCTAATGTTGCATTAATAGTTAGTTGATTTTTACTCGATCTATATGACAGTTAGTCCTTGAGGTGTGTTAGGCCATGTTTATCATGTTACATAGAGTCATATTTTGTAAAATTCAAAACATGTTCTGCTCATGAATTGTGCCAAAATAGATTGTGATAATCATTGTCTCTCTGGAAATCATTTACTTTTTGTCTTAGTATAAGTCAGATAAAGTGCGAATTTTTTTATAAAAAGTTTTCTCTTACAAGGGTTATACAAGAAATTTGTTGTTCGTCCTTAAAAAACTATACTATAACGCTTGTAAGAGGACACTTTTGATAAAAAAATTTAGTACTGTATCTATTACATATTTTTCCAACTATAAATTTTTTCCAACTACTAATATTTTTCCATCTATCAATATTTTTTCACTTATTTTGTGAATTTTTATTAGTTGTTTTTGCATTATTGTATTACAGAAGTGGACTATAACACGTGTGATGATATTGCTATTATTGGCGCGGGAATCTCCGGAAGTTATACAGCATGGCGGTTACGAGAACGAGGCTGGAAGATTTCCCTGTTTGAATACAGCGACAGGATTGGTGGACGTCTACACACCGTGAAGTTACCCGGTATACCGGATATAAATGCAGAACTTGGGGCAATGAGATTCAAACCAAATGGTAAGGATTGTTTTACCTTTTAACATATCGTCAATGGTTCGGTTCTAATCGTTAAGGGTCAATCGTGAAATCGTGAAAGTCATTTCCGACCATTTCCGTTTGTCTCCGGTAAATATAACTCGTGTATAAGTTAGTGTAGAAATATACCAATGTGATTCGCCCCTGTAATATGGTCATAGCGGATCTAATGTGTGTGTTTACCTCATAATGTGACGCCATCGCATTAATTTTACCAAATACACACTTATAATGGAGAAAATAATGAATTTAGGCCAATAAACCATGCAGATAAACAGAATTGGAAAATTATAGACAAATTGTCAAGGGTGTAGTAACCAAATCGGCACTTAGTGCGAGCGTTCTCATAATTTATAGGTATTTGGTAGGAAAACCACCATGGGTCAACAGCTAAAATAAGACCGGTACGTATGGTGGTCAGCTTGTTTTCACTTCAAAGGCCTTACATAAGAACGAAAAATCACGATTTATTTATCGAATTGACGAAAAAAGCCAGTATATCTACTTCCGTTCACAGACATTATGTCCATTGTACATGTTAAATTGGAACTAGTAACTTTACCTGTATTTCCTATTACGTTACAACAGATCACACTCTATTCAACCAGACTGTACATGAGCTGGGATTGAAGGTGGTTGATTTTGCTCCCGGATTCGGGGCCAGTGGTGAGACCCTATATTATCTACGCGGGAAACATATGAAGTACAATGATTTACCGACACAAGCTCCCTACAACATTCCTGACAGATATAGATACGATTATAATACATTATCCTGGTAAGTGTAAATCAAAGCGCTGAAAGCACTGACATTGTTCGAATTAATTCAGAGGATGTATAGCTCGGCCACATTGACATGAGCCTGACCTATTGATTAACATAATTTATTTCATGCTTACCGGTGGTTTACGGCGGAATAACGGTGGATTATTCCCCGATAATTTCACTGTTCATAATTTCACAGTTCATAATTTCACGGCAAACAGGTTATTTTTAAAAAATCAAATTTCCTCGCCGTCAAAAATAAAATAATAAGCATTTTCACTTGCTCTCTTAATCTTTAACAAATAACACAACATTATATGTACATAAATGTAAAACAAATGGACGAAATTGAAGCCACTGCAGGAGAACTATTTGATTGCAACTCGACGTGTGCATGGCGGAAAAGCGACGTCACGCTAAACATTTCAGGTATATAGTGGCGTATTTCCATCATTTAAGCTATTTGAAGCATGAAATAAATAGAATATTAGTATTTTACCGTGTATAATCGTTTGATAATTCACCTCGTGAGCAGCTGACTTATATTTTCACTCGTGGCTACGCCACTCGTGAAAATATTACACCAGCTGCTCACTCGGTGAATTATCAGCCGATCATACACGGAAAAATACAAATATCCTCTATTTAACAGTCGATATATTGGCTACGTTTATAACACCGATTGTATGTTTTCATAATCGGGGAATATCACGAAGACGCTCGAGGTGTAAAAGAAACACACATCTGAAATACCGATAGTGCACGAGTTGATTATATCCAAAGCAAGAACCTTGTAATATATTCTTGCATAAAGGTCAGACTCAGGTCAAAATAGCCAAGCTATATAAATAAATGGAGTGTTATTGCAAGGTTTTACATCACATGACACATTGTAGAAATATTATTCATAGGGAAAAGTTATAGGAACACATTGCATTTTTATTTTTTGACAGACCTAGTACAATGCCAAATAAGTCATAAACCGCATCCTTTCTTATTACAAACAATGTTTTATTACTGAACGGAGCTGTCTACTTTCGCTAGAGAAATTGGATTGTATAGATTTGAACGTCTGCATCTTTGTAGTAGTGTTTTTAAATGTTGAAATGAATGTCGAAATGCTTTTAGAAATCGTCATTCAGCTTCATTTTTGGAATGTCGAAATGAATGTCGAACTGGTATAAATGCAATGAAAATATTGAATGTCAAATGTTCTATGTCGTATTGTGCCAACTTCACGCTGCTAATTTCTGGTGACAGTGTAATTGAATGTGTACGCCGTTTATCTCAGATATGGAATATAATTTAAAATTAAATATAATATAATATTTCTTTATATTGCAGGCATGTATTTGTCAATTACACGATAGACTCGAATGTAGAAGATCCCTTATCTAGCTACAACAAACAGCGTATCCGCTCTCTAGACGGGGTCAAATTAGGGGCCCAAAGGTATGCTATTGGAATACTTGTACTTTTTATCAAGACTTTCCTTGTATCCAGGGGCTGTATTCAATTTTCATCTTATCTAATTTAATAATAAGGATAGTCAATCATATTGTTTTCGTAGTCACTCCGTTCCATACAATTCAATATTATCCCCTCCCAATCAGTGTATCGATAAAACACAACGAAGTATACACGTTGTCTTGCGTAACTTCCGATACAAGTTGTATGTACATGTCAGTCAGGCAAATCTTCCAAGTACAAACATTGTGTAAGTGCATGTCAAGTTGGCATCATAGCAGCATTCGGTGAAAAAGTCGATAGAAGCTCGATTCACATCCAAAAATATATGCTTTATCATGTCTGTTTATTTCAGCCGAAAGACTTACGATTCAAAATACCTGGACTCGGAAACCGCAGCGTACATTGCCGATGCAAGTTCATTTATAAGTCAATTCGGCCCCATGAGCGCCGCGTCCAGCTTACCAGTCAAAGACCCAAACAAGCCATCGGGACCAGACCCCGTTAAAACAGTGGCTAAAGGGTTTCAAGCAGTACCAGAGAAATTAGTGAAACAATTCATAGCGGCAAGTAACAGGTACATTCCATTACTTCATTCATTGCATATTGCCCTATCTCTAGTAACGTTTTTTTTCTCTCCAAATCATATATATAGTTAGAACGTATATGTTACATTCGGTCATTTTATTTTTTTTTATTTTAATTGTAAACGATATTTATACCCATCTCCATGATAAATTAAGGCTTTTTAAGCTTATTATTTATCAAAGATTCGTCTTGCAGCAATGTACAAGAACAAAAATAATTTGTGCATTTAATCATTAATCGACAATACTTCCAAGTAATCCAACTAAATGCCATTGTTTTTCAGACATAGGTACCAACCAAACCATCATTTAAGATCAATCTACCAAGGTGATTATGGGGTATCTATTTTGTCTTTTCAACCAACCGCGACGAATCGAGGATACACATACGATATAACGGTACGTATTGTCATTGTAAGCTCTCATTAGTCAACATTGACAAATTTTCTGACGTATCGAGCTGTCATTGGTCAATTGCGTCCCATCGTCCGACGTAGAGAGCTCTCATTGGTCAATATTGACACACGTTCTTGTATGTTCAGAATCAGTCTCCACACTGGAAACTTCTTGGTTTCTTTATTTAATGTGTAATCCGTTGTGCAAACGATTCCAGAATCGATAAGCAAGTAAAAAAGTGACAGAACAATCTTTAGGTCACGTGATCAGTCCTTCGAATCAGCGAATCAGCAGGATTGAACACGTAACAAGCAAAAGTTGCATTTCAATGATCAAATAACGTTTATTTGAAAATGTGAACAGTGATATACACTTAAACCTTATAAATAGTTCGTGTATGTTTATACTTTCATTGTCAGAATGCACCAAGAATCACAACCTGTGCCAGGAAAGTAGTACTCGCGGTCACACAGATGGCGTTACAACATCTAGACTGGCCAGTGCTTAAGACTCCCCTCATCAAACATCTACTGGACAATTCCGTAATGGTATGTTTATAAACTGATACTTAAAAATTACGAAGCATTGTTTCAAATATCTTCGTTTTCTAATTACAAAGAATCGGGGCAAATTTCTTCGTTTTCTAATTATAAAACTATGTTTCAAATGTCTGCGTTTTCTAATTGCAAAGCATTGCTTCAAATGTCTGCGTATTCTAATTGGAAAGCATTGTTTCAAATGTCTGCATTCTTTATCACAAAGCATTGTTTCAAATGTCTGCTATTTGTCATTACAAAACATTGTTTCAAATGTCTTCGTTTTTCTAATTACAAAGCATCGATGCAAATTTCTTTGTTTTCTAATTACAAAACTATGTTTCAAATGTCAGCGATATGCCAATACTATGGAAAACCACAGTACACCCGACGGAGGACAACTTATTTTCCTATATAAATCAATGATCTTTCTCCTCCGTCGGATTTCTTCAAAAATCGACGGAGTACTATCGCCGACGCACTTCATTGCCGACGTACCGATGTACTTCATTGCCGAGGTACCGATGCACTTCATTGCCGAGGTACCGACGCACTTCATTGCCGAGGTACCGACGCACTTCATTGCCGAGGTACCGATGCACTTTTAATATTGTCGATGTACTATTTGTCCTCCGGCCAACATATACTACCGATGTACTATCGACGATGCACTTCATTCGGCGAAAAATACTACCGTCGATCTACTCTGCTATTTTACCGACGTAGTAGGACAATATTGAGTCGATCGACTCTCTATACTATACTATGTCGTCAACAGTAGACCACCGATGTACTATTTTTCGCTCCACTTGTCCGGTGGGGGTTATTTACTCGAGATGTCACCGGCAAGATCAGTATCAATTAGGCGCATGCAATAAAGCACATGTATGTGGGTGCATGTTGTTGTTACTGATTTCTACTTCTGCTGATTTGGTGTCATGATAGCGTCTTATTTATAGATATGTGAGTATAATTAAAACATTTAATGCCTTTTTAGGAGCCATACCTAATAAGAATTTAACCTTTCATTATCAATTTTCACCAACGTCAAGTGAGCGTACGATAAATAGCCGACGATAGTCCAGCGAACGATAAGGGTTTAGGTTAAACACCACTAAATTTCCAAGCAAACAATAAGACTGGGTATGATAAAAATTGGCATACTGAGACAACCAGGCTCTGTGACCTCGGAAGACCGGGTATGTAGATGTAGGGCAGGTGGACGAGAGTCGAAAAACACCGTCGCTAGGCCCCTATCTTGGGGCTAAAAGAGGGGCCAGACCCCCAAAGTAGCCAAAATAGCTGTATGTCATTGTCGTCTTATGATGGGTTCAAGCCCGTGTACCGCCCAAACCATGTTTTGTGACCCCAAAAGACCGGGTATACAGACGTAGTGTATGATCATACAAGTCGAACAAGACCCTCTACAAGTTCCTATCTTGGGAAGGGTAGCGGCTTGGGGCCGGACCCCGTGGTGCCTATAATAGCAGTGTATTGAACTTTGCATTTTGGGCCGGTTTCGGGCCCGAACAGAGCCCAAACCAGGCTATGTGACTCCGGAAGGCGGGGTATGTAGATGTAAGGCAAGTGGACGAGAGTCGAAAAATACCGTCGCTAGGCCCATATCTTGGGGCTGAAAGAGGGGCCAGACCTCCAAAGTAGCCAAAATAGCTGTATGTCATTGTCGACTTTTGATGGGTTTGAGCCCATGTACCGCCCAAACCATGTTTTGTGACCCCAAAAGACCGGGTATACAGACGTAGTGTATGATCATACGAGTCGAACGAGACCCTCTACAAGTTCCTATCTTGGGGAGGGAAGGGGTTAGGGGCCGGACCCGTGGTGCCTATAATAGCAGTGTATTGAACTTTGCGTTTTGGGCTGGTTTCGGGCCCGAACAGAGCCCAAACCAGGCTCTGTGACCCCTGAAGACCGGGTATGTAGATGTAGGGCAGGTGAACGCGAGTAAAAAAATACCGTCGCTAGGCCCCTATCTTGGGGTTGAAAAAGGGACCAGACCCCCAAAGTAGCCAAAGTAGCTGTATATCATTGTCGACTTATGATGGGTTCGAGCCCGTGTGCCACCAAAACCATGCTTTGTTACACCAAAAGACCAGGTATACAGAAGTATTGTATGATCATACGAGTCGAACGAGACCCCGCTGCAAGTTCCTATCTTGGGGAGGGTAGCGGTTTGGGGCCGGACCCCGTGGTGCCTATAATAGCAGTGTATTGAACTTTGAGTTTTGGGCCAAGGTAGGAACTTGCAGAGGGTCTCGCTCGACTCATATGATCATACACTATGTATGCATACCCGGTACATAGACTCGAACCCATCCAAAGTTGTCAATGGCATAACGCTATTTTGGCTACTTTGGGGGTTTGGCCCCTCTGCTAGCTCCAAGATAGGGGCCTAGCGACGGTATTTTTCAACTCTCGTCCACCTGCCCTACATCTACATACCCGGTCTTCCGGGATCACCGGGCCTGGTTTGGGCTCTACTCGCGCCCGAAACTGACCCAAAATGCAAGGTTCAATACACTGCAATTATACGCACTATTGGGTCCGGCCCCTAACTCCTATCAGCCCCAAGATAAGAACTTGCAGAGGGTCTCTTTCGACTCGTATGATCATAAACTACGTCTGTATACCCGGTCTTTTGGGGTCACAAAGCATGGTTTGGGCGGTACTCAGGCTCGAACCCTTCCAAAGTCGCCTATGGCTGACGCTATTTTGGCTACTTTGGGGGTAAGGCCCCTCTTTCAGCCCCAAGATAGGGGCCTAGCGACGGTATTTTTCAACTCTCGTCCACCTGCCATACATCTACATACCCGGTCTTTCTGGTCATTGAGCCTGGTTGCTTAAATATGCCCCTTTTTATCATACCCATTATTATTGTTTGATGGGAAATTCTTATTGTTCACTGGGAAATTTACTGGTGTATAACCTATATCCTTATTGTTCGCTGGAGTTATTGTTCGCTGCTATCGCTCGCTGACTTGACTTTAGCTCAATTTTCACAGTTTCAAACTGCTCTCGTCTCTACGATCCTCAAATTCTATGATTTAGCTACGTACTCGCGAGCATTCATTACAGTAATTAATGAATATAATTAGGAGATGTGTCTAACAAGAAATACTGACTAGGGTTTCTAAAATTACCAAGTGCTCCGGCTGAGCATCCAACCAGGGACCTCTCGATAAGAATTCAGTGTTTTTTCGGGTGATTTTACAGCCGAATATGGGCTATGTTCGTGGGCAGATCCAGGATTTCCGGTTACGGGGGTGGGGGACGTAAGAAAAAAATGGGGTCCAGGTCAAAGCTTTGATAGAATGCCCTTGGGGCAAAGCCTTACAAATTCTACCATGAAAAGTCCTTGAAATGTCCTTGAATTTTGTTGCGAAAAAAAATGTAATAACCATGCATGATGCATTAATTCACTTATGTTCTCAATATAATGTGTAAGCTGGAATTACTATTAACTAAATCACTGTGTATAAACAAGTCAATTTCTAGTTATCACAATAAGTCAAACACATTGAATTGTATTGTCTCAAAATGAGTCATACAGTCACCGGAAGTTACAGATGTGTTTGCCCACAATAAGTCATATAAAATTCAAGATAAATTGCATAATCTCCCAATAACGCACAGTGATACATTGACCTGGCTTATAACATGCTGTATAAATGGTTGGTTTTGATGAAAGTGTTGGGTTTTTTCCAGATGAGATTTAAAATTACATGCTTGGTGATAATTCATGTGAGCAGTGATGCGGAGTTATAGCACTTGACAGAATAGAATTCATGATGCAGACTTCAGGTTAGTTTTGTTAAAATAAACAGTAAACTTGCATTATTAAATTGCCAATTTTTCAAAAGCTCTCACTAATGTTTCATTTATAATATATAAAATTTAAATGTACCATATTTAATTGAATATTGTATTTATCTGGAGACAAATGGACATATAGGACCAGCCATGAATTGTCTTTAGAAGTCAGCATTTCTTATACAAGTCTAGAACAAACAGGTACATAATTGTTTTTATAACCAGTTCAGGAATTTTGATCTGCAAGACATTATGTAAGACTGGTTGGTATTGTATATAATTGATTATGTATCACAATATCTTATTGGTGTATTAGAAATATAATATACACTACATACACTATTTCAGGTTATACCAAGACTTCAGAGGAATGTGTTTTTGATGATTACCAATCATATTTATAAGAAGATCATGGTGAAGAAAATATTTCCATCCTTAAAGATCCTGTTCCAAATTAACCAGAAGAAGATTATGAAATAAATCAATGTGACTACATATATGACTGTGTATATCTCACAACACTGACTCATTTGACTTTGTCAACTTTGAAAAATATTACCATAGCCACCAGAATTGGTGCTGGTTGTTGAACTGGCAAAATCACCACCATCAGTGGATGTGCCTTATATCTATAATCTACTATGTGATGCTACTTAATCAAATGTTTGCTGTTATACCCTATTTCTCAGTCTGTATCAGGGGTACTGTATAATCAGAGATTTCTACAGGTATTAAGTTTTGTGAAATCTGGTAAAATGATAATTTTGCAGTTTCTTCATAATATGGATTCAAATATTGAAGACAATTATCTTAATTCGGTAGTTTTGTGTCGCCTGGCCAGGCAGCTTATGGGTGTTATTTTCGTCTTATTAGCATTTGCTGCATAACTTTGTCATTTTAACTGTGATGTTTTTTAATTACTTCCCTTTGATTGATTTTATTAGAGCATTTTCTGGTCAATTGCATAACTTTGTCATGTTAACTTCAATTGAATGTGTATGCATGTTAATAGCAGTGATTAAAAGTGCAGTGCTTTAGTTTAAATTTCGGATTATTTCCCTTTGAGTTGATTTTGTAAGACATTTTTCGTCCACAGCAAAACGTTTTCATTCCAAGTTTAAATGAATTCAAATTGAGTATACAAGTTTCTTCCAATGACTTGAAGTGCAGAGCGCATGAATTGTCACTCTACCTAGCGCCGTCAGGTGACTCATTCCACTTCGGGAGCTTTTATCAACATAAATGCCCCCAGAACAAGATCAACATACGCAAATGTATATATTATATACAAATATTTTCAGTAGGCATTAAATTTCATGAAGTAAATAAAACATACACTTAAATGGACAGTAAACCACAAAGAAATATGATTTTACAGTATTGCCTTGAACCTGGTATTTTCTATGACACAGGGTACTTTCAAAGTATATTGAAACAGAGCATCCATCACCCTAAGGTGGAGATTTGTACATTTATTTATCTTTGAATTTGTACTAATTCTACAATATTTTTTTTGGGTAAATTTGTTGTACTCAATACTGCAAGTTCTTGTTCAATTCATTGTAAACCACTAAGTGTTGAATTGCTCTACTATATATTGCAAGTTTGTCAGTACTGTTGTGACCTTAAATGTTCTGCATTCATTAAATGCTTATGTTTTAATAAAAGAGTTGAAACAAATATATCTGAAACACACACCATCCTCTTATTACTCAAATGTATTGAATGCTTGTAAAATTTCTGCTCCAAGAATGTGTACTTCATACACATACAGGCTCAGGTCCACTTAGAATAGGAAATATGTAATTATACAACTTCTCCACATGTGGAGGAAAACCAGCATTGTCAACTTTTCCTGTATGGGAATCAATCAAACCTAGATTTCAAGATTACAAATCCAGTGATTAACCACATCAGCTGCTTATAATACTGTGTTTGCTAATAACAAATTTAATTTTTATATTACAATGAAACTTCACTAATAAGACAGACCTTGATTATTTTAACGTGTACTGATATTATCGTTCACTTTCATAAAAACGTATATTTGAAAATAATCTTAACAAGTTGGTTATAATATTAAGGCTAAATAAAGAGGGGAACATTTAAATCATGGGAATTATTTGAAAATGTGGTCTTAAGGTGGTATTTAAGTGAAGTTTTACTGTTGGTTTATAAGTAAGACACTTGTTAAAGCATAGAAACCAGCTTTTTATTGACAAACATATCATATGATAATAAGTTTCTGGCAAAACATCTGTATGGCTGACACATGCAATAATCATGTTTTTCTCCTTAATTGTTATTTGTCAGCAATAGTTTCAGAACATCTTGACATTTAATGGACATCTGTTAAAGTGGTTGGACTACCACACAAATAGAGAGGTTACATTCTCAAATATGTTAACATGAATTACATATGCACAAGTTCGTGCAGCTATTGTTGTCACTTGTGTGTGTGTGCGCGTGCGCATGCGTGTGAGCACCTTAACCTGTAGTTAAAATTATTGTCAGAGTCATTTTCTCAAAGACTATCGAATAAAGGTATCCACTTGTAACCATCCAAAGAGAATGCATCCTGACCACACCTGGTAACTCTGTGACCTTATATATTTGGAGTTAGCTGCCCTTGACACTCAATAACTTTCGCTAAGGAATCAGATAGGGTACTATCAAGTACAGAAAAGTCGAGCGTCTAGCACTCATATGCAGTGTTCAAGAAGACTTAGTCCTTGATACATAGAGTCACAGCATCATCAAGGTCATCTATAATCAGTTACTGTCCAGCTAGAGTCATCAAAGGGAGACATCATGTTGATCATTTTCTGCAACATTTGTTGGCTGGGAATAATCTTTACTACAGCATCTACAATAATAATAAATAAAATTAATTTTATAAAATGATGTATGCCTACCTACAGCACAACCTTTGAAAATTGCATGTATTGACCATTGTGTACAAGTTGTGGCTCAACAGGGGTTAAATTTATGGTATAAATACAAACTTAAGTGAAAATTTGAAGGTATATTTTAGAGGGGTATTTACTTTCAAGAGGTTGTACTATATACATTATATTTATGACCTGACCTAGATGCTACAGCTATAATTTGAGTGATTGTGCCCTGGATCATATTCCCCAAAGAGCTTAATTTCATTGAGGGATAACAATATCTCAAATAGATAGATATAAGTTCAAATATGAATATTTTAGCGCACATGAGCACAAAATCGTATGGAGGCATGCATGTACATACACCAAAAGTGGCGATAAAAACTCTTGCTACCAACAAGCACCCCCTCCCCCGCTCAATAAAAATTGAAATTGCCTCATATTTTGGGTTGAGATCAAAAATAATGTTTATTCAAACAAATAACACAATCATTAGTCCAGTCATTTTAACTTTTAACCTCAAACTAATTGCAAAACAAACAGTTTTGTGTTTATATGGTGCGTAAAGCTATCCTTAGCAATGAACAAAATGTCCTAATTGAATATTTGTGGGACTTTTTGAGATATTTACAAATATATTGAATTGTCACATGTTTTCGCGATATTTGTCACTTTTGATGTAAATAAATCTTGACTTGTACCAGTAACTTATTTTTACATCGTGCTTAGAGGTCGCAATTTTGGTTTGATTTTTATGAAACTTGGCAGCAATGATCATCGTAAGCTAATCTAGGTAGAATAAAATTTTTAGTTAACCGATGCCAAAATCTAGGTCACTAGGTCAAAACATAGAAAAAACAAGATATAGTCACCAGGGGTCGCAATTTCGACCTTACACTTGTGAAGTTTAGTCACAATGATCACCTTACAAAATCAAGGTCATGTATGAAATTGGATTAACCTGAGTTAAAAACTAGGTCACTAGGCCAAATTATAGAACAAATCTTTAGAATGCACCCTTTTTACCTAATCTTTATGAAACCATGTCACATGGATCATGAAGACAAAATGTAGGTCAAATTCAATATTTACTTATCATGAGTTCAAACTAGGTCACTAGGTCAAATAAAAGACAAACCTTCATGCGCCAAAAAGTCGCATCAATTATTTTAACCTATTGACCTAATTTTGACCAAATAACTCAATAACATACTTGTCTTAGATGTTTTGATATGAGCATTGTGACCAAGTTGCATAAATATTAGACCAAAATTGTGAATTTTGTACCTACACAACGTTTACCTTTGATTTTAACTAGCGACCTACTTTTTGACCCCGGATGACCCAATTTATAACTTGACCTAGATTGTGATGATATTATTATTGTGACCAAGTTTCATAAATATAAGGTCAACATTATGACCTCTAGCGACTACACAAGGTTTTGCAACAATTTGACCTAGTGACCTAGTTTTTTACCCTTGATCATCCATTTTCTACCTTGGCCTAAATTGTGTTCAGATAATCACTCTGACAAAGTTTCATAATCATAAAGTCAAAATTGTGAATACAAATGCAATTGTGGACGAACAGACAAAGAGAACAATCACTATTTCTCCAGAATCGATAAATTCGTGTACATTTTGTATATTGTCTGTATTGTATACTGTCCAAACACAAATATCCCTTTTCCATAAGACACACATATATACAACACATAATATGTGTAAATTTTAAACAAATTGGATTAATATTAAAGAAATGAATAAAACTTTTGTTTCCCCTTCCAAGTGCTATTTTGAGTCATTTTGTCGACATTTGAATGGGTAGTATACCAACACGTAGACTGGCATATATATGAAAAGTAAATTGTCTGATGATAAAATCAATATTTGTATCCGATAGAAGAAGGTTGTATCTTTCAGAAAATATAAGCTTTAAGGTGCAATTAGTAAATATTAAACGACTTACACGGGAATTATTAGAACTTAAAATTCCCCATGTAGTATGAAATAAGGAAAATGCTGAAATTGCTACCAAAAGTGACCTTAAACATGTCGATTTTTTTGTATTTTCCCCACTGAACTCGCATATTTGACGTTTTGTCTGTAGTCGATAATAGTCTGTAGATGATGAAAATGCAAAGAAACTCTGTTTTGCAATTTGTTTGAGGTTGACCATATTTTGTAGCTTCAATGACTGGACTACATGTATTTACCCCCAAAAACTGTAAAATATTTCTAATACATACCAGAGTTATAAGTGTTCTGAACACTGCTCAAATCAATGACAATATTTGCAATCAACAGGTTCTTTCCCATGCCACTTTTCACACAGTCTGTCCACACTGTTTGCTGAAACCAAATAAGAAAACCTTAAGACTAATGGTAGGCTTGTAATGACAGACTCATGTGTTCAACCATTACCTTTATCTCAAAATGACTCAAAGAAATTTAATTAATGAAGCCGACTAGATATCATCAGCCTCAACTAAAAAATGTGCAAAGGACAGTTATGGTTAATGTGCACCGCACTCTAATGAGATGTGTTTATCTTTATACATGAAGTTTCATTAATTGAAGTTATGTCACAGACACAAATTTAGTATGAATAATTGCAAAAGCGGAATAGTATGATATACAGAGGCATGGTCCTTGGAAACTGCACTTCCCGGGAATTAGGATCAATTCAAATGGATACCTGCAATGCTGTTTATGTTACAGCCTGGATAAAAAGTAAAAAATGAAGAAGAGTCATAGCTCCAAAAAATTGGCAAAACAGAATTATGGTTCTTGTGCACCCTCATTTATTTCTAGATGTCTATCAGTGCCAGTAACCTGGGCACTGTTTTATCAAAGCATTTACGGAAATCTTTAAATTACGCTCAAATTTAAATTCTTTATAATACTGTTACAACTGTAAAATGTGGAAATTCAAGCTGTAATACTTATCATGGTCCAGTTAATGAAGTCTTACAAACAATACCTGTCCCCAATATACAGCTGTTAAATATTTATACTGAATTTAAATTTGAACGTAAGTTTACGATTTCCGTAAGTACGTTGATAAAACGGTGCCCAGGGGCGTAGCTTGGTCAATTCAGAGTGTACGCCTGTTTTCAGATGTTATTTTTTGGAAATATCTAGAATATATAATGCCTCCAACATTTATGCCTAACACTAGGCAGGCGTCGATTTTTATTGCATTTTTAGTCAGTTTATTGTAGATCTATCATTTATTTCATTGAGCGTACGCCGCCCTGGGCGTACGGGCATATGCCTGGCTACGCGCCTGTCTACGCGCCTGTCTACGCGCCTGTCTACATTATACACTATTTCACTAGTCAGTTGCTTCCACGACCCCCTACACCCAGGGATGGTCAGGGAGTTTTACTTTTGGGTTGTCAAACCCCCGCCCTTCCACGCTCCAAGACAGCTGATAGTAAAATCTCAGAGATTTCACCTGTCCCGACAACTAAATAATGTAAATATGGTCCCCGGGTATTGGTTGGGAGAAAATGTTACCAACATTTCCCCGACCAAGTAAGAGAAGCTGAACCCGGCCGTCCACTGCCCATCCCCGGGGCCTGTGGGGCCATGGATACAACAGACTATCTTGCAGTCCACTCGTTCTCGTTCATGGAAATTTGTAAATAAATCACTGATCTTGAAATAAACTTTTGCAAGAAAAGGCAACACATGCAAAAAGGAGAAAAAACATGTCGAATTGTTAATCTTTTACTTACATGTATTTTAAAATAAGTGTTGTTTTTTGTAAAAACTGTACAAAAAAGACCTGTTCACAACTTCAGTCCATGCACGTGCATGCGTCTAGTTGTTTGGGATCTTTCCGGTGTCTCCTCGGTTAAATAATCCCCACCGAAGTACTCTACTGATAGTATAGAGAGAGTCGATCGACTCAATTTATATTATCCTCCTTCGGTAAAAAATAGCAGAGTCGAACGACGTTAGTATTTTTCGCCGAAGGAGTGGGACAGTAGTACATCGGAAATGAAGTGCGTCGTCGATAGCAGAGTCGAATGACAGTAGTATTTTTCGCCGAATGAGTTGGACAATATGAAGTGCGTCGTCGATAGCAGAGTCGAATGACAGTAGTATTTTTCGCCGAATGAGTTGGACAGTATGAAGTGCATCGTCGATATATAGTACATCGGTAGTATTGTAGGCCGGAGGACAATAGACAATAGAGTGCATCGGTACGTCGGCATTGAAGTGGTTCGGCGATTTATAGTACTCCGTCGAGTTTTGAAGAAATCCGACGGAGGAGAAAGATCATTGATTTATATAGGAAAATAAGTTGTCCTCCGTCGGGTGTACTGTGGCTTTCCATACAATACAATACAAAACATTGTTTCAAATGTCTGCGTTTTCTAATTGCAAAGCATTGTTTCAAATGTCTTCGTTTTCTAATTGCAAATTATTGTCTCAAATGTCTGCGTTTTCTAATTGCAAATTATTGTTTCAAATGTCTGCGTTTTCTAATTACAAAACGTTGTTTCAAATGTCTGCGTTTTCTAATTGCAAATTATTGTTTCAAATGTCTGCGTGTTCTAAGTGGACAGTAAAACACTGTATCTGTATGCATGCCGTCCCACAATGTGTCAATTTAATTGGTGATTTTGAATAGATAGCAGTGAACAACCAATCAAATGCTAGACACTCTGTAAAATGTTGCTTCTAACCAGCACTTTGATAAAAGTCTCAGTAACCAGCCTTCTCGTTGGTCAACTCAACTATCTGCAGTAAAAGAACCAATCAGAAGCTAGGAATGGTGGACTGGTTTTCTTTAAACCTGTAATTGAAAATAAGTATAAATGTACGGCCTTCTGATTTGGTCAATTCCAACGATAATTATGCATGCAATAAACAACCAATCAAAAGCTGATAATTAAAGACTCGTTTACTTCAACTTGCATTTGGATACCAGTCTCAAAATGAAGCCTTTCGATTGGTCAATCTTACCTATAGGCAGTAAAACAACCAATCAAACGCTTGCAATTCCGAACTTGTTCGCTAACTGACCATAATCTCTTATTCAATATCCGTTTCTTCAATAGGTTTTCATAGATTGCCTTTGACTGGTTTTTATTTTAATTTTCTTTACATAAGCCTACCATAGCAACCAAGATATATTTCGGATATAATTCAACATGGTGGAGGAACCTGCCCCTGGCCACACCTTACGCCATATCTACCACCCCGTTAAGACAAACGTATGATTTTGGTAAATCTAACATCACAGGTGGGGGATTGCTGAACCCATCTTACACGGACGTATGTAAGTATATAGTACATGTATATGCATATTGACATATTCCTAATACATTTTGTACATCACATATTAAATAGAGGATTTTACATGAGTGTCTTTTCATATTGAATTTATATGCCGAGTATTTCATTTTTTTTTTCAACGAGTTTAATAAATTATAATTATATGGAAAGACATGAATGTAAGATTCTTTTCATCACATAGACAAAATAAGCCCTTTAAGTGTGTTAAAAGTGGACATGCTTCCCCTTTAGCAGAGAATAATGTCAGTGAGTAACGCGGTTAAATATAAATGAGCAACTAAACATAGTGCAGCACTGTATTAAAAATTGTTGCATAATTATTAGAGCGAGAAGGTATATTGAATCGTAATCACGACACGGGCCTGTTTTTCTATGCATCCTGTCTATCTATGTATATTTTTGACAGCGCGTATGAGTACATAAAAAAATAGTGATTAGCCGCCTCATTTGCATAGTTATTATATTTCTGTGTAGTGTAATATCGTTTTTTTTATTAAATGGGCTTGATCAAGCTCTCGCGCCGTGATTTATGTGATAAATCATTTTAGCAGCACAGTAAGAAAATAAAGAACATGGATTGGGGATTTTAAACTTGAAATGGGACATTTATATGAAGTCTACATCAATTGAATGCATTTTGTTCTACGATAATGATGATTTCCAGTTCTTCAAAAGTTTGATTTTCATTTCTGATGGGATGTAAATTATGAAATATAATTATTAATATTGAATACTTGTCCGATCATATAAAATGGCATTCATGGCATTCGCCTTCAATATAAAGTACATACATGACGTGTGCTTAAAGATGACAATGATCATGTAGTGTTTGGCGATACGAAAGTGAAATGAATTGTAACTTGTGTACGGCATTTAACAAAAAATACCAAATATTTACATAACTTCTTACATATCTATTGCACATCTAAACTAGATGCCGATTTCTGGCGAAGCGTACAAAATGCTGGTACCCCAGTGAGGGGATCGGTGGATGGGGACATGACATTATCCATGTCAAAAACAAGCGTGAACCTAGCCAGGAAATATTACGCCGAAGTGTTCAATGTCACAGTAAATCATGTTCCGTTCCCGCATTCAGCGGTAAGTACATTTTGGTTTGGTAAAACTATTATTGCAAATTAGCTCGTTATTCTGGTTTAGAAGAAAATGTTCCATCTTCAGTACGGTATGTTCAATTATTACAACAGCATGTTCTATATTTAGAATGGATTGCTCTGTTTTAGAACAGTATGCTCTATTTGTAGAACGGAATATTGTACCGTCGTATTTGTAGAATAGTAATGCTACTTATAAGACCGGTTTTAATGACAAGGATTTTGAGATTTCCATACGTTTGCCTGTAATGACTGAAAACAAACAAAAATAGACACATATGTAATGTAGTGTACTATCAATACTGCACTACGTAAAAACAACCCAAACCATGCACATGTACATGCAATTAGTTCATATGCGTTGATTAAACTTGCACCTGGTGTTTACTTTTGCATAGAGGATATTTGTTGATTGTGGTGTAAGATCGAATTTTATTTCACCGAGTGATCACAGAAATCATTATTTTCACGAGTGGTGTAGCCACGAGTGAAAATATAATTTTCTGTGATCACGAGTGAAATAAAATAAGATCTTTCACCAAAACCAACAAATTTTCTGTTTATTATTTGCTTCTTTTTTTTCGTAAAACGGACCAGTAATTGGCTAAATTGGAAATATAACGTTAAAATCAGAACGTCACGACGTGACGAATATGGCGTCACAATGACGTAACGCATATTTTGAAGCCCGGCTTTGTTGACGTTGCGTTTCTTTTTCTGCACGATATTGGAACCAGCTCCAAAACAGTGAAAATAACAAAATGATAATTTCACTGTTATTTGTCATTGTTATTTTCACTGAAAATCACCATAATCCATTGAAAGCAAATAATAAAATAGTGTATTAAGGATATCCGGGTGTAATAAAGAATCTCCCCGTGAAGAGTTCTCAAGTTCAGTAATTTTATGACAAATTGACTGATTTCTTATAGGTCGTGGGTTCAACCCCCACTAGAGCCAAACTATTTTTATTCTTTTTTTCTTTATTTTTTAGTTATAGGACAATGTTTTGGCTTTTTGATATCACTACTTTTTAGTGTAATTTGGAGAAACATATTTTTTTTCTTTAATTGTAAGGAGTAAAATATGTGGTATATAGACGAAAATCGGGTTACTATGGATTTCTGAAATGTATATTTTCAAAACCACTTGGTAAAACCTTTCAAAATTTTGTTAAAACATTACACACACATTGAAATTATTTTTGAAAACAATTCGTTGGTGCCAATTGTTTAGATCATATTTTATTGCCATTTATCTATAGGGTACTTACTGGCAATATGCAAAAAAATGCCTTACTTTCAAGAAGGGTAGTGTTACATTTTTATTTTTATCTACTTCATAATTAGACCCAAATATCATGTTTACACTTTTGATTGAAGAAATAAACATTATCATTAGATTTAAACACACTCTTGTTTTTATTGTGTCATCTGTTGGAGACTTATTATATTTATCATGCAGATGACTCCATTTGTTTTTGCAGTACGTTCTAACATTAGGTGTAGGGAAATAAAAATAGAAATTTCTCTCTTAAATGACTATAAAAGTGTTTTAAAATTCACATGCAGTTGTCTTAAAGGGCATACAATAGAATAAAACCGTTTAAAACGCAGTCCTCAACATTTAAACAAAAGTTTTTACATCTGGACATCGTTAAAATACATCTTGAATGAACTATATGAACATCTCAGAGTCTAATTGATAGGACAGAGAACATAGCAAATTACCAAACAGGGAATACAAAATACAATTCAAATAAAATTACAACACGTTATAAGTTATAACTAATACAAAATACTAAGCATGGCAACAACTATTCGGATATTCGCAACGAGTTTCGATTATCCGAATAGCAAATAGGCATCTGAATATTCTTTTTAAAAATTATATATTACATATTAGTTTTTTTTCCTATTTTTGCTTAATGAGGACCGTCAAACAGTGAAAATACTAAAACAGTCACAAGTTTGCATTATCTTCTTTGTATGTTTTGTATGAATGCATATGCATATTATTGATGATAATTACGTTATATTTGTACGGTAGTATGTGGGATGTCCTCGACCCACATCTACCTATAGACGAGGAAAATAAACATATCTCAAAAAAAAAAAAAAAAAAAAAAACAGTCACAAGAAATATATACTCCAAATGCGACATGTCCGAAATTGAGACAAGGGCATTAAGAAATATCCCAATCAGTTAACGTTGACATACAAAGTTTGGGAAGAGCAACCACAACATCTTATCAAAAGGAAAATCTAAAAGGACTAAAAACCAATCGGACAGGAAAAGCCACTCACTTGAAAAAAAAGACATAGACCATAACCACACATCGGATATATCGCAGGCTTAGAATGAGAAGGTCGTAACTACAAAATCGATTTATTGAGAAAACAAGAGAAAACTGTCTGTAATTTACTCTTTACCTATGGGAAACAAGTGTTTAAAAGATTTTTGGTCAACATGACAATTTCAGATTTTCATGTAAATAGGCTCAAAAGAAGCGCCTTGTGAAGCAGATTTCAAATATGTATGGGTCTTGTAAGGTCGTAAGTAGTAGTTAGGACCTTCTCATTCTGAGCCATCGATATACATTATGAATCCAGCCCAAACAAGAACAAGACAAAATAATGATTCGCTGGCTAAAATGAAAAAGTCCTAAGTACGAAACCACTGTTTTGAGAAAACAAGGAAAAGTTCTCTTTACTTATGGAAAACCAAGCTTTTTTCAATTTCAGTTTGGTCAACATTACCTGTTCCGATTGCTGTCACGTCTTGTGATGAAAATTTATAAGGTCATAATAACATTCACGACTTTTGTGTTATAAGCCAGCGAAATAATGAACGAAACTTACAAAATAAATTTAAAAAAAAGGTTTGTGTGGCAGAGTGAATTTAAGTGTTTTGTTATATTCCAGGTAATGAAGATATGGGATTATTACCCTATAGGGGCCTCGTGGTATGAATGGATGCCTGACTTTATTTGGGAAGGAGTTGAAGCAAGAATGTTGAAGCCGTCAGCAACCGATGAAGTTTACATCTTAGGAAACATTTTCTCTGGTGATAACTTATCTGGTTGGTCAGAAGGTGCGCTTGTGATAGCGGAGAAGTTTATAGCTATGTTAGACAGACCTAAAGCACCTAGACGAAGACCGGGGTAGTTTTAATAATTGACATTGCTTTGTATAAGAGACACAGCGTATGACATTAGCACAAATTTATTTTAGCGGAAAAGCGGTAATTGATCGACTGTACCCATTTCGCCATACATTTGTATTAAGCTTATGACCTTAATTTTGCAGGTAAACTTATATAGTCACTGTGTACGAGTACATGTATTAAATAAGTGGGAGAAACCATTTCTTTACTAAAATTATCTTAAAGATCTCATTTAAATCAGACCCATAATTTTTATTAGCTCCACTACTTTACACTGATGTCGATGTGAACTTTACATCATCAAGTCAAATCGCGTCTTTCACAAATCTGAAAGTGCAGAGAATATCTGCTGAAGTTTACAGTGGGAGAGATGTGTAAACTTTATCTGATTTTAAAGAGATTGTTCCCGTCCCCAAGATACTATAATTTAGGCATAATGCCTGGATTCGTATACGTATGTGTAGTTCATAGGTAATATCAAATAGAAATACATGTACCACAATATGTTTTGTAGATACACATTGTATATTATTTGAATGGGTAAAATATCGGAATAAAATATTTGTTAAAAACATGTGTGTATTTTTTTCTGATACCACGCAGTGTATTCCATTGCCTCGTAATGGGGTTTAAATATAAAGTTTTGTGGCAATGACACAAAAAGCACATATATATATGTGCTTTCCACAGGAATATTAATGCCCGTGGTCCACTAATGGCGGGTGATCTTTCAGTGCATTGAAAACAACGACAAAAAACAATGCCCAACACATACATACATGTACCTAACGTGAAATGAAGTGTCTGTGACCACTGAATTATATCAAAGAATTGAAAATCATCAAAGCTGTCATAGACTGAAAGACTTTTAGAGGTCGTTGCATTTAAGCAAGGCTCTATCGAGCGCTCGGTAGGGAAGGTCAGAAACAGCAGATTATGACAAACTTAACAGCTAAACAACAAGCCTGTTCAAAGACAATAACAGACCAAAAGGATGAACGCACTGCTCAATCGTAAACGCAGAGGAGTTCCGATTTCACATTGTATAGACAACCTACAAACAATATTAAACCAATATTCTGCTACACTACCTACATAGTGGATCATGCAAAAAGAATTCAAAGTACGCTACATGTCGTAAATTAATAACTTGTCCACGTGACTATTAGCCACGTGTTTTTCTTTCAGTACACGGAACTAACAGTGGCAATGGCAAAATACTAAATTACGGATAGATGGAATCCAAGCACATGCCTACGGAATTATAATAATACAAACAACGCGCTTGACTTCCCCAAATTTCACTCATTCAATATCAGTCTTTTACAGTGTCTTTGTGAAAAATTGGGGAAGTCATGATCAAAACTAGTTTTTCGACTGTTTTTGATAAAATTTCTTAAGAGGCCTATATTTTACTTAGGCCTATTCGTAGAGAAAGGGAGTTAAGTCATCCGGGTATATTAGATTGAAATCGAAACCGAAAGTAGATAGAAAATAACTAAAAATAGATTACTGGTCTTTGCTTATTGAATGCATCATCAAAATAATTGACTCGATCGTCCTATTCAATAGGAGATGCCTCGAACCAACCGACAGAATATAGCCATTAGAATGTTTAAATAAACATCAAAATTATAAGTACATAACACAAGTGCATATTTTGGAAGTGGTAGAGCTCACGTGAATGCGTATGGTGATTAATACAAAATTAATGGTTTTGTAAACCGAAACTAGATCTTTCAATTCAACGGATTTTCCGAAAATAAAAGGACGAGTCTAATTTACAGAAAGGTTAAAATTAAAATACATTGTAGAAGATTCTACTTTGGGCATTTTAAATTGGAAAATAACTCTTTCTAAATCATTTTAATGCTGTAATTATAACACACCGTCGTCAAGAACAAAGCACCCAGTCTTCGGTGTATAGATCTAGTTTGTAAACATGAGTGATTGATAACATATAAACAAAGTTTTTGGTTAATGCTAATTAAGCCGGATACCCTACTTATAACCCAACACCCCTCCAGTGTTGACTAATCGCCTCGTCTGTTTCCGCATTTAATTGATTGTGAAAATATGAAAATTCTGACTCCGTGATTGAATGCCGTATACATGTGAACAAAGATGGATAAACGTCTCATTCTTCTCGTTTTTATTATCAACATTGGTACTTTGGAATGTGTAAGTAGTCAGTTGTGTTCTTCCATTATATACAGTGTTGCACATGTTTGTTTGCTTCCTTTTCACATGATTAATTAATAACAACTTTCAGGGGTTTATATTATGTCTACAGTTATTATAGAGGTGTGCATGGGTGAATATTTATCAGGGGTGTACATGTCTACAGTTATTATAGAGGTGTACATGGGTGAATATTTATCAGGGGTGTATATGTCTACAGTTATTATAGAGGTGTGCATGGGTGAATATTTATCAGGGGTGTACATGTCTACAGTTATTATAGAGGTGTGCATGGGTGAATATTTATCAGGGGTGTACATGTCAACAGTTATTATAGAGGTGTGCATGGGCGGGTATTTATCAGGGGTGTACATGTCAACAGTTATTATAGAGGTGTGCATGGGTGAATATTTATCAGGGGTGTACATGTCAACAGTTATTATAGAGGTGTGCATGGGTGAATATTTATCAGGGGTGTACATGTCAACAGCTATTATAGAGGTGTGCATGGGTGAATATTTATCAGGGGTGTACATGTCAACAGTTATTATAGAGGTGTGCATGGGTGAGTATTTATCAGGGGTTTATATATGTCAACAGTTATTATAGAGGTGTGAATGGGTGAGTATTTATCAGGGGTGTACATGTCAACAGCTATTATAGAGGTGTGCATGGGTGAATATTTATCAGGGGTGTATATGTCTACAGTTATTATAGAGGTGTGCATGGGTGAGTATTTATCAGGGGTTTATACATGTCAACAGTTATTATAGAGGTGTGAATGGGTGAGTATTTATCAGGGGTTTATATATGTCTACAGTTATTATATAGGTGTGAATGGGTGAGTATTTATCAGGGGTGTACATGTCAACAGTTATTATAGAGGTGTGCATGGGTGAGTATTTATCAGGGGTGTACATGTCAACAGTTATTATAGAGGTGTGCATGGGTGAATATTTATCAGGGGTGTACATGTCAACAGTTATTATAGAGGTGTGCATGGGTGAGAATTTATCAGGGGTGTACATGTCAACAGTTATTATAGAGGTGTGCATGGGTGAATATTTATCAGGGGTGTACATGTCAACAGTTATTATAGAGGTGTGCATGGGTGGGTATTTATCAGGGGTGTACATGTCAACAGTTATTATAGAGGTGTGCATGGGTGAATATTTATCAGGGGTGTACATGTCAACAGTTATTATAGAGGTGTGCATGGGTGAGTATTTATCAGGGGTTTATATATGTCTACAGTTATTATAGAGGTGTGCATGGGTGAATATTTATCAGGGGTGTACATGTCAACAGTTATTATAGAGGTGTGCATGGGTGGGTATTTATCAGGGGTGTACATGTCAACAGTTATTATAGAGGTGTGCATGGGCAAAGACGTCCAACACTGGATATGAATGTCGTCGATTTTACCGAAAATCGTGGATGATCCACAATGCACTGCGCACGCTTCGGTAATTATCGACCGTTTCCGCTAAACCTTGATTTTATCGCGTTCGGTTAACTCCGTTAATTTCCGGCGATATTGTTTACGAAAACGGCCATCTTTAACGGAGTGGGCAGGTAGTTTAAATGTCTAATAATCAAATTTATTGAGACAAATTGGCTATTTGATAAAGTATTAACATGTTTATTGTCATTTGAAATGTTTTATACGCCGAAACTTCGATTAAAATAGGAAATTATTATGTTTTTCACATATTGATCACGAGCAGAAATACGAACGAAATTTGGATTTGGACGCCCGAGTAAGAATTCAATTTTACCCCCATCAAATAAAAAACGAAGTTGTTTCATTACCACAAGTATTTTCAAGACAGTCCAAAGATTACAAAAATTAATATTCCATAAAAATAGCGAGTACGAATAGCTCTAAAAGAATAAAAAACAAACTGTATAATTTGTTGCGGGCCGATTTGTCGGTTCGAAAACTCCATTTCGATAACTCGCACAAATCTGAGGTTTATTTTAATATAGTGGACGTATCATACAAAATATTGTAACTTTAACATAGAATACATATTTTACTGTCAGTAAATGCCCAAATTTGTTCAATTCGACGGAGGATTAAACATTAAAACCTCTTATCTAAAACGAACAAAATTCGTTTTTCATCCGAAAAATCCAAGATGGCGGATAGCGTCTTCTTCAATCGTGTGACGTAGGTAGATCACGTGACTGATAATCTCGGGTCAGCTAATCAGAAATGCTCTAAGAAATACTCTACCTTCCTATCCAGTGTTGGATATCTATGGCATGGGTGAATATTTATCAGGGGTGTACATGTCAACAGTTATTATAGAGGTGTGCATGGGTGGGTATTTATCAGGGGTGTACATGTCAACAGTTATTATAGAGGTGTGCATGGGTGAATATTTATCAGGGGTGTACATGTCAACAGTTATTATAGAGGTGTGCATGGGTGAATATTTATCAGGGGTGTACATGTCAACAGTTATTATAGAGGTGTGCATGGGTGAATATTTATCAGGGGTGTACATGTCAACAGTTATTATAGAGGTGTGCATGGGTGGGTATTTATCAGGGGTGTACATGTCAACAGTTATTATAGAGGTGTGCATGGGTGAATATTTATCAGGGGTGTACATGTCAACAGTTATTATAGAGGTGTGCATGGGTGAATATTTATCAGAGGTGTACATGTCAACAGCTATTATAGAGGTGTGCATGGGTGAGTATTTATCAGGGGTTTATATATGTCTACAGTTATTATAGAGGTGTGCATGGGTGAGTATTTATCAGGGGTTTATACATGTCTACAGTTATTATAGAGGTGTGAATGGGTGAATATTTATCAGGGGTTTATATAATTATGTCAACAGTTATTATAGAGGTGTGAATGGGTGAGTATTTATCAGGGGTTTATATATGTCTACAGTTATTATAGAGGTGTGCATGGGTGAGTATTTATCAGGGGTTTATATAATTATGTCAACAGTTATTATAGAGGTGTGAATGGGTGAGTATTTATCAGGGGTTTATATAATTATGTCAACAGTTATTATAGAGGTGTGAATGGGTGAGTATTTATCAGGGGTTTATATATGTCTACAGTTATTATAGAGGTGTGCATGGGTGAGTATTTATCAGGGGTTTATACATGTCTACAGTTATTATAGAGGTGTGAATGGGTGAATATTTATCAGGGGTGTACATGTCAACAGTTATTATAGAGGTGTGCATGGGTGAGTATTTATCAGGGGTTTATATATGTCAACAGTTATTATAGAGGTGTGAATGGGTGAATATTTATCAGGGGTTTATATAATTATGTCAACAGTTATTATAGAGGTGTGAATGGGTGAGTATTTATCAGGGGTTTATATATGTCTACAGTTATTATAGAGGTGTGCATGGGTGAGTATTTATCAGGGGTTTATACATGTCTACAGTTATTATAGAGGTGTGCATGGGTGAGTATTTATCAGGGGTTTATATATGTCAACAGTTATTATAGAGGTGTGAATGGGTGAATATTTATCAGGGGTGTACATGTCAACAGTTATTATAGAGGTGTGCATGGGTGAATATTTATCAGGGGTGTACATGTCTACAGTTATTATAGAGGTGTGCATGGGTGAATATTTATCAGGGGTTTATATATGTCTACAGTTATTATAGAGGTGTGCATGGGTGAATATTTATCAGGGGTGTACATGTCAACAGTTATTATAGAGGTGTGCATGGGTGAGTATTTATCAGGGGTTTATATATGTCTACAGTTATTAAAGAGGTGTGAATGGGTGAGTATTTATCAGGGGTTTATATATGTCAACAGTTATTATAGAGGTGTGAATGGGTGAGTATTTATCAGGGGTGTACATGTCAACAGTTATTATAGAGGTGTGCATGGGTGAGTATTTATCAGGCGTGTACATGTCAACAGTTATTATAGAGGTGTGCATGGGTGAATATTTATCAGGGGTGTACATGTCAACAGTTATTATAGAGGTGTGCATGGGTGAGAATTTATCAGGGGTGTACATGTCAACAGTTATTATAGAGGTGTGCATGGGTGAATATTTATCAGGGGTGTACATGTCAACAGTTATTATAGAGGTGTGCATGGGTGAGTATTTATCAGGGGTTTATATATGTCTACAGTTATTATAGAGGTGTGCATGGGTGAATATTTATCAGGGGTGTACATGTCAACAGTTATTATAGAGGTGTGCATGGGTGGGTATTTATCAGGGGTGTACATGTCAACAGTTATTATAGAGGTGTGCATGGGTGAATATTTATCAGGGGTGTACATGTCAACAGTTATTATAGAGGTGTGCATGGGTGGGTATTTATCAGGGGTGTACATGTCAACAGTTATTATAGAGGTGTGCATGGGTGAATATTTATCAGGGGTGTACATGTCAACAGTTATTATAGAGGTGTGCATGGGTGAATATTTATCAGGGGTGTACATGTCAACAGTTATTATAGAGGTGTGCATGGGTGAATATTTATCAGGGGTGTACATGTCAACAGTTATTATAGAGGTGTGCATGGGTGGGTATTTATCAGGGGTGTACATGTCAACAGTTATTATAGAGGTGTGCATGGGTGAATATTTATCAGGGGTGTACATGTCAACAGTTATTATAGAGGTGTGCATGGGTGAATATTTATCAGGGGTGTACATGTCAACAGCTATTATAGAGGTGTGCATGGGTGAGTATTTATCAGGGGTTTATATATGTCTACAGTTATTATATAGGTGTGAATGGGTGAGTATTTATCAGGGGTGTACATGTCAACAGTTATTATAGAGGTGTGCATGGGTGAGTATTTATCAGGGGTGTACATGTCAACAGTTATTATAGAGGTGTGCATGGGTGAATATTTATCAGGGGTGTACATGTCAACAGTTATTATAGAGGTGTACATGGGTGAATATTTATCAGGGGTGTACATGTCAACAGTTATTATAGAGGTGTGCATGGGTGAGTATTTATCAGGGGTTTATATATGTCTACAGTTATTATAGAGGTGTGCATGGGTGAGTATTTATCAGGGGTTTATATATGTCAACAGTTATTATAGAGGTGTGAATGGGTGAGTATTTATCAGGGGTTTATACATGTCAACAGTTATTATAGAGGTGTGCATGGGTGAGTATTTATCAGGGGTTTATATATGTCTACAGTTATTATAGAGGTGTGCATGGGTGAGTATTTATCAGGGGTTTATATATGTCTACAGTTATTACAGAGGTGTGCATGGGTGAGTATTTATCAGGGGTTTATATATGTCAACAGTTATTATAGAGGTGTGCATGGGTGAGTATTTATCAGGGGTGTACATGTCAACAGTTATTATAGAGGTGTGAATGGGTGAATATTTATCAGGGGTTTATATATGTCAACAGTTATTATAGAGGTGTGCATGGGTGAGTATTTATCAGGGGTGTACATGTCAACAGTTATTATAGAGGTGTGCATGGGTGAGTATTTATCAGGGGTTTATATATGTCAACAGTTATTATAGAGGTGTGCATGGGTGAGTATTTATCAGGGGTGTACATGTCAACAGTTATTATAGAGGTGTACATGGGTGAATATTTATCAGGGGTGTACATGTCAACAGTTATTATAGAGGTGTGCATGGGTGAGTATTTATCAGGGGTTTATATATGTCTACAGTTATTATAGAGGTGTGCATGGGTGAGTATTTATCAGGGGTTTATATATGTCAACAGCTATTACAGAGGTGTGCATGGGTGAATATTTATCAGGGGTTTATATATGTCAACAGTTATTATAGAGGTGTGCATGGGTGAGTATTTATCAGGGGTGTACATGTCAACAGTTATTATAGAGGTGTGCATGGGTGAATATTTATCAGGGGTGTACATGTCAACAGTTATTATAGAGGTGTGCATGGGTGAGTATTTATCAGGGGTTTATATATGTCTACAGTTATTATAGAGGTGTGCATGGGTGAATATTTATCAGGGGTGTACATGTCAACAGTTATTATAGAGGTGTGCATGGGTGAGTATTTATCAGGGGTGTACATGTCAACAGTTATTATAGAGGTGTGCATGGGTGAATATTTATCAGGGGTGTACATGTCTACAGTTATTATAGAGGTGTGCATGGGTGAGTATTTATCAGGGGTTTATACATGTCTACAGTTATTATAGAGGTGTGCATGGGTGAATATTTATCAGGGGTGTACATGTCTACAGTTATTATAGAGGTGTGCATGGGTGGGTATTTATCAGGGGTGTACATGTCAACAGTTATTATAGAGGTGTGCATGGGTGAATATTTATCAGGGGTGTACATGTCAACAGTTATTATAGAGGTGTGCATGGGTGAATATTTATCAGGGGTGTACATGTCAACAGCTATTATAGAGGTGTGCATGGGTGAGTATTTATCAGGGGTTTATATATGTCTACAGTTATTATATAGGTGTGAATGGGTGAGTATTTATCAGGGGTGTACATGTCAACAGTTATTATAGAGGTGTGCATGGGTGAGTATTTATCAGGGGTGTACATGTCAACAGTTATTATAGAGGTGTGCATGGGTGAATATTTATCAGGGGTGTACATGTCAACAGTTATTATAGAGGTGTACATGGGTGAATATTTATCAGGGGTGTACATGTCAACAGTTATTATAGAGGTGTGCATGGGTGAGTATTTATCAGGGGTTTATATATGTCTACAGTTATTATAGAGGTGTGCATGGGTGAGTATTTATCAGGGGTTTATATATGTCAACAGTTATTATAGAGGTGTGCATGGGTGAATATTTATCAGGGGTTTATATATGTCAACAGTTATTATAGAGGTGTGCATGGGTGAATATTTATCAGGGGTGTACATGTCTACAGTTATTATAGAGGTGTGAATGGGTGAATATTTATCAGGGGTTAATATATGTCAACAGTTATTATAGAGGTGTGCATGGGTGAGTATTTATCAGGGGTTTATATATGTCAACAGTTATTATAGAGGTGTGCATGGGTGAGTATTTATCAGGGGTTTATATATGTCTACAGTTATTATAGAGGTGTGCATGGGTGAATATTTATCAGGGGTTTATATATGTCAACAGTTATTATAGAGGTGTGCATGGGTGAATATTTATCAGGGGTTTATATATGTCAACAGTTATTATAGAGGTGTGCATGGGTGAGTATTTATCAGGGGTTTATATATGTCAACAGTTATTATAGAGGTGTGCATGGGTGAATATTTATCAGGGGTGTACATGTCAACAGTTATTATAGAGGTGTGAATGGGTGAGTATTTATCAGGGGTTTATATATGTCAACAGTTATTATAGAGGTGTGCATGGGTGAGTATTTATCAGGGGTGTACATGTCAACAGTTATTATAGAGGTGTGAATGGGTGAGTATTTATCAGGGGTTTATATATGTCAACAGTTATTATAGAGGTGTGCATGGGTGAGTATTTATCAGGGGTGTACATGTCAACAGTTATTATAGAGGTGTGCATGGGTGAATATTTATCAGGGGTGTACATGTCTACAGTTATTATAGAGGTGTGCATGGGTGAGTATTTATCAGGGGTTTATACATGTCTACAGTTATTATAGAGGTGTGCATGGGTGAATATTTATCAGGGGTGTACATGTCTACAGTTATTATAGAGGTGTGCATGGGTGAGTATTTATCAGGGGTTTATACATGTCTACAGTTATTATAGAGGTGTGCATGGGTGAATATTTATCAGGGGTGTACATGTCTACAGTTATTATATAGGTGTGAATGGGTGAGTATTTATCAGGGGTGTACATGTCTACAGTTATTATAGAGGTGTGCATGGGTGGGTATTTATAAGGGGTGGACATGTCAACAGTTATTATAGAGGTGTGAATGGGTGAGTATTTATCAGGGGTGTACATGTCAACAGTTATTATAGAGGTGTACATGGGTGAGTATTTATCAGGGGTTTATATATGTCTACAGTTATTATAGAGGTGTGAATGGGTGAGTATTTATCAGGGGTGTACATGTCAACAGTTATTATAGAGGTGTGAATGGGTGAATATTTATCAGGGGTGTACATGTCAACAGTTATTATAGAGGTGTGCATGGGTGAGTATTTATCAGGGGTGTACATGTCAACAGTTATTATAGAGGTGTGAATGGGTGAATATTTATCAGGGGTTTATATATGTCAACAGTTATTATAGAGGTGTGAATGGGTGAGTATTTATCAGGGGTGTACATGTCTACAGTTATTATAGAGGTGTGCATGGGTGAATATTTATCAGGGGTTTATATATGTCTACAGTTATTATAGAGGTGTGCATGGGTGAGTATTTATCAGGGGTGTACATGTCAACAGTTATTATAGAGGTGTGCATGGGTGAATATTTATCAGGGGTTTATACATGTCTACAGTTATTATAGGAGTGTACATGGGTGAATATTTATCAGGGGTGTATATATGTCTACAGTTATTATAGAGGTGTGAATGGGTGAATGTTTATCAGGGGTGTATACATGTCAACAGCTATTATAGAGGTGTGCATGGGTGAGTATTTATCAGGGGTTTATATATGTCTACAGTTATTATAGAGGTGTGAATGGGTGAGTATTTATCAGGGGTTTATATATGTCTACAGTTATTATAGAGGTGTGCATGGGTGAATATTTATCAGGGGTGTACATGTCAACAGTTATTATAGAGGTGTGCATGGGTGAATATTTATCAGGGGTGTACATGTCAACAGTTATTATAGAGGTGTGAATGGGTGAGTATTTATCAGGGGTGTACATGTCAACAGTTATTATAGAGGTGTGAATGGGTGAGTATTTATCAGGGGTGTACATGTCAACAGTTATTATAGAGGTGTGCATGGGTGAGTATTTATCAGGGGTGTACATGTCAACAGTTATTATAGAGGTGTGAATGGGTGAGTATTTATGAGGGGTGTACATGTCAACAGTTATTATAGAGGTGTGCATGGGTGAGTATTTATCAGGGGTGTACATGTCAACAGTTATTATAGAGGTGTGCATGGGTGAATATTTATCAGGGGTGTACATGTCAACAGTTATTATAGAGGTGTGCATGTGTGAGTATTTATCAGGGGTTTATATATGTCTACAGTTATTATAGAGGTGTGCATGGGTGAATATTTATCAGGGGTGTACATGTCAACAGTTATTATAGAGGTGTGCATGGGTGGGTATTTATCAGGGGTGTACATGTCAACAGTTATTATAGAGGTGTGCATGGGTGAATATTTATCAGGGGTGTACATGTCAACAGTTATTATAGAGGTGTGCATGGGTGGGTATTTATCAGGGGTGTACATGTCAACAGTTATTATAGAGGTGTGCATGGGTGAATATTTATCAGGGGTGTACATGTCAACAGTTATTATAGAGGTGTGCATGGGTGAATATTTATCAGGGGTTTATATATGTCTACAGTTATTATAGAGGTGTGAATGGGTGAATATTTATCAGGGGTGTACATGTCAACAGTTATTATAGAGGTGTGCATGGGTGAATATTTATCAGGGGTGTACATGTCTACAGTTATTATATAGGTGTGAATGGGTGAGTATTTATCAGGGGTGTACATGTCTACAGTTATTATAGAGGTGTGCATGGGTGGGTATTTATAAGGGGTGGACATGTCAACAGTTATTATAGAGGTGTGAATGGGTGAGTATTTATCAGGGGTGTACATGTCAACAGTTATTATAGAGGTGTACATGGGTGAGTATTTATCAGGGGTTTATATATGTCTACAGTTATTATAGAGGTGTGAATGGGTGAGTATTTATCAGGGGTGTACATGTCAACAGTTATTATAGAGGTGTGAATGGGTGAATATTTATCAGGGGTGTACATGTCAACAGTTATTATAGAGGTGTGCATGGGTGAGTATTTATCAGGGGTGTACATGTCAACAGTTATTATAGAGGTGTGAATGGGTGAATATTTATCAGGGGTTTATATATGTCAACAGTTATTATAGAGGTGTGAATGGGTGAGTATTTATCAGGGGTGTACATGTCTACAGTTATTATAGAGGTGTGCATGGGTGAGTATTTATCAGGGGTTTATATATGTCAACAGCTATTATAGAGGTGTGCATGGGTGAATATTTATCAGGGGTTTATATATGTCTACAGTTATTATAGAGGTGTGCATGGGTGAGTATTTATCAGGGGTGTACATGTCAACAGTTATTATAGAGGTGTGCATGGGTGAATATTTATCAGGGGTTTATACATGTCTACAGTTATTATAGGAGTGTACATGGGTGAATATTTATCAGGGGTGTATATATGTCTACAGTTATTATAGAGGTGTGAATGGGTGAATGTTTATCAGGGGTGTATACATGTCAACAGCTATTATAGAGGTGTGCATGGGTGAGTATTTATCAGGGGTTTATATATGTCTACAGTTATTATAGAGGTGTGAATGGGTGAGTATTTATCAGGGGTTTATATATGTCTACAGTTATTATAGAGGTGTGCATGGGTGAATATTTATCAGGGGTGTACATGTCAACAGTTATTATAGAGGTGTGCATGGGTGAATATTTATCAGGGGTGTACATGTCAACAGTTATTATAGAGGTGTGAATGGGTGAGTATTTATCAGGGGTGTACATGTCAACAGTTATTATAGAGGTGTGAATGGGTGAGTATTTATCAGGGGTGTACATGTCAACAGTTATTATAGAGGTGTGCATGGGTGAGTATTTATCAGGGGTGTACATGTCAACAGTTATTATAGAGGTGTGAATGGGTGAGTATTTATGAGGGGTGTACATGTCAACAGTTATTATAGAGGTGTGCATGGGTGAGTATTTATCAGGGGTGTACATGTCAACAGTTATTATAGAGGTGTGCATGGGTGAATATTTATCAGGGGTGTACATGTCAACAGTTATTATAGAGGTGTGCATGGGTGAGTATTTATCAGGGGTTTATATATGTCTACAGTTATTATAGAGGTGTGCATGGGTGAATATTTATCAGGGGTGTACATGTCAACAGTTATTATAGAGGTGTGCATGGGTGGGTATTTATCAGGGGTGTACATGTCAACAGTTATTATAGAGGTGTGCATGGGTGAATATTTATCAGGGGTGTACATGTCAACAGTTATTATAGAGGTGTGCATGGGTGGGTATTTATCAGGGGTGTACATGTCAACAGTTATTATAGAGGTGTGCATGGGTGAATATTTATCAGGGGTGTACATGTCAACAGTTATTATAGAGGTGTGCATGGGTGAATATTTATCAGGGGTGTACATGTCAACAGTTATTATAGAGGTGTGCATGGGTGAATATTTATCAGGGGTGTACATGTCAACAGTTATTATAGAGGTGTGCATGGGTGGGTATTTATCAGGGGTGTACATGTCAACAGTTATTATAGAGGTGTGCATGGGTGAATATTTATCAGGGGTGTACATGTCAACAGTTATTATAGAGGTGTGCATGGGTGAATATTTATCAGGGGTGTACATGTCAACAGCTATTATAGAGGTGTGCATGGGTGAGTATTTATCAGGGGTTTATATATGTCTACAGTTATTATATAGGTGTGAATGGGTGAGTATTTATCAGGGGTGTACATGTCAACAGTTATTATAGAGGTGTGCATGGGTGAGTATTTATCAGGGGTGTACATGTCAACAGTTATTATAGAGGTGTGCATGGGTGAATATTTATCAGGGGTGTACATGTCAACAGTTATTATAGAGGTGTGCATGGGTGAGTATTTATCAGGGGTTTATATATGTCTACAGTTATTATAGAGGTGTGCATGGGTGAGTATTTATCAGGGGTTTATATATGTCAACAGTTATTATAGAGGTGTGAATGGGTGGATATTTATCAGGGGTTTATATATGTCAACAGTTATTATAGAGGTGTGCATGGGTGAGTATTTATCAGGGGTGTACATGTCAACAGTTATTATAAAGGTGTGCATGGGTGAGTATTTATCAGGGGTGTACATGTCAACAGTTATTATAGAGGTGTGAATGGGTGAGTATTTATCAGGGGTTTATATATGTCAACAGTTATTATAGAGGTGTGCATGGGTGAGTATTTATCAGGGGTGTACATGTCAACAGTTATTATAGAGGTGTGCATGGGTGAGTATTTATCAGGGGTGTACATGTCAACAGTTATTATAGAGGTGTGAATGGGTGAGTATTTATCAGGGGTGTACATGTCTACAGTTATTATAGAGGTGTGAATGGGTGAGTATTTATCAGGGGTTTATATATGTCTACAGTTATTATAGAGGTGTGAATGGGTGAATATTTATCAGGGGTTTATATATGTCAACAGTTATTATAGAGGTGTGCATGGGTGAGTATTTATCAGGGGTGTACATGTCAACAGTTATTATAGAGGTGTGCATGGGTGAATATTTATCAGGGGTGTACATGTCAACAGTTATTATAGAGGTGTGCATGGGTGAGTATTTATCAGGGGTTTATATATGTCTACAGTTATTATAGAGGTGTGCATGGGTGAATATTTATCAGGGGTGTACATGTCAACAGTCATTATAGAGGTGTGCATGGGTGAGTATTTATCAGGGGTTTATATATGTCTACAGTTATTATAGAGGTGTGAATGGGTGAATATTTATCAGGGATGTACATGTCTACAGTTATTATAGAGGTGTGCATGGGTGAATATTTATCAGGGGTTTATATATGTCAACAGTTATTATAGAGGTGTGCATGGGTGAGTATTTATCAGGGGTTTATATATGTCAACAGTTATTATAGAGGTGTGAATGGGTGAGTATTTATCAGGGGTTTATATATGTCAACAGTTATTATAGAGGTGTGCATGGGTGAGTATTTATCAGGGGTTTATATATGTCTACAGCTATTATAGAGGTGTGCATGGGTGAATATTTATCAGGGGTTTATATATGTCTACAGTTATTATAGAGGTGTGCATGGGTGAGTATTTATCAGGGGTTTATACATGTCTACAGTTATTATAGAGGTGTGAATGGGTGAGTATTTATCAGGGGTTTATATATGTCAACAGTTATTATAGAGGTGTGAATGGGTGAATATTTATCAGGGGTTTATACATGTCTACAGTTATTATATAGGTGTGCATGGGTGAATATTTATCAGGGGTTTATACATGTCAACAGTTATTATAGAGGTGTGAATGGGTGAGTATTTATCAGGGGTGTACATGTCTACAGTTATTATAGAGGTGTGCATGGGTGAGTATTTATCAGGGGTTTATATATGTCAACAGTTATTATAGAGGTGTGAATGGGTGAGTATTTATCAGGGGTGTACATGTCAACAGTTATTATAGAGGTGTGCATGGGTGAGTATTTATCAGGGGTGTACATGTCAACAGTTATTATAGAGGTGTGCATGGGTGAGTATTTATCAGGGGTGTACATGTCAACAGTTATTATAGTATTTATCAGGGGTGTACATGTCTAGTTATTATAGAGGTGTGAATGGGTGAGTATTTATCAGGGGTGTACATGTCTACAGTTATTATAGAGGTGTGCATGGGTGAGTATTTATCAGGGGTTTATATATGTCTACAGTTATTATAGAGGTGTGAATGGGTGAATATTTATCAGGGGTGTACATGTCAACAGTTATTATAGAGGTGTGCATGGGTGAATATTTATCAGGGGTGTACATGTCAACAGTTATTATAGAGGTGTGAATGGGTGAATATTTATCAGGGGTGTACATGTCAACAGTTATTATAGAGGTGTGCATGGGTGGGTATTTATCGGGGTGTACATGTCTACAGTTATTATAGAGGTGTGCATGGGTGGGTATTTATCAGGGGTGTACATGTCAACAGTTATTATAGAGGTGTGCATGGGTGGGTATTTATCAGGGGTGTACATGTCAACAGTTATTATAGAGGTGTGCATGGGTGAATATTTATCAGGGGTGTACATGTCAACAGTAATTATAGAGGTGTGAATGGGCGAGTATTTATCAGGGGTTTATATATGTCTACAGTTATTATAGAGGTGTGCATGGGTGAATATTTATCAGGGGTTTATATATGTCTACAGTTATTATAGAGGTGTGCATGGGTGAATATTTATCAGGGGTTTATATATGTCTACAGTTATTATAGAGGTGTGCATGGGTGAGTATTTATCAGGGGTTTATACATGTCTACAGTTATTATAGAGGTGTGAATGGGTGAATATTTATCAGGGGTTTATATATGTCAACAGTTATTATAGAGGTGTGCATGGGTGAGTATTTATCAGGGGTTTATACATGTCAACAGTTATTATAGAGGTGTGAATGGGTGAGTATTTATCAGGGGTTTATATATGTCAACAGTTATTATAGAGGTGTGCATGGGTGAGTATTTATCAGGGGTTTATATATGTCAACAGTTATTATAGAGGTGTGCATGGGTGAGTATTTATCAGGGGTTTATATATGTCAACAGCTATTATAGAGGTGTGCATGGGTGAGTATTTATCAGGGGTGTACATGTCTACAGTTATTATAGAGGTGTGAATGGGTGAGTATTTATCAGGGGTTTATATATGTCAACAGTTATTATAGAGGTGTGCATGGGTGGATATTTATCAGGGGTTTATATAATTATGTCAACAGTTATTATAGAGGTGTGAATGGGTGAGTATTTATCAGGGGTTTATATATGTCAACAGTTATTATAGAGGTGTGCATGGGTGAATATTTATCAGGGGTGTACATGTCAACAGTTATTATAGAGGTGTGCATGGGTGAATATTTATCAGGGGTTTATATATGTGAACAGTTATTATAGAGGTGTGCATGGGTGAGTATTTATCAGGGGTGTACATGTCAACAGTTATTATAGAGGTGTGAATGGGTGAGTATTTATCAGGGGTTTATATATGTCAACAGTTATTATAGAGGTGTGAATGGGTGAGTATTTATCAGGGGTTTATATATGTCTACAGTTATTATAGAGGTGTGCATGGGTGAATATTTATCAGGGGTTTATATATGTCAACAGTTATTATAGAGGTGTGCATGGGTGAGTATTTATCAGGGGTGTACATGTCAACAGTTATTATAGAGGTGTGCATGGGTGAATATTTATCAGGGGTGTACATGTCAACAGTTATTATAGAGGTGTGCATGGGTGAATATTTATCAGGGGTGTACATGTCTACAGTTATTATAGAGGTGTGAATGGGCGAGTATTTATCAGGGGTTTATATATGTCTACAGTTATTATAGAGGTGTGCATGGGTGAGTATTTATCAGGGGTTTATATGTCTACAGTTATTATAGAAGTGTGAATGGGTGAGTATTTATCAGGGGTGTACATGTCAACAGTTATTATAGAGGTGTGAATGGGTGAGTATTTATCAGGGGTGTACATGTCAACAGTTATTATAGAGGTGTGCATGGGTGAATATTTATCAGGGGTGTACATGTCTACAGTTATTATAGAGGTGTGACTGGGCGAGTATTTATCAGGGGTTTATATATGTCTACAGTTATTATAGAGGTGTGCATGGGTGAGTATTTATCAGGGGTTTATATGTCTACAGTTATTATAGAAGTGTGAATGGGTGAGTATTTATCAGGGGTGTACATGTCAACAGTTATTAAAGAAGAGTGAATGGGTGAGTATTTATCAGGGGTGTACATGTCAACAGTTATTATAGAGGTGTGAATGGGTGAGTATTTATCAGGGGTGTACATGTCTACAGTTATTATAGAGGTGTGAATGGGTGAGTATTTATCAGGGGTGTACATGTCTACAGTTATTATAGAGGTGTGCATGGGTGAGTATTTATCAGGGGTGTACATGTCAACAGTTATTATAGAGGTGTGAATGGGTGAGTATTTATGAGGGGTTTATATATGTCTACAGTTATTATAGAGGTGTGAATGGGTGAGTATTTATCAGGGGTGTACATGTCAACAGTTATTATAGAGGTGTGAATGGGTGAGTATTTATGAGGGGTTTATATATGTCTACAGTTATTATAGAGGTGTGAATGGGTGAGTATTTATCAGGGGTGTACATGTCAACAGTTATTATAGAGGTGTGAATGGGTGAGTATTTATGAGGGGTTTATATATGTCTACAGTTATTATAGAGGTGTGAATGGGTGAGTATTTATCAGGGGTGTACATGTCAACAGTTATTATAGAGGTGTGAATGGGTGAGTATTTATCAGGGGTTTATATATGTTTACAGTTATTATAGAGGTGTGCATGGGTGAATATTTAATAGGGATGTAAATGTCAACGGATGCAGGGGTGTAGTTGTTAAATGTTTTGGCTAAGGGTATGGTAATCAAAAATTGAATCCGGTGTCGAATGTTGTTTGCCTTATAAAATTGAAATAACTGTTAAAAAATTAATCCTCGTGTCATATTTATTACAGACTGTGTGTGAGGACTCGTCTTGTACCAACAATGTGACGTGTCCGGTGAACGAACCCTACACCCAGTGTCTATCTACCAATAGAATAAATACCGCTCACTGCAAATACTTCTGTGTAGATAAATGTGACCATGACCAAGTACTGGACGGAAAAAAGTGCATCAATGTGACAGAATGTCATAAAGCGATTGTGTTCCAAGGGGAATGTTTGGACCAATGTCCTGTTGGTTACGTGTTTACTTACGATGTCAATATAGATACGTACAGCCCTACACATGACCTTAAAGATCTGAAGTCACGACCATGTATGACAGTACTATCTCTACAGTTAACAGTGGCTGGATTTGCTCTTGCCATGGTTGCCTACGTTCTGTTCCTGATTGGTTTCTTCTCAATGAGGAGCTTCTCCTTTAAAAGCATGGTAAGATGAAGTTTTTAACATGGTACTGAGTAGGTATTCAATAAAGTAAATTACCATAACATTATTATTTCCAAGAATGTACATGTTTGTGTTATTTCAAATAGATGCCAGATTTACATATGCACAGGTGTGGAAATGCCTCCACCTATTTAACCAGTTAATACTGTAAAATCAATAATTTTCGTGGGGGATTAAATTTCGTGGATTTCGTGGTTCACTTCAACCACAAACTTTAATCCCAATGAACATTGATTTTGACCCTTGTTTTGTTACCTGAAATTCACAATCAACGAATTCAAGTGCCAACGAAATTGTCTGTTTTACCAAAACCACGAAATTAAATAATTTTACAGTATTCAAAAGTAGATGGTTAGTTTGCAATCTCAAAGTAAAAAGAAGAAAGAAAAAGGATTAACTGGCAAGCAGCTCATTTTGTCATAGATCCTACTGGTCTATTTCCACATACTAGTATATGAATGACGTTCAGATTTATATTACACTCTTTTCATCTGACCATGCTCAAAGCAGAGCTTCAGACAAGGTTTGAGTCCATTGGGTATTTTACCCCCAAGTTTCAATTTTGATTGGGTTTTCACAAATTTAATTTGGGTATTTAATCAAATTCATAGGGTGAATGATCTTTTATGTACAGTTTTTCACTATATTATCCTTTTCTTTTTTGGTATTTCAGATTTTCATTGCTTTTTCTTACTTCCTCCTCTCAAAATAAATTGGGTTTTTAAGAAAATTAATTGGGTAATTACCCCAATACGCAGCTTATCTGTAGCTCTGCTCAAAGGCATTTAAGTAAATTGTTACTGGTAAAATAGCACACATACATGTACCAGAATATTTTGAATTCCATTCAGTTTATACAGTAGTAACAGACTTGATCAGAGTTGTTGCCCTTGACATACCTAGATACTTATGAGGCATTTAGAGTTTTCTCAAATGATGCTCAACTCAAAATAACATTTCTATAAATAAACATACCTGCCATATACTCCTATTAAAGTGAAGTTACTCCTATTTTTGTTGTTAATTTTGGGTTTTCCAAGTTCACTTAACTTTGAACAAAGGTACATTTAATTCATTTTATGATGATAGATTTTCTGTACCATATTTATTAACACATTCCTTCTTTAGCGTCTTAATCCCTTTTAAAAGACATTTGAGTGCATCTTGTGACAGGTTTTGCTTTATCACTCCTATTTTGGATTTAACCAGCTTGTTAGGTATGAATAATATTTCTAGCACATGTAACTGTTTATTGTAGAAGAAATTATTTCTGTCGTTATGGAAACGTAAACAGAAGAAAGGCACAGATTCTGACAGCGATGAAAGTGAAAGTGATGAAGAAATGATACCTACAGCCGGGAACCATGTAGACTATGATGATGAGAATATGTTGCTGTGAAGGGAATCAGCTAATTCATAAATGACTAGAATCAATTTTTTGTCCTCAAATCTTCATTTATTGCTCTTGAATCTCTTTAATATACATATAGTTGTTACAACGTGTACTGTATAGCGGGTATATTTCGCGGGGGTTTAATTTTCGCTATATGCGCGGTCAACATCGAATGCGCAAAATCCAAACCCCGCGAAATAATCACCAAACATATACAAAGTTAGACAATGCACCAAGGAGCGTTAAGAAATAATCCAACATTACTTTGCAAGACGTACAAAACGACACATTGTGACGCTTCAGTAAAATACGGTAATTATAAATAGACAACGACATTTATAAAATATGATTAGAAAGAAAGTGTTTAAATCTCTATGCTTGCATATCAACTTTGTTTGAAGGTTTGAATTGTTAGCCGTTTCATCACACTTGTTCAATTTTAATAACAGTGTTGTTTGCGGAACGTGTTAATGTTTGCTGAAATAATTATTTGTTTGTAAATAGATATAGTATACATATTTTTCTTGTGTAAGCAGGTAATGATCAGTATGTTTGGTTTATTGCATTTCTTTATCTTCGCCACCGGATAATTCTTATGGGCGAGGCCTCCAGACGACTTTTAGTGTTTGGGAGAAAGTGCATGATACAGAAGATGCCCTATTTCCAGAAGCATCCTTGGTTCTTTTTGCATGCCATATGCCATATATATAGCACCTATACATGCGACTTCGGTTTAAAGTTTTATCCGAAAGACTACCAGTAATTTTAGTTGGCCAGCCCGGAATTTGAAACCACAGCCCCAAGATCAGTAGTGACTATTATACTCGTACTTGAACGTTTACCTCCCCTTCCATGTTTACCAACAAGGTTTTACTTTCGCGGTCAATGCCGTTAGCGCGAAATCAAGACACCGTGAATTCAAAAGGATCCAATTAATGCGAAAATTGAACACCGTGAAATATACCCGCTATACAGTATTCAGTTAATATTCAAAAGGTTCCCATGGTGAGTTAAAAAACATTTTTTTCAAGGCCCTTGAATCTTCAGGCAATGTCCTTGAATATGCACTGTTAGACCTTGCATCTTTAGAATATGTCCTTGAATCTCTTACAGTTGTTACAATGAGTCTTAAGTCATTGGCCTTAAATCTTCACAACTTTTGTCCTTAGATATTTAGAATTGTTTCACTTTAATATTCAGTGTTGGATATTGTCCATAAATATATTGAGTGCTTTGTCATTGAATCTTCAGAATTGTTGCATTGAAAACTTCAATTTTTGCCTATTGACCTGTTGAATCAAGTATACGAGGGTCATTCAATAAAATTGTATATATCAATTATCATAGTGTTCACTGATTAATATTGTTTTATCTACATGAAGGATTGTATTACATGTACTTGTAATTTGCTTGTAAAGTGTCGTCTTTTAACATGTGAAAAAAAAAGTTAGAAATATTCTTACCTTGCAGGGTTTTATTATTATTCATCTAACCATAGTAGATTCTAAGCATACTACTTGTATATTAGTTTATCTCATATGCTGTCTCGTGTATAATTGACATTATTATGTTGAATGTTCTCAATTCATATGCTGAGTGGAGAACAGCCTTTATTTGCCAGTCAGCTTCCTGCTGATTATGGCAAGCATAAAGGGCCTCCACTACTGTTCCCAAATTAAGCCATTTGCTAAAGATTTGATGAATTGGCTAAATTTTTTGTAAATTGGCTAAAACATTGGCAAATGGCTGAATTGGCGAAAGGTAGCGGAGGCCCTGTATATATGTTGTCGCTGCAACCACGCTAAACATCGAGCTACAGAGGCTGCTACAGCAGTGTACTACAAACATAATCCGAGGGACCAAAGTGACGTCACTGTCATCATGGAAATTGATAGATTCTGTGTTAGAATCGCGTAATATTGAAATAACTTGTGGCCCGATCCTTTTGTAATGAATATAAAATTGTTAAAGTTTCTATGGTTTACATTTATGATATGATTCTATTTCTTGTAATTAATTGTATACATGCAAACCCTTTGTAAATGTTGTAAAAATTCATGCAATAAAATATGATTAAATAAAAATGGCCTTAAGGTCAGGATCAAGTTGATATATCAAGACTTTTATATATTTTTTTTAAGATTATAAATAAAAAAATATCAATACTCATTTTTGTTGTTGTTTCTGCATACATAGTATCTACCAGCCTGTACAATAATATAATATCCCTTGCTTTGAATCGTCAGCCAAGTCTGTTGCATGTTTCTCAGGAACTACCGTAAAATCATTTTATTTTGATGAGACAAAATTTTGTGGTTTTTAATTAAAAAATACTGTTTCGATGGGACATTAATTTGTTAAGTTTACATTTCGGGTAATAAATACAAGGGTAAAATTATTGTTTGATGGGATTTGATTTCGTGGTTGAAAGTGAACTACTAAATTTAATCCCACACAAAAATTAATGATTTTAGAGTATCAGATAATTGAATCGGGCACTTGCAATTTCCTGTGAGTCAAAATGTGACCTTTTAGAAACGTCATGTGTCCATAGAGGAGTCAAATATAACACCAGTTGAACGGGTAACTAAAATATTAAAATTTTAATTTTGAAATTAATTAATACATGTTGCTTATCAAAGAACATCATCATTGCTTATTAGTGAAAGTTCCTCTAACGAATCATTTTCTAGGCCATTACACTGACTAGTTTCTAAAGAGTTATCCTCCCTGATTCGCACAAGACTCCACCTGTCTTTATAGTTATGCACAATTGCCTCCCCTGACGGGAAAGTTGACATCTGAGATTCAGACAATGACCAGCCCTGATTGCGCAAACATTCACCAACCTGTAGTCTAACATTACTACCAGTGAGGGCGATCTCAGTGAAATCCTTGCCCGTATTTAACTGTAGCCGTTCTCGTTCTGCCGGATGTATCTGATGTGGGGATAAATATTTATGTATAACGTCTCTTCTACCTGATATGATAGTCTTTATACGTGAATTCATAGTAGGCATAGTTGCTAGGTTACCAGTTCGTACTTCAATCACTTCTAGATACCGAACACAGACAGGTTTATCAGGAATAGGTTGTCGTAGTTCATCAATCAATTCAATCAGTGAAGTTATCTGATAAAAGTCTGCTTCGACACTCAGTTGATCAAGGTCCTTAAATTCACTAGGCAGAGCTAAACGTGATGATCTCATGAAATTCAGCACATATTTAAACAATTCACCATCTCTATCGATGAAAACACAACCATTTTCATCTAGATGATTCGACATACAGTCGTTGAACATAGCACCTAACATAGACTGTGGATATTTACATAATGTTGACTTGGTTGTTGTATAGATTTCTCCCCCAACGTTCAACTTGATCAGTTCTGATGCCGACATTTCGGGACTTCTTGTCTGTCACGGTAAATCACTTATATCACTCCATTCAAGTAGTAGTTTGTGAAGAATAATAAAAACTTGTAGTCTACACCTCAAACAGGAGATCATATATAGATTCTGGATCTGTTCCGAGTTCTGCAGTGTAGATATTGTTGTCTGGTAATCAACGTCTTCATCTGGAAAAAATAGTGATCACATAAAATTGTGAACTCTTGAACACATTGGCGTCTATAAACTGTAAGTAAATACAATTTAGGGACTATTAGACCGGCCAAGGCCCGGGTTGGTGGCTGGGGTTTCAAATTCAATTGACTGGTGCATTACACTTTACTTCTCGTTGTAGCCTACTGATCTCGTTTTTGAGATTCTATGTTAGTGTCAACATGGATTCGTGCTATTGACATGTCCAACAGGCGCCCCAATGTCGATGCATATGAAATTCAATCATCAATCATTCAATGCCCGGTTGAACTGTTGAAACATTGCAAGTGCAGGGGCTGGGCTGCTGGTTCGGACCACACAATGACAAGCACATGTATTACCCTCGGTCCCTCACTGAAGACATTTTCCTTATCATGAGCCACAAGATATAGGCATCAAAAGACCGTGAATGACATTCTGGTGCAGCATTTCAATGAAATCAAGGCTAGGATCAAATGTCCTAGAAATATAGTAATCTAACACCGTACATATAAAAACAAAAGTTGAAAATAACAATTTTCAAAGAGATTTTTGAGAATATTTCAAAGAAAATAAAAACAAAACACCAATTACTTGTAATAGAAAGATATCAACGCAATCTGGTCTCTCAGTCTGCATCTAACGTTCTTCTGAAATGATCGTTACGATGGGGATTAAATTTCGTTGACATTTGTTACATAGACACCGCAACAATAGTAAGTTTCACGGAATTGTAATTATCACGCTGTTTCGTACTCAAACTATTCGTAACCATAGTTGGTTAAAGGTAAAAAATTTAAGGCAATTAGTAAATTTCGTTCATTTTGTTAGTATTTTGCATTGTATACACTCTCCTAATTGTTTGTCTATTAAAGTAACGTAAGAGACAAAGTAATAAAGTTAACATCTGTAGAGGAATAACCTCTAAACAATGGCCAATATTTACGGAAAAGGCTAAAGGTGAGCCCGAAGCGCTGTGGTGATCTAAAAGAACTGTGGCGATCCCGAAACGGAAAGGTTAGGGTTAGGGTTAGGGTTAGGGTTAGGGTTAGGGTTAGGGTTAGGGTTACAATGACGCGGCTGACCCCTCCCCCTCCCCCCCCCCCCCCTAACCCTAACCCTAACCTTTCCGTTTCGGGATCGCCACAGTTCTTTTAGATCACCACAGCGCTTCGGGCTCACCTTTAGACGCTACCAATATTTACTTCTTCCTTCTAAAGAAAGTTGCTTAACAGAGGTTGAACTGTATTTTACATTTATCATTTCAGTATCAATGTTAAACAATATGCAGTTTTGAAAAAAAACAAACATGTGAAATGTATAAAACTTACAAATTATGATGCATTGATGCAGTCAGGTGCATTCGCCGCATTGATTTGTCAAAATCCCCACTAATGCACTATTACCCCGCAAGGCAGGGGGACAGCTAGTTCTAGCCTAAAACTAGTATCTGAGGGGGAAGCTTGAAGGTAAAAACATGTCCGTGTCCCCGGCTATCCACTGCCCATCCTGGTGTGGGGGCCGAGGTTACAACTTGTTAAATCTATATGTTGTCTAACAGTAGATGTGGGGCAATCTGCTAGGAGATGTTTTAATTTCTGACCTTTATCTCCAGTGCTATTCTAAGTCGAGATTGTTTGACTAGTCTAACAGTAACAATGGAAATGTCAGAATGACTTTTAACTTTACAAATGAATTTCTTATATTACTTCATGTAAAGTTCATAAAAGTTCATATTTATACTATTCAATATGATCAAAAGCATCAATCAAAAGGTGTCGCAGCATGTTAAAATATCACACTGTGACATAAAAATTGAATTTTATATCTCCAGTTATTGATTGATTTATTTGTTTTATAAATTTAAGCTTTTACGATACAATTTCAGTATGGTACTACACACATACAAGTTGAAGTCACAGTTTTGGCGAGTTGTATGGTGTATTCAGAGGACAATCATTAGAATAACTACAGACCCTGTGATACTGAACTACCTATCTCCTGTGTGTTATATATTTGCTGTTGCCGGGATCGGAGGATGGGGTATATTTCATGCAATACCATTTCTCTATGTGGAGTATGACGCCAGGGTTACAACATGTGTACAGTCGTGTGGATGGTTTCTGGGAACGGAACTGGTTGTGAATTGGTTGTGTCTCGTGTTTGTGGACTCGACGTATAAGCCGGAGAAACACGGAGTACCGCCTGCAGGCCTACATACGAATAATCCTGTAGAGAAAACTAACAATTCACAATCTAGGAGACAGGCCACTAATACAGGAGGGACGACTATTTCAATCAACCCTGACCCAGCACAAGTTCAGGAGGAAATGAAAATAAACAATCGTGTAGACAAGTCTGTCATGTTTTACTTTACATGGTCGTATTGTTTCATGTGCCAGAAACCAAACCCACCCAGGTCACATCACTGTAGTTTGTGTCAGAAATGTGTCCTTAAGAGAGATCATCATTGCTTTGTAGCGTCAAAATGTATCGCATTTAACAATCTCAGACATTTTTCTGTATTTTTATTTTACGCCTTTATAACTACTGTATTTTCAATTGTTCATGCATTACCCTATGCATTTTACGAAGTTATACCAAAAAATTATTTGATAGATTTATTTTATCCTATTACGTTGATTCGTGGCATTTTAGGATTTATTTATTATCGAGATTTTGCGTTGATCGTGTTAGGATGGATGTTGTTAGGGTACCTGATATTTAGTGCCTATACCTTATACCAGGCTTATACATGGATCATCACTGGTACTACATCGTATGAAATACAAAATAAGATAGATATATTTGATACTCGCGATTTATCGGGCAAATTACGTGCCGTTTACGGCCAGCACTGGTGGCTCAATTTTATATTCCCTGCACATTTTCTATACGAACCCTTAGATGACCCAGTTCTATGGCCAACTTTTAGAAGTAAAGCTACTGGGGAATATTTTTTGATATGAAAACATCATTTATAGGTCGAAAAAAAAAAAATCTGTTTCTGGTTGCCCGAACCTACCTACATTTTGGCCCAACCCTCATGGTGTTTTTTTCTCCAAAAAAAATTACATTTTGCGGATGTAATTCTTGAGAATGAGGCCGCATATTAACTGTTATGTGATCCTTATGAACAGGTGCAGTAACAAAAACAGGATCAAAACACTTAAATGCAGTGAAAACATTAACATACTGTCACATAGCATTGCAGAATATTTACCGGTATCGCTTATACAATATTAAAAAAAACGTTTGCCTACCTACCTCATGTTTTGGAGTAAGAGACAAGAAATATATATTGTTTGGATTTACTCAGGTACCTCCTGTGACTTCAGTGTTCATCAACCTGCGGAGTAGGAGATCGAGCGTTTGAATCCCATCGGTGCTAATTTCTCTAAGCAAGAAATATACCCACACACACTCGGGTGTATGAATGCAGGTGATGCACAGCTACCTGATTAGGTCAAAAGTTGATGTGTAGTGGCTGCCATCTTCACTGAGTATTTTAGCTATCTTTCAACTCAATAATTGAGATGTTATGCACCAGTCTATAGTTTTTTCCGCCCAAGACATTTTCAATTTTTTTAATAAGTCTAAATCCCCACCCTGGAGACCATGCTTACTGTCTAAATCCCAGGGGTTGGGACACATAATCATATAATATTTCCAGTGTCTTGGAATCGAGTCTATTCCCCCCTTTGTTTTGTTTTATCTTGGAAGGAACATAACTCTTGTCAATATTATGACATTCTATATTATGTTGATTGTTCGATGGTGAAAAAGTGTCTGAATTAATTCTGATTAATATTTCTCCATTAATTTAGGATTACCATGCTGGTTTCCATGGCAAATTTCTTTTATGTTGAACACTTCAGGACAGAACAAATGAACGTTGTGGTTCTAGCATCGTCAGATACCCATGGTATATAACTATAGTAGTATATTTTTTGAAATTCTTCCACAATATAATTTGTTTTTATATTTTTGATAATATTATGCTATATATAGTGTATACATATTCCTTTGCTTTTGTATCAAAGATTTTCTACTTAGCTACAAGCTTATTTATTTGTCTTGTTATGCATATATATGTATCTTCACTTTATGCTAAATAAGCATTTATATAACGTTGATTAAAATGTATATGATCTACTTGCTTTATAAATTATACAATGTATTTAAGATCAAGAACTGTTTTGTCATATAATTATTTATGAAACACTTATATATCTTCCTGACAGCCAAATAGCCATATAAAGGTCAAAGGGACCTTTGACATTCTGATCTAAAATGAAATTCCCAACCATTCTTTAACCGTTTTATATACTGTACCAGTAAACCAATTTACTTTAAGCAAATATTTAACTTTCGTGTTTTGCCAATCATCAGCATATTCGTGACTACACAGTGTACATGTATTTATGTCTCACGTGATGTCCATATCGCTGACTTAGAATGAGAAGGTCGTAACTACTACTTACGACCTTATAAGACTCATACATATTTGAAAACTTCTTCACAAGGCGCTCCTTATGAGCCTTTTTTCATGAAAATCAGAAATTGTCATGTTGGCTGAAATGAAGTTTTAAAAACTTGTTTTTCCCATAGGTAAAGAGTAAATCACAGACAGTTTCTCTTGTTTTCTCAATATATCAATTTGGTAGTTACGACCTTCTGGTTCTAAGCCAGTGATATACAGTGCCCACCAAAAATAAGTATACAGAGGTTATTTCCCATTTGCATGGCAGTATAACAATATTTGCAGAACATAGAATCAGTAATATTTTTGAAGACCAGGAATATTTTTTATTTCAAATGTAAAGACAATACATTGATTGCTACCCTAGATGTACAATATTAACTTTTTTTGCCTGGCTTGAAAGGCAACTTGGGAAAGCGCAGCCCATTTGAATTCAGAACATTTTCATCTTTATCTCTATCCTATTTTTTACTTGTTTCGTACCTGTAGTTTCGGGAATTACTATGATTGTGACCATCTGATAAACAGATATTGTGTAATTTAACATATTATAATTCTGCATCTGTCAAAGTGTTTACTTATTATTGGTGAGCACTGTAATTGTTTTGTACACATCTGCGGCTACTTAATTTCCCAAATTTCTACCACTGGCAAACCATACAAAATTAAATTGAGCAAAATAATTTCTCGGTTTACAGTAATTAAAAACAACCACTAACAAGAATGATTGGAAATCACAAGACACTGACTGCATTCAGTCAATGATTGTCCCTGTGGTAGCCTCGTCAAAAATAACTAGCCAAGTCAATCAACTTGAAAATTTTATAACAGACAGACCGGCAGGTAAATCACTATATGCCCGGGCATAAAATCTTTCCAAGGCACGGGGTATATTACTTAGTACACGACCGTTGGTCATTGATTTGGGTCATCTCTTTTCGGATGGGAAACGTTAACAAGTGTTTTGGGAATGACACTCGAGGGCCCCCGTGAGCATTTATCATTTACTATAAATACAAAGATGAAATAAAGTTTTGACATTTTATTTTTTATAACAATTGTAACGAACTTTGTACATGATACTAAACGGTATACACAAAATACAACTGTAAAAACAGAAATTTTTGTGAGGTAAAACATTTCAAATAAGTTCGTGAAGTTATTAACATGTTTGTGAGTTTTAAAGTGCAGAACAACCTTGTTGGTTTACCATCACTTCTTATGTTCACAAACATAATTTGTTACAAAATTGACAATTTTGCTAAATAAATTGTAATTTCAAAAATTAAACCCTGACAAAAATTTCTATTTTTTAGTACAAGACGATAAAATAAAATTGCTTCAAATAATGCCGTCATTAAAATGTGATAGAAGCAAAACATTATAAAACATAATTACAGAAATGCGAGATTGCTTGCAACACAGATAAAGAACAAATACAACTAACAAAATATTACTCGTGATAAAGGTATAAAATCTAAAATAACAAATTAAAGTTTCGAGAATAAGTAATAATTTCAATTTCACCATGATCATCAATTGAAGTAACTAGAAATGTGTCAATCGACACAGGTGTCCCCATTGGGTACATGTATAATATAGTAAAAGTAACAAAGGATCGTAACTCTGGTAAGCATTGTTGCAGCAAAGATTCCATCATTCACGGTCAACTACAAATCAAGGTTGTTAATTTGTGAAAGTTTGAAGAAAGCCTACTCAATAAGTGAGGGGGAACAACAATTCCATATAAAGGTATAAAATCTAAAACAACACTATTTTAGAGTTCAAGCATGATGAATAACTTCACGATGATCATCAATTAAAGTTAAAAAATGTTATTATCTTTCAAAAGGTTAGGATAATACTAGTATAGAGATCTCAAAGTTGTTATTTGTAACCGTTAACATAGCACAATATAAGACTACAGGGATCTCCCCAGAAAAGTTTCTAAGCGCAATAGGGGTGGGGTGTCCCGTCCCATATTTTGAAAATAAAATCAATTTGGGGGATAAAATGGTGCAAATTTGGGAGGTTTTACGGCCATATCACAGATACAACAAAATTTAGACGCTCGGGTATGACTTTTCAAGCGCAATTTTAAGCGCAATTCAAATTAAAAGCGCACTGGCAAACTGGATTTTGGAATCCAAGCGCACTGGGCCAAGACATTAAAACGCCCTGGGGAAATCTCTGGACTAAGTACTCTTTCAGTTTGATGTATTTTCAAATTCATGAATTTGTGGCAATCTTTCGGAAACTGATCACTCACAACCAGTCTATGTGGGATAATATCATCCAAAGCTTCACGAAAAAGGGGTGGGATTTGTCTACATACCTTTTAACAACCTTTTGATATAAAGCTATGGCAAACTAAGAAGTCAAATGAAAAACAGAACATGTAAAAAGTACATACACATTACAATATATCTTGATTTAAAAATATCCTTACTTAACAATTACTACATGTATTATCAAAACTACAATACCACAAATTATAATATTGCCTGCTTGGGCCACTGCTGTATAATCATTAATCGTGTACACCCATTGTTGCAAAGTAAAAACTTTTTTTAGAAAAAAATAATTATAAATTTATTTTTTTTGGTGAAACCTGACATTAGCATTACAATAAGATCAGTAGAGCCCCTTTTTGGGAAAATAAATTGTAATTTAAAAATTGTAAAAACATTGTAACGGACATTCTTGTCTAAAAAAAATTCAACAAACACTTTTGATTAAGATACTGACCACTGGCATGTATTATATAAAAGAACACAATCTATGAACAGTAAAATATTTCATTTTACGAACACATCAATAATCCATCCTCATAAATTAATTAGTGGTTAGTCTCTAGTCTATTTCAGATGAAAAATTTGTTGGTTTAACGAGAATGCAATAATAAGACAACCTCATAAGTACGGCCTCCTTCAAATGAAGTCTAAGTAGGGCCTCCTTAAAATTAAGTTCAAGTAGGGCCTCCTTAAAATCAAGTCTAAGTAGGACCTCCTTAAAATTAAGTCTAAGTAGGGCCTCCTTAAAATCAAGTCTAAGTAGGACCTCCTTAAAATCATGTCTAAGTAGGGCCTCCTTAAAATCGAGTCTAAGTAGGGCCTCCTTAAAATCAAGTCTAAGTAGGACCTCCTTAAAATCAAGTTTAAGTAGGACCTCCTTAAAATCAAGTCTAAGTAGGGCCTCCTTAAAATCAAGTCCAAGTAGGACCTCCTTAAAATCAAGTCTAAGTAGGACCTCCTTAAAATCAAGTCTAAGTAGGGCCTTCTTAAAATTAAGTCTAAGAAGGGCCTCCTTAAAATAAAGTCTAAGTAGGGCCTCCTTAAAATTAAGTCTAAGAAGGACCTCCTTAAAATTAAGTCTAAGTAGGGCCTCCTTAAAATCAAGTCTAAGTAGGACCTTCTTAAAATTAAGTCTAAGTAGGGCCTCCTTAAAATTAAGTCTAAGAAGGGCCTCCTTAAAATAAAGTCTAAGTAGGGCCTCCTTTAAATTAAGTCTAAGAAGGGCCTCCTTAAAATCAAGTCTAAGAAGGACCTCCTTAAAATTACGTCTTAAGAACACAATTATCAGGTAAAGTAACAAATCCGTATTATATTATATAACAAAGTTTGTTAATTCTTCGACAAAATATTCTTCAGTTATTGATCGGAAATCATTTAATTCTGTAATTCAACGTACCTACAACCGTGAACAAAGCAATTAACCCGTACCCTCACTTCTTAGATACGAGACAAGTAAATTAAAATGGAAGTGATTTTTGGTATGAAAATGAAATTTTGACAAGCAAAATATTGATCTAAACAAACTTTACATCTATATGTATTGCATAGTAGGTATTAAGGGGCTGTGCAGTTGCATGAAATGAAGAGGTCTGGAAGGGGTGGGGAAAAAAAATTTCTGTGGGGTAGATGAATTTTTACAATATTTGTGGTGGGGTTAGATGAGTGTACAAATGAGGTGGGTGGTGTAAGGTTTTGGAATGTATTGTTTTTCAATGCTCCACAGGTCTATTGTCCTGAAACAGCCCTCGTTTATTTTTGGCAAAAATATTGAATACATTTATTTACAGAACCTATTTTTGACAAAATGTTGAATACATAAACTTTAATTTGTTTATAGCAACAGAAATATATTTGGCAGGGCTCTGCAATAACACCGGTCCGCTGTCCCGAGGTCTACAATAACACCGGTCCGCTGTCCCGAGGTCTACAATAACACGGTCCGCTGTCCCGAGGTCTACACAAACACCGGTCCGCTGTCCCGAGGTCTACACTAACACCGGTCCGCTGTCCCGAAGTCTACACTAACACCGGTCCGCTGTCCCGAGGTCTACACTAACACCGGTCCGCTGTCCCGAGGTCTACACTAACACTGGTCCGCTATCCTGAGGCCAGCAAAAACCTTGAATGATCAGTGAATGTCTTGAACAATCAGTAACTGGTTTATTAACAAATTTACGATCCTTTTTGCGGCCCAGTGACCAAAATAGTTAGTATCAAGCCCTGTTTGGTACACGTGAAAACATGAAATCAAGTTTGCATGTAACAATAGCACCATACAAACAAACACAGTCACGTAAAACATGAAGAAACTTTTTAGAAAGATATCAAAACATTTGACGATATTGATATGAATAAGGTACAACGAACAACAACAATGTATGAACAGGCAAAGGCAAGTTATTGACATAGGTACAGTTATGAGCAAATGTAGGTATATATACATAGACAATATACTGTGTATTCACTAAGTCGATATTTCTGTGTGAAGACAAATTGATGAAAGCATTTAGGAGAGTAAGAAAGGCATATTAAAGTGTATAGAGCTATATTGGACGATATTTTTTAAAAACGTTTCAAAACTTGAAAAACAATTATGCTTTCATATCCATTGGATCATTTTTCGCTTCAGTTTTAACAGAAACTCTCTCTGTGATTTATTGGACATGCAAACTGTCCATTTTCATACGAAAGTGTTCTAGAACACCCTATGAAATTATAAGAATCATCTATTTTTCGAGGATTGAATCAAAGTACACGGAACCCATCCAAAGTTTTAATTTGCAATAAAGGTAGTCTAGTATAATACTAAAAACGATGCAAGTAATTATTTTGTCATTAAATGACTGTTAGAATATAGCTCTATACACTTTAAATTTAGCAAAATTTACGATTTAAGAAAAAATTAACCCCTAGCCAATATTTCAATTTTGCTAACTACAGGGTAAATCACAAATAAAAATCTATTAAATGAAGCCATTTTTTGATGGGTAATGAATTTTGGCTGAATAACACTAACCTATACCATCCATGAAAACACCATTAATAAGACAATAGAGGGCGTTTATATACTAATGAGAACAAATCTAGTCCTATTTGATGTTGGTGTTGGGGCTTTTTACCACTTAAACAATATATGTAAATATGAACAAAGAGGAATTCACGAAAGATAAACTATAGACCTAAAACAAGTTCATGAAAGATGAACTATGAACCTGAGACAAATTCATGGAAGATAAACTATGAACTTCAGACAAGTTCTTGAAATATAAACTATGAACTTATGACAAATTCATGAAAGATAAACAATGAACTTACGACAAGTTCATGAAAGATAAACTGATGAACTATGAACTTAAGACAAGTTCATGAAAGATAAACTGATAAACTATAAACCTAAGACAAGTTCATAAAAGATAAACAATCAACTTACGACAAGTTCATGAAAGATAAACTGATAAACTATGAACCTAAGACAAGTTCATGAAAGATAAACATCACAAAAGATAAACAATGTATGAGCAATGAACAGATATATGGCATTTACATTAATCATACTGTTTTAGTAACGAGTTAGACCTCCTTCATAAAATGTTGCATAATCTAATCTTTCACTTGTCTTTATTTTATCCACTCTTTATTGCTTGCGCCTAAATTAAAAATATGTTTGTTTGCCCTTTACCGACCCTGAAATAGTAGGTAGGAAAAATGTTTGATTTTATTTCTGAATTTGACCTTTACCTAGCATGAAATTACACTTCTACCTAGTATTCTGTATTCTTTTTATTATGTTTTCTGCTACCATACAACCATAATTTTATATATAGTGTGCTTTAATCAACCATAAACAATTACTCAGTGTTTTCATTTATTTCTTCGAATGATACCTACTTTAAATGTTTACATGTATATTTTCCAAAGTATAAAATAAAGTTCTCCCAGATTTTGCAAATGTTTGGGAGTCGGCATGATTTTTGGGTCGGTCGGTAAAAGGCAAACAAACTTAATTTCAATTAAAGCCTTGCTTGTACACAAAAGGTTCCAATGATAAACTTGCTTAAAGCCAAGACATTAAGGTATTCACATAATACTACAAATTATCAGCGGTTTCAGTTGACCCCTTATTTGACACATTGGCCCCTGTTACTTCGAAACAGCATCAAAAGGGTCCCTAGAAATGTGAAATAAGGGTCAGCAGCTCCTCAACAGCTTATAATGGGTTATAAAATGTTAACAATTTCTATTTCTACCCTGAGGAAGACTTGAAATATAGTCGAAACGTCGGGAACTACTCAAGTTTGTTTTGTATTCTTTAATACTTGTTTATAAAATGTTAAACTCCCTTACATAAGTATGCTGGAGATTCTGATATAATCCTTCATAACATCCCCTTGTACCAACCCCCTATAAATCACCGCTAGTATCAGCCCCTTTTCCAAACCCTGATAGTTGATAAGAGATTGATTTATTTAAAACACTCAGGAACTATAAGCTTGACTAGCATACTTGATCCACCGAGTGGAATGAGATCCGCATGAGGAAGATGATCCACCTTGTGGAATGAACACTGCGGAGTGAATTTTGAAGCACCACATATAATTGTATGTTAATCCACTGTGTACACTAGTCTATGTACACTCATTTAGCACTAGATCCACCACGTTGTTCCACAGTGTATAACATCACACTTGATCAACTTTGAACACATGTGCACTTAACTCAATCAACATCCAATATGTGCACTAAACTCAACTGACAGCCGATATGTGCACTAAACTCAACTGACAGCCAATATGTGCACTAAACTCAACTGACAGCAATTATGCACTAAACTCAATCGACTGTGCATATGTGTACTAAACTCGATCCACGGTCAACATGTGCACTAAACTCGATCAACAGTCAATATGTGCACTAAACTTGATCGACAGCCGATATGTGCACTAAACTCATTTGACATTCAATATGTGCACTAAACTCAATTGACAGCAGATATGTGCACTTAACTCAATCGACCGTTAATATGTGAACTAAACTCAATTGACTGCCGATATTTTCACTAAACACAATCGACAGCAGATATGTGCACTAAAATCAATTGACATTCAATAAGTGCACTAAACTCAATTGACAGCCGATACGTGCACTAAACTCAATCGACAGTTAATATGTGCACTAAACTCGATCCACAGCCAAATGTTCTTATTCATTTTGATTGGTCACATTCACTAAACTTTATAAAAGATGTGCACTATACTTGATCCGCGATCCACAAGTTACACTAAACTTCATCCACCGACTGTAAGTTACACGAAACTTAACGTGATCCGCAAGATACACTTTATTCGATCCATGATATTACACTATCACACTAAGGTTCACATCATTTCTACCAGATTCATAAAATGTTCAAAATTCTGAAAAAAAAGAAAAGAAAATTAATCATAAAATGAGAATGTGTTAGTATATTCGGGTGTAACTTCAACTTTCATTTTAATTACAGAGGCTAATTCACCTACCAATTATCTGCGCTGTACAGTCCATTCAAAAGTAATTGAAAGCAGTTGTAAACATTAGCTTGTCCATCAGGTAAACTATGTATACCTAGGTTTAACTGGGTATACCTAATTTAACAGTATATCCTGTTATTCTTTCGAATGAGAGAGTTCACTCATTAGTATAACTTATTGAATCGACAGTGAGTACCTTTTTAATCTACCGTATAGCACAGAGAATTCTACCTGATCCTGACCTTTATGCATGAATATATTATAAGGTAGTTAAAATTTCTCAGAGCAAGAGTAAACCACATGATCCACTCCATCAAGGTGTATTTGGGTAACTGAGAGGGCTGTGTCTATTCCTGGGCACCTCATATCAATGATCCAACAGGAGAGAAATAGTCTCCACAGGGAAACACAAACATGGGTTTCCATAGGTAGCCCAATGACCAGGGGAAGTTTAAATGTCAAAGGGTGCATGAGTGGCTTAACAGCTAAAATGAGCCCTAGAAAATTGGTAATTGGTCTTTATTTTTTTAACTTAAGACAAGTAAATAACTTCTGTATTATACTTATTTATGTTGGGTGCATATCTGTGTTTAACCAAGAGAAGATATAAACAACCATTGTTACTTACAAGTAGTACCCATGTTTTATTTCCCAAACATTCGTCCATTATTTTTTCCACTTCAATGCCTTCATGTCGATCTCGGATCAATTTGATCTGAAAATAAAGACGTTGCCAATGTTTCTGATGCCACGGTAACTACAATTTTTGTCCAAATCAAAATAAACTTAGACATGCACAATCTCCTCATTGGTCCCTATCCACATACCACGTTTCTTAAACCTAGCTTGAAAACTGTTTGAGTTATGACAGGATCCAGATTTCTTGACTGACAAATTACAAACCTATAGTCCCCTCGAGTTGAAGCCTAATTAGGCTTATCAGCCTCAATTATTTTGGCTCAATTGGGAAAGGCACAATTACCAGACCAATTTCTTTTGCTTTTTGACTCAAATTGGGATTTTTAATAAAAATTGACAATCAAATTGGAATTCTAGTAAAAAAACAAACAAACTAAGAATTGATCTTATTTGAAAACATTCAATGTTTAGCTAGAATCACATGATCTAGATGCAAAGTGTAACAGATTGGGAATTTTTTCTTTGATCTGGATACTACATTCGAGTTACCAAGCAAAGAAGGAAAACAAAACTGAATTCAGCATACCCTTTTGTGCCATTAGAAGCCTCGTCCAGAAAAAGCTAGCTAAATGAAGCAGGGACCATCATTATGTTGAAATGTTGTACGTATAGTGTTACACGGCTTTTACAGAGTAATGCTGATTAACCTAGAACTCGTTTCCTGGACCATCAAATATTATATACCCTTCCATAAAGAACCAGCAACTTCTCTACATGTAGAGCAAAATCAACATCGCTGTCAATTTTTCAAGAAATGGGATGACCAGCCATTACCAGCTTACCAGATAGTTGGCTACAAATACAAGGCACTGAACCATGGCTTAAAAATTTATTAATATTGATCTTACCTTTGCTAGACATTTATCGTATAAATTATATGTGAAATGACACAGTTGATGGTATGTGCTGATGTACTCTGTACAGGTTTTCCCTATCCGGAATTCCTACAATATAATAAAACTTTATAATACACTAGTGACTAAAGAGTGAGCAACTTTCCTTTGAAAGGTACATAGCAGTATAAATACCGAATTTTGTTAGCCGATGCCGTTAAGATGGGCGAAAGTTTGAAATTCAGAAAAACCTGAAATTCTCAAAAATTGACAATTTAAACGAAGAAAATAAAGAAAGACATGCTTTTTGGTATGCTAAAAAACCTGAAGTGCAGACATGTGCCTTGCTTAAAAATATTTTGGAGTCACAGTAATTTTTAAGGTAGTACATATTACAGAATAGTAATAATATTTTTATATAAGGCCAATGGAAGAACAAATTTCTGTACCAGGATGAGTCCATGTGCCAACGTTTAGACAGGGTTCCCACAATATTTCAAGACAAAATTCCCTGACTTTTCCCTGATTTTTCCCTGACTTGAGAACGGTTTTCCCTGACTTTTTTTCGCGATCAGGCTTTTTTTGTAAGGGCAAAATAGCTCATAAGAAACAATGAAAAGGAGGGTATATTTGCTTTCTAAGGTACCAAAAAGTATCAAATAACAGTTTTAAGGCTGTTGATCAACATAACCTAATCATAATTTAAAATTTTCCCGAGCGAGGATTTTTTTCGGTTTTCAGTATTTTATTCATAAGAAATGACACTTATCAAGATCTTTAATGAAGAATTCCCTGACTTTTGCTCAATTTCAATTTCCCTGACTAATTTCAAAATTCCGTGACTTTTTCCTGACCTTGAAAAAATTATGTTTTTCCCTGACTTTTCCCTGACCGTGGGAACCCTGTTAGAATTAGGAGGTTGGGGTAAGGAAGCTTACCGTAGAAGCGTTACTATAAATAGAACATGACATTGTAAGAAACTTACCGTAGCAGGATGACTATGACCAGTGTGTTTTAACGTTTCTTTATCATAAACCGAACCAAACAAGAACACAGATTCTTCCATGGTCTCCTTACTATTCACTCTACCCTGTAAAACACATGCATGTTACTATAAATAGCACATGTGTTACTATAAATAGAACATGTGTTACTATAAATAGCACAGACTCTTCCATGGTCTCCTTACTATTCAGTCTACCCTGTAAAACACATGCATGTTACTATAAATACAGTAAAGTTCCGCTAATAAGACCACTTTGATTATTTTGAAATCATGCAGATTTTTGCCAGTTTAAGGTCCCAAAGTATTAAATTTAGAACAAAAAAGGTCCGCTAATAAGACTGATTCGCTATTAAGACCACTGTTTTGACTGGTCTTATTTGCGGAACTTCACTGTAGTACTATACTATAAATAGAACATGTGTTACTATAAATAGCACATGTGTTACTATAAATAGCACATGTGTTACTATAAATATCACATGTGTATTACTATATAATATATATACCGGTATGTAATAGTACAGGTGTTGCTGCAAATAGCAAATGTGTTATTATACTGAGAAAGGCACATTGAGGTACTTGCTTTTGTGATAATTTGAATAATAAGCATGCCTTTACCAGAAACTATAATATACCATAGAAAATACATGAGCAAATGGATGAAATCGCCCAAAATCTTGATTCTTCCTGCATAAAACATTTGTTATAGTAAAATGAAAGTTTGTAACTTTTTAAAATAGGTAAAGTCCAAGTTCAACACAAAGCTTACTATTTTCAAAAGCTGAAACAATACCAAATATTATACAGCATAGAACGGCTAAAACAGCCAGCGAACCATGACACTATCTCGTACAACAAATCTGAATTTTCCGAAATTGAAAGAAGATTAAATCAAAGACAGCTCTGTATAATACTGACCTCACATGTTTTATTCTCATCTGGTTTAGAAACTTCTCGTAGATAAGGACACTTGTTTAATATATCCTGAAATACATTTATATACATGCACAGGGTAAAATTAATCTGTTCTCTAAATTAAATTCACACTCAATTTCATCTAAACTATGTATGCAGTGTACCCAGGGATCTTTTTCACAATGAATCAGAGGCCGAAATTGGGCTTCTTCACAATTTAAACGAGGCTACTTCACAATTCCAAAATGCCAGCTTCACAAACCAAAGAAATGCCACTTTCAAAATTGAAAACCACTTGCCTCGGAACTTAAACTGAACACTTCACTTTCTTCTAAGGTAAGAAAAATATGCTATTAAAACTTAACATGGAGACTGGGAAGAAAACTATTTAACACCCTGTATACGAGCTGTTCTCCAGAACAACCCAACTAAGTGATAACATTATGGAAACCTTGTCAAGGACCTTTACATGCAGTTTCTTAATATCCAATGTGCTACAAATAAATAAATAAAGTCATAACATCATAAACTACCATGTTTGGCGAAAGAATCATTATTATTGATGGGATCTTTAGTGATGTCTTACTGTTCACGTAAACAACTTACTTTTATCTTGTCTGTCCATTTTACTTTTCGTTCGATATTAATCTTCTTTTGATCAACAATTTTATCAATTTCGCTCAATGGAAATATATAAGTTGGATCTGAAATTAAAGATTGGATACAAAATGACTGTCATCAAAACAATGTTTAAAGTGTATAGAGCTATATCGGACGATATTTTTAAAAAAAAGTTTCAAAAACTGAAAAACAATAACGCTTTCATATCCATTAGATCATTTTTTGCTTCAGTTTCAACAGAAACTCTCTGTGTGATTTATTGGACATGCAAATTGTCCATTTTTGTACGAAAGTGTTCTAGAACACCCTATGAAATTATAAGAATCGTCTAATTTTCAACGATTGAATCAAAGTACACATAGCCCATCCGAAGTTTCAATTTGCAATTAAGGTAGTCTAGTATCATACTAAACACGATGCAAGTAATTATTTTGACATTAAATGACTGTTAGAATATACTCTATACACTTTAAGCCTTGTAAATTATAGCTACCTAAGTCAATTGGGACATTCATTCCGTTGAAATCTCAGACTGGGCCATATGAAGAGGGGTCATAGTGTTGAACAAGTGTAAAAGGTTTGAAAGCAATGTATTGATAGACTATGAAAATATTTGAGTTTGAAAAACAAAAAAGTTTTGGTTTTCCTTTCCTACACAAAAAGCTAGCTAAGTCAATCAGGGGTAATAATTCTGTTCAAATGTTGGATTGTGTTTCATAACTTTGAGAATGTACAGTGTTTATGATGGTACAAGTTTATCAATTTTGTAAGAAACAGAAAGTTAGTGTGAAACAAAAATTTCAGGTACCCTATATTAGCTCTTTTCGAACAGACTCCTTGGTCCTTTATTGTGCCCCGTGTATAGAACCAATACACCTAAGACCGGATCATCTTGAGTTCCCGTACACTGCCCTAGCTCTCTCTGCATAGGTTCTTTGTTTTTTTACTATGTCTGGTGTATAGCATCAACACAACCAAGACTACATCAGATTTGAGAAACACTGAAATTTCCAATGCATCAGACGAGATTCGAACCAGTAACATTTGGATAGGTAATCTAGAATGCATAACTAACCGGCCATTATACCAACCTGCTATAATTTTAAAACATTTTGCAAATTTTCAGTCTGAGCAGATTTCAGTACATTTAAAGCCACACACTTACCATTTGATTTTTTGACATCGGCAAGAAATTCCGGTTCTAATGCTTGGCTGAGGAAGACTTGCATATACACGTAGAAATGTCGTAACAAAGGATTCTTTTCATATTCTTCTTCTAAGCTGAAATATTAACAACAAGATTGACAAACATCACAAAATAGTCCTAATAAAGGGTCATAATCCTGGAATGCCAGTATTATGCCAAAAAAACATTCTTACGGTATCAAGTTTAATAATGGTCAACTAAATGTACTGAATTCTAGATATTTAACATTTTATAGGACATCGGAAAGATCTTTGTGCTTTTTTGTGTAACTTTTCAAGCACATATTTTCAAGCATTAATTCCTTTTTCAAGTATGAAGGAAGTCAGAATTAAAAATTTTCAATGCATGGTTCAATTAGCAAATAAGTTCTTTTCAAGATTGGTATTTTCTATTTTGGTGTACAAGTTTGATTTAACTTTAAAATTGACTTAAAGCACATCCTGAACTAATGGTAAATAGTTACTATCCAGAACTCTGTATATCTCTGTGCAAGGTGGTTTTCCCCTTAATTTACATGTAGGCACAAACAAATCTGGCCTAGTTATACTGGTTTTGTATTCATATGCAAACACAACTGACCCAAAATCCTTTGTCCAGATATGAATATTCAATATGCTCAAGTATTAGTAACGGTAAAACTCTATTTGTACCTACAGATTAGTGGAGATCCGGAGTAGGTCTATTGTAGCATGCATTTAAAAAAGAAATTAAGAGTCGAGTAAAGTAGGACATGGGCGTAATTTGTAGTATAAATCAAATGAAGTGTACAAGACATCAAAACTTGATAGGATTGTATACCTGGAATCTATGAATATTTTAGGTATCCAGGGTGGTCAACAGAACCAAATTTGAAATGTGGTCAACCATTTTTGACAAATAGAGGCCTTTCCACAGTGTTTCCATATTAAACTATGAAGAAATTCTTTCAAAACAGACTAAATTGACAAAAACTTTGCAATTTCTCAAGATATTTTCTACCAAATAATTTTTATTTTTGGTCAGGAATCATGACTCTTTATGGATATTAAAATTTGGAATTCCGGATTAATCAGGAAGATTGAAACCCCGGGGTATCATACCTTGAATCTATGAAGACTTTAGGTTTCGTATCTTCAGTTACTTCGACCATTTCCTCGTTCATATGAAGATCACGTACGATGTTAACCTTGACCGGTATATACTCCTTCTCAATGTCCTTATACCCACGATACTGTAATCAGAATTGTTTATCAATAACTGTTCAAAGTGACAATCATTGTTTTCTAAAACACAATAACTAATGATTTCTAATCATTGAAAAAAGTGTTATTCTTTCAGTTATAACTAAATTAAACAATTGTATGTAACAGTTCAATTCCTATTGAACATAGTTGCAAAACAATAAAATATTTTTGACCCGCAGATCATAAATTAATTTTACGTTGAATTTCCAATAATTTTTGGATGTTATTGTCTTGTATACCCTAAGGAAAACATTATTACAATAGTAATTGTTAATTTTCTAAGCATTTTTCTTGTTTAAATGACTTTTCTTGACTAATTTTTTTTATCAAGTATAACAGTATTATAACTTTAATCAATAACTAGAAGCATGGGTAAAACTTAGCAAGTTCGAAATCCATACAAAAAGTAAAAAACTGATCACTTTTGGATACATTAAATTTCCTGACTTTTTTACTCACTGACATGTACATAGTTTGACTCCAAATCTCATGTCACCGACAAAAGGGTGGTAACAATGGCAATAATCATCTGATAAAAAATCCATGACACTATGCATTACTAGGCTTGCCAGCAATTATTCATGACAAGTTCCATTGAAATCTGACCATTGATTTGAGGAAAATTAATGCAAACAAGCATTTTTTGAGCATCAACCTTAAAAAAATTCAAAATGCTCAACTAGGAACTGTAAATTTGTTATTTTCTGTTAAGATTCAATACATGAAACCTAATCTCAATGATGATAAATCAACTCTCAAACAAGATATGTTTGTAAAACACATATGCCCTCATGGCAGCGTAATGGTCGAAAATGATTTAGGTCACAGTGACCTTGACCTTTGACTTAGAAATAGTCCGGGTCGTCTGCTGGCAAACCTACATATAAAGTTTGAAGATCCAAGGGCAAAGCATTTGAGAATTATTGAATGGAAACCAACCAACAGATTGACTGACATGTGCAAATCAACATACCGGTATATCCATACCTGCCAAGTGCTCCTATTAAAGTGGAGTTACTCCTATTTTCGTTGTTAATTTCTGGTTTTCCAATTTTACTAAACTTTGAACAAACATACATTTGATTCTTTTCATGATCTTCTGTCCCATATTTATAACACTGTTAACCCAGATTATTAAATTTCTTGTTTATGCATCGAAATACACTTTAAATCACATCTATTTGCATCTTGTGACGTGTTTTGCTTGATCGCTCCTATTTTAGATTTAACCACCATAGCTTGGCAGGTATGCATATGCCCCTCCTCAAAAATAGGGGGGGGGGGGGGCATAATAACTGATTTGACAGTAAATAACTTACCGACTTTGACGGTTTATGAAGAATTCTTCCGTTCTTCACCACGGCTTCGTACTTCTTGAGAAGAATGTTACTCTCAATCTTCCAGATTACATAGTTGTCAACATTGGATCTATCCTTCATTGCAAGAACAAATCTTCCAGTCTGTTAATATACATGAAACAAGATTGTATTCAGTAAATGTTTAAGCCCCGGTGGAAGCCACAAAAGAAAAGCTAGAAGAAATTTTGACACATAAACACATTTTTGTCTCCTACAAATGTTTGTAACTCTTGACGATATAAGTCTTACAAACAATTCCTGATAAATTGATATTATATATATGGTGTCACACCGGTGAATTTTCTGCCATTCAAATCAATGCAAAATGACTCAAATTCTCATCTCTCCCTCCGTTTCACTGACATTCCGGGTCATTTTCTGTGGCCGCTTCCATAAAAAGCTATCACTGTCATCCAAAATAAGCTGGAGAAAATGGCATGTCGATAGTTTTTTTTCGAGCTACTGCAGGGCTTCTGGAAAGACAAAGCTATTTTCCATGCCTCAAAAGCTGAGTTGAACGATGCACACATACATTGTCAGTCTTCAGCCAGGGAAAGATAATTCATAAAATAGCAAATAAACACTCTTAAAAGTTAGCATGCAGGCCATATTTGTGCTACATTCATGTAATTTGGTAAAAAATGAGCAGTTTCAACCTTAAAACAGTACTTGAACAGACATTAATAAAATTTTTAAAAAGGGACTATTTTAGCATACTACGACACGGAAGTACTTTCCACCGGTGTGACACCATATACAACTTGGATTGGTACTAATGATTCATTGAATTGTCATTGAAATATAACAAGTAGTTATAGAGAACAAGCTCAGACAAAATTTGCGACATCCATCCATCTAGACAACAGAGGCCTTATGGGTCAAGTAGAGCCCCGTCTACTGGGTTAAGTAGAACCCTGTCTACTGGGTTAAGTAGAGCCCCCGCCTACTGGGTTTAGTAGGTCCTACTTGTATATTTTATGTACATTATACACTGTTTTAACCATGTATTAGTCATGATTGTACAGCACTTTTGAACGTGAGTATACATGAAAAAAGGGCTATATAAATATGGTATAATAATAATTCACAAACCTACAAGTCTAAAACTCAGACTTGGGCTTCACATTATCAAATGTTCTATTCGCTCTCATGTTGTTATAAATGTACCTATTTTGATATAAATGGGTGCACATACATGTTCACTGGGTAATATAAAATAATCAGATCAAATTTCACATGGTCAAATATAATTGCAAAGAAATGGCAGTGATTATAAATGGTGTTGTAAGTATAATCCACTTGAAGTTAGACTTCTTGATGGATGTCTGGGGCCTTATTCACCATCATTGTAAGACTGAAACTCAGACTTAGATATAAAATTGACAACAAACCTGGAAAGCCTGATCATCAGGGAAACTTGTGGTAGATGTTATCTCTTGTTCCTGGGTACTCTGATCTCCTGATGTTTGTGACGGGGTGTCCTTGGGTGCTGGTATCTCTGTGTTTACTGGACTGTAATACAATAAATCGTAGTATCATCTAATTTCAATAGGCCAAAATTTTGAGGTTGGGATTAAAAAAACAACCAACATAATTTACATTTTGTGGGGATGTAATTTCAAAGTTTTGTGATTTCATAAAAATGGCATGGTCCAAATTCAAACAATTTATCAGAAATCATTAAAAATCAAACTGAATGATGTTTTCATTGTTTTACTCTATGGTGATACATGTGTATACAAAAAATCTTCTCAAAAGTCCAGTCTTATGACTGAAAGACTGCAATACAAGGTCTTAGCAAATCAGTTTTAAGTTAAAAAGTATTTCTAATTTTGAAGAATTTTTCCTATAGCAATCCCCAAGAAGATTTTTAAAAAATTTTTTTTGTCAAAACTTACAAATTATTTATTCAGCTCATAAAATTTTAAATGTCCATAGCTTAGTCAATATTTGAACTTATAACAAACAAGACTATTGCCAAGCAATGAAAGTCCCCTACCGGTAGCCAATTGTAAAATTTAAGTATGAAAATTAACAAAGGGGAACAAACCAAAAATTAAGTAAGGCAGAGTTATTGTTCTTGTGCACTGCACTTCTCCTCATTAATATCTATCCTCATGTAAAGTTTCAAAATCACATCTCTTTTGGAATTGGAGTTATGCTCCGGACAAAATTTAAGTAAGAAAATTAACAAAGGGGAATAACTAAAAAATTAAGTAAGGGAGAGTTATGGTTAAGAGTTATGGTTCTTGTGCATTGCACTTCTCCTCATTGATATCTATCATCTTGTAAAGTTTCAAAATCATATCTCTTTTGGTAATGGAGTTATGCTCCGGACAAAATTTAAGTATGAAAATTAACAAAGGGGAATAACTAAAAAATTAAGCAAGGGAGAGTTATGGTTCTTGTGCACTGCACTTCTCCTAATTTATATCTATCCTTATGTAAAGTTTCAAAGTCATAGCTTGCTTAGTTTTGAAGTTATGCTCCGGACTGACAGACGGACTGACGGAGCGCAAACCATAAGTCTCCTCCGGTTTCACCGGTAGGGGACTAATAAATTTCATTTTTTCTAGGGCAGCAAATTCTAAGTTCAAGATTATTCCCAGCGGTTTCAACAGAGCCAAAATTAAAATCAGGAAAAAAATCTTATGAGGTCAACCATTTCTGCCAAATATGAGGCTTTCAACCACATTGTTTCCGTATTTTAATAAGTTTTTATCAAGAAATTTCTTCAAAACAGACTAAATTGACCATAACTTTGCAATATCTTAAGATATTTTCTTCAAATAACTTTTATTTTGGTCAGGAATCATGGCTCTTTTAGAATATTTAAATCCAGAGTTCCGGATTAATCAGGACATTAGACACCACTGTATTCCAGATTCGTCGGACCTCCTGGGAAACTTACGTTTCATCTTCAGGTTGTATGACAGGCTTGTCTGCTAATTCCACTTTCTCCTTGTTACGGAATCTGTAAACCAGTCTCGTTTTAACTGGCTGATATTTGTTGGCATAGCAACCCCACCAATCACAAAACTGAAAAAACATAGTTCATAATAATTTATGCAGATTTATACTATTTATGCTCATTAGGATACAAATTATGCTAATTATGAAATCCACCAACTGGAGAAATTTATCTACAGTTTATGATAGTTTTTTTAATGCAAATTTATGCTAATTTATACTGATTTATGCTAATTCATACTAATTTACCCTAATTTATATGCCCACCAACCAAAATCTGTGCAAAAAAGTTAACAATAATTTACAGGACGAATACATTGATTTTTGCCCAATATTGAAAAATGTCCACACATCTGTTTCGGATGCCATTAGCACATCCCACACCACTATACAGTGTCAAACATCATTCTACTGTTAAGATCCAGTATCAGTAAATGAAACTTCAAATGACCATAACTTTGTCAATTCTTTAAATATCTTCATAATTTAAAAAATAACTTTTATTTTATGCAGCAAAGTTAATTTTCTCTAGTGCAACAATTCTGGATTCACATTATTCCCAAATGATAGATCAACATTTCTTCAAAGTGTCTAGAAAACACAAGTAATTTTTTTGTGACGCTGGCGACATTCATGCATTTGTTATCACACGTGTTGGAGAACGTTGTTCCGTCATTTATTATCACATGAAATATCATGTTATTTATGTGATAAAAAGGTTTTACTTACATTTTGTACGCTAGAAAACAGAACCTTGCCATTTTCTTCAATTTTGTCATATTTTTGTAACAGCCCTCCTCGCTTATATTGCCATAGATGAGGTATCTCATCATCTACACACGTTGACTTCTCTATGAAAAAATCTCCATGTTCTGGCTGGAAAATAAATGACAAGTTATCTCCCTTTTCAACTCTCTAAAATAAATTTGTTTTTTTCATTTGGATTACTGTTTTTATCGCTGTTCTCTATAATAAAGGCTGTAAAATAATCAGAAAGTTAGTGAGTTATTTCCCTTGAATACTCTCTAAATTAAGTTTGTTTTTTCATTTGGCTTACTCTGTTTTTATCGCTGTTCACTATAATAAAGTCTCAATTTTCTAGCTGATAAAATAATCAGAAAGTTAGTGAGTTATTTCCCCTTTACTACTTTCTAAAATATTTTTGTTCCTTCATTTGGATTTCTCAGTGAACAATAATTTTTACCCTTGTATTCATTACCTAAAGTACAAAATCCTATCGAAATGGTCTTTTTTACCAAAAACCATGAATTATGTCCCATTGAAATGGGTTTTTTTACCAAAAACCACAAAATTTTATCTCATCGAAATTAAATGATTTTAAGGTATACCTGAGGGCCTGTAGGTGCACTGTCTTTAACAACAACAATTTTGGATGTTTTTTCTGGTTGTTTTGATGAAGACTCGGTGACTGTAGAGGCCAATGTTGTAATAGATGAAGATTTCTTTTGTGAGGAGAGCGTTGCTTTGCTGAAATATGAAAACAGAGTGTCAAGAGAATAACCCTGTAAAACAAGTAATAAGGAATTGCAAGCAATACAGAAGTCCCCTACATGGTTTCCAGGTTGTCAATGTTTCTGTTGCCTTGGCAACTACAAATTTTGTCTGAATCAAAATAAAATTACATGAGCATAATCTCCCAATCCACATACAAAGTTTCATCAACCTAGCTTGAAAACTGTGTGTGTTATGGCAGGATCAAGATTTTCTTGACGGACAGATAGATAGATGGACAGCAAACATATATAGCCCCCTCCGGTTGAAAATGGGTAGGGGCCTTAGAAACAAGAAATGTTGACTTGACTAAAATTGACGTTGATGTTAAATTTTCATGGATCACCCAGGACGCATTTGACCTGCCATGACAGTGAATCAAACCCTGATCCCGGATAACTGGCCCCGATCTCCTGAAACATCTCAATTTGAGTTCAATCTCATCTCAAATATTGCCAAGTATTTTATTTAACTCACAGGAGCTTGGATTCAAAATTGGCATCACAAGGTAGAAAACATTATTCAGAATTTATTACAGTAAAATACAATCAGTTTGAATACTTTTCTCAAATTCAGACTCATATTTTAATAAAATCTCAATTTGAGATGAGATGTTTCAGGAGATCAGGGCCTGGATAATAAATGTTACACATTAACCACTAGACAATGTCTCGTTTCTTCATAGTTGATAATTTATTTATCTCTACTACTATACCAGGGCCGGTATTCACAAAGCATCTTAAGTGAAAACTTAAAAATGATCTGTCCATATTTTGCAAGAAACTAAGAATAACTCAATTTTACTTGGTGATTTTTGTAGCGCTTAACATAATGCTTCAAAGCAATGAAAAAAGTTGATAATCTTGATTTTCTTGTTTAACTGATACACTTAAGGAAATAGTAAGATTTTGGGAAAATTCTAAGTTTTCACTTAAGTTTCTTTGTGAATACCACCCCAGGAATATTACTCGGTTTCCTTGAAGATTTGTCCTTCTTATATAAAATTCTTAAAGAAACTAGAAATGTGTCCATCAATACAGGTGCCCCATTGTAAAAGTAATAAAAAGAAATAAAGGGCCATAAATCGGGTAAAAATTGTTGCAGCAAAAATTCCATCATCTACAGTCAACTACACATCAAGGTTGTTTATCTGTGAAAGTTTGAAGATATTCCTCTCAATGGTTTGTGAACAGTTTAACACACAAGCTTTGTGTTACATATGGACGGACAGCACCAATGCAATATGCCCCAGACTTATAAATAAATGAGGGGACACATCAGTCTAACATAATACTGTAAAATCATTAATTTTAATGGGACAAGTTTTCATGGTTATAGACAAAAAATTTTTTTGATGGGATTAAATTTCATGGTTGAGGCGAACCACGAAATCTGTGAAATTTAATCTCCCATGAAAATTAATAATTTTACAGTAGACTTTTTATTATTTGAAACATAGGAAATAAAAGTTGAGGCTGAGGAAAATAATAAAATCCTGGACTAGATAAACTGACTATACCTGGCTTTGATGAATTTTCTTTTGGTGACTTGTGGAAGCTTCTTTAATACTTTACTACTTTTCTAAAATAGAAATAAACAAGACTGCGTACAGTTAACCCCTATACCTCAGTGAAAGCCTTATCCATTACAATTAGCTAAGTCATTCAGGGGCCAGAATTTCTTTGATTTTTTTAATTTAAATTATTTTTTTTAAAATCTTTTATCAATTTATCGCCACAGCTTATCACCAACATTAATATGAATAGTTTAACAGCAATTTTTTTAACTAGAGGGCACTAGGTCACTCACCTGTTGCACATTGGTCTAGGTATTAGTACAACTTATATTCTACCCATATTGGATCAAAACAGGGGTCTCTAAGAGTTTGCACAATGTTTTTCTAAGATTTGACATAGTGACCTAGTTTTTGACCCTACATGACCAGTTTCAAACTTGGCCTAGATTTCATAGAGAACAACATTCTGACCAAGTTTCATGACGATTGGATCAAAACTGTTGCCTCTAGAGTGAACACAAACAAATTGTTGACGGATGACGGACAGACGAAGAGTGATCACAAAAGTGACAGGTGAGCTAATAAAAATCACCACATGACGGGGCGCAGCATGAGCCCTATATTATGCAATCATGCATATGGTATTATTTTTCTTTAGTTTAAGTTTCAAAGTTTATTACATCAAATACGTCTCTCGGCACCGTTTTATCAACGTACTTACGGAATTCATAAACTTATGTTCAAATTTAAATTCAGTATAATTATATAACAGCTGTACATTAGGAACAGTTATTGTTTGTAAGACTTCATTTACTGAATCTTGATTAGTATTACAGCTCGAATTTCCACATTTTACAGTTGTAACAGTATTATAAAGAATATAAATTTGATCGTAAGTTAAAGGTTTCCATAAATGCTTTGATAAAACAGTACCCTGGACCATACACAATCATAATTATACAATAAGATAAAGCAAGGTTCAATCACTTGAATATAAACCAGGGATGTCAGCAGGGACAAAATATGCAGCTGAACATTTTTCGATACACTGTAACTCATCCATTTCTTGAGATATTTTCATCAAATAACTTTTATTTTGGTAAGAGCCCTTTCAGGTATAATTCAGGAATTGATAATCTCTGATAAATCAGGAAAACTGACACCCTTAATAAACAAAGCTTACCGGTCCTGGTGCCCAATTCTGATCTTCGTCGGAATCGTTGATAGAATCATCATCATCATCAGCACCAGCAAAGTCATCTTCTGACATATATACGGCAGGAACGGGGGATTTCAATCTATTTGTGTTATATACATCTGTATCTTGTACACCTGTAATACCCTCGGTATGTTATTCATAGAATTATAAATGGCTCACTGAGCAGTACCTTGGAGTTAAAAAGATAAGTTAAGTTACCAATTTTCTAGGGTTCTTTTCAGCTGTTAGGCCGCTCAAGCACCCTTTGACATTTTAACTTCCCCTGATCATTGGGCTACATATGGAAACCTACACTCGTGTCTTCCTGGGGAGACTATTTCTCTCCTGTGGTGTGGCAGCCAACATCGATCTGCGGTGCCCAGGAATAGACACTGCCCTCACAGGTACCATTTTACACCATGGTGGAGTGGAGCTGTGGGTCATGCTCAGAGAAATTAACCAGTGGTCCAGAGGAGGATTGAACCCGGGACCTCTAGATCCCGAAGCGCGCGCCCTACCTCTAGGCAACCGCTCCCCACATGAAATCATGATAATCGCCCAGTAGGCTGATAATTGCCAGACAACAATTATTACCTTAAAAGGAGGGTGTTACCCAACAGCCCTGCTCAACCATTTATTGCAATGTTTTATATTAATCTTGCAGTTTTGTTCATTAAAAATTAACACTAAGTCTGAGAAGACACAACATGTTCAGTAGTTGGTAGATCTAAAGCTACTGTGATAATAGATATACTCCGGAATTCAATGCAATCTGTTTTTTCCACACAAATCCGGCGGTACTAACAACTTTAACCCGTTATCCGTGTTTCCGTTCGATAAGTATTCATGTATACAAACCATTGAAATGAGCCATACATATTTAAATCACAATAGCATTAGCAAAGGATTAAGGTCAACATTATTTGTAACATATGCAAATTTGCAGAAAACCCCCAATATTGTACATTCCGGATTGTATCTATTGTTCTGCGCTAGGCGGGCCAAAAGCTGATTAAACGTTTAGAGGACGCATACAACCTTTTTCTCAATGCAAACTTGTTACTATATATGTTAGCAGTAGTATTAATTGTTCATACATAATTCAGGTTTCACACCTTTTAACAAAGTATTTTATTTATATATACTGCAGTCAAAGGCTAGAGCTGTCCTCAATAGAAACGCTATTGATGTATCAACCATATTTTTTGCCAATCCATTATTGATACACGTTTTAAACAAGACAAGGAAATTCCACAAAAAAAAGATTTTAGTGGTAGAATAGTATAATTTTAATAACAGTGACCTTGATGCCAGTGGCCCCACTTTCCATCACAAGCAACCTTTTTACATAAGCTACCTACTTAGCAAGTTTCATCATGATAGCTCACCCCTAACTCAAATTTATAATTCATCCAAGGGAAACAAAAAGTGTACACCTGCCCGCCACCAAAATCACCAATTAGTCTAATAACCAGTTTTGATACAATGGAAAATAATGTGTACTGTAAAATAATTAATATTCATGGGAGATTTAATTTTCATGGATTTCGTGGATGATCGGAACCACAAAATTATATCCTCACAAATAGTAATGATTCATATAGTACAAGACTTATAATGACTTGGTGGATAAGTTGTCCTTGAAATTACATCCCCAGGAAATAGTTTTTCCCCCAAAACCACGAAAATTAGTCGCATTGAAATTTAATAATTTTACGGTATACCTGGGGTCCATCCGGGGTCCTCGTCCGAATCGTCAATTTCATCGTCAGAGTCGATATCATTAACGTCCGACTCAAAATCTTCCAAAACCTCGTCCAGTTTTAACTTCTTTCCACCTGACAAATACAATATAAAGATAATACAAAATTACCATTTAACTTTGAATTTGACCTTCAATATTAAGGAAATACTCTTTTTTCTAGATCAATATAGTTATTTGTGTGAACATGGACAATTATTATTTAGCAAATAAATTTTATAAATTGTAACTGATTTAGAGCAGGAAGGTAGGAGAAACATTTTATTTTTTAATTATCACTTTAGTTTGTTTAACAAGCTTTTTTCAATAAATACATAGGATTTCTATTCTTTTCAAGTTTTAGCTTTCAATTTTGAATAAAATGTTTTAGGCTCGCTGGAAAATAATAGGGTAGGTAGGGAAACCCTGACCACAATATCTTGTTGTCTTGGCCTTAGTGATTTTACCTAATATACAGTATGTGTTAAAAAACTGTTACCTGGTTCAGACATGAAGAAAACTTCCCCCGGTTTCAAGTCCTCGGGGACATCAGCTGTGTTCATTAGTACAAACGCTTCTTTCCAACGTCTTGGAATCTTCGTCTTACCAATTTTATATCTCTTGTTAACAGGGTGATCTGTTGAACATAAAAAAACCACACAATGAAGTATATCATTCTAGTATCAGGAATTTTATTTGACTCTTGAAATGATTGTAGGATTAAAGCCGTAAGGACATATGCCCCGACGCTCATTTTTATACATTAGGATATAAGCCCTTTTGAGCTTAGGGGCTTACGGTCGTAGAGACTTATGTCACATGACTCTTGATATGACTCTTGATATGACGATGAAAAAGCACGGAATATTTATGACTGAGTATCCGTCCACACTTTATATCAACAACAATATTATTAAATACCCATACCTACCAAGTACTCCTATTAAAGTGGAGTTACTTCTATTTCCGTTGTTAATTTCATGTATTTCAAGTCCAACTTACTTTGAACAAAGGTACATTTGATTCATTTTATGATCTTCTATCCTATATTTATTACCATTAGATTATAATTAATACAGTCTTTGTTCATGCAACTTAATCCATTTTAAATCACATTTAAATGCATCTTGTGACATGTTTTGCTTTAAATATCACTCCTATTTTAGATTTAATTAACTCCGCAGGTATGTAAATACCTCAATCACATACCAAGTGTCAGCAGGTAAAATAAATCTCCAGAAATTATCATGCAGATTTTAAAGGGAGATAATTATGATTGTAAAACAATCAATATTTACTTAATTGCTTAAGTACAATTATTATACAGATTTTAAAGGGAGATAATTATGATTGTAAAACAATCAATATTTCAATATTTACTTAATTGCTTAAGTACAATTATTCTACTGATTTTAAAGGGAGATAATTATAACGATCTAGATTTCAATATTTCTGGCACAAATATGATAATTGAAAAGATTTACCAGTAAGTATGAAAATTGTTCTGATTTAAAAAGAGATAACCAAAACTGACCAGGAAATGATAACAATACTCAAAACTATTGCAAAGTCTGACTGACTGACTGACTGACTGACTGACTGACTGAATGAATGATTTATTTATTAATTAAACAATTATGTTTAATTAAACGCCATTTTATCATCTCTGACTTACTTTTTGATATGTTCTTTTCTTGCGTTTTTTGGACTGGCTGTTTTTGGATTGACTGTTTTTGGATTGACTGTTTTTGGACTGGCTGTTTTTGGACTGTCGGTTTGTGGACTGACATTTTCTTCTGTTTCCCACTTTTTTCACCAACACAAAAGTGCATTAAACGCTCCTGAAAAGCAAAAGCATGATCATGTAAAACCTGAAACAGACTTGCCACTTGCCACAGGATTTTGCATTATGCCTTAGTTAATAACCATTACAAAATGTTGAAACTCAAATATGTTTTAAGTCCATCAAGGCATTGCTTTCAAACTTGGCATATACCTGTTAAACATCATAAACACAATACATTATCAAAGCCTAGCCAATCTATCAAACATTTCAACAGAATTATGAAATGAAGAATGACTTAGCTTTTTGCTATGGACATAGTTCCTCCAGGGCACACACGTTTACTGAACGCCGTTTTGTTATACCTGTATAGTCTAGTATTGGGGCCTGGGGGTGAAGCTTCATCCCCAGTCCCCAATACAAGACAAATCAAGACGGCATTTCAGGTGCAATTAGCGAACCAAAGAGATCATGGAACTTCAAAGACCATACCTTAGCCAATTCTTTGAATTTTTTCATCAAATAACTTTTATTTTGTAAAGAATAGTGCAGCAAATTCGAATTTCCGGTTTATTCTGGAATTGTAGGAGCGCTGATTACCTTGTGTGTAAGGAATTGAGCTTTCTCGATTTCTTCCAAAGCTTTGATCATACCCTTCTTCTCAGTATAATACAGATTGCCGACCTGACATTCCGGCACGTCTTTACCTTTATACGTATGTATAGATCTACAATCATATAGTGTATATTATCATGTATGTATAGATCTACAATTATATAGTTTATATTATCACAATAAGTCATACTGTATAGACCTGACATTCCGGCACGTCTTTACCTTTATACGTATGTATAGATCTACAATCATATAATGTATATTATCATGTATGTATAGATCTACAATCATATAGTGTATATTATCATGTATGTATAGATCTACAATTATATAGTTTATATTATCACAATAAGTCATACTGTATAGACCTGACATTCCGGCACGTCTTTACCTTTATACGTATGTATAGATCTACAATTATATAATGTATATTATCACAATAAGTCATACAGACTTCCATATAATGCAATACTGTAAAATCTTTAAATTTCGTGGGGGGATTAAATTTCGTGGATTTCGTGGTTCACCTCAACCACAAACTTTAATCCCAACGAACATTAATTTTGATCCTAGTTTTATTAACTGAAATGCAAAATCCACAAATTCAAGTCCCAACGAAATAGTCTTTTTTACCAAAACCACAAAGTTTCGTTCCAACGGAAATTAAATGATTTTACAGTAAGTCATACATGTCATATTGTACTCCGGCACGTCTTTACCTTTGTGATGCTAGTTTTAAGTACAATCGCACATAGAAATTCACATACAGACAATACCAATATTTGAGATGAGATTTATCTCAGATCATACATGCCAGATCTCATGCATCATGCAGGAGTCTTCTGCATTTAAGACTCTACTCCTGCATGATTTTAGGCAAATTGATCAAATCTCTGCATTTCTTGGAATACTGGAAGTTTGCATGATGAAATTGATAAAAAATATTATTTTAAATAGCTTTATGAAGCATGCATGGTAATATCCTACAAGTAAAATAGGTGAAAACTGCATATTAACTTCATTTATTTAAGCAAGTTTATAGTTTGAGCAAGAAAAATCTCCTGCATTTCATTGAAATCTCCTGCATTTCCATCACCAATCTCCTGCATTGGCTTCAGGAAACTATGGCATGTTATGCTCAGATTGAGATGTTTCCAGGGATCGGGGCCTGGAATATAGAGTATGGTACTGACCTTGTATTTACCCAGGCATGTGATGGAGGTTGAGAGAAGAACTGTACGTGTAGTTTTACAGGAACACTTTTTTTGTCTGTATGCTGATTGTCTCCAGGATCGTTACAAATCAACGCTGGCCACCATGGATGTCCAACTATCTTAGCCCACACAAGATCACCAGGCGAATAATCTGTCAAGTTCAATCAGTAAAAGTGGAAACAAGCAAAATGGTTGCAAATCTATTACAGAGTAGAACTTGTTCTACCCAAAACAGGGGTGTCAACGGAGCCAAATTCAAAATCAGGAAAATAATAGGTGGTCAACCATTTTTGACAAACAAGAGGCTTTCAACCACATTGTTTTCATATTTAATTCAGTTTTCATTAAGAAATTTTTGTCCAACACAGATTAAAATAACCATAACTGTGCCATTTCTCAAGACATTTTCCTGAAATACCTTCTATTTTAGTCACAAATCATGGCTCTTTCATGATATGTAAATCCGGAATCCCGAATTAATCCGGAAAATTGACACCTCTGCAAATGTATGTCTCATAATTTAAACACTTTGTGAACAAACAAAAAATTTACCAGATTAAAAATTTATTTACAATCAGAAATATTAAATATGTTGTAAAGCACATTTTTAAGCAGCCACACATTGACACAATGTACAACTTCTGGCATTCATTCCTACATGTATGTATTTTTCTTTTTATGTGTTATGATATTTGGGCAGGGGATGTTGACATTTGCAATAACTGTCAAGCAAAATATCAACATTCTATGTTCTCTTAAAATATGAAAACACAGTCATAAGCACTAAGCCTTGGTAAAAACCGGTGAATTATTTGCCCTAGCCATGTATCATATATGAAAACCGTGTGTGGCAACTCCTGGAGTTCATGAATATTGTGTCCTATTAAATCCATTGTTTCAACAAAGTTTCATATTTTAACTGTAAAATAACAAATCAAAGCCTTCTTAATGTACAATAACAAAAACTCACAGCGAATAATATTAAGTCCAAGATGGACAGTACATTAATAGTCATAATTAAGCCTGCTTAATCAGTCATGCATTATGGTCAAGGAAAGGTGAAAAGGCTATTATATACGTCACTGTGACATTTTATATGCTTTATAACTTCTAGTGATGTCGGTAGGAGTAGCGGAAACAAGCAACTTTTTTGGAACTGATCAATATGTCTTATATACATAAATATTAACAAGTAATTAGGAAGTGCAAGCAACACAGAAGTCCCCTACATTGCTTTCAGGCATTTAATGTTTCTGTTGCCATGGCAACCACAATCTTGTCCAAATAAAAAAATGTGCATAATCTCATATTGGTCCCTATCAACATACCAAGTTTTTGGTCTCTATCGACATACCAAGTTTCATGATAAACCTGGCTTGATTACTGATTGAGCTATGGCAGGATCCAGAAATAATGGATGGACTGACGGATGGAGGGCAAACCTATAATCCGCTCCAGTTGAAAACCGGTAGGGGACTTATAAAATAATAATCATAATCAAGATGGCACCTACCAGAATTTAGTTATTATTCCTAGAATGCTATAGTATAGAACCATTGCAATATGTTCATACATTGAGACAGACACATGTTAACATTTTATTAAAGTCCATGCAATGATCTAACTACATTATGTCCTGTATGATAATTTGATAGCATCATAACTCGCCCCCAGGCCACGGGCATCTTCACATGCACACAAACATCAAGGATTGAAATCACTTGAAACTGTCACTAGGCATAGTTTTGACTGACAGCTCAAACCATGATTGATTACTCAACACATAGAAGAAACATTGAAAAGGCCACTCAAGGCTTGAACTTTAAAAAAAATAGACAGTCAGACAGAGCTGACCAAATGTAACTAAAACAATAAATATCAAAGCCAGTCAAGAGTCAAGACATCGCAAATTGCTAATTAATATTTTCTGTTTAAATTAAATCAGCTCAGCAAAATAAAACATAAAAATTTCAAGTGTGAGAGCAGCCAATCAAAATTTGGTTAAGTTATAAAAAAAATTTTAAACAATGGAAATTATCAGGTTAAATCCATTGATGTAAAGATCTACTTCATTGAACTTGTCCAAGATATATAGAACAATGCCGCACAAAGCTTGAAAAGAATCAGCAGAGTTCAAATTATACCTAAATTAAAATATATTGTTTTCTTTTTGACATTACCATGTTGTACTAACATTAATATTTAAAATAACTACTGTATTTTAAATTCATAAAATGGCATTTTTTGTAAATTGTTATTTAACAGAAAAATTATCAATTTAATTGTAAATACTTTTTAAAATAATAAATGACACCTATCCCTGTGACCATTCTGAACAAAATGCATAATAAAATTATTAAATATGTTAATTTGGTTTTTACCAACACTTACACAAGGCTGTCAGCTTGAAGGGACCAGGGGTGTGGAAGTCCTCAATTTTTTCACTTGCCCATGGGCAAGCAGGACTGAAAAATTCTCTTGTCCCACGACTGAATCTTCTTGCCCAGGTGAATACAAAAAACTTTTACAAATTCAGTTTCAACAATTAATCTTGTCATGCTTGACTGAAGCCTACTGTGTACCTGATACTGAATCATTTTCAGTCAGAATTTAGGAGTTTGCATGGTTTTTAGGTGAAAAGGGACACTGATTGACTGAATATTATTTTCTCAGTCATGTTAATTTTGCACTTGCACATGGGCAAAAGCTGGATGGAAAATTTCACTTGTCGCTAGCCAAAAATGCCAGTCAGGCAAGTAAAACACAGTTCTGGGTACCATAACTAAATGATCTTTTATTGATAATGACGGTGATCTTTAGTTATAAATGGAATTGTCCTCTTTAAAAGTCAACGCTTGGAATGTGAGTTCACTGTTCAAAATTCACCGAAAAAATAGCACATGCATATAAAAGTAATAACAATCAAATGTTTTGTCAAGAAGAAACAGAAACGGTGAAATCCATAGGGTTGAAACAATCGACGGAATGGATGGTATTTCTTATGATAGATTTTTTTTGGTGTAGGTTGGTAGAATATGGTTCAATTCATAGGGAGGCGATGTTTATTTTGTTGAAAACATGCATTTTTCATAAAACGAACGTGACTCAATCTGAGTCGTACAGCTGTTAGGTTTTAAAGAAGAAACGTCTTAGACGATGAATTGGAATAATCATCGTCTAAGAAGCTTGGACTAAGTCGGACACTGCTATTCCACACACCTGCAGGGAGCTATCAGTATCACACCTGTTAATTTAAATTTTAATATTTAAACAGATTTTGGAGTTTATCAAGCTGAAAACATTTGTATCCATGGAGAATTTTATTTACTCACCATTATCTGCCATGATGTTTTCTGAAATAATGTGAGAAAATATAAAGGATGGGAGACACATAATAATTGGTTTATATAGCTATGAGAATTTCACTGACCAGTTTAAGGCGCAGGCAATTAGCAGGGCCGAGGGGTCAGAATCTAGGTTAGACTGCTCTCATGTGTTTTTGGGCCCTACGTAGGCTATCGCCGAGTACTCCATGCTTGTTGTTACTGCTTTTAGACGTTTTAAAGCGATGTTGTGTAGCGTTATCAACTTATCATTAAGGCAACCGGATCCTTAACTTGTTACTATTTTTAGAACATAAACAAAAACATGAAAAGATGAACTGCATATTATGAGCTTTTATGGGCATGTAGATTGTAATAGAACAAAATAAATGCATAGTGAAACAAAACAAAACTTAATGGTAAGCATAATTGAGGGAATTATTCCACATTCTCACAAAATGAGGCATTTAAACACAAGCATGACAATCGCGAAATCAGGTGACAATTACGATTTCAGACAAAAAGAAGACTTGCAAAATGTTCAACAAGTTTAAATAGTACCTTCTTATCGCAGTTGACAGAAATATGCTATCATCTAAACTGACAGTTGCACAATCAAGTAAATATAAGGTTACAGCATCAAAAGTGAACAGAAAATTGAGGCAATGTTTTTTACCGGAATCGTCCGAACGTAAAGCGGAAAATACCGAGCATGCTAAAATTTCACCATCGTGAAATTTCGGTATTTTCCGCGAATTGATAAACAATGTTAGAGTGTTCTCCCTTTTTTGGTTTTCGCCGATGAACCTTCTTTTACAACCATTCGAGTTACAACCATTCCGGTACATGGGCGTTGTCTAATAAATGGGCGGAGCTATTAATACATATTCATAACATGGGCTATTATGTAGGCATGAGGCCGCTAAATATTGTTATACGTTCAAGAAAGAGATGAAAGTTTTTATTTTTTTAATTTAAATATAGAAATATTAATTTCCTTAATAATATGAGTTCCTTTATCAGAATCAAGCCTTATTTTATTTAGAAGACATTGTTTATTTTTGTTTTGTTACAACTTCAATAGATCTGTACTTACATTTCATGTTCGGACCACAGGGATTAGGCTCATTGAGTCGAATTATTATAGTACGTGTATATGGCCATATTTTCGACTCACTGAGCCTAATCCCTGTGGTTCGAACAAACAAACATTACATATTTACTATTATTTATGGGCGTAGAAGTCAGTGGACAAGATGAGAAGATACCCGATCACGAAGCCTGGACAAGGTTGCAAAATATAATTTGATCATAAGTACGGAACGCATTTATATTTTACGACCTATAATAGTCCTGTTCTTGCTATATATGCTCTGTTGATGGTGAAAATAATATGAATACTTGTATGTGTTTAAACGAATAATTAAGTTTGCGCTAGATAGACAACTCAGCCCATGTTACATTTAAATGCGCAATATATTATTATACGCTCATAACTTTGAATAAACAGTACATTTTGTAGATGTATGGTGCCCCATTTCCCTAATGTTCCCCCCCCCCCTATTGAAGACTTTGTCACTTATTATTTTCGGGTTATTTGAATTTTCTAATTAAGCATTTGTGCTTGTAAATTGCAGATTATACCTTATTGCATACACAAGCATGCCAGCATGGACCATATGACATATTTGAAAATAAAACTACAGCCTTCTTATTCTATTATAAATGTTAACGTCCATAAAGTACTGGGTGTATACATCGACAATACATTGAGTTGACATAGCCATATTGACTATGTCTGTAAAAATCTAAATAATAAGGTAGCTCTTCTAAAGAATATTATATATTTTCTCACCGATGAGGCGAAATTGTTGTTTTACAATGCTTACTTGTTGCCCAGTTTTTATTACTGTTGTTCAATTTGGGGCAAAGACAATAAACGATATGTACATAAAATAAGTATAATCCAAAAACGAATAGCAAAAATAATACTCAACAAGCCTATTAGATCGCCAACAGCAGGATTATTTATAGAGTTGCATTGGCTTTCATTTAATGAAAGATGTAAATATCACACTGCAGTTTTGGTGTATAAAAAATTAAATGATATGCACCTGCATATATGTCAGACATACTTAGATTTTCGAACAACTCAAATCATAATCTTAGATCATCTGAACATAAAGATCTCGTTTTACAAAAGACACCTCGTACGAACTATCTTAAAGATTCTTTTGCATATTTCAGCTTAAAAACATGGAATGATATTCCTATAACTATAAGAACATCTTTAACATTGTATTCATTTAAAAACACGTATAAAAAATACCTATTAAATTGAATGGAATAATTCAGACTACATTAATATTGTACAGCTTGAAATAGTTCCGTCTTTATAATATAGCTCTTTCTTGACGTTGAAAATAATCTGAATATGCGTTGTGCTCCCATCACTCTTAAATTAATTTTGATATAATTATGAAAATAAATTTTATGTTCAACTACTAGTATTAGATACTTAGACAACGATATAACTGTTTTATAAGTCTTTTAGTGTGCAATATTTTATTGCACGGTGATATGTTCAAATATGGATGTGTGGTGCCTCTTTCCCTTAACTGTCCTCGCACATCATTAAAGCCTTTCACACGCCTCTCCTATTATTTTTCATGTTATTTGTATTTTTACTGAAACCTTTACGCTGTAAACTGTCACTTTACTTTTTATACCTTATTGCAAACAGTAGCATGTTATCCTGGATCCATATGATATGTAGGAAATAAACGTACATTGTTCTTATTATATTCTGGATGTGTACTGGTATTTACTTTACTTATTAAAATATGGTCTGTTAAATAGTATTAGCTTCCTGATCAGACCAGTGCACAGCAGTCACACATTGAACAACCGCATACAGCTAAAATACTTAGTTTCCTGAGAACAAGAACCAACCTATACTGACAACCACAAATAAGGCTCTAGTAAGACTACTGGTTGAGTACACCACACCAGTTTGGTATCCTCAAACCCAGGAAGTATTCCATAAAAATCTAGATGATACAGATACGCACACAGAGATGGACCACAGGAAACTACTCTTCACAAACTTATGTGTCAGGTATGCTTTCACTCCTCCGCTGGCGTTCTCTGGAAGACCTGACATCCGATGCAACTTACTTTGGTGGAAATGTGTTCGTCAAGTGACAAAAAAAAACATCAAAATATTGGCCATTGGCACCAATCTCCATGGAAAGTCTTACTTATTCTCCATGCTTTAGGTTATACCCCTTGCGATAACGGATTGTAACGGTAAAATAATTGATAGTAAATCATCAATGGAATACCAGATTACCTCCCTGTGTTAAACTGTAAATACGCATGTAATTTCAATATGTAATTAAGAATAAATGTCTTTTAATTGGTAACTAAAAATTATGAAATTCAAAATGGGAGTATGTAGGAAGTTAATGTAGTTCTGTGTAATTTTTTACCAAAACCTGATGAATAGATTTTCAGAAATCTTTAAAAAACACGATTTTTTTCTATCGCAAACTAGCTATACCCTGCATACAATATTACAGTAACCATTCAAGTACTCTGCATACAATATCAGTACACTAACTGTAATATGACAGTAACCATTCAAGTACCCTGACTGTGATATGACAGTAACCATTCAAGTACACTGACTGTAATATGACAGTAACCATTCCAGTACACTGCCTGTAATATGACAGTAACCATTCAAGTACCCTGACTGTAATATGACAGTAACCATTCCAGTACCAAGACCGTCATATGACAGTAACCATTCCAGTACACTGTCTGTAATATGACAGTAACCATTCAAGTACCCTGACTGTAATATGACAGTAACCATTCCAGTACCAAGACTGTATTATGACAGTAACCATTCCAGTACCAAGACTGTATTATGACAGTAACCATTCCAGTACCAAGACCGTGATATGACAGTAACCATTCCAGTACAAAGACTGCAATATGGCAGTAACCATTCCAGTACCAAGACCGTGATATGACAGTAACCATTCCAGTACCAAGACCGTGATATGACAGTAACCATTCCAGTACCAAGACTGTAATATGACAGTAACCATTCCAGTACCAAGACTGTATTAAGATATTAACCATTCCAGTACCAAGACTGTATTATGACAGTGACCATTCCAGTACCAAGACCGTGATATGACAGTAACCATTCCAGTACACTGACTGTAATATGACAGTAACCATTCCAGTACCAAGACTGTATTATGACAGTAACCATTCCAGTACCAAGACTGTATTATGACAGTAACCATTCCAGTACCAAGACTGTAATATGACAGTAACCATTCCAGTACACTGACTGTAATATGACAGTAACCATTCCAGTACCAATACTGTATTATGACAGTGACCATTCCAGTACCAAGACTGTATTATGACAGTAACCATTCCAGTACCAAGACTTATTATGACAGTTACCATTCCAGTACCAAGACTGTAATATGACAGTTACCATTCCAGTACCAAGACTGTATTATGATATTAACCATTCCAGTACCAAGACTGTATCATGACAGTGACCATTCCAGTACACTGACTGTAATATGACAGTAACCATTCCAGTACCCAGACTGTATTATGACAGTGACCATTACAGTACCAAGACCGTGATATGACAGTAACCATTCCAGTACAAGGACTGTAATATGACAGTGGCCATTCCAGTACACTGACTGTCATATGACAGTAACCATTCCAGTACCAAGACTGTATTATGACAGTAACCATTCCGGTACCCAGACAGGAATATGACATTAAACATTCCAGTACCAGGACAGGAATATGGCATTTATCATTCAAGTACCAAGACTGTAATATAACAGTAACCATTCCAGTACACTGACTGTCATATGAAAGTAACCATTCCAGTACACTGACTGTCATATGACAGTAACCATTCCTGTACCAAGACTGTATTATGACAGTAACCATTCCAGTACCAAGACTGTAATATGACAGTAACCATTCCTGTACCAAGACTGTATTATGACAGTAACCATTCCAGTACCAAGACTGTAATATGACAGTAACCATTCCAGTACCCAGACAGGAATATAACATTAACCATTCCAGTTCCAGGACTGGAATATGACATAAACCTTTCCATCACCAAGACATTTACGATTCCATGGTTCTTGAATGGTTATCCTCATATTGTAGCAAGTGTACTTGAATTGTAACTATCATTTTGTAGACATTGTACTTGAATGGTTACCCTCATATTGTAGCAGTGGTACTTAAATGGTTACCCTCATTTTGTAGCCATGGTACCCGAACGGTTTCCCTATTAATGCAACCATGGTACTCGAATTGTATCCCTCATAATGTAACCATGGTTAATGTCATATTATAGTCTTGGTACTGGAATGGTTAATGTCATATTACAGTCTTGGTACTGGAATGGTTAATGTCATATTTCAGTATTGGTACTGGAATGGTTTATGTCATGTTCCAGTCTCGATACTGGAATGTTTAATGTCATATTACAGTCTTGGAACTAGAATGGTTAAGGTCAGATTCCAGTCTTGGTACTGGATTGGTTAAGGTCAGATTACAGTCTTGGTACTAGTATGGTTGAGGTCAGATTACAGTCTTGGTACAGGAATAGTTAAGGTCAGATTACAGTCTGGGTAATGGAATGGTTAATGTAATATTATAGTCTGGGTACTGGTATAGTTAATGTAATATTACAGTCTGGGTACTGGAATGGTTAATGTCATGTTCTAGTCTTGGTACTGGAATGGCTAATGTCATATTATTGTCTTGGTACTGGAATGGTTAATGTCATATTATTGTCTTGGTACTGGAATGGTTAATGTCATATTACAATCTTGGTACTGGAATGGTTAATGTCATAATACAGTCTTGGTACTGGAATGGTTAATGTCATATTACAGTCTTGGTACTGGAATGGTTAATGCCATATTATTGTCTTGGTACTGGAATGGTTAATGTCATATTATTGTCTTGGTACTGGAATGGTTAATGTAATATTACAGTCTGGGTACTGGAATGATTAATGTCATGTTCTAGTCTTGGTATTGGAATGGTTAATGTCATATTACAGTCTTGATACTGGAATGACTTAAGGCATATTACAGTCTGGGTACTGGAATGACTTAAGGCATATTACAGTCTAGGTACTGGAATGGTTACTCCCATATTATAGCCAGGGTACTGGAATGGTTGCTCCCATATTATAACCAGGGTACTGGAATGGTTACTCCCATAATGTAGCCAGGGTACTGGAATGGTTACTCCCACATTATATCCACGTTCATGTAATGGTTACTCCCATATAATAGCCAGGGTACTGGAATGGTTACTCCCATATTGTTGCCAGGGAACTGGAATGGTAACTCCCATATTATAGCCAGGGTACTGGAATGGTTACTCCCATAATGTAGCCACGGTACTGGAATGGTAACTCCCATATTATAGCCACGGTACTGGAATAGTTCCTTCCATATTATAGCCAGGGTACTGGAATGATTACTCCCATATTATAGACAGGGTACCGGAATGGTTACTCCGATATTGTAGTAATGGTACTCGAATGGTTACTCCCATATTATACCCAGGGTACTTGAATGGTTACTCACATATTATAGCCAGGGTAGTAGAATGGTTACACCCATAATGTAGCCACGGTACTAGACTTGTTACTCCCATATTGTAGCCACGGTACTAGAATGGTTTCTCCCATATTATAGCCAGGGTACTTGAATGGTTACTCCCATATTGTAGACGGGGTACTGGAATGGTTACTACTATATTATTGCCATGGTACTTGAATGGATACTCCCATATTGTAACCAGGGTACTTGAATGGATACTCCCATATTGTAACCAGGGTATTTGAATGGTTACTGTGATATTGTTGCCGGGTACTTGAATGGTTACTCCCATATTGTAGCCAGGGTACTTGAACGGTTACTTCCATATTGTAGTCACGGTATTGGAATGATTACTGTCATATTGTAGCCAAGGTACTTGAATGGTTACTCCCATATTATAGCCACGGTATTTGAATGGTTACTCCCAAATTTTCGCCAAGGTACTGGAATAGTTTCTCCCATATTATTGCCAGGGTACTTGAATGGTTACTCCCATATTGTAGCCATGTTACTGGAATGGTTACTCCCATATTATAGCCAGGATACTTGAATGGTTACTCCCATATTGTAGCCTGGGTACTGGAATGGTTACTCCCATATTGTAGTCAGGTTACTGGAATGGTTACTCCCATATAATAGCCAGGATACTGGAATGGTTACTCTCATATTATAGCCGGGATACTTGAATGATTAATCCCATATTATAGCCAGGGTACTGGAATGGTTACTCCCATATTATAGCCAGGGTACTTGAATGGTTACTCCCATAATGTAGCTAGGGTACTGGAATGGTTACTCCCATATTATAGCCACGGTACTTGAATGGTTACTCCCAAATTGTTGCCAGGGTACGGGAATGGTTACTCCCATATTATAGCAAGGGTACTTGAATGGTTACTCCCATATTGGAGCCAGGGTACTTGAATGGTTACTCCCATATTACAGCCAAGGTATTTCAATGGTTACTCCCATATAATAGCCAGGATACTGGAATGGTTACTCCCATATTATAGCCGGGATTCTTGAATGATTAATCCCATATTATAGCCAGGGTACTGGAATGGTTACTCTCATATTATAGCCAGGGTACTTGAATGGTTACTCCCATAATGTAGCTAGGGTACTGGAATGGTTACTCCCATATTATAGCCACGGTACTTGAATGGTTACTCCCATATTAATGCCAGGGTACTGGAATGGTTACTCCCATAATGTAGCCAGTGTACTGAAATGGTAACTCCCATATAATAGCCAGGGTACTTGAATGGTTACTCCCATATTATAGCCAGGGTACTAGAATGGTTACTCCCACCTTATAGCCAGTGTATTTGAATGGTTACTCCCATAAGGTAGCCAGGATACTGGAATGGTTACCCCCATATTATAGCCGGGGTACTTGAATGATTACTCCCATATTTTAACCAGGGTACTGGAATGGTTACTCCCATATTATAGCAAGAGTACTTGAATGGTTACTCCCATAATGTAGCTAGGGTACTGGAATTGTTACTCCCATATTATAGCCACGGTACTTGAATGGTTACTCCCAAATTGTAGCCAGGGTACTTGAATGGTTACTCCCATAATATAGCTAGGGTACTGGAGTGGTTACTCCCATATTGTAGCCAGGATACTGGAATGGTTACTCTCATATTATAGCCAGGGTACTTGAATGGTTACTCCCATATTGTAGCCAGGGTACTTGAATGGTTACCCCTACGTTGTAGCCAGGTTACTTGAATGGTTACTCCCATATTATAGCCAGGGTACTTGAATGGTTACTCCCATATTAAAGCCAGGGAACTGGAATGGTTACTCCCATATAATAGCCAGGGTACTTGAATGGTTACTTCTCTATTATAGCCAGGGTACTGGAATGGTTACTCCCATATTATAGCCAGGGTACTTGAATGGTTACTCCCATAATGTAGCTAGGGTACTGGAATGGCTACTCCCATATTATAGCCAGGGTACTTGAATGGTTACTCCCATAATGTAGCTAGGGTACTGGAATGGTTACTCCCTTATTATAGTCACGGTACTTTAATGGTTACTCCCAAATTGTAGCCAGGGTACCGGAATGGTTACTCCCATATTATAGCCAGGTTACTAGAATGGTTACTCCCATATTGTAGCCAGGGTACTTGAATGGTTACTCCCAAATTGTAGCCAGGGTACTGGAATGGTTACTCCCATATTATAGCCAGGGCACTTGAATGGTTACTCCCATATTATAGTCAGGGTACTTGAATGGTTACTCCCATATTATAGCCAGGGTACTTGAATGGTTACTCCCATATTGTAGCCAGGGTACTGGAATGGTTACTCCCATATTATAGGCTGGGTCCTTGCATGGTTACTCTATTGTTAGTGACACTTTATTCGAATGATTTAAATAAATTACCATTGACTTAGTACTAGTTAACTTAGTACCCTTTTCATTCGGACACTCGGTTAAAAATAGAACCATAATAAATATATGTAGCCATTCAAGTATCCTCGGGATAGTAGTACATAGGCCATTAAATTAGCTTAGCTATTCTAGCTAGTACCCGGTTGAATCATGTTCCCTCGCTATAACATTACCCTTCCCATTCAGGTATCTTGTGATAGTGTTATAACAAGTGTCCTTGCTATATAATAACATAAAAGATTAATGACCATAGCCATTTAGAATACCGTGATTACATCGGCGCCCGACTATATAATAATACCTTAGCCATTCTATGATTCTGGTGTCCTGACTATATTACAGTGCCCTACTAATTCTAGTTCACTTCTTGTAACAAAAAAGGATCAATTTTATCGATAACCAATGAAAAATAAATGTTTAAGTTCTTTTGAATTGACTTAGAACTATATTCCAACCATTGCCTGTGTGGCTTGCGTAGGGTGGAGTTTACGTTGTTTTTGCATAAATTATATTTTTACTTACAAGTGGGATTATATGCATGCCACGCAGCATCCAAATATTACATTGTCATAAATACACGCCTTTATGCTTTATTGTTTATCTCACGAGTGCTAGATCCATAAACTAAATGTATTAAGTGTCAAATATTGGTACTAAATGTGCGTAATAAAAATTTAGTAGTGTCATACCTATTCTCTATACCGCCCAGACCCCGCCTACCTCATGGTACCCGAATGGTTACGATGAAATGGTACTCGAATGGTTACGAAAGAAGGTCGACCGCCGGTTAGAAAATTATTTGTTTTTGTCTTGTTTTTCATGAAAAATCGACAGAAGTGATTGATTAATAACTGAATGTGAATGTCTCTGTAGTTGTTTCTAGTGAAAGGTCAGTACTTTATATGTTGTCACTAAGTAATTGAACGTTTTACAGATATGCTAGCTTGAGTCAAATTTGGAAAACTTTCACCCCCCCCCTCTTCATTATGTGATATTCACAGTATGATGAGTATCATGGTTACAGTTTAAACCTATAGTTTTTCGGTTATTTTGCGCATTAAGGTCTGATATATTCTGAATGCCTCAGACAGGAAGGGTGGCTGCATAAAGTCAAATAAAGTGCCAGTACCACGCATGTGCTGCATCATTTTCCTTCACCAATATGTCTAGTGCTAATGTTAGACCCTGCGTTTGCTTCACGATCTGCTCCACTATGTTTCACAAACTAGGGTGCTAAACTAGATGTGGGGCAATCTGCTAGGAGATTTTTTAATTTCTGACCTTTATCTCCATCGCATTAGAAGTGGATACTCTAAGTCGAGATTGTTTGACTAGGTGCTAAACCAGCCTTCTTAGATGTCTTTAGCTTTTTGCGACACGATTCTATGTCGCTGTTTGGTGACCGATTTAGAGCATTTAAAATCAATATACAGTTGAAGCACGCCACACATGCCTTCATAAATACCTTTCCTACCATTCAATACCAAGACTTGCAAGAACACTAACCTCACTGATACACAAATCAATCCAGTTTCACTTCCACTACAAAATTACTGAAATTCCCAGAATGTTGACAAACAACAATATGCGAATTTTTATTAGACGAAAAAAGTGGCTAAAACCCAGTACCCGGAACATTAAATCCGGAACGATAATTCTGGAGTCCGTCAAGAACGACTACTCTGCACAGCTTTTAAAATCATTTCGTCTAAGACATGTGCGTCTTCTTTAGATTACCAAAAATGGGGTCAACTGAAATTGATTCACGGCGGCTGTCAGAAAAACATTTTATCTAATATTGGTTGCGTAACTTTAGGTTTATTTAATGATGTTTTTTGTACTTTATGAATGAAATAAGTGTTACTTTGACCATTTAAGCTGTAAGCTGGTACATTAATAGTTCTAGTATGAAATAATGGCTCACAATCAACCTAAAAGTAAATTAGTTTTAGTCTATACAGAAATAGGTTGACTCGTGATTTTATATTACAGTATGTTAAAATATTTTCAGGTTTTGACAGAGAAAATTGTTTTCATATTGTGCGGTTGGAAGTGACTGCAGCTAACAGGATGTATATGGATCAATTGAATCAAGCGGTCAAGGGAGGTAATACATAACTCTCATATCAAGGGAGGTAATACATAACTCTCCTATCAAGGGAGGTAATACATAACTCTCCTATCAAGGGAGGTAATACATAACTCTCCTATCAAGGGAGGTAATGAATACATAACTCTCCTATCAAGGGAGGTAATGAATACATAACTCTCCTATCAAGGGAGGTAATACATAACTCTCCTATCAAGGGAGGTAATACGTAACTCTCCTATCAAGGGAGGTAATACATAACTCTCCTATCAAGGGAGGTAATACGTAACTTTCCTATCAGTATGATACATTGTAGATGTATAAAAGTGTTTGGTAAAAACCAGAGGTCATTGACCAAATAGCGACAGACTGCAGGCCAAATTGACTGCTAAAAAACATTTAAGGCCGGCTGAAAATGTTAAATTTATACACAATTTGAAGAAAATAGTTGCATTTAGGAACCTTATCAGGCCTGTTGGTTAAAAATTTCGACCTGCAAAGTTAAAACTTATTGAGAATCAACATATTGCTAAGCCCTCTAGGTCAACAACCATGCACTTTAAGCTGTCTCAGTAGATTTTGATTGTCTTTTTCTCATACTGTGGCGCATTTGCTGGTTCCTTATGAAAGAACAATTTGGCACTGGTTTAAATGGGAATGACTTAGCTTTTTGTTATTGACAATGCTCCAGCTATGTTACTGAACAGAGTCTTTTTTAAGCTTTATAACTGTTTATTAGGGCTGTAATGGTACGCTCACCTCACGATATGATACGTACCGTCAATTTTTCTAATGGTTCGGTATATTTCGGTATGATACAATATTCTCTAACCACAGCTTAAATACTACAACTTTTAAGTGACAATGAATTTTTTTTATTCTATAATAGCAATTATTATGTGGCTATCAACTATTTTAAATGATTTTCGACAATATGAGGCATGGCATATCTTAATACAATAAAAACGAATGATGCGTGGTAATTAAACATAATCAGAGGGCTTTCAGACATTTCCGTTCTCTGAACATTTTTTTGCTCATAAAAAAGCTTATACCGAACCGTACCGAAATTTGCAACTCTTGTACCTTGAACCGTGTGGGACTGAAGTCCGCGGTCTTTTGTGTACCGCGGTATACCGTTACAGCCCTACTGTTTATATCCGTACAGGTATTGCACCATTCCATGAGTACTTATTACAAGGAAGTATTGTTGATGCATCGAAGGATGTACTCGTCCACAGATTACGGGGTTTATGTGATAATGCTGACACGAATCCCGACCCTTTCCATGACCACGAGATGGTATTCCATATCAGTAAGTATAGGGGTTCCATTAGGGACTTCTAGATACTCAAAGTGATTCGGATCATTTTGAGCTGGAATTTACTATTTTGAAGCAAAAACACTTTCAATTTTATCGAGACTTTTCAACAAAAAATTTTGAGCTTTTGTCGTTTCAGGATTGTGTGCATTGGTTTTGTTTATTGTCAGAGTCACTGCTCAAATACTTTTTTGATTCGGACAAAAATTTTGGTTGCCATAGCAACAGTAACATTGATAACATGTAAAAAAACCCAGGTAGGGGACTAATTACTTGTTTATTATTTTTACAGAGGGCAGCGCACAACAACAACCTATGAGTGTTTACCTGAGACATTCCTTAATGCAACCAGAATGTTGGTATGTTACATAGAGGATATTTGTTGATTTTGGTGTAAGATCAAATTTTATTTCACCGAGTGATCACGGAAATCAATATTTTCACGAGTATAGCCACGAGTGAAAATATAATTTTCTGTGATCACGAGTGAAATAAAATAAGATCTTTCACCAAAAATCAACAAATTTTCTGTTTATTATTTGCTTCATTTTTTCGTAAAACGGTACAGTAATTGGCTAAATTGGGAAAATTACGTTGAAATTAGAACGTCACGACGTGACAAATAATATGTCACAATGACGTAATGCATATTTTGAAGCCGGGCGCTGTTGACGTTGCATTTCGTTTCTGCACGATATTGAAACCAGCTCTAAAACAGTGAAAATAACAAAATGATAATTTCACTGTAATTTGTCATTGATATTTTCACTGAAAATCACTATAATCCATTGAAAGCTAATTATAAATTATTATACTGTAAAATCATTAATTTTCGTCGGGGATTAAATTTCGTGGATTTCGTGGTTCACTTTAACCACGAACTTTAATCCCAACAAACAGTGATTTTGAGCCTTGTTTTGTTACCTGAAATGCAAAATCCACGAATTCAAGTACCAACAAAATTGTCTTTTTTACCAAAACCACGAAATTAAATGATTTTACAGTAATTCACTTTCTTCTACAGTGCTTAATTCCCATTACCACAGAAGCAGATATTTTTAGTTTCATTGACAGTTCCAACTTTGTTAGCATATGATCAACCTAAAACTGACTCTCAGGTCATGTGATCCACCTGGCCCCGATCTCCTGAAAGATCACAATCTGAGTTAAATCTCATCTCACATTTTGTTATTTATCTTTTAGTTAATGTCAATGTGAGACTGGACACAGAATAATGTCAAGATCAATTTCTACTTGAGATGCTTTGGGAGATTGGGGCCTGACATTTTAAATGTCATGCCAGGGCTAGTAACTCCGTCAAATTTAGTTTTAAGGCGGTTGAAATATTCAAGATTTGCAAAATAGAATGTCACAATGATATCAAAGAAAGAAGACAGAAAAACTATTTTTATCTGCAGGCATTTGAGGTATGTGGGATCAGCTGAGTTAGGTGATAAGTCTCGTCAAACCTTGGTACGATCTTGTGTGGATATTGGCGTGTCTGATTCTATCGTGAAATTTCTCAACGAAATTGGATTTAAGTAAGTTTTCTGTCTGCTCTATGAATGCTTTACATAAGATTCTAAGAAATATCTTTTGAGTTACACTCAAATAAAACTCAAATACAATTCCTTTCAAAGATATTGAAAAACAAGCTTTTACAACTTTGTTTTGGTGAACATGACAAGTTCCAATCTTCATGAAAATAGGCTTATTAGATCCATCTTTTGATGCAGATTTCAAGTATGTATAGCTTGCCCACATTGACATGAGCTTGACCTTTTGATTAGCATAATTTAACAGTAGATATATTGCCTACGTTTACAATACCGAGTGTATGTTTTCATAATCGGGGAGTAACACGAAGACGCTCGAGTTGTTATACAAACACAAATTTGAAATACCGATATCGCACGATTTGCTTGCGGAAATTGATATATTCAAAGCAAGAACCGTGTAATATATTCTTGCATAAAGGTCAGGGTCAGGTCAAAATAGCCAAGCTATATCAGTCTTGAATGGTTGTAAGTAGTTATTACAACCTTCTCATTCTAAGCCAGCGAATTGTCTCTATGTTAGATACTATTCCTCACAAAGAGTTGAAATTAAAAAGCCTTGAAAATACAAATTATACCTTGAAAAACGTAGAAAAGTCCTTAAATTTATGTGTGAAAATTGTGAACGAACGATTAACTGTAAGATCTGCTGGTATTTCTGTTTTACAGGTTAGAGTATGAGTTTGTAGCGAAAGGTTACTTCTTCCATAAAGGAAAGATGAAAGTCTCTGTATCCAAGTTATTTAAGGTATAGTATTTTTATAAAAGTGTTGCTGAATTGTCACAACCTCATGTATTTCAAAGAGACCTTAACAAATGTATGCCCCTGCAATACAGTTTAATATAATGTTAATAATTAAATGTTTTCATAATGGCCTTGTTATTGGGCTGAAGACTTTCACATTAGCTGAGACCTCAGAATTAATCTTCATTATAGCATTTCTGCAATGCCATAGAGGCTTTTTTGGAATGAGACGTGACGAGCACAGTTTTGGGTTTTCTGCCCTTTTTAACTGATATTTTTTTATTTACCACATGTGCATCTCGAAATCAGTATTACTTAGAACTCACTGGTATATCTCCGTTGCTTGACACTTGGCATGTACAGTCAGTTGCTGGTGTCTGCTACCTAAGCAAACCGCTACTGAGCACCTTCATTCAGTTACCTCCCTTTCAATTAAATATTAAAGACATTGATTACTTCCCTTGGAAAGCGCTTTGCTTATGCACATATTTTTGTCTTAATATTTGCGGCTTCAGCAACGAACACCAGGTAACTGCTGGTTTGCCCGATGTCTGGCTAATATGACTGTATAGACCTCTTCATCACTGAATACTGTTAACAAGTCCTGGATGTTTTCACTGAAAAAAATTCTTGAATTACGAAAAAACAGTCCTTGAATTTACGTTCCTTGAGTGGAAAATAAAAAATGTCCTAGAAAGCACAATTAAATCACAAAACAATAATCGCCATAGCGTTACGCCGAGTACATTCGTCCTGAGATTCAGAACCTGGTTACCTGGGGACAAAATTACGTCAGTACGAAATTGGTGATCATCAAGATGTTAGAAACTTACGTACCAGTCAATATCAATATTTGAGGGGGGGGTAAATTGGCGATTCTTACGGTGTTTAGCGCTGCTTGTCATCATGCAGGGCACTCATTTGACGTTTTTTGGGGCCGAAATTCGGCCCCAGTCCCCTCCTGAAATAATATACTTTTTTCCCCTGTTTTTGATAAAAATTCCCCTCCAAAAAAAACAAACTTTTTAGTCGAACCTTTGATTAATTGTGTGTGCATTCATGTACATAATATTGAAATATAGCTATTTTAAGCTTTAAAGGTTTAGTGCATTGTTATAAGGCAGTTTTTAAAAAATCCCCTAAATTCCCCTTTTTCTTCAAAATGACGAGAAATTCCCCTTCCTGAGGGCCCCTTCCCCTATAGTGCAGCTAGGGCCCTGTCATGTTATGTGTAGTAAAAAAAGTGCTTGAAAATGAGGGAAAAGTCGTGGGATTTTGTTTTGAAAGATCTGTACGAACCAGCCAACATATTGATTTTTACAATTTCAGGTGAATCAACCAGGTGATGTATCGAATGTCGATCCATTAACTATGTCATGGTTGGTAGAACTTAGCGTTGTCGTACCCACAGGTCAGGAACAAATCGGTGAAGACATGAAAAATTTCTCAGAGCAGCTGAAACCGTATCCTTTTGACTTCTTATGCTAATAAATAACACAATTTGTCGAAATTGATTATCAAGCGCCTACAAGCAACAAGTCTCAGAGCTTTTTGTTATCTTACATATTTCAGTATTTCTAATCTCACATATTTTAGTGTTTCTGGAGCCTGTTACCCAACCAAGAGTTCTTTTTGGTAGTGCTTAACTACATCTATGCAACAGTAGGCTTCAATGGAGTGCTCACTGAAAGCTGTCTGATTGTGACATGCGCTCTCCTGAGTAGCATTTGATATTTCCATTTGTCAGCTTATTTAAGCAGGCCGTTTCCTAGCATAGCGCTATCGAGCCCTTGATCGCGCCTTGCTTAGGCAATGGGCTCCGGATCTTGCATATTTCAGTATTTTTTATCTTACATTTTTCAGTATATCAAATTCTAGCCATTTCATTATTAATGCTTTTTGATTTGTACATTTCATCCTTAACATAATGATTAGTCTCGTCCAACTGGAGAAAGTAGATCACCGGCGACTACAGCAGACAGGGACGTGATAGCTGTACAAACCTACTATAAACTACACTGATGTAAATTTTACATGGCGCCAGGGTGTGAACCTTGGACAATGTACATAGATTGCAAGACAAGAGTTTGTACATAATTATGGAACCATCTGTTGTGACTATAAACTTTGCGGATGGCGGGATGTACATTTTCCTGTCGCCAGCGTCTGAGCTTTGGATAATGTACAAAGACTTTGAAATGGAATTGTCTGCATGTTCAGTGGAACTTTCTCTTGTAGCAGTACTTTATGGACACATGGTGATTCAGGGACATGTTAATGTGCCCGTCATTTAGGATACTGGTTTACTGGTTGTCGATTAAGGAATTTTTATGCCGATACATATTGTGCTTGTAATGTATACACAGTTTGAACATCATTGTAAAATCTTTGATTTTTGCAAGAACAAAAATTTGTGAAGTTAGCAAGGAGAAATGTTATTGAGGTTAAAATTAATGTTAGCAAACTTTGAACTTAAGAAAAACTTATATCTGTGTTTCAATGCGATTGTTTTAATTTTTAGAACATTATTCTTTGAAATTTTTAAACTTGTGAATGCATTGTAAAGCCAAAACTTTAAACACAGGTAAGTATGGTTATGAAGTGTTAACAAATCAATTCATGTGGCTTTATAGATGATATATGTATGTCAACATATGCCAACAGTACTGTATGGTTGCCGGTCCTTCCGGTAATGCAGACATTCAAATATTTTTTTACATGTTTTGTATATTATCTGAATGTGAATTAAATATGTCAAACTATCATGTTACAGTTCTGGTCTTCCTTTATTTTGTAATCTACACGACTCTCAGCCCGGTAGAAACAAAAAATTCTATAGTTTTGTAAAACACAACAAAACTGAGAGTTGTGGTGTCGCCCCCTTAAAGCATGATGGCATTACACACACTGATCCCCTTGATAAAGAAAACATCCTAAACAAACAATTTGAATCTGTTTTCTCCCACCCTCAACCACTTTCCCTGAAAAACTTTGTTCCAAGCTAATCAACCCTCCTAAATGCACTATGCCACCTATCTCCATCACCACTGACGGTGTAGACAAACTCCTTAAAGGGCTGTCACCAAACAAAGCTTGTGGCCCTGACAAAATCTCCCCTATAATTCTCAAAGAGCTCCACATCCAAATTGCCCCCATTTTGACCCAGATTTTTAACCTATCACTTCCTACAGGCATTGTTCCCCAAGATTGGAAAGAAGCAACCATAGCCCCATTTTACAAGAAAGGCCCAAAACACAAACCCAGCAATTACAGACCAATTTCACTAACCTGCATTACATCAAAACTCATGGAACACATCATAGTATCAAATTTAATGGACTATTTCGACAACAACAACATACTCACCAATAAACAACACGGCTTCAGATCAAACGTTCACGTCGATGATCACCTCTCTAGCAGTCTGCCTGTGTTATCTGGAGTCCCGCAGGGATCAGTCCTTGGACCATGTCTTTTCCTGGCTTATATATGACCTATCAGATTCCATCAAATGCAAATCAAGACTTTTTGCAGACGACACAATTGTTTACCTGGCAATTAACTCTTTGACCGACACTCAGACATTACAGGACGACTTACACAGACTCGAAGAATGTTAACGTGAATGGGCCATGGAATTTAACCCCGACAAATGCGAAATCCTTAGAATAACAAGAAAGAAGACCCCTATCATTAATTTTACCCATATACCCTACATGACATCCCTCTCAATAGTACTGACTCTGCCAAATACTTAGGTGTGACAATTACTCAAGACTTGAACTGGACAAAACACATAAACAACATCGCATCAAAAGCAAAAAACTCACTCAGATTCATAAAAAGAAACATAAAATCCAGGGCCCTTATTCACCAACGTAAGTCTAAAACACTAGTACACTTAAAATTGACGAAATTTAAAATAGCTGCCATTTCTTTGCAACTAGATTTAATTATGTTTAATTTTATCTGATTAATTATTGTTATTCAATGAACATCTATACCTACAAAATCGATACATTTATAAACAACTTGAGAGCAAAGAGAACATTTGATGATGTCACAGGGGATTGACATATAATTTTTTTTGGTTCAATATAGCCTTATATCAGTATATATAGTAAAGGGACACATCGACTGTGTGTTAGTGGTCTTTTATTTCAACGCAGTACATACACTTCAGCGAATAATTCGTGGAAAACCTTTCACAGTTCGATAGAAGGATGATTTATCTGCAAGTAGCACAAATCCATTTGACTCTAGGGTCTAAAATGAGTCAGAAATACACAAAAATGTCACAAAATTACGCCACTTTTGTAAAAATGTCCGTTGGTCCGGCCACTCGAATACAACAACAACAGACCCACCCATGCCGTTATTGCATTAATTTCACAGTGTCAACACAAAATTCTTACATCGAACGTTATCCTAAGAACATAGTTGCCCGTAACGTTTGATGTAAGAATTTTGTGTTGACACTGTGAAATTAATGCAATAACGGCATGGGTGGGTCTGTTGTTGTTGTATTCGAGTGGCCGGACCAACGGACATTTTTACAAAAGTGGCGTAATTTTGTGACATTTTTGTGTATTTCTGACTCATTTTAGACTCTAGAGTCTAACGGACTTGTGCTACTTGCAGATAAATCATCCTTCTATCGAACTGCGAAAGGTTTTCCACGAATTATTCGCTGAAGTGTGTGTACTGCGTTGAAATAGAAGACCACTAACACACAGTCGATGTGTCCCTTTACTATATACACAGGGGATTGACACATAATTTTTTTTTGGTTCAATATAGCCTTATATCACTATATATACTGATATAAGGCTATATTGAACCAAAAAAAATTATGTGTCAATCCCCTGTGACTATATATACTGATATAAGGCTATATTGAACCAAAAAAATTATGTGTCAATCCCCTGTGGATGATGTAAAGTGTAAGTCTGAGTTTTAGACTTACAACATTGGTGAATCTAAATGATCTTCTATGAAATGAAACCAATTTAGGCTTAATAATTTTATAAACACAATAATGAATAAACAAAACCAAAGATCTAAAACAGAACGTACAAAACTGTATTTTAAATAATTTACACGGTAATAAATTAAATTTTATTAATTTAAAAATCACGCGCCTCCCGTAGTAGTCTAAGGGAGAAAACCGCGTTTGTGTAGATGACTCTTCGTTAACTTACCACGCGCGTACCGTGTTCCGTACAGTGATAATACAATTAAGAGTTACGGTTCTTACCTAATCTTACATGTTTGTAGGTGGCGCGCCGTTATTGGATAAAAATTGACCAAATTCACACGCCCAACATCTCAAGATTCGTGGAAATCGTTTATTTCTGAGGTAAGGCGACAGTTTTCTTGAGTGTAATCAATAAAGCAGTGCAGCATTTTGATACTGTCATCCACACAAGGCGTTTCTGTGTGAAGTTAACCACTCTTTCCTAGATCTAGAATTTTTACAAAATTTTGACTTTTGTGTTGTTTATTTTTCACCATTTCAGTCTCAGCTCAACTGCCAATCGGTGTTTGTCTGTGAGTGTTGTTGGAGTGGGGTAACTTAATTTAAGAAGTGTATTTCGTTTTCAAAGTGTCAACATCCTAAACTGTTTTCAGAGCCCATTTCCTTGTGATGAACCAGGGGAAGATATTCGGACCAGGCAGTGGGGGGGGGGGGGGGGGGGCATTGGCTGACTGTGGCTCTTAAGTTTTTTAGTGCTGGGTCAAAATGTGTTACTTGTACAAATTTGAAAAAAAATTGTGAAGTCAGTCTGTCAACATATCGTAGTGTAGTGATTTGGGGTGCCTTAGTAGGCTACATAAGTGGCCCTAGTGTGTGTCATACCTTGACGGTTCGTCTTAGGTGCTGATTGGCTAATAGAATTAGCGTGAGATATTGAGTATTAAAATAGTCTGGTCGACACTTGATGACAGACCTTGGAAGTGTCCAAGTCCTGTCCCTGAAAGAATGGCTATACCACCTCAGACTCTGAGCCGTAAGTTTGTAGCTCTTTAGACTTTACTTTAGGCCCTTGAATTAACTACTCAAAAGGGTCCCGAAATTCTCTATAGCAGGTTGCATACAGTGATACTAATAGTACACGGTCAGACTTGCAAGAGCATTGCACCTGTCACCTGTCCTGCTATGGGCTAATCAAGTATCAAATGTGCAAGTTTTGACAACCTTTTAAAATAGATTCTGATTTACAGGGAACATACTTTGGTCTGGTTCCAAAACCCAGGAATCATGCACTGGTCAGTCAGTTGCATTCAGGCCCCTCCACCCCAGGGATGGGTTGGGATTTTTACTTCCGTGTCGTCAAAACAACCACCCTTCCACAGTCCTGCAGGGGACAGCTGATCATGGTAAAATCTCCGGTATTTCCAGGTCCCCCTGACAAACTAAATATTGTCCGCAGGGTGTGGATTTGGAGAAAAAAATACAACATTTCCCAAGCAGTGCGGGGGGGTAGCTGAAGGTAAAAACACAGCCATTTCCCTGACTGTCCACCACCCATCTCCGGGGTGGGAGCGTGGATGCAACTGACTGATGCATTACTAATTCTATGTGATTATGCACTGGTCAGTTGCATCCATGGCCCCCAACCCCCCAGCTGTGTTTTTACTTTTCCGCTTCCCTGCACTGCCGGGCGACTGCTGGTTTTATTTTCCCAAAATAGCAGGGACGTATAGCCATGGCTTTTACCAGATAAAGGGTTCAGTACGGAATTTTTCTGCGCGGCGGTAACGACGACAACAAGTCCCCAAAATTAATGACAATGTTGTCGGTGTTTACTAAATATTAAACACTTTATTAAGTAGTATTAATCAACAATTATTTATAACACTCGGCAGGGCGGGGGTTTATTACCATCAGTATGCCTTGCAGGGCTGGGAAATGGCGTGGGTTTTGAAAACCCTCAAGTAAAAATCCCAGCTAATCCCAGGGGGTGGGGGCCGTGGATGTAATTGACTGGTGCATTTATGATTATGTGTCGCTATTATGTTGTCAGAACAGTTTTATTGCAAGTCAACACAAGCTTCTGTAAGGGACAAGATAGAAAACTGTTAGCAGGTATGCTGCAATCCAAGGTCAGAGCAAACATAATTTCATGTGGCAGCAAATTGATATACCCGGGCGATACAGCATTGCTGCATATTATGATATTAATACATCCCAGTGTTACTCTGGTAATGGATTGACAAAAACTTTGAGGGACAATTATTAGATTGAACATATTACATAATGTATTAGATGGAAGCTCTCGTATCAGCAAGCCAGGAAACATTATTGTTTATTAATCATTTATAATGGATTTGCTGGTCCAGAATTATTTCAGTGCAGTGGATGTCTGACCATATAAGATACATGTTTTCGTACGATTGCCCATTGGGTCAGTGAACTTGTTGAGCTTCTGCTACGAGTAGTCAGTATGATTATAATATATGCACTGACAATTTACAATGCTTCAAAGGCAAAAATTAGTTTGTTTTACATTGAGTACTGTATCTCACTATCTGTGTGTGTGGATGAAAAAAACTGTGTAACTTAATGGTGTTATAGTTTATCCCGTGTCATGTGATGGTGTTATAGTTTGTCACTTTGAACTGTTGTAAGGTGTCTGAATACTGGTGTTAGGTTTAATGTTTCAACATCCACCGACACCACTGTGTGAAAACGTCAACATGTTTGGTGACAAAACATGATATCAAGTCAAGATATTGTAACAAAGCCTTAAGTTGCAAGTTGTCCTCACTATATTGCTGGCTTAGAATGAGAAGGTCGTAACTACAAAATCAATATTTTGAGAAAACAAGACTAAACTGTCTGAAAGCTACTCTTTACCTACGGAAAAAACTTTTTGGACTTTAGTTTGGTGAACATGACAAGTTCCGATCTTTATGAAAATAGGCTTATAAGAAGTGCCTTGAAATGCAGATTTCAAATATCATTTTAATATGTACGAGTCTTATAAGGTCTATGCCAGCAATATAATCTATAGAAAGATACAACCCTGTTGCATCAAAGGAATGATTTAGTGGCCTTTCCACATTGTGACATTATACAATCTAAAGTTAAACCTGTCTGTAAAGACCACCTGTTGGAACAGAAAATTGTTGTTTCATTGTTGACTGGTGGTCTCTCTAGACTCTTAACAGTTTAAACTTGAAAGATCATCAGGGCTGTCACAAGGCTCCAAAAGTGAAGAGTCAAAATGACTCCTGACTCTTAATTTTCAAGGGTCATCAAATTATTGTAAGGAAATTTGTATTGTAATTATAGTAAACTTGACTCTTCACCTTAAATTTTCAAGAGTTAAAATGGGCATTTTCATCAAATTCACGAGTCAAAATGCACTGCAAGAGTCAAATGAAAGCCCTAATCATTAAGTATAATATCATGATTATAAAAGATTGTCTTAGTTCGGAGATCTTTAAAATCTTTGAAATACAGTTAATCACCAGTTATACTGCTTTTTGTTTTCTGATGGTCTTCAAGACTTCAGGGCTCGACTCTAACACTGTTCCACTGGCTTGATGCCTTGCGGTGAAAATCAACAAGGACCAGTAAAAGTGTTGAAGGACCAGTAACTGTTTTGCTTACATCATGAGTTTAGGCTTTTTCTCTGTCAGACCAGTGACCAAAATAGTTTGTGTATTAAAAAGTGGTTTATCTCAACAGGTTGAATATGAATGAAACTGAGATTTCAGTTTTAGAATTTTTAAAAGTGATGGTCTTGGTTGACAGAATTTGGAATACTTAGAATTTGGCCTCTTTTAACTGGAGGAAGTGAAAAATGTTTTTGGATGGAATATATTTGAACTAAGTGATCAATGAAGAGAGGTTTGTTTGCAATATTAGTATGGTCTCAGTTAACAGTTGGTCTCTTTTAACAGGTTGCAGTGAAAATGTTCTCAAGATCACTTGATGGTCGTTGAAGACAGGTTTTGTAATCCAGTAACTGGTTTCAATATTGATATAATAGTAGTCTGACTTTTGTTTCAAAATTTGATAAGACTCAAGCAATTGTGTCACTGTGTTTATCTAAATTGGCAGATTTTGATACAATTTTGGCAGAAGTTTTATGTACGTTTATAAATTATTTAAACAGTGATTTGTCTTACTGTAAAATCATTTAATTTCATTGGGACGAAATTTCGTGGTTTTGGTAAAAAAGGCAATTTCGTTGGGACTTGAATTCGTGGTTTTTGTATTTCAGGTAATAAAACAAGGGTCAAAATTAATGTTCGTTCGGATTGAACTTCGTGGTTGAGATGAACCACGAAATTTAATCCCCCAGGAAAATTAATGATTTTACAGTATAGTGTTGTGGATCACTCATTATGAATTGTTGATATAATTTTTGAACTTCTAGGGTTGGATTTGTTATTGGTAACCAGTGAGTATCGCTTGAATTAGTACAAAAACTAGCGATGCAAAATATAATAATCATATTGTTTGAACTTTTAATTTTTTTTTTTTTTAAAAAGCACAAGGTATCAGAGTTGGTGTGACTTTGTAAGTTGTAATTAATATCTGAATGGTGACATGGATCCGAAGTTAAAGTTTAGTCACATATTAGAATTATTTATGCAATTAATTTATGCCGCTCTGCAGTAAGAATTCTTTGATAAAAAGGCAGCTTAGTTACTAGGATTCCAGGGTCACCTGAACTAAAGATCAATATTCAAGGGATAAATGAAAACCCTGATAATAAACTATTACAACTTGACTGACTCAGATTCAAGTTGACTTAAAAAACTGAAATTATGCAGCGGTGGCTGAATTAGTCATTAATAAATCAGGTATTTATATAATAACCTACAACTAGTTGAATGTGTTGATTAGATGTCGCCAGAGTCAGCCGTGAGCCAATAAATGTTGTTAGGTGTGAACGTAATGTTACCAGAGGTGTTAATATTCTATAACAGTTTATCGATCAGCCACATCTCTTGCTTACGATTCTCCAGGTACCTCCTGAGTTAGAATATTGGAAAAATTGTAAAAATATATTCAGAGTTTTTACGCCTTTTCATGTATTAACTCTGGTTTTCTACATTTCTATACAAATGTAACGTAGCGTCGCCTGGCACCTCAGCTAGCTGTATCATTGATGCAGAACATGATGCTCACTGCTGTTTCAGAAATTGTCGCCGTAAAATCAATAAGCTCATCGTGTGATTGGTTGATAGAAAATTGAGGTCATCTCAGAAGATCTGCTGTTTTTAGAGTGAAGGTTTTGTCGTGTGTTGGGTACATGATTGATGGAATAATCGCTCGTGATTGATTGGAATTAAGTTCCATATTAGTGTCGCTTGCATCCATTTATTGGAATTTGGATCATACTTAATATATTCATTTACACTACTGAATGTCACGCCACTAAGGTGAGATGTATTATTATTTGCTCTACTCTAAACTGACTTCTTTAACTCTTGTTGCATTGTAAGATCTTGGTGTTTCTTAACTTTCTGTAGAATTTTTCTTTCGTTGTTAATTTGTCACTCTAATACAAGCTGATGAAAGAATACCTTTAATAGAATGCTATTAAATAATTATTATTAAGTGTTACTCAGTTTAGCTTTATACTTTTTATGGCGAGACTTTGATCAGATGTGCTATTGTTTAAGATAATGACAATGTGATTACCGTAGTAATGATGGTTAACAATGTTAGTTTTCTTAGAATATTGGAAAAAAAGATGAGTTTCCTTAGGGGTCAGATCTCAAGGGTTGTTTTGCTACTATCAGAACTGTAAATATGTAAATTTTATATAATGAATTTTACTGTAACATAAATAGTGAAGAACTGACATTATCATATTACTGGCTTAGTCGTTAAAATCTAGTGGGATATAATTGTATTTTAACATACTGTTTCTTGTTATTTGGTATGTATACATTTCTTGTTCTTTGAATATAATAATATATTTTATCATATCTAATCCCACACCAAAATGCAAGCATGCGGGAAGCGTGCACGAAGCGTGCGCACGCTTCTTACAAGCTTGCCGCAAGCTTAAATTGGTCGATTAAGATTGCAGCTGAGCTTGCGCAAGCGTGCAGAAAAATTAAGCTTGCGGCTCGCACGCTTGTACAAAAATTTAAGCGTGCAGCCTGCAAGCTTGCACAAAAAATTAAGCTTGCAGGCTGCATGCTTGCAAGGCTGCAAGCTTGCACAATAACTTAAGCATGCAGAAGATCCAAAGTTGCTAAGTGTATATATTCCAAATCATTCTCATTGATAGAACAGAAATTAGTTTGTACATTCTTTTACAATTATACCAAGAAGCTCTGAAAAATGTCTTGAGGAATGAAAGTGAAGCTTTGTGTTTTAATAAAAAAATATCCCCTTAGTAATAAGACCACCTCACAATATAGTTTTCATTGAAGGTCAATTTTTACTGCTAATTTAACCTCAACATAATGAGAGCGTCCCAATAAAAAGACTATTTTCAAGGGGGAAAGAAGAGTGGTCTTATTATGGAGGTTTGACTGTTATTTTCATTTTACAAAAAAGTCAACATTCTGGAGTTCAGTATGATATGGTATTTGATATATAATTTGTATGAAACTTGTGTATATGAGTGGATTAAATATCATCTGAAGCAAATCTCATGCCAAATTATCAGTGAACAAATATGATCATATTTTTTTATCCAGTGGTGGGAGTGAAAAATTCTAAGTCCAAAAACATGAAAAATGTTTTAAAAAATCATAATGCCATAATCTAAACAATTTCCCCTGCACAATGGGATTCAAAACAAAGAACTTAATTTGAAGAATCTGAAAATTATATTAATTTGCCTTAATGATTTTCATACTAAATACTAAATAAGGCATTTGTAAAAATTCTGTAAAAACTGCTGTATGTCATTTATACATTTTTATAATTGATAAATAGTGCTAATATTAATTAAATAGTTAGATCATTAGTAAATTGATTTTTTTAGAAAATTAAAAGGATCATGAATTATGAAACAGCATTAACTATGCTAATTCAAAAAGAATTCTGTACTGGTTATAAAGAAAAAGATACACTGAAATGCCCAGTTCAGAATTGCTGATAATTGTTTTAATACCTATTTTGTAAACCTGTTTTTTTCAATCTCATTCTATGGACGCCTAGGATTGATATCATAGTAACCTTTATAGATTATAACACCCTGCTGGTCAATGTGAGAAGGTTCTAAAATTAGATCTGCTGATAAGCCAGTTTCTGTAGTATTGTAACATAAGTACAGGGGCACCAATAGGCAGAATAATACATGTGCTGGTATGTATACAATTACCAACTGACCATTTCACCCCCAAGTGTGCCTCACAGCTGTAACTGAATCTGATTAGCCATTGGCTGGAGACTGGTCCATATACATGGTACCAGATTTGAATGTTTGGAGGCTAAATTGTGATGGTTAACAAACAAATATGTGTATGTGTGTACAGTGCTTTATAAATCAACATTCTTGATCACAGGAAAACTATTTGTATCAGGATGCTAAATTATATCAGTTAATAATAGACTTAACAACATTTTGGGAGACATTACATGGTTTATTCCAATCAGTGATTGTAAACCTGGAGAACAGTATGAAAAGGATTACAGCTCAATTAAACACTAGGTAAGATGTGTTGATATTTAATAATTAATTCAGACATTGATATTATACTGCATTTGTATGTGTTGCCTCCTTATATTATTTAATAACAAACCTAAAGCTGGTTAAATCAACCATGCACTAAGACCAAGGGAAATGAAAGCCACATGTTACTTCATTGTATGTGCAGCCATTATCAAAGTATCAGCGATTTAGCATTCTGGTAAATTATGCTGGCTTTTGATCACAGTGTCATTTAATATTATTGCAAAGTACATTTTTTGTAAATACTACATTGCACCTTTAGAATGAAACAATTTGCATTAGTACAACAGTAAGAAATAAAACCAATGTACCAGGTTGAAAAATGTGCCATATTTATAATTTATAGTTTATTTTCTATAATACATTTCAGGTCAAAACACATATTGTACCACTGACAAAAGTGTGGCATGACTGCATGCTTGACCAGGAATTTAGCTTCTTCAGTATTGTGGCAGCCATGGCAGTACTAACCAAAGATTACTGTGGATGTTGCAGAGATTTATACTGTTCCTTAAAAGGTAAAATAGATTGAGTTTAAGAGGAGTTGGTCAAATAAATTTAATCCATTATGTAACTCAGCATCCCAATGTAATGCATGATTTTAATGATCTTATATTACACCTAACTTCTATTGTTTGATAACGCAATCAAAACCTCTTATAAAATATATATAGTGTGTATTGATAAAAATTAACATAAACATTAAAATGAGTATTCTTTTCAACATCTTTCAGTTTGGTTGTAAATTAAGTTAACATTGTAAATGTAACTGTTAAATTTTATTTTCAGTCATGGTGCAAGACAAATGAGAGGACAATTCAAAATGACAAACAGAAACATGCCATGGATACAGAACATGAAGAATATGTGCCAGAGAATTTGTGATAAGATCATATACAAAACTTTGAAAACGGAACAAAAAATTGAAGCAGTTGTTTATTTTATTTTCAATGAATGGGACATATTACTAATAGCCTTCAAATGCATTGTCTTAATTGCTTTGGAAAACTTTTTATTTTGATTCAAATGACATAAGTAAAATATTGACCATATGTAATTGTTTTTTAAATTCTTTCTATATAGGTTAAAGGTAACTCAAGCGTGCAGTGTGAATCTTGAATATTAGCTGGAATCTGGTTATGTATGTTTTAAATCTCATTACACAATGCTGATCATTTAAATGTATGATTTCATCAATTGCTAATAAATTGTTGCTAATTTTAATAAATTGTTTTATTTAAATTTAAAAAACAACAACAAGAAAAATAATCAAAATTCAGATTACTTTTCAGGCAGCCATCTTTCATGGAGGCCGAAGGTTTGCACGCTTGCAAGCATGCTGCACGCTTTCATTTGGAACCCTGGCACGCTAGTTGCATGCTTGCAAGCGTGCTGCACGCTTGTTAAATCGCACGCTTGCATGCTTGCGATCTCGCAAGCATGCCATCTAACAAGCGTGCAGCACGCTTGCAAGCATGCGACTAGCGTGCCAGGGTTCCAAATGCAAGCGTGCGGCACGCTTGCAAGCGTGCAAGCTAGCGATCAAGCTTGCAAGCGTGCGGTTAAGCTTGCAAAGCCTGAATATTTCCGCAAGCTTGCAAGCGTGCCGCACGCTTATTTGCAAGCGTGCAGCAAGCTTGCAAGCGTGCCGCATGCATACCGCACGCTTGCCAGGGTTCCAAATGCAAGCGTGCGCATGCTTAATATTTCAATTGCGCAAGCTTATTAAGCTTGCAGCCGCAAGCTTCACGCAATCTTCACGCAAGCTTAATTAAGCTTGCCATTTTGGTTTGGGATACATGTACTTGTTGAAAATGTTCTTGACACATGATTCAGATGCAAGTGTGTATGCTGTTTCTAAGTAAGCAATACTATGGGTTCGATTTCAGGTTGCAGGTTGCAGCAGGTCATATCCTTCCATGAAAATTTAACATTAATATCAGTTTTCCTCCACATGTGGAGAAGTTGTTAATTGCTTGTGGATAAAAACTGAGTAACCTAGTCCTGATCAGGAATACAGTAAAGTAAAACAGGTCAGGCGAATCTGTTGCTGTATATAATGGTAAATTTGTTGAGAAATAGTGTTAACATAGTGTTAAACAACAAACAAACAAGATTTCCAGGTACCATAAATTGTCTGTGTTAATTTAAACAGCAGAATCTTTATAGCATCATGTAGACTGTGTGCCAGGGGATTGAATTAATTGTTTTGGGAATGTGCCGAAATTGTTTATTGGAATTCTAGTTAATGTGCGGGCACAAATTGGTACAGCAGTACTGTAATGTGATAACTGTTATATAGGCACACCTGCCAACGGATGTAAACCATGGCCCGTATTTATAAAGCATCTTAAGTGAAAACTTAAATATTTTGACTTAAGTTAAAATATTGACCTGCCCATATTTCACAAGAAATAAAAAAATAGCTCATGTTTTCTATATGATTACTGTAGCTCTTTACATAACGCTTCTAATCATATAGAAAACATGAGCTATTTTTCATTTCTTGTGTAATATGGGCAGGTCAATAATTTAACTTAAGTCAAAATATTTAAGTTTTCACTTAAGATCGACCCTTATAAATACGGGTCCATACACATAAAATTATGTTGCTCAGTGACTTCAAAATAAAAATGAGGGTTTTTGACCCCCAAAATGCGTGATGACTTACCTCAAGTTTTGATGTACTATATACTGTAAAATCATTAATTTTCGAGGGGGATTAAATTTCATGGATTTTGTGACTTATCTTCTACCACGAATTTTAATCCCCCGAACAATAATTTTGACTCTTTCTTTTGTTACCTGAAATGCAAAATCCACAAATTAACGTCCCATCGAATGGGTCTTTTTACCAAAACCATGAAATTTCGTTCCATCGAAATTAAATGATTTTACAGTAAGATATAACTGTTACTCAGGGAATACAGAATTTAATGACGACTTGTTAGTCTGATCTGAAGACGTTTTTACTAAGAAAAATATCTGGATAGAACCCTTTTCCAGCCCTTTAAGAATTTGTTATTACATGATGTAAGGGCTACACGATTACCAATTTCTAAAATAATAGCATGAATAAATAGGCCTACAAATTTATGTAGGCGGTTACAGACCTGAAGGCTCAGATTCTTGATCCTTCAAGTCTCTGGTAAGCAGATATTGAATACCTCTATGCTAATTACTGTAAAATCATTTAATTTCAATGGGACAAAATTTTGTTGTTTTGGAAAAAAAAACATTTCGACTTGACCTGAATTTGTGGATTTTGCATTTCAGGTGTTAAATTAATTAGGGTTAAAATTAGTGTTCGATGGGATTTGATTTCGTGTTTAAAGGTGAACCAGGAAATCCACAAAATTTAATCCCCATAAAAATTAATGATTTTGTAGCAATAACAAAGTTTTATTTTAGTCTGTATTCTTATTCATTGTGGACAGTGCATATTAACTAACATTGATGTAACAGATGTCTTGTATGTCTCATCATCCTATAAAACTGTTATCTCTCAGGTCGACTAGGGAAACCGGCTCCTGGATGACAATGTGTATATATATCCTCGTTTGATGACGTGACCCAGCAGCATTGTCTCTTGTTTATCTCATTACTGACTGCTTCCTTCTTCCCTTCTTGGATCATTTGAGATACAGACAATTAACCTAAACATGTATATAATTATATCACTCTTGTGTAAGATGTACTCAAAGAAATTGGGTGAGCAGTTCACATCAGTTCATATCAGTCAAAAACTTGAAATCACTTTCTATTGTTGACAGAATAATAAGTGGGAATAGTTCGGATATAGCTTGACCACATTAAACTGAGATTCTTTGCATAATTCGTTAAAATCCGGAAAAATCCGAAGTTATTGAAACATTTACCTACAATTATAGCTTGGCTTATACAGAGATAGCGGTATACAGAAATAAACATAGGAATTGAATAGAGCCGAGTATAGCCGGACCCTCTAACGGACTTTGATGAGTCTCAGTTTAATCTGGTCAAGCTATACCGGTCTTCTGAATTGTTAGAATATTCATAATGTTAGGACAAGCTGTTCTGACTTGTTAGAAAACAGATTTATATAACATGTATCAGAATTGTTCAGGTTACACAGTCCACAGTCAGAGCTTCACTTTGAGCTCAGTGAGACAGATATTTTATCTCATGTCATTTTAAAGGCTGATGAGCAATTATAGGTGATTATCATCGATATCAAAACAATGAATAAAATATCTCCTGGATGATTTCCATAACTATACATAATACAGTCACCCCCCGAGGATTGTCAATTACAAAATGTATCATCCGCTACCTCACATAATATGCTGCTGACAATGTATGCATGATATACTGTAAAATCTTTTAATTTCGATGGGACCAAATTTTGTGGTTTTGGTATAAAAGACCATTTCTATTGGGCATGTTATTTGTGGATTTGGCATTTCAGCCGTGCTTTCATTAACGAAAAACGCTTGCCAACGTTCGCAAACTACACGTGAGTTCGCGTTAATGAAGATAAGTTCGCCACGAACATGTTAGCCAATCGCAAACGACTTTTACACATAGCTCGCCAAGCAAACAAAGATGGCGGATAGATAAATATTTTATTTTATTTATTATAATCTTAGCGATTTAAACATTAATTGTAGATTGTGTGTGTTTTGCATTTGTGATACAATGTGGATACCAAAGCTGAATAAATAGAACACAAAGAAGTATTACTGAGTTCCTAATTTTCAATCTACGGCTGAAAATCTAATAGAACAAGTTAGGCCATTAAGTCGTCTATCTCCGCCATCTTGAAATCGTTCAATAAGTAGTTTGTGTGACGAACTAATTCTCACGGCGAACGTTTTCGTTAATGAACGTAAGGCAGGTTATAAATACAATGTTGAGTAAAATTACTGTTCATGGGGATTTGATTAATTGATTGAAGGTGAGTCACGAAATCCACAAAACTACATCCCCCTCGAATATTAATGGTTGTACATATGTGAGATCTGTGCACCTTATCAGAAAATGCTAAGCTTGTGTAATAGACTGAAGAATATTTGTATGTAATTGCTAAATAACATATCTTATTGTTCATATATGATATTATATAGTGATGATTGACATTGGTATATTGTGTAATATCAGCATGCATGGGTAACAGGTACTGTTATAATAGTCTTGTGTGATTATGTAACTGCTTGCAACATTTAAATGTCTATAACAACTTTTGTTTAATATGGAAGGCGTTGTCCACTTGGATACAATAAATTTTCTGGCATTCAACAGTGATGCAACAGGGGCGAGAAATTCCTTTGTCCGACTTGCCTGACTTGGGCTATTTGAGCTGCGGGCAAGTGGATTTTTCCTTCCAGATTGTGCATGGCAAGTGCAAAATTAACACAAGAAAATAATATTTAGTGTCCTATTTCACCTACAAACATAAGAAAATCCCTGAATTCTGACTGATGGTTCAATATCAGGTACACAGTAGGCTACACCCAAGCTTGACAAGATTAATTGTTGAAACTGAATTTTTTAAACTTTTTGCGTTCTTCGAACTGAATTTTGTAACTTTTTGCATTCTTCTGGGCAAGTAGATTCAGTCTTCGGGCAAGTGGAATTTTCAGACCAACTTGCCATTGGGCATGTGAAAAATTTGAGGATTTCCACACCCCTGTGCACGAATAGAACAGAATAGAAAAAAATCCAATCAGTGGGTCATTTACGTGACATATGAATTACAGATATAAATGCATCAACATGTAAATTAGGATATGAAGAAAACGAATGCGTAATTCGTATTTGAAACATAAATATAGCTTGGCTATTTTGACCTTAACCTGACCTTTATGCAAGAATATATTACAAGGTTCTTGCCTTGAATATATCAATTTCTGCAAGCAAATCGTGCAATATTGGTATTTCAAATTTGTGTTTGTATTACATCTTGAGCGTCTTCGTGATATTCCCCGATTATGAAAACATACAATCGGTATTGTAAACGTAGGCAGTAAATCGACTGTTACATTAAGCTAATCAAACTGTCAGGCTTGTGTCAAATTGGCCAATCTATAACAGAAGCATATTAATAAAACCCAATTTAAATTTCAACAACTACTTTAACAGTGCAAATGGAAAGTCACTCGTACTTTGTGCTGCAAGGTTCATGATAAAAATCAAGACGTAATATATATGTATAGTAGTAAAAAGTGAAGATGATTACTCTCAATTTTTATGCCCCCGGAACCGATGGTTCGGGGGCATATTAAAATCGCACCGTCCGTCAGTCCGTCCGTCAGTCCGTCCGTCTGTCAGTCCGTCCGTCCGTCTGTCCGTCCGTCCGGATTCGTTTCCGCTCAATAATTCAAGCAGTGTTTATCCGATCTTCACCAAACTTCATGAAAATGTGTAAGGCCATGAGATCTAGGTCAAGTTCGATAAACAGTCAAATTGACCTAGCCGCTTCAGAGTTACGGCCCTTGACACATAGAAAAATGGCGTTTTTTTTGGTTTCCGCTCAATAACTCAAGCATTTGTCATTGGATCTTCACCAAACTTCATGAAAATGTGTAAGGCCATGAGATCTAGGTCAAGTTCGATAACCAGTCAAATTGACCTAGCCGCTTCAGAGTTACGGCCCTTGACACATAGAAAAATGGCGTTTTTTTTGGTTTCCGCTCAATAACTCAAGCATTTGTCATCGGATCTTCACCAAACCTCATGAAAATGTGTAAGGCTACGAGATCTAGGTCAAGTTCGATAACCAGTCAAATTGACCTAGCCGTTTTAGAGTTACGGCCCTTGACACATAGAAAAATGGCGGTTTTTTTTGTTTCCGCTCAATAACTTAAGCATTTGTCATTGGATCTTCACCAAACTTCATGAAAATGTGTAAGGCCATGAGATCTAGGTCAAGTTCGATAAACAGTCAAATTGACCTAGCCGCTTCAGAGTTACGGCCCTTGACACATAGAAAAATGGCGTTTTTTTTGGTTTCCGCTCAATAACTCAAGCATTTGTCATTGGATCTTCACCAAACCTCATGAAAATGTGAAAGGCTACGAGATCTAGGTCAGGTTTGATAACCAGTCAAATTGACGTAGCCACTTTAGAGTTACGGCCCTTGACACATAGAAAAATGGCGTTTTTTTTGGTTTCCGCTCAATAACTCAAGCATTTGTCATCGGATCTTCACCAAACCTCATGAAAATGTGTAAGGCTACGAGATCTAGGCCAAGTTCGATAACCAGTCAAATTGACCCAGCCGTTTTAGAGTTACGGCCCTTGACACATAGAAAAATGGCGGTTTTTTTGGTTTCCGCTCAATAACTTAAGCATTTGTCATTGGATCTTCACCAAACCTCATGAAAATGTGAAAGGCTATGAGATCTAGGTCAGGTTTGATAACCAGTCAAATTGACGTAGCCACTTTAGAGTTACGGCCCTTGACACGTAGGAAAATGGCGTTTTTTTTTGGTTTCCGCTCAATAACTCAAGCATTTATCATCTGATCTTCACCAAACCTCATGAAAAAGTGTACAGCTATAAGGTCTAGATCAAGATCGACAACCAGTCAAATTGGCCTAGCCGCTTCAGAGTTACAGCCCTTGATGCGAAGAAAAATGGTGTTTCTTCCCGTTTCCGCTCAATAACTCAAGCATTTGTCATCGGATCTTCGTCAAACCTTTTGAAACATGAAAAGGTGTACGGCCATAAGATCTAGGTCATGTTAAATAACAAGATTTCAAATTGACCTACACGCTTAAGAGTTATGGCCCTTTACACAAAGAAAAATATGTCAATATCACATTTGCCCAATATATTATGACACATCTGTGACGGTGCTGATATCTTAACGTTACGTTACTATCAAAGCATGCACGGGGGCATGTGTCGTCCTATGGAGACAGCTCTTGTTTATGACCAATTTTCGGGTAAAATTTTTGAAAAATGTGAATATGTGGGGTTTTAAAAGGACTAAACTCTATTTCGATGATGAAAACACATTTTGTAGGCATTTTAATCAAAAAACTTTATTTTACGAATACGTAAAATATTCTTACAATTTACATCACAATCAACGGCGCTATTGATGAAAACTGTCCAACATGTTTTAGCGTCTGTTACGGCTTTTTGTGGCATTTAAACCCTCCAACGTTAAATTATATATCCAACTGCACTTAAGTCATGCAATAGATTTTAGGGGTTGAAAAAGTAATTAGCCGATGTTAAGCGTTTATTTTTCTTCTAAATGAATAAGTCCAGATTCCAATTTACCAACTTAAGTTGTGTCCTTTTAAATTTGTGGATTGTGTGATTGTGAAATATGGTAGAATAAAACCTTGTACTGTAATTTGGCGGTCAATTAATCACTGTTATTAAATTCTGTGGTCATATTCAACCAATAAAATTTTAATTCAATGAAAATTAAGCAGACCCAGGTCCACAAACAGTCTTGACTTTACAATATGTAGAAGATATGTCAGGGATACAGACTAGCAGGGGCCCAGTAGCCCACGGCCCCTAGATCCCCTAGAATTTTCAAGAAATTCCCTATATACACTATACAATAATCAAAGAAAGTACTATGTTGGGCTACCAAGTTGAAAATGTCAGTCTTTATCCCTGTATGTAAGTTAAGTTAAGTTAAGTTACCAATTTTCTAGGGCTCTTTTCAGCTGTTAGGCCGCTCAAGCACCCTTTGACATTATAACTCCCCTGGTCATTGGGCTACATATGGAAACCTACACTCGTGTCTCCCTGGGGAGACTATTTCTCTCCTGTGGTGTGGCAGCCAACATCGATCTGCGGCGCCCAGGAATAGACACTGCCCTTACAGGTACCATTTTACACCATGGTGGAGTGGAGCTGTGGGTCTTGCTCAGAGATTTTAACCAGTGGTCCAGAGGAGGATCGAACCCGGGACCTCTCGATCCCGAAGCGCGCGCCCTACCTCTAGGCCACCGCTCCCCACATGTATGGCCTTGTACTGCAGAAAATGAGGAAATTGTTGTTTTAACATCACTATACACTCACCCACCCACCCACTCATACACTGTAACAAGTGAACAACATGTAATTACCGTATGATTGATTAATCATATGCTGTATTAATTATGTTTACAATACAGATGTATAGAAACTTCATTATTAGAAAGTCAACATAAGACAGTGCTCTAATTAATAGTCATATTCACCAGTCAGTTGCATCCACGGCTCCCCAAGGGTGGGGACTATTACTTTTTGCATTGTCAAAACCCCAACCCTGCTGATGGGGGACAGCTGATGGTAAAATCTCTGGTGTCACTCCAGCCCCTGATAACCTAATATTGTCCCCTTGGTATTGGTATGGAGAAAAAAGCCCCAACATTTCCATGGCAGTGTGGGGGAAGCTGGGAGATTAAGACACAGCCCTTTCCCGGCTATTCCCGAGGGTGGGGTGGGGGGTAAGTAAGGATGGAACTGACTGGTGCATAAATTGCAGTCTTTAAATTCAAGCATTTTCTGTTCTGTGGTTGTCGATCTCTGTTTGTCTGCTGTTGTATTAATATCTATGAGACTCCTGTGGTCATTTTAGTTCCATTCAGCAATAAATCTTGATTATACTTGCCTATAAACTATTCCCCCTACTCCCTGGGGAAAATTGTTATTTTATGAGTTGTATACAGAAGCAGTTCTAAGTTGTGTACTGTTGTAAATTGCTGGAAAACACAGGAATCTAACAGAATGATCTATATTTATATAACCAGTGTTTATTTATATTTCTGGCTACCTAAATATTTCTTACTTCTGTAAAATTGTGAATATTTGCGGTGAAATTATTTCATGGATTTGACGGATGCAGACATTTTTACTAGTGTATAGCTTGGCAACATTGACATGAGTCTGACCTTTTGATTAGCATAATTTAACAGTCGATATATTGTCTATGTTTACAACACCGAGTGTATGTTTTCATAATCGGGGAGTATCACGACGATGCTCAAGATGTAATACAAACACAAATCTTAAATGCCGATATTGCACGATTTGCTTGCGGAAATTGATATATTCAAAGCAAGAACCTTGTAATATATTCTTGCATAAAGGTCAGGCTCAGTTCAAAATAGCCAAGCTGAACGTACAGATCATTGTAATTTATGGACCTTGAATAATGTTGAGTACATTAGTACTAGTATATTTTTCTTTTTTTTTAACGTAATCTTTACCAATTAAATTTTTTATCCAGGTGTTTTTCTGTGTATGTATTAACATAGTTGGCAGTATTCCTATACATAGTTGTATCATGTTACACCGACTGTCTCATTTATATAAGTCTATGATGATATTGCCTTGATCGTATTCTCCTCATCATTCTATTGATTGTATCTGTTTGTGTCGCCAGTGTGGGGGAAAACTCTTCAATGTACAGAGGTATTTGTCATGTTGTGCCACGCCAGCGTGGGGGAAAAACTCTTCAATGTATGGAGGTATATTTGTCATTTTACAGAGTCGGATAGTCCCGTATAATGACATCAGTATTTTATCATCTGTGTACTTCTTTTTGTGGACGTCTTACAAAAACATATTATCACTGTATTGGAACATGTACTTTTACCATTGACCGCGTTATGTCACTGTATTGGAACATGTACTTTTACCATTGACCGCGTTATGTCACTGTATTGGAACATGTACTTTTACCATTGACCGCGTTATGTCACTGTATTGGAACATGTACTTTTACCATTGACCGCGTTATGTCACTGTATTGGAACATGTACTTTTACCATTGACCGCGTTATGTCACTGTATTGGAACATGTACTTTTACCATTGACCGCGTTATGTCACTGTATTGGAACATGTACTTTTACCATTGACCGTGTTATGTCACTGTATTGGAACATGTACATTTACCATTGACCGTGTTATGTCACTGTATTGGAACATGTACATTTACCATTGACCGTGTTATGTCACTGTATTGGAACATGTACTTTTACCATTGACCGTGTTATATCACTGTATTGGAACATGTACTTTTACCATTGACCGTGTTATGTCACTGTATTGGAACGTGTACTTGTAACAAAAATGACCATGTTTTGTCACTGTATTGGAATATGAACTTGTTACATGAGGATGTTTTATCACAGTGACACTGTATTGGAACATGTGTTATATCACTGTATTGGAACATGTGTTATATCACTGTATTGGAACATGTTTTATATCACTCTATGGAAACATATAGACTTACTGGATATATGATAGGGTTTGTGGGAGTGGTGTTTGGTAGATTAGGTTTCATACATTCTGAAGGTTAAAAAAGTAGGTTGGGGTTAGGTGTTAAAAATATTTATACAGTCTTCAAGTTTATGTGGGAGTGCTGTCTATTCTATACAAGTACTACACTGTCGAAGTTATGATAAACAAATAATTGAACATCACATGATATGATTGGGAAAAAACCAGTGAGGAAGTTGTTATACTACAAACCCTTCCCTAAGTTCCTTATTAATTTTTTTAACGCACAGGGAGGTGGGGGGGCATAGGCATTTCATAATAACTTGCACATAATTTTGACCTCGAAAATAGATGGTTTTACACTAATGTGAGTGTTGCATATCTAAGCATTTTGATGGAAAACAGTGATGCATGCTGTATTTGATGAAAATTTAATAAGCTTAATTTGTTAGGCTTTGTTTTATTATCATGCTTAGTTGACTGTTCCATATATAGCTAGATCTACTGGGAGACCCTACACAGAATGAGATTGCTGTGTTTTGTTATAAATAATTCAGACAAACTCAGGTTTCCAATATAACATGCTCAGATCTTTATGTTTCCACAGATTGAATGTTTTACTTAGCTCTACATAGTTTTTATACACTCAGGAAGGTTTTGAAGTTCTAAAAGTCCAACTCTTGGTATCAGGAGGCTGTTGCCTAATTTTGTGCTAAGCAGCACTTGATATTGGCACATTGCAAGAAAGTGTTAGGTATAAGCACTCTCTAAGCAAAGTAATGAGAAACAGTGTGCTTTTGGGGAGAACTGCTCGCCTATAGCTAATGTCAAATTATGCCATTGTAAAGAGGTAGTAAAGCGCTGGATTACGTTATTTCAGCCTTTTCAGCCTATTTCAGCATTATGGTTAGGCATTAATAAGTTACCAGTTTTTATACGCCCGGCGTGCGGGCGGCGGCGTCCAGAAATTTGTCTGTACTCTAACTTAAACAGTTTTTGTCCGATCGTCTTCAAACTTGGTGACAACACTTATGGGTGTAATATCTAGGCCAAGTTCGATTAAAGGCCAAATCGGTGCAGGCCTTCTTGGGTTATGGTCCTTCTTTTACCAAAAAAATGAGAAATTGGCCTTGTCTGTACTCTAACTCAAACAGTTTTTGTCCGATCGTCTTCAAACTTGGTGACAACACTTATGGGCATAATATTTAGGCCAAGTTCGATTATAGGCCAAATCGGTGCAGGCCTTCTTGGGTAATGGTCCTTTTACCAAAAAAATGTGAAATTAGCCTTGTCTGCACTCTAAGAACTCAATCAGTTTTTGTCCGATCATCTTCAAACTTGGTGACAACACTTATTGGCATAATATCTTGGCCTAGTTCGATTTTAGGCCAAATCGGTGCAGGCCTTCTTGGGTTATGGTCCTTCTTTTATTAATAAAAGGTTTTGACTTAATATGGGCTTTTATTTCATGATCAATATTTTTTGTCACTAGCACACCCAAGACGGGTGTATTTTTGACATTTTGGCACTCTTGTTGAGGGCTGCTTTCGACAATTCAACTTTCGCTATGCTATCCAGGGGTGTCAATTTTCTGGATAAATCCGGAATGCCAGATTTACGTATTCTGAGAGAGCCGTGTCACAGTGTGACCAAAATAAAAATTGTTTGATGAACAGATCTTGATATGGCAGAGTTATTGTCAATTTAATCTGCTTTGAAGGTTTCCAGTAATAAAAACTGATTGTAGTATGAAAACAATGTGTTTGAAGGCCCTTGTTTCTCAAATATGGTTGACCGCATATGATTTTCCTGATGATAAATTGGCTCTGTTGACACCCCTGGGTAACATATGTAATAATGTATAATATTGATTATATATTTTCAGGTAGTACAGTGATATCAAACAAGAAAGATGGGTTTCTGTGGAGGTTGTGCTAAAGCTTTGTTGATTGTATTCAACTTTATCTTCTGGGTAAGTTATATTCTTGTATTTATATGGTTTATGATTACCTCCCCTGCTTCACCCTATTGTGTACTGTTTTAGGAAAATTTACCAACTTTCTGTAAAAAAGTAAAACAACAGAAAGCGCAACTCAACTTGTGCATGAAAAACACTATATTACAGCAAGTCAAACATAAATCATGTTATTGGATATTTTTCCAATTGGGTATTTTCGGCTTGAAATTGGAAAATAAAGATATGATTTTCAATTGGGAACAGAGCCCATATTCAGCTAAAAAATTACCTGAAAATTTTGAGGTGGTCTTAATATATAAATGTGTCTCTTAATTTGATTTAGTTAAGTCTGAAACAATATAAAACTTATGCTTCTTATTCCATGGAATTTTCATGACAGCTAACTAATTCGTCTTCACAGCCATTTTCCTCCAATTTACCTAATGTGATGAAATAAAAAAAGTATTATCTGAGATATTTCGAGAAACTTAAAGCTTGAAATTGTGTCGAATGGAGTCATGCGATATTTCTCAGATTAAAAAAAAAACAGTACCATTTTTTTGGTCATTGCGCTTTAATTTCTCCTCCAAGAAATATTAAATACGGTTGTTTCAGGGGTGTCAAAATTCCAGAACAATCCCGAATATATTTTTCTCGCAAAATAAAAAGTTTTTTTTATGCCCCCGGAACCGATGGTTCGGGGGCATATTAAAATCGCACCGTCCGTCAGTCCGTCCGTCCGTCCGTCCGGATTCGTTTCCGCTCAATAATTCAAGCAGTGTTTATCCGATCTTCACCAAACTTCATGAAAATGTGTAAGGCCATGAGATCTAGGTCAAGTTCGATAAACAGTCAAATTGACCTAGCCGCTTCAGAGTTACGGCCCTTGACACATAGAAAAATGGTTTCCGCTCAATAACTTAAGCATTTGTCATTGGATCTTCACCAAACCTCATGAAAATGTGAAAGGCTATGAAAGGCTATGAGATCTAGGTCAGGTTTGATAACCAGTCAAATTGACGTAGCCACTTTAGAGTTACGGCCCTTGACACGTAGGAAAATAGCGGTTTTTTTTGGTTTCCGCTCAATAACTCAAGCATTTATCATCTGATCTTCACCAAACCTCATGAAAAATTGTACAGCTATAAGGTCTAGATCAAGATCGGTCAGGTTCGGTAACCGTTCAAATTTACCAAGACACTTCAGAGTTGCGGGCCTTCACACATAGAAAAATGGTGTTTCTTCCCGTTTCCGCTCAATAACTCAAGCATTTGTCATCGGATCTTCGTCAAACCTTTTGAAACATGAAAAGGTGTACGGCCATAAGATCTAGGTCATGTTAGATAACAAGATTTCAAATTGACCTACACGCTTAAGAGTTATGGCCCTTTACACAAAGAAAAATATGTCAATATCACATTTGCCCAATATATTATGACACATCTGTGACGGTGCTGATATCTTAACGTTACGTTACTATCAAAGCATGCACGGGGGCATGTGTCGTCCTATGGAGACAGCTCTTGTTTACAAAAATATCTCACTAAGAAAATGGCAATTTGAAAGTTACATGTCAATCTGCTTGCAAGGATTTTCTTTTATTCAAACTGAAGTAAATTTGGAAAAAATTACATCGAAGGCCCTTTTTTGGCGAAAAAGGTTGACAGCGATTTTCAATTTGCCTGTATTGATATGTAGTGCCCCTGTAATTTTCAACACAAAAATTTAATCTAACATTAGACCTGATATAACAGGTATGGTAGGATGATAAATTATTCACAGTAATATAATACAGAGGCAGTATCTTTTTTTAAAACCTAGCAATCAATTGAACAGTGAAAACAGTGAATAAAAGATGTGTCACATAAATAATACCCTGTGGAATTTGGTGTTACATTTAAAAATGTGTTTTCTTATGTGATGTATTATAAATATATTTTAACTTAGACAAGTTGAAGTCTAGGAATTTTCTTACATGTAAATGAAGAAGCTCTAAGCTTAATTTCCTTATAATGTACAGCTGTCCAAAGCAAAGTGGCTGTGCTACGATTCAGTGCTTTATGTTAATATGATTAAGTTGTTACCAGACGACCTTCATTTGATTCCGTTTGGAGCAGCTGCAGCTGGTCTATATCTTCTTCCACGAATGTTTAATAGTCAACAATGTCCATTTAACTCCACATGTGGAGAAGTTGCTAGCTGTTTCCTTGCGGATCGGTCTGAGTTAATAACTTATAGTACAGGTCATGGTACAGTCTAGGAAGGCTGGTAAGGTGAATCAGCTACCGTATATTACAGAAAAATTGTTGAGAAATTCAAACTAACCCAACAAAATGGCAAGCCCAGCTGCAAGAGTTACATGTGTATAAATATGTATATAATTGTCAACATATAAGTTACATTCATGTTGGCTGTCAAGTAAAACATGTCATTTAACAATGTACATAACTCATTCCTTTAATAGTGTTCATTACTTTACCTGTCACTTGAAGGTCAAGATTTTGATATACATGTACAGTACAGTACAACAGAGGCCCTCTGTACAGCAACAACCTCTCAATAGCAACATCTTCCTTCGACATTTCCATAAGTTGATATTAAAGTGTATCATATCAATTAGATCATTTTTTGCTTCGGTTTTAATAGAAACTCTCTGTGATTAATTGGACATGCAAATTGTCCGTTTTCATACAAAAGTGTTCTAGAACACCCTAAGTCGACGGTTGAAATTATAAGACTAAATGTCTATTTTTTTGACAATTGAATCAAAGTATACGGAACCCATCCAAAGTTTTAATTTGCAATTAAGGTAGTATAGTATCATACTAAAAACAATGCAAGTAATTATTTTGACATTAAATGACCGTTAGATATACCTCTATACACTTTAACTATAATAAATGTAACCTCTGTAGAGAAATAATCTCTGTACTACGACCAACATAATGGCAGCTTGGCTTCAAAAGGTTGTTGCTATAGAGAGGGTGTACTGTATGTTTTATTATAGTGTGCAACTCTCTTCTTATTAGTGTGTTGATTTCAAATTCTGAAACTGAAAGTGCATGATTTTACAACAGGACATGATTTAACAATAAAGTTAATCATTTTATAATGATGATATTTATCATACTGGTTTCTACAATCTGTAAATTTCCTCCTTATGTCGAGAAGTTGCCATCTTGTTTTGGTTTTAAAAGGCATGGTCATCAAATTTCTTGAAGAAATTTACTTATTCTGCATAACAAACTTGTAAAACATTTAGAAAATTTATCAACGCTGTACACAAAACTTGTGATATATTCAGGACCAGGTTTAAAGTTGTTAGCACTACTGTAAACCATTTTACTTGTGAGAATACTAATTTTCATGTTATGCCGATTGTCAGCCATGTCCATATAATTATAATGTTTTAAACACTTAACTGTGGCTACTGGTACTTAATTTCCCAGGTTTCTACCACACGTAAACTAGCTCCCCGTTATTAAATTGCACAGAACAATTTCTTGGTTTGCAGTATATAATACTTCATTGATTCTTTGTAAAGTGCTATAAATACTCTAACAATGTAGTGAAATGTTTGTTTATCAATCTACTATACATGGCATACAATGTCAGATATGTGTATTGATCTGTTAGCTCCGGATGACCACTGTAATGTTAATAGTTATATAAGACACTTACAATGTTAAAAATGTGGAAAAATTTTCACAGTTTGTGCTGGTGCAAGTCCAAGCAGTCAGCATTGAAAGAGAAGGTCATTCAGGGTTTTCCCTAGGATTTTTCATACGAAAAGATTACATTTAGGGAGTCCCTGAGAAATTTTGGGGGTCCCTTCATTGTACGGTAATGCATTTCAAGCTCATTAATAGTGAGTATCAAATTTATAAATATATAAAACAGCAAATTCAGATTGCTCAATGCACCTCAAGACTTAGTGCAATAAATAGCAGAAAGAAAAATGTTCTAGCTGAAATAAAAATTCCTACTCAAGGGATCCTAATGGGGGTCCCAAGGATGCACAGTAATGCAGCAATGAGGGTCCCAAGCCACAAAGTTGCGTCAGGGACGCAGAAAACCTGCATTAAGGAAATCCCTGCGGTCATTACTACTACTTACGACCATATAAGACTGATACATGTTTGAAACCTGCATCATAAGGCGCTTCTTATGAGCCTATTTTCCTCAAAATCTGAACTTGTCATGTTGACCTAAAGGAAGCTATAAATGATAAATAGGTTGTCCCATACAGTTTAGCTAAATTATATGCCCCAAAGGCTGAAGCCCCTCAAGCCGATGAAATTTCCTATTGAGAATTGACATTGCGCCAGTTGTCAATCAATTACCTTTAAATCAGTTTGAACAATATATTATAATCACATGGTCCAATGGATTAACTTGAAAACCTTTTCCAAACATCTTCAACGATAACAAGGCTGGGCAATCTCTTCTCTGGCGTATTGTCAATTGTATTAGGCACCTCTCAATCCTTAGTCACGAGCATTCACGATAAAAATAATTAACTCAAATTTCTAATTTTCGGGCTCATGCCCTTCATCAGGATTTATTTCTATTTACATTTATTTAAGTTGTATCCATCTTGTTTTACCAAGCATTATACCTGTACACATGTCATCGAGATTATTCTAACTCTTATATTTTATATTTTCAGTTATCTGGAGCGGCCATTTTAGGTGTAGGAATATGGATGATTGTAGATAAGAACATAGGGAGTTACTTTGAAGTGCTCAACTTGGATACACACGATCAGTTCTTCAAATATGCTGCATACATTCTCATTGGTTTCGGTGTTTTTGTTTTCTTGGTCGGATTCTGTGGATGTTGTGGAGCCATCAGGGGAAGTAAATGCTTACTTGGACTGGTAAGAGTTGTCTTTCTTTATAGTTTATTATTCATTTATTATCTTTCTTTGTCAGGGAGTTGGGAGGGTATTTTTTCCTCCTTCATGTTTATTTTAGTCCTTTTGAGCGGTCTGTTTGTATGCCTGTAGCAGGAATTCAGTTTGACTCAGCAGGAGGCGTTTTATTACCCTTGAAATTTACAAAAAGCTTCATTTTGACCCTAAAGAGTTTGGGTAGAAGAGTCACTTTCTCTTTATCTTATTTAGATCATACTAGGTAGTTTGCCTATAAAATAGTAAAATTTAGTCAAAAGTAGGAAAATGGCCTATCAAATTTTTTAAAATTAGTTTGACTAAATTTTACTATTTTAAAGGCAAACTACACATGATTATTATAGCAAGTGGAACCCCTATAAACCAGGAGTATTGAAACCTTACGCTGGTAATTAAATATCTTCTGCAGCATGTAGCATTGATTTTAATTCTCTTCAAATTTCCGGTACTTCTGCTTATTCATTAGATTATAAAGTGTGGTTTTAATTTAATGATTGTTTGGTATTAGATCTGGAAACACTCACACTGACGTGCCTACTATTCACGCTGACGTGCCTACTATTCACGCTGACGTGCCTACTATTCTTGGAGACTCGGATCTTTAATCAAACAGACATACCATGAATTGTTGTCTTCTCTCTGATGTTATTATTGGTGTTTTATAAAACCACCTACGGTACATGTGTACCAATTAATGGTGTGTTCACTCTTCTAGCGACAACAAGAACATATATATGCTGAACATGCTGCTATTTGTGTAGCCTTAGAACTGTTGATTTCTCAGTCATATTGATTATTAAAAGAGGATCTATCATGAGTTGTCAATTGATATAGACTTATATTAAACGAGTTTGGGAAATTTTATTAAGCGAGCCTTTGATGAGCTTAATAATGTTCCCTTAACGAGTTTAATATAAGTTTATATCAATTGACAACGAGTACTAGATTCTTTATATCACAGGACTCTTATAACATGGAAAAAGCGCACCTTTCAGCTGAAAAATAACGATTCCGCTATATAAACGGCGCTGAACGCAACGTCATTTTCAGCACATCATTTACACGGTATACTACACTCTTTACGTATAGAGTTATACAGGGTGTCCAAAAAGAAAGTATACAGTTTAAGTGCATTTTAATAAAGTCTTAACGTTTTGCTTTCGCAAAGAAATTCAGCACATGGTTAGTCAAAAGATGAAATTTTTTTCTGGCATCATTTTAAAACTTGTAACTTGGATAAAAAAAATTTAAATGTAAATTTTCTAAAATTACTGTATTCTGTACGTAGCGTCATTTTGACGTTATTTACGACGTTTTTTACAATTTCTGTATTTCTGGTGTTTCCGTCTTGCACGCATTCTTGGAAAATTTGCATTGCATTTCACAAATGTCTAAACTGATAGTATATATATGAAGGCTCTCACGAGCATGGGCATGTTTGTTCGCTTTTGATAGGCTATTCACTTGCGATTTCGACAATAAAATAGGAAGAAGTAAACCCATTGTGTAACTTGCCTTTGTAAAGCAAGTTCTCTCTGAACTCCGCAGCGAATCCTTTGTTTTGAATGTTGTATGGCTCATGCAAGTGGAGCCAAAGTCACACATGGCAATGCATGGTGTTGGGTGAATTACAAGAAACATTTGCCGTCAAAATAATTTCTAGCAAACTCCACTGCAGAATGGAATGGTTCGCCCACAGCCCGTGTCTTAACTTGTGTGGATTTTTTTCTTTTGGGCTTTTTGAGATCGCTTGTGTACAATCAAATGCTGACATACACAACTTTTTCTTCTGATCAACATTAAAATGCAATTTAAGAAGACCAGTTTGCAGAAATCTGTGTAAATATTATCAACACTTTTAGAGAATGGGTGCAAAACGGGAAACATGAGACAGACAGAAAGTGTGAAAACGTCGTAAATTACGTCAAAATGACGTCACGGTCCAATTAAGGTATTTTTTTAAATTGAAATTTTCTAGAAAAATATTCAAGTTACAATTTTCAAACTGGAATCAGAAGAAACTTACATCTTTTGTCTAACCATGTGCCAAATTTCTTTGCGATAGCAGAACATAAAAAGTTGATAACAATACCCCGAAACTGTATACTTTCTTTTTGGACACCCTGTACATACTGGTTATACTTACCCGGATACAAGGAAATTCATGTGATATAAATATATCTCACTGTTGCTTTGCTCATTTGTAATCGTGAAACATTGGACAGGGGAGGTAACTCTCAAACATAAATTTGCTGACTCGACCCGCTGTAACATTCCCTTTTACAGTATTATTTTGTTATCAAGAGTGAAATAAAATTTGATCTTTCACCAAAAATCAGTCAATTTTATTCAGTCAAGTTTATTATAAGGTCCAATTTCTTGTTTATTGGTACAATAATTTGCTTAATTGGAAAATTAAGTTGAAATCAGAATTTCACAATGACCATGAACAAAACAATTAAGGTACCATTATGATGTACTGTAAACCTAGAAATTATTTCGCGCGATTTAAGTTCGCGGTGTTCGCGGTTAGTAAAAATCCGCGAAAGTAAATAGCCGCGAACATGTCCAGGACAAGAAAAACGCGAAAGTTTCTCGTTTTTGAAGGAAACTCATCATTTTGGTACGACTGTATTATAAGTGCTATTTTGTCAAAATATGGAATGTTAAGTGTATGTACTTTTTCTGAATAAGGTATTTTATTATCACGGTAAAATAATGAAAAAGAAATCTTGAAAACGTGTTGAACTATACACTCAATAATTTATATGAACATGCGTGTAAATAGCGCTATTTATTACCGGGTATGTCATAATAAAAAAAATGACTGATAGTGTCAATAAAACTGTGAAAACATTACCAGCGTAGTTTGCAATTTGTGTATACAATACAATAGGTAACTATCTACATCAAAAAGAGTTTGAGAGGGTTTAACGAAGGTGAGAACTATAATTAAGAAGCAATTATGTGACAGGTTATAATATCAATAATTTTGTCACTATGCGACTTAGTGTTCGCGGAGTTCGCGGGAGACTTAAAAACGCGAAAGTTTGTAGCCGCGAATATGCCGACAATCGGCAAAACGCGAAAGTTTGTAGCCGCGAAAGTTTCTAGGTTTACAGTAATGCTTAATTTGAAGCCTGGCATCATGGATGTTATATTTCCTTTTCTGCACGGAACTGGAATCAACTTCCAAACAGTGAAATACAAAATGTTAATTTCACTGTTTATTTATTTGATAAATCTGTATAATGATATTATGTTAGGGTTCGCTCAGGCCTTGAAAAGTCCTTGTCTTTGGTTTCAAGTGAATTAAGTGATGCCTTTAAAATGTCAAAATGGTCCTTGAATTTAACGGAAAATCCTTGAATTTAGGCAAACACCCTTAAATATACACATAATTGCACAGATGTTATTTAAATGGACTTGATTTGCATAAATATTATGAACAAACATTATTCTTGAAAAGTCCTTGAATTTCTCTTTGTATGTTGTGTGTTAAATATATATATATTACATGTATATTGTTTTATTTACAGTACATATTCTTCCTGGTGCTGATATTTGCTGGTGAATTATGTGCTGGCATCCTGATGATTGTTTACAGAGTCGAGGTAAATATTGCTGAATTATTTCCCCTTGTTTACACACCGGGTCCTACACGAATTCTGGAATAATCTGGTTATCAACATTTTGCTGGCTTAGAATAAAAAGGTCGTGACTACTACTAGCGACCTTAAAAGATTGATATATACTTGAAATTTTCATCATAAGGTGTTTCTCATATATGAGCCTATATGCATGAAAATCGGAACTTGTCAGATTGACCAAAATGAAGTTTTCCATATTAAGTAAAGATTTTGTACTTGCCAAGTCTTATTTTAAGCCAGCGATAATCAATATTAAAATTGACTGGGCTGAATGATTTGGAAGCAAATGTACAGTCATTTGAATAGATGTCTGAAACATAGAAAATAGACTAACTGGGTACTGACTTTAAACTAATAGTACTTTATTTTGCTTAATGGGAATATGAATAGTTTGTATGACTCCCGTGTGGGTGGTTAGGTCCCGTGTGGGTGGTTTGGTGATATCACTGTTGGTCTGTGTCTTTGTATTGTCTGTTCGCTAGAGTATTAACTTGTTGTGTTATATATAAGTGCGACTTAATGATGAAGGAGTATATGAACAGCCTGTTCAATGGATGTATGACTGAAAATAAGCTTTAACTCAGCAGAGCTACAGATAAGGTTTTAGTCTATTTGGGTATTTTACCCCCTAGTTTCAATTTTGATTGGGTTTTGACAAATTTTATTTATAACTCATAGGGTAAATGATCTTTTATGTACTTTTTTCCCCTAAATGATTCTTTTCTATTTGGGTATTTCTGATTGTAATTGCTTTTTCTTTCTCCCTCCTCAAAATCTATTGGGTTTTTAAGAAAATTAATTGGGTAATTACCCCAATATGCAGCTTATCTGTAGCTCTGACTCAGACTACTAGTGCTGTAAACCAAAATATTATACGCTTGATTTAATTTTGAGTGTGTTAGTGGTAGACATTCCCACAATTATGTAGCCATGATAGTGTTCAAGCACTAATATGGACACTGCTGAAGACTTAAAATCTCGAAAAATTTGTTGTTGTTAATATGTTAACGATCAGCATGAAGCCAAAAGTTAGTTTTTAGCGAAAGCAAATTGGTTTACAGTATTTGACTTTACTTACATATTGATGATGATGTTTTGTTTTGCCCCAGTATCGATAGATCGGGAGGCATATAGTGATTCACCTGTGTGTCTGTCCATCCGATTCCGTCCGTCCGTCCAGCCTGGTTAACCCAAATTGACTGTTTCTTCTAGCATTAATATTGCTTGCTACAAAGCTTTCATACTCGCATGGATGCTGTATATGACCACTCTTCACACGCCTGCATCACCTGACTCCATTTTGACCTTGACCTAATTTTGGACTTAGACTTATTGGCATGGTTTCCACGGGGCATAAGCGTTTATTGAACACAGTCTTGTTTTGTATCTGTAGATGGAGGATAAGATAGACTCAGCATTGAACAAATCTGTGAAGGAAGAATACGGTGAATCAGTCACTATTACCGACGCCTGGGATGTGGTACAAGTTCAGGTAACATTTGACTGATTGTAGCCCGCAGAGCATTGTGTGCTGTATAAATAGCCCTGATCTCCCGAAACATCTCAAATTTGAGATAAATCTCATCTCAAATATTGCCATGTGTTGTTTGGATAATTTTCCCCGGGAGAATGGACTCAAAATTAGCATCAATAACAGCAATAATTTATTGCAATTCTTTGTTTATTCCAGTAAGTTGTAATAAGTTCTAACTTCAGATTTATTACATAGAAATTCAGACTCTGATTTGGGAAAAACTTGAGATTTCTGCATGAGATGCCTCGGGAGATTGGGGCCAGATTCAATTTTTAGTCACATGATCGTATTTTTCCTCCACATGTGGAGAAGTTTCTGGTTCCTTATGGAAGAGTAAGTTTCATTTTAACCAGCACAAAGAGTCAAATTGGTTCAATTTACCTTGATATAGCTTGGCTATTTTAATCTGAACCTGACCTTTATGCAAGAATATATTACTAGGTTTTTGCTTTGAATATATCTATTTCCGCAAGCAAATCGTGCGATATCAGTTTTTCAAGTTATTACATTTCGAGCGACTTCTTGATACTCCCTGATTATGAAAACATACAATCGCAGTTGTATCGTAGGTAATGTATCAACTGTTAAATTATGCTAATCAAAAGGTCAGGCTCTTGTCGCATTTGCCAAGCTAAGTATGCTTGGAAAAAGGCCTTGAAAATATATATTCAGTCTTGGATAAAACCTTGAAAAGTCCTTTAATTTATGTGTGACAGTTGAAATTGTACAATTTTACCTTCAACATGGTTAATGGTATGGAAAAGGCCTTGAAATACAGACATGTCATGAGTTGTCTTTGAAGATCAACATTTCTTTAACGTGTTTAGAAAATAAAAATAAAAAAAATGTTTTCGTGACAAGTTTAAGGAATGTTGATCTCCAAGGAAACAAATGACCATTCTTTTTATCACATTATGATTACCATAGTTATCAAGTGAAAACAACGTCAGAAATAATGTATTTAAGCTTACGTCAAGAAGTTACACTTCCGCCAGAAAAGCTAGTGATGTTTCGTTTTGTTATCACACAATTTGGAGAACATTGTTCCGTCATTTCTTCTCACCTGGAATATCACAGTATTTATGAGATAAATACAGCTTCTGCCAGTGTATAGAGCTATATTCTAACAGTCATTCAATGTCAAAATGATTACTTGCATTGGTTTTCGTATGATACTAGACTACCTTAATTGCAAATTAAAGCTTTGGATGGGTTCTGTGTATTTTGATTCAATCGTCGGAAAATAGACGATTCTTATAGTTTCATCGGGTGTTCTAGAACACTTTCGTATTAAAATAGACAGTTTGCATGTCAAATAAATCACGGAGACAGTTTCTGTTAAAACTGAAACGAAAAACGATCTAATGGATATGAAAGCATGTTTGTTTTTCAGTTTTTGAAACTTATGATAAAAACTATTTTCCAATATAGCTCTATACACTTTAAAAGCTCCATGTATTTAGGTGTAAGAATGGTGTATGTAATCTGATTGTTATATTATGTTATAGCTGGATTGTTGTGGTGGTGATGGACCGGATGATTACATGGACAGCAAGTTTGATGTGAAAATGATAGCGCAGGTAAATAAATACCCATATTGTCATCTGCATACATCTGGGCACTGTTTTATCAAAGGACTTACGAACATTTTAAACTTACGCTCAAATTTAAATTCCTTAACATGCGTTTATATCTGCAAATGAGGGAAATATATTGTTTGAAAACATTAACTGAATTAATTAACTGATGATTTTACCTATTGCTTTACCAGAATTTAAAGCAGTTACATAATTATAAAGGATTTAAATTTGAACGTAAGTTTACGATTACCGTAAATGCTTTGATAAAACAGTGCCCAGGCCCTGAGGGGGTCAATTTTCCTATTTTATCCAGAATTTCAGAGTACCATTGCCGAAAGAGCAATGACCTCAGCTCAAAATAAAAGTTCTTTGATGAAAATATCCCAAGAAATGGTGAAGTTTTTTTTATTCCCTAGCATCTACTGGTGCAGAAGGCATGCAGTGATTGTACTGTCCATTGGTTTGTTTGCAGTTCCTTTTTGAAACTCAATATTTGTGAAGTCCATGAAGGTTTAGCCTTCAAACTGTGCATACCTTTTTTATGCCGAACATAGCTCTTAATTGTGAGTCAATTTTCTGCTGAATATGGCAGGCATATGTGAACCTCCTGTCAACCCAGGTCGCCAGATTAGGAGGCAATCACGCTTACCACTGAGCTACGGAGTGTTCACCAATATAAACACATTGCAATGTCAAAATCATGTAACACAATCAGTTCCCAATATTTCAACAGGATTATGGCCCCTGATTGACTTGGCTAGTTTTGGTGAAAACTGTTTACCGAAACTTTCAAGGTTTTGAAACACAAACACTTTCAAAGCTCGTATATCGGGGTTTTGCTTTCAAACTTGGCATACTTGTTTAAACACCTTACATTGTCAACCCCTTGAAACACTATCCCAACATTTCTACGGAAGTATGGTCCCTGATCAGCTTAGCTATTGCTTATCATTATTATTGACAAGGTTTCCTGCGGGCCATAAGCGTTTATTGTTAATTTGACATCATGTTAATATCGGACCTCCAGATTTGAACAAGGATAAGCTGTAGAGTCTCAGTTTAATGTTGTCAGATAATACAATGGTGATATGTGAGGATATGTTTTGTATTTATATAGGAATTACCACTGAGTTGTTGTTTTGTATTTATATAGGAACTACCACTGAGTTGTTGAATTGTATTTATATAGGAACAACCACTGAGTTGTTGTTTTGTATTTATATAGGAACTACCACTCAGTTGTTGTATTGTATTTATATAGGAACTACCACTGAGTTGTTGTTTTGTATTTATATAGGAACTACCACTCAGTTGTTGTATTGTATTTATATAGGAACTACCACTGAGTTGTTGTTTTGTATTTATATAGGAACTACCACTCAGTTGTTGTTTTGTATTTATATAGGAACTACCACTCAGTTGTTGTACTGTATTTATATAGGAACTAGCACTGAGTTGTTGTTTTGTATTTATATAGGAACTACCACTCAGTTGTTGTTTTGTATTTATATAGGAACTACCACTCAGTTGTTGTATCGTATTTATATAGGAACTAGCACTCAGTTGTTGTTTTGTATTTATATAGGACTACCACTGAGTTGTTGTATGTATTTATATAGGAATTACCACTCAGTTGTTGTATTGTATTTATATAGGAACTACCACTCAGTTGTTGTATGTTGAGCAACAAGCCGGACGCTGAGGAGAATCCTAAGGATGCTATAGCAAAGAACGCAACAGCTTGCTACGATAAACTCGGAGAATACAATGAAAAGGTATGAACAGTAGAGCAACAGATATTTGGCTGTGGCTGGATAAGCATCGCTAATCATTGACAGGCGTACATTTGATGCCTAGGCATTATGTAATACAAGGAACTCGTCCGGCCTCAGGTTGATAGAAGAATTTGCTTTTTGTGCCCCCCTCACTTATTTAAATGTCTGTATGTACGAAACGCAAATCTTTTGTTTTGAACTCCTCATGAACCAGTGGGTGGAATTCCTTCAAACTTTCACCAATGAACAACCCCTATGTATAGATGACCGTAAAGGATAGAATTTTTGCTGCATCCATTTTTACCGCAGTTATGACCCTTTTGTTTAATTTTTCTATATATTTGAATGGGGGCACCACCCCTGTCACATTTCTAGTTTATTTGTTTAACCTATTTAGTATAAAATTTAAAGCTGTATTTCTGTTATACCTAGGGCTGTAAACAAGGACTTCTAGATTGGGCAAAGCAGCACACAGCTATCTTGATTGGTGTAGGTGTTGGTATCGCATGTTTACAGGTAAGTAGGGATAAAATACGGTATAGCTTGACCAGATTAAGCTGAGACTCAACAAAGTCTGTAAGATCGTCCGGCTAAATTCGGCTATATTCAAGTCGTTTTAAAACTTTGGAATTTTCCGGACTTGAACAAATTATGTAATGAGTCTCAGTTTAATGTGGTCAAGGTATGACAAAGCATCGCATTCTTTGTAAAATTACTGGGTCGTACCCTTTACTCAGAAAACGTTTTACAGTCTTAAAAACATAAAATGTAGCCTTAATTAAACAAACCAATACAATAGTACAGCTAAACTACTGATTGATAACTAGTTTATTTGACTATGTAAAGTTAAAGTAGGGAGAGTGCTTGGCAGGAGTACCCCAAAGAAGAACACAGGAAAAAGAACACACAAAAATCAAATCTGACATGTACAAGCCACTACAAGTCATTTGGCATAAAGAGAATGATAAAGAATGGGAAAAGAAAATTAAGACACTTGTATATAATTTTTAATCACCAAAAAAAACTGTGACCAAACAAGGGTCCTGCATAATTTGACCCAGTGACCTAGTTACATAATATATGTGTTACCAAGAGTGTGAAAAAGTAAATTAAGCCACATGTTATGCAAATCATGTTTTCTGACATAGATCATACCTGCCAAGTACTCCAATTTAAGTGGAGTTACTCCTATTTTGGTTGAAAAAATTCTGGTTTCCAAGTTCACCTTCCTTGCATCTAAGGATTGCCTGCAAGACTGTAGTGACTGCTTATAGTTAAAGATCGACATACTACAGTCTTACAGACAATCCTCGAAGGTAAAGCTTGGTTAATTTGACACGAGCCTGACCTTTTGATTAGCATAATTTAACAGTCGATATATTACCTAAAACACAACACCGATTGTATGTTTTCATAATCGGGGAGTATCATGAAGATGCTCGAGATGTAATATAAACACAAATTTGAAATACTGATATCGCACGATTTGCTTGTGGAAATGGATATATTCAAAACAAAAACCTTTTGCATAAAGGTCAATCTCAGGTCAATATAGCCAAGCTATAGTAGTAGAAGGTAGTTCATTTTCTGATCTTCTGTCCTATATTTATAACCACTAGAATTAATATATTCCTTGTTTATACATCTAGGCCTTTCAAATTACATTAAAAAATTTATTAAATAAGTACATCTTGTGACATGTTTCACTTTATCACTCCAATTTTGGATTTAACTAACTTGGCAGGCATGCATAGATCTGTATCATAATTTAGTGTTGTCATATTTCAGATATTTGGAATTGTTGTTGCCATCTGTTTGTGCCGACAAGTTGACCGAGAAGATAAATATTAAGACATTGTGGACAACATCTCATCATGGACAACTTCTCGCCCTTCATCAGCTACTGTGGAATAAAACATGGCCGCCGCTTGTCTATACACTTCTCATCCATGTTTTATACTGTGTGAATACTTCCGTGTTTGTACTCGGTTTGTGCTGTTATCTGTTACATGTTTGTAAATGTTGTACTTGCTTGGTATCAGTGGACACTTTCTATTTCATTATTAGACTGGTTACTCATTTCTACATCATTCTTAGACTGGTTTACCAAGTTCTATTAAATCATTGTTGACTGGGTACCAAGTTCTATTTCATTCTTAGACTGGTTGACCTGGTCTGTTTTGTTCATTTTCTGTTAGACAAATTACCTAAAAATAAAATCTTAAGGATGGTTGCGTTCTTAGAATGGTCACTTCATAAGTCTTTAATGGTATTAAGTGCTTTTGTGTTATTTTGATGATAGATAGGTCTACTTCTAGACTTAAAAAACATATGTGACATTTTTAGTATAAAAGATACTTATATTTTTATCAACTCTGATACTAAAGCGCATTCTCAGCTGAGTGCTGCACTGAGTACAGAAGTTTGCTTGTAAGATGTTGTTCTATATAGTTACCTCAATGTTAAATCTCCTGTTTACTGTTGTTAAGTTTATTATCTCTCACATCATCAAGTGTTTATATATTCTACTCAGTCCATGTAATTTCATCTTAAACCAGGTTTTAAAAATGTAGGAAATAAATCAAAGAAATTGGCGGATAGTTACCGGTATATGAGTCACACTTTTGTTTTCGAGAATAATTTATACCACATGTTCAATGTAGTTTTAGGACTGTAGTAAAGAAAGTTGACTCTGTATGAATTTGAAATGATCCTTGAAAATTCTAGGCAAGCCACATTCTAGCTTTCTAGATTTTGACTGAAGGGTCAATTTATTGTAAATCAAAACTATCACGGCTAAAATATGGTGTATCCAGGTTAAAAAAATCAGTATGTCCTGTCAAAGTTTGCACCTTGTGAAACATCTGAGTATTATATTTGGTGTCAGGTAGTTTTAGGTGAGTTGTGGGCCTTTAACGTAAACCTGGTTTTTGAGGAATGTACACATTTCTTGTTTCAAATATTTCATTGTTAAATCATTTCCATGATGTGGGTGCTTTGTGTACCTCATGTTTGCATTTCTGAAGAAAATATTTTATGTCTATAATTATATATTTATGTATATTTGAATAACTATATTGCATTTACCTGTATGTATTTGGATAATTTGTACTTTTACCTCTTTTAAGGAAGCTGTGTACCTCCAAAATAAAGAAATATGTTTGAAAAGAGCTTAGATCGTTAGACAAATTCAAAACTTTAGTATTAATTCAAAGTTCCGATCACATTTAACTAAAAGTGTTATACACATCGATGGCTTAGAATGAGAAGGCTGTATCTACAAAATCAATATATTGAGAAAACAAGAGAAAACTGTCTGTAATTTACTCTTTACCTATGGAAAAACAAGTTTTTAAAACTTCATTTTGGTTAACGTGACAATTTCCGATTTTCATGAAAATAGGCTCATATGAAGCGCACTGTGAAGCAGATTTCAAATATGTATGAGTCTTATAAGTTCGTAAGTAGTAGTTACAACCTTCTTATTCTAAGCCATCGCCATGAATATGATTCAGAAACCAAAATGGCTGCCATACATTATTCTGATCCTGTTTGTCTAGTCTCTGATATAATGAGTATTACATAGCGTAGAAACATAATAACATTCTTCTCCTGTATATATACACAATATTTGTATTACTTCAATAGAGTTACTGTGTTTTCTGTTGTATACTTTTAACTTACAATTACTTAATCTTTAATTCTTCCATTTTGATTTTCCCATCTTTAACTTATATATCCGACTGGACTGCATTTATTCCTAGCTCGCCCAATCTTTAAGGTGCTAGTTCATTTAATGTATTTTTTTTATAGAACAAAATGGTAATCAACTTATGTTTCTAGTTTTTTTGAACACTGTTAATTACTTGCCAGAGAAACTGTTTCAGGGAAGACTTATATACTGGTAGGGCGGGTGACCCATTTTTAATATGTTAAATTTTGCATTTACAACACAAAATTGGCCAGTTATAAATTTTGTCTTGAAATATCAATGTTGCTTTTGTTGTTGATTTATGTTTACAATAATAATAATAATAATGACGACTTTATTTATAGTGGATTACATATTTGGTTTGTAATCCAAGTCAATGCTCTATTATATATATATCTGTCTATGTATAGAAAGTTTAATAGGAGTCCCAAAAATGTTCTTCTGGTATTGATAAAATATAGCTAAACATATTTCAAGAAGTGCATTTTGGAGCATGCTTCAAAAATAATAGATTACATGTTAGCATTGATCTGTTGTTTCTACATTCTGAATTTCTGATGCACCTATGACTGGAACGATGAACTAAATTACCGTAATTTCTGACAGAATTAGAACAATTCTGCTTCCTGCGACGTCACTATTTGTGTTTCTGATTTTATTATACTTAAGACTAATGTTGACATATATATCTGTAAACATACTCGTCTCAGAAAGCTGTTCAGTGTTCAAGTGTGTGCAATTCAGGGCTCAATACTAGGGGCTGAAATGACAGAAATTCTATTTTGTAATTTTTTGATCGCCCATCATGGGCCCTTTTATTTTAGTGATCATGGATTTTGTTTATTTTTGTCGGATGTTAGTTTCTGGGGCGTTTTTCTATAAATATTTTGGCAAGTTTTCGGGATTGTGTATACATATTTCTTGTTATAGTTTGTCGTTAAATCTTTTTTATCATCATAGCTTGCTTTCTTCTATATTTGAAATCATGCTCAGAGAAAATCTTTTCCAAGTTACAATATTTATTAATAGTTTATTCTATTTTTGTGTTGTTGCTTATTGTTCATTCAGCTAATATGAAACAGGAATCATCCTTAAAGTATAAAAGTTATACAAATCTACAGTGTTCATGGCATCTACAATGAACATGAAACAAACAGCTAATTTCAGAAAAATATGTTATTTGAAAACACTAACCTATAATCTCTCAGCGGAATCTCAAAAATATATGAATTACTTTTTTAGATCTGGTTGCTATAACAACACACAGACATTCTATCTAATTACATATTTTATATTATACTGATTGTTGATCTATTCTGCAATACATTTACTCCGCAATTCAATGCAATCTGGTTTTTTCCACACTAAACCTGCGGTACAAACAACTTTTACATTTATCCACATTTTCGTTCACTAAATATTCATATATGAACCAATGAAATGAGCGATGCCTATTTATATCACGATAGCATTAGCAAAGGTTTAAGGTGAAAGTTATTTGTACCACATGCAAATGATCGGACAAACCAAAGTATTGTAAATTGGGGATAATATCTATCGCTACAAACATGTATAGATTAGGGGTACAAGAATAGTTCCTTTAGGTAAATGTGCCTTTTTAGTTTTTAGCATACGGTGCATTTTTTAAACTTGTACTTTTCTAGTTTTTTTATTGGTGTGGTATATATATTAACAATGTATTAATTGTATTTAATTAATCTTGCTTTAATTCGGTGTTTCCAAGCTCGCTGGATCTCGTATTTATTCTAATAATCTAATCGCCTAGCCCCATGTTCTCAAAGGTTCACCCAGTCTAAATCAATTTGATACTGGAACATATTTTCGTTTTTAGAAATTAGTCTGTTAGATCTACGAACATGATTGCATCCATGGCTCAGTGGTTCGCGTGCTTGCCATCTAATCTGGCGACCAGTGGAACAAAACCAGGTGGAGGCACTCATATGCCTGTCATATTTAAGAATTGATTCCGAATATTTAAGAAGAAAGTTGACTGGCAAATTAAGGCTATGTTCAGTATTTACGAACGTTATTATTTCTTTTAATTTGCTGAAAATGAAATGTACAAAAATATTTACCAATACATGTATATGCTTGGTTGAAAGACTTCAAATATCTCCTTTTTGTTAAAAAATAAGTATATATAAAAATCTTGTCTGTAATTATGCGGACAATTTTCTAAAGTATTTCTCAATGTTATTTTAAAAATGTTTGAAAGTTCTGTTGAATGAATTCCTTTTTAAATTGTAACTTGTTTTCTATTTTTCTCATTTTGAATAGGAAAGTAAACTCATATTTTATCTTGAATTTTGACCTTTGAGATCATGGGGTCGTTTATATTCTAATATGTTAACTATAAAGAAGACTTCAAAATGGCTCAATATACTGAAAATACATAGAACCCTCTATGGATATTATTTTTTTAACAAGTACATCATATTTTTGATAGTTTAAAAAATGATAAAGCAAAAGTTGTTAGTAACTATGAAGTCTTCAGTATTTTTGGCCTATGAGTTAAAACTTATTTATTCAATATTTTACATGTTGTCTGTTTTATATAGATAGTTTATATAGGTTTAGTAAAATCTTGTGTAACATGATAGAATAAAGTTATGAAAAAAAAAAAAAAAATGCAAGGTGTTTGTTATTTTTTTACAACATGAAATGTGTTACATTTTTGCACTGATCTTTCAAAATGAAACGAGAATCATTTATCAACATCGAGTGGTCTGTCAGGTAAACTATGTTTACGGATCTAGTATAACAGGGGTGTGGAATTCCAGTGCCCGACTTGGGCTTAATGGCCTGTGGGCAAGTTTATTTTTCCATCCAGCAAAATTAACATGAGAAAATAATATTTAGTGTCCAATTTCACCTAAAAACATAAGCAAATCCCTTAACTCTGAATGAAAATTCTGTATCAGGTACACAGTAGGCTACTCTCAAGCTTGACATGATAAATTGTTGAAACTGAAATTTTGTAGCTTTTTGTGTTCTCCTGAGCAAGGAGATGAGCCTTCGGGCAAGTGGATTTTTCAGTCCAACATGCCCATGGGCAAGTGAAAAATTGACGATTTCCACACCCCTGTGTAGCTATGTATACCTGAGTTAAGATAGGTCCCTCATTAGTATCACTTATTGAATCTACTATAACATTATAATTCAGTCATGTTTTCCCCACCAAACTTTTAACATATTTTACGGTTCAATAATTAAGTGACAACCAATATGTATCAGTAGAAGTAAAGCTATATTAGTTACAACCAAAAATGGATTGAATTTATTCTTCCACGAAGAAATAAAAAGATACAAGGGAATAGCGGCCCTTGCAAATTAGTATATAAATCTCTGCGATTATACGTGAGGGTGGGGAGATACAAGTCCCTGTGGGATTCGGGACCCTACATCCAGCAGAAAAATCAACCAATGTCCTGTCACCTATCAAGTGCGATATTTCACAAAGCTTAGACTGGTTTGAATACTAGTGGATGTCGAGTTTGTTGGATGATTACAGTTTGGCATGGTAACATGATCTCGCCAAATGAAATAAAGGTATGAGAGATTCAGACAGGGAAGGTAGCACTCAATCTAACAAACCGACCACAGAAATCAGAAACACCACGACACAACTACCCTGAGCAATGGCCACACATAAGCCTAAGAAACAATAAGAAAATTCTGGTCCCCGCCGAAAAAATGCAGGATGACCCAACCTCGCAAAGAAATTATAGAATAGCGGTTATTGCACGAGACCGAATGAAATGCAGCCAAGACTAAACCAAGTTACCTGCGACCCTGCTGCACGTCCGACAAAACAGCACAAACCCATGCCAAAACGGCGACCAAATGAGGCACAACAAACCCGTGACCTAGTTTAAAACACCAAGGACCGTGAACTAACATTAATGCAACCCAAAGAGGCACAACCACGACTTGAATAGGTTAAAATAATGGACAAGGTAGAAATGGGGCGGGGGAAAACATTACATATTTTAGCAACTTCATTGAACAATGCCCAGATATAAGCAAAAGAAACAATTAAAAATGCAAGTCGCCGCCGAAAAAATGCAGGATGACCTAATTTCATTTTTTTATATAATAGCAATTATTGCATGGGACCGAATGAAACGCAGCCAATCATCGACCAAGTTCCCAAGGCCCCGCTGCACGGCGATCAACCGCACAAACCCATGCCAAAACAGCGACCAAATGAGGCATAACCACCCCGTGACCTAGTTTAAAACACCAAGGACAGTGACCTAACGTTAACGCAACCTAAATATGCACAACTACGATTTGACCGAGTTTATAATAATGGACAAGGTAGGAATTGGGCGGGAAACAACAATACAAATTTCTGGATGCATATTGCTCCAGAATATGCCAACGATGTGACCCCAGCGACCAAACAAGGCATAACGGCATAGTGACGTAATTTAAAAGGTTTCTCTCCCGGCAGGAGGGGCAAACCGAAAAAATAAGAGGGAAATATTATAGCCTAATCGTATATCTAGCTACATGTAGTACGAAAATATACTTAGTATATGCAAAAACTGTTATCATAGTGACCAAACAGCACAGTGACCTAATTAAAAGTATCTCTTCCAGCATCTCTGCAAGATACAACTAATGATAAAAAGGGTGGGCGTAGGACATTAAAAAGAGAGCAGAGGAAATTAACTTCCAAGGATAAGTGGAAACAAAAATACACCTGACGCCACACAGTGTGATATTAAGGGGGGGCATGGACACCGCTCAACAGAAACAACTATAACTTGAAGACAACGTATACAATTTACACAAACCCGAAATGCCACCCAGACGTATACCGTCAGTCAAACTACACGGGGAAAGAACCAAGTGAAAAGACTAGAATAAGGGACAACACACACCTAAATGACACAATATACATCATAGTAAGTAAGTAAGTAAGTAAGTAAGAAAGTAAGTAAAGTCTTTATTTTACGAGGCTAACATATTTACAATAATGCAATCTTCCATATGGGCCTCAACATATATACATTAAATATAAAGGGTACATTATTATACATGGAAAATAAGTATACAAATATAATCAACAAAGTAATAGGTACAAAGGTAAGATATATTAACAGGATGAGTCGTGTTTTATGTCAATGTTTGTTTATGGGTATTGCCATTTAATGTATGCATTTTGAAATTAATTTCTTGTGTCTGATTTTCGTACTGCTTTTGGTATTTAATTCCATATTTTTGGTCCTGAGTAGGCAAGTGATTTTCTGGAGAATTCAAAATTTGGTGATGGTACATATAGTTCTTCATTGGTTATGGATCTGAGATTACATGAATGAACTTGGTTTAGTTTTGTGAATTTGTGTTGCATGTATCTTGGAAAGTGGTTGTCATTGAGTGATTTGTATACTAGAATTGATTTTTTATATTCAACTCTTTTGTCAAATTTCATCCACTGAAGTTTATTGAACAAATCGTCAGAGGGAGTGTCAAAGTCTTGTACATCAAGAATAACACGTGCTGCCCGTTTTTGAAATTTAATGATTTCGTTTATTATCTTTTTGTCTGTATTACCCCAGATTGAACAGCAATAATCTATGTGTGGGAGGATGTAAGCATTAAAAAATAATTTTCTTGTTGGAATATCTAAGTATTGTTTGATTCGCATGAGTAGGAAGAGTTGTGTATTGCATTTTTTTATGGTTTTGTCGATATGAGTTTTCCATTTTAGTGTATTATCTATATTGATTCCAAGAAGTCTTTCATTTTCTGAAAGTTCAATATCATGGTTCTGAAATTTCAATTTGATGTCTGGGATGTTCGGTTTGTTTGTTTGTCTTGTTATATACATATGTTTTGTTTTTTGTGCATTGATTATCATGGAGTTTTGTGCGCACCATGAATCTACAATGTCAAGATCAGATTGAAGGATCTGATGGATGTCTTGAAACATGTACTATTGAAAGATACGAGGCAGCCTTATGCTGGGCAGCGAAATTGCAACAGAACATGTACAATCGTAATACAGTAACAAAAAGGAGGGCCCTTAGCCAAAAAATGTTTTTGGAGTTTTTTATTTTTACTATTTAAAGTGGACAATACAAACATAAGGCAAGGTTGTCAGTCACGTTTCATGAAGATTGGATCAAAACATTGTCATCTGGAGTGAACACAAGGCTTTCCTTTGATTTGACCTTATGACGTAGTTTTTGACCCCACATGACCCAGTTTCAGACTTGGCCTAGATTTCATGAAGAACAACATTCTTATTATTTTTTATAAAGATTGGATCAGAACGGTGACCTCTGGATTTAACACAATGATTCTCTAAGATTTGACCTAGTGACCTAGTTTTTGACCCAACTCTGTGCCTTGAATACCTTGAATTTAAGGAGAGACATACGAAAACGAGACAAGGGGTTAACCAGAGAGACGTCCGAGAAGTAAAACCTAAAATGTGCGCTAACTTAAAACGACCCTTGCCGTTGTCCCGTCAACGTTAATAAACTGTATTCAAGTTATCGTTCGGTAGATTTCTCAAATCGTATTGACCTTTTCTACATTGCCACTCGCACTCGCCAAAATCATATGGCATCAAGAGATCAATGGTTCAAGAGACAGCCGTTTGGTAGAAACAAACTCACCGGTATCATGAAGAACATGGCGCATGCTGCAGGTCTTCCGAATTCAAAAACGGTTGACAAATCATAAGGGCATACCAAATCGTTTCTTCGTTTAGCGTCCGAGGACGGATAGGTTTGGGCATCTTGGGAAAGAAAAAACAACAAAATTTGTAACCTCTTATATCTTCAAAATCCTTTGAGATATTGCTGTTATACGTATCATACATTATCATAATCATGTCCCCAAATCCTACACAGCAGTAGCTTTAAATAAACAAACATGTTTAGGTCATTTCAATAAGTTATTATGATTGACAATGCTTGATAGCTACATTTGTTAGCAATAGGCCTGCATGTATCATGATGAGGATAGAAGTCATATGACTTGGTTTTTTTCGAGTGTTTTGTTTTTTGTCTCAGGATAGCTAGATAGGTTTTCGAACTAGGGGCGGACGCTAAACGAAAATGCGATTTGGTATGGCCTAACGCACTTAGGCAGATGATGTACTCTAGTACAGAAACTGTCCGACAATAATGTGCCAGTACACCACAACTTCAAATTTTGTTCCAATCCCCGTAGGTGACACCAGTTTAATGTAAAGGGGCGGGGAGGGGGGGGCAGGGTGTTTACATTAGAACAAACTTATTTTTTCCTCCTGGTCATGCGACAAACTATTTTTTGCCAACATAATGGGGGACAAACTTTTCATCAGGGCGGATACATGTACATGTTGCGTACTGAAAAATGCTGGGCTGTAAGTGAGCATGCCACATAATCTCATTTAAGATCAATCTTAAGATATGAATGATCTATATGAGCAGCATGTCATACATTCTCATTCAATTCAAATACACAATTACAGTGATAGTGCGAGCGAAGCCAAGCCTGCCAGCAAAAAGGCATTGTTAAAGCGAGCAGCATGTGCACCACATATTAATGACTTCATAGTCGTGAGATTTAAACCAATTTTTGTTGAACTTTTTCATGTACATGTACATGTGTCTTGACATTTCTATACACGATTTTCGGCATATTGTGACTAAATCAGTTTCTGACCATGTCCACGCAGCAAACGATGTATATTGTAAAGTACAATGAGTACGCACAATGTTATTCATACTCAGCAATGTTTTGCTCATTTGATCAATATTAAAATGTCAGATTTATGTGAGCTAAACTTTTGGCATAGTCTCGTAACATTGAATTTTACTTTATTGAATTGATTAATCATGCGCAGCGAGGATTTTTTGGAAAGGTGAATGTCGAAGACCCTAAAGTATGGACAACATATTATATTTTTGAGCCATTATTTGGACAAACTAACCTTTTCTCAATATGTAGGAAGCAGACTATGTTTTTTCTTAGTTGCTTGTGACCAACTTTGTTTTTGCTCATTTTGCGAGAAAAAACTATTTTTTTCTAAATTCACCCCACAACATTAAGTGGTTGTTGCCTTAAAATGGAGGAATTGAACACAGAAACTCGGACCATGGGCGGATCCAGGATTTCCGGTTAGAGGGGGCGTAAGAAATTTGCTGGGGTCCAGGGCATAGTCCTGCATGAGCGTAGTAGGGTCTTTGACATTACAACACTTCATTCATTGAAGCGTATTTTGGTTATATCAATATAACGATATGTAACAACTGAGTTTATGATTCTTTGGCAATATTGTTCTGAAAGTTGATCATTTTAAGTAGGGGGACCGGGGGCATGCTCCCCCGGGAAAATTATGGATCAATCTGATGCATTCTGAGCGTTCTTAGATACCTTACTTGTTCTGAAACAGGACACGTTTTATTAATAAATACAGAACAGTACTTAGATTAATCGTAATGAAGTGTTTGCACAAGTGCCCGATTTTGAGATATATGCTTAATGTGAAGACGTTTATGTTAACCTTTAAGGGCTTTATATCTAATTGACAACCTGTAAAAGTAATATTGGAGGTGGGAGTGTTTATAAATCTAAAAAACATTTATGGAGTGTATAGAATGTTTTCGCAAGGAGATGTGTTGACACCATTTCATAGATTGAAGTTACTTTGCGAGCGAAGCGAGCAAAAAAAGTTTTTTCAGTAAAAAGTAACATAAAAATGTTCACGTATGTTATCTGCACTGAATCATAGTTTTACAAAAAATCGCTTTACAAAATTAATGATATAGTAGGGGGTTCGGGGAGGCATGCTCTGACGGGAAAATTTCAAAACGAGGGGTCAATCTGGTGTATTCTTGTGGTCTGAGATACCTTATTTGCTAGTAAATAGGGCATGCTTTATTACAAAAATTAGACTAATTTAAGTCTTTAAAGTCTACAGTGTTTTATTCATTGCAGAGTGATCCAGTATATAGGCGTACTTGTTGCATCATTTTTTGTGGATGCACCCCGTCTTTCATATATTAAAGCTAATTTTGCGAGCGCAACGAGCACGAAGTTTTCACATTTTAATACCTTTTCGCAAAGAATTAAAGGCAAATTACATATAACTAGACTATTTCAGTCAAATAAAAATCGTTACTTTGGCGATTTTAGGGGGCGAACGTCCCTTGGATTCGCCTATGCGGACGGACGGACGCCTACAATTACCATGTCCCCTTCGCCTTCGGTAGGTCAGGGGATACTAAAAGTTTGTACCATGGAGTTATAATAAGCATGGAAGGCGTTTTAGCTCGTGACATTTGCCTATTTGTGTGTTTGTTAAAGAGTCCTGAACGGCTTGCACATTCTTTCAAACTTAATTAGGGTTACCAGTGTTTTATTTGTATTCTGTTAAAGTGAAAGTATATACACACTACATGTACACGTCTGTCTGTTTCTTAAAAACATTCTGAATTCTTGTTTTACCACCTCATCCCACTTTTGTGCTCCCCCCGTTTCCGTCTAAGCCGATACACAGATAATACATTCCTATCGATATTTTCCTCCACGCAAAGCACGAGTTCCACGCACACAGAAGTCATTTCAAACGAATCATTCCTCATGGACGAGTTTATACTTTTTGTCAACGCACACAGAGGCTCGACAAAACTTGACCGAGAGAATGGAAGTCTAGTAAAACATCTTGCATACTGCACACCACAAAACTCTCCTGTTCACGTCCCGATTACGATCTAAATTGCACACGAACCCAGCGTACCAAAAGGGAGTGTCACCCTCATAGATATATCAAATAGTCATAATTTGTTGAATCAACCTACCCATTTTCCCGCTTCTTTAATCCCTGGAATTTTAACCTGTCTATGAGAGGCGTACTCAGACAATAACACTTGATACATGTGATAATGCACCAGTCAGTTGCATACACACCCACCCCGGGGATAGGCTGGATTTTTTACTTTTGGGTTGTTAAAACCGTCCACGAACCTACGGGGAACAGCTGCTAATAAAATCCCCGGTATTTCACCGGCCCCTGAAAACTAAACAGTATCCGGGGTATTGGTTCGTTGAAACAATTCTCAACATTCCCCCGACAGTGCGTCGGAAGCTGGAAGGTAAAAACACGGCCGTTTCCCCGGCTACTCACCGCCAATCACCGGGGATGGGGACCGTGGATGTAACTGACTGGTGCAAATAGTTTATTATCCTGACTTATTCTATCAATATGTTATTGTTATGGATCTATTGTTCTCACTACAAACTCAATCCATGATAATATCCCTTGGTACTGGTAGGAATAGTGTTTTTTCAAAGATAGCTTGTCATTTTCAAATGCTAGGAAGAAAATTTTGTTACTTTTAGCAGCTTGGTGTGAGTTAATTTTCTTACCTTTGAGCATATTCTTGACTTAAACAATGAATCAAACCACAGTTGGTATCATTGATAAATACAACTCCGTCCGGACGCCCATTTAAATTTACCGTCTCTATGAATAACAAATTCACTCCTTTTTTTACTTTTAAATGAACCCCACTTCTGCTTTTTTCAAAACATATTCGTGAAAGAAGTTCCTTTCTTGGTTCAACCCTAATCTTGTATAGCCGTTTCCCTTAAAACTTTTGTATAGAAGTTGTTCCACAAGTATTGTTTTTCTTTTTTTCTTTTAAGTATAAGTCGTAGTTCTCTTTTTTCTTTCCTGGTGCCAAACATTTGAATATGACTGATTATTGGTGATATTATTTATGGCATTTATTCTTTCTGCTTAAATGTCAATTTGTTTCGGGGAAATCTTAGTGGGAAACTTCAATTTATTTTGTTGAGTTGTCACGGGGGGGGGGGGGGTTCTTTCCACTAGTTTAGGGGGTAGAGCTAGGGTCGTATTAACAACAACAAAACGTATTGTATGTGTGTACTTTCATCTATTATATCTCCGAATCCAAATGGATCACTGGATCTGCAGGTTTTCAATAAAAACCTACAGAATTGGTTTATCAACAAAGCTTCCTATTCTTTTAATGGCGGGCGATTATTGTCACCCTGTAGGGTCAGTGACGTATTATTAATATGGAAAGGTTAAAGTTGAATATGAATGTTAATTAGGGTTAGATGTTACTAAATATTTGGTAAGATGTAACTAAATGTTATTACTATTTCTAAACTATCCAAATCTGCATAGACTGGCTAAAATATAGATGCTACCCTACGACACAAGTTCAAAACGCGTGGTACACATATTTCCTGCAAACCGAAAAAGAATCCATGTTTGCCTAGTGATCATGTGGTAGCTCTCAACAAAATGCTTGAACATATTGTATACAATCAATAATATTGGTTACCTTGTTTAACTTAGACACTTACATTTTTCTTAAGACATTAAAATTTATTTAAGTTTTCATTTTTCAACTAAGATGCTTATACCATGCATATATGACATCTTTTTGGGACAGACGTACTAATATCTTCACTGCGCTGAGCAAACTCTCATTTTCTACCGACTGGAAAGTGTTGTTGGGTTCTTTTTTGAAATATTCGATGTACTGCCTCAACAAACGGAATGTCTAGCAGCGAGTATAACCAACAAACGACTGACTGTGAGTGTGGTAAAAAGCTGTAATTAAACAAAAAGGCACATTAAGCAACGAGTCACATTACACAACAAATCACATTAATTAAACAACAAAGTATGTAAAATACAACTACATGTGAATAATTATACTTTGTCTTGTACAAACTCGTACAAAACCTCCAAGAGGCATAAGGGAGATAACTCGTACAACCCTGTCAAAAAAGGTAAGTAAGGGAGACAACTCGTACAACTCGGTCAAATGCAAGCAAGGGAGACAATTTCCTGCAGACGATATTTCTAAGCAAATTTGAACAAAATGCGCATCAAGAACTTCAGTAAACAATGCAAAAGAGTTACTAAAGTCAATAAAAACTTATACATACACTGTGATGGCTAACTAGTGACGAAAATATCAGCAAGCGTGCAAACGCTCGTGGAAAACATCTTGTTTCCCCGCAAAATACCACTTGATTCATCGGTTACAAAAAATCTAGTTCCAAAACTTAACTGAACAGAAACTGGTTCCAGAACACTCCCCGTCTGATATTACAAATATATCACTATAATAAATTTAAAAAGTGTGAACACGGACACTTAAATTCTTGAAAAAGGAAGTTTCAATTAATAGTACTAAAAACTACACAAAAGCAAAAAATGGGACACGAAAATCCCTCTTACATTGACCAAAGTAAGTTAACATAGGTAGATTCCTAAATACACAGTAAAGAAATCAACAGACTTAATATCGAATGAACATACCAACTAGTAAAGTTTTAAGGTACATCAACCAAGTACTCAAAACACATACATGTAGATTCATGAATACGAAATAAAGAAATCGATCAAAATTTACTAACAAATTCACATAAAGTACCGACTATAGTCAAGTTTTAAAGTACATCAACGAAGTACTCAAAACACATGTTAAGGAATGTTTCCCAAATATAGTCAAACATAGTCAAATTTATGCAATCATCAAAAATTTAAGATACATAATAGAATTATCATATATAGCAAAGACACAACCAATGTTATGTAAATTACAAACAGACTTCGTAATTATCGCTGGAGAGTTCATGTCACTTTCCTGCATGGATACCTTCGGAATTACTTCAAAACACATTTGCACCATGTTTGAACACAGTTTGGATTCAGGTTTGAACACAGTTTTTAATCGCGTTAGCAAATCAAAATTACATCGCAAACTACATTTCTACTGGGAATCATCTGGCAGTAGAGCACACATTCGGTGACTGGGCGAATGAATGTTGAATGTTTGTCCTCCTGAAATACACGGACCTCCACACTACGAATTAAGCCATCGTCTCCAGGGAATGTTTTTGCAACAATGCCAACTGGCCACGAATTTCGTCGCGCTTGTTTGTCTCTCAACAAAACAACATCCCCGCACACTAAATTTCTCTGCTTAGTCTTCCATTTTCTTCTTTCTTGAAGAGTTTGGAGATATTGGGATCTCCATCGTGACCAAAAGGTGTCGGCGAGAATTTGTACCCTCTTCCATTGTTGTCGAAACATATCCTTGGTGCCGAAATCGTTCGAAGTCACAATTGTATCCGGCTTTTGAGTCAGGATCAATGACGGGCTCAGGGGAAATGGGTCCTCTGGGTCAGTTGACAGTGGGACGAGAGGTCTTGAATTTACTATAGCACTGACTTCAGCAAGGAATGTAGTAAGTACTTCATGAGTAAGTCCGTTTCCTGGAACATCCGCAAGAAGTGAGTTTAAGATGCGTCTTGTTATACCTATCATACGTTCCCATGCCCCTCCCATATGAGAAGCATGGGGCGGATTGAAGATCCAGGTACAACTGTTCTTGCACAAGAAGGCTCCAACTTTGCTTTCCTTGGTATTTATAGTGTCAAAACCAAGTTCTGCAGTCGCACCAATGAAATTTGTCCCTTGATCCGATCTGAATAGTTTCACAGGTCCCCTAATCGCGATAAACCGCTTGAGAGCATTGATGAAACAGGACGAGCTCAGCTCTTCAACGACCTCTATGTGAATAGCTCGGGTGGTAAGGCACGTAAACAACACAGCCCATCTCTTGCTGTTTGCTTGACCTCCTCGCGTTCGACGGGTAACAACGTCCCAAGGACCGAAACAGTCAACACCCACATTGGTGAACGGGGGGGGGGGGGCTGGTTCTAGGCGATCTGCTGGAAGGTCAGCCATCTTTTGAAACTGAAGATTACCTCTTAGTTTACGACACTTAACACACTTGTGCAACACTGAAGATATTAGACGTTTACCTCCTGTGATCCAGAACCAAGCTGATCTGATAGCACCTGCTGTAATGTGTCTTCCTTGGTGTTGAGAATGTTCATGACAATGCCGAACTATAAGCGTTGCGATGTGACTTTGTCCAGGAATCAGGATTGGATGTTTTTCCAGTTGATTAACACTAGCATGTTTCAGTCGTCCTCCAACCCTGACAATACCTTGGCTTTCCATGTATGGGTTCAGCGACGATATTGAACTACCACCATTTCCAAGATAATTCATCTCATCATGATAGGCTTCCTTTTGAACTTCTTTGACCACAAGTTTTTCAGCAAAATCAATTGCTTCCACAGTTTTAAGTTTGAAACACACATTATTACCACTTTTACGGTAATTGTTCGCAACATGTTTAAGCCTAGCAATGGCCTCTCGAAGTCTCATCCAGTTCGAGAACCTCATAAATCGATGTGATCCTAATGAAGCGGAATATAGCTCTTTAGCGTTGGTTTTCAAGACAACGACTTCTGGTCGCACTTCCTTATCGTCGTCAGGCTCAAGCATTCCAAATGACGCCATACTAGCGACTTCTCCCTTCAGCAAACATAATGGACCATTTACCCATGCACTTCCACATAATTCTGAAGCTAGAATGGATCTTGTACCTTGATCCGCCGGATTGTTCTTAGTATGCACATACGACCATTGATCTGGCTCGGTAGAACTTCTGATTCTCTGTACACGGTTTGACACATAGGTATAGAACCTTCTCGATTGATTGTAGATATATCCTAGAACGACCTTGCTGTCTGTGTAGAATTTGAAATCCCGTATAGGCAAACCAAGATGTTGAGAGATTGACTCAGCAACTTCAACAGCAAGTACAGCTGCACATAGTTCTAGTCTGGGTATTGTGTGGCCCTTCATGGGAGCAACTTTGGCCTTACCGAGTACAAACCCTATATTTGGAACGCCATCTTCTGTCGTCTTGAGATAGCCCATTGCTGCAATCGCCATCTCTGAGGCATCAGAGAAGATGTGTATGGACTTCTGCTTACACCCACGGAAGCCTCTGGGAACGTAGACACGTGGAATTTTCAGCTCATATAAGTTACTTAGGGAATTTCTCCATTGTTCCCAATGACATCGGTGTTCCTCTGGTAAGGGTGCATCCCAGTCAACGGTCCCATGTACCAATTGTCGCAATAGTAATTTACCCTCGATGACCACTGGAGCCAAGAATCCCAGAGGATCGAATATGCTGTTAACAGTTGATAGCAACCCACGGCGAGTATATGGTTGTGGGTCCATTGAAACACGGAACAGGAATGAATCTGATTCAAGATCCCATGCGACTCCAAGACTACGTTGAGTTGGAAGAGAGTCTGTACCCAAATCGAGATCTTTAATGTCTTTCACTAAATCTTCAGAAGGGAAAGCAAGCATAACTTCCTCTCGGTTAGAAGCGATCTTGTGAAGTCGCAGATTTCCTTCAGACTTCAATACTTCCTGGGTTCTTCTAATTAAGTCTACGGCCTCGTCAACAGTTGGAAGTGAAGTCAACCCATCATCAACATAGAAATCACGAAAGACAAACTCGGTTACATCAGCACCTAGTGTGCTCTCATAAGCAGTTCTCCTCAGGCCATAGGTAGCGACCGCCGGAGACGCGGTGTTCCCAAACAATGCAAAAGAGTTACTAAAGTCAATAAAAACTTATACATACACTGTGATGGCTAACTAATGACGAAAATATCAGCAAGCGTGCAAACGCTCGTGGAAAACATCTTGTTTCCCGCAAAATACTACTTGATTCATCGGTTACAAAAAATCTAGTTCCAAAACTTAACCGAACAGAAACTGGTTCCAGAACATTCGACATTAATACTACTAGTATACTGCGCCTTTCTCCATACAACTTGCGATGAAGGAAGTATGGATGTGAATCGGTGGTAGGCCTCCATACAATTATAGGTGACCACTGTGGTCCAATTAAGTAGGGTTGCCCTACCGCCCCGTCTGGCCGTCCACGGGTACGCAAATCTTGTGTTAAACTCCTCATTAACCGTTGCGTGGAATTTCTTCAAACTTTCACGGATTAATATTGTGTTAGTTGACTGTAAAGGAAGGGAATTTCCCCTCGTCAAATTTTACTGGAGTTATGGTCCTTTGTTACTTTAACCATAATTTTATTATACACCATAATGAAACTATTGTGTGCTGAAGTCTCCCATTAACCGTTGGTAGGAATTGCTACAAACTTCCACATATTAACAATCTCAATACATAGTTGACCGTAAATGATGGAATATTTGCTGCAGCAAGTTTTACAAGAGTTATGGCCTTATGTAACTTTTACTTTATACCCCATAATGGAAAAAAACCTATTTGACCATTTCAATAATATGTTAGAAATTTCTTGCTTATTGTGGATTAAATATTTGACAGTGAATATCATTTTTCATTATGGTTCGCTGAAAAATGAAACAACAAAACTTGATATTATTTACAATTCACTAAACATAGCATGATTTATATATTATACATACACAGGGGAGAATCACGTGACCGCTATAGTACATAACGTGCATACAATGGCGGACAAAATCGTCGACTCGAACCAAAATCTGCAGGTATGTGCATAGTTACAGATTGAATCACAAATGCATAATAGGCGCAGAGTACCCGCATATCAAATCGATTAACTTTGATGTGTTTCGTTTCTCTGAATTGTGCTTCGTTTAGGCCTGAAACTCGACACAGTTTTTTAGCGCTTTAGTACATTTCGTATCCAAAACACTTTTGACTACTTTCGCGGGTATTTTCAGCACAAAACACTGTTCTTTTGCATTGCTTGCTTTTAAATTATGATTGTCATATTATATGTATCGTTCGTGATACATTTGAGTTGGCTGCCTTGCACTGTAACAAAGTTAGACACACATTTGAAAATGAATACATTGCATGAACGAAACTTTATTAGTACATTACGTATACCAATGTATTTCTTGACTGTGTATTGTGTGTTATCACAATTTATGTTTATATTTTTGTTGCAGGTGTAAGACCTCTGATCTTCAACAAGACATATCATAATTGTATACTAGCATTATTAGTAAGTATACTTCCATGTTTATGCTTGCTTTCTTATGTCACATATCAAATACACATATACAGTAATGTATTGTTTAGTTTAATAAAGTTATAAAAAGTATTGTTACAATAAAACAGGATGTATGTTATATATAGTTAAGCCGTTGTACACATATTGTAGAGATATGAGATAATAAGCAGTCGTTTCCACCATCTTCAAATAATCATTCGATCCAATACTGTCTCACTACTTACTAGTATCAACGTAAATCACTAAATTTCCCATAAACAATCCATTACAATTGACAACTTGACATCCATATTATACTAGCTTACGAGAATTGGAACATGACGTTTTCTACTTGTGTTGGTATTCTACAATGTCTATAAGTCCATGTGTTATCTGGTCAATCGCCATACATACTTTAATCCTTGTTTGATATGAACTCATGATACAATTTCAGCATAAGATTTTAGCGGGCACATCCATTTTGTTTTCAGAAATCACCATTTTACACGAAACAAAGAAAACGAGTATGTAGTTACAGCAACAAACAAGGACCAATTACAACCAACCGATATTCTATGCAGAAAGGAGCGTTAATTAGGTGTTCGTTGGGAGAAAGGAAGATGTAATAAAGTCAAGATGTTGACAACTTCCAAAATGGACATAGGATGAAATGTTGATGTTTTATGTATCAAAGAGGAATTATTAAACACAAAATAAAGGATATAATTAAAACTTGTTTTATTTATTCATTTGCCTTTACTGGCTATAAAATACAGATATTAATCGCAAATTTGGTAAAACAATTTACACCATTGCACAAAATATAACATGAGAAATATGGAAATCATGTTTGAAACCACTCAGCCAATTGTTATTTTATGTGAAAGGTCTTAGCAAGCTTGACCTTCAAAGGGGTCGCCAATAAAGAGATCGTATATAAACCATTGACTTAATGACCATTGTGTTACAATTTGATCTACCCACAAACTGAACGACATAAGAAATCATCACACCCTAATCATACTCGATTTGGGCACGTACTGTAGTAATAAACAAGAGCACCGCCTAATATAGTTGGACGCTCGACTTTCTTGTTTTCGATATGGTAACGCGTATACAGTAACAAGGGACGATAAATACAGTGAAGTTCCGCTAATAGGACCACTTCAATTATTTCGAAATCATGCAGATGTTTGCAATATTGTGGTCCTAAAGTGTTAAATTAAGAACAAAAAATGTCCACTATTAAGACTGATTCGCTAATAAGACCACTTTTTGACTGGTCTTATTAGCGGAATGTCACTGTATAGGCCATAGGGTAATAAATCAGCTTTGTAAGTACATGTTTGGAGTGATTTTGTAATAGTGAATAATCATGCTAATTATTAACTAACACAGATTACAGGCAACTGGTAATATCCCAACACACTCTCATTAGATCTTTTGCAACACTGTTCTTCTCTAATGTTTACTCAACCATTGACTGTAAATATATAGCTTTCCAGGAGCAGTGATACTTTCTATCGCCTCTAAGAGATGTTTGATGGTCCAACAAGGCAGATATGAGGTTGTAAACTTTATCTCGATATTTACATGCCCATTTTGGAGATTGGTGCTGTAGTTGGTGTAGGCTTAAAGCACATGCACTGGCAAGCATGTACCCAAAATCACCCAACTCAAATTTTGTCCTTGGTTCATCGTCTTTGTAAACCCTAAAATAAGCAAAAAAATAAGCATATTATATAATTACATAAAGGATCTATCTACAAATACAACAGAACCTTATATACAACGCCAATGTGCATTTTTCTTATTAGCATTAGTTTTGGTCTAATTATTTATTGACAAATATCCTAGAAAAGCACAATAGGCCTACACCGTCCGTCACACCGACCTCAGTGACGTCACATTATGCTTGTACACATTAAATTATTGATGACGTCGTAACTGACGGTAGCATAATATTATTCACTATCATTAACAAGATCATTATTCTAGTATATATACTGAGTTCACAAGTTCCGCATCCAACATATTGTGCGTCTTTTTTACTAGAATCTCTAACTTATTTATGATAATTCAAATACGCATGTGTAGAGCGATGTGTACTTGATATAAATCCATGAGCGTTATCGATTTTAAGATATGTATTGAACCATAATAAACCCACATGTGCCACCATCCCACGATTACAAATTACACGCAACGATAAACTACTATTTTGCAGTGGAAGGGAGGTAATAATTGTAAATATATACCGAAAATTATCTATCTTTGACCACAGACAATTGTTGATGTTGTAATTCGTAGAGTCTGTACAACAGGCCAGATTTTAAGAAACAGCATCTTTGTCATAAAACACACAAAATAAAAGCAAGTTTTCCATGAGTTTAATGTTGGATGAACTACAATTAAGCTACAACAATGCCGTTGTATTTGGTGCAAAAATTATAACAGCATTACATGTCTAGGTCAGCGACATTGACCCTTGACCTGTTATCACGTGGAACGTCATATACATGATTTTTCGGATGCAGATGATACAACAGTCTTATTATGTTAGAGACATGTAAATTTAATTCGACACAATGCGCCTCTAGCGTCTTATATACACGAGTACGCTCACCATTATCCATTTTTGCAGTTAAATTAAGTGTACATTTCTAACTTATTTGACTAACTAATGTGGGTTTTCCGTAACACAGACACGTTGTAAGTAAATTGGAAGTGAAAATTAAGTCAAAAATGAAAACCCCAAATTATGTGTGCTTGAATAGACGTTTTACCATTTGTGATGGTGTGATCATTCAAGCGTGACGAAACCCAGTGGAAATAGGTCGAACATAAACACTAAGGGTATGCAAATGGACAGTGTTTGTAAAAAGTTCTTTTAAGTTAACTATTTAAAAAATGGATTTTTTAATTAAGATGCAGAACTTATTGAACTCAGTATAGTTTAAGACATTATGAGATCATAATACGTAGTACATGTATACATTTATTATTTCACAGAATTGAGTCTGATGGCTGATGAGTTGCCCATAATCTCACGGCAAAACATTCAATACTTAAAAAAAATGTAGCATTAGTTCTACTTCATCACTATGAATAAGAGTTGTTTAATAATTGTCGATGGATAGCTGAGTACTAGAATTAACTAACGGCCATCAACCATTATAATAGCAGTTTATATTAAGGAGAAGTCAAATAATCCTTAATTACAAACCTGGTATTCTGGCACACTGAAGAATAATTTTCCGCAACATTGATGTGGTGCTTTCCAACATGACGCTTTTCATAGTGATGCAGTTACATTTTCCCACAACGACAACACATGAACATTGCAGCTTTTTGTTTCCTGAAAATAGGTATTTCAATATAGTATCTATGCCTTTGGCAAGACTAAATCACTTATTGTGTAGATATACGGCAAACAAAAGAGAAAAAATAACTGACTGGTGTCTTGAGAATACAATATTGTTTTGATTACTAGTATATCAATATGTTATAATCGCCGTAATTAACATGGGCATTTTGCATTGATGTAATTTGGTTTGAATAAATAATGCCACATTAGCGCAATATGCGATGATATTATTCAAAATTTTCTAATCCAACAGTGGTACAATAATTTGCATACACATTGCAAGATAAAAACACCGGGCATAAATGACGAAGAATATGGACGGCTTATTATATGTATCAAACCGTACTACATCGTCTCAGTGAGAATGCTACGGCTGTAGCAACTTTCAGACACAGTACTCATTCCACCAATTATTTTATAGCACAAAATACACAGTGTGTCACGAAACAAATTGGTGTACGTAATGTACTCATGAAGTTTCGTTCATGAAATGTATTGATTTTCAAATGTTTGTCCAACTTTGTTACAGAGCAAGGCAGCCAACCTAAAGTCACCACTAACGATGCATATATTATGACAATCATAATTTAAAAGCAAGCATTGCAAAAATCAGCGTTTTGGGTTGAAAATACCCGCATACGTAGTCGAAAGTGTTTTGGATACGAAATGTACTAAAACGCTAAAAAACTGTGTCGAGTTTCAGGCCTAAACGAACCACAGTTCAGAGAAATGAAGCACATCAAAGTTAATCGCTTTGATAAGCGGGTTCTCTGCGCCTATTATACATTTGTGATTCAATCTGTAACTATGCACATACCTGCAGATTTTGGTTCGAGTCGACGATTTTGTCCGCCATTGTATGCACGTTATGTACTATAGCGGTCACGTGATTCTCCCCTGTGACATATGATGGGGTCTCATTCATTGCTTTTTTCGATAGATTGTAGAATATTACAGAACGAATTTCAGATTTCACTTTTCATGTCATTTGCTAATTACGCATGGAAAGCACATGGATTCACGCACTACCGGGCGAATGCGGGGATTTTGTACCGCGCCAAAATAGCGGGGACATATAGCCGGTCGGGCCTATATTTTTCTAGTTTAGGGCGGGGAAATTTGGTTGGGCTTTACATTCTGTGTGCAGGTATTTTATCCGGGGTTTGAACAAGCAAAAGTCAAACTCCGCGCCCTTCCCGGGGTTGGTGGGGCGGGGTTTCTATTGATTGGTGCATTACGCCCCAGTGGATCCCTAGTCTATAATGGCTTAATCTACCAGGGTGCATTCTGATGCTCAGGAGTTGGTGTAAATATTATTTTTTAAATGTGTTTATGATGGTAGTTGATCAAATCTGTTCCCGAATTAGGATTTTCATCCTTTAAGGCATTCACATTCCGTGACAATGTCCGGCTTCAAACCAGATTGACGTTACCAAGCGTGAAATCGTGATTCACGAACTGTTGATAGAACTCTAAGCGTAAAATAACGATACGTGAACAACGTGCAGAATTTACGAATGACGTCAAAACCAAACATGAATTTTCAAAATCCCCGATTTGCACGTGATTCACGTTGCGTTGGTTATATTCAAGCGACAAGTGCGTGTGAAATCTACACGAATGACGTCATGGAAATGAATACTTCAAGCTAAATGCCGCAATAAATACAAAATTTGGAAACACTTGACGACAGGGACGTTAGAATGTTGGCCTCGGAGAGGTTCCTTCTATTCGTATTCAAAATCAATGTCTTTACAAATATGGAGTAGATCTACGGGGATCGTATTCACACAAATCTTAAAATTCCTTAAAGAGGCATTCCCTATAACTTGCATATTTTTTTTCTCTACTATCACATTTAATGATCTGAGTGTACAAAGTACTATCAATTATCATAATTTGTCAGAAGAAAGTGTCCTCAAATATGTCTCTATAATGTCACCAATGCAAAAAACCAAGACGTCTCATATGTCCCTTCTCATGGCAATTGTAACACTCAACTTCTGTCATCTCCTCGGACAATCTTTCTTCAGATGACCTTTCTCACTGCACAAGAAACAAGCAGGCTAAAATGTGTCAGTACCTAGTGGTCTCTGCGGTCTATCGTTGCCACGGTCTCTACCTCTGTAGCGATATCGAGTTTATGTTAACTAAGTAGAGAGAATTTTAGTCCAGTGTGGGAATTAATATTTACTGTAATTTGACTTATAACTTTTCCTTATTTTTTCCAGTTCTGATATCCCAATGATTGTATCCCAGGATCCTCTATCACACAAGTTGTATACTTTTCCACCATCAAATTTGGTTCTCATGTGCATCCAGAACTCATCCAAATCGGTTGTTGCGTTGGTAATTAGTCGCATACTTTTCATGGCATTTCCCCGACCCCTTACAACTAAATATTTCCCCGGGGTATTGGTTCAGAGAAAGAATCCTCAACAATTCTCGCAACAATTCTCAGGCACTAGCTACTGACCATCTCCGGGGTGGGACGGCCGAGGGTGCAACTAACTGGTGCATTAGCTTTACAACTATGAACAATCAGAACAAATATTATGTTTTCACAAACAAATTATGGACTGAATTACGTTTGTTTTCATCAATGGATGATTTATCAATTGCAAATGATAACTTCGCTTTACAAAAATCAGAACAATTGCATTTATCATGTTTTCAAACAGATGGAGAACGGAATTACGTATGTCTTTAATTATTTATCTATTTGTAAAGCGGCTTGATTCTTATTCTGTTCATTGGAAGGCAAGCATATAGCACCTCTTACTGCACTCACAAGTCGAACACGAATGTATTTCGTTAAGTTTTTTCCTTTGTAGTGAGGGTTATTCTCAGACACGTACAAACGTGATGGACGCGTTCTGTTTTCCGTACACTATTTCCCCACACCGGTATCTCTTCATTGATTCTAGCAAACACAGACGAATCCCATCTTCAACAAACCACATGCCACGTAATCCGTGCTGAAGCTGAAACCTTCCACAATCATGTTGCTTTCCATTGCCTGAGAGTAAGAATTCCATTTCTTGTAACAATCATGTTTAGGTACAGACTATTGATTGTTTTTGGCCCTGAAACATACAATATATAACAGTTATTGTCCAATTTCCCCCATATCTTTTTTTGCGTATACCGATGTACAAGGTTTTGTCGATATTCTGCCGAATAATGATTGTCACTCCACCTAAAGCATTGTATGAATGTTTATAAGAATATGTATATTTACTCCATCCTCCGTCCGCAATGACGGTTTACAGTCACGGTTATGATTGGAATACCTCTGTAGAAGCTTTAATTCTCAGTGGCAATTCTTCGATCTTCAGTAAAACGGAGTTAAAAGGTCAAATGGTGGCTAAATGACAAAACTGCTGTTGGAAACTTATTTGATATTTTATTTGTTTCTATAAGTTTTAACAAGATTACATTCTTATTTATTATGTACTATGTAGGAGGCATTCCTTATGCACCAAACAGTTGCATCCACGGCCCCCGCCGGGGATGGGCCGGGCATTTTACTTTTGGATTGTAACCCCTCCGCCCTCCATGGCCCTACCTGGTAAAATTTCGGGATTTCCACGCCCCCTGACAACTAAAGATTGTCCCCGGAGTATTGGTTCGGGGAAAACAATTCCAACATTTCGCCGGCAGTACGGGGGAAGCTGGAAGGTAACAACTTTGACAATTACCCCGGTCGTCCATCGGAGATGGGCGAGCCGTGGATGCAACTGAATTGTGTGTTACAATTACGGAGTTACCCATGCTTTGCACGAGGTCCACGTGCACAAACGCCATTTCACATGAACGGATTTTACAGGAATAACGTGATTTTTTTTGAAAATCGATACATTAGTGCGTGGAATGTAAGAATAACGCCCATTTAGACTTACTGATTGAATACAACTTGCATTATATTGTATTTTATAGAATGACTACGGCAAAGCTATAGCCCTTCAACAAGCGGACATATATTTCGAGGCACATTGCATATCATGAAGCTAGATACGTGTAATTGCCAATTTCTGGGTGGACATACCACGTGGCATTTTGGCTAAGTCTACAAATAAAACTATGTAAATAAAACAATTAAAAACAACCATAAGTATCCCTTTATTTGATCTTTTTACAAGGTATGGTCCACGCTCAAGCCGAGGATGAGCACTATTCACAAAACTTAACAGTTTTTTAAACAGGTCACAGTTTAAGCCCGAAACAGTGCTACTACATGTATAGCAGTTAAGCCGGCTTCGGGCAAAACTAATTTAAAACTGACAATTCTGTTGAAACATGCACTGAACAAAATTTCTTATTGTTCACTTTTCAAACACCAAATATTTTTATGTGGGATATGTACATGACCAAATCATCAAAAAAAAAAAGAATTACGTTCCACAGTATGCATGGTCAGGCATGCAATGAGTTTGCATTATTGCCATGTGGTGCGTAATGAACTCCTTATTTTTACCAAAATCTACCAGAAAGTGTCCTTCGTCAACTCTCCATATTGAAAACCACGAAACATGGCGATACTGACTATCGACTAATCTTTATTCACACGATTCTTGTTCAAGAATATGTTGCAGTCTACGATTTCTCTTGGTAGTCTATTTCTCAACTTAGTTATACACCAATCAGTTGCATACTCGGCCCCGACCCCGGGAATGGGCCGGAATTTTTACTTCGGGTTGTCAAAACCCCCACCCTTCTACGGCCCTGAGTGGGTGGGGCAGCTGCAGGTAAAATCCCCGGTATTAACCCGGTCCCTGACAACTAAATATTGCCCCGAGGTATTGGTTCGCGGAAAAATCCCAACATTTTTCCGGCAGTTCGGGAGAAGCTGGAAGGTAAAAAACACGGCCGTTTCCCCGGCTATCCACCGGGGTGGGGGCCGTGAATGCAAATGACTGATGCAATGACAACAATCCCGCTACACTGAACACACGCTCTGATGGCACTAATGGTAGGCACTGCTGACATAACAGTGATGTTTGATGTAGGTATTGTGTATGCACAGGCCACTGTACCAGTGGCCGGGCATTTTGATCCATCTGTATATATTTTTGTGTATTCTTCATATGTGTTGAAATGTATGTTTGCCTCGATCTGTGCTGATGATATGAGGTAGATCTGATTTTGATATTATGTTATTTAGTGTTGTGTCTACTTGTGGAGGATCAACCAAGGGTATTTAATGGTGGGTCTGAGGTCTGCTACCTGCACATCTCCGAGACCGGCCATCTCCAACAGGTTTTGGGTCTGAGCCCCAAATGGGAGGACATTTTTCTTGTATTTGGCCTTGATGAAGTGTCCGGCCCCAAAGATGTTATTCACGGGGTTTCTTTCCCCTAATGTTTGGGCTCTGGCCCAGAATTTCGGATTCTGTGAGTCGCGTCTGATTTTTAGAGGCAGTATACCAACCTCAGCTTCAAGCAGATGTATAGGAGTGGAAGAGAGGGCTCCCAGAGCAATCCTGAGGGCCTTATTTTGGATGATATCTAACTTTTTGAGTATTTTTGGAGCGGCAACAGAGTAGATCTCAGCACCATAGTCAATTTTTTACCTTATAAGTGATTTATATAGTAATAGTTGGCTGTTTTTGTTTGCATACCGACAGTTTTCTCTTGTGAGATTTTGAAACCCCAATTACTAGCCCAACCCCAGATATTGTCTAATCCTTTTTGAGCTTTTTTAGCAAGATATGGTAAGCTTTTTCCTGAAATCCAGGTGCCAGAATCATCTACAAATTGACTAAGGACCATGCCGGATTTTGAGATGGATTCAGGTAGACCATTGATTAGAAGATTGAATAAAAGAGGTGAAAGTATCGCGCCCTGTGGAGTACCTCTGGAGACTTCTTCAGAATCCGAGAGGGTACTATCAACCCTTACTTGAATTTTGCGGCCCTCAAGAAATGCTCTTACATGTAGGTACTGGAAGCAGACACCTGTTATACCGTATTCTTTTAGTTTGAAAAGAACTCCAAAATGCCATGTTAGATCAAATGCAGCTTGAAGATCTAGAAATATAGCAAGAACTGAGTGGCCCTTATTTTTGGCCATTATTATATCATGTTGTAATAGAGCTAGCTGGTCTAAAGTGCTCCTTCCCTTTCTAAAGCCAGACTGGGAGGGATTTATGTAATTATTGTATTCTATGTGATGATCTAATCTGGCTTTGACCATACCCTCTAGCAATTTCCCAGAGTGTGAGGTCAAGCTTATAGGTCTATAAGATTTTGGTTCATTTTTACATTTATTAGGTTTTTTGATAGGTATAACACAGGCCTCCTTCCAGGCTAGTAGGTATACTCCACTGCTCCACACCTCATTATAGAGGTTTAGCCAAAGGTGGAGAGATGAGTTTGACATGTGTTTAAACATGGAGTATGTAATTTTGTCAAGCCCCGGGGCAGAGTCGCGCCTGTCGTGAATACATTTTTTAAATTCAGTTAGGGTGAAGGGTGCATTTAATGGAGTGTTATTTAACCCCGGCTCATTGGTGACTGGTCCATGGGTGTACTCAAATTGGGTTTGAAAATTTAGAGTTTCAGTGGTTAAATTTGAGTCACTGGATACTTCTTTATAATGCTTAACTAGGAATTGAGCCTTTTCAAAGGGTGTTTTTGCTATAGTGTTGCCACTCTTAGCAAACTACAGATATCTTGGGGAAGCACGTTTCGTTCCCTTCCCCCAATCTCAGGGGTTCAGCTTCAGGAACCTCCTTCTCCAACTGTGACTGAAGCTCGTCTACTGTTGATCTATCTTGGGAACGAAAGTTCCGGTGTTTAACATAACGGGGGGTATCACAAATATGTTCACAATAAGCAGGTAGTCTAAGCGATATGTCGTCAAGACGGGACAGCAGAACATTGAATGTCAATTTCCGTTGGTGAGATGTGAAGAAGGGAAGCTTCTTGTATCTGGGATCTTACAATGTACCTAAGGCAGCTTATGAACTTGCTGCCTTGTCCGTTGTAGGCTGGTAGCGGTAAGGAAGCTGTTTTGAGTTCTTGATGAACAGAACAGAGTAGTTTAGTGAAGCGAACGTTTCTTAACAAACAACATGAACGTACTTACAAAACATTTTTACATAATGTCATATGATACATGACATAATAACAAAATAAGAACATACATACTATTCACTTCCGGCAATCAAAATATAACATACATCATAATAATAGCTCCACATTTTGATTTGTAGGGGAGACTATGTTAGTGAGTTAAACAGAATTATGATTGCACTGTCCAGCAACATACACATGTATGTCAACACACGATGCTGCTCCAACAATCGTTCCATTATTTGGTAGGTTGAGTTCCATCTTGTCACAACGTCCTGGAATAAGGTATGTTCCGGTACTTTCATAACCTAAGTGTCTTTCTCCGATTACTGTTGTTAGAGATAAAGAGTGTTTAAAGTGTCCCACTCACTTCCTGCATCGACTCACAACATTAGTCAAATACTTCCTGCTGCCGTTGAGATGTGATGTCCGTTTCAGCTCTAGTAGTGAGTATTTGTACCTTCTAAGTCTGTTTAAACCCATCTGCAGAAGCGGAAATGCAGCTGTTCCAACCAGACTCATACTCATATGGACAGCTCTAAGACATAACGCTCTAATGTTCGTAGAAGAAGGGTTATCCTACTTCTATTAAGCACTTCCAAAAGAATGTCACTATTTTCACTGTTCACACCATTACTTAAAGCACTATTCACATGAACCCTCTCCCTACTGTCCTATGTCTGTACCCATGATGATATCAGGAACTCTTCAGGAGAACTCCCGAACACAGCCCACGCAAGGGAAGCCACCGCAAATCGAATGGGCAGGTAGCCAAATTGTCTGAAACCTATCAATGACAGGTTTCTCATGGCGGTTCACATCCTTGGCGAAGTGCCGGCACCAGGACACGGTGCTGCCTGTGATACTCCCGACCAAATGCAGTTTCCAACCGAGTGTAATAATTTGGTCGAGCATCAATTAAAAACAGCTAAAGATAGAGCGAACTCGGTACTTGCCGGGTATTCTTAAATATACGGAATGTACTTTAGGCTATATTATATAACCATATTAAATGCACAATCGTTATAATCAAGAAAAAACTCACTGTTAGCAGACTAAATCGCAATAGTTTTGAGCGTAAAACCGCATTCATTTGATCACGTGATTCTACACACTGTTAATGATCACCCTGTATCTCAATTCAAAGGAAAGGTTTTCCTAGGTACTGTACTGTGTATTAACAAACATGTATACATTGACTATTTTAATACACGATGTCAGGATCACGAATTTCTTGGAACCGATTTGTTTGATCGGGTTAGTACTTAGGGGAATCGCCGAATGGCACGATTTGAAGAAAACAATAAAACCACAAGCACACGGTTTCGTCGATTTTAAGAACTTGTAAGAACTATTTTCGAATATCTTCTTAAATTAATGTTTAGTATTTCGAAGAAACATTCGTACAAGTAGGTAGAATCGACAATACACAAACTAATAACCACAAGCATAGAATTTGAAGTTTATATTATATTGTGTTAATATGTATTGCTGTTGTTTCTGTGTGTATTGCACTGGTTCTTATTTTTGAAGTGTATGTATATATCTGAAAAAATGAATAAAATATATAAAAATTATATTAAAAAAAAAAAAAATCGACAATACGGCGTACCTGTGAAACCACCCACACAAACGCTATCGCTGGCTTATAATGAGAAGATCGTAAGTACAAAATCAATATTTTGAGAAAACAAGAAAAAACTGTGACAATCACTCTCTACTTATGGTAAAACACAAGGTTCAATTCTAGTTTGGTCAACATGACAAGTTCCGATTTTCATGCAAATAGGCTCATAAGAAGCGCCTTGTGATGTAGATTTCAAATATGCATTATTCCTATAACGATCTTCTCATTCTAATCCAGCGATATAGTTGAACATCTAACTATATCTACATCTAATTAAGTTATATACAATAACAAAATCTGATTATTTGTATTGTACAAGAAATATGATGAATGTTTGGAGTAACAGCTGGTGCGTGTGTGGGACGCCATATTGATTGTTAGACTGGGTCCACGGTGGGGAACTAGAAACAGATAGGCGTGTTGTTGATATTTGTGAACCAGTCTGAATACATATCACGGGAAAATAAGACATCATTTGTAAGGTTTAAAAGTGATCGGATATAATTTACATTTTTGGAGTAATTGTAAACTATTCGTAAGTTTCTATTCTATTACTGGATATAATTATTATAAACTTGTTAAGTATTCGATGGGGCACAGTAATTCCAGAGGGATATACTAGTATCATTATTTATTTTTCTGAAAATTCTTTTCAAAATATGCGTTTTTGTCAAAAGAAATAAAAAGCATTGAACGCATAGAGTTGTAATATCTTCTGTCTGTTTTAGGGACACAAACTTTTTACTGGCTAGTCAAAATATATCATTAAAAGTAGGTCTTTGTCGCTATTCAGTTTCTCTTTTATTCTTGTACAGTACAGATTGCCCTCGTACGCGTAATATGTGTGTTCTTTTTGTACATTCCTTGCTCTGTGGTTCTTAGTATGCAACCTTCATTGCTTCTGATAAGTTCAACTCATGTTTGCTTATTCATGTTATTCCATCTGTCCGAAATACAATGTAGAAGCTATACATTGCTGAAAATTAGGGGACGAATTATACTTAGAGAGCAACGGTGCCAGCGTTTCGTTATAAAAAAAAAATATTTTCAAAATGTAATAACTTTACAGAATTGGGTTCAAAGTGTTATACGAAGTAAATTCAAATAAAAACTAGAAATTTTTCCATAGGATACGGGTGTCCTATTTGGGGTATATACTGCAACTAACAAAGGGCCGTACCTCTGATAAATATAATGACCCAGCAAAATTTCCAAATGTCAAATACGCATAAACCGTTCGTTAGTTTTGGTGTTAAAAATAGGTTGGCTAACACCGCGATCTTATCTATATATCAATATCCAGTGGATATTGAGTAAATCTTTTTAATAACCGATGACCACCGGGGTTCGCTAATGACTGTCATATTTCGCTGGCGTTGAAGAAGAAGGTCGTAAGTACTAAAATTCTGTTTTTAGAAAACAGGAAAAGCAGTCTGAAAACTTCTCTTTACTAATAGAAAAACGAACCTTTTCAACTTCAGTTTTGTCCGCATGACATGTTTCGATTTGCATAAGTATAGGCGAATAAGAAGCGCCTTCTAGATGAGATTTCAAATACTCCTATGCATGGGTAACTAACTAGTATAAGATCGTGAGTAACATGACCTTCTCTTTCTAAACCAACCATCTGTGAGACTATCACTTCTCCGCGACTTACATCAACGTTACAAAATTCGTCGCCAATACGTGGGGTGATCAAAAAGTAAAAGTAATGAGACAAATGCTCTCATATTTAAAATTTACGTATCTGAACCATGAATGTAGCATTGTAATTTTGCTGCATTTAATGACGATGTTTACACATACAATACAATGTTCTACTACTTTATTACTGTGCACACAACGTCAAATATAAAGTGTCGCACTATGTCGCCGCACATCAAGACGTATAGTGCTGTTCATCATTTAACATTATGAAAGCCACCCCCTCTTTCAATCTCTTATCGTTAACACCTGGTATACTATACTACTTAACATTTGACTAGTGTTCACAAATGTTCCTCAAATATTTCTCGTGAACATTTTACAAACTGAATAAGATGAACTGATATAATTTTGATAAATCAAACATTTGATTTGTCATACTGTCAACGAATAAAGTTCTCTTCACAACTTGATGTCCATAAGACAGTACACCAAACTTCGCCAAAATACTTTGTTCTTTATTAAAAAAAAGAAATAAGGAAGTCAGACAGGGAAGGCAGCACTCAACTTTACCAGCCGACCACAGGCAACAGTAAGACCGTTGATGCGTGTTAACATAATGTGATCAGTTCTTTGGGACATTTTGTGTCTTACAATATATACGATAACATTAAAAAGGACTCACATTTCACTGACTAAGAATGTGAAAAACGTAACAACATGTACTACTTACGACCTTATAAGACTGTAACATATTTGAAATCTGCATCACAACGCGCTTCGTATGAGTATATTTTCATGAAAATCGGAACTTGTCATGTTGACCAAAATAAATTTGTAAAAACTTGTTTTCCATATCTAAAGAGTAAATTGTTTCTTGTTTTCTCAAACTTTTGATTTTGTACTTACGACCTTCTTATTCTAAACAAGCGATGTGTCCATGTTTTCATATTTCACTGGTTCCTGTCAATATGGCTTAATCAATATTCTGGACAAATAACAGTATGACATTGTTTATCAAATGCATCTAATGCATGGTTCAAAATTAAGCTGCAGATTAGGTGATATTTTACTAATTTGCAAAGTTTAATTATAATAATTATAACAACAACTTAATTTTACGAAGAAACGCCCGTTAACTCAAAGGCGTATCACACATGGGATCAAACATACAGTTAAATGGCAGACAACGCAAAAAGGCAAATTCTGTCATTAGAAATATGTAAAAAAAATCAGTTTTGCTCAGTTAACGTAACACTGTTCGTGAAGATTGTGCTCTCAACCCTTATCAAAATGTCAGTAGTATACACGTTCATATTGTATACACCCCTGACTTAGAATGAGAAAGGTCGTAAGTACAAAATCAATATTAGGAGAAAACAAGAAAAAACTGTCTGAAATTACTCTTTACTTTTGGTAAAACAAGCTTTTGCAACTTCGTTTTGGTCAACGTGACAAGGTCCGATTTTCTTGACAATAAACCCATAAGAAGCGCGTTAAGATGCAGATTTCAAATATGTATCAGTCTTATAAGGTCGTAAGTAGTAGTTACGACCTTCTCATTCTAAGCCAGTGACATGACAACTGAATGTCCACATACCTGATGTCATATCGATCTCCGTATCTTCGGTTCAATACTCCATTAATACATTCACTACAAAAACTGGCTAATATTCAAGATAAGATTTATTGTCATTTTCCAGATGTAAATACATATGTGACGATATCACACAGTCTGAGTGATCGAGATAACTTAACCAATGTCTGATTGCAATACTTAAACTTGAGCTAGCAAGAAGTTTCACGTGTTTTATATAATTAATTTGGGTGAACTTATTATTGACATATTATTAGTGGATATCTATTTTTAATTGATCAAGGTAAATATTCATCGTTTTTAAAACTTTTTTTTAAATATTATACAAAAATACTTTTAAGCACCCATTTGTTTAAAACATACTATAATCAATCTTCCATAAGATCCTCAACAATGAACGGTGAACTAGAAACGATACGATAGATGCTACTATCGTCAAAGTCTTCGAATTTCTCTATTTTATTTACGACTTCACCATCCTACGGCGACCTTAAGATGCCGCCATTAAACTAGCAATTGTAATCCCATGACTGCATACATGTGTCACCACTTAAGAATAGTGCGGCCAGGATAAGGTGTTATTTACAAACATTGGCTGGATTGGTCTACTGTTGCAAAGTTGGTTGCTTAAATAAACTCATATGGTCAAGTTTATACTAAATTATCAATGGTCAATCGTGCACGCTTGCTTTTTTCACCTATATGGCATATACCATATTTTCCCCCGTTTCTCGTTATCCTGGGCGCACCATATAAGTTTCCATCCCATGATAACATATAAAAGTGCCACAATTTGTACTGTTCATTTTGAGCCTATGGTGGTCTAAATGTGCCAATTGCAACCTATGGTAGAATAAAAGTGCCACCATCGAACTAGTAATTATATGTTTCAAATTTGCAGGTCACGTCTACTTGATTGACCAGATATCACTGGTAATCAATATTTCATTTGAATAATGTAATTACCTAGTTTGTTTGTTACAAACTCATTGAAATAAGTTCGCATACTGATATAGTCCTTTATTACTTGAATAGTATTCTTTCGATAACCTAGCTCCGACAAACACCTTCGACAAATACATGGGAGGAGCGTCCGCTATAGTTACACCAGGTCCGGTGATTATAAACATTTATCATTCTCATACTCAAACTCCACACTCCATGTTCCAAGAGTTTTTCGTAGATTTTTATATCAAAACCAACACAAACTTATACAACAAATGATCTGATTAAGAAAACGAACCTCCATTTCACGTGTTTCCAGTCAGTAATAAAGAGTAATAAAGAGTAATAAAGAAGTTACAGCAGTTTTTGTAACTAAGAAATGCTCCAATCGGAGTACGGAGTACGGAGTACGGAGTATGAGTTTGAGCATGGAGTACGTTCTCCAATGTTTATATTCACCGGGCCTGGTCAAATTTGTTAAGATGCCATTAAGTATGCTATGCCCTGAATCATAACATCGTTGTTCTATTTCAGGAAAGCATTGCAGACATTTTCGAACTCTTCAATCTCCAGAAATGTGCGCAGTACCTTAATGCGCATCTAGTGACGTCATGGATAGGGCGGGATCTGTATCATCGTTGTTTCGTGCATGCGATCTAGACGGTTCCGGTTATATTGACGAAGCTGAGCTAGCAAATATTTGTCCAGAATTGACGGCGGCTGAGATTAAAGACGTCTTTCAGGCGCTTGATAAAGATGGCGACGGGAAAATTGGAAAGGATGAATTCTCGCGAGGTTTTAAAGAAATTAGTGAGACTTTGCGAGATCGGAGGAGATCTAGAATTCAGAGTTCTAACTCTCTAGATGAGGCATCACTTGAGGAGTTTATGGGTGATTTAGACGAAGGATTACAAACACTAAGTTGGTGAGTGACAAACATGAGAATAGTGTGGTTGGTGTTGGACTATTAGTACATGTATATGGTGGTGGTCTATATGACTGGTCTATATGGTGAAGGTTTTCTTGGACCTAATTGTGATGTAACATTTACATGTAAAATCATAATGCCGATCATATATAGCCCTTATTTACCAGTCAACTTCCTGCTGAATATGGCAGGAATATATTGATTGCTTAGAATGAGAAGGTCGTAACTACCACTCACGACCTTATAGGACTCGTACATATTTGAAATCTCCAGTACCAGGCGCTTCTAATGAGTCCATTTTTATGAGAATCAGAACTTGTTGACCAAAATGAAGCTTTAAAAGCTTGTTTTACCATAAGTAAAGAATAAATTGCAGACAGTTGTTTCTTGTTTTCTGAATATATCGATTTTGTAGTTACGACCTTCTGGTTCTAAGCCAGCGAAATGTACCTCAATCCGAATTTGAACCCGGGTGGCCGGATAAAGCGGCAATCGTGCTGATCACTGAGCTACGGAGGCTTAAGATTACATCGTAAGTTGTAATTGTTAGATTTCGACGTCATGTTCAATTACAGTACAAACCTGTAACCATGTAAAAATGTAGTGTCAAATTACATCTGTGAATATATTCTGTCACTTTTTGTAAATAAAAAAGGATTTCTGATGTAACCGATGGCATTTTATAAAAATGTTAATAAAACATCACATAAACTCATGCTCATACATCAGAAACAAAATACGTTTAGCAATACTACAGGAACTGCAAGTTCTGGTTTCCATGTTGTCAATGTGTATGTTGCCATGGTAACCACATTTTTCGTTCGAAGCATAAGAAATTTGACGTACATACTCTCCTTATTGGTCCCAATCAACATACAAAGTTTCAAAAGCTGAACTTGAAAACTGTTTGAATTATTACAGGATCTAGACAAATTTCTAGCCCCCTTTGGTTGAAAACGGGTCGGGACATAATAACAGTCGGACAGGGAAGGCAGCACAGTAAATAAATACTTGTTTGTATATTTCACATGCCGATTATACCAATAACACTGTTATCTGTATTACTTGGAGAATTTGACCTGATTTGAAAACCTTATGAATGAATATATTACAAGGTTCAAGCTGTGAATATATCAATTTCTGCAAGCAAATTCAATTTTGTGTTTACATCTCAAGCGTGTTCGTGGTTCCCCCTGATTATTATAGGCAATATATCGACTGTTAAATAATGCTAATTTAAAGATCAGGATTGTGTCAAATTCACCCAGTTATACCACGATTAAAGACAAAGAAAAGACATAAAGCATCGTATGCCAACAATGAAGCAACACTAGTCACACTGTTTAAACAACCATGTTAATGTTCAACAAATACAGTACTATACGAAAAGTTTTTAGGAAAACAACGCGAATTTTGCGGACAACCCTCGTAGATACGAGGTTATAAAGACGCATATAGTGACCATGTGAACAAAACACCTTTTAAACAACAGAGAACAATGCTCACGGGTTTGAGGTAGTTCTATATTGAAACAGCACTAAATTGCTGTGATCCAGGAAAATGAGGTTTAAAGAGGATCATTGATCCATGATAATTTCCAAAAATGTCCAATTTTGACTCTCAGAACTTTTACTGAAGTGTTCTTTAAAATGTAGATGAAGATATTTTGGCTATGTAACCTTAAAACTCTTTAAAATTAATGCCAATGTAGACCCAAACGGAACTTCTGTTTCATTCACGTAAATGATGGAAATAAACATTAATGCGAAACACGAAGACCACAAAATCTATAAAACACTTCTTAGGTAACATGCATCAATAATACACATGTACGTATTATATCTATATACATTCAGTGAAATACCTCACAGGAATGTCGCTTATTTTGGCTTATACAATGTAAATGTTACATTAATACGACACTTTGCACTGAGTCCAAGCTGTTGCCAGTAGATTATTAACCGAGAAAATGTGGAGAATGTCAGAGTATTGACAATGGTAACCATAGTTTCCTGTCTAGATGTCAACCTTTATTGTTTACCGTGTGAGGTGCAGGAGTCCGAATAACATTCGCTATCGGAGTTCTGTGTTCAAATAACGATATAGTGCGGTATTTATAAACATTGGCTGGATCGGTCTACTGTTGCAAAATTAGTCACTAAGATAAACACAAATGGTCATTTTTATACTACAATAACACTGACAAATCGTGCAAGCTTGATTTTTCTACCTATTAGGCCTATTTCAATTTGTCCCGCCATTCGCCATATCCTGGGCGCACTATGCCCAAAAAAGTTCAACAATTTTTTGGAGCAGCATGTCTCTTGTCTAAGATCTATATGGCAACATTATAAAGCATGCCTCTCCTCCGGTCTGGGTTTTGATTCATCGTATAAGACGGGGGTTGAACAGATGTAGATAAATCAGTTTCACTTTTTACTCACTTAGTATTCTAAAAAATGAATAAAGATATGTTCAGAATACTTTACAAATTAAGTTGTGACAATTCCCACTTAAAAATGTCTCGATCTGTCATTTGTGCATTTTGAGATTTAGGAGGTTGCAGGAGAAGTAGCAATCGTACAATTCGCAACTGAGGTCTACATTTGAGTTTATTAACTAAACGAAAGTCAAGAAGAGCGTTAATGATATAAATGACATAAGGAAAGCAAAGTTTGAAAACACCCCTGACACATGTATGTATACACATGATATCTGCTGGATCAATATTTACAAAACTGGCATGAAACTATTAATAGTAGCAATAAGTTTATATACTACAAACTCTATAAGGAATCGTATAACTATGAAACATATCTTGATTTTTTAAATGTAAGAAAATTTAGGCATACTTTGGCGAATTTTCGAAGCTGTGCTCATTGTCTAGAAATTGAACGAGGCAGACATAATAATATTGAAAGGGAACGTAGACTTTGCAAACTTTGTTATTGTTATTGTTATTGTTATTGATATCACAAGAGTGTTGTTAGAAGATTTCACAGACACTATAGTCACTGTACAAGCTTTAGTGTCACACAACATCACATGCTCCCTAAAAGACAAATGAAAAAGTAGTGAAAGAAATGGTTTCCACAAAGTAATTGCCCCTGTGACACATGCAATTATAAAGAATGCAAGCAAAATAAGGAGATTTGGAAGCAAACTGGTACCAGGATAGCTTGGTCCATACTTAGGTGTCGAAGCGATGGGCTTTGTATGCTTAAGCTAAACAACCTGTTTGTTTATGCTCTGCTAACAACAGGACGAAGAGAGCAAACATTGTCTTTTGGAAAAATTCTGTCAAACGTGTATCACTCCAGCAATGTTAAGTCATACTCTACAACATTCAAATCATCAACACATGCATCAAAACCAACATCAAAGACAATAGATCACCCTGTAAAAACGTTTACAAAAGTCCAACCGAAATTTGATAAATAAATGAATGAATAAATAAAAAAAAGAATACAACAGCATATGAGAGAGCGTTTAGTTGCAGTTGAAAATGCATTCAGGCCACACCACGATGAGAGCGCTCTCAATCATGGCCCATATTTAATAACAAATGATAATAGATAAGTTATTTACAAGTGACATAAAGGTATACACTACATGAACTATTTAGGTATAAATATTGTATAATGCATCAACATATAATGTGATAATACTTTAATGATAATGAAATTGTAATGATTATTACTTGGGCATCTTTTTACAGTTGTGCAAAAACGCATCTTTTTGTGCCTCATGCATCTTTTCGTGTGCTGACTATTTTTTTTATATTTTTTAGTTTCTTTTACATCATTATTACATTGGCACAGTTAAGTTCTGCTAATAAAACATATAAAATGTCCCAATGAAACAGTTTGAAATAAGAATACTTTGTTTCAAGTTGCCAAAAAAGCATGTTTTTGTTAATTTAGAGCAATATATTTGCAAAGTAAGACTTTTATTAGTCGAACTTTACTATGCAATATTATTTCATGCAGACATGAAAAACAATACTACCATTGAACATGGACTGAATTTCGACAATTCATTTACTAAGAAGTTGACGATCTCTTCATGCAAGTTGCAGTTTTTTGTGGATTAAAGTTAAATCTTCAAACATTTCTATACAATATCCCCCCCAGTGGCGTCTAATTTTTGCTGAGCTCAATATATGCGTTAAAGTTCGTTATCTGTGTATACGGTGAATTCTTTGCTAATCAAATAATCCGAAAACTTTTCACCCACTGACCATTTTAATGCTAGACATTCGAGTTTGAAGGCTGGGTAATTTTTCTCTGACTTGGAAAGGCTTCTGCTTGCATAAGCAATAACTCGTTTCTTGTTGTTTTTGAGTCTGGTATAATACAGCTCCGAGACCTTTTGTTGATGCATATGTGTGTAGTTCGAAAGGCTGAGAGAAATCAGGGTATGCTAGTATAGGTGGTTCTGTGAGAATTTCTTTCAAGTTGTCAGTCAAACGTTTGTTGCTTAGTATCTGTCCATGTCCAAGGTTTCTTATGTTTTGCTGATCTTATATTCTTTGTTGTTGTCGGTGGGAGTTAGTCTGATAGTGGTTTCGTAATCTTTGAAAAGTTCTTGATGAATCTTCTATAGAAGCCTGCAAAAGCTAAAAATGATCTGAGTTTGTCACTGTTGGTTGGTGTCGGCCAGTTCTGAACCTTTTCTATCTTCTCTAGATCTGTTTCAATACCATCTTCACTCACTATGTGTCCTAGGAATTTAACTCGTTTCTGAAGAAAGAAGCATTTGTCTGCAGATAACTTTAAGTTGCTTTCTTTGAGTCGGGTCAGTACTACGTGTTCTTCGAAAGTGTCGAAAAATGATGGGGTCATCAAGGTATATGATACATATTTTCAAATTGTAATCCCCTAAGCATTCTTCCATTAAACGTTGATAAGTTGCGGGTGAATTACTCAGTGCAAAAGTCACCTTAATGTATTCGTAAAATCGGAGTGCTCCTGTTGTAAAACTAGTTCTCTGTTTATGGCTGTATTCTACCTCAACTTGATGGTATCCTGCTTTCATGTCTATGGTTGAAAAATAATTAGTTCCTCCAAGTACGTCTATCAATTCTTCTATTCTTGGTAATGCGCATGATTCTTTGACGGTTTTGTTGTTTAACATTCGATAATCTATGCACATTCTCAGTTTTCCATTTTTCTTTCTCACTAATACCGCATTTGACGCCCAGGGTGATCTCGATACCAGCTGCTAAAAGTTGTTCGATATGTTGCCTAACTTCATCGATCATGTTGGGAGGTATCCTACGGTGTCGTTGATTAAAAGGTATACACTGAACCGCTTGAAAAACGCACCACATATAAAATAGGTTTTAGTGATGAAAACGTCAATTTATGGTTATTTATTTTCGGATTAATAATCTTCAGTCTATATGCAACGAGATGTTTGATTTTCATGCCATTATTACGAGTTTTAAATGAATTATGATACAGATAACACTGAGACCCATGAAAGTGAAAGTCACAATTTCAAAAGCAAGTATAAGAGCCCACTACATTGATGCATGCACGTGGTATCTTCTCCTAAAGCATATTATTAATTACGCAATAGGATAGAATTATGTTCGACGTGATGTTTCCCACCAGTCCAGCAAAGCTTAACTTGAATTATAAATGTTATGTGGCCATGGATGTCTGGCTAATACCATACGACCGAGTGCGGTCCAGATATGCGCATTGCGTGAACCTAAGATGGATTTAAGCCTTATTTAAACTTGAAGTCTTGGTTTTCAGCATCAGAACGTCCGGATATTTCCCGTGGTGCTTCTATGGCACCTCAAATCAACACTATGATGGAGCTCGAAGACAAAGAGTTGGGATTTGAGGCTCTAAACGGGAGAAAACTCATTAATTAATGTACTAAAATAATTTTCCTTTTTATTGACAATTATGAAAGGAATACTAATGAAATGTAATAATGTACTTTTTGCTTGTGGATTGACGCCCGGCATTCTTTTGACACTGTGTGCAGCCACGCGGAACCAATTACAGTGACACAACCTGTGTCATGTTTCCTTCTAACTCGGGCTCAATACCATTATCTGGTTTCATCCAGGTCCGTCTTTGACTGTGCCATTCTCTAGGAATCGATGTACTTAGCCTACAATCATTGTATGGTGGCAGCTGAACCGCCATGCTAAGGCACCGAAGCTCATTTCAGTTTGAAGCGAAGGCTCAATCATCCGAGCAAATATTCGAGATATTGGCAGCATAAAAATACCTTCAGCAAATATTGTTTATCTTGTTTTTTCAATGTGTAAGCCAACAGCGTACAGTTTAAAGCTAATATTGATCACACAGGTCGACGCGATCGAGTTGCACGTGTAAAACATGCAAAATCTACAGTTCTCTGGGCGGGGTATTCCGAATGAAATTTTTTTTTTTCGTTTAATAAGGTCAAGCTTATGAACTGAAAAAACCCTGTAAACTATCAATTTTAGCAAAAAAATGTATTTTGACAAAATTTAATTATTTTCAATTGTGGTGCGTTTTTAAAGCGGTTGAGTGTATCAACTAGTAGGTCTATTCTGTGTTTAATTTTGTTGCAGCATCCTATGTCTGTGTCACTTTTCGAAAATATGTCGATATGCTTCAATAAAACTTCTCTTACTTTTATGTCTTCTTCTTTAGTTAAAGTTGATTCTTTTTCAATGACGCTAATAATTTCTTGAAGTCTGGTTTGTTTTCAATTTTGTCAAAAATGCTTTCATCTACTGTTGCTGGTTGAATTTCACAAATTATAGATTTCGGCGCGATGTTGACCGTATTAGTTGTCATGTTACAGACGCTCACTAAAATTTCTCCATTCTTCTTGTAGTTGTAGTTGATAACTGTTGGCGTAATATCAATGAATTCAGGGCCCGTAGTCATAAAGCTCCTAAGGGGAAAATAATCCCTAGGTTGATATATTTACCTAAGGTTTTATAGGAATTCCCTTAGTTTTATATGATTTCACCTTAGATATCTGAAACCTTTTTAATGATGTTGCCCAGATACCTAAGGTGAAATCAAACAAATTAAGGGAATTCCTATAAAACCTTAGGTAAATTATCAACCTAAGGAACATTTTCCCCTTAGGAGCTTTATGAATACGGGCCCTGGGATTGATGAATGGTCAGATTGCTGTAGAATCGCACAAGTTTGTAGATGGTCAATTTCTTTATCTAAGTATCCTCTAATGTGAATTGTCTTGTTGGGTCCTATCTGTATAGTTGAATTTTCTGCTGACTTTACTATGGCTAATCTGTCATTATTCTTCTTAAGTTATATTTCTCTGAGAGTAATACATCTTAATGGTAGGTACCATTACGTTTTGAGGGATGCGGTCTGTAGATAGCTATCACCATGTTTCATTTTGCAGCTGGACTCAAGTTCTTTTAGAACATTTGTACCCAAAAGTACCGGGGTCTTTAAGTTGTAATTTGTGTCTGGGACAGCCAAAAATAAACAGGATTGAGTCTCAAATTCAGGGATTCTGTCTGTGTTTAATTATACTTCTATATATCCATATCCAAAATATGGTAATTCCTGGCCATCGGCACATTCAATATTAAAAATATTTTTAACCGGATGTATATCTAAAGAATGTAAGTATGAATTAACGAAAGTCTTGCTGATTGTTGAAATGCATGAGCCAGTGTCTAGAAGTGCAGTAGTATTGATGTTGTTGATGACAATAGAACATTAGTTTTAATTTCCCACTAAATTGGGACCATTGTTGGTAATATTTGGTGATGAGTCTGTGCTCCCATCAGGTCCAGTCATGAAAACACCTATAAGTTTTCCTGACAATTTCGAGCAATATGTCCTTCCCCGTGACATCGGTAGCATTCTATAGGCTTGTACGTATTTGTTTGGTTGTTAGGTTGCATTGTTGTTAAACCCGTTGGTCTTACTGGTCTATACTGTTCTCTTCCTCTGCTTCTCCTTCCATGATAACCTCGTTGATGTCTTTGCCCTCCATATCCTCGTGGTTGATAGAATGATTGTTGTTGCTGTTGCTGTTCCTGCTGTTGTTGTTGCATAAATATAACTTTATCTTCTTCAATTTTTCTTTCCTATTAGTTATTAAATCCTATACACCCGGCTACATCAGTTCAGTCAATATTCAATGGTAAACAGACATGTGAAAATTGACAGAAATAAAGATATTATATACATGTTTGACGTTGTGGTATGTGATATAACACAAGACCGGCTACATGGAAGGTTCCACTTTGGTCATTTCCTCCTCAGGAGTTCAATATAATGTACAACACACGCGGAGTAGCCTGACGCATATTTAGACCGGCTACATGAAAGGTGCCACTTTGGTGTCGATTAACATTGGATGCAGAACCAGTATATGTTTTTTTTGGTGCACGTATAATAGCGGTACTATGGTAATGAAACCAGCCAGAGCAAGCATCACATCCCTCGCAACGGGTGTCTAAGTGGTCGTTGCAAACACCACAGACCCATTCCCTTCGTTTTTGCAAGTTTCACAACACTCTCAAGTAATGTCCAAGCACCATCATCGAAATATTTTCGAATCAGTTGCAAGTCCGCTTCAGCAGCCGCCATATGTATTTTTCTGGACATGGTTCTACTTCCGTTTCAGTATCAGTATGTCCGGAGGTGATGCAGGAGGCAGCCACGTTAGCGTCTACAAATTATTTAAGTATTAATCTCGCTTTGTCTTTTTCTGATTGGAGTGCAAAGGTCTTCGATTTTTCATCAATTTCAATCTCTTTTTGGGCAGTCCGACCACTGTCAGGTCCGAACCTTTTTGTCGTCCTCGTTTTTTAATGTTTGGTGGTAATTTTAATTCGTTGATGCTTTCACAGATTGTACTGGTTGTATCGGTATTCTGTGTTTCAATAACCCCTTCATGTGAATCTGTGCCAGGCACATACTCTTTTTTGTGACAGCTACTGACTGTGATATGTAACGTTTCTGAATTAGTAATAGATACAGCGTCATTTTCATTGTCAGATACAGTGTCTGTTTCGCTCAACGGTAGTACCTCGGCGGGTACAGTGGAAACTAATTCTGTAATCTGTACAACCTCTGGTTCTGTGTGTGGTACATATAACGTCTCTGATTCAGTAGTAGATACAGTGTCATTTTCATTGATAGATACAGTGTCTGTTTCGCTCAACTGTCTCGGCGGGTACAGTGTAAACTAATTCTGCAACACTGGATCAATAGCTTCTTATGTGTCAATGACAACGTTCTTCCCTGACTCCCAAGCTCTGAAGAGTTTCATCAACCGTGATAGTCTGGTGTCAAACCCGTCATTCGTTTCTTCGGAAACACAGACCGCGATGCGTGGAAAAATATCTGACGCAACTTTAAACTTTTGTTGTTTTGTGATTTGTTTGTTGAATAACGGCACTGGTTTCATTTTGATATAAAAACTTCCGTAATCCTAGACAGTCCTAGCTTGGACTCGCTAAGATTTCGGAACTTCCGTACTCCTAGTCACTGCCTTTAATATAAGTGAGGGGGGCTGACTTAGGACTAGTTTCCCCAATCGATAACCTTTTAGGGGGGGGGGCTGATAATGGGGGACTTATTGGTCTGTTTTATCCCCGAGGGAAACTTACTGTGGGGAAAACTAGATTATTACACCGGTACTGCGACCATTGGTGACGTTCACTCATGACTGACTTACAACCAGGGACGGTTGGGCAATTGCTTAACAGTATTGCATCAAAATGTATATGAGATGCATTTAATAGTCATTTGGGGTGGGGGGCGCTAACTGGAGAACACCGTCATTAAGAATACAACTAATTCCCCGCCAACAAAAATTTGGATAAAAGGAAATGTATGTTTTACGTTGACTGAGTTATTGATCTCCTTGGCACTGTTTTATCAAAGTACTTACGGAAATCGTAAACTTACGTTCAAATTTAAATTCTTTATACTTCTTTAACGACTACAAACTGGGGCCAGATATTGTTTGTAGGAGTTTAGAAGCTGAATATTCATAAGTATTGCAGCTCCATTTACCTCACATTGCAGATATTAACTTATTATAAATACTTTTAAATTTGACCGTAAGTTTAGGATTTGCGTAAATGCTTTGATAAAACAGTGCCCGCTGGCTTAGAATGAGAAGGTCGTAACTACTACTTATAAGACTTATGCATATTTGAAATCATCTTATGAACCTATTTTCATGAAAATCGGAGTTTGTCATCGTGACCAAAATGAAGTTGTAAAAGTTCAGTTTTCCATAATTAATGAGTGAATATCAGACATCTTTTTCTTGTTTTCTCAAAATATTGATTTTGTACTTACAACCTTTTCATTCTTAGACAGCGATATGTGTCCCAAATTGCAGTTTTAAGCTACTACAGACTATGGAGAATTCAAATTTGAAAAGCGAAAGTTTACTAAGGTTTCCGTACGTGCTTAAATAAAACTTTACCGAAACAAGGTTGTAGTGAAACACATGTATAAGCTTACATCCGAACGCATTCAACCAATTCACTAAACAGTGCATGAAGATTTGATTTTAAATATAGAAAATGACAAATATACGATGTTTACCCTCCCCCGTTCTCAATTTGTCATAAACATACAGGTTTATATATGGATATACATAACTCGTTGTAAACAGGTATTTAGTTTGTTCAATCGTAAGTGAAATTGAAGACTCTATCACAATGACTTTAATACAGTCTAACGACCATGACTCGAATGTGAATGATTATTCAACTATGGGAATTAAAGTTACTTTGTATGTTTGGATGATGTTTTCAAATTTCAATGTAGTTGGTTGTGTGTGAAATGTTTTCTGTGATCGCTACCTTAAAGTGAAAGTGAATTAAAAGTTACTAGTGCGCTCGTATAAGTACTCTTTGCATTTGTGTTTTTAAAAGTTTGGAATATAATTAATAATTAAAAAAATGATTAAGGAATTGATATTTTAAGGTAGTTGAATACTAAATAGTCCGCAAACTGGTGTTTTAAGGTAGTGGATTAAACATAAGGAAGTTGAATACATATGGCAATGAAAATTATGCTTTGGGTATATAAATGGTGGTTGAATACACGTGAGTTTCCAAACTGATGTTTTAAGGTAGTGGATTAAACGTACATAAGGTAGTTGAATATATATGGAAATTGTGCTTTAAGGTAGGCCTATATTAAATTAAGCTGAATACACGTGAGTTTGAAAATAAATAATTTAAGATCATGGTGGATAACATGTATACTTAAGGTGGTTACATATACAATTGTATTATATTTAAGGTAATTGGACACTACTACTACAATCAGGTATATGAAAACGACATGTTCATTGAGAGTTTGCTATATGCATCGCATATACAGTAAAGTCATTTAATTTCAATCGGACTGACTTTCGTGGTTTGGGTGAAAAAGACCATTTCGTGGGGATGTAATTATAAGGATATCATATCTTCTATGCCATATACTATAGAAATTATTAATTTACGTGGGGATTTAATTTCGTGGTTGAGATCATCCATGAAATTCACGAAACTTAATCCCTATCGAATTTGTTTATATTTTACAGTATATTTTATGTATCGGTATATCGATGGCTTAGAATGAGAAGGTCATTACTACTACTTACGACATTATAAGAATCATACATATTTGAAATCTACTTCACAAGGAGCTTCTTATGAGCCTTTTTTCATGAAAATCTGAAATTTTCATGTTGACCAAAATGAAGTTTTAAAAACTTGTTTTCCCAGAGGTAAAGAGTAAATTACAGACAGTTTCCTCTTGTTTTCTCAATATACCGATTTTGTATTTACGACCTTCTCATTCTAAGCCAGCGATATATCCCCATAGTTCATAGTATTGATTCAGGATTTACATGAACACGTGGGTTATATGATATATGGTCTAAAATGTAAATCACGTGACCTAAGGCCAGACACGTGGGCATGTATCCGATCAGATATATCCTTTCACTATGCTTAAATGTCTTTTCATAATATATTATAATATTGACTTTACATTTAGACCTGAAACCTGATAAAATTAATTATTCAGACAAAAATATATTATTTTCATTTTTTTTCATATTTAATATGGCTGATCACAAGAGATATGTACGTGTTTAATATGTGTCCTTTGCCTAGCTTCTCATTCTCACATAAAACATTAAGATCATTGACGCCATGCATCCGCAGATGTTCAGTATAGTATTAATGCAAAATGAAATAAGCATTTTGCAAATTGAGTTCGTCTTAATAATAAATAAACAAAAGTACAGAAATTTCGAAGTGGTTGCATTACAGAAGTATTCTTCATGTGGGGTTTTACTGTTAGTTAGCATAATGTTATTATAGTATCTCTACCGTGTCTAATTTATTCTGCAAAATTAACTAGGCTAGCTAGCTGATCAACATATCGGCGGTTTGTTTAAAACTGTATGCAGTTAAACTTTAATCGGCTCGTAACGTTTTCTTGTTCTTTCAATTGATATAAACTTTAATCCGATTTGATTTGAAAGCTTAAGTTGACCATAAAACATTCAATGAGAATTTGGTCAATAAAATGTAATGAAACAATTTAAAACCGTATTGAGAAGACAATGTCATGAAAGAAGTTTATGTTTATTGTGCTAATAGATGTAGGTAAAATACAGATGGCTAGCGGGGACATTAAAAGAAGCAAGATTTCAAATCTGGAAAATATTTTAAATAAAATCATGGAATAGTTAAATTCTGAAGCGAAAAGTAAATTTGTAAATTGCATGAATCGTGAAATTGTTAATTTGATGTAAAATCCGAGTTGAATTCGTGACACTGATAATTGTATCTTTAACTGACTTTACAACTCTTTTAATTGCACAGGTTCGTATCCTGGGACATAATAACACCGAGACAAATCTTGTATCTAGTGTCTATTTGAGCTCTTTGAGGTTTCGCTGTTCCTAAAATATGGATTATTTTTGTAATTACATGTACTCAAATTTTCACCCTGGCAAGCGCCTCAGTGTGCCTCATAGTGGCTAATAAGATATACACAATTTGTTTCTAATTTGTAGAACATTAAAATCGATGCGTGACCCACTAAACCCGTCAAGAATATATTAAAATAATGAATTCTTACAGTATATATCGCTGGCTTAGAATGAGAAGGTCGTAACTACAAAATCAATATTTTGAGAAATCAAGAAAAAACTGTCTGAAATTTACTCTTTACATATTGTAAAACAAGCTTTAACATCTTCATTTTGGTCAACATGACAATTTCAGATTTTCATGAAAATAGGCTCATAAGAAGCGCCTTCAAATATGTATGAGTCTTAAAGGTGGTAAGTAGTAGTTACGACCTTCTCATTCTAAGCCATCGATATATGCAATTTGTATATAATTTGTGAAACATTTAAATCTCTACACTACACAATAAACCCGCTAAAAATGTATTAAATTAATGAATTCTTACAGTATATTAATGTGAAATACATTAAGTAAATTAATGAACAGAAGTAAAATCGAAAAAAATAAAGCTGAATTAAAATTGAAGTGCCAAGTAGTGATTAACGTATATATTAGTGTTCATCCTTACTGTTCTATAGAAATTAGAAACGTCGACGGGAGCGAAGCGACAGGAGACGTTTCTAATTTCTATAGAACAGTAAGAATGAATACTAATATACTTAGTGTGCAGGTTTATTTGTCTATGCTACATAGAACGGTACTAAGTTACATAGTACGTTCTATGAACCAATTTTTACATAGTAAACCATCTTGTTCGTTCTACGGGATTTAGAATTCTCGAAACATTTAAAATACAGGAATTTCATTGGCTGACAAATAAACCTGCACACTAAGAAATTGAAGTAAAAACGTAAATTCATATCATTAGTGAAATAGTCAATTTATGAATCTGAAGTAAAATTGTATATTCACATAATTGGCGTGAAACAATAAAGTCGTAAATAAATCACGACGTCGTGATCGGATTTCCATATTTTGTTTCATGATTTCGCGATTCAAAATGAAGTCCCCGCCGGTCTATCGTAAACTTTCATCACAAATTTATTTGAAAGACTTTACAAACTTAAGCTACACGTAGCAATAAAACACTAAGATGCAATGTGTACATTGATATATAAGTTGATGTTCACATTATTACATGTAGATGGAAACTCTATAGTTGTCGACTGATATTTGAGTACATGTACTTGCTTTGTGGGGTTGAATGTGTACATTTCCAACACAATTTACATGTAGTGTATACTGAATTCAGTGATTAAATATAACACCATTAAGTAGTATTTTGAACCAGTGGCCTCCGGTTGAAAACATGTCTGAATTTTAACTATCTTAATAAAAATGTGGTCTTGTTTGAGAATAGGTCATTATAACGAATGGTTTTTTTAAATTTAAATACAAACACACTTTAAGATTGCAAACAATGCATGTTCTTGTTTAAGTGCATTTAAAAAATATAGTCCGAGTTGTCTTATTAGCATCTAGCTCTATATAAGGGTTCGGTCTGGTGGGTACACGCAAAGCTGAATATACATGTGTCATATCCCGGAAGCTAGGGGAGGGGGGGGGGTAGGGTTAGATCTGCCTGATTGAAACCATGTGATATATTTGATAAGATCATACTGCTCACGCAGGTAGAAATGATCCCGGACATTAAATAATATATCCATGTACTAAAGTGGATGTGTCCGTATTACTAGCGATATTAGAATAGGGATTTAATTTTTAAAGTTGAACATGACAGCCCAGTAGTCACCGAATGATTTTCAAACTTTACACGGAGGTTAACCAGCTGTTAGACGCCCCTTTTAATTTTAAGGTTAAAGGTCATGGTTACTGCGTCCTTTACGACTTGTGACAATAAAGCTGCAATTGGGGCATACGTGTTTTACAGAAATCTTTTGTTTCATTATATATACATGAAGGTACATGTAACTTGATCGCAAACGTAAGACATGCTTTATATTACCCGATCAGCGCTCATCATATAAGGGAACTTGCTTAATCTCTTCTCTCATACCCTCTTGACTTGGCGAAGGATAACATCAAGAATGAGGTGTCGAGAGCGATTAATATAAGTTGGAAAAACTTGTTTCACAATCGACCTTAAATAAATTAGTATAAACTAAACTATTAACAAAAAATCCCAACACATCTCCTTTAAGATCTGCGTTTAGAGACAACATCTGTATCAATACAGGCATACACGAAGTGATGATGTCATCTAGATTATGTACAGGATAACTTGCTGTTGTATATTTCTATTTAATGCATCGATTGTTTTAACTACAATGTATATTACCGATTAATGTATCCACCAGCCTCTGGGCTGATCGTCCCCTGATATAAAACATCCTTATATTACTGATAAACACTTTAACTTCGTGTGGATTTTATTTCGCGAATTTTAATACATTAATTCCGCGGAGGTATCAATCCAATCTTAATTCTGGAAAGCCATTTTAACGCGACAAGCAAGAATATCAAGTGGGTGTATACATGCATTTGTGCGATATTCAATCAATTCGTGAATGGTACTATTAATTTAAATAAGGTTGAAAAATTCTAGTATTCGAACACGTATCGCTTATGTGACACACGATATTCTACCCACTGCATTAACGAGACAAGGGCCTTATTCACCAACGATGTAAGTCTAAAACTCAGACTTAGACTTTATATTGCCAAATGTTCTATTCGCTCTCACTTTGTTAGAAATGTACCGATTTTGATATAGATGGGTATACATGTTCAGTGGGTAACAACAAATAATCAGACAAAATTTCACATGGTTAAATCTAATTGCAAAGAAATGGCATTGGTTATTAATGCTGTGAAATTTGCGTCCAAGTATGAGGTTCAGTCTAGCGGTGTTGATGAGAGCTTGGGGTGGGAATATGGATAAGCCCGTCTTCGTGAAACACTGCTATTTTAAGAAAAACTGATTTACTTTCTTCATAATGTTCAAACCCTAACCTAGCACACGGGCGGTATATTACTTATATCATGACTATGTGATGTTTATTGAAGGGGTGTCGCTAAATCCATTGATAGTCGATGGGGTGTGTCTTCATTTTCAAAGGAATGAGTGCAATAACTACAGTGCAGGATGATATTACCATGTACTCAAGTAATTGCACTCATATACCGTCGTGTTAGAGTTAACACTTCCCTTGTTCGAGTACCGTGTAATCTATAAACGGCATTAATGGGAATTACGATTTACTTTTTATTGTTTTGTCTTCGTAAGACGATTAACCTATTTATGTTTTACAATAGACTCAATGTGTTATATACACATACTTCCCTAGATCAAAAGAAGCGGTGCTCTATAAATATGTGTGTATATATGTCTTAGATTTAAGGTGAATATGGATTGTACATGGGCTACCCTGTCCGGTTTGGAATATGTTTTTTGACAAGTGAATTTCCTGGAATTAAGACTGCCGGTTATTTGTGTGTGTATTGATCGTGTCTTTAATAGTTCCTTGTTGCCCCTGTGCAGCTATGTGTTCTGCTATTTAGGCCTAGTGTTGCTTTCCCTACATCAGATTAATTACTAACCTGAGGTAATACATGTCATTGTTCCAGTGCTCCTTAATGGTGGAATATTTAAAAATATCAAGAAATACAGACATTTATTTAATTCACATCCTTTGGATTTACCCCTTCTTCGGTGTAACATTAAAAAATTCAATAATCATGATGTCACCTGCTTCTTAGATGCTACACATGTTTACTAATTTCTACATGTTTTTACCTAGGCTTTAACACAACCTATGTACGAAGGGCCGTATCGAGGGACAAAAAGCACGGACGCAAATTTTTTCTGGGGTCTACTTGAGGCATTATTTTTTTAATTAATGCTTATTTTGCAAATAAATTTCTTGAATCTTCACCGATGCAAGCGCCTTAACGTTGTTACAAATACTTGCAGTGGTTTTTTTTCACAAACGTTAGATATCTCGATAAATGCGTCGTATTTTATATACATTTCAACAAAGCAACAGAGAGAGCCTATCATATTTGTAAAGTCAACGATTCGTAAGACTATATTTTTTCAAGATAAAAATTCTAATATATTTTGTATAATTTGCGGTAAAATTGCTGATAAATATTTATCCTGTCTAAGCCTTTGTTGACATTGCACGTTTATTACAGTCACCAATACTTGAAACTTATAAAATTTTAGACCAATACACCGGCAAAAGGAGATTTGAAGATTCTTAAAATAAAATCTCAGATGTAAGATCGTCATCATGTGTTACCAAGTACTATATTGAATGCAAACAATCTTATCATGACAAAATTGTGAGTAGGCCTAGATGCGCCGGTGATCGAATCATCTTCAATTTGAAGGTAGAAAAGTTCATTCAAATTTGAAATTTAAAATGAATTAACGATCACAAAGTAGTGACCATCTGAATGGATTAGACTGGATTAAGATAAACGAGTGAAATATCGATATCTATTTCACTCAATATTCAAATTATGATCAAACACTGTGGACGCCTGTGATGGACTTGACAAAATGTCAGTGGACAAAAAGAGAAATTTCAGAAATTCTAGAACTTTAAGCTTAGTGTCTCAAAATTCATTTGAATTGGACGCTTCGAAACTTCTAGAACTCATAAACGCTGACGATACGACCGGAAGTGAAATAAAACTCACCCGGAAGTCGTTATCAAAAATATCTGAAGATCTTCACCTCACTGAAGAAGAGCTTGACATTATATTCACGGCTTTGGACAGTGATAATGACGGAGTTATTACGTCATCAGAGTTACGGCAAAAATCTCAGGAACGAAAACAATTCATATTTGAAAAGTGTCCATCAGAAATTGTAGCACTATCCGGACTTGGGGATGAATTATCTCTACTACACACTGACTGGTATGTATTTCAAACATTATAAAGTCAATAAATTGCACTATGCAATATTTTCATTCAATGGTTACTTTTTGACGATGCTGTTTACAGTGAGTCAAAGTTATAACCAGTGGTTTCAGATCTTACTATTGGGCCCAATGAAAAAAAACCGAGAGAGTCCGATTGTCAAAATGAAACAATTTGGATCCCGTTCTCAATGCTGTACATACTGAAAGATTGAAATCAGGAACCACACAGTTCTAAAAATAGTAACAAAGCACGTAACCGTTTGGTTTCCGTCCTCAATGTACTGAAAGATTGAGACCAGGAACCACACTGTTCTAAAAATAGTAACAAAACACGATGAACCAAGATGGTTTGGAAATTTTGCATTTTCTTTCGAGTTTTTCGCTTTATGTGAAGTTATCTTCGCCTGTATTTTGTACTAGGGAGAATGGAACTATCATACGGGGGTCCAACACTAGTGATATGGTTTGGAACTGATACTTTAACACTGTATCACTTTGAATTTTTTCATTTCCATGTTGGTTTTGTTGACCTTGCATTGCAAGTTGCAAACCGTCGAAATTTCCTGGACTTCGTGTCAAAACATTGAAGTAAAAGATACTTTCAGCAAGATTTATTACCTGACAAGAAATACAGCAACCTTATTTGGGATAAAAGGAAACAAAAACTTGGATGTTGACTTGCAAAACTAAAACTAAGACCGTTTATCGCATTTGCCTCTGACACTTTTCGCCTATGGCTAGTGGTTATCGTGCAGGTCCAGGACGCGTGTCAAAACGTTGCATCTCTGTGCTTTATTAGGTAGTGCCAACTCTGTTTTCCACTCATTTAAAAAGTTAAATCTTATTATTATGTAGACATCGATGCCCTTATATGTATCCTTTTCAAAAGCATCGCCCCACCAGTACTGTCAGTACTTTGATTTCAAACCAGCATGCACCTATAAATTCATACCATTCTAATGAGAATTGCATGCAACACGGGAATATAGTCCGTGTTTCCTTCGGGCACTGAAGCTTGTAATTCCCGTGCATCACGTAGTCCGTGTTGTATTTTGTTTCTGGCTGGTCGTTCAAAAAATAACACGGATTGCATGAAATAACACTAGCTTACCGAGAATTGCATGGCAAGAGTTGTTTATGTGTCTTCCAACAGGGAATTGAAACTTCATTTTAGCAACTATGACCATTTTTGTCGAGCCCGCTTGCTATCTCAAAGGTCACGGTTGAAGGTCAAATGTCAAATTGAAGCTTGGCCGTACCACAGCTTTGTCATGTTTTGACCAATTTTGCTGATATTTGGCATGAATGTTAACCTCCATGCGAAGGCGTGCCATTTTCTGTATATAAACCCAGTTTCCTATCTCAAATGTCAAGATCACAGTTGGAGGTCAAAGGTCCAATACGTCTTGTTTCTTCTTTAATATATACGAAAGGATTTGATGTAACTTAGCACATTTTAGAGTAAACGCATTTTTCAACGTGCACCAAGTCTCGACATCATTTTACCAGGGCATGGATTTCTTGTTTGTTTACTTTTTTCCGGTGAATAATTCCATGTTAGTTAGCTATACTTGAAAAAGTGCTAACATGTTTAAGCATTGTCCGTTATTGTCTGAGTGTCTCATTGAAGTTAATAGGTAACACGTCCCAAAGGTCAACCCATCTATAATAACTCATTAGATAGGTCAATGTCAGTTTTAACATCTGTAGCTAAAGCCATTGTTGTAACCATTGCTGTAAGTCAATGTTGGGGGCCATCGTTGATGTGGGGTTGATGAGGGGGTAAATGCTTTGCATATGTCTGTCGGTCGGTCTGTTTTACAAACATGTTTTCCAAGTTATCAGTTGAATTTCTTCTCTTCTCTCACACCTGGCATAACATATTGGAGCAGTGGCTTAGATATTGGACGCGCGCTTCGGGATCGAGAGGTCCTGGGTTCAACCTTAGTCTGGACCACTTGTCAATTTTTCTAAGCAGGAATAACCCATATGATCCACTCCACCAATTTACAAACGGGTAACTGTGAGGGCAGTGTCTTTTCCTGTTCGCCGCAAATCGAAGTTAGCTGCCACCACACAGTAGAGAAATAGACTCCACCGGGATGCTTGAATGTAGGTTGCATTAGGTAGCCCAGTGACCAGGGGGAGTTAAAATGTCAGAGGGTGGTTGCGCGGCTGAACAGCTGAAAACAACCCTCGAAAATTGGTAACGTAACCTATTACACAACTAAGTAAATCATCTTGAGCTTTTAGAACAATACAATGTTTGCGAGACTTGTTATGCACAATAGTCTCAGTATGTAGGTCAAATATTTATGTGCAAGATGTATGGGGTATTCGGACCCCGAGATTATTTTTTAAAGCTGGTTACAGACAGATTCCAGTAGGTCCGTCGCTATCCGTCTCTGTGTTACCTTTCTTCCCCTTCTTCTAACTCTATCTTCAGGCTCCTATCTTCTTTTTTCTATGTTCTTACTTTGTATTTCTTTATTCGTTAGGATGGCTAATCTAATCCGTAGTTGTCTCCCTTTGTATTTTGTTATCTATCGTATACAGTTGGTTTGGCTGAAGCTCGTAGGAGGTCAGCTCCATCCACGGCCCTACCCCAGGGTTGGGCGGTGGATGGCCAGGGATACGGCCGTGTTCCCTGTGACAATACATTTGCATTTAGTTGTCAGTGGGCGGGGGCAATACCGGATATTTTACGATAAGCTGTCCCCTGTGTGGTGGTGGGGGGATTGTGGGGGTTACAACCCAAAAGCCCACCATGGGGCTGGGGTGTGGATGCAACTGACTTTTGCATTGGTGCTGGAGTAACACAAACCATAATTTGCTCCCATTGTAGCACTTATCATTGAAATTTGGAAAGAGATTAAGGGGAGATTTTTCAATGATTGGGTACATAGTAAAAGTAACAAAAGTGCCATCACTCTGGTCACATGAGACAATCCACCCTTTAGAGTCATCTTTACATTGAGGTTGTTAATCTGTGAACGTTTAAAAAAATGCCACGCACAGTTTATGTGGAGTTGAACACACATAACACATATCATTTTTCATTATGGGATTTATAATAAGAGTACATAAGGATCATAACTTTTGAAATTGAAAAAAATGAAGTAGGAAAAATCCATTCCTTTACTATCAACAGCATAATAGAGTTAATCCTATTTTGAAAGTTCGAAGAAATTCCACCCAACTGTTAATCAACACACAAGATTTGCATCACGTTCTGACAGACGTACGGACAGAAAGACGGACAACAGCTTTTGGTATAAATTATGCACAAAAAAGTCAAAGTGACCTTGATCTTAAACGTACTGATCTCAAGATTAATGAGAGTCATTGACTATTGCTGGCAACCCAGCACTTAAAGTTTGAAGATCCTTTGGCAAGGCGTTCTTTTGTTATTGAACGGAAATTATTTGGTCTACTGACTTGTGCAAAGCAAACTTCGTCTTCATCAAAGATGGTGGCATAATGAAAGAGACGAGTGATCATGTTAAAACAAAAAGCGTGTTACGTACGTACATACAAACATACAGACGGGCGGACGGACGGATGGACGACACCATTGATACATGCCCCCGATTATAAATTAAATATGCATGAATTTCCTTGATTCGACAATTTTCACATTGGTAAAAGCTTTGCACGAGCAATGCGTGATTTACTTCACCAAGACAAATTCCATGAAACACGGGAATATAGTCCGTGTTTTCTCCTGGTTCTGAATCTTGCAATTCCCGTGAATCAAGTAGTCCGTGTTGTCATGTTTCTGGCTGGTCGTACAAGGAAGAAAATCCCGAGATATGCATGCGTTCCAATTCCAGAATAAAACACGACCTTCAGTCTTGATATTCAACCGGAGGGGACTATAATTATGTTTGCCCTCCGTCCGCCAGCAGCTCGTCAATAAATTTGGATCCTGCCAGAGCTCAAACAGTTCCCGAGATAGGTTTATGAAACTTAGTATTTTGGTAGGGACCAATAAGGAGATTATGAATATAAGGCTATATTATATAACCATAGGTAAATGCACGATCGTTATAATCGAGATAAAAATTCACGTTAGCGAACGAAAACGCAATTATTATGAATAAAAACGTTATTCATTTGATCACGTGATTCTCCACACTAATGTATACCCCTTGACACCAAAATCGGTAAATTTATAACAACATGAGAGCTAATAGAACATTTGACAATGTAAAGTCTAAGTCTGAGTTTAGACTTACAATGTTTGTGAATAAGGCCTCTGTACAGATATGACCTAAAATGGTCTGACCGAGTTATGTAGATGATATCTTCTTCGTTAACAAACAATGGTCAACATTCTGACTTAATGTTGGTTATTATAAAACTTGCGAGAACTTTTCGAACATCTGTCACCATCCCGTCGTTATGGTAACATCTTGTTGTGCATAGTTGTGAATATGTATACATGATAGGTTCGTAATAATAATAATGTGTATAATAGACCTAATCTATCAAACCATTGTTTCAAACTTCATGTAGAAGTTCTAATCTGTAACTACGTATATGGATGATATACGATTTTAGGGAGGCATAGGGCCTACATGTCATTGGCCTAGAATGAGAAGGTCGCACGTACAAACTCGATATTTTGAGAAAACTAGTAAACATTATCCGAAAGTTACTCTTAACTTATGGTAAAACAAGATGTTTCAACTCCAGTTTGGTCAACATGACAATTTTTTATCTTTATAAAAATAGGTTCATAACAAGCGCCTTGTGACGCTGATTTTAAATTGATCAGTATTATAAGGTCGTAAGTAGTTTCTACTTCTCATTCTAAGCCAGCCATGTGTGATGCACGGCCTTAATTTCCAATCGTTGACGAACATCACATTCAAAAATTCATGTTATGGCAATAATTCATATGATTATAATTTCTGCAACTTATATTCTGTCGCGGTAGGCCGAAAGGTTAGAACTTCCGCCATTCGGACCGGAAGGTATTGGGCCCAACCCCCAGACAGCGACATACAAAAGTTGTAAACATTATAGTGGTATAATATTCCCCATAACAGCGACACACTAAAGTTGTTAAAAATGACATTATTATATTTTTAGTTATCCCCCTTGGCTGGCACTCGGCATGTGATGGTGATTCCAGGAAATGTCAGGATAATAATTGCCTCTGAAACACTGCTCGGTTTATCAGTTTTGTTTGGATGTAATTCCAGTTGCTGATAAAATGGTGTACAATTCAATATGATAGCAAACAATTCATGTATTTGGATACACATTAATCACAACTATCATATATGTGTGCAACAGATGTGCGATGAACGTGTCAATTTATTATCATACGTAGAATTGATTTCTCATTGTCTGTTTATGATTACTGATGAACTCACACAATAGTGACATAGTGTCCACATTGAGTACTGGTGTCTTATTCACCAACGCTGCAAATCTAAAATTCAGACGTAGACTTAAAAATTGTCAAATGTTCTATTCGCTCTTTTGATGTAGTAAATGAACAGATTTTGATATAAATTGGTATACATCTTCAGTGGGTAAGATCAAATAATCAGACAAAATTTAACATGATTAAATCTAATTGCAAAGAAATGGCAGTGATTTTAAATGTTGTCAATTTTAAGTCTAAGTCTGAGTTTGAGACAACATTGGTGAATTAGCCCCCTTGACGTCTGGGGCTCAGAGAAAATTAACTCGTATTTACAAATTTTGTCCTAACTTCTGAGTTATCTTCATCTTAGTTAACTTCTGGTAGATGTTTTAAAACATTTTTGACTTAACTTCTGAATTAACACCTTACTGTTAACAGCCAACTTCACCGACCTTCCAATAGTTCCATAGTTTGACACACAGCATTTAAAGGGTCTGGCTTCTCTCCTCTAATACACTGGTGCTGTATAATATCATACATTATATACCGAGGGTGATTTACATATTTGGAAATGTTTGATTCTGAATTAGTTTAAACAATATTTATTTCCATAGTGATACATTATTATGTGTTACATAGTCAATATGCTTGAAGAAAAGAGGTACATATACTAGCATTAGTAACATGCAGTTTTATGGTTAATTTTGATTGGAATTGGATTTGTAAACTTTTGTGACTTATATAAATACATTTACTCGCATTAAACTAAGAAATTCGACAATGTAGTTATGTTATAATTCAACACAAACACTCGACATGTACTTTGTGTAGGACCTTGTTTTGGACGACACCATGTTGAATCAGCGAGGCCCAACAATGTTCAATTTGGTTAGACGCCAAACGTTTTCCATTCAATGGGTCTAGAAAAAAAACTAGGCTGACAATCTCGAAAGTAACAATTTTTACTTGTTTATTTATGTACACGTTCATTATTTCGGTTCTTTAGGAAATTATTTTATGTTTACTGTTATATATTCTGTGTTTGCATCCAATATTTATCAAATTAAACATGTACATAACATTAGTACAACATTATGAATACTTAATGTAATAATATAATTATAATAATAAGAAAGCAATTATAATTGTATATTATATAATTATTTCATACACAAGCGAGTTCCGTACCAAGTAATAAAATAAACAATTCTAAATTTTTCCAAAGTTAGTATACTTATTCAAATATTGGTTATAAATCTCTGTATATTTGGCAATGTTATAACAGGAAATACGTCCACAATAAAAGAGAGCGATTTATTTTAGGTACGAATCGTGAATGACGTAGGTAGGTTCGTGGTACCCGGATGGCTGTGTTAGTTCTTGGAGATTTTTGCATTTATGATCGTCATTGCCAAATACTCGTTTGTCACATACTGGTTTTCCAGAAAAATGACAACAACAAAATACATGAAGTATGAGCTCTCAAGTAACAGTTGTTACCTATGTAAATTTTAACTCCACTTTCCTGATGAATGTCGTTTGTAATGGTAACATAATGATATGATATAGGCTCTGTCCTGTAATTTGGGTGTTTTAAGGAGCCACTGAAGTAACAAAGGACAGTGTAGTAATACCATGTGACTTTGGGCTACAAATCCAAGACAGGATTTGCTTCAATTCAAAATAAAAAAGTCGTAATATATTTCTTCACCAATTTATACGAAATATACTCCACGCTAAGGGAAATGCCTTTCGCAACTTACATTATCTCTACACGAAACTGATTTGTATTGAGCAAACACCCTGTGAAACATTCGCAGTGCTGGACTATAGTTGGAACCCGTCCTCCAAAGATTTCACATGGTGTTAAACAAAACTGCCAAAATGATGATAGGGATTCCATTTCGTTTAAAGCTTGCATATTTTCCCTTAGCGTGGTGTATGTTTCGTATAAATTGGTCAAGAAATAAAAAAATTGATACGGCTAATTATTATTTCGAAGTGAAGTAAAATTTTATATCGTCTCATATATTAGATTCGTAGTTCAAAGCCACGTGGTATTGGCGACGGGGATACAGGGGGATTTTGACAGACCGCTGTCTTCCCAACTTAGCCGTTTAAACAAAATAAGAATGTGCCAGTTTTTCACTAGAGGGCATCAATAGGAATTCGTTTTATCTAACATTATTTATTTGTACATTGACTTTTTTGTTTAGATTTTTTTCAGACTCAACAAAATATTTATGTATGTCAAAATTTATCGACCTTGTTCATTGTTATAAATTGGGTAATATGTACCTTGTAAGGAGAGGGCTAATATAGGCTAAGCATGTTGCCCAATCCTATTTCTTTGGAAATAAAATAAATATTAAATGGAAATTATTTATTTGATGTATATTTACAGCCAAGAGCAAGTTTGTGAACTCTACCAACAGCTCCATCATTCCGGCAACCCGGAAATACTCGAAACATTTGAATCGGTCGTCCTCGGTGTTCTAAAAGATCTACGACAACAACAACTCGAGAATGACAGAATTGAGAAATCTTTCCGACGGTAAGTGGAAATGGGTACATGTACTTGCGAGTGTAGGCCCCTATATCACTGTCTGAGAATGAAAAGGTCGTAACTCCTTTGAAAGCTGCATCTTAAGGCACTTCTTATGAGCATATTTTCATGAAAATCGGAACTTGTCATGATGACCAAAATAAAGTTGTAAAAGCTTTAATATGCCAGTCTGTCTCCAGATAAAATATGTACAGCAAGCTCCAAGCCGGAACTACTTATTTTCCCGCACATGCGCATTAATGTAGTCGGAAGAATAAAGGCTATACACTGTATTGCAGAATATCGCTGGCTTAGAATGAGAAGGTAGTAACTACAAAATCTATATTTTAGAAAACAAGAAAAACTGTCTGAGAATCTTTTCGTATGGTCAAACAAGCCTTTTCAACAACAAGTTCGGATTTTCATGAAAATCGGCTCATAGAAACGTCTTGTGATGTAGAAGTTTCAAATATGCATTAGTCTTATAAGGTCGTAAATGGCACTTACGACCTTCTCATTCTAAGTCAGCGATATGTAAATGAGTGTGCTTATTTAATACAATTGCGGCTAATAACCGATTACATGAATTTTCTCTGTTCCTACTGCGTAATTATATTTTTATTTGACATTTGAATAAGGAAAAAGAGAGAAAAAGGCTTAAAATAAATAGGGTCACATGTGAACAACAATTAGTTAATTGTAGTGCTAGTCAAACAATATCATTTACTTTCATAACAGTGTTCACATAGAATTCATGAGTGTAACCAAATAAAATAGATCGGATTTGTAAGCGTGGTCATAGATGCTTTCCAGACTTCATTTCAATTACGGATTTTACGTAATTATATTCAGCAGACGTCACTTTTAATTATGTATTTTACGAGTGTATATTTAGCAGAAGACAATTTTAATTACGGATTTCATGAGTGCAAAAGTTGCAAACGACATCTTTTTTGTGTGAATTCGAGGCTACATATTATATACAAATGTACTTGCAGACGACAGTTTTTGCTTTATAAGTGTAGAAGTAGCAGACGATATATTCGTTACTTTTTGTTTTGAATTTGAGACGACAATAATATGACTGCAGATTACATATTTAATGAGTACAGGTTTCGTATTTTGAGAGTACATAATTCGTATTTTACGAGTGCCGATTTCGTATTTAATGAGTACAGATTTCGTATATTATGAGTGCAGATTATAGTTATGTAGATGTAGCAGACGAGATTATATATTACAGTGAGAAGGAACAACATGAGCGTCACATGCGACAGATGGAAGAAGAAATGGAACTACAAGTACAGAGAGTCGAGGATCGGGTAAGACGCATGGTACGTAGTCATAGTTTATTATCTTCTGAAAATCTATAATCGTATGCTATTCTTTAAGTAGTTTATTCTCATAGGTAAGACCTATTCAGAGATTCTAACTTAATATGAAGGTTAGTCAGCCAAGTAGATGTCCCAAATTAGAGCAAAGGGCAAGCTCATTGTGACCTTGATCTTTTTCGCTATTTGACGGCCATGGGGGCATACGTGTTTTGCAACCATCTCTAGTTTATAATGTGGTTGTTGTTTGTATGATGTCTCAAATTGTAATTGTCAAAAAAGAGTTTCAAAGAACGGATATGACAAAATAAGTATAAACTAAGAAATTGAACCGAAACAAATTTGTGTCACTGTTTTACAGGACCTTAGGTGGTATTTACAGAGCATCTAAAGTGAAATCTTAAATATTCTGTTAAAAAGTTAAAATATTGAAATAGCACATATTTGCAAGAAACTAAGACTATTTCAAAGTTCCTTTAATATAATTGTAGCGCTTTACAGAACGCTTCAAAACAATGTAAAAGGTTGATAATCCTATTTTTCTTGTTTATCTGAGACACTTAAGGAATTTGTACAAATTCGAGGAAATTCTAAGTTTCACTTAAGATGCTTCGTGCAAACCACCCCTTGTCTATAAAATATAGTATCTAGAATACCTGTTATTTTATACAGGAAGAAGAAAAGAAGGAGACGGAGAAAGCTGAGATGAGAGAACAAGTACAAGAAGAAATATCTACTCTACAAAATCATCTTAAACGTTTACAACAGGTAACCCAGCCGATTATAGCACTTTTCAGTCAGCTTTCTGCTGAATTATAGCAGACATATGAGTGCCTCTGTCCTGATTTCAACCCGGGTCGCTTAATTTGACGAGAAGTACACTAACCACTGATCTACGGAGTACACAATAAGCAAATTATGTAAAATCAGAAAGATTCACGAGAAATTAGTCTTATTACTAGAAAGGTATTTTCGAGAAATAGAAATTCATGGTCTGAATATTTAACTGCATTATTTCTAACACACATATTAAAACTAATTTCATAAAGAGGTTAGGTGACTGTCATATTTTTTTACCTTTATCGACAACAAATAATATTTCAGATATATATGATATAGGGCAAATACGTGTGTGGGATATTCTGCTAGTATACTTAATTCATAATAGTTTTGTAAACCCTGACACAGTTTATGCCCGATACCGGTTCAATTGTTGGACATTACCGGAGACAAATGGAAATGGCCGAGCTTTCACGATTCCGTTATTTGTATACATGTGTGTTTTCAGGACGGGACGGAGGACAGGAATAAGGAAATAGAAGATCAGTTGTTACAGTTGAAGGGTAAAGTTGAGGAAATGACGTATGCTAACAGACAACTAACTAGTGAACTAACAGACGCACACACAAACCTAGCCTTGATGAAGAGTGATCTAGTCTCAGCTAAACAACAACTCAATGAGAAAATACATGAAATCGAAGTGTAAGTTGGGTTATTTGTCGGTATTTTATTAATAAGTGGAAATTTCTGCGCTGACCAAAAAGTTAGCGAATTCTGAATATCTGACATCCAAGGCTTGTGCAAATTTCTTAGAAGATTCTACATAATTATACAAGGGTGAAATAATAGGCTAGATGATATGTTAGCTGTTTAAGAGACGTCTGTGAAAACAAACAAGATCTTTGATATAAGTTGAGTAAAAGTTCGTCGTAAAGTATTTGATATACATTTACATGAATATAGGGCCTACCTCGGCAGGACTTGCTTAAACTGAAACATGCTTGAGAAAAGCCGGGTGCTCGTAAAATCGAGGGTCGTCCGAAGGTTAACATTATATGCAAATCAGAAAGTAGTATAAGATTATCGATTTATTGATTTTATTGATCTTTGGATGTTGATGATTTCAGAGATAAGGAAGCTGCCGGCGAATATCAGCGGGAACAGGAAAATCTAACAAGACAGCTCCACTTGTTACAGTAAGTTACGTTTATATCATCATACCCATGTAGCGATACATGACATCAGAAATGAGGTGTCGAGATTGGTTGGTTTAACTTGAAATAACTTGTTTCACTATCGACCTCAAAATAGTGTAATCAACTAAAGAAAAAACTCTACACATTTTCGATCAAATTTAGTTGATTTCAAAATAACCTTTTTTATATTATTAACTACATTGTCACTATAGTGGTACCGTAGATACTTGTCTACGTGACACATTTGTTTATAAGTCGCATTGGACACTAAACTGATACAACGATTTATTGTGTTGTTTTTATATAATTTAAATTCATGTCTTCTTATAAGCAAAGGGGTTCGACACGACTAAAAGCAACCTATATTTATTAGACATAGACAGGGGACGCTCTGGCTTTACTGTCCCTGCAATACCAAACTCAATAATATGTCTAATATTTCAAACAATTAAATAAGCATAGTTATATGGTAAATTAAAATTTACCTAATGAATAATTGCGTGTGGGTTTTATTTATCAGTGACGCTAACAAACGGTTACATGATACCAACGATGACCTACGTGAGGCTGTAGAAGTAGCAAGACGAGCATCACCAATACGTCAACAATCCCTAGCTGTAAGTACATGACTTTCAAAGACAACTGAGAACGGTTGTCAATATACTATCGTCCACCAAGTAAACTATGTTTATCTATGTTTAACTGGGTATACCTGCGTTTACGGTATTCACCGCTATTCTTTCGAATGGGACAGTTCCCTCATTTGTATTACTTATTGAATCGACAGTACAAGATTATTGTGTAGATTATACAACATGGTCAGTGGTCACTACTGTACACCTGGCACCGTGTTCACAAAGGAGCAACTGGTCTGGATCAAATTTGATCCTGAAAATGATTTCTCTCATTTTGGACGTTTCTGGTATTTTTGGCTATTTCAGCTTTGAGCCATGTAGAGAATACCTAATTTATTTCAATACAAGTAAACCTGTTCAAAATATTCAGACCATCATTTTCTGTTTCAAAAGTGGAGTATTGTACTTGAGACTGAAACTGGTCATGTCGTTCGCGATGATTTTATTTTAACTTCTAATTGCGATTTGAGTTCTTGGCGAATTTATAATAACAATGTTTTGTCTTAAGCCTAGGTCACGCTGAGCATTGTTTGCCTCGGCAATATACTCCAGATTTAAATAAATTCCTGGAGGTATCGATAACACGGATTTCACAAAGTTTCTTATGACTTCACCGAAGTTTCCCCTAGACTACGTGGACCCTTTTCCTGATACCTTCCTATGTCCATTTATAAAATCGATAGTAAATCGCCGAGGCAAAAATGCTCAATTGGACCTAGGCATTTTAAAATTACCAAATATATAGGATTTGCATAGTGCATCATGATTTTGTTTTATCTACACTCTGTGTATTTCACATTTCAGTCAACCACTTCCGCAGTGCGTACCTTACCAGATTATAGACGGGGCTCTCTGATGAGTGAATACTTCCAAAGTACACCTATGTAAGTTAAATAAATACGTTCTAGATCCCGTATAGCTTGCCTATGTTGACATGAGCCTGACCTTTATGCAAGAATATATTACAAGGTTCTTGCTTTGAATATATCAATATCCACAAGCAAATAGTGCAATATCGGTATTTCAGATTTCTGTTTGTATTACATCTCGAGCGTCTTCGTGATAATCCACGATTACGAAAACATACAATCGGTGATGTAGACGTAGACAATATACCGACTGTTAAATTATGCTAATCAGTAGGACAGACTCGTGTCAAATTGGCCTAGCTATATATTAAATGAATGCATTAAGAAAATCTGAATCACAAAGTATGTAAAACAAATATACAAAATAATGTCATAACCTATCAAAATTCGTTTTATGACGGCAAAAGTACGGGGATAATACCTCGTGCTGTTTCTACGATAAATATTTGAAGTTGCGACGTCATGTGTGTATGACGTCTGCATGAACAAATGACACACACCGTGTATGGACATATACACAGTCTGTAGTAGTAAAACGTAAACAAAAGCTTTTTAACTAGTCTCCCAACAGCGAGACGATAAACAATTAGGAATGAGTGAGTCCAATTTCCATATTGACCATATTAATTAAATTATTATAAATTAGAAACTACATGTGCATGTTTCATTCAGCTATATATCTATACAGTTATAATTTAATAATTTCAAAGTTGGCAAATCCCTGCATTCTGATTGGCTAAGACCTGACGTTTACACTCCCAGTAACCCTCCGTTTAGTGACGTTTTACACTTGTGTAAACATTACTTTTCTGAAGTGGGTGGAGAAAGTAAATCTGAAAAGGTCCCTTACGACCGTAGAGTTTGCACCTGGCTTGTTAATACATGTACCATGTAGTGTGACTATAATGTAATTAATTTTTTATATTTAGGATACGTTCCCGTATGGGGTCTCAAACATCCCTGATAGAGGAACCGGAACCAGTGACCACAACAACAACAACCACAGTCCATAGCAGACCTAGAACATTACCTATAAAACTTCCACATCAAGATACATGTGAATCTGATGGTGGTTTTCTAGAAGATATAGGTAAGTATTTTGTTGAACAGGCTTTTGTCATGCAATACTGTCACAATCATGGAAACTATATAAAAGTCAAAACGTGACGTTCCAACTTTTCATAAATTATCAAATAAAAAATTCACTTCATTTTAACTTCATGAATTCACGACACGCCGCTACTAAGTCGCTCACATTCGATATACTCCAAAACATTTAAGTAATTACGTTGTAGAGAGTTTTCTACACATTTGGAAAAGTTGTAATATCACTAGCTCGACTTAAATGACCTGCATACTTATACATATATAAAACTGTACTCTATTAGCCCGAATAGTGTGTGGTTTTACAGTGGACAGTCGACTTTGACGTTGTGTCAATCTAAGTCTGAACTTTGTGTGGTTTTCAGATAGCGGACATTCAACATTGAGAGATGGGGCGGAGAACGAGTTAGATAATGAGGCATTTCTGAACGATGCAGAAACCATGCAGAGAATTATTGCTGGGAAACGTTCACATAGAATAAGATCTGCCAGGGAACCACCTTTAATGGAGGTAGGGACATGCTAACATCACTCATACATGTAGCATTGTCATCATATTTCGCTGGCTTAGAATGAGAAGGTCGTAAGTGTTATAAGACTAATGCATATTTGGAATCTGCATCATAAGGCGCTTCTTATGAGCCTATTTTCATGAAAATCGGAACTTTCATTTTGGCCAAACTGAAGTTGAAAATGCTTGTTTTACCATAAGTAAAGACATGTATCTATGGGAATATACATGCGTGGTAAATAGTAGTTGTCAGACGGTTTTTTCTTGTTTTCTCAAAATATTGATTTTGTAGTTACGACCTTCTCATTCTAAGCCAGCGATTTGTACCACAGACTCAGGCAAACACCAAACTTGTCTCTCAATACGTGTTTTTGTAGAACCGTTGTATAACTCTTACGCGGTATTGGGGCCTGTGTCACTAAAAGTAAACAGGCAGATCAGGTATAAAAACATAAGGATATTGGAAAAGGATTATCTTTTCAATGTGTATTGCTTGGCTATTTTGACGTGAACCTGACCTTTATGCAATAATATATTACAAGGTTCTTGCTTTGATTATATCGATTTCCGCAAGCAAATCGTGCAATATCGGTATTTCAGATCTCGAGCGTCTTCGTGATACTCCCCGATTATGAAAACATACACTCGGGTTGTAAACGTAGACAATATATCGACTGTTAAATTATGCTTATCAATAGGTCAGGCTCATGTCAATGTGGCCAAGCTATACCGTTATTTTAATTTACTTGGTGAATAGAAGTGAGCAGGTAAAATAAACTTCTGCTCTCCCTAAATCGATGTAATGGTCAGTGATTTCTGTTTATATTGACATTGCAAAATATCGCGTTGGAGTTATACTATACATATTTCACAAGTTGAATCTTCATGAATGAGTCATTTTTACGTGTACACGGATCAATACTAACCTACGAGATTACATTTCTAGACAACACAACATCTGTGCTAAGTAATGATATACAAGTATAGATACACATAGCATTGTTATATATGCGTACAATCACTTATACGTCACATCTTGCAAGGTGATGACTCATCATAGAATACAGACAGAGGATTCATTTATGAACCAGTCAGATGCACCTACGCCTCCACCCGGGGGAAGGGTGGTTATTTTTTTTACTTTTGGATTGTCAAAACCCCACAGGATGGTAAAATATCCAGTATTTCCGTGGCCCCTGACAAATTAATAATGCTGAAATGACGTTATTTCTACCACATGCAACTTTATCCTTGATAAAGACAAAAACGAAAACCAAATGTTTTTTTTGTTGTAAAATGAATATGTTTGTAACGTTATTTAACAATTATGCATTATTTTCGTATACTAGTAATTTCAATAAAAACCGTTACCTTTGGTTGCTACAGAACTTGAGGCAAATACATGTAATGGATAGCTAATGGCGAAAGCGTTCATAACAGCTATACGATGTTTCTGTCTGCGAGGCGAATAGGTCGTTAAAACTTACAACATATTCTTCTATTAATGTTTACTAGATTTTAGGCCAGTAGAATAGGTCGAACCTGGGGAATAAATTCAGATGTTATCAAACTCTTCGGATTTCTACTCCCCAAGTGCCCCAGAACAACAGAAAAAAGTCCCAAGAAAAATCTCTTGGGGAAAATTTTTGACGCCATTTTGAAATTTTGCATAATAACGCATCGGCAAAATATTTTAGGACATTTTTGAAAATGCAAAATTTTGCACAAAGTATATCATGTAACATATCAAACTGACCAGTAAAGTATCAGGAACGATTTGCAAATAGAAATATTTCTTTATTTCAAATATAGAAAAAGAAAAGCCCCAAAATGTTTTTTTTTGCTTCAAAACGACCATCATTTCATATTTTCAGTACCGGGCACTTATTGTTTATTTAGTTCAATAACCATTGATAGTAGTAAATGATCCACATAAACTATACCAAAATAACAATTCAAACAATGACACAATGAAATGTTTTAACAATGGATATGTCTATATTTGTACCAACATTAATGTCACATATCAATTTTGGCATCGTTGAGAACAGGATCGAGAGAAGGATTATCAGCTCTTTCCGCGACACCCACCATAGGCCACTCAACACTTGATTCCATTTCTATGACAAGAACACTGGTTTGTGACGCACTGTCGGGTTGGTACTGTTACATTTGCAATGAATGGATTTGCAGGTGCTTGCTCCATGTTTGTCATTATATGGCGCATAACTTGTTTATCCAGAGCCCAACCCCATTCTGAAGCATCAAGACATGAGGTATTTAGGTATTCCCCTGAGCAATTTGTGATAATGGGCTGTTCTGTCCATTGGTGATAGTCTCTCTGGTTCGATTAGGTTGCATTGGGCAACCATTATTTGTTACCAAAACTGCCTTAATGATGTGAGGGGTCGCGATTCACCATTTGCAACCATACAACTCGGAGAAAACAGATATCCCAGCATTACTGATTTCGTCTTGTGTACTTTCCCAATTGTTATCGTGGCTGCTTCGTCTTAAATTTTGTGAAATTTTGCAAGTCTTTAGTGCCTTTGGTAGATGGGTTTTCCCTTGTCCAAATGTAGATGTAGAGGTGTCGCAATTACTACAAGCATGGATCCAAAGTATATTCATATTCACTATTATAGGGTCCATTACAGCATGAGCTTCTCTGATGCCATGGATTTCTGCAGCTTTCAAACTATGCTTATTCTCTTTCCTTATGTGGATATCAGCCATGTCGGTCATCCAGTGGTGTAGTAGCATTATGAAAATGCAAGTGTCTTCAGCAACAACTGCCACTGATTGGCCATTTTGTGTGTATGTCAGAGCCGTCGATACGATTAGGATGTCTGCATCACTGTCACTGCATATATAATAATCGAATACATATCTTTTCTTGCCCTTTCTACTGTAACTAACACAGACGGATACAGCCATTTCAAGCTTTTGAGTTATCTACATCAACCTGACACAGCCTTTTCTGGCTCTACAAGTTTCCTAACAATTCAATGTCAAACCATTTCTTGCTCTATGGTGTACATTTCACTGCTGGGTAATATATTTTCTGGCTCTTCTGAGTATGGTAAACTACCTAATACTCATAAAGCTGGCTTTCTGGGGTACAAAAAAGATTGTAACAGCAGTTTCTAGTCTTCTGTGTAGTATCTACCTAACTCAGTTGAAAGCAGTCATTTTTGGCTTTCTGTGATTTCTACCACAGTCAAAAACCGCCATTTCTGGCCTTTGGAGGTACCTAATAAAGTCAGACACAGTTGTATTTGGCTTCCTGATGTACCAACAGCTGTGTCTGGGTTTCTGGTGTACCCACCACACTCACAGCCAGATACAACACTTGCAGGCTTTCTGAGGTACATACATCACCGGGACACAGCCATTTCTGGCTTTCTGAGGTACATACCTCAGCGGGATACAGCCACTTCTGGCTTTTGTAGGTACACACCTCAGCAAGATACAGCCATTTCTGGCTTTCTGAGGTACATATCTCAGCAAGATACAGCAATTTCTGGCTTTCTGACGTACATACCTCAGAGGGATACAACAATTTCTGGATTTCTTAGGTACTTACCACAGCCAGGTTCAGCATTATTTTAGGTAGGAGGACCTACCACAGCTAGATACAGAAATATATGTTGCGGAATATTTAAAGCTCTTATTCATACCATGAGAAGTATATAACAGAGAAAGTTATTATGTTCCATTATCATTAAATATCAAACTCAATAATAACGGATTTGAGTTTATAGTTAGACACTTTAAAACACACCTTTGGTTCTAGTACATGTATATCTAATTGAGTATTCTAGTATAATAATATCCCTAAAAGGGGATCACAATATCGTTTGCAGAGTGGTTTTGCTACAAACGTAATTGTGTATTGTTTTACGCAAAACACTTCATTTATTCACAATAGCTAACCACTTGATTTAGCGATGTATTTTGCCAAATCCCCCAAATCATACTTTTCTTTGAGAAATTGTTATGTTTTACCTTAAATAGCTCATTATTTTCATAACATTCTGATACTACATTCTGATATATTACACTGCATATTCATATTGTAGCGATATATTTCCAAATCAAATTATTAAAAGCACTGTATTCCATCAATTAAAAAAATTCACACTTTTGGCTTATATTTTGAGTTTTTTTTACCCCAAAATGGCCTATGTCGCCCTCGGTATGCAATGAAAAACAATAATTATTTATCTGATTTGTGTTTCTGATATCCTTCCGGTCAGTTTGATATGTCAAAAGCCCTATTTTATGAATCTTTTATCATTTTCAAAAAAGATCCTAAATTTCTTGGCAATGGATACACACGCCAAACTTCAAAGCATCATAAAAAAGTTTCCTCAAAAGGGATTCATTAGAACTTTTTTTCTGTGATATTAGGAATCCTGTAAAGTAATATATGCATATTGTAGTTATTTATTTTCAAATCAAATTATTAATAGCGCTGTAGTCCATCAATTCCAAAATGTCACAATTTTAGCTTATATTTTGTAAAATTTGACCCCAAAATAGCCTATTTCGCTCCCAATATGTAATTCACAACAATATTTATATCAGATTTGGGTTTCTGACATCTTTCCGGTCAGTTTGATATGTCACATGCAATACCTTATGAAAATTTTATCATTTTCAAAAAAAATTCCAAATTTCTCGGCAATGGGGTATACATGCCAAACTTCAAAGCATCATAAAAAAATTTCCCCAAAAGGGATTTGTTGGGACTTTTTTTCCGTGATACTAAGGACCATGAAGAGTACAAAATCGAAGAGTTTGATAACATCTGAATTTTTTCCCCAGGTCACCCTTTTTTGGTCTTATTCTACTGGCCTATTTACATTAATTTTCAAATTGAACGACAATTAGAAAAGGGAGGTAAATCCTAAATCTTGCAAGTTAGGAAAATGGTTTAATTTTAGTATTTACGACTTAACCGAGTATCGTTGTAATCTAGATATGTTTACAACGCGGACACGAGCGGCTGAATCTGCGGCCACAACACCGGTAAGCCGCGGTACTTGCCACAAAAATAAATTATAAAGCTTAGCAGATCTGATCAAATTCGCACGACATGAAACGCCTTAGTATATTTTTTTCAGGACGTAGATTCTCACGACGATTTAGAAACTGAGTCAGAAATACAATCGGAACATGTAGATACGAGGTTATACCGTAATGTGGTCGATCAGCGGACCCTCGATCAGAGACGGATTGGTTCCGGTAGTAGTCGGTCATCGTCGTCACGGAGTTCAAGGTCACGTGAAGGTTCCGTCGGTAGAGTGAGACGCCAGAGTACATTGACACAAGACGTAAGTTCTTCTTGAATAAATTTGTATGAGTCGTTCTCTAGGAAAACCGGGCTTAGAGACACTATGTAAGGATTTATGTTATAAGTCATGAAAAGAAACTGACGTTTACAGCGTCGCTCAAAAACTACGAGAGTCTTGTCTTCCTAAAGATGTTTTTTGGTGGTTTTTATAATTTTATTACTACATGTGTAATCCCGGTTTTACTGTTTTTGTTTTGGAAGTCCTATTTTCATATGGGATGCGGTTGCCTAGATGTAGGACGGGTGTTTCGGGATCGAACGATCCCGAGTTTAACCCCTTCTAGACCACTGGTTAATTTTTTTGAGCCAGACCCCCATGCTCCACTCTACCATGGTGCGAAATGGAAAATGTGATGACAGTGTCTATTCATGGGCACCTCAGATAGATGTTGGCTGCCGCACCCACAGGAGAGAAATAGTCTCCACTGGGAGACACGATTGTAGATAGCCATAGGTAGCTCAATGACCAGGGGATGTTAAAATGTCAAAGTGTGCTTAAGCGGCCTAACAGCTGAAAAGAGCCCTAGAAAATTGGTAACTTAACTTGAACCGATTGTGTCAAAATACTGGACTAATGGCCTCAAATAGGTATTCGACATTTTCGACTTATGGCTGATGTCGTTTTATGACTGCTGTTATACGGTATGTCGAACTATTCTTGTGCCAAGATCGAATATCATGCGAAACTGAACTTAAAAGAACTGAAAATATCATATATCTTTTTATTCTGTTTCAATGTATTTACAAAATATGCAGTTATGAGGCACACATAGATTTGATGTGCGGCTAAGCAGGAGACTGCATAATGATGAATACTAGTATCTGATAAATAATTCTATATCTCATATGTTAATGGTCGATCAAGAATTTCAACAGTGATGTGTCTGGGTTCAATGCGGTTTAATAATGAATGTACTATGTTTTATATTTATCATTGACAGACTACAGTGAGGGTGAGTAAGGATCCAGAGAGAATGTTTAAGGTAGTACTAGCTGGTGATGCAGCGGTGGGGAAATCTAGTCTCATCATGAGATTATGTAAAGGAAAATTCTTCGAGAATCTCAGTTCTACCTTAGGTACGTGGCTTCTATGTTATAGATACAGTACTAGTTTTAGATAAAAACTGTCCCCTTACAAGAGTTATAGTATAGTTTTGTAAGGACAAACAAGAAATTGTCCGAGGCAATGCCAATTTCTAGTCTTCATGCAATCAGCTTTTGCGTTTATTTAACTGTGTAAAAATACTGTGTAGGTATTCAAATCTGAAATAGTTTGAAACTTAAATGACCAATCTATTTCTCAGTAAATGTCTCACAAAAGTGTACGCTTACAGAAATAATGTACACCTTTTGAATGGAGTCAGTGGGGATGTCCGAGTATAAAAACTATAGATACACAGTTAAACCTGTCTGTAAAGTCCGCCTTGTGGAATGGCTAAAAGTGTTTTTTTACAGTAGTTTTCTCTAACCAGGTTAAATTTGAGTCCGTTTTGCCGAATGAATACACCAGTTTAGGTCCTTACAGACTGTCTATACCCCACTGCTGTTTAATAAACGGTGTAAAAGGGAGATAATCAAATAACTGAAAAATGGAGTCTACAATACATTATTGAATTGTCTTCCATACATATCAAAGGAAGCTACTCCGTATAGTTATCCGAACAAAATTGCGCACGTCTCACTTTTCTATGATCATAATAGTTTTGGGATATATTGAATTTTTAGGGTTAATTATAGAAAACATGTTAAAAGGAAAGCCATAATTGATACAAACACCCCTCTTCATAATAATCAAAACGATGGCTTGTTATACATAAATAAATCAAACTTGAAGTACAATTATTATTTCACAACACTTTTCCTGAACTCATAAAATATAAATGAACATGTAAAGTCATTTTAATATATTCTTGTATTTACCATTTATCTATAGGGACATTATTTCTAAACATTATAAATTATTCAAATTATCAATATTTCATCATATCAAAATATTCATTATTTTCATGATTGCTTTTTTTCAGGTGTTGATTTTCAAACAAAAATGATAGAGTTAGACGGTAGAACAATTGCCCTACAGTTGTGGGACACTGCCGGTCAGGAAAGGTAACTCGAACATATACAATACATGCTTATTTTATATTTGGATTTATACTTTGATTAAATGTGCTAGGTATTATGGACTAGTCTTTCAACGGTACATAAACGTTTACTGAACACAGTCTTGTTTTGTATTTTAATCTAGTAGGGAACTCGAAATATCATCTGAAAAAACACACGAATATCCAATGCAAATACACATGCATATTTTGGCACACGTGGGAGACAACTTTCTCCAAAAATTGAAGAAATTGGACTCTAACTTGATCTACAAGCCCTAATAAAAATTATCAGAAAAACAGCTTTGCTTGAATTATGTTATTTTTTTGTTAGACAATGTCATGTTTTAAACAAATAGAAAAGTAAATCAAATACAATACCCATGCTTGATTACTAAAAGCGTCACATACAAATAAATGTCACATAGTTATGCGTCCTTAACCCCCCTTCCCACAAAGTACAAGTGATGAAAAACATTGCTGTTAAGCGTTCAGGAGAATGTTGTCATTTGTGAAAAAGAATATGAGTTCAGACTCATTTTGAAATAAATAATTCCATAGCCAACTGTATGTTAGCCTCAATGTTTTTAAAATTGCAGATTTCGCAGTATCGCAAAATCCTATTTCCGTCGGGCCGACGGTGTGTTACTATTATATGACTGTACGTATGAACGATCGTTCATTAATGTTAGAGAGTGGATGGAATCGATCGAGGTAAGATTTTTTAAACAACCTTTTCTTGCTATCTATGTTTTTAGAAAGTGGGTTAAGATGCTTTATCTGAGTCCTTTATAGTATTGTTATGTTTTGTGGCACCCGTCTTTCTTTTATACATTTTGATCTCTTTTTAACTTGAACGTTTATCACTCCCTTAACTTATTTCGCTTCTCATGCATTTGGTAAAATTCAAAATTCATTTAAGAACTTGGAGACTATTAATATAGACAAGCACTACGTGGCGCTTTCCCGGGAGGTAATTCATGCCTCCTATCTTTAAATGAACGTGAGGTAACTAAATGAAAACGCCCGGAAGCGCTTTGCTTGGATAACGGACAACTGGACTGTCATGTGTCTGTATTTAATTGAACAGGAGGCTACTAAATAAATGAAAGCGCTCGGTAGCGCTTCGCTAAGGAAACGGACCCCTTATTGAAAAAAGTTTTAATTATGATGGTCGAACATGATTATTAATTTTAAAGTGTTCACAGGATGGATCCATCAAGAAATTACCCATCATGCTTTGTGGTAACAAAACAGACATGCGCACTGAAGCCGAACAACTTGGTCGCAAGATTGTGTCATATGATGATGGACAACGGTTGGCTCGGGTAAGTTTTTATATTTGATATATTGTAAATCTGCAGGGTGTCAAGAAGTTGTGTTAAATGATTATCTTAAAGCAGAAATATACAACAATACTGCAATACAAAGACCTTTCAAGAGCATACATTTTGCACTAACACGTCGGAAGCCAGACTAGCCGCCCACACAGGAAACAGGCACTGAACGTACTATCATTAACCCTTAAAGCGACTGCGTCAAAGACGTAGCGAACTTTTTTTAAAACTATACTCGGTAATGTTTTTACCAAATCAAGTACTTATATAATATAACGTTTCTGGCTGTTGCTTTAAGAAAGTTTTATAGAAAATAACTAATAAGTTTAAACGTGACGCAGTCCCTTTAAAGTCATGCTTCATGCTCCTAACCCCATAATAAAGGAATCACTGTTTTTATATAATATGAACTAAGGCATTGCCTAAATGAGGGATTAAATACACATTGGATATCTGCTAAGCTATGTTTCAGATAGAAACTGACTAAATATGAGTTGATATAGATGTTATAAAATATACAAAGATAGTTATTGATCAGCAACTGATCACTTTTCCTCTTTAAATTTAAGACCAGAAATAATAATAATTCAAAGTTTTAGATTGGCTATGTATCCGTGGTTTATGTTTGGAATAAGTGTAGGCATCCCTAACCTGGAGTTTTACCTATATTATACTGATTTGTTATACATTGCAACGTAACGTCATGATATATTTGGCGTACTTTTGGTATGACGTCATTTCCTGTTATTTGTGACGTTATGATATCACGTCTTGTAATTGCGCCGTGTATCCATTACAGTAGCGTATTTCTTATTCCCTTTTTCCCGTTGGTTTTATTTATTAAATATTTTTAAAGATGGTTATAATTCGAAAGAAAATGATAGGGGGCAACCGTTTGCAGATTACTATTTTTTTATTTTCCAAGGACCATTCACCTCGGAAAACTGCCTGAAATTTTTGACCGGAAATAACTTTTTCTGAAAGCATTAATACCTGCAGAGACTCGACGAAGATACGCACGTGGGCATTATTGGTATGGGTATTTACAATAGCCAGCTTCGCTGGCTATTTAATCCCCTATTAGCATACAACCATAAAGGGAGGTAATTGCGATTGGTATTAACTACAGTAGCTATACAAACGGATATGCTAATATTTTAATAATTATAAGTTTCTATTTTCCAGGAATACGGAGCTTTATTTATTGAAACAAGTGCTAGGGATGGTTCCAATATAAACGAGTCAGTGTCCGAACTTGCAAGGTTTGTGTATTGTATTTTCCTGCACATAATTTTGATATACAAAAAAGCAGCACTCTGAAAGTGTCTTATTTTTCGATATGATATCCCATTGAAATGGTGTAGTAACTTTATACCGACAGTTTAAATTGCTCACACGGAATATACCAATTTCCATCTGATACATTGTATTATAATCTTTAGGATTAATATATCGGAAATGAGAATGAAAAATCGAAAGGTAATTTTATCGGAGTTCATATACACAAAACTTGGATGCACTTATTGTGTATCATTTAGTGGGTGAATCTTCCGTACACAATTTAAAGAACATTTTGCCCTAGTACATTTGTATCTTCAAAATTTTCATGGAAGTTTGTCTACAAAGGTAGACGGTCCTTGTTGAATTTGAAGTCACTAGATCGTAGGTACAAAGTTCCACGTCACTGTGACCTTTACCATTTCCAACCATTTGTCTGACATCTCTTGTTAAATGTCTTTTTTCAGGTTGATGCGAGCAAATGAAGATTTAGAGTTGAAAACATCGGGCTTACAGCTCCATGATAACTTGGAAAAATCGTCAGGATGTTGTGGCGGTTATAGCAGAAAGGCCTGATGTGCTTTGTGAGGACCATTCCGCGTCACTGACATCACATTGGTTTTATCACGAGTGCCACGTCCAGCAAATACTCTGTAATAAAAGTAACAAAATGTGCTGTGAACACTGACAAACGGGGTTTTCGTGAGTTGGACGAATAGTATGCCTTTTTTAATTTCTACTACACTTTTAGCGGGAACTGCACATTTTATGGCTTTATACTATTGCCTTTTAATTTTCAAAGTTTATTTTGTGACACACTGTTTACTTGTAAGACTAACAGTGACATTTTATTTATGAAAAAATATCGTAAAAACAAAGCCGAAGATGATTGGTGTTCATCCAAAGTGAAATTCTCTAATGAAAATGGAATGGATTTTCGGAAATGAGTGTATTTAATAATAAATCGAAAGGATTGTTCGTGGTGTGTGCTCCATCCCAGTTTAACTGTTGCAAAGCTTGTATAAACTTTACATGTGATATGCCGTGCAATAAACGATATATATTTGTATATATTCTCATGAGATATGATGAAGTTGATACGTGCTACGTTACGGTGCATTTATACCAATCCCAGTACCTTGTAATAACTCATAAACACATGAATTTGCACGATGCGAATGCAGAAAATTTCCCAGGAGTTAGATGTAAAACACTTTAAAACACCAGGATGATGTGCCAGTTTGCTGCAACCAGCTACTTACGAACGTATTTTTTTAGTCTCCGTGGTCACCAAAAAGGGTTTTAATAACTTTAACAAAAACCGCAATATAAAATACAAATGTAAACACATAAAACCCAAAACAACCTGTGAATGATTAATTTCACGTTCAGACAGAACCATTTCGTCAATTTAGCTTCATTAGTTTCGTTTCGTTCCATGTCGTGAATTGAAAAATTGTTATATTCACCAAATGAAGATATATTGTTGACAATATTTACCGTGTTGGTCATTAACGTAAAGCAATGTCTACACAGTCTTTTTAGTACTGGAAAAACGTTTTCAGTTTTGACGAGGTAACTATTTGATTTCTATCTACGAACTACCAAGTAACAGTTTTCCACTTCTAAAAATAGACTGTGTACCCAGTAAAGGGTTTTCCAGTTCTAAAAATAGACTGTGTACCCAGTGTATATTGTAGATCCCTTATTATAGTATTGCCTTTATATAGTTTTATAAGCTAAATTCACATTTGGCATATTTTACTTGACTTCCTAGTCGTGACGTCATCGTGACGTCATCATGATATTCAAACGGCATTTTGTCTTCCATGAATATCGTCCATTATTGTTTTTGTACATATTCCATTTTAAAATCATTATTTAAACTATTTTCAAACGGTTGTTATAAAGTTACTTGTTATTCGTTTCTCTGTTTCTGTTTTTGATTGTTATAAAATGTTTAAATTGTTAATTTTAAAATACGAGACATTGTCGGTTGTCGTAAAAATGTAAATACATTTTGTAGTTGTCGTAAAAATTACACACTGTACATACGTTGTGTTACTTTGTGCAGCGTTTTTCGTTTATTGTTTTATTTATTTGATTTTTGTATAGTCTAATGTTGAACAACTTCCGTATCTATAATGTTCTACATGTACACTGAGTGCACAAAAATGTACATGCTATATTGTTTTCTCCATAGGGTTACATGCCAGACAGCAATCGTAACTACTCGGGCATTTCCGTAACTGAGAAATACGCCTCGTACATAAGTGTAGGGTTACAAATTTTGGTTGGTAACTAACTTGCTATCAAGAAGCCCTTCAATTACCAGTCTCCTCTTAGGAGTTGAAACCTTCCCAGGAGTAAGTAACCTTTAAGTTCTCATCGATTCCATCGTTTGATTCTCATGAGTCATGTTGTAAAGTAGTCCGTGATAATGGCGGCTTCCCTATTATGTCCGAGGCACTTTCGTTAGATAAACGCCGAGGAATTCCGATTGTGTGTTTCAGATATTTTTGTGTCTACTGGTTCAATGTATCTCTGCTTTAGGACTTTATCAATATTCATACGCGACCCTATGTATAAGTTTTTTAAATAATAAATAAATTTAAACGGTTAAAAAATCATAATTTAGCAATTTCTTCCCAGATTTTATGTCTGAAAGTAAAGTTTCCTAAACCGACCATTAAATGTGTTAACAATCAAACTTTGGATGATTCTGTGTGACATTCGAAGAAAGTTGTGTACCCATATGGAGAAATATAGCGTGTTGGGTTTATTTATGTACTCCATGTAGTTTGAGGGATACGATGTGGATTACTTTTTATTTCTTAAAACACGTTGCTTGCTTAGGAAAGGTTGCAAATAAAACTTTGTTGAATATTGTAAAACTTGTCAGTTACTTGTTTTTTATTTCTGCTAAAGGTTTTTCGGGTATGCATTTACTTACTGTTTGATTTCGCAATACATTTGGTATGTCTACGCATATACAAAGGTACAGGGTGATCATTTATATATGGTAACATAAATAACTTTAATAACTTTGTCAGTTTTAAGATAAAGTTTGTTGTTATATACCGGTACCATTGTTTCACAAATACATGCAAGTTTTATTCAGGACATAAATCATTTCCAAATGTTATATATAATTTTCTAAGCAGATCGATGTTTGAAGCGTTTTCCTTAATTCCGAAAAACTGCCAAAATCAGCAGCAAATGACCATTTTATTCCTTGCATTTTACCCATTGATGTTCCCCATTTCACATTGTACTGTAGTTTTCAAATCAAGTAAATATAAAAACTTGGACACATTAGCTTTGAAGTAAGGGTCAAACCACTTCTCTCTATCATTGAATCTGACAAAGTTATTAAAGTTATTTATGTTACCATATATTAATGATCACCCTATAAATTATGTTGATAAAAACACATGGTACACTGTAAGAGGTCGTGTGTGTAAACCCCGTTGATTCGTCAGTGATTATAGGAAAAGGTAAATCGAACAAAAACGAAGACAATTTTGTATATTTATAATTTATTCTGGAAATTAAAATAAAACAAATATCTGATATAATTTGAAATAATAAAAAACAACAAATTGCTAGGATATTACATGATTCGATTTCTGTGTACAATGATACAATGATGAGTTAGATTCGGAGGTGGGGTGCTTTATTGCAAGTTTCTGCCTCTAGGTCCAGGACAGAATCTATATCAAGTTATCTACAAGACATAGTGTGTTTGGCGTTTGTTTTGAAATTACTGCAATACAACACAGGCACACGGTTTCATCGATTTAATAAACTTGCATGAGTATTCCCCCTTCTAATAAACTATTAGAAACGGATAATATTTTTTCATGCAAGTTTATTAACGAAATATGTTGTTGCAGTTAATATTGTTTTGTCTGGAGAGGTTGGCCAATGGAGGTTTGAAACATTTGCAATAAATATTTGTGGATAATTAACACCATACGAGATTTAATACTAAAATAGAACAAACGAATGCACGAAAAAGACACGTATACACATAAAATAATGACGTCATAGTTCCTTACTAGTATATCTGTTTAAATGGTTGAAATTGGTCTAATATTGCATATTTTCTTACATTTGTGCTTTGTCCAAATGCTTTGGACAATATAATTTCGAACGATTAAACGACTTAGTAATGCGGACCAACATAAAAATAAAACATGATAAATTAAACAATGTATAAAATGTCGAAAATTCGAGCTTATGAGCTTAGGAAAATGAAAAATATCTGAAGGTTTAGAAATAAGGAAAATTGAAAAATTCGGAAAATCGAAAAAATGTGTAAAATAATAGGAAAAACAGTGACATTGGGGCAAATTATTGTTAAACTGAGAAAAATGAAAATAAAATACGTGAAAAATCGGGAACATGAACTAAACCATTGGTTAATGACAAAAATGGACATGGCCATCATTAGCCGTCATCTTTCTATTGCATTTGCTATGTAGAAAATTGGTTGGGTCAAGTAAGTCAAGGCCTATGGTGAAATTTTATTTGACAAAGTGTGTCCCATAGTATGTTTTATAATTACAACTGACTTCCAAGAAAAACGTAAGGTCTCAATTACAGTAAGAACAAATGTTATATTTTTCCGTTGATATATGACAATGTCATACGGGATGAAACATTTTCCCATGACGCTTGGTTGTAATTGTAACACATATCATCATATGGGACACCCTGTATATATAACTAAGCACTATATGTGACTTAAGGCACATGATTATAAACAAACACATTTTACATTTACAAAATAATCTACATAACATGTTACATTCACGTATCACATGTATTTACAAATTTATATATATGTACATTTTTATTATTCCTTGATATAATACATGTCAGAAAAGCAAATTACAATTAACTATACAAAATGTCATGGTTTTATAACATACAAGTAGTTTAATATAATGATTTCCAAAAGTTACGCACCTTTTTTGAAAGCCGTAAGGTCACAGAAATTGGTGAATATTTCCTTGAATACAGGACAAAGACTCATCAACCTAGTATCCATTCGTCATGGTGTTCACCCAGAAAGAATGAATAATTTGGAATAAAAGTACGAAGTGAATTATGACGACATATTTTTAGAATCGTTTAAAGACTTTTGTTTGGTTAACTAATTTTTGTCCATTCTAGAAGTAATTTCCTTACAAAACAAGGGTTATATCTTTTAGAGGTCAGTATATAACACAAATGTATGCCTACATATATACACTTCGTTTATTTAGATATGTCACGTGTATAAAAGCAATGCAATACCATACAGTCCTTTCAAAGTCAAATGCGAACGGTTTGTAAACATACTAACGGACGGCAGATAAAGTATGTTTATCTAGGCTTGACTGGGTATATCTGAGTTAACGGTATTGACCGATATTCATTCGAATGGGATAGTTCCCTCATTAGTATTACTTATTGAATCGACTATAACAAAGTATTTGAATAATAATATTGTTCTTCATAGTTTAGTCGGATAAAAAGTATTTGAAAACCTATTCACTCAGAATGGACATACCACGTGGTTTTTGACGTATGTTTTGCTAGGCAAGCTAGTAGAAAACTGTCGACAGAAAATGAAAAATGTAAAGTATGCCCAACCTTCCATTTAGCCACATAGTCTACATCCACTGCCAGTGAATCAGTAATTCAAGAACTATATCTAGGGTATGCATGTTTTGTATTTTAGAAATGGAGCTATAATTGTAAAAAAAACTCTCGTTTTATAGCTACCTGAATTGAACATTTACCTATTGTCAATGTTATAAGTACACATGTTATACTAATAAGACAACTAACCAACTCGAAACAATTAACTCAGTTACACCCAGGAAAACCTCGATAAAGACATTTTACATGACGGACGAGCTTATGTTTATAACCATTATCATTAAACTTTGAGCGAACTGTATGTATGCATACAATGTTATGTTTACATATGACTGACCAGAATAAACGCGTTTTTGTTATACTTATAGCACTACACACTACTATACACATGGTCAGATCGTACCAGCTCAGCTATTCTACTGTCAACACATCGTTTTCATCAAATTATTTACATTTTTACAATGTTCGTTGTATAACAAATAACTGACTCGTAAATCAGATTTACGAGTCAGTTATTTGATATACAAATTACGTTTGTTATCACTATACGAACAAGACAATTAATTAAAATGTATAAATTGTCTTCATACATCCCCATACACGACAGACGACAGAAAATTTGGTTTCCTGTATAATTTTTGTTAAATATCAATATTTCACTAAACCATTAGTACTAACAAATAAAAAGAGTGACACCCTAATTAAATTTTTCGATTTTGTAAACATTTAGTTACACGGAATACACTTTTATTAAACAATGACAAAAAATGAACGAGTAATTAGATCTCTACTTGATTGTACATGCATTCAGATATGTGGTCACAAAATTGCCCAGTGTCATCCAGAACTAGGCACAGTTCATACACAGTACCGACCAGTACAATAATTATCACTTTTACATCACATGACTTTCCTTGTATCCGGCTTAGTATAATCTTATATAACAAATGTGAAGTATGAAGTTATACTACATGGTGTGTTTTTCCAATAAAACGATGCATATTTGGCGTTTTTAGCAAGAATGATATTAAGAATTTACCACACGTTGTCAATTGATATATATTTACATTAAACTCGTTCAGGAAAGTATCCAAAAACTCGTTAAATATAAATTTATATAAATTAATTGACAACTCGTGATAGATCCTCAATATTTCAACATACCTTCACATCTTATTTATGTATTGCGTAGTAACAGTGAAACGTTACTATATATCATTAGAATAATTGATAGAGTGATGCAATTCGTTAATACTCAAAGTACTGGTACACATTGGGTGCCAAACTATCAATTGTTGGCACGAACATATCATGCACGTCTCAACACCGTATTGTAGAGACTATACCATTCATATATAACAACATCCAAACAACATAATCTCTGTTTTAGTTTGAATTCTATCTGTCTATATGATTATAATCATCTTTATACTGAATATAAACATCTTATACTGTCATACTGAATATACAGGTGAAATAATACATATGTTCATAGTTATATTTAGTTACACATATACATTCGCATTTATCGCACGAGCGTACGTTTCAAATTAAGGTATTGCTGTAAAACACAACATACATTACATACTATATCATAGTTCCACATTGCAGAAACACAAACATTACATATGATTATATTTCCAGGGTCAAATCTCACACATGTGTGGGATACTTCAAGAATCTATGAACGTCCTCATCAACAAAATCACTCATATATTACACATTATAGTAGGACATGGGCCTACACAGCTGAGGGACTGTCTGTGTTTCCAGTGAATTGTTATTTGTGAAACGTCATTGTCACCATCTACGCGCCAAGTTACACTAGTGACGTCACTGCAGCAACTCATAGTTGTGACCCATTCATTCTGGTACTCACATGTGTTTGGTCCACCTTTGTACACAACACTGTATTTCTGTTTAAGAAACACGAAGTTTGTTTCTGCCCGCGGTCACATCTCCACATGAGGTGCTTCGCCTTATTATGCCCCAAACATATTTCCATACACTCCAAAGGGAGATGCTTAAGTAAGATGTTCTTTGCAAACAGTGTATCCATTGATATCCAAACACCAGAATAAAAATGCACTTTAAAAAACTCCTCAATCAATATTCAATTGATAAATGAATATTGATCCATTTTTTCCACTCTTTAAAAGTCACTCCTAATATGTGAATATTCATGAATATGTTAATTGCAGTCATTTGTATGCATATGTATATCTTCAAATGCTTTTGGGAGAAAAGCATGTATAACTGATTAAAACATGACCGTATGAAGAAAAACACATTCACTAACATTTTCACCAGCGTGCCCGTCTAATTCTTCAAAGTTTCCTGGACGCTTGTTCTCAATATATAGATTTCTGTGCATCAAATACTGTGTTTATAGAAGGTAAGGGGCCGGGGTCACTGAATCCCGGATGTATATCATGGTCAACATTAATCATTCCAGTCATACATGTAGCTATGTTGAGAATATCATCGGAGCTTATATTATCTGAAAAAAAAATGAATTCTAATTAATTACATAATTTTGTAACTAATTTATTACAGAATCGCGAAAACTAGTAATATACTATATTCTATCGGACTTTCCATGCATTGGTTGATCTCATCACACACTGTAAAGTTGTCCATATGATATCTCACATTATTTCACGCAAAAGCATATAGTGATACAGTCCAGATTTGCATAAATAAGCTAGTAGCATTAGCTACATTATGTATCTCCGGTCAATCACAATGCATGGCGATCGAGCTGGTCAGAATATATGCATACATTATCCAAATAGCTGTTGGAAAATGAATAATTAAAGTTAATTCGAAATAATATTAAAGAAATAAGTTCGTAATTGGATAAATAGTTAATAGATGGATAGAGTTATTTGACTAGAAGTTCAAATAAACTTAGTTTAGTTTGATTTACTACGATGCAAACGTTAAAAATGAATATGTCAATTAATGGTACTAAGTATTCAAATGTATGTAAATCAGATCGGTGAATATGCATGGTAATACATATATTTGCATAAATTAACTTACCGTGGTGTCTTGGACTATGGCAACTGGCAGGACTGGCATTGTTGAAGAAGTTCGATGGATCCTTTTGACGATGTGGTTTATCAAGTATATTTAATGTATCATTCGGATAGTCACTAGGGAAGGGAGCTAACTGGGGACGAGGTTGAATAACTGGAACATATTCTGCAATAGGTTTCTGTGGATGGGTGAATGAACCTCCGGAAAATCCAAAATCTGAAATACGTTAGAGACATGATAAAATATTACACAGGTACATAATGTTACCGTAAATATGTAACCATTGCCCCGCCGGACACCTTAACCTTTTTTATTCTTAATTGTTGTTCCGCCGGAGTTGACTATGCCCAAAGTTCATTGGGTATATAAGGCCGGCTCACGACTGGCCTGGTACATTTTTGAACAACTTTTAGAAACGTGGAGACTTTTCGACATTTTAGACCATTTAATCATTTAGACATGCATTTGTATTATTTGTGTTTAAACTATGAGGTTACTAAAATACAGTAAATGGAATAAATTTATAAAAACAATGGATTCGTTCTGTGTGAAATAATGCATTCTAATGAGGAAAATAAGGTGAAATACATCAGAAAAAATGGATTACCACAGCAATAAACGGTTGTGGTAAATAAAAGGTGAATTCCACACATACAGATAATTTGATTGCCACATTAAATAAAACTGTAATGTATTAAATTAAATATTGACACAAGCCCCGAAAACGCTGCATATTTTCACCCTGTGATATTTGGCACCCAACTTGGAACCGTGATTGTATCTGCTCCGAGATATTGTTTACCTTTTTCTGAAGATATGCAATACATTGTCCCCAGTTTGAGCCCCGACAAAACTTTTAATTCAACATTCATCTCTATGTGAAGTCTAACAATTTTAATGAATAGTATAATTTTCTTTCAATTGTGAAGCGAGTCACTCACCTTGTGGCGGAAATGATGGCTGGCTGTTGGAAAATCCGGTATTGGATGCAGTTGGCACTATGTTAAAAGCTGAACCGGTCTGATTCAGATTATTAGAATGAAAACTAGACTGTGACACAGGCTGTGGCGCCGGAAACGAGGAAAACCCGTTATAAAATAAATCCGTACTGTCTGTGTACGGGTTATACGGGTCAAAGTCATTTTTGATTGGATAAAGTCCAGAACTATAGAACGGATTCCTGAATGCACTATTAGCCCCGCCTCCTCCCCAGGAATTGTTGATGTGTGACGATCCAGCGATAGGGAAATCTTGAGCTGCAATAGAAATAATTATAATTATTATCAAGATTCATAAGGAAACAGAAAATATTTAGTAACAATCAAATGTACAAAATGATAATTAAAAGAAAATGAATTTTGAATTAACAACTGTCAATTTTCACTGCTGGACAAATAACAAGGCTATTGTTGTGTTACCATTTGAAGAGTTGTCAAACTTTTGTTAAAACACTGCCATAAGACGAGATCTGGAGACTTATAGTCGAGTGTATACCGTATGTTGCTGCTTTAATGCTCCAAAATAAGAAGTTATAGCAGCGTTATGCCAAAGACGATCATACGTGTATGAACGTCTTTGGTTATGCCTATTATTATTTGATTGAATAAAACTAGATATACTCTCTAATTGACGTTTCGACATTTTATGAATACGCGAATTAAATTTTTTAAATGCAATGAAATACGATATAATTTTAAAACGGACAAGAAGTGACGTCATACCCATATAAGGAAATGATGATGATGAAATCAGTGACGATTGTTGTGATGCAACAGGATTGAATAATGGTACCGGATTGATAACAGATCCTCGTGTGTGATTGGGCAAGATTGGTGACATGGGCGGGGTCATCATGTGACTGTTTACAGGCTGAAATGTAAAACAAATTCTGATTGGAAGATACATTAATAAGAAAAATGACGTCATATTGAAATTAACCAACCAACGTTTTACTTGCAAATTTACGTTGAAAGCACAGTATCCATACGAATACGATACAACATTATAACATTTATAAGTACAATGTATCGATACATTTCACGATGCCCTTTCATATAATTGTTTAATTTACCAGTAAAACTGAATTTTATGTTTACGTTTTTTATTATCCTGTTTCCAACATTTGATATCCATTTTATTAACAAAGTGATGTAAAAATACTTGGAAATATTTCAACAGATGAGAACCCAAGTTCTTGGACTACGTACCTGTGAGCCCACCATTGCAGAAAGTGGAATTAAATGATTATTGAAAGCCTCCCGATCACCAAGAGCAGGAAATTGTTGAAAGGATCCGTTATTCATTTGGTGATTCATGTAGCTTTCTTTTTTCACGTCAGCACTGGTTGGTTTGGTAATACGATTGGCTACAAAGCACGTGCTAGGGGTGGAGTTTAATGGCTGTCTGACTCCTCCCTCATCTGCAAAAAAGATGTCAATATTATATGAACGGATGTTTAATTCAGTGATAACGCGTTTACTCCAATGCTCAGGCAAAGTATTTACAAAAAAAAATGATGTAAAAGTTATCATGCCATTACCTTTGGCAAATTAATAACACGACCATTGCAAACCTACGATGTATGATCATTTATCAAAACAAAACCAAGCAAATGTGCTCTAAATAATGCTAATTTAAAGCTGGATATGGCATATGTAATGATTATGTTGATACAGCAACATTACACCAATGAGACGTTTATGCTAACTAGAACGTTGTTTCATTCTTTGTAGAGGTCTGTATGCGAATTCAAAGAAGTATTATTTACAAATTGGTACACACTTGCATGCAAGTTTGAAAGTGCTTGCTTGTTCATGTTGATTATGCTCTTGAACGAAACTTAACTCATATTTCTTGATAGCAACATATCAGACAAAAGAACAAAAAAAACCATTACAACCACAAGCCTGACAAGGTATAAGGCCGAAAGAATACTAACAATGGAACTTATCCGATTAAAATCAAAGTTTAAGCCTTGTCAAAAGGAGCGCTGTTGTCTCGATCCAGCAATGGTTTTAACACGTCAATTGCACGAAACCAAAATGTCTTAGCTCTCCAAAATATCAGCTTTTGCGCTGATTTGTACATTTACCTGCTTTAGTATGTTTCTCTAATAATGTTTGTATCTCTGTCTCCTTCTCGTTATGTAACTGACATTCTACCGCTAACAATATATACTCGTCTAGTAACATTCTGATCAGGTGAAACGATGCTGAAATACATTTGTATAACAATATATGTACATCTAGTAACATTCTTATCAGATGAAACGATGCTGAAATATAACAATATATGCACATCTAGTAACATTCTTATCAGATGAAACGATGCTGAAATATAACAAAATATGCAAATCTAGTAACATTCTTATCAGGTGAAACGATGCTGAAATATAACAATATATGCACATCTAGTAACATTCTGATCATCGGAACGATGCTGAAATACATTTGTATAACGATATATGTACATCTAGTAACATTCTTATCAGATGAAACGATGCTGAAATATAACAATATATGCACATCTAGTAAATTCTTATCAGATAAAACGATGCTGAAATATAACAAAATATGCAAATCTAGTAACATTCTTATCAGGTGAAACGATGCTGAAATATAACAATATATGCACATCTAGTAACATTCTGATCATCGGAACGATGCTGAAATACATTTGTATAACGATATATGTACATCTAGTAACATTCTTATCAGATGAAACGATGCTGAAATATAACAATATACGAGTACATGTATAACTAAAATTACAAGTATCGTATGTACATCTAGTAACATTCTTATCAGGTGAAACGATGCTGAAATATCACAATATATGCACATCTAGTAACATTCTGATCAGGTGAAACGATGCTGAAATATAACAATATATGTACATCTAGTAACATTCTTATCAGGTGAAACGATGCTGAAATATCACAATATATGCACATCTAGTAACATTCTGATCAGGTGAAACGATGCTGAAATATAACAAAGTGTGCACATCTAGTGACATTCTGATCAGGTGAAACGATGCTGAAATATAACAATATATACAAGTAAATCAGATGACTTCAGCTAACCTTAAACCTCATAAGTTAATCTTAAATCTGCCTCAATAATATTACCACCTCTTATTTTCCAGGTCAATTTGCACTCCTTTGTTGCTTATCTACAAGAAGTACAAAATGAAACACGCGTTACATTTTCTTCATAGTGATATGTCGATGTTGTTTAAATAAAGTAATTTGAAAATATTTTGAATCGCACTGCATATGTTGCTTATGTCGTCCTACCCTGGCAAACAATCGCGATAGAAAATGAGATCTGCAGCAAAAGAAACAACAACAACACTAACAAACTTACCGAAACATTGAGCATTATTCAGTGTTAGATTATGCATAACTCGTGCACCAAAGAACGACCACTTTAACAGGAAATCCTGGGCCCTCTTCTTAAACGATCTACCGTTCTGTTTACTCGGCTGAAAATTAATACATCATTTCATTTTAGTTATACATGTACTCATTTAGGTCAAATATCGAAAGTCTGCATGTGGCAAGATGAAGACTCTCAAACTGCAATAAACTCTTTGTTCTGTTTCAAAGTCTCGAGTAGACAATTTTTAGTGCAAGAGTACGATTGCATTTAGTGTCTAATATGTGTTCCATGTACAGATGATTGAAAATACGAATTTTTTCCTTGGAATTAGACACTGACCTAACCAACAAAGTGGATAATTCTGCCTTTGAATTTCAACAAACATTGACACAAATACCGCAAAAAATGTACTAGGACCAGTTGCAAATATTACTGCAACAATTTCATTTTTACTGTTCAACTATGTTCCAATCGTAATATTAAAACCATTCAGAGTATCCGCCGATCCGATCCGAGAGTTTTGGCGATATGTATTGATTTATTTTCTGTATTTAGTATTTACCTTGATGATTTTTTGTTCTACAACTTGATCTAACCATTCTGTAAAAGCCTCCACTGTCGCTTGCTTACGTAACAATTCCTTGAACTCTCGCAATACTAAAATAAATCAACAACCTGGCATTAAAACACAAATATAAAAGTGAATATATTTACAATACCATCCACATCAATACTGTTTATACTCAGTAAGCATAATTAAGGGCTAACACACTGTGGAATTTGAATTTCGTACAACGTTAACCATAAAGTGACTCTGAAGCAATTCTGAATGATAACTACACTTTTAAGCTACGTTTTAAGTTTATAAATGGACAATATACATCATATTAAACAGCATCGTATGCAGTTTGAGTCAAACTGTGATGCAATAATGATTCACGTGACATATAAGTAGTTATTTATGTATCTATTTCTTTGTTTATTCATTTATCAACTTTTCCTACTTACGTTCTGCATTCAGTTCAATATCTTGATCACCGTCGTTATTGGCATTCAGCGCATGTGTACCAATAGTAGAAAGGTCAAGGTCAATTCTATCAACATCGGAAATCATTTGATTCACTAACTGTGCATCATACAGTACAGGTCTGGCAGTCTGTAAAACAAATTACATACATAACAGTTACACCTTACTTAAATATAATCAAGTTAATAATTAAATAAGTACTGTCACTGTGGTGCTTAGTCAATGCAAAGCCATTCAGAGACGACAGCATCACCTAGCCATTCAAGCAAGAGTCAGACATATAACAAACAGTCCATATCAATCTTAAATTTAGAGAACATTAATTCCACGTCCATTTGCACTGCTTTTGACACTTATTTATAATCCCCAAGAGAAATACCAACTTAATAAAGCAACATGTTCTAAAAGGTCCCAGGTTGCACTTCACCCAAAGATAATTTGTTATAAGTAAAGTAAATGGTTCAGCATGACAGGGCCTCAACCGATTGAGCTATCATGTATCTTATACAGTATCATAAAACAGAGGTTGGGGAATAGAAAACAAGTATTCTCTTGCACGTAATAAGTTGTAACAAGATGTAATCTGACATTAGCAAAGTAAATATATGATATATCAAATTATTTGCTTTTCCGAAACACGTTTTATTATGGCATGTAATTATGCAAACAAGTAGCCAACAATTAAAGGCGTTCTATCTTTATACCATGGTCGAATATACATTAGTATTAAATAATTACCTGAGCTAGGTGTAAGAAAGATGTCTGACGTTTCAACGACGACGCAAACCGTCGGGCTACTGGTAACTTTTGATCTGACAGTTTATCTGGTAGATTATCTAAAGCTGATCGCATCCAGTTCTCCCAATGTCGAGCAAAGTTCCGAATATCACACAACAATCTGTAAATTATGTACAATAAACTAGTTTAAATCTTCAAAAAGTAGGACCAGCATTTACAGAAATTATTCTCTACTTCCACTGTTCTATTTTTTATTTTTCCATATACTCTCATATAAGTCGACATGAGGGTTTGGCAAATTAAGCAAAACTGAATTATAAGCGGACAATTACGTAAAGTAACCTAGTTAAACAATCTCAAAAAATGACCAATCAATGAATACATGTCCATTTAAAATTTGGTTTGAGGACAAACTCATAATGGTTGTTAGAGTTAAAAGAAAGCATCATTGCAATTGTGAGTAGAAATCATATGAGTAGTTATGAGTACTCACGTTTCTGGCATTTCCTGCATTGTAGAAGGAATCAGAACTTCTGTTAAAACCTGAAACAAACAGTATACCATGTATGAACCTTCTGTGGAACAGATTTTGCAAAGGGTGAGTTAATTGTTTGTATATTCGGGTTCAACTCCGTTTCTCAACAGTCAATTTGTAAGTAAAACACGGTGACTGATTCACCTAACGTGTTTCATGGACTGTATCCTAACCAAGAGAACTTATCATTGTATTCATGAATATGATGACAGTAGTGTTTGGAATTATAATGATAATGGTTAGAATATTCTGACGAATATATTGTTAATGATAAAGGTAAATGTAGTGATACTGAAGATGAAAATGTAATTGACAAATCGATGGCTTAGAATTAAAATGTCGTAACTACCAAATCGATATTTTGAGAAAACACGGAAAAACTGTCTGACATTTAGTCTTTACTTATGGTAAAACAAACTTTTACAACTTCATTTTGGTCAACATGACAAGTTCAGATTTTTATGAAAATGGGCTCATAAGAAGCGCCTTGTGATGCTTATTTTAAATATGTTTGAACCTTAAAATGGCGTAAGTGACACTTACGACCTTCTAATTCTAAGGAATCGAATTGGAAATGATACTGATGGTGAAAATTTCATTGACGAATAAACTGTCAAAGATAGCACTGTTATTGGAAATGCTAATGATAATTTCATTGAATATAATGTAAAGTATCTAGGACCTGATATTATTGATTGAAATTATTACTGCATCGACGATATTGGTTGTTCTATAGTTGAACAGGATTAGGAAATGGGGAGAGATATGAATCATGTTGGTGAAGCTGAAGACGACGTGGGTAGATATAACACAAACCTTGTATAAGATGGAATCACAGACGCAGATCAAGTCGATAATGATTTCGTGTTCTACGAGTGGTAACAGATGCTCAGGGAGACCTTGCCAAAAATGCAGCAGAAAATTCTGAATCTAAAAAAAATAAAAAAGGAGACATGTTATAAATATTTAAAAGAATACAAAGTATATTGATAAGTGAGGACCAAGTACCTTAATTTACGTACGTGCAAGTAGGGCCCGTTCACAAACGATTTCAGAATCTGGGAATAATGCAGACAAATTATAATTAATTGATATCTTAAATAAGGTTTTCATAAACACCTAATGTATGACTCTAACAACAAGTACTTTAAATTATGTCAGGGCCATTTCACAAACCTTCCGGGAAAGGTTTGTGATAGAAAAACATATTTTCTGCTAAGTATGTTCAATGACTTTCTAAGACGTTCACGAAATGCTTTAATTTTTTCTGTGATACATTATACAATTTGTTTTTCATTAGCAGATACAATTGTCTCAGTTGCAATGTTGAGATGATTTATTTTGAGGGTAAAAAGGACATGCATTCTGAACGTCTAAAAATAACAATGACATAGTTAATGTACACTTACAATGTGTTACGTGTAATTGTAGGACATTTCACAAACACATTATAACATGTTTAATCCCTCAATTTATAATTAAAAAACGTTCGAAGACGAACATTTGACAATGGGACGAATCAACATGTCACCTTTTATCCTACGATTGTATATTTTCTGAAATTTAACAATGTCTCCAAAGATAAGGAGTTCTTCGCTGGCTTCTGTTTAATTTTGATTTACATCGTTCACAATTTACTACACAATGGGTATAAAAGTCTTAACCAAAAGGGATTTTGGACTTAGTATGGGGTAAGCTAGGGATAGTGTAGGGGGTTCATAAATTAATTATTTCATTCCAAAATACTCAATATTCGCATTCTTGTGCATGGAGTACGAGGGTACATACTCGAATCCATGATTAATGTAATTTGTAAAGAAAATATTGGCTTTGATATGTCTGAATGATTTTAAGGCAAAATTTATGAACACATCATGCCTTATCTCGGTATTTAGAGAGATTTTACTAAAATAAATTATTTGATCTCATCTAATGAAGTAAACGTTTCGTCGTATATCGTGAATTGTGCTAAACATGTCGTTGTTCAAACACTGATTGCTAATTATGATTATTTAGATACACTTAGTGATCAATAACAAATTGAGACTGTTTCATGAGTCAAAAGTTATCACTCGATTGAAAAGTGTCTGTTGTAATGAAAACATGGCAACACGGTTGATGTGCAAATATGTAAAACAAAAGACGCACTATTAGAATTAATCTCGCGAGAATACATGTTGTAAACGAGATAAATACACGGAGTCTCTCATGTGATCGCAGCGCCAGTAAAGAACAATTTATACAGACCGTAGCATTGTGAGTAATGCTAGACTGTCCAATGGTTTTTTGAAGGAATGTGTTTATACTATAAAGGCATCGGGGAGCATGCTAGTCACATATTCGGTAGGACATGCATTTTGCAAACTTTAAATATGAAACTAACCATTAGTCCAGACACAGACAGGGAGTCACATATTGCAATGCCATTCAATAAATTGCAATATCGACACCATGACGAAGCATATTTTAACTTTCTTTTTAATTTAGGTTCAATTAAAATTGTAAAATTCTACTATCAAAATTGATAACATTTTTGTTCTGTGTGTCAGGATGTGGCTATTGTAAAGTGCTTCGTAAAAACTAGACTTCGTGTCTGTTTGCCGGATATATTTTCGCTAAATTACACAAAATGAGTTTGGTAGCGAAACATACATTGTGCATATTTGTAATTTCTGCACAATGTTTGGTTGCCACGCAACCGATGCGGGTGATTTCGCGCGGATTTGATTTTAATCACAGAAAACGTGATTTATTCTTATTTAAAAACAACACACACGCGCGACATTCGTTTTTGTTCAACTGAAATATTGTAAAAATGACATTTTATTTCGAAAGTGTGGACACTCATTGACAAAACACCCATGGTCGTTTATGTAGAATACTGTATGTAAATATATTTACAGGGTCTTCAGCAATGTCATGCTCAGTGTTAACGGCTGTACTTCATATATGAATACCTTTTAAATCCCGTGTAAATTGTGTAGAAAAATCCCTACAAAACAATATATTGCAAATACCATACCTCTTCAAAGTTGGCGTTGATTGCGGTGTCCAATATACATTGACAATGTGTTTTATACATCATAATGAATGTCTCCACCTGCAATCAAAATAATTATTAATCATATAGTAAACATGTAACAACATAAACCAGCCACTGTTAGAACGACAATGTCCAAGAGAGGGATGTTCAGTATCGGCAAAAGAAGAAAAATCTTGGTATTTATACTAAATAGAGACAGTAAATAATGGTATTTAAATACATTTCATGTCTGAAAGGTAGTATTGAATATTCAACTGAAAGTCATTATTTCGCAGTAATCGTCATTTGGGCAGTGCCAATTTGAGCTAGGTTTGTTTTCTCTTCGCATTCATTATTTTGCATGGTATTTGGGGTCACCCAGGATTAATAACTGGACCAAGTCATATAGTTAAGCCTCGTTGCGTCACTTGATGTCACCTGTTTTGGCATATATTTATGAAAATTTATATGATTCAGCACTTTGGCGGCTGGGTCATGTGTACATGTATTTCATTTTCTCGCTCGGTTATGTGTGGACACTGGTGCTATGTGATGCTTTTTGCGCTAGTTAAGTTGGGTGATGACTTTCATGGCCGATTTTCTCATATCTTTATGTAAAAATTCGAACGTCCACAACTAATGCAAACTTGGGCCTTAAAGGTAATGTATTGACCCATGAGAACTTTGTTTATAAATGACTTGGTCTTAAAATCGATGTGGTCGTTAAGATAACGCGGCTGTCTTTAAGGGAGAAAAATCAAATGATGAAATAGAAACTGAAGACCCTTAAACGATAACAGAAAAATGCCTTAGATAAGACGAATGACTGATTATGATGCGGTACGCTCCCGAATAATGGCCGGGCTCAGCATGTTAAAACATGGCCGGTCGTATTGTATTCACCGGAGTAAACATACCGAGCAATGAAATCGTAATACATCATGTTTACGATTTGAAACTAGATAAGAAAAACAATGTATAAAAACGGTGAAAGTATTGTTAAGCTACTTAAATTGCTGCATAAATTTGAAGCTATGAATCAGTCTTGGAACATACATCAAAGTTAGATTAAAAACGGTCGACAGGTACGCCGACAATGATGTTTCTTATTGAATGTAAATATTTGTCCTGTTTGCGGGAGATTAAATACGTTGACTTCCGAAAGATAATTAATCTAAGTGTAAACAAACAAGAAGTAAACGAGCATGACAAAATAAGACAAGTACTTACACAAATTACTGGATTTATTCTAAAGAGAGTAACTATATATAACACACATGAGCCAAAGGTTACAAGAGACAACCGCCATATCATATTCTTGCTAAATGGCTTAATTAAGTGATTTTACACTATTTAAAAACGCATTCAAAATTTGCATTCGAAAGAATACGTTTTTTGGTATATTTTAACGTAAAAATGTACGGTGTTGGTCAATTTTGATGCAAAAAGAGATCGGTTTTTAGTAGAACTAAACATTAACCCGTCATTCTATTTTTAGACAACGTAATGAAAGTTTGAAAATTCTGTGACTTCATTACGTCGACGTCATTTCTGACTGAAGTATTGTATCTGTTTATACTGACCATTTTTATTTTTTTAGAAAAAGACGTTAGTGTGGAGGTATGAAATGATAATGTATATGTGTATAAACAATTGACACTCTTGACAATTCCGCTGTGGAATGACTTAATTATTAAGACATATGGCGAAGAGATTAGGTACTAAGTAATTGTTTTTCATTAAGGGGTGTGATATTTTATTTAAAAAATACAATGCATGTCATGTGTAATCATTTCACTTCCAATGTGCATGATTTCCTAACTGTGCGTGAGTTTTTAAAAGCTTCTATTACAGAAATATTTTGACAGCGAAGGTAAATGAGCTATTGATACAGTTCCCGAAACGACTTATCTTAATAACCGCGCTAAGGTAAACATTGAATGTTTGTATAACAGACTAGCATGATTGGAACCGCTTTTCATTATACGGAAAAAACTGGATTTAGTATCGCATTAATAACGTCAATAGACTACAGCGTTTATCAAAGTTTCCATTGATTGGCAAAAGGGAATGGCGTGTCAGGCAAAGAAAAACAGGGATAAGAAATATATTGCTATTGACAAGTAAACCGATTTATGTTCAAGGTTTAGATAAATTAGCAAAAGGCCAAATGGTCGTTTGGGCTTTGAGCAATTAATGTTATTGTAATGGTGCGTCACAAGGAATGCAGCTAGACGCTCCTAGCGAATCAAATCACGAACGGGAGGTGGTAAAGATAATTGGCGAGGAACTGAATGTGGAAATGAGCAAATTAATTTGATCAGGTTATACCACCAATATTGCCGCAACTATATACAAACAGGACTATCGAATGACGACATAAGGATAATGCGAAACAATAATAGAGCACCAGAAGGACCATTGGCCGGCTTATATATTACAAATAGAACTTTGAAATAATAAATATGAAACAAGGCTCATATCAAGTACATGTGTAGTTAAATTACAACTTCTGTTAATTAAGTAAAGTATGACCTTATTATGCCAAATGATATTACAGCTCATATCATATATAATTCGTATATGATAGAAGCGGACAGTATGTGTTTCAAATTACATTTATAAAAAAATTGAAAAGCCGTATTAGAACGAATGACCAATACAATGCGACGGTAAAACCAAACAAGCCACGCGATCCGAACGATCTTTGGTTTTCTCAGATTTCATAGTGCTACTTAAAAACAGTGGAAAAACTATTTAATATATTTTTTGGTTTCGGGTTATGAGGCATGTCCCCATTGTATACATTTGTACTTTAATTACCATATACATGTAAGTATAAATATTATACATATAATTATATAAGATTAACCTACCTTGTCTTTCTGTATTGGTTGTGGTAAGATCAGGTATTCGGCACTCGGGAATTCTGGTAACAACGTCCCTGTTTTAGAACTCAGTGAATACTTCCGTGTGAAGCCACCCTGAAAAAATAACAACCGTTTTTTTAATACTTGAATGGGTATTTCTGTGGTCAGGTTTGCCTGGTAATATGTTTCAAAAATATATGATGTGTAATACAAAACGTAATGACAACTTTGAAAGAATTTGTGATTGGCTTTAAATTAGAAGTAGGACATAATGTTTGCACAGTCATTCACCCGTTTTCTGCCACGAACACACGACGGACCTTTGACCTGGGTAGTTTTCCTGGACCTTAATACTAGCCGTTTTACAGCTAAAACTATGCATTTTCAGCCCTTTGACGGATGGGAATGTGATTTTCGACTTCTGGACTGCAGCAACTTCGTATTTCAACTTGGATGTTGGGCAATGTGTCGTGTAATTGTCGTATGTGGTTTTTAAAAAATGTTTTCTGTACCCAGCTTATATGTATACACTTAAACGAATTTCTAATTGGCCACCATAAAAAAGATTATATCATCTGATATATTATATCAATGAATCTAAGGCTGTGTAATTTGTTCATTACAAGCACTAATTTATCGATTTTGGGAAAGAAATGGCGTATTCATGTACAAAATCACTCATGCGTAACGGTTGGTGCGAAATTGCTTTTTTGCACGTTGGCCTCGTGTACCTCTTGGAATAGTATCGTATTTGGTATTATTTTGTTCCCTGTTGATTGACTTTTCTAAAAACACTATAATTTGTGAGAATGAGCCATGTGGAACGCGCTCATTACGTCAGATACATGCATACATTGAACGAATATCTGATTGGCCATGTGTTTTTATAAATTAGTTTTTAAAAAATGCTTTTAGAAGAGAACAAATAATCGAAACTCCGATACTGTCCAATTTTATTGATAGAAAACATGTTTCTTGCAGTAATTCGAGCTAAACCCCACGTTATTATAAATATCGCTTTTTTTTCAAAATGACGTTTTGACGTACATGTCTGGATTTTGGTCCTGGTACTCGTCATTCTAACGGCCTCAGCGCGCCCCATATTACTTATTCTCGACAGTATCAATGCATTTCATTAAGACAATTGACAGAGAATACATTTTGGCTAATTTCAAAAATCAAACATGTCGGGCACGTGAACCACGTGCACGTAATCCATTTTGCACTAACTGTTCAGCATGAATGATTTTATACAAGCATGCGTAATTTTTTTCTTGAAATCGATAGATAAGTGCATGAAATGAAAATTAACAAAATTTTAGAAGTATTGATTGAATATACTAGTATCGCATAATATAACATTTCATTCGGTGGCTAATTAGAAATTCGTTTAAGTGTAATATTTTACTATATATTTGTTCTGGTTACACACGATAGTCACTTGCAGTTAGTTGTATTGCGTTGTGCGTTAACATACATTGTGTTTGGGAAGTGAAAAATCTGCAAAATTTCGATTGACACAAGTAGTACGGAGCTTACATAGTTTACTTGTATGCCCTCAATTTGATGCTGGTCACATACGCATCTATATGTACATCTTCTTATCTACAGATCCTAACTGCTTCAGAAACGTCTTGCAAGTTTCCCTTACCACTGTATCAACTAAACTTAGCAATTAAGAACGTTAACGAGTCTATTTTCCTCAGCCTGTTTACATCGTTTCTATGTCGTCCTAATTCCATGACAACAAACCGCATCAAAGAATTATAAACAAACCGCACACACTTTCCCATACGAGTATTTATTGACAAATGATGTTGAAGCATAAGGGGAACTATAATATCCACTTCATCCACAAAGACCTTCGTTTTCATTTGACAAAGAATCGGCGCAAGATAAGAAAACCAAACTATAGTCTAAACAAAAGTAAGTTATCCCCTCAGTCGATAAGGGCATTATAACTGAGACGCAAATCTTGTCTCGTGTGAAGACAATTTATCAAAACTATCATCCTTTGCTGGTTTACGCACGTCTGCAATGTAACTAGTAGGGCACAAACCAAAGTCACACAGCTAAGGTGGTAGCGCCTAGCCAAACACACATGACATAGTACAAGCCATCTAAATCCCCCAAAATGGATGCTTCGATTCGACGTTTATGTATGCATTGTCAAGCTCCTAGTTCCAAACAAACGAATAAGGAAATTAGTAAACGAATCGTTGCCATTGTGTATATATGTTAACAATTGTGATCATTTTGTCTTAGTCATCTTGCATCTTTGAATGCCAACAAATTGCTGCTTCCTGTGTGTATTTCAGAAGATTACAGTGCTTCTGTAAACTGTTGCTTTGTTGTGTGTTGTCCTTGTGATGGTTGGTCATCCTGGTCATTCTTTCTGATCTGTTGGTACTATTCCCCTGTCATGTTTGACTGACTGATGCTGCAGATTGGTGAAGTGGCTAAGTTGTTTTTCACTTGCATTGCTCCATGGCAATTTTTATTATTGTCCTTGTGGCTTGTGAAACTATGTCGTCCTGCAGCGGCGACTTGGTAACTAGGTCGGGTCTAAGCTTCGTTTCATTTGGTCACTTGGTGTCATCGTTCTTTTTGTTATTTCTTTGTGAAATTTGATCATCCTGCATTTTTCAGCGGGGACTTGGGCTTTTAATCATTTACTGGGGTTGTGTGTGGGCATTGCTCCGTGTAGTTGTGTTGTGTAATTGTGTAACTTTTATTCTGCGCTTGGCTGGCTGAGTTGAATGCTGCCTCCCCTGTCACATTTCCTCATATCATTTTGTGCCCGGTAAGTAATATGTTTGATTTCTCTCTTTGTGTCTTTCATGCTATATTATGTTTTGAGTACCACATACCCTGCCCGATTGAATATTATCGTTTTACATGAACAGATATAAGTATAATACAATGTATGAGATGCGATGATACGTCTAGAATTGTAGTATATACATGCATACACCATACCCAGGAATAAAATCTTTAGATTGAAGCAAAAGTATGTTACATGGGGATACATGTTTTGGCAAGCTTAGGGTTTGATCACAAATTGTTAGGTTAAAGAGCTATATCGGAAGATATATTTTTTTAAAGTTTCAAAAACTGCAAAACAATTATGCTTTCATATCCATAAGATCATTTTTCGCTTCTGTTTTAAGTTTTAACAGAAACTCTCTCTGTGATTTATTGGACATGCAAACTGTCCATTTTCATACGAAAGTTTTCTAGAACATTCTATGAAACTATAAGAACCGTCTATTTTTCGACGATTAGGTCAAAGACACGGAACCCATTCAAAGTTTTGATTTACAATTAAGGTAGTCTAGTATCCAAAATCTTGGCAACGACCTCAGTTAATCAGTTTATTCTGAGACAATTGTGGCAAACATTTGGATGTACAGGAAAGGATCATCCAAACCAGATCATAACAAATCATTGCCCGAAATTTAATACAACCGAATATTGCGAAGTTTCGTTTGAGCTGAGATTTATATTTAGGATTCTTCGGGAGATTGATGCCAATAAGAAAAAAAACAATTTCAAACTCCCTGGCTGGATCGTGTTGTTTTTTCATCAAGATTATAAAGAAATAAAAATAAGTAAAGTCCATTAACTTATTGCAAAGATGCAAAGATGGTATGACCGAAGGCTTATCTGTTGCCTCATGAAGGGAGGATGACACGCCAAAATTTGTTCAAGATTAAAGTGTTCAAACAGTAAAACGCTGCGATCACCTTTCAACTTTTCACAAGTCAAAAGTGGATAATTAAATTTCGAATGAAGACATTTACTTCTGACGTTTAGAACCAACAAGCCTTTGATGAGAAATTAATTTACTTATTTTAATAGGTTGATGGAGTTTGTTCGTGTTTACATTTGATACATACATTTATTTTGCATTTGTTTAAATGTAAAACGGTAAGACAGGTAAATGAAGTCGATGTGGCTGTATAAACAGAAGCCCTAATCTCACATCGTTCTCTATCTATACTCTCCCTTTCATCTTTATATACATGATCATATTATCTGAATACGGTTGGAGAGCCTGTTTAGAAAGCAAACTGTTTCCGTGGCCACAGAGGTAGGGGAATGGAATCTGGACATTTTTTATCGTCAGAAATGAACTAAACGGAAGCTGTGTGAGATTGGGTACACGAATAAAATGTAAAAATGTAATTACAACATAATTATAAATTGATCCAGGAAGATTATATGCATTTATAGTTCTGTTCTCAAATGATGTCAAATAGTTGGTGGGGTTTATAAAACTCGCCTTTTTCGGCAATGTATATCTTTTTGTTTAACGAATGTTGTACAAAGCCTAGTCTTTTTCTTTAATAAATGAAGCAAATTTTTAATTCTGGTAGGAGCGTTTATAATGAATTATTGCCTTATAGTGACTTTTTACCATTTGAGAATTATTTGTGGATAAAAAGGGACAATTCGTTTGTCAATTATATATATGCTCAACGAGACGTTACTAGTATTAACTAGAAATGAGTCCATTGACACGGGTGCATCATTGGGGTATATAGTAAAAATAACAAATGACCATAATTGTGATAAAATTAGCGCAGCAAAAATCCAACCTTTACGGTCAACTACACATCACAATTTGTTTCAGCTTTTCCGTAAACGATTTTATACCAAGCAATAGAAACATTGGTACATGAAACATAATACTCATCGTTGTATTTCGATTCTAATGTTGGCTTTAGAGCAATTCATGGGACTAAAACACTGGCAAGATATGAGAGTTTCCCTATGTACAAAAAATGTTCCCAGATATCTAAACATTTGGTCAAGACTTCGAATACAATACAACAATATAACAATACAACAATACAACGATACAACGATACAACGATACAACGATACAACGATACAACAATACAACAATCCAACAATACAACGATACAACAATACAACAATATAACAAGACTAAAGCATTGGCCACACTGAGAAAATCCTAATCGGCGACGTGGAATGAAGATTCAATACATACATTGGCATTTCCAGATTTAATTTGGAGACAATGATTTAAAAATACTTTGTTCCTTTTTCAAATAATTGTAATTAATTGACAAAGCATGAATAATCCAGTAATAACTTACTTCGTTCTTTAACTTGCAGCCCGAAAATCTGAAACGAGAAGACAAAAGTCACGTGGTTAAATCTTATGTTCATGGTAGAAAATTTTGTTTACTTCAACAGACAAACAAAAACAAGAAAACTATCTTGCAAATAGGTAAATTGTTGAAGAATAAGCATTGTCAAATATTTTTTAAAAGAAAAAATAATATACGCGTTTAGACTTTTCTAGTCACATTTCAGTCTCCAAATGGTCCAAATTATTTGTGGCCATATTTTTTTATGATATTCGAACAAACCAGTTTTCAGGATTTAGTTCTTCATATTTTAGCACGTACTATTAGACTTTTAATGAATTAGTTATACAATAAATTACTAAAAACATGTGTGAGCAAATTAACTTTAAAACTATGGTAACAGCTAAACGCATTTCGGTTTTGAAAATTAACCAATTAGAGGGAACAGTTATATATAGATGTTTTTTTTACAAAATATATATATTACTTAATAGTATTGCTACATAGAGATGTCGCTGGCTTAGAATGAGAAAAAGTACAAAAATAATAGTTTGAGAAAAAAAGACAAAACTGTACGAAAAATTACATTTACTTATTGAAACCCCTAATATGTTTTCAACTTAGGTTTGGTCAACATGACAAGTTCCGATTCTCATGAAAAATAAACTCATAAGAAGCGCCTTATGATGCCGATTTAATATATGTATGAGTCTTAAAAGGTCGACCTTCTCATTCTAAACCAGCGTATTTTCAATCGAATTGTTTTAAATACGGATGGTTTCGCCCATGTTATGGCCAAAGATGAGTTTTAGTGTGTGTTTTTTAAAATAAATGTTCAGTCGGGCTTACTGTAAGTTCAATACGCGCATTATACAAAAAATGCAACATTGTTAGAAACATATTTTATGAAATTATTCCTGACAGCCAGCATTTCAACTAAAATACTCGTTCGAAGAACAAGCCTGGCGTTCACAAACGGTTTAAGCATCTTAGAGGAACATTAAACTCTTTTGGCTGATTTTAAAAAACATTGCTGTCGTATTTCTCGCACCCAAAACAGTCTTTCGCAGTAAATAATAATTATTGTAAACTGAGACATTTTTACAGAAAATGTGATGAACGGTATTTCTATTGTTAAGACCTTCAATTAATTTCTTTTTTAAACTCACTTTTTTCAGCTGATTGAAAATTTAATTATCACAACAAAGCCCCCAGTTTATTTCCGTGTATATGTATTCTTATGAGGACATGAATTTCTAATTTTGAATAACTAGATATAGAGTACATGACATACTTTTCAAAATAATATCGTTTATTAATTGCATTTATTCGCAAAATAAAACTAAGAAAATACTGTAGTGCACAGGCAGCGCCAAGCCACACACACAAGAGTCAGACGTAGAACGAACCCTGCTCAAACCAATTATAGTATAGTTTTAAATATTTAAATATTCTAAACAATCTCGTCTACTTATAGCATTTGTTTGGACTACAATGCTAGGGACCCAGCTAATATCATAGAATATTTTGTAAATAAAAATATTCAAATATTCTCAGCAAAATTGTATACTACTAACATGTATTTGCACAATGGTGCTAAGAACTCTGCTAAAACCAACCGTAGCATATTTAAAAAAAATATGTATTTTTTTGTTAAAAGTGAAAATGTATGTATTTGCGCAACAATGCGCGGGGCCCTGCTAATATCGTTGTATTTGCTAAATGTCAAATATTCTTTAGCAATTTCGTTTACTACAGTAACATGTATTTGCACAATGATGCCCAGACCTATGTAAAAACTCAGTCGTAGTGTGTTTTTAAATATTTGAATATTCTTAACAAATTTGTTTGTTAATAGCATTGTCAAAATGTATGCCCACAGCAATGCGACGGGCCTTGCTAATAATAAATATTCTTAGCAATATGTTTTACTACAGTCCGTTTAAAGTTAATTGTCAACGGGTGTAAACATTGGCCCTTTCGTCATGTAAACTATATGTATTTAGTACTATTTACCATTTAGGTTTAACTGGGTATACCTGAATTACGATTGTCCCTGCTATTCTTCCGAATGGGATAGTTCCCTCGTTAGTATTACTTATTGAATCGACAGGAATGACATTTATTTGCTTAACTATGCTAAGGACACTGCTAAAACCATAGATGTATATTTAAACAATAGGGGAACGGCGACCAAGGTGAGAACAGATTCATTATAATAACATCAGAATTCTCATATTCCTAGCAACAGGTACACGCCGCGTGTATTGCTTCATGGACAACGTTACCTGACAACCACGGCGTCCCTATTTGTAGAACATCACATCGCGGTGTCCCTAGGAACATAGACATGGTCCCCACTACGGTCTTTACTTCACATTGAAATATAGTCAATGGAATTATTTCATTGTTGCGCAAATATAACAACGGCAACACTAAACGTTTGTTTAAAAGTAATTAAGTTGTTCAAGCACTTCTATGTCAATATATACATCAGCAAGGGATGGGGATATAATTACTCCTTAATCCCGTTTTATTATAGTTGACTTATATTAAATGTGTCGTCAAATATAGACAAATATATCTATGTATACACGTTCACATACATATGTAACAATAATAAAGTATCAAGATTATATAGAATATTATTATATAACATATGGACCCCCAAATTACATAATAGGCTTTAAAAGTAGTACGAAGTAATATAAGGTTTCAAAATCCCTTTTATAATTACAAACTTACAATATTTTAAGTAATACTACTTTTATTACCTCCAGTGTCGGAGAGTTCATACCATAAATACGATAATATTCATTGAAATGTACAGAGTAAGCATATTATTCAGGTACCAATAAAAAGAAACACAAAGAAACCCATCATTGAGTTACCCCAAGAAAAAGGGGCGTTTCTTGAGTAGCGTCACATACCAATGCCACAAGAAAATGACTCTAAAGGAATAGTGATATTTCCTTTGAGGAGACCCTCTCCTTCATTGTAAATACGTTTTGATATGTTCTTGTTTCCACTGGCCAACAGTACTACAGGCATAACTATTTTTGGGACTACCGGGTCACATTTAAATTATCTTGACACCAGGCGAACTAGCAGCTTTCCGGAACCGGTTTTTCAGAGCGTCCAGCGTGAATGGAGATTTTCTAGTACAAAATGCATGCTTTTCACGATTTTCACGCGAAACATCAAGTGCACCTGCAGCAGTCGGTCTACCATTGGGTCGCCGTTTTGGTATGTTTTGTCGCAGTTTTTGACATAGTATTTTGGCATTTGGTCATCCGGGGACACTAAACTAGGTCCAGTTACAGTAACGATTGCGATCACCGTTTTGGCATGTCTTAATTAAACTTTAGGCTATGCAGCTTTTAAGGTTTGAACGTGGGCATTTGTTATGAGTGGACACTGTGTCGTGTAGTTGTGTTAAAAGGTGGTACTGTTTATGTTTTCTGTGCCCTGCTGGTTAAGTTGGGCACTGCCTTCCCTGTTCGATTTTCTCAGGTATTGTGGTTATTGAAGCGGACAATAATAAATGCAGGACACATGAATTTTTTTTATATAATTTGTTGTTTTTGTTCAAAAAAATATGCTGAACGGCCATAAAAAGCAAAACTATTATTTAGTCCTTGTTTTTAGATCCCATTGTTTTTACCTTCAATATGTTTAGGGGTCTCGTGATAAATATGAATTTGTGATTTTGGCTATTTAGACACAACTCACAGCGTCGTAAAAAGTGTCCTAATATCAAAAACTTAATTTAAGTAACACGTCGACTCAGATTCGTTTAAAATTAAGACGATCCAGTTGCAAACCACTTTCAAATGATTACAAACACAGATGATGTGTAACTTACCTTCCACTTGGACTCTGGGTTTTGACCTTTGAAATAGCGGAAAATTCACATTTTGACCATCAAAATCTTTTTTTGTTGAATTTTCATTTTCTATTATTTCATTATCATTATTTTTCATAGCACAATAATTATTATACAGAACTTTTACATGCAAATAACCATCCAAAGTGCTTAACAGCCATAATTAAGACATTGTTAAACGTATTGATAGGGAGAAAATTATGCAAGCTATATAGCCATCAGGAAAACAACGACATTCTTGATTCTTAATGCATTTCTAATGCTACTACACGGCTTGGGACCTCACATATGCCTACCATATTTCAGCAGAATGCTGACTGGGGCGAAACAACTTTGCTAGATTATTTCAAAGGTGTGTGGCAGACTTTGATCATATTATAGAAGAGTCTCACATAGTGAGCGTTTGATCAGGTATCACAACTTAATATCATTACGCTGACTTTACAATAATTTCGTAACGCGAGACAGTAGTTTTCGCTTTTCAAAGCAACACTCTTAATTTCTGATTATACTAGGGGAGTATTCCGATAAGAAGTTTCAATTGTTCTAATAATGCGGATTTAATTTATCAAAAGTTAGTCCGACAATTGACCAGGGTTGGAGCCATTCAGCTTCTGTCTATATACCGGAGCATTTGATAATCTACGGTCCCTTAATCCGGTTATTCTAGAACAAACAAGCTTATCAAGCAAAATTACTTCTGCAGACTATAACACTAAGTGGATAATCTCTATAATTCAGATACAGAGAGTGGACTAAACTTTGTAGTTATCATAGCAAAATCCAACATTTCGCGATTTTGAAATTTCACGAATTTGTGTGCCATTCTAAAGCAACACGCGAATTTAAATATTCGCAAATTTCAAAATAAAAAAAAATACTTTCTGTCGTTAAAGTGTATAGAGTTATATCGGAAGATATTTTTTTAAAAAGTTTCAAAAACTGAAAAACAATTATGCTTTCATATCCACTTGATCATTTTTCGCTTCAGTTTTAACAGTAATTTCTTTCTGTGATTTATTGGACATGCAAACTGTCCATTTTCATACGAAAGTGTTCTAGAACACCCTATGAAACTATAAGAATCGTCTATTTTTCGACGATTGAATCAAAGCACACGGAACACATACAAAGCTTTAATTTGCAATTAAGGTAGTCTAGTATCATACTAAAAACAATGCAAGTAATTATTTTGACATTGAATGACTCATTAATAACACACATCTACAAAAACACTGGAGGGCAGAAGGAAAACGACCTAACAAAGCTTGTAAGAAATAGAAAGTTAAGGTGCGCAGAATTACCCGATGCGCAGAATTACCCGAAACGACTGTACTTATTAAGACTTTATTTAGAATCATTAGAATTTATTTTGAATCATTTATTTCAAATCACTATGAGTTTTATTCCCCTCTTCACCCACTCTTCATTAGACATTGGCGAGCCATCTATTGTTTAAAATTGTTAAGATTTCCATCATATTAGTATCATCTATTATTTTTTAATTGCCATTACTTCACCATGACTGCATTATATTATATTTATATATGTAACATGCATTATGTACAGTTTACTCATGTGTCGTAATTACGATTTGGGTTAATAAAAGGTATGTTCTGTTCTGTTCTGTTCTGACTCTTAGAATATAGCTCTATACACTTTAAGTTCACACAAAAATCGCGAAATTATCGATTTTGCGAATAAAGCGAACATTTATATCACGCGGAATTATATCATTGTACAGTTCTTGACAACATTTTACTATTTTACTGTACGTAGCAATTAGATTCCCTGTTTATACTGTATAGCATTCGGTAACTGTAGATCGAGGTTCGTTTCAATTGACAATGATTAGGGCTGCGTTTGGACTATATTATATTGCAATAGTGGGGAAGAAAAGAAAATACATTTAGTATGAAGACATGTAGAACGACTGAAATAGAATTATAAATAAAATGTGTGTGGGGGGGGGGGGGCACAAAAAATGTAAACTAAATGTAGTACTCACCGTGTTAAACCTTTCCCCGTATATACAGAATGATAATACTGGCTTGTCTCTCGTATTCCTATACCATAATAATGATATCTGAAAATATGAGAATAAAATGATGTAATATATTTTTTAAAAGCTGAAAACGTGCTGAAAATAATAAAACAAAATGCTGATAGTTATAAAAGGAGTGTCATTTTAATGTTTCTACAAGTTAGTTTAATAATTCATACTCTCATCAAATCATAGAAAGAACATTTTTTTCAACCATGGACCAATAAAAAAATATTATTTTAGTACATTTCCTCTTTTTAAGTTTCCATGTTACTTTGCTCTTCGTTCGTTCGGTACTCCGCCCCTCCATCTACATGTATTAGTTCGGTCTTGGTGCTTTTGCTTGCTCAATGCTTGCATGATTTTGTCAGATAGTTATGAACGTTGCGATATATTTTGTGTGGTGTTCATTATGTCTGTACGCATTTTCATAAAATAAAACATTTATTTTATCTTAAAATGAAAGCACTTATCAGGCGGCGTTGATATCCCCAGTTAAACAACATTATAATTATATGGGGTGGTACTCACATAGAATCTTATAGAGAGAAAACTTAGAATTTCCTCAAAATCTTACAATTTCCTTATAAAGTGTATCAGCTTAACATGAAAATCAGGACTATCTACTTGAATGTATACATGTACATGTCTTAACTACTTATTATAAATAATATATGCAGATCTGTAAGGTGGGCGAGGGATGGTACCTCGACCATCTCCCACCCATGATCGTGACTAATAAATGAGAAGATCAAAATGACAAAGTCGAAAAAAAATACATTGAAGAAAATATTAGCTTTTCTTAGTTTCTTGCAAAATATGTGCAGTTCAATTTCTTAACTTAAGTCAAAATATTTAAGTTTTCCCTTGAGATGCTTTGTGAATACCGACCGTGTACATTGGACGAATTCTTCATGAATTGTTTATATACATGAACTTACTTTGAATGTCCCCTTGTCCCTAAACGACGAGTCGTTAAATGTGGAAACTTTTGACGAATTGTCTGAAAAAACAAAAACAAAAATACAACATCTTCATAAAAACAATGATGTTTAGGCAAATACAAGACACCAGCAATTTAATTTTGCATTGCATTTGTTTGTCTACCTAATGATGGGCTAAATATATTTTTAAAACAAATTATTCCAAAACTCGACTACGCGGAAATCGACATTCGGTTCCAAATACTCAGTTCTAGTTTTCCCTTTCTTTCGCTTGGTTGCAATATCATTTTAAGCCAGACGAACGGATAAACTTAATTGAGACTAGAGTTAGGCTAGGCGTTCCGCTCTCAACATTTTTAATTTTAAAGCTCGTACCTTTCCAAATGTTGCCGCGCACGCTGGTTCCAGTCCCTCTTTGCGGCAGAAATCTAAATAATGTGCATATAGGATACATCTTGGTAGACAGACCCCTTCACATATACAATAGTTGGCTTCAAGCCTGAAAACAGAGGAAGATATGTTTGTTTTATTTTTGACACATTCTTTGACAATTTGATGGCTTAGAACCAGAAGGTCTTACGACCTTATAAGGCTCATTCATATTTGTAATCTCCTTCACAAGGCGCTTCTTATGAGCATATTTTCATGAAAATCTGAAATTGTTATGTTGACCAAAATGAAGTTTTAAAAACGTGTTTTCCCATAGGTAAAGAGTAAATTACAGACAGCTATATATCGATTTGGTAGTTACGACCTTCTGGTTCTAAGCCAGCGAATTATTAGTCTTCACTCTGAACACCTTATGTCTGATGATATTCACCATTGCAAATTAAAAAAAGGATACTACATATCTTTTTAAGTGTCAGGAGTTTTAAATTTGAGCTGTAAGAAAGGGAACTAGTCAGACGTATTTACGGAAGAAAAACAATGCATCCCACTCTAATGTGTGTCCAACCTTTGTTTCGCTGAAATTACAATTAAATAATTACTTGGAATTCAATAGATTTTCAATGGGCTAAAAGATATAAGGAAATCGGACTGGGAAGGCAGCGCTCAATTTAACAAATCTTTGCTACAATGCTACATGAATTGAAAACAAAATAAAATAACCAAAAAGAAAAATATTAACAATTTAGTATCAAAACAAACTATTGTAATTATTTCCCGTTTCAAATTTTGTGATTTGACGCTGACAAATAAATTTGTACAAGTTTATGGACATAAGCAAAGTGATTATTGTAAAAATTGATATCAGCTTAATAATGCTACCCCGCCCATAATTAATATGTATGCCTACATCTCACAAACACGTACGTTCACACTCATTTGTCACGTCAAATCTCAACCGTTGCTATTCTTTCCTTGTTATGTACATTTAGTTAGATTTTTCAACTGTCTAATGTTAAAAATGACAGCAGACATGTGACCAAGCAAATAGTTCATTACTTAGAGAAAATGTACAAGTACAATAAATAGATTCAAGAAGAAGGAATAAAGATATGTTTCATCTGGCCTTAGTCGACATGTTGGTTTTGAGTGTAGGACAAAATACCGGCCCCTAATTTTTGACAGGGTGGACATAATCACGTCCATGTTTTTTAACAGGGTGGACGAAATTCCCACCCTATAAATTTCAGGGTGGACATAATACCCATCATGACTATATCAATGGCTTAGAATTAGAAGGTCGTAAGTGCCACTTACGACCTTTTAAGATTCATACATATTTAGAATAAGCACTACAGTGCGCTTCTTATGAGCCCATTTTCATAAAAATCTCAACTTGTCATGTTGACCAAAATGAAGTTGTAAAAGTTGGTTTTACCATAAGTAAAGAGTAAATGTCAGACAGTTTTTCCGTGTTTTCTCAAAATATCAATTTGGTAGTTACGACCTTCTAATTCTAAGCCATCGATATATATATGATATAGTTGATAGTATGCATGTTAAATAAAAAAAAAACTTTTGTTGTAACATAATCATAGAGAAGTTCCTTACAAAATCACACCATCACACAATAATCGTTTACAATGCAGCAATAACCCTCTACATAAGTCATAAGTATTATGTCCACCCTAAAATTTATAGGGTGAGAATTTTGTCCACCCTGTAAAAAAATGGACGGGATTATGTCCACCTTGTCAAAAATGAGGGGTCGGTATTCTGTCCACCCGGGATTTTGTCCGGATTCCGTTGGTTTTAGATACATGGGCGCATAAACTTATATTTTCGAGGGATGGTCGAAAAGTTTCTGAACAATTGCGATGACTTTTATTTCATGATATTTGTCTATGTAAAATGTTAACCTTGCGTTGCTCCAACGGTATAATGGGTCGTCCAAGTGAAATCAGTACGAATATATCAGGTTGTGACAAATGTGAACAAATCGCTCAAGTTAACACTGATAATGACATGTCGAGGGTTTCCCGCAAGACTGTAGTAACTACGTATGATTAAAGAAGGACTTACTACAGTCTTGCAGGCACCCATCGACGTATCATATAATGTTTAAACTATTGTTTTAGGATGTATTCGTGTTTTCTTGTTAATGTTGACATCGACTGGCCGATAATGATCAAACTTGTAAGATTATAAGTATCCTATAATCAGAGATGACGCCACGTGCGGCCCCGAGGGTCATGTAGTGTTGATTGACTCTACAAGTTTGATATCTTCAAGTTTTTGGCGTAAAGCTGCATGGTGTAAGATACTCTATTATTTGTTATAAGATAATCATATCATATCTCATATACTTAGTTGTGAAATAAGTTACTTTTTAGTATGTTTTTAATATCTGGATGGCCATATTTTTAAAATTTCCCATACCCCCTACCGTTGATATAAGAAACACCACTAACGTAAAAATATTACTTGCAAAATCAAGTTTTATCGTAATTGATGTTACAACAATCCTTCGGAATGGCTTTACACCAAATGCTTTACTTAAAGCATTTGCAAACGACGTCAAGTACCGAATTTATTTAACCATAATTATTCAACAATCGTATGTGATGCATATCAGGCCCTATCAATGAAGAACGTACTCCATGCTCCAACTCATACTCCATACTCCATTTGGAGCATTTATTAGTTTAAAAAACTGCTGTAACTTCTTTATTACTGAATGTAAACATACTATATGGCAGTTCGTTTCTTAATTAGATCATACGCCACAAGTTGGTGTTGGCTTTGATGAAACATTCCAGTATGGAGTATTTAGTATGGAGTATGGAGTATGGAGTATGGAGTATGGAGTATGAGTATGGAGTATGAGTATGGAGTATGGAGTATGGAGTTTGAGTATGAAGTATGAAGTATGGAGTATTTAGTATGGAGTATGGAGTATGGAGTATGGAGTATGGAGTATGGAGTTTAGAGTATGGAGTTGGAGTATGGAGTATGGAGTATGGAGTTTGGAGTATGGAGTATGGAGTATGGAGTATGGAGTTTGGAGTATGGAGTATGGAGTATGGAGTATGGAGTATGGAGTATGAAGTATGGAGTATGGAGTATGAAGTATGGAGTTTGGAGTATGGAGTATGGAGTATGGAGTATGGAGTATGGAGTATGGAGTATGGAGTATGAAGTATGGAGTTTGGAGTATGGAGTATGGAGTATGGAGTATGGAGTATGGAGTATGAAGTATGGAGTTTGGAGTATGGAGTATGGAGTATGGAGTATGGAGAATGAGAACGTGTTTATAACCACCGGGTCAGGTTTGGTTAAATACTATATTCATATGTAAGGTTTGTTAGAAATGTAAGCCTATATATGTCCAATAAATTCTGAATATGGTTGGTGTTGGTAGGTCAGAAAAATGTACCAAAACTTAGCAGGTGGTTAGTTTAAAGGTAAATGTCCGAGGTGTTCCGATTACGTACCAGATTTTTATTGAATGAGTTCGCTGTTCGTGTTTTAACTCGACGTAGATCGTACCCTACTGATAGCAGAACTTGTCTTTTTTATTTCACACATATAAGATCATTTCTGACACATTTTGAGGTTTTATATTTTGATCTGTCAACATTAAATATCTTGATCAATGTCAAATTGATAACATAACGTATAGTCTTACGAGTTTTTTTTATAAAAAAACACGAACATGTTCGTACAGAGTTTATGATTGTCCGAATTCCAGGCGATCTAATTTCGTTATAGTTTTTTTAAACAAATCACGAGACACTGTTAGAATCAGTCGAACGCGGGCACTGAATCTTGATTTTAGAAAACCTTCGCCTTGAGTAATTGAGGGAATTTCAAAGATTCGCTTAAATTCGGCCTAACAACTCATACAAGTGTGACAGGGGTATCGAATGCGCGAAGCGTTTTTAAAATCGCTTACTTGTTTCGAAGTGCTAGCATTAGTATGGGAGAAGGGAAGGGTGGTCATATATATCAGGTATTGCTTCTCTTTGTTTGGTTTTCCCCATTACTACCTTGCCCTTTATTTTAAATAGGTCGGGTCGTGCCTGTGCCTCTTTAGGTCGCATAACGCTATTAGGTCGCTGTCCTTAATGTTTTAAACTAGGTCATGCCCCGGGGCTGTTGTGCCTCATTTTGTCGCCGTTTTGGTATGGGTTTGTGTGGGTATTGTTCAGGGTAGTTGTGTCGTGGTGTTTCTGGTTTCTGTGCTCGGCTGGTTAAGTTGAGTGCTACCTTCCCTGTTGGATTTTCTCATACCTTTTTTGCATGCATTTAGCAAACGTTCCATTGATAAGTAAATGCACAATGAATCCTCAGATCTTTCCCGAACCCACAATACCTACTCGAATCTGACTGGTCCACTGTGCCATCAATGGCCCCCATTCAAGGGCTCGGAGCTGTAAGTCTTGCGAACCCAAGACCCTGACTGGTACAGGTAGTTGAATTATGATTACATATTAAAACTAAACACGATCGAATTGATAGCTGACATTTGCAAAAAATAGTATGTGTTTCATTAAAGACAAACAAACCTAAATGACAGACTAAATATGATGTAAAATGACGGCCACTTTAATCATTTCATGTTTTTAGCATATTACAAGTTAAGTCTCGCTCAATTACCAACTATTTGACAAAAATCGAAAAACACTACATGTGCTGTTTACTTAATAAAACTAGAAAATGCTCGAGCACTGGAGAACATGTGTGTCGTGTAAATAAAGCCGACAGGAGTTTACCGAGACACCTGTCAGCCATCGTCGGATACCCACGGTACACATTACGTACAACTTCATTTGGTACCGTGGGTTTTTTGACTGCCGAATTCTCGTTTCTCAGCTCAAAGGGAAATAACTCTTCAAACCCTGTGTCCAATGAAATCGCTCCTTACAAACAGAATACTCTTCAATCGGAGATTTAACCTTGCGTCATTAGGGGGGTTTTGTTACTTTAAATAGATTTTTCTTTCAGTTGAAATCAAAATGGCCGACATTTTGGAAAATGAAACAAAGGCCGAATGTAACATGTAATTTCATTGGCTGAGCTTCCAAAGTGGAAATCCTTTGGAAACCAATGAAATTGCACCATTTATCTATAACGTTTACAATATTTTGCTAGCCAAATAACCCACGGTCGATGTATGAGTATAACGTAATGCAATCGAGCGTGGGTATCCGACGATGCCTGTCAGCTAGATAACAATGAAATGTTTATATTTTAAATCACTGCTGTGTTCGCGGCTTGAGCTGCACTCTACTGCTGGTGTCGTTGATAAGATTTAGACTCGTTACCAGTTCATACACGCGTGCTTATTTCACAAGTGCCCAGTGTAAGACAAATTACAAATCCCCCAAAAAATGGGGTGACAAAAATGGTTTGCCAAAAGTTAGATGGCAAATAATACAGTCAAACTAAGAGTTATAAAAGCAGTTTTGAAATTATTTTGGTTACAGTGGCCCGTCGTTCATCAGTACTTTTCAACTTGCTATTATAGTAAACGTCTGTATTCAATTGCATGAAATGTTAATGACTCCAAACTATTCGGACATTTCTGTAATCTTCGCCCATTGCATTGTATAAATGTACCAACTTTCTGGTGAAATATGACAGGCATATGAGTGCCACCACCCAGATTTGAATCAGGATCGCTAGACTAGACGTCAAACGCACTAACCACTGAGCTACAGGGGTGAATAACTTGCTATTTCACAGAGATTATATTTGCTAATTTCAGTCGACCAAAATCAAAGTAGATACCTTGAACTCATTGACTGTAGGCATGATAGTTTTTATGGTACCGTGTCTGTGTGGTGTTGGGTTGTCTGTGTGGTGTTGGGTTGTCTGTGTGGTGTTGGGTTGTCTGTGTGGTGTTGGTTTGTCTGTGTGGTGTTGGTTTGTCTGTGTGGTGTTGGGTTGTCTGTGTGGTGTTGGGTTGTCTGTGTGGTGTTGGGTTGCCTGTGTGGTGTTGGGTTGCCTGTGTGGTGTTAGGTTGTCTGTGTGGTGTTGGGTTGTCTGTGTGGTGTTGGGTTGTCTGTGTGGTGTTGGGTTGTCTGTGTGGTGTTGGGTTGTCTGTGTGGTGTTGGGTTGTCTGTGTGGTGTTGGGTTGTCTGTGTGGTGTTGGGTTGTCTGTGTGGTGTTGGGTTGTCTGTGTGGTGTTGGGTTGTCTGTGTGGTGTTGGGTTGTCTGTGTGGTGTTGGGTTGCCTGTGTGGTGTTGGGTTGCCTGTGTGGTGTTGGGTTGCCTGTGTGGTGTTGGGTTGTCTGTAAGGTGTTGGGTTGTCTGTGTGGTGTTGGGTTGTCTGTGTGGTGTTGGGTTGTCTGTGTGGTGTTGGGTTGTCTGTGTGGTGTTGGGTTGTCTGTGTGGTGTTGGGTTGTCTGTGTGGTGTTGGGTTGTCTGTGTGGTGTTGGGTTGTCTGTGTGGTGTTGGGTTGTCTGTGTGGTGTTGGGTTGTCTGTGTGGTGTTGGGTTGTCTGTGTGGTGTTGGGTTGTCTGTGTGGTGTTGGGTTGTCTGTGTGGTGTTGGGTTGTCTGTGTGGTGTTGGGTTGTCTGTGTGGTGTTGGTTTGTCTGTGTGGTGTTGGGTTGTCTGTGTGGTGTTGGGTTGTCTGTGTGGTGTTGGGTTGTCTGTGTGGTGTTGGGTTGTCTGTGTGGTGTTGGGTTGTCTGTGTGGTGTTGGGTTGTCTGTGTGGTGTTGGGTTGTCTGTGTGGTGTTGTGTTGTCTGTGTGGTGTTGGGTTGTCTGTGTGGTGTTGGGTTGTCTGTGTGGTGTTGGGTTGTCTGTGTGGTGTTGGGTTGCCTGTGTGGTGTTGGGTTGCCTGTGTGATGTTGGGTTGCCTGTGTGGTGTTGGGTTTTCTGTGTGGTGTTCGGTTGTCTGTGTGGTGTTGGGTTGTCTGTGTGGTGTTGGGTTGTCTGTGTGGTGTTGGGTTGTCTGTGTGGTGTTGGGTTGTCTGTGTGGTGTTGGGTTGTCTGTGTGGTGTTGGGTTGTCTGTGTGGTGTTGGGTTGTCTATGTGGTGTTGGGTTGCCTGTGTGGTGTTGGGTTGTCTGTGTGGTGTTGGGTTGCCTGTGTGGTGTTGGGTTGTCTATGTGGTGTTGGGTTGTCTGTGTGGTGTTGGGTTGTCTGTGTGGTGTTGGGTTGCCTGTGTGGTGTTGGGTTGTCTATGTGGTGTTGGGTTGTCTGTGTGGTGTTGGGTTGTCTGTGTGGTGTTGGGTTGTCTATGTGGTGTTGGGTTGCCTGTGTGCTATGTGCAGTAGTTACATGTGAATTTTCAACCATAAACAAACTGTATAAACCAAATTCATAATTCGTTAATGTACTAGTAAGGTAATGAATAATGATATTAAGAATTTAATAGATCAAACAGTTATACAATTTTAAAACTTCAAGTTGAAGGATTAACGACTTTAACGTGCCAGTGCGGTAGTCTAGTGGTTGAACGTTCGCTTTGCGTGCGGGACATCCCGGGTTCGATCCCAGGCCGCGTCATACCAAAGACGAAATAAAAATGGTACCAGAAATTCACTTGCTAGACGCTAAGCATGTAAGGGAAACTTACTTCTCTTCTCTCATACCCTCGTGGCAATGGATAACATCAGGAATGAGGTGTGGAGAGTGATTAATATAAGTTTGAAAAACTTGTTTCACAATCGACCTTAAATAAATTAGTATAAACTATAAACTAAATGTGTAGTATTTTTACGCACAGTACCGAGTCCGACTGGTGTTCGTATTCGTACTTTAAATCTCGGCTTGGTAAAACACTTGAGACAATCAGTTAGTATAAATTCTTTCCACGGGGGAAATTTGTCACAAAGTTGGAATTCTTGAGGTTTACCGTCAGATTAGACAAGACGCTTAAGGGGCCACTGTTACAAAACCTTGGTTAGTTTGAGCCCTGTGCTTGGTTGAAAATATTTGGAATATGAAACAATCAATGAGCTATTTGTTCATACAATTTTTATAGATTTTTACCTGAAGTTATATGTCCTTAAAACATGTTATTGTTTATTTTAAATCACCATGATACTAAAGGCTTGTATCTGTATCTTAATTATCTACATGAAATGTGTTATAAATATTCTAATGAACAAAATGCAGAATTAACTATTATGTCTATAAACAAATATAATTAGAGCACATTTAAGTTTTCGTGTAGTACGAATTATTCATTCCAAATACCTTTACCGTAAGATTATAAAACTTTTATTAAAAAAAAATACTGTAAATTACTGATTTGTAAAAATTTGTTAACATGCCCTTCAAGAAAATATTTGAATATATTGTGTTTATAACAAAGTATTAAGTATATCTGAAACGGTGATGTTGTCATTTTCACCGCGGATAATATAACCCACCTTGGAAATCACTGCACGTTTGTTTAGACATTGTACTCTACTCACAGTCATTTCGGATAGATGTCACTGATAATTTCAAAACATGCACAGTAGTTGTTGATTTGTTTGCACTTTTGGCTGATATGCATTAATTTTGTGGTTGCCATGGTAACATAAATATTTACAACTTGACAGCAAAGGGGTTCGACGTGACTAAAAATCCATCACATTTTATTATATAGATCTATATAATGTAAAGTGATAGATTTTATTATATAGATCTATATAATGTAAAGTGATAGATTTTTAGTCGCGGCGAACCCCTTTGCTCGACAGGGGATTTCTGTATTGCTTGTTTTGTAACGTACACATGTTAATATACTTTAAAATCAAATTCGGACTTACCATTGAAGGGTCATGGCTGTCTGTTTCTTTTTATCCCGCATGATTTGAGCCACAGTTTTCTTAGGTGTTTGGTTACTGTTGCCGTTGACGTCCATGTGACCTGCCTCACTAAGCATAGCGCGTTCTTCCTCGTCAAAGACGCTTTCATCGTCAGTAAAATTCTGAACATCATCGTTGGACGGTTCTGAAAAAGTAAAATCCTTCTAAATAATTTGTATTGTTTAAATGCGTATTATCTCTACGTTTAAGTAAAATTGAAAGCAATTGAACATTATGTATATTGTATATGGCGCTTTATAAAGCAAGTCTTTAAAGCTCTGTACACAGGAAAGTTGATAAGTTTAAAATTTCGGTAACGTAACGAGTCTTAAAATTCACTTGTAAGTCACTAACATGTGCGTTTTCAGTGCTTTATATATTGAAGACTGCCATGGTTTATATAAATATAGCTTATCTTTTCTAATTATAGACGTTCAAGAAATATTATTTAGCTTGGCTCTGCATAAGCACCCCATCAATTTATCTACAGTTTTAGGATAATATATAAGCATATAATTATATACACTCTAATTCTGTTGTTTTGTAAGTTATATTGTATTACATTGTTGTACATAAATGTATGTGCTTATGCAATTTTATGCTCTTCAGAATTGGATGAATAAAAGATATATGTAAGTGTTTTATGAGTGTCCTTTTGAATTGAACTTCTAATTTGTGATTATTTGCGAGAGAGTACTGTATGCTCATTTTGTGTATTTCATATTTATACTCCTGCTGCTGGTGAGTACTGCCTTCACTGTCCAATTTGTTATTAGAACAATTTTATAATTTTCAGCGTCAAAGTCATTTGTGGAAATAGTACAACATTAGTAAAGCGGTTCATTTTCTCTTATCTGCGGCCCCCATGATCCGGGATAATCCGGCTGTATTTGGTCACTAAATCAGAACAAAGCCAAGTTATTGATTGTTTCGCCGTAATATGAATTGTGTTTTGATTTATGCTGTGTGGTGAATATGTATTACAGAATCCTTTATATAAGCGTGACATGCAAAGAGGAACGCCAGTCCACTTAGCTCAGTCGGTAGAGCACTGGACTTCTGTTCTGGGGGTTGTGAGTTCGAGTCCAAGAGCTGGCCAACTAAACTTAAGAAATGATTACAAATAGTCTTTCGGTGAGACTTTAAACTGAGGTCACATGTATGGGTGGTGCTATACACATGACATGTAAAAGAACCAGTGAGGTCTCCTCTGGAACGAGTACACATTCTGCATCTGCAAACCCCCCCCACTCCCGAACCTACAATGACTAAACTCTTCTATGGCCTCATCCATTTTGATCATCCGGTGACGAGGAAAAATAAAAACAAACTGAACAAAGAGGAAAGTAATAGCATAAATATTGATTCGTGCCTCATTTTGAGAAAAAAGTGCAATGATAGTACGCTATAGGGTTAAGAAAGTCAGTGCTCGTTATGGACCGTGCATGTTTTGTATAATATCCCTACTGTTTTCTACATCTGATTTCGAAGGAACGGAATGATATCAGCAGAAGAACAAACGCCGGTTTGTAACAGATAAACAAATATCTCTCATTTATGGAAGAAGTGCGTAATCCGCCACAATCTGGAATCGAACCCACGGAGCGCCACAACGTTACTAACCACATGGCCACAGCACAGGTGGCAGTATCAGTGTTTTGTCGGCAAGCGATTAAAAAAATAATAAAAAAATATTTAAAAAATTCCGTACTGAGCTAATATACTACTTGATCGTGTACATGGAGTTAAATAGACAATCGATATATATATATATACGGTCCATGAAGTGTATAAGCTCAGTGACGGGTTTTTTCTTTTTCTTGTCCAAACACTGATACTGCCACCTATGGGCCACAGTCGCGACAAAATCATCTGTTCTAATGCTCAATTATTACAACATGTGCTATTGGTTTCAATTAAGTCAATGTTTATACAAGAATTGTTATTTATCAAAATCGTTTCTTAGGCGTAGTTTTGGGCGTTTATTTCGGAAACACCTTCAATTGAAATTGATAATCAAATTTTTACTCATAAACCACAAAAACTGCAACAGTCTCAGATCTGATTCATTGGTCAAACCCAAAACAAGAATTCCCAAAGTAGGAAATCATTTATCATTATCTTACTTACGTTACTTTAAGATAAAATAATAAAATAACACAGCTTTGAACTTCAGATAAGAGTTTTCAAAGTTATAGTACCATCTACTGTATATGTATGTATTATGTATATATAATTTTATGTTCCTATAACCACATGTTTAACAAGACATATAAAGGGCATTTAGGGGCTCAGCATCAGGGGCTTGGTTTGCGTACTCGGATAGATATGGATTAAGGAGAGTGTCATTCTTAGTCTCGTATTTAAAACGTTTTGGTCATTTCTTTAGGGTTAGTCAACATTTATATTTAAAATTTTATAAAACATCATTGATTCATTGACGACCTGTTCAAAGACTGGTTTGAAAGACATTAAATTTTGTATTAAGGTTTTTGACCTATTTAAATGGTATCAACAAAATCTTGTGTAATGTTTAGCAAATGATCATTTTTTGGACATTTTTATAAGTAATTGACAATATCATTAATAAAAAGCCCTTGCTCTTAAACTTTGACACTACACACAGTAAAACAACAATAACAATATAATTGTATAAATAAATGTAATTATTTTATTACGGCTAAAACAACACTACCATCCTATCAGACTGTATCGGACTAAATCTGATCATAAAATGATAAAGCAAGGTGTGATTGGAATAATCATTCTCATAAATCAGTGGTTAGTCAAGTACCTAGACAACATGTAATTGAAAAAAACATACGCTGGTTGAACGAGAATGGGAATAATAAACCGATTAAATGATTAAATGATGCGTCTATGTAATATGATATATATATTATCTATGGATGACACGCGTATCTATGTCACGTGTTATCTATGATGTCACGAGGTATCTATGATGTCACGTGGTGTTACGTAACGTATTACATGTGGTATTAAAAATTTGATTGAATCATTATTGCGGGGTAGTTAAAGTTATTTGTTTCACTTCGTATAGTTAATTAGCAATAAAAGCAGTCACGATCCGAAAACTATTAACATGCATATTTTTTAGTTGGTGCACAGATATATATATTTTATATTATTATTAATGTCTATGGTTGGAGATTTAAAGCTTTTTATCGTTTTATTTATTTTTGTACCTGTTGCATAGACATTAATAGTAAATATATTATATATGTGGTTGCATGGACAATTAATAAATAATCGCTTTCCGATTCTCGATATTCTTCGACTCGTGTATATATGTTTACGTTTAGACTGAGATAAATTGCCAATGTTCACCTGGAAGAGGGCAAAAAGTCCGTGTAGTCACAGATATATTATTATATTATTTAGTTTTTATTTTCCCGAATTCGGGCCTCATTTTTTGTTTTAACCACTAGCAGGGCCTCATTTTAGTGTTTAAGTATACAAAATGCAATATTTTTCAAATGTCACCATTAATCATAATATTTACCAAGGTTTCATAAGTTTTGCTTCGCAATCAGATGAAAAAAACATATATTTCTACCAGGGAGTATGTACACTCTGAGGTACCCCTTTGGGGCCTCATTTCAGCAGGAGACAGGGCCTCGATCGAGTGTCTCTTTTGATTTTTTTAATCAGACTGACTTATACTACAACTGTGCCAAATTTGGTGCTTTATACACCGTGTGAACATTCATGGCTCTTACAACCCAGAGTATTAATGTCTATGGTGTGATACAAGGAATCCGGGTTTCGCACTGTTTTGATTTTTTTTCGAATATGTACAACTACTTTCTATTTCGTCATTAAGAATAGAATAATTATATACTTAAGTGACTATTATTTGTTTTAGTACTTTTCACACATCGTCTGATACCATTTTTCATGTCTTACTACTCTGTAACGCTCAAATATTTTGAATTTTTTTTACAAGATTAATAAAGAAAGTGACGTAAATTAAATCTAATATAACGAAAAGTAAACACCCCACGAACACTAGTATAAATATTCAATTTTATTACATAGCATAAATATTCACTAGAATATTATTGTTCTAAAACGTGTGAATATAAGCCAGCGATACTTATTAATATCAAGATAAAAAAATCAAACATGGCATAACCCACGTTCGTATTAAATTTACGATTTTTTAAATGTATTTACGGTACAAGTCGTAAATCAGTCGTAAACATCATTTGCTTGTGTGGTACGATTAGTACAAATATACGACTTCGTAAATTGTATGTCGACTTGGTTAAGTGTTATACTGACTTGAAGGATTAGCTACTGTATGTTAAACGCTTGAACTGTCAACCTTGATCGTGCTTGCTACCTAGAAATATCAAAATTACAGATAGTTTTTTAATCCATGAATTTTAATATGTTTTTACATCAGGGCCTGAAAAATGTCTCCGTCTTTGAGTTGACTCGGTAGAACATTACTTTTGTAAAATTTTACATTCTTAAAAAACCAAAGGCCTATAATACGTTGTATTTTTGTATTTTAGCCTTTTTAGGTTTTGGAAAAACTTAATTTTGACGTCATAGTTGTTAAAATGACGATTCAATAATGCATGGCAAACGTGTCCGTCCGTCCGTTCTCCGACTTTTCAATTCCATTTTATGTGGCTAAAGCGGAAAACTGAAAGGTTAGAACATGTTTACTCTGATAACTAGTTTAAAACTTTCTTTAAACAAGCATTCAAGTTAAAGACTGCATGTGAGTGCTCGACCCCCTTGGTGGGAGATTGTTATTTAAAGATTCAAATTCAATGGTGGAATAGCTACCCGTAGTCCCACGGGTTCGTATAAGGCAAGTCGTGTGCCTGTCTGCTATAGGCACCCGCTTTCTTAGAGTGTTACAACCAACAAATGTATTATCGAAACGAACCCAATAGCATGCTTAAAAGGTAATGGTTACTGTTATACCATTGGTGCTTTAATGAACAGTTACTTCAAAATATAATTATGCAGTGAGAAATTCATTTTAAAATAACATTAAATAGACCAATCACGCTGCATACATACCATTTATACTTGTCTTAATATAAAGGAACTGAAGTCCCCATTTCATATACTGCCGATTTAGATCTAAATCTAAAATTATGAATTTAAATTTATCAAAACGTCTGAATGTGTGACCCATATTTTAATATTGTATGTTCGCTTATCCGCCATATATCCCTTATATTCTAAAATCAATATCACAGATATCTGCATGAGAAATTTTGGTCGAATTTGACACAAACAATTCTCTTTAAATCAATAAGCGCTGATAAGATAATGTGAAATGATTAAAAGCAGAATCAATGTTACACATTGTTAGAAACATTGTCAACATATGATATTACTTTTCATAGATTCAATGTGAGTGTCGAACAATTTAACTGAAAATACTTCAAAATTGTCGGTGATTTTAATTAGTAGGTTTTTCAGTAAGTGGTCCGTAATCTCCGGAAGTTTGCTCCCTTTTTGGGAACCGGTGAATTATACAGGACTTGTGCTACCAGGACCAGTTCTATAAATAGAACCATTTAACGAACCGAACTCTCGTGACTTCTCGGCCGTGTACGAAATAAATCACGTGGTCAGAAATATTCACCAATAAAAAAACGCCATTACGGTTTACCAGTATAGAATCCATGGTTCTGCCAAATTTACTGAAACAATACACTAAATTAATATCGCCCAACTAAAACCAAACATCACTGATACTTACTCATACAGTACGGCACATATAATTAGGATTCGTCTGATATCAACTGATTGAATAATTAAAATATGTCTAACTATTCGTAAAAAGGGTATGAGGAAATTGGACAAGGAAGGCAGCACTCAACCTAACCAGCCGAGCACAGAAATCAGTAACACCACAACACATCTACACTAAGCCTAATTTTATGAGGAAAACAATTATAAGAATATCTCTAATAAATTTTTTATACAATTCTAAGCCAAACAGAAACGACGTTATTGCCTAACCACTGTGCCACAAATGTTGGACACAGAACGGACCATCCGCGTACCTCCAAAAGCGGACAATTTAAGGAGGCACCAACCCTTTTCGGTAAAAGAGAAATGGGCATCAGATTGTATTGATATTTGGTATAGTTGCATTATGAGATGTTAACTTTACAAATTGGCCGATTTTAGTACGAAAATAAGTTAATTTTGTGACGTTAAAAGCGCCACCTGGCGGGACGTGATTTTCGCCGCCGTCTTGACGCGTCTGCTCCATCATCGTACATGTACAAAATGTAATACATTATTACGTATCGACCACATGGAAATATATCGGCTTGTAGGACTAAGTACATACCGTCCTTCAAAAATGTCGGTCAGTTTTTCGACTCCTCAGCAAATTGACTTTAGCATGTTAAGAGCATAAGTAAATAATGTTAAATTAACCTAAGTGAATAAATGCACAAATCTATGCACATACGCAGGACAAGTTGTCGAAGACTCAACATCAAGTTACTGAGTTGACAAATAAAATTGCTAAACGTTTTCAATTATATTTGTAAATCATTGAAACACATACCTCACTCTGAGTTGAGTCAATATGTAATAATTAAACAACGCAATGGTATGAAATATACATTATTTTCTGTAAATATTATCATTGATTTAAACATTAATGGGTGACACTTATGGTTCAACGGACAAGTAGCTTATTTAAATACAACTCCTTCGAGTGTTTGTTTTTCTAAATGTTTGAATGCACAACCTCCTTACTGATGTATTCAAATTTGAAATCAGATATTAAAATAATGTTTGTATATGCAATTTACGTAAATGTGTTTATTTATTATGATATCACACCAATAATTGTCAAGTCAGTTTGGCTTATGAGGCACGTGCATTCTGAGCACTTTCAGACACCTTGACCCGAAATCTAAAACATTGTTTGGCCTACTCCCATCCTGCGACTGGTGGCCTATTTGGTCGGTCGTGTAGGTAGGTAGTATATATATTTATACAAAAAATGTATAATTTAAAAAGTAACGTTTTTGCGAAACTTTCACTAATTTCAACAATTTTACCCTACCTCCATTTTTCATTTCTGAATTAAGATTCAGACATAGGGCGATATTGACGGATAGATATTGGTAATCATGATTACCAAACAATGTTGTATTTTAAAGGACCATCGTAAACCAAGTTATGTCGTTAATTAATTAATAAGGTTTATTTGTGCCAAGAATAAGTGGAATAAAAGTTGGGCGTGTGCATAGTCGAGTCGACTTGTTGAAAACTACAGAAAGAGTGGAAATGAAAACTAAAGGTTTTTACCGAAGCGGCCCACTCCCTATGTGTGTGAGCCTTAATAAAGCACGCTGTACATAATGCGATTAGGGGCCAGACTAATTAGTGAGCCCTTTTTATGCAACGTGGATTATGTGAGTATTTGAGAATATTTGATTAAGATAAACAGAGCCCCAACATCACAGATCAATATTCGCCATATTGATGGCGACGAGCAGCTGCGTCTTGACACATGTCGGCCATACTATTTAAACGCCGACGAATGGTAAAACAATATATCGCTGTCGTCTTAAAGTCCGTATGGTCATACGTTAATAAACTTTTATAAGCTTTCATATTTTAAGGTCATTCATTTGTCTTTTGAATCTGCACTTTAACACTTGAATTTGACAAAGAAAAACTCTATTTTGACTCTTGAAAAAGTTGAAACTTAAGGCAAGTTTACTATAGATCAACTCATAATACAAATTGTCTTGCAATATTTTGATGACTCTTGAAAATTAGGAACCATTTTGACTCTTCACTTTTGGAGGCTAGTGAACGCCCTGGTTTTATTTGATATGACACAACCTTGTAATTTTATTATGATAAAATTTGCTTCACAATGTTCTAAACCAATGGTCATAGAGCACTTGCATGAACATTTGTATATTGAATTAAATTCAGTGTCATCTAAAACTATCCATGTGGTGTCCCTATCACAACCGAATGTCATCAGAAATTGCTTGGTCGCAAATTATATGACATTTTTATACCACAATGGTACACATTATTGTGTGATTATAAGACTTACTCTTAGAAAATACGTTCATTGTTTTTATAATTACAATTATTGTCACTTTTTTTTCTTCAAAATGTAACCTTAAATTTCGCCAGATTTCTCAAAAACTAATACATGGCGGTGCATAATGTGTGTTGGTTAAATTAAATACTTAAAATTATATATTAATTTTTCAAACTGATTGAAACATTAAAAATTATTTCGGAAACACTAACATTTACATTTTCTATATCGTTTTAGCAGTTTTCAAATATTATGAATAGACAAATTATATCATCTATGACCAAACCATTAAAATATCAACTCCCCGAATAGTGAAAATATCCATAAATATAAAAATAAATTAAATTACAAAATGTAAAAAATAACCAAACATTTGAACACTATTGTGAGTTGTAACACACGATTCAAAAATATTGATTTCATGTTATTTTGAATGATCTTTAAATTCCATTGAGACTACCAATTATTAGATTATAAACAAGAGTTTTCAGTTTCTAATGTAAAGTGAACTCAGACGACGTGAGCCTTGTACCCGGCGACGGAACGATTTTACGATATCCAATAGTATAGAGCATTCGGAATGTCACACTTTAAAGGTTCGATCATTTTCAATATTTTGGAAATTCTGGAATTTTGAAAAAAAAGTTTGAATGAACGCTATGAATTACTTCCTGACATCCAAAAGAAGAGTCACGATTCGTGTTTGTCATGACGTCATGGCAGGATAAAATGTTTATTTTTATATTTTTGATAAAACATGTTTATGCGTTTTTTACTTTTTACCTATTGTTGAATTTCGATGGCGTATATAAAATAGCCTTTACGATATAAAATTATGTAATGATGCTTAATGTACCAGTCAGATGCATCCAGGCCCCCATCACCGGAGATGGGGGGTAGATACATTAGCCGGGGAAACTACCGTGATTTTACCTTCTGGTGCATAATAAACAATACTTGGTAGGACAAATGTCGCACCAATATACATGAATTTAGGTAATCTGTTTCTTTAAACAATATAGCTGCGGTTAATATTGAATCTAGTGAATATACTGTACATGTTAGTGTTCCAAAGCCATTAGAAATACCCACACTAGATTTATAACTTCATTTAATGCCGGCATGTTGACGAAGAAGTACAATGATAACTGCGTAATATACACATCAAAACTTAAAGCCAACGGTACCGTTAAAACATTTGATATGTTGCTTAAAACAAAAACAATGGTGAAAACATCGAACATGGATGACATGCAGCCGCTCAATAGAAACATCCGAGAATAACCAACGGAACAAGCAGAGCAAAGAAATAGCACCGACCACAAACCGACGTCATAATGCCAAGCACCACCGGACACGCTCCCCCACTCACATGTTTCAAGAATAGCATAAAAAATAAGTGAGAATGTAGCGTTTTTTTCTTTAAAAAAAAATTGTTGTCGGAGTTATTACATTAATTTTAAGAATAGCAAAATACATATTTAGCAATTATTTGAAGGCACATCAAGGGTCTAGTGTTCCGACGGTATAGAAATGCCGAGTTTATTTAGTTGTTTTCATTAAAGTCCCATTCACAAATAATATAGATCTATATACCAATCATAATTACAGTATTTAAATTTTCGAGCTCATAAAATCCGCTAAGTGAATTGAAACAAGAGTCGATTTTATTCACACGAATATTATACCAATACTTTCATATTATTAATGTCACAATTTGGATACCAAAGGAAATATGAAGAACAATAACATTTGTAAAAATGGTACAACTTAACCATCACTCGTGGACCCAAATCATAACCCTTATTAAATTCCTTCTGGTATTAAGGGATCAACTATTATTAAATTGAAATAAAATCTCAAGATTTTCAAGCGCGGAGATCTTTGAATGTTCCAACAAATTAGAACTTTAATAATTTGGTTCATGATATAATTATATGCCAAAGGAATACACGAATGTGCGCGTCGAAATGTTCAAATAGTTATTAAGTTTCATGGTGAACGTGTTTATAAAAATATGTGTTAAAGCATCATATTTATAATCGAATATTTCATCAGAGCGTTTACTGTTTTCGTGTTAGTACGTTTATATGTTCAGAAAATAATACGTTTCGAGTTTACTAAAGAAAGAAAACAAAACATCGATGTTTCACGGGTTTTTAACTTAGACGTTCGGCGTAATGAAAAAATATTTTAAACACAATAGTGGAGTGCCATGTTTAAGGTAGAAAGGGTCACCATAACCGCTAAAAATGTTCACAAAATACTAGAAAGCTATACAACTGCAATCATTGTTGCAGGTATGCGTCTGATCTATTTAAATAAACCTACCTGATTTCACGCCACTTTTAGGATATTTTCTTGTATACGATGTGTCTGGCGAACTATCCGACGACCCTCTGTCGGTGTCAGGTAAGCTTCCATCCCGTCGGAACCGTTTAGCGGTGTTGATAATGCCTGTATGATGCTCTATTCCCTGCGGAGGTAAGGTCCCCAACATATTCCCGACGGATGTTCCCGACGGATTAATCCAAAAAGTTGTTTTATATTAATTAAAACAAAACTTTCCCTCTCAAAATATTGCCACACTATTGCCAAAACACTGTTTGTACCGAAGAAAAGCCCTTTATTTTAAACAGTCTGCGAACTATTTCGCAATCGGTCAAGTCCCGTAACAAAAACTAGTCATTTTTCTAAACATCCAAAATATATACACCTTTATAACATTTAAACTTCAATTCCAAATTATTGTTAAACTATTTGATATTTTCGTTATAGAACATATATCCTGAAATGAATAAAACGCCAAAATGTGTTACAAATAGGGGAAGTAATATAGTATAAGGATTGAAATCAAACCCCGTTTTAAGAATTTGTTTGCGCTAAATTGGCTGGTATATTTTCTCAAGATAACAGACTTTTAACATTTATTTCATACGTTCATTTTTTCATCTAAAATACAAAACCATGTTCGAGTGTTTTCGAGTCACATCAAATGATAAATATGTTAAAGTCCTTGAAAAAAATTATATTCCGAATTTCGTTCAACTCACGATATCATTGCGAAGTCTACGTTATTTTTCTATATCCACATTTCCATTCAAGACTTTAACATTAAACACGACACATGATATTATCCGAGGTACGCCGGTTCAAAATTTGGGTAGAAATAAAATGTCGGTACACCTAGAAGTCACGTGATACAGGCTGACAGGTAATTGCGTAGATAAGGGCTCTGTAATAACACTGTCATTTTTCGTCATTTTATCAAAACTAAATACCCTCAGAAGCAGTGCTGGCTATATCGACTAAACCCTTTTAATATCTTACCATACTTGCTCAGATAGGGGTAAAATTTGTGTGGTAAATTTTTATTATTAAAACTCTCAGGTAGAGATGTGCTTAATTAGTAAGATATTTTTCTTATTAGCCTCCTCTTAGAAGAGCTATCGACGTGTACATACTCAATGTACGAGTAAAATAAATACAGCAAAAGACACATTAAGATTAATATAATTCAATTAATATAAAAACAGTTCCCGGTAAAACGCTATATACGTTTTGGTGAGAAATCTAAATTTGATAGACTAAATTGGCTATGAATTTATGACAATAATTTGACTAAACTTGAATTTATTCTGACACTGGACAAACCAGCAGCGAGTTGATACAAAGCAAGTGGCATATTATACCAGTCCAATTTTTAACGAGGGTGACGTCTGACACTCGAATAAGACGATAAAAAAGTTAAGTTACACATTTTCTAGGGCTTTTTTGTTGTTAAGCTGCTCAAGCATCCTTTTATATTTTAACTTCCCCTGGTCATTGGGCTACGTATGGGAACCTAAGTTCGTGTCTCCATATAGAGACTATTTCTCTCCTGTGGATGTTGCAGCCGATATCGATCTACACCTTGGTGGAGTGGGGCATTGTTATTCTTGCTCAGAGAAATTAACAAGTGGTCCAGACATGGGTTGAACCCTGGACCTTTCGATCCCGAAGCGCTCGCCTAACTTCTTATCCACCACTCCACATTTGTCAGTAAATATGGAGACAGTTTTAATTGAATATGACCATTAATGTGAATCAAGCGCACTAAAAACAAAGGGAACGATTAGAATAAACAGGTACATGTGTGCCTCCACCCAGATTTAAACCCGGGTTGCCGGATTAGATGACACGCACCAAAACCACTCAGCTATGGAGGCCACAATTAGAATAAACAGTGACGTGTTTTAACAGCTCTACCAGCCCGCTTAGCTCAGTCGGTAGAGCGCGAGACTAGTAGTCACTACTGATCTCGAGGTTGTGGGTTCGAATCCCGGGCTGGCCAACTAAACTTACTAATAGTCTTTCGGATGAGACTTAAAACCGAGGTCCCATGTGGTGCTATACACTGGCATGTAAAAGAACCAGTGATGCTTCTGGAATTGGAGCATCTTCTGTATCATGCACTATCCCCCAAAAACTAAAAATACTCTTCTGTGGGCTTCGACCATATGGATTATCCGGTGGCGAGGATGAAGAAACTGATTAAATAAAAAAAGATCTATCTGTAGCCTCATTTAAATGGCTGGAACTCTTTTCAACCCAGTTTTCTAAAAAATATTATTTAGTGACGTCATAAGAGTGAGTGGTTTATATTCGTGAATGTGTTCATAATGAAACAACCCGCACCTAGACCAGGGATTCGTGTTCACATAACTTCTAGAATAGTTCTATCAAAGAAAAATAAGGCGTATTTTATCGGAAAGTTGTCACAGAACAAGACGTGTTGTGAATACAGATTTAGGTTGAATCTGTCTGTCTGTCAATTTCTGTCTGTTTCTGTTTATACGCTATGTGATGGTATTCGCGAGTATGGGGCTGGGTCGAGTAGGGGGCTTGGACGAATAGGGGGCTGTGTCGAGTAGGGGGCTTGGCCGAATAGGGGGCTGTGTCGAGTAGGGGGCTGTGCCGAGTAGGGGGCTTGGCCGAATAGGGGGCTGGGTCGAGTAGGGGCTGTGTCGAGTATGGGGCTGTGCCGAGTAGGGGGCTGTGTCGAGTATGTGACTGGGTCGAGTAGGGGACTGGGTCGAGTAGGGGGCTGGGCTGAGTGATTGCGCAATCTCGAGTAGGGCACCGCTACTCGTATTATTATATTATATACGGTAATTTTTCCAAATGTTTCAAAATTGAACATTCATTTTCCCGAGCCTCCATTTTATGGTAGAAAAGTAAAATTGTTATCATGTAAATATTTGTAGATGTACTGTCCATAAGTACTGAATAATCTGCGGTAATTAGTTTAATCTAATTCGGGCCTAATATAAACTTTCTATGTAAACACAACGCAAGGTGTCAGTTTTATGTCTTTAAACCTCCTTTAATTACTCTTATATCATTATTAATCTTAATGACTACTTCAGTTTATGAGATATTTTCAAAATGTAAAATATAAATTGTTTATTTTTGTCTCACCCACATTTACAATTATGCAAACATCGTAATAAAAAAGAACTAAATCATATGGTCATTCTGACTAGAATTATAAGAGACCCGTATCATAAACTAATAAAAATGACAACAATAAAATGAATAAATGTATGAAACCGGGCTACCCTTATTCGATTCCCGGCCGCAACAAGACGGGTCATATCCATTTCATGACAATAACCATGACAGCAATGTTGATTTTCCTCCACATGTGGAGAAGTTGCAAATTCTATGTCGAACGGACAGTTTATAACAGAACTGGTTATGATGCAATTAAAAAACCCAACCAGGAGAATCTAGCCCCCGACGTATACAAGTATAACTGAAAAAGGCCATACTTCGTGTTCGTTTGTGTATAAGGGTAGGTTCAAGTTTAAAGAGAAACTTTCAAGTCAGATATAGAAATACAAAATTAATGTATAATAATTATTATTGAGCAGTATTTTTTTTCAAACCAACACCAATAAAATGTTCTGTTGTGTGCATTGTATTTTACATAACTAATACAGATATTGTCTACTAACAGACCAGACCGACCAGAGGGTTACGGGTCACACCTAAAATATCTTAAAATTGAAATAACTCGCGATACGAAATGCATGCATCGATCTAGGCGTTGTCACACTATGTGTAACAAATACTTTAATTCTATAACTTGAACGATAATCCTTACCAAGCATGAGATTAACCACCCTACACACAAACATCGAAATGAAGAAAGTAAGTAAAGTCTTTATTTTACGAGACTATCATAATTATTATTATGCAATTATTATCTTCCATATGGGCCTCAAGATGAACTTTGGGCGTGTCGGGGCTAGCTCTGGGTGAGGGTCCACTCTATGTGTGGGAGGGCCCGACCAGGATGCCACCCGCTGTGAGTAAGTCCTGCAATTTGTTGTGAGGCCCGTCAGTGTGGGTAGGAACTCATTGTGTGTGTTTGAGACTTGCAGTGAGTATGAGGCCCGCTTTCGGTGTTTCTCGATGCTGTAAGGCCCGCTGTTTGTGTGAGACCCTATTTAATGAAATCCTTTGAGGATGAGCCTGCTGTGTGTGGGTTTTCATTGTGTGTGGGCGTTGTCCATTTTTACGGTTAGAACTTAGAGCTAACTACAATCGTACAGTGTACAAGTTTTTTTCAGCATCAGTTTGTGTGTATTTTGCGGAGATATTTTAATTTTACTGTAGATTGTTAAAATAAATCATGAAGTTATTACACATGAAAACCTATCGGTTGGAATGGATCGGATTTCGGATTGGTTAGTATGTTCGGACAGGGATTTGTATATATTTACATGACTTTAGATAAGCCAAACTGTGCAGTCTATTATCTCTACCGATATTCATTGTTTTACCCAGATTTAAATCCCTAATGAAAGTTTAATCTCTGTTAGATAATTGAAGACAACGGCCCCTTTCAGCCCCTTTTAGAGATAGGGGACGTAATAGTGACGTTAATTCATATATAAACAAACATGTCATGGGAATCCCTAATACGTACACAAGAGAAGCCCCCTAACATAAATTAATAATAAACAATGGCTATATCTTGGATTTTGGGGTTTTAATTATTGAATCATATTAGACAAAAATTTCATCGACTAAGTGTTGTTGCATTTTTTAAAACAGCCGTGTTTAACAGTTACATGTACTTACAACAGCAATCATATCTATGTAACGTTATTAAGTGAAACTTACAACAGCAATCATATCTATGTAACGTTATTAAGTGAAACTTACAACATCAATCATATCTATGTAACGTTATTAAGTGAAACTTACAACAGCAATCATATCTATGTAACGTTATTAAGTGAAACTTACAACAGCAATCATATCTATGTAACGTTATTAAGTGAAACTTACAACAGCAATCATTATTAAGTGAAACTTACAACAGCAATCATATCTATGTACCGTTATTAAGTGAAACTTACAACAGCAATCATATCTATGTAACGTTATTAAGTGAAAAAAGTAGCACACTATTAACTTTGTTAAAACAATGGGACATGTTTCAATGCATTGACTATTCTGGCATATAAGAACAGAACATACATTATTTATTTAGACTTGTACAAAGTATAAGCGCAGTTTTTATATTCGATTAAAATGGTAACATAGATTTATATTGTAAATCGTTTCTGTGTATAATATTTACTGAAATTAGCATACTTTAGTATCCATAAACTGTCTTACTATGACATTGTACTGTGATATTCAGTGCCCACCACAAATGAGTATACACTTTTTAACACAGGCTGAATTATGGCTGGTTAAATTATTCAACATCTGTTTATCATAAGGTCACAATAGTAGTAATACCCTAGTCACATTTGCCCTACGAGCCATACGAGCATCGTGCGGATTTTCACAACTCGTAGAGGACTCGGTGATCTGGTGTAAACTATACATTCTGTACAACTCGTACGAGATCCGTACGAGCTGTGACCAGATGCTAAGAACGTACAAATACTATTGGATTAAAATATTTCAGACTCGTACGAGTTTTTAAATCCGTACGGATATCGTACGAACATTGTGACCGTAGCATAAATCCGAAATAAAAGAGTGATAGAAGTAAAGATGGACATATCAAAATTAAAACAAAACTTTAGATCGAAGGGGCTGAATTCTCTATCTTTTGATGGCCAAGTTTCCTTTCAATCAATGTATTGTCTTTACACGCCATGAACATAAATATTCAAAGTCTTCAAAAATAGTCTGGCTTCATTGTTCGGCAAATAAATGGGGGAAATTTCGTCTGTTTACTTATTGTTGGTGGGTACTGTATATACTCTATATGTATATGACATGTGCAAAGATTAAACTGTGTACAATAAAGAAATAGTGCCCTCCTTAATGAATTAACATAACATTCTCCCAATTTTCTAACAACTTAACCGCCTTCAAAAACAAATGTAATAGGGCCTAGCGGTTATAAAAAGTGTACAAACTAACTATTACTGTCGATTTAATAAGTAATACTTATTAGAGAACAATAAATAGCGATATCTTCTGTTAACGCATTTATACCAAGTTAAACATAGATACACATAGTTTTCTAGACCGACGAGCTTATGTCTATAACCGTTTTCATTTAAATTTCAACGGACTGTGAGTTGATTATGCTATTCTTACAACTTTCTTGTACTAAACACTCAGTACTCCTATTTCCTAGGTTATTACAGTAGACTCCCTCAAAACCGGAATCCCCATAAAACCGGACGATTTTTTAGGATGTCTTGTAGTCAGTTTCAAAATCAAACCTTGGGAATGTACTACTAGTATCTGCTATTATATGAAGTTCATCAACGCCCAGCCGAGTTCAACTCCCAACTAAAGACGCATGTATTATCTAAATGTTTGCATGGTTTTATCCGGTTGCGTCATTTTCAGTAGAATCTCCGCAAAAGCAAATACTGAACATATAGTAACATTATATAATCACATGAAACATAATTTCAACTAATGGCAATTTATTTTAAATGACTTGACTAGATCTACCATTGTTTATTTAAGTTTTTCGTGCTAAAATGCTCATTTATTTCAAATGTGATTTTCATTTTAATCTTGTCGTTCGGGTTTACGTCTTTTTCCATCCGTTCTTGTCAGCTAAGTGGTTAGTACGCTTGCCTGCTAAATGGCGACCCGGGTTCATATAAGGATGGAGGCTATATGCTTGTTTACGTGGGTGGATCAATAACTTCGCAAAAATATCATAAGTCATAAACCACAGCTTCAAATTTTACATAGGCACGCACACATGCTGTATCAACAAGCCGGAGCACGTCAGTGTCTTTTGATAAACGACGTCAAAGTTACCCAACCTTTGTCAATGCTTTCGTTAACGTTTTGACTCATTTTCGCTACTCGAAATGTACTAGGTATTTTTGAATAATTATCGTGAACATAGTTTCTGGATTTTCAATTGTTTGTTTAATATAGTGTGTGCTGTCTCATAAGATGAATCTAAGAGTTCTGCTATATCCGCTATCATATAGCGCTGGTCCTCTTCGACGACGTTGCGAACCAACGCCACCAATATCGGGTGTATTTTATTTCTAGAATCCGTCGGCCTACACGAAATCACTTAATTCCACATATAAATCGATGTATTTTTATATCAGGATATATACCTGCACGTTTTAAACCTTGTATTGTTTCTGATGCCGTTCGTATATTCCAGTTTCACGCAGATTTTGATCGCAGTCCGTGGTTCCGTAAATTCCAGTAGACCCGTTTTACGCGGTGCGATTATATAAATGTAGACTGAAACATTATTTATCGGAGATGAAGTCTGAAATTTTAGCAGACTTTATAAATGATATCATGCAATCAGACGTAAAAGTTTAACGGTCTTTCGTATCCTTGCTTTTAGACTCAATCTGTAGTTTTTGCCAAAATTGTGATTATCCTATTATGATGAACTTGTTAGGACTTGGTCATTGCCCAGACACCTATCAACACAGGGGATACATTACTTTAATTAAAAATATTTGACGCTATTATCCCATTGTGGAAATCCAGACTATAAGTATGACACGTGACGCAATAAGTGACGTCATCAGGAAAACATTAAGACTGGAAGCATGACACATGATACCATAAGTGACGTCAAACAAGAACGGATATTGATTTAGATTGATGGATACCTCAGTATAATATCATAGAAATCCAGACTGGAAGCATGACACGTGACGCAATTAGTGACGTCATCAGGAAAACTTAAACAAGAACGGACATAAATTAAGGGATTGATAAATTCGTTGAATAGACTGTGGTCTCGTATATCAACTTCATTAAAAGGGACAGAGAAGCCGCAATAGATAGGGGATTCTATTCATGAGCATACCAGACCCCTTAAACATCACACATATTTCATGAACGTGAACTATTCATTATTATCATCCATTATTGAGTATCCTTTGACGTATTTATCAACTTTAAAGCGGTTAAATTTTCACAATCTTTGAAGCACCCCATAGTGTTATCTTTGGCTGTCATTACATTTTTAAAATTTTCGACAAAAATTCAAAATCGACGAAGAATCAACACAATACTATCTTTGCGTACACTGATTACGCACCCTTTCAAGTATTCGATACCTCATATTGGAACAAGATATTAGCAATATTTGATACACTCGGAAATGTTCGGTTTTCATCGCTACTTTTATGTATTTGCGAACGCCAGTCGGAATACTTTGGTTCTTTACGTTTGCACATTTCCGATTGATTTTAAAATAACCGAACTCGATATAAGCGGCAGGACTCTTAATTACTGTATATTGTATTTTAATTACTATCGACACCATTAAATATTGATGTTCTATAACGCCAAAAGAGGCTATTTTTGCATCTTTTTTTGCAGAGTGCCATGCATTGAAACACACAGGAACTCTTTCTCATTTCACATTTGACATGTGAACAAAGTCCTGTAATAAATACGAATAATATCTAAAGAACATAATTATGTCTTCAGATAGTACAACGTTTTTATGAGACAAAGGGAGATAACTAGGGTCCCTATGACATCTAAACGACCCCTCATCCGTTACGAACATAGTTAACAAAACCTGGTGAATATTTAGTTTTATTCTGGCGTATTCTAACTGCAATTGACACTAACTGTTCCGAAGAATAAAACTAATCGTTACGCTAACAAATAAACTTGTATTAATACGTATTGCTGCGCGAGTTATTTTACGAATTTATTTTAGGGCAATGGTCAAACAACTTTTATCTAAATCACTTTCGAGACCTCATTTCTGATGGTACCATTTAGAGCAATGGTCAAACAACCTTTATCTAAATCACTTTCGACACCTCATTTCTGATGGTAGCCAACTGCAACAAAATATGCCAGACGGATACCAGGTTTCTCTTTTATTTTAAGCGAATGACAATATACACATACATAGCAGATTTTATTAGCATCAAATACAATCATGTATAAATCAAGGGAACTCATGAGTTTGACGTTAAATCCATAATACTTATAATGGTAATCATTGCTAGAAAAAACAACGACACTCAATTCAAAATTGTATAAAATTTGTAATACTATACAGTTAATTACTAAGGAATTTATTTTTCTAGTCTTCATGAAATCAGAAATTTTATCATGATGCGCATTATCAACATTTCTTCGGTGCTATTTCCGTGCAATAAACACGCAACTTAGACGGAAACATTCGGCGCGCGGTTTGTGGCAAACATACGTGATTGTTATGGCTGTAAGTGTAATATAAAGATGGCGGAGCTTCAGCTTTGTTAGATGCTCGGGAATGTTAAAGCAAACCTGAAAATGATAATGAAAGTTCTGTTTTATTCTTTAATTAAATAAATAAACTAGCACGTGACCTCGCGTGACCTGGTGAGCCTCATTTTGCAACATTTGTTTCCCCTACGCGACACTTTGCGTCGAGTTAGGTGATAACACCCCGGTACGATTGAACGGACTGGATGGTATTTAGCATTTCTTGCAAACAAAATGGCGGCCATTGTTTGGGCATTATGCAATCATTGCAATTGTCTGGATTTGACTTGCACCATTGCATGCCCAGTCACTTTATGTGCTAGGTCAAGTAAAGGGCAATCAAATTCTACGTTAGGTACTCAAAGTATTATGTCAGAAAACATAGTTTAACAAGTTCAATCCACAAACTGTCATTGTTAATGACTGCATTGATTTTAAAGCAAAAATGAAAAATTCAAATGTAATATCTTCATTATTGAATTTGAATAAACATGGTGACATTTGTTCCGTGAAGTAGGTAGTTAGTTCTACATGCAAATTTCAATTCATGAAACATCTGACACAAGTGAACTCATACGTGAAGTTAGAGCATTATTGATCTATTATAGGAATAAACTTCACCCCTCAGTTCACTTCAAGTATTATCCTCATACCTTTATAGTTTATCACACTTTTTGTCCATAACAGCAATACTCCATTGCCTGATTCTGAGTTGAGTCTATTGGCTTCAGGCAAACGTTTGTCTTTTGCACCGAATATAAAGTATACAAAATGGTACACATGTGGTACCGGTGTATCCACCGACCGTCCAGACTCGTGTAGCTGCCCTGTTTCGACAGTACTTCAGTTGTTTTAGTTATCACGTTTGGATTACATATCTTAGTATGTGTATCTTTTTCAAGTGGTCATTTATCTGGCCACATTAATACAGAAAAGTGAGGGTCTCTGATTGTTTGTTTACACACGAATCACACAGGTGACAGGAAACCTTTTTAGGGATCGGTGGCCCCTTTTCATCTTTATGATTTTATCTATCAGAATTTGACAAACTATCAACAAACTCATACCATAACTTGTGGTTATACATGAATGCTAGACGAATCATTAGTTAATGCTACGGTCACAATGCTCGTACGATGTCCGTACGGATTTACAAACTCGTACGAGTCTGAAATATTTTAATCGTAACAGTATTTGTAGGTTCTTAGTTTCTGGTCACAGCTCGTACGGATTTCGTACGAGTTGTAAAGAATGTATATTTTTCACCAGATCACTGAGTCCTCTACGAGTTGTAGAATCCGTACGATGCTCGTACGAGTCTCGATATCCGCACGGGCTCCGTGCGGGCTCCGTACGGACGTCGTGCGAGTTCATAAAAATCCACTCGTACGGAGCTCGTAGGGCAAATGTGACTAGGGTATAAACCAGTCCTTCAAAGGTGTTTCAAATATAAATATCAACTTAAATGGCATATTTGTATTTGTTATAGGATTATTAAGTTGGCTACATTAAAGGAGATGCTGCATTTACTTTCCTACATTTATTTGTAAGACTAAATGACTGTGACCATCCCCTTTTTAAGACAATTAGTTAAATACATTTGTACGTGATGCTAAATGTTTGAAGACGGTAAACCAGAACAGGGAAAAGTGAAGAAATAAATATTAAAATCGGTTAAAATTTATCTACCCTGGCTCTTTTCGAGTAATTATACACGTTGCATAGTTCTGTAAGTTGTACGCTGTATACCACCGACACAAACGAGACATCTGGGATGGTATTCACAAAGGATGGTATTCACAAAGTATCTTAAGTGAAAACTTAGAATTTTCCTTAAATCTCATATTTTCCTTAAGTGTATCAACTAATCAGGAAAATCAAGATTAACAAGTCTTTACATTGTTTAGTAGCATTATGTATAGAGCTACAGTAATCACAGAAAACATGGGTTATTCTTTGTTGCTTTGGAAATATGTGTGGCTCAATATTTTAACTTTAGTCAAACTATTTAAGTTTTCACTTAAGATGCTTTGTGAATACCACCACTTGACTAGCAGTCCGTTCATTTCCAATATGGAATGATTGTATATCTATATCCTCGCCACCGGATAATCCATATGGGCGAGGCTCCCAGAAGAGTTTTTAGTAATTTTAGGGTTTTTTTGGGGGGGGGGATAGTGCATGGTACAAGCCAAATTCCAGAAGCATCCCTGGTTCTTTTACATGTCAGGAGAATAATTATTCTGTCGAGTCAGTTACCATTATAGTACAGGGCTGGTATTCACAAATCATCTTAAGTGAAAACTTAAATATTTTTACTTAAGTTAAAATATTGAACAGCGCATATTTTGCAAGTCACAATGAATATTTCATAGTTTTTTTATTACGGCAACGCTTTCATAAAGATGTAAAATTGTAAAAGTATGATAATCGTACTAACTTGTTTATCTGAGACACTTAAGGAAAGTTTTTGTTGAAATTCTAAGTTTTCACTTAAGATGCTTTTTGAATACCACACCCTTAGACAGTGTTTCGTCTAACGTATGAAACATGGATGCAACGTTTTAAACTATATTAAGACTTTACAATATTATTGAACAAACTTGTAACTACAATGTATCATAATGTATTATAATGACGTTAAAATAATTGAGTTTACTTAAGATTATATATACCAGACTCTCGTTAAATGACGATCTCGCGTGAACGAGATTTCGGCGGACGTCCGAGATCATAAGGCGGGTTGTGATGCATGTAATAGTTCTGACGACGAGATACCATCGCAACCAAGAAATGTTTCAGCTTCTAATAGGAGGATTTATCACCTCAAAGCGGACGACAGAATATAAATGTTGATGCTGTTTGGACGGTCGACTTCCGACGGGAGATATTTTAACAGTGCTTGTAATCTGTTTGTTTCTTTGGCAAAGAATTTCAAAAGCTGGATGAAATTTGTCGGATTAGTTGAATAAGAGGGGAAGATTATGCCTACATGTTTATAGTGTTGACTAAGCTCTGCTTTAGTTCGTTTGTTCTGCGTTTCTGTTTATTGTAAGTGTAAGATCAAATAAACAAACAAGGTTATGAAGACTTCAGTACTAAATGTTCTAATGCGGGTGGATGTTGTTGGTCAATTTGGATGAAACTTTAGGAACACTGGCACCGGGTACTACATCGGAAGTTTATACCATAGCTTAAATACAAGGAATGGCTGTAAATTTCTTTCAATTCAAACTCATATCTATCACATATCCTGTGGTCCAGAAGTGCTATAAAGCCGTGTATTAAACGTGTTCGACTATCACAGACCATGCAATAAATATTTAAATTAGCACCAGGTGAAGTCAGCCAATCCATACGTTGATCGTCACATGCCGTCAAGATAATATTATTATCATGCACTGTAGTAATTGCACTCATTCCTTTGACTATGAAGACACACCCTTCAATTATCATCGAGTTTAGAGACACCACTTCAGCTACATTTGTACCATCAATGTTAATTGCCGTAGCCATGATATAAATCGAAATCTTACATTTGTGTTTATAATAATACGAGGTTAATAAAACCTCGTGTTATAGTATGTTGTCCACTTGCTACAACTACATATGCTTCTAAAACGTGTATATAATATACTTAGCAACTTTTCTAAGTCCTCACTTATATTGTCGTGGATAACCTTTTCTTCGCCGTTGCTAATGCGAGATAAGCGCGTTGCTAATGGAAGAAAATCTTATCTTACATTAGCAACATCTTTCTCACATGAGCAACCGCACGTGAATTTATTCCGACCTTTATGGGTCTACTACTTTTACTTCTACTACGACTGCATAGTAAATAAACTTGGTATTTAGCTAACAAGAAGAACAAAAATAGGTTTAAGGGGCATTTTCTTAGACATAGCATTATTTACGACGTTATGTTATCGATTGTTTGGAATGTGAACGTACGGCAAATGCCACGTTATGATGACGTCACATTACCGCCACGAACGCTAAATAATGATAAAAATTCAAATTTTCACGAATCACGTCGAAGAAAAATGATCCACCATAAGATAGTCTATGTAGGATAAGGAAATCTCACCCTAGGGGTTCAAATTTTAACCAGGAGACTCGGCAGGCCTCGTCCCTGGTTAAAATTCGACCCCTCGGGTGAGATATCCTTATCCTACATAGAAGCTCATGGTGGACCCTTATAGTCAACCACGTTTATTTTTTTCATATCAATGCACCGTTACAGACGTCACGTTCTGACATCATCTGACGCATACTTGTGATGTTATACTTAATTTTTATATGTTTTTCAAACGTTGTGAATCTTTGGACATAATCTGTGTAAAGTGTTTGAAATAAAGTCCGTGCATGTTTAACTGTGTGGAGACAGAAAAACACGAAACGCACGTGCTTATCGGACCGAATAAACTATGTGAGATATGGCTAGTTTCTGACTCAGATTATTTTGACTGTCTTGTATAAACTTCACTTGAGACATTTTGGCACGTTTATTTATTACTAAAACGTTATAAACAATGCAAATGAGAACTTAGAAAAAGTTTCTATTTAATAAATATCGACTTACGACCTTTTAAGATTCATACATATTTAGAATGAGCATTACAAGGCGCTTCTTTTGAGCCCATTGTCATAAAAATCTGAACTTGTCATGTTGACCAAATTGAAGTTGTAAAAGTTTGTTTAACCAAAAGTAAAGAGTAAATGTCAGACAGTTTTTCCGTGTTTTCTCAAAATATCGATTTGGTAGTTACGACCTTCTAATTCTAAGCCATCGATATATTATAAGCCTACTGCCAAGGGAGATGATTCCGGACAGGAGAAGCTTCCGGACAAACGGTCGTAGACGGTTTATTTAGTTAAATAATTCATTGATATTGGTATCAAATCACTCAGGTGCGTATTTAAAGGAAATCTGGATCAAAATCAACAAATAATTACTCATATACCGAAAATATCTTCTGCTATTGTGATTTTGACATCAGCACCGCCGGGGGGTAAACAAATTTAGTGCGCATGCGCAATATAGCGCGTGCACAGCGCGAGCGACAATGATTTTATTGTGTTCAATTATTTAGTTCACAATTCTGAAACGAGATCGTGGCCGAGTGGTTAAGCAGCTCGATTAGTAATTATCTGATGCTAAGGTCCAGCGATCGAATCACGGCGGCGCCAAAAAAAATAAATTTTTATTTTTTATTTTTTCTTCCAGCATTTACTTTAGCGCAATAGACGGAAATTTGTCCTCATTATCTGTTGAGAATTTTTTTTTGATATCTTGTCAATAAATCTGAAAAACTTTTTCCACATTTTGTTTCGATTTTCGGCCGGTAAACAAGATACGGTATGGATTGGAATTTAACCTGTCACGAGCGCCCCCTGGGTTGAAAACATGTGCGTCACGTGTTGTCATGTCGTAAATATTGACATATTTATGCATGATTTATGCATGATTGTGAAGAAGGAACCCTGTTCTAAATATTTCCTGGTAATTTGTTTCTAAATATTCGTCGCGGAATATTCGAAGCAGACTGTCCGGTATATCTACGGTAATATCGTTGAAAATAGCACAAAAGTGCCCCTTTTCAGGCCCCAATATTTTGCTGTTCACGTGACGTCATTTTTCGGGAAACCTATTTTTAGCAAAGATCCTGAACCAAGGTATTTGTAAACACAAAAAAATCTGAGAAAAAATCTATTTTTAACTCCAGGGGAAGCTTTTTATGCGATTTCTGTCCGGAACCTTCTCCTTGCCAGTACATGCAAGGTCGTCAATTTGTTATACTTCAAAATATTTGGGGGTACATTTTCATGATGTCCTAAAACCTGACATTAATCATCTTGAAGCCAATATTTACGCACATTGTACAAATGCGTAAAATATATTGCATCACATAATAAGACATAAAAGAAGTCTTAAAACGACCAAAATGGTGCCTTACATGTATATGCGAAATATGGATATAATTTTTAATGTACATAATGCAATTAGTTCTTTTAAAGTTACCAATTTTCGAAGACTGTTTTCAGTTGCTCAACTGTTCAGCCACTCTTTGAAACTTTAACTTCCCTGGGATAACCTATCTCCTGTGGGTGTGGCAGCCAACATCGATCATCGGCGACATAGGCCCCCCGTTTGAAGATCGTGTATCTCGAGCTTGGTATGATATCATTTTTATTATTCTAGCAATAACTGCAGAAAACGTTTCTATGAAGCTAAGTTGTTACATGTACGATTCGATCGTTACATAAAATGAGTTCATACACCCGTCCTAGTTTAGCAAGCTACTTATTTGGACATTTTTCTTTTTTATTTCATACTTACCCCATAGGAAACATGTTTCTCAAAAAGGTGTATAATAAATACAATAAACTAATAGTTTCGTGATATACACAGACCCACTACCGAATAATATGGCTCTTAGAAAATCTAATAAAAACACACATGGCGTTTTTTTTGTAACATACTTTCAGTATTATTGCCAGTTTGTAATAAGAAAGACAATGTACCCACAAGTAACACGTTTATTTGCAATAATAATACGAATGAAAAATACATTTCTGGTTGATACAGATCGCGAAAAAAATACAAAGGGGAACAACTCGGTTTACCAAACACAATTCTAAATACCGTACGGCACCGTTACGTACAAAAATAGAATGTACACCGCCGTATGGTATGGCGCATAGTTAAAGGGAGACAACACTGTTAGAATATAAAATATACATGTAATACAATATACAGCTACCTTGCGAACTGATCAGGGGAAACAAATGCTTCGGGCATATCTGCATTAATGCTTGTTGATATACTTCAGCCGAATAATTGAAGGGAGGCAATCGATTTCTGAAATTAGAATCTAATTCAGCTCATATTAAAGGAACTCATATTAAACTGCTTCGGGCGTATCATCATTTTGTAGATATATTGTCGATTCAAAGATGTCTGTCAAAACCGCCATAATGTTCCATTTCTGAATAGCTAATTGCAGCAAGTATAACCACTTCGCTATACGACTATTAGCTTTTTAATCATTTAAGTGTATTATTGATGGTAAAATTTAATCCTGACATACATTTAATAATCGACCGGTGTGAATGTTTGTTTACGCGGTTGTGACAGAGATCTTTGAATCAACTATACTGCCGTTGAATAATTGAAGGGAAGCAACCGTGTTTGGAATATGGAAATCAGCTCATATTAAGAACTATAATAGTTATTGCAATATCGTCATTTTGTAGGGCTACTCCAGAGGGAACTGTCGCTCTGCATGTGATAGTATCGTTGTTGTAGCATATGACGTCACAACTGAAATGCTTAAAATGGCGAACAAATGTGTGCAAGCGAATTATTGACCCCGAAATAATGAATAAATGTTTCAGATGCGAAAACGATATAACGCCGCCATATTTTGCCGTCAACTTAGGCCAACTCACGTTACATCACTGGGCACACTATCTATTTTTAGAACTAGAAAAACCGTTGCTTTAGACGGGTAATGTTCTGTTTGGACGAGATAAACATTTGATTTTCTATCTACCAACTTGTGATCCATAGTACAGCGTATGCCTTAAAGGTTGCAAAGTTAAGGCTGTCATCATTGTCTTTGAAAATATTCCTTATTAAACAATAGCCGGTAAATTTTCATTTTCAAATGTCATAATTGTAGAAAAGGGCAGTAAAACTAGTCCTTTTTCAATATACAACATATTTGTATTATTCCTCATACTCTCTTAAATATATGACATAATAACTGCAATGTTATTGTATACAATGTTATTCAACTAAAGACTGATAAATTTTCAACATCAGCATCACAAAGCGCTTCTTATGAGCCTATTTTCATGAAAATCGATCGGGTGTTGTCATGATGATCAAAATGAAGGTGATACAGAATGTTTTACCAGAAGTACGAGTACGAGTATTGTTTTAGTTAAAGTAGGTTTTTGTTTTGACAATGAACTGTTGATTCTATAACAGCACTTATTATGTGGCTATCAATATGAGGCATATCTTAATACAATTAAAACGAGTGATGCATGGTAATTATACATAATCAGAGGGCTTTCGGACATTTTCGTTCTCTGAATATCATTTTGCTCATAAAAAAGCTTATACCGAACCGTACCGAAATTTGCAGCTCTTGTACCGTGAACCGTGTAGGACTGAAGTCCGCGGTCTTTCGTGTACCGCGGTATACCGTTACAGCCCTAGAGTACATGTATTCTTTTAGTTAAAGTATGTTTTTGTTTCCTCAAATTATCGATTGTGTAATTACGACCTTCTCATTCTAAGCCAGTGATATTATAACTGCTGTTATCCGCACTTGAAGCATTTTCCGGTTTGACCTGATACAGTTACACGGATATTGGCTATTTAAACACAACATGTGCTGGCTCTTGAGTTGTTCATGTCGCCAAATGCTTTCGTTTTTTACTTGTTAAAAAGTTAAAGTTACCAATTTTCTAGGGCTCTTTTCAGCTGTTAAGCCACTCAAGCACCCTATGACATTTTAACTACACCTGGTAATTGGTCTACCTACGGAATCCTTCGTTCGTGTTTCCCTGGGGAGACTATACCGCCGGTTTGTAGGTAAATCCACAGGGACCATTGAGTCGGAAAATATGGTCTACATACCAACTTTAGGTCTTTATTATACCAATATGGTCTATATATAATGATAGTATATTTCTCCAACATCGATCTGCGGCGCCCAATAATAGACACCACCCACACAGGTACAAATTCACACCTTGGTGGGGTGGAGCATGTGGGTTATTCTAACTCAGAGAAATTGACCACTGGTCCAGACAAGGGGTGAACCCGGACCTCACCCTCCTACCACTAGGCCACCGTTCCTCACACTTGTATGTGATGGCGCCGTATTGTGTGCTTTCGTATCCTGCAATATGGTGTATATGTCAAAACTACAAGCTAGTATAGTTATTAGACTAAGCATCTCCCTTTTCCCAGTGTAAGTATTAAATATCAGCAACATTTTGAATCTAGACCAGGAATTATTATCCAATACTTACGCTCAGCAGTCAATACTCAAATATTGAATTTGTCATATTATAATGAGCTATTATGTGTTCTAGATTGCTAATCTAGGTGGGGAAAATGTATAGAATTGTTATTTGAACGTTGAAAATAACATTTGATACACTTACTTTGCCATTTTGTACTATCTATGAGGTAACAACATAATCATTGAATCTGAGTGCCCCACTCTGAATTCAGACTGATAAATTACACTATGAAGTAGGCAAAAGATAATATTTAGTACATGCTCTCATCAAAATGGTGGGTATGAACCTCAAAACGCCTAATTCAGTATTTAAGAGCTGAGTGCAGAGTGTAAGTATTGGTTATAATCATAGGCCATGGACTAACACTTTAATCCACGTTACGGACTCCTATAAACAATTTTTAGCCCCGAGCTACCGAAACATCTCGATATTCATATAACCATTTATGTTAAAATATATGAACCAAATCATGCCTGACCGGACTTTATAAAACACTTTGTGCTGAGATGATCTCAGTTAATATAATGTTTCAGTAGCATCAGCTTCAGATCCCAACGTCAAGAAACAATATTGTAGTGGGGAGCGGTGGCCTAGAGGTAGGGCGTGGTCTTCGGGATCGAGAGGTCCCGTGTTCAATCCCAACAGGACCACTGGTTTATTTCTCTGAGCAAGACCCACCTGCTCCACACCACCATGGTGTAAAATGGTACCTGTGAGGGCAGTGTCTATTCCTGGGCGCCGCAGATCGATGTTGGCTGCCACACCAACATGAGAGAAATATTCTCCCCAGGGAGACACGAGTGTAGATTTCCAGATGTGGTCCGAAGACCATGGGAACTGATAATGTCAAAGGGTGCTTGAGCGGCCTAACAGCTGAAAGAGCCCTAGAAAATTGGTAATTTACGTTTTTAGTTATTGCCAAGATTTGTATCTCAGTTGAAGGTTGTTAGTAGTATTTCCACTGCAGGTGCTTCTTAAGATCGGAGTATAAAAGTTTGTAAAATGGCATTCATTCGGTCAGCCCGCTCAGCACAGTCGGTAGAGCACAATATTTCCGATCTCGGGGTAGTGGGTTCGAATCCCGGACAGAAGAACTAGATTTTCTAAAAGTTTTTCCGTTGAGGTTTTAAAAACCTAGGTCTAGACTAGTCTCATGTATGGGTGCTATACACCTGGCATGTAAAGAACCAGTGGTGTCTCTGGAACGAGTACACATTCTGTATCTGCATTATCTCCCAAAATCTAAAATGACTATACTCTTCTGGGGGCCTCGACGACATGGAATATCTGGTGGCGAGGATAAATACATGTACATGCAGAATTTGATCCAAAAGGTAAAACACTGACACTTGTAAATAAGATAAAAACTTTATTCACTACATGCCACATAACATAGATAGAGTAATGATTAAACATAGTTCAAAGTCCAAACACTGTTAAACACTATATGCGAACAAAATGCAAGACGACAAAACCTTTCTACAAAGACCTTAATTGAACAAGGCCGAACTTATGAACACAATATTGTAACAGTGGCTGTGCACAATGATTGGTCAGGAGTGACACACCTTCAAACATATGGTGCACACTGATTGGCCAGGAGTGACACACCTTCAAACATATGGTGCGCACTGATTGGCTAACAGTGATACTCCTTCAAAAAAATCTTGTTTGTGGGATACCGTCATATTCTTATGTTCTTGTAAGCGACATGGTTAATAATGTTGTAAAAATACACAAATTGCTTTGTTAGATACAACAACATTGAATGTCTAAAATGGTCGATTCAATAACTTGCATCTTAATGTTTAGATAATAGATAACCATAAGTCGTTTAATGACCCATATAGTCTCAAAGAACAATGCACTAGGATACACTAGTATAGACATGGTTGTTTTGAAAGGTAATGCCAGTTTAGAATACTAAATTATTATATTAGTAAAAGATTAATAACAAGTAACTTCTAAGTTAAAATTAAAAAAAAATGCAAAACATTAATGCATACATGAATGAAATGACGACAACATTAAAACAATAATGAAGAAGCAACGTCTATACCTGCAATAGAGATATAAAAGGGAGCATGCAAAATGCTATCGAAATTGATTAATTAATTAAAACGTTATACTATCAAATTTCTTTTAGTTTTTTTCGTTATCAATGGTACAGTTACAAGTGCTTGTATATACATGGCGGACATGAAAGGTAATTCCAGTCTAAAACACTAATATTAAAATTATTGTATTAGTAAAAAGAAAACTACAAATAACTTCTAAGTTAAAAATTTAAAAATTGCGAAATTTATGCATATATGAATGAAATGACGACAACATGAAAACAATAATGAAGAAGCAACGTCTATACCTGCAATAGAGATATAAAAGTGAGCATGAAAAATTATATCGAAATTGATTAATTAATTAAAACGATATACTATTAAATTTCTTTTTTTTTTTTCGTAATCAATGATACAATAACCTGTGCTTGTATATACATGGTTGACATAATGCCAGTCTAAAATACTAAATTATTATATTAGTAAAATAAAAACAACAAATAACTTCTAAGTTAAAATTTTAAAATGCAAAACACTTATGCATACGTGAATGGAATGACGACAACATGAAAACAACAATGAAGAAGCAACCTCTATACCTGCAATCGAGATACATCCATCATGAGTTGTCTTTGGAGATCAACATTTCTTAAAGAACAGACAAGTTTTTTAACGACCTTTTTGTGAGCTTAATTATTTGTTTTCGTGACGAGTTTAAGAAATGTTGATCTCAAAGACAACGAATGGCGGATTCTATTTATCGCATTACCATAGTTACAGAGTCAAAATGACGTCATCAATAACGAATATAAGCTGGCGACATTACGTTTTCGCGGATTTGTTATCACACGTGATGGAGAGTATTGTGCCGTCATTTGTTATCACGTGCAATATCACGTTATTTATGTGATAAATCAAACAAAGCTATTATGATTGGACTGTATTTTCCAAATAATGGTTTCATAAAGCAATATGATCGAATTTCATTTGTAATATTACTCTTCTTTTTTAAGTAATCGCAGACACTATAACATAGACAAATGTGGTAACTAACGCAGACACTATAACATAGACAAATGTGGTAACTAACGCAGACACTATAACATAGACAAATGTGGTAACTAACGCAGACACTATAACATAGACAAATGTGGTAACTAACGCAGACACTATAACATAGACAAATGTGGTAACTAACGGAGCTTTACAAAAACCGAACCAGATGTAATGTATATAATGAACGGTTGAATGAAATGACTGAATATAAACATCTAGTTCTATGAGCGCTTCATAAGATGTTCCCTGTAGATAATTTTTTTGAATTATTTTTTATCAGACGAAAAATAGTTCAGAAAACAATAAATATCAAAACTGTGCATCCACAAACTAGTCAGGACATTGGTTATGTTCTTACTCGCCTCTTGTAGTAACCATAGTCTTGGTGACCCAAGTGTAATATGGCAACCTGACTTTGATTCATGCCAAATATATTTCCTTTATATTGTCTGACCAATGTACATGCTTTCATAATCAAAATACATCACCAAACTGCAATCACTTATATATAATTATAATTATTATAAAAAAGAACACTCTAACACTCATTATGCACACACCATCCCAATTCTCACGCTCGTTGTGCACGCATCCACACTCTCCCATTCATTGTGCACGCAGCCACACTCTCACAATCATTGTGCACGCAGCCACACTCTCACAATCATTGTGCACGCATCCACACTCTACCACTCGTTGTGCACGAAGCCACACTCTCACAAATATAGTGCACGCATCCACACTCTAACACTCATTGTCCTCACAACCATACTCTCACACTCATTGTGCTCGCGTTCACCTTCATACACGCATTGTGTACACATTCACACTTTCACACGAATTGTGCACTCATCCACACTCTCACACTCATTGTGCACCCATTCACCTTCATACTCTCATTGTGCACGCATTCACCTGCATACACTCATTGTGCACACAATCACACTCTCACACTCATTGTGCACGCATCCACACTTTCACAGGAATTGTGCACGCATCCACACGCTCACACTTATTTTGCACGCATCCACACTCTTGCACTCATTGCGCATGTACATTGTATCCACACTCTCACACTTATTGTACACACATCCACATTCGCACACTCATTCTGCACGCAGCCACACTGTCACACTCATTGTGCACGCAGCCACATTCTTACACTCATCGTGCACGCAGACACACTAGCACACTCATCGTGCACACAGACACAATCTCACACTCATTGTTGCACATACAGACTAACACAAAAACCGTCACAATTAGACATGTTTCTCTTGAACAAGTTCTAACTCCTTATATTGGTATAAACATAGACTACTCACTATTACCGGCATATGGCTGGTTTTTTTTCTTAAAAAAATATGTAAAAGAATATCCACCCGATAATTTAAAAGGCATTAAAGCCATATAAATACGGACATAAGACGTTACCGGGAAATTGATCCATCTTGTTAGATCGATAGTTTCCGATATCAGTTTCCTGTTTGTAAGTTAACACCGGTAGATTATTCTTAACCGTACTGTTTGATATTGTAAGCTTAAACCGAAACATTATTGGGAGCGGTGGCCTAGATGCAGGGCGTTCGCAGCCGGATCGATCGCGAGGTCCCGGGTTTTACCCCCGTCTGGGCCACTTATCAATTTCTCTGAGCAAGACCCACATTTTCCACTCCACCAAGGTGTAAATTGGTACCTCTGAGGGCAGTGTCTATTCCTGGGCGCCGCAGATTGATGTTGGCTGCCATACCAACAGGAGAAAATAGTATCCTCCCCCTTAGGGAGACACGAGCGTAGGTTTCCATAGGTATCCCAATGGTCAGGGAAAGTTAATATATCAAATGGTACTTGAGCGGCCTAAAAGCGTAAAAGAGCTCTAGAAAATGGGTAACTGTATTATGAGAATTGAAAATAAATTAAATTAAATAAAGTTTTCAGGACAAATTAAAATCATCAGTTGCTGCTGGAACGCTAAAGCTTTGCCAATATTTTATGTTCACGGTTTCCGAACATTACGTATTGTACATCTACTGGAATGCTCAAATATTCTGTCTATCAAATATTTGACCTTACACAAAGCAGGGTATGTGTAGTCGTCTAAAGCAGATTTTACTTATAGCTCGCTTAGAATGAGAAAGTCGTAAGTACAAATTCAAATTTTAGTGTAAAAGCGAAAGAAAACTGTCGGAAAAATACTTTTTACCTGAAGCAAAACCAACTGTTTACACATCAGTACGATCAACAGTACACGCTCCGACTTTCATAAAAATAGGCTCATAAGAAGTGCCTAATGATGCAGATTTCAAATAATCCAAAACATTTCTGGCTAAGAATAGAATGTATTCGGTCGGTCAAGCCCAAAAATGCGATTTAAGAGAGCTTTTTGATAACTTTTGCGATTTTCCAAATGGAGTTGAGTACCTTTAAATTCAAGAAACGCAATTTATAGGACAGTATCAAAATATCTTAATAATATTTTTATTAAACCACGCCCTTTCATTACCAACCACCATCCGTATTGTATGCAACTATAGTCGTTATCTGTATTTTTTATCAGTGTGAAGAATCACGTGATCAGTGGGTGAACGTTTGCAGTAATAAAAATGGCGAAATCGTCCACAAAAGGTGGGTTTTTTCTTGATTATAACGACCGTGCATTTAATAAGGTTATAGACGTAACGCACGTAACTGAGTACGTTCGTAATTTCGTACACTCGCTGTAAAACAGTACTTGATACTTCTTTCTATTTCACTAGATACATTACATATCATATACCAAACTATTCATTATAAAATTGTCTACATTGTCATTTTAATTTGAGTTCATGTAGAATTGTATGTGGCCGTAGAATTTGAGACAACGCCCGACAGATGTACAAAAATCCGTGTGCAATTTGTAACACAAAATATTGGTCGTCGGCATAAAATAACAGCCGTTGTATTCAAAATGTCATTAAATTTGTGGGATACTTCACTGAGTGACACCAGAAGTGTCGTGTTTTAACATACTATCGTGAAAAATCACGGGTGGAAAAAATAAAAAAGATAAATAATAAACTGGTAACATGAAAAAAGTGCAAATTTGCAAAAAAATGCTGAAAATTTTCCGAAGACGCATGATTAGTACGCAATTATTTTTTCATTTTTATAAATAAAATTATTATGCTTTCGTTTTTAAAATATTATTTTTGTTTTATTATACATAATAAAATCCCAATGCATTCTAGCCAATACTTATCGAGATTATTAGAATGAAATATGTGGAGGAAAATTGTCCTACTCGCTCGTTTTAGCGATACATTGTGGCACAGACCATTTTCGAAACTTAATAATTTTATTATAAATCATACAACGTACAATTAAAATAAAATTTGAAATATTATCAGAGTGAAATTTTTACTTTTAAAAATTCTTTACGATTGCTCTTAAAATAAGTCCGACACACTTGATTCAATGTGTGGAGGAAGATTGTCCTACGGCGCAATTTTGCGACGTTTTGGACGTTTTATGCAACGCGAGTTTTTATAGTGGACGAACTTCATGACCAAAACAATTATTTTGAGCGATATTATGCATAGGCATGCAATGCATTTTGTACCCGTATATTCTAGAACAATGTGGTGTTTTGTTTTTCATAAAACAGAACATAGATAAGTGTATTAGGGGTTGAATACGTGAGTGAGAAAGGTACTTGTCAGATAGACAACGAGTGACACAAGTGAATAAGCGTTAAATTGAACAAGCGGGAGAAATTGCTACCGAAAGACACCCACTATTTTTAATTAAAAACGATGTTATTGACAGATAAATGTATTGTAGTTTTCGACATTGTTAACATTTGCAGAATTAAACAGTAATGTTTAGATCATAAGACTAGTATTACGCAGAGTAAGTTAGGCTGACGTAACATGACGTTACACAAACGTACTCAATACCGTGCGTTACGTCACAGCACTGAGTCTACATAATATCCCGTCCGTATAGTTTATGTAAGAATACCTTGCAAGTATCAAATTCGCTCAATGCATTTACGATCGTTTTTCAACCAATTATAATAATTTGGTCTAGCATCAGTTAAAACAGCTAACGCTAGAGCATCATCGATACTTGCCTAGTGTCCCTACATATATGAGATCTTCTTTAGGATACATTATATAACCATATTAAGGGTACGCTCGTTATAAGCAAGGCAAAAACTCACAGTTGGCGGACACAACGCCATTGTTATCACTGAACACGTTATTCATTTGATCACGTATGTCTCCACACTGTTTGTATAATTAGGAAATAGATCTTAGTTTTCCGTGATATACCGGCCAATATATCACGGTTCGGAGTTCATATGCGTAGGAATTAATCACGAAGGCCGTAGGCCTGAGTGATTAATAACTATGCATGTGAACGACAAATCGTGATATATTGGCCGGTATATCACGGAAAACTAAGATCTATTTGCATTCTAACACGTGTAAGATGAGCAATTTCATATGGACTCATTTTTATTGCAGAGTGATGCGTTGTTAGTCGTGTTGCTATAGACAACTTCCGCTGTTTAAAGTATAAAACCTTCATCCCTGGAATATCGTTTTTTGCTCATTTCATTTAAACAGAGGCATAACTAGAGCTTATTCCAAACTATGTATTTCATAAAAACTAAAATGATTCGATAAATGCAATTGACGATGCAATACTACGGGTATAATTAAATAAATTAAGAAAGAACGCTGCGCAAATAAAAGTTCGCACAACGTCACGCTTACGTCGACGCCAAATAAACGTCATACAATCCATGACGTCATGTGATAAACAAGACGTAAATTTCAGTCATAAAACGCGTTATTTATACGTGGGAGGTAATTCAACAGCCAAAAAGTAGTACGGCAAAAACTGTGATATACCGGAAATTTAACCACAGTACAGTCCTATACGTTTACACGGAGCTAAAAATAGACAGTGTTAGAATGTTCGATCATACATGGGGTTGGATCTAGGTCAGTGGTTCTTAGTTTCTTTTTATACCCATTGAACATGTTTTCATGGAATATAAACACCCCCAACATGAAGTCCAATATACACCGTTAGCAGCACTGTCATAATGTCCACCATGATAGAAGCCATTCAGGTTAGTCGCAGCACAAAGGGTATTAGAAGTTGCGTCAAAGTAGGTATTAATCAACGTAGTGTACCACAATGCTCCAGTATAGTTCTTAGCTGACCGAGCGTGATCGTCATTGTCCCATGTTCGGAACTTCCTGTTGTTACTGTACGATAAACTGTCGCCGCAGTCTCCAGTAAATGTGCCGATGGATATTCTGTACTTGTCAGACGCCGATGCCAGTGAAAAGTCGTCATATGACGCAAACGCTGTTAGCGGGGTGTTTACTGGTCTCTCATCAAACGCTTCCATGTTAATACGAAGTGTAGACTGTTGATGCGACAGCAAATAAATCGCTTCAAGACCAAGCCAGTATTCACCACCAGACTCACCGAATCCGTTAACGTATTCTGCCCATTTCCGATAGAAGTCCACCGATCCATCTAGTCTACGCTGAAATACTGTCCAGCCGCCACCAGTTTGGTCACACCATGCTCGGACCGTCGTGCCATTTGACAAGCGGATGATGTAAACACCATCGTATGTATATCCTGCCTGAAGCCATTCCAGACAATCATCATAAGCTAAATCTAGAACATTATCCATATCACAGTAAGTATCTTTGATGTTCCCTTCAGTCGGTTCTACAGTGTATATGGCGTTAGTCGTGTGACCATGGTCATAGAGAGACAAGCAACTCTGTTTGTAAGGTTGTATGTCATACTTGAGTGTAGTGGTATTTGTAGACACCTGAAAGTCAGAGAAATGAATTTGCTCGCAATATTTCACAACGCATTACTAACTAGTAGTATACAAAATGAAACGTTAAAAGTTTAAAGTAAAATACATGTTTTAGTTAGAAACGTCCCTAGTGTATGTACGAGGGTCACTTGAAAAAAAATACGTGTAAGTAGGCGATAATTGTACACCAGAAAATCAAGATTAACTACTATTAACATTGTTTAGAAGCATTATGTGAAGAGCTACATTGATCACGTAGAAAAATGGAGTACTCTTAGTTTCTTGGAAAATAAGTCCAGTTCAATATTTTAAATTAAGTCAAATGTCTAAGTTTTCACTAAAGACGCTTGGTGAATTCAGCACCTGGGGTTTGTTTTGTATTCTTTTTATTGTGTCCAGTCATCCCGTATTATATATGAGTCAATCTCCAGGAAAACCAGACATTTTGACAAGAAATATAATTTTGAGATTTTTTATAGTTTTAAAGATTTATGCAAGTTCAGCATAATGCAAAACATTGCGTTAATATTTTGAATTTCGAGGAAGTTACTGCAGTTTTTGTAGAGTCGATATTCAGAGTGTTTTGTCTGACGTTATTTGATACTATCCCAATGAGTATTTCATAATTAAACCAGGTAATCAATTCATGCCATAAACTGTTCACAATAGCATCATATTTCCGAGTTATTTTTTAATGTTCAAAATATCACAGGCCTAGGAAATTATATCACAAAAACAGTTTTATAGTATAGAGTTTATGTCCACAAATATCATTCATTAGATAAAAGAACTAGTCCGGCAGATAAACAGCATATTTGGGGGTAACCGTGCAATGTCTTCTATACAAAATGTTTTTGCATTTTCTTGTTCTCTGGACCATACCATAACAGAATCCGAGTGATGCCACTTTGTCATCATTGAGCAATTCTCAGAATGAGGCCCAAAGGGGTATATGAATTTTCATGAATTAATCAGTATAAATACATTACTATTTTATCAAATGCAAAGAACAACACACTAAATGATGTTTATATTATGCCAAATAATGTGTTTATTCAATTTATAAACATTTATTATAGTAAATTATGACAATGAGGCCCCATTCGTGGTTTACACATAAAACTAGGCCCGTTATTAGACAAGCAAATGGCTTCTATTAGTAAATGATGCATGTTAAATAAATGTTGCAATTATTCGAATTGAATTCAGTGACATTGGTAAGTACAAACATAGCTAAATATATAATTGATTTACTTGAGTCCCTGTCTTCATTTAGCAATTGAGGCCCCATAGGGTAACATAAGGTTTTTTATCAAAACAATTAGCTAAAATACATATAATTTATTATACTCAATTAAATGTAACGCAAAACACCTTACATGTAGTTCATGTTGTGTTCAGTATTGCGTTGCATAAAATACCTTAACCATATTAAATTGATTGAGGCTCCGCTTGTGGTCGACACATAATACATGTCCCTGCAGAAGACATACACAGAATTTAATTAGATAAGTATACGAATACGTGTAAAACACATATTTCATTTGCGAATAACACAAAATTAAGAAACATAGTTCAATACAAATGTACAAACAGCTTTGATTATGTGGTGTAATACTTCAATTAATGACATTAAGTCCCTGATAAGGGTAAATGAAAATTTGTAAAATCTGTAAATTTGTCGTTTAAATCAATTGGTCATGAACCACTATAGTATATGAGAGAACCGTGAGCAATAGCTTGAAGTTATGAAAGTGTGAATGAAATATACAGGTATTAAATTTTGAATTACCGGTAATAAATGAGGCCCTGCTTGTGTGAAAACTATAAATAATAAAGGTTGTATTTGGAAAATGGCGATCAGTTCATTACTCACGTATGGAATAAACTATTAAAATGAATTCAGTAGCGTCCGATAAATATTAATAACCTTAATTACACTGATAAATATTGTATTATATAAATTTGAGTCTTTTGAAAGTGTATATTCAACTTTGAATAACGTATAAATAATTTAAGATAATATATAACACCGCATTAATTTGGATATAGAAAAACGGGGACATGGATTTCTGTTAGTGCATACAACATATGTAGTATTCGAACAAACGGTTACATAAATCACCAATCCTAAACTGAAACAGCAGAACACAATATGCAAAAAGAACAATTACAAATTGCTTGTTGGAAGTTGTCACAGCCAAAATGACGAATACATATTGAGTTCTGGGCCAATGATGGTTGACCAATTAACAAACCATTTTATAAATATATGAAACATTGGACCTAATATTACACACAATTTATGTATATGTCATTACTAACAGCGTTTCGTATGAATATTAGCAATCGTTTTAAATATCTTATTGCTTGCTTAGGTATAACTAATTCAGACATGTGTTATCTAATTGCATAGGAAGTATCTTTTGTACGAGCCGCTTCATAAAAATTACTCTAATATCGATGCCAGTGTTTTTTTCTTCTTACCAGTATTTCTATCACAAGCACATACAGCCTTTCTATTCTGAAAATGGGATTCATATAATCACTGACTACAGGTATTTGTGTCTCTTTGTGGGTATAAACCCCTACCAAACAAATCATTACTGTTTATTAATATGTATTGATGGCAACTCCCTGCTGTTTGGGTTTCACAGCATCTCAGAGCATTATAAGGGAGTACCCGGTAGACCATCAGACTGTACATCATCAGTTCACGCCATGTCAAACCATATTGCATACAAACCGCCCCTCACAACCGTACTGCCGTTCTAGGCTCTAAGATGCACACATTGCCACCAATCATCCCATGTCACAAAATTATAGCCAACTCTTTATCCCCGAAATATACAGAGTACATCTAGAAACGCAACATTGGAGTTTCTGTCAACACTTTTCAAACTTTGTATGATTGGCAATCAAAGTGTATTTACTTGATGACATTTTATTCCATGAACAATGCAACTGTAACATTAATTTCATACAGTGCTATCGATGCAATTGAATAACACTTGTGTGTATAGTACGGCTAAAAAGTAACGGAACACAAATTGGTAAAATCCATATTTTTTCAAAAGCGTTGTACTAAGTGAAAAGATAAAATATTATTTAATTATTGATTGATTACATATGCATGACGTCCAACAAATTGATTAGAAGTGTTTGAACCAGTTGTGAACTTTGCCTAGAGATGGTACATATGGAGTTACTGGTCCTGTCGGAGAGTTGTTTCACATGGATGACTTGGACATGGGTGGTTGTAAACGGTGCCAAAGTGCTAGTAGAGTGTCTCCAGATGAAACATTGTCGGTTCACGACATTTTAACCAAAGTAAAACCCCAGTTGACGTCTCTGTCAGAGGCATCCGAATCGCTTGATTTTGCCCATGTTCGGACTATCCTGATATTTTTATTCTGAAGCCTAGAAGTTTTCTGTTGTGATTTTCTAACAATTGGCAAACCTTACAAAGGATTCGAAGCAATTTACACCAAAATTCATCATGCATAAATGGTGCACGTGGAATTAGTGCGTTTTACGATTTTCTTGGCGCATGGGAGTAACGTAACCCGATCGATAAAATTTGGACAATAGCCAAATTCCTACACAATTATACAATATTATTACACAAAATTAAAACATGTATGAGCAATGGAAGTAAGATAAAATCAAGGATGAAAACGTTGCGTTTCTAGATGTACTGAGCATATAAACATATAAAGTACTGATCACCAGTGAGAACCAGGCTAGTGTATTCCTGGCGTTATAGAGTACACAACACCACCATGAACTCCTCACCACCACCAAGTACGTATTGCAATTGCACGCCCTTTGGGTATTCATGTATTGTAATAAGTACTATGTGGTGGTGAGTACCATAATTATGGGGATTGTGTAGGTTTATTTAGTACCTACTAAAGCGAGCACGTCATAATCATAGTTGGCATGGCATAACTCACTGATGGAGGATCTGAATGACCAAGTACCCTGTTTAGCCTCGAATTACAGTAAATGGTGGTACACTTTTGGGCATTGGATAGTTTTACTCTTTAATGAAGAGTTTTCCATGCCTTTGAATGGCTCCACTTTGCAGTTGCATGTACCCTTAAGGGACCGGAATGGTCACAGACGCTCCTGATATGTAACCAATAGAGCTTTACTATACCATACAGGGTATTACAATTTATATTGAGTAAAAATAGCTAAGCATAATGGCTACCTAATTACTTCATGAGGATGTTCTACATTTTGGATGTGAGGAACGATGGTCTAGAGGTAGGGAGCGCGCGCTTCGGGATCGAGAGGTCCCGGGTTCAACCCCCGTCCTGACTACTGGTCTATTTCTCTGAGCAAGTCCCCCATGCTCCACTCCACCATGGTGTAAACTGGTACCTGTGAGGGCAGTGTATATTCATGGGAGCCGCACATCGATGTTGGCTATCACATCCACAGGAGATAAATAGTCTCCCAAGGGAAACACGAGCGTAGGTTTCCTTATGTAGCCAAATGACCTGCTAAATTTAAAATGTCAAAGGGTGCTTGAGCGACCTAACAGCCGAAAAGAGCCCTAGAATATTATCGCATCATTTCCCGTTCGGAAACTCTCTTTAACATATTGAAGTGTGTATTACGAGTATCTCACTTCTAAATGGTAATATCAAGGTATAACATCTTATGTAAAAGAAACAAATATAAGAGTTTAACGAGCCATTACGGGCTTCAATTCATCAATTCATTACCAATCTATAATTTAATTGTTTATGCGAAAATAAATAATTTACTGAAATTTGATTATTAAGCAAGTCATATTTAACATAATAAAATGTTCAATTGAACGTTGCATATTTATCATTTTCTCTTTTTCATTGTTTAACACAGACGCACACCTTCATTGCCTAATTTATCTTTTTCAAAATATAGTGCATGACTAATTAAATAACACTTTCTGACAATAAAGTTGCATTCCGTAAGGTTTAGTGAAATAACGTGACATGATTACGAGTAGTTTGGACGAATTTCATAAAGTTCATACGGTATTTTGAACTTACCCCTAGTAGGGCCTCAATACATTAAATAAATTGTTGATTCATGCTTGCGCTTGTCAATGCAACTCAATTCAATATAAAATATATTCAAAAATAAAGATGTGTTGAGTATGCATCATTTACAAATTTAACTATTCGTTTGTCTAATAACGGGTCTCATTTTAGGTGTAAACCACGAGCGGGCCTCATTTTCACAATTTACTATTACAAATGTTTGTGAATTGAATAAACACATTATTTTGCAAAATATAAACAACATGAACTACATTTCAGGTATTTTGTGTTATATTTGATTGAACATAATAAATTATAATATTATTATGTGTTTAAGCTATTTTGAAAAAAAACCCATAATATACCCCTATGGGGCCATATTTGCTGAATGAAGACAGGCCTCAAGTAAATTAATCAGATATTTAGCTATCTTTGTACTTACACATATCACTGAATTCAGTTCGAATAATCGATATAATAAAATATTTGTTTAACATGCATCATTAACTAATGTAAGCCATTTGTTTGTCTAATAACGGGCCTTTTCATAATTCATTATTACAAATGTTTATAAATTGAATAAACACATTATTTGGCATAATATAAACATCATTTAGTGTGTTTTTCTCTGCATTTGATAAAATAGTAATGCATTTATACTGATTAATTCATGAAAATTCATATACTCCCTTTGGGGCCTCATTCTGAGAATTGCTCAATGATGACAAAGTGGCATCACTCGGATTCTGTTACGGTGTGGTCCAGAGAACAAGAAAATGTAAAAACATTTTGTATAGAAGATATTGCACGGTCCCTTGCAAGTTCTGCCGGACTAAACAGGGTTGTAACGTCTCTGTCTGCCCCTGCATGAATATACCATTTAACGCATACACGGGCCAGAAAATGGATTTGGTCGGATCTAATTATGCCAAACAAAACAAGGAAAAAATATATACCTTTAGTCGTGTTTAGCTTATAATATCAGGTACTTTCACGATGAGCCGTTCCGGGTTGGAAACCATTGTCAATTTGTTTTGATATTGACAATGGAATCCAACCCGAAACGTTGCAAACCTGTCAAATATATACTATATTGAATGGAAGAAAAATTGGGAAAGTAAAAACCATTGTTTGTGATACAATTTCTCAGGCCTTTGAAAAAAATGTATCGAAAACGAAATTGTTTGAATTCAGATACGGGCTATATAGTTCTTTTTAAGTCCCATTAAATCTTGAACTGTTGTTACTTTGTAACCTCTACGCAGAATGATGTAATTTGAGCATTTTAGTTGATTCTCAAATGTGGAAAACACCATAAGATGGAAGAAAATGTCATAAAACATCCAGATGTTTTGTTGACAAGATGACAATTTGTAAACAATAAATGCATGATTAAAAGTATAATGGAAGCAACTCTTGCAAATTGAGTATTTTGTTCACCATACAATTTGCTAAATACGATATTTGGTATACTATTTCGACAGATATAGCTAACAGTCTATCGTCAAGTATTGGTCATTTGTTAAGAAACAAATTGTTCCATAATTAATTGTATGTAATGAATGAACGGAAAAAGTTGTGGGAGCAATAATGTGATTTTAAACAACTTACTCAGCGTTTTTTCTCAATGACGGTACGTATCCAAAAGTGGTCACCAAGGCAACAATGTATTTGGTTTCGACACAATTCTTGGGAACATTTAAAGCTAATGTTTTGTACTATGTAGATCAACTACTTAAACTGTAATCAAATGATGTGAATTATTTCTTGCTTTGGAGTTTCTTTAAATCCTTGTTATGCATGGTAAGTATAGCTTGGCAAATTTGACACGAATCTGACCTTTATGCACGAATATATTAGATGATTATGGCTTTGAATATATCAATATCCGCAAGCAAATCGTGCAATATCGGTATTTCAAATTTGAGTTTGTATTTCATCTCGAGCGTCTTTGTGATACTCCCCGACTAAGTTACACTTGTTAAATGTTTTAAGTACAAAAAACTTGTAATGCTTATATCTTTTTTATTTTACATGATAGCACGTTCATTTTTTAGTATGTCTTTATGAAAAAAGTATATCAACACTATCCGATAATTGTAGTTCGTCCGCTACTAGCAATGGACCGTGAAATTATGAGAAATTATGAGAAATACACATGCAAAGCCAATGTTTTTGTACTAAGTCTCAAAATGTTACCTACGCACTGTCCATCAACATCCACATCAGAAAGCATTTCGATAACAGAAAATACAAGAGAGGTTTGGGAAACATACACGCCTCATGTCAGTAAAAAGGCCTTGTGTTATTAATGTCATCACGACCCTGACCTATGACCTATTGACCTGATTTGTAGGAGTCTAATACTTATGATCAACAACATTTCAGGAAAATGTTACGGTCTTAGAACGTTTATTTCTTACGTTACGGATAAGTAATTCGATGGCTTAGAACAAGAAGGTCGTAACTACAAAATCGATATTTTGAAAAAAACACGGAAAATCTGTCTGACATTTACTCTTTACCTATGGTAAAACAAAATTTTACAACTTCAATTTGGTCAACATGACAAATTAAGATTTTTATGAAAATGGGCTCTTAGAAGCGCCTTGTGATGCTTATTCTAAATATGTATTATCTTAAAAGGTCGTAAGAGCACTTACGCCCTTCTAATTCTAAGCCATCGAATAATTGTGTATTCAAATGTCACAGTGGTTTTGACCTTTGAACCTTACGACCTTCAAATTGAGTCGGGCCGTCTGTGGAGGATAAACAACCTCCATTTACAATTTAAGAATGCACGATTCATTTGTTCTTGAGATATTGTTGGAAAACCATTCGACTGATCGGCAAGCATGCGCTATAAGCACTATTTGCACGTATCGCTATTGTACTGTGTTGGTGTACTTATAACATTTAATGAGTGTACATACATCCGAGATAATAAATACAGGCAATATATCGACTGTTAAATAATGCTAATGAAAAGGTCAGGCTCATGACATATTCGACAAGCTATACATGATGTCAAAATAGCAGGTTATTAAATGTTTAGTTATAATTTTATAACTTTCAGCAGAATTTCGAACAATTTAACTTACCTGCTGTGATGAAATACTGTAACCGTACATCATTCCACTAGGAGCACCAACAGCTGGTGAAGTGTCATCATCAGTCTGATCCTCTGTGACCAGTCTAGTGTCGACGTCGTTGTTACAATAACATATCCGCTCATTCTTGTTGTAATAAAGCGATGCTCCTTCCATTTTCGTACAAAACAAAGAACATGACACGACGGTTGGTTCTTCGGACTGCTCAGAAACAATAGTCTCATTTTTTAACATGGTAGCTGGTAACGGAATTAACTTGTAATTCGATCGAAATGATTGTTTGTTCCATTCTTCACCGGTTATAACCCCAATATATATCAAACAAACTATAATACACACAGCAATGTATATATATAACTGTGTATGTAAAGCCATCACGTTGTCGTAATGTTTTATGAAATTCACCAATATAACTTTAATTGTGAATGATTCTATATCAGTGAACGGTTGCTAGCATACAGTTGTCACCTACAACGGGAAGCGCTACAATTTCGCCGCTTATATTGCTCCAATCAAATCAATTACCCGTCACCATGTGACCGAAACCACGTGACACAAACTACGTGACCAAACCCACATAATCATTGACAAATGTCGGACAAAGAATTGCATAAACTACGTGGGTTGTTCTAATAAATAATACAGTAACACTGTATATTAAATTTGTACGTGTTGGTGTGGAAGCACGAACATGCCATCACATAAATGTGTCATTTTGTCGAAATTAAATGATGGAAAATTTCGTGCAAAACATCAACACATTCAAAAGTATTTTATTTCATATTGCACTGGCTTAGAATAAGAAGGTCGTAAATACAAAATCTTGAGAAAAGTTTGAGAATACAAGAACAAACTGTCCGAACTTACTCTTTATTTATGTTAAAAACAAGCCGTTTCATCTTCAGTTTGGTCAACGTGGCAAGGTCCGATTTTCATTAAATTGGCTCAATAGAAGCACCTTGCGAATCTGATTTTAAATATGTGTCAGTCTTATAAGGTCGTTAGTAATAGTTACGCCCTTCTTATTCTAACCCAGAGATTTGTGCCAACAAGAATTCTATATGGAAGCATATAACTGCCATTACTTTATTAATTTTATTTTTATTAATATTAATAAAACTGTTCGAGAAGTTAATGAGGGATTTCATGGAAACATTGGAATTCTAGTAATGCAAGAGCAATATCGTAAAGTGACTATAAACTCCATTCCGATGGTAAAACACGTTTGGAGACGTTTTAATAACAAAACTATGTTTTACGAATACATAAAGTATTCTCATAACTTACTTAGGCGCCATTGATGAAAACTCACGAACATGTTTTACCGTCCGTTAATCATGTGACGGCTTTTTCGGCATCTAGACACTCCTACGCTATAGAACAACGTTGCATATGTATTTGATTGCTTTGGTCACGCAATATATTTTGAGAGTTTTAAATGTGAAAAAGCGACTTTGTGCGAAAAATTTTCTTCTAGATGAATAAGATTCTTGTATAAATGTATTAGGTAAGTCAAACAAAATAATGCGATTTTAGGAGAACATTTTGATGCATTTTGCAATTAACCCACTGGAATTGATTCCCTTAAACTACTGCTTTGAACTCTGTACGATTTGTATAACCAGCAGTTCTTCGATTGCGCATGGTTCGTTCCATACTTTACAATGGGGGAAATGCTAAGTTCACTTATATTGTCCTACTGTATACTATCCGACCTACGATTTTTGACAGGGACGTCATTTTGTAAACAATCTATAAATAAGCAGGGTACATCCCCAAAAAGATTGAGTAGCATACTATATAGAAATAAGTCCTTACCAATTCAAATATTTCAAGAAAAATGCACAGTTCTGTGTATGTGTTTGTCGACTCTCACCCAGGCGATCTAAGTTCAAAGCTTGTGATAATCATTCATCTATAACACTTTTTTCTTGTTTTATTTAATAAGATATGTTTCTCGAAAATAAAGTTTATGCTATATTTTTATCAAATTTGAACCCGTGGAATTTGTGTAATTGAAAACACGTTTATAATAGCTGTTGGTTTCTCTTACTTCTTCAAAGACTCGCTTCTGTAATTTATAACTTGTTCTTGGCTATTGAATTAAGCCATTTAAAGGCGAGTGAAATGACAAAGGTGATTTTACTCAAGCAGTATTGTGTACAAGAGATCCATACCAGAGATGTCCATAGACTTCTTTGATACTTGTATGCGATTGTTAAAAAAGCGTAAAAAGTTCTGCTGACGGGGTTAGAGCTATGCATGTTTTAATAACTAATACTGCACCGTTATCCTCTCGGCCACAATTTCATTTAAGTTTTTTGTAAAGAAATATATAGTGATAATCTACATTTTTGCAGGCGATATATAAAGTAAACATTTTATTGTAAACACAACATGACGTCACTGTCAGGTATCCCTGGTCGGACTGTACTTCATTAAGTTCATTTTACAAACAACACTTAAGTACTGTGTTACAGTCCTTTCAAAGTCAAATGAGAACGGTTTGTAAAAATCGAGTCGTCTGTCAGGTAATACTTTTTTCATTTAGGTTCAACTGCGTATACCTGAGTTAACGGTAGTCCACGCTATTCTTTCGAATGGGATAGTCCCCTTATTAGTACATTTTGTATTAGTTGTTGAATCGACTATAACTGAACAGTTTTTCGGTGTTTATGATCATTACTCCCCTTTGATACTGTGCCTACCATTTGTTATTTGACCTCTAGAACTGAATCGACCTATCAGGTGATCATAAATGGTCGCAAGTCAACGTAAAAAGGTAGAATTGTGCAAGGTGGAATTGTCCAAGGTGTGCAAGATAGAATTGTCCAAGGTTTGCAAGGTTGAATTGTGCGAGGTAGAATTGTCCAAGGTATGCAAGGTATAATTGTCCAAGGTAGAATTGTCCACGGTGTGCAAGGTAGAATTGTCCAAGGTATGCAAGGTAGAATTTTCCAAGGTGTGCAAGGTTGAATTGTGCGAGGTAGAATTGTCCAAGGTGTAATTGTGCAAGGTTGAATTGTGCAAGGTAGAATTGTCCAAGGTGTAATTGTGCTAGGTAGAATTGTCCAAGGTGTGCAAGGTAGAATTGTGCAAGGTAGAATTGCGCAAGGTAGAATCGTCCAACGTAGAATTGTGCAAGGTAGAATTGTCCAAGGTGTGCAAGGTAGAATTGTCCAAGGTGTGCAAGGTAGAATTGTGCAAGGTAGAATCGTCCAAGGTAGAATTGTGCAAGGTAGAATTGTGCATGGTAGCATTGTGCAAGGTAGAATTGTCCAAGAAGATTATGCAACGTATAACTTTCCAAGGTAGAATCGTGCGAGGTAGAATTGTCCAAGGTAGAATTGTCCAAGTTAGAATTGTCCAAGGTGTAATTGTGCAAGGTGTAATCGTGCAAGGTGTAATTGTGCAAGGTGTAACTGTCCAAGGTGTAATTGTGCAAGGTAGAATTGTCCAAGGTGTAATTGTCTAAGGTGTAATTGTGCAAGGTAGAATTGTCCAAGGTGTAATTGTGCGAGGTAGAATTGTGCAAGGTAGAATCGTGCAAAGTGTGATTGTCCAAGGTAAAATTGTGCTAGGTAGAATCTTCCAAGGTAAAATTGTGCAAGGTGCGCCGATTGGTTTTATAATTCATGGTCAGGAAGACCAAAAATACATCAAATATATTTGAATATAAAATTTGACAACTTGAATGCGAGTAATTAATTTGTGCATTATGCATGCATGCGTCATTCAGTGTAATTGATCTACGGTTTATTGTAAAGTATGTCGTCCTCGTCAATAGAAAATTCACTGTAAAATTTATAACATCAGAAACCAAGCTATTCATTTGATTTAAAACACGACTTCTATTTAAATGATGAAAACAAAGCACATTTGTTTGCAACGCACGTGGGGGCTGTAATCGTATTCAAAATTGGTATTTATAAATATTATATACATTTTGTACATCCTACACCATCGCCTGCCAATTACTTGTCTATTTCTATTTCTATTTACTGTATTACTCCCATCAATCAAAACTGGTCAGACAAGCTCAAATCAGGGTAGCAATTTGTTTAAAATATAAAAGGGGTGCACATGTTATTGTATATAGTAAACGTTATATAGATAATTCGTACAGAATAAACTAGTTCAAGATTGTCTGAAACTGCAGATCAAGAAACCATCGAACATAACAAAACACAGTATTCCACCCCTCAGGCTACGTGCTGCACCAGACAGTCCGATTAAACCGGGGCAAACGCATAAAGACTAGAGCAGATAAAACGCGACCAAACAAGTACAACATAAAAACAACGCTCGACAGTAAACACAGTGTGTATTGACGTTTGAAAGAATGAACCAAACTTGTACTGAACAAGGAAATAACAGAAGCTCCATGAATTTGACAGCGGGTTACAAGTTAGAAGTTCGATATTCAATTTTTAACTGACAGCCAATACCGAACTAGCACAAAGTTCGTTATTTGACACCCTTTGGTCAATATCGAACTGGTGTCCAATTTGCTGCTAGCACCAAGTTCGTTATTCAACCTTAAAAGAGGTTGAATACCGAACTGGGTTCGAATTTTCTGCCAGCAGCGGGTTCGATATTCAACTCGAATAGAAGGCGAATACCGAACTGGGTTCGAATTTTCTGTCAGCAGCGGGTTCGATATTCAACCCGAAAAGAAGGCGAATGACGAACTTGGTTCGAATCTTCTGCCAGCAGCGGGTTCGATATTCAACTCGAAGAGAAGGCGAATACAGAACGGGGTTCGAATCTTCTGCCAGCAGCGGGTTCGATATTCAACCCGAAAAGAAGGCGAATACCGAACTGGGTTCGAATCTTCTGCCAGCAGCGAGTTCGATATTCAACTCGAAAAGAGGCGAATACCGAACGGGGTTCGAATCTTCAGCACTCACCAAGTTCGTTATTCAACTTTAAAAGAGGTAGAATACCGAAATGGGTTCGAATATTCTGCAAGGAGCGGGTTCAATATTCAACTCGAAAAGAAGGCGAATACTGAACGGGGTTCGAATCTTCTGCCAGCAGCGGGTTCGATATTCAACTCGAAAAGAAGGCGAAAACCGAACGGGGTTCGAATCTTCTGCCAGCAACGGGTTCGATATTCAACTCGAATAGTAGGCGAATACCGAACGGGGTTCGAATCTTCAGCACTCACCAAGTTCGTTATTCAACTTTAAAAGAGGTAGAATACCGAAATGGGTTCGAATCTTCTGCAAGGAGCGGGTTCAATATTCAACTCGAAAAGAAGGCGAATACTGAACGGGGTTCGAATCTTCTGCCAGCAGCGGGTAAGATATTCAACTCGAAAAGAAGGCGAATACCGAACGGGGTTCGAATCTTCTGCCAGCAGCGGGTTCGATATTCAACTCGAATAGTAGGCGAATACCGAACGGGGTTCGAATCTTCAGCACTCACCAAGTTCGTTATTCAACTTTAAAAGAGGTAGAATACCGAAATGGGTTCGAATCTTCTGCAGGCAGCGGGTTCGATATTCAACTCGAAAAGAAGGCGAATACTGAACGGGGTTCCAATCTTCTGCCAGCAGCGGGATCGATATTCAACCCGAAAAAAGTCCATAACCGAACGGGGTTCGAATCTTCTGCTAGCAGCGAGTTCGATATTCAACTCGAAAAGAAGGCGAAAACCGAACGGGGTTCGAATCTTCTGCCAGCAGCGGGTTCGATATTCAATCCGAAAAGAAGGCGAATACTGAACTGGATTCGAATTTTCTGCCAGCAGCGGGTTCGATATTCAACCCGAAAAGAAGGCGAATACCGAACTGGATTCGAATCTTCTGCCAGCAGCGGGTTCGATATTCAACTCGAATAGTAGGCGAAAACCGAACGGGGTTAGAATTTCAGCCATCACCAAGTTCGTTATTCAACTTTAAAAGAGGTAGAATACCGAAATGAGTTCGAATTTTCTGCCAGCAGCGGATTTGATATTCAACTAGAAAAGAAGGCAAATACCGAACAGAAGATTCGAACCCGTTCGGTATTCGTCAAATTACCGAGTTGAATATCGAACCCGCTGCTGGCAGAAGATTCGAACACAGTTCGGTATTCGTCATATTACCGAGTTGAATATCGAACCCGCTGCTGGCAGAAGATTCGAACACAGTTCGGTATTCGTCATATTACCGAGTTGAATACCGAACCCACTGCTGGCAGAAGATTCGAACCCAGTTCGGTATTCGTCATATTATAGAGATGAACATCGAACCCGCTGCTTGCAGAAAATTCGAGCCCAGTTCGGTATTCGTCATGTTATCGAGTTGAATATCAAACCCGCTGGCAGACGATTCGAACCCAGTTCGGTATTCACCATCATTTCGAGTTGAATATCGAACCCGCTGCTGGCAGAAGATTCGAACTCAGTTCGGTATTTGTCATATTATCGAGTTGAATATGAAACCCGCTGCTAGCAGAAGATTCGAACAGAGTTCGGTATTCGTCATATTATCGAGTTGAATATCGAACCCGCTGCAGGCAGAAGATTCGAATCCAGTTCGGTGTTCTCCTTCTGTTCGGGTTGATTATCGGACCCGCTGCTGGCAGAAGATTCGAACCCCGTTCGGTATTCGCCTTCGTTTCGAGTTGAATATCGAACCCGCTGCTGGCAGAAGATTCGAACCCAGTTCGATATTCGCCTTCTTTTCGGGTTGAATATCGAACCCACTTCTGGCATTAAATTCGAACCCAGTTCGGTATTCTACCTCTTTTAAAATTGAATAACGGACTTGGTGCTGCTAGCAGCAGTTTGGACACCAGTTCGATATTGGCCAAAGGGTGTCGAATAACGAACTTCTTGCTAGTTCGGTATTGGCTATCAGTTGGAAATTGAACATCGAACTACTAACTTGCAACCCGCTGCCAACTTCACGGAGCTAATAACAGAATTGTAATTGCAGAATGACCAGTCTTCAACATATATTTTACGCCTTTATAAAGAAAAGAAGTTTGATCATATGGTTTCTATCTTGCTATCCAACACTAAAAGACACGCGTTCGACGGTTGTATAAAGACAGTGGTTTTTTCAGTCATTTGCACTTGTGGCCGTGTATTACAAGTTTGACAGTATTGTACTTATTTGCATTTACAGTTTGTATTGCTGTCAGAGTGATTATTCATTTTAAATTGTAAATTCAAATTGCAACTTATTCTAACTAGATCATAAAATTATCAAGTACTATCAAGTCGAACTATTAAATATTTAAACATATTTCCATACCTGTCGGTAACTCAGATTTTATTCCTTTGTTTATAATATTGTTTGATAAAAAAATGTTAACCACGCACACATAATATATTCCATAGTTATAGCTTCCATTTGTTCAATTCCATTCAATTTTATTCTTTATCATAATTTACAATGAGAGAATAATTCACATTATCGCTGACAAATAAATTATTTACGATTTCTCGTTTATAAGCCTATTCCGCGTAATCGTATTGTTTCATCGTGATATTATCCACGGTGGGGGATCCAACATATCGATACCAAAATGGGTTATGCATAATTTCATATGTCGAACTTCATGGTGTACATATGTTGTACACATTTTGACGAAAAAAATACGAAAGTCTTATTTGTTATCGATTTATGTTACAATCAAATTAATTTGCCCAAATATCTCAATGCAGTGCCACCCTTTATACATTTCCAAACATGTACATGTAGTTATTTTATCTGTACGTGTAGCAATGACTAAGAAAAACTGATTCTCCGTCAGGAGGTGTGACTGAAAATTCGCGACAGTTTGACCAACACGAGAAAATCTTTTATATTTTCACTTCAGTTGTTTGATTTTTGTTATAGAAATATAACATACCTTTCATTACACACATGTTTCAAATTTAACGGCGATTTGCTGGCTAGAAAAATATTTATTGTAAAAAAACAGCATGCTCTTCATATGTTGTACGTGTTTTCCATATGTTGGATTGAAAATGTTTAATTTGTCGCATTTATATTGAGTTTAAATATATTTCCTGGAAAAACACAAACTGAAATCTGTTTAAGTTATCTTCATATCATTTCGTATTCGTTACACCAACTTATTTACGCACTTACTTGTATTTTCATTTCAGCAAATGTCTGCATATCTAACTAATCAAAATGTTTGCTAATTGCAGACTAGACCTGTTATGTTTATTTATGCAGTTCCTTTTTCGTTAAAACTACACACTTACGAATACACTAATTAGGTAAAACATGTTCAGTAATCGTTGGCCCGAAATATAGGAATGAAGAGTTCGAGCAGTCCTATCATCAAACTTAAAGTGTATAGAGCTATATTCTAACAGTCATTCAATGTCTTCAATTACTTGCATTTTTTTAAGTATGATACTAGACTACCTTAATTGCAAATTAAAACTTTGTATGGGTTCAGTGTACTTCGATTCAGTCGTCGAAAAATATACGATTCTTATAGTTTCATAGGGTGTTCTAGAACAATTTCGTATGAAAATGGACAGTTTGCATGTCCAATAAATCACAGAAAGAAATTATGTTAAAACTGAAGCGAAAAATGATCTAATGGATATGAAAGCATAATTTTTTTTTTCAGTTTATGAAACTTTAAAAAAAATATCTTCCGATATAGCTCTATACACTTTAAATGGATCTGATCGCTGAATTGTACGTAACTTCTTTATTATAAAACTGAAGCATATCATGTTGATACTAATTTTCTTAATTAGACAACGGCTACATATTGGTGTTATTTTCTATGTAAAATTCTGATTTTTTCACGTTTCTTCCAAGAATAAAAATGTTGATTGCCGTTAGGTAACTCATTGTTTTAACTCAAATTCAAGGTCAATGCATTAGTGCGATACATTGACTGATACATTTGAATGACTTTATTCTGAACTTTGAGCCAATTAAGGTAACACTACATATCAGGAGGTGTTTGCAGTAAAAATGACAAATTAGTTCTTAGAAAGACAGGTAATTGTGATAGTCCGATTTGGTATGAATCTACTGGAATGCATTGAAATTGAAGTTTTTGTCTATCAATCTGATTATGCATGACGCTGAGTAAGATAACCTGGCGTTGGTCGATACAGCGTCAGTCAGGAAGTTTTTACAAGAGATAATCAGTGATAAAAACGAGGTATGCGATTTAAATTTTGACCTTATTAACACCACACGGATGTGTAGATACCAAGTGTTCTTCATCTTGTTTTTTAAAAAAAAACCAACAGTTATATGTAATCTTGATTCTTCGACTAATTTCAACAAGAATTCATCGACGCTCAAACAGACAAGTACTATTAATAAACTGATTTCTGCAAACCCTGACCTCATTTACTGTTACTGACTAACCTCCGCGTACAGTTTGACGATACAAGGGCAAAGCGTTCTTCAGTTTTGAACGGAAGCATTTGGTCTAAAAATGGTTAAGGTCACAGTGACCATGACCTTTGACCTCAAAATATCCAGGAGTCATCGACTGTTTCCGATCAACCTTCATGCAAAGTTTAAAGATCAAAGGGCAAAGTGTTCTGGAGTTATTGAACGGAAAGCATTTGGTCTAACGACAGACAGACAGACAAACGGACAGTCACCAGAAAAGCAATATACCACTCATCGATGGTGGCATGATAACTTAAACATATTTCAGTTTCGAGTTTTTTTCCAGGAAATCCATTTAAACTCAAAATAAAATCGGCAAATCAAACATTTTCAATCCAACATATGGAAAACACGTACAACATATGTAGAGCATGCTGTCTTTTTACAATAAATATTTTTCTAGCCATCAAATCGCTGTTAAATTTTAAACATGTGTGTAATGAAAGGTATGTTATATTTCTGTAACAATAATCAAACAAATGAGGTGAAAATACACAAGAGTTTCTCGTGGTGATCAAACTGCGGCGAATTTTCAGCTACACCGCCTGACGGAGAATCAGTTTTTCTCCGTTATTGCTACACGTACAGATGAGATAAACACACGTACATGTTTGGAAATGTATAAAGGGTGGCACTGCATTGAGATATTTGGGCAAAACAATTTGATTTTAACATAAACCAATAACAAATAAGAATCTTACATTTTTTTCGTCGAAATGTGTACAACATATGTAGACCAGGAAGTTCGACATATGAAATTATGCGTAACCCATTTTGGTATCGATATGTTGGATCCCCCACCGTGTTATCGAACTTGAAGCAGGCAATTGTTGTAAAAAATGAAAATCAATATCAGTTAAAATGAGAAATACGTTACTGTAAAATCATTAAATTTCGTGTGGATTAAACTTCGTGGATTTCGTGGTTCACGTTCAACAATCATTTAAACCCCTGTATTTATTAACTGAAAAGCCAAATCCACAAATTAACGTCCTAATCGAAATGGTATGTTTTACTTAAACACGACTTTATGGCACATCGAAAATATTTGACAGTAATTTCCATTTATAATCATGCATTGTTTGTTGCAGTATCATCAGTTTTGCAACCTTGGTTACAGCGACACTACGCACATAGACCATGTCAACAGTCTATAAAATATTCATAAATAATTAACCATATCAATGGCTAATTTTTATAATAAACAATTAAGGACATTTATCAATTTGATAGGTTTTCCACGAATTCAGTTTTTAGCAATGAATATTGTTACTTTGTAAAAACTCATTAGAGTGGTTTTAAGATATAAATAATATATTACACAATTCTTCGAAAAATGTTTGGCAAAACAATGTTATGATATAATGAATGTGTCATGAATCAACATTCAACAACAGACAGAATTAATGTGGGTACATCACATGGTATGTTCCAGGAAACCAGTTTCCGACAAAGCAGTGTAATGCTGTACAGGGTGTTTCATAATATATGTATGCATTACAAATGAATGCCATGCGTACATGCATGATCTCATGATATCTTTATTAACCAATGTAACGTCAACCATTTCTTACATAAGAAACGCCGAAGAAAGATATATCTTATATGGGCACACACGCTACATAGAGCGGGATGTTTCAGTTTCGACATTACGTGTTATTGAAGCTTTTTAGCTAACAAGACGAACACAAATAGGCTCTATAACATTTAAATTGTCTTTTCTGAAGCATAGCATAACAAAGTACGCTATATGAATGTCGTTATTTGCGATTATTTTGAATGCAAACGTACAGCAAATGCCACGTTATGATGTAGTCACGTTGACACCAAAAAAACGCTAAATAACGTAAAAACACAACTTTTCTAGAATTACTCAGTACGTCGAAGAAAAATATTAATCCGTCTTTGTTGATTTTTTCAGGCAATCATCTGTGCCGTTTATTTAACTGCTCATTAATGTAATCATGCAAATCTGAAGCTTAAATTGTAAAGGTCTCACAAAAGTGTACACTTACAGAAATAATGTACACTTTTTGAAAGGAGTCAGTGAACGTGTCAGAGTATAAGCTGCAATGTTCGTTGGTTTATGATATACATTTCCACAAGCAAATCACCCAATATCGATCCTTACGAGTTATGGTTGTTTTACACATGGAGTGTATACACCCAGGGTAACAAATATAAACAAACTGTCAGCTATTAACTTAGAAGGTCAACATTGTGAAAAATTACCAAAGCTACTAGTATTACATACAGTGTACGTACACTCAAACTAAGTTATAAACCACAACCTGGTATTATTGATATACTATCGCTATTGAGACAATAAATGAAACAATCGTTTAGATTCCTATACGTTTAATCTTCTGACAATCATGATGTGTAGTTTCATTACATTCTAACAAGATTTCATTACAAAACCAGCAGAGTTAACATGTCACCCATAAAATATAAGTCCCAATGTTGTTCCTTTATGGTGCCTCGCTATGCGACGTGCAACCTGAAATTATATTGAAATGTTATTGAATGTTTGTAATGATTAATACGGCATCACATTTTTGAGAAAGTCATTATCGAATTTTAAGGAACGTGCCTGTCTCAAAGGAAAACCTGATTGCAATGTTCCGATGGCTCTCCCTCTTTCTCCATGTTTTATGATTTGTTATAAAATACCGAAACAATTTCAATATGCCGACCTAATTTTAAATGAATGCACGAGATTCATGACCTCACTAACTGAAAGAGAATTACATGCTCTGTCTAGATAAACACGTGATATGATATTCGATCGAATAGTGTAAAGTGACTTAATTTCGAATGAAATAGTCGGACACCAAATATTAAAAACATCGCACGCCTTATTTCCGACAAAGTTCATTTTTCTTGCTGGCGGTTTATAACTTAGTTTGTTTGAGTGTATAAGGCTCGCATTTGATGTGCGTCATTATTGTCTAATGAGACCTCTTTATTCTTGAAGGTGTGTCTATATTATGCAATAAAAACAATCTATTCTTGAAGGTGTGTCTATATTGTCCAATGAGAACTGTCTATACTTTGTCCAATGAGTACTCCTATTATTGAAGGTTCGTCATTATTGTCAAATGAGAACTCTCTATTCTTGAAGGAGTATCTGTATTGTTTAATGAGAACACTCTATACTTAAAGGTGTGTCTATATTGTCCAACGAGAACTCTCTATTCTTGAAGGTGCGTCATTATTGTCAAATGAAAACTCTCTATTCTTGAAGGTGTGTCATTATTGTCAAATGAAAACTCTTTTTTCTTGAAGGAGTATCTGTATTGTCAAATGAAAACTCTCTATTCTTGAAGGTGTGTCATTATTGTCAAATGAGAACTCTTTTTTCTTGAAGGTGTATCTGCATTGTTTAATGCAAGCCCTCTATTCTTGACGGTGTGTCAATATTGTCGAATGAGAACTCTCCATTCTTGATGGTGTGTTTATATTGTCCAATTAGAGCCCTCTATTCTCGAAGGTGTGTCTATCGGCAGGCCTCATCCCTGGTTAAAATCCTACCCCTCGAGTGAGATAACCTTATCCTACATAAAATATCATGTTGGATCCTTATATTCTTCCATTAGCAACGGCCCTATCTTACATTAGCAATGTCGAAAAAAAGTTGATAATCATTTATTTATTTAGAAAATCTGTGTGTCTTAAACCTGTCATGTTATATACTTAATAAAACTTTGAAATGTTGACTTTATATTGGTATATAAAGATTTCAGATGTTACCATTCATATACACATGGCATTTATTTGTAATGAAGATAGATCTCATGAAACACCCTGTACAACATTACATGTGTACACTGTTTTGTCGGTAAGTGCTTTCCTGGAACTAACCATGTGTTATGACCACACTGATTTTGTCTGTTGTTGAGTATTGATTCATGACGCATTCGTTTTATCGTATCATTGTTTTGCTATTCATTATTCGAAGAATTATGTAATATATTATTTATATTTTAAACCATTCAAATACGTCTGTACAAAGGAACAATATTCATTGCTTAAAACTGAATTCGTGGAAAAAGGTCAAATTGGTACAGATTCATGATCGGTTTATTAGAACAATTAGCTGTTGAAACGATTAACAACTTGCAAACATTTAATACGTTAGTGTTTATGTGCGTAGTGTCGATGTAACCAAGGTCGCAAAACCGCTGATACTTCAACAAATACTGCATGAATATAAATTAAAATTACTGTAAAATAATTTTGATGGGACAAAATTTCATGGTTTTGTTAAAAGATACGAACGTTTGGGTGGGACGTTAACTCGTGGATTTGGCTTTTTAGGTAATACATACAGAAGTCAAAATGATTGTTCCACGGTGTATGATTTTGTGGTTGAAGGTGATCCACTATATCCACGAAATTTAATCCACATGAACTTTAATGATTTTAAAGTATCATATTTCTCATATTAAACTTATATTGACAACCTTGCTTTATGTATGTATTGTCCACTTTATAGTAAATATAGAAAACTCCAAAAAACAATTTTTGGCTTAGGGCCCTCCTTTCTGTAACTGTTTTATTGTTGTACATGTTCCGCTGCAACTAGATGATGCTTCATACCAAATATAAAAGCTCTAGGAATTGTTTTTGACAAGAATATTTTTATATGTTTTGCCTATATTAGTCTATGCAAAACAGTGACCCCCGGGGCTGGGCCAATTTTGACCCCATGTGCATAATTTGAACAATCCTGGTATGGGACCAGATGATGCAACAAACAAAATATCAAAGCTCTAGGCATTGTAGTTTTAGACAAGAAGATTTTTATATGTTTTCCCTATATAAGTCTACGTAATACGGTGACCCCCAGGGCGGGGCCAATTTTGACCCCAGGGGAATAATTTAAACAATCTGTGTAGAGGACCTCTAGCTGATGCTACATACCAAATACAAAAGCCCTGGGTCAAGCCGTTTCGGAGAAAAATATTTTTTAAGGTTTTGCATAAATAACTCTATGTAAAACTAAGGGCCCCCGGGCGGGGCCAATTTTGACCCAAAGGACATAACTTGAACAATATTTGTAGAGGACCTCAAGGTAATGCTACGTATTATATTTGAAAGCTCTAGGCCTTACTGTTACAGAGAAGAAGATTTTTGAAGTTTTGTCTTTGAAAATCTATTTTTAGCCCGTGTGACCTAGTTATGCGACGGACCGGAACATTTGTAACAACTTTGGTAGAGGTCCACCCGAGGAACATTCCTGTAAAGTTTTATCAAATTTGCCAAGCAGTTTAGGAGGAGAAGTCGTTTGAAGAAATTGTTGACGGACGACGGACATCTCGGTATGACAAAACCTCACCGTAACCACTTCGTGGTCAGGTGAGCTTAAATGCTTAATGTGTGAACAACTGATTCATATATATCGATATATTGGATAATTTGGTTTTTAGGTGTGTGAATATTGTTTCATTCGGTCAAGTATTCTTGATTATTATTAGACGTCTATGTTTTGCATATGCTCGGTCATTTTGACACTTTACAGGGTCCTTAATACATATGTATCCCATTCTAGCCACAGGTGGCAGTGTCAGTGTTTGGTCCGCAAACGATTAAAAAAATAAAATAAAATCAGTCACTGAGCATTTAATATACTATCAAGGTATAAAGCGTACTATAGTGTCTATATGCCAAAGATTGTGGAACATTTCATCTCGTTGTTTCAGCATAAAATACGGGCGCTTAAGGAAAATCGCTACACAAGTCATTCAAATAAACTATTAGATATTTATTCTTACCGAAAATCTCGTTCAATTGTATCTTATAACTGCGAAACAGCTAAACATTGTTACTATCGTTATTTAACTTCGCTCAAGGTCATTTTATTTATGCCCTGGTTACCCGCTGCGCTCACAGTATCGCAATTATTGTTGGGAACCAAGCCTATTGAAAGATGCGATGTTCCACAATCTTTGGACATAGACATATACTACGCTTTATACCTTGATAGTGTACATGGAGTTAGATAGACAATCTATATATATACGGTCCATGTAGTGTATTAGCTCAGTGACGGATTTTTTTTCATTTTTTTTCCAAACGCTGATACTGCCACCTATGATCCTAGCAACAACTTTCGAAATAGCAAGATTTATCCACGAACTATTTACAAAGGCATAATTCTTCAAGAAGCACGAGATTATATAGCCTGAGTTTTCTCCTGGTTCTGTAGGTAGCTTGTATTTCTTGTGAATCATGTAATTCGTGCTGTCTTCTTATGTTGGCTGGTCGTTCAACGACAAAATTCACGCGAAATGCGAGCATTTAAATACCAGAACAAAACATGAACTAACATCTCGATATTCACGGATATTTCAAGGTTTATTGTTTAAACCATGCCGGACTAAAAGTCACAACTCAGCAGGTGCTTTGTTTGGGACAGGTACAATGTGCTGTTGACTATTTATGGTACAACTTCTATAAACTCCGAAAATCAATGCAATATATTATCCCGTGGAACAAAACGCTTTATTTTATCCACGTTTTCATTCTATAAACATTCATATAATATTTATGAACCAATGAGGTAAGCGACATTTATTTGAATTGCTAAAGCATAAGCAAGTCTAGGATTGGATCAACATAACTGCCTTTTCCTCCTGGTTTAAATAATCAGAAACGACGCCGTAATTGTAAATTCCGGACTTTATCTCTTTCCGACAGTAAATTGCTAAGCCACCACATTTTTAGTTTGTGTGGATTTTTATTTATAAATTTTTATTTCTGAAATTTTGAACGTGTTTACGGCATGCGCATTGAAGCTGATTATATTAAACTTACTGTATATCACCTAGCTTAACATATCTTCGTCTGGCCGCCAGGTGTTGTTGGCGCCTAGGAGACTGACTTGGGATTTTTGAAGTCTCTTTGTTCTTTTAGTTGGCCTGGTGTCCTGTTAACTCCATGCCTTCTTCTCATTGTGTCGGGCCCGGATACCGGGGGACAGATGTTGATGCTTCCTTAGACCAACCAGTATGTTTGTTTGGTCTGTACTTTTGTGGGGTTTTGTCTTTATGTAGGTATGTTGTCATGAACTTTCTGAGGTTTTTACGGACAGGTCTGGCTTTGTCATATACACTTTCTTCTATGATTTTGGTGAGGGGGTTCTATATTAGCATCCCACCATAGGGTTGATGATTTCCCAACCACTGCCCAGCCCCCTTCTGTGACCTTGACCTTGTGGAAGGACTATGTGGTGGAGTATTATTTGGTTGTTAGTTGTAGAACCTCGGTTGACCCCTCCTGTTTGGTCTATTAGATTGACTCTCTCAGCCCTCTCAACACTATCAACCACCCCAGCCCACGAGATGCCTTCCAACTTCATGACCATAGTGACGCATTGTGCCTTAATGTAGATGGGCATCCCGGGAACAAGACTGGGTGATCGCCATTGCAATTCGGACACTTCGCAGTGTCTTCCCTGCAATTTTCGGGTCGGTACAAGGGTCGCACTGCAACCATAGAATTAATAAGTAGCGCATGCCCTTAACATTCAAATGCACCTGATCTGGGGCAACGTGCTTAAAGTATCTAAGTTTAGGAATCCTAACCAGATCACGGTCAAACCACTTGGCCAGCCTCCTATTTAAGTTGATACGTTGACTATCCAAGCATTCCTGTGATAGTCCAGGACACTTACGGCAATTTTCGGGATGTGATCTCGACTATGTAAATTTGGCTAACGCCGCCTCTACGAATACTAGAAGTCAACACTAGGTGACACATCTTGTGGAATATTTCCTTATGCCTAGACACTGGAGTTATGTCATTGCCACCCATCATGACAATAACTTCCCCAAGCTTACACCTGAGTAATTCCTCCGACAAGCGTTGATCGTAACGCCCGGCCCTCATGCCGCCCTTTTCATAGAATGAGGTGGTATAGGGAGGGTACAGCTGGATGCCAGTCTGTTCCAAATATTCACCAAGTCGCCGTACAAAGCTATCGTCAAATACTGCATACCTAAGCATGGTAAGCTAGGCGGTAAACTAGGACAATCCGGTTATCTACAAATAAATCTACAAATAAAATATGTAACTATAAAACACAAATAAAAAAATAAAAAAATAAAACAAAGATTTGATAAAAATAAAACTTACAATATTTAACATTATTTCATAAAGAATAGTTAGTTGGAGTCATAAACTTTAATATAAAGAAAAGGAAATATAACTGTTTATGTACCAAGCATCATCATTATTATTATAACTATTATTGTTGGTAGGTCTATATATTTGGTGTCCCTAAAAAGGGCCGTTTGGGTTGCATTATTTAGAAGCCCGAAAAGCTCTACAAATGACAAAAGGCAGCAATAAGTATCTGTCGCAGTTTCATTAATAAGCAGCGCATCCCCTCAAGATGCAAATGCACCTGATCCGGGGCAACGTGCTTAAAGTATCTAAGCTTAGGAATCCTAACCAGATCACGACCAAACCACTTGACCAGCCTCCTATTTAAGTTTATACGTTGCCTATCAAAGCATTCCTGTGACAGTCCAGGATACGGAAATCTCCCCGGTGGTGATCTCAACTAGATTTGGCTAATTCCGCCTCTACGAATAGCCTCCACCAGGTGACAAATCTGGTTGAATATGTCCTTATGCCTAGACACGTTCGTAATGTCATTGTCACCCAGCATGACGTCATGCTTAAACCTGAGCAGTTCCTCCAACAGGCGTCGATCGTAGTGCTCTGCCCTCATACTACCCTTTTCATAAAATGAGATGGTAAATGGAGGGTACAGCTGGATACCCGTCTTGTCCAAGTACTCCCCAAGTCGCCGTTCAAAGCTATCGCCAAACACTGCAAGTCTAGGCATGGTAGTTGGAATAATGAGGATAAAAGGCCATCATACAACTTATATAGCCAGAATTTCTATTTGTAGATTTATTACACGCCAATTAACAGTAACATGGCAATAACAACACAAATTAAAATTCTAATGCTTAATTTGATTTACCGGATCCTAACCTAGTCTACCCTCACCAGGTCATACAACCCACATAATAACTAGACAATAAGAGTAACTATTTCTCCCATAAATATGTGGTGGCCCTAAAAAGGGCGATGGCGCTAAAAAGGGCCGTTTGGGTGGCATTATTTAGAAGCCCGAATAGTTCTAAAAATGACCAATGGCAGCAATAAGTGTATATTGCAGCTTCAGTAATAAGCAGTGCATCCCCTCAACATTCAAATGCACCTGATCTGGGGCAACGTGCTTAAAGTACCTAAGTGTAGGAATCCTAACCAGATCACGACCAAACCACTTGACCAACCTTCTATTTAAGTTCATATGTTGCCTATCAAAGCATTCCTGTGACAGTCCAGGACTCTTACGGTAATCTACCCAGGGTGATCTCGACTATGTAGATTTGGCTAATTCCGCCTCTACGAATAGCCTCCACCAGGTGACAAATCTGGTTGAATATGTCCTTATGCCTAGACACGTGGGTAATGTCATTGTCACCCAGCATGACTTCAGGCTTAAACCTGAGCAGTTCCTCCAACAGGCGTCGATCGTAGCGCTCTGCCCTCATACTACCCTTCCCATAAAATGAGGTGGTATATGGAGGTACAGCTGGATACCGGTCTTATCCAAGTACTCCCCAAGTCGTCGTACAAAGCTATCGCCAAACACTGCAAGTTTGGGCATGGTAGTTGGAATGATGATGATAAAAGGCCATCATACAACTTATATACCCAGAATGTCAAATTGTAGATTGCACGCCAATAAACAGTAATATACAAATTACAACACAAATTAAAATTCTAATACTTAAATTTATGTACCGGGTCCCAACTTAGTATACCCCCACCATGTCATAGAACCCCCGTAATAACTAGACAATAAGAGTAACTATTTCTCCTATGACCATAGGCAGCAATAATTGTCTGTCGCAGCTTCAGTAATAAGCAGCGCATCCCCTCAACATTCAAATGCACCTGCTCTGGTGCAACGTGCTTAAAGTACAAATGTACCTAAGTTTAGGAATCCTAACCATGTCCCGGCCAAACCACTTGGCCAACCTCCTATTTGACTTGATACGCTGCCTATCAAAGCATTCCTGTGACAGTCCAGGACACTTACGGTAATCTACCCAGGGTGATCTCGACTATGTAGATTTGGCTAACGCCGCCTCTACAAAAAGCCTCCACCAGGTGACAAATCTGGTGTGTCCTTATGCCTAGACACGTGGGTAATGTCATTGTCACCCAGCATGACAATAACAACTTCAGGCTTACACCTGAGTAGTTCCTCCAACAGGCGGTGATCTAAGCGCTCTGCCCTCATACCACCCTTTCCATAGAATAAAGTGGTATAGGGAAGGTACAGCTGCATGCCGGTCTTCTCCAAATATACCCCAAGTCGCCGTACAAAGCTATCGCCGAACACTGCAAGTCTAGGCGTGGTAGTTGGAATGATGAGGATAAAAGGCCATTATACAACTTATATACCCAGAATTTCTATTTGTAGATTTATTACACGCCAATTAACAGTAACATGGCAATAACAACACAAATTAAAATTCTAATGCTTAATTTGATTTACCGGGTCCCAACCTAGGATACCCTCACCAGGTCATACAACCCACATAATAACTAGACAATAAGAGTAACTATTTCTCCCATTAATATGTGGTGGCCCTAAAAAGGGCCGTTTGGGTGACATTATTTAGAAGCGCGAAAAATGACCAATGGCAGCAATAATTATTTATTTATTATACCATATTTATATAGCCCTTTTTTCATGTATACACACGTTCAAAAGTGCTGTACAATCATGACTAATACATGGTTAAAACAGTATATAATGTACATAAAATATAAAAGTAGGACCTTCTAAACCCAGTAGGCGGGGGCTCTACTTAACCCAGTAGACGGGGCTCTACCTAACCCAGTAGACGGGCTTCTACTTAACCCAGTAGACGGGGCCCTACTAAACCTAGTAGTAGGGATCTATGGAAGACAGTTGACGGAGCTCTACTTAACCCAGTAGGCGGGGCTCTACTTAACCCAGTAGACGGGGCCCTACTAAACTTAATAGTAGGGATCTACCAATAGGTGGATGGGGCTTATAGTCTTGGGAACATGTGGGTCATTGGGCCCAATGATAGGGCGCCAAGTAAATGGGAACATACACACAGTCAGCATGAATAAGCTCTATTAAAATAGTGCGTTTTCAGCGCTTTCTTGAAGGACGGTAGTGTTTTACTGTCACAGTCCTCGTCCTTGGCACAACTAGAAGAACAGAGTCATTTTGAGACCTTAGCTGTCTTTGTGGAGTGTAAACTTCCAACATACTTCTGATGTAGCCAGGCGATTTTCCATGTAGTGCTTTGAAAACATGAGTCAAGACCTTGTACTCTACCCTGTACTGTACAGGTAGCCAGTGAAGATCCTTCAGCACAGGAGTGATGTGATTGTAACGCGGTGTCCGTGTGATGAGGCGGGCAGCTGTATTTTGAATAATTTGTAGTTTATTCAGAATGATTTTCGGGGTGCCACATAGTAATGAATTGCAGTAATCCAGTCTCGATGTTACTAAAGAATTGATCAGGGATTTTGTTGCATCAACAGTTAAGTATTGTCTGATTTGACCTATTTGTCGGATCTGCATGAAACACGACCTTGAGACAGAGTTTACATGTTTGTCCATGTCCAAATGCGAATCCAACATGGCCCCGAGGTTTCTCACCATCGACGTTGGTCTGATCACAGCATCACCAACTTTTACATTGAGATTGTCGACTGAACTGGCATTCCTTTTCGGTACAAACAAGATTACCTCTGTTTTTTCGGCGTTAAGTTTCAGCAAATTTTCTTTCATCCAGTGCAAGATATCCTTCAGACAAGCTTCAATTCGTTGCAGTGTTTCATCTCGCGAGACACAATCTTTTGGTTTGAATGCCATATACAATTGGGAGTCATCGGCATAGAAATGATGTTGCAATTGATGTTTTCTACAGATTGCACCTACTGGTTTTGTGTACATAATGTAGTTCTTCGGACCAAGCACAGAACCCTGTGGTACACTGTAGTTCATTAGTACAGGTTTTGAAAGTTCTCCATCTATACAGACAGTCTGGTAGCGGTCACACAAATAGGATTTCATCCACTCTAGTGGCTTGCCTATTATACCGAAATGATTGTCAAGTCGGCGTAGTAGGGTGTTGTGATCTATGGTGTCAAAAGCTGCTGATAAATCCAGCATTACCAGGACCGTAGCTTTATTCTGATCTAAAGAGCAAAGGATGTCATTTTGCACACGAAGAAGAGCCGTTTCAGTTGAGTGGAATTTTCTGTATGCTGACTGACGTTCTTCGTGGAGATCGTGCAGTGTTAAATGGTCTTCCAGTCGAGCATCGACTACCTTCTCGAGAACTTTGAAAATGAAAGGTAGGCTTGACACAGGTCTATAATTTTTCAGTACATTTTGATCAAGGCCTGGCTTCTTTATCAGTGGTCTTATTCTGGAGCTTTTAAAAGCCTTGGGTACATAAGCACCTTTGAGTGATGCATTGAATATTCTTGTTAATAATGGCAGTAGTTCATTCAAGCAATCCTTTAACAGCCATGTTGGTATTGGGTCAAGTTCACATGATTTACTAGGTGATTTATTTATTAGGTTTCGGATTTCATCCTCAGATGTTGGAGAAAATTCTGACAATTGCTCTTTTCCGAACGGAGTTTCGACTTCAACACTGTCGTTTTGTTGGTATGACTGAATAGTGGAGGCTATTTCAGTACGTATTGCTTCAATTTTGTTAATGAAGAAATCACTGAAATCCTGTGCAAGCATTTTAGCAGGTTTACCAGTTGGCAACACTACTTCTTTTTCTTCACCCATCAGATGTTTAGTTATCTTGAATAACCCTTTCTGGTCACGACCACAGGACTCTACCTTATCTGTGTAATAGGATACTTTGGATCGTTTCAACATTTTGTTGACTACCGAACATTGATTCCTATATATTTCATGGTCTATTGTCAATTTAGATTTTCGCCATTTTCGCTCCAATTTTCGTCTCAGATGTTTGGCGTCATGTAGATCTTCAGTGTACTATGGACAGGAGGGTCTTAAAACTATTGTTTTTGATTTTAGGGGTGCATGCTTGTCAATTAGTGATGAAAGTCCATGGGTATATACCTCAACTAGTTCATCAACGTCTGATATGTGCAGCCCACTGCTCAAAATATCTGAGGATTCAATGTCTTTTTTAATTTCATTGATATCAATAGATTTTAACTTTCTTAGATTAACTGTTTTTCTTATAGGAGCAGGTTTAGCAGCGCAAGCTTTAAATACTACTGCAAAATGATCACGAGAGGTCTTGTCACTGTTGTCGGGTAGACCGGGATCAGATATTTCTACATGTGAGACAGAAGTGTCAGTGTCTCTTGTGATTACCACATCCAATGTGTGACCAGCCACGTGGGTTGCCCCAGTGACGTGCTGTCGCATGCCGCAAGATTCAAGAATACTTGTGAACTTCAGAGTGTCTAAATTCAATAGATTGTCTAGGTGGATGTTCAAATCCCCAACAACTATGATATTACTTTCCGTTGTTACAAGTTTGGCCAGAAAGGATGGCCACTCATTTTCCAGAAAAGTACTAGTTTTTAGGCCATTTTTACAAGTTGGTGGTGGTCTATACACAACAGCTAGACGCATAGAATAGTTCTTAATGGATACCGTGCATTCCATGTGTTCAAAAGTAGTGAAAACTTTATCATTAGTAGAAGTAAGAAGTTGAATATTTAATGAAGTTTTGTATACAACTGCAATTCCACCGCCACGTCCACAGCGAGGGACATGTTTTATTTTGTAGCCACTGGGAACAAGCTCAGCAATGCAAGACTTATCAGAGGGTCCCCCAAGCCATGTTTCAGTTAGAGCGACAATATCATAATCATTAGACACTATGTAATCTGAAAGGGCAATACTCTTGTTTTTGACTGACCTTCGATTTACACAACACACCTTTATATAAGTTTGGCCTTTGTAAACAGTGAGTGATTCACATTTGATCTTAGTCAAGTCATGATGTTGGGAACTTTTGTCGTTTTCAGGATTAGTTCCGAGATTATCGGGGTTGGTTCTGGAATTTTCAGGATTGGTTCTAGGAAATAAAGTTGGTACTAAAGTAGGTATTTCTCGGGGAAGTGTCTGAATGTTTTTTAAATTTACACCATCATTCAAGTCCCATATGCGTTTACGCCGACCCCCTCTAGTACCCCTGAACTTAAGTATTCCTAACTGTTTTAATGTTGTCAATGTATGGGTATCAGGTTTTATAGGTGATAATTTCCCAATCTCATACAGGCTATACCTATGGTATTGTATAATCCCTGGTATGCATTGGGCCATGTTTGCCTCAGGCAAATACCAGTTAAATTTACAGGTAAATATTGAACAAAATTGTAGAATATTTACACAAAACTCAAAATTTCACAAAATCTACAAACAACTACAACAACAAAAATTACACATATACAAAAAGAATACTTCCATAAACATTCACAGCAAAATCCACAGCAATCACTGAAGTAATTCTGTTGATTTTAATCCAAAATGTGAGAGCACAAAATGTTGCAGCCTACACTTGGCGCATTCACACCTAATAAGTGTCTGTTCCAGCTTCAGTAATAAGCAGCGCATCCCCTCAACATTCAAATGCACCTGATCCGGAACAACGTGCTTAAAGTACCTTAGTTTAGGAAGTCTAACCAGATCACGACCAAACCACTCGCCTCTACGAATAGCCTCCACCAGGTGACAAATCTGGTTGAATATGTCCTTATGCCTAGAAACGTGGGTAATGTCATTGTCACCCAGCATGACTTCATGCTTAAACCTGAGCAGTTCCTCCAACAGGCGGGGATCGTAGCGCTCTGCCCTCATGCCACCCTTTCCATAGAATGAGGTGGCATATGGAGGGTACAGCTGGATACCGGTCTTATCCAAGTACTCCCCAAGTCGCCGTACAAAGCTATCGCCAAACATTGCAAGTTTGGGCATGGTAGTTGGAATGATGAGGATAAAAGGCCATCATACAACTTATATACCCAGAATGTCAAATTGTAGATTGCACGCCAATAAACAGTAATATACAAATTACAACACAAATTAAAATTCTAATACTTAAATTTATTTACCGGGTCCCAACTAAGTATACCCCCACCATGTCATACAACCCCCGTAATAACTAGACAATTAGAGTAACTATTTCTCCTATGACCATAGGCAGCAATAAGTGTCTGTCGCAGCTTCAGTAATAAGCAGCGCATCCCCTCAACATTCAAATGCACCTGATCTGGTGCAACGTGCTTAAAGTACAAATGTACCTAAGTTTAGGAATCCTAACCATGTCCCGGCCAAACCACTTGGCCAACCTCCTATTTAACTTGATACGCTGCCTATCAAAGCATTCGTGTGACAGCCCAGGACACTTACGGAAATCTACCCAGGGTGATCTCGACTATGTAGATTTGGCTTACGCCGCCACTACGAATAGCCCCCACCAGGTGACAAATCTGGTGGAATATGTCCTTATGTCTAGACACCGGGGTAATGTCATTGCCGCCCAGCATGAAAATAAGCACTTCAGGCCTAAACCGGAGCAGTTCCTCCGACAGGCGGCGATCGTAGCGCTCTGCCCTCATACCGCCCTTTCCATAGAATGAAGTGGTATAGGGAGGGTAGTCTTCTATTTCAGTTTATACGTTGCCTATCAAAGCATTCCTGTGAAAGTCCAGGACACTTACGGAAATCTCCCCAGGGGTGATCTCGACTATGTAAATGTGGCTTATGCCGCCTCTACGAATAGCCCCCACCAGGTTATTATCCACACATAATATAATTAAAGTTGGAGCCTCTGTGTCAGTACGGAAATCATTCTCAGGGTTCCATATTCTTACGTGTTTGGGGTCTGTTAATTTTAGTATCCTTTTTAGGATTTTGGTTGATCTGTTTAAGGTAGACCTTGAAGGATTTGCAGCCCTTGTATGCTGCACTGTCCTTACCCTGACAGTTAGCACATGTCTTAGTTTGGGATTAACACTCATTATGGGTGTGTTGTTCTGCACATTAAAATAACCTTTTTGGTCAGACATTGAGATATATTGTGTCCATGTTTCTGGTACACAGTACATCGGACGATTGATGGAGCTAAGGGGAACGACTTCATGCTTCATAAAACTACTTGGGGCTTTTTGGATTGAAACGTGACGAGCACAGGTTTGAGGTTTCTGCCCTTTCTATCTCGGATGGCCTCATCTTATTTAATTAAGCTGCCCCTTAATGAACGTAGCCTGTGATTTTTCCTGATTCTGGAGCTTGCATTTCCCGTGATTCATGAAGTCCGTGCGGTCTTCCTATGTCGGGAAACGCATGCACTCAAATTCCAGAAAACATGTGCTACCGTCTCGATATGCACGGATATTTCAAGATCTATTGCTAGTAATTAAACCCGTGACGGACACACTAATTAAAAGTCCCCACTCAGAAGGTGCTTTGTTCGGAACAGGCACTAGGTTTTGTTACTATCTATGATTCAACTTCTTTAAACTCCGAAATTCAACGTAGTATATTTTCCCGTGGAACAAAAATGTCTTTTTTTCACGTTTTCATTCTATAAATATTCAGCAACTTTAGGATTGGATCAACAATATTTATTTCTGCTCCTCGTGTAAATAACCGGAAACGACGCACTATTGTACATTCTGGACTATATCTTTTTCGGGCCATAAGTTAACTTTAACACACGATATACACTCAACCGCTTTAAAAACGCACCACTATTGAAAATAGTCGGGGTTTGTTCAGTTCATAAGCTTGACCTTGTTTTGCACGTGCCGCTCGATCGCGTCGACCTATGTGGTCAATATTGACTTTAAACTGCACGCGGTTGGTTTACACATTAAAAAACCAACAGAAACAGTATTCGCTAATGTTATTTTTATGCTGCGAATATCTCGAATATTTGTTCGGATGAATGTGCCTTCGCTTCCAACTGAAATAAGCATCATTGTCTTCTTAGCATGGCGGTTCAGCTGCCTCCACACAGCGATTGTTGGCTTAGAACATCGATTCGAAGCAAATGACACTGTCAAAGACCGACCTAGATGAAACAGGCTAAAGGCATTGAGCCCGAGCTATGAGGAAACATGACGCAGGTTGCGCAACTGTAATTGGTTCCGCATGGCTGCACACAGTGTCAAAGAATGACGGGTGTCAATAAACTAGCCAAAAGTACATTATTGCATTTTCATAACTATTCTTTTCATAATTGCCAAAAGAAAGGAAAATCATTTTAGTACATTTTAACGTGTTTTCTCCCGTTTAGAGCCGAATGTCCAAACATTTTGTCTTCAAGCTCCTTCGTTGTGTTGATTTGAGGTGCCATATAAGCACCACGGGTTATATCCTGACAGTCTGATGCTCATAACAAATATATCAAGTTTAAATAAGGCTTGAATCTATCTTAGGTTCACATAATCACACCGTTCAACCCGATACATAGAAAACAGTTGGCACTTAGAAGACAGTTGTCAGTGTTTATGTACGCAAAACTCGCGGAAGTAAGTATTGCTTGTTTTTATATTCCTTTTGCAGAGTCTGAATTAAACAAAGTGTGTACATTTATTCGCAGTTAAAGGAGGTATCAGTACACAAAATTCTGAGCAAAACCGTGAATTATTTAGGGAGAAATCATGAAAAATGTATGCGATTTTTAACAAAAAACGCGTTATTTGAAACTTTGATCCCCAAAAAGGTATTTTTTGACAAATCCTTACCCTTTGACTTATACCATGACAAAATTACATACATCCACCGTCTATATGCAGATTTACACACTTTTATTCGTCCTTTTCGCCGAGATATAAGAGTTTAAACATGACATGGTGTCATATTTTTCAGAACAATGGAGACAGTTGATGATTAAAAAAGATCACATAGAAATCAGTCGCAAGGGTATAGATAATAACAATGAAGACAGTCTGAACGCAACGTTTTTGGAGCGCAATAACATTGAAATAATTACGGTATACTTAAGTGCCAATGTGTATAACTGGCTTTTTATAATGCGCTACCAAACTACCAATGATTTTTTTGGATAAATCCTATTCACACTCTTACTGACCAAGTTCGTCATCACAGACCTGACTAAAAGTATGAATCGGAACGCAATATATATGCTTGTTTTGAACATGTTTAAAATAAACGTGGTAAGGTTTGAGAGCTTCCTGACCAACGCAATTCCGTCACGTTTTTTCCACGTTCACAAATATCCTCTCCGATTGACAACGATTTGTCATGATTTGGACATTTTTAGATCTATGTAGAAGCGTATGTAAATTTGACCTTTAAATATATCAAAAACGTCTATCGGACATGGAAGTCGAACCCCTTTAGGAACATTTTTCATACATGGCACCATGAACAAGATTGCGTGTTTTTCTATGTCGCTGTTGAAAAGAAGCCTGTGTTTTCGCCTGTGTATTTTACGTTATGATAGCATGTACAGCATACGTATTACCATAGAGAACACAACAAAGAAGTTAATTAATGGTTGTGTTATTTTTTTAACTCCAGTACTACATATGCTCAGTACATCTAGAAACGCAACGTTTTCATCCTTGAATTTTTTTACTTCCATTGTTCATACATTTTTTAATTTTGTGTAATACTATTGTATAAGCGCGTAGAAACTTGGCTATGTTCCAAATTTTATCGATCGGGTTACGTTACTCCCGTGCGTCAACAAAATCACGAAACGCACGAATTCCACGTGCACCATTCACACATGATCAGTTTTGGTGTAAATTGCTTTGAATCCTGTATAAGGTTTGTCAATGGAAAGAAAATCACAAAAGAAAAGTTTTAGGCTTCGGAATAAAAATGCCAGGATGGTCAGAACATGGGCGAAATCAGGCGATCCGGATGCCTATGACGGGGACGTCAAATGGGAGGTTCCCCTTCCGCTAAATTGTCATGAACCAACAATGTTTCATCTGGAGACACTTTACTAGCACTTTGGCGACGTTTACATCCACCCATGTCTAGGTCATCCATGTGAAATAAGTCTCCGACAGGAACAATAACTTTGCATGTACCATCTCAAGGCAAAGTTCACAACTAATTGATACACTGCTAAACAACTTGTTGGACGTCATGGATATGTAATCAATCAATAATTAATCAATATTTGAATTTTTCACTTAGAACAACGATTCTGAAAAATTAAGATTTTACCAATTTGTGTTTCGTTACTTTTTAGCCGCACTATACACACAAGCTCTGTTCAATCGCATCGATAGCACTTTATAAAACATTGTTACAGTTGCATTGTCCATGAAATACAATATCATCAAGTAAATGCAGTTTGGTTGTCAATCATAAAAAAGGTTGAAAAAGAGTTGACAGTAACACCAGTGTTGCGTTTTTAGATGTACTCAGTATATTTACACATACCAACTCTCCGCAAACAATAAACTATCAATACATTTATGAAACCGGTATGTACATCATAACATGATATTTCGTTTATACTATATTTTACTTTCATGTACATTGTATCTTAAATCATTTTTGAATTAGAAGTAGAAAAGTGTGTGGGTATTAATGTTACTTTCACCAATCTGACTTGGAACCTATGACACTACTTTATAATTTGGGTTATGCATCTTAGAAATAAAACCCGGCTAAATATACAAACGTTGGTACATGCTTTGTACTGACGTGTTCGTCACCTAAAATACGAAAGCAACTTATCCATAAATACAATAATAAAATGCCACAAGTTGTGCAGTAGAGACAATTTTGACCTCATGTTATTACAGTTTTTGGTAAACAATTTACAAAAAAAACAACAAATCAATGCATATAGTGATTATAGGGATAAGATTACGTACGGAATGAAATATTGTCACGTAAAATACTATAGTAGGGGTGAAATAGCATGAAAGACTAATTTGGAACAAAACTAGTGCTAACTAAAGGTTGTTTTTGCATATAAGAACGATTTATCTGTTAAAATTACAGCTTAAAATGCTAAGCATGGCTTATAGCTTCACCATTGAACATCTATATACTGTCATGTAAAATACCAGTCTTGAAACATATTTTTCAACAACAATTAACAATCGTCAAGCCTTTATTCTGGAAGCAAAACTTGTGTACACATAACTCAGTTTTATCACACATTATTTCTGAAATATATCCAGTAACTAATTATGGTTATTTTTCATTTTCTGTTGTGCTTCTATGAAAGTCATGTGCAGTCGTCTGGAAATTTGAAAAAAATCATTTGTTTCCAACGAGACACGAGCTCTTCCAAACTGTACAGTGAATATTTCTTTTTTATTCAAATCCAATGAAAGAAAATATTATATAGTGATAAAACTTGAGCAAATATTAAATAAAGCATTGCCAGCATGCCCATAATCAATTGTCATATAGGCTCAAATAACTCTGGATTTTATTTGTATTTTACGTGACGAAAGTTATACGGTTATCAAACACATGATTGCTGTCATAATTTACGCTTTTTTGCCAAGTTGTGAAAGCTTATAACTTAATTTATATTTGATAAATGTAACAGAAAGCATTGCTTCTCATCAAAATCAATAATTGCAGTAATTTAGTACACTTTATGTAACTGCACAGACTAAAAATTATACACATTTTGACTCTTCTAATATCAAATGTCAAATAGTTAACTTGATTTACATGTAGATTGCACAAATACTAGTTGTTTAAAGGTAATACACTATTAAACCATGTTATAAGTCATCAAATGTAAAAAAATCAAACGTAGGTTCATAAAGAAATCAAAATATAGAAATTACATTTTACGTGACACTAAATTGTATTTTACGTGACGAACAAGATCATGCTGACCAAGCAATAGACATAAGCTATCAGAATAATTCTAGAATATAAATTTATTGACACCAATGTCTTTCAAGAAGAAATATTTATTATGCCCCATATGTCAATGGTTGACCATTTCGGTTGATGAGCAAATAATAGACCATTCGTGGTATATATACCGTAAAATTTCAATGTCATTCTAATTATGTGGTATTTCCATGTATATATTGACTGTAAACATCAAATGTGTCACAATGGCACAAAATAAGATATAGCACAAAATAAGATATATCACATGAATTTCCTTGTATCCGGGTTAGTATAGCGAGTACGTATAGTCTTATACGTACTTTTTTATTGTGTGTGGGTGACAGCCGATTTTGAGTAGGGTGTCATACCTTTGGGGCTTGTATATTTTTTCAAGTTCATTATTTCTAATATTACATTGTATTTGTATTTATTTTTGAGAAACTACATAGTATTAGTGATAGAAATTGATTTAAGACTTCTCATACTCGATAATTCGTTTTTATAAACATTATTATAGTGGTGACAGGCAGTTGGATCAAATTTTGAGAATGCGTGAAGAGTGTGAATGGGATTTATCAAAAAAAAAAACATTGGTAGTTTGGTAGCGCATTATAAAAAGCCAGTTATACACATTGGCACTTAAGTATACCGTAATTATTTCAATGTTATTGCGCTCCAAAAACGTTGCGTTCAGACTGTCTTCATTGTTATCATCTATACCCTTGCGACTGATTTCTATGTGATCTTTTTTAATCATAAACTGTCTCCATTGTTCTGAAAAATATGACACCATGTCATGTTTAAACTCATATCTCGGCGAAAAGGACGAATAAAAGTGTGTAAATCTGCATATAGACGGTGGATGTATGTAATTTTGTCATGGTATAAGTCAAAGGGTAAGGATTTGTAAAAAATACCTTTTTGGGGATCAAAGTTTCAATTAACGCGTTTTTTTTTAAAAAATCGCATACGTTTTTCATGATTTCTCCCTAAATAATTCACGGTTTTGATCAGAATTTTGTGTACTGATACCTCTTTTAACTGCAAATAAATGAACACACTTTATTTTGTTCAGATCCTGCAAAAGGAATATAAAAACAAGCAATACTTACTTCCGCGAGTTTTGCATACATAAACACTGATAACTGTCTTCTAAGTGCCAACTGTTTTCTATGTATCGGGTTGAACGGTGTGATAATGCGCATATCTGGACCGCACTCGGTCGTATGGTATTAGCCAGACAGCCAAAGCCACATGATATTTATAATTCAAGTTAAGCTTTACTTTGATGATTAGAATCATCACGTCGAACATAATTCTATCTTATTACGTAATTAATGTTATTTTTAGGAGGAGAAACCACGTACATGCATCAATTCTAGTGGGCTGTTATAATTGCTTTTGAAATTGTGACTTTCACTTTCATGGGTCACTGTGTCATCTATATCATATTTTATTTTACACTCGTAATAATGGCATGAAAATCACACAACTCGTTGTGTAAAGACTGTTGATTATTAATCCGAAAATAAATAACCATCGATTGAGGTTTTCATTACTAAAAGCTTTCGGTAATCTGGAATTTTTTATAGGACCCCGGCATGTACCCCTTCATCCCGAGAAAGTTAAAATGTTCGAAACAGGGTAAATTTATCTTGCAGATAATTTATCTGCAAGCATTAGCCAAATGTTTACTTTTTTCTTATTTAATTTAAAATCGACCAATTAGATCTAGAGCATTTGTATCTTCCTCATTTTCCTATGTTGAAGTGAGTTGCGCCCTTGTGGTCTTAGAAGTAGCTATTTCGAACTGATTGACAATCTAGACCATCAGGAGACAGGGAAACTTAGCGGCACTGTTATATCAAAGTGTGCCGAAATCGGACAAAAATATTTAGTTGTAAATGCAGTTAGGTTGTGATAAGGAGTTAGAACTAGAGCACGTACAATGTCCATGGACAAGAAAAACTATCTATAAAGTGCCAGACAAAGCGCAGCCAGAAGCCAGCCCAGTAGTATGGACATGAACAGCCCGCCGACGGCAACCCAGCAGTAACCGCCGACTAGGACTCGGACCGGAGCCTCACCGCCTAGACTCATGTAAGAACGGGTGCAGCGATCACCATCGGGCAAGACACGGACTGGTGCTCACTGCTTCGTTTCACAGGGTGCATTGAAAATGTTCAGACTGGTGCTTCAAGAGAAACTTGACAGCTGCTGGTTCATCCATCGCCTTGGGCTCTTCCACCATATCCGACGCACGCTGTAGACTGCTTATAGATCACCCTACCCCTTCCTCAAAACCCAGTTGAGCTGGGGAGATCGGAAAGCTCGTGGGAATTTCTTGTAGATGACTTCACCTTGTGAAGATCTGGAAGACCGTAGATCTTGAAGGTCTGGAAGATGTTAGTTGATGTTCACAATCCCACACCGGCGATACTAGAGTTTCTTTGCTTCAGTTTCTCTTTCACGGACCGAGACGTGCGTCTCTTACTTAATTGTCCTAACTTAATTCCTACTCGGGCTAAGACGTGCGTCTTTTAGCTTACTCATTAAATAAGACTTCTCTCTTGTTCGGGCAAAGACAGGCGTCTTTTTATTATATTCAGTAAGTGAGTAATTATGTAAACTTGTTCTTAAGCTCGGACTGAGACGTGCGTCCCTTCACCTTATACTAATTAACTAAACATTTGAAAAAAAAACGTGTGTGAATTTGTTCTTTATAGTCATGATATGCTTATAGTAGTCCTAACACTTAATAATATGAACATTTAAATACATATGAATAAAAATAAATTCGGGTAGGTCTGCTTTTGTCTGATATATTTTTCTGTGATGTTTGCGCATTCCTGAATGTCTAGTGTTGTGTGGGGTTTTTTTTGGTGAGTGTTGAATTTTAAAGTGGGTGTTTTCTGTTTCTGTGTGTTTGTGTGTCTGTTTATGTTTGTGTGTCTGGTTATGTTTCCCTTCTTCATTACCATTGTGACGTATTGCGCTTTCATGTAGAGGGGGCATCCCGAGAAACAGGCCGGGTGTCCGTCATTGCAGTTTGGACACTTTACAGTGTCTTCCTTCCAATGTGCGGGTCGGTGTCCCCCCGAGCACCTGGAGCATACCTGTTGTTTCTTACATTTCTTTGCTCGGTGGCCATACTCCTGACACATAAAACATCTAATGGGGGATATACAAACGGCTCAGTCTAGAAAAAACATTCGGAGTCGCTTATTTTTACAAATAAGGGTACCCCCTAAATGTTAACTTGATTGCCCCAGTGGGATTCCCCCTTTTATTCATGATACGGTCTAAATGTATGACCCCACCCCCAGAATTCGGCGCATAGATTAGAACGGGGCGGAGCTCGGTTAGGTCCTGATCCCTTGGTACCCCATAAATGACCATGTCCGTTCTTTTTGGACCGTATGGTAGGTTTGCCACCACGCGGTATCACCTCCAAACTAAATGTTCTTTGGTTTAGAACCCTAGTCCGGGCTCGGTCCCCGGGAACTCAATTACCACTGAGCCTGAGACAAGCGGGGTCACCCTCTGGACCAGCGGCATGTGGATATTTATTAATTTCCCTAATTTTATAATGTTTACTTGGCTGAGGAGATTTTTATCTCCCTCGGCTCTAAGGACGCACACAAATTTATCTGGTAGCCTTAGACTATGTGCGTCCCTAGGGTCCAGGGTCTCTCCTACAACTCTGATAACGTCCAGAAGGTGTCTCGCAACATTTTTTATTACATCTGAAAGAGCCGTTACGTTGACCCCCATCAGCTATTTCTCCAGATGCGTGCATCCAGGGATCTGACTGGTAGGGATGTGTTCTGTGTACTGTTTGTATCAGTCTTTTTGCTAGATCGCCTTTTTTACAGAAAATTACAGAATTTTGAAAATTGTTACAACACACTCTCATTGTTCTTCACCACTGGACTTCGGGCTTTTAGCTTCTATACGTATACTTCGTTCTTCAATCTTCTTTTTTCTGTTTCTTTCTTCGTTAATGTCTTTGTTTACTTTTTTACTGTTTTCTTACCTGATGGCAACCATTTCAGCTGAGTAAATTGAAAGGTAGTTTGATAGTCTTACGGACTTAGTAATTTGTTTGGTGGGGATTGTGAAAGCACAAGAGACTAGGCCAGTAGTTGGAAATTTAGAGTCGTCAGTATACATGTTTAATGTGCTGGAGTAATTTTTCATGATATGGATGTGAAGGGGTCTGACTTATTAATAATGTTCGAGAGTTTAAGATCTATGACGGGCGGATCCAGCAGCCAAGGGTGGGGGATTGAGGGTCTAAAATCTGCTACCTGAGTATCCTCGAGACCGAACATTTTTACTAAGTCTTGGGTTATTGCGCCTTTATGTGTGTTTTTGTTTAATACTTGGGTTTGACGTTAGGTCCGGTCCCAAAGATCTTTTTGACAGGATTTGACTCCCGTCTTGTTTGCACTTTGGTCCAGAATTTAACATTTTGGTCCATTCGCCTGATATGCAGTGGCATTATTCCAGCCCCAGCCTCCAGTTGTTGTATAAGAGTGGATTGTAGGGCCACAAGGGCTATCCTGAGTGCCTAATATTGAAGTATAAGAATCTTTTATGATGTGATGAACTGTCATAATGGATTTGTTTACCCTCGCCACCGGGAGATCCCATATGGGCGAGCTTTCACTATGTTTAGTTACCGCAGTAACTTTACTAGTTTTCTGACTTTTCTATAATGAAAGTCTATGTGTGAATCTGTCTTGGTATAACTTTTTTTAAACTTCTATATAAAATGGAAAAATGTTGGCTCTGAAAAGGGCCGTTGTCTAGTGAGTGCAGAACACACGCTACTTTAACTTATGAAAATTCGAAATTGTTAAAGTCTGAAACTGAATTCAACTTTCAAAGCTTCTTTTATAACTAATGCGACCTTATGCAGTCCACATTTCACATTTTCATTGTCACATGACAATGTTTCTTGTACGAGACGATAGTGTTGTTTCTAATACATGTGTATATGGAGAGAAACTCAATTTAAAAAAAAAGAAGAAAAAAATGACAAAAACAAAGTTCGAAATCCAAAAGTCAGATTTCGGAGTTTTTAAAATACAAGCTCTAAGGGTCAATTTATAATTTCAATAAAAAGTTAAGGTTCTCATTTTATCAAATAATTAAAAAAACATGTTAAGATTATTTCCAAGGTCAATGACAATGTTTTTTAAAGAATATTATTAAGACCGGAGTCTTAAAAGCTAAAAAAAAGTGTATTTTAGTGTGCTAATGACATAAGCCGACTTTCTTATGCATAAATATGTGAATTAAAAAAGTTTGAGGGATGCGACTTATACAATGTGTCGACTCATGTATAAACAAACACGGTATTTTGAAATTTTAATATAAGAGGTGCGACTTATGTATGCGAGGTTATGATATCCAAAAAAAGATTCGTCGTGTTCTTTACATCCATATACGTGGGTTGTCCCAGAATACCGTATAATCCTGTTAAATCTCAAACACTAACAAGTACTGTATGCCCAAATTATAATGGGCGTTTAGAGAAATTATTTCTGGACATACTTGCCAAGTTTCATGATATATCTTCCAAAAACATTCAAAGTGAGTACATTTGACGAGTATCAGGTGACGCTTTACGGCCGACAGAACGTCAACGTCAACAGTCGCCAACGACGTTACGCTTTCTCAGTTTTCCAAAGAACTCCCATTCGTGGGCTTTAGGCTTTAAAAATTATACGCCGAAATTGTTATCAACTCTTTGGAAATATATTTCTTAATATACTGTCCAAAAATTCATTAAATATTTTTCAAAATGGACAGCTTGAGCTGACATTCTGTGCGGATAGTGTAGGAAGCGATCTGACGTAAGTTTTTGTTACGATCGGTACGTCTGATGCATTTTGTTACGCTTCCTTTCTGTGCGAAACAAAACGTCGGGAATTTTTAAAAACAACTACCGAATTACCCGGACGTATTGTGTTGTTGATTTTACATAATTTATCGTTCCTCCGGATACTATTCTATGTTATATACGGTATAACACTTATGCATAAGAAAAGGCAGTCACTCCGTAACGTCGTCTTACGTCGTGTTTTTTTATTTTGTAACGCTAACAACGTTGCTATATTACTTCATTAACCCATCAAATTTGACATCATCACTATGAATCTTTATTTAAAACTCACCCAAAGATGCCAATTATTCTTATATTTATTTTGGCGTGATGCGGCTAAAACTGGTTAAGTATTATAGTCATTAAATATTTAAATTCATTTTGTGATTCATATTTGTTCGTGCTGGATCGTAAACCGTTATCATGGGTTACAAAAACATCAACTTATCGAATACGACGTATACTGGTATAAACTAATTTCTTCAAATACACGTGCTATGGTTGTAGAAATGTCCATGCAAAATTATAAAACTATATCATTATGTTGGAGTAATAAATCAAGAACTATACGCTATTCTGGGACAACCCTCGTATACATAGTAAACAGTAAATTTCAGTCTCATTGGTGGTTTTGAAGAATACATAATAAAGTAAGCAGTAAACAGTAAACAGTAAACGGAGTTTGTGTTTCTTTGCCACAGCAATATCTGTTTAAATTAAACTGTTGTTGAATGTGATGATGTTGGACTTTCCCTTTTTAATGTTCGGCTCACGTCCAACTTTCCGTTGTAAGAATGAATCTAATTGGTCCATATACTATCCGGTTTTTGAAACGAAAATGGATCCATATATACTGACCTACAGTGTATCTTTGCAGTACGCTTAAAAGTTAAACAGACCAAATTAAAACAGCAATTACTTAAACTATGATGAGGGATATTTACACTCTTCACGTTATCAACAACAAACGACTTACCTTATATGGCCTAACAATTTAATAAATTATAAAATATTTAACATATACGTGTATGATATAAATATTTACATAAAAATTACATCTGCACAAAGAGGGACTAAGTCATTTTCCTATGTACATACAATAAAAAATTTGGGCGGCTCGTTGGTGTTTTTTCGGGGGTGGGGGTCAGTGTGAAAAGCACGTTGTCAATTATTTGCACCAATAATGGCAGAGTTATAGTTTTAAAGGGTACCACCGGCGGCAGGTTTAGCGTTGTCCTTAGATCCCGCAGCTGTGGTTTGTATCTGGACCAACCTCAGGCATGCAGACACACGGGCTCGGACTGGCCGCTGAATTTGGACTAAGTCATAATAAGTCTTAAATATGCTCAGTACATCTAGAAACGCAACGTTTTCATCGTTGATTTTTTCTTACTTCCATTGTTCATACATCTTTTAATTTTGTGTAATAATATTGTATAATCGCGTAGAAACTTGGCTAATGTCCAAATTTTATCGATTGGGTTACTCCCGTGCGTCAAGAAAATCACGAAACGCACGAATTTCACGTGCATCATTTAGGCATGATAAATTTTGGTGTAGATTGCTTCGAATCCTTTGTAAGGTTTGCCAATGGTAAGAACACCACAAAAGAAAAGTTCTAGGCTTCGGAATAAAAATGCCAGGATAGTGCGCCTATATTATCATTAACCGACAATGTTTCATATGGAGACACTCTATTAGCACATTGGCACCGTTTACATCCTACCATATCTAAGGCATCAATGTGAAACAACTCTCTGACAGGACCAGCAACTCCACATGTACAATATCAGCTAGGCAAAGTTCACACTTTTAAACAACTTGTTGGACGTCATGAATATATCAATCAATAATTATTCAATATTTCAACTTTTACATAGAAAATTCGTAGCCGCATTATACACACATGCGCTGTTCAATCACATAGATAGCACTTTATAAAAGCAATATAACAGTTGCATGGAATAAAACATCACCAAGTAAATACAGTTTGGTTGTCAATTATAAAAGGGTTTGAAAAAGTGTTTACAGTAACCCCAGTGTTGTGTTTCTAGATGTACTAAGTACGAGCCCCTCTCTATTCCAGATGGTAAATGTACCGTTTGTCGAATTGTTCCAACGTACTACTAGTATGCACCAGTCAATTGCATGCACGCCCCCCACCCGGGGATTTAAGGGGGATATCCGTGGAGACGGTCGTGTTTTTACCTGATTATTTTCTGCGAACCAATACCCCGGGTACAATATTTAGTTATCAAGGGCCGGGGAAAATACCGGTTATTTTACCATCAGCTGTCCCCTGCAGGGCCATGAAAGGGCGAGGGTTTTGACAAACTAGAAGTCAAATCTGGATGCAACTGGCTGGTGCAATAAACTTGGAATGTCCCAAATTTTGCCTGTTTTCACATTATGCATAACAGCTGTTTCCTCATTCAAGTCTCAGTTAATTTGTTCTTCTTTGCTCACATATCGCTGGCTTAGAATGAGAAGGCCGTAACTTTTGTTAAATTAAGAAATAACTATCTTAACAATCACTCGTTACTTACGGTAAAACAAGCTTTTTCAACTTCAATTTGGTCAACATGACAAGTTCCGATTTTTATGAAAATAGGCTCATAAGAAGCGACTTATGGTGCAGATTTCAAACATGCATTAGTCTGATAAGGTCGCAAGAGGCACTAACGACCTTCACATTCTAGGCCAGCGATATATTTAGAATGTATCAGTTCTGATTGGGCTAGGTTGTGAATGAACCGGTTTTCAAATATTTCAATCGTTCCTGCTGGTTTCTCGATTTTTGCATTTTTCAGCATAGCATTTGCAAGAATATCGAAATGTATGCCAGCATCCATAGGACATAGTTTTGTACACGGTATCAAACATGCTCCTATACAGCTTTCTAACGGACGACTTTCTACTCTGTTACCTAGCAACAAGCTGAAAAACATAATCAAACATTATTAGTATTACTGTATGCCAATAATAGTTATATGGAACACTGTCAACCAACAGTTTTTGAACAGGGTGCTTAACCCTGTTCTGTGTTAGCGTTAAAAATACACTAGACATGATTACGAGCTAAAAATAGCTCCATTTGCGCATTCCACGGGATGACTTCGGACTTTATCGCCTAATCTTTAGCCGAGGCAGTGTTTATAATGTTGCATGACAACTTTGCACTTTATTGCAGGAAGCTTGGTAAATATATCGAGACAGCGACTGTATTATGCTACGTAAGCTAGGTTACCATCCGGTCAGTGATAAACGCTCAACGTTTTTAAAAATACTGTGAGTAGTAAAGACAGTAGAGGTAATAATGTATTAACTAGATGCCGGAACATACATATGGCGTTGGGGTGGCATATGCCCTCATAGGCTTTGTGACTGGAAAAATATTTTTCTGACGACAGGAACAATCCCTGTTCTTTCAGTGCCATCGGCGCTTTGATTACTGTTCCATCAGGGATTCTATATAGAGAAGATCCTGGTTCCATGAAACTATGTTTTTCTCAAGTTTCTTACAATGTTTTTCTATGTAAAATGGGTGTAATCAGGATTGGTATTTTGGTGCTGTACGATAATCGCCGGTTCCCCGACCTGCACCCACAAATGACGGGGAAAATAAATGGGCTGCATGATTAAGCTGAAAACAAAATCGCTCGGCAGGCTGCAAATACTTCAAACGTATTGTTGAAACACATACAGTTATCATAATGTATATGCATTATCATTTAGATTATTATGCATAAGATAAACAGAAACGTACTTTCTTCTACTATTATATAGAATTAATGTAATTTCGTAAACAAAAACATCTACATAAATGTATATACATGTATATATATTGTGAAAATAAAAAATGACTTCTCACGCTCGCTGTATTTTTGGTATTTTAATTTAAGATGTGCCCAAACTAGTTTCGCCTTATCGGCTCGTCAGTGTGGCTATATATATACACCATCGTAATTAATAAATGGTATTAAAGGAATATTACATATGATTATTTAGACTTAAGTTATCTTTATTTTTAGTAACATTTTAGTAACGATGTACCCGTTTAAATATTTTAGATATTTTCATACAATATATTGCAGCAAAACATGTCCATATTTACCCTGGTCGAAATATTGACAGTCTCTCAAACTCCATCGCTTTCAGAAGCGCCTCTACTTCACCCTGCGAAACATAATGTAATGTCAATGTATCAGTTTTCAAACTATAGGTTACAGTTATAAAATTGGACGGTAGTAACTGTTGGATCAATTTGAAAAAGTATAAACATGATAAGACGCTGATGAATATAACAAACAATACGCAATGATGACTAGCGTCAGTTATATGACTGGAAGAAACTGGTTAACACAAAACAGGGCCCTTATTCACCAACATTATAAGTCTAAAACTCAGACTTAGACGTTATATTGCTAAATGCTCTATTCGCTTTCTTGTTGTTATAAATGTACCGATTTTGATATATATGGGTAGACATGTTAAGTGGGTAACAACAAACAATCAGGTAAAATTTCACACGGATAAGTCTATTTGTAAAGAAATGGTAGTGGTTATAAATATTGTCAATTTTAAGTCTAAGTCTGAATATTAGACTTATGACGTTGGTGAATAAGGCCCCATGTGCCCGTTGCCTAAGCAAAGATCTTCCGAGTGCCGTCATTCAGTTACACCCGTTCAATTAAATATATAAGGCGTTGATTACCTTCCTTTGCTTATGAAACGGGCTCCAGATTCTGGCCAGTTTGAAACTGGATAAAATCCATCAACAGTCTCATATCCCATGAAAGGATACTACAGCAACTTCGGTTATCTCTCCTATTCGGCTGTTTCACGGTATTTTACGCAGCATTGCTTGCACTATGTTATATGCTCAAAAACAATACTTCTTGAATTGTTATGTTGGTACTAATGTACTAAAAACAGTGTAAGGTCAATGTCCAACTTTTACAGTTAAAATAAGTTTGCTCCTTCAACTTGTAAGTTTGTAATTATGCCATTTATGCCCCATATAATGGCAATTTTAGGCGTTATGCTGTAACATTCTAAAAATGGGAAAGTTTGGAGATCAAAATCTTACAAAGTAATAATCACATACCCCTTAAAAAGACCCGAAATTAATACTGTATTATCTCTTCTGCATTTTGCTTTTTATTTTCTATAAATCGGACAAAAAATAATGAAAAACTGTTAAATACAGCAAACTACTCTTACGTTATACTTTTTTGCAACTGAGCATCCTACCTGTATATAACTAGGTGTGGAATATTGCTTCTATACCATTTTTTGTCATTTTATTCATAAATACTTCAAAAAATAAATATTTAGGATGAGAAAAGAACAAAAAAGTTATCATAACGAATCAAATTTGAAAAAAGTCATTTTCTATGTGAGGTGTTTTTTGAGACACTTTTTTTGTAGTGTCCGCAACGCCATAGTATTTCAGAAACTACTATAGCTATTCCTGTACACTTCTGTGTGTAAATAGATCTCATGTCCACAAAGACATAAACCAAAGGTTATAGCTTTGCTGTGCCAACTTTTTGCAGGTCAACAAAAAACCTCACTTGTAGTGTCCGCAACGCCTGTAGTGTCCGCAACGCAGACCATTAAAATAGCATTTTTCAGTCTTGTATTGTTGTCTTTTGGGTCAAAAAGCTATTTACAATCAAAATTCAGATTATTTAGGTATTTTTCATGTTGAAGAAATGTAAGTTTACTGCTTTCTAGAAAATAACAGTAGTGTAACAACCAACAGAATATAGACATATTTTACAAAAATATATTTGTATTTTCTTTTAATAAATTAGGTTTCAATTGATTTTGACAGTTTCTAGGGACTATTTGAACCTAATTGATAATTTGCATGCCCTTCAATAAAGTATTTTATTGTCTATCAATGATAATATATTTCTGCTGTTTCAATAAAATACATGTAGTGTCCGCAACATTTTGGAAATAACAAAACATTTTTATTACTTACTTTTCCGTAAATCTAAGCTAATATATTGCATTCACTGTTGTTTAAATTTGTTAGGAAAAGTTTCCGTACAAAAATATAGGCATGAGTATCAATTATATTAAATTTGATTTAATATCACATATCTTCAAAAAGTATGAATTATGAACACATATAAAGTAGACACTTTGTCGTACATAACCTTGCATTAATTTTTTTTCTAGAACTATTTATAATCTATCAAATTTAGGTAGTAAATAAGTTATTTCTAATGTGGCTATCAAAGCATAAATTAAATTTAGTCCATTTCTTTTGTCATTTGCAAGTTATGATTGGTGAGAATACAATATTGAAAAGGCTCCAGATACAAACTTACTTACAAACTCTTATCCATTTTGAAATATTCAAGGCCAAATTTGCTGGTTATTGGAGCCAATGAAAGTGTTCAAGATATTATTTATTTACTTCAGAATAATATCTCCTGTTTTTCACGAAGTTGAATGAGGATCACAATAAAAATTGTTAAGTAAGAGCTGGAAATGCAATTCTTGTCAGTTTTACATTATCCAGTAGGTAATGCAAGACAAGTCTGATTTTGCTGGGTATTAATATTGTCCGATACAATATGCTCATTGATATCTCCATCAAGTTGGTGAGAATAGCTGTAAATACATGTATGTTCAAGTCGAAAAATGCTGATTAAAAGTTTTATTGATTCTAGGGACAAAATCATTTTAAAGTTAAAGCAACTTGGACTGAATTTGCTGGTATTCAAACTTGTCCTTGATATTGAGCTATTTAATTTTCATCAATTTTGCTATTGATTATAAGAAAAAGGTTTAAGTACGAGATTGGACAGTCAAAATCTTTATGGCACCTGAATCACCCATACACCTTGGGTGCTCCCATGAAACAATTCTGCAGACTTTCGAGACAGACATGTAAAATGTATCAATATCACAAAATAAATTTCATATCAGATCTATGTCATTTAATTATTGGTTTGTACATTTACATATAGATGGCAGCTCCATTTATTTTCTTGCATATCATATAAATATGCTGTAGAAGACATACACTTCATTCTATTGTCTTGCATACTATGTGCAAAAATTATTAACCAGGTACAAAACATTACAAACAGTTGCTGGAATAAATAAGTTCACAAAATCATCTTTGAGTGTTTTTAAAATTGTAGTGTCCGCATCATTGTAGTAACCTAACAAATTATTTAATCTTATAATTAAAATCAATTTTATACAGTGACTTTGCTTATCTGAATTTTTTTAATTTTAATACTATAAATGTTGATATTTTGGTAAAACATCTTTTAAGTGCACAGTTTGTATTTGTAGTTTATACATACAATTTTGTAATTCAGGTCAAGGTGCAACTAATTTGAAACTTCTTTCCTGTATGTTATAAAACGTAAAATAATGTATAATTACTATTCCTCTTAAGTATTTATATGTCTGACAAATCTTCATCAACTTAAATTGATCTTTTTAAAAATAACTGATACATATATAGAGACAATCATGCTTATCTAAAATGTATGATCTTCAGTTTTAAAATATGTAGTGTCCGCAACGTTTTCATCTAATTCCTTGGATTGAAGAATTCCTGGTTATTTTTCGAAAAGGAATGAAATAAATTGTAGTACTGTTTTTTATATTGCAGATTTGTCAAAGTAAGCTGACATTATTGATATAAGTCCAGCACTATTTACAAAAACAGTTAAGGTTTTAAGTTTATTCAATTTTATCACATGATATGAAACGGCTGAAAATTCAATAATTTATCAATTTTAAGTGTTATACTTAAAATTTCTGGTGATTAATCTGTAACCACTTTGGCTAAAGTGAAAACAAATGTTAAAAGCTTAACTTTGTCTATAATTATAAAAAAAATCTTATATAACACTATTTACATATATGTGCTCAGAACACATGAGAGCTTGGTATGTTGTATGCGATTTTGGGAAAACTAAATGAAATTACACAAAGATTTTTCAGACTTTGCACCTTTGGATATGGTATGTTTGGAAAATTCACGAGCCATAAGGAATTAAACACTTTGAATTTTTTACTAATTTGTTACACTTGTGTGTAAAATACCGTGAAACAGGCGATTAGTTGTAAAGATATTTATGCATGGACATTACTAGTTTTTACGTCCGTCGGGGAGAAAACCAATCATATACACTGTTTGAGTTGACATGGTCGTCCATGTTTTGTAACCAACACGAATGTCCTACTTAAGATTATAATAATTGAGAATTCAACAACAACACGTATATTGTTTATATTGTATGGACGTTTCTGCCGAAGCCTTCTTCAGAATAACAACAACAAAACCTAATTTAAGATTAAAAAGATTAAGACTTAAACAAGACTAAAATGCCATACATAAATATGGCACAGTGGCATGCATAAAACATTACATGAAAATGGTTAATTGACATGTATGAAACATTAATCAACATAACTACACGTATGTACATAAATAAACAGTTTATTTCTGCAGAAAAATGGCTAAATTAGATATCCCGGTATATTTATTCCTCCTTATTCCACATTATAGTTTCGACAACATTGTGTCGTGCATTTATGTTATGTTATGTTGTTATGTTTTCGGCTGGTTAAGTTTGGTGCTGCCTTCCCAGTCCATTTTTTTCTAGATTTCTATATTTCAATATCCTTTAAACAGATCAAAATACATACCTTTGTTTTATTGTATGTAACAAAGCTATCTTTATTAGCTCCTGTTGCCGTGACAATTTGGAAATGTTTACATCCGGCGTCCTTGGCAACACGTGCACTGTTCACTACATAGTCACGGTCTACTTTGATAAAATGATCCTGAAATATAGAATACAATACAATATTTTTAAAAATGCTATGGAATGTATAGTTCGAATTCGAGCATTGAGCCGTGACTGCACTTTTAAAGTTTAATCCATTCACCGATAAAGATTGGCGTGGGATTTACTATTCAGATATGTATAACACACATTAGTAAGTAGCATATATTTAAACCATGACTATTGAAATCAATAAATCTCGGGTTACCCGCACAAATAGACTCGTCTAAAAGGTCATTGGTCATGGTTCAAAATTGAACTCTTTTTTATAGTAGTTTGTAGTTGGATGCACTTAAGATGTAGCCGTTTTGTCATAATACTTGTGGTCATTCAAACCAAGGTCGCTGTGTTAAATCATGGAAGGGCCTGGTTTACTCACTAGGAGTGTATCTTTAGACGTTTGTTATAGTTTGGTTATAGACAGGCCTTGTTTGGTTGCTGGGTCGCAGTTTTGTCATGATCTTTGGTACCATCCGTTGTCATAGACGGGATCACCAGGTCAACTCGTGGAGGGACCTTATTTGGTCACTAGAGGTCACAATTATAGTATACCCGTTTTGATTATACTTTCTGTCATTTAGCTTTTCGATGGCTGGGACTTTGGGTTTTTCATTTTCTCGTTAGGTTATGTGGGGGAATTGTGTCGTGTATTTGTGTTATGTGATGAAATCACGTTTTCTGGGCTGTACTATTTGTCTGATTATCAGGACGGGATTCCTTCAACAATCATAGTTCGTTTAGCCTACTGTTAAAGTACCAGCTATCGAAAAACTAAATTACAAAAAAAGGATAATACTGAGTCCATACTTGCGTGGAAATTATCGACACAGGTAATATTTGACATGAGATTTAGCTCAGAATGAGATGTTTCGGGAGATAGGGGCCTGATTGTGATACTAGACATGCAACTAGAGAGCCATATGTATGGATACTTCATTCGTTATTTTAAAAATACCATGGATCCGAATTCGCTATAAAGCTCAATTTAATGTACTTATTCATTATTTCTCAATCGCATGGTGAAATGAAACCAACAAACACGGACTTATCTGAAATACATTCATTAAAATTGACAACGTTTAGCCAAGAGCTTGAAGAGGGCTTAATTTTATTATTTCTTAATTCAAACACAGACTCACCTTCCCACCTTTACTTCTTGTTGTACCCAGACAACAAAACCCCACATCACACTCACTGAACGCCTCCTTATACTCCGTGACGTCATCAAAATTAATCACCTTTTGTTCCTGGAAATGAATTATTTAATACTAGTAAATAAATCAGCAGTTCGTAGTCATATACACTCATGGGGAAACGAGACGTATTACGTGAACACCCTTGGTGGGCGGATGTCCAGTAATTTGTACGTACAAGCGATGATCCACAATAACCTGGGCTTGGTCGCTTACGGTCGCACAATACCGTATTCATATAATAGTATGTAAGATTAAGGAATTTATCTTGTTACCATGACGTATGTTTACACATACAGAAATCTTAAACTTATGCTAAAATTCCAAAATATAATTCAGTATGTTTACAGATATATTCAGAGGACTGTTACGGCTTGTATGCGTTCAATAAACGAGGTAAATGAGAGAGAAAAAACACTTACAAACTTCTGTGCATTATTTAAATCCAAATCGACTTCCCGTCGTCCAATCAAAACAACCTTAGTAAAATGTCCATCTTGGGCTAACTGTTGGACTACAGCTTTCCCTGTTTCACCAGTATAACCAAGTACAAACACTTTTACACCCGACATTTTGTGTTCACTTGTCTATTGTATGGTTGCATGTTCTATATTTTGTCCTTATTACTTTGTGTAGTGTGTGCAAACAAAACGTTGCGTGCAAGTTTTACATTTATGAGTGTTATAGCAAGTTGCTAAAGAGACCAAACTCCAGTTGGTAAATTGCAAAATTTATCAAAAAGCTCTCGCTGAAAATCGGATTTTTTTGGCTTGACCTACCCTAATATTTAAATAAAAACCCGGACGTATTCATCTATAGGTCAAAAACCACTAAATAGAATTGTTCTTTAACTCAATGTAAAGTGACCTAGGTCCGCCAAACAAAATGTCAACTTTTTGTCGATGGGGTCCTCTCAAAATCGTTTAATCAATAGAAATAGCATCTAACTTCAAGAAAATGAAAAAAGTAGGGGGTCATGTATCATATAAGAAAAATTTGGTTCGTCAAACGCGTGAACAGATTTTCTCACATGTACGGGGTTACTCAATGTCCAGTATAGCCCCAACCTTACTTTCACTTTCATATTTAAGCCAGAATACAAAATATTTCTGAATAAAACCATTTCACTACAACATACATGCATACAAAGCATTTAACACCAATTTCATGATTCTGATGCTGATTTGTCAAGACATACCACAATTTCCAGTCGCTTTAAAGTTTTTTTACTGGACTATTTGACTGTATCTGAATTTGGTCCGAGAAGGCATTTAGTGGTTATTTACCTATATATAAGAAAAAAATCGCATAACCCCGGTTTATTACCTTTTAAACACCTAAATCTATTGCACGATCGACTAACGCAATAATATATATATATATAACGTTGTTCTACACTAGGCGTAGTAGTATATAAATGCCGAGAAAAGCCGTAACCTAATTAACTGACGGTAAAATATGTTCGTGAGTTTCTCCATAAACATCTACAAATGTGTAACAAAACGTGTTTTATCATCGAAATGTAGTTTAGTCCCTTTAATTTTTTTAGATATATTTATTTTGTTATCAGTGTTAAAATTGACATAGTTCACCTGGGTACAGGTAGCATGCTAACTGATTGTAGCTTGGTATCATATAGAACATTGTTAAAATGTGTACATTCCGCTCAAAATTAAATAAGAACTTTTATAAACATAAGCTCGTCCGTCAGGTAAACTGTGAATTGTGTATCTAAATTTTATTGCCAGTGGGTGTAACTGAGTTAACTGTTGGCTCCACTATTCTTTCTAGTGGGAAATTAGTATTACTTATTGAATCGACAGTACAAATGCTGTATTGCCCCTCTTAAAAAAGGCTGGGAAAAGTTTACATGTATATATAGGATCCATCATGAATTGTCTTTGGAGATCAACATTTCTTAAACGAGTCTATAAACACAAGTTATTTAGCGAGCAGCATTCGGCGAGCTTAATAATTATTTCGTGACGAGTTAAGAAATGTTGATCTCAAAGACAACAAATGACGGATCCTTTTTATCACATTACAATAGACAAAGAGTCAAAACAACGTCAGAAATAACGAGATTAAGCCGTTTTCGCGGATTTGTTATCGCTTGAAATATCACGTTATTTATGTGCACATAATCACAAATCCCTAATCAGCATTATTTATCTTTTTGTGCATGTAATGCTATGACAATGTGTTTGTATGTGAGAAATTATAAGCGGTACAACTACTGGTATTTTCCAGTTCATTCATTTTATTTTCCTGTTTCTACCTTTGGATAAGCAAAAGATACCGATCTGAATTGCAAGGTTATGTCATTTTGTCCAGATGTTTTCTCCATGCAATATATAATTTACATGACAAAATAATTGTCAAGGGCATAGCCCAAGATTAAGACAATATCTGGGTATTTATTTGGTATGATTTGTTGTATTATATATACAAGTCATATTTTCTGAGGCCGTAGGATACGAGCGATATGCGATGCAATAACACAGTTATCACACACTTGTCGCATGCAGTATCGTAGTCATTGCACTATTGCTCGCCATAACTATCAACACAATGTCCATTTTTGTGGGAAAAGTGTGTACGTATTGTACATGTTGTACATTAATAACCGAATAATCTTCCGGAATGTGTGTTCAACCAGAGTTTATTCAACAAAAAATGTGACTTGATAATATCATAGGTGGCAGTATCAGTGTTTGGAAAATTTAAAAAAAAAATGAAAAAAATCCGTCACTGAGCTAATATACATTGTCAAGGTATAAAGCGTAGTCTATGTCTATGTCCAAAAATTGTGGAACATCGCATCTTACAATAGGCTTGGTTCCCAACAATAATTACGATACTGTGAGCGCAGCGGGTAATCAGCGCATAAATAAAATGACCTTGAGCGAAGTTAAATAACGAAAGTAACACTGTTTTGCTGTTTCGCAGTTATAAGATACAATTGAACGAGATTTCCGGTAAGAATGAATATCTTATAGTTTATTTGAATGACTTGTATAGCGATTTTTCTTCAGCGCCCGTATTTTATGTTGAAACAACGAGATGCAATGTTCCACAATCTTTGGCATATAGACATATATATATAGTACGCTTTATACCTTAATAGTATATTAGCTCAGGGACGGAATTTTTTTATATATTTTTATTTTTTAATCGTTTGCGGACCAAACACTGATACTGCCACCTGTGGATAATATAACACATCGAACATGAATTAGACGAGGTCCATTGGTCCAATCTCGGGTGGCATTCAATACTGACCTTATATTATTTAAGTATAAGGACAACCAATGGAATCACACCATATCAAACGTTTGCGCAGTAACAGGCGATATGATTGGCTGTCCTACTCTCCAATTCATATAAGATAACTATTGAATACCTGCCCTGTACAGTGTGTAGAATCACGTGATCAAATCGATTGAAATGAATGCGGTTTTACGCTCAAAACTATTGCTATTTCGTTTGCTAACGGTGAGTTTTTTCTTCATTATAACGATCGTGCATTTAATATGGTTATATTATATAGCCTAAAGTACTTTCCGTATATGTAAGAATATCCGGCAAGTACCGATTTCGCTCTATCTTTAGCTGTTTTTAATTGCTGCTCGACCAAATGCAGTTTCCAACCGAGTGTAATAACTTGGTCGAGCATCAATTAAAAACAGCTAAAGATAGAGCGAACTCTGTCGCACCATAAGCAGACAAAATCGCAATAGTATTGAGCGTAAAACCGCATTCATTTGATCACGTGATTCTACACACTGATACGTGTATGCTTGTATTCTCGATTGTATTGAACATTGCGTCAACTATCATGCATGAACAAGTATCCGTTTAAGCTACACAACGTTGCATGTATACCAAACATATGTGAGGAAATCGAACAGGAAAGGCGGCACTCGACTTAACCAGCTGAACACAGAAACCGTCTACGTGGGTCCGTTGCCTTAGCAAAGCGCTAATTAGTGCTTTCAAAGGGAGGCAACCAATGTCTTCTATATTTAATTGAACGAGAGGTAACTGCATGTAGGCGCTTGGTTGCGCTTTGCTGTAGTAAAGGGACACCTAGTGTAATTTAGTGAGATTTAGCTCAAATTGAGACGTTTTGGGAGATCAGGCCTGGAAGACGGAACATATAATTTGCCTTAGAAAAGCGCTAATTAGTGCTTTCAACGGGAGACAACCCATGTATTTTATATTTATTTTAATGAGAGGTAACTGAGTGAAGGATTTTAGGAAATGGACACCATTATGTTTGAATAGCTACATTTCGCCAACCCCTTTGGGACTTCGGGTGTGCAGGAGATAGTGTGTCTCTTAAGTATATATCTGGCTTATTTTTTACTAAGATTGACTTAATAACACTACAGACTACTGTGTCATTGATAAAGACTAAAAGAGTAAAACGTATAAATGTAATTTCCATTTTTCTAGAAAGGAAAATTTAACTTTATAAAAAACTGTTGATTTTATCACTGATACAGTTACCTGTGAATAATACAAACGTTACAACTAGGGAAGGTGTGGTGTTATTTATTTGTGAACATGTAATTTATGGCTCTAACAACTCTGAGCAGTTGGTCCGTCGTGCCGCATTACCTCGTTTACTTATGATACGGATTCAGATTCCCAATCGCCCTAAGCATCTCAAGTAGAAATCTCAATCTCAAATGGAGATTTTTCGTAAATCAGGCTCTGAATTTGAGATAAATCTGAAGTTCGAGCTCTCTAATTTTACTGTAATAAACTAGAAATAGCGCTTTCTGTTTTGTGATGTAAATTGTGAGTCCAGCCTCTGAAGGAAAGTATCTAAATGACACATGACAAAATTTGAGATGAGATTTAACTCAAATTGAGATGCTTTGGGAGATCAGGCCCCGATCTCACGAAACATCTCCATTTTGAGATAAATCTCATCTCAAATATAGATATTTACGTTTGGATAATTTCCAAGAGAGGATGGACTCAAAATAAGCTTCAAAAACAGCAAATGATATTCTTTAATGAGTTTAACTTCAGATATATTAGAATTTCAGTCCCTGATTTCGGCGAAATCTCAATTTGAGATGAGATTTCTGCTTGAGATGCTTCGGGAGATCGGGGCCTGGCCCGGAAGACGGAACATACACAATAATGATATGCATTACACATAACCAACGATTCATATATCCCAACAATAACACGACAAAGTGTAATTTTTATATCAAAATTTATTTTAATAAATTAATCAAATATAATTTATAGTATAAATACAATGTACACACAGTTTGTAATGTATCACAATATCTGATATGATAGTCAAAATTAGCACATGATATGTGTAGGGGGGGTTCCGTGAATAAATAACTAAACATACTTCCTGATTTCTGATCTTAATAGTACTGTCCAGTCAGAATAATGTGCGAATGGCGTCTTATGTGACGTTTACACTAAAATTAAAACACGTTTGTGAACAGGTAATGTGAATATAAGCGAAATCATATTGGAGTATAGATTAATTAATATGCAAATGTTCCCACCAGCTAGCTATTGGTGAAACAAACGTTCTTTGTTCCATTATTTCAATAGACAGCCGATGGGTACTTCGCATATGTATATGTTATTTCCCATGTGGGTATTCACTTTAGCATTGAAACTATAAATGTCTGAAAACACATATAGACCCGATCACTTCGTCACTCTATACAAATGTATCCTAACTGGACTTGAGCATACGTTTTGTTGAAGTAAGAACAATTTGTAATGATATGTATTAGATACAAAGAAGGCACAATATGCATTCAATAAACACAGCGTTAAAACTGTTCCGTAAATCTAAACTCCATAACTCAGTCGATAACCAAATACATCTCAGTTCGACTGTTTTACGGCACTAAACGTCGTGACAAAAATATTCGCCAAGTTTTCATTGAAAAAGAAACGGAGCGTTTCACATTGTTAACTTTACATAAAATAGCATTCGGATTATTGCAAAGTTCTCCATTTTCTTGTTGACAGTTTGTACGTGTATGATGTAGCTTGCATAAAATCAAAATCAGTTTTTCGTGAATGTTTGGAACGTTATGACATCATACACGCAATAAGTGGTGCTTGAGTGGCATAACAGCTGAAAAGAGCCCTAGAAAATTGGTAACTTTTTTATAAGTGTTGATAATTTGTGAGGCAAAAGTACAGTAAGGCGTTAACTGACAACGGCTGCATTCACGAGATAGCTTCGACATTTTTGTGAATAAAACAACAAGATATGGCACATAATTGTCTCCCTTTATCCTCGCGTAGGACAAAGGGAAGTAGCTCTGGTAAGTAGTTCATTACTGTGAAGCTTTTAAGAGTTGCCTCCCTTGTGTTTATTATCAACACAAAGGGAAGTAACTCTGGCAAGTAATTTATGACTTTTAGCACTTATTAGTTGTCTCCCTTTTGCTAAAGTCTCAAGTCATCAGGGGAGGTAACTCTGGCAAGGATTTCATTCTGTGTAGCACGTAATAATTGTCTCAATCCCTCTTTTATAACGCTACGGGAATTAACTCAGACATATACCACATGCCTTAGTCAGCAAGAGTTGTCTAACATGGCGTCTCAATGACGTAATCAGGTCGTTTCTTCTGATTCATTCTGTCTAATGTCACTTTTGAAAATTTATAAACAAGTCTTCGGCCTTCAACTCTCTCTAAAATTCCTCTTTTGTAATAATGTCTGAAAAAGAGAAAAAAGAAATAAGTTTTAAGCTTTACAAATGTGCGTTCGGTAAAATAAATACAAAAAATACGTAGGTATGACTATTATTAACTATGATTATTGTTTTCATAAATCAGCATAAAAAGTGTTTACTAGAATCTATACAATACTGTTTACAATATGACATTTAAATTGCATTTAGTTGCAACGAAACATTAGGAAATTCTCCGATTTTCACATTTTTTGTATGTCTACTATTCATTCACGTTAAAATCTCTAACATGAGCCATTCTTTGAGACCCATGCAAATCGCTCTCTTTATTCAGTTGGTCTTAGTATTGATGTTAAATAAAACACAAAGCAGTGAAATTAGGCATTCAGTTTGAGGTTTTAAATTTGACGTAGTCCATTTATTGAGATTGTCTATAAAAATGTTTCACTATCAAAAGTGTTTAGACTGACGTCATAAGGTTTGTTGCGTGTCTGACCCCGACTTGAAAAACAATAATCACGTGACCTACCTCATTGCTCGACTAAGTTTTTCGTACGTCATGTTTTCGTTGCTTTTAAGGGTTCCCCAGAGTTGTGCGACAGATTCCGATTGTATAAATCGGAAGATTCCTTCTTTCTGGTTCTCCCACTTTAAGATGGTGGGGTTATACATTGGGTTGTTGAGCATATCGTAAATAAATTCCCATAAATGTTGACTCTTCACTGAAAAAATAAAATAATAATAATAAAACTTGTTTGACAAAGCAAAATTCAAAGCCAAATTTTAAAATGACGACGAAATTTTTTATTTACGATTGAGTTACCTCCCTTATACTGACAAAATATAAATTACTTATAAAATCGAAAATGAAGTGTTTAAAGTATTTTAGCCACCTTAAACTTATTTACCAAGTGTTTACAGTTTTTAAGATAATTAACTTATTATTTATCGGAATCATACTCGACATCTTTGTTGAAATGTGTTTATTCGATAAAATGTTTGTCAGGATAGAAATACAATGTGTACAAAAATGTACACGTATTTTGCATTAAAAAAGTAACAGACAAAGCACATGTTGCTGTTGTGCGGCCTGTTGTATCTTTGGAAATGTACAATATATTTTATAAAAAAAAAGTATCTTACATTTTTTCTCTCTTTGTGCCTGGAGTTCTTCCTCGGTCGGGATACTTTTGACACGTGGTCGGCCAGGACGACGCCGTGGTGTACCGTTGGTGTCATATCGTTCCCTTGCTGCAGCCTTGTAACTGGGCTTCGAGCTGGTCGTGGCTCCAGATGTCGGGTACTCGTACGTGTAACCCATTGGGTGATGAACGTCCATTGTATATCTGTAAGATTTGTCACTGGCTTGAACCTGGCTTACGTCTTCCATGTGTGGAGTTGAGGAACCAGGCGCGGCAGCTGTAATACAAAACAAAATATAATTTAGCATGATAGAACATTGCACAGTCCGTTCAAAGTTAAACGAGAACGGTTTGTAAACATTAGATCGTCCGCCAAGTAAACTATAATTATCTAGGTAGAATATCATTGTCGACTCTATTACACACGATAATTGTGATATTTGTTAAGTACTAAATTGACTCGATAAGTTCGAATGTTATTTGAACAGCATAGTGGTATTAATTTCACATGCACTTACCATAAAGAAAGTCGTAAGGTCCTAAGCGTTCCGCGCCTTGTTGGTATATATTTGGACTAGTGTGAGTTGAGCTATGACACGAGCTGACGTCACCAGAATGATGACTGACGTCACTAGGACTGGTTGTCATGGAGTAACACTCGCTTTGAGATTCGATGTAACCAAACGATTGGTCCATACTTGACTGATCTGAGAAACTGGACTCTGGGTTCAACGTGAATTGTACTAAAATAAAATTAAATGAACATAATTATTATTTAATTAACACCAATTTATAGAAGTTTCCATTAGACGTAAACATGTGCTGTAACGTCAATGTCTAGGGTTTGTCAAAGCATTTCCAAAATTTAATGAATATATTATTACATTCGATGATATTTTAAAACTATACACTATATTAACCATTATCTTTGTAATTTCATATCTCGTGAATTTACTGTAATTAAAGTTGTGTTGTTGTTGTCTTAAAGGTTGTTGTTTTTTATGTTAAATTCTGTTATACAAGTTGTTTGTTTTTGTAATAAAAAGTAGTTCGTATTCGCATACTTACATCCACTGAGGAGCTGGCGGAATAATTTGTAGAGAAAATCGCCATAGAATGGATCTAGTTCTCTGAATGCTACAACGCTCATATTACACAGCATTTTCCCTGACAACGTTCGGAACGCCTCGCCTCTTAGTAGGGAACAGTCGACGCCATGTTTCTCAGCGGAGTAATATAACCAATCAAGTACTTCGGTTCCGCTCCAATTTTCAGGATGTAAAGTAGTCCAGCTCATGAATTCGGATGTTGTTGTGTCTGTAAGAGAATAAAGAACCGTGAGAACAATTGAAATGTTAAAGTGGAATTATGGAACTACTTTTTATAGCGGAACTATTTTAATATATCCGCAAGGGAAACATCTACCAATGTCACTTGAGAGCTATTACTACAAAACGGCTATTTTCTAAACCATGTACATGTTGATGTGATATTACATTACTGGAGTATAACCAGCGAAAAAAAATCAAAATGACGTCACAATGGAGCTGTGATTACAATAAAATAAACATTCGAAACAAAGAGAAAAAAACTCACCATTTGAATCTTCGTCAAAGAACTGATGTGTCTGTAAAACTTCCTCAGGCTTTTTATTCTGTGAATAATTCACTGGTTCAATTTGTGTAGATGTTGATGGTAGTGACGTCATACGTGACGTCATATCCGGTAACTGAATCAAATCCGAATATTTCTGTAGTTCATCAAAGTTTCTGTAAAAGTCTTTATTATGACAACCATCTGATTGAACTAGTTCATGTTTTATTACCGAGTCGTTGATTTGTGGGCTTAATCTGTCCATTGCAGACGCTCGCGAAGATTTTGTAAAGTTTTGTAAGGCAAACGCTGATTGGATAATGTCTTCCGGCACGTCCATATCTCGCGCATGAATTCCAGCACTGGCACTACTTTTTGTGCATGAATAATTTGGCATGCACGCACTGTCTTTAGCAACACATGATAAATATTCATTGTCCATGCAGATTTGTTCGACAAGGTCGTCTGCGAAGTTGTTGGCAGTCTGTGCCATCTGTTGATAATGGTTGGTATGAGATGACCGAGTGTCGCCGAATGAAAGAGGAAACTGGCTCCCGTCATCAAACGGGGACAAAGCGCTCTCGATGTGATCCATTAGGTCAGTATTCTGTTAGAAAAATAAAACAAAATCATGGGTAAAAGTGTTGTAAAACTTGCAGATAAATTTTGTAACAATGTGTTCATGTAATAGTCGTGTAAATCGGAATTCCTGCTTTTGTTCTGTTTTTAACTAATGCGAAACACAATAAATTCACTTATTACCATGGAAAAATATCGCGTATGCACACAATATCATAAATATGTATGGTTAATAATACTATTATTTGTAATATGATTTTTCAGTATGAACACTATAACATATTAACCATTTAAAATACCATATAATTAGACCTACGAGTAGTCATGTTTGGGATTGCCGCGCATGTCCACAATCAACGTCACACAAGAATCTTATAACATCCAATGGCCAAATTTACAAATATTTTCAATATTTTTGTATTCAAACTTTATTTTCCTTCTTTATGGTCAATGGTGAAATGATTGTATGCAATGTGGTGGATGTTGATATCGAATCAAGACACCTTGGTTCATTGATAGGACACATCGATATATCAGTGACGGTGTCAGCTAATGTTACGTTATCATCGGTTAGGTGTTTAACCAAATCCAGGCGATGGTACAAATCGGTAAAAATGCTACACAGATTGGATGGGAGAATAGTAAATAAGATGAAAACATGCAACCAATAAGGAAAGCTTGTGATAAAACATAAAAGGGTAAATTATATAAAAAAAAAACAGATAAAAAGAAAGAAAAAGAGCAGAGAAAAAAATGAGAGGAAAATAAAAAAAGACAAAGCTAAGGAAAATGTAGAGCCCTGTTGATGAATAAATATGTAATAGTATTGTATATACATTGTATTTGCATATCGATGGTTACCTGCAACACTGTTGTAACTGCTTATAATTAACGAAGGATGTCTTGCAGGCAGCCATCGATGTATATATATTATAATAAAGAAAATATTGGTTATGTAAGACGTGCAACTGATATGTTTGGTAAAAAAGCTTACGTAGTTATCCTCAACATCAGCACACGGCATTATCTCTTCTATCCCACCCTGGTCCTGGTCGCCCTCACTGTCTTTAAGAGCTTTGACTCGTATTATTTCATCTAATACACTGTCAACCAAGTAAAAAAGGTCATCTTCATTACAGCCACCTACAAAACAAAACGCCAAAAACTATTTTTCCTGTCCTACATTTTTTTATTTTGTCCAATACACTACACACTGCCAGACCGCAAAGCATCACCTAGCTGTACGTACTTTAGGAAAAAAAACACTCCTTTATAGCTAAATGTATACTATAAACTTTGAACCTATTTTTATGTATTTTTTTATTTTAGGTTGGTTGTGAAACATGTTTATAGGTTAAATCAATATTTCTCGACACCTCATAACTGATGGTAATAATTGACATCGGTATTAGGGCGCACCAACATAAGTAAGAAGTCCCATTGTTTTAATTTGTGTTAAGTCTTAAAAGTGACATACTTAATACTGTATGATTGCAGATTTGAATATAGAATAGTTAGAATGGCTTACATTTAATTTAGGAAATAAAAGTTTTCAAAAGATCCGCCAAATATTGTCGCTATGGAGTAATGGGTTTCGGTAAAATATAAGCACTTTGTGTCGAGCTGCTAAAATTGTGTTTTGTTGAAAGTATTAGAGAAATTCTTAATTGTTCAACTAATATAAAAAAATAGCATTGTGTGTTTCCTTTTAAAACAAACTTTTCATAAATGTATTAACGTTAGCACGATACATATATAAATTATCAAGTACGCTTGCTATAGAATGGAATTCTTAAATTCTAAAGTATAATAAATGGGTTTGTTTAATATATCTAGTATATTATAGTAAATAAGTTGCAAAAGGAACAAGGTTCACTTGGACCTGACAAAAAGCTGGTCGTGGTAAAGAATACGTCTTGACTGCGGACTATTTTTTTAAAAAGACTTAAGTTATTTACAATTGTATACATCCGCATGAGTCTGAAATAAGTCAAGTTGGCTTCATATTGGAACTGCATTGTTAATTTAAATAGCAATGTAATAATGTCACTTAATATGCAGAGTAAAGGCAATGTATGAATTGACTTTGTTATTTAAAATGGTCTATCATATTTGCAGTTGTAGTTGCTTCTTTTATTCATCAACCCAGTCACCGATAGCAATCGCAGCGTAATAAAATACAAATGTACTGTGTAAAATAAAATAAAACCAAACCATGGCCCCAGTATGTGCGCGTGGTGTTTATGTTGGTTGACAAAAGCTAGTGACTAAATAAAATACCAAATGCAATAAATAAAGTGAAATGCTTCTAACTGCAAGCTTTTAATTAAAAACCCGGAAGAATGGTGAAATTTACCTTGACCGTCTAACTCCAAAGTCTGAACTTCAACCATCGGGATGTTTTATTCAGGAAATAGTAAATTTTAACACAAATTTCCTCCTGAATGATTATTTAGTTCGCAGTTTCCTTATTGAATGTTCATTTCAGTTTGAGCTGTGTAATAGTGAACTTGGTTATTTAACAAGGATTGGAGCGAGCCGTGGTTCAAAACCCTTCTGGCGATTTTAAAAGTAGGCGGGGTTTAAATTTGACGATCGTAAAGTCAAGTGTAATTAAAACTAACATGTGATATACTGTTAAATGTGATCGATCACGACTTGACAAGATGAAATCAATAAAATCGATTATGTACATGATAGTGTTCCCCGGAGGATGCGAGAGCTGTCCTCACCGGGGATAGGTCTATCTCCACGGGGCTACAAAATAGGGGACAATTAGGGGACAATAAACGGAGTACTGATAACTACAAGATTTGCCCAAGGAACTTCAATCCATCATTTTGTGTGTATGTTTTGAAAACTTACAAGCGCTGGGCGTTATGATGTATTAATAATTGATTTGTTCTTTTCATCAGCCGCTGTTGTTTTTTTAAATTTTAAAATGATTTATTATCATTATATACGTAAACAAACTGTTTATATTTTTTCTTTGATGAAAGCGGTCCAGCATGTGGCTGAAGACACGTGGTGCGTATAAGGAGCAGGGTACTGTTTTATCAACGTACTTACGGAAATCGTAAACTTACGGTCAAATTTCAATTCAGTACAATTCTTTAATAACTACACATCAAGGATAGATATCGTATTGTAGAAGTTCAATAGCTGAATCTTGATTAGTATTACAGCTATATTTACCACATTTTAGAGTTTTAAAGGTATTATAAAGAATTTAAATTTGATCGTAAGTTTGAGATTGTCGTAAAGTCTTTGATAAAACAGTACCCTGGACTCCAAATTAAACAAAAATAACAATCTAAGTAAAAGCAAGACTATGTCTTTTAAAGACTGCTTATTAAGTACATTGAACATCAATTGTATAATTTCGAAAGTTTGATTTTAGTTGATAGTCAGTATTTTCGTATTCACAAACCATTATAAAACTTTTTTAATTACATAAGCAACTTTCTAAGTTGTTTGAAAACTGTACACATATATTTAATGTTATTATATTTGGGCTAAGGAGGTCTTTACGTTTGCTTCATGATGTCTAGAATAAAAATAAGATGGTGTTTTGTAAGGGATTATTTTATTCATCAAAGACGTGTCTTTGTCAGAACAACACATCAAAGAACAGAACATGCCTCCTCGATATAGAAATGTCGCATGTCTTTTGTCGTTGAGAATAATGTTATTATACAATGGCCTACTGTGCTGTTGATAGATATACTGTTTAGAACATGATCGATTTGATTAGATTAAACAACGGTAATTAAACAATAAACTCTATAAATTATTCTCTGTGAATTGTGTTACCATTGTGATTTTAAACATGTGTGAGCCTTATAAGTTCGTACAAACATGTACTTACGACCTTCTCACTCTAGACCAGCGATTTATAGTAAGTTAGTGCTTATTCTAATGCTTATGCAAACTTTCGGAAAACTGGCAAACAAAAATGGTTATACAAAAATCAAAATTTTAAAAACACGACAATGTGCATTGTTTCGTTTAAGATTCTGTAATGTTAATTGTTTACTATCATCATTTGACAAACTCGTCTGATTGAAACAAATAGATCACCAATGAATCTTGATAGAAACGTAGATTTTCATTATTATTATTATTATTAATGTTCACAATGGCTGTTTTTTGCGCTGTAATTGACGAGTACCATAGTTCAACTAGACAACAATGATAACCTATATTTAAGTTTTCTTCTTAATCTATGTCATATTAATGCTACTCATATGGAAATATGCGTTTTGGCATCGGGAGAAATCAGAAAGGCATAAACTAACTAAACCGATAAGCGCCAAAATCCAGACTATTTCAATTGAACTATATTCTGAGACACAATTCTAGGGCTACGTAAATTACACGTAAGGCAAAAACTACTTTATATACGGTACTACTGATATGGTTGTAAATTAGTAATGTTTTGATGTCATCGTCATCGTTATTGCTGTTGTTGTTGTTTTGTTGTATTGCCGGTGGAACTGTTTGATGATTGCGGTGTTTTCAAACTTTTGTTTTATTTGAATTTGAGAAGTCAATTTATTTTGATAAATGTACAAATTTATGGTTATGTTGATAAGACAGTACATGTTGTTTGCATGTAGGAGGTTCAATATTGATTTATTGTTTTATTGATTGACAAATTAGCCGTTTAAAAACACATCACCGCTTGACGGCGTAGGCGACCAGGGCCGCGGGACATTGCGTGATGTTTATCAATATCAACTTATGTTTTGCTATCAAGATTCGGCGGCGATGTGTGTTCCTGTCTTAATCAGGCGGCGATATCTACTGATGATTGTAAACGAGCTGTCAATTAACTTCAAAATATAAACTGTTAATTTGTCTGAACTTTCAAAACATATCCATATTCCCTGACCGGCTGTCCGTTTTCATCTTTTTATGACTGATGAATTGTTACCTGTAAGGATCGCAATACGAGATTCATTCTATAGGTTCTGACATTGCGTCTGTAAATTGTTAAAGCATGGGTTCCACTGAGTATTTTTTTTGCCTCGGCGATTTACTCCCAATTTTAATAAAAAAAAATGTTCAGAAGACATCGGAAACTGGGCTTTCACAAATTTTGAAACAACTTCGGCGAATGTTCCCGTAGACCATGAGGACCCTTCCTGATACCCTCCGATGCCCATGTTTTATAGTCAACTGTGGCAATACCGAGCAAATATGCTCAGTGGGACCGAGATTGAAGACCAACCTTTCAACGAGGCATTAAAAGTAACAGTGTAATTGTTAATCTGAGAAAGTTATAAAATATATCTGAGAATTATCTGATTTTGGGGGAGATTTATTTAATTGGTATTCAAACAGGTCGATACTGAAATCGTTCAATTATCTCAGAATGTTCTACGAACTATGAGAGTTTTTTAATATTGGAATTCAAGCAAGATGAAAATGAAATTTATCTTGAATACGAAAGGTGCGATCGTCGAAAAACCAATACCAGAGTACAGCTCATTATAATTAGTACGTCTATCGAAGCTTTATGCCAATGATTTTAGTACGATGCATCTATAATAAGTTTAAATAACAGATAGTTATTATTACAACATTGTTAATAAAACGCATGTTAAAAAGAAATCCAACCCCGTTTGTATTAGTTTGTTTTTAATTTGAGTTTAATGTTTAGACCCCTCCAATACGAAGACATTAATTGAAACGTCCCATGTATGTGTCTAAAAAGTACAATGGTTGGTGTATTTTAGATAAAAGTACATCTTTGCTGTATAATTATAGTGAAGCAAACACCCTTACTACCAGTGGTCAAGTAATGGGGCATCTACAATAGGAGCATAAATGTAGAAAGTCAGGGTCCTTTGACCAATAATTATAAAACAGCGATAAAATAGAGTGGCTTTAAATACAACTCTCTCAGTTGAACGTTACAATAAATGTAGAAGTAACCGTGTCTTATTAGCAAACATTGTAAGACTCAAACTCAGATTTTGACTTTTTGTAATCGCTGCCATTTCATTGCAATAAGGTTTATTTATGTGAAATTTTGTTTGTAGTTACCCACTGAAAATGTATACCCATTTTTATCAAATCCGGTCCGTTTATAAAGACATAAGAACGAATAGAACATACATTGCAACATCAAGTCTAAATCTGAGTTTTTGACTGACAACATTGGTGAATAAGTCCCAAGGTTTTAATGTATGCTAATGGTACATTAACTTTGGCTACGTTTACAAATTAGGCCTCTTTAAAGATGTTTTCAAACACAAGAACCAAACTTTGTTTCATAAGGATTCACAAACACGAATGCATTATGTCTGCTAATTGGTAAGGTCATTTACTCAGGGTTAATTCTATACTTAATGTTTCCATAATTTTTCTGCGCTATTTATGCTACGGTCACAATGCTCGTACGATGTCCGGGCGGTTTTACCAACTCGTACGAGTCTGAAATATTTTAATTCTAACGGTATTTGTACGTTCTTAGCATCTAGTCACAGCTCGTACGGATCTCGGACGAGTTGTACAGAATGTATAGTTTTCACCAGATCACCGAGTCCTCTACGAGTTGTGAAAATCGATATCCGTACGGGCTATGCGCGGGCTCCGTGCGGGCTATGTGCGGGCTCCGTGCGGGCTCCGTACGGACGTCGTGCGAATTCAGAAAAATCAACTCGTACGGAGCTAGTACGGAGCTCGTAGGGCAAATGTGACTAGGATATAAGCCAGTAAAAACATTGTCAGAGACTGGGCTAGTTTTGTTTAGATCTTTCAACAAATCCATGATACCACTTACATTCTGTACAGATCAAAGATATCAGATTTATTTATGTGTTTTGTATGAATTAAAAAGATTAACTTTTTTTGTTACAATATAGTGTTTTACTAAAAGTGAGAAGGTCATAAATAACATTTTTGCAGATTAACTGTATGGCCGCATACACGTATAATATCAATATCTGAATCTAACCTTCCGGGTGCCTTGATAGTATACATTTGGCCTAGGTTCACAGATTATTAGCATTATGCCTAGGCCTAGTTATTGCTGAAAAGCTATTTAAAGTACGTTTTGTAAAGTTAAATGTATTGTATGTTAAAACAGTCTACTAAGCATATGATAGTGCATGGTTCATTGAAATAATGTTTTTTAATTAGATATAACATACAGAACAGAACAGAGCCGAGCCGAGCCGAGCCGAGCCGAGCCGAGCCGAGCCGAGCCGAGCCGAGCAGAGCAGATCAGAGCAGAGCAGAGCAGAGCAGAGCAGAGCAGAGCAGAGAAGAGCAGAGAAGAACAGAACAGAACATATACTCTTATATACAGTCCGTTCAACGTTAATCGATAGCGGTTGTAAAGTTCAACATTAGCTCGTCCGTCATGTAAACTTTGTTTATCTTGGTTTAACGGAATATATCCGAATTGATGATTCTCCCAGCTATTATTTCGAATGAGACTGTTCCCTCATTACTATTAATTATTAAATGTACAGTAGTTGTATTGTTTTGGGTAGCATGCTTTCATAGTTTAATATTTTATTTCAATTAAAAAAACAAAGTAGAATAAGAATACATGACTTTTGTGTATATGAATTGAAAATGTCTAAATTATATGTAATATTCAGTCTGGAGTTTGAGCGTTCCAAGAATCTGGGGTTAATAAGGTCACGTGATTCTTACAGTTAGCCCGAGGTGCACGTGAAACACGATTTTTATCTCCCGTGTCAGAAAGCAATTAAACGTGTACTATTACAATTTTATTATACATTGCGCAATAATACCCATAACGTCTTCCGTTCATATTGTAGAAATAGATGACATTTACTAATTATTGTCACATTAACGACTTGTAAGTGTGTCAAGTAATTAATACCATTTTAATTTCTTAAAACAATAAAAACAATCAATTTTGGAGCGGTGATTCTGACGGGGACTTGGAGGCATGTCATGAGTTTGAAAAGTTGAATGCAGCTATGTAATAAATTATTATTTCCTAATCACTCTCTTTGGCATATTATTATAGATTCTAATTAACAAACATTCATAAACAATACCCGGCCTCATGATTATAAAAAATACATCCGTGCTAAAACTTAAAATGGTTATAATAGGCTATTTTAATGTTCCATATTTCTTATACGAAACTTTTGTATTAAATTTGAACTAATACAGAGAGTAAAGTAGTTTGTCCTGAAAATGTAAAGATGATTTTTTGGGGACCTTTTTAACATGAGCAAATCAAGTTTCATTCCAAACTTGAGCTGAGTATGAAAAAAAGCCTTCGTAATCAACTGGCCAGAATTCAGCATCGAATTCCTGATAAAGAATGCTGTATAGTCTCTTCAAATGTGAAATAAAAACTCATGACATCTAGCTTTTGTCCCAAAGACACCACAAGACAGCACCTAGTATGTCGCAGAGATCGATCAGCATAATGTAAGGTTTTAGTCTACATATTTTACAATTACGTTTACTAACAAGTGCAAAATTAAAATGTTTACCTATGAATTGGTTTTTAATAGTGACATTGTGTTTTACGCATCCACCTTCAAAGATCGAAGATTTGAATCCAAGGCAGGGATCAAATCAATACGGTTAAGAATTTAAGAATTCCGACAGGGGTCTGTTTTCAGATGGTTGGTTGGAGAGTAGAAACCTAGTTGTATGTAGTGGCTAACTTCAGTACTTTGTGATTTCCTACAGTGGGCAGCGGTCGAGAGGTGCATTGGTTTTGAAACAAACTTGGTGTCTCATAAGCCAAGTGGACTGATCCTTGCAATGATAAACAAACTGATATCAAATTCGTCGAAATTAACTGGAAATTAAAGGCTACGCCTGGCATTAAAGAAAAAATATGTAAAAAATAAAAGAAGAACAAATAAATGTGACGAAGCTGCAATTTAGCTTTTGATAAAAATAGTTAACCGGACAGGTTAGTTAATTAATAACGTTAGTATGGTCATTGATGGATTCGAACATTTATAGTTTCAAACCGTTTTTATTCAAAATCAAATATTGAAAGTTAAACAAATTGATTAAACCAAATGAAAACCCCTCGGGACATTTCAGTATACATGATCAGGGATGGTTCGACTGTCATCTCAAACATTAAGGTTTCAATTTACTGACAAGCCCTCTGGACACTTGAACTCACGTCTCGTACCGGCCACATGTGAACTGTATAACGATTGAAATATATACATGTGCAAGCTTGATTTATAAAATCAACACGTTAAAGCTATAAATTTAACAAAGTATCGGTATATCACGTAACAAATAGAGTAAAACTCACTTATAACAAACACGTTTTAAAGCGTACTTCTTTTACAAAATTCGACCTGGCCGGTTTTGGCTCTGATGTGCACGCTTAATACATGACATCAACACATTGAAGTCATATATTTTACATAGTATTGTATTATAGTTAACAAATATAGTAAACTCACTTATAAGGAACACTTATTTTTCACAATTTCATTACGTAGTACTACTACAAATTCAGTTCAGTAAACATTTGTGTGCAATACCGTGGCCTGTCGTATGGATAAATTTCATTCACCCTATGCCCTCAAAGAATATATTAAACATGTTGATGCATTTTAACTCATACAATTTTAGGGACTTTTAGTCATGATACCAAACCCCTCCTAGATAAGTTTGATTTAGCGCATTTACATTTATAAAAACACCCCTCTTAGAAAAGCAATTGAATTTTTATCAGATTAATTGGGACTGATTTATAGGTTTTTAAACGTTTTGAGATGTGGCTCGAAACTGTCCATCTTCCGCATTGAAAGATACAAAATCCCCAAATACCTGCATACATGTACAAACAAGCGTATCAGTCCCCGAAAATGATGCCTCGTTTCCTATTTAGATACGTTTATGTGTCTGTTTGTATGTTTGCTTGTATGTAAGTTTGGACTGTTTTCTAACCGGTACAAACTTACCCTTCCACGTTATACGAAAACTTCTTCACATATGGAGGAAAGTCAACACAATTCTTTTTATTTCAATTATGGTCATGACCATTCGTGACTGGTTATCGAACCCGGATAACCGGGGGACAAGGTCAGCGGTCTAACCACTGCCACTAATATGGCTTTAAGATGCCCTTTTCATTGAGATGATCTTATATTGCTGATGATCATTAAGAAAATATATTGGTAGTAAAAGTTGTGTGTGGCCGAGGGGTTAAGCCATAAACCTTACCATTAACTACTAGTAACAAACTTTGCCCAATACATTGTCTACGTATAGTCTAAGTTCACGTTTTCACATTTCGAAAATTCACGTATTCGTGATTTTATTTCAATATTTTACAAATTAACAATTTCACATTCATATTTTACAATTTGTCTTTATGATTAAACGACAATGTGAAAAAAGTCCAAATGTCAACGGAAGTCTTTCGTAGTTTCACATTTTAACTTAATTATCATCTATTCCACATAGATTTGGATTTTGGACAAGAATGTTAACAAGTCGGCAATACTATTGAGCCTTGGGTGACTGCAACTTGGGTGACTGCAACTTGGATGACTGCAACTTGGGTGACTGCAACTTGGGTGACTGCAACTAAGCGATTCTTCAGTTTTAAGGGAATCCCCAAAACTGAGCCCCAAATTGAATTGGGTTTTATAAATAAACGGGTTGTGTTACAACGAAACGATTTATACTTAAAGTGAAATTCCGTGCATAAATAAAATTAAATTCTATTTTAGAAATTAAGGTAGATTACCGACATTGGCCGACATCGCCAATGGATAAAGGCAGAGGTGACCAGAATGGACAGATCTATACGGGGGCCTTTTATGCACCCGCTACGTTAAGCCAATCATACTTGAGTTTGCTAAGAGGGGAAACTTGTCGGAACACACACATTATTATCATAATATTATTTGCATGTACCTGTGCATGCATATGTTTAATAAATCACCGATCAAGCTTCAACAGTCAGAAATGTAGGAATGGCTGAATTTACAGTCAATTCAAAGTTAAACGAGAACGTTTGTAAACATAAGCTCGTCCGTCATGAAAATTATTTTTATCTATGTTTAGCTGAGTTAACGATAGTCCGTCCTATTCTTTGTATGAGATATACAGTTCCCTCATAAGTATTACTCATTGCGATTTTAAATTACACCTATATTTTGTTTTAATTTTAAAGGGACTGTCTCACGTTTAGGCGAATTGCATAACAAAATACAATTAAAATCGATGGTATAACACGTATAATAACGTTAGTAAAGTTCAAACCGTTATCCTGTCAAAATGTTTGAAAATAAATTAAACAAATTTGTCTCTCTGTCAACTGATATTTACAAAATTATGCAAATTGATCGATCATGTGACACCTATAAGATCACGTGACGTGGTTAACGGTAAGATAAAACGGAAGTTTTGATTGGTTGACCTTTGATCTTTGGGTCACTGTATCCAAATTTTGTGGTGAGTTGATGGATGGATTTTAAAAACATGAATAATCAATTATGGTTTTTTTTCTGTTCAAAAATCAATTTTAAAGATGGACTCCATCAGGGGCGCATGTGTAGTCTTGTAAACGGGAATTTTAAACTTACGTTTTATTGTTTGTTTTATTTTTACCTAAAAGACTTCAAATTTGAGACGTATAATTCTTGTTCGCTCGGAGGTAATCGAAATAATCAGTCTTAATATTGCAGATCAATTATAGTTATAAACGAGTCATTAATTTGAATGTAAGTTTTGAATTTTCGTATACTTAGTAATTTGGTAAAGCAGTGAACTATTAAAAAAAACCAGACTATGTTTTAAGATTGTGTATAGCTGTTTAATTTGAGTCAATTTAATTCAATTCAGCCCTCCAAGACCAATGTTCTAGTATCTCTGTAGCAAGGTGACTGTAACAGTCGTGGTGGTCACATAACAATTTGACTCAGATACATAATTATTATTTATATATCTCGTCGAAGTGGGAGCATAGTGGGTATTTCATGCTAAAAAATCCAGACGTGAGTTGCGATTCTGATGGGAACTGAAACCGGGACCTTTCCAGAAGTTGAGGTATAGCTGAACATACAGCAAATTAAAATATACTCAACTTCAAGTAGAAATAAACGTACGCAATATTGGTACAAATCCCAAACCCTTTCTGTAATTATGTCATAGAAATATGGAACATAAGTTATAAAATTTGATTTATTACTTGAATATTTATTACCCGCTATGCAATCGTAATTTTATTGAGACATCAGTAGTTCTTATTGAAATAAATTACCGTACATGTTCTGTTCTGACATATATTATTTGAACAAATACAAATATAAGTAAAACATGCTAGATTCTATATTTTAGCTTTCCTCGAGATTGTGTTGTGACGAAACAAACCAATGCGTGTAGTGTATTGACACAGGTTTACTTAATGAGTTATATAATGCAAGGGAAATAACCTAATATTCGATCATTTATTAGAAAACGCTGATGGTGTTATAAAATTACATTTTAAACAAAACAGATATTGCACGATTTACTCGCATAAATTGATATATTCAACACAATAACCTTGTAATAGATTCATGCTTATTATAAGCTCGGATCAAGTTAATATCTCCGAACAATGACATACATGAGTTAGATGGTCATCGAGTTGACAACAGACCGAAAGGCTAGTGACTGAAATCACAAACGATGCGTTTAGAGAATTATATCAAGCAGGGAGATACCTGACACAAGTAGTTACCCAGAGGTAGTCCCGTATGCATCTGTACTGGACACCAGGGCACGCCAAAGAACCAATGAGCTGGGGGTAGTGTACCCCCGGATTCCTTGTCTAACCCTTCCCTTCATGTCGGAGATAATTGGTAAAACGACAGCCTCAGTAATACAAAAACAAACACAGTGACTACTACTTAATTAAACCATGTTTGAAAAATACATGTTACGCCAGATATCCTGACACTGCGACCAATATCTTCTTAGGGATTTACTTTTACACCTTCAAGTTAATTAAAACACATATCGATTGATACACTAAGATAGGTGTTCATTATCATATCCCCTTGTCTTGGACTAGATTAGTGTCAATCCAAAAAGTACATTTTAATTAATTCTCAACTCAATTGTGCTACATATTATATGACCTTCTTTAATATTATCCGATCGGCGCAAATAAATTACGAACTCATTTTTTTACACAAGGATGTACTTGAATATGGGAAAATAAAGTATAACTGTTTTAGAAATTATAATTTTATTTTCACAGCTATAAAAAATCTCGCGTAAATGGCCACATGTGTACGAAGATCACTAATACACGCCAACCATTGCTGCGATGAAAGTTATTATCTCAACCCAAGAACCTTGTACATGTGTAGTTTGTTCATATACATGGGTAAGAATCAATTAAATTTTCGAGCATAGCCTTTATTTGCTTCATTTCTTTTGAAATATGACATTCATATAAATGCGCTTCCACCCAGATTTGAACCCGGGCCACCGGATTAGACGACAAGCTACGGGGCCACGGAGACACACAAAAATTCGTGGTCATTATGTGTATGTGTAATTAGTTCATGATAACTGATAAAAGTGAAAACACTTACTTCCAATTGGGTCCTGTGTTTTACTGAAGGGACGGCAAGTAGAAGAGACAGTGGGATGATACAAGGTATCAGTGCGTCTCGCCCTAGCTCATTCCGAAGAGACACATTGGTTGTTTAACGCGCCCGGTGTACAGCAACGATACACGCGAGACTACCTCTGGGTAGTCAACCAGTTTAGCTCTAGATTTCAAGAAAACACTACAAAGTGTTTCAGAAATGACAAAGGGCTCAATCAATGTTCGAACCAATGTCATCTAGTTCAGAAGCGGGATATCCACTCGAACACCATGCCACCAGTATAGCCGTGTAAGCGGGATATCCACTCGAACACCATGCCACCAGTATGGCCGTGTAAGCGGGATATCCACTCGAACACCATGCCACCAGTATGGCCGTGTAAGCGGGATATCCACTCGAACACCATGCCACCAGTATGGCCGTGTAAGCGGGATATCCACTCGAACACCATGCCACCAGTATAGCCGTGTAAACGGGATATCCACTCGACCACCATGCCACTAGTATGGCCGTGTAAGCGGGATATCCACTCGAACACCATGCCACCAGTATGGCCGTGTAAGCGGGATATCCACTCGAACACCATGCCACCAGTATAGCCGTGTAAGCGGGATATCCACTCGAACACCATGCCACCAGTATAGCCGTGTAAGCGGGATATCCACTCGAACACCATGCCACCAGTATGGCCGTGTAAGCGGGATATCCACTCGAACACCATGCCACCAGTATAGCCGTGTAAACGGGATATCCACTTCGTGTAAACGGGATATCCACTCGAACACCATGCCACCAGTATAGCCGTGTAAGCGGGATATCCACTCGAACACCATGCCACCAGTATAGCCGTGTAAGCGGGATATCCACTCGAACACCATGCCACCAGTATGGCCGTGTAAGCGGGATATCCACTCGAACACCATGCCACCAGTATGGCCGTGTAAGCGGGATATCCACTCGAACACCATGCCACCAGTATGGCCGTGTAAGCGGGATATCCACTCGAACACCATGCCACCAGTATAGCCGTGTAAACGGGATATCCACTCGACCACCATGCCACTAGTATGGCCGTGTAAGCGGGATATCCACTCGAACACCATACCACCAGTATGGCCGTGTAAGCGGGATATCCACTCGACCACCATGCCACCAGTATAGCCGTGTAAACGGGATATCCACTCGAACACCATGCCACCAGTATGGCCGTGTAAACGGGATATCCACTCGACCACCATGCCACCAGTATGGCCGTGTAAGCGGGATATCCACTCGAACACCATGCCACCAGTATGGCCGTGTAAACGGGATATCCACTCGACCACCATGCCACCAGTATGGCCGTGTAAACGGGATATCCACTTCGTGTAAACGGGATATCCACTCGACCACCATGCCTACAGTATGGCCGTGTAAGCGGGATATCCACTCGAACACCATGCCACCAGTATGGCCGTGTAAGCGAGATATCCACTCGACCACCATGCCACCAGTATAGCCGTGTAAACGGGATATCCACTCGACCACCATGCCACCAGTATAGCCGTGTAAACGGGATATCCACTCGACCACCATGCCAACAGTATGGCCGTGTAAACGGGATATCCACTCGACCACCATGCCACCAGTATAGCCGTGTAAACGGGATATCTACTCGACCACCATGCCACCAGTATAGCCGTGTAAACGGGATATCCACTCGACCACCATGCCAACAGTATGGCCGTGTAAACGGGATATCCACTCGACCACCATGCCAACAGTATGGCCGTGTAAACGGGATATCCACTCGACCACCATGCCACCAGTATGGCCGTGTAAGCGGGATATCCACTCGACCACCATGCCAACAGTATGGCCGTGTAAACGGGATATCCACTCGACCACCATGCCAACAGTATGGCCGTGTAAACGGGATATCCACTCGACCACCATGCCTACAGTATGGCCGTGTAAGCGGGATATCCACTCGACCACCATGCCACCAGTATAGCCGTGTAAGCGAGATATCCACTCGACCACCATGCCTACAGTATGGCCGTGTAAACGGGATATCCACTCGACCACCATGCCTACAGTATGGCCGTGTAAACGGGATATCCACTCGACCACCATGCCTACAGTTTGGCCGTGTAAACGGGACATCCACTCGACCACCATGCCAACAGTATGGCCGTGTAAGCGAGATATCCACTCGACCACCATGCCTACAGTATGGCCGTGTAAACGGGATATCCACTCGACCACCATGCCAACAGTATGGCCGTGTAAGCGAGATATCCACTCGACCACCATGCCTACAGTATGGCCGTGTAAACGGGATATCCACTCGACCACCATGCCTACAGTATGGCCGTGTAAACAGGATATCTACTCGACCACCATGCCACCAGTATAGCCGTGTAAGCGAGATATCCACTCGACCACCATGCCAACAGTATGGCCGTGTAAACGGGATATCCACTCGACCACCATGCCTACAGTATGGCCGTGTAAACGGGATATCCACTCGACCACCATGCCAACAGTATGGCCGTGTAAGCGAGATATCCACTCGACCACCATGCCTACAGTATGGCCGTGTAAACGGGATATCCACTCGACCACCATGCCTACAGTATGGCCGTGTAAGCGAGATATCCACTCGACCACCATGCCAACAGTATGGCCGTGTAAGCGAGATATCCACTCGACCACCATGCCAACAGTATGGCCGTGTAAGCGAGATATCCACTCGACCACCATGCCAACAGTATGGCCGTGTAAGCCATGCCTACAGTATGGCCGTGTAAACGGGATATCCACTCGACCACCATGCCTACAGTATGGCCGTGTAAGCGGGATATCCACTCGACCACCATGCCTACAGTATGGCCGTGTAAGCGGGATATCCACTCGACCACCATGCCTACAGTATGGCCGTGTAAACGGGATATCCACTCGACCACCATGCCACCAGTATGGCCGTGTAAGTGGGATATCCACTCGACCACCATGCCACCAGTATAGTCGTGTAAACGGGATATCCACTCGACCATTATGCCAACAGTATGGCCGTGTAAACGGGATATCCACTCGACCACCATGCCACCAGTATAGCCGTGTAAGCGAGATATCCATGCGACCACCATGCCACCAGTATGGCCGTGTAAGCGAGATATCCACTCGACCACCATGCCACCAGTATGACCGTGTAAGCGCGATATCCACTCGACCACCATGCCACCAGTATGGCCGTGTAAGCGAGATATCCACTCGACCACCATGCCACCAGTATGGCCGTGTAAGCGAGATATCCACTCGACCACCATGCCACCAGTATGGCCGTGTAAGCGGAATATCCACTCGACCACCATGCCACCAGTATGGCCGTGTAAACGGGATATCCACTCGACCACCATGCCACCAGTATGACCGTGTAAACGGGATATCCACTCGACCACCATGCCACCAGTATGGCCGTGTAAGCGGGATATCCACTCGACCACCATGCCACCAGTATGGCCGTGTAAGCGAGATATCCACTCGACCACCATGCCACCAGTATGACCGTGTAAACGGGATATCCACTCGACCACCATGCCACCAGTATGGCCGTGTAAGCGGGATATCCACTCGACCACCATGCCACCAGTATGGCAGTGTAAGCGAGATATCCATTCGACCACCATGCCACCAGTATGGCCGTGTAAACGGGATATCCACTCGACCACCATGCGACCAGTATGGTCGTGTAAGCGGGATATCCACTCGACCACCATGCCACCAGTATGGTCGTGTAACTGCCAAAGAAAATCGCTTAACCTTGAGTTATCTCCCGTTGAAATCAATCATAACATGAATTACCTCCCATGGTGACAATTACGGAAAACGTTCTGGTGCTCTTTTCGACCACTGGCTTAAACGTAATTAGTAATTAAAATATGATATCGTTAGTAGTGCAGTCAAGCGACCCGAGCTTTCTTTTAGAGTTAGTGATCCAATACATATTGTCGCCCACACCAAAGAGGAAGTTGCGATATCAGTCTGTAGACAAGCTCAGGGGTATTTAGGTTAACATTTGGTTTAGGCTGAGTAGTTGCATCAGAGAAGCGAAAATTCACATGGTCGCCTGGTCATAATTTTACATGCACCTTGACTACGGTAGGTTTAACAAAGAATCTGGTCAATGCATTTCAGTAAAAATCACGTACCTGAGAACCGTCGTATCAAGATTCAGTTTTTTATATATAAATGTTCCTAAATGAATATATCCTTGATACACATTATCAAACAGCCGATGTGCCTTATTATCCACAATACGTTCGCGTCCCTGTTATAACAATATGCAATAGTTTTATAGCTTGGCCAATTTGACACGAGCCTGACCTTTTGATTAGCATAGTTTAACAGTCGATATATTGCCTACGTTCACAACACCGATTGTATGTTTTCATAATCGGGGAGTATCGCTCAGGTCAAAATAGCCAAGCTATACCTCTAGCCGAAGCGCCACATTTTCCTCATAATAAAACGACTATCTATAGAAGTGAATACTTTCAACGTCCAGTCCTACCAGTTTCTCACAGTATAAAAAATTCAACTTCCGGTTATTACAATAAGGCATACAGCGTTATATTACACACACACATATATATATATTACATTTAATAATCTTCCAATAATTCATAAAGAAATCAGAAAGCGCTTATATAGATACGTAATTGTGTCCGCAAAAAGTCATACACGATTATTTGTATAATGATACGATTAATAACATTAATACTCTTTTACGCTCACGCAGTTCGAGGTGGATTTACTGCAACATAAACTCAACTGATTAAAGTACACAGACATGCACGACATTGATATGTACATGCACCAATAAACTTCCAAACTCAAACTAAACACTGACCAACAATTATATAGTTTGTACATTATGTCCGCCTTTCATTTAATCAACTTATCAACTGATTTCTAGGTTGCACACATGTACAAAAAATAATAAGATCGCTGGCCGCGAACTAACTACGCAGCGGTCTTTATATAGGCCATTCAAAATTCAATTGACTAAACCAACTGAATTTTGGTTTGCACAATAGGCACACAATATTGCAAGAAACTGCACAAGTTGCTAATGACCACAATTCCTAAGTTAACCAACTATCCGCGATAGCACCATTTCTCTAAGTTCACAAATCTTAAGTTGAACAACTTTGTTCTAGGTTGCACTTTTTGTTTTTCAAAACATCGCTGTCAACAGAAGCTATATTTTCATTTATCAATACAGTATTTATAAGTTTTCGTTAACCAACGTTCTGCGAATGCACCATTTCTCTATGCTTGCATTTCTTAAGTTAATCAACTAAACCAACTGCGTTCTGGGTTGCACATTTTCATGATATCGCTGTAAGTAGAAGCTTGATATTTATTTATCAATACATTGTTTGAAAAGTTTTAGTTAATTATGCAAAACTTTATTAACTAAACACACTGGCTTCCGGGTTGTATTTTTTACAAACAAATCGCTAACTATGGATAACACCTGACCTCTGACCCGTGACCTTAGATCATATACTATTCACAAGGTCTACTGTTCAAATTGCAGTCACGCTTCAATATTTTGTTTCTATCTATATACGGCATTAATTAGTGACCCCCGACTTAAAGATCACTGTCAATCGTATCATAATCAGGAAGTGATTATTTAAATTTTGTTTAATTAGTCCGGCATTGTACGTGACGGATTATTTGTATGCAGTACGACCTCTCTAATAAGAAGTGTAATAACCTCTATGTAACTCTACTGAGCGACCCCCTGGTGTCTCGTATAGCGACAACCTCTATGTAACAATACATTTCAACATTACTAAGCCAATATTGACTAGTAATGTAACCTCATGTAAAGGAACCGCCTCTAAACTGCATAAATTGTAATTAGTGACCCTGACTTAAAGATCGCTGTCAATCGTTTTATGATCAGGAATTTACTATTTAAGTTTTGTTTAAATATATATTGTTACATGTATACAGTACAACCTTTCCATAGCGACCCCCTGTAGTCACATATAGCAATAACCTCGCTGTAACAATACATTTCAACATTACTAAACCGATTTGTCTAATAAAGTTAAATTCATTAAAGGTCTTATGTTTAAACAATGGAAGTTATTTTAACAAATGTATGCAGTATTTTGATTTTTTCACGTGATAGTGAGAAACCATGCGATATTTTCAGTTTCTTTACAATGGCACAACTAACGTATAAAAAAGTATGAGAAAATCCGACAGGGAAGGTAGCACTCAACCTAACCTGCCGAGCATAGAAATCAGAAACACCACGACACAACTACCCAGAGCAATGTCCACACAAACCCATGCCAAAACGGCGACCAAATGAGGCACAACAACCCCGGGGCGTGCCCTATGTTTGCTTGTAGCTAGTTTGATCACATGGGACTAACTTGTCTATTTTTAAACTAATGCCCAAATGTCAATACTATATTTTAGCTAACAAAATCCCCGAGAAAAATCAAAACATATCTGATACAAGGCATCGGTTTGTTTTACAAAAAAGATACATAACAAATGATTGAGACGTTATTTATTTATGGGCGCAATCATGATTTAATACGAGCAAACATTCATCTACATAATGGCTCTTAACTTTTATATAATAGGGTCAATAGAAATGATATGTAGGATCTTGGATCGTAAATCAGTAAAACAGTAGTTGCTATTATACTGGATAACACTCAAGGTTGCAGCAAAATTCCCCTGCTAGTCGGAAGTCTTTTAAAGCTTTTTTGGGGTTGGGGTTTTTAATCATTTATTTTGGTAAACTCTTATGTATACTTTACCCAGTAATGTCATTTTGTCAATGCGCGGTTAACGAGAGTGTTGTGTTGTTATTTGACACGGCATAGTCCGGGACCGAACATGTAACCTGTCTTCCCAAGGCCAAGACAAAAATGCTCAATGGAACCTAGGCATCAGGAAACACTGGGATTGTCTTTACGTTTGTCAGCTAAACTGGACAATCAAGATCATCAATTTTTTTCACAGAAATTTATTTATATACATGTAGCTTGGCTATTTTGACTTGAGCCTGACCTCTATACAAGGTTCTTGCGTTGGATATATCTATTTCCGCAAGCAAGTCGTGCAATATCGGTATTTCAGATTTGTGTTTGTATTACAAGTCGAGCGTCTTCGTGATACTCCCCGATTATGAAATATACAATCGGTGTTATAAACGTACACGATATATCGACTGTTAAATTATGCTAATCAATAGGTCAGGCTCATGTCAATGTGGGCAAGCTATATTTTAGAATCATTGTGTAAATCACTAAAATAAAGCAAGCAAACATGGAAACAGCGTCACGTGGTATTTCAATTTCTAAAGGTCTGCCCAATTGTTACTCCTCGGACATTTCTATAACTGAGAAATACACACTTTTGTTAGATAAACACCGAGGAGTTCCGATTTAGGCCTGCCATAATGTTAGACTGGTCCCGGTCTGAATATCACTTTGAGAACGATTGTTCAAAGCTGACCGCTGCACCAGTCTACCATAATGCCATCATTCTGATCACGTGGTATACACATTGTCACGTGGTATTATATTCCTACGAAAGGAGTGATTAAAGTATCGACACGTGTCGCGTGATCTCAGTGAGGAGTTTGGACAATAACAACAACAACATAAGTCCCTTTATCTCTTTGTTGTCTGCAAATATTTGCTTTCTATTATATCACTGATTAAGAGAGATCAACCTATCTGTATTTTTTAAGCCTGCATCAAAAACCAAGTGTTTTATTATTAGATAATATCCAATAACCTTTGGTGATCTCTTCACACACAAACACGTTATGAGCTAGATACTCGCCTGATTTTGTTCTTGGAATTACTATAATGGCCTACAATGTCGATCATGATAGTACGAGGGGTGTTCAAAAGTTTACGTGGCAATGGGTGTAAAATATACAAGTCTGTTTCTGTATTTTCAATGTAGGTAGATATGTTGAATATAGAGGTATAATATATTTAGATGCTATTTTGGTTTGCTGATTATGATATTGGTCGGTGCTTGTTCTTGGAATTACCACAAGGGATGTTCAATATTAACGAGACAATGGGTTTTCATAAGTTGCTTTTTTCTATATATTTTTTTCAAATGTCTATTTTGAATATAGAGGTAAATTTATTTCAGGTGCTACATTGGTTTAATGATTATAATATTGCACTGAACTGGTTCTTGGATTTACTACACACAAATATGAAATACCGATACTGCACGATTTGCTTGTGGAAATTGATATATTCAAAGCAAGAGCTTTGTAATATATTCTTGCATAAAGGTCAGGTTCAGGTCAAAATAGTCAAGCTATAGCTGATTTCGATGTAAGTAGCCTGAACTTGTTCTTAGAATTACTACGATGACTTACTACTTTGATCATGATAGTACGAGGGTTGTTTAATATTAACGAGGGTCTTGTTTCTCTACATGTTCGTGTTTATTTTAATGAAGGTCTGTGATAGGAGCATTGAATTCAGATGCTATTTTTGAGTTTATGCCTATGCTATTTGACTGATCTTGTTCTTGGAATTCCATTCACAACGATGACCTGCCAGGTGGACCACGAGAGCACGAGGGATTGATGTCAATAAAATCTACATTTCCTCTCGTAATCTCTTAATCCACGACCAGCGTCATTTATTCATCTGTAATACATTTTTATTTTAGAATGATTATCATGCAATGCATGCAGTATGCAATATGTTACATTATACTTTAGAAATCTATATAATAGCTTGATTCGACAACCGCACGTTTTGAAAAAAATGTATATTACAAAATAAACAATCAATAGCTTTTTATCACTATCCATAATCACGAATATGCTCAGCAACATCCTTTGTAAGAAGGTTGTTGCAGCGTACTGCATTGGTTTTTGTGTTCGTACTAACGGGGTATTCACATTACGATTAGGTTTGTGTTCGTACTAACGGGGTATTCACATTACGATTAGGTTTGTGTTATCCAATTGTTCTTTACTTGGATTTCTCTAACCACTTTCTCATTTAAACTATATATCTGTTTCTTTCACAGAACTCTGGCTTCGACCTTCCTCACCGTTGCCACAATTGTTATTCAAAACATTCTACATCTTTATAATTTAATGATGTCACCTCAAACTAAATGGCGCGAGTTAATAAATTCACGTAGTAGTCGTTACTGCTCCTGCATCTGTTTTGTTGTTCTGTGTTTGTTAATGTTCGTATTAAACAAGAAAAAACTCAAAATTATGTCTAAACTATGAAATATTCCAAATTATTAAATATCATTTGGAGAATATTTCAATAATTTGTGATTGTAACACGTTTGCTGTGTCTGTGATGATGTATGAAAAAATGGTGTATTTTGTTACTTTAGCATGAAACGCTACAAACGGCTTTGTTCGAGATACAAATGTACTATGAAGTTTGCTTCTGGATACACAGTGCTCAGTATCCTTGTGACATTTTGTAATAAAAAATATTTGTTAAAATGTATAGAGCTATATTCTAACAGTCATCCAATGTCAAAATAATTACTTGCGTCGTTTTGAGTAGGATACTAGACTACCTTAATTGCAAATTAAAACTTTGGGTGGGTTCCGTGTACTTTGATTCAATCGTCGAAAAATAGACGATTCTTATAGTTTCATAGGGTCTTGTAGAACGCTTTCGTATGAAATGGACAGTTTGCAAGTGCAATAAATCACAAAAAGAAATACTGTTAAAACAGAAGCGAAAAATAATCTAATGGATATGAAAGCATAATTGTTTTTCAGTTTTTGAAGTTTTTAAAACAAATATCTTCCAAAATAGCTCTATACGCTTTAAATTATATAATGCCAGTTTATTTGGAATACCTAATTGTATTTCTCTATGTGGCTACATTTAAACAATCGTGCAAATTAAGCACTGCTTATGTAGTATATTGTTTTTATAAATACTCGTTTTAACTTATTTATATAAGTACATGTATACAACGTCAGTTAAAATGCTTCTATCGGTTTTACTAACAAAAACATTTTTATTGTAAACTTCAAAAACATAAATGAGATGCAATCTTATATTATTATAAAACAATGGGAACAATTTAACTTTAAAACATTATAATAAAATATTGTCCGTGCAACTGCAACAAAATAATTATACAAGACACTTCCCCGATCATCAAAATGTTTATGTGAAAGCGAAATAATTTTTATAGTTTCCTTATATTAATTATTTTTAAACATCTTACCTCAATTAATGCGTATCCTAGTTTATCGTATGGAACAAATATTTCAATGTCAACACGCAGTTAAGATATTGAGATACCATGCATTGAGTCTTTTTTGAAATTGAAACAGTCCTCAAAAGATTCGATACTTTATGCGTGATTATCTTTTGTATGAATTTATTGTTCGCTCAGCAGACGAGCCATTTAGATTTTGGTCTCTATGGACGCTCTTGATGCCTCTTATATCAGCGAAAAAAAATTGTCCTCGTTTTGCCCTCGTTTTTGTCCTACTTTTGAGTTTTTCTGGTTCCACAGATTGTATCGCTAGATAACACGAGTTTCCATGTCAGTACTATTAAATAGACACGCTACCAAATTGGCAAATTATAGAAATTATCTAAAATTTAACACATTTTGCAGAGAAGTCGCAAGCCATACTTAATATATTCTTTTCCCCTTATTAAGTCGCCTATTGGTGATTCTTTTGTTGCCATGAAGCGTTTATAGCTCACGCCTATGAGACAACGGCACTGTACTAACTCAATGGCAAAGTCATCACAAAGTTATGATCGCTATTTAAGCACTGTCAGTTACATTTAAGTCGTTTATCAGAATATTGCAACATCAAATATTACGTATACGAATTTCTTTAGAAAATGATAAAAAAACTTTCGTTGCAACGATAGCAACCCGAACGATGCATTTACAACAATCACTAGGATACTTTTATCATGCTATTGTATTTTCATTATCTTCGATGAATGCGGAAGTATTATTTAGTATAGCTTTGAGAATTTGACACGAGCTTGACCTTTATGCAACAATATATTACACTGTTCATGCTTTGAATATATTAATTTCCGCGAGTAATTCGTGCAATATCGGTATTTAAAAGTTGTGTCTGTATTACAACTCGAGCGCCTTCGTGATGCGCCCCGACTACGAAAACCTACAGCCGAGGTTATCAATACATGAAATATATCGACTGTTAAATTATGCTAATCAAAAGGCCAGGTTCGTGTCAAATTCATTCGCCAAGCTATAAACAGTTCAATAGGAGAAAAGAGTCGCTATACTTTCCACTCAATCAGTAATACTAATGAGGGAACTATCTCATTCGAAAGAATAGCGGGGACTAAACTTTACTCTTGTAAACCTAGATAAACATAGTTTACCTGGTGGGCGAGCTATGTTTATAGCCTTTCTTTGAACGGACTTTAGTCTTCAGTATAGCTCAAGATTTAATTGTGAATCATCACGACTTGAAGTACGTATTGTATTTCATTATAATGTGCATAGGACAGGAGTTGCCTTCTGTTAAATCGGTTTCCTGTGTATAATAATATATATGGTAAATTATATACTAAAACAACACTGACAAGTCGTACACGCTTGGTTAACCGTCTGTATGGGTTATACCAATTTTCCCCGCCTTTCACGTTATCCTTTGCGCAGTATACTAGTATTTAATTCCAAATATAGTACTAAATATTACAACAGTCGGGTCTAAGCTGACCAGTCAATGATCTGATCCAATCAAACATTACACAGATATTGGTTTATAAAAGTGATCAATTGTATTTGAAAAGTCTTCATCACAATTGTATACTAGTATGACCACAATAGATTTTCCATTTCCAGAAATATGCAACGATGTTGTAAAGTGGTCCAATGGTCCATGGATAAACATGTATACCTTCGTCAAGCAGCCTTCAACAAGCAGTCTCTTCTCTGGCGAAGTGTCAATTGCAAACTATTATACAGTGTTCACGATGCAGTTCTGGAAATGTTATATCTGCTCCTAAAACGCATGACTTCTATGTTTGGTGTGTTTGTATTAAGAAGACTTACTGAAAGTGCTTATAATTCATCAAGAAAACTCCTATAGTAATGTTGCTTTCAGATATTAATGCTGCTGATATTGTTGTTATTTGTGATGATATTATTTTTCTGTTGTTGTTGTTGTTGCTGCTGATGTTGTTGTTGTTATTGGTGATGATATTTTTCCCTGAAGTTGTTGTTGCTGATATTGTTGTTGTTGTTATTGGTGATGATATTGTTTTTTCCTGAAGTTGCTGTTGTTGTTGTTGTTGTTGTTATTGGTGATGATATTTTTCCCTGAAGTTGTTGTTGCTGATATTGTTGTTATTGTTATTGGTGATGATATTGTTTTTTCCTGAAGTTGCTGTTGTTGTTGTTATTGGTGATGATATTTTTTTTCTGATGTTTTTGCTGTTGTTGTTGTTGTTGTTGTTATTGGTGATGATATTTTTTTCTGATGTTGTTGCTGCTCTTGTTGTTGTTGTTGTTATTGGTGATGATATTGTTTTTTCTGATGTTGTTATTGCTGCTGTTGTTGTTGTTATTAGTTATGGTATTGTTATTTTTCTGCAGTTGCTGTTGTTATTGTTGATTATGATAACGATGGTCCTGATATTGTTGTAGTTTTTGCAATTGCTGTTGTTGCAGCTGATGGAGTCGTCCCCGTAGCCGTTGTTGTTGTTCCTGTTGATGATGATGATGCTGATGATGATGCTGATGATGCTGATGATGATGCTGATGATGCTGATGATGATGATGATGATGCTGATAATGATGATGCTGCAGCTGATGGAGTCGTCCCCGTAGCTGTTGTTGTTGTTGACTGTTGTTGACTGTTGGTGATTGTTGTGATTGTTGTGATTCTGCTGATGCTGCTATTGCTGCTTTTATTTTTGCGGCTGTCGTTCTTGTTATTGTTCTTACTGCTGCTGTTGCTGCTGCTGCTGCTGATGATGATGCTGCTGCTGATAATGATGCTGATGATGATGATGCTGCGGCTGCTGCTGATGCTGATGACGTAAGTTCGTATGCATGTGTATAAATAAGGCTTCAGTTTCAGGACCCTTCAACAAAACTAGAACCCCAGATATATATCTAATTTAGAGCGGTTTAAGTTTAAAAGCGATTAAGATTCATTTTCTACAACAAGTCTAAATTCAAGTTTGTTATTGTTTATCTTTCCCCCATATCGATTGGTTGGTTATATCGTGCGTTCTGATTGGTTGTTCATATCTAATCCTGCGCTCTGATTGGTTGTCTCTAACGACGGTTTAACCAACCAGAAGAAAGTTCTCACGCTGTGTGATAAGATTCGACAAATACGGAATTGTAGAATTGCACAGAAGAATCTTTTAAGGAATATCAACGGCACGTAAATAGATCTAATTAACTTCTTTGTCATTTTGTTATGCAGACAATATAAGCATTAAGAAGTCTTGGCAGTAAATACTCTAAAAGCTTAAGGGAACGTTTTGAGATTTAAGTATTACGTTTATTGATTTGCCTAGCTTGTCTAGACTGACAGTATAGTGAAATGAGATACGTTTGTAAAATATGAGCTCCTGATAACGAAAAGGTCAGATTTCAAAAATTGTTAGATTGTACTCAAGTTGCGGTATAATGTTCAAGTATTTATGTATAATTTGTTTAAGAGTTTGTAAGTCTCAGTCGGGGATTTCTACTATTCTCGAAGTATCTCATTGTATTAACGAGTCAACTACTGGTTATTGCAATAATGCATACATGTAGAATTGTACATTACGTCTTATAGTGATAGGAAATCACAAACATAATGCTATTGCTTCCAATAAGTCATACAAGTTGAGTTATATATTATCCCAATAAGTCATACAGTGATTAGGTATATACTTTGTGAGAATGCATTGAATGAGTCATTTAATTCGCCATGTAACATTTAATTATAAGATAGCATCGCATAAATGTTGTATAATTTTTATAAACATGTTAAGATTTGGGTCAAAGTCGGTTGATGTTTTTAGAAAAGCTATTAGACTATTAGTAAACAAATGAACGATTTATTTCGATTTCGTTTAAGTGTGTCGGTTATAAAATAAGCTTCAATAAAACACATAACTGAGTAACCTTCGTTTACAGGGGTTCATCAATAAAATGCAATGCAGTATTTGGCTAAAGCTACATTTGCAGGTTGAGTCTTGGTGGTCTTGTTCGTTCGGTGCAGGTCGCCGTTATGGCATGGTGGTCGTTGTGTTTTTCTATAGTATTGGTGGGTAACTAGTTCAGGTCATTGAATGACATTGTTTGGCCACCCACTGGGCGTTATGGCATGATCTTTTGGATCGTCTGGGGTCTGGAACGAGTCACTCGGTCGGGTCATGGAGGAATCTTATTTCGTCGCTGGATATCACGGTTTTGCCCGGTCTTTAGGTTAAAGAGATGTGGGATATTGGATCAAATCGTGAAGAAACCAATCGTGATTGGTGACTGCGATCACAAGTTCGACATGTCTTTACGACATTTTGCATCATTCGGTTTTTGACGCCTGGTAGTGCATGTGCGTTTCTTTCTCGTTCGGTTTGTTTTGGTGTTGTGTCGTGTATTTGTGTTCAGTGACAAGATTTTGTGTTTTCTGTGCTCGGATTGTTAAGTTGAGTTCTGTCTTTCTTGACCGATTTTCTAATTTACTTATCTACATGCATACTTGCTTTTCGTTATGCTTCTGGTGGGTAGGATAGCAACAACCATCACTTCCCCCGCCCCTCTCTCTCCATAGTTAACTTCTCCACTGTTCTCGTAGACTCACCTATACGTTTCATACAAGCTACTTCTGTACACCTCACCTGATGTCAACTTATGGCCCTCTACATTTCCTCTTAGGATCAGTTTGAAATCTATCTCCATGACTTACCCTACCTGCCTCACATGACCAGTGCTGTCACACTAAACACACATACCCCCACCTGTCTCACATCACCAGTGTAGTCACACTAAACACACATACCCCCACCTGTCTCACATCACCAGTGTAGTCACACTAAACACACATACCCCCACCTGCCTCACATCACCAGTGTAGTCACACTAAACACACATACCCCACCTGCCTCACATCACCAGTGCTGTCACAGTAAACACACATACCCCCACCTGTCTAACATCACCAGTGCTGTCACACTAAACATACATACCCCCACCTGCCTCACATCGCCAGTGCTGTCACACTAAACATACATACCCCCGACTGTCTCACATCACCAGTACTGTCACAGTAAACATACATACCCCACCTGCCTCACATCACCAGTGCTGTCACAGTAAACACACATACCCCCACCTGCCTCACATCACCCGTGCTGTCACAGTAAACACACATACCCCACCTGTCTCACATCATCCGTGCTGTCACAGTAAACACACATAACCCACCTGCCTCACATCACCAGTGCTGTCACAGTAAACATACATACCCCACCTGTCTCACATCACCAGTGCTGTCACAGTAAACATACATACCCCACCTGCCTCACATCACCCGTGCTGTCACCGTAAACACACATACCCCAACCTGCCTCACATCACCCGTGCTGTCACAGTAAACAAACATACCCCCACCTGCCTCACATCACCCGTGCTGTCACAGTAAACACACATACCCCCACCTGCCTCACATCACCCGTGCTGTCACAGTAAACACACATACCCCACCTGCCTCACATCACCCGTGCTGTCACAGTAAACACAAATACCCCCACCTGCCTCACATCACCCGTGCTGTCACAGTAAACACACATACCCCCACCTGCCTCACATCACCCCTTGCTGTCACAGTAAACACACATACCCCACCTGCCTCACATCACCAGTGCTGTCACAGTAAACACACATACCCCACCTGCCTCACATCACCAGTGCTGTCACAGTAAACACACATACCCCACCTGCTTCACATCACCAGTGCTGTCACAGTAAACATACATACCCCACCTGTCTCACATCACCAGTGCTGTCACAGTAAACATACATACCCCACCTGCCTAACATCACCCGTGCTGTCACAGTAAACACACATACCCTCACCTGCCTCACATCACCCGTGCTGTCACAGTAAACACACATACCCCACCTGCCTCACATCACCAGTACTGTCACAGTAAACACACATACCCCACCTGCCTCACATCACCAGTGTAGTCACACTAAACACACATACCCCACCTACCTCACATCACCAGTACTTTCACAGTAAACACACATACCCCACCTGCCTCACATCACCAGTGTAGTCACACTAAACACACATACCCCACCTGCTCACATCACCAGTGCTGTCACAGTAAACATACATACCCCACCTGCCTCACATCACCCGTGCTGTAACAGTAAACACACATACCCCCACCTGCCTCACATCACCCGTGCTGTCACAGTAAACACACATACCCCCACCTGCCTCACATCACCCGTGCTGTCACAGTAAACACACACACCTCACCTGCCTCAAATCACCAGTACTGTCACAGTAAACACACATACCCCACCTGCCTCACATCACCAGTGTAGTCACACTAAACACACATACCCCACCTGCCTCACATCACCAGTACTGTCACAGTAAACACACATACCCCACCGGCCACACATCACCAGTGCTGTCACAGTAAACACACATACCAAACCTGCCTCACATCACCCGTGCTGTCACAATAAACAAACATACCCCCACCTGCCTCACATTACCAGTACTGTCACAGTAAACACACATACCCCACCTGCCTCACATCACGAGTGCTGTCACAGTAAACACACATACCCCACCTGCCTCACATCACCAGTGCTGTCACAGTAAACACACATACCCCAGCTGCCTCATATCACCAGTGCTGTCACAGTAAACACACAAACCCCACCTGTCTCACATCACCAGTGCTGTCACAGTAAACATACATACCCCACCTGCCTCACATCACCAGTGATGTCACAGTAAACACACATACCCCCACCTGTCTCACATCACCAGTGCTGTCACAGTAAACACACATACCCCCACCTGCCTCACATCACCAGTGATGTCACAGTAAACACACATACCCCCACCTGTCTCAAATCACCAGTGCTGTCACAGTAAACACACATACCCCACCTGTCTCACATCACCAGTGCTGTCACAGTAAACACACATACCCCACCTGCCTCACATCACCAGTGATGTCACAGTAAACACACATACCCCACCTGCCTCACATCACCAGTGATGTCACAGTTAACACACATACCCCACCTGCCTCACATCACCAGTGCTGTCACAGTAAACACACATACCCCCACCTGTCTCACATCACCAGTGCTGTCACAGTAAACACACATACCCCACCTGCCTCACATCACCAGTGATGTCACAGTATACACACATACCCCCACCTGCCTCACATCACCAGTGCTGTCACAGTAAACACACATACCCCACCTGCCTCACATCACCAGTGCTGTCACACTAAACACACATACCCCACCTGTCTCACATCACCAGTGCTGTCACAGTAAACACACATACCCCACCTGTCTCACATCACCAGTGCTGTCACAGTAAACACACATATCCCTCCTGCCTCACATCACCAGTGCTGTCACTGTAAACATACATACCCCACCTGTCTCACATCACCAGTACTGTCACAGTAAACACACATACCCCACCTGTCTCACATCACCAGTACTGTCGCAGTAAACACACATAACCCACCTGCCTCACATCACCAGTGCTGTCACAGTAAACATACATACCCCACCTGCCTCACATCACCAGTGCTGTCACAGTAAACACACATACCCCACCTGCCTCACATCACCAGTGCTGTTTCAGTAAACACACATACCCCACCTGCCTCACATCACCAGTGCTGTCACAATCAACACACATACCCCACCTGTCTCACATCACCAGTGCTGTCACAGTAAACACACATACCCCACCTGTCTCACATCACCAGTGCTGTCACAGTAAACACACATACCCCCACCTGTCTCACATCATCAGTGCTGTGACACTAAACACACATATCCCACCTGTCTCACATCATCAGTGCTGTGACACTAAACACACATACCCCCACCTGCCTCACACCACCAGTGCTGTCACACTAAACACACATACCCCACCTGCTTCACATCACCAGTACTGTAACAGTAAACACACATACCCCACCTGCTACACATCACCAGTGCTGTCACACTAAACACACATACCCTACCAGTCTCACATCACCAGTTCTGTCACACTAAACACACATACCCCACCTGTCTCACATCACCAGTGCTGTCACAGTAAACACACATACCCCACCTGTCTCACATCTCCAGTGCTGTCACAGTAAACACACATACCCCCACCTGCCTCACATCACCAGTGCTGTCACAGTAAACACACATACCCCACCTGCCTCACATCATTAGTGCTGTCACAGTAAACACACATACCCTACCTGATTCACACCACCAGTGCTGTCACAGTAAACACACAAACCCCAACTGTCTCACATCACCAGTGATGTCACAGTAAACACACATACCCCACCTGTCTCACATCACCAGTGCTGTCACAGTAAACATACATACCCCCACCTGTCTCACATCACCAGTGCTGTCACACTAAACACACATACCCTACCAGTCTCACATCACCAGTTCTGTCACACTAAACACACATACCCCACCTGTCTCACATCACCAGTGCTGTCACAGTAAACACACATACCCCACCTGTCTCACATCACCAGTGCTGTCACAGTAAACACACATACCCCCACCTGCCTCACATCACCAGTGCTGTCACAGTAAGCACACATACCCCACCTGCCTCACATCACCAGTGCTGTCACAGTAAACACACATACCCCCACCTGCTCACATCACCAGTGCTGTCACAGTAAACACACATACCCTACCTGATTCACACCACCAGTGCTGTCACAGTAAACACACAAACCCCAACTGTCTCACATCACCAGTGATGTCACAGTAAACACACATACCCCACCTGTCTCACATCACCAGTGCTGTCACAGTAAACATACATACCCCCACCTGTCTCACATCACCAGTGCTGTCACAGTAAACATACATACCCCCACCTGTCTCACATCACCAGTGCTGTCACAGTTAACACACATACCCCACCTGTCTCATATCACCAGTGCTGTCATAGTAAACACACATACCCCACCTGTCTCACATCACCAGTGCTGTCACAGTAAACACACATACCCCACCTGCCTCACATCACCAGTGCTGTCACAGTAAACATACATACCCCCACCTGTCTCACATCACCAGTGCTGTCACAGTAAACACACATACCCCCACCTGCCTCACATCACCAGTACTGACACAGTAAACATACATACCCCACCTGCCTCACATCACCAGTACTGTCATAGTAAACACACATACCCCACCTGCCTCACATCACCAGTGCTGTCACAGTAAACACACATACCCCCACCTGCCTCACATCACCAGTACTGACACAGTAAACACACATACCCCACCTGCTACACATCACCAGTGCTGTCACAGTAAACACACATACCCACCTGCTTCACATCACCAGTGCTGTCACAGTAAACACACCTACCCCACCTGTCTCACATCACCAGTGCTGTCACAGTAAACACACATAACCCACATGCCTCACATCACCAGTGCTGTCACAGCAAACACACATATCCCACCTGCCTCACATCACCAGTGCTGTCACAGTAAACACACATACCCCACCTGCCTCCCATCACCAGTGATGTCACAGTAAACACACAAACCCCACCTGTGTCACATCACTAGTGCTGTCACAGTAAACACACATACCCCACCTGTCTCACATCACCAGTGCTGTCACAGTAAACACACATACCCCCACCTGCCTCAAATAACCAGTGCTGTCACAGTAAACATACATACCCCACCTGTCTCACATTACCAGTGCTGCAACAGTAAACACACATACCCCCACCTGCCTCACATCACCAGTGCTGTCACAGTAAACACACATACCCCACCTGTCTCACATCACCAGTGCTGTCACAGTAAACACACATACCCCAACCTGCCTCACATCACCAGTGCTGTCACAGTAAACATACATACCCCACCTGTCTCACATCACCAGTGCTGTCACACTAAACACACATACCCTACCAGTCTCACATCACCAGTTCTGTCACACTAAACACACATACCCCACCTGTCTCACATCACCAGTGCTGTCACAGTAAACACACATACCCCACCTGTCTCACATCTCCAGTGCTGTCACAGTAAACACACATACCCCCACCTGCCTCACATCACCAGTGCTGTCACAGTAAACACACATACCCCACCTGCCTCACATCATTAGTGCTGTCACAGTAAACACACATACCCTACCTGATTCACACCACCAGTGCTGTCACAGTAAACACACAAACCCCAACTGTCTCACATCACCAGTGATGTCACAGTAAACACACATACCCCACCTGTCTCACATCACCAGTGCTGTCACAGTAAACATACATACCCCCACCTGTCTCACATCACCAGTGCTGTCACACTAAACACACATACCCTACCAGTCTCACATCACCAGTTCTGTCACACTAAACACACATACCCCACCTGTCTCACATCACCAGTGCTGTCACAGTAAACACACATACCCCACCTGTCTCACATCACCAGTGCTGTCACAGTAAACACACATACCCCCACCTGCCTCACATCACCAGTGCTGTCACAGTAAGCACACATACCCCACCTGCCTCACATCACCAGTGCTGTCACAGTAAACACACATACCCCCACCTGCTCACATCACCAGTGCTGTCACAGTAAACACACATACCCTACCTGATTCACACCACCAGTGCTGTCACAGTAAACACACAAACCCCAACTGTCTCACATCACCAGTGATGTCACAGTAAACACACATACCCCACCTGTCTCACATCACCAGTGCTGTCACAGTAAACATACATACCCCCACCTGTCTCACATCACCAGTGCTGTCACAGTAAACATACATACCCCCACCTGTCTCACATCACCAGTGCTGTCACAGTTAACACACATACCCCACCTGTCTCATATCACCAGTGCTGTCATAGTAAACACACATACCCCACCTGTCTCACATCACCAGTGCTGTCACAGTAAACACACATACCCCACCTGCCTCACATCACCAGTGCTGTCACAGTAAACATACATACCCCCACCTGTCTCACATCACCAGTGCTGTCACAGTAAACACACATACCCCCACCTGCCTCACATCACCAGTACTGACACAGTAAACATACATACCCCACCTGCCTCACATCACCAGTACTGTCACAGTAAACACACATACCCCACCTGCCTCACATCACCAGTGCTGTCACAGTAAACACACATACCCCCACCTGCCTCACATCACCAGTACTGACACAGTAAACATACATACCCCACCTGCCTCACATCACTAGTACTGTCACAGTAAACACACATACCCACCTGCCTCACATCACCAGTGCTGTCACAGTAAACACACATATCCCACCTGCCTCACATCACCAGTGCTGTCACAGTAAACACACATACCCCACCTGTCTCACATCACCAGTGCTGTCACAGTAAACACACATACCCCCACCTGCCTCATATCACCAGTGCTGTCACAGTAAACACACATACCCCACCTGCCTCACATCACCAGTGCTGTCACACTGTACACACATACCCCCACCTGTCTCACATCACCAGTGCTGTCACAGTAAACATACATACCCCCACCTGCCTCATATCACCAGTGCTGTCACAGTAAACACACATACCCCACCTGTCTCACATCACCAGTGCTGTCACAGTAAACACACATACCCCACCTGTCTCACATCACCAGTGCTGTCACAGTAAACACACATATCCCACCTGCCTCACATCACCAGTGCTGTCACAGTAAACACACATACCCCCACCTGCCTCATATCACCAGTGCTGTCACAGTTAACACACATAACCCACCTGTCTCACATCACCAGTGATGTCACAGTTAACACATATACCCCACCTGTCTAACATCACCAGTGCTGTCACACTAAACATACATACCCCCACCTGTCTCACATCACCAGTGCTGTCACAGTAAACATACATACCCCCACCTGTCTCACATCACCAGTGATGTCACAGTAAACACACATACCCCACCTGTCTCACATCACCAGTGCTGTCACAGTAAACATACATACCCCCACCTGTCTCACATCACCAGTGCTGTCACAGTTAACACACATACCCCGCCTGTCTCACATCACCAGTGATGTCACAGTTAACACACATACCCCACCTGTTTCACATCACCAGTGCTGTCACAGTAAACATACATACCCCCACCTGTCTCACATCACCAGTGATGTCACAGTAAACACACATACCCCACCTGTCTCACATCACCAGTGCTGTCACAGTAAACATACATACCCCACCTGTCTCACATCACCAGTGCTGTCACAGTTAACACACATACCCCACCTGTCTCACATCACCAGTGCTGTTACACTATACACACATACCCCACCTGTCTCACATCACCAGTGCTGTCACAGTAAACACACATACCCCACCTGTCTCACATCACCAGTACTGTCACAGTAAACATACATACCCCACCTGTCTCACATCACCAGTGCTGTCACAGTAAACATACATGCCCCACCTGTCTCACATCACCAGTACTGTCACACTAAACACACATACCCCACCTGCCTCACATCACCAGTGCTGTGACGGTAAACACACATAACCCACCTGCCTCACATCACCAGTACTGTCACAGTAAACATACATACCCCCACCTGCCTCACATCACCAGTGCTGTCACAGTAAACATACATACCCCCACCTGTCTCACATCACCAGTGCTGTCACAGTAAACATACATACCCCCACTTGCCTCACATCACCAGTGCTGTCACAGTAAACATACATACCCCCACCTGCCTCACATCACCAGTGCTGTCACAGTAAACATACATACCCCACCTGTCTCACATCACCAGTGCTGTCACAGTAAACATACATACCCCACCTGTGTCACATCACCAGTGCTGTCACAGTAAACATACATACCCCACCTGTCTCACATCACCAGTGCTGTCACAGTAAACACACATACCCCACCTGTCTCACATCACCAGTGCTGTCACAGTAAACACACATACCCCCACCTGCCTCACATCACCAGTACTGACACAGTAAACATACATACCCCACCTGCCTCACATCACCAGTACTGTCACAGTAAACACACATACCCCACCTGCCTCACATCACCAGTGCTGTCACAGTAAACACACATATCCCACCTGTCTCACATCACCAGTGCTGTCACAGTAAACATACATACCCCACCTGTCTCACATCACCAGTGCTGTCACAGTAAACACACATACCCCACCTGCCTCACATCACCAGTGCTGTCACAGTAAACATACATACCCCACCTGCCTCACATCACCAGTACTGACACAGTAAACATACATACCCCACCTGCCTCACATCACCAGTACTGTCACAGTAAACACACATACCCCACCTGCCTCACATCACCAGTGCTGTCACAGTAAACACACATACCCCACCTGCCTCACATCTACAGTGCTGTCACACTGTACACACATACCCCACCTGCCTCACATCACCAGTGCTGTCACACTGAACAATCATACCCCACCTGCCTCACATCACCAGTTTTGTCACAGTAAACATACATACCCCACCTGTCTCACATCACCAGTGCTGTCATAGTAAACACACATACCCCACCTGTCTCACATCACCAGTGCTGTCACAGTAAACACACATACCCCACCTGCCTCACATCACCAGTGCTGTCACAGTAAACATACATACCCCCACCTGTCTCACATCACCAGTGCTGTCACAGTAAACACACATACCCCCACCTGCCTCACACCACCAGTGCTGTCACACTAAACACACATACCCCACCTGCTTCACATCACCAGTACTGTAACAGTAAACACACATACCCCACCTGCTACACATCACCAGTGCTGTCACAGTAAACACACATACCCACCTGCTTCAAATCACCAGTGCTGTCACAGTAAACACACCTACCCCACCTGTCTCACATCACCAGTGCTGTCACAGTAAACACACATAACCCACCTGCCTCACATCACCAGTGCTGTCACAGCAAACACACATATCCCACCTGCCTCACATCACCAGTGCTGTCACAGTAAACACACATACCCCACCTGCCTCCCATCACCAGTGATGTCACAGTAAACACACAAACCCCACCTGTCTCACATCACTAGTGCTGTCACAGTTAACACACATACCCCACCTGTCTCACATCACCAGTGCTGTCACAGTAAACACACATACCCCCACCTGCCTCACATAACCAGTGCTGTCACAGTAAACATACATACCCCACCTGTCTCATATCACCAGTGCTGCCTAAGTAAACACACATACCCCCACCTGCCTCACATCACCAGTGCTGTCACAGTAAACACACATACCCCAACCTGCCTCACATCACCAGTGCTGTCACAGTAAACATACATACCCCACCTGTCTCACATCACCAGTGCTGTCACACTAAACACACATACCCTACCAGTCTCACATCACCAGTTCTGTCACACTAAACACACATACCCCACCTGTCTCACATCACCAGTGCTGTCACAGTAAACACACATACCCCACCTGTCTCACATCACCAGTGCTGTCACAGTAAACACACATACCCCCACCTGCCTCACATCACCAGTGCTGTCACAGTAAACACACATACCCCACCTGCCTCACATCACCAGTGCTGTCACAGTAAACACACATACCCCCACCTGCTCACATCACCAGTGCTGTCACAGTAAACACACATACCCTACCTGATTCACACCACCAGTGCTGTCACAGTAAACACACAAACCCCAACTGTCTCACATCACCAGTGATGTCACAGTAAACACACATACCCCACCTGTCTCACATCACCAGTGCTGTCACAGTAAACATACATACCCCCACCTGTCTCACATCACCAGTGTTGTCACAGTTAACACACATACCCCACCTGTCTCATATCACCAGTGCTGTCATAGTAAACACACATACCCCACCTGTCTCACATCACCAGTGCTGTCACAGTAAACACACATACCCCACCTGCCTCACATCACCAGTGCTGTCACAGTAAACATACATACCCCCACCTGTCTCACATCACCAGTGCTGTCACAGTAAACACACATACCCCCACCTGCCTCACATCACCAGTACTGACACAGTAAACATACATACCCCACCTGCCTCACATCACCAGTACTGTCACAGTAAACACACATACCCCACCTGCCTCACATCACCAGTGCTGTCACAGTAAACACACATACCCCCACCTGCTCACATCACCCGTGCTGTCACAGTAAACACACATACCCCACCTGTCTCATATCACCCGTGCTGTCACAGTAAACACACATACCCCACCTGTCTCACATCACCCTTGCTGTCACAGTTAACACACATACCCCACCTGTCTCACATCACCCGTGCTGTCACAGTAAACACACATACCCCACCTGTCTCATATCACCCGTGCTGTCACAGTAAACACACAAACCCCACATGCCTCATATCACCAGTGCTGTCACAGTAAACACACATACCCCACCTGTCTCACATCACCAGTGATGTCACAGTTAACACACATACCCCACCTGTCTAACATCACCAGTGATGTCACAGTAAACACACATACCCCACCTGTCTCACCTCACCAGTGCTGTCACAGTAAACATACATACCCCCACCTGTCTCACATCACCAGTGCTGTCACAGTTAACACACATACCCCACCTGTCTCACATCACCAGTGATGTCACAGTTAACACACATACCCCATCTGTTTCACATCACCAGTGCTGTCACAGTAAACATACATACCCCCACCTGTCTCACATCACCAGTGATGTCACAGTAAACACACATACCCCACCTGTCTCACATCACCAGTGCTGTCACAGTAAACATACATACCCCACCTGTCTCACATCACCAGTGCTGTCACAGTTAACACACATACCCCACCTGTCTCACATCACCAGTGCTGTTACACTATACACACATACCCCACCTGTCTCACATCACCAGTGCTGTCACAGTAAACACACATACCCCACCTGTCTCACATCACCAGTACTGTCACACTAAACAAACATACCCCACCTGTCTCACATCACCAGTGCTGTCACAGTAAACATACATGCCCCACCTGTCTCACATCACCAGTACTGTCACACTAAACACACATACCCCACCTGCCTCACATCACCAGTGCTGTCACAGTAAACACACATAACCCACCTGCCTCACATCACCAGTACTGTCACAGTAAACATACATACCCCCACCTGCCTCACATCACCAGTGCTGTCACAGTAAACATACATACCCCCACCTGCCTCACATTACCAGTGCTGTCACAGTAAACATACATACCCCCACCTGCCTCACATCACCAGTGCTGTCACAGTAAACATACATACCCCCACCTGCCTCACATCACCAGTGCTGTCACAGTAAACATACATACCCCACCTGTCTCACATCACCAGTGCTGTCACAGTAAACATACATACCCCACCTGTGTCACATCACCAGTGCTGTCACAGTAAACATACATACCCCACCTGTCTCACATCACCAGTGCTGTCACAGTAAACACACATACCCCTACTGTCTCACATCACCAGTGCTGTCACAGTAAACACACATACCCCCACCTGCCTCACATCACCAGTACTGACACAGTAAACATACATACCCCACCTGCCTCACATCACCAGTACTGTCACAGTAAACACACATACCCCACCTGCCTCACATCACCAGTGCTGTCACAGTAAACACACATACCCCACCTGCCTCACATCACCAGTGCTGTCACAGTAAACATACATACCCCACCTGCCTCACATCACCAGTACTGACACAGTAAACATACATACCCCACCTGCCTCACATCACCAGTACTGTCACAGTAAACACACATACCCCACCTGCCTCACATCACCAGTGCTGTCACAGTAAACACACATACCCCACCTGCCTCACATCTACAGTGCTGTCACACTGTACACACATACCCCACCTGCCTCAAATCACCAGTGCTGTCACACTGAACAATCATACCCCACCTGCCTCACATCACCAGTTTTGTCACAGTAAACATACATACCCCACCTGTCTCACATCACCAGTGCTGTCACAGTAAACACACATACCCCCACCTACCTAATATCACCAGTGCTGTCACAGTAAACACACATACCCCACCTGCCACACATCACCAGTGCTGTCACAGTAAACACACATACCCCACCTGTCTCACATCACCCGTGCTGTCACAGTAAACACACATACCCCGCCTGTCTCACATCACCAGTGATGTCACAGTAAACACACATACCCCACCTGTCTCATATCACCAGTGCTGTCACAGTAAACACACATACCCTACCTGTCTCACATCACCAGTGCTGTCACAGTAAACATACATACCCCACCTGCCTCACATCACCAGTGCTGTCACAGTAAACACACATACCCCATCTGCCTCACATCACCAGTGCTGTCACAGTAAACATACATACCCCACCTGCCTCACATCACCAGTGCTGTCACAGTAAACACACATACCCCCACCTGCCTCACATCACCAGTGATGTCACAGTAAACATACATGCCCCACCTGTCTCACATCACCAGTGCTGTCACAGTAAACATACATACCCCACCTGTCTCACATCACCAGTGTAGTCACACTAAACACACATACCCCACCTGTCTCACATCACCAGTGATGTCACAGTAAACATACATATCCCACCTGCCTCACATCACCAGTGATGTCACAGTAAACATACATACCCCACCTGTCTCACATCACCAGTGCTGTCACAGTAAACATACATACCCCCACCTGTCTCACATCACCAGTGTAGTCACACTAAACACACATACCCCACCTGTCTCACATCACCAGTGATGTCACAGTAAACATACATATCCCACCTGCCTCACATCACCAGTGATGTCACAGTAAACATACATACCCCCACCTGTCTCACACCACCAGTGCTGTCACAGTAAACATACATACCCCACCTGTCTCACATCACCAGTGCTGTCACAGTAAACATACATGCCCCACCTGTCTCACATCACCAGTGCTGTCACAGTAAACATACATACCCCCACCTGTCTCACATCACCAGTGATGTCACAGTAAACATACATATCCCACCTGCCTCACATCACCAGTGATGTCACAGTAAACACACATACCCCCACCTGCCTCACATCACCAGTGCTGTCACAGTAAACACACATACCCCCACCTGCCTCACATCACCAGTGCTGTCACAGTTAACACACATACCCCCACCTGCCTCACATCACCAGTGCTGTCACAGTAAACACACATAACCCACCTGTCTCACATCACCAGTGCTGTCACAGTAAACATACATACCCCCACCGGTCTCACATCACCAGTGCTGTCACAGTAAACATACATACCCCACCTGCCTCACATCACCAGTGATGTCACAGTAAACACACATACCCCCACCTGCCTCACATCAACAGTGCTATCACAGTAAACACACATACCCCCACCTGTCTCACATCACCAGTGATGTCACAGTAAACATACATACCCCACCTGCCTCACATCACCAGTGATGTCACAGTAAACACACATACCCCCACCTGCCTCACATCAACAGTGCTATCACAGTAAACACACATACCCCCACCTGCCTCACATCACCAGTGCTGTCACACTAAACACACATACCCCCACCTGTCTCACATCAACAGTGCTGTCACAGTAAACACACATACCCCAACCTGCCTCACATCACCAGTGATGTCACAGTAAACACACATAACCCACCTGTCTCACATCACCAGTGCTGTCACAGTAAACACACATACCCCACCTGTCTCACATCACCAGTGATGTCACAGTAAACATACATACCCCACCTGTCTCACATCACCAGTGATGTCACAGTAAACACACATACCCCACCTGTCTCACATCACCAGTGCTGTCACAGTAAACACACATACCCCACCTGTCTCACATCACCAGTGCTGTCACAGTAAACACACATACCCCACCTGTCTCACATCACCAGTGATGTCACAGTAAACATACATACCCCACCTGTCTCACATCACCAGTGATGTCACAGTAAACACACATACCCCCACCTGCCACACATCACCAGTGCTGTCACAGTAAACACACATACCCCACCTGTCTCACATCACCAGTGCTGTCACAGTAAACACACATACCCCACCTGTCTCACATCACCAGTGCTGTCACAGTAAACACACATACCCCACCTGTCTCACATCACCAGTGATGTCACAGTAAACACACATACCCCACCTGTCTCACATCACCAGTGCTGTCACAGTAAACACACATACCCCACCTGTCTCACATCACCAGTGCTGTCACAGTAAACACACATATCCCACTTGCCTCACATCACCAGTGATGTCACAGTAAACACACATACCCCCACCTGCCTCACATCACCAGTGCTGTCACAGTAAACACACATACCCCACCTGTCTCACATCACCAGTGCTGTCACAGTAAACACACATACCCCCACCTGCCTCACATCACCAGTGCTGTCACAGTAATCACACATACCCAACCTGTCTCACATCACCAGTGCTGTCACAGTAAACACACATACCCCACCTGCCTCACATCACCAGTGCTGTCACAGTAAACACACATACCCCACCTGCCTCACATCACCAGTGCTGTCACAGTAAACACACATACCCCACCTGCCTCACATCACCAGTGCTGTCACAGTAAACACACATACCCCACCTGCCTCACATCACCAGTGCTGTCACAGTAAACATACATACCCCACCTGTCTCACATCACCAGTGCTGTCACAGTAAACACACATATCCCACTTGCCTCACATCACCCGTGCTGTCACAGTAAACACACATACCCCACCTGTCTCATATCACCCGTGCTGTCACAGTAAACACACAAACCCCACATGCCTCATATCACCAGTGCTGTCACAGTAAACACACATACCCCACCTGTCTCACATCACCAGTGATGTCACAGTAAACATACATACCCCACCTGTCTAACATCACCAGTGATGTCACAGTAAACATACATACCCCACCTGTCTCACATCACCAGTGCTGTCACAGTTAACACACATACCCCACCTGTCTAACATCACCAGTGCTGTCACAGTAAACATACATACCCCACCTGTCTCAAATCACCAGTGCTGTCACAGTAAACACACATATCCCACTTGCCTCACATCACCCGTGCTGTCACAGTAAACACACATACCCCACCTGTCTCATATCACCCGTGCTGTCACAGTAAACACACAAACCCCACATGCCTCATATCACCAGTGCTGTCACAGTAAACATACATACCCCACCTGCCTCATATCACCAGTGCTGTCACAGTAAACACACATACCCCACCTGTCTCACATCACCAGTGATGTCACAGTAAACATACATACCCCACCTGTCTAACATCACCAGTGATGTCACAGTAAACATACATACCCCACCTGTCTCACATCACCAGTGCTGTCACAGTTAACACACATACCCCACCTGTCTAACATCACCAGTGCTGTCACACTAAACATACATACCCCCACCTGTCTCACATCACCAGTGCTGTCACAGTAAACATACATACCCCCACCTGTCTCACATCACCAGTGATGTCACAGTAAACACACATACCCCACCTGTCTCACCTCACCAGTGCTGTCACAGTAAACATACATACCCCCACCTGTCTCACATCACCAGTGCTGTCACAGTTAACACACATACCCCACCTGTCTCACATCACCAGTGATGTCACAGTTAACACACATACCCCACCTGTTTCACATCACCAGTGCTGTCACAGTAAACATACATACCCCACCTGCCTCACATCACCAGTGCTGTCACAGTAAACACACATACCCCACCTGCCTCATATCACCAGTGCTGTCACAGTAAACACACATACCCCACCTGCCTCACATCACCAGTGCTGTCACAGTAAACACACATACCCCCACCTGCCTCATATCACCAGTGCTGTCACAGTTAACACACATACCCCACCTGTCTCACATCACCAGTGATGTCACAGTAAACATACATACCCCACCTGTCTAACATCACCAGTGATGTCACAGTAAACATACATACCCCACCTGTCTCACATCACCAGTGCTGTCACAGTAAACACACATACCCCCACCTGCCTCATATCACCAGTGCTGTCACAGTAAACACACATACCCCACCTGTCTCACATCACCAGTGATGTCACAGTAAACATACATACCCCACCTGCCTCATATCACCAGTGATGTCACAGTAAACATACATACCCCACCTGCCTCATATCACCAGTGATGTCACAGTAAACACACATACCCCACCTGTCTCACATCACCAGTGATGTCACAGTAAACATACATACCCCACATGCCTCATATCACCAGTGATGTCACAGTAAACACACATACCCCACCTGTCTCACATCACCAGTGATGTCACAGTAAACACACATACCCCCACCTGTCTCACATCACCAGTGCTGTCACAGTAAACATACATACCCCACCTGTCTCATATCACCAGTGCTGTCACAGTAAACACACATACCCCCACCTGTCTCATATCACCAGTGCTGTCACAGTAAACATACATACCCCCACCTGTCTCATATCACCAGTGCTGTCACAGTAAACATACATACCCCCACCTGTCTCATATCACCAGTGCTGTCACAGTAAACACACATACCCCCACCTGCCTCATATCACCAGTGCTGTCACAGTAAACATACATACCCCCACCTGTCTCATATCACCAGTGCTGTCACAGTAAACACACATACCCCACCTGCCTCACATCACCAGTGCTGTCACAGTAAACACACATACCCCACCTGCCTCATATCACCAGTGCTGTCACAGTAAACACACATACCCCACCTGCCTCATATCACCAGTGCTGTCACAGTAAACACACATACCCCCACCTGCCTCATATCACCAGTGCTGTCACACTAAACTCAAATGGTTCTACTTTACAACTGCAACTGTGTCAAATTTAAATCATCATCTCTTCTTGACGGAAGACCAGCGATGACATATCTTTTTTATTTTCACGATTACGAATAAAAATGTGAAATTGTGGAACAATGGTGTGAAATGTATATAAAATTTTGCAAATTCACGGAATTTTACGGTTTCACGATTTTATAATCACGATTTCACCTCAAATTTCACAATTGCACGCAATCGTCATGAATTCACGATTTAGAATTTTGAAATATATTTATAAATATTATGGCACGTCTTGTGGTTCGTACTGTAGTTATTTTTTTATCTCATGACGTTATTTCGAAGACGAATTTTCTAAGAACAAATAAAAATCCAAAAACAAATCAGACTTAGATGAAAGACACAAGATGATATAATCACTATGACATATTATGTAATATAATACATTTATACTGGCACACCTGTTTCCTGTGTTCGTTTGTCGGTTTGATGGTTCGTTCGTTCGTTCGTTGGTTCGGTCGGTCGGTCGGCGTTCGTTTGTTCGTCCGTCTGTCTGTCCGTCTGTTCATCTGTTCATATTTTGGCTCATCCCTCGTATGTTTAAATAAACCTGTATTTAACAACATCCTGCAATAATCAGCTGCTGTCAAACACACATTTACAAACTAAACCTGCCTACAAAAGCCACCAATTTACCCCACCCCCTCTAATCAATGCCAAACTATCTTACACTTGCCCAGAGAGACCACCCTCACCTAAGACCATAATGTTCCAATGGATGTTCCTTACAGATATGTACGGCTGTATGGCAAATACCATTCAATTGTTTTCTTCTAGAGTTGTGGTCATTTTAACCAACTTTCAATCATGCGTCTTTGATGCGACCCTCTCGCATTACCTTAAGGTTGTTTTTCCAATGACTTCTATAACATCCGTTAAATGTACACTACTGTATGCACGTCTGAATATTTCAATCATTATTATATTTACATAATTTTCAAATCTGTGACAACATTGCTAATACATCAGATCCTGTGATACGAACAATTCGCTGGTTTAGAATGAGAAGGTCGTAAGTGCCACTTACGACCATATAAGTCTAATGCATATTTGAAATCTACATCATCAGGCGCTTCTTATGAGCATATTTTTAAGGAAATTGGAACTTGTCATATTGACCAAACTAAAGTTTGAAAAGCTTGTTCTACTATACTGTCTGGACTTCCGTATGGTCAACATGACAAGTTCCGATTTTCATGAACATCGGCTTATAAGAAGCGCCTTATGCTGCAGATTTCAAATATGCACGAGTCTTATAAGGTCGTAAGTAGTACTTATAAACGACCTTCTCATTTTAAGCCAGCGAAATGTTTAGTCCATGTGATTACAATTACTCGTATAAAGGGACGAGCACAATGATTGTATACCTTTAATTACTCTTCTCACCTATGATAATAAAACATATCACATGACTTTCCTTGTATACAGTTTAGTATAACGAGTACGTATAATCTTTTATACGTAACGTGTGTAGCATAAAACCATACTACACGGGTGTGTTTTTCCAATAAAACTGTACGTATTTTGCGTTTTTAGTGTTATATGATGTAAAGAATCCATCACTCGTTGTCAATTGATATACATGTATTTATATCAAACTCGTTCCGGAAATATTATTTAGCTCGCCAGAGGCTCGCTTTAATAGCATTTCCAAAACTCGTTGAAGATAAATTAATATCATTTGACAACTCGTGATAGATCCTCTTTATACGAGTATGAATAGATATTGTGGCTAGAAAGTAATTAATGTTTAATGCCGAAATAAACTTTTGTATTGTATTGTATACCTTTAATTACTCAGGTGGTTCAACATCCAGCATGTTCGACATATTCCTACGCACACGATAGGTAACCTATTTCCTTGTTTCATATGTTTACGATATTGTCGACCAATAAAAAGTCAGATAAAGTCTCCCCAGCATCGAATAATTCTTGGAACTCTCGATCAATCTAATATCAGGAAGACTTGGAACTCAATACGACGCATGCAAGGTCAACGTAAGGCTATATTTAGTTCTGAGAACCGGTGTACAACGAATTGCAATTCTATGGAACGCCTTGGGTTAATAACATGGCTTAAATATGTTTAGCATGTTGCCTAATCCGGTTTCTTTGGAAATTTAATTAACGTTAAATAAACGCCTTGTGTGACTATAAGATGTATCACGATGCTTAATAAACTACTAAATATAACCAGTACAGTTCTAAGACCAATCACGCTTGCGTCTTTCAGTGATACGGTAACATTTAACGAACACTTTTAGGAGTTGATTCCGTAAAGAGTTAGAACAACACATCCTGTGAATAAAGTGTACTTGATGTGCCTTCGTAGCTCATGGGTTAGTGCGCATCCCGTCTAATCTAGCGACTCGGGTTCAAAACCGGGTGGAGGCACATATAATATATTTATGCAAGTCGTATTACAGCAGAAAGCTGACAGGCAAATACAGACGCGCTTGGCATTTTGTAACTTTTGTACTCTTGAAACTGGAAAGAAATATGATGCTTGATAAAGTGAGATTAAATATTCTGACTAAGGGGGTTGGTATATCTTACCGGTAGCACTAAATATAAAGATTTCTTTCACCACATACGTTTCTATCTCAAAGTCTATCGCCATTGGTCAATTAGGCAGAGAGAAATTATAAGCCGGTGTACCAATAACTTACGTAAGTCTCAACACAACACTACACATATTATCTCACGTGATTCAGGGACGACTACTACAAACAAAATTACACAATGTCATATAGTTATTTTCTATGAGTTTGTTTTGTTGCCGTTAAAACTGTTCGTACTTTCAGAAAGGGTATATTCCCGGTGTAATTGACTCTGCTACCCAAAATAAAAAAGTCAAATATTCTTATTAGAATTTCATCTACGAGATACGCACAATGGTGACGTGGATAAACGTATGATCTACGGAGGAAGATCAATCGTAACAACTCGGGCATTTTCCGTAACTGAGAAATACGCTTCGTATTGTCGATTCAAAGATGTCTGTCAAAACCGCCATAATGTTTCATTTCTGAATAGCTAATTGCAGCAAGTATAACCACTACGCTATGGGACTATTTGCGTTTAATCATTTTATGTGTAATACAGTCTATGTCAGTACCTGTTGTCTGTAGACTGCTCATCAACCAACATCCTCAGCATGGAGTCCGCCGTCATTGGGTGTTTCGGCCCTTAAATCCATGAACACTCTCGTGGCGGGTGGGCCCACAGTGGTGATCAGTCACTGTGTGTTGGTAAGTGTATTATTGATGGTAAAATTATATCCTGACACACATTTAATAATCGACCGGGGTGAATGTTTGTTTACGCGGTTGTGACAGAGATCTTTGAATCAACTATACATTAGTGTGGGTTTACAAATTTTGGTTATGCAGTTTCTGGTAACGGCCATTCATAAGTTTTTGCAATGCTATCGGTATCAAGAAGCCCTTCTTCTCTTCGATTCCATCGTTTGATTCTAATGAGCCATGTTGTAAAGGAGTCTGTGATAATGGCCGCTTTCCAATTATGTCCGAGGCACTTTTGTTAGATAAATGCCGAGAAGTTCCGATTGCTGAAGATTGTACGTTCACATAAAAATGCAAAACGGTTCAATCGATATTCTTCTTCATTGGGAGGGTTCGCAAGCTTATAGTGAGAGTTAAAATTTGAAGGTCGGCGCTGGTAGAAAAATGCTCATCTCAGAAAAACTGGTAAGGCGAGTCGGTTGCCGTATAAAGCACATGAAATATCGTTAACGAATAACCGTCAGAGAATAATACGACACTCGCGGTGTTCCATAGCTGCCTTAATTCTAGTAGTATTGAGAAGTCAGTGATTTCTTGTTACGTCAATACTGACGGTTAGTGATGAAACAATGAAACTACTGTTTGATTAAATTTAAAATGCAGGATAAACAAAATTATTATCCCACGATAATATGCAGGGTGTCTGTTCGTGATTGTGACGACATTATGTAACAGCTGTGTATCGAGTCCTCAAATTAGTCTAATAGTCTATCAAATAGACAAAAGTTGGTTATTTTACGCCTTTGGTTTTATTAGCTTTAATGGAATTGTTTTAATCAATTTTGTTTTCGAGCGGGAGGATTGAAAACAACAATAATGGGCCAAATGGACATCCTATCACCCTATCCCTTTACCCGTTCTGAAAATAACTCTTTTGTCACGTTTCACTTTCCTTCATTCAACAAGCAAGTAAACTAACCCAGGGGAAGGACATAGTATAGCAGGGAATGGTAGTTTTACCTTTCCGATGTGCTAGCGTTGCAGAATAAGTGCGGGGCTTTTGCACCACGCCAAAATAGCAGAGAAACACGTCCGTACTATATTTCCCTGTTTATGAGTCGGGACAATGGGCGATGGTATCACCTTTAGCATGACCCTGGTGGCAGCAACCCTATCCGTGTTTGAAAAAGCAAAAGTCAAAATCTCCGCTCTTTCCCGGTGTTGGGTGGTTCAATTGACATTACGCCAATTGCCAATCAAAACACATTAAATCAGTGTTTAACGGTAAATTAAAGTCACATGGCCCAATGGATTAACTTGAAACCCTTCGCCAAGTAACCTTCGACAAACAATCGAGAGGAGCGACCTCTACTCTGGCGTAATGTCAAATGACTGGTGCATTACAGACTTACTCTTAATATGCCCTCATTTTTCATTTTGTTAGGTAAGCCTTACATATAAGGCCGTCAAAGATAATATGAAACGCTGATAATTCGTTTCAATCCACTATGATAATAAACAAGTTTCATCATGGGTACTTCATGGGTATCAAAATATCATATTAACACTAATTTGTTTACTTTAGAAATATTACACAGTTTTAATGAGTTCAATAATCTGTTTAATGTTTATATTGTCAACATCCTGTTATCTTGTGTTATTCATACCCGATATATCGATGGCTTAGAATGAGAAGGTCGTAACTACTACTTACGACCTTAAAAGACTCATACATATTTGAAATCTCCAGTACCAGGCGCTTCGAATGAGACTTTTTTTATGAAACTCGAAACTTGTCATGTTGACCAAGATGGACCTATAAAAGTTTGTTTTATCATAAGTAAAGAATAAATTGCAGACAGTTTTTTCTTGATTTCTCAATATATCTATTTTGTACTTACGACCTTCTCATTCTAAACCAGCGATATGAAGGCACATGCTATATAGTCCATGTGACAGACCGAAATCCATTACCAAATTGGTGAACAGATCCAACAATGATTTTCGGTTAGCTTGATATCTAAGCTGTCCGAAATCAGTTGATGGACTTGCGGGACATTTTGCCAAATGACCTTTTGGCGGCCATCTTTAAAGATGGCCGTCGTTATTTTAAGAAATCAGAGGGTTTAGGAAAACTTCGATTATTCCTCACCCACAAGGGCTATCGTCTTGTGATTTGTCTTAAAATGTTCGAAATTGAAATGTGCATATAGCAATATATAAAAATAAATAATATAATGTGGTTATTAATTAATAATTATTGATTTTTTAAGAAAATTATGATATTTTTCGATTTTTGTCGTTAATTTTTCTCTTTCAAATCGGATCTGAGTGTGTATTTGACCATTTGTTGATTGTTATATGCAAAGGAGGGTTCAAGGCGTCCATAATACACATTACATTGACAGATTTTGGCATGAGCCCGGAATATTGAAAACCTTAAAGTTTAATAATAGTCCTGTCTATAAATGGGATATTTAGGTTTGACACAACATTGGATTGTACAGTGAATACTTTTTGGTTTTCTGTTAGAGAATATGTTGCTATTGAAGAATCTGAATGATGACCAGCTGTCATCATTGAGCATTTTGTAAAAATCAAAATGGCGTCCAAAATGGCCGCCAAAATCAGAAAAACAATCAGAGATGCCAGAAATTAGTTAAAAATTTCTTTTTTGCCGATTGGTTGTAGTTAAAATGTTTTTAACACATGTATTTATATTATATCTATTGTTATTCGTCGATTAAAATATTGTGGGATGGCATCCATGTCGGCTGAAATCAAAATGGCGGTTACAACGGCCGCAATGATTGACATATTGATATATTGTATTAAAACATTTATTGAAATGATTTTTGTTGATATCGGAATTAAAGTAGTTAACTAACATTCAAATAAAAGTTCGATTCGATTCAATTTACCCGTTGCCTTATTCAAAATGGCGTCCAAGATGGCCGCCAAAATCAGGACATATGTCGGTGGTGCAAGCGATTAGTTACATAAATTACTATTGTTGCTAATTGGCAGTTGTGTAGATGTTAAACATAGTATCTATTCAAGCATAGCATTATTTATTGTATGAAATTATTTAAGATAGCATACTAAGAAATCAACTACCGGCTGTAATGGCCATCATAATTGCTGAATAAGCATATTTTATTAAAATCGTATAGTATGTTCAAATAGTTTTTATTTGTATTAAACATTATATTTATCAGACATGTATTATGGTTTAACTTCAAAACGGCAGCAAAGATGGCCACTTAACATTACATAGGTGGTGAATAAATTGCAGATTATTCTTCTTTCTGTATAGTATATATGGTCGTCCTCTTTGGCATTATCGTGCCATTGATATTCAATTACAAGATCGTGTGAGCGGCGAGTTATTTTTGTTAAAAACAAATAATCATGATTATCCACTATAAATAAGACCCCTCGAGAAGGCATAATCGCTGTCGAAAATGCTCATGAATCTGGTTCTACAGTTTCCAACCAAAATCACCAATGATCTGCCTGATGTAGCTTGTTGTGCTAAAGTACCGTTTGACGAATTGCGCCCAATATGCTGAACTGCCTCCAGCTGACAAATATTTGCCCTGGTTGACCCTTTGCCGAATTTGCGTATTCAAGGTTTGATTTGACAGGTGTCTGGTAACATCGTACCCTAATCTGTTTCGATAGTGGGTCAATTTTGTCCAGAAGAAGGCGATACTGTTGTTAGCTTTCCTCACAATGGTAGCAACATTGGTACTCAAGGATATTCATCTATGTATACCCCGATGTACTTATCTCTGCCACAACTTGTAACGTGTCATGCTGTTGTGGATGAAAAACGGAGTCTCAACACGAGTGCTCTTCCTAGTGATGCGGGTGACCATATAATTGTAAAAAAAGATTGAATGACATGCACCATGGACCCTCCTATTCATTGTTGTAGTCTGTCAATGTCATCTTGTTAGCCTTAAGCATTTTCTTTAGTAATTTACCATGTTCAAGAGGTTGTTGTCAGCAAGCAGATGGTAAGTAGATGTTGCATGAATTAGAAGGTGGTAGATATACAACAGAAAAAGTTGTCCAATGGCTGATGACTGGTGCTGTGTTGGTGGACTGTTCTCCGACCAGTACATGTTGGGTTCTGATTGCAAGAATTATGCTAGTACTAATCCTGCCCAGCAGGTTCCACTGATATTGTAATAATTCAGTTTGCTGGCTTGCCTCTCCTCTCCTTAGACCGAAGGCTTTGTTGAAGTCCCGAATCACGGGCTACTCTGATCTCAACCATCTAGGTAACAGTTGTAGTTGGTTATGGAATGCAGCTGACTCTCAGTGGATATCTTTCTGAACCTTGTTGTTAGTCAGCTAGTATCTAAAACGTGTCAAGAGGGGCCATGATCTGGCTTTGAAGTAACGGTGTGAGCTCGACCAGTTCACTTCACGCAGACTTGATTGAGATGGACCAGTAGTTGCTAGGTCGCTATAAATTGGTCTCTAGTTTTGATGTTGGGTGTGACGCTCTAGTCTGAAGGGAGTATAGTATTCCAAAAACTTGTGTGGATGTTGTTTGGAATCTTTGCTTCATGCGTACCGTGACCAGTTATATTCTTTCTCACATCCAGTTTGTCCTAACCTCACCTCACCTCAGTCGTTCGTCTTACACTATCATCCCAGTGTTTGCGATGAACTTTCTGGTCTTCCGCAGATCATCAGCGTCTCCATAGAGCTTCTTTTGGAGAGTTGTGTCTGTGGGCCACGTTGCAGTTCGATCCTGGTTGTGTCCTCTGCATCTTTGGAGGACACGATCGACAGTTTGTTCTTCTTCCCCGCATGGACAGATCGGAGACGGCACCAATTTGTACTTCCGGTACATGTGATGGTTCAGCCGGTTGTGTCCTGAGCGTATTCGTACCATAATCGCTTGTTCTGACCTGTTAAGACCAGCATCTTTATATCTCTTTATCTTTTTATATCTCACATGTACTGGCGGTTGTGCTGACTGTGCTCCCAGTTTCGCCAATTTATCTGCTGTTTCACTTCCAGGCATTCCACAGTGGGCAGGAATCCACTGTAGGGCTAGTTTGCAGTGAGTACTAAGGTTATGTAGTATTTTGGCTAGTTCTGGTGTTTTGTTGTCATCAGTATAGACATGGGTCCATATCTCAGGAGGGTATTCTTGGCGTATCAAGTTTTCATGGCTAGTGTCAGGCTCCTTCGAACACATTCATCATCTTGCTTGCCTGGCTCGAGTTGAGGGACTTGGAGTCTCACAGTTACTGCAGACAGATCATTTGCTAATGGTTTGACTATATCATCCCTGACAAGAGGTGTACTTGCTATGGTCAAATCAGGTGCAAATTATTTGTCTAACTTCTTGGTTTCATGTACAAAGCTGCTTCGCTTGATCCGATTTTTTGGTAAATCCAGCCAATCTTGTTGCCATTTGGTGGTTCGGTATTGATCTGAACTTCTCCGATTGAAGCATGACTTTGGCTTGCCTTCGTTTGTATAATGGCTGGATACCAGTGAACTTTTCCATGAATTCAATCGGTGTAGACTTCGAAGCACCAGTCATTATGCGCAACGCTTAGTTCAGGACCTTGTCGGGTGCTTGGCTGTTGGTATCCAGTTTGTCTATACTGAAGTTGTGCGGAATGCCCACTTCTTCATCATAGACGTTTGACTTTTCTGATTACTACTAACAATGGTTGGAAATACCTGGGATCGTTTATGGGTTTGTAATTTTATATGGTACGTTGGCATAGTCTCTGAAATAACATTCATAATGTGTCAATATCAGTGGTATGAGAAAAGTGCTAGGCAAGGTCAATGCTGACGCCCTGGACCATGCTTATGATGTTAATATCAGCCTTCTTCCACAAAAGTGTCGTTCTTGCCGGGATATTCCATCTTGCCGCTGTGGTCCTCGCCACTATGAATTCAGTGCTATGGTCGCTAACCCAAGATAGTGCTGTACTGGTTATACAGAGGATACGTTTGTTGTTTACCCCTATCGTGAAGATAAAAAATTGTTCTGAGCTTGTTTCTGTGACCGTGTCTATAAATATTAAGCAAGTATGGCGATGGTAGCTGTTGTCTGTAATCATGCCAGTTTCCAAGTCGATATCTGGTAAGTTGATGCAGCCTGTAAGCCATTGTGTCGATGTTGTGTAGGCAGGGTGGAGGTGGTTGACTTCATAAAAAGCTTGGTTGCTGCTGGGTGATCTGTAGATTAGTGTAATGGCGAGCAGATCGCTTCCGTGGCATATGAATGGTGCTACTGTGAACTCGGTGTATGCGTCGAGTTTGATGTATGTGCAGATGATCTATTCTTTGACGGCAATGTGTAAATAAAACCTGTATAACTATGTATGAAAAATATCTTATGCATATACCGAACCACGTTACCAACCGAACACAAATTAGACAATCAGTACCGATGGTTCACAATATTGATGGTACTTGACTTAAGGATAAGGACAGCCAACCAGATAACACCATAGTCAACACTTGGTCAGTTACAAGCGATGTGACTATGTGGCTATCCTTATTCTCCAAAACTATTAGATAAGATCAATATTGAATACCACTCCTATTTGAACATACAAGGTTGGCAACCATCTTAGAAGTCATATCAAATATACTGCACATAAAGTGTTCTAATGGTACAGTAGATCTATATTTTTAACCTATAGCAGTATTCACATCAACACATTCCATTACGATACATGTTTTAATGCACTTTTTGAGTTTGACATACCTGTATGCGGTGGCCATTTTGTCACAATTATGATTTCAGCCTTCATTGATACCATTTTAAACGGGATAGGTCGATCACCAAAAAGATATAATGTTATATTTTATACAGGGTATTTAAGTTGTAATTATGTTTGCAAAAGTTACACTGCTATCGATCACAAAAGTATCAATTTGTAGCTTCTTTGGACCACTAACACAATATGTAATTGATTTTGGAAGCCATTTTGGAAGCCATTTTGAATCAACTAATGGTTCAATGCTTAAAACTCAAAGATTTCTTGGAGCATTTATTACATATTACAGTTCAATCATTTATTATACACCACTTCAACTGAAATTGTGATAAAAACAAATTATTTTCCTAACAGATTGTCATTTTAGCCACCATGTTGATTCCAGCCATCACGGATGCCTTTTTACATTCACTTACTCAATCAATAATATTGAATATAAATAAATAAGTATGTTTAAAACATTTAAACTACAACCAATCTGCAAAAAGGCGATTTGATCCTAATTTCTGGCACCTCTGATTGTTTTTCTGAATTTTGGCGGCCATCTTGGACGCCATCTTGATTTTCACAAAATGCTCAATGATGCCAGCTGGGCATTATTCATATTCTTCAATTACAATAAATTCCCTTACAGAAAACCAAAAAATGTTTACTATTCAATCCAATGTTGTGTCAAACCTAAATATCCCATTTATAGACAGGACTATTATTAAACTTTAAGGTATCAAATATTTCGGGCTCATGAAGGATTTTTAAATGAAGATCTGTCAATGTAATGCTTATTATGGACGCCTAGAACCCTCCTCTGCATATAACAATCAACAAATGGTCAAATACACACTCAGATCCGATTTGAAAGAGAAAAATTAACAACAAAAATCGAAAAATATCATAATTTCCTTAAAAAATCAATAATTATTAATTAATAACCACATTATATTATTTATATTAGTATATTGCTATATGCACATTTCAATTGCGAACATTTTAAGACAAATCACAAGACGATAGCCCTTGTGAGTGAGGAATAATCGAAGTTTTTCTAAACCCTATGATTGCTTAAAATAACGACGGCCATCTTTAAAGATGGCCGCCAAAAGGTCATTTGGCAAAATGTCCCGCAAGTCCATCAACTGATTTCGGACAGCTTAGATATCAAGCTAACCGAAACTCATTGTTGGATCTGTTCACCTCTTTGGTAATGGATCTTCAATTTTCAAGACCTGGGACATGGACTAATATACATATTTCGCTGGCTTAGAACAAGAAGGTCGTAACTACCAAATCGATTTATTGAGAAAACAAGAGAAAATTGTCTGTAATTTACTCTTTACCTGGGAAAACACGTTTTTAAAATATCATTTTGGTCAACATGACAGTTTCAGATTTTCATGAAAATATGCTCATAAGAAGCGCCTTGTGAAGCAGATTTCAAATATGTATGAGTCTGATAAGGTCGTAAAAGGTAGTTACGACCTTCTAGTTGTAAGCCATCGATTTATAAAGCTTGGGATAGTACAACCTGGCTAAAGTACAGTGAACTTCCAAGCAAAGCGGTGTTAGGAGCTTGTTTTAATGAGATTATAATACATTACAGTACATGTATTGCAAAATTATTATGAAAATTATGTACCGGTATTCAAGGCTCATATTGCGTAGATTTATTAAGTTTAAAAAGTTAAATTACCAATTTTCTAGGGCTCTTTTCAGCTGTTAGACCGCTCACGCACCCTTTGACATTTAAACTTCCCCTGGTCATATGGGCTACCTGTATTAACCTACGTTCGTGTCTCCTTGGGGAGACTATTTCTCTCCTGTGGGTGTGGTAACCAACATCGATCTGCGGCGCCAAGGAATTGACACTGCTCTCACAGGTACCAATTTACAGTTTGGTGGAGTGGATCATGTTGGTTATTCTTGATCAGAAAATTTAAGCAGTGGTCCAGACGGGGGTTGAACCCGGGACCTCTCTATCCCGAACGCGCACCCTACCTCTGAAGCGCACATCCTACCTCTGAAGCGCACACACAACCTCTGAAGCGCGCACCCTACCTCTGAAGTGCGAACTATACCTCTAAAGCGCACATCCTACCTCTGAAGCGCGCACCCTACCTCTGAAGCGTGCACCCTACCTCTAAAGCGCACATCCTACCTCTGAAGCGCGCATCCTACCTCTGAAGCGTGCACCCTACCTCTGAAGTGCGCACTCAACCTCTGAAGCGCGCACCTTACCTCTGAAGCGCGCATCGTTCCTCTGAAGCGCGCATCCTACCTCTGAAGCGCGCACCTTACCTCTGAAGTTCGCACTCTACCTCTGAAGCGCGCACCTTACCTCTGAAGCGCGCATCCTTCCTCTGAAGCGCGCACCCTACCTCTGAAGCGCGCATCCTTCCTCTGAAGCGCGCACCCTACCTCTGAAGAGCGCACCCTACCTCTGAAGCGCACACCCTACCTCTGAAGCGCGCACCCTACCTCTGAAGCGCGCATCCTACCTCTGAAGCGCGCACCCTACCTCTGAAGCGCGCATCCTACCTCTGAAGCGCGCATCCTACCTCTTAAGTGCGCATCCTACCTCTGAAGCACGCATCCTACCTCTGAAGCGCGCATCCTACCTCTAGGCCACCGCTTCCCGTCTAATAAGCTGATATCATACTGTAGGGCAAACAGACAATCCAAAACCATAGAAAGGCCACACCAACTTCTAGTCACCTACGCTAGAGACATGATACATAGAACTTTCACCGGCATTCCGAAAAACTCGTTCTCTGTGCGAGCCTATAATGGGAAAAAAAGGAAAGCTGTCTGATAATCACTCTTTACCTATGGTAAAACAAGCTTTTTTAACTTCAGTTTGGTCAACAAGACAAGTTCCGATATTCATGAAAATAGGCTCATAAGAATATACATTTGTGATTCTTGTGAACGCAACTTCTACATTTGGAGGCAAGAATTTACCCGGCAATGATTTTGACCAGAAGTATGGCGTTTGTCGGCGGGGGTATATTTGTTCGCGGTGTGGCGACAGTTCTGGTTATTTCTGTTATTTCTGTTAAGTATTCGTATCCAACTACCAGACAGAATCAAATAATGTGATATTCATAAAATGGTCTTGTCAAACTGTAGCGAACCCCTGGTCAGATGTTTGCTTTTATTATTATTGACACTGCGTGCTTTGTAGTAAATTTACAACCATTTATGCCTATGTCCCACTGAGTATTTTTGCCTCGGCGATGTATTCCCGTTTTCATCAATCGGCATCGGAATGCATCGAGAAAAGGGTCCTCGTGGTCTAGGGGAAGCTTTGAGGAAGACATTATAACATTTGTGAAATCCTAGTTTCCGATGCCTCACGAAGATAATTTATTTAAATCGGTAGAATATCGCCGACGCAAACAAAAATGCTCAATGGGGCCTAGGCCTTAATAGTGTACGGTTAGACATTACGGCAACCGTGCCATACGAACGTCTGCCTATATCGTGACAGTACTGGAATGTCCTAATCTATTTCAATTTCTGCTAAAACCAGTGTAAATATAACATTTAAACAACGGAATAGCATTTAATATTTAAAATACAGAACCTACTTGACATTCTGTAAGTATTGTAATTACCATGTTGACGCTTTCAACACCTTTCTGTGGCAGTTGTTTAATAGCCCATGTTATCATAACATTGTGTCAAAAATAGTTAATTTCGTGGAAAGTTTCTGGAAGTTGTGTATATTACAAATTTGTTCCCACATGCCGTTTTTTATTGGTCAAGTTAGAGTAGGGCATGGTGAAATTGTCCCGTGATCACTTAATTCGAATGCGCAATATAGGATTGGAAAACATTATTTGGTTATCATAACAAACAAACAACTTTTAAAATACCTACGCGGACCAAAAACTGAAATAATCACAGAAACTTGTAATCGTGTTTATATGGAAGTATACCTTGGCAAGGTGGAACTGGAATTAATTATATGAGTTTACAGGCTCCATATACATGCATGTGATATATTCAAACTATTTTATCTTCAATGTATTGAGGATTTGGTAAAAAATACCAAAACGAAAGTAGGTTAGGTATAACCCGGATTTGGTCGGTCCGCGCGCTTGTGAAAATATGTTCACCGCGTTTGACGAACATTTTTTTTCATATATATGATACCTGACCTCCTTTTTTGTATTTTCTTTAAGCTTGGAAGCCCCATCTTTTCATTGATATATGTCTGCATGTATGCTGGCCAAAATCTTTAGTATATTTTAGCAAATGCGGACTGACTATTGTAACTTTACAACGAGTTAAAGCACAAAATGTAGTAATTTGTAACCTTACGTCACGTGACTGATCAATGCAAATACGCATGTGCAGCACGAGACAAGAAACACTGCACATGCGCATTAATTGTTAAGATATAATAATTATTTAGTAGTATACTATGGCATTGCTGACACTGCAAAATCATAAATAATTCCGGACTGACTGGTGTTTAATACGAGGTTGAACTAATCGCAAATAGTAAATGACGTCACGACGTTTGTTTCAAGGGATCTTTCTTTTAATATAATTAATCTACGAATATACAAAAAAAAACACATATTAGATGTATTACCTATACCCGCGAAATTTAATACACGCGAAAAATAATGATTTTATAGTAATACTATTTAAATGAACTTCTAAATTTTAAATTTAATACCACCGTATGAATTTATAGTAAAATTATTTGAATGAACTTTATTTTAAACTAGCCACGTGATGTCATGTGATGTCACTGTTGGAATCAGGAAGTGCGTTCTGATTGGACGACAGGTTTCTACTTCCGCTTTATGTAATCTATTAACTCAAGGATATCTTCGTATTTAATATAATTGATTAAAAGTTCAAAAGACCCGAATATACGCACTCGGTAACCTAGTTTGTGTACATATCATATTCTACAAGTCTTTGAAGTGTGTCACATTGTTTATAGTGTTATCTAAAGTGATAAAACTTTGAACAGCTAGTATAGCCAGTAGTTTATGGTCGCGAATTCAGAAAACACTTAGATGTACTTATAAGATAGTATCCGAAGATGAATGAATATAAGCAAGTGCAGAAATATCACGTGGCTGTAGTCTATGACGTCACAAAAGTCGTAACATCAACTAAAAACATACCTCATGAAAATCAGTCAAAGATTAAGATAGTACTGTTGGTGGTTTATTTTTTTGTAACATATTTTTACTTGTAGCCTTAACCAAAAAGTCACGTGGTTTGTCCATCCTGACCGCGGACATTAATAGATTTGGAAGTTAGAATCTACAAAGACCTTAACAAAAAAAGTAATTTTAGATCATTGGAATTTGGTATCAGTATAAAGACCAGCAATTTGCTGCAATCAACAATGTCGCACTTGCTGTGAAATAAACATCCACAAACAAAACGTAACAAATCAACAGTCTAGAGGTCCAGAGTTTAATCCAAAGCCGGATGAAAATGTTGCCAGAAATTTCTGCCTCGCTTGACCTTGTCCAGCATAAAAAAGCAAACTGGTTTCTCCCTTATATGTTCTTGGCTATAATTATGAGTACCTTCTTGTATGTGGTATCTGGAGCGATTATTCTAGGTGGTATACAGTTCTTTCATTATCAAGCTAATATTACGGTCACAAAGCTCGCACGATATTCGTACGGATGTACCGACTCGTACGAGTCTAAATTATTTTAATCCTAACAGTATTTGTACGTGCTCGGCATCTGATCACAGCTCGTACGGACCTCGAACGAGTTGTACAGAATGAATAGTACGCTGCCGGGTTTCTCCAATTTTTCACAACTCGTTGTAAAAACGTGTACGATGCTCGTACGAGTCTTGATATCCGTACGGACTCCGTGCAAAATCATGTCAGGAGGAGCTCTTCGGGCAAATGTTACCATGGTATTTGTCTAGGTTGTATGCAGTTGGTTCATAGGCGAGCTCAACAAGTTATGTGGGTTGTATAATAAACGTCAGAGACATTGTAATTTGCAAAGATGACGCATTGTTTAAACGTTTTAACGGTCGTGTGTGCGTGATATCATCATGACAACCGTGAAGTTTCCTCTAGCTAAGCACCGCCAAATAGGCATACACGTAAACTGCACAGTTTGTATAGCTGGGCGGATTTTACCTGATCCTGACCTTATCCTGATAAATTACAAGGTTCATGCTTTGAATATATCAATTTCCGCAAGCAAATCGTGCAGTATCGGTATTTTACATTTGTGTTTGTATTACATTTCGAGCTACTTCGCCTTACTCCCCGATTGTGAAAACATACAGTCGTGTTTTTAAATATAGACAATATTTCGGCTGTTAAATTATGCTAATTTTAAAAAGGTCAGGGTCATGTCAAATTCGTCAAGCTATACTCTACAGTGACACACTATGTGGGTGGCTGATAGGAACATAGGTTAAATTTATTGAAAGGTTTTACGTTATGTAAGATAGGCGACAACATTTTTAAATATACGCATATTTTGAAATGAGTCATTTGTGTTCCTTAACCTTGAAATCTTTGCGTACGCCATTACACGTGTAGTGTGAATAAATTGACATGGTCGGTATTTATAAAGCACCTCAGATGAAAACTTTCCTAAAATATAGTCCGGACGAGGATTGGTGATTTTTCGCTTACCTTGCTATATAGTATTAAGTTTTTTTATTGTCGTTCTGTGTTGTCAAGGTATTGAAGGTCTCAAAACCGTTTGATGACACTCTGTCATTATTGTGGAACTTTTTTTATTTGGGGTTAAAGATGGCCTCCAAATGGCGATTTTAACAATTAAATACGGACAATAATTTCATATAACATTAAAATTTTGTACTACTGTCAAAATATCAGCACATGCGTGTTTAAACATGATTAATAAAGGAACTATATGCATTAGCTCGGTTTCAATAAAATACACATTTCAACTGTTTATGTGTAATTTACGTGAAGGTTTTGAGACCTTCACTATCTGGACCACTCAGAACAACAATAAAACAAACTTAATACTATATAGCAAGGTTTAGGTGACTCTCGTCTGGACTAATATTGAAATTTTAAGTGTCTCAGTTAAATAAGGTAACCATTGTATACAATAATTTCAAGCATTTTGTTGAGAGGTAGCATCGCTAGCCAAACATGGATTCTTTTTCTATTTGCAGGAAATATATGCAACACAAGTTTTGAACTTAAGTCAAATTATTTAAGTTTCCCAGTAAGTTGCTTTATAAATACCGACCCAGGGTACAAGGGACTTACGGAAATCGTAAACTTACGTTCAAATTTAAATTCTGTAAATTTCTTTAGGACAGATATTGTTTGTAGACGTTCATTAACTGAATATTGATTATTATTACAGCTCAAATTACCAGATTTAATAGTTACTAAAAGTACTACAATTAATTTAAATATGATCGTAAGTTTAAGATTGCTGTAAATGTTTTGATAAGACAGTACCCTGGGCCCGTAGTAATAAAGCTCCTAAGGGAAAAATATTCCATAGGTTGATAATTTACCTAAGGTCTTACAGGAATTGCCTCAGTTTTATATGAATTAACCTTAGATATCTGAAACCTTCTTAATGATGTACTTTCAGATATCTAAGGTGAAATCATATTAAACTAAGGGAATTCCTATAAAACCTTAGGTAAATTATCAACCTAAGGAATATTTTCCCCTTAGGAGCATAATGAATACGGGCCCTGGTCCTCACCCATCATGCATACGCATTTTATACATAAAACCTATGCCCCACTGAACACTTTTGTCTTGGCGATATACTCCGGATTTTAAAAATCATCATTATAATTATATATCATCGGAAGCCAGCGGGAAAATGACCATCGTGGTCTATGGAAAGCTTCGGGTAAGACATTTAGTTATTTTATCATATCCATGTTCCCGATACCTCCCGAAGCCTATTTAATCAGATTATGCGTACATCAACGAGGCAAATTAAAGCGTTTAAAGCCACAAAGAAACCGCGACAGCGCCCAATATCAAGCAATCCTATAAGAACGAATATCTGATTGGTTGTACTTAAACTTAAGTCAAGTAAGATCAATATTAATGGTCAGGCCCCAATCTACTGAAACATCTCAAGTAGTAATCTCATCTCAAATTGAGTTTTATCCAAATCAGAGCCTGAATTTCTGATAAATCTGAACTTCGAACTCATTCAATTTTACTGTAATTATCTAAGAACAATGATTTCTGTTTGTACTGCTAATTTTGAGTACATCCTCCCATGGAAATTATTCAAACTACACATGGCAATATTTGAGGTGAGATTTATCTCGGATGGAAATGTTTCTGGAGATTGGGCAGGATCACGTCAACTTCTCCATGCTTGCATTCCGGAGTAACACGTTTGGAGTACTTAACAATAACCTTCGTAGTTTTGGGGTATCGGAGTACTACGCGACCACGACGTATTGACCTATTATCTCGAGTTTTCGTGTGTTTTTCACTTATTTTGTTACTTATTATTTTCTAGTCGACCCGGAAGCTTGGTTCGGATTGGTTAAGCGTCGATTTGACGCTGATTACGTTAGCAAAATTGCTCAATAATCAGAGAAAAAAACGTTTGTTTTGTCAAAGACTTTAAAGACTTGATTACTATATATACGAACAATCTGGGGTCCCTATTAATGAAACGGTTCACTCGGGTGCAAGAATTTACAGTTGATGATATGACATGATGCCATCTGGTACGATTTGATTAATGGACTTACGAAATTCTTAAACATTGCGATCAAATGACAAAGTCTTTGAATCCCGACGTAGTTTATATGTTTTCATTGTCACAGCGTATAAACATAATCACTGTATGACTTATCGGATTACTAAATTATCCAACTTGTATCGTTTATTGCTATTGAGAGCACATGTACATTCTGATTACTGTACTCATTATTGTCGTACTCTATGATTCAACATGTACTCCTTATTGCAATTGCCAGAAATTGGCTTGTTTATATACAGTGAATGTATTTATTTGTAAATGAGTCGGCGAGTAGTGCTGTTTAGGGTACCGAGTATTGTTAATTTTTCAATAATATACGTATTATTGAACCCCATTTTTGTGGCATCCGGGACTAAATTTCTCACACTAATTTAGTTTGTCGTATACCGCAGTGCAAATGTACATGCTTAAACATGTGTTATAGATTCCGGAATAGAACTAAGGGCAGCGTTTGCACAACTATAAGAGTTGTAAACTGGACGAGATCACTCTAAAAAGATAAGCTTATAAAACGATATATGCAAAGCATGCCCCTGCTTCACAACTTTCACATATTGTAATCTCATTTAATTTAGACAATATATAGCTTGACGAATTTGACCTGGGCCCAAAATTACAACCAATACTTACACTCTGCACTCAGCACTCAAATATTGAAATTCCTTCTTTTGAGGTTCAAAGCGACATTGTTTTAAAACGAGAAGTTGAAGTTATGTAGAATTGGTGGTAAATATTATCATTTGATTGTTTCCAATTGAAATGTAGTGTATCTATAAGCTATACGTGTAATTTACCAGTCTGAGTGCACTCAGCTACGATGCTTACGTTTTTACTTCATAAATAGTACAAAATAGCAAAAATATGGTTCAAATGTTATTTGCAACATTCAAATAATTTTTTATACATTTCCCCACCTAGATTAGCAATCTAGAACAAATAATAGCTCATTAAAATAACAATTTCAATATTTGAGTTTTGAGTGCTGAGTGTAAGTATTGGTTGTAATTTCGGGCCCTGATCTTGACCTTTATGCATAAATATATTACAAGGTACTTACTTCTTTGAATATATCATGTCAAATATGTCCGCAAGCAAATCGTGCAATATCGGTATTTCAAGTTTTTGTTTGTTTTACATTTCGAGCGTCTTCGTGATACTCCCCTATAATGAAATCATACAACCGGGTCATCCATATAGACAAGATATCGACTGTTAAATTAAATTAAATGTCAGGATCTTGTCAAATGCGCCAAGCTAACGTAGTTCATTTACATAAATAGTAAAATCATTTGATTTCAAAGGGACTAATTTTCCTGGGTTTAGCAAAAGAAACAATTTCAATGGGACGGTAAGTCGTAGAAAAGTCGTCAAAATTATTGTCGATGCGATGTGAACCTCGAAATCCATTGGAGTTTTAATGTTGCTCAGTATTATTGAGTTGTCTTTCTTGAATATCAAATATCGAGTTTCAATTTTTGATTTCGCAGAAACTCATTTAGTGTAGTAATACCATTTTCATTTGGTAACAGTATCTATCTGATTTAAACACCGTTTTGACCTTTTTGTATTTGATTTTCTTAGACATTGCCAAGATATTCAATTTTTGATAAAAACTATAGTGACGACAATATTTGTGATTTCCCAACAATCTTTATTTGACCACTGTTGATTTTATAATTTTTTAAAAGTTTAAAATACGTTTTATACATTTTTGCACAATTGTAATGTGGAGCGAGGGATTGTTCCCCGAACCTCCCCCACCAATGTTGTGGAATAATGAAAGGGCTTGATACATGTATGTATGGCAAAGCCGAAGAACATATTTAACTTAGCATTTCTAAGAAACATACCCCATACTAAGGGAAATGTAAATGTTTTCAACAAAATACAGGACCCCTAGCAGTAGCTGGGCCGTTATATCTCTAACCCCGCGAATCATTGGGAAACCCGTTTGAAAATGTAGACCGATCCTCCGAATGTTTTACAGGGTGTTTGCAAAAACGGTCCAGCTACCGATAGATATACTATATGTTGTGGAAAGCTTATACTTTTCCTAAGCTTGTTGCTATACATACGAATATATGAAGGGAGGCAAACACGTTGGAGTTTTAATGTTGTTCAACCCTATTGAGTTGTCTTTCTTGTAATATCAAATAGCAAAATTTATATTGAGTTTCATTTCGCTTTCGCAAAAACTCGTTGCTTTGAAAACGGAATTTATGAATATTTAATTTGTTTGATATGACATATACATTTATCGCATTCCTTTATCACAACGTATATGATAAGATTTTGACAATCTTAATGTGGTCAAATATTCTTAGAATAAACTTATTACGGTTCTTCGAAAATGAACGCATAATTGATAAATTAATAAATAGCACTTACGTCTATGTGTTTCAATGTCCCATAAAGATCCATTCTGATATGTGCACGACATAATAAACTTGCTAGTAATGCGCAATGCACACCCTGGATCCTAGTTACATGGTAACAGTTGCTTTGAAGCATATTCATTTTGTATTTCTTGGAAATATCGCTGGTTTAGAATGAGAATGTCGTTACTACAAAATCAATATTTTGAGAAAACAAGAAAAAATGCCTGACAATCACTCTTTACAAGCCTTTGCAACTTCAGTTTGGTCAACATGACAATTTCGGATTTCATGAAAATAGGCTCATATGATGCTCCTTATGATACAGATTTAAAATATGCATTTGTCTTATAAGGTATTATAAGGTCGTAAGTGCCACTTACGACCATCTCATTCTAAGCCAGCGATTTACACTTGTATGTGTGTACATATTTCACATGTTACTGTATTTTCTATGTACAACCACCATTGACATGTTATGTTTATATAAGTTTATGGAACGATATGCTAATCACCTTTTTAAAATCAAAATAAAATCTTATCATATATTACAACTTGGAGTAATATTCAATATTAAATTACTTTTCTTAAAGATAAGGACAACCAATCAAAATCAGACCACATTTGACAATTGGTCAGTAACAGGTGATATGATTAGCTATCCTTATTTTCCAATTACACTACATGTAATTGTATTAGACCAATAGTGCATACTACCCGTGGTCATTAGGCTTTTTCACAACTGGGACCACATGTCGGTGAAAGGTGTCCTATGCCGCATATTTGATACATATTAAGAAGATCCGACTGTCCACAAGACCACAACAGACCAGCCAGAGTAGGAAGATCTCACATTGATTATCCTAAGATGATGTCCTTTTGGTCAAAACAGTCAAAACCGAAACTACTAAATATTTGAGAAAAAAAACTTTATTACAACAAAAACAACATAATACAAATACAAATACATGGCAAAATATACTATAAAAAAATACAAAAAGTGCATAAGTATCATTGAATCAAACAATGTACTAGTATATACAAGAGACATACACTGACATCCTGCAACGCGCAAACTGACACTACAAACCCGAATGCATGGACCACATTTTCAGGTTTATTTTTATGATCCCACTTTTTAATTCGGTTTTACTTTAAATCACGGAGGTATATAAATAAATGGAGGTGAATGTTGATAAACTTCCCGATTATCCTCGCCTCGGGAGATCGAATCGTCGCCATTTTGTAATTTCTTAACGAAGCGGCCTGAAACATCTACACATTAAATTAGCAATCGCATAAAAAGCTGTATAATGCCGTGAAAATCCTTTTCGCTCTTTTTATCTTTCCGCTTATTAGTGATTACGCTCATTAAATTCCTTGCGCCCCGTTGAGCATACTCTTATCAGTTTATAAGCAGACGATATTTTCTACGGCGAGGATAATCTAATCTCGTCAGTGTACTGTATAGGGAGTTTCAAATCCTTATATGTAAATCCTTGTTTAAATATTAACAGCTGCTCCTTGTTCTTACATATCGACGGTGCCAATCCAAAACCCCGTAACTAAATTTTGGCGCGAAAACTTTTTTTGCAGCATCCGCATCTGCTAGACGTCCCGCGCATTTCTATGTCGCGTTACTTAGATGGCCACAAGACAGAGATGCGCGGGACGTCTAGCAGATGCGGATGCTGCAAAAAAAAGTTTTCGCGCCAAAATTGAGTTACGGGGTTTTGGTTTGGCACCGTCGATATGTAAATATGTCTTTGTATTAATGTCTTATACATGTACCTTCTCTTTGATAAAGAAGGATAATAGTATGTTTTTATATAGTATATTAGTATGTTTTTAAGTGCATTTATGTAGAGAAAAAACTATAGCTTTGTTGCTCCCTTACTTTGTCTCTTATAATTCTTGTCAGAATGACTTTGTGCAATGTTTAAAGTATTTATATTAGTATATGTTTGTATGTTGTACAAAGATGAGACGTAAATAAATAAATAAAATTTGAACAGTCATAACCAAGCTAATTCTAGAAACAATAATGGTCCATGTACCTAATTGCCAAAGTTGAAATGCATTTAAGTTGGAAAAAGTATCTCTATAAAGTACATGTGTAATGATTCAATTATTAGCAAAATTATATGTTAACATTGATTAGAATATGCAAACTATTTTTGTTTATTACACAGGTACACGGTGTCATCGATTTAACAAACTTGCATGAAAATAGAACGTCAAACTTGTAAAAGGTCTACCTTCTTTTTTTCATACAAGTTTATTAAATCGATGACACCGTGTGCCTGTGGTTTATAAATGTGAACATTAACGACAAAGAATATAAGCTGGGTTACATGAAAGGGCATCAAATGAAAAAATGCATTATTTTAAATAACATCGTGCTTTAATATGCACAACCCGACTAATCTTTCCAAACGCATTTATAAATACAAATGCAAATGTATGTCATCGGGGCTCCTCTTGCCAACACTTTCTGAGTCTTGGTGGTATTGATAGCATACATGTTTTACTAAATTCATTTACAAAAGTGAGGTTATAAAAAGAAACTGGTATAATATGGCTCAAACTAATCTTCTAAGGTGAATAAATTAATAAAACACATGACAACATTACCACAACAATGGAGACACCTTACGAAATCGAAAGGGGAAGAAAACATTCAACAGCCACAACTGAGCATAGACTGCACAAACATATCACTCAGGTCAGATAAAAATGGTTACTATATAAACTGTATTTACAAACACAATCAAAATTTAAATGTTCAAGCTTTCAAACAAAAATATCAAACAGATACGGAATAGTATAGCTTGGCTAATTTGTCACGAGCCTGACATTTCGATTAGCATAGTTTAACAGTCGATATATTGCCTACGTTTACAACACCGAGTGTATGTTTTCATAATCGGGGAGTATCATAAAGACGCTCGAGATGATGTTATACAAACACACATTTGAAATACCGATACCGCACGATTTACTTGCGGATATCGATATATTCAAAGCAAGAACCTTGTAATATATTCTTGCATAAATGTCAGGCTCAGGTCAAAATAGCCAAGCTATAGTTTTAGCAATGCTTTGGATGAATGCAATTAGTTTATGAAGATATTGAAAGTCAATACTCCTGGTTGATGGTAGAAACCTGGCCCGATCTCCCAAAAACATCTCAATATGTGCTAATTCTCGTCACAAATATTGCCATGTGTCAATTGGATAATTTCCATGGGAGGATGACTCAAAATTTACATAAAAGCAGCCAACCAACCGTATTCTTAGTTTATTATAGTAATTTTTAAGAAATTTAGATATCAGATTTATATCAAATTCAGAATCTGATCGGGGAAAATCTTAATTAGAGATGATATATCTACTTGAGATCTCCAGGAGATGGGAGCCTGGCTATTTTAGAACAAATATACCTTTAAAGATAAATATATATTGTTAAAAAAAATTGTTTTTCGTCTTAGCCTTTAGAGTAGTTTCAACTGCCTTTTGGGCAACATGACACATTCTGATTTTCATGAAAATAGGCTCATAATAAGCGCATAGTAATGCTCATTTGAAATATGTATTAGTCTTATAAGTACAACTTATGATATTTTCATTCTAATCCAGCAAAAAACATGTTATGAGTTGAAACTAACCGAAATACAAACAATCGGGAATTACAAACATGTAACGTATTGCTACATTAAGCAAACAATTTACATGAACACACACACACAAATATTGACAACCGCACCAAGCACAGAGATACATTAAGCAAACTATTTACATGAACATACACACACAAATATTGACAACCGCACCAAACACAGAAATACATTATGCTAACTATTTACATGAACACACACAAATATTGACAACCGCACCAAACACAGAAATACATTATGCTAACTATTTACATGAACACACACAAATATTGACAACCGCACCAAGCACAGAAATACATTATGCTAACTATTTACATGAACATACACACACAAACATTGACAACCGCACCAAACACAGAAATACATTAAGCAAACTATTTACATGAACATACACACAAATATTGACAACCGCACCAAACACAGAAATACATTAAGCAAACTATTTACATGAACATACACACAAATATTGACAACCGCACCAAACACAGAAATACATTATGCTAACTATTTACATGAACACACACAAATATTGACAACCGCACCAAACACAGAAATACATTATGCTAACTATTTACATGAACACACACAAATATTGACAACCGCACCAAACACAGAAATACATTATGCTAACTATTTACATGAACATACACACACAAATATTGATAACCGCACCAAGCACAGAAATACATTATGCTAACTATTTACATGAACATACACACACAAACATTGACAACCACACCAAACACAGCGATACATTAAGCAAACTATTTACATGAACACACACAAACATTGACAACCACACCCAACACTCGAAGAGAATTCTCTTCATCTTATAGTAGTACTGACAGTAGACCCCACATACATATAATAAACACTCGAACACTTGGTAATAATGATGGTGTACACATTTGACAGAAGAGCTATAAATCGCTGGCTTAGAATGAATAGGTCGCAAGTATAGAATAAATATTTTGAGATTTTTATTATTCCACTTTTTATTCGGTTTTACTTTAAAGATTAACAGTTGCTCCTTGTTCTTACATATCGACGGTGCCAAACCAAAACCCCGTAACTCAATTTTGGCGCGAAAACTTTTTTTGCAGCATCCGCATATGCTAGACGTCCCGCGCATTTCTGTCTTGCCGCCATTTAAATAGCCAATCGCGTTACTTATATGGCGACAAGAAAGAAATGTGCGGGAAGTCTAGCAGATGCGGATGCTGCAAAAAAAGTTTTCGCGCCAAAATTGAGTTACGGGGTTTTGGTTTGGCACCGTCGATATGTAAATATGTCTTTGTAATAATGTCTTATATATGTATCTTCTCTTTGATAGAGAAGCGTAATACAAAATGTAGTATGTTTTTATATAGTATATCAGTATGTTTTTAAGTATGTAGAGTAACAAAACTGTAGCTGTACATGTGTTGCTCTTTTACTTTGTCTCTTATAATTCTTGTCAGAATGACTTTGTGCAATGTTTAAAGTATTTATATTAGTATATGTTTGTATGTTGTACAAAGATGAGACGTAAATAAATAAATAAAGTTTGAACAGTCATTGCCAAGTTCATTCTAGAAACATTCATGGTCCATGTACCTAATTACCGAAGTTGAAATACATTTAAGTTGGAAAAGGTATCTCTATAAAGTACATGTACTGTAATGATTCAATTATTAGCAAAATTATATGTTAACATTTATTAGAATATGCAAACTATTTTTTGTTTATTACACAGGTACACGGTGTCATCTATTTAATAAACTTGCATGAAAAAAGAACGTCAAACTAATAAAAGGTATACCTTCTTTTTTCATGCAAGTTTATTAAATCGATGACACCGTGTGACTGTGGTTTATAAATGTGAACATTAACGACAAAGAATATATTATTAAGCTGGGTTACATGAAAGGGCATCAAATGAAAAAATGCATTATTTTAAATAACATCGTGCTTTAATATGTACTACCCGCCATATCTTTCCAAACGCATTTATAAATACAAATGCAAATGTATGTCATCGGGCCACCTCTTGCCAACACTTTTCTGAGTCTTGGTGGTATTGATAGCATACATGTTTTGCTAAATTCATTTACAAAAGCGAGGTTATAAAAAGAAACAGGTATAATGCAGCTCAATCTAATTTTTTAAGGTGAATAAATTAATAAAACACATGACAATATTACCACAACAATGGAGACACCTTACGAAATCGAAAGGGGAAGAAAACACTCAACAGTCACAACTGAGCATAAAATGCACAAACATATCACTCAGGTCAGATATAAATGGTTACTATACAAACTGTACTTACAAACACAATCAAAATTTAAATGTTCAAGCTTTCAAACAAAAATATCAAACAGATACGGAATAGTATAGCTTGGCTAATTTGTCACGAGTCTGACCTTTCGATTAGCATAATTTAATAGTCGATATATTGCCTACGTTTACAACACCGAGTGTATGTTTTCATAATCGGGGAGTATCATAAAGACGCTCGAGGTGTAATACAAACACAAATTTGAAATGCCGATACCGCACGATTCGCTTGCGGAAATTGATATATTCAAAGCAAGAACTTTGTAATATATTCTTGCATAAATGTCAGGCTCAGGTCAAAATAGCCAAGCCATAGTTTTAGCAATGCTTTGGATGAATGCAATTAGTTTATGACGATATTGAAAGTCAATACTCCTGGTTAATGGTAGAAACCTGGCCCGATCTCCCAAAAACATCTCAATATGTGCTAATTCTCGTCACAAATATTGCCATATGTCAATTGGATAATTTCCATGGGAGGATGAACTCAAAATTTACATAAAAACAGCCAACCAACCGTATTCTTAGTTTATTACAGTAATTTTTAAGAAATTTAGATTTCAGATTTATATCAAATTCAGAATCTGATCGGGGAAAATCTTAATTAGAGATGATATATCTACTTGAGATCTCCAGGAGATGGGAGCCTGGCTATTTTAGAACAAATATACCTTTAAAGATAAATATATATATAAAAGGCTCATAATAAGCGCATAGTGATGCTGATTTGAAATATGTATTACTCTTATAAGTACAACTTATGACATTTTCATTCTAAGCCAGCAAATAAACATGTTATGAATTGAAACTGACCGAAATACAAACAATCGGGAATTACAAAACATACAACGTATTGCTACATTAAGCAAACAATTTACAAGAACATACACAAACATTGGCACCCACACCAATCACAAAGATACATTAAGCAAACAATTTACATGAACATACACACACATTGACAACCGCCCCTATCACAGAGATACATTAAGCAAACAATTTACATGAACATACACAAATATTGACAACCGCACCAAACACAGAAATACATTATGCTAACTATTTACATGAACACACACAAATATTGACAACCGCACCAAACACAGAAATACATTATGCTAACTATTTACATGAACACACACAAATATTGACAACCGCACCAAGCACAGAAATACATTATGCTAACTATTTACATGAACATACACACACAAACATTGACAACCGCACCAAACACAGAAATACATTAAGCAAACTATTTACATGAACATACACACAAATATTGACAACCGCACCAAACACAGAAATACATTAAGCAAACTATTTACATGAACATACACACAAATATTGACAACCGCACCAAACACAGAAATACATTATGCTAACTATTTACATGAACACACACAAATATTGACAACCGCACCAAACACAGAAATACATTATGCTAACTATTTACATGAACACACACAAATATTGACAACCGCACCAAACACAGAAATACATTATGCTAACTATTTACATGAACATACACACACAAATATTGATAACCGCACCAAGCACAGAAATACATTATGCTAACTATTTACATGAACATACACACACAAACATTGACAACCACACCAAACACAGCGATACATTAAGCAAACTATTTACATGAACACACACAAACATTGACAACCACACCCAACACTCGAAGAGAATTCTCTTCATCTTATAGTAGTACTGACAGTAGACCCCACATACATATAATAAACACTCGAACACTTGGTAATAATGATGGTGTACACATTTGACAGAAGAGCTATAAATCGCTGGCTTAGAATGAATAGGTCGCAAGTATAGAATAAATATTTTGAGATTTTTATTATTCCACTTTTTATTCGGTTTTACTTTAAAGATTAACAGTTGCTCCTTGTTCTTACATATCGACGGTGCCAAACCAAAACCCCGTAACTCAATTTTGGCGCGAAAACTTTTTTTGCAGCATCCGCATATGCTAGACGTCCCGCGCATTTCTGTCTTGCCGCCATTTAAATAGCCAATCGCGTTACTTATATGGCGACAAGAAAGAAATGTGCGGGAAGTCTAGCAGATGCGGATGCTGCAAAAAAAGTTTTCGCGCCAAAATTGAGTTACGGGGTTTTGGTTTGGCACCGTCGATATGTAAATATGTCTTTGTAATAATGTCTTATATATCGTCTGTTCAAAACCAGAACCTCGTATCTGCATATTGTGGAATTTTTCAGGAACAAAAGAAAATGTTCTCATTTTTTATTGAATTATTTTTTCTTGGTAATTTTCGACTATGTTATGCATTATAACATTATTTAAAATTATTTTAATGTTTTGAATCATTTAGCCTAAAAATGGTGACTGTAGTAGCCTATTTTAGTTTGGCTCTATAAAATCGTCTGTTTTGCAATTAAAACATGCAGGTAGAACATAGTATCTGTTGATAATATATTCTGGCTTTAAACCATTAACAGACATAATTGAAATACTTATCAGCCAGAACCTGCTATCTTGCGATGCGTCAGTTTGGCGTATCTCATTATTGGACGGTGATTGTCATAATTTCTGCCAGAACCTTGTATCTGACGATAATACACACTGGCTGTTTATGCAAGTAAATAATCCATGATTAAATTGATATGAAGACTGTGGTATATAACAATACAATATTGTGGCATTCAAAATAAACATCATATAGATGTTAAATTGAGATGATGACTATAGTATAAAACGATACAGTATTATGGCGTTCAACATAAGCAGTATATAGCTCCATATTTTATTAGCCAGAATAATACATCATTGAATTAAGATTTGCTTTTCGGTTCTGTTTACAATATCTACAGATAATATATGATAATAATCGCACAATATTGATAAGTGTTTTTGTGTCTGAGTCATAAACAATTACATTGTCGGTACTCACTGCCAAATGTGCACAAAAAATTCCCTTTGTGAGTGTGGTGTCATAACCAGTAACATTAAGATCACTAACAGTCCCCTCTGATATTATGATAGCATTAACAGTACGGGTGTCGGCAATCATCAATTCAGCACTAGCAGTGTCCCCTGTAAATTTTGTGTTACAACCAGTAGCATTATCAGCAATCGCGGTTCCCTCTGTTAATGTGATATCATTAACAGTACCAATGTCGGCAAATTAGCACTAGAAATCCCCTCTATGAGTACGGTGTCATAATCAGTGACATTATCAGCATTAGCAGTCCCCTCAGTGGTGTCATAACCAGTGACATTATCAGTACTAGCAGTCCCGTCAGTGGTGTCATAACCAGTGACATTATCAGCACTTGCAGTCCCCTCAGTGGTGTCATATCAATAAACAATACCAGTACAAGCAGTCCCCTCAGTGGTGTCATAACCAGTAACAACATCAGGGATAGCAGTCCCCTCAGTGGTGTCATAACCATTAACATTATTAGCTCTAGCAGTCCCCTTAGTGGTGACATGACCAGTAACGATATCAGCTCTAGCTACCCCCTTAGTGGTATCATAAACAGTGACATTATCAGCACTTGCAGTCCCATCAGTGGTGTCATATCCATAAACATTATAAGCACTAGCACTCCCCTCAGTGGAGTCATAACCAGTGACATTATCAGCACAAGCAGTTCCCTCAGTGGTGTCTTAACCAGTAACAATATCAGCACTAGCAGTTCCCTCAGTGGTGTCATATCCATAAACAATATCAGCACTAGCAGTCCCCTCAGCGGTGTCATAACCATTAACATTATCAGCTCTAGCAGTCCCCTTAGTGGTGACATGACCAGTAACAATATCAGCTCTAGCTGTCCCCTTAGTGGTGTCATGACCAGTAACAATATCAGCACTAACAGTCCCCTCAGAAACATTAACATTATCAGCACTGGCAGTCCCCTAAATGGTGTCATAACCAGTAACAATATCAGCACAAGCAGTCCCTTTAGTGGTATCATAACCAGTAACATTATCAGCACTATCAGTCCCCTTAGTGGTGTTAAAACCAGTAACAATATCAGCACTAGTAGTCCCTTAGTGGTGTCTTAACCATTAACAATATCAGCACTATCAGTCTACTTAGTGGTGTTATAACCAGTAACAATATCAGCCCTAGCAGTCCCCTTAGTGGTGTTATAACCAGTAACAATATCAGCCTTAGCAGTCCCCTTAGTGGTGTCTTAAACAGTAACAATATCAGCACTAGCAGTCCCCTCAGTGGTGTCATAACCAGTAACATTATCAGCACTAGCAGTCCCCTAAGTTATGTCATAACCAGTCAAATTATCAGCACTAGCAGTCCCCTCAGTGGTGTCATAACCAGTAACAATAGCAGCACTAGCAGTCCCCTCAGTGATGTTATAACCATTAACATTATCAGCTCTAGCAGTCGCCTTAGTGGTGACATGACCAGTAACAATATCAGCTCTAGCTTCCCCCTTAGTGGTGTCATAACTAGTGACATTATCAGCCCTAGCAGTCCCTTTAGTGGTGTCATAACAAGTAACAATATCAGCTCTAGCAGTCCTCTTAGTGGTATCATAACCAGTAACATTATCAGCACTAGCAGTCCCCTCAGTGGTGTCATAACCAGTAACATTATCAGCACTAGCGGTCCCCTTTGTTGAATCAGCTCTTTTATTTACAAACTCGCTTAAAAGGGAATGTCCTCATCGAAGCTTGAAATATATTCCAATTTCTTGCTTGTTGAAAGACGTTTGTGTTTCATAAGTGTCTTTGTATTGGAGTCATGGACAATTACATTCTCTTGTTGGTACTCACTGTCAAATCCGCACAAAAAGTTCCCCCTTTGATTGTGGTGTCATAACCAGTTACATTGGAAGCACTAACAGTTCCCTCAAAGATTATGGTATCATTAACAGTACTGGTGTCGGCAATCATCAATTCAGCCCTACCAGTGTCCCCTGTGAATGTGGTACCACAACCAGTAACATTAAGAGCACTAGCTGCCCCTCTGTGAATTTGGTGTCGCAACCAGTAGCATTATCAGCACAAACAGTCCCCTCAGTGGTGTCATAACCAGTAACAATATCAGCCATAGCAGTCCCCTTAGTGGTGTCATAACCAGTAACATTATCAGCACTGGCAGTCCCCTCACTGGTGTCATAACCAGTTAAGTTATCAGCACTAGCAGTCCCCTCACTGGTGTCATAACCAGTTAAGTTATCAGCACTAGCAGTCCCCTCATTGGTGTCATAACCAGTTAAGTTATCAGCACTAGCAGTCCCCTCACTGGTGTCATAACCAGTAACAATATCAGCCATAGCAGTCCCCTTAGTGGTGTCATAACCAGTAACATTATCAGCAATAGCAGTCCCCTCACTGGTGTCATAACCAGTTAAGTTATCAGCACTAGCAGTCCCCTCATTGGTGTCATAACCAGTAACAATATAAGCACTGGCGGTCCCCTCTGTCAAATTAGCTCTTTTTTTTACAAACTCACTTAAAAGTAACAATATCAGCACTATCAGTCCCCTCAGTGGTGTCATAACCAGTAACAATATCAGCACTATCAGTCCCCTCAGTGGTGTCATAACCAGTAACAATATCAGCACTAGTAGTCCCTTTGTGGTGTTATAACCATTAACAATATCAGCACTATCAGTCCCCTTAGTGGTGTTATAACCAGTACCAATATCAGCCCTAGCAGTCCCCTTAGTGGTGTCTTAACCAGTAACAATATCAGCACTAGCAGTCCCCTTAGTTATGTCATAACCAGTCAAATTATCAGCACTAGCAGTCCCCTCAGTGGTGCCATAACCAGTAACAATAGCAGCACTAGCAGTCCCCTCAGTGGTGTCATAACCGGTAACATTATCAGCACTAGCAGTCCCCTCAGTGGTGTCCTAATCAGTAACATTATCAGCACTAGCAGTCCCCTGTGCTGAATCAGCTCTAACAGTTCACTGTTGTTCAAACAGATCGACCAATGTTACAAGTTTTTCATCGTTATCGTCAGACCACATCTAAAATACATCAACTATTTTATTTTAATTGTTTATGTTTGCTCTTTTGAATTCATTGTTATAAGTTAAACACTTAACAATAATCAAGGTGAATGATTACATTTCAATTCTTCCATTGAAACGTGGATTAAATCCATATCATATAAAAACTGTAGTTTAAATGTAATTAATTATTACAAACTTATTCAGCTGTAATAATAACACTGTCACCTCAAAAATATATAAAATACCTATAACATGGTATTTTTGTTATATTGAAATACAAATACTGAGAATATTTTAAAATATGTACATCCTATTAGTTTATTGTTCACAAATATATTATTTAGTTGTATTTTGGTCAAATACCGTGTCAGTTATGCTAATTATCTGGACGACAACAGGTTCTGGAAATTTGAGATACTAGCTTATTTACACTAATTAGCTACAAATTTGAGGATTTTAATATTCTTAAAGGCGTTATCTTTTGATAGGGTATTCTGGTCTGAAGACAGAGCAGATACACACTATAAATCACAGACAGCTAAAATAAACTATCAACACATACAAGAGTATGGTTACAGCAATTCAGTATTTTATCCTGCTACAGCTGTATGTATCTGCAGATAAAATATTCTGGCATTGTTCATAGATATAGAAACTGATGATTACCTCAAAGCCAAATTCAAGTATGTTCAGATACAATATTCTGGTTTGAAAAATGATATAAAATTATTCATGGTTGAAGAAAACCAAAATGTAGTATGTTTATATGATACATTCTGGCATAAATATCTGCTTCACAATTTTGGAAATCACCTTGTATCTTTACATACAATATTCTGGCTCAACAGAATTGAACTTATTACAGATACAATGATTGATCTCTGATCAATATCTTTAAAACTAATACAGATATAGAAATGAAATTTTGACACGTTATGCAATTTCACCCAATAATCAGAAATATGTAAAAACCTTATTTTCACAAAGTCCTGTAGATACAAGGTTCTGGTTTTCAATAGACGATATGTATCTTCTCTTTGATAGAGAAGCGTAATACAAAATGTAGTATGTTTTTATATAGTATATCAGTATGTTTTTAAGTATGTAGAGTAACAAAACTGTAGCTGTACATGTGTTGCTCTTTTACTTTGTCTCTTATAATTCTTGTCAGAATGACTTTGTGCAATGTTTAAAGTATTTATATTAGTATATGTTTGTATGTTGTACAAAGATGAGACGTAAATAAATAAATAAAGTTTGAACAGTCATTGCCAAGTTCATTCTAGAAACATTCATGGTCCATGTACCTAATTACCGAAGTTGAAATACATTTAAGTTGGAAAAGGTATCTCTATAAAGTACATGTACTGTAATGATTCAATTATTAGCAAAATTATATGTTAACATTTATTAGAATATGCAAACTATTTTTTGTTTATTACACAGGTACACGGTGTCATCTATTTAATAAACTTGCATGAAAAAAGAACGTCAAACTAATAAAAGGTATACCTTCTTTTTTCATGCAAGTTTATTAAATCGATGACACCGTGTGACTGTGGTTTATAAATGTGAACATTAACGACAAAGAATATATTATTAAGCTGGGTTACATGAAAGGGCATCAAATGAAAAAATGCATTATTTTAAATAACATCGTGCTTTAATATGTACTACCCGCCATATCTTTCCAAACGCATTTATAAATACAAATGCAAATGTATGTCATCGGGCCACCTCTTGCCAACACTTTTCTGAGTCTTGGTGGTATTGATAGCATACATGTTTTGCTAAATTCATTTACAAAAGCGAGGTTATAAAAAGAAACAGGTATAATGCAGCTCAATCTAATTTTTTAAGGTGAATAAATTAATAAAACACATGACAATATTACCACAACAATGGAGACACCTTACGAAATCGAAAGGGGAAGAAAACACTCAACAGTCACAACTGAGCATAAAATGCACAAACATATCACTCAGGTCAGATATAAATGGTTACTATACAAACTGTACTTACAAACACAATCAAAATTTAAATGTTCAAGCTTTCAAACAAAAATATCAAACAGATACGGAATAGTATAGCTTGGCTAATTTGTCACGAGTCTGACCTTTCGATTAGCATAATTTAATAGTCGATATATTGCCTACGTTTACAACACCGAGTGTATGTTTTCATAATCGGGGAGTATCATAAAGACGCTCGAGGTGTAATACAAACACAAATTTGAAATGCCGATACCGCACGATTCGCTTGCGGAAATTGATATATTCAAAGCAAGAACTTTGTAATATATTCTTGCATAAATGTCAGGCTCAGGTCAAAATAGCCAAGCCATAGTTTTAGCAATGCTTTGGATGAATGCAATTAGTTTATGACGATATTGAAAGTCAATACTCCTGGTTAATGGTAGAAACCTGGCCCGATCTCCCAAAAACATCTCAATATGTGCTAATTCTCGTCACAAATATTGCCATATGTCAATTGGATAATTTCCATGGGAGGATGAACTCAAAATTTACATAAAAACAGCCAACCAACCGTATTCTTAGTTTATTACAGTAATTTTTAAGAAATTTAGATTTCAGATTTATATCAAATTCAGAATCTGATCGGGGAAAATCTTAATTAGAGATGATATATCTACTTGAGATCTCCAGGAGATGGGAGCCTGGCTATTTTAGAACAAATATACCTTTAAAGATAAATATATATATAAAAGGCTCATAATAAGCGCATAGTGATGCTGATTTGAAATATGTATTACTCTTATAAGTACAACTTATGACATTTTCATTCTAAGCCAGCAAATAAACATGTTATGAATTGAAACTGACCGAAATACAAACAATCGGGAATTACAAAACATACAACGTATTGCTACATTAAGCAAACAATTTACAAGAACATACACAAACATTGGCACCCACACCAATCACAAAGATACATTAAGCAAACAATTTACATGAACATACACACACATTGACAACCGCCCCTATCACAGAGATACATTAAGCAAACAATTTACATGAACATACACACACATTGACAACCACCCCAATCACAGAGATACATTAAGCAAACTATTTACATGAACATACACACACAAATATTGACAACCGCACCAAACACAGAGATACATTAAGTAGACTATTTACATGAACATACACACACAAATATTGACAACCGCACCAAGCACAGAAAAACATTATGCTAACTATTTACATGAACATACACACAAATATTGACAACCGCACCAAGCACAGAAATACATTATGCTAACTATTTCCATGAACATACACACACAAACATTGACAACCACACCAATCACAGAGATACATTAAGCAAACTATTTACATGAACATACACACACACACATCGACAACCGCACCAAGCACAGAAATACATTATGCTAACTATTGACATGAACATACACACACACATGTTGACAACCGCACCAAACACAGAGAAACATTAAGCAAATTATTTACATGAACAGACACAAACATTGACAACCGCACCAATCACAGAGATACATTAAGCAAACTATTTACGTGAACATACACAAATATTGACAACCGCACCAATCACAGAGATACATTAAGCAAACTATTTACATGAACACACACAAACATTGACAACCACACCAAACACAGAGAAACATTAAGCAAACTATTTACATGAACACACACAAACATTGACAACCACACCAAACACAGAGATACATTATGCAAACTTTTTGCATGAACATACACAAATATTGACAACCACACCAAACACAGAGAAACATTAAGCAAACTATTTACATGAACATACACAAATATTGACAACCACACCAAACACAGAGAAACATAAAGCAAACTATTTACATGAACACACACTAATATTGACAACCACACCAAACACAGAGAAACATTAAGCAAACTATTTACATGAACACACACAAACATTGACAACCGTACCAAACACAGAGAACCATTAAGCAAACTATTTACATGAACACACACAAATATTGACAACCACACCAAACACAGAAATACATTAAGCAAACTATTTACATGAACACACACAAACATTGACAACCACACCAAACACAGAGAAACATTAAGCAAACTATTTACATGAACACACACAAACATTGACAACAGCACCAATCACAGAAATACATTTAGCAAACTATTTACATGAACATACACACACATTGACAACCACACCAAACACAGAGATACATTATGCTAACTATTAACATGAACACACACACACATTGACAACCACACCAAACACAGAGAAACATTAAGCAAACTATTTACATGAACACACACACAAATATTGACAACCACACCAAACACAGAGATACATTATGCTAACTATTTACATGAACACACACACAAACATTGACAACCGCACCAAGCACAGAAATACATTATGCTAACTATTTACATGAACATACACACAAACATTGACAACCGCACCAAACACAGTGATACATTATGCTAACTATTTACATGAACACACACACAAATATTGACACCCACACCAAACACAGAAATACATTATGCTAACTATTTACATGAACATACACACAAACATTGACAACCACACCAAACACAGAAATACATTATGCTAACTATTTACATGAACATACACACAAACATTGACAACCACACCAAATACAGTGATACATAATGCTTACTATTTACATGAACACACACACAAACATTGACAACCGCACCAAACACAGAAATACATTATGCTAACTATTTACATGAACATACACACAAACATTGACAACCGTACCAAACACAGTGATACATTATGCTAACTATTTACATGAACACACACACAAATATTGACAACCACACCAAAGACAGTGATACATTATGGTAACTATTTACATGAACATACACACAAACATTGACAACCACACCAAACACAGTGATACATTATGCTAACTATTTACATGAACACACACACAAACATTGACAACCACACCAAACACAGTGATGCATTATGCTAACTATTTACATGAACACACACACAAACATTGACAACAGCACCAAACACAGTGATACATTATGCTAACTATTTACATGAACACACACACAAATATTGACAACCACACCAAACACAGTGATACATTATGCTAACTATTTACATGAACAAACACACAAACATTGTCAACCACACCAAACACAGTGATACATTATGCTAACTATTTACATGAACACACAAACAAACATTGACAACCACACCAAACACAGTGATACATTATGCTTACTATTTACATGAACACACACACAAACATTGACAACCACACCAAGCACAGAAATACATTATGCTAACTATTTACATGAACACACACACAAACATTGACAATCACACAAAACACAGTGATACATTATGCTAACTATTTACATGAACACACACACAAACATTGACAAACGCACCAAGCACAGAAATACATTATGCTAACTATTTACATGAACACACACACAAATATTGACAACCACACCAAACACAGAGATACATTATGCTAACTATTTACATGAACATACACACACACATTGACAACCACATCAAACACTGAGATACATTTTGCTAACTATTAACATGAACATACACACAAACATTGACAACCACACCAAACACAGTGATACATTATGCTAACTATTAACATGAACACACACACAAACATTGACAACCACACCAAACACAGTGATACATTATGCTAACTATTTACATGAACACACACACAAACATTGACAACTGCACCAAACACAGAGATACATTATGCTAACTATTTACATGAACACACACACAAACATTGACAACCGCACCAAGCACAGAGATACATTATGCTAACTATTTACATGAACATACACACAAACATTGACAACCGCACCAAGCACAGAGAAACATTATGCAAACTATTTACATGAACATACACACATACATTGACAACCACATTAAACACAGAGGTACATTATGCAAACTATTTACATGAACATACACACAAACATTGACAACCACACCAAACACAGAGGTACATTATGCTAACTATTTACATGAACACACACAAACATTGACAACCACACCAAACACAGAGGTACATTATGCTAACTATTTACATGAACACACACACAAACATTGACAACCGCACCAAGAACAGAAATACATTATGCTAACTATTTACATGAACATACACACAAATATTGACAACCACACCAAACACAGAAATACATTATGCTAACTATTTACATGAACAAACACACAAACAATGACAACCACACCAAATACAGTGACACATTAAGCAAACTATTTACTTGAACACACACAAACATTGACAACCGCACTAATCACAGAAATACATTATGCTAACTATTTTCTTGAACACACACAAACATTGACAACCACACCAATCACAGAAATACATTATGCTAACTATTTACATGAACATACACACACAAATATTGACAACCAATCCAAACACAGCGATACATTATGCTAACTATTTACATGAACATACACACACACATTGACAACCACACCAAATACAGAAATACATTATGCTAACTATTTACATGAACATACACACACATTGACAACCACACCAAATACAGAAATACATTATGCTTACTATTTACATGAACATACACACAAACATTGACAACCGCACCAAGCACAGAAATACATTATGCTAACTATTTACATGAACATACACAAACATTGACAACCACACCAAACACAGAGACATATTAAGCAAACTATTTACATGAACGCACCAAGCACAGAGACACATTATGCTAACTATTTACATGAACATACACACACACAAATATTGACAACCGCACCAAGCACAGAGACACATTATGCTAACAATTTACATGAACATACAAACACACAAATATTGACAACCGCACCAAGCACAGAGACACATTATGCTAACTATTTACATGAACATACACACAAATATTGACAACCGCACCAAGCACAGAGACACATTATGCTAACTATTTACATGAACATACACACACACAAATATTGACAACCGCACCAAGCACAGAGACACATTATGCTAACAATTTACATGAACATACAAACACACAAATATTGACAACCGCACCAAGCACAGAGACACATTATGCTAACTATTTACATGAACATACACACAAATATTGACAACCGCACCAAGCACAGAGACACATTATGCTAACTATTTACATGAACATACACACACAAATATTGACCACCGCATCAAGCACAGAAATACATTATGCTAATTATTTACATGAACATACACACACAAATATTGACCACCGCACCAAGCACAAAAATACATTATGCTAACTATTTACATGAACATACACACACAAATATTGACCACCGCACCAAGCACAGAAAAACATTATGCTAACTATTTACATGAACATACACACACAAATATTGACCACCGCACCAAGCACAGAAATACATTATGCTAACTATTTACATGAACATACACACACAAATATTGACCACCGCACCAAGCACAGAGACACATTATGCTAACTATTTACATGAACATACACACACATCGACAACTACACCAAACACAGTGATACATTATGCTAACTATTTACATAAACACACTCACACAAACATTGACTACCGCACCAAGCACAGAAATACATTATGCTAACTATTTACATGAACACACTCACAGAAACATTGACAACCGCACCAAGCACAGAAATACATTATGCTAACTATTTACATGAACATACACACAAATATTGACAACCGCGCCAATCACTGAAATGAATTAATCAAACTATTTACATGAACATACACACACAAATATTGACAACCGCACCAATCACTGAAATAAATTAATCAAACTATTTACATGAACATACACACACAAATATTGACAACCGCACCAATCACAGAGACACATTATGCAAACTATTTACATAACACACACAAATATTGACCACCGCACCAAGCACAGAGACACATTATGCTTACTATTTACATGAACATACACACACATCGACAACTACACCAAGCACAGAAATACATTATGCTAACTATTTACATGAACATACACAAATATTGACAACCACACCAAATACAGAAATACATTATGCTAACTATTTACATGAACACACTCACACAAACATTGAATACCGCACCAAGCACAGAAATACATTATGCTAACTATTTACATGAACACACTTGCACAAACATTGACAACCGCACCAAGCACAGAAATACATTATGCTAACTATTTACATGAACATACACACACAAATATTGACAACCGCACCAAGCACAGAAATACATTATGCTTACTATTAACATGAACATACACACACAAATATTGACAACCGCACCAAACACAGAAATACATTATGCTAACTATTTACATGAACATACACACACAAATATTGACAACCGCACCAAACACAGAAATACATTATGCTAACTATTTACATGAACATACACACACAAATATTGACACCCACACCAAACACAGAAATACATTATGCTAACTATTTACATGAACATACACACACAAATATTGATAACCGCACCAAGCACAGAAATACATTATGCTAACTATTTACATGAACATACACACACAAACATTGACTACCGCACCAAGCACAGAAATACATTATGCTTACTATTAACATGAACATACACACACAAATATTGACAACCGCACCAAACACAGAAATACATTATGCTAACTATTAAAATGAACATACACACACAAATATTTACAACCGCACCAAACACAGAAATACATTATGCTAACTATTTACCTGAACATACACACACAAATATTGACACCCACACCAAACACAGAAATACATTATGCTAACTATTTACATGAACATACACACACAAATATTGATAACCGCACCAAGCACAGAAATACATTATGCTAACTATTTACATGAACATACACACACAAATATTGACAACCGCACCAAGCACAGAAATACATTATGCTAGCTATTTACATGAACATACACACACAAATATTGATAACCGTACCAAGCAAAGAAATACATTATGCTAACTATTTACATGAACATACACACACAAATATTGATAACCGCACCAAGCACAGAAATACATTATGCTAACTATTTACATGAACATACACACACAAATATTGATAACCGCACCAAGCACAGACATACATTATGCTAACTATTTACATGAACACACACACACAAATATTGACAACCGCACCAAACACAGAAATACATTATGCTAACTATTTACATGAACATACACAAACATTGACAACCACACCCAACACACGAAGAGAATTCTCTTCTTCTTATAGTAGTACTGACAGTAGACCCCACATACATATAATAAACTCTCGAACACTTGGTAATAATGATAGTGTACACATTTGACACAAGAGCTATAAATCGCTGGCTTAGAATGAATAGGTCGCAAGTATAGAATAAATATTTTGAGAAAACAAGACAAAATGTCTGACAACCAATCTTTACTTAGAGTAAAACAAGCCTTTTCAACTTCAATTTAGTCAACATGACAAGTTCGGATTTTCATGACAATAGGCTCACATGAAGCACCCTATGGCGCAGATAAGCGTAAGTCTTGTAAGTGGCATTAACGACCTTCTCATTTTAAGCCAGTGAAATGGGTATGGTTGTTGTATAGAAACGGTGTGAAAGTCAGTCCTCTCGTTTCCAAAGTGAATGCACTGTCACTAAACTTTGAACGTGGTGTAAATCACAGCCCCCTCGCATTTAACCTTCATAGATGATAAAGGTTTAGGCCACTGTAAAAGTTGCAAGTGAGTGCACTGCCAATAAGTTATCCAGGCAGTGCGAAAGTTGAAAGTAGATGCACTGCTAATAAGTAATTCAGGCAGTGTGAAAGTTGAAAGTAGATGCACTGCCAATATGTTATTCAGGCAGTGTGAAAATTGAAAGTAGATGCACTGCCAATAAGTTATTCAGGCAGTGTGAAAGTTGAAAGCAGATGCACTGCTAATAAGTAATTCAGGCAGTGTGAAAGTTGAAAGTAGATGCACTGCCAATAAGTTATTCAGGCAGTGTGAAAGTTGAAAGTGAGTGCACCGCCAATAAGTTATTCAGGCAGTGTGAAAGTTGAAAGCAGATGCACTGCTAATAAGTAATTCAGGCAGTGTGAAAGTTGAAAGTAGATGCACTGCCAATAAGTTATTCAGGCAGTGTGAAAGTTGAAAGTAGATGCACTGCCAATAAGTTATTCAGGCAGTGTGAAAGTTGAAAGTAGATGCACTGCCAATAAGTTATTCAGGCAGTGTGAAAGTTGAAAGTAGATGCACTGCCAATAAGTAATTCAGGCAGTGTGAAAGTTGAAAGTAGATGCACTGCCAATATGTTATTCAGGCAGTGTGACAGTTGAAAGTAGATGCACTGCTAATAAGTTATTCAGGCAGTGTGAAAATTGAAAGTAGATGCACTACTAATAAGTTATTCAGGCAGTGTGACAGTTGAAAGTAGATGCACTGCTTATAAGTAATTCAGGCAGTGTGACAGTTGAAAGTAGATGCACTGCTAATAAGTTATTCATGCAGTGTGACAGTTGAAAGTAGATGCACTGCTTATAAGTTATTCATGCAGTAATCCAAGGAAATGTTCTAAATGGTGTTTATGAACAATGTAGATCGTGCTCTGTACATTTTATATACCTTTCTTTTTAACTTCGTTTTACTCCCATCGAACAAGCTTTTACGGAATAGTCAAAATTCCAACATGTTTTCCAGTACATACCATTGTTAGTTGGACTGGTATAATATCCACCATGGTATTTTCCATTCAGATTAGAATTCGAACAGCTCGCATACCACCAGCCTCCACATGAACTGCCTGCACAGCTACCATAGTCATTAGCGTCATTATCATTGTCCCATGCTGAGAACCTCATGCCGTTACTGTCACTGAAGCTGTCTCCACAATCGCCAGTAAACGAACCAAAGGATAATCTGTATTTGTCAGACACCGGCGCTAGGGAGAAATCGTCGTATATTGCAAACGCTGTGTGTGGAACATCTTCGCCAAAAGCTTCCAAGTAAATGCGAAGAGAAGATCGTTGTTGTGTTAGGAAATAAATGGCTTCCAATCCAAGCCAGTACTCTACCGAAGGATCACCAAACCCGTAAAGGTATTCAATTATTCCCCGGAAGAAGTCCACGGATCCATCATGTCTACGCTGAAATACTGTCCAGCCGCCACCAGTTTGATCACACCATGCGCTGACGGTCGTGCCATTTGACAAGCTGATGTTGTATACACCATTATCCGTATATCCTGCCTGAAGCCATTGCAGACAATCATCAGCGCCAACATCTAGAACATTGTCCATATCACAGTAAGTATCTTGGATGTTCCCTCCTAACGGTTTCACTGTGTATATTGCATTGGTCGTGTAACCATGGTGATAGAACCTAAAACAATTCTCCGGGTACGGCTGAATATCATATTTGAGCGTTGTAGTATTTGAAGACACCTGAAAGATTGGGAATATCTTGCAAAAGATTTTAAGAAAGTTCATGTTCCAGTCACACCGTACAACCCACAGCGTCGAAGGCAGGTCCAGTTTGTGTAAGGCAGGTCCAATCGCGTTTTGCCTTTTCTACAAGGGTACGTATTTGTTATAGTTTGTGTGTTTTTCGTTGCCTTTGAGAGTGATCACTTACATGTCTCGTTAAAGCAATGAATAAACAACGAGTACGTACAATTTATGTTCCCAGAAATATCATATAAATCGAAATAATATTTAGATGTGCGTTGTTTGCAAAATGTTTTATATTATCGCCTTTTACAAAGCACAAAACGCGATCGGACCTGTCTTACACAGCGGACCTGCATTGGACGCAGCTGGTTGTACGGTGTGCAAACGCACACATCATTTTGTGTTATATAATCGCACCGTAGTGATTATTGTGAAAGCGTTAGAAATTCCTTTCAGCCAAACCATACGCTTTTGAACATTTCTTTCTTCAAAAAGAGAAAAACACCTGGTAGAAATATCAAGTGAGGTTGTGTAGCTCTGTGGTTATGGCAATTGGCACCTATTCCGGTGACTCGAGTTCAAGTCCGGAAGGAGGCTATATTTCACCAGAAAGATGATTGGAAAATAAAGGCTACAGATGCTATGCTCGGCCAAGTACTGTCTTCAATGGGCTTTAACACTAAATGTCTACGCGGACCAAAGTCAGATACACTCAAATACCGGTAGTCCGGTAAAAAACTTTGACGAGACTGAAAATGGGGGTATGTCTTAACGAATCAGCATCAGAATCATGAAATTTGAGTTAAATGATTTGTATACGTGTATGTGATGTAGTTAAATGATTTTATTCAGAAATATTAGATATTCTGGCTTAAATATATGAAAGTGAAAGTAGGTTAACGGACATTGAGTAAATCCGTTAATGTGAGAAAATCTGTTGACCGCGTTTGACGAACCAAAGTTTTCTTATATGATACATGAACCCCTACTTTTTCATTTTCTTGAAGCTGGATGCTATTTCTATTGATTAAAAGATTTTAAGAGGGCCTCGTCGACAAAAAGTTGACATTTTTTGGCTGACCTTGGTCACTTTACAATGTGTTAAAGAATAATTCTATTTGGTGGTTTTGACGTACAGTAGATTATAACATGTTTGAGAAAATAACCAGACACCCATTGTATCACATGAATTTCCTTGTATCCGGGTTAGTATAGCGAGTAAGTATAATCTTATACGTAACATGTATGATATAAGGTAAACTACATAAGCGTGTTTTTCCTATAATTCGATGCGTATTTTGCCTTTTTTAGTGTCATATGATTTAAATAATCCATCACTCGGTGTCAAATGATATTTTTGTATTAAACTTGTTCAGGAAATATGATTAAGCTCGCCAAAGACTCGCTTAATAAAATTTCCAAACCTCGTTAAATTTATATCAATTGGCAACTCGTGATAGATCCTCTATATATTGCTTTCTAGTTAATTTGATTAGTTTGGTTAAGTTCGAATCTAACATATAACCAATATTTTCTCTGTTTAAAAAATATATATCAAACACACGCACACTTTGATACTGTTTTATCACTCTAAGCTGAAACTGAAATATAGATGATGATTTATCAGATGGAAATGTGACTAATGGTGGTTCAAAATAATTTCTGCTGCAATTTAAAATATCCTATAAATTATATAATATGTGTAGGTATAATGAATTGTAAACAAATTGAAAGCAAGTGTTTTGATTAAACTGTACCAAGGCCCAGTGATCATAAACATGTTTCATTCTCAAAATCAATACTCAATGCTCCAAACATTTGTTTTTAGAAATTTGCATCAAAACCAACACCAACTTGTAGGAAATGATCTAATTCAGAAAATGAACCCCTATTTGATGTTTCTATTCAGTAATAAAGAAGCTACATCAGGTTTTGTAACTAAGAAATACTCCAATTGGAGTACGGAGTATGAGCTGGAGCATTGAGTAAGTTCTCCAATGTTTATAATCACCGGGTCAGATAGTGATTTTACATTACCATAATATCTAAATATCTAAATGCTTTTAACACGCAACACGTTCGACAAACTACATGTTCTAATTATTCTTGTTGTTGGAAACCACTTATGAAATGTTACAACATACCGGACAATTTACTCTCAATGGTAAAGCGATCGAACTCGATTACCGGGTATTTCCGTTTGTATCTTGAATGTGATTATCTCAATAAAGACACGAGGTTATGAAATTTATCAATCATCTAATTCTTGTATGTTTTAATCTTTGTACATTATCTAAATCATTATGCATGCTGTGGACCATTAACGCTTTATACGTTTTCCTAGACAGGCTTTCAACGAATATCTTTTGATGATTTAGGTACGATATTGGAGTGTACATAACATTCGTTTCCTAGTTGTATCTTACTTTAAAGATCTATTAGATAATACTATTATTTATAAGTAACACCGCTAATCCACGTTTGAAATAATTCATTATATATTCATGACTTAAGTAAACCACTTACACGATGATTTCTCACTTATAAGCTCTATCCACATACTTGATGTTTTACTCATATCCAACTGTTACATTTTAAGGACAACATACTGTATCGATACAATTTGCATCCAATGTAGAAGGAAAGTTTTACTTTGTTTGACTCTCGTAGAAAGTATTGAATGATGATATAATAGATAAAGTAGACTCGTTAAATTGTTTTGGGATCATGCCCTTATTCAGGATTTATTGATGTAAAAGGAAAATAAAACCTGAAGAAAGGCATGAGCCCGAAAAATTTAAACGAGTCAAATTTGTGTATTATATTATCATATTACTTTAACGCTTACTTTTTTCTAAACGGATTGATATATCAAACTTGAAAATATCACAAAGATGTATTTGATCTTTTCCTGATAGTTATGATACAATTCCATTGTTGTACATGCTGTTTATTCTTAATGTTGTGTTTTTCATGATGCTGTTCAGAGCGTGTTCTGTTTTTAAGACATTTCTTGCTCTCCCAAATCTGGCTGAGACAACCCCCTCCTGAAATTGTTGTACTACCTAAGTAGGTACAGGTTGGTATGCAGTTAAGAGTCATCCCATTTGAAACAAAGCTTTGGTGGTTCAATTGAATTAAGATAAATATTTTCCGTTCTCTTGAACGTAATTTTGAGGACGCTCTTGCCGACATTTTCTTGTAGTTTAATTGTTTTATCTTGAATATGTGTTTCTAGATGCATGAGTAGAGAAGTTTGTTCAGATCTTCAAGGCGGGTTAGGCGAGTTAATCTTATGTCAGTATAGTTCAGATCTTCAACACTGGTAACGAGGGTTCATCTAATATATGCAAAGTTCAGATCTCCAATGCTAATTAGGAGGGTTAATTTAATATCGGTATAGTTCAGGTCTTCAAAACAGGTAAGGAGGGTTAATCTAATGACTGTATAGGTCAGATCTTCAAGACTGATAACGAGGGTTAATCTAATGACTGTATAGTTCAGATCGTCAAGACTGGTTAGGAGGGTCCATCTAATGACTGTATAGTTCAGATCGTCAAGACTGGTTAGGAGGGTCCATCTAATGTCTGTATAGTTCAGATCGTCAACACTGGTTAGGAGGGTCCATCTTATGACTGTATAGTTCAGATCGTCAAGACTGGTAAGGAGGGTTCATCTTATGTCTGTATAGTTCAGATCGTCAAGATAGGCATGGAGGGTTCATCTAATGTCCTTATAGTTCAGATCGTCAAGACAGGTAAGGAGGGTTCATCTAATGTCTGTATTGTTCAGATCTTCAAGACTGGTAAGGAGGGTCCATCTAATGTCTGCATAGTTCAGATCTTCAAGACTGGTAAGGAGGGTCCATCTAATGTCTGTATAGTTCAGATCGTCAAGACTGGTTAGGAGGGTCCATCTAATGTCTGTATAGTTCAGATCGTCAAGACAGGTAAGGAGGGTTCATCTAATGTCTGCATAGTTTAGACCATCAAGACAGGTAAGGAGAGTCCATCTAATGTCTGTATAGTTTAGACCATCAAGACAGGTAAGGAGGGTTCATCTAATGTATGTATAGTTCAGACCATCAAGACAGGTAAGGAGGGTTAATCTAATGTCTGTATTGTTCAGATCTTCAAGACAGGTAAGGAGGGTTCATCTAATGTCTGTATAGTTCAGATCTTCAAGACAGGTAAGGAGAGTCCATCTAATGTCTGTTTAGTTTAGACCATCAAGACAGGTAAGGAGGGTTCATCTAATGTCTGTATAGTTCAGATCGTTAAGACAGGTAAGGAGAGTCCATCTAATGTATGTATAGTTCAGATCTTCAAGACAGGTAAGGAGGGTCCATCTAATGTCTATATAGTTCAGACCATCAAGAAAGGTAAGGAGGGTCCATTTAATGTCTGTATAGTTCAGACCATCAAGAAACGTAAGGAGAGTCCATCTTATGTCTGTATAGTTCAGATCGTCAAGACAGGTAAGGAGGGTCCATCTAATGTCTGTATAGTTCAGATCGTCAAGACAGGTAAGGAGGGTCCATCTAATGTCTGTATAGTTTAGACCATCAAGACAGGTAAGGAGGGTCCATCTAATGTCTGTATAGTTCAGATCTTCAAGACAGGTAAGGAGGGTTCATCAAATATCTGTATAGTTCAGACCTTCAAGACAGGTAAGGAGGGTCCATCTAACGACTGTATAGTTCAGATCTTCAAGACAGGTAAGGAGGGTCCATCTAATGTCTGTATAGTTCAGATCTTCAAGACAGGTAAGGAGGGTTCATCAAATATCTGTATAGTTCAGACCTTCAAGACAGGTAAGGAGGGTCCATCTAACGACTGTATAGTTCAGATCGTCAAGACAGTTAAGGAGGGTCCATCTTATGTCTGTATTGTTCAGATCTTCAAGACTGGTAAGGAGGGTCCATCTAATGTCTGTATTGTTCAGATCTTCAAGACTGGTAAGGAGGGTCCATCTAATGACTGTATAGTTCAGACCTTCAAGACTGGTAAGGAGGGTTCATCTAACGACTGTATAGTTCAGATCTTCAAGACTGGTAAGGAGGGTTCATCTAATGACTGTATAGCTCAGACCTTCAAGACTGGTAAGGAGGGTCCATCTAATGTCTGTATAGTTCAGATCGTCAAGACAGGCAAGGAGGGTCCATCTAATGTCTGTATAGTTCAGATCGTCAACACTGGTTAGGAGGGTCCATCTAATGACTGTATAGTTCAGATCGTCAAGACTGGTAAGGAGAGTCCATCTAATGTCTGTATAGGTCAGATCGTCAAGACTGGTAAGGAGGGTCAATCTAATATCTGTATAGTTCAGATCTTCAAGACTGGTCAGGAGGGTTCATCTAATGTCTGTATAGTTCAGATCTTCAAGACTGGTAAGGAGGGTCCATCTTTTGTCAGTATAGTTCAGATCTTCAAGACAGGTAAGGAGGGTCCATCTAATGTCTGTATAGTTCAGATCTTCAAGACAGGTAAGGAGGGTCCATCTCATGTCACTTTTGTACAGATCGTCAAGACTGGTAAGGAGGGTCCATCTAATGTCTGTATAGTTCAGATCTTCAAGACAGGTAAGGAGGGTCAATCTAATGACTGTATAGTTCAGATCTTCAAGACTGGTAAGGAGGGTCCATCTAATGACTGTATAGTTCAGACCTTCAAGACTGGTAAGGAGGGTTCATCTTACGACTGTATAGTTCAGATTTTCAAGACTGGTAAGGAGGGTTCATCTAATGACTGTATAGTTCAGACCTTCAAGACTGGTAAGGAGGGTCCATTTAATGACTGTATAGTTCAGATCTTCAAGACAGGTACAGTAGTCGGAACGTCCGAGTTGCCACACGATGCGCACGATGGACGAACGATGCACGCACGATATACGGACGATACACGCACGATTCACGTTACAAAAATACACGATGGGCGATACGATAGGATACACGATCCGTACGTTATACACGGTATACACGGTCTGCACGATGGGCGATACGATATGATACACGATCCGTACGTAATACACGGTATACACGATAGAGATATGGAACGTGCGTTCTACACGATAAGCACGATTCGCAAGAAGATTCCGAGTGTGAGAAAATTCACCTTAACATTTCGTCCACTATCAGAATCAAAATTGTGTGTACTCGAAGCAGTAATTAATACGACTAAAATTTGTTGCATCGTCGTCAAGACGTCGAGTCCGACCAAATACTGTTGCATTAAATAAGTCGAGTACTCAGAGTAACGTACTTGCGACTGAACGTTTAGCCGATATTTATCAGTATTTGTCAAGTATTGTTACAGGGTGGCCGAAGGCCGCTTATTTGGACCATTATTATTAAAACCTGGCCTTGAACCGACTAGTTTTACTCACTAGAAGTATAGACCTTCATTAGGCGTGTCTGTAGGAAGGAAAAGGGAAGTAACTGTTGACAATACTGATCATCGGTATCTTTCCGGCGGCACGAAATACCTTTCAAGCCTTTGTTGATCCAGATTTTTATGAAAACACAGAAAGATGGATTTTCGATTTATTTTAAGGTTTTTCAACTTATTTAAGTACTCGTAACTATAAACGAGGAATTAACGTGGTTATGCAATGCACCCCGGTGACAGAAATCTTGTGTAAGTATCTTGTCATTCTCGATTCCGTTTGTTAGCCAAATTTTGGAATGACCCTGAACACTTTTTACACTGTGACTTTTTTGTCAGTAGCTCAATTGCTCTTGTAATAGCCTTGTTTATGAGATTATGCACCCACGACCCCCGCCAACCAGATGGGCTAGATTTTTACTTTCGTGTTGTCGAAACCCCCGCCTTTCCTGTTCCACGGGCCGGTCCAGTAGAACAGCTAATGGTAAAATTACCATAAACCCTCTGGTAATTCCTCGGCCTCTGGCAACTAAATATTGTCCCCGTGGTATTGGTTCGGACAAAAAATTCCCAACATTTTCTCGGCATTGCGGAGGAAGGCTGGCTCATAAAATTGAAGGTCAAAATCTAAAACATAACTGTTTCCCCTGGCTATTCCACCGCCCATCTACAGGGGTGGGGTTGTGGATGCAACTTCCTGGTGCGTCATTATTGCATTGTGTTACTTAGTTGGAGAAGCTAACCGAAGGGCCAGCGCTAAGCTTAGTGTATCATGTCCCTTGGTTAGTTTGTGTAATTTCTGACAAGTAATAATTTTAATACAGTACATTAATGCATAGCTACTAGAGCCCTTTCCATTTTAAAGCAATGCGTTATCAATTGCTTTTTGGTAGTGATTTACCATGTATATATAGAACAACATGCAACCAGCGAGCATACCATTTATCCGCACTGCTAGGCAAGCGCTACAAAGTGCTTTCGTATGAAACGGGCGCCTTGCAAGAACTTAAAAAATTAACCGCTACGTAACAATCTGCTAGCCACGAGCGCTCATCGAAATAATATATTTGTTCCATTTTGTCTGATATGTAGCGCTTATTTTAAGCAAGCTGTTTCGAAGCCTAGCGCTCAATAGAGGACCAGTCTTCGCGAAAGTCTCCGGACTGCCGGTCATGACCGGTGAAAATCAGTTCGGTCCGACAAAAATTATAGCTCGCCGGTCCGAATGTCCGTCAAAATTTTCGTATCGTCTGGTACGTAATTTGTCGGTACGAAGCATTATTTCCAGTTATTTCACGATGCGCATGTGCAGGTTGGTTGTTTAAAGGACGGAAAGAGAACTAATTTGCAAAAAGACGCTGATTTGATGAATACTTATACTGTACTCTATCTTTAGTATGTTATTTTCCGAAACACATTTTGTGAATACCAATCTCAACAAAAAAAGATTTTCAGAAACAAGTTACGGAAATTTGGAAAATCCTGTTGCTAAAAATAGTACGATTGAGACCGCCCGAGGATTTACCTAGACTGGTTTTCTGACAAACGGTTGTGCTCAGCGCTAAGTGACCGAAAACTGATAGACACAGTCCACGTGTCACACTATTAGGTCAATAAACGGCCATGTTAAACAAACAAACAATACGATGACATCATCACCTGTGTATGTCACAGTTTGCGAGATAATCCATTTATAATTGCTGATAAGTGTCAATATTAACGTCTGTCTGTAAACGTGTGTATCATCAATTAAAGACATTAACTTCAGATGATTAACTTTTCAAGGACAGTCGCTAAATTTTCAATCAGCGGCGGCAATTAATTAAGTCTGCAGCAGTTACTATTAAGTGTTGTTTTATTGTTTCCAAAGTGTTGTTTTATTGTTCCTTTGTCCATTTTTAATGATAAATTGTAAAACATCTGGTTTTTTAGCTGTTTCCAATTAATATTGTTCGGGCCGGCCAAAATTGATTCGCTCGGGCCAAACTTATTTTATGCCGGACCGGATGTCCGGCCTTTTTTTCTCACTTTCGTGAAGACTGGAGGACTACTGTACAGCTCGGAGCTGCTCCGCAATGTTTCCCTAAAATCACACATTTCTGCGATCATCATCAGGGTCAAAATAAAATTTCACTTTTATCGCTGTGTTGCCCGAATGTTTACCCAGCCGCAAAGCCTGTAGTGAAATAATTTCACTCCCATTATTATCAGGCTTACTTGGGGAAATGAGTGACATTAAATCGCCACGATTACATCGCCATGTCTACTCATGTCGATTATTTACTCTATCCGCTTGGGTCAGTTTGTCAAAACCTTAATTGTGACATTGTCACGTTGTGTAGTCACTAGGTCACTTTAATCAGATGGATAATCTCTACAAAATCTAGTTCAATCTTGTGTAACTTAATATATAGGTCAAATCCTAGAAATTTCTTGTATAGACAATAGAGATAAAAAAAATTGGTCTTATCTTGATGAAAATTCTCCAGAATGAATTATTTCATTATAATCTAGGTCAATTTCAATAAATTAGGTCATCCTGGTTAAAAAATGTAGGTCACTTGGTGAAAGTGTCCGAGACATTTTGGGCTTCCAGACTTACCGATAGTCGCTTACCGTCTGACAGACTGTCAGACCTGAAGGAAATCTGTCAGACTGATTTTTGTTATGCTAAAAGGCGGACGGATACTGGAATTGTCGGATTCATCCAACAGCTATTGAGAAGTGTGGCTACCCTAAGTACCCTTTTAATACAGAAAAATATGCCCTCTGACAAATGTGTCACATATGTGCGGTGAACATGTATCAAATGTGAAATGAATATACGGTGAATACAGTCTTAACACATTCATTTCATTTTAACATATTCACTTTTCGAATGCCAGTTATAGGTCTGCAACAAATAAGTGTGACGAATAGGCGGCGTACACTTAGTAAAAGATGGCTTTGAGCCTTTTTTTTGTTTCATTGTGAAATCAGTTTTAGACTTGTTGTTTGACGGCCATCCGCATTTTTATGCATACTTTTTCTTCGGGGAATTATAAGGAGACTTCAGAAAAAGAGTACAAGAGCGAGGAGATAATTAGATTGTTTTCCTACTTTGCGACTGGCTTACAAATTGATAATTGACCCATCAAGACATGTCTTACAAAAGACATGCGGTCATGTACAAAGGAATAAAAGTGAACCATGGTTAAGAGTCATAGGACAGGCAGTCCGGACGGAAACCAAATGCACCTGATAGAGACCAAAATTGTCGGATTTGTCTGACGACTATTGTGAAGTCTAATCATGTAATGTCATTTAATTTATAGCTAATTGTCATAAATATGTAATATTTATTAGGTATTTATTAACAAAACATATACTACTCATCCAAATGGTAAAATGTACGGAATCTTGTTAGTGCCTTGCAAGATAGGGGCCTAGTGACGGTGGTCTAGTTCGACTACCGTCAGCCTTACTTACATCTACATACCTGGTCTTCTGGGGTCACAGAAACTGGTTGCCTCAGTACGCTCCTTTTTATCATACAATGTGTCGTGTCTCACGGTTTTTAAATTTTATGCGACTGCGACAATCAGGCGGTATAATTTCGTGTCGAAGCGACATTGGAGAATCTCGCGACACAGGAGGCGAGGTACGATATTCTACTGCGAAATCTCATGGTTTTTTATACTGCGTTAGAGCGAGATCTCGTGTTTGAAAATTGTGCCTCGCTTCTTGTATCGACCGATTGTCGCGCATTGCTTCATGTGTCGCGCAATTCTTGCCCTCTTAATTGATAATTCATACGGCACTAATCGGATTCTGTACAAATGTGAGACAACTGGTTGAGTACCATTAATTATGGGTTCAAGTGAGTACTAAAACCCCATTTAGGCGGTGCCTTAGTTCATATTATTGAATAACTTGGGCCAAAAGATATATGAATTAAATACCCAAATATCCATGTTGAGATTAAAAGTATATAAATACTGCAGTTACATGCAGTGATTAGAAATGCCTGTCGGCCGTCTTGAACGAAGTCGTTAACTTTGATGTTATAGATATTATAATTTATCATTATGCATAACACATCTACATCTCAATATTCCCATTTAAATGTTCGATTCATGAAACCAGAATTAGATCATGAAAAAAGTTGGATTCTGCTTTTCAATAATAGCGGATAGCTACTAGCATAATTACACGTACAGTATGTACACCAATTCATGAAAAGTCGGCATTTCAAAGACATGGGGATAGTTGGCCGGGAAAAAAACAACATTTAAGACATTTTCATTGCATGAATTATGAATTATCGATGTGCAAAGAATTCTTTTCATGACGGTGTACATAATTTCGGATGTCAATTTCGGACATAATTCCGTTGCGTCCCGGAAGTTATTGTCACCGATACGATACTAAACTGATGAATGATTTGATGAATGATTTGATTTGGCATTAGTTTAAAAGGTCCTCGTATCGTCCCATACCTTTCGGTAATTTGGATTTATTATAGGACCCCCGACATGTACCCCTTCATGTCGTAAAAAAGTGTGTTGTGTTTTTATAATGTACATGGACGATTCACACGATACGATGCACGATTAATCTCTCGCTATCGTGTTTCGTATACTTATACTGTACCATACACGTTTCACACGTTATACACGTTGTACACGATGTACACGATACGATGTACACGATACACACGATATGCACGATGGGCGATACGATACGATAGACGATGCACGTTACTAAAATCACACGATATACGCACGCATACGATACGCACGTTACACGAACGATATACGCACGATACACGCAAATTTTGACAACTCGGACGTTCCGACTACTGTAAGGAGAGTTAATCTAATGTATGTATAGTTCAGATCTTGCAGACTGGTAAGGAGGGTCCATCTAATGACTGTATAGTTCAGATCTTCAAGACAGGTAAGGAGAGTTAATCTAATGTATGTATAGTTCAGACCATCAAGACAGGTAAGGAGGGTCAATCTAATGTCTGTATAGTTCAGATCTTCAAGACAGGTAAGGAGGGTCAATCTAATGTATGTATAGTTCAGACCATCAAGACAGGTAAGGAGGGTCAATCTAATGTCGGTATAGTTCAGACCTTCAAGACAGGTAAGGAGGGTTCATCTAATGTATGTATAGTTCAGACCATCAAGACAGGTAAGGAGGGTCAATCTAATGTCTTTATAGTTCAGACCATCAAGACAGGTAAGGAGGGTTCATCTAATGTATGTATAGTTCAGACCATCAAGACAGGTAAGGAGGGTTAATCTAATGTCTGTATAGTATAGATCTTCAAGACTGGTAAGGAAGGTCCATCTAATGTCAGTTTTGTACAGATCTTCAAGACAGGTAAGGAGGGTTCATCTAATGTATGTATAGTACAGATCTTCAAGACTGGTAAGGAGGGTTAATCTAATGTCTGTATAGTATAGATCTTCAAGACTGGTAAGGAGGGTTAATCTAAAGTCAGTATAGTTCAGATCTTCAAGACAGGTAAGGAGAGTTCATCTAATGTATGTATAGTACAGACCATCAAGACAGGTAAGGAGGGTCAATCTAATGTCAGTATAGTTCAGATCTTCAAGACAGGTAAGGAGGGTTAATCTAATGTATGTATAGTTCAGATCTTCAAGACAGGTAAGGAGGGTTAATCTAATGTATGTATAGTTCAGATCTTCAAGACAGGTAAGGAGGGTCCATCTAATGTCGGTATAGTTCAGATCTTCAAGACTGGTAAGGAGGCTTCATCTAATGTTGGTATAGTTCAGACCTTCAAGACAGGTAAGGAGGGTCCATCTAATGTCTGTATAGTTCAGATCTACAAGACAGGTAAGGAGGGTCCATCTAATGTCTGTATAGTTTAGATCTACAAGACTGGTAAGGAGGGTTCATCTAATGTTGGTATAGTTCAGACCTTCAAGACAGGTAAGGAGGGTCAATCTAATGTCTGTATAGTTCAGACCTACAAGACAGGTAAGGAGGGTCCATCTAATGTCTGTATAGTTCAGATCTACAAGACAGGTAAGGAGGGTCAATCTAATGTCGGTATAGTTCAGATCTTCGAGACAGGTAAGGAGGGTTCATTTAATGTATGTATAGTTCAGACCATCAAGACAGGTAAGGAGGGTTAATCTAATGTCTGTATAGTATAGATCTTCAAGACTGGTAAGGAGGGTCCATCTAATGTCAGTTTTGTACAGATCTTCAAGACAGGTAAGGAGGGTTCATCTAATGTATGTATAGTATAGATCTTCAAGACTGGTAAGGAGGGTCCATCTAATGTATGTATAGTTCAGATCTTCAAGACAGGTAAGGAGAGTTAATCTAATGTATGTATAATATAGATCTTCAAGACTGGTAAGGAGGGTCCATCTAATGACTGTATATTTCAGATCTTCAAGACTGGTAAGGAGGGTCCATCTAATGACTGTATATTTCAGATCTTTAAGACTGGTAAGGAGGGTTCATCTAATGTATGTATAATATAGATCTTCAAGACTGGTAAGGAGGGTCCATCTAATGTCTGTATAGTTCAGACCTTCAAGACAGGTAAGGAGGGTTCATCTAATGTTGGTATAGTTCAGATCGTCAAGACTGGTTAGGAGGGTTCATCTAATGTCTATATAGTTCAGATCTTCAAGACAGGTAAGGAGAGTTAATCTAATGTCTGTATAGTTCAGACCTTCAAGACAGGTAAGGAGAGTTAATCTAATGTATGTATAGTTCAGATCTTGCAGACTGGTAAGGAGGGTCCATCTAATGACTGTATAGTTCAGATCTTCAAGACAGGTAAGGAGAGTTAATCTAATGTATGTATAGTTCAGACCATCAAGACAGGTAAGGAGGGTCCATCTAATGTCAGTTTTGTACAGATCTTCAAGACAGGTAAGGAGGGTTCATCTAATGTATGTATAGTATAGATCTTCAAGACTGGTAAGGAGGGTCCATCTAATGTATGTATAGTTCAGATCTTCAAGACAGGTAAGGAGAGTTAATCTAATGTATGTATAGTATAGATCTTCAAGACTGGTAAGGAGGGTCCATCTAATGACTGTATATTTCAGATCTTCAAGACTGGTAAGGAGGGTTCATCTAATGACTGTATATTTCAGATCTTCAAGACTGGTAAGGAGGGTTCATCTAATGTATGTATAGTATAGATCTTCAAGACTGGTAAGGAGGGTCCATCTAATGACTGTATAGTTCAGATCTTCAAGACTGGTAAGGAGGGTTCATCTAATGTTGGTATAGTTCAGATCGTCAAGACTGGTTAGGAGGGTTCATCTAATGTCTATATAGTTCAGATCTTCAAGACAGGTAAGGAGAGTTAATCTAATGTCTGTATAGTTCAGACCTTCAAGACAGGTAAGGAGGGTTCATCTAATGTCTGTATAGTTCAGATCGTCAAGACAGGTAAGGAGGATTCATCTAATGTCTGTATAGTTCAGATCGTCAAGACAGGTTAGGAGGGTTCATCTAATGTCTATATAGTTCAGATCTTCAAGACAGGTAAGGAGAGTAAATCTAATGTCTGTATAGTTCAGACCTTCAAGACAGGTAAGGAGGGTTCATCTAATGTCTGTATAGTTCAGATCGTCAAGACAGGTAAGGAGGGTTCATCTAATGTCTGTATAGTTCAGATCGTCAAGACAGGTAAGGAGGGTTCATCTAATGTCTGTATAGTTCAGATCTTCAAGACTGGTAAAGAGGGTCCATCTAATGTCTGTATAGTTCAGATCGTCAAGGCTTGTAAGGAGGGTTCATCTAATGTCTGTATAGTTCAGATCGTCAAGACTGGTTAGGAGGGTCCATCTTATGTCTGAATAGTTCAGATCTTCAAGGCGGGTAAGGAGGGTCCATCTAATGTCTGTATAGTTCAGATCTTCAACACTGGTTAGGATGGTCCATCTAATGTCTGTATTGTTCAGATCTTCAAGACTGGTAAGGAGGGTTCATATAATGTCTGTATAGTTCAGATCTTCAAGACTGGTAAGGAGAGTCCATCTAATGACTGTATAGTTCAGATCGTCAAGACGGGTAAGGAGAGTCCATCTAATGTCTGTATAGTTCAGATCGTCAAGACTGGTAAGGAGGGTTCATCTAATGTCTGTATAGTTCAGATCGTCAAGACGGGTAAGGAGAGTTCATCTAATGTCTGTATAGTTCAGATCGTCAAGACGGGTAAAGAGAGTCCATCTAATGTCTGTATAGTTCAGATCGTCAAGACTGGTCAGGAGGGTTCATCTAATGACTGTATAGTTCAGATCGTCAAGACAGGTAAGGAGGGTCCATCTAATGTCTGTATAGTTCAGATCTTCAACACTGGTTAGGAGGGTCCATCTAATGTCTGTATAGTTCAGATCGTCAAGACTGGTAAGGAGGGTCCATCTAATGTCTGTATAGTTCAGATCGTCAAGACAGGTAAGGAGGGTTCATCTAATGTCTGCATAGTTTAGACCATCAAGACATGTAAGGAGAGTCCATATAATGTCTGTATAGTTTAGACCATCAAGACAGGTAAGGAGGGTTCATCTAATGTATGTATAGTTCAGACCATCAAGACAGGTAAGGAGGGTTAATCTAATGTCTGTATAGTTCAGATCTTCAAGACTGGTAAGGAGGGTCCATCTAATGTCTGTATAGTTCAGATCTTCAAGACAGGTAAGGAGGGTCCATCTAATGTCTGTATAGTTTAGATCTACAAGACTGGTAAGGAGGGTTCATCTAATGTTGGTATAGTTCAGACCTTCAAGACAGGTAACGAGGGTCAATCTAATGTCTGTATAGTTCAGACCTACAAGACAGGTAAGGAGGGTCCATCTAATGTCTGTATAGTTCAGATCTACAAGACAGGTAAGGAGGGTCAATCTAATGTCGGTATAGTTCAGATCTTCGAGACAGGTAAGGAGGGTTCATTTAATGTATGTATAGTTCAGACCATCAAGACAGGTAAGGAGGGTCCATCTAATGTCTGTATAGTATAGATCTTCAAGACTGGTAAGGAGGGTCCATCTAATGTCAGTTTTGTACAGATCTTCAAGACAGGTAAGGAGGGTTCATCTAATGTATGTATAGTATAGATCTTCAAGACTGGTAAGGAGGGTCCATCTAATGTATGTATAGTTCAGATCTTCAAGACAGGTAAGGAGAGTTAATCTAATGTATGTATAGTATAGATCTTCAAGACTGGTAAGGAGGGTCCATCTAATGACTGTATATTTCAGATCTTCAAGACTGGTAAGGAGGGTCCATCTAATGACTGTATATTTCAGATCTTCAAGACTGGTAAGGAGGGTCCATCTAATGACTGTATATTTCAGATCTTCAAGACTGGTAAGGAGGGTTCATCTAATGTATGTATAGTTCAGATCTTCAAGACTGGTAAGGAGGGTTCATCTAATGTATGTATAGTTCAGATCTTCAAGACAGGTATGGAGAGTTAATCTAATGTCTGTATAGTTCAGACCTTCAAGACAGGTAAGGAGGGTTCATCTAATGTTGGTATAGTTCAGATCGTCAAGACTGGTTAGGAGGGTTCATCTAATGTCTATATAGTTCAGATCTTCAAGACAGGTAAGGAGAGTTAATCTAATGTCTGTATAGTTCAGACCTTCAAGACAGGTAAGGAGGGTTCATCTAATGTCTGTATAGTTCAGATCGTCAAGACAGGTAAGGAGGGTTCATCTAATGTCTGTATAGTTCAGATCGTCAAGAAAGGTTAGGAGGGTTCATCCAATGTCTATATAGTTCAGATCTTCAAGACAGGTAAGGAGAGTAAATCTAATGTCTGTATAGTTCAGACCTTCAAGACAGGTAAGGAGGGTTCATCTAATGTCTGTATAGTTCAGATCGTCAAGACAGGTAAGGAGGGTTCATCTAATGTTTGTATAGTTCAGATCGTCAAGACAGGTAAGGAGGGTTCATCTTATGTATGTATAGTACAGATCTTCAAGACTAGTAAGGAGGGTCCATCTCATGTCTGTATAGTTCAGATCGTCAAGGCGGGTAAGGAGGGTTCATCTAATGTCTGTATAGTTCAGATCGTCAAGACAGGTAAGGAGGGTTCATCTAATGTATGTATAGTATAGATCTTCAAGACTGGTAAGGAGGGTCCATCTAATGTCTGTATAGTTCAGATCGTCAAGGCTGGTAAGGAGGGTTCATCTAATGTCTGGATAGTTCAGATCGTCAAGACTGGTTAGGAGGGTCCATCTAATGTCTGAATAGTTCAGATCTTCAAGGCGGGTAAGGAGGGTCCATCTAATGTCTGTATAGTTCAGATCTTCAACACTGGTTAGGATGGTCCATCTAATGTCTGTATTGTTCAGATCTTCAAGACTGGTAAGGAGGGTTCATATAATGTCTGTATAGTTCAGATCTTCAAGACTGGTAAGGAGAGTCCATCTAATGACTGTATAGTTCAGATCGTCAAGACGGGTAAGGAGAGTCCATCTAATGTCTGTATAGTTCAGATCGTCAAGACTGGTAAGGAGGGTTCATCTAATGTCTGTATAGTTCAGATCGTCAAGACGGGTAAGGAGAGTTCATCTAATGTCTGTATAGTTCAGATCGTCAAGACGGGTAAAGAGAGTCCATCTAATGTATGTATAGTTCAGATCGTCAAGACTGGTAAGGAGGGTTCATCTAATGACTGTATAGTTCAGATCGTCAAGACAGGTAAGGAGGGTCCATCTAATGTCTGTATAGTTCAGATCTTCAACACTGGTTAGGAGGGTCCATCTAATGTCTGTATAGTTCAGACCTTCAAGACGGGTAAGGAGGGTTCATCTAATGTCTGTATAGTTCAGATCGTCAAGACGGGTAAGGAGAGTCCATCTAATGTCTGTATAGTTCAGATCTTCAAGACTGGTAAGGAGGGTCAATCTAATGTCTGAATAGTTCAGATCGTCAAGACTGGTAAGGAGGGTTCATCTAATGTCTGTATAGTTCAGATCTTCAAGACTGGTAAGGAGGGTCCATCTAATGTCTGTATAGTTCAGATCTTCAAGACAGGTAAGGAGGGTCCATCTAATGTCTGTATAGTTCAGATCGTCAAGACAGGTTAGGAGGGTCCATCTAATGTCTGTATAGTTCAGATCGTCAAGACTGGTAAGGAAGGTCAATCTTATGTCTGTATAGTTCAGATCTTCAAGACTGGTAAGGAGGGTTCATCTAATGTCTGTATTGTTCAGATCTTCAAGACTGGTAAGGAGGGTCCATCTAATGTCTGTATAGTTCAGATCTTTAAGACAGGTAAGGAGGGTTCATCGAATGACTGTATAGTTCAGATCGTCAAGACGGGTAAGGAGGGTTCATCTAATGTCTGTATTGTTCAGATCTTCAAGACTGGTAAGGAGGGTTCATCTAATGACTGTATAGTTCAGATCTTCATGACTGGTAAGGAGGGTTCATCTAATGTCTGTATTGTTCAGATCTTCAAGACTGGTAAGGAGGGTCCATCTAATGACTGTATAGTTCAGACCAACAAGACAGGTAAGGAGGGTTAATCTAATGTCTGTATAGTTCAGACCTACAATACAGGTAAGGAGGGTCCATCTAATGTCTGTATAGTTCAGATCTTCAAGACAGGTAAGGAGGGTCCATCTAATGACTGTATAGTTCAGACCAACAAGACTGGTAAGGAGGGTCAATCTAATGTCTGTATTGTTCAGATCTTCGAGACTGGTAAGGAGGGTCAATCTAATGTCTGTATAGTTCAGACCTACAATACAGGTAAGGAGGGTCCATCTAATGTCTGTATAGTTCAGATCTTCAAGACAGGTAAGGAGGGTCCATCTCATGTCAGTTTTGTACAGATCGTCAAGACTGGTAAGGAGGGTCCATCTAATGTCTGTATAGTTCAGATCTTCAGATAGGTAAGGAGGGTCCATCTAATGTCTGTATAGTTCAGATCTTCAAGACAGGTAAGGAGGGTCCATCTAATGTCAGTTTTGTACAGATCGTCAAGACAGGTTAGGAGGGTCCATCTTATGTCTGTATAGTTCAGATCGTCAAGACAGGTAAGGAGGGTCCATCTAATGTCTGTATAGAACAGATCGTCAAGACAGGTAAGGAGGGTCCATCTAATGTCTGTATAGTTCAGATCGTCAAGACTGGTAAGGAGGGTTCATCTAATGTCGGTATAGTTCAGATCGTCAAGACTGGTAAGGAGGGTCCATCTAATGTCTGTATAGTTCAGATCGTCAAGACAGGTAAGGAGGGTTCATCTAATGTCGGTATAGTTCAGATCGTCAAGACAGGTAAGGAGGGTTCATCTAATGTCGGTATAGTTCAGATCGTCAAGACGGGTAAGGAGGGTTCATCTAATGTCGGTATAGTTCAGATCTTCAAGACAGGTAAGGAGGGTCCATCTAACGACTGTATAGTTCATACCTTCAAGACTGGTAAGGAGGGTCAATCTAATGTCTGTTTTGTACAGATCGTTTGACATAACACAGCCTTGTCTGACTTCAGACCACCTCTTGGGGTCAGCGATGTTTTATGATTTCTTGGGTTATCATGCTTGTTTGCGGCGGATACTTGGTATTTTAATAATTTCGTTAGGTTATGTGTGGACATTGCTCCGTGTAGTTGTGTTGAAATGTTACTGCTTTCTGTTCTCAGCTGACTTCTCTGTCCGATTTCCTATTATCTTATTGTCTGATCCCAGATGTTTCAAGGAAGAAAGAACAATGTATTAGTTGATCTATCAACAGAGCATTTAAAGTAAAATAAGAGGCTTTATAATGTTCACTATATTTGGTGGTATTCAAAAATGTCTCGCGATTTCAATCAGCTTGATCTTTGTTTGTTATCACGATAAATCTTTTCGCTTCTTCAATTTTCCAGCAGTTTTCTCAGTGACCCCTGATATTTCAGCAATAAACTGTTATCGACATTATTGGAAGCTCTGTTTACTTCTTCATTGCTGACAGAATATGGATGTATCATTCCTTCTTTAAGTCTCTCTACATTTGTGGTACATATCTTTCTTTTCACGTCTTTCCTTGAGTCTATCTTTTTCGCTGTTTTAGGTGCAATTAATAATCAAGTCTTTATGCAAATGGTTTTGAAACCGATTGTACCTTCACTTGTATAACTAAAACAATATAAATTTGTTTTTGCAAAAAAAGGTATGAGAAAATCCGACAGGGAAGGTAGCACTCAACCAAACCAGCCGAGCACAGAAATCAGAAACACCACGACACAACTACCCTGAGCAGTGCCCACAGAAACCCATGCCAAAACGGCGACCAAATGAGGCACAACAACCCCGGGGCGTGACCTAGGTTAAAACATTTAGGACAGTGACCTAACGTTATGCAACATAAAGCGGCACAACTACGACTTGACCTAGTTAAAATATGGGCAAGGTAGGAACGGGGCGGGAAATAATATCACATATTCCTAGCAACTACAATGAGCAATGCCCACACATAAGCCGAAGAAACAACCGAAGATCCAAGTCCCCGCCGATAAAATGCAGGATGACCCACATTCACAAGGAAATTAATTCAGTTTGAACCTGCTTTGTCTACCTTCTATGTTACACGCAGAATTGATAGTTAATATTGTTTATATGTAATGTCTTATATATGTCTTTATCATCATAACTACCATTCATTCTTCCTTGTATTTCGATTTCGGACAAGGCTGAATACCCAGTGGTACAGTAAGTTACTAATGCGTTTGACGGTTTCTGATATGTGATGCTTGCCTTACTTGATACATACACATATGATATGGCGGTAAGGTGACATCTCTACATAACTTAAAATAGTGTAAATATTTTGTGGTTGATTTTTCATATTTGTCAAACATGTATATAGTTAAATCATAAATATGTTGATTTTGTAATTTATATTGTATTATTGTACATGCATGTATATGTTTATATATAAATGTAAAATGCTCTTCAGAATTGGAGGAATAAAAGTTAAAAGTAAGGTCATTGCCGAATTAAACGTTCGTCCTAATTGTCTACTTCTATATTACTGTGATGAAAACTGGAATCTGTCCCGAAGTCATATGCTATATTCTGGTTTTACTTTGCTTCCGTAAGGCTGTTAGTGCAAGACCTCTTTTTGTTTTAGTTTACTGCCACGTGACATAAAAGATTAGTTTTACTTTCAGTATCATATTTGGAGCATAATTATACCTGTATCATTGACGTTTTGGTTGGCTCTGCGTTAAGTTGTTTTTAATATTATAATATATTCTTTCCAATATGTGTCTATCTCCCTGTACTTCCTAATAATGTTGATGTGTTAAAGCTGTTTTATTTCATTTCTTTCCAGATTTGTACATGCTTTACTGTTCCATATAAGGGTACAGACATCAGGAATCCCTGGTTTGAAGATATTTTTCAGGCGACCAACTTACGGATGACTTTCAATGGACCCATTCATAAGTGCAGGATGTTTTTGGTGAACTGGTGAACTGGTGTTACGAGAAATTTTCAATCGTTTCTAGTCATTGTTTCCGTGATTAATATTGTTTTACAAGAAGAGAAAACCATGAATGTATAACGGATGATCAATATAAAATAGGTCAATGCTTATAGCTTTGTTGATAAATGTTATTTTCTGAACACATTTCATGTGGTGTTCAACACATAATTATGTTACAATGAATTTTACGAAACTTTGTCTAATAATTGGAACAATAAATTGTTTAGAATATTTATCGACCTATGAAACCGGTAGGAGGGACAACATGATTTTACACAGTTGAGTATAACGTTGTCAATTTAATAATTATCTCACCCTTTAAGCTCAACTTCATCACTGTTATAAATCAAAACAGTTAATATTATTAGCTGTGCTATAGATAGAACATGGAACTAGTGAAAAAGCTCAGTGTAGTAATATTTATAATTATAAGCATAATTGTTCGAATAACTGCAATGCATATGATTAATCGTAATACCGACATAGTTAATTTTGGTTTTATTTTGAGCTCCCATCTTCAGGGCAATGTGCAAAGAAGCACTGTTTTGGAATTATGTCTTCGTATGTTCACGTATCTTGGTAGTCGTTAAGCGGTTGATGACATTCGTTACTATTTTTAGACTGAAATCCGGTGTCTGAGTCAAACAGCCCATTACACTGAACAAGTGTTGCTTAAACACTTTTCAAAATACTCTCCACATTACATTTATACAGGATGAGCATTAATATATGGTAACATAAATGACTTAAATAACTTTGTCACTTTTTAAGATGATATTTGTGTTATATGCTATAATTTAACATATGCATATAAGTTTTATTCAGGACATATATCATTTTCAAATGTAACATATTATTTTCTCAGCAGATGTTTGAAGCATTTTCCTTCATTCTCAAAAACGACTAAAATTAGCAGCATATGACGTCGTAAATTACCATTTAATTCCTTGCATATTACCCATTGATGCTTCCATTGTGACATTGTATTGTAGTTTTTAAATCAATTAAATATACATTTTGTACTGGTTTTGCATTATAGAATCCTTCCTTCGGCGATTCCCATGATTAGATGCCAAGGGGTTTAAGACCGGTGAGTGTAGGAGTCAAATTTAAATGTGGTCTTCAGCGAAATTATTCCAGATCGCAAAAATTCCTGGAATCACATCATCGATGATGTTTTGACATCATATTCACATAGCATGCACTTAATACCCAAATCTTACAAACACTTTGAGCCATTAGCTTTAAAATAAGGGTCAAACAATTACTCTATTATTAAATCTGACAAAGGTATTAACGTAAATAAGGTTACCATATATTAATGATCACCCTCTACGTCATTGGCACGTCATTGGGAGCGTTGCACTTAATTTGTCTATAATTCTAATATGATCTATAACCGGCTTATAGTTTACCCGCCTACTTTTGGTAACCCTTTGTATGCAAACAATAGCATGTCCATTTACGGAATAATGAGAGTGAAATTGCACAAAATGTCTTGTGTGTTATAAAAGGTAAAAGGTAAAGTGTTTGTTTATTATAGTGTCACCCCTATTGAAAGGGCCAGCCAATTTGACTTATGAGACACCTATTTTTCGTGCGCACAGAACCTCCCGATTATGACTGCTGATAGAATAACAGTAAATTGTTAGGATAGGCGGGTCTTGTTTTCCGTAATTCAATCAGCAAAAGTTTCTTAATAAGATATACTAAGTATGCCCATTGTAAAACTAAATGAATAAGTGGTCCAAACATTTGAACATCCCAAGCTTTTGATTGGATAAAGAAATAGGGTAAACAATAACTACACAATCAATGATAAATTTACACACTTACTTGAACGGTTGAAACCATGTAGCCGTAGACTATTTCGGTAGAGTCATCAGGCACTGGGTCTTCCAAGGTCAGTCTGTTGTCGAGTTCGTTGTTACAATAGCAGGTGTTCTCGTTTTGGTTGAAATACATTGAAAAACTCAATTCCCTCTCCCCACAAAACCGCGAGCATGAAATCACTGATGGTGCGTTACTTTGCTCAGAAATAATTGCTTCGTTCTTCAGCATGGAATTCGGAAGTGCGATCAAATTATAATACGATTCAAAGTAAATTTTCTCCCATTCTACCCCGGTAATATTCTTTATACGCATCAAACTAATTATCACTATCACACTGCAAACTAACCTGATATACCCAATCATCATGTTAGTTATTGCATTCAGTTATTTGTTATTTAGTCTTTCTTGTTCTTGAATTATACTAGAATTAAAACTGATGAACAATTTGGTACGAACTATCGAATGTGCTAACGCAGAGTGAAATACTTAGGTTCCGGGCAAGTCGTCCGAGCAGTGCGTACTGCTATAATAACTTTTAATGTCTTAGCTGCTAGTACACACTGTATCGGCAAAACGAGCTAGATCTGGTGCAGCGATCCCGCTACGGTTAACGAAGCGAAGATAGTCCGGATAAAAATGGCGGATATCAACAATAATCAGCAGGTTAGTGTAACATTTTTGCGTATTTCATGTGCTTAATCTTGAATTCTGAAGACAAGAATACTCTTACGGAATGTCCATGACCATCATGCATTCCAGTAGCTAGTTGGCATTGGCCTGCATCAATTCGTATGAACGTAATACACGTTGAAAATTAGGTTTCAATGGTAAACACACCAAAACACACACAAAATTCGTACATTTTCGACAAATAAGCCCATTTAAAAGCTTACCTAATCAAAATTTACGTTATGCCAGGTATTATTAGGTAATATTTCTTGCACAGCTGCTCACCTTGTATCAATACTTTATTCCATTTGACCAAAAATCTTACGTTTTATATGACGAACGATTATGAGTCCGGTTGTCAATACAACGGAAATGGTACGACTCGAGTTTTACAGAAAAATTCGCAACGGCTAATGACACATAATATGGACGGTAAAGTTTTACCAATTATTAAAATAATAGTATTACTGCTCTTTGGTATGAAAGGTGAGTTATATAACCCATCAGGTCATAACTAATATTATGACAACAAATAAAGCATTTAGTGTATAATGTATATCACTTCAGATACATAAACGTAACAAAAAGAGATACTTTGTAAGCTGGCTTATTTTAAAACATTGACGCAAAAAAATTATGTTTCAGGGGATTATGCGAATGAATACACCCAGGGCATCTGCTTGTCCAATAATGTAGGTCAAGTAACCGAAAATGACAATAATGGAGCAGTTGATGCTTGTGAAATAGTCGAAGATCAGTCCATCGTTCCAGGGTAAATTTTATATATTCGAATGATAAACTTGGGTTTCTTTTTATTTATTTGACTTATGTGTGGGCAGTGCTCAGGGTAGTTGTGTTGTGGTGTTTCTGATTTCTGTGCTCGGCTGGTTAGGTTGAGTGCTACCTTCCCTGTCGGATTTTCTCATACCTCCTTTAACCATGGTTCGTCGTTGTATTTGTACCTTCTACATGTTCATGTACATCATATCAGTTGCATCATCTTGTCGATTGTAATTGATTATCAATGTCCAGAATGTTTAAGTCTGTAACAAACGCAGTATGTATTGTGGCATGCAAATGCCTTATGAATTGGACAACTTTGATATCTTTCGAAAGGCGTTTTCAAGGTCTCGTGGATAATACAATATCGACCCTTATCTAAAAGTGATTAAGCTTTATTTATGTAAAACCTCATGCTCAGCATTGTGTGTTTATATTTTGAAGGGACCACAGCTTAGATGGGTGTAAAAGACGAAGAATCAAACCACATAGAAAGTCTGGAATCGTCAACAGTAGATGCAGCCCTGTGTGGGACGCAGCCAATGCTGAAACACTGTTTTAATTGCGATGAATCCAAGATTGAAGGAAACGTACAGGACTTCAACTTTGAAGTCAAATTTAATGTGTGCATGATGTGTATGGACAGAAATGCTGAATAAAGATTAGGAGTTCACATATTGTTTATTGCATTTATTGCTTTGATTGCAAAACTACATAAATCGAATCACATAAATATAAACACTTCTTCATTGGAGAAAACGTGTAATAAAACATGTATAGAGCTATATTGGAAGATTTTTTTTTTAAAAAGTTTCAAAAACTGAAAAACAATTAAGCTTTCATATCCATTAGATCATTTTTCGCTTCAGTTTTAACAGAAACTCTCTGTGATTTATTGGACATGCAAACTGTCCATTTTCATACGAAGGTGTTCTTGAACACCCTATGAAACTACAAATGTATAAGAATCGTCTATTTTTCGACGATTGAATCAAAGTACACGGAACCCATTCAAAGTTTTAATTTGCAATACAGGTAGTTTAGTATCATACTAAAAACGATGCAAGTAATTATTTCAACATTGAATGACTGTTAGAATATAACTCTATACACTTTATCAAAGGAAACATACTATACAGTATATTCATTTCCTGCTAAAATATCGCTTCGACACAAATTCTTAATGGTCTCCCGCAAAAAAGTTTCTATTTCTGGCATCTACCAAACTAAACATTTCTGACAGTATTCATATCAACTAGAATCTATCTATGTCCGGCCAGACATATTTAGGATAAACAAATATTCAGCACACAATCACTTTGCCTCCCTCACCTTCAACCATTGCTGGATACAAAACAACAATATAAATTGAACAACAAAACAAAGTGTAAATATAAACAATAGTGACTATAAGACTTACAAAAATAGTGTCGATTACCGATTAATGTAGTACATGTAATATACAGCTCAAACTATGATATATTAAAACCATCATACATGTCTCTCATAATAAAAGTGCCAAGCAAAATGTTACTACAAAAAATGTACGATGAAAATACATACAAGATGATTTTTTCCTTTAAAACGTTTTCAGAAATCTCAATATTATTGAATGAATACGTGATTAGAGTATGCATGATAAACTATGAATATATTTTCTAAGAATCTCCACAATAAAACATAAACAAATAAGTTGTTGAAGCTCTACACTGTAGTTACTGTCAACATTGTTCAACCTTGTTATGATTGACAATCAAACGACATTTACTTGATGATACGTAATTCCACGAACAACACATCTGTAAAATTCCCCCACGTGTATGTGCGGCAAAACAAATACAAATCCTCATTTTGCTATTTTGATTAGGGGGTATATTGCTTAGCACAAGTCAGTCTGTCGGTAGGCCAAAATGGTTTTCGTTCAATGACTCAGGAACGCTTTGCCCTTAGATCTTCAAACTTTACATGGAGATTGACCAGCAACGTTAGATGACACCTATTGATTTTGAGATGTATGTCTTATTTGGAGTATCGGTGGCGTTATACTCATGACCCATGTGATGATATGTGAGACGACAATACATCCTTGTGTACGAACGTTTTATCACACTCTTTGGCATTGTTGGTAAACAAATACATTCGTTTGACATGCCACTATGGCAACACACAACAAACGTTACTTCACAATGTAAAACACTATGACCTGGTCGGTATGCCTTTGTTATAAAGCTTTTTGGCACATTCAGTGCATGTGTAATGTTTATCCGTTGCCTCGTAGCCCAGTTTGTGCCTTATTAATGATGAAATTGTAAGTCTTCGGGAATTAGCCACACTGGAATTGTCCTGAAAAATAAACAAAAATAATAATATGTTCATTGGTTCTTTACATACACACATTCTGAATTAATGTATAAACATGTGGGCATCATGAACGTGTTTCTCAATACATACCATTAGTATTTGCTACCAGTCAAAATGTCTTTACAGACCTACAACAACAACTATTAAACTTGCTATTGTGACAATTAGGATAATAACATTACTTTGTCAATAAAAAGAGTTAATACTCATATTGTTATGAGCAGACAGAACTTAGAAAGTGCAAAGGGTGAGGTAATTTATACTATTTGAAACACACTGTCTTACATGAACAATAAAAAGTAGAAAATAATGATAAGATAACTTAGAGCATTGCAAGCCAATGACATTAAATTTGTTGTTCTGGCGAGTCAAATTCGAGTCGTGCCATTTTCGTTGTATTGAAAACCGGACTAAGAATCGTTCAATTTGAAAACGTTTGATTTTTGCCTAATTAAGTACAGTATTGAAACAAGTTGAGCACCTAGGCAAGACATGTCACCCAATAGTGCATGTCAGTACAAACATTAGACTCGGTATGCTCTTGCTTGGACTTATTTGTCGAAAATGCCCGCATTTCATGTCAGTTTTGGAGTGTCTACCGTTGATTCAAAACATTCAACGTGCATTACGTTCATACGCATTGATGAAGACCTATGTCAACTAGCTACGGGTATGTTCGATGGACGTGTACATTCCGTAAGAGTAGTCTTGTTTATAGAATTAAAGATTAAGCACATGAAATACGCAAAAGTGTTACACTCACCCGTTGACTTTTGTTGATATCCGACATTTTTAGCCGGACTATCCTCGCTTCGTTAACCGCAGCGGTATCGCTGCACCAGATCTAGCTCGTTTTGCCGATACAGTGTGTAGTAAGGTACATGTGTAAATGTTTGTTTACTATGGTTGTTTGGATTATCTGAGTTACTGCAGGCCATTAACAGTGAAGTTAATAATTCATGTGTACAAATACAGAGTAAGTATCGAATATTATACATCAAAGCATTTGCCTGCAACATCTGATGGTGGTGGGTACTTAAGATAGTCTAGTAGATGTTTATATAGATGTTTAAATAAATATTATACTTTATTACACATTCCATTAAGTCTTCCGGTCCAAATTTACTGGTACAACATATAAACACACAATTTTATTAAGACTTGTTGTCGATGAGTACACGTACCATCTATCAACACGTTGTGTATATATAAACAACGATTATAGATATATAGTTATCATTCTGATCAGCTCGCTCTTGGTGTATTGTAATATACCTCTGGCCCCAAGTCAGGATCAATATCAAAAATATATATTTGGAAATTCAGTAGATATGTTAAACTTAAGCTAGATATTTTCATACATGTGTGTACATAAAATCACATCCTTCATTTTTAAAGACATTAAAATAAGTTTTTTATTGTAAGTTATAAAATTACTGACTTGATCCTGGTTTTAATAATTGATCCTCGTTTTTTCAGGATCAGTTTCAGTCTTAACTACAAGAATTCACTTTTGCAACAGAAAAAGGATAATCTGAATATTTTAAACATGTCAATTTGAAGTATATTAGGTATTCTCTATATGGCTGTAAGATGTAATTGCCAAAAGCTACCAAAAACTTCCAGAAAATGGAAAACTATTTTCAGGATCAAATTTGATCCAAATCAGTTGATCCTTTGTAAACACGGAGCCTGACGTAACAAGGCACCATATATCATCCGTTTAAAGTCACATGATTAAATAGTTGCCTCACCAAGTCCCAGGGGTATAACCTAAAGCATGGAGAGTGGTGGTTTAAGTAAGACTTTCCATGGAGATTGGTGCCAATGGCCGATATTTTGATGTTTTTTGTCACTAGACGGACACATTTCCACCAAAGTAAGTTCATTGTCTTGTTTTATATGCGGCGTGTATGCGATAACCACCTAGCCATAAGTTTAAGCCACCTATCGGCGGTCTGTTTTAGTCCGTCAGTGCAGCGATAAAAGCCTGAAAGAAGGGATGGTGACATCGGGTATCCGTAGTCCGCATCTATTTTTATTAATTCTGAGGTATCCGGGGCATTCTGGCTGGTTTTATTGTGTTTGCTAGGTACTTCATGCATGTTTTTATGGTTAAATACTGTTTCTGCTTATTTAGGAGGCTCCATGTGTATATGATTAACGTTTAAGACGATTTCATGGAGATTCGTCAACTTTAAGACCCTCTCCATGGAGACTTGTTATTACTTTGTAAACAATATTTGATGGTATTATAATCATGGAAGTAATCTCTATTTTGTACCAATTTCAGGGCTACTGTCTTACAGAGGGTCTTGACTTGGCGAGTAACATATTATTGGAACCAAATAGTATACAGTGACAACACCACCTGGCTGCAATAATTGTTGTGATTTTCTTATTTGTACTTCAAAGATATGCATATAATAACAAAGGATGATTTTTTTATAATTGTGTGCTCTGTTTTTTATGCACCAGTCAAGTGAAACCCTGACTCCCCAACCCCGGGTTATAGACACGAGTTTTTAACTTTTGGTGTCCCCTCACTGGTGAATGAGAGCAGGACTTTTGCTCCTCACCTAAATACGCAGACCGGGAATATGTTTCACTGATAAGGGCGGTATTTTTACCTTTTTTGAGGTTCTCGGGCAGGGATTTTACCATAGTTTAAAAAGTCAACCCCTCCTTTCCCCATGCTAAGGGTTTTAATGGACTGGTGCATTGTGTATCTGTAATGATATTCAGTTGATCTGACAAAAGGCCTAGTAGTAGCCGTCTTCTCTACTAGATGGATATTATCTTTTTCGGAAATGTGTGCTACAAGCAACATCAATTTGGTAGATTGTGGTTTCAAATATACATGTATTTGAAACACCCACCGTTTTCTGCATCGCATTTATGATATAGAGGATTTGGAATCAGTTTTCGAATCAGTATTCTTTCAAGCACTTACGTACAATCCACAAGGAACCAACAAATTCTCAACATGTGGAGTAAAACCAGCGTTGACAAATCGAAGCAACTAGGAATCAAACCAATATTGGTGGCTACAAACACTGCGCGTTAACCATTGCAGCAGTTAATAAGTGGCATGTCAATGTTCAAAACATCACAATGAAACCTCACTTATCCGACCACCCTTATTTATTTTAAAACATACTTATCATCGCTGTATCAATAAAGGCTTATCATACTTGAAACTGTCATATTTTAGAGTTGGTTGTATTATAAATCAAGAGTACAAAATGTAATCATTGGAACTGACTTCGAACTGGAGGTTTTAATTTTAAGGTGGTCTTTAAGTGAAGTTTTATTGTTTGCTACATTCATAAGAGTGAAATTCAATATTCGCTCTCATCTCTATAATGCATTCATCTTGTTAAATGCATTGTACCTTTGACACTTATTTCAAATGGGTCATTTGTTTTTCCTTAAGAGGCAGCAAGTAGAGAACACAGTATGGTGTTACCATGTATATGGGTGCACTGCCCTTCAGACATTGGTTCTTTAACGTACCTGGTGTACAGCACCGATACATGCGAGACTACCTCTGGGTTACCTTCCAAATAGATCATGTCTAGTTGGGTGGGAAACACGGAAAAGCGTTCCATGAATAACCAAGTGCACCGGCCGAGGTTCGAACCAGGGACCTATTGATGAGCAGTCAAGCGGGCTATCCGCTCGACCACAGTGCCACCCTAGAAAATTCTTTGTATACTACATTTGTATTTATAAAGGGGTCATTGTCGAGAGGTCATAGAAGACAGATGGTCACTTTTTGTGCAATCAATATAGTAATAATTACGTAAATTTGTTTGATGTTTTTATTTACGAATTGTTATTTTAAAGGTTCATGAGCGCAGATGATCAATGTTATAAAGGCAGTGTGATCTGATGCTTTGTGAACCAAAATGTTCCAGACAGTATCTTAACATATTCAGCAACAGTTGTTGAACAGTAACATTAATTTAAAAGTAAATAAAAGAAAGAAAACAACCAAAATCTGTGCTATTGGACCTTTCCAACAAAACAAAATAGACACATTATTTCATGTTCTTTTATAATTTTATAGAATCATAAACTTGAACATGTATTAAAATACGTGAATAAAGTGTTATCATGAGACTTTATTCTATATTTATTTTTATTTTCTGGCTTTTCACCGGGGTTCTTCGGGTCGATACAAGTGATAAGGTGATGTTGAAGTTAATAGTTTTCTTTTTGATGACGAATATCTAAATGGTGACGGCGTTTCTGTCACTTCACTTGAATGAAGTAACGTCTTTTTGGTACGTATTCCTCAAACCAGGAGTCTGAAAAATAAATAGAAACTATATTTTTAATCAATGAAGGTAACGCACTATACTGCAAATCATTTTAGAACAGAGTACGTATATTGATTTAATTCTCCACAGTTCGGGTCTTAAAGTTGACGAATCTCCATGAAATCGTCTTAAACGTTAAAAATATGCACATGGAGCCTCCTAAAAAGCAGAAACAGTATTTAACCGTACAATCATGCAAGAAGTACCTAGCAAACACAGTAAAACCACACAAAATGCCCCGGATACCTCAGAATTAATAAAAATCAATGCAGACTTCGGACACCCGATGTCACCATCCCTTCTTTCAGGCTTTTATCGCCGCACTGACGGGCTAAAACAGACCACCGATAGGTGGCTTAAACTTATGGCTTGGTGGTTATGGCACACACATCACATATAAAACAAGAAAATGAACTTACTTTGGTGGAAATGTGTCAGTCAACTGACAAAAAACATCAAAATATCGGCCATTGGCACCAATCTCCATGGAAAGTCTTACTTAAACCACCACTCTCCATGCTTTAGGTTATACCCCTTGAAGTCACCAGTTTACTATTCAATAAATAAATTAGTAGATAAAATACTCAATTACCAAAATCCATTAAGTCTTCCGGTCCATAAGTACTGATAAACATATAAACACATGGTACGAATGCAACACTTAAACATGTACAATTATCATTCAGATCAACTCGGCCTTGGTGTATTGCAAATTACCTCTGATATAACAAGGTACCACAATTTGAACTGTTTGTATTCACACGATTACAAATTCGCCGCCTAAGTCGCCAAATCACACTAGTCAAATCATGCGGAAGATAACGATGAATGCGTAACAAAGAGTTGAATGGAAAATGACATCGCTAAACAGAATCGGTATTCTAAGTTGTGTACAGTAACATTTCAATTCCGGTACAGCATAATACTATTATGTGTTGCAGGAACATGGACAGTGAATCATTTCTATAGGTTGTGTGGGCAGGGTTAGCATAAAACCCGCAGATTCATTTGAAACCCTACCCAAATGGGTTTTGGGGTTTTAAATGGTTTTAATAGGGTTTAAATGGCAATAAAGGGTTTTAAATGGTTTTATAAAAATAAGTTTGGGTTTTAAATTTGTGAGAGGTGGAAATTTAAGTTATCTATGCCTTTGAACATTGGAAATTTGGAAAAGATCGGGTAGGAATTTTTCGTAAACCAATAAATAAAAAAGCTGTGGCCTTATATACTTTTTCACTCTCAATACTCCATAAATGGACATGCTATTGTTTGCATACAAAAGTATTGGAAACCTCACCAAAAGTGGGCAGATAAACTAAAAGCCGGTTATAGATCACATATTAGAATTATAAACAAATAAAAGCTGCGATAAACGTGATATTAAATATAACTTATTCTGCACCATTGAGACAAATTTAGTGTTCACAGTCGATATGCATACAGATAAATACCGCATAATTGGAATAAAATTGAAATGCTGAACAGACATGGTCATTCATTGTCAAATGGGGCACATGTCTACCGCTTAGTCAGTATGATCTTATTCGTCACGTAAAATAGAAATTAGTGTCACTCGTGTTTGTATAATTTACATGTAAAACAATTTTAGCTAAGTATAGAGTTTTCAGTTCGTGTACAAAAACTGCATTGAATTACTGCAACTATTGAAATGGATGAGAGGCAATGTTATCTGTTACATATACCCGCATCTAACATAATTCAAATTATTAGTTTTCATTATTTGGTATATAAGTGCATATATAAAGACAGGAGTACCTTGTATAATAACCGAACAATTTTCGTCACGTAAAATGCAACACCATTCCATTGTTTGAGTATATATGACAATTAATTATTGGCATGTTGTTAATGATTTATTGCATACACAAAATATCACATGCCTCAGGTAAACAACCTCATCTCGTACCCTTTAACAAATTGCCAAATACATAATTATATTATTCTACTCTAAATGGAAATTAATATTGTTGTTTTCCAATACATATACACCGTTTATTCAACCATGCTCGTAAATTGCATTATTCTCATCATTATTATAATTATAATTTCACTGTTCTGGCTATGAATGTATATATTGTGTATTATGCTTAATAAATGTATGTATTACATGTATATGCCAAGTTAATTATTGTTAGATAATGTTTTCTTTCAATACCAACAATAGGGACACACCGTAAGCTACACTGTGCAACTTGGAAAAGCCTGTGTGTACTTAGAAAAAATATTCCAAACTTTCAGATAACTGAACAGGACTCTAATCGAAGCAGTACAAAACAAAACCTGAACAGATGACAAATTTGCTTCAGAAATAATATGTGATGTGTTATTTGCACAGTTTGTCGTGTATTTATAGTTGTTGAAAAAAAGTTTTACAACTGGTATTTTACGTGACATTAAATAAATGCACCATAGTGAAGCTCTAAACCATGCATTGCTTAGTTGTTGAATATTGATTTTTTTCATGACGCATTTATTGTATCATAACTTTTTTTGCCAAACCTTATTCGAAGAATTCTGAAATATATCATTTACACTTTATAACCCCTCAAATGTGTTTATACAAAGGAAGGATATTTATTGCTAAAGACTGCAGAATTCGTGGAAACTCTATCAAATTTATAAATATTCATGATCGGTTTATTAGAACAATAAGTCGTTGAAATAGTTAATTATTTACGAATATTTTATAGATTGTTGACGTTGTTTATGTGCGTAGTGTCGCTGTACCCAAGGTTGTAAAACTGCTGATACTTCAACAAATTATGCATGAATATAAATGGAAATTACTGTAAAATATTATCGATGGGACAAACTTTCGTGGATTTGGTAAAAAATACCATTTCGATTGGGACGTTAATTCGTGGATTTTACTTTTCATGTAATAAATACAGGGGTCAAAATGATTGTTCGATAGTGTTTGATTCCGTGGTTGAAGGTGAACACGAAATCCAAGAAATTTAATCCACACGAAATTTAATGATTTTACAGTTAATTATTTCTCATAATAAACTTATATTGATATTCATTTATTTACAACAATTGCCTGCTTCAAGTTTGACGACATAACATTGAAAAATATGAAACGGAATTGTGCATACAAACGTGAAATCGTAAAAATTTATTTGACAGCGATCAAGTAAATCATTCTCCCATTGCAAATTATCATAAAACAAAACATAGTGCAATTGAACGCAAATGTAAGTTGTCTCTATTTGATGGAATTAGACAAACGTAATAAAGTGAATATATTAAGTGTGCATGGTTAACTTTATCAAACAATATTATACACAGAGGAATGCAATCTCAGTTGCCGCCAGGTATTAAAACAAGTTTTAATATTTCTACTTGATAATAGAGTCTACTTGATAATTTTATGATTTAGTTAGCATTAGAATGCAATATGACTTTACAATTTAAAATTGAATAATCACTCTATGAATTGTAGCATCATTCAGACCAAGTAATTATAACCATTTTCTCATTATCATACCCGAACTTAATACTCGATGTTCAAACTTGAGAAACAGCGTTTTTTAGAATTTTGCATCAAAACTAACACTAAGCAGTAGCAAATGCATGAAAGCTTTACAACCATTATCAAAACATTACATAACATAAGTTTATTCGACATAATACATAATATATACATATATAGGTTAGAAACAACCAAATAAATTTGCTCTATAGCTCAATGTAAAGTGCCCATATTAGGACCAAATTTTGAACTGTTTTTAGTCTATGGCCACCTGGACCACATATATCATTGTAAAGAGGGGCATTTAAGCTTCAAAATAATGCAATAAAAAAGGGGGGTCATGTATCTTCTAAGAAAGTTTTTGTCCTTCAAACATGGTTTATCCGTTTTCACACATGTCCGGATTTATAAGTTCCGGGTTTTACCCTAGTCTACTTTCACTTTGGTATCAAGACCAAAATAGTGGAATAATACAAATATTACAGCTTTACTACATCACATGCTTATTTACCTACCATTTAAGCTCAATTTCATCATTCAAATCCACATTTGTCAAGAAATATCACCATTTACAGGCAAACCAAAGTTTTTTTAAGGACTACTTGAGTGTATCACCACTTGGTCCGCGGAGGCATTTAGTGGTTCTTTACCTTAAGACAGCCTAGTTTTACTTATTTAAGTGTTTTTTGCACTTTTTTCAATACTACAATGTATATGCAGCACACAACAATCAATTCTAGACAACTTGTGCATGAATTCTAGAAAAAATGACAAACACGCATAAGCGCCTTTAAGGGGAAATTTGCCCAGCACCTGCAAATATGATGAATATTGATTTTAAATGGGGTTGTATTTGTGAAAAAAAATTTCACTGAACACTAATTATGCTTTAGATGCCTAACAATAAGTCTATTATTCATATTTTATCACAATTACCCCTGTCTGACACTAAAATAAGGTCAATATTGACTTAAAAATGTCAATTTTAGAAGAAAAAAATCTGACATTTTCTAGATTTTCATGATAAAAATCCAAATTTTCACCTTTTTAGACAATTTAAACAGATAAAAGTGGTCAAAACCCTATCTCGGATGCATTTCCATACATTTGAATGCAAAAAAATGATAACAAGAATTTAATAGAATTTTGCCCTTCTTAAGGTTAGAAACCACCAAATAAATTTGCTCTATAGCTCAATGTAAAGTGCCCATATTAGGACCAAATTTTGAACTGTTTTTAGTCTATGGCCACCTGGACCACATATATTATTGTAAAGGGGGGCATTTAAGCTTCAAAATAATGCAATAAAAAAGGGGGGTCATGCATCTTCTAAGAAAGTTTTTGTCCTTCAAACATGGTTTATCCGTTTTCACACATGTCCGGATTTATAAGTTCCGGGTTTTACCCTAGTCTACTTTCACTTTGGTATCAAGACCAAAATAGTGGAATAATACAAATATTACAGCTTTACTACATCACATTCATATTTACCTACCATTTAAGCTCAATTTCATATGATATCATTCAAATCCACATTTGTCAAGAAATATCACCATTTACAGGCAAACCAAAGTTTTTTTAAGGACTACTTGAGTGTATCACCACTTGGTCCGCGGAGGCATTTAGTGGTTCTTTACCTATAGCCAGAACAGTATCATAAAAAAATAATAATGAGAAGAAATCAAACAATTTCGTCAGGTAATCTGATCACACGGTGCTTAAATAGCGCGACGTTAAAGATACACTGCATATAATTTCGACCGTTCAAATTGATAAATACATATTACATACAAACTCGTACATAAATTCCAGCTAAAAACTCTCAAACGTAAGCGAAAACAATATATTTCCATAACGAGTCGACTGAGTCGCAAAAAGCTTAGACTTTAGTGCTGCACGATTTAAACACGAAAAGTTCCATTTTCCGATGTAAAGGGCGAACATGGCGAAAATGAAACAAACACACGTTTTCAAATAATTATTTTGAAGAAAAAAAAGAACATTTTATTCAATTTGTTGAGATTATTATGCGTGTTAAACAAACAAGAGGGTCCAAATGCAAAAAGGTTGCTCGCCAGTCTAAATGCACCTATAGATTGTGACCTAAGAAATCATTTACACCTTCTAAGAAGTACGAATAGATGATGCTAAATACCAAACATCAAATTTCTAGCCTTTGTAGTTTCAGACTAGAAGATTTTCATGTGTTTTCTTTATAAGTCTATGTAAAATTTGTGACTCCCAGGGCGAGGAAAATTTTGATTCCCGAGCCATACTTTGAATAATCTTGTTAGGGGAACACTAGTTGATACTACTTACCAAACATCAAAGGTCCAGACACTGTAGTTTTAGACAAGAAGATTGTCTAAAAGAAGATGTTTTCCCTGTAAAAGTCTATGTAAAACTGGTGACCGCCAAGCGGGGCCAATCTAGACCACAGGGGCATAATTTAAACAATCATGATAGAGGAACACTAGTTGATACTACACACATATTATGAAAGTTCTGTGCCTTGTGGTTTCAGACAAGACGATGTTTGAAGTTTGCATTTTAAAACCCCCTTTTAGGGCATCATGGCATTATTAATCAACTGACCGGAACAATTTGAACAATATGTGTAGAGGACCACTAGATGATGCTTCATACCAAATATTTAAGCACTAGGCATTGTTATTTTAGACAAGAAGATGTTTTCCATATATAAGTCTATCTAAAACTGATGACCCCGGGCGGGGCAAATTTTGACCCCATGGGCATAATTTGAACAGTCTTGGTAGAGGACCACCATTTGATGCTACATACCAAATATGACAGCCTTGTGCCTTGCAGTTTTAGACCAGTAGATCTTTGAGGTTTGCATTAAAAAACCCTTTATGGCATCATGACCTCATTAATCAACAGACTGCAACTATTTGAACAAGTTTGGTAGAGGTTCACCCAAGGAACATTCCTGCAAAGTTTTAGCAAATTAGGCCAAGTGGTTTAGGAGAAGAAGTCATTTATAGAAATTGTTGACTGGTGGACGACGGACACAGAGTGGTCACAATTGCGACATCTTATTGCTTAATCTTCCGTTCGTCAATGTCATGGAGAAATGTAAGTTCGCGTTTTAGTCATACCGTTCACCTGCATCCCGTGTAGTTGTTGTATATCAATAAAGGCTGGCAGCGAGTTGTTATTTAAAAGAAACCATGCAATTACACTTGTCTCTATGTCAATGTAATTAAATTGAATATTTTATAATTTGAGAAGTGTGAAGGAACTTATGGAGGGCAGTGTATATTTTGTCATTATACAGACATATTCCGGAATACGTTCTACTTACATATTAAAATGATTCATTGTTTTCTGTACATTTATTTCATTAACTGTGCTAGGGGTTGATAAGGCGCTGGAAAACATCTACTCAGTAACTTCCGGAAAAATCGGCCTGATAAAGGGATACCGGATAAACTTTTTGATATCCCGTCAAGTAATCATGTGACTTGCTATATCTAGTGAACTGACCACGTGATCTGGTTGACTTCTTCTTGAAGCGGAGTCGCCGACTGAAACTCTGTACACGAGGATGAGGTTTTCCTATTTAAAATGAGCTTGTGTCGATCAATATTTTTTCTACGACTTATAAGGATTATAAACAAATTAGTGCAAGGGAGCGTAGCGACCATAGCTTAATATGTTTATAATTTAAGTATGTGGTCTATAACCGGCTTATAGTTTATCCGCCCATTTTTGTGACTCTTCGTATGTAAATAATAGCATGCCCATTTATGGGATAACGAGAGTGAAATTGCACAAAATTGCTTTATGATTGCTGATAGCATAACAGAAAAATCATGAGGGTCGTGGAGTATTGTTTTCCATATTTGGAATCAAAGAAATTTTCCTAATAAACACTTACAAAAGAGTTATTATGCCCATTGCAAAAATAAATGAACAAGTGGTCCAAAAAATGAATATCAAGCTTTTGATTGGACAAAGAAGTAGGGTAAACTATAAGTACAATTACATTTGCACCCCTTTTATATTTTAAACCATTAGCTACCCTGTTATATCAGTTTTGCTTGTTTGGAGTAATACGTATAGGTTATAGATCATGTATTATATTTATAAACTAATTAGTGTAAGGGAGCGATACCGACCAAGGCACTTATTTGTTTATAATTCTAATATGTGATCTATTACTGGCTTACAGTTTATCCGCCCACTTTTGGTGAGCTTTCCAATAGAATGTCCATTTATGGAGTATTGAGAGTAAAGAAGTATATTTTGGAAATAGATCTAAGTTTTCCGTGATATACCGGCCAATATATCACGGTTTGTCGTTCATATGCATAGTTATTAATCACTCAGACCTACGGCCTTCGTGATTAATTCCTACGTATATGAACTCCAAACTGTGCTATATTGGCCGGTATATCACGGGAAAATAAGATCTATTTGCATTCTAACACGTGTAATAAGCGCAATTTCATATGGACTCATTTTTATTGCAGAGTGATGCGTTGTTAGTCGTGTTGCTATAGACAACGTCCGCTATTTAAAGTATAAAACCTCCATCCCTTGAATATCGTTTTTTGCTCATTTATTTAAACAGAGGCATAACTAGAGCTCATTCCAAACTATGAATTTCATAAAAACTCAAATGAATCGATAAATGCAATTGACGTTGCAATACTACGGATATAATTAAATAAATTAAGAAAGAACGCTACGCAAATTAAAGTTCGCGCAACGTCACGTTAACGCCAAATAAACGTCATACAATCCATGACGTCATGTGATAAACAAAACGTAAATTCCATTCATAAAAAGCGTTATTTATACGTGGGAGGTAATTCAACAGCCAAAAATTAATACGGCAAAAACTGTGATATACCGAAAATTTAACCACGGTACAGTCCTATTCGTTTACACGGAGCTAAAAATGACAGTGTTAGAATTATAAGTAGATTATTAATTGCTGATAGAATAACAGCAAAATTATGTGAATAGGCAGGTCAAGTTTTCCATATTAGGAAACAGCCAACTTGTCCAAATAAACAGATTTACTAAATAGTTATTAAGCCCATTGCAAACATAAATGAACAAGTGATCCAAAAAAATGAAACTCCCTGGCTTTTGATTGGACAAAGAAGTAGGGTAAACTATAAGTACAATAACATTTTCACCCCTTTATATTTTAAACAAATTGCTACCCTGTTATATCAGTTTTTATTGTTGGGAGTAATACGTATACATATAGGTATAGCTAGTTTGCGATAGAAAAAAATCGTGTTTTTTAAATATTTCTATGTAATTACTACATCTGCAAATTTGAAATCTCGCACGAATAAATGAAATATATCTACCTAATACACACTGAATTTTCAGCAACATCAGAAACGATTTTAACAAGTTTTATTCATAAGTTCTAAGTAACATATTTTAGTTTTGAATGGAAATTCAAGTTAGAAGACTCGATACTAGCAACAGCCAACTTCACGGTCACGTGATACGCATAACGGTATATTTACGTATTTGCAACCTACTTAATTTAACACATGCGAGGCCCGTCAGTGAATATGACGAAGTACATGTTAATGCTGTGTACATTGTTTACAGGCGACTTACCTAAATAAGCCGAAAAACAAGGGCCTCCTTAGTCTTGTCTTTATAACAGCAATCTCAATCCCGCCGATCACAGATTGTAACGGTTAAATGGAAATTTTTCTATGTATCACAATTATGTATCTGGTAAAGCTCTAAAGGCTTTAAATACTTTATTGTTTAATTGTAAAAAAATACCTTTAAAATTAAAAGTTCTGTGTCAGTTGTTTGACTCGTTTGTTGGTGCTATATTAAATTATGGCAGCGAAATTAGTGGCTTCAGCAAATCGAAAGAATTAGAAAGATTGCATTTAAAATTTTGCAAGCGTATTTTAAAAGTTCCAACAAATGCTAGTAATTGTGCTGTGTACGGAGAGTTAGAACGCGTTCCTTTGTTTGTATCACGTTACTGTAAAATCATAAAATATTGGTGCAAAATCGTAAAATCAGAAAACATTATTTTAAACAAATTGTATAAATTAGCCGTTAAAGACTGTTTAGCCGGGTATAACAATTGGGTAAGTCGAGTAAAGAAATTGTTAGACGATCATGGTTTCTCGGAAGTGTTTACAAATGCAAATGACCATAATATAATTGTAAAAAATTTCAATGTTATATTTAAAACCCGTGTTGTCGATTGTTTTAAACAAGAATGGTTTGGCTCGGTAGCAAGAAACCGCGTCTTAGAAGAATTCAAGGATTTTAAATTGAATTTTGTTTATGAACCGTATCTAGATATTGTACCTCATAATATTAGATTTTTTATTACAAAACTACGTATTTCTGCTCATTCTCTACGAATACAGACGGGTAGATTTGGAGAAAATAGATTACCCCGGCATGAACGATTTTGTTTATTTTGCAATATGCAAGATATAGAAGATATCTATCACTTTGTATGCATTTGTCCATATTATAGAACGATACGATTAAAATATATTCAACAGTATTACTATTTGAGACCGTCTGTTTTAAAATTCTATGAATTGCTATGTAGCAATAACAAAAATTACCTATGTAACCTTGCATTTTACCTGAAGGAAGCTTTTAGATCTAGAAACACTGCTAATATAATTGTAAATAATTAAATAAATTGTGTATGTCAATGTACCGTGAGAAGTTTTGAGCGCGCGTGAGCAAGTATTCGCTGAATGAAATGAGGTGTATGTTTTGAGTGGAAGATTTTGGTGCGCGTGTCTGTGAGTGCTTGAAATATACTGTATGATCATATAACACTAAAATGTTAACTAACCTTATTGATGCTTTAAAAACTTTTCTCTCCGTTACTTACCCATTTATCATGTGTATTTTGTTTGTATTACATGTTTATTTATAAACATTGTATATCAGAGTTGTAGACTATGTACTCGTTACTTGTCTTAATAAATATATGTTCTGTTCTGTTCTGTTCTGTTAAATAATAGATAGTAAATCATCAATGGAATACCAGATTACCTCCCTGCGTTAAACTGTAAATACGCATGTAATTTCAATATGTAATAAAGAATAAATGTCTTTTAATGAGTGAACAAAAATTATGAAATTCAGAATGGGAGTAGGTAGAAAGTTTTTGTAGGTCTGTGTAATTTTTTACCAAAATATGTTGAATAGATTTTCAGAAATCTTTAAAAAACACGATTTTTTCTATCGGAAACTAGCTATAATAGATCAGCAAAATAATGAGAATAGTCAGGTCAAGTTTTCATTATTAGGAAACAGCCAAGTTGTCCTAAAAACAGATTTATTAAATAGTTTTTAAGCCCATTGCAAACATAAATGAACAAGTGATCCAAAAAAATGAAACTCCCTGGCTTTTGATTGGACAAAGAAGTAGGATAAACTATAAGCACAATAACATTATCACCCCTTTTATATTTTGAACCAATTGCTACCCTGTTATATCAGTTTTGATCGTTGGGAGTAATACGTATACATATAGGTTATAGATCAGCAAAATTATGCATATAGGCAGGTCAAGTTTTCCATATTAGGAAACCGCCAAGTTGTCCTAATAAACAGATTTACCAAATAGTTTTTAAGCCCATTGCAAACATAAATGAACAAGTGATCCAAAAAAATGAAACTCCCTGGCTTTTGATTGGACAAAGGAGTAGGGTAATCTATAAGCACAATAACAGTTTCACCCCTTTATATTTTAAACAAATTGCTACCCTGATTTGAGCCTCCCTGTTATACTTAATTTTGATTGTTGGGAGTAATACAATAAATGTGAATAACTGGGACAACGCATTGACAGCATATAGTGTAGGATGTATGTAATATTTGTAACAAATACCAGCGGTGACTACGATTACAGCCCCCGTGTGTGTTGCAAACAAATGAGCTTTGTTTTCATAATCTAAATGGAAGTCTTGTTTTCAATAAAATAAATTGCTTGGTTTCGTAAAGTTTCAATTGTTATAAATTTTACAGTGAATTGTGCATGCAGGCAAAATGCACCCATTAATCACTGTCGTTCAGGGCATCAAATTTTATATTTATTAATAATTTATATTTTACTCGATCGTGATCACAGAAAATAATATTTTCGCTCGTGGCCACGCCAGTCATGACAATATTGATTTCTGTGATCGCTCGGTGAAATAAAATTCGATATAACACCAAAATGAACATAATTATATTCTAAAAAACACGTTTCTAAGTAAGTTTTTATCAAGGTCCATTGACATTTGGAATGCATGTGGCTTCATTGACCATAATCGAACATGGTAACATCGCTAGCATGTAAATGGATATTTATTGGAAATTGTTCAATGAAATCTGATGTACAATTAAAAACAAACAGTAGGAATATAGCTGCACTGCGTAATTGCTTAATATTCAGTAGGACCACCTTAATAAACAATATGATCACCTTAATACTCAGTAGGACAACCTTAATAACCAATAGGTTCGCCTTAATACTCAGTAGGACCACCTCAATAGTCAGTAGGACCACCTTAATAGTCAGTAGGACCACGGTAATAGTCAATAGGAACACAGTAATAGTCAATAGGACCACAGTAATAGTCAGTAGGACCACCTTAATTTTCAGTAGGACCACCTTAATTGTCAGTAGGACCACCTTAATTGTCAGTAGGAACACAGTAATAGTCAATAGGACCACCTTAATTGTCAGTAGGACCACCTTAATTGTCAGTAGGACCACCTTAATTGTCAGAAGGACCACCTTAATTGTCAGTAGGACCACCTTAATTGTCAGTAGGAACACAGTAATAGTCAATAGGACCACAGAAATAGTCAGTAGGACCACCTTAATAGTCAGTAGGACCACCTTAATAGTCAGTTGGATCACCTTGATAGTCAGTAGGACTACCTTGATAGTCAGTAGGACCACCTTAATAGTCAGTAGGGCCACCTTAATAGTCAGTAGAACCACCTTAGTAGTCAGTAGGACCACCTTAATAGTCAGTTGGATCACCTTGATAGTCAGCAGGACTACCTTGATAGTCAGTAGGATCACCTTGATAGTCAGTAGGACCACCTAAATAGTCAGTTGGATCGCCTTGATAGTCAGTAGGACCACTGTAATAGTCAGTAGGACCACCTTAATATTCAGTAGGACCACCTTAATAGTCTGTAGGATCACCTTGATAGTCAGTAGGACCACTGTAATAGTCAGTAGGACCACCTTTATAGTCAGTAGGACCACCTTAATAGTCAGTAGGATCACAGTAATAGTCAGTAGGACCACTGTAATAGTCAGTAGGACCACCTTGATATTCAGTAGGACCACCTTAATAGTCTGTAGGACCACCTTAATAGTCAGTAGGACCACCTTAATAGTCAGTAGGACCACCTTGATAGTCTGTAGGACCACCTTAATAGTCTGTAGGACCACCTTGATAGTCAGTAGGACCACCTTAATAGTCTGTAGGACCACCTTAATAGTCTGTAGGACCACTGTTATAGTCAGTAGGACCACCTTAATAGTCAGTAGGACCACCTTAATAGTCTGTAGGACCACCTTAATAGTCAGTAGGACCACCTTGATAGTCAGTAGGACCACTGTAATAGTCAGTAGGACCACCTTGATAGTCAGTAGGACCACTGTAATAGTCAGTAGGACCACCTTAATATTCATTAGGACCACCTTAATAGTCTGTAGGATCACCTTACTAGTCAGTAGGACCACTGTAATAGTCAGTAGGACCACCTTGATAGTCAGTAGGACCACTGTAATAGTCAGTAGGACCACCTTAATAGTCAGTAGGACCACCTTGATAGTCAGTAGGACCACTGTTATAGTCAGTAGGACCACCTTGATAGTCAGTAGGACCACTGTAATAGTCAGTAGGACCACCTTAATATTCAGTAGGACCACCTTAATAGTCTGTAGGATCACCTTACTAGTCAGTAGGACCACTGTAATAGTCAGTAGAGCCACCTTAATAGTCAGTTGGATCACCTTGATAGTCAGTAGGACCACCTTAATAGTCAGTAGGACCAGCTTAATAGTCAGTAGAACCACCTTAATAGTCAGTAGGACCACCTTGATAGTCAGTAGGACCACTGTTATAGTCAGTAGGACCACCTTAATAGTCAGTGGGGCCACCTTAATAGTCAGTAGGACCACCTTAATAGTCAGTGGGGTCATCTTAATAGTCAGTAGGACCACCTTAATAGTCAGTAGGGCCACTATGATTTCGGGCAGTTCAGCATGTTTCATATGCTACTGTTTCTTCGGGTCACATTGAAAAAATGAGTTAGATTCAAGCTCTAATTTAAAAATAACTTTTTTGTTTCATCGCGTTTGCACATTGCTCGTGAACAGGCTATCCCCTAAACAAAAGAGGTGACTATCAAGATTGCAATACATGTTCGTTTAATTTTATATGTTCTTTTTACATACGTGAATTGAGAAATGTTTGTCACATGTTTTTTGCTTTGGTGTAGTTCTTCAAAAAATGTCCGTCAGTACAATTGAAGACCTATGCTAAATACGAAACAAATCAAATGCTGGACACTGCTCGCCTGCCAGTAAATATGTGCATTGTCATTTGGACCATCCACCTAGTAGAGCAGCATAATGGTTAAACTGAAAAATAAGTGCACAAAATAGTAACAGGTCGTGCCATATACCAAAATGTTCCAGATACCTTGAGTGTTACTGTTCAATAGATAATAGTTGCCGCCCTTTGGTGGAATATTTGAAAAATTCAAGGTCAAGGTCAAATGGACTTCATAATTATGAAGCATGCCCTATTTTACTTAAACTTTACTAATACACTACAATTACATATACTAGTAAAATGGTTACTTGAATTTGATGCATTATGAACAAATGCCAAATTTCAATTCCAATTTTAAGTCCAAAATTGTCAAGGTCTTGACCATTCCAAGGTCATTTTTTCAAAAAAGTACCACAAAATGGGTATGTACTAGGTATAAGTGCAATCATAATAAAACCATGTTGAGGATCGATTTTACACTGACTGAAGTCAAGAATGCGTACATGTACATGTACTATATAAAGGATCTATCACGAGTTTTCGTTTGAGATAAACATTTCTTAAATGAGTCTAGAAAAACAGTTATTGAGCGAGCCTCTGGCAAGCTACCTTGCCCATTATTTCAACTAGGCCAGGGCGTTGTTGTTCCTCTTTAGGTCGCATAAACGTTAGGTCACTGTCCTTATTGTTTAAACTAGGTCACGCCCCAGGTTGTTGTGCCTCATTTGGTCGCCGTTTTGGCATGGGTTTCTATGGACATTGCTCAGGGTAGTTGTGTCGTGGTCTGATTTCTGTGCTCGGCTAATTGGGTTGAGTGCTACCTTCCCTGTCGAATTTTCTCATACCTCTTTTTCACATTTTATCCTACACAAAATTTCAGGACCCTTCGGACGGAAAGCCCCGAGTAGTTACGATTGACTCACCTTTACCAACTGTTAAAAGAAGGTACATACAAATACAAACTCCAATTTGGTGAGAATGTTTGGACCCCTTTAATACATTAAATTATGAGTACGAAAATATTGAAGGCGAATATACATGAGTACGAAACGTCTTTGGGTCCCTTAAGTCGTCAAATTATGAGAACGAAAATATTGAAGGCGGATATACATGAGTAAGAAACGTCTTTGGTAATAAATGACCAGCAAGATGTCTGTAACATATTTAATGATTTCTTTTTAAATGTTGCTAAAATATTGGCAATGTTAGTCTACCAGTCAATAATAACCATCCTAGTATTATGGAAATAGAAATATACTGAGACTAGTGGCCAAACAGATTTTGATTTCACTCCAGTTAACACAGATTGTATTAGCAAACAGCTAAATGAATTAGATTGCAAAAATTGATGGCATTTATAGCAAATTGTTAAAACTAGTCAAACCTTCAATTGTGACCCCTGTTACTAATCTCAACAATCAAACCTTCTGCACAGCAGTTTTTCCAGATCAACTTAAAATAACACAAGTACCCACTCTTCATAAAGAGAACAGTACATTAGAAAAGAGTAACTACAGACCATTAAGTAGCTTACCTGTCATGTCCAAATTATATGAAAGAGCCATCAATACCCGGCTATCTTTTTCTTTCAAATTACATTTCAATTCCTTTTTACCAGCTTTTAGACCAGGGTATGGGTGTCAGTCTACACTTCTTAAAGTCATAGAGGATTGCAAAAAAACCTGGATGCAAACAATGATGTAGCAGCGGTATTGATGGACCTCTCAAAAGCATTTGACTGTTTGCCTTATGACTTGCTGCAACTCAAACTTAAAGCCTATGGTGTCACCGGTAAGGCCCGTGAACTCATTGACAGCTATCTTTAAAATAGATCACAATGTGTATACTTAGACTCATTGCAAAACTTCGTACAAAACCTAGTAAAAGGCGTACCACAGGGATCTATCTTAGGATCTGTTTTATTCAATATTTTAATCAATGATATTTTTCTCTTTTTTTTCAGGAAAGTAGTCAATAGAATTATGCTGATGATTACACTCTATCTTTCTCACACACAAATTTGGACATTGTGAAATCTACCCTAGAAAAAGATAGCATGTCACTGATACAGTGGTTCTCAGATAATGAAATGAAAGCAAATTCTGATACATTTTAAGCCCTATTGATTGGCAAAAAGCACACAAATCTAATATTTCTTTCTCTTTAGTTGGTTTTGATATTCAGTGTGAAAATGAAGTAAAACTACTTGGTGTTACCATAGACTTTATGTTAAATTTTAATACTCTTGTTTCAAACTTATGCAAAATAGTATCACGGCAGTTAAATGTTTTACAACGGCTAGAAAATAAACTTTGCGAATTAGGAAAACTTAACATATGATAATTATTATTCAATTACGATGTTAATGTTTAATTACTGCCCTTTGACTTGGCATTTTTGTGGTTAAGTAAATACCCCCCAAAAAGAAAAAGAAACAAGAACGCGCACTTTCTTTTATTTACAATGATGACGTGTCTTCTTACTGTGAATTGCTACAAAAGTCTTAATTACCTTCATTAAAAGTAAAACGTCTGAGATCTATAGCTCTAGAATCATTCAACATAATAAATAAAGATACACCAGCCTATTTACGTAATTTAGTTAACATTAAAATTGTTCTTATTCCTTCAAATATTCTAATACTGCAATGATTCCAAAGGTAAGGCCGTCAAGATATGGCATCAGCTCTTTCTGATACAGTGCAGCCAAGCTCTGGAATGGTCTACATCAAAAGAGTAGAGATCAGTCCAATTAAAAACAACTTCGGGAGCCTGGTACATGTATGTACATGGAGCGGGGAGAGCTGTAGCTGTTCTTACTGTTTTACGACCAGGTGACCCAATTTACTGCTACGTTATGCTTCTGTATGTTTGCTTATTTTTATCTGTTATATGTGTTTGTATGTTTTTATGTTTACTATTCCCTTGTTATCATATAATTTTATTTTAATATTGTATTAATTGTGCTTACTCAAAATGGATGTACCAACTTACTTCTACGTTATGCGTCATGCCTGTGTGTTTGCTTAGTTTTTCGTAATGATTCTTTTACTTGTGTTTGAATGTTTATCATTTCCATATGTAGTCATATTATTTTATTTATTAGTCACCAGTGTCTTTCACAGTCCTTTATGTATGTACCTACATAAATATGCATGGTTTAAAATGTTGTGCTGCTTTTGATTAATTTGTCAATTAATTAATTAATTTGTTAATCAAGGCGAATATACGTAAGTATGAAACTTCTATGGATTCCTTTAGTACATTAAATTATGAGCACGAAAATATTGAAGGCGAATATACATAAGTATGAAATTTCTTTGGATTCCTTTAGTACATTAAATTATGAGCACGAATATAATGTATGCGTATATAGATGAGTACGAAAATAATGAAGGCGAATATACATGGGCACGGAACTACTGAGTACGAAAGAGCATAGTTTCTGGTCCACTTGACCGTAGATATAAATTGTAAATTAATGTGTCGGCCCTGGAATGGATATATACAGTCACATTCTTCCAAAAAAGGTATGAGAAAATCCGACAGGGAAGGTAGCACTCAACTTAACCAGCCGAGCACAGAAATCAAAAACACCACGACACAACTACCCTGACCAATGCCCACACAAACCCATGCCAAAACGGCGATCAAATGGGGCACAACAATCCCGGAGCGTGACCTAATTTAAAACACTAAAGACAGTGACCTAACGTTTATGCGACCTAAAGAGGCACAACTACGATTTGATCTCGTTAAAATAATGGGCAAGGTAGGAATGAGTAGGGAAATAATATTGCATATACCTAGCAACTACACTGAGCAATGCCCACACATGAGCCGAAGAAACAATTAAAAAGTCCAAGTCCCCGCCGATAAAATGCAGGATGACCCACTTTCAGAAAGAAATTATATGATAGCGGTTATTGCCGAATGAAATACAGCCAATACTTGACCTAGTTCCCTAAGGCTCCACTGGACGGCGAACCAACCGCACAAAACTGTGCCAAAACGGCGACCGTATGAGCACAGTCACGCCCCTGACCTAGTTTTAAACACCAAGGACAGTCACCTAACGTTAAGACGTTTTAAAGAGGCATTTTTGCGACTTGACCTAGTTTACAATAATGGGCAAAAACTGGGCGTAAATATATATGCCAAAAACGTTTATAATAGTGACCAACCAGCACAGTGACCTAATTAAAAAGTATCTCATCCAGCATCTCCGCAAGATACAACTGGTGAACAAGGGGGATGGGCGGTGGACCTTAAAAGGAGGACAATGAAATAACTTCCAAGGACAAGTGGAAACAAAAATACACCGATACTGCACAGTGCTGTAAAAAGGAGGGGGTGACTAGACCTAATTTACAATAATGGGAAAAAACTGGGCGTAAATATATATGCCAAAAACGTTTAAAATAGTGACCAACCAGCACAGTGACTAATTAAACAGTATCTCATCCAGCATCTCCGCAAGATACAAATGATGAAATAGGGGAGGGGGTGGACTGTAAAAAGAGGGCAGGGGAAATTAAGTTCCAAGAACAAGTGGAAACAAAAATACACCGAAACTGCACAGTGCTGTAAAAAGGTGGGGGTGACTAGACCTAATTTACAATAATGGGCAAAAAGAGGGCGAAATATATATGCCAAAAACGTTTATTAAAGTGACCAAAAAGCACAGTGACCTAATTAAAAAGTATCTCATCCAGCATCTCCGCAAGATACAACTGATGAACAAGGGGGATGGGCGGTGGACCTTAAAAGGAGGACAAGGAAATAAATTTCCAAGGACATGTGGAAACAAAAATACACCGATACTGCACAGTGCTGTTAAAAGGAGGGGGTCATAGACACTGCTATAACAGAGTACATCTTGAAGACAACATGTATATATCTTACATAAATCCGATCGTTTGCCGCTTCTGTCAAGGCTTAGCAATAAAGACTTACGTGGATTTTGTACGTTGACGTCACTTGCGATCATAATCACCTGATACGACGATTCAGTTCTAGAAGTAAAATTACAAATGGTAGACACCGTAAGAAGGGGGAGTAACTCTTGAAACATGTTCATCAATGCCAATCAACGATCAATGATTTTAGTCGATTTAATAAGTAATATCAATCCAATTCGAAAGAATAGCGGGGACTACCGACAACTCAGGTATGTGCAATTGAACCTACAAAAACATTTACCTGACAGACGACTCGATGTTAACGACCCGTTTAAGTCTGTAACACATAACAAAAAGCCGCCATCTAATTAATTGACGGTAAAACATGTTCGTAAGTTTTCATCGATAGCACCTTTTATCGTAATGTAAATGGTAAGAAAACTTTATGTATTCGTAACACATAGTTTTGTTATTAAAACATCTCCAAATGTGTTTTATCATCGGAATGGAGTTTAGTCCTCTTAAGATATTGCTCTTGCATTACTAGAATTCCAACGTTTCCATGCAACCCTCATTAATTTCTCGAACAGTTTTATGATTATTAATATAAATAAAATTAATAAAGTGATGGCAGTTATATGCTTCCACATAAAATTATTGCAAGTCACAAATCGTTGAGTTAGAATAAGAAGGTCGTAATTATTACTCTCGACCTTATAAGACTGTCAAGTATTTAAAATCAGCATCGCAAGGTGCTTCTATTGAGCCAATTTAATGAAAATCGGAACTTGCCATGTTGAACGCACTGAATATGAAACAGCTTGTTTTAACATAAATAACAGGTAATTTTGGACAGTTTGTTCTTGATTTCCCAAACTTTTCTCAAGATTTTGTACTTACGACCATCTGATTCTAAGCCAGTGCAATATAAATTAAAAACTTTTGAATTTGTTGATGTTTTGCACGAAATTTGCAATCATTTAATTTCGACAAATGTCACGTTTATGTGATGGCATGTTCGTGCTTCCGTACCGACACGTATTTAATATACAGTGTGTTACTGAATTATTTATTAGAACAACCCACGTAGTTTATGAAATTCTTTGTCCGTCATTTGTCAATGATAATGTGGGTTTGGTCACGTAGTTTGGGTCACGTGGTTTTGGTCACATGGTTACGGGTAATTGATTTGATTGGAGCAATATATGCGGCGAAATTGCAGCGCTACCCGTTGTAGGTTCTCTTTTAACTTTTATTCCTCCAATTCTGAAGAGCATTTTACATTTATATATAAACATATACATGCATGTACAATAATACAATATAAATTACAAAATCAACATATTTATGATTTAACTATATGCATGTTTGACAAATATGAAAAATCAACCACAAAATATTTACACTATTTTAAGTTATGTAGAGATGTCACCTTACCGCCATATCATATGTGTATGTATCAAGTAAGGCAAGCATCACATATCAGAAACCGTCAAACGCATTAGTAACTTACTGTACCACTGGGTATTCAGCCTTGTCCGAAATCGAAATACAAGGAAGAATGAATGGTAGTTATGATGATAAAGACATATATAAGACATTACATATAAACAATATTAACTATCAATTCTGCGTGTAACATAGAAGGTAGACAAAGCAGGTTCAAACTGCATTAATGAACAGTCGTTGACAAAACGTCTGTCAAACCTATCAAAGATCACACATACGACAAAGGGCTTTCAGGACGGTAATATTAATGTCTGTCTCATTTCGTCCAATTGCCATGGACAATAATGTCGAACACTGTTCATATACATCATGTAGGATAAAGGTCTGGAATTGCCCTTCATTAATCAACGTATCCCATATGCTATACCTATATATGCTATTGGCACTGCAAAGAATAATTTGATGGATCACAATATCCTCAACAATATTATTGCATAGTGAACATTTTTCTGGATATACACGTGACAAGTATCTGCCTATTACCCTCATTATTTTATGACAAAGGGGAGTTAGTGCGTACTATTACGAGATAATTGCCATATCACACACGGATTACCTGCCTTTATCATATTGCCAATGTTAATCATAGGTTTCATACAACAAATAGACGTTGCTCTAGACTGCCGGCCAGGTAAAAGTACATGTTTATACAGAAGATTCTTCCAAGCATGTTTAGCTGGAAATGTACCATTCGACAAAAAGCTATCTTAAGCATCTTGTAAATTATATTTATGTAAAAGCCTGAATGCATCGGGTATAAATCTAGTAGTTTGTGTGTCTATATTACAATATCTGATGAGTCTGTTGTTAAATATTCGTTTTGCAATGTATTTAGTAGGAAGCCTGCACAATTGACCTAAGAATTGTAACTTTTTATAATCTATCATAACTTCTACTGGATCCATATCCAACACAGACAGCGCAAACTCAGTGCTCGTATTTTGCCTAAACCCTTGAAAGAATTTAATGCAAAAACGATGCGAACGTTCAAGTGTCAATATATCTGTTTTAGACAGAGAATTCCACAGCTCACAACCGTATAAGGCTTTAGGGATTACAATCGAGTTGTAAATAGTCTTGGATGTTAATGGGTTGATATTTATAGGATGAACACCACTGTTGCAAATACTCAAGAATGTTTGTATGTGTATTATAGTTTGTTTGATATATGTTGGGGTTATAACTGGGGAAGAATGGAAAAAGAAATCATTTCAATCGAATTACAAGTTAATTCCGTTATCAGCTACCATGTTGATCAATGAGACTATCGTTTTTGAACAGTCCGACGAACCAACCGTCGGGTCATGTTCGTTGTTTTGTGCGAAAAGGGAAGGAGCATCGCTTTATTACAACAAGAATGAGCGGATATGTTATTGTAACAACGACGTCGACACTAGACTGACCACAGGGAATCAGACGGATGATGACACTCCATCAGCTGTTGGTGCTCCTAGTGGAATGCTGTACGGTTACAGTATTTCATCACTGCAGGTAAGTTATATTGTTCGAAATTCTGCTGAAAGTTATAAAATTATAACTAAACGTTTAATAACCCGCTATTTTGACATCATGTATAGCTTGTCGAATATGTCATGAGCATGACGTTTTCATTAGCATTATTTAACAGTCGATATATTGCCTGTATTTATAACATCTGATGTATGTACACTCATTAAATGTTATAAGTACACCAACACAGTACAATAGCGATACGTGCAAATACTTGGTAGTGCTTGTAGCGCATGCTTGCCGATCAGTCGAATGGTTTTCCAACAATATATCCAGAACAAATGAATCGTGGATTCTATATTGAAAGTGGAGGTTGTTCATCCTCCACAGACGGCCCCGACTCAATCTTAAGGTCGTTAGGTTCAAAGGTCAAAATCACCGTGACCTTTGAATACACAATAATTACTTGTCCACAACGTAAGAAATATACTTTCTAAGACCGTAACATTTTCCAGAAATGTTGTTGATCATTAGTAGTAGACTCCTACAAGTTATGAGGTCAATAGGTCAAGGTCGTGATGATATTAATAACACAAGGCCTTTTTACTGACATAAGGCGTGTTTTCCAAACCTCTCTTGTATTTTCTGTTATCGAAATGCTTTCTGATGTGGATGTTGATGGACAGTGCGTAGGTAACAGTTTGAGACTTTTTACAAAAAACATTTGCTTTGCATGTTCATTTCTCATAATTTCTCATAATTTGAAAAGTCGTGGTCCATTGCTTGTAGCGGACGAATTACAATTATCGAATTATCGGATAGTGCTGCTATACTTTTCACATAACGACATACAAAAAATGAACGTGCTATCATATATAATAAAAACGATATAAGCATTACGAGCTAGTGTACTTATAACATTTTGCAACCTCAAATACAAACTCAAATTTGAAATACCGATATTGAACGATTTGCTTGCGGAAATTGATATATTCACAGCAATAACCTTATAATATTTTCAAACAGGTCAGATTCGTGTCAAATTTGCCAAGCTATACTTACCATGCAAAACAAAGATTTAAAGAAACTCCAAACCAAGAAATAATTCACATCATTTGATTACAGTTTAAGTAGATGATCTTTATAGCACAAAACATTAGCTTCAAATGTTCCCAAGAATTGTGTCGAAACCAAATACATTGTTGCCTTGGTGACCACTTTAGGATACGTACCCACATTGAGATAAAACGCTGAGTAAGTTGTTTAAAATCACATTATTGCTCCTACAACTTTTTCCATTCATCCATTACATACAGTTTGGCTGTTTCTTAACAAATGACCAATACTCGACGATAGACTGTTAGCTATATCTGTCGAAATAGTATACCAAATATCGTATTTAGCAAATTGTATGGTGAACAAAATACTCAATTTGCAAGAGTTGCTTCCATTATACTTTTAATCATGCATTTATTATTTACATCTGGATGTTTTATGACATTTTCTTCCATCTTATGGTCTTTTCCACATTTGAGAATCAACTAAAATGCTCAAATTACATCATTCTGCGGAGAGGTTACAAAGTAACAACAGTTTAAGATTTAATGGGACTTAAAAAAACTATATAGCCCGTATCTGAATTCAAACAATTTCGTTTTCGATACATTTTTTCAAAGGCCTGAGAAAATGTATCACAGATAATGGTTTTTACTTTCCCAATTTTTCTTCCATTCAATATAGTATATATTTTACAGGTTTGCAACGTTTCGGGTTGGATTCCATTGTCAATATCAAAACAAGTTGACAATGGTTTCCAACCCGGAACGGCTCATCGTGAAAGTACCTGATATTATAAACTAAACACGACTAAAGGTATATATTGTTTTCTTGTTTTGTTTAGCATAATTAGATCCGACCAACACCATTTTCTGGCCCGTATATGCGTTAAATGGTATATTCGTGTAAGGGCGGACAGAGACGTTACAACTCTTTTATCTAATGAATGATATTTGTGGACGCTATATAAACTCTGTTTTGTGATATAATTTCTTAGGCCTGTGATATTTTAAACATTAAAACATAACTCGGAAATGTGATGACATTGTGAACAGTTTATGGTATGAATTGATTACCTGTTTTAATTATGAAATACTCATTGTGGTAGTATCAAATAACGTCAGACATAACACTCTGAATATCGACCCTACAAAACACCCTGAATATCGACTCTACAAAAACTGCAGTAACTTCCTCGAAACTCAAAATATTAACACAATGTTTTGCATTATGCTTAAAATCTCAAAATTATGTTTCTTGTCAAAATGTCTGGTTTTCCTGGAGATTGACTCATATATAATACGGGTTGAATGGACACAATAAAAAGAATACAAAACAAACCCCAGGTGCTGAATTCACCAAGCATCTTAAGTGAAAACTTAGATATTTTGACTTAATTTAAAATATTGAACTGGACATATTTTCCAAGAAACTAAGAGTACTCCATGTTTTCTACGTGATAAATGTAGCTCTTCACATAATGCTTCTAAACAATGTTAATAGTAGTTAATCTTGATTTTCCTGTTTTGTTGGTACACCTAAAGAAATTTTGAGATGTTTAGAAAATGATAAGTTTTCACTTAAGATGCTTTGTGAATACGACCCCAGAAATACAGGTGTAAGAGAACGTATCACATAAGCCTCGGTGAGGAGTGTAATAAGGCCTATTTAATAAAAACGATATATTACAATACTCTGTGATATAATAACTATGCAAATAAGCCGGCTAATCACTATTTTTATGTATTCACACGCGCTGTCAAAAATATACATATAACGTTACAGACATGATGTATAGAAAAACAGGTCCATGGCGTGGTTACAATTCAATATACCCGTCTTCCACCAATAAATATGCAACACTGTAACGGTAATTTAAATACAGTGCTGCACTATGTTTAGTTGCTCAGTTATTTTTAACCGCATTACTCACTGACTTTGTTATCTTATATAGGGAAAGCCTGCCTACTTTTAGCAAATTAACAGGGTCTATTTTGTTTATTAAAAATGATAAAATACGAGGCTTTGCCGAGTATTTTATCATTTTTATCCAAGTCGTTTAAGAAATCCAATATTAAAAGAAACGAATGTAAGATCTTCTATTTCCATACTGTATTTATGGCTTTTTGTCCAGTATATTAAACCGTGAGCTGTTGTAATATCGATAAATGGAAATGCTTTCATTTTAAATGATAAAAAACCATAACGACTGTCTAGCTGGGAGACAAGATTTTAAGAAAATGTACACTTTGAAATAGTCAGAGGCACTGGTGTACAATCATCGTCTACTTACACATATTTATATTTTTCAAGTGACCCTCGTACATACACTAGGAACGTTTCTAACTAAAACATGTCTTTTACTTTTAACGTTTAATTTTGTTTACTACTAGAAAGTAATGCGTTGTGAAATATTGCAAGCAAATTCATTTCTCTGACTTTCAGGTGTCTACAAATACCACTACACTCAAGTATGAAATACAGCCTTTCAAACAGAATTGCTTTGCAATGTATCACCTTGGTCACACGACGAACGCCATATACACTGTAGAACCGACTGAAAGGAACATCCAAGATACTTACTGTGATATGGATAATGTTCTAGATGTTGGCGCTGATGATTGTCTACAGTGGCTTGAGGCAGGATATACAGATAATGGTGTATACAACACTTCGTATTGATATGGAAGCGTTTGATGATGATGGGAGACCAATAAACACCCCGCTGACAGCGTTTGCATACTATGACAAATTCTCCCTTGCATCGGCAACTGACAAGTACAGATTATCCATCAGCACATTTACTGGAGACTGCGGCGACAGTTTAACTTACCATAACAACCAACAGTTTTCAACATGGGACAATGACAATGACGGTTATTCAGATAAAAACTGTGCCGAAGAAAGAACTGGAGCATGGTGGTACAAGAATTGTGCTCATTCTCACCTGAATGGTTTATACCATGGTGGACATTATGACGGTGCTTGGAACGGTGTATTTTGGTATTATTGCTGGGGACCGTTATATTCCATTAAATCATGTACAATGGGAATAGAAAAATCAAGAACGAAATAATCAATAGAAGAAACAGAAATTACTAACAGGAAACTGAAAAGTTTAGAATATATAATCTACCAGAGTCGAACTTACTAATAAGAAATTGATACTGTTTAGAATAATCTACCGGAAACAAACTTACTAACAGGAAATTAATACTGTTTTGAATAATCTACCGGAAACAAACTTACTAACAGGAAATTGATACCGTTTAGAATAATCTACCGGAAACAAACTTACTTTCAAGATACTGGAGTGAACAGGCTTAAGCCAAGTCACCCATTCCATAGATAGCATATAAAATGCCCATGTCATAGTTTCTGGAAAGTAACTTTTTAAGTGTACCAAATTGTTTAGCATTAGTCAGCCGTTAAAGCGCCTGACGCACGATCCGAAGACAGGCGTTAATGCAAAAGTCAATTCAGAGCATACGTGCCATGTCAGGACTCGTTTTTAAATTCAAAATTTATTAATTGAATTGATCGATCTGGCAGGAATGGATCAATTACCTCGTGCTATGTGTGCAGCCATGAAGTTTCAATGTCTTTAAATGATTCATCGGAGAGCATTGTTGTGACTGGTTTACATTTTTAACGAATAACTATATACAGTGTTATGTGTGAAAACCGACACTTGAGAAAACCGTTATGTTGTCCAAACCGAACAAATAATTAGGTCACGAAATTTCCCTTCCTTATCCTAATGTAAACGTGTAAGAACCCTGGATTTTTGAGAATTCTGGATACAGAATGTTAATCTGTCCCCACCTAGTATATTAACACACTAATCATGACTTAATTAAATACCGAACAAACAATTTGTTAAATGATGTGAATGGAGTGAAGGGAGTGTGTGAAAATCTGTATGTAGACTAGTTGTAGGCTTCGATTACAAAGGTCTTAATTGTACACATAAATTTCGTTGACAAATCAGGCGGTCCGAAAGGTGTTCAGGTATCTCTGATAACACTGTACCAGTAATGAAGTATGCTCTACTATATTTATACTAATATAAAGAGTTATAGTTTACCCTACTTCTTTGTCCTATCAAAATAGCCAGGGTTTTTTAATTTCGCAACCACCATAATAACTATTTAGTAAATCTGTTTATTAGGACAATTTTGCTGATTCCAAATATGGAAAACTAGACCCACCTACCCTTCTAATTTCATTATTATTTTATCAGCAATCATACAAGCAATATTATGCACTTTCACTTTCATTATTCCATAAATGGGCATGCTACTGTTTGCATACAAATGGTCACTAAAAGTGGGCGGGTAAACTATATAAGCCGGTTATAGATCACATAGTAGAATTATAAAAAAATTAAGTACAGCGGTCGCTGCACTCCCAAGCACTATTTGTTTATAATCCAAATATATAATACTAGTATATAACCTATACTTATTAAAAGAAACATTTCAGATTGTTACGGTTTTATGTATGTCTGTGTGTGCACAATGAATGTGTGAGTATGGCTGATCTTTTATCAACTAGTCTGTAATGATGTTTAATATATTTCACTTTGTGTGTCCTGGTGTCGTATTTTGATATTATCAATATGTTAGTTGGTCAGACAATAAAGGAAATATCTAGTCATACCGTATTAAACTGACACTCCTTGCATAATTCGTAAAAGTCCGGAGATAACGGTGTATAATAAGTTAGCATACAGATCGAATACAACCGAGCACAGTTTTACGGAGTTTAATAAGTGTCAGTTTAATCAAGTGTCCGTTGCTTAACACGAAGCGCTATCGGGCGCTTTTATTCAGTTACCTCCCTCCCTCTAAATATAGAAGCCATGGATTACCTCCCATGGAAAGTGCCTAAGTAGCGCTTTGCTTAAGCAACGGACACCTGGTCAAGCTATGATTGATATCAATCAATGTCACGTTTCCTTATCACTGTTGGATGTCCATTTTAACATGGTGTTTAGACACTAATGTGAGGCATCTAAACAAGGATGCCGTTTATTGTTGTTTGTTTATCACTTTGCAACAGTTAATAACTTGTTCTTGTGGCGATGCTTATATTTCGCTTTGTGTGTCTTGGTGTTGTATTTTTATATTAGTATCATGTACATTGGTCAAACAATATAAAGAGCATATAATTGACATGAATCAAAGTCTGGTTTTCATCTTACCCTTGGGTCAAAAAGACTATGGCTACTTCAAGAGACGAGTAAGAGCATTAGCAATGACGTGACTAGTTATTGGATGCACAATTTATAAATGTTGCATTTTAATATTACTTTTTGATAAACATTTCAAAATTATTTTTCTTCAGATAAAAAATAGTCTAAAAGCAACTTTTTACATACAACATCTTATGAAGTGCTCATACAACTAAATGTTTATATTTTGTCATTTCATTCAACCGTTCATTCTATGCATTGCATCTGCTTCGGTATTTGTAAAGCTCCATTAGTTACCACCCTTGTACGTGGGTATATCCAAAAGTAATGGCACTCATTTTCTGATGTATTTGTTTATAGGCGGATATGAATAACAACTATATCAAAATATGCAGTAATTCAATTCTGATTAATATTCAACGTACTGCATTATTCGATTAGCATAGTAGGATTGTGCACACATTCAAAATATACCTATGCCGTCATGTCGACGCACACGAACATAACGATATTTTCATAATGCGTCATTTTCTTTGACGCATTATTATCGAAAACAATTCTCGAAAGCAGACGATAATAACGAGATGTAATGTAACAAGTGTTCTGTGTCTGCTGCGAAAACTTCATTGGCGTCATTCTAATTTGAAACTCGCAATACTAATTTTAATGCACCGATAACTTAGCGAAAACACTGCAGATTCGTGACAAAAAGACGCTGCTTGCATTCATCACTTTTAATAAAAGTTATGAAATTCACCTGCTGAAACTTTGCGTTACATACGGCGGCAACATAGTTTCGTGTACCTGTAGTATCACCGTCTTAGGGGCAGGGATAACAAATCATTGTCCACAGAGTGCCGTAAATAATGTTTGCGGTAGATCCGAAAAAAAACACCAATAGTATTTATATTGCCGTCAATTCATCTCGACGTTCATAAATGCTATGATCACTTTACGTGAGTTGAGTTAATATTTTAGCTGTGGGACTATCTAGAGGACACTTAGAAATGATTTAAACACACAGGGAGTAAGTGCCTTGTAGGTTTCTCCTTTTTAAAGGACATGGAAAAGAATGCATGTATTTAGGAGTCGTTAGGAATCACAAGGAATGGCGAACTCTCACTCTGTGATTCATTGGACATGCGAATTGTCCGTTTTCATACGAAAGTACACGGAACCCATCCAAAGTTTTCATTTGCTATTAAGGTAGTCTAGTATCATACTAAAACGATGCAAGTAATTATTTTGACATTAAATGACCGTTAGATATACCTCTATACACTTTAAAAAAAGTTGTCCTTCAAAGACAACTAATGATTGGTCTCGATTGCAGGTTAGAGGTTGCTTCTTCATTGTTGTTTTCATGTTGTCGTCATTTCATTCATGTATGCTTAAATGTTTTTCATATCTGAACATTTTAACTTAGAGGTAATTTGTTGTTATCATTTTATTAATATAATAATTTAGTATTTTAGACTGGAATTACCTTTCATGTCAACCATGTATACACAAGCAGAATTAACTGTATCATTGATAACGAAAGAAAGAACATAAATGTCATAGTATTAAGTTTTAATTAATTAATCAATTTCGATAAAATTTTGCATGCTCACGTTTGTATCTCTATTGTAGGTGTGGAGGTTCCTTCTTCATTATTGTTTTCATGTTGTCGTCATTTCATTCATGTATGCATAAATTTCGCATTTTTATTTTTTTTTAACTTAGAAGATATTTGTTGTTTTGATTTTACTTAAATACGTATATTTTGTAATTTAGGCTGAAAGTACGTTTCAAGACAACCATGTGTCTATACTAGTGTATACTAGTACTGTTCTTTGAGACTACATGTGTCATTAAATGACTTATGGTTATCCATTATCTAAGTATTGATGTACAAGTTTTTTAATTGATCTTTTAAGACATCCAATGTTGTTGCTCAGACCGATTTGTGTATTTTTACAACAGCATCAACCATGTCGCTTACAACAACATCAGAACATGGCGGTATGACTCAAACATGAAACATTATCCTACAAAAAGGACACACTAAGGTTCAACAAAATAATCTAACGTCATGTTCTTATGCTTTACATGCAATACAATAATGAACATGTTATATTTAAGTGAATAAAGTAAATATATTTTAGGCAACTATGTATACAATTGTTGTTTGTACAATAAAACTTGTTTATAAAACCCTTCAATGCGAAAAGCTAAAGTTGTTTATGTTTACATGTCAATATCTTCTATATCATGAAAAAATGTATGGAGGGCATATTTCGAAGGGGTGTCACTGTTAGCCGAACCAGTGTGTACCATTTTTGAAGGAGTGTCGCTGCTGGCCAACCGGTATGCACCATTTTCGAAGGAGTGTCACTTTTGGTCAATCATGGTGAACAATTTTCAAATGTTGTATTTGTAGCCAGTATTTGTTGTCGTGTGTTTTGTTAGCATATAGTGTTTAACAGTGTTTGGACTTTAAACTATGTTGGCTATAATTATTACTCTATCTGTGTTATGTTGCATCTTCTGAATAAAGTTTTTATCTTATTTCAAAGTGTCGGTATTTTACTTTTTGGATTAAATTCTGCATTTACATGTATATATCATCGCTACCAGATATTCTGGGGGATAATGCAAATATTCGTTCCAGAGACACCACTGGTTCTTTACATGTCAGGTGTAGCACCCATACATTGGACCTTTAAAACCCTACCGGAAAGACTATTAGAAAATATAGTTGTCAGTTCGGGATTCGAACCCACTACCCCGAGATCAGAAATATCGTGCTCTACCGACTGAGCTAAGCGGGCTGACCGAATAAGATGCCATTTTACAAACTTTTTATACTCCGATCTTATGAAGCACCTGGGCACTGTTTTATCAAAGCCTTTATGCTAGCGTAAACCTAAGATTTCTTAAATATTGCGTACGTCGATAATATTTGCGTAAATGCGTTTTACAAAGATATTTTAGTTTACATTCTGTCGTAAGCTTTAGCTTATTTCTACGCCAAGGCTGGGCAACCCTAAATGCCAAATATGAACGTAAGTGAAGAGTTTTTAACACACACTGATGATTTTTGACCGTCGCATATTATTTTAGACCGTCATTTGTTGTTTTAGACCGTCACTTGTTGTTTTAGGCCGTGATTAATCATCAAATCTTGACGTATATTTATTCATTCTGGTTCCCGTTATATTTGTTATATTGGTTATATTGTGTCCCGAGTTACGTTCAATCTTCAATATTTTTGCGTCAATGTATGCAAGTACTTGCGATCGTTTAGTTAAACACACTTACGAGTTTGCGTAAGGTAGATATATATGCGTAAATTTACGCGACATTTACGCATTGTTAGTAAAACAGTGCCCTGCAGTGGAAATACAAATATACCACCTTAATCTGGGAGTCAAATCTGAGCAATAACAAAAAAGTTAAAAAGTTACCAATTTTCTACGGCTCTTCAGCTGTTAGGCCGCTCAAGCACCCTTTGACATTAAAACTTCCGCTGGTCATTGGGCTACATATGGAAATCTACACTCGTGTATCCCTCTGGAGACGATTTCTCTCCTGTGGGTGTGGCAGCCATCATCTGTCTGTGGCACTGCCCTCACAGGTACCATTTTAAACCATGGTAGAGTGGATCACGTGGGTCTTGCTCATAGAAATTAACCAGTGGTATTGAGCCCGGGACCTCTCGATCCCGAAGCGCACGTCCTACCTCTAGGCCACCGCTCCCCACTTCAATAATGTTTCGTGAAGTTGGGATCTGAAGCTGATGCTACTGAAACATTATATTAACTGAGATCATCTCAGCACAAAGTCCGGTCAGGCATGATTTGGTTCATATATTTTAACAGAAATGGCTATATGAATACTGAGATGTTTCGGGGAATGTGTTCCTCCCTGGCCTATGATAATAACCACTACTTGCACTCTGCACACAGCTATAAAATACTGAATAAAACATCTTGAGGTTCATACCCACCATTTTTGAGAGCACGTACAAAATATTATCTTTAGCCTACTTTATATTGTAATTTATCAGTCTGATTGCAGAGTGCTCAGATTCAATGATTATGTTGTTACCTCATAGATAGTACATAATGGAAAAGTAAGTGTTTCAAGTGTTATTTTCAACATTCAAATAACAATTCTATACATTTTAGAAATCTAGAACAAATAATAGCTCATTATAATATGACAAATGCAATATTTGAGTGTTGACTGCTGAGCGTAAGTATTGGATATAATTCCGGGCCAAGATCCAAAAGTTGCAAATACTAAATAGCTACACTGGGAAAAGGTATATGCTAAGTGTAATAAATAGACTAGCTTATAAATTGGTCATATACACCATATACAGTGTGTAGAATGACGTGATCAAATCGATTGAAATGAATGCAGGATATATGTAAGAATACCCGGGAAGTACCAAGTTCGCTCTATCTTTAGCTGTTTTTAATTGATGCTCCACCAAATGCAGTTTCCAACCGAGTGTAATAATTTGGTCGAGCATCAATTAAAAACTGTACTTGTCGGGTATTCTTACGTATACCAAATGTACTTTAGGCTATATAATATAACCATATTAAATGCACGATCGTTATAATCAAGAAAACACTCATCGCTAGCAGACGAAATCGCAAATGTTTTGAGCGTAAAACCGCATTCATTTGATCGCGTGATTCTACACACTGCATATAGCAGTATACGAACGCACTCAATACGGCGCCATCACATACAAGTGTGAGGAGCGGTGGCAAAGTGGTAAAGCGCGCGCTGCGAGATCGAGAGTACCGGGTTAAACTCCTCGTCTTGACCACGTGGACCGAGATGCCGTAACGTTTTATCTTAAATATTTTTTTCAAGCTCAAGACTTATATATTTGGATAGAAGAGAGTCTGGGGATTTCATAAAACCATTTCTTGATTGTTGGCAACTTCGCGTTTTTTTTATATTTACTGTTGTTTCTGGTGTTTTTGTCAAAAATCGCGACCCAACGTTATTGATAAATCGTCATTTTTGGAATGGATAATCATTAGAAATCAAACATATACCTATGTACTTATATAGTAAGTTACTTATACTGCACGAAAAAGTTAAAGAGGTAACTGTGATTTTTTTCTATTATTCAATACAGGCCTGTATTTTACGTTACCAGCCATTTTCTACGCATTTGACCATCAATCAGTTAGTGCTAACAAAACATGCATTATGAATTCCGATCAATTTTCATATATTTTGATAAATTATTATATTTTAAATATATAAAACGTTTTTTGGGTGGATATATTCATGTAAATGGTATTGATAGGGTACATCAATACTGCATACACAATGCTAAAATTGGTTGTTAACGGACAGAACACACCCATCAACCATACATGTATACTGTCTGAAAAGATTTGCAAGACACCTGTACTCTTTTATTTAGTTGCTATTTGTTTTGTGTAAAAACTTTTGTCTTGTGCAGTAAAATTCATTCCGTATGTCTCCATTATGTTGTAATTTACGTTACACAAGCGTATCCATACATGACAACTGTATTGTGTTGCATGATCATTTGATTGTACACACTTTTATTTAAAAAGAGATATGTGTGTGATAGTTCAACAAATTACAATGGATATGTACTCACTTTTTTAAATTTAATTCTTGTAGATTGTCTCAGAGCCGCTACCCATAATAAGAGAATGTCACACATTCTCAAAATTTGAGTCAATATGGAAGAATAGAAAAAAGTTGACATTTAAATTCTTTATAAACGTCCTTACTTTCGTAGGGCATGAAAGTCGATCCCCTATGAGAACATGTTTTAATTATTGGCACATCATAAATCCTACGCATTTCCTATGCCGTTTTTAATCACTGTTTTCACCAGAGTAATTTACGTTACAATAGTATACATGTATGTACCATATTTATTAATTAACATAAAGGACATAAGGGAGAAGTTCAATACTTCTTTTGATTAAAAATACTACATATCGTCTTACACCAACTCTGTGAAAACATTAAATTGCCAATATACTTATGAAACCGGTATGTATATCATTAAATGCACTTTTGTTAACACTCTTTTTTAGATACATATATCTTACATCATATTTGAATTAGTAGTGCAAAAGCGTGCGTATATTCAATGTTTTATTCACCAATCAAAGTCAGAATTAATGGCACTACTTGATGATATGGCAGATTTTTAAAACAAAACCAGCTAAATATAAAATGCCGGTACATGATTTTACCGGAGTTTTCGTCACGTAATATACAAAATAAACTTATCTATCGATAATGAATACGATGAAACAAGTTGAGCTTAAGGGACAATTCCGGCCTCATAATAAAAGTAAAATGAAATGGTAAAAGTGTACCAAAAATCAAATTAATGCATACATTGCTTTTGCGGTATGTTTTCGAGTATTACGAAATGGGGTCAGGAATAAAACTACAATAGAAACAAACTAGAATAATACACAAAACTAAAACAAAACAAATTAAATGTATATGGAATGTCTAACCACGATTTCCCTATAACACGTCTTTGAGAGCGGCGGTCTAGATGTAGGGTGCGCGCTTTGGGATCCAGGGATCCCGCATGCTCTACTGTACCAATGTAAAAATTGGTACTTGCTAGGTAAATCTACGTATTTTTGGGCGCCGTAGATCGATATTCACTGCCTCATCCTCATGAGAGATATAAGTGTCACCAGGGAGACTCGAACGCATGTTTCCTTAGGTAGCCTAATGTCCAGAGGTTATTAAAATGGCAACAGTTGAACTGCTGAAAATAACCCTCGTCTTACTGCTTAAAATGGTAAGCATTGTCTAGAGCTTTAAAATAGAATATGATTTTGCGGTAACGTAAAATACAAGTCCTTAAACGTTTTAACAACAATTAGCAAACGTTAAACCTTTATCAAACAAACTCCTGTGCTTAGTCATATCATAATATTATATTATTTCTGAAATATCTCCAGTAACATGTCATGTTGTTTTTTTCTTTACTGCTTCGATGTGAGTCCTGTTCAGTCAAATGGAAGTTTTGAAAGCATGCATCTGTTCCAAAATTCATATTGGATCTTTAAACGTGTGAAGATTTTTATTCTTTCTTATATCTAATGAAAGGAAATATTGTATAATAACAATTAAATGAGCATGTACGACAATAACCATTGCACACATGACAATAAATAATTGTTATATTGCTGCAAACAACTCTGGTATGATTTTGTATTCTACGTTACAAAAATTATACGGTCATTATGCAGGGAATTGCTGTCATGGTGTTCACTAAGTTTCCAAGTAATGAAATGTCATCAAGTAGTATATATAAAAACTGATACAGATAGCATTACCTCTCACCAAAATCGCTAAATGCAGTAATTTGTTACAGTTTATGTAACTGCACGGACCGATAAGTTTATACTTTTTTACTCTCACAACATCAAATGTTTTAATATTGTTTGTTTAACATGTCAACTATACACATACTAGTTTTTGAAATGTATTATATTCTAAAATTGTGATGTAAATCCCTAATAAAAAAGCAAAAATAGGTCAATAAAGAAATCCAAATACAATTAAGTATTTCACTTAAAATTTACGTGACAATAAATTGTATTTTACGTGACGAATGAGATCGTACTGACAAAGCCGTAGACATCCATTATCTGCATAAAAATCGAATCATAATTGATTATAACCAATGTCTTTTAGGAATAAATATAAAGTATGCCACATAATAATTATCTCAATGATTGACAATTTACCAATTTCTGTCAAGAATAAAAATAAAGTATGCTCCATATGTCAACGATTGATCATGCCTGTTGACAAGCAAATAATAAAATATGCATGGTATATGAACCATAAAATTTCAACCTCATGCCTATTATGCAGTATTTTCGTATACATATTAATTGTAGAATCCAAATCCGTCAAAATGCCACAGCATTAGTTCTGATGTATTTCTTTTTATATCGTTATCAACACTATTTTAACAAAAATAAAAAAGTCATTTAACTGTATATATAAAGAGAGAGTCACGTAAAATGTTTTGTAGTCTTTGTAGCATGTTTTTTTATCTATTGTCGCTATCAGAAGATGGAATTTTTCATACAGTATAATTCAGATGATGTCATTAATGAAATCAGGAATAAACAATAATCATTCCGTAATACTAGAATGGTTCATACTCTATTTTTTAACGTTTATATATTCCGTAATAGATTAGCGATTTGTGGGCGCCACATAAGAATACAACATGAATTACTCGGTATAGTTTAGACATGAAATAGACAAAATTATAAATGACTTGTGCATGTTTTGTTGTACAATATGTGCAATTATCATTAGGAAATATTTGTAAACGACCTAGTTTAGTTAATTGAAGTAATATGTGGACATAGCTATCACATCCACAAAACAGTGTCACGTAAAATAGACCTTACATGTTACAGAACGGCTGCATTCGCGTCTCCCTGTGGAGACTTTTGTCTCCTATGGATGATGAAGCCAACTCCGATCTGCGACGGCCAGGAACATACACTATCGTAGCAGGTAGCAATATACACTTTGGTGGAGTATATCATGTGAAATATCTTGATACCGAAGCATGTATCCAACTATCCACCGCTCTCAAAGATGTATTAAAGAGAAATCGTGTTTAGACATTCCATAGATATTTAATGTGTACCTGTTTGGTACCAGTTTAGTGTTTATGCAAGTTTTTCCATATAGTAAATTAGTATTCCACATGACCACATTTCATACTACTCCTAATTATGTCGCTAGAAACAATATATACGTTGATTGTATTTATTTAGTTCGTTTTTTACCCAAAAGTTGGTTAGGGTAAGCCTTGCTCATTAACACAACTTGTAGCATTGTACTATTGTATCGATACATATATATTAGTTTATTTTGTAGTTTAGGTGATGAAAGCTTCAGTACAAATCATGTACTGACATATTTAATTTTAGCCAGGTTATGTATACATACTTTTCTATATTATCAAGTAGTGCATTTGGTTCCAGGTCAGATTAGTGAATATAACATTGAAAAGTCACATTCGTACTTTAGTACTTCAATTCACATATAATATGAGATATAGGTATGTAAAATAGAGGGTAAACAAACGTGCATGTAATAATAAACATACAGGTATCATGAGTACTAGCATATTGACAAGTTAATCTTTTTGCAGAGTTAATATGAGAAGATATGTATTTTTTTATGTAAAAAAACAATAATTGAACTTCTTTCTAGTGTCCTTTATGTTAAGAAGTATGATACTATCATACACATACTATCGTAACCTAAATTACACTGGTGAAAACAGAGGTTAAAAACGGCATTAAAATGGTAGGCTTTATGATGTGCCAATAATTGAAACATGTTCACATAGGGGATTTACTTTCGTGCCCTATGGACGTTTATGATGAATTTGAAAGTCAGCTTTTTTCTATTATACCATTTCGACTCAAATTGTGAGAATGTGTGACGTTTTCTTATTATGAATGGTGTTTCTTATACGCTCTACAAGAATGTAACTCTAGAAAATTGAATAAATATTAATTGAAGTTTGTTGAAATATCAAACACATATCCCTTTTTAAATAAATGTGTGTATATTAAAATGAGCATGCAACACAATAAAGTTGTCATCTATGGATACGCTTATGTTACGTAAATTACAACATAATGAAGACATACGGAATAAATTTTACTGCAAAAGACAAAAAAGTTTTTACACAAAACAAATAGCAACTAAATAAAAGAGTACAGGTGTCTTGCAAATCTTTTCAGACAGTATACATGTATAGTTGATGTGTGTGTTTTGTCCGTTTATAACTAATTTTAGCATTATGTATGCAGTATTAAAGTACCCTATCAATACCGTTTACATGAATATATCCACACAAAAAACGTTTTATATATTTACAATATAATAATTTATCAAAATATATGAAAATTGATCGGAATTCATGATGCATGTTTTGTAAGCACTAACGGATTGATGGTCAAATGCGTAGAAAATGGCTGGTAACGTAAAATACAGGCCTGTATTGAATAAAAGAAAAAAATCACAGATACCTTTTTAACTTTTTCGTGCAGTTTTAGTAACTGACTATATAAATACATAGGTATATGTTTGATTTCTAATGATTATCCATTCAAAAAATGACGATATATCAATAACGTTGGGTCGCGAATTTTGACAAAAACACCAGAAACAACAGTAAATATTAAAAAAACGCGAAGTTGCCAACAATCAAGAAATGGTTTTATGAAATCTCCAGACTCTCTTATATCCAAATATATAAGTCTTGAGCTTGAAAAAAATATTTAAGATAAAACGTTACGACATACGGGACTAACGGGTTAATTTCTCTGATCTAGATTAACCAACATGCTCCACTACAACAAGGGGTAAATTGGCACCTCTGTGGGCAGTGTCTATTCCTGGGCGCCGCAGATCTATGTTGGAATAATAGTCTCCCCATGGAAACACGAACCTAGAATTCCGTAGGTAGCCCAACTACCAGGGGAAATTAAAATGTCCATGAGTGCTTGAGCGGCTTAACAGCTGAAAATAGCCCTAGAAAATTGGTAACTTTAAGTTAAAAAAACGAAAGCATTTGACCACATGGTCAACTCAAGAGCCAGCACATGTTGTGTTTAAATAGCCAATATCCGTGTTACTGTATCTCGTCACACCGGAAAATGCTAGAAGTGCGGATTACAACACTTATAATATCACTGGCTTAGAATGAGAATGTCGTAATTACACAATCAATATTTTGAGGAAACAAAAACATACTTTAACTTAAACAATACTCGTACTTCTGGTAAAACAAGCTGTATCACCTTCAATTTGGTCTAAGTCAGCGATATGTAATAATGCATTACCCAGTCTTTAGTTGAATAACATTGTGTACAATAGAATTGCAGTTTCCCTAATTTTATGTCATATATTTAAGAGAGTATGAGGACTAATACAAATATGTTGTATATTGAATAAGGACCGGTTTTACTGCCCTTTTCTCCAATTATGATTCAAAAACAATGAAAATACAATGGCTTGTTGTTGCAATGTTTGTACATGTATACAAGTAAAATACCCGGATAAACGCAGCGTATTGGGAAACATTTACGGCGGTCATACTTCAAAAATGGAGCTATTTTTCTACAGAATAATTATTTTACACAAAAAATTAAATTACCCCATTGTCCCTTCAGCAAAAAACTGGATTCCATTGGAAGGTTTTTATGTATTATCCTGGACCGAAAGGTTTAAATAATTATTCATACACATCCATTGTCATTGATAAAATGGCGCAACAATATTATTAAGATTATTCAACATGTAGTCTTGGTTAGTGCTCATTTATTATGTCTATGAATTTTGAACAATTGCTTATAAGCACAGTGTTTTAAAATTCGTCTGATACATACTGCATAGACACTATATAAAACTGTATGTACTAATATACCCCCTCGTGTAATGCGGGGATTTGAAGTGTTCGATTATACCCGACAAAATGACGATATAGCAGTAAATATTATAGTTCTTACTATGAGCTGAATTACATATTCCAAACACTGTTGCTTCACTTCAATTATTCGACGGCAGTATATCTTCAAAGTGATGATATGTCCGAAGCAGTTTAATATTAGTTCCTTTATGAGCTGAATTATATTTTTTATTCAGAAATCGATTGCCTCCCTTCAATTAACCGCCTTAAGTATATTTACAAGCATTAATGTAGATATGTCCGAAGCATTTGTTTCCCCTGATAAGTTCGCAAGGTAACTGTACATTGTATTATATTTCATATTTTAACAGTATTATTTTTCTTTAACTATGCGCCATACCATACTGTGGTGTACATTCTATTTGTACGTAACGGTACCGGACGGCATTTAGAATTGTGTTTGGTAAAAGTTGTTCGCCTTTGTCTTTTTTCCGTCATCTGCATCAACCAGAAATGCGTCATGTAAACGTGTTACTCGTGGATGTCTTTTCTCTCTTATTACACACTGGCGATGCATTGAAAGTATGTATATATAAAAAAAACCTCCATCTGTGCTTTTATTAGATATTCTAAGAGCTTCAGCCAACCAAGGTGTAAATTGGTGCGTACATTTGACGAGCACCAGGCGACGCTATGCGGTCCACAGAACGTCAACGTCAACACTCGCCTATGACGTCACGCTACCTTTGTTGTCTAAAGAACTTCCATTCGTGGGCTTCACCATATAAAAATTATACGCCGAAATTGTTATCAACTATTTCGAAATATATTATTTTACATACTGACATTCAGTGCGGATAGTGTAGGAAGCGATCTGACGTCAGTTTTTATTCTGATCGGTCCGTCTGATGACCTTCGTTCCACTTACATTCTGTGCGAAACAAAACGTCGGAGAATCTTTAAAACAATTGCTGAAATACCCTGGTTTATTGAAATGGCAGTCGCTCCGTAACGTCGTCGAACAGCGCCGTAACTACACTGAGGCCAGGCTAGGCAGCTGCCTTGGCTAAAATTTGCACATCTAGCCTATTGGTGGAAATTTGTCTTCAACTGTATAATATGTATAATAAAGTGCCTGAATAACAAAAACAAGCTGTCGCAAGTTTTAAACAAAGATTGCAACTTGAGGCACTAGATTTTCACCTTAATGGTAGTATACTTAGTGCAACCCTTGAGGCATACAGGTGATGTGTGACCTAGGTATGATGACAGGCATACGGGTGATGTGTGACCCAGGTATGATGACAGGCATACGGGTGATGTGTGACCCAGGTATGATGACTGGCATACGGGTGATGTGTGACCCAGGTATGATGACTGGCATACAGGTGATGTGTGACCCAGGTATGATGACAGTCATACGGGTGATGTGTGACCCAGGTATGATGACAGGCATACAGGTGATGTGTGACCTAGGTATGATGACTGGCATACAGGTGATGTGTGACCTAGGTATGATGACAGGCATACGAGTTATGTGTGACCCAGGTATGATGACTGGCATACGGGTGATGTGTGACCCAGGTATGATGTCAGGCATACGGGTGATGTGTGACCAAGGTATGATGTCTGGCATACGGGTGATGTGTGACCCAGGTATGATGTCTGGCATACAGGTAATGTGTGACCCAGGTATGATGCCTGGCATACAGGTAATGTGTGACCCAGGTATGATGCCTGGCATACAGATGATGTGTGACCCAGGTATGATGTCTGACATACAGGTGATGTGTGACCCAGGTATTATGTCAGGCATACAGATGATGTGTAACCCAGGTATGATGCCTGGCATACAGGTGATGTGTGACCCAGGTATGATGTCCAGCATACAGATGATGTGTGACCCAGGTATGATGTCCAGCATACAGATGATGTGTGACCCAGGTATGATGTCAAGCATACAGATGATGTGTGACCCAGGTTTGATGTCAGGCATAGATGATGTGTGACCCAGGTATGATGCCTGCCATACAGGTAATGTGTGACACAGGTATGATGTCTGGCATAGTGATGTGTGACCCAGGTATGATGTCACGCATACAGATGATGTGTGACCCAGGTTTATTGCCAGGTATAAAGGTGATGTGTGACCCAGGTATGATGCCTGCCATACAGGTAATTTGTGACCCAGGTATGATGTCTGGCATAGAGTTGATGTGTGACCCAGGTATGATGTCTGGCATACAGGTGATGTGTGACACAGGTATGATGCCTGACGAACAGATGATGTGTGACCCAGGTATGGTGTCTGGCATACAGGTGATGTGTGACCAAGGTATGATGACAGGTACACTGGTGATGTGTGACCCAGGTATGACGTCTGGCATACAGGCGATGTGTGACCCAGGTATGATGTCTGGCATACAGGTGATGTGTGACCTAGGTATGACGTCTGGCATACAGGCGATGTGTGACCCAGGTATGATGTCTGGCATACAGGTAATGTGTGACTCAGAAATGATGTCTGGCATACTGGTAATGTGTGACCCAGGTATGATGTCTGGCAAGCATGTGATGTGTGTCCAAGGTAAGATGCCAGGTATACAGGTGATCTGTGACCCAGGTATAATGACTGGCATACTGCTGATGTGTGAACTAGGTATGATGTCTGGCATACAGATGATGTGTGACCCAGGTATAGTGTCTGGCATACTGTTGATGTGTTACACAGGTATGATGCCTGGCATACAGGTAATGTGAGACCCAGGTATGATGTCCAGCATACAGATGATGTGTGACCCAGGTATGATGTCTGGCATACAGGTGATGTTTGACCCAGGTATGGTGTCTGGCATACAGGTGATGTGTGACCAAGGTATGATGTCTGACATACAGGTGATGTGTGACCCAGGTATGATGCCTGACATACAGGTGATGTGAGACCCAGGTATGATGCCTGGCATACTGGTGAAGTGTGACCCAGGTATGATGTCTGACATACTGGTAATGTGTGACCCAGGTATGATGTCTGGCATACAGGTAATGTGTGACCCAGGTATGATGCCTGACAAACAGGTGATGTGAGACCCAGGTATGATGCCTGGCATACTGGTGAAGTGTGACCCAGGTATGATGTCTGACATACTGGTAATGTGTGACCCAGGTATGATGTCTGGCATACAGGTAATGTGTGACCCAGGTATGATGCCTGGCATACTGGTGAAGTGTGACCCAGGTATGATGTCTGACATACTGGTGATGTGTGACCCAGGTATGATGTCTGGAAACAGGTGATGTGTGACCCAGGTATGATGTCTGGCATACAGGTGATGTGTGACCTAGGTATGATGCCTGGCATACAGGTGATGTGTGACCCAGGTATGATGCCTGGCATACAGGTGATGTGTGACCCAGGTATGATGCCTGGCATACTGGTGATGTGTGACCCAGGTATGATGTCTGGCATACAGGTAATGTGTGACCCAGGTATGATGTCTGGAAACAGGTGATGTGTGACCCAGGTATGATGTCTGGAAACAGGTGATGTGTGACCCAGGTATGATGTCTGGAAACAGGTGATGTGTGACCCAGGTATGCTGTCTGGAAACAGGCGATGTGTGACCCAGGTATGATGTGTGGAAGCAGGTGATGTGTGACCCAGGTATGATGTCTGGCATACAGGTGATGTGTGACCCAGGTATGATGTCTGGAAACAGGTGATGTGTGACCCAGGTATGATGTCTGGAAACAGGTGATGTGTGACCCAGGTATGATGTCTGGCATACGGGTGATGTGTGACCCAGGTATGATGACTGGCATACAGGTGAGGTGTGACCCAGGTATGATGCCTGGCATACAGGTGATGTGTGACCCAGGTATGATGTCTGGAAACAGGTGATGTGTGACCCAGGTATGATGCCTGGCATACAGGTGATGTGTGACCCATGTATGAGGTCTGGAAACAGGTGATGTGTGACCCAGGTATGATGCCTGGCATACAGGTGATGTGTGACCCAGATATGATGTCTGGAAACAGGTGATGTGTGACCCAGGTATGATGCCTGGCATACTGGTGATGTGTGACCCAGGTATGATGTCTGGAAACAGGTGATGTGTGACCCAGGTATGATGTCTGGCATACAGGACTGGTGATGTGTGACCCAGGTATGATGTCTGGCATACAGGTAATGTGTGACTAAGAAATGTGTCTGGCATACAGGTGATGTGTGACCCAAGTATGATGCCTGGCATACTGGTGATGTGTGACCCAGGTATGATGTCTTGCATACAGGTAATGTGTGACCCAGGTATGATGTCTGGAAACAGGTGATGTGTGACCCAGGTATGATGTCTGGCATACAGGTGATGTGTGACCCAGGTATGATGTCTGGCATACAGGTAATGTGTGACTAAGAAATGTGTCTGGCATACAGGTGATGTGTGACCCAGGTATGATGTCTGGCATACAGGTAATGTGTGACCCAGGTATGATGTCTGGCATACAGGTGATGTGTGACCCAGGTATGATGTCTGGCATACTGGTGATGTGTGATCCAGGTATGATGTCTGGCATACTGGTGATATGTGACCCAGGTATGATGCCTGGCATACAGGTGATATGTGACCAAGGTATGGTGTCTGGCATACAGGTGATTTTTGACCCATTATAATGACAAACACACAGAATGAATTGATGTATGCACATCACAAACTCTTTTAATACATTAGGACATATGCAAAGGGCTGCATAGTTTATCTACTGGACAACCTGTTAAATACACATAACACAAGAAAGAAACAGTGAATGCACACAACAAAATGTCGTTTGTATAGAAAAAGTTAGTAAAAGTCACATAACATAATGACGAATGCACAGAAAGAATTGGTGTTTGCACAAGACAAAATGTCTTAAGTACAGAACGATTTGGCAAATGCTCATAACATAATGATGGTAGCACAGAACAACTTAGTAAATGCACAAAACAAACTGATTGGTACCAGCAGAAGGCAGCTACGGCGTCCATACCGTGGTATTTGTTCAGAGAAAAAATGCCAACATTTCCCCGGCAGTGCGGGGGAGCTGGAAGGTAAAAATATGGTCGTTTTCCAGGCCGTCTACCGCCCATCCCCAGGGGAGGGGGCCGTGCATGCAACCGACTGGTGCATTAGTAACGTAAGATACCTAAACCTGGACAAGATGCTCCACCTTACACACTATAGAAAATTGCTTCACCAGCAAGCTGTATTTCCTCATGTGACGAATTTCTAACAAAAAACACTGTCATGATGTCCAAAGTTTGTGTCAGATATAGCCTTTTTATGCCCCTGTATCAATAGATCGGGAGGCAAATAGTGATGCAACTGTGCGTCCGTTCGTCCGTCTGGCCTGGTTAACCCAAATTGACCGTTTCTTTTAGCATTTATATGGCTTGCTACAAAGCTTTCAAGTTTGCATGGATGTTGTATATGACCACTCTCCACACGCCTGTATCACCTGACTCCATTTTGACCTTCACCTTGACCTAATTTTGGACTTAGACTTATTGAAAGGCCAAATCCTGTGATTACAACAATGGCCACCAGAAACTTCATAATGTGTTATTCCGATCACCTAGGCCTTTATACATTGCAATACAGTATATCAACGAAGAAAAATGGAAATGATGGAGCTTTCAAGATGGGAAATTTGTTTGTGGCATACTTCTTTAACAAATAAAATCGCTGCCCCTAGCAATATTGCATGGGCGTAGGAGCGTCTTCAACATTGGGGGGGGGGGGGGGGGCAAACATTTGGCAACTTAGGGTAAAAAAATTGTTTTGCTCGTTTCGTTCGCAAAGTAACTGCATTAGGTCAAAATATGACAATACCCATTGTTTGTACAATAATACACTCGTACATACATTGTACTCTTAAACGTCCACAATCCTCCTATATCTGTATAATAACTGTGAAATTGTGAATTTATGGTTCTGTGGTAATTTGGTTTAGTAATTATAGGTAACTGAAAGTTAATTAGTTGAATATAAGGGGGGAGGGGGAGGGGGTATTCCCCCCCCCTCTCCGGGAAAATTTTCTAAACAATGGATAAATCTGGAGCATTCTAAGCGTTCCGAGATACCTTATTTGGTATTAAAAAAGGACCTATCTACAGGGAATTTTAAAAGTTCTTACATTAAAGTGTTTGCACAAAATTTCAAATCCTCGATTTTGAGATTGAAGCTTAATGTGAAAACTTTTGTTTCAAAGGCTTTATACATGTAAATATAATGGACAACCTGTCAAAGTCGTAAACGAGGGTTGGAGGACGTTTTGAGTATAATTTATGTCACAAGTGTATTTTTTGCAAACAATGGGTGTTGAAATATTTTTCTCTAAGGAAGTTATTTTGGGAGCGAAACGATACGTTTTCACCAAGAACTGAAGGGAAATTGCCTATAATGATATATATAAGGTCGTAAATTATACTTTTTGTCTGAATTATTGGGGGGGGGGGGCCAAAAGATATGTTGGCCCCCCCCCTGTCCAGACATTGGGGGGGCCTGGCCCCCCCTGCTCCTACGCCCATGTATTGGCCACCTTAAACGTTTTATTACTTATTATTATCTTATTGTTGTTACTTCCTATTCAGAACAGTTCTGTTTTGTTCATAAGACGTTCAGAACGACCAAAAAAGTATTGTTAAGCAAGTTTTAGGAATTCAAGCAGTGACATACCGTTTCATATAAATCATGTGGACTTCGAATACAGCATTTAAGGGAGACAATTCATGGAAGATTCATTTAACTCACGACAGGAGTTAGTTCCCTTACACATTATATATAGTCCAGAGAATTTTGACACTTTCCTAACTATTTAATTAGCATACTTTAATAGCTGATATTTTTTCATTAGGGTGGAGTGTTTACAAAGACATTTGAGCTGTAATAATATACATTTTGTACTTAAATTTGAAAAAAGTTCACAAATTGTCCATAGAATTATTTTTCAAACTGAATAAATTAGATTGATGGAACAAGATTAATTAGACATACATCTTGACAGGTAAAAGTAGAAAAGTGGAATACAAGGAAAAGAAGGGACGGGTCACTTTAAAATCTTTAACAAAGAAATGTATCTTTTACAACAAGAAATGTAACTTTTTATCCAACAGCTGACTTGAACTAGAAGTATCAAAACTGTCTGTGCTTTCTGGTCCCCCTCCATGTATTGTTAGGTGTCATGGTTAAAAAACACAAAAGGAAAACACAATAGTGGTTTTTAAATACATGTGTATACGATACTACTGAGCGACTTTTCATACTGAATTTTTTAACTAACATACAAATAAAAACCAGGCACTGTCTTACATTTTATGAATTAGAACTTATGTATTCAACAAATTAAATAACTTCAATGTTGAAAGTCTCAAATATCGTAATGCTGATTGATTTACATGATAGTTTGTATGCATGCTACTTTCATTAACTACTAGTATAGCTTGCCCACATTGACATGAACCTGACCTATTGATTAGCATAATTTAACAGTCGATATATTGTCTACGTTAATGACACTGATTTTATGTTTTCATAATCAGGGAGTATCACGAAGACATTGACTTGTAATACAAACACAAATCTGAAATACCGATATTGCACGAATTGCTTGCGGAAATTGATGTATTCAGCACAACCTTGTAATATATTCATGCATAAAGGTCAGACTCAGGTCAAAATAGCCAAGCTATATCATAAATATTCCAATTCAAGGAATATTTAATATACATGATTACTTTTCAAAATTTTGTCAAACTTGTAATGCCTTTACTTCACTATTGTAACAGAAAACATGAAATGAAACCAACTTTATTGAATAGAATCTTCTTCTAGGAACAATTTAAATAAAATATCAGAGACAAACTAAAAATAGTGTCAGTTTTCGATTAATTGACAAACATCTTATACATGGAGTATTATCTGCCTCATGGAGCAGGGGTATCATTGGATAGCATCCAACTCATTGTAGCCAGATTTCTGACATTTGTGTTTTTACATGACTTGTTGTATGTATAAACTTGCTTAAACTCAGTTAATTAAATACTTCTTTATTGAGACTTTTTGAGAACTTAACTACAAACTGATTATTAATTTACAGGAATGCAGTGATGATATTCAGCATACTGTTTAGCAGGTATTATTTGCGGGTGTTTAATTTTCGCTACATTATCAGTTTAGATCAAATGCCCAAAATCTAAACCCCATGAAATATTAAATGATTTTACAATGGGGAAACAATTCATCATTAAAACCAGTTAAGGAGCTACAAGAAATAACAATGACCCTATTGCTTTGCAAAATGTACAAATTAAAACATTGTATCGGTTCAATTAAAGACAATTAATAGGCTTCGACAAGTATAAAAAGATATATGATATTTTGTAAAATTTTTATTCATTACACTTTATTCAGCAAGTGAAGTAAGGACCCTGTTAATCGAGAAATATTCGAAACAGAATGTCCGGTCATTTATTCTGTACATTGTTGAAAAAAGCACCAAAAGTACACATGTTTCGGCCCTGAATTTGGCAACTCATGTGACGTCATGTTTGAGGTGATCTATTTTTAGCAAATACATTGAACCCAGGTTATAATGTGTCAACACAAAAAAATGAGGAAAAGTCAATTTTAAGTTCATACAAAGTATTTTATGTAGGGATGTAACTATTCGGACAAATTGCTAACCGGTTAAACGTTTAATCTTCCGAACGGTTAACAGGTTAACCAAATAACGCATCGTATATTTGCTAGAGACGCTATTTTGATGAGCAACATTTACCCCTGATACCGGTAATATAGTGTAATTACGCAGAAGTTGAATGTATTATTACGTTGAGATTGTATTAAATTGCATTATAAAATGATAAAAACTTAGTTTTTTCAAAGCTCTTGCGTAAAATTCATGGGAGTTCGAAGTTACTTGCTTACAAATCTTGTTTTGACATATCGGAGATTGAAGAGTCGTTCAAAGGGGAGAACACTCTACAGGAAAAAGATTTACTGCGGTCCTTTTTTAAACTTAAAATGCGCAAGCTGTTTAATGAAATTTCAACAATCCTTTTTGGTTCGATTGAAATAAAAAGCTTATATTGTGTCTAGATAATGGTAATCTATTCATAATTATGTAACTGTATAAATAAAATCTGTCTTGCGTAAATAACAAGTTATTATACATGTCAAGTTGTTTATTGCAGTTTATAAACAATGACCACCTGTAGACTTGGATGTTTATTCGATTTACGGTAACACTGAATGCGGCAATTAAGAAATTTGTCCGACAACGAGTTTATATTTTGCGATTTGTTTTGAATAAAAGTTCTTCAACTTCAACATTTATTCGTGATATGTAGGCCTCCGGCCCATACACAATAACATAATATAATACAGTTATTACATATAAACAGACAAAGACAACACATGAAGAGGAATTACTTGTACAATGCATACTTAAATCAACATCTATGATATGAAATGTAAATTAGTCAGCTTCAACTTAAGTCAACATCAATAGTCATTTTGCTCGTTACACAGTTACAAATTAGGAATATAAATCAATATCAATAGTAGTCAGATAGGTAATATATTATTGGATAAAAGAAACAATTACAAACTCTGCGGATGTACATGTCCTAAGTAAATATTTCTAAATAATTCGATCTACGTTTTAGGGCATAGAACAAATACATAGCTAGGTTTCTAATTGTTTCTTCTTTTCTTGTGGACATTAGTTGACAAAATTTATCATAAGTTGGATTGCATGTATATAAAACTGGAAAATATTTCACTCGAAGATCATTATAACATGGACAAAATAAGGTAAAATGCATTTCATCCTCAATCACACTTTCACAATAAAAGCAATGTCTGAATTCTCTAGGAATATTATAGTATCTTCCTTGTTCAACCATAAGACTATGCGAAGAACTTCTAAAAGCAGATAGGCATTTACGAAATTTTGGAATATCTATACATGTAACGTAAGGTTCTAAACCATGATTCAATTTAAAATCCTTGTAAAAAGAGAGTTTAACATTATTAGAACATTGATTTCTCCATATTTGCAAAAATTGATCTTTCAGACGTTGTTCATAGCATTTTAAAAACATTCCTGGACTATCAACTGATTGGGATTCCCATATATAACCAAAACCATTACTGTACAAGTTTCGCTTAACTAGTGTCGCCCAGTTCTCATAACCTAAAGTATCATAATGATATAACATGTTATAACATAATTTGATATACCTATTATCACAACAATTAAGTAAACGTGTCCAATATCTAATTGTTCGTTTTTGTGCATATATATACATCGGGAACCTACCCAGATCTCCCAAAATTGCATTATTACAAGACATAAGACTAACATTTAAATATCGCTTACACGCATACACATGAACATTTTCACAACATTGAGTGTTATGTACTCCCCAGATTTCTGAGCCATATAACATGATACTAGCAACTTTAGAGTCGAAAACTTTAAAAAATGTTCTATAAGGCACAAAAGGTAGGTTACTAAAAGAATTTAGAATGTGATTGCATGCTACTTTAGCTTTTGCAGACATGAACTCAGACATCTTGTATAATGATAATTTACTAGTAAAATGAACACCAACATATGTAAAAGAGTTAATAACATCAACATTCTGGTTGTCATATTTCCATTTTTCATTTTTAGACAGCATACCACCGTTCTTGAAAACAACAATTTTCGTTTTTTCAACGTTTACAGATAACTTGTATGTATCACAAAAATCATGCAATGTATTTAGTTGGCGCTGCAAGCCAATCACCGTATCAGATAAAAGACCAACATCATCAGCAAACATGAGAAGGAATATTTCAGTATAATCAGGAAATAATTGGATACCTCTTACATTACTACTACAAATTACGTCGTTCAACTCGTTGATAAATAATGAAAAAAGTATAGGACTAAGACTACATCCTTGACGTAAGCCTATAGGACATGTAAATTCATCTGTAAGACCATTACTGGTTCTAACTGTAGCTTTAACAGAGTTATATATAGATACAATTGAGTTATAAAGATTACCTTTAACACAATCTTTACTCAAAACATTACACAGAATTCGACGATCAACAGAGTCAAAGGCTTTTTTGAAGTCTATAAATGCGACATATCCTTTCCGCTACCAAAGCAGACAAATGCAGACCAGAAAAATGGGGGTCGCCATTACCACTAGTGTACATAGAAGGACTGCCACTGACGCCTAAAACGTACCACAAAAATGATATTCCTCAAAACCAACATCGTACAGCGCCGCACTACCAGGAATTTTTAGGTTTTGTCTTTTATTTTGGTGCATTGAAAATGCTTGTATCTCGTAACAGGATTTGTTATGAGGATAAAACCTGCATTTATATTATTAACCAAATAGTACACAATTAGCTGAAAAAATCATTTAAGTCATTTTTATTATATTATATTGCATAATATTGTTTTTAAAAATACAAGTTTGCCGTATTTAAGTACAAAAACAAACACCTTATGTCTAATTATGAGCAGAAACGGCGGTTATCGCCAAATAATAAGCAAGTGACACAATTCAAGTTATTAAAGGATCCTCACTTTCAAAAAATACCAATTAGCTTTAGAGATTGCGCTTTGCGATTCTTATCAAACTCATTTTTAAAAAAATAATTAGTACTTCATTTCTACCCTACGGTAACTTGAACAATTTTGGTGTGTCTGCATTATACGGCTTTGGTATTCTAAGAGTCGAAAAAAGCAGATCTGCCACTGACGAGTTTTGCAGGCTGTGAATGAATGACTTGCACAATGACGTTATGATCATTTTGAGATTGTTTTGATAAAGCTGCAAAACTGCACTCAGGTTATTTATTCAATAAGTCATTGCAGTTAAGCACATTGGACGATTCTAAAATGAAACAGTGTTCAGTATACACTATGGTAGTTATACATTTAAAACACATCATACTAAAGTACGCTGTGGTATAGTTCTACGTAGCATAAAATTCATTTTACTCAACTATGGCATTGCAGGTAACAATAATGTTTTTGGTCAATGTGTGCATTATTAATTGAAAAACCCATTCGAATGCTATGGTAATGTCAGCTTTGTTGTCATGTCTGCATTCGGCGGCTTTGGTATTCTAAGCGTTTGGAGATAACCTGTCTGCCACTGACGAGTTTTGAAGACTTAATTCAAATAATGCGCATTATGCCACTACGGTAGTCCAATGTCACCGAAGGGCGTTACAGACGTATGCACATTTATACAATATGGACGTAGTCTCTATTTATTTTGGTGCCATGTCTTCAGGCCCTTTTTAAAGTAAAAAACATTTGAATGCTATGGTAGTTTCAGCTTTTTCGTTTTGTCTGCATTGGGCGGCTTTGGAATTCTAAGCGTTTAAAGATAATCTGTCTGCCACTGACGAGTTTTGAAGACTAATTCAAATAATGCGCATTATGCCACTTCAGTGTTCTGTAGTATTCGGGGTGGAGCATAGTAGAAGTGTGGCCATTTATCCATTATGGATATAGTGTCTGTTTGTGATGGTGCCTTGTCTTTTGACTCGCTTTGGAAGTGAAAAAAAACATTTGAATGCTACTGTAGTTTTAGCTGTTTTCTTTGTCTGCAATGCGACTTCTGACAACCGGAATACAGGCATACATGCAGCATTATACAGAAAGCTCCACTAGGATCTGGCCCCATGCTCTACTCAACTCGAGCATGAACTTTTATTTGCTCCTTTACAGTGCAACTATTAAATCATCTTTATTTTATAATAAAACATTACTCTGCTTACTATAAGGCCACTTATCACATATAAAGTTTTATCATTTTACTACATGAGCACAGACATGAGTTGAGCATGAAGAAGGGGACCAGCACGTACCATAAACTATCAAAGTCAAACAAAACACGGGATACACTTAATTGAATTTATTTCATGTATGTCTTGTTAGAAATACATCAGATATTCATTCAACTAAAACCAGAACGCAATGATAAGTATATTAATTGTTCTGGCAATTTGCGAGAACAATATTGAAGGAAACTTTCAAAACAATTGTATGTAAATACTGTCAATGAAAAAAACAAATAAACAGGTTAAATTACACTTTTATTGTTATACTTAAAAAAGTACCAATTTGACGAACGTCAGTAATGCGAACAGTACAAATACCCCAAGACATTGTGTCGCAAGTCGGCTGTTACACCCGATGCAGATGGCCTGCCCAGGTAACCATTTATGCACCCGGGTGAGCCGCCAATGTGCATAGTATGATACTAAAAGTGATAGGTTGCAAAACCTTTTTGTTGTACACGCTTTTACATAAACGCTTAAAAAGAAAATAACGAAACCAGCAAGTGAATGAAAACTATGGACTATAAAACTATTGAAACAAACAAGCGTATGCAAAAATATAAAATTTACAACTTCTAAATCATACAAATTTACAAAAGGCTAAGATCAATGGTTTGTCTAAAAGTGACACTTTTTGTTGTATTTACATAACCACATACGTAATAATGAAATGAGCAACTGAATGAAAACTACGGACAACGAAACTATTGTATACAAACAAGTATATGAAACATATAGATCAAGATTGTTGCAATCAGGTGTGCCAGTTATGCATGGGGAACCGTAATCATACACATTGTATTTGATAATGACTGAACACAACTGGTTTCACATCGTGAGCGATTTTTACGCAAGCGGACGCATTATACGGACGTCACTCCAATAAGAATTGCTAAGTACTGCCATTGCGTGTTGTTCATCAAAGTCTGTAACGATTGTAGGAGGTTAGGAACGCACTTTGGTGTTGAACGCACTTCGGTTATGACAACCAAAAAGCAAACACACAAATCACCGAAACAACATAATGCGTTGCAATGCTTCATATCATTATTAAATCAAAATGCATATTGGTGTTGAAAATGTAAAAATGAATATAATTTAGCAGCAAAACACAAACTATAACTATAAAATCGAAACACATATATAATCTATGTAGGATAATATAAGTGTGTGATAAAATGTTCAATATTGTGAACATAATTTTATTTAGTTTGATAAGTGTACTCTGTTTAATGAGAGTCTTATGTTTGGCGTTATATGTTTATCTTTGGTATTGAAGTTGTACGGAGATTTAAAAGATGGCAGGCAGTAAGACAATCATTAAACAAAACGACTATAAACAGTAAAGTTAGTTAGTACAAAAAAGCCAAATTCCGTTACATACTTTAAGTTAACAGAAAATGTATAAAAGCGATTCACCTAAACACCAAAGTGTGTTAGATGTCGATATACGTAACTCAAATTGATAAACACACTTTATTGTTCAACACCATAGTGGTACCAGTAAAATACTATTGCTATACGAGCAGCATAAAAGGGAAACCTGGCTCCTGTCTCTCATACCCTCTTGGTGATGGATACCATCGGGAGTGAGGTGTCGAGAGTGATTAATAGAAGTTGTAAGAACTTGTTTCACAATCGACCTAAAATAAATTAGTATAAACTAACACCATAGTGCGTTCATCACCAAAACGCACTATGGTGTTCAATACTATAGTGCGTCCAACACAAAGTGCGTTCCTAGATAGAAACACCCCGATATGCTAACACGGAAAGGCTACTGAGCGAATACATGAAATAGGGTATCCGTGTCCGTATGCGGAACACGGGCACGGAACGCGGGCACGGAGCACGGATGCGTACACAAGCAGTTTCACAGTGATAATACTTGTAACTATAAAAATAGTGCGTGATCAAGCAAATATCAGGCCAGTATTCCATGTTTCCGCGTCCGCGGTGCGCATCCTTATGTCCGCTTCCGCAAAACATCGAACTGGATAAAAACCGTAGGGTATATTCCATATATCTAGGTTCCGCGACTGCATGCGTCGTCCGCCTATGACTTTCGGTTAGCGAGTTTTACGCAAGCCTGCGCAGTATACAGATGTCACTCCAATAAGAATGGCTTCTGTCATTGTTATTTGTTTGTCAATCGGGTCTGTTACCTGTGTATGAAGTTAGGAACGTACATTTGGTGTTGAACACACTTCAGGTTTGATCACCAAAATCCAAAAGCACCAAACCACCGCAATAACATGCGTTGCAATGTTTCATACTAGCATAGAATCAAATGTACATTGGTGTTAAAGATAAATGTAAAAAAGGAACATATTTCATTGTGCATGATACTTTGTATTAAAAAGATGTAAACTATATTAAGTTTCTTATGCATTCTAAAAACGGTATTTTGATTAAAAAATACACTGATGTGTTTACACAGAAAGGCAAGTAAGCGAACGCGGATACGGAGCGCGGACGCGGGACACGGTCACATGGAATATCCGCATCTGCGCTGCGATTTAAAAGTCGCTTCTCCAGTTAGCGGATGCATGAAATAGGGTATTTGTGTCCGCATGTGTCCGCATGTGGAACGCGGAAGCGTAACACGGACGCATACACGTGGAAAACCGGCCTGATCTGGAAAATCAGTACTATATAGATGAAGTTAACTTGAAACATCAACAATCCTGAAAGATAAACAAATCGGACCGTAGCATAGCCTAGGTACACGGGTTCGAATCTCTCTGGCAGATATGTATACGTATATTGAACTATTTAATTGATAACATAAGTTTCTAATTCTGTTTTGATGTATATTTCACGAACGTTTAGTATATTACTGACGATTTAGCGTATACATTTTCTACGTGTTTCAGCTTCATAAAGACTATTAATGTGTAAATGATTTACTTGTATCAATTATAAAGTTTTATTGTGTTCAATATACTCTTCCATAGAGGGAAATAAAGTTCTGAAGTTGAAGTTACTCAAAGTTCTCAAATACTTATACTATTTTGTTCATGAACATAAATACAACTGAAAAGACTGATATTAGAACTACATACGTTCTAAAACCTTCCAAACGTGGCCTGCACTTCGTATAACAATTACATATTATGATAATTGATAATGATCTGTTTAATAATTACTTTGCTTATTTATTTTTAATACACAATTCTTACTATTAAAATATAAAAATCAGCTATAATAGCTAACGGAATCAGTATTATGTGCTTTTCTTTGATATGCTATATATCAAAGGTTTAACAACAGCTAGATTTGTTTACATCTTTGAATTGACTTATTGTTAATTACTGTAGTAGATTACAACTGGAATCAAGACCACAGTAAATTAAGTGTACTTCAGTCACTAAACAAAAGAATAGTGTTACTATTGTAACGTTATTTAATTGGAAACTTAGATTAAAGCCAGTGCTATGGTGTTATTTTGTACATTAAATGCAATCCCAGTATTGTGAAGTGTGTCCCACAAAAACTAACAAGTATATTTAATGCATCGTATTTCAGAGTACCGTAGTAGCATTATGCTGGACTTACAAAACTTAACACTTAAAATATTCAATTCGAATACAAAGCGGACTTTTGTATTTGGCAAAAATCTTATAAACCGTACCTCAGTGTAGTAATGCAGATATCATAATATCAACAGAACAACCACAGTGTAGCAAATATCGTACACTACAACTACCATAGCGTAGAGATGTAGTATATTTTGGAAAATTCCTTCTATGTTCAATTGTAAAAAAATGGATTTTCACCGAAACCCTGCATTAGTCCACTGTAGAAACAAGACCCCGTATTTTTCCAGTACGTAAAAGTCGTCTCTGGTAGCTGTTCGGCAAACAATAGTGGTAATGGGGGACCACCAAAATACGGTCTGCATCAGGCGGCTCTGGAAGCGCATCGGTGTATGATAGTGGCAGCGGAAAGGATATATAGGTCTACGTTTCATACTCAAATACTTGTTTATAACAGAATACAAAATAAAAGCATTATCAATAGTTGAATAGCTACTTCTAAACCCAGCCTGACACTCTGCAATCTTGTTATATGCTTCTGCAAAAAATGTAAGTCGTTTAGTAATGATTGCAATATAAATTTTACTAAATACGTCTAATAAGGCTATGCCTCTATAATTATCAGGTACATGAATACATCCTTTCTTATGAAGAGGAACAATGATTGATTTTGTCCATGATGTAGGAAATTCTCCCCTTGCAAATAATCGGTTAAACAGTTTTGAAATAAAAGGTAATAAAATATCAATACCGTAAACAAAATGTTCTGGGATTAGATGCCCAGAAGATGCTTTTTTAATATTTATTGATTTGATAGTATTTAAAATTTCCTCATCAGTAATTGGTGAATTGAATACAGTATCTTGTATATCATCAATATCGTCTACATTCATATTCTGTTCAGTAACCCGTTCTATATCGTCATTATTGTCCATTGCAAACAATGTACTGAAATGTGTGAACCATTCTTCAATAGAAATTTGAGGAACAGCCCTTTGTTTATTTGTCATTTTTTTAATTTCTTTCCAAAATAATTTGGAATTGCCAACTGACTGGTCAAGTCTATTTAAATATGTATTATAGTGTTGTGAGCGTTTACGTTTACAAATGTTTTTATAAGCACTTTTATGTGTTAGATATTGGTTAAGAGAATCACTGGTTCGGTATTTCCGAAATAACCGTAAGGATTTCATTGCTATAAACTTAGTGTCTCTACATTCCGCATCAAACCATATTTTCCCAGTCCTATTTTTATGCACATGCCTACTTTTAGTAAAGGGTTGAGAGGTATACAGAATAGTTTTTTCAAACTGCAACAATACAGTATCTATATCCGCATCAGGATCAGTAAGTAGATTCTCAAAATCATCAAAACATCCATTTAATGCATTTTCACGTAAAATACTTATAAAAGAATTTTTATTGTTTACATTTATGTCAATGTGGGTGCTATTATTTGATATAGAATCATCGACGGCAGGGGTACCTGCCAACTTTAATGTCAAAGTGATCGCACAGTGTGGACTTTCAATGCGTGGAATAACTTTAAAATCATCAATGTTATCAGTAATTACTTTTGATACAATGAAGTAATCAATGACACTTGCCCCTTGTTGACCTACAAATGTAAAATCACCCTTTCCTCTGTCAGTTCCAAACCGTCCATTTACAATGAATAATGAATATGTTTTACAAAAATTAATAAGGTCATGGCCAGATTTATTGATAACATGATCGACAGAATGTCTGTCTATACATATATCATCATCTAGGATGTCAGCAATATTATGTAATTCTGGTACATTATCAGTATGAGAAACAAAGTCAGCAACGTTAGATGTACGTGAGTTTAAATCTCCACATAAAATCAGTGGTAGATGAATAAGATTTTCATGAGTAAGAACATTTTCCAAACTGTGAATTCCCTTTGCAACATTATGGGAGACTAAGTAAAAAGGTGATGACTCTGGTGGTAAGTACAAACAACAGTATATATAGTCACGCTCACAAAAAAACAAATATTTATCAAATTTCAAAATAATACCATATTCAAACGTGTTTGTTACTTTTGTAACAAATTTAGATATGGAGTTCTTTACTAGAACAATTACCCCACCCATATTACGGCCACCTTTCATAGAAGGTCTTGCCTTTAGTTCGTATAAAGTGTGATTTGGAAAATATGTGAGACAAAATTCATGATCAGTTTCCCAAGTTTCCTGAAGACCAATAACATCAAAATCTGACAAAAAGGAATCCACATCAGTAAAAGTTAAATTACGTTTAAGTCCTTCTATATTCCAAGAAATAAATTGTAATGGATGTCCAAATAGAGTTTGTGTAGGGCGTTGACCATCTCCCTAATCGACATGAATGGGCTCAGCAGGATCGTAGGAACTAGTATATAAGGGTTGTTTTGTGTTTTGTTTATCACTATGCCTAGACCCTCGTTTAATAATGCGTTCATTGTTACGTTCAGTCATATCAACTTGGTGAAGCTTTCCGTTTTTATAATATCCCATGATGCCCTGTTTCCTAAGTCTATTGATTTCCTGACGTTGCATGTAGGTTAAATCACCAGCTATTCGTAGTCCTTTCCTTCGAAGTTCATCCCTGTACTTAAATAGTTTCATCTTGTCTTCAAAGCTGTGGAACGTGACCAGTACCATACGGGATTTACCCTCCTTCTTATCACCGATACGTTTAACTCTAGAAATTGAGTCAGCTTTCAGAATATCATCTTCTTTAGTAACACTAAATACTGAGTCCTCAATTATAGTTTCCAGAGGTTTATCGTTGCTAACATCATCTTCTAGACCAAATAGCCGTAAGTTACACTTAAGGCGTTCTGATTCCATGATATTAAGTTGCTTCTCCATAGCTGTGATGTTGTCTCTGGATATTTCATCATGTAGTGAAAGGTATGCCATATCATTCCGTACAATATCTGCATCATACTCATTATTTTCCAACCTTTGTTCAATAGCTGATAATCTATGATCCAAATTATCTTGTTTATTACACACTTCGTTAATATTGTTTTTCATGTTACCCAGTTCTGTATCAATTCTCTTCAAGTCCTTTTTAACATCTAATATATCGTGTTTGACATCCTTAATATTACTCTGTAGTTTAGCGTGAGACTCAGAAAGTTTATTATCAAGCTCCTCATGTGATTTCTGCATTTGTTTCAAAATTAGCATGGTATCTTCAGTAGGACCTGGGTTAAGTTCGATGTCCGATGACAAAATCAATAAACGGCTACTGTATGATGCATATGTTGTACCAATCACACAGCCTTGATATACTGGAGACATAGAGGTGATACCATTAATACTACCGGATAATGTTGACGAATAGCAGGAACTAACACACTGTTGACACAATTCAGATGTATAATTGTCGACTATATAAGTGTGGCTCTCAACAACTACACGAAACATTATTGCGAAGAATAATCCCATCAAACTGCAAGCAAACGACCTAAAATAAACTTTTTTAAAAAAGATCCGATCAACCGGTGAGCGATTTTGCTAACCGATAACCCAACGTTCGAACGGTTAACCGATTAACCGTTGACATCCGGTCATCACTCTCATGCCAGTATTTGTATTTTAGACAGTATTGTTCTGATATTGGGAATTGTTACAGTGGATTTAAGAGTTTGTTACCACATTAAATGGTAGAGTCTGATATTTATGGTTTGTGTTCATTTTACTTTTATTTTTTTAAGTCCATTTGAGAGTCCATTTTATTTTATTGTACTTGTATTGTCCGTGCTGACATGACACGCTACCACATATCATAAGTAGACAACACAGATAGATCCATGTAGCCGCTAGCACGCGACAAAATATTACCTGAGAAGTCCTCTTCTCGTCGGACTGGCCAGACATGTGTGTAAGTACTTGGATTAATAGACCGCAATCGCGAAATGGGCATAAGACGAGAATATGTGCTGTACACATGTTATAGCTTCCTCTTTTCAAGTTCAATGTCCCATGGTATGGTAGCTGTCTCAGTGCATTTATCTGCAATAGCTGCAGTACTCCTACAACCTTTAATAATAATGTCGATGTAAATCGATGCCCTTATATGTATCCTTTTCAAAAGCATCGTCCCACCAGCACTGTCAGTGCTTTGTTTGTTTTCTGTAAGCTCGACCATGGACCACAATTTAATAAAACTTTGTACGACTTATCATTACCATTGTTAGTTGTGCATTTCACATTTGTACGGTGGTGGTCAGATCTGTTTGAGGAACCAAATTATTTTTCTAACATGATATGCTACCCACTACTTTTTCATATCCTTGAAACTATAAGCTAATTCTATCGAAAAAAATTTATAGGTCCTTCTGGGAAAGAATGTTATTTTTTGGTCCGCTATATTGACTTAATGTACATTATTTGAGTTAAAGGGACTGTGTCAAGTTTCAGCGTATAGCAAAAATCAAATAAAATTGTTTAATATTCACTAAATTTTGGCATAGATGCCTGTATATCCCATAAACAAGCACACTGATATAAATATAACTTGTAAATCATTAGGATTTTGTAATAATTTAAGTATTTTACCCCCAAAATTCTATACCGTATTAATACGGTGTAGAATTTTATACTACTCTCATTTGAATTGCCTGAAATTTACTCGCATGTGATGAAAACGAATTTAAAAACAAACCAAATACTTCATCGATGTTTAGACTGAATTTTTTTTATGTTACAGACCGATCTAAGTAATCTCAAAAATCATGTTGAAAGGAAAAATTACGATGTGTTTAAAAGCAAAATTACACTGGTGTGGGCAATGTTGAAAGTGGTTAAAATCGATTATTTGCAATACATATTTCTTAAAGCAATGTTTGAAATATAGTGGGTCATATTGTTTGGTCACTATGTAGAGGTTGAATTGTATGAAATAGGTGTTTAAAATATGGGAGCCTGTATGTCAAGTGCATAAATGTATCGTTCCCATCACCAGTGCCAGCATCTGTCCAGTCGGATCCATCACTAACACTTTGCTCATCTTGTAATTATGATCTAGAAAGCAAAAGAAAACACACATATAACTTCTGTGAATTTCAAATGTAGTGTAAAGCTTATAAAATTTTGCCTCAGGGGCATATGAATATCCATGCGGATCAGTCATCCTATCAGATTTGCAACTTTTTCAAAATATAAAGGTGCACACCAACTCAGGCTGACTAATATTCCTGTATGGTCACTAAGAAGAGGTTGTATTATATGGTAGGTTTGTAACTCTAAAGTTGTTGTACTAAATGGCCACTAAAAAGAAGTTGTGTGACATGGTCACTGACTGGAGGTTGGATTGTATGGTCAATTCATACAACTTGTACTGTAAGGTCAATATATAAAGGTTGTATAATATGGTCACAACAAAGAGGTTGGATTGTATGGTCACTATATAGAGGTTGTACAGTGTGGTCACTGAATAGGGGTTGGACTGCAATGTCCCAATGTACAGGTGGTGTTGTATGGTCACTATATAGAGGTTTCTTAGTATGGTCAATTTAAAGAGGTTGTTATAAGCGGTCACCATGTAGAGTTTAAGCTGCACAGTCCCTGTCTACAGATTGTACTGTATGGTCACTATATAGAGGTTATGTTGTGTGGTCACTAAATAGAGGTTGTTTTGCATGGTCACTATATAGAGGTTGCTATAAGCGGTGGCTACATAGACTTTAAATTCCACAGTCCTTAAATACAGATTGTACTGTATGGTCACTATATAGAGGTTATGCAGTGTTGTCACTAAATAGAGGTTGTACAGTATGGTCACTTTGTAGAGGTTGTAAATGTGGCCAGTACATAGAGGTTGGAATGCACTGTCACTTAAATGTGTTCGGCCTGTGTGGTCACTCTGTACAGGGTGTACTGTATGGTCACTATATAGAGGTTGAACCCAAACAGTACCCACATAAGAGGTTTTTCTGTGTTGTCACTAAATAGAGGTTGAAATGTATGGTCACTATGAAGTGGTTGTTTTGTATTGTCGCTATAAAGAGGTTAAACTACACAGTCACTATAAAGAGATTGGACATTTCATAACGTAACTACACAAATTTTGTACTCACTGTATGGTTTCGACAGCGTTGCTGTATGTATACTGGATGGTCACCTTGTCAAGGTTTTAACGTATGGATAGGCAATGGAGATTACTGTAGTCATTTTGTAGCATTTGTATTGCATGGTCAGTAAACAGAGGTCGTTCTGTATGATTCAAGATTTCACCGTATTTCAAGAACTAGTTGTTGTACTGCATGGTCGCTATATATAACAGTTGTACTGCATGGTCACTATATAGAGGTTGTACAGTATGGTCACTATATAGAGGTGGTAAAGTAAAGTCACTATATGAAAGTTGTATGGAGGTACTGATGTATGGTCATTTTAAAGAGGTCCAGCATTATTCAAGCTTTGCATATCCAGAAAAAAACTATCATTGGAATTTTCAACCATATACTGTAAAATCATAAATTTTCATCAGGATTAAATTTCGTGGATTTGGTGGTATTAAATCCACTGAACAATGATTTTGATTCTAGTATTTATTTCCTGAAATGCAAAGTCCACGACTTAACGTCACATTGAAATGGTGTTTTTTACCAAAACCACAAAATTTTGTCCCGTCAAAATTAAATGATTTTACAGTAGTTGGTAATCAGAAATAAAACTGGCTTACCCTTGCTATATTCTCAGAGTAGTATCTAAATGTCCCTCTAGTTTTTCACGATCTGGATGATGTCTGTAGAAATCTGCATGTAAATTGAGTCCTCATGGCTACATCTAGAACAAGACAGAACGGTTTTAATTAATAAAATGCATTTGACTTTAAATGAATTAGTAACTACCAACAATCTCTCAGACGACTGTAGCGAAAAACGAGGGGTAAGATGGAACATGTCGATATGCAGTGCTGACGTGCATCTCCGATCTAACGATGATTGCGACCATTGTGTTGTCAGGGCCTCTCATTCACTAGACGTTGTAGCTCCATCTTTCCTTGCCAGTAACGCTGATGACGACCATGAGAAGTTGATAATACTGGTTTCACACATCCTGTAAGCTGTTTGAAGTTGATATGAAGAGCTGACTTTGCATAGCCAAACTAACGATGCAAATGTCTATAGTGGGTCAGGGCCTCTCACTAGATGTTGACACTTCAACTTGCCTTGCCTTAATGCTGATGACGACCATAAGCAGTTAGTAATACTGGTTGCTAATATGCAGTAAGTTTGGGGCACTCAAGCACAAAGACTTTAAAGTGTTCAATAAATGCTACTTACATGGAAAACTCTTTCTTCATGGAAATGACCGAACGGCTGCACTTGATAAGATAGCGAATACGTTTTGAAAAATAACCGAAAATTAAGCTGTTATGCTCAGATGACAAAACAAATAGAAAATTCACGAAAAAAAAATCACGACTCGTATAGCTTTAGTGTCAGGCTGTATTATTTTGGCCTAACACAGCCTTGTACCAAAGCCTCTGATTAAGTGGCCTCTTGCAGCATGCAAGTGAGTAAGGCAGAGGTCCAATGAACCAAACGCCGAAAACCTCATATCCCACCCACCAGACTTATCAGCTGCCTCTAAGTTAAAATCAATATTATATTTCTCATTCCATCTTTCTAATATGCCTATTATACATCACACGTTTATTTTCTACTCATTCATTAACCGTCTTGTACACATTTCTACTTTGTATTCCACCTTGTTTTTAAGACCAGCTGTATAACTTGAGTAAGTTATAAGGGTGGTCTTAAAACTTTTCACTAAATAAACTACCTCGCTTTTAAGACCATTGCACTCTATAACTTGACGAAGCTATACGGCCAGTCTTACAATTGAGGGTTTACAGTTATTTAGTGACTCAACATCAACAACTTATTGACATCTACTGGCTATTGAATGAGTAGAAACTGGGGACCTCTAGATGAATGTCAGCTTATTCAACCCCAGGCTCATTCAACCCCAGAAAAGCCAGGCTCATTCAACCCCAACCCTAGGCTCATTCAACCCCAGAGATATTGAGGCTCATTCAACCCCAACTAATTTTTTTTTATAATGTAGTTAATTTAATGTTTTTTTTTGTTTATTTGTTGTTTGTTAAGTAATTTCATGAAATCATGTTGATATTTATAAACTGATTTTGAGATAGGCATGTGCATTGTCAAACAGGTGTGAACACTGGGTTGATAAATTGTGTGATAAATACCATTCTGTATGCGATTAAACAGAGTGTGAAATGTTCAGAGTATTTGTTGTTTTTTTTGGTTTGTTAAATTAATTATAAGTAAATTTCTAGGTAAGTGATATTGACATGCATTGAAACTATAAACTATGCATACATGTAGTCAAATGCGTTTTTTTTCAAAAGAAGTAAAAAAATCATTGTTATATACATGTATGCTAATTACGTGCTCCTGATATTGTTATATTTCTTTTGATCTTGTTAATTATATAATTACGTTAATTACTGCATATTTAAACCAAAGGTGATAATCGGCAATCAATAGTGTGATAATCTGTGATTTAACATATACCTTCTATTAACAGTTTGATTTGTTAATGATTTGATTTTCAAAGTCTTTCTATAATTGTATATAATTATCTATAATTATTATAAATAAACCCGACTTATGATTGTTAAAATATGTAATCAAATTTAATGTAAAACATACTTTTTCTATAATCATTTATTTTATTAATAACTATCTTTATCTAATTGTATATAATTATTATAAATAAAACCCAACTTACGTATTCAAATTCAATGTAAAACCAAAGACCTAAATGTAATTTAGGTCTTTGGTAAAACATACTTTTTCTAAGTATTTCTATAGTCATTGATATTATTAATAACTATCTATATCTAAATAAAAACACATTTATCTTTTAACATACAGAATACCCCTACCAAACAATTTTTTTTCATTGGGGTTGAATGAGCCTTACATATCTGGGGTTGAATGAGCCAAGGATTGGGATTGAATAAGCTCGGGGTTGAATAATACTGAAAATCGCTTTGGGTTGAATAAGCTTGGGGTTGAATGAGCCTGCTTCCCCTCTAGATCCCGCAGTCTGTGCCCAACTTCTAGACAACTGATCGCCCGAAACAGTTAGGCTTATAGGAAGGGCGCAGACTTTAGAATTGAGAGGTCCTTGGTTCAATCCATATGCCAGTGCCATCGCTTAATTTCTAAGTTCAAGAATAACTCCAATTGTCCACTTGGCTTCTTTTTTAAGACCAGCTCTATAACGTGATTGAGTTATAAGGGTGGCCTTAAAAATGTTGCAGATGTCATCACAATATACAAAGAATGTCAAATGACATCATTTCCATATTGAAAACATCATGTCTATTTTAACCTTAGTATTGGATTGTTATACGCCAAAATAAAACAATCCAGTACCAAAGTTAAAATAGTCTCCCATTTAGTCGCCTCTTACGTTACATGCAAGGGAGAAAGACAGAGGTCCTTAATTCTACTTCCCGGGAACCACACGGGGAAAGCCTCAAATAAACAACCATTCTAAACAACTCCCTCTTAACTAATACCAATATTGATTTTGCCTATAGTTGCTTACATAGAGGGTGTACTTTATTGTCACCACATAGCGACTGTATTGCGTCACGGGTCACCATGTTGAGGTTGCAACACTCAGCATAATGGTCATAATAGATAGGGTGTAGGTTACTTATCACCAAATGCCTACACAGACGAAAGTCAGATACACTCAAGTAGTCTGGTAAAAAATTTTGGTTTGATTGGAAATGGTGGTATGTCTTGACAAATCTGCATTATAATCCTGAACTTGGGTTTAAATGCTTTGTAAACATGTATTTGGTGAAATGAAACTGTTCTATTTACAATGTTTGACATTTTAGCTTAAATATGAAAGTGAAAGTAAGGTTGCGACTAAAAGACAATCATGTAATCCATCTGCGTATGTTCACCGCTTTGAGGCACCAAATTAGTTTTCTAAAATGATACGCAACCCACTACTTTTTCATATCCTTGAAGCTGTAAGCTAATTCTATTGAATTTTGTTTTTCTGATATGTCCGTGTGGGAAAAAAATTGCCATTTTTTGCTCCGCTATTTCAACTCAATTTACATTAATTGAGTTTAAGAAAAAATTATTGTGTGGTTTTGAAACAGCACTATGAAACATTATGTCAATATATAGTAGTAAATTAGTACTGACTGGTCACTATGCAGAGGTTGTATTGTATTGTATTGTTACTATGTAGAGGTAATATTGTATTATAATTTTGCCTGTGCTGTGTGCTTTAACCATTGGTCCGATTTAAAACCAGTTTAACCTTAGTGATCAAGGCAGCAGCTGCTTGAAATATGGGAGCCTGTATGCGAAGTTAAGCATAATTGTATCATTCCCATCACCAGTGCCAACATCTGTCCAGTCGGATCCACCACAAACACTTTGCTCATCTTGTAATTAGGATCTAGAAAACAAAAGAATATAAGCGGTCATTACATAGAGTTTAAACTCCACAGTCCCTATATACAGATTGAACTGTACAGTTGTTATATGGAGGTTATGCAGTGTGGTCACTAAATAGAGGTTGTACAGTATGGTCACTTTGTAGAGGTTGTAAAATATGGCCAGTATATAGAGGTTGGAATGCACTGTCACTTTATTGTGTTCGACCTGTGTGGTCACTCTCTACAGGGTGTACTGTATGGTCACTATACAGAGGTTGCTAAAAGCGGTCATTATATAGAGTTTAAACTGCCTAGTCCCTATATACAGCTTGAACTGTATGGTCACTATATAGAGGTTATGCTGTGTGGTCACTAAATAGAGGTTGTTTTGTATGGTCACTATATGGAGGTTGTTATAAGCGGTCACCATGTAGAGTTTAAGCTGCACAGTCCCTGTCTACAGATTGTACTGTATGGTCACTATATAGAGGTTATGTTGTGTGGTCACTAAATAGAGGTTGGTTTGCATGGTCACTATATAGAGGTTGCTATAAGTGGTGGCTACATAGACTTTAAATTCCACAGTCCTTAAATACAGATTGTACTGTATGGTCACTATATAGAGGTTATGCAGTGTTGTCACTAAATAGAGGTTGTACAGTATGGTCACTTTGTAGAGGTTGTAAAATGTGGCCAGTACATAGAGGTTGGAATGCACTGTCACTTTATTGTGTTCGGCCTGTGTGGTCACTCTGTACAGGGTGTACTGTATGGTCACGTTATAGAGGTTGAACCCAAACAGTACCCACATAAGATGTTTTTCCGTGTTGTCACTAAATAGAGGTTGAAATGTATGGTCACTATGAAGTGGTTGTTTTGTATTGTCGCTATAAAGAGGTTAAACTACACAGTCACTATAAAGAGATTGGACATTTCATAACGTAACTACACAAATTTTGTACTGTATGGTTTCTACAGCGTTGCTGTATGTATACTGCATGGTCACCTTGTCAAGGTTTTAACGTATGGATAGGCAATGGAGGTTACTGTAGTCATTTTGTAGCGTTTGTATTGCATGGTCAGTAAACAGAGGTCGTTCTGTATGATTCAAGATTTCACCGTATTTCAAGAACTAGTTGTTGTACTGCATGGTCGCTATATATAACAGTTGTACTGCATGGTCACTATATAGAGGTTGTACAGTATGGTCACTATATAGAGGTGGTAAAGTAAAGTCACTATATGAAAGTTGTATGGAGGTACTGATGTTTGGTCATTTTAAAGAGGTCCAGCATTATTCAAGCTTTGCATATCCAGAAAAAAACTATCATTGGAATTTTCAACCATATACTGTAAAATCATAAATTTTCATCGGGATTAAATTTCGTGGATTTGGTGGTATTAAATCCACTGAACAATGATTTTGATTCTAGTATTTATTTCCTGAAATGCAAAGTCCTCGACTTAACGTCACATTGAAATGGTGTTTTTTACCGAAATTTTGTCCCGTCAAAATTAAATGATTTTACAGTAGTTGGTAATCAGAAATAAAACTGGCTTACCCTTGCTATATTCTCAGAGTAGTATCTAAATGTCCCTCTAGGTTTTCACGATCTGGATGTTGTCTGTAGAAATCTGCATGTAAATTGAGTCCTCATGGCTACATCTAGAACAAGACAGAAGGGTTTTAATTAATAAAATGCATTTGACTTTAAATGAATTAGTAACTACCAACAATCTCTCAGACGACTGTAGCGAAAAACGAGGGGTAAGATGGAACATGTCGATATGCAGTGCTGACGTGCATCTCCGATCTAACGATGATTGCGACCATTGTGTTGTCAGGGCCTCTCATTCACTAGACGTTGTAGCTCCATCTTTCCTTGCCAGTAACGCTGATGACGACCATGAGAAGTTGATAATACTGGTTTCACACATCCTGTAAGCTGTTTGAAGTTGATATGAAGAGCTGACTTTGCATAGCCAAACTAACGATGCAAATGTCTATAGTGGGTCAGGGCCTCTCACTAGACGTTGACACTTCAACTTGCCTTGCCTTAATGCTGATGACGACCATAAGCAGTTAGTAATACTGGTTGCTTATATGCAGTAAGTTTGGGGCACTCAAGCACAAAGACTTTAAAGTGTTCAATAAATTCTACTTACATGGAAAACTCTTTCTTCATGGAAATGACCGAACGGCTGCACTTGATAAGATAGCGAATACGTTTTGAAAAATAACCGAAAATTAAGCTGTTATGCTCAGATGACAAAACAAATAGAAAATTCACGAAAAAAAAATCACGACTCGTATAGCTTTAGTGTCAGGCTGTATTATTTTGGCCTAACACAGCCTTGTACCAAAGCCTCTGATTAAGTGGCCTTTTGCAGCATGCAAGTGAGTAAGGCAGAGGTCCAATGAACCAAACGCCGAAAACCTCATATCCCACCCACCAGACTAATCAGCTGCCTCTAAGTTAAAATCAATATTATATTTCTCATTCCATCTTTCTAATATGCCTATTATACATCACAAGTTTATTTTCTACTCATTCATTAACCGTCTTGTACACATTTCTACTTTGTATTTCACCTTGTTTTTAAGACCAGCTGTATAACTTGAGTAAGTTATAAGGGTGGTCTTAAAACTTTTCACTAAATAAACTACCTCGCTTTTAAGACCATTGCACTCCATAACTTGACGAAGCTATACGGCCAGTCTTACAATTGAGGGTTTACAGTTATTTAGTGACTCAACATCAACAACTTATTGACATCTACTGGCTATTGAATGAGTAGAAACCGGGGACCTCTAGATCCCGCAGTCTGTGCCCAACTTCTAGACGACTGATCCCCCGAAACAGTTAGGCTTATAGGAAGGGAGCAGACTTTAGAATTGAGAGGTCCTTGGTTCAATCCATATGCCAGTGCCACCGCTTAATTTCTTAGTTCAAGAATAACTCCAATTGTCCACTTGGCTTCGTTTTTTAAGACCAGCTCTATAACGTGATTGAGTTATAAGGGTGGCCTTAAAAATGTCGCAGATGTCATCACAATATACAAAGAATGTCAAATGACATCATTTCCATATTGAAAACATCATGGCTATTTTAACCTCAGTACCGGATTGTTATACGCCAAAATAAAACAATCAAGTACCAAAGTTAAAATAGTCTCCCATTTAGTCGCCTCTTACGTTACATGCAAGGGAGAAAGACAGAGGTCCTTAATTCTACTTCCCGGGAACCACACGGGGAAAGCCTCAAATAAACAACCATTCCAAACAACTCCCTCTTAAGTAATACCAATATTGATTTTGCCTATAGTTGCTTACATAGAGGCTGTACTTTATTGTCACCACATAGCGACTGTATTGCGTCACGAGTCACCATGTTGAGGTTGCAACACTCGGCATAATGGTCATAATAGATTGGGTGTAGGTTACTTATCACCAAATGCCTACGCAGACGAAAGTCAGATACACTCAAGTAGTCCGGTAAAAAATTATTGGTTTGATTGGAAATGGTGGTATGTCTTGACAAATCCGCAATATAATCCTGAACTTGGGTTTAAATGCTTTGTAAACATGTATTTGGTGAAATGAAACTGTTCTATTTACAATGTTTGACATTTTAGCTTAAATATGAAAGTGAAAGTAAGGTTGCGACTAAAAGACAATCATGTAATCCATCTGCGTATGTTCACCGCTTTGAGGCACCAAATTAGTTTTCTAAAATGATACGCAACCCACTACTTTTTCATATCCTTGAAGCTGTAAGCTAATTCTATTGAATTTTGTTTTTCTGATATGTCCGTGTGGGAAAAAAATTGCCATTTTTTGCTCCGCTATTTCAACTCAATTTACATTAATTGAGTTAAAGAAAAAATTATTGTGTGGTTTTGAAACAGCACTATAAAACATTATGTCAATATATAGTAGTAAATTAGTACTGACTGGTCACTATGCAGAGGTTGTATTGTATTGTATTGTTACTTATAATGTAGAGGTAATATTGTATTATAATTTTGCCTGTGCTGTGTGCTTTAACCATTGGTCCGATTTAAAACCACTTTAACCTTAGTGATCCAGGCAGCAGCTGCTTGAAATATGGGAGCCTGTATGCGAAGTTAAGCATAATTGTATCATTCCCATCACCAGTGCCAACATCTGTCCAGTCGGATCCACCACTAACACTTTGCTCATCTTGTAATTAGGATCTAGAAAACAAAAGAATATAAGCGGTCATTACATAGAGTTTAAACTCCACAGTCCCTATAAACAGATTGAACTGTACAGTTGCTATATGGAGGTTATGCAGTGTGGTCACTAAATAGAGGTTGTACAGTATGGTCACTTTGTAGAGGTTGTAAAATATGGCCAGTATATAGAGGTTGGAATGCACTGTCACTTTATTGTGTTCGACCTGTGTGGTCACTCTCTACAGGGTGTACTGTATGGTCACTATACAGAGGTTGCTAAAAGCGGTCATTATATAGAGTTTAAACTGCCTAGTCCCTATATACAGCTTGAACTGTATGGTCACTATATAGAGGTTATGCTGTGTTGCACTAAATAGAGGTTGTTTTGTATGGTCACTATATGGAGGTTGTTATAAGCGGTCACCATGTAGAGTTTAAGCTGCACAGTCCCTGTCTACAGATTGTACTGTATGGTCACTATATAGAGGTTATGTTGTGTGGTCACTAAATAGAGGTTGTTTTGCATGGTCACTATATAGAGGTTGCTATAAGCGGTGGCTACATAAGACTTCAAATTCCACAGTCCTTAAATACAGATTGTACTGTATGGTCACTATATAGAGGTTATGCAGTGTTGTCACTAAATAGAGGTTGTACAGTATGGTCACTTTGTAGAGGTTGCAAAATGTGGCCAGTACATAGAGGTTGGAATGCACTGTCACTTTATTGTGTTCGGCCTGTGTGGTCACTCTGTACAGGGTGTACTGTATGGTCACTATATAGAGGTTGAACCCAAACAGTACCAACATAAGAGGTTTTTCCGTGTTGTCACTAAATAAAGGTTGAAATGTATGGTCACTATGAAGTGGTTGTTTTGTATTGTCGCTATAAAGAGGTTAAACTGCACAGTCACTATAAAGAGATTGGACATTTGATAACGTAACTACACAAATTTTGTACTGTATGGTTTCTACAGCGTTGCTGTATGTTTACTGCATGGTCACCTTGTCAAGGTTTTAACGTATGGATAGGCAATGGAGGTTACTGTAGTCATTTTGTAGCGTTTGTATTGCATGGTCAGTAAACAGAGGTCGTTCTGTATGATTCAAGATTTCACCGTATTTCAAGAACTAGTTGTTGTACTGCATGGTCGCTATATATAACAGTTGTACTGCATGGTCACTATATAGAGGTTGTACAGTATGGTCACTATATAGAGGTGGTAAAGTAAAGTCACTATATGAAAGTTGTATGGAGGTACTGATGTTTGGTCATTTTAAAGAGGTCCAGCAATATTCAAGCTTTGCATATCCAGAAAAAAACTATCATTGGAATTTTCAACCATAAAATTATACTGTAAAATCATAAATTTTCATTGGGATTAAATTTCGTGGATTTGGTGGTATTAAATCCACTGAACAATGATTTTGATTCTAGTATTTATTTCCTGAAATGCAAAGTCCTCGATTTAACGTAACATTGAAATGGTGTTTTTTACCAAAACCACGAAATTTTGTCCCGTCAAAATTAAATGATTTTACAGTAGTTGGTAATCAGAAATAAAACTGGCTTACCCTTGCTATATTCTCAGAGTAGTATCTAAATGTCCCTCTAGTTTTTCAGATCTGGATGATGTCTGTAGAAATCTGCATGTAAATTGAGTCCTCATGGCTACATCTAGAACAAGACAGAAGGGTTTTAATTAATAAAATGCATTTGACTTTAAATGAATTAGTAACTACCAACAATCTCTCAGACGACTGTAGCGAGAAACGAGGGGTAAGATGGAACATGTCGATATGCAGTGCTGACGTGCATCTCCGATCTAACGATGATTGCGACCATTGTGTTGTCAGGGCCTCTCATTCACTAGACGTTGTAGCTCCATCTTTCCTTGCCAGTAACGCTGATGACGACCATGAGAAGTTGATAATACTGGTTTCACACATCCTGTAAGCTGTTTGAAGTTGATATGAAGAGCTGACTTTGCATAGCCAAACTAACGATGCAAATGTCTATAGTGGGTCAGGGCCTCTCACTAGACGTTGACACTTCAACTTGCCTTGCCTTAATGCTGATGACGACCATAAGCAGTTAGTAATACTGGTTGCTAATATGCAGTAAGTTTGGGGCACTCAAGCACAAAGACTTTAAAGTGTTCAATAAATGCTACTTACATGGATCACTCTTTCTTCATGGAAATGACCGAACGGCTGCACTTGAAAAGATAGCGAATACGTTTTGAAAAATAACCGAAAATTAAGCTGTTATGCACAGATGACAAAACAAATAGAAAATTCACGAAAAAAAAATCACGACTCGTATAGCTTTAGTGTCAGGCTGTATTATTTTGGCCTAACACAGCCTTGTACCAAAGCCTCTGATTAAGTGGCCTCTTGCAGCATGCAAGTGAGTAAGGCAGAGGTCCAATGAACCAAACGCCGAAAACCTCATATCCCACCCACCAGACTAATCAGCTGCCTCTAAGTTAAAATCAATATTATATTTCTCATTCCATCTTTCTAATATGCCTATTATACATCACTAGTTTATTTTCTACTCATTCATTAACCGTCTTGTACACATTTCTACTTTGTATTCCACCTTGTTTTTAAGACCAGCTGTTTAACTTGAGTAAGTTATAAGGGTGGTCTTAAAACTTTTCACTAAATAAACTACCTCGCTTTTAAGACCATTGCACTCTATAACTTGACGAAGCTATACGGCCAGTCTTACAATTGAGGGTTTACAGTTATTTAGTGACTCAACATCAACAACTTATTGACATCTACTGGCTATTGAATGAGTAGAAACCGGGGACCTCTAGATCCCGCAGTCTGTGCCCAACTTTTAGACGACTGATCCCCCGAAACAGTTAGGCTTATAGGAAGGGAGCAGACTTTAGAATTGAGAGGTCCTTGGTTCAATCCATATGCCAGTGCCACCGCTTAATTTCTTAGTTCAAGAATAACTCCAATTGTCCACTTGGCTTCGTTTTTTAAGACCAGCTCTATAACGTGATTGAGTTATAAGGGTGGCCTTAAAAATGTCGCAGATGTCATCACAATATACAAAGAATGTCAAATGACATCATTTCCATATTGAAAACATCATGGCTATTTTAACCTTAGTACCGGATTGTTATACGCCAAAATAAAACAATCAAGTACCAAAGTTAAAATAGTCTCCCATTTAGTCGCCTCTTACGTTACATGCAAGGGAGAAAGACAGAGGTCCTTAATTCTACTTCCCGGGAACCACACGGGGAAAGCCTCAAATAAACAACCATTCCAAACAACTCCCTCTTAACTAATACCAATATTGATTTTGCCTATAGTTGCTTACATAGAGGCTGTACTTTATTGTCACCACATAGCGACTGTATTGCGTCACGGGTCACCATGTTGAGGTTGCAACACTCGGCATAATGGTCATAATAGATAAGGTGTAGTTTACTTATCACCAAATGCCTACGCAGACGAAAGTCAGATACACTCAAGTAGTCCGGTAAAAAATTATTGGTTTGATTGGAAATGGTGGTATGTCTTGACAAATCTGCATTATAATCCTGAACTAGGGTTTAAATGCTTAGTAAACATGTATTTGGTGAAATGAAACTGTTCTATTTACAATGTGTGACATTTTAGCTTAAATATGAAAGTGAAAGTAAGGTTGCGACTAAAAGACAATCGTGTAATCCATCTGCGTATGTTCACCGCTTTGAGGCACCTAATTAGTTTTCTAAAATGATACGCAACCCACTACTTTTTCATATCCTTGAAGCTGTAAGCTAATTCTATTGAATTTTGTTTTTCTGATATGTCCGTGTGGGAAAAAAATTGCCATTTTTTGCTCCGCTATTTCAACTCAATTGACATTAATTGAGTTAAATAAAAAATTATTGTGTGGTTTTGAAACAGCACTATAAAACATTATGTCAATATATAGTAGTAAATTAGTACTGACTGGTCACTATGCAGAGGTTGTATTGTATTGTTACTTATAATGTAGAGGTAATATTGTATTATAATTTTGCCTGTGCTGTGTGCTTTAACCATTGGTCCGATTTAAAACCACTTTAACCTTAGTGATCCAGGCAGCAGCTGCTTGAAATATGGGAGCCTGTATGCGAAGTTAAGCATAATTGTATCATTCCCATCACCAGTGCCAACATCTGTCCAGTCGGATCAACCACTAACACTTTGCTCATCTTGTAATTAGGATCTAGAAAACAAAAGAATATAAGCGGTCATTACATAGAGTTTAAACTCCACAGTCCCTATAAACAGATTGAACTGTACAGTTGCTATATGGAGGTTATGCAGTGTGGTCACTAAATAGAGGTTGTACAATATGGTCACTTTGTAGAGGTTGTAAAATATGGCCAGTATATAGAGGTTGGAATGCACTGTCACTTTATTGTGTTCGACCTGTGTGGTCACTCTCTACAGGGTGTACTGTATGGTCACTATACAGAGGTTGCTAAAAGCGGTCATTATATAGAGTTTAAACTGCCTAGTCCCTATATACAGCTTGAACTGTATGGTCACTATATAGAGGTTATGCTGTGTTGCACTAAATAGAGGTTGTTTTGTATGGTCACTATATGGAGGTTGTTATAAGCGGTCACCATGTAGAGTTTAAGCTGCACAGTGCCTGTCTACAGATTGTACTGTATGGTCACTATATAGAGGTTATGTTGTGTGGTCACTAAATAGAGGTTGTTTTGCATGGTCACTATATAGAGGTTGCTATAAGCGGTGGCTACATAAGACTTTAAATTCCACAGTCCTTAAATACAGATTGTACTGTATGGTCACTATATAGAGGTTATGCAGTGTTGTCACTAAATAGAGGTTGTACAGTATGGTCACTTTGTAGAGGTTGCAAAATGTGGCCAGTACATAGAGGTTGGAATGCACTGTCACTTTATTGTGTTCGGCCTGTGTGGTCACTCTGTACAGGGTGTACTGTATGGTCACTATATAGAGGTTGAACCCAAACAGTACCCACATAAGAGGTTTTTCCGTGTTGTCACTAAATAGAGGTTGAAATGTATGGTCACTATGAAGTGGTTGTTTTGTATTGTCGCTATAAAGAGGTTAAACTGCACAGTCACTATAAAGAGATTGGACATTTCATAACGTAACTACACAAATTTTGTACTGTATGGTTTCTACAGCGTTGCTGTATGTTTACTGCATGGTCACCTTGTCAAGGTTTTAACGTATGGATAGGCAATGGAGGTTACTGTAGTCATTTTGTAGCGTTTGTATTGCATGGTCAGTAAACAGAGGTCGTTCTGTATGATTCAAGATTTCACCGTATTTCAAGAACTAGTTGATGTACTGCATGGTCGCTATATATAACAGTTGTACTGCATGGTCACTATATAGAGGTTGTACAGTATGGTCACTATATAGAGGTGGTAAAGTAAAGTCACTATATGAAAGTTGTATGGAGGTACTGATGTTTGGTCATTTTAAAGAGGTCCAGCAATATTCAAGCTTTGCATATCCAGAAAAAAACTATCATTGGAATTTTCAACCATATACTGTAAAATCATAAATTTTCATCGGGATTCAATTTCGTGGATTTGGTGGTATTAAATCCACTGAACAATGATTTTGATTCTAGTATTTATTTCCTGAAATGCAAAGTCCTCGACTTAACGTCACATTGAAATGGTGTTTTTTACCAAAACCACGAAATTTTGTCCCGTCAAAATTAAATGATTTTACAGTAGTTGGTAATCAGAAATAAAACTGGCTTACCCTTGCTATATTCTCAGAGTAGTATCTAAATGTCCCTCTAGTTTTTCACGATCTGGATGATGTCTGTAGAAATCTGCATGTAAATTGAGTCCTCATGGCTACATCTAGAACAAGACAGAAGGGTTTTAATTAATAAAATGCATTTGACTTTAAATGAATTAGTAACTACCAACAATCTCTCAGACGACTGTAGCGAGAAACGAGGGGTAAGATGGAACATGTCGATATGCAGTGCTGACGTGCATCTCCGATCTAACGATGATTGCGACCATTGTGTTGTCAGGGCCTCTCATTCACTAGACGTTGTAGCTCCATCTTTCCTTGCCAGTAACGCTGATGACGACCATGAGAAGTTGATAATACTGGTTTCACACATCCTGTAAGCTGTTTGAAGTTGATATGAAGAGCTGACTTTGCATAGCCAAACTAACGATGCAAATGTCTATAGTGGGTCAGGGCCTCTCACTAGACGTTGACACTTCAACTTGCCTTGCCTTAATGCTGATGACGACCATAAGCAGTTAGTAATACCGGTTGCTAATATGCAGTAAGTTTGGGGCACTCAAGCACAAAGACTTTAAAGTGTTCAATAAATGCTACTTACATGGAAAACTCTTTCTTCATGGAAATGACCGAACGGCTGCACTTGATAAGATAGCAAATACGTTTTGAAAAATAACCGAAAATTAAGCTGTTATGCTCAGATGACAAAACAAATAGAAAATTCACGAAAAAAAAATCACGACTCGTATAGCTTTAGTGTCAGGCTGTATTATTTTGGCCTAACACAGCCTTGTACCAAAGCCTCTGATTAAGTGGCCTCTTGCAGCATGCAAGTGAGTAAGGCAGAGGTCCAATGAACCAAACGCCGAAAACCTCATATCCCACCCACCAGACTAATCAGCTGCCTCTAAGTTAAAATCAATATTATATTTCTCATTCCATCTTTCTAATATGCCTATTATACATCACTAGTTTATTTTCTACTCATTCATTAACCGTCTTGTACACATTTCTACTTTGTATTCCACCTTGTTTTTAAGACCAGCTGTTTAACTTGAGTAAGTTATAAGGGTGGTCTTAAAACTTTTCACTAAATAAACTACCTCGCTTTTAAGACCATTGCACTCTATAACTTGACGAAGCTATACGGCCAGTCTTACAATTGAGGGTTTACAGTTATTTAGTGACTCAACATCAACAACTTATTGACATCTATTGGCTATTGAATGAGTAGAAACCGGGGACCTCTAGATCCCGCAGTCTGTGCCCAACTTCTAGACAACTGATCCCCCGAAACAGTTAGGCTTATAGGAAGGGCGCAGACTTTAGAATTGAGAGGTCCTTGGTTCAATCCATATGCCAGTGCCACCGCTTCATTTCTTAGTTCAAGAATAACTCCAATTGTCCACTTGGCTTCGTTTTTTAAGACCAGCACTATAACGTGATTGAGTTATAAGGGAGGCCTTAAAAATGTTGCAGATGTCATCACAATATACAAAGAATGTCAAATGACATCATTTCCATATTGAAAACATCATGGCTATTTTAACCTTAGTACCGGATTGTTATACGCCAAAATAAAACAATCAAGTACCAAAGTTAAAATAGTCTCCCATTTAGTCGCCTCTTACGTTACATGCAAGGGAGAAAGACAGAGGTCCTTAATTCTACTTCCCGGGAACCACACGGGGAAAGCCTCAAATAAACAACCATTCCAAACAACTCCCTCTTAACTACGTAATACCAATATTGATTTTGCCTAAAGTTGCTTACATAGAGGCTGTACTTTATTGTCACCACATAGCGACTGTATTGCGTCACGGGTCACCATGTTGAGGTTGCAACACTCAGCATAATGGTCATAATAGATAGGGTGTAGGTTACTTATCACCAAATGCCTACGCAGACGAAAGTCAGATACACTCAAGTAGTCCGGTAAAAAATTATTGGTTTGATTGGAAATGGTGGTATGTCTTGACAAATCTGCATTATAATCCTGAACTTGGGTTTAAATGCTTTGTAAACATGTATTTGGTGAAATGAAACTGTTCTATTTACAATGTTTGACATTTTAGCTTAAATATGAAAGTGAAAGTAAGGTTACGACTAAAAGACAATCATGTAATCCATCTGCGTATGTTCACTGCTTTGAGGCACCAAATTAGTTTTCTAAAATGATACGCAACCCACTACTTTTTCATATCCTTGAAGCTGTAAGCTAATTCTATTGAATTTTGTTTTTCTGATAGGTCCGTGTATTTTGACTTAATTTACATAAATTGAGTTAAAGAAAAAATTATTTTGTGGTTTTGAACCAGCACCATAAAAAATTATGTCAATATATAGTAGTAAATTAGTACTGACTGGTCACTATGTAGAGGTTGTATTGTATTGTTACTATGTAGAGGTAATATGGTATGGTCGCTATGTAAATTAAGGTCATATTGTATGATCAGATCACTATGTAGAGGTTTTTATTTTATGTAAAGAGTTGTTTCCCCTTCTTAAAAGTATGTTGAATTTTAAACTATAAATTTACACATATACATAGTAGCAACATCATTTAATAATCATCATAAACAAGTCAATTCATAAAACTTACATATAAACATTCCTAAAATTAACATTATACTCAATACTAAGTTAAATTCATGAAACCAGATAAGATTCAGGGTTAAAGGTGAACCAGTTAATCCATAAAATTAAATCCCCCACGAAAATTAATGATTTTACAGTATTGGGTTTCAATAGCAAAAGATGGAATATTATGACAGTCGTGTAGTCATGGCCCGGGCTTACGGTTCAATTATTAGGTTTCAAGAGCTAAAGATGGAATCTTAAGACAGTCGCGTAGTCATGGCCAAGGCATAGGGTTCAATTATTAGGTTTCAAGAGCTAAAGATGGAATCTTAAGACAGTCGCGTAGTCATGGCCCGGGCTTACGGTTCAATTATTAGGTTTCTAGAGCTAAAGATGGAATCTTATGACAGTCGCATAGTCTTGACCCAGGCATAGGGTTCAATTATTAGGTTGAAATGAATAATGTGGCCGTGTTCTTACAATTTTTAGGTTGTTTTGAACGCAATATAAGATATACAAGACAGCTACCTATCGCTACATTCACAACTAGACAACCTGTACGTTTTCCCCTGTGCAAATGTACAGTTTGCTGGGTCGTGAATGTTTAATAGTGTTTGTTAATTAACTTAAAGAGCAAAAGATGGAATCTTATGACAGTCGCGTAGTCATGACCCGGGCATAGTGTTCAATTATTGGGTTTCAAGAGCTTAAGATGAATCTTAAGACAGTCGCTTCGTCTTGACCCAGGCATAGGGTTCAATTATTAGGTTGAAATGAATCATGTGGCCGTGTTCTTACAATTTGGCGGTTGTTTAGGACACAATATAAGACATATACAAGACAACAACCTATCGCTACATTCACAACTAGACAACCTGTACATTTCTCCCTGTGCAAATGTACAGTTTGCTGGGTTGTGAATGTTTAATAGTGTTTGTTACTTTACTTCAAGAGCAAAAGAAGGAATCTTATGAAATTGTCTTTTTTACCAAAACCACGAAATTGAATGATTTTACAGTATTAGGTTTCTAGAGCTAAAGATGAATCTTATGACAGTCGCTTCGTCATGACCCAGGCATAGGGTTCAATTATTAGGTTGAAATGAATCATGTGGCCGTGTTCTTACAATTTGGCGGTTGTTTAGGACACAATATAAGACATATACAAGACAACAACCTATCGCTACATTCACAACTAGACAACCTGTACATTTCCCCCTGTGCAAATGTACAGTTTGCTGGGTTGTGAATGTTTAACAGTATTAGGTTTCTAGAGCTAAAGATGGAATCTTATGACAGTCGCGTAGTCTTGACCCAGGCATAGGGTTCAATTAATAGGTTGAAAAAACTGGATTAAAAAGTAGTGAAAATGAATCATGTAGCCATGTTATTACAATTTTGTAGTTGTTTAGGACGCAATATAAGATATACAAGACAACAACCTATCGCTACATTCACAACTTGACAACCTGTACATTTCCCCTGTGCAAATGTACAGTTTGCTGGGTTGTTTTAGTTTAATAGTGTTTGTTACTTTACTTCAAGAGCCAAAGAAGGAATCTTATGACAGTCACATAGTCATGACCCGGGCATAGGGTTCAATTATTAGGTTTCAAGAGCAAAAGATGGAATCTTATGACAGTTGCATAGTTATGACCCTGGCATAGTGTTGATACAAAGACTTATGATAAGTTCCTGGATTTTGTGGTTGACTTGAAAAACGAATCAAATCCCAACAAACAATAATACCATTCAACAGGTAAGTCAAAGTTTCCCTTGGCCGCCATTTTGTTATTTGTTTGGACATTTCTAAAATAATTACGAAATGTGTGATCAGGCTAATTATTGTAATTTAACCCTGATTTTATGAGTCATTTAACAATTTCAACTTCACAAACAACCCCACTTTTAAAACCAGCCATGTTAAAAAAGTCTCTAGAGAAAAAAATGGCTCGTGTAACGTAAGTAGCCCAAAGTTTTTATTTTGGCCTAAAACAGAATGGTACCAAGGTGAAAAAAGTCTCCCGAGAAAAACAAGATGGCTCTTTTAACGTTAGTACCTGACTGTTTTATTTTGGCCTAATACAGACTGGTACCAAGTTTAAAAAAGTCCCGAGAAATAAAAAGGCTCTTTTAATGTTAGTACCCCACTGTTTTATTTTGGCCCAAGACAGCCTTGTACCAAAGCCTCCGATTTAGTCCCCTAAAAAATCAAGGCTCATATAGCTTTAGTGTCGGGCTGTATTATTTTGGCCTAAGACAGCCTTGTACCAAAGCCTCGGATTTAGTCCCCTTCAAAAAATCACGGCTCATATAGCTTTAGTGTCAGGCTGTATTATTTTGGCCTAACACAGCCTTGTACCAAAGCCTCCCGATTTAGTCCCCTAAAAAAATTACGGCTCATAAAGCTTTAGTGTCAGGCTGTATTATTTTGGCCTAACACAGCCTTGTACCAAAGCCTCAGATTTAGTCCCCTAAAAATATTACGGCTCATAACGCTTTAGTGTCAGGCTGTATTATTTTGGCCTAACACAGCCTTGTACCAAAGCCTCAGATTGAGCCCCCTAAATAAATTACGGTTCATATAGCTTTAGTGTCAGGCTGTATTATTTTGGCCTAAGACAGCCTTGTACCAAAGCCTCCGATTTAGTCCCCAAAAAAATTAAGGCTCATATAGCTTTAGTGTCAGGCTGTATTATTTTGGCCTAAGACAGCCTTGTACCAAAGCCTCAGATTAAGTCTCCTAAATAAATTACGGTTCATATAGCTTTAGTGTCAGGCTGTATTATTTTGGCCTAAGACAGTCTTGTACCAAAGCCTCAGATTTAGTCCCCTAAAAAAATTACGGCTCATAAAGCTTTAGTGTCAGGCTGTATTATTTTGGCCTAACACAGCCTTGTACCAAAGCCTCAGATTTAGTCCCCTAAATAAATTACGGTTCATATAGCTTTAGTGTCAGGCTCTATTATTTTGGCCTAAGTCAGCCTTTTACCAAAGCCTCAGATTTAGTCTCTCTTACAACACAGGGAAACCACATATCAACCCACCATTCTAAAAAACTCATTTTAACTTTTTAAAACCTCGCTTTTAAGACCAGCCATATGAGATGTGTGAGTTGTAGGGTGATTCCAAAAATTTTCACTAAATGCTACTTAGTTATTATATGTCTATTAACAGTTTGAATTTTATATGCAACCTCGCTTTTAAGACCAACTCTATTACTTCATTTTCTGGATTTAAGCATCACTTTAATTTGGTATAAATTTTGCATTATTAATAGAAAATGTTTTAAAACATGGCCTCCATCCTCCCCCTTATAGCCATTCCTTCACCACTATTACAAAATCTCAGTGCTTAAAATTAACAATTCAAACTTTAGAAATTTATCAATTCATATTTACGACTGAAAATTAAATAAATTATAAAATAAGATAATCATATATTATGCTTGATATGTATATAACATCATTTTATTTTAGTTATAGTACTAAGTCAAACATAATTATTAAAAGTCCTACAGAATTATCTGTTTAAGCCGCTTTTAAAATATGATACAGGAAAAGTCCTCGGAGAAAAAAAAAACATGGCCTTTTTAACGTTAGTACCCGACTGTTTTATTTTGGCCTAATACAGACTGGTAACAAGGTTAAAAAGTCTCCCGAGAAAAAAACATGGCTCTTTTAATGTTTGTACCCAACTGTTTTATTTTTGCCTAATACAGACTGGTACCAAGGTAAAATTAAAGTCTCCCAAGAAAAAAATTGCTCTTTTAACGTTAGTACCCTACTGTTTTATTTTGGCCTAATACAGACTGGTATCAAGGTTAAAAAAGTCTCTTGAAAAAATGGCTTGTTTAACGTAAGTAACCCACTGTTTTATTTTGGCCTAATACAGAATGGTACCAAGGTGAAAAAAGTCTCCCGAGAAAAAAAACCTGGCTCATTGAACGTTAGTACCCGACTGTTTTATTTTGGCCTAATACAGAATGGTACCAAGGTTAAAAGTCTCCCGACAAAAAAATGGCTCTTTAATGTTAGTACCCCACTGTTTTATTTTGGCCTAATAAGTACTGGTACCAAGGTTAAGAAATTCTCCTGAGAAAAAATAACTCTTTTAATTTTAGTACCCCACTGTTTTATTTTGGCCTAATACAGATTGGTACCAAAGCCTCCGATTTAGTCCCTAAAAAATCATGGCTCATATAGCTTTAGTGTTAGGCTGCATTATTTTGGCCTAATAAAGCCTTGTACCAAAGCCTCTGATTTAGTCCCTCTTACAATATGCGAGTGAGTAAGGCAGAGGTCCAATAAACCAAATGCCAAAAACATCATATCCCACCCACCGGACTAATTAACTGCCTCTAAACTAAAATCAATATTACATTTCTCATTTCCTCTTTCTAATTTGCCTATTACACATCACACGTTTATTTTCGACTCATTCATTAACCGTCTTGTACAAATTTCTACTTTGTATTCCACCTTGTTTTTAAGACTAGCTGTATAACTTGAGTGAGTTATAAGGGTGGTCTTAAAATTTTTCACTAAATAAACAACCTCGCTTTTAAGACCTGCACTCTATAACTTGACGGAGTTATATGGCCAGTCTTACAATTGAGGGTTTACAGTTATTTAGTGACTCAACATCAACAAGTTATTGACATCTACTGGCTATCAAATGAGTGTAGATTTCTTATTGAACATAATAAATGCAATAAAGAACTACTGTTTTGCTAAATTCTTGAGAACTGGGGATCTCTTGATCCGACAGCCTGTGCCCAACTTCTAGACGACTGATCCCCCAAACAGTTAGGCTTATAGGAAGGACGCAGGCTTTAGAATTAATTTCTTTGTTCAAGAATAACTCCTAACGGTCCACTTTGCTTCATTTTTAAGACCAGCTCTATTACATGATTGAGTTATAAGGGTGGTCCTAAAAATGTCGCATATGTCATGATAATATACAAAGAATGTCAAATGACATCATTTCCATATTGAAAACATCACGTCTATTTAAACCTTAGTACCGGATTGTTATATGCCAAAATAAAACAATCAAGTACCAAAGTAAAAATAGTCTCCCATTTAGTCGCCTCTTACGTACATGCCAGGGAGAAAGACAGAGGTCCTTAATTCTACTTCCCGGGAACCACACGGGGAAACCTTCAAATAAACAACCATTCCAAACAACTCCCTCTTAACTAATACCAATATTGATTTTGCCTATAGTTGCTTACAGAGATTGTACTTTATTATCACCACAAAGCAACTGTATTGCGTGGTCACCATGTTGAGGCTGTTGAGTATGGTCATAATAAATAGGGTGTAGGTAACTAATCACCAAAACGAAAATCAGATACACTCAAGAAGTCTATGTAAAGAGCTGTTTCTTTTTTTAAAAGTATGTTGATTATTTCAGTAATTAGATAATTTAACTATAATTTAAACATTTACAGTCTTTGCAACATAATTTAATCATCGTCACAAACAAGTTAATCCATTAAAATTGCATATAAATCACCCATACATTAACCATATACTCAATACTAAGTTAGTTTCATGAAACCAGATTAGATTCATGGTTAAAGGTTAACCACGAAATCCACTAAATTAAATCTCCCACGAAAATAAATGATTTTACATTACGAAGGGTGCCTGCAAGACTGTAGTAAGTCCTTCTTTAATCATATGTTGTTACTACAGTCTTGCGGGCACCCCTTGATTATTGGGTTTCAATAGCAAAAGATGGACAGCCGCGTAGTCATGGCCCTGGCATAGTGTTTATACCCAGACTTATGATAGGCAGTTTTACTGACATCAATAATCAAACAGTCAAAAAGTTTAAAGTAGTGAAAATAAATCATGTAGCCGTGTTGTTATAATTTTGTGGTTGTTTAGGACCAATATAAGATATACAAGAAAACAACCTACTGCTACATTCACAACTAGACAACCTGTACATTTTCCCCTGTGCAAATGTACAGTTTGCTGGGTAGTGAATGTTTAATAGTGTTTGTTAATTAACTTAAAGAGCAAAAGATGGAATCTTATTTCAGTCGCGTAGTCCCGGCCCGGGCATAGCGTTCAATTTTTATGTTTCAAGAGCAAAAGATGGAATCTTATGACAGTCACATAGTAATGACCCTGGCATAGTGTTTATACACAGACTTAAGATAAGTTCCTGGATTTTGTGGTTGAACTGAACAACGAAATCAAATCCCAACAAAAATAATACCATTCAACAGGTAAGTCATTGTTTCCCTCAGCCGCCATTTTGTTTTTTTATTTGGTCATTTCTAAAATAATTACGAAATGTGTGATCAGGCTAATTATTGTTATTTGACCCTGATATTTTTTTCTGAAATGCAAATTCCATGAATTTTAGTCCAAATGAAATGGTCATTTTAGCCAAAACCAGGAAATTTTCGTCCCAACAAAATTATATGATTTTAGAGTATGAGTCATTTAACAATTTCCAGTTCAAAATCAGCCCCACTTTTAGGACCAGCCATATCATATAATTTTAAGTTATAAGGTTGGTCTTAAAATGTGCACTAAATATAAAACCACGCTTGTAAGACCATTGCACTCTAAAGCTTGATGAAGTTAACTGTTTTAAATTATGGCCTCCAACCTCCCCTTATAGCCATTCCTTCACCACCATTTTAAAATCTAAGCGCTTAAATAAAATTCAAACTTTAGAAATTTATCAATTCATATTAATGACAGAACATTAAATCAATCAAAAATAAGATAATTCTAAATAAAAAGTCAGGGGTATTTTAACTTTAGTTCCTGATTGGTACAAGATAGTTTTATGCCAAAATAAAACACTCGGGTACTAAAGTTAAAATAGTCTCCCGTTAGTTTCCTCTTACAACATGCAAGGGAGTAAGACATAGGTCCGATTGTACTTCTTGGGAACCACAAAGGGAAAACGTCAAATTAACCACTATTCTTATCAACTCTCTCTAAAGTAATATGAGTATTTACTTCTCATATAGTTTTTATATCAATTTGCATATCATGCATCAATCTTTTATGACCAATTTTACTCAGGAATTATTAGTCATTTACCAATTTCAACTTCACAAACAACCCCACTTTTAAGACCAGCCCTTTTACTGATTTTAAGTTATAAGGGTGGTCTTAAAAACTTGCACTAAATAAACAACCTCGCTTTTAAGACCATTGCACGCTTTAACTAGACAGAGTTATAAGGCTGGTCTTACAATTGAGGGTTTACTGTTATTTAGTGACTAAATCAACATCATAATTGAGGTGATATCTGCTGGGTATTGAACATGTGTTGGTTTCTTATTGAATTTTAATAAATGCAAGAATAAATCAACATGAATTTAATATTCGCAACAAAAGTTGACTATCACACTATTATATAGATAATTATGTAACATCACTTGCATATCTAAATAAAGAGTCACAGTAATTTTAACTTTAGTACCTGACTGGTATAAGATAGTTTTATGCCAAAATAAAACACTTGGTGCTAAAGTTAAAATAGTCTCCCATTTAGTTGCCTCTTACAACATGCAAGGGAGAATACATAGGTCCAATTCTACTTCCCAGGAACCACACAGAGAAAAGCTCATATCAACTACTATTCTAAATAACTCCAACTAAACTCATACAATTATTTATTTTTCCTAAAGTTTCCTTTTTCAATTTGCATATCATACAATGACACTTTTATGGTAAAATCAGTAATAATATGTTTTAAACCAATTTGACCTTAATATGGTCACTATCTAGAGGTTGTATTGTACTTTTAAAATATTCACAACAAAACTAAGACTTTAGACATTTATACACAGCACTTTATATAGGTATGTAACATCACTTGCATATCTAAATAAAACGTCACAGTAATTTTAACTTTAGTACCTGACAGGTACAAGATAGTTTTATGCCAAAATAAAACACTCTGGTACTAAAGTTAAAATAGTCTCCCATTAGTCGCCTCTTACGACATGCCATGCAGGGAGTAAGACAGAGGTCCAATTCTACTTCCCGGGAACCACACGGGCAAACTACATATCAACCAGTATTCTAAATAACTCCTTTTTACTTTTTAAAACCCTCGCTTTTAAGACCAGCCATATCAGATGTTTGAGTTGTAGGGTGTTCTTAAAATTGTGCACTTAATGCAACTTAGTAATTATATGTCTATTAACAGTTTGAACTTAAAATGCAACGTCACTTTTAAGACCAACAATATTACTTCATTTCCATGATTTAAGCATGGCTTTCATTCTGTATAACATTTGCATTATTTGCAAAACAGGTTTGAAATTATGGCCTCCAACCTCCCCTTTATAGCCATCCATTCTCCACCATTTGAAAAATCTCAGTGCTTAAACTGTTTTAAGTTTAAATTTTTATTTTATTAATTTAGATTAATCAATTGCAAAAAAAAGATAATCCTATATTTGGCTTTACATGCATATCACATAATTTGAATTTAGCCATAGTACTTAGTTAAACACAATTATTAAAAGTCTTAAAGTGTTATCTGCTTTTATAATAAACAGCTTTTAAAATATGTTATAGATATGTTAAAATATCTTAAAATATGCCTGTCTCACTTGATGTGTGCCTGAAATAATGCCTGTCTCACTTATGTGTACCTGAAATAATGCCTGCCCAACCTGATGTGTGCCTGAAATAATGCCGGTCTCACTTGATGTGTGTCTGAAATAATGCCTGTCTCACTTGATGTGCGCCTCATTTAATGCCTGCTCACTTGATATGTCCTCATATAATGCATGCCTCTCTTGATATGTCCTCATAACATGCCTGCATTGCTTGATATGTCCTCATATAATGCATGCCTCATTTGATATGTCCTCATATAATGTGTGCCTCTCTTGATATGTCATCATAAAATGTGTGCCTTGATATGTCCTCATATAATGCGTGCCTCTCTTGATATGTCCTCATATAATGTGTGCATCTCTTGATATGTCATCATAAAATGTGTGCCTTGATATGTCCTCATATAATGCGTGCCTCTCTTGATATGTCCTCATATAATGCGTGCCTCTCTTGATATGTCCTCATATAATGCATGCCTCACTTGATATGTCATCATAAAATGTGTGCATCTCTTGATATGTCCTCATAAAATGTGTGCATCTCTTGATATGTCCTCATAAAATGTGTGCATCTCTTGATATGTCCTCATATAATGCATGCCTCACTTGATATGTCCTCATCAAATGTGTGCATCTCTTGACATGTCATAATAAAATGTGTGCATCTCTTGATATATCATCATATAATGCATGCCTCACTTGATATGTCCTCATAAAATGTGTGCATCTCTTGATATGTCCTCATATAATGCATGCCTCACTTGATATGTCCTCATAAAATGTGTGCATCTCTTGATATGTCATCATAAAATGTGTGCATCTCTTGATACGTCCTCATATAATGTGTGCATCTCTTGATACGTCCTCATATAATGTGTGCATCTCTTGATATGTCCTCATATAATGTGTGCATCTCTTGATATGTCATCATAAAATGTGTGCATCTCTTGATATGTCATCATAAAATGTGTGCATCTCTTGATATGTCCTTCTTAAAATTTGTGCATCTCTTGATATGTCCTCATATAATGCATGCCTCACTTGATATGTCCTCATAAAATGTGTGCATCTCTTGATATGTCCTCATAAAATATGTGCATCTCTTGATATGTCCTCATATAATGTGTGCATCTCTTGATATGTCATCATATGATGTGTGCATCTCTTGATATGTCATCATAAAATGTGTGCATCTCTTGATATGTCCTCATATGATGTGTGCATCTCTTGATATGTCCTCATATAATGCCCGCCTCTCTTGACATCTGCATTAAAAGCAAAATACAATTAATTCAATTGCGCAGACTATTATATAGTATGTAATTCATGGTCATTATATAGAGGGTGTACTGTATGGTCACTATGTAGAGTATGTAATTCATGGTCACTTAATGGAGGTTGTATTGTATGGTCACTATATAGAACATGTAATTCATGGTCCTTATATGGAGGTTGTATTGTATGGCCACTATATGGAGGTTGTACTGTATGGTCAATTTGTAGAGGTCCCACTCAATGTTCAAAACAGGCTCATTGTAAAAACTATAGTCTAAATATAGAGGTTTAACAGTTTGGTCACTATATAGAGGTTCCAGTGTATGGTCAGTATATAGAGGTTGTACTGTATGGTCACTATATAGAGGTTCCAGTGTATGAACACTATATACAGGTTCCAGTGTATGATCACTATATAGAGGTTCCAGTGTATGGTCACTATATAGAGGTTCCAGTGTATAGTCACTATAAAGAGGTTGTACTGTATGGTCACTATATAGAGGTTACAGTGTATGAACACTATATAGAGGTTCCAGTGTATGGTCACTATATAGAGGTTCCAGTGTATGGTCACTATATAGAGGTTCCAGTGTATGGTCACTATATAGAGGTTCCATTGTATGGTCACTATATAGAGGTTCCAGTGTATGGTCACTATATAGAGGTTGTACTGTATGGTCACTATATACAGGTTCCACTGCATGGTCACTATATAGAGGTTACACTGTATGGTCACTATATAGAGGTTCCACTGTATGGTCACTATATAGAGGTTCCAGTGTATGGTCACTATATAGAGGTTGTACTGTATGGTCACTAAATAGAGGTTCTAGTGTATGGTCACTATATTGCAGTATTATAAGTAGAATTATATACACACTTTATATACAGGTCCTTAATTATTCAAATCCAGAAAACCTTGAATATCCTAAAAATTGATTATTAGCCCCAAAGCTACCAACACATCAAATTGCCTCTTGGTACTTAATTGTTTTCAGCTTATTCCCTTATACTGTAAAATCATTTCATCTCGATGGGACAAAATTAGGACAGGGACAATTACTCGGTTAATCCGACACGATTTGATTACAAGGTGTAATTGGTTTCAATTTTGCAAAACTGAATCGTTCTAAACAATGAACATCCTAGAATGTCAATAAAATGTGTACTACTGCATGTATAAATTATACTTTAGATGCTTCATACTAGAATGTATTTATTGACACACAACAGGTACAAAAGCTGGATGCGTGCAGGGATAATCTATGATACATTAATCTCCTTCTGATCGTATTTAACATAGTAATTTAAAAACTATATTTTTTACATCAGATAATAAAATAAAGTAAAAATGTTCAGCTGTCGAAAGTACTTTGATATGGTTGCCAAAAAGGAATCACCATTTTCAAAATGGCGGCCGTTTAACCGATTCGATTTGAAATTTTGAAATTGTTCCAGTCCTAGACAAGATTTCGAGGTTTTGGATAAAAAAGACCCATTCGATGGGACCTTTGTGGATTTAGCATTTCAGATAATAACTATAAGGGCCAAAATTAGTAGTCTTTGGGATTTGATTTCGAGGTTAAAGTTGAACCACAAACAAATGAAATTTAATCCCTAACAAAATTAATGATTTTACAGTACAACTACACTTGCCGAATGTTTTAAGTTCACACTTTTAGGCCTAGAATAAATCAGTGACAACTGGTTCAAACTTTTTATGTACCATTATTTGGTAATTGACAGAAAAAGAATCAAAGTGCTGAAGGCACTGAATTTGTTTGGGTTTGAAATAATGAAAATGTGAATAATTTGCAGTTCTCAACCAAATGCTTTTTACTTGGATACTAAGTAGCGTAAATTTGTTACTATGGAAACATCACACCTTATAGAAATGAGATAATGTATGTTTTTCAGGAGTTACAAAAATAATAATGCAGCTTAATTGTTTTAGTTTGTCTGAACAGGAAATACTAATATTGTGTGATTCCAATATACTAATTTAAAATTCCATTCTACACTGAGTGGCTTTGAAAACGCATCACTTCGGACAAGTTAGGGCAAACAAACAATATTCTTAGGATTACCCTTTCATTTGAATTTTTAACCGATTGAGTAACTTCACTATAAGGAATAAAATTGTCTTACCCATGCTAAATTACTATAGTCTTCAAGTGTCCATCAAAGTGAGGTTCATCACCTAAAACAATTAGACATTAGGGTATAAATTAAATGCATTTCATTTTAAATCAATTATTAAGTACTCCTACAACCAGAATGTTAAAATGAAGAGCTGACTTTGCATAAATTAGTTATTATTATAATAATTCCAAAATGATAGCAGCCATAGTGGGTCAGTGTCTCTCACTAGACTAGTATTTTTATAAATTTCCTATGTAACTTAATCTTTTCTTGCTTTTAATGCTGATGACAACAGTAATCAGTTAGTAAATCTATTTTGCACACCCTGTAAGAGGTTTGAAGTTAAGGCCACTCAAATACAGAAAATTAAATGTGTATAATTGAATGTACTTACACAGCAAACTATATCTCCGTGGAAATGACCAAAGTGCTGCACTTGATGAATAGTTGGTAAATTTCCATATCACAGAAGCTCCAACAAAAGAACACATAAATCCCGACAAAAAAACACGAAAATTCAGAAAAATCCCGATAAAAATCCCAGCTATTTTAACTTATTGTACCAGACTGTTTCATTTTGGCCTAAAACAGTCTTGTACCAAAGTTAAAATAGCCACCTTTTAGTCGCTTCTTATGTCATGCGGACAAAGAATGATCACAAAACCCCACCGTTTCAGATCAGATGTCATTACAGGGGAAGTTAGAAGATACTTGAGACCATGGGTCACAGAGTGTGACTCTTACTAGGGGAGTATGGATCCCATTGGATGTGTCCACAGGTGTGTCTCTTATACATAATATAGCTCACAGGTTGTGTCACTATCACAGGTTAAATCTAAAAGGTGAATCTCTTACAGGGGATGTATCACACAGTCTGACTTCACATGAATAAGTTGTAGCCTACACTATGGACCTAGAATGGGTGTCTCTAACATGGAAGGTAGGACACAGGATGTATCAGCAAGGTGAATCTCATCCCCTGTAAGAGATCTACCTTTTTAAAAACATCCTATGTATTGCATTCCATGTTAGGGACAACTATTCTAGGTTCATTGTGTATGGTACAACTTATTCAGAGAATATCATTCATGAAATTATGAACACTTCACCATGTACAAGAACCATTCATGAACAATTCTTGAACATGGTTCATGAACTTTTGTACATGAACAGTTCATCATCTGGTTCATGAACAATTCTTCAACTGTCGATTCACCATGGCTTACTGTAAACATATCTATGCCATCACAAATTTCCAAAATACTGTAAAATCATTAATTTCGATGAGACAAAATTTCGATGTTTTGGTAAAAAGAAAATTTTGTGGATTTTGCATTTCAGGTAATGAATACATAAAAACCAAAATTAGTGTTTGATTTGAATTAGTGGCGAAAGGTGAACCAAGAAATCCATGAAATTTAATCCCCCACAAAAATCAAAGATTTTACAGTAGCTGTCGGCAATGTGTGATACATAAGAGATACACCCAGTAAATTCAACCTTTGTGTTACACCTCTATGGCTTAGAATGAGAAGGTTATTACTACAACTTAGAACTTATAAGACTGATATATATTTAAAATCTGCATCATAAGGCACTTCTTATGAGCTAATTGTGATGAAAATTGGAACTTGTCATGCTAACCAAAATGAAGTTGTAAAAGCTTGTTTTCCAAAATTAAAGAGTAAATTGCAGACAGTTTTTTTTCATAATATTGATTTTGTACTTAAGACCTTCTCATTCTAAGCCAGCGAGCTCACAGTGATAGATACAACATGCTTGTTATACTGTAAAATCATTTAATTTTGATGGGAAGTTAATTTGTGGATTATGAAATTAAGGTAATAATTACAAGGGTCAAAATTATTGTTTATGGGATTTAATTTTGTTGTGAACAACGAAATCCACAAAATTTAATCCCCACAAAAATTAATGATTTTACAGTATTCCCTAAAAGAGACATCCCTATGGACACATCCTAAGAGCACCATTATAACACACACTGTTAGAGGCACCCTTAGTGCGTATGGTCTTTTGCCCAATAACATGGGCTTTCCCATTTAATCTACCACCCGGAAACCACACAGGAAATTGAAGCCGTCTGTGAATGAATTCTTGAAACTGAACATCTGCACTCCTCGTCTCTTCAAACCTGAAAATACAGAAGAAAAATAACACACTTAAAACAGCTGTACAGACAAGATGGATACATATCTAACTAACTATCTAACTAACTAACTAACTAACTAACTAACTAACTAACTAACTAACTAACTAACTAACTAACTAACTAACTAACTAAACATGAAAAAACAAAACAACACCACCACCACCCCCACCCATACCCCCCTTCCCCCCCTTCCCCGCCCCCTCCCCCACTGCACAAGGGCAACCTGTGTATTAGCAAGGCCTTCAAGTTGAATGTGTTAATACCCATATAATAGTCATCATGTAAAATTGTGTTTAGTATGCACTTGCAAATATCATCACTCGGTAGGTCAACAATGGAATAATATTTCTTGTTGTGTCATCGAAATAACGGAAGAGTTCAGGTAAATTTTGATAGGTATTTAGCATTGCTATTCAACATCTCTTGGTAGGATTGATTAGAATTTGAATGCCCATCCATTGCTACAATAACAATTGTCATCTGGTTGTTGCCAGTATTACTTTGTTTTAACTGGATAATGTATTAAACAACTTCCTGATTACATTCAAGTTCAAAGATCAAATACACCAACGATGTTTTCAAACAAAGTTCTATTATGCTGGCCCCTTTAGTGCAGATTGAATGAGTACATGCATTTTAAGTTATTATGCGCAACATTGTACAAAAAATGGACATTAAAAATGCATTTATTTCCATCTTCGTTTGTAAACGAAGGATAGCATTATCACTGACAGACTATAGTCGATTCAGTAAGTATAATTCTAAGGCAGTACTGGGACCTGTGCCTTAAAATAATCAGGTAAATCAGGTATAAAAACATTAAAATATTGAACAAGGGATTATGTTTTAAATGCGTACCATAATTTAAATTAACTTGGTGAATAAAAGTGATCATCCATTTCGTCTGATAAAATAGCTCAGTGGTTTAGCGATGGAAAATATTAATTATTTGATACAATGCAGACTCGAATTTGAGCCTTAAATGCGTATATTTTTTTATATTTTCCGATCGAACATTAAATGTAAGGTCACCACTCATGCGTGTAATGTTTAAGTATCACTATTTTAAAGTTTTACTTGCACATCAATGAAATACTTATACTTATACATTTTGTACAATTAATTAACACGCCATGAGCGAGGTCACAATAAAATTATGACTACCATAATAAAAGGAATGTGCTTTAATGAAAAATATAAGGAAAAAGTTAAAAGGCGAAGGATTGAACTCGGACCGCAAGATTGGCAGTCTATCATCTATTCCATTAAGCCAAGACGTAATAATTATTGGCCGATTTGGAAAAAATGTTTAAAGGGATAGAACAAACTTCTCTGCTCTCCCTCAATCGACGAAATGGTAGTGATTTCTGTTAAATTGACATCGCAGAGTATTGTGTTAGAGTTATAATACTAATGAGGGAACATTCAAACGAATAGCCGGGACTACCGTAATCTCAGGTATACACAGTTAAACCTAGTACATAGATAAACATACATAGTTTACCTGACAGACAACTCAAAGCTTGCTAACCGTTCTCATTTAACTTTTGAAAGGACTGTGTAAAAAATAAAACAGTTCAAGTCAATGGACATATCCACTGAGCCACATAGGCTACTGAATATAACATGTTGCTATACTTATTTAATACAATAAATTAATAGTAAATACATGTAGGTGCAATTTTTGCTCTAATCCAATAACAAAACATGTTCCTCTTTTTGAATGTAATGCTCCATGAAATCCATGTTATATCATTATCAGTTTATACACCCTAATATGTTGTCACTATCTCCAAGAGCACAATTTAGTTTCAAAGGGTAAAAAAATATAGGATTTATGAAAATTCCTTCCCAAACTACCACCGTGCATAAACCAAATCACTGTATGATTTATTGGGTTACTATAAAATTCAACTTGTATCATTTATTGCAATTGAACGCACACGTAAAATCCGATCACAGTACTCATTATTGCCGTACTATATAATTCAATGTGTACTCATTATTGCAATTGCTGAAAATCAACTCATTTATACACAGTGACTATGAAAACAGTTATTTTACAACATCTGCAATAAACGGTTGCACAAATAATGTGTTTAACATGATATTTTGGCTGATCCTGCACTTATAGATTTCAAGCTTATGAAAGCGTATCATAATTAAGGTGATTCACTAGTGCTGCATTTTCCTGTACAAGGTACATCAAACAATAATGATTTTCGAAAATCCCAACAGTTTTGTTCGGCTAGTTTTAAAGATATTCTTTGATTCATCCATGGGAAGTCTATCTGTCTGTCGGAAGACCAAATCTATGGTTTCCATACAATAACTAGCCCTAGGATCTTCATACAGACAGTCCCTGACCAACATGAGCAAAGCAATTATACCCTCTCAACAAAGATGGAGGTATAAATATTTTTTGGTCAAAACCCAGCAATGTGCAAATAGATAAGGTCCTTGTGGTTTTAATTTCAAATAAACAAGACAGCAATCAGTAGACACTTATGCCACAGTCGAACCCTTGTCTGTAACGAAATAGCTTAAGTCATTCAGGGGCCATAATTCTGTTGAACCGATTGAGTGTTACATGGTTGACTTAGTGGACTTAAAAATTTCTTTTTGTTTCAACATTTTGTAATAGATCAACAGACAGAATGACAGGAACATCATTATATGCCTCTGCATCAGTAGATTCTAGCCTAAAAACCCAAATTTGTGAGAACAGAATTCATGATGGTTGTATAATTTATATGTCACACCTTGTACTTTATGTCACAAGTACATAGAAACTTGAATGTGTTCTGCAAATTAAAAAACGTTCCGAGTGAGACGTTTTTTTACATGTATTTAGATGAAGAAAATTATCAGGTCTTATTCCTTGATCTTTTCTACAGCAGGTGCATACCATACTACTACTACTACTACTACTGCATGGACTTTATTATCATCTGTGCTTTATCAAAGAGTGAAAGTTTATAATTAAATGTGAGCAACCATTATTTCCTGACAAATATAACATGAATCCAAAGACTTGCTGCCTATGGCACCTTTATTCAGTCACAACCTGTTCAATAAATCAATACTATGTAGCAGTTGCATTCCCTTTTCATAGGTATCAAAACTAAAGTGTAAATCTAGAAATATGTCTATGGGACACAGGTAACCCAATCAGGGTATGTTAAGTAAAAGTAACAATCTTGTAAAAATTGATCCAGCAAAGGTTTCATCCTTTACAGTCAACAAACATTAAGGTTTGAAGAAAAGACACACCTGTTTAAAATGATAGATGGAAAGGGTTTGCAAGTGTCAAATTCTATCAACAGCTGACATACTCTACCAGTTTATTAAATGCGAGAATGGATTTTGAGAAGATTTCCATCAGTTAACTGTTTACAAATTTTAAAGGATCCATGCAATAGCTCTAACATAGCTGTCTTCATGCAATACAAGAAGAATTGCATTATCAGTGGTCAAATAGAAATAAAATACATCATCAGATCACCAATAGAAATCAAGAAAGTGGAATTTTAGCAGATGTCAAATATTTGTAGATGATAGAGGAAGCATGGGAATTTAAAGAAATGAAATGTATGTCCGATGATACAAAAGAAATGAGAAGTCCAAAAGGTCAACCTTACTTTAATGTAAAAGTGTTTTATTTAAAGTGTCAACTCAATTTAAACATCCAGCCAATTTAACTTATTACCAGTATGAGAGTTAAGACATTTTCTGAACACATCTACATGACTCCTAAACTTCAATGCCAGTCACCAGATGTAGGAATTAAGGCATGCATCATAGAATTACCTTATTTATGTATCAAGCTAGTGGCTAAACATTGGCAATATCAGAAAGAACCCTAGCCGGGCCCTGCCAGGGTTCAAACCTTTACCCTACTGCTCTAAAGGTAGATACATAAAGCCACCAAGCTGTGGGACATGGTATATCTTAGAAATATTTAAAATTTAATTTTCATGTCTTAGTTTGGTATGCTTTTGTGTGCATTGCTGTTGTCAGCTGCATGCTGTTGTCACATTCCAGTATTATAAGTATCATCTTTTGAAATTTTGAAATAAGTTCCAGAAGTTCCATATGATTAACAAATACCAATACATGTACATCTAATACACATAAACAGCTCAACAGAGTTTGCACATGCACTCTATATTACATCAGTATTGTCTTAAGACGTTTTGCAGTATTGAGCTTGAGGTTCTAAAGACCTTAACGTCTCCTATTACTGTAATGCAAGTACATGTACCATACAGAATCAAAGTGCTGAAAGCACTGAATTTGTTTGGGTTGGAAATATGGAAAATGTCAATAAACTGCATTTTCACCTATATGCTCTTTGATTTGATACTATAAGTAAAACATGTTTGTGACCATGGAAACATCACACTTTGTAGAAATGGATATATTTATGGGTAAAAGGGATTTAATTTGTGTTATCGACATGAAAGAATGGAAAGGTAAATGGCAAAAAAAAATTCTGAAACAGTTATACCGATAATTATGTACAACGTAAGCACATTCCATGGTTATTCAAATGCAGTGTTTTCATATATTATGACTTCTTCCATATTTGTGTTATTAATCTTATTTAATTGAAGAATAAGGATATCCAATCTTATCGCTTTTGTACGTACAAATAGTTTAATATGGTGAGAATAGGATTCAAATTTATTAGCAAATCAGCTAATAATTAACAATACTGGCCAGTAAACTGTCTCGCCACAGAAAACTATTTGTTTTGTATGTACATAATCAAACATTTTAAAGTGTATCCAATTTTTTTTTCAATCATTTATTTATAGCAAAAAAGGGTAAAGGTTGTTACCTAAAATTCATAAAGCTTCAACCTACACTTAAACCACAGTGGTGTACAAACTTTTTTTAATGCACACATGCTGGCCTGGTGTTGGGCATGGACAAGCAATTTCAGAAACTCAAGTGAAACACTTAAACCACAGTGGTGTACATACTGAAATGCACACATGCTGGCCTGGTGTTGGGCATGGACAAGCAATTTCAGAAACTCATGTAAAGCACTTAAACCACAGTGGTGTACATACTGAAATGCACACATGCTGGCCTGGTGTTGGGCATGGACAAGCAATTTCAGATACTCATGTGAAGCACTTAAACCACAGTGGTGTACAAACTTTTTTTAATGCACACATGCTGGCCTGGTGTTGGGCATGGACAAGCAATTTCAGAAACTCATGTGAAACACTTAAACCACAGTGGTGTACATAATGAAATGCACACATGCTGGCCTGATGCTTGGTTGGACCAATAGTTTCAGAGTTTCAGATTTTCATAAACTAAAAATGTGAATTACTTAAATCACAGTGGTGTATTTGATGTAATAATAGGCCTACATACTGGCCTGGGCCGGTATTTATAAAGCATCTTAAGTGAAAACTTAGAATTTTCTTAAAATATCAAATTTCCTTTAGTGTATCAGCTAAACAGGAAAAGTAATATTAACAATTACTTACATTGTTTAGAAGCATTACGTAAAAAGCTACAATAGTCATAAAGAAACCAGGGGTTATTTTTCATTTCTTGTGAAATATGGGCAGCTCAATATTTTAACTTAAGTCAAAATATTTAAGTTTTTACTTAAGATGCTTTATAAATACCGGCCCAGGCGCATTGGACAAACTGTAACCTTTCTGAATATCATTGTGCTAATATTGAACTTAGGAATGACACATAGAGTATAAAAATTTAATTTTAACTTTGATTACAATAGTAAAAAGTAACTATGATTTACCAACAAGACAAATGGTTTTCGAAGACAAGACACTTTACCAACAAGCATTTCTGATTACCAAATTATTGTTGTATGCTCATAAATTTTAACAGATCCCACCAAATTTAACTATTGGTCCGTAACAGGCAATATGATTGAATATCCCTGTCCTCCAAGTAAATTAGATCAATAATACCAATATGGAAGAAGATTATTACACAAAAGATGAAGCATTCTAGCAAATATTAAATTCTCAAACAACACTTATGCATACAATTACCATGAATGATTACATTTGGACATGTTTCTCAGCTGTTATTGCTGAGTGTCCACGCAAGGTGACCTGACCTGACACAAGGTGACCTAGATTGTATGGAGATGATCATTGTGACCTGACATAAGGTGACCTAGATTGTATGGAGATGATCATTGTGACTTGACACAAAGTGACCTAGATAGTATGGAGGCATCATTGTGACCAGACACAAGGTGACCTAGATTGTACGGAGGCGACCATTATAATTGTGACAAGACATAAGGTGACCTAGATTGTAGTGCACTGAATGCAACTAACTGATGCATTTATGGAGATGACTAGCTGTAATCACTGCGCAACGTCTAAGTACACTAATTAAGACGTGCATTTTCACACTTTATTCATTCCATGACATCAAAACTGTCAAGAAGCAATTAATTTTCCAAAGATGTAAAATGATAGTCATAATTATACAGTATAAGTGAATTAGATCAGACATAGACAATGACATTCAAAGGAAACTGCAAAGCACACAAAAGCTATGTTTATTTTTTATTTCTATTTTATGACAAAAACAAAAGACGGACATAAATAAATACTGAAGTGCAAAAACAACCCAAAGCTACACAGTTACAGCGACATTGCTAACTTTGAATTTCATATTTAGCCATAAAGGGGAGAAGGTAATATTTAATGATTATATTTACAGATTGAAATCACAGGGTACGGTATCAAGAGTAGTTTCCCTTATGTAGTAATATATATACATATATATAAGGGTTATATGAAATTTTGACAAGGTTTTTTAACGAGTTGGTAAGTGCACAAATATTCAAATTTCAATTAAAAATATATTGTTGCAGTGAGGGCAATACTTTAAATGACCATTCTGAAAAGTTTTGTCAAAATCTGACTGATATTTCAAAAGAAAATGGCTTACAAAGTTGCTACAGATATCAGAGGATGCATCAAAAAAATTAAAAGTCTGATTTTGAGGTTTATATACATGCAGCTGGTCAAACCAGAATTTTAAATGTTATAATAAATGATATGACAAGTATTTCAAGGTTCAAAATATTTATTTGTGGTTTTTGCAAAAAAACATTACCCCACCCACGTCTAGAAATATGTTTTGAAATTAGTCAAAATAAGAACATTTCGGGTACAAAAACTACTTTTTTAATTGCATGATACATCTGTGGTCATGTAAGAAGATTTCAGAGGCAAATATGTCAATAAAAGCGTTAAATGACAAAAATTGAAAAATTGACTAACCGCTGATATCTGCAGCCAATATCCTCACATTGAACCCTTGTATACATGTATATATATTACTACATAAGGGAAACTACTCTTGATACCGTACCCTGTGGTTGACATTAACTTTAAATCTGAATATCAAGCCTAATTGACCGGCAGTTTAAAAAGACAACACTAATAAAATAAACAACTTTACATGAAATCAAAGTTGACCAAGCAGCTAGCATGAAGCAAGCTATAAACTATATTATTACAATTACTTTTCTTTACATCACAATTAGAGGAGGGAGAAAAATTAGCAGATGGGACTTGAAGACAAAAGGATAAGTTCACAGCACCATATGTTTATTGCTAAAGTGAGGGTCACTCTGGAGAGGTTGATGCTGAAGAGAGGGTCACTCTGGATAGGTTGATGCTGAAGAGAGGGTCACTCTGCAGAGGTTGTTGCTGAAGAGAGGGTCACTCTGGATAGGTTGATGCTGAAGAGAGGGTCACTCTGCAGAGGTTGTTGCTGAAGAGAGGGTCACTCTGGATAGGTTGATGCTGAAGAGAGGGTCACTCTGGATAGGTTGATGCTGAAGAGAGGGTCACTCTGCAGAGGTTGTTGCTGAAGAGAGGGTCACTCTGGATAGGTTGATGCTGAAGAGAGGGTCACTCTGGATAGGTTGATGCTGAAGAGAGGGTCACTCTGCAGAGGTTGATGCTGAAGAGAGGGTCACTCTTGATAGGTTGATGCTGAAGAGAGGGTCACTCTGCAGAGGTTGTTGCTGAAGAGAGAGAGGGTCATTCTGCGGAGGTTATTGCTAAAGAGAGGGTCACCCTGCAGAGGTTATTGCTGAAGAGATGGTCACCCTGCAGAGGTTATTGCTGAAGAGAGGGTCACCCTGCAGAGGTTATTGCTGAGAGGGTAACTCTGGAGAGGTTATTGTTTAAGAGGGTCACTCCGTAGAGGTAATTGCCGAAGAGAGGGTCACTCTGGAGAGGTAGTTGCTGAAGAGAGGGCCACTCTGGAGAGGTTATTGCTGAAGAGAGGGTCACTCTGCAGAGGTTATTAATGGAGAAAGGGTCACTCTGAAACAGAAACTGGCATGCAAGCAATAACCAGACAGCAAATCACTCAGAAGTGTGTTTAAAAGGATTCTTGTAGAAAAATATCACAGTCTTCTACAGTAAAACTTTGTTAAGACGAGCATCAATAAGACGAGCACAAGGCTTATGGCAAGCATGTTTTTTTGCATTAACTTGAGGGACCTCCGACATAATGTCTATTTAATCTGAGTAAGGTTTGAATGAGATGATGTTTGTTTCAGTCAAAGTATTTAATTCACGTACGCCATGTGTAACTCACACATCGCCGATATGAACGTTCACAAAGTCAAAGAAACAAACACAATTTATTTTTCATTTAATGGTTACAAAGTTAATCAACACAAATAGACCGAAACCACAACGTTTGTTTCAGTGAAAGTATTGTTCACGCCATGTGTAATTCACCAATCGTCAAATAAACGTTCACAAAGTCAAAGAAACAAACACAATTTATTTTTCATTTAATGGTTACAAAGTTAATCAACACAAATAGACCGAAACCACAACGTTTGTTTCAGTGAAAGTATTGTTCACGCCATGTGTAATTCACCAATCGTCAAATAAACGTTCACAAAGTCAAAGAAACAAACACAATTTATTTTTCATTTAATGGTTACAAAGTTAATCAACACAAATAGACCGAAACCACAACGTTTGTTTCAGTGAAAGTATTGTTCACGCTATGTGTAATTCACCGATCGTCAAATAAATGTTCACTAAGTCAAAGAAACAAACACAAACAATGATTTTTCAATGTATTTTTTTAATCATTTAATGGTAGTTAATCTACACAAATAGACTGAAACGACAACGTTTGTTTCATTGAAAGTAATGTTCACGTCATGCATAACTCACTGATCGCAGATATAAACGTTCAAAAAGTCAGAGAAACAAACACAAAACAATGTTTTTTTAATGTTTTTTTTTCATTTAATGATAGTAAATCAACACAATAGAATGAAACCACAACTTTGTTTCAGTGAAAATAATGTTCACACCACGTGTAGCTCACCGATCGCCGATATTAACGTTCACAAAGTCAGAAAAACAAACACAAAACAATGATTTTTTTAAATGTATTTTGTATCATTTAATAGTAGTTTATCAACACAAATAGACTGAAACCAATACGTTTCTTTCAGTAAAAGTAATGTTCACGCCATGTGTTACTCACCCATCGCTGATATAAACATTCACAAAGTCAGAGAAACAAACACAATACAACCGACTTTTTTAATGTATTTAATGGTAGTTAATCAACACAAATAGACTGAAACCACAACGTTTGTTTCAGTGAAAGTATTGTTCATGCCAAGTGTAACACACCGATCACATGTTTACAGAGTACGAAACCATGTTTTACTTTGCACATTTTCTCTTCCATTTTTGTCACTCATTTCAAAGAATTCTAAATAGTATCATTTGCACTCAATAGGAAGATCTGATGTTAAGGAGTTAGTGTCCTTTGATATTTTCACTTATGATATTCAATAGGCAGATAAGATGTAAGAAAGTAAGAGTCCTTTGATATTTTCACATATGATTGTGACTAAAAATAGGTTCACTCTGGAGAAGTTATTGCTGAAGAGAGGGTCACTATGCAGAGGATGTTGTTGAAGAGAGGGTTACTCTGGGAAGACAATTGCTGAAGAGATGGTCATACAGCATGGGTTATTGCTGGAGAGAGGGTCACTCTGCAGAGGTTATTGCTGAAGAGAAGGTCACTTTACAGAGGTTATTGCAGAAGAGAGGGTCACCACTCTGCTAAGGATGTTGCTGAAGTGAGGGTCACTCTGGAAAGAAAATTGCTGAAAAAAGGATCACTCTGGAGATGTTATTGCTGGAGAGAGAGAGGGTCACTCTGCAGAGGTTATTGCTGAAGAGAGTGTCATTCTACAGATGTTATTGCAGAAGAGAGGGTCACTCTGCAGAAGATAATTGCTGAAGAGAGGGTTACTCTGGAGAGGTCATAAAAACTTTTGTTTTCGTAAAAGAAAAGTAAAAGTAAAGTAAAAGTAAAGTTCATGACGTATGATTTTCTTTGCACAATTTCTCTGAAATTAATGGTCACTAATTTCAAAGAATTCTCATTAGTATTTAAATATCATTTGTACTCAATAGGCAGATCAGATTTAGGGAGTAAGTGTCCTTTGATATTTTCACTTATGATTGCGACTGTACTGTTGATTAATAACTAAATATTGCCACTAGACTAGGCAGATATGAATATTATAATAATTTAGACATCTCAAGCAACTACACCAAGTCAAGCAGTGTCTGTGGGTATTCATCTCATTCAGTGATATTTCTGTACCAAAGAAACAGTGAAAAATTAGCTGCCTCCACTGGGAATCGAACCCAGGTCCCTGGATTGGCTGATCCAGTATGGTACCACTACACTATAGAGACAACAATATTCTTCACAACTCATTGGACTTAAAACAACAAGAAATATCACATGAACACCCCCAAACACTGCTTGTCAGAGAGTGGTAGTATCAGAAGCCTAAATTAGTGACATTCACATATTCCTAGTCAAGTGGCAATACTACTGTCACACTCATAAGTGAAAATATTTAAGAACAATAACTCTCTAAAAACCATTCTGACAAAAGAGTGCAAATGATTTTCAAATACAATTGAGACATCTTTGAAATCTGACCAATAATTTCAGAGAAATAGCGCAGAAAATATCAGCTAATGTAAAATAATAGCTATGACTCCTACAAATTTATCTGACAGACATCTGCTATAATACACACAAAAAGACTTGGTACTGATCAGACTTGCAAAGTTTCTATGAAATACAATTAATAGTTATTGAGAAATAGAGCAAACAAATTAGTGTGACAAAATCAAAGGGCCATAATTCGACCTATGTTGGGTGACAATATACACAGCTGAACTTACAATAACAGAAAATAATGAAGACAAAAAGGTATGAGGAAAGGGAAGGTAGCACTCAACCTAACCAGCCAAGCACAGAAATCAGAAACACCACAACACAACTACACTGAGCAATGCCCACGTGTACATAAGCCAAAGAAACACTTAAAAGTTCAAGTCCCCGCCGAAAAATGCAGGATGACCTAATTTCACAAAGACGTTATCGAATAACGGTGATTCCATGAGATTTATATGTGTAAAAAACAAAGGGCTTGTGTTTCAACTGGGCAGAATATTTTTTAGTTGTATTAGGTGCACATGACCACTAGACCCCACAGTATTTCTTACTTCAGCCTAACCGTGGACAAGCTTACCCATGCAGTTTCATAAAGAACAAGCAGAAATTCCATTGTTATGCAAATTTCATAAAAGGGTCTCAAACCCTGATTGATGTGCAACAAATGTAGAAAACTAACCACTGGACTAAATTGGCTATCTGTTGATGGATTTTTTACAGAAATTTCCTCAATAAAAGCTTAATACTAACAAGAGCTGTCACTAGACAGCGCGCTCGACTATTCGCAGCCATTTGTCAGAAAAAATATAAGTTCAAAACAGGCCATTTAAAATTTGTATTATATTGAAACGTGAGTTACGCTACTTAGTTGACTACATGGCAATGAAAGCTAATGTACAATGGTTGTTGAGGCATGGCAATTATCTCAACACTGGACTATTAACAAATATTTGTCAGTGAAAATGATTTAAGACTTCAAGCGGCACTGTACTCTATTCAAGAAATGTGTATGTTTAAAGGGAATTGTATACATCCACTGACATAACAAAGTTTCTACAAAATAATCATATGAGTAAGATATGATTTGTTAAAGGAGTCAATTTTAAAACAATGGTGACAAATTAAAATAATAATGTAGAGGATACAGTCATGTAATAAATCAGTGATGAGTTTAAAGTAGTTTAGTAATTATTTTTAGTATTGAATACAATACCATGCCAAACAACACAAGTTTGATATCCTCGCTGGATAGTCAAAACCTCGTATCTCAGGTTTGTATGAGCTGGGAAACAGGAGACCGTTTTGTCAAAATATCGTAGCTCTGCACCAATCATTTTCTTAGATATATGTCATATGACACATTCCAAACCTCACACCCATTCATTTTTGGTAACAAAATGTGAGATCTCGGCCAGACATGACTATTTGGCATTAATTTGTCAAATTTATCTACAGTTAAACTTTTCAATGCAATATCATTGATAGTAGGTGAGATATGGTTTGAATGTAACTTGCATGCAAAACTTTAACCAAGGAAAGTCTAAGTTAAAAGGGACATAACTCGAATTAAACTAAAAATGGAGTTATTGCAATTGACCAGTACCATTGACTAATGATGATAAACAAGTGTTATAAGTTTCAATGCAATATCATAAATAGTAACTAAGATATGGCGTGAATAGAACTTGCATGTAAAACTTGAACCAATAAACTCCTATGTTAAAAAGGGGCATAACTGAAATAAAAAAATAATAGAGTTATTGCCCTTGACTGATACCATTGACTGATGATGGTAAACAAGTGTTGTAAGTTTCAATGCAGTATCATGGATAGTAGCTGAGATATGGTCTGAATGAAACTTGCATGCAAAACTTTAACCAAGAAAACTCTATGTTAAAAAGGGGCATAACTCAAATAATAATCATAATAGAGCTATTACCCATGACCGGTACCATTGCCTTATGATGGTAAGTAAGTGTTGTTAGTTTCAATGCCATAGCACAGATACTATTTGAGATATGGCCTTATTAGTAACTTGCATGCAAAACTTTAACCAAATTTTCTAAGTAAAAAAGGGCCATAATTTGCATTAAGTTCATGCAAGAGTTATCTAACATGGTTGATTACATGACAGGGAAAGCCAGTGCAAAGTTTCAATCCAATATATGCACTGGTTATTGAAATATAACCAAGGTTAAAGTTTTGCATGTAAAACTTTAACCATATGCAACGCCGACGCCGACGCCGACGAACAAGTGACTGTAATAGCTCTCATATTCTTCGAATAGTCGAGCTAAAAATGAAATCTTACAAGCAAGTAAAAAATAATTATCACTAAATAATATTTGGTAAATTCATTTGAAACAAGAGAAGTCGCTGTAAATGAAGTCCCCAAAGAACTTTCCCAGTAAAGGTCAGAAACGGTTGATAAAGTCATAAACTACTTTATAATTAAGTACTTCATTATAGAAATTGATTAAAATTCAAAACTCAATTTGTCATAAATGCAGATGATTGACATTTTTTATGAGAGACATGTGGAGATCAAGAAATGTCAATGATATCTACATGTATTATAATATATTATTATCATTAAAATTGTGAAATTCAATTATTATTATTTGTAGTAGTAGCAGCAGCAGCAGCAGCAGCAGCAGCAGCAGCAGCAGCAGCAGCAGCAGCAGCAGCAGCAGCAGCAGCAGCAGCAGCAGCAGCAGCAGCAGCAGCAGCAGCAGCAGTAGCAGTAGTAGTAGTAGTAGTAGTATTTTTTCATTTTATTATTACTATTATATTGATATTAAGTATAGTTGATTTAATAAGTTATACTAATGAGGGAAGTATCCCATTCAAAATAATAGTGAGGACTACTGTTAACTTAAAGGTACATACACAGTAAAACCTAGATACACATGGTTTACCTGATGGACAAGCTTATGTTTACAAACCCTTATCAATTAACTTTGAATGGACTGTATATTTGATATTCAGTAACATTTGTATTTTTTTTTTATGTCTCTGCCGTATGTTTTTGTGTTTGTAATTGGTCAATAAAATTGTATTGTATCATTATTTTTTTTATTTGCTGGCCAACCTCTATGTAAAGTTTGACTATCCCAGGGCATAGCGTTCTTAAGTTATTGAATGGAAACCATTTCTTCTAAACAAAAAATGGTTCAAGTAACAGTGACCTTGACCTCAAAATGTTGTGGATCAACCTCAATGTAAAGTTTGAAGATCTGCCAACTTTCTAGGGCAAAGCATTCTTGGGTTATTGAAAGGAAACCATTTGTCTAAAATAAATAATGGTAAAGGTAACAATGACCTTGACCTTCTGACCTCAAAATCGACAGGGGTCATCTACTGTTGCTGACCAACCTCTATATAAAGTTCCTAAGATCATATGGCCAAGCGTTCTTGAGTTATTGAATGGGAGCCATTTGGTCTACTGACAGACAGACATCTCTAGCAATATACCCTTCGGCATAAAACCCCCATGTTAAATGTCAACTGATGGTAAATAAAATTTGTATCTTGTATCTTGAAAAACACTGCAATTTAGTCGCTTGAAAAGTTATATAACATATTACTTGCTCTTTTCAGTCTGCAACAATTACAATTTCTGACGCAGCTATCTCGTTTTGCTACGCTATTATATTTCTATGAAATTAAAGGACCCTATATTAAATTTTGTTTATTGATTAAACTTCATTGGTTTTAAAGTCCATGCCTAAACAAAAGTCGTAACTGAAAATTCAAAATAAGGTAATCAAAGCAGGTAAAAAATGACGGCCATTTTAAGTTTTCACTAGCTATATAGAAGATTGGATGCTTAAAGAGGCATTCCCTATAACTAGCATATTTTTCTCTACTATCATATTAAAAGAGCTAAATGTACAAAGCACTATCAATTATCATAATTTGTCAGAAGAAAGTGTGTCAAATATGTCTTATAATGTCAAAATATATTTAAATCACCAATAATAATTTATCGCTATTATTATCGCTTCCAGAAACTTTATCGTACAAATATTTGGAAAGGTAGGAAAATTACAGCATACACAATTCTATATGAACTCAAATTGGGATATTCACCATGGTGATATATAGACAAAAAAATTTCACTGCATAAAACCAAGGAAATTTCCTGCAATTGCAATAAGGCATACACAGTGGATTATAAAATATGGCAATAAGTCATACAGGAATCACATTGAGACATACTTTTAATTGCAATAATTAAGTCATAAATACAAGTAAATTTTTATGGTATCTGAGTAAGCCACACAGTAATATTGTTTTTGTTTTTATGACCATTTATTCAAGAATCCCGCAAAAAAAACTAATAGTGCATAAACCAAAGTAATACTTCAACATACGTGGGGTTATCCAAAAGTTCGTGGACTTTTGCTCTTATTCAAAAACCATTTAACTTAAAGCTACAAATCTATGGTCCCTGTAAAATTGATTTATACTGTACAAGTATATCAAATATCATACGGATATGATTTAAAATAACATAAATATAGCATTTATAAGTATGCGTGGTAGGCATACCCGGCGCACGCTCAGAAATGACGTACGACGTCACCCTCTCGACTATATCATTTCATGAAGCTCTTAAACACTGTTATTAAGTTGTTCTTCGTTTCCCGTAATCACCTGTATGCCTATAATATGCAAACACACTCGTTCTGTCGATGCGTACTGAATTTTATCGTTTCTATCTCTATAAGTAGATTTTTTTCTCGAATACCAAGGATGGTCGATTCTAACCAACGTAGCACTCATTCGTTGAACGTCGGCTTTGAACCTATTAACATCCATCGTCTGTCACATCACACTGATTTTCTGTTAACTATTTATGCCATTTAAAAACAATTGATCACAATACAGTAGGGTTCATACTTAATTTGACATACAATTTTTTTCTTCGTTGCGCGTTCCGTCTAGCTGTATATATAATTGAATTATTTTGCGACTGAAAATGAAAACTTGTGACGTCATTTTTACGTCAAATTTTATATGACAGCATTAACCCTCATATTCATAAAATGACTAATATATAAGATACAACATTTAAATTATACCAAAATATCGGTATGACGTTAATGAACACGAGGAAACATTTTTGTATTTTAAAATGACGAAACACTGTAACAATTGACAAAAACGTAACGCATTTTACCGGAATAAATCTACAGTGCGCCGCTTACGCATTTTGGTGTTGCTATGACAACATGTAACTCGTGATACAACGGGTACTTCATAAAAATATTTTGAGGTAATTGCTTGTAATAGATCAATGTCACTGTATTGTAATTTTCATACAGATCGGACTAAAAACAAATTTCTTAGAGTAAATGTCCACGAACTTTTGGATAACCCCACGTATATGCTGAAAACACCCATATTTGTCAATTTATAAAAAACTAAAATACGGCTACATTGAAACAATTACAGTGTCAATCTATTCGTGCACAGGAGAGAAGGAAAAAAGTGTTGAATTATGTTTGACTATGAGAAAGTCAGGAATGAAAATTCCGTTGTTAGGTCTCTTGAAGCGATATTCAGAGCTTACAATATTCAACATTTTTTTCTGTTGTGAGCTGTACTGTAGCGTTCACTGATTATCACTCAAACACGAAGTATGTTTTCAAATAAATATGATATCTCGTATCAGGCCTTATGTACCTAGGAAAATCAGGAATGTGCCATATATTTTATTAAAAGATCTGAGTTTAATAAAAAAATATAATCCTTTCTAAATATTACACAAAATCATAAATTAAAAAAACAACAATTATGTGATTCAAACCCACTAACTTCAGGGTGGGGTTCTGGAACATTACTTATTGCGGAAATCTGTAAATCGACACCTTATTCATTCAATTGTAATTGTCGTATGAATTTGCCTATGAATGCTGAACATAATCAAGCACAGGCTACCTGCTCAAATGGACTCATCCGATAGGTCATGGCTCAGGGTTCAAAATTGAACTTTAGAAAAATCAATATTTTGAGAAAACAAGCAAAACCTGTCTGAAAATTGCTCTTTCCTTATGGTAAAATAAGCTGTTTCAACTTTAGTTTGGTCAACACGACAATTTCATATTTTCATGATAATAGGCTCATAAGAAGCCCCTTATGATGTTTATTTCTAAATTAATATACATAAGTCTAATAAGGTCGTAAGTAGTAGTTACGACCTTTTAATTCTAAGTCAGCGAAACCTCAAAGCTTTTTGTTACAATTACACTGAATTGAATGATGTAATTCTGACATTGATCAACATCCAGCCATGACAAATAATTTATCATCAGGACAACACCTCTAGACCACATACTGCTTGGATCACACATCAGTTACTGCAACAAAATAATGTGCCAGGAATGACCAGCAGTTTTGCCATGTTTAAGACTTCATAGAACTAGAGGAAGCTTTGATCCACGAGTGGAACAACATTCCAATGGTAGTGATCCACACTTTGATTAATTCTATGCGTTGCAGATGTGTTACAGTGATTCATGCAAGGAGTTGTCATACCAGACAAGTTTTTTGACACAGAATGAACTCTGATACTTTCTTATTCGTATTGAGCAATTCAGTGTTTATGCTGTCGGGCAATATGAAACCGTTAAACATATAACTCAATTTGGAAAAATTAAGTTTTCTTGATGAAACATAAAAATTGAATCAAATCTAGTGTTGCATTAGAAGTGTTGATTTAAAAGTATACAACCAAGTTACAGTCTGGTTAAAGTAAATTATGGCTTTTATGATCTTTGAACTTTAAATGTGAACTTGAACTATGAGATACTGATACCATGGTGCATTTTTCACATGACACACACCTCATTGTGGTCAGCATAATTTAAGCTTTAGTTTCTTTTATGTCTTTATTTATACCATGCTTTATTGAAGGTAGTTATATATTATTCAATACTTTAAGTTTTATCCATTGATTATATGTCATATTGTATGACCTTTGGTTGGCTCAATAAAATTATTCTATTCTATGATGTGCCTATAAAAATTCACATAGTGGCATAACAATTAATGGCCTAACAAAATTCACAGTTACTGTAGCAATAGGCATTCAAATTCTAATCAATCACAACAAGAGTGCAGGTATTTGATTCATTAATAAAAAGTAAAATTTAATCAAAAAATATTTTGTAAAATTTATATTTTGTATAAAAGGTGTATTTGTTCTAAAGTTGCCAGAATTTCAACACATCAAAAACTAAAACTGACTTTTGATATCTTGAATTATAAACTAATTACATCAAAGCATTGCTACAACTACTTCCATGCAAATTCCCATCAAAATTGATAAAATACAAGGGCCCATTAATAATATTGTGAACTAATTTTAATTGGTTTATATAGCCTTACACAGTATTAGCCTCAAGTCTTTTAAAAGAAAAATACCATGCACAGTTTGCATTTATTCCATTGCTCGACTCATAACCTGAGCACATGCTACAGGCCGTCATGTGACATCTCACACAAATTTAATGATTGCCGGCAAATAAGTTTATCATCTTTGGTCAATCCACTGCAGCCCTTAAGTCAATTGGATTAACAATTCGATTAACAAGAGTCCTTATAATTTTTACTGCATGCAAATTTTCCTGAATGGAAATGACATATTTGCCGACTTATGTATAAATCTTTGACACAAACATTGCTCGATCATACTAGGTGACGCCATTTTTTTATAATGAACGCTTATAATGATGTTAGAATATTGATATGACATCATTAATTGTGACATCATCAATCACTATTGGAGAATAACATATATATTTGACCATACAAAATATCAATAAGTTATCAAAAAGCATAACGAAACAGTGGAATTAGTTCACAAAATTATTGAAGTGCCCTCAAAGTTAAAAGGTTATGCTATGAAATGTAGATACTGTGTCAAAACAGATCACTGTGGCGCATTCAACACAAACCTACATGACTACCCTAGTTTTACGCCATTGAAAGTTATATCAAAAGTTTAAACAATGGTTTACATAATTTGAAGTTAAATTTAAGCTGCATTCATTGCATAATATAATGCATAATTTATGAAAAACAAAATGCACTACATTGTCAATTTCTCTACAAATGGACCTTGAAAGAAAAATATAACTTTTACTAAAGTTATAAACAATTAAAAAGTGTGTACTTATAACCTATGTTAAGTGTACAGTCAGCCCTCGTTATGACACTGTTGTTCCCAAGCAAAATGTTTAAACTTTAACTGTAAAAATTTGTCAGTATACTGAATTTTGCTAGGTTATTCACTCACAGGAAGACTCAAATTTTGGTAGGGAGATTGTTTCATAGAATTCAATTATAATGGTGCAGAAATCTTTTTATATTATATGAAATTACCATAATCAGCACAATCAGCCATATAAAATCATCAGAATTGAATTAAAACGATATTTCAATGATATGAATTGTATTGGGAGAGCTTTAAGCGCAGTCTGTTCAAATTTAAGGTGACCAGATAGTTTTATAAAGTATAATATAATACACAATATATAACACATTATCAATAAAATGGTAATTAAATGCATTTAGTTATAAAGGTTACCCTATTGCCATTAAGCAATGATGAATTAATGAATCAAGCCCCAAATATTGTTTGACTCAGAATATTTTGCAAATTTTCTATTTTGAAATAGGAATATAAATTATAAGTGATGCTTAGACAATTTCTTTTCCAAAAGACGACAAATATGTCAAGTGTGAAAAACAGCCCCTGATCAGTGCCAGTATAAGGAGCATTTTAAAAATTAATTACTGGGTAAACTATGAATCGGTTATTTTTGTTAGTATAATGAATATGAAAATGTTGAATAGAATTCGTCCCAACCAATTTATGTCAAAAAGAAACTGTCGGTGCATTGAGTATCGTTATAACGAGGGCTGACTGTATGTACAAGAGATGGTGAATAGCAATGCATAATACCCTATCAAGGTTCACCTAAACTCTGCCATCGCTTTGATGACACAACAAGAATTCTTATTCCATTGTTCACCTACCGAGTAATGATATTAGCATGTGCACACTAAACACAATTCACGTGATGACAATTATATGGGTCATAACACATCCAACTTAAAGGCCTTGCCCACAGGCTGCTTCCTTGTGCAGCGATTTTTTTTTTCAGCTTAACCAATTGTTTGTTATGTTATTCATGACACTCGGGCATCCACCATGTAGAATATAATAATAATAATAACATTCAGCACAAACTACCAATTGAAAACATTACCAAATCTACTAAGTTAAGTACTTATCTTTCATGCTGTTGAATTCCATCCATATAAGGAAATATAGATGTTCCTCACTCGTCCATACTTACATACCCATACTGGTTTAGTGGTTCATCTCATCATTCTATATCCAAGCGTCCACCATCATCTGTAAAGCATAAAAAACAATTCATTTGTTCACTTGAAACCAAAATGTTTTAATAACTACAGTCTATTCAAAGTGAAATGATAACAGTGGTAAAGATAAGCTTGTCTTTCAGGAAAACAATGTTTATATAGGTTTAACGGTATAAACATGAGTTAACAGTTATGCCCACTATTCTTTCAAGCCGGATAGTTCCCTGAACTTCCCTCATTAGTATTACTTATTGAAACGACAGTACAAATTTGTGTCCTAAGGCAAAATATGTTGAGCTTTGATGGAGGTTGAAACAAGACTGCATGCAATAAACCCACTTACAACTAAGCTACAATGGCACGTAATAGAAATCATTTTTTTAAGTTTCATCAAATTTATAAACATTCCAAGCCCACTTCTTCTGGTTTGGTACAGACTGTACAGTAATTGCCCAGCTGAAATTAAACCTATCAGTGTTTATAGCTTAGCTATTTTGACCCGAGCATGACCTTTATGCAAGAATATATCACACAGTTCTTGCTTTGAATATAACAATTTCTGAGCAAATCTTGCAATATCGGTATTTCAAATTTGTGTTTGTATTACATCTCGAGCATCTTCGTGATTATGTAACTCCCAGATTATGAAAACATACACTCAGTGCTGTAAACATAGGCAATATATCGACTGTTAAATTATGCTTATCTAAAGGTCAGACTCGTGTCAAATTGACAAAACTATAACCATGCGTCAGGTCTAAGAAAGTGTCATATTTACAGACCATCAGATTCTGTAAAATCATAGATTTTGTATTCTGTAAATTTACAGATTATGAAAATCAAAGTTGCATATTTTAAGATATAAACACTGATTTGTGCTTATTTAAATAGTGATGTTATGCAGCATGTATTTCGTCAAAAATTATCCATTTTACTAATTTTAAAAATGAAAAATATGCAATATTTCAAAGTCAATATTTTGGAAAATGAAAAACTTGTCAGTAAGGATTTTGATTTTTCAAGTCTTCAACAGCACTTTTTTTATTGAATTTGTTATACTTAATTAAAATTATTCATATACTTTTATGAAATTTATTATAAAAAAAATATTTTACAAAACAGTGTTTTTATCTACAATTGAAATTTTCATTTTTTTTATCAAAATCCTGTTTCGTAAAAAGTACTCACTTGAATTCAATATAGATCATTGCGTTCTCCAATCTATTATCCAGGTGATAGACTATTCCATAATCAATTTGATTAATGACATGTACATATCAAATCAAAATGTTGGGTCACTTTATAACCAAATTTGTCAAACTATATTTACACATATTTAACTGATTATTATAAGTGTGTAAGTGTAGGGTTAACGCATGCTTTTTGTGCTATTACATCTGCAGAGTCCCGAGGGACAGTTGGTGCCCAAGCCCGTCAGGGCGAGGGCACCAACACTCCCGAGGAACTCTGCAGATGTAATAGCACGAAAAAGCATGCGTAAACGCTATTATAGCATAAAAACAACACTTTATTAGTATGTTTTTCAAAATAATGACATTTTGGCGGGACATTTTGGGCGACGTCTGGAAAACAAACGCGACGTCGCTTAGCAAACGTTACGTCACATACAAGTTTTTGTTATGAGCGTCGACTTCCGGTATCGTCAAATACCAAGAAAACAGTGACATCGTGGGTTTGTTTACGTTTATTTTTTTACTATTGTAGAAAATTGATTAGCAGTTACAATTAGAATGTGAATTACAGTTCATATAACGCTGTAAATCATTTATTTTCGTCGGCTGGGTCCTGAAATGAGCATTCTTAAAACTGAACACCAACAGCGCGTGCGCGCGAGAATCTTTACAATAACGTACCTTTTTTCCCCGTTTAAGTATGAGCAAAATCACCGCTTTTATGCTATAATACAAAATGATGACCATCTAAATTCAATAGATTTGACCATGACTTGTTTTAATAGCATCTAATCCCATGAATAGAGGAATGAATTCTACACAGATTTATATAAGTTTTACATGGTTAAATATTCAGTGATTTATGGATAAAATATAATTAATATTAAATAATTCTATAGTCTATCGATTGTAGAACATAGCATGATATGTTGATAGCAATGTGATTTATATATAAATATTGAATTTAAGAGAGCACATTTTTCAGGATTCTGACACAAAAATTGACAATTGAAATGAATTTTCAATGTGTAATAAAACGCTGTTTTACAAATTGCATTTTTATTTCTTGAAACAAATATTCATCATAGATATTATAATGCAGAATAATGATTTCAGCAGATAATTATTTTGCAGACTAGAAAAATTAAATTGTTTTCGGACAAATTACACTCTGGTGACCACAGGCACATGGTTTCATCGATTTAATAAACTTGCATGAAAAAATGAAACTTATATTGTCGTTTTAGATAACTAATAATGATAAGAAGGTCACTCAGCTTCCATAATCTCAACCAACAGAAGTGATGCAATCCTTATATCGATTAAGTGGTACCCTGACTGCACGCTCCAATACACTTAATAAATGCTCTGGGAACCAAATACTTGGTATAATAATTAAATCGTGAACAGTTTACTTCGAACAATATTTAAATCAAGAACAGTTCCCCGCGTGTAACCGCATTTTTTCATACAAGTTTATTAAATTGATGACAAGTGTGCCTGTGCTGGTTACTTCAATTTAAGTCCCCCCACCCAATTTACTGTAAATCCACAAAAAAAATTCATACAAGTTGAAGTTGTGTTGCCTTCCTGTGGTACAGACTACTAAAACTATTTTTAACAAACACACTATGAATATCAATTTCTAAATGTTTGTTGTGTGATGACTAAAACAATCTTTATGAATAAATAAACATGATCGCTCACATGTTGTTGTAGTGTGCAGTGCCTATGGTGATACAAGTAGTACATGTATATTTAACATTTTCTGACAGAATTTTAACACTCACACCAATACAACTGACCGGCATATTGAAACTAGACATGGATTCAACCAGAAGGCGTGTCTCTAAAATTTGCGATAATGACCCAGAGTGGTCCCTGCAAATTACATGGAAGAAAGAACTAAAAAAAGCCGCCAAACATATCTTTGGCTGCCACACTGACTGGGAGAACATTCTGGACTGAGAACCTGTGGTTTCTTGAGCTGACTGGACGTGTAGTCTTGATTTTGCAACAAATTATACACCTAATACAGTAAGAAATATCGTTATTGTACGTAATATACTTTACTTACATCAATAATCCGCATCCAAGGTCCGAAATGTAACAAATTCCAACAGAAAGTAGAGAATTTCATCATATTCACTGAAAACGAGACTTGTTTCAAAACTTTTCTCCTGCATAGTGACGTCACTAGTGCTCAACACATACTATTCTGATCACCTCGGTCATTATGCATAGCAGCACGTGATTGAGTTTTGGACCGTGTAAACAAAAGCCTTTTTTCACGACTTATATTCGAGTAAATACAATCATGACTTGTGATCATGATTTACACAAAACAAGTTCGCACAATTTGATTAGCCTTTAGAAATATATAGACGAGTGTTTATATAAAAACATATGTATTTAAGTTTCGCCTTGCAGCAATTTAGAAATATGTACTGTATTTGACAGAACAGTCACACTTGGTTAATTCAGTGACTCAAGATATTAATAGACAAGGTCCTGGTTAATTATTATAATTATATTCTTCCTCAGCATGGATAGACCACCAATAGATGTTGTGAGGCCGCCGGTAACATAACGATAGTCTTCATGGACGTAGGAGCCGAGCCGGGTCTTGGGAGGGGGCATGCCTCCTAATGCCAGGACAGGGGCCCAAACATATCGTTTGATCCCACCTATAAATCAGACCAAATTTATAATTTTCGGTCTACAATTAGGCCTATCTACAATAGTCTTGTTATAGGTGATTGCCTTTAGTTCTTGGTGAAAATATACAAAATGACAAAATAAAATAGACTTCCGACGTCCACTTTAGTGCAATATTGTCAGGCATTTGATATATCTAGTATATAGCGCCTAATTTTGTTCATAATCCATTTGATGACAGAGTGTTTATCTAGAGGTAGTGAGTGCTTCCTATTAGGATCGAGAGGTCCGGGTTCAATCCCGTCACGGTCTGAACCACTGAGCAAGTCTTACCAACTAACTACTCGTTTGGAATATCATGGAGAGAACAAGTTTGTATGACATGCAACTTGGAGAAACAGTGCATTTTTCTGGCTCGCTTTGCTTGTCACATAACATAAATGCTTCATAAATTTGTGTAGAGAACGACTTTATATGGCATGCAGCTCGGGTAAATAATGCGAGGATTAATCATACCATGATGTATTAGCTAGCGCAAATTATGCATCTTTAAGGATCAATCACACCACATGAGTTTGTGCTGACAAATATAGAATTTTTTCTGCCCCGCTTCGTTCGCCAAATACCTTATACCCAATAATAAAATCATGCAGACAACGAATTTCGTGGGGCTCGTACAAATAGGGGTTTTCTGGCTCGCATCGCTTGCCAAATATTTATCACTATTCATTATATCATGCAGAGAACGAATTGTGTGGGCTGATACAAAAAGTGCGAATTTGTGGTTCGCTTGCTCGCCAAATAATTAATGAGCTTTAATAATATCATGTAGATCTAGAAAAAGAATTTGTGTGGGCTCGGACAAATAGTGCATTTTTGCAATAAATTATGCGATTATTAATATCAAGTAGAGATATTATCACATGGTAAATTTGTGTCAGCTTCCACAAATATGCCATTTCTCTGGTTCGCTTCGCTCGTCAAATACATTGAAAATATTCATATATTATACAGAACTAATTTGGACGTCCCCTCCTGTAAATACCCCGTCACGCCACCAATACCAATTTCGAACCCCTTTGTAAAAATCCTTGTTACGGTCATGTCCAGCCCCAAGGCTGCCTCAGCTGAAATTCGTGTCTGGGTACAACCCTGCCGTCGAACGTCGTGAATTTTTTTATATTTTGTAACGTTAACGACGTTGCTATATTACTTCATTAGCCCGACAAATATGACATCATCACTATGAACCATAGTATAAAAACTCGCCCAAAACATGCCAAGTATTCTTATACATTGTACTATTTGGCACGATGCGGCTAAAACCACAAAAAGAAGTATTGCCATTAAATATTTAATATGTATGTTTGTGGTACACTGTACATACTTTTTTCGTGCTGGGCCGTAAACCGTTTCCATGGGTTACAAATACATCCATTTATCGAATACGAGGTATGCTGATATAAAATAAATTCTTCAAATGCTCGTGATATTGTTGTAGAAATGCAAATACAAAATTTAATCAAAGCACTGAAAGTACTGATGTGTGGCGAACTGATGTCATTTTGACCATTCAAATAAAGGCTGCACCAACATGCTGTGTCAGAGTTCTGATAAGCCCAGACTCACTCGAATGTTTGTGCTGCTCTCAAGACACCAAGCGTCGGTGTCAAGATGAGTGACTGGGTAGTCTCCATACAACTGATGAACTGGGAATTAAAACACAACAAACGAGATGCCCCCCCCCCCACCCGCTATGGAAACAGGACTAGGTAGAAATATGTTGGGAAAATTAAATAAAGGGAGGTAATTAATAAGATAGAACCAGATTTCAATAGAAGGAAAATATAAGAAAATTATATCAATGGTAATATCATGACTTTTTTTGGTTGAATTTAATAATTCAAGAACGGAACCAGATAGAATTATGGTTTCATGTCACAGAACTTCTCTTAGATGCCATATACATATATATTTAAAGTCGATCAATTGAATTTAGGTGGACAAGTGGTCCAGTGGTAAGGGCTATTGACTACTGATATGATTATAATGAAGGTTGTCCGTACTCCCGCCGGATCAAGAGCAGAAATGTTTTTCGGAGTAACATAACTAAACTTACGAACAGACTTTCGGACCATACTCAGCGTAAATTCTATAGCATTCTGTCCGATATGTTAATAAAATCGTATTTAAAACAGGTCAATTATATATTTTGGAATATACTACAAGATATTTTTTGAAAATCTGACGATTATTTATGTATTGGTTATTATTTAAATATTTGCGTATTCTGTTCCGAAATATGAACTCGCGCTAATCAGCGGGTGATATTTATTATAGCTATATTATGTTGTATTTAGCATATTTTATGCACCAGTCAGTGTGCGACCATGGTCCCATCCCAGGTGATGAGCAGTGGATAGCTGATAGTTTTCAAATACATTATTTCTTATTAAATCCATATCAAGAAGAATGTATTTAACTTCTAAATTCTGAGTATCAAAGTTGTAAACCCTTTTTTTATACCAGTAAATTTTATGACCCTAAATTCCTTACTTCTGCAGCTGTCTCCAAATCAACTAACAAGAAAAGAACCCGATATACAACCCATTCAATTAAAAATAGTTTTAACGGTCTATTTCCTGTCTCATGGTGTGTTCAATCCCTTGTAAAAACATAGATCCCTGTGTTACATGACCCCCAACTGTCCCAAAACAAGTAACTAACGACCTACCAATATACAACCCCTTGAAGTTTACCAGATTGTATGGTCAATTTTCTGCCTCATGCAGCTTCAATAATTGATTACAAATTTCTTGTCAAAATATAGATCTAGCTAGGATTATGTAATGTTACATAATAAGGAGGGGCTAATTAAAAAATGCATAGATAATATTGCACAACGTGGCTTGTGGGAGGAGCTAATTAGATATGCATTAATGGGCTTTATAACTGCACATTAAGTGGGAGAAGCTTATTAATTATTTATAATTATTGAAGTATGTTTGGTCTTTGGTTAAGAATTTGGTTTGCCCAACGTGTATATAATAATTAACGGCCTATTAATCCAATTACCGTTAACTTTTCAATTCGAAACCTTGTGAAAATATATTACCGCTTTAAAAGGCATATTAGTTCGCATGTTGCGCGTTTAAACTCGCCGTAGAGTGTTTATTAAATGAGATCTATATGAAAGTCGCACATCTTAATGAAACGAGAATAGAAAATCTAGGGACTCGCTATTTAACTCGCCAATGTGAATTCATATTATTTTATAATTTAAATTTAATTTGATATTAATAAATTGAAATATCTCATGGTATTGACAAAATTTATTTTGTCAAAATCCGATAGTAATTGACGGAACTGCAATTAATTGAATATTGCGTGACAGTACTGTTCTAAACCAGAGATCTATTAATATAGTAGATCCTGGAGATAAGCTAATCAAGTTAGTGTATCGATCGTCTGCTAGCGGTTAGATAGACTGTATATACTGTCCTTGAACTAATTCAGCTTCCCATGTTGTTTCTATTTATAGCATCAATGTTTGTAAACAACATAATTAGGTCATCGTCTACAAATGTTCAGCGGCGGAGTGATTTTAATAGACACATTTCAGTTCATCCGTGTTCCACCAGAAATCTATCGGCTGAATAAACAATACAAACTAGTCACTGACCAATAGCTCGTTGTATATCAATTTGCATATGAATGCCCCGATATGTAAACATGAAACCGTGGGATTACTTTCTCAACCTTCTTGACGGTCCTGGGCGGTTCGCAGGCCTTTGGTAGTAGGAATATAGTCCATGCGGAATGATTTGCTATAAAATTAAAATATCCTCAAAAAATAAAAGTCTGATGTAATTGTTGGTCTTAATATTAATGAATGTTGGTAATGTAAACAAATCGGGTTCAATGATACGTGTAACCTGAGTAGCATGCTTGTAATATTGTTCAAATCATAGACCTATTTATTGGTGTAGGCATAAAGGCGTTAACTTCATAGTATATATAACTCAAATCAAATCTGAAAGATAGTTATTACATTGTGTGGCTTATCGCCACACAAAAACTATATCATTATGGTAGAGTAAATTAATCAAGAAGTATACTCTGTCCTGGGACAACCTTCGTAGCTTGGCTAATTTGACACGAGCCTGACATTTTGATTAGCATAATTAGATCATGATAAGTCGCTATCAGCCAATCAACGCCTTCTATTTCCGAGGTAAATATCTAATAGACAGTGGTTTTATATCGCCTATTAAAATCGAGAAACTCGTGAAATAAAAGCGAGAAAATCGTCCATTAAAATCGAGAAATCCGTGCCCTAATCAACAAGTGTATGTATTTACAAGCGTGAGACGAAGTTCATGCGTTGGAGTATTCACGTGGCTAAGAAATGTTCAAAAGTGATTCACTATAACTCTAACGCGGTATTGGGACCTGTGCCACTTAAAGTAACTGGCAAAGCAGGTATGACAACATAAGGATATTGGAAAAGGGATTATCTTTTCAATGTGTATAGCTTGGCTATTTTGACCTGAGCCTGACCTTTATGCAAGAATATATTTCAAGGTTTGAATATATCAATTTCCGCAAGCAAATCGTGCAATATCGGCATTTCAGATTTGTGTTTGTATAACATCTCGAGCGTCTCCGTGATACTCCCCGATTATTAAAACATACACTCGGTGTTGTAAAGATAGACACTATATCGACTGTTAAATTAAACTAATCGGTCAGGCTCATGTCAATGTGGCCAAGCGTTACCGTTATTTTAACTTACTTGGTGAATAGAAGTGAGCAGGTAAAATAAACTTCGGCTCTCCCTTAATCGATGCAATGATCAGTGATTTCTGTTTATATTGACATTGCAGAATATCGCGTTGGAGTTATACTTCGCCAGTTCTAAACATTACAAACTCACGATGAAAAGGAAGATTAGTCCAACGATTTGTTTACAGCTGAACGAAGGCACTGTTCTAGAGTTTGGTTTGTGTTCTGATACATACAGCGTAAGAATAGAATATAATTCTAGGATCACCTGTGTTCAAATTCTAACTGTTTATCATTGATTTTTCATCCAAACGGGTTACATGGATCTACAATGATATAATTAATAATTCAGTTAATGAAATTCTACAATCTAAAGCAGTCACTGTTTCAGAAATACCCACCAAGAATTCGCGTAAGGTATAGATTTCCGTTAAGTGAATGCTTTGGCTTTAAAGTTCCCAGTCGATTGAGCAGATGTGTTTATGGCGGATATGAGACAGTAAAAGAACATGTATCTTCTTAAAACTGATTTTGTAACTGCAAGTCCTATAATAATAATATACCTTGTGCCGCGAGCATGGATCAGGCAACCATTGTGAACAAATGTCTTTTATCTAAAAATATTTACTCCTGACACGTCAATCCTGATGGTATCAATTGATGCGTGATTTAGAGGAACAGTTTCTGCTGTTTTATGCTAGGCATCCGAGAAAGATATTTTAATCATTATTTTTCTTTCTCGAATAATACCTTGAACAGATGACCGACTTTTAGTATGATACGGTCTTTCCACGCTGAATCTAAATAAGTGTGTCACGAGATATACTCTGTAAAATAAGTTTAGCAACACAGAGAATAATTGCTTAATATGAGACTGTCTTTGAAAGACGAATAATAATCCAAAATTATTTTAGAATTAAAATAACTATATTTATTTTTCGAGATCCCCACCAAAAATTTGGTAGGCTACGCACCAGCTTTGTTCAAAATGCATTAGTCATACTTGGTCGGTTATTCCTGGGTACTGTTTTTATCTCTGTACGATATCGTCATAATCGGGTACCATCCGTTGTTGATATTGTGTACTCACTGCCACGGCTTGTGGCCCAGTAAGTGAGTTGTGTATTCACTGTCACGGCTTGTAGCACAGTAAGTTGTTTGTGTACTCTCTGCCACGGCTTGTGGCACAGTAAGTTGTTTGTGTATTCACTGCCACGGCCTGTGGCACAGTAAGTTGTTTGTGTACTCACTGCCACGGCCTGTGGCACAGTAAGTTGTTTGTGTACTCACTGCCACGGCTTGTGGCACAGTAAGTTGTTTGTGTACTCACTGCCACGGCCTGTGGCACAGTAAGTTGTTTGTGTACTCACTGCCACGGCCTGTGGCACAGTAAGTTGTTTGTGTACTCACTGCCACGGCTTGTAGCACAGTAAGTTGTTTGTGTACTCACTGCCACGGCCTGTGGCACAGTAAGTTGTTTGTGTACTCACTGCCACGGCCTGTGGCACAGTAAGTTGTTTGTGTACTCACTGCCACGGCCTGTGGCACAGTAAGTTGTTTGTGTACTCTCTGCCACGGCTTGTAGCACAGTAAGTTGTTTGTGTACTCACTGCCACGGCCTGTGGCACAGTAAGTTGTTTGTGTACTCACTGCCACGGCCTGTGGCACAGTAAGTTGTTTGTGTACTCACTGCCACGGCCTGTGGCTCAGTAAGTTGGAATGATAAGACCACGGCTTGTGTGTATCACGGTGTTTTTGCATCCGGGCTGTACTTTTGATCGGCACGGGTTACGGTCCCTTCCATTTTCCGGGAACCCGAGGGTGGAGGGGATCGAGATCTGACTGTCGGTTGATTTACAGCTTGTTGGGGTCTTACGTACAGCCATGGCTTGTGGCTCGCACTGTGGAAACCGTAGTACATCTCAAATGTAGTAAAATAATCAGTGGAAGTATAATCAAATTAAGTATAACAAACCCGTTTTCCTTTCGGTCGACAGGATTTACAGACATACATGGGTACCTGGTATTGTCTTGAGCGGCCTAGCTTACCCACATTTATATAATACGTTGAGTTATTGATACCATATTACAGTAGGTATTAAATCGTATATTACTTGAGTGTTGTCTTTTTATCGAGTATTAAAATAATGAATTCCTTTGACGTTTAATACAAAATGTTGCCAACATGTATACCAAATAGCAACCCAAAAGTCACAGAAAATGCCAGCATCACATGTGATTCCCACCATGATCCGATTTCCTCCACAGGTTTTTTTTCAGTATTTTGGGAACATGACCCATACCCTTGGGATTGGGAATTTTAGCGGCTTTTGGTCCAAATTGGGAAAAGTAAATTTGTATGTACAAAGAACTCGAACCTGACCTATATCCATGGATGTTTAACCATGTTCTATGCATAATTTTATACATATCACCATTAACCATTGTAATTTATGTAAAATTGTACTGTATATATATCGCTGGCTTAGAACAAGAAGGTCGTAACTACAAAATCGATGTATTGGGAAAACAAGTGAAAACTGTCTGTAATTTAGTCTTTACATATGGGAAAACACGTTTTTACAACTTCATTTTGGTCAACATGACAATTTCAGATTTTCAAATTTCAAAATAGGCTCATAAGAAGCGCCTTGTGATGCTTATTCGAAATATGTATGAATCTTAAAAGGTCGTTAGTGGCACTTACGACCTTCTAATTCTACGCCATCGATATGTAGAATGACAGGCATGTATGCCTTTTTCTTGAATAAACTAAATAAAAAAAACTATGAATTGAGAGCAAATCGTGCAATATAGATCTTTGGCATTTGTATTTGTTTGATAAACATCGATTACACATACAACGTGAGTCGTTTAAGTATAAGTACACAAACACAATGTTTGATTTAAACAATATGCCTCTTTAAAACGTGTTTCGTTTCCCACTATATTGTTCGTCACGTAAATCGAAACATGGCATAAGTTTGAATTATTACACTATTTTATAGAATGTACACAACAGCAAAGCATAAGCAAGGTATGGCATTTATATATAGACTCATGTAACTAATGTATGATCTATACAAATGGTGAATATGTCTTTCATAAATAAAATGCTTGATTTAAACAAGATGGATTTTTTTGCATAAAGTATTTTATATCCCAGTATACAATGGAACCTGTGTACAAACACCCCTGTTTATTATTCGTGACGGAAATTAACCCATGACATAAGATTGAATGACGCCAGGATCACTATGTTCGTACTTGTTTATACAAAGAATCCCACTGTCTTCATCGAGGTATATTCCCTGTGGTAAGTACACGCCGTCATTCCTGGTGAGAAGTAGTTTCTGTTTCTTGCAATCACCAGATATAACATGTACCGAGTGACGGGAACAAACCAACACGGATCCATCCTGGCAAACACACATTCCACTCGGCTTTTATTATTCGTGACGGAAATTAACCCATGCCATACGTTTGAATGACGTCGGAAACTCCACGTACGTACTTGCTTACACAAAGAATCCCATTGTCTTCATCAAGGCTTATTCCCGATGGAATGTACACGCCGTCATTCTTGGTGAGAAGTAGTTTCTGTTTCTTGCAATCACCAGATATAACATGTACCGAGCAAGGGGAACAAACCAACACGGATCCATCCTGGCAAACAAACATTCCCTGTGGGTCGTCTAGATCAGTGTCTTGATATGAAGCTTGTACTGTTCCATCTAATTTAAATTTAATAACAGAACCACCAACGTAATCAGACACGTAGATACTTCCACCATCACTACTGAATACAACATAACGAGGACACTTAAATAAGTCAGTCCCAGCATTATCAGTTTGTTCAACATTCAGTACGTTACCATGAATATCCATTATCTCAACCTTCGGTGGTTTGTTATATGATACAACAAGTTTATCATCAACACAATCAATACCACGACAATCACCATTCACATCAAGAACGTTTGTCAGTGACATAATGTCATTCTTCACTTCAAGAAACTGAACCTTACTGTTAGAAGTTATAGTGACAGCAAATGTATCGTGAGATATAGATGTAATATCCCATGGCTGGTTCATCACAGAGACTGTAGATACAAGTTTACCTTGCTTGATATCAACAAGCTTCACTGACTTGTTCAGCCAATCAGTACACGCGATGATATTATCACGTACATGTACCATACCAGTTATATAACATTCCCTCGTATCGGTGCTGTCCACTACGCTGATGTCTGCTTTGTGCTGAGGAACCAAATCCATTATACGTTTACGTTGTGTGCTGATAAGCATTGGTGATTTGGTGACTTTCAGTTCACCTAACGAGGTCGATGATGACGTTGTTGACATCAGAGTGGCATTTTTCACGAACTCGATGTATTGTAGCTCTGATTTCTTGGTGGCTTTCATTTCGGTTTCAAGTGTTTCTAACAGTGTACGTAATTCTTTTGTCCTCACAAACAAAATAGCCGTATTATCAATGTTTGTTGTAAGACGTGTGTGGATAGATGTCAATCGCTTACTGAAAGATTTCAGTTCATCGTCAAGTTTCTTTGATTCCAGCAGATTGGATGTTTTAATTCCATCACATTTTGCGATTAAAGAACGCTCGACTTTGTCTAAATAAACGTTAACATCTACGCGATATTTCCTAACGTCGGTAATAGCTTTCTTTACCGTGGCCTCTGCTTTTGCTGTAGAATTTCCAGCATCGTTAAGTTGATCCTTTACTTCAGTCTGAAGTTGATCAACTTTCTGGATCATAGAAGTGTATTCTGTACTTGTGTTGAACCCCTCAGCGAGTGTTGACATATAATCAACTTGACACGTTTTGTGGTCCAAGATCATACAGTCCCCACATCCCATAACGTTGTGTTTCTTACACAAGAATTTCAAACACTCGGTAGGATGTTTATCGCATGTAACGGTACATAATACAACTTTTGGTTTGCTTGTCACCGGCTTGTTCTGTGGCATTTCATGTTTATCTAACACGACATGGTGCCTCCACGGCCTTGGTAGACGGTGGCCTTTCACACACGCCAAGCAAAGATATTCATTACAATTCTTACAATATCCTGAAGCTTCAATAAAATTTCCATCGTCTTTACACGGTCCACAAGCAATATCAAAGTCTTCGCCAGATGCTTTATATATAGATCCTTCTAAACTTGAGCTTCCTGACGCAGCCATTTTGACATTTTCTACCACGTATTTTCTAATATCGATCAGACACGAATTACTGTATAATGGCCGTGCTTATCCCATAATTGACACGTTTTATAGTTAACACTATTGTTTATAAATCCAAATGTTTAAAACAGTATTATTGAAGGTGATATATTTAATAAATATTAACTTCCCGAAAGAAAGACATGTGACGGCATTGTCGCGATTTACCGACTTGAATGAACACAGGATAAGGTTATTAATATTTCATTATGCCCAAACTGTATTCATAGAAAACGAATATCAGATATCGTATGTCTTTGTTTAAGAATCAACGATCAGGTATGCGCAGTGATATGTCAACTAGTCAATAGTCTATCGAACAGATACGACATAGTACGGCTTTGTATGTCTCACAATGCACACGTTTTATAGTTATCAATATTATGTTTATAAATCCAAACGTTAAACTCAACATTCTTGAAGGTTATATTTCATAAATATAAACTTACTAACAGAAATACACGCCACAGTATGGTCGCAATTTACCAACTTGAATGAAGACTGCATTAGGTGATCAATACTTTATTTTGCTTAAACACTATATATTGAACAGGTACAGGTATATCATATAGCACATGTCCTAGTTTAAAACATAACGCTCAGGTATGCGCATTGATATGATGTATACATAACTCACAGTGTATAAACCTAATCAGTTTATGACTTATTGAAATACTATACCATGCAATGTGTATGCCTTATTGCGAGCATATACATTTATGATTTCTTGTCACTTGTAGTAATTATTTAAACCTCTCGGTCAAGCATAACCCATGCAATCGTTTTTGCTGAAGGGACAGCAAATGGAAGAGACAGTGGTTTGATAAAGGTATCCGGGCGCGATGCCCTAGCTCTTTCCGAAGAGACACCTTGATTCTTTAATGTGCCCGGTGTACAGCACCGATACACGCGAGACTACCTCGGGGTTGCTAACCAGTTCATCTCTAGTTGGGTTGGAAACGCAGAAAAGCGTTTCAGAAATGATCAAGTGCCCCGGCCGAGGATCGAACCCGGGACCTCTCGATCAGCAGTCAAGCTGGCTATCCGCTCGACCACCGTACCACCATACCACTACATGCTCTTTTCGAACACTATACACTTCAAGGAGTACGACTGATTTCGTAATCCTGATGTTGCCTCGTTAAGACTAACCGTAGAATTCATGACATAGCACTTTAAATATGGTCCCTGTATATTTCTTAATGCCAAAACTATGCAGTCTCACACCATTATGCCTAATAAATGATGATCAGCACCATATGTGCAAAGAACCCTTTAATTTAAGAATTAGTGAACTTCATTAACGATGTACGTGGGATGATCAAAAAGTAATAAGACACATGCTTAAGTTTACGCATCTGAATCCTGAAAGTATCATATTAATTTTGCTGCATTTAATGCCGACGTTAACGTATTAAGGTAATTTAGACCCTTTTCGCTAAATATTGCCCGTAACTCGGATTTTGATGATATTTTGCATAAATATAGTATCAAGTGTTGGCTTTCTGATTTTGAAGGTTTTGTGGAAAAATATCTCGTGACGTATGATGATAAGCGCCACCTAGCGGGTGTGTAAGTTTTGCTTGTTTTTCGACGTTTTTCACCATTTTTCGAGTTAATACTTACGTCATTGAAAATGGAAAAAATATAGTTTTGTAGGGAAATAAATACTGCGTCATATGGTGCAAATATAGAAGGAAATTTAAAAATTATTAATGTGACGCTAAAATATCCGCACCGCGCCCTCGATAATAACGGTGTTTTAATCGCGGCATTTCTTTTTTTCACACACATACAGCAAGAACACGGGGCTTTCAAAGTTGTTTTTAATTTTTGTATTAGTTTATTTGAAGTGTCTTTTAAATTTTAGTGAAATAAAAAATGGGGTGTTCTTGGGGCCTTTTTCGTGTTCTTTACAATCAAATGTTTTTAGTCAGGGTATAATTACGCGACGTAAACGTTAGCGTGACGAGTGCGGACGTCGTTCAAATAATCCTTTTTTTCTTTTCGACGCCATTAGCGAAAAAAAACTTGTTTAAGTTATTATTTTATTTGGGGTGAAATATATTGCTTATGTTAGTGAAACAATCCGATGTTCTTTAGTGTATTTTTCTGATGATGTAAGCGTTCAAAAACAATGAATACCGTTGTTTTGAATGTATATTTATATCTGCCGCGACATAATTATTAACTATTGAGCTAGGGTTCACGGATTCCGTTTAACATTCGGTCTTTTCCATCCGCGTTTGTATTCGATATGTCCACATTGTTAATTGATGATTGCACAGACACCGACCGATGAGTAGCAATGTATCTTTTTAAAGAAATTTTAAATGCCGTTACTCGATTCTACACAGTAACCCCAATCTGCAGCCTGACAACATTCGGCTTCAGTCAAATTAGCCAAAATGTACGTCATCTGATCATTGTATTATGAAGGTGTCCAACCAGTTAGTTTGTCTGGTCCGACCAGCTAATGTTGGTATCCACAAGAACATTACCCAAGGCCTACTCATCTCTTAACATAAGATGGCCAGATTCCAGAAGCCCGGATCCCACCTCACCCAATCTAGATCCGCTCACGCTCAATGTATATTGCATACGCGTGTATACAGAGGATTAATCACGAGTTGTCAATTAATATCAACTTATATTAAACGAGTTTTGGAAATTTTATTAAGCGAGCCTCTGGCGAGCTTAATAATATTTCCTGAACGAGTTTAATATAAATATATCAATTGACAACGAGTGATAGATTCTTTTTATCATATGACACTAAAAACGCAAAATACGCATTGGTTTATTGGAAAAACTCAATAGCTTATACTAAACGTGGTACGTATAACTTTATACGTACTGGCTATACTAACCTGGATACAAGGAAAGTTATGTGATAAATATCTTATATGCACACATAAATCTGTATCTACACACATTTGTGTTCATTTTATCTTTTAGTCAATGACAAATGTGCAATATACAGGTAATCCATGTACTCATTGTACTATCAAAAAATATAACCCTGAGGTCTGTCAGGAAGTAGTAAAAGTTTTTCCTTGCATTTATAAACATAACATGAAAATTCCATCAGTCTATAATAGTCATGCTACATATAATAATAACTAAACAAAATAGGTAATGCAAGCTTCCTTTTGAATTTGCTGCTGCAATAATACCTACGAGCTTGTAGACAACTTAGAAGCTCGGACGAGTTTACGATGTCCGTACGGACGCCGTACGGCATTGCTAAAATTCGACTCACAAGGAGCTCGAAATGTGACCAGGGAAAATTGAAGTGTGCCGAAGAGTTTTAATCATGGCGCACAGACCTTGTAAGGTCATCGTGCGAGCACCTTAAGAACACTGTACGAGTTACTTGTGAGCCCCGTACGGTCTCCGTAATACCGTTAGGATTTGAAATATTTGGGACCAGTTGGAAACAAATCCGTACGTACATCGTACGAGTATTGTGACCGAATGTAAACATCGACACAAGAGAATGTGATAGAACGAGTTTTTATGCTCATCAAGGACATCACTAATACAAGGTTTTTGTCTGGAAATGATGCGGCCTGATTTGAATCTAGGACCTCCATCACTCGAAGTGGACGCTCTACCACCAAGCCACCGAGGTGGGTGGAACAACATAGTGCATATTTCACTTGTTGCGCTATTAATTATCTGTGAAATATGGAGTGAGAATTGAAGTAATTTTAACATTGATTTTATCATTCATTTCACATTTCACACATTTGTTCTAATTCTACATCTCGATCAGTCATTATATTTCAAACTTCGTAGTTAAGTTGAGAGCGGAGACCGAGAGGTAATTCGTCACCCACATGAGAAGGGGAGACTCGATCGCAGGTTTTACAGGAAAGTTATTTGTTTAAGAATTATTCTATATTGCTTTTTTTAATTTGTACATGTATTAATGTGGAAAACGAGTAATTGAATTTCATCGAAATGACCATTGCATTGTCATGATGAGAAATCAGAAATGCATTAGATAAGCTGTCAATTTTTATTGTAATTCGTTTGACGGACGTCGCATACGAGAGCCGTCTTTAGAATGATAAAGATCGAATAATCATTAATCATTTCGTTGATATTTTATATCAACTGTATTATTTTTAGTCAAATGCGTATTTTTTAAATATTTTTCTGTATACTTAGTAAATCTATCGAATAAATTTAAAGAAATAAGCGATTTTTCGGAGCACTGAGGCGTTCCAATCGTTAACAATTTACGTACGTGACGTCATTGACGTCGTTAATGTGCGGCGAGTCGCTGTACCCAAGGCTGCTAAACAATTGATGTCTCTGCCAGTAATGGATGGAAATTTATGAAATTCTGCAGACGGAAAGAGGATACATTTTTTATTTGAAATAATAACTTATTTTATTGATATCACGATGAATGATCATTTTAGAACGTTTGTCTCATTACTATTTGATCACCCCACATACACGTACATGTACTAAGTTATTGCCACAGTGTTTGGTTTTAAGAGACGTTAATAATGGTTCATGTATTTATTCCCACTAAACGACTTAAAATATTCGTTGTTTTTAGACAAGGTTATGACGCTTTCAACCTCCTATTCTATGAGAAGGCTGTGAGTACTACATTTTTGCACCTTATAAGACTGATGTACATAATTAAAATCAGCATCACCAGGTGCTTCTTATGGGTATATGTTCATGAAAATCGGTACTTGTCAAACTTATGTTGAAACAGCGAGTTATTTCTGGACATTTTTTTCTTGTTTTCTAGCCGAGCACAGAAATCATACAGGAGAGGTAGCATTCAACCTAACCACCCGAGCACAGAAATCATACAGGAGAGGTAGCATTCAACCTAACCACCCGAGCACAGAAATCAGACAGGGGAGGTAGCACTCAACCTAACCACCCGAGCACAGAAATCATACAGGAGAGGTAGCATTCAACCTAACCACCCGAGCACAGAAATCAGACAGGAGAGGTAGCACTCAACCTAACCACCCGAGCACAGACATCAGACAGGAGAGGTAGCACTCAACCTAACCACCCGAGCACAGAAATCAGACAGGAGAGGTAGCACTCAACCTAACCACCCGAGCACAGAAATCATACAGGAGAGGTAGCATTCAACCTAACCACCCGAGCACAGAAATCAGACAGGAGGGGTAGCACTCAACCTAACCACCCGAGCACAGAAATCAGACAGGGGAGGTAGCACTCAACCTAACCACCCGAGCACAGAAATCAGACAGGGCAGGTAGCACTCAACCTAACAAGCCGAGCACAGGAATCAGACAGGGGAGGTTGCATTCAACCTAACTAGCCGATCACAGGAATCAGACAGGGCAGGTAGCACTCAACCTAACAAGCCGAGCACAGGAATCAGACAGGGCAGGTAGCACTCAACCTAACAAGCCGAGCACAAGAATCAGACAGGGCAGGTAGCACTCAACCTAACAAGCCGAGCACAGGAATCAGACAGGGCAGGTAGCACTCAACCTAACCACCCGAGCACAGAAATCAGACAGGAGAGGAAGCATTCAACCTAACCACCCGAGCACAGGAATCAGACAGGAGGGGTAGCACTCAACCTAACCACCCGAGCACAGAAATCAGACAGGAGGGGAAGCACTCAACCTAACCACCCGAGCACAGAAATCAGACAGGAGGGGAAGCACTCAACCTAACCACCCGAGCACAGAAATCAGACAGGAGGGGTAGCACTCAACCTAACCACCCGAGCACAGAAATCAGACAGGAGGGGAAGCACTCAACCTAACCACCCGAGCACAGAAATCAGACAGGAGGGGAAGCACTCAACCTAACCACCCGAGCACAGAAATCAGACAGGAGGGGAAGCACTCAACCTAACAAGCCGAGCACAGAAATCAGACAGGAGAGGAAGCACTCAACCTAACCACCCGAGCACAGAAATCAGACAGGAGGGGTAGCACTCAACCTAACCACCCGAGCACAGAAATCAGACAGGAGGGGAAGCACTCAACCTAACCACCCGAGCACAGGAATCAGACAGGAGGGGTAGCACTCAACCTAACCACCCGAGCACAGAAATCAGACAGGAGGGGAAGCACTCAACCTAACCAACCGAGCACAGAAATTAGACAGGGCAGGTAGCACTCAACCTAACAAGCCGAGCAAAGGAATTAGACAGGGGAGGTTGCATTCAACCTAACTAGCCGATCACAGAAATCAGACAGGAGGGGTAGCACTCAACCTAACCACCCGAGCACAGAAATCAGACAGGAGGGGAAGCACTCAACCTAACCACCCGAGCACAGGAATCAGACAGGAGGGGTAGCACTCAACCTAACCACCCGAGCACAGAAATCAGACAGGAGGGGAAGCACTCAACCTAACCACCCGAGCACAGAAATCAGACAGGGCAGGTAGCACTCAACCTAACAAGCCGAGCACAGGAATTAGACAGGGGAGGTTGCATTCAACCTAACTAGCCGATCACAGAAATCAGACAGGAGGGGTAGCACTCAACCTAACCACCGGAGCACAGAAATCAGACAGGGGAAGTAGCATTCAACCTCACAAACCGAACACAGGAATCAGACAGGGGGGTTGCATTCAACCTAACTAGCCGATCACAGAAATCAGACAGGGTAGGTAGCATTTAACCTAACCAACCGAGCACAGAAATCAGACAGGGGAGGTAGCATTCAACCAAACCAGCCGAGCAAAGAAATCAGACAGGGAATGTAGCACTCAACCTAACTATCCGAGCATTGAAATCAGACAGGGGAGGTAGCTCTTAACCTAACCACCCGAGCACAGAAATCAGACTGGGGAGGTAGCATTCAACCTAACTACCCGAGCACAGAAATCAGACAGATAATGTAGCACTCAACCTAACCACCCGAGCACAGAAATCAAAAAGGGGAGGTAGCATTCAACCAAACTAGCCAATCCCAGAAATCAGACAGGGGAGGTAGCATTCAACCTAACCACCCGAGCACAGATATCAAACAGGGGAGGTAGCACTCAACCTAACCAACCGAGCACAGAAATCAAACAGAGGAGATAGCACTCAAGCTAACCACTCGAGCACAGAAATCAGACAGGGGAGATAGCACTCAACCTAACCAGCAAAACACAGAGATCTGACACGGGGAGATAGCACTCAACCTAACCGGCCGAGCACAGAAATCAGACAGGGGAGGTAGCACTCATCCTAACCAGCCGAGCACAGCAATCAAACAGGGGAGATGGCATTCAACCTAACTACCTGAGCATAGAAATGAGACAGGGAATGTAGCACACAACTTTATCAGCCGAGCACAGAAATCAAACATGAGAGGTAGCATTCAACCGAACCACCCGTGCACAGAAATAAGACAGAGGAGGTAGCTCTCAACCTAATTACCCGAGCACAGAAATAAGACAGGGAATTTAGAACTCAATCTAACCTCCCGAACACAGAAATCAGACAGGGAATTTAGCACTCAACCTGACCACACGTGCACAGAAATCAAACATGGGAGGTAGCATTCAACCTAACCACCCGAGCACAGAAATCAAACAGGGGAGGTAGCATTCAACCTCACCACCCATGCACAGAAATAAGACAGGGGATGAAGCTCTCAACCTAACTACCCGATCACAGAAATCAGACATGTCACAAAACACTCAACCTAACCTCTCGATCAAAGATATAAGACAGGGGAGGCAGCTATCAACCTAACTACCCGAGCACAGAAATAAAACAGGGGAGGCAGCTCTCAACCTAACTACCCGAGCACAGAAATCAGACAGGGGAGGAAGCATTCAACCTTACTAGCTGATCACAGAAATCAAACAATGGAGGTAGCATTCAAACTAACTACTCGATCACAGAAATCAAACAGGGGAGGAAGCATTCAACCTAACCACCCGAGCACAGAAATAAGACAGGGGAGGTAACATTCAACCTAACTTGCCGATCACAAAAATCAGACAGGGAATGTAGCACTCAACCTAACCACCCGAGCACAGAAATCAGACATGTAAGGTAGCACTCAACCTAACCACCCGAGCAAAGAAATAAGACAGGGAAGGCAGCACTCAACCTTACTACCCGAGCACAGAAATCAGACAGGGGAGGTAGCATTCAACCTCACTAGCTGATCACAGAAATCAAACAGGGGAGGTAGCATTCAACCAAACTAGCCGATCACAGAAATCAGACAGTGGAGGTAGCATTTAACCTAACTACCCGAGCACTGAAATCAAACAGGGGAGGTAACATTCAACCTAACTGGCCGATCACAGAAATCAGACAGAGAAGGTAGCATTCAACCTAACAACCAGAGCACAGATATCAAACAGAGGAGATAGCCAAACACAGAAATCAGTCTTGGAAGGCAGCACTCAACCTAACCAACCGAGCACAGAAATCAAACAGGGGAGGTAGCACTCAACCTAACTACCCGAGCAAAGAAATCAGACAGGGGAGATAGCACTCAACCTAACCAGCCGAGCACAGAAATCAGACACGGGGAGATAGCACTCAACATAACCAACCGAGCACAGAAATCAGACAGGGGAGATAGCATTCAACCTAACCAGCCGAGCACAGAAATCAAACAGGGGAGATAGCATTCAACCTAACTACCTGAGCACAGAAATCAGACAGGGAATGTAGCACTCAACCTAACCAGCCGAGCACAGAAATCAAACAGGAGAGGTAGCATTCAACATAACCACCAAAGCACAGAAATAAGACAGATGAGGTAGCTCTCAACCTAACTACCCGAGCACAGAAATAAGACAGGGAATTTAGCACTCAACCTAACCACCCGAGCAGAGAAATCAGACAGGGGAGGTAGCATTCAACCTAACCACCCGAGCACAGAAATCAAACATGGGAGGTAAAATTCAACCTAACCACCCGAGCACAGAAATAAGACAGGGGAGGTAGCTCTTAACCTAACTACCGATCACAGAAATCAGACAGGGGAGGTAGCACTCAACCTAACCACCCGAGCACAGAAATAAGACAGGGGAGGCAGCTCTCAACCGAACTACCCGAGTACAGAAATCAGACAGGGGAGGTAGCATTCAACCTTACCACCCGAGCACAGAAATCAAACAGGGGAGGTAGCATTCAACCTGACCGCCCGAGCACAGAAATAAGACAGGGGAGGTAGCTCTTAACCTAACTACCCGATCACAAAAATCAGACATGTAAGGAAGCACTCAACCTAACCACCCGAGCACAGAAATCAGACATGTAAGGTATTACTCAACCTAACCACCCGAGCACAGAAATAAGACAGGGAAGGTAGCTCTCAACCATACCACCCGAGCACAGAAATAAGACACGGGAGATAGCATTCAAATTAACTTGCCGAGCACAGAAATCTAACAGGGAATGTAGCTCTCAACCTAACCACCCGAGCACAGAAATTAGACAGGGAACTCACTCAACCTAACCAGCCGAGCACTGAAATCAGACAGGGGAGGTAGCACTCAACCCAACCAGCCAAGCACAGAAATCTGACAGGGAATGTAGCACTGAACACAACCAGCCGAGCACCGAAATCAGACAGGGGATTGTAGCACTCAACCTAACCACCCAAGCGCAGAAATCAGACAGGGGAGGTAGCATTCAACCTTACTAGCCGAGCACAGAAATCAGACAGGGAGGTAGCATTCAACCTAACCACCCGAGCACAGAAATCAGAGAGGGGAAGTAGCACTTAACCTAACCAGCCGAGCACAGAAATAAGACAGGGAATGTAGAACTCAACCTAACTATCCGAGCATTGAAATCAGACAGGAGAGGTAGCATTCAACCTAACCACCCGAGCACAGGAATCAGACAGGGGAAGTTGCATTCAACCTTACTAGCCGATCACAGAAATCAGACAGGGGAGGTAGCACTCAACCCAACCAGCCGGGCACAGAAATCAGACAGGGAATGTAGCACTCAACCAAACCAGCCGAGCACAGAAATCGGACAGGGGAGGTAGCATTCAACCTTACTAGCCGAGCACAGAAATCAGACAGCGGAGGTAGCATTCAACTGAACCAGCCAAGCACAAAAATCAGACAGGGGAAGTTGCATTCAACCTAACCAGTCGAGCACAGAAATCAGACAGGGAATGTAGCACTCAACCCAACCAACCGAGCACAGAAATCAGACAAGGGAGGTAGCATTCAACCTGACTAGACGAGCACAGAAATCAGACAGGGGATGAAGCATTCAACCTAACTAGCCGAGGACAGAAATCAGACAAGGGAGGTAGCATTCAACCTAAATAAACGAGCACAGAAATCAGACAGGGGAGGTAGCATTCAACCTAACAACCCGAGCAAAGGAATCAGACAGGGAAGGTAGCATTCAACCTAACTAGCCGAGCACAGAATTCAGAAAGGGGAGGTAGCATTCAACGTAACTAGCCGATCACAGAAATCAGACAAGGGAGGTAGCTAGCATTCAACCTAACCACCCGAGCACAGAAATCAGACAGGGGAGGTAGCACGTAACCCAACCTGCCGATCACAGAAATCAGAGAGGAAATGTAGCACTCAACCCAAGCAGCCGAGCACAGAAATCAGACAGGGGAGGTAGCATTCAACCTAACCACCCGAGCACAGAAATAAGACAGGGAATGTAGCACTCAACCTAACTAACCGATCACAGAAATCAAACAGGGGAGGTAGCATTCAACCTAGCTACCCGAGCACAGAAATATGACAGGGGAGGTAACATTCAACCTAACTAGCCGAGTACAGAAATCAGAGAGGGAGGTAGCATTCGACCTAACCAGCCCAGCACAGAAATCAAACAGGGTAGGTCGCATTCAACCTTACCACCCGAGCACAGAAATCAGACACGGGAGGTAGCATTCCATCTAACCACCCGAGCACAGAAATCAGACAGGGAAGGTAGCATTTAACCTAACCAGTCAAGCACAGAAATCAGACAGGGAAGGTAGCATTCAACTTAACCAGCCAAGCACAGAAATCAGACAGGGAAGGTAGCATTCAACCTAACCAGCAAAGCACAGAAATCAGACAGGGTAGGTTGCACTCAGCCTAACCAGCCAGGCACAGAAATCAGACAGGGAAGGTAGCACTCAACCCAACCAGCCGAGCAAAGAAATTAGACAGGGTATGTAGCACTCAACCTTACTAGCCGATCACAGAAATCAGACAGGCGAGGTAGCATTCAACCTAACCACCCGAGCACAGAAATCAGACATGGGAGGTAGCACTCGACCTAACCAGCCGAGCACAGAAATGAGACAGGGAATGTAGCTCTCAACTTAACCACCTAAGCACAGAAATCAGACAGGGGAGGTAGCATTCAACCTAACCACCCGAGCACAGAAATTAGACAGGGGTGGTAGCACTCAACCCAACCAACCGACAACAGAAATTGGACAGGGAATGTAGCACTCAACCCAACCAGCCGAGCACAGAAATCAGACAGGGAAGGTAGCATTCAACCTAACTAGCCGAGCACAGAAATCAGACAGGGAGGTAGCATTCAACCTAACTAGCCAAGCACAGAAATCAAACAGGGGAGGTAGCACTCCACCGAACCAACCTTGCTCTGAAATGAGACAGGGAAGGTAGCATTCAACCTAACCACCCGAGCACAGAAATCAGACAGGAAATGTAGCATTCAACCTAACCACCCGAGCACAGAAATCAGACAGGGAAGGTAGCATTCAACCCAACCAGCCGAGCACAGAAATCAGACAGGGTAGGTAGCATTCAAACAAACCAGCCGAGCACAGAAATCGGACAGGGGATGTAGCATTCAACCTAACTAGCCGAGCACAGAAATCAGGCAGCGGAGGTAGCATTCAACTGAACAAGCCAATTACAGAATTCAGAAATGGGAGGTGGCATTCAACCTAACCAGTCGAGAACAGAAATCAGACAGGGAATGTAACACTCAACCCAACCAGCCGAGCACAGAAATCAGACAGGGGAGGTAGCATTCGACCTAACTAGACGAGCACACAAATCAGACAGGGGAGGTAGCATTCAACCTAACCACCAGAGCACAGGAATCAGACAGGGGAAGTAGTATTCGACCTAACTGGCCGAGCACAGAAATCAGACAGGGGAGGTAGCATTCAACCTAACTAGCCAAGCACAGAAATCAAACAGGGGAGGTAGCACTCCACCTAACCAACCTTGCTCTGAAATGAGACAGGGAAGGTAGCATTCAACCTAACTAGCCGAGCACAGAAATCAGACAGGGAGGTAGCATTCAACCTAACTAGCCAAGCACAGAAATCAAACAGGGGAGGTAGCACTCCACCTAACCAACCTTGCTCTGAAATGAGACAGGGAAGGTAGCATTCAACCTAACCACCCGAGCACAGAAATCAGACAGGAAATGTAGCATTCAACCTAACCACCCGAGCACAGAAATCAGACAGGGAAGGTAGCATTCAACCCAACCAGCCGAGCACAGAAATCAGACAGGGTAGGTAGCATTCAAACAAACCAGCCGAGCACAGAAATCGGACAGGGGATGTAGCATTCAACCTAACTAGCCGAGCACAGAAATCAGGCAGCGGAGGTAGCATTCAACTGAACAAGCCAATTACAGAATTCAGAAATGGGAGGTGGCATTCAACCTAACCAGTCGAGAACAGAAATCAGACAGGGAATGTAACACTCAACCCAACCAGCCGAGCACAGAAATCAGACAGGGGAGGTAGCATTCGACCTAACTAGACGAGCACACAAATCAGACAGGGGAGGTAGCATTCAACCTAACCACCAGAGCACAGGAATCAGACAGGGGAAGTAGTATTCGACCTAACTGGCCGAGCACAGAAATCAGACAGGGGAGGTAGCATTCAACCTAAATAGACGAGCACAGAAATCAGACAGGGGAGGTAGCATTCAACCTAACAACCCGAGCACAGGAATCAGACAGGGAAGGTAGCATTCCAACTAACTAGCCGAGCACAGAATTCAGAAAGAGGAGGTAGGATTCAACGTAACTCGCCGATCACATAAATCAGACAAGGGAGGTAGCTAGCATTCAACCTAACCTCCTGAGCACAGAAATCAGACAGGGGTGATAGCACTCAACCCAAGCTGCCGAGCACAGAAATCAGAGAGGGAATGTAGCACTCAACCCAATCAGCCGAGCACAGAAATCAGTCAGGGGAGGTAGCATTCAACCTAACCACCCGAGCACAGAAATAAGACAGGGAATGTAGCACTCAACCTAACTTACCGATCACAGAAATCAAACAGGGGAGGTAGCATTCAACCTAGCTACCCGAGCACAGAAATATGACAGAGGAGGTAACATTCCACCTAACTTGCCGATCACAGAAATCAGACAGGGAATGTAGCACTCAATCTTACTAGCCGAGCACAGAAATCAGACAGGGAGGTAGCTCTCAACCTTACTAGCCCATCACAGAAATCAAACAGGGGAGGTCGCATTCAGCCTTACCACCGAGCACAGAAAGTAGACAGGGGAGGTAGCATTCCATCTAACCACCCGCGCACAGAAATCAGACAGGGAAGGTAGCATTTAACCTAACCAGCTAAGCACAGAAATCAGACAGGGAAGGTAGCATTCAACCTAACCAGCCAAGCACAGAAATCAGACAGGGTAGGTAGCACTCAACCTAACCAGCCAAGCACAGAAATCAGACAACGGAGAAAGCATTCAACCTAACCAGCCGAGCAAAGAAATCAGATAGGGTAGGTAGCAATCAACCTTACTAGCCGATCACAGAAATCAAACAGGGGAGGTAGCATTCAACCTAACCACCCGAGCACAGAAATCAGAGAGGGGAGGTAGCACTCGACCTAACCAGCCGAGCACAGAAATTAGACAGGGAATGTAGCTCTCAACTTTACCATCTAAGCACAGAAATCAGACAGGGGAGGTAGCATTCAACCTAACCACCCGAGCACAGAAATAAGACAGGGGAGGTAGCACTCAACCCAACCAGCCGAGCACAGAAATCGGACAGGGAATGTAGCACTCAACCAAACCAGCCTAGCACAGAAATCAGACAGGGAAGGAAGCATTCAACCTAACTAGCCGAGCACAGAAATCAAACAGGGATGTAGCATTCAACCTAACTAGCCGAGCACAGAAATCAAACAGGGGAGGTAGCATTCAACCTAACCACCCGAGCACAGAAATAAGACAGGGGAGGTAGCATTCAACCTAACCACCCGAGCACAGAAATAAGACAGGGAAGGGTAGCATTCAACCTAACTTGCCGAGCACAGAAATCAGACAGGGGAGGTAGCATTCAACCTAACCACCCGAACACGGAAATCTGACTGGGAAGGTAGCATTCAACCTAACTAGCCTAGCACAGAAATCAGACAGGGGAGGTAGCATTCAACCTAACCACCCGAGCACAGAAATCAGACAGGGGAGGTAGCACTCGACCTAACCAGCCGAGCACAGAATTAAGACAGGGAATGTAGCTCTCAACTTGACCACCCGAGCACAGAGAATAGACAGGGGAGGTAGCACTGAATCCAACCAACCGAGCACAGAAATCGGACAGGGAATGTAGCACTCAACCCAACCAGCCGAGCACAGAAATCAGACAGGGAAGGTAGCATTCAACCTAACTAGCCGAGTACAGAAATCAGACAGGGAGGTAGCATTCAACCTAACTAGCCGAGCACAGAAATCAAACAGGGGAGGTAGCATTCAACCTAACCACCCGAGCACAGAAATCAGACAGGGGAGGTAGCATTCAACCTAACCACCCGAGCACAGAAATAAGACAGGGGAGGTAGCATTCAACCTAACCACCCGAGCACAGAAATCAGACAGGAAAGGTAGCACTCAACCCAACCAGCCGAGCACAGAAATCTGACAGGGAATGTTGCTCTTAACCTAACCACCCAAATACAGAAATTAGACAGGGGAGGTAGCATTCTACCTAACTAGCCGAGCACAGAAATCAGACAGGGGAGGTAGCATTCAACCTAACTAGCCGATCACAGAAATCAGACAGGGGAGGTACTATTCAACCTAACCAGCCGAGCACAGAAATAAGACAGGGAATGTTGCTCTCAACCTAACCACCCAAGCACAAAAACCAGACAGGGGAGGTAGCACTCAACCCAACCAGCCGAGCACAGAAATCAGACTGGGAATGTAGCACTCAACCAAACCAGCCGAGTACAGAAATCCGACAGGGGAGGTAGCATTCAACCTAACTAGCCGAGCACAGAAATCAGACAGGGGAGGTAGCATTCAACCTAACCACCCGAGCACAGATATCAAACAGAGGAGATAGCCAAACACAGAAATCAGTCTTGGAAGGCAGCACTCAACTTTACCAACCGAGCACAGAAATCAAACAGGGGAGGTAGCATTCAACCTTACCACCCGAGCACAGAATTCAGACAGGGGTGGTAGCATTCAACCTAACCACCCGAACACAGAAATCAGACAGGGAAGGTAGCATTCAACCTGACCAGCCTAGCACAGAAATCAGACAGGGGAGGTAGCTCTCAACCTAACCAACCGAGCACAGAAATCAGACAGGGGAGGTAGCTCTCAACCTAACTACCCGAGCAAAGAAATCAGACAGGGGAGGTAGCACTCAACCTTACCGACCGAGCACAGAAATCAAAAAGGGCAGGTAGCTCTCAACCTAAATAGCCGATCACCGAAATCAGACAGGGGAGGTAGCATTCAACCTATCTAGCCGAGCACAGAAAGCAGACTGGGAAGGTAGCACTCAACCTAACTTACCAAGCACAGAAATCAGACAGGGAAGGTAGCTCTCAACCTAACTTACCAAGCACAGAAATCAGACAGGGAAGGTAGCTCTCAACCTAACGTACCAAGCACAGAAATCAGACAGGGAAGGTAGCTCTCAACCTAACTTACCAAGCACAGAAATCAGACAGGGAAGGTAGCATTCAACCTAACTTACCAAGCACAGAAATCAGACAGGGAAGGTAGCTCTCAACCTAACTTACCAAGCACAGAAGCACAACAATACAGCTGCACTAAGCAATGCTTACACATAAGGCAATGAAACAGTTGAAAGTCCAAATCCCCGCCAAAAATGTAGGATGACCCAATTTCACAAAACAAATTATAGAATAGCGGTTATTACATCAGACCCAATGAAACACAGCCAACACCCGACCGAGACGGTTATCGACCCAGAGCTTCACGATCGCGCCACATGATATCATGAAACCGGGAGAAACACCAGAAACCTCGAAGTACAATTACGTTCACCAAACTTTGTTAAGCATAAGCATTCATAATCTTCATAAATGTATATATAAAATATAGCACGTTATTTTTGGATCTCACACAACACCGTCAACATATTCAAACTGTTCATTATTCATGAGCAATAACTCACAACAAATCTGGGTAAAAAATAAGGGCTCCTTTTACAGTAGAGATTTGTTTCATTAAAGGTACGCACCAGTCTAAATGAATTGCATAAATTAGTGTGTATTCAAATAGTTATAGACCCTTTCATTTAAACGATAATCGTACGTACGAGTACAGAGTCACCTCCCCTAAACCGGATTTGACGTAAAGCGAGGGCTCTACAAATAAACGACACTATACAAGCAGTAGCGAACAGTTTATGTAATCGACTTAATTGCATTTTTGTTTTGGTTAAGACCGTGTTTTGTAGCATGTTTATAATGTACTAACAATGTATGTACATTTACGTAACATGTTTTGGATGTGGAGGAAACGTGTGATTTCTCGGATTTTTGTCAATGAAAAATGGTCAATTATCGGGCGTTAATTTCCAAATATATCTACAGTTGTATTAATGTTGTTTTGTAATTCGGTTGATTGTCATGCACCTTTCGTAAATTAAAATGAGTGTTAGTGCCAGAATGCAGTGTATATGTGTATTTCAATACTTCTTTTTATTTTCCCGTGAATATGAAACACAAGTAGTTTCACCTGGTTCTTGCAATACTACACCATGCATTAGACCAAATTAACACTAATTAATCATTGCTGTGTCTCATTTCTTTTTACCAGTATAATTCACAAGTTGTGCGTTGTTTATTATGGATTGTAATAAGACTACACGTATATTATAACCACAACGATTTATTGGAATGCCCCTGGTTACGTACGTGCCATTTCTGCTTAAAAAGCTGTATAAATAACGATTATGTTATGAGTTGATTGTCATAAATTAATTTTACATTATTGATACAACTGCACTTCAATATATATACTCTTTATTTCCACTTTTCAGTGATTTAACATAGTATTATAAACATGTTATAAATGGTTTAAACATAATCATGCAAATAGTAACTACTAAATTACACAAAGCAGCAACATCACAAATTAAGATGCATATTTACAGTCATGAGTACATATATATGAATGGGAATTGAATCACTATAGCGATGAATGACATATTATACAGATTATATTAGACGAAGGCAAGTGCAACATTGTACGAAACGTAAGAAGGTACGATGCGGGTTCGGTTATATTGTTGAAAGTTGTTGTATATTTAGCTCAAACATACAAACACACACATACCCGCATATACACACACACGTATGCACGCACGCACACCCTCGCACAGACAGACGCACACACGCAAACGCACGCACACACACGCGCACACTCGCGCCTACGCACACACGAACATATTGATCTAAGTATTATGGTAACCAATAAAATTATATCAGTGGTTCGCTTGCATAATGCCTTACCGAAACGAAATGTAAGAAATGATAGCGAAGTTTTACAGTACATTTGTCCATTATAAAACATCAACAGTGAAAACATCAGTTAATAATAATGTTGAATGCACAAAACTTGAGGCCCACATGGAAGATTGGGTAACCAAATGTGTAGCCTCGTTAAATAAAGTCTTTACTAACTTACTAAACTGCACACATCTTGCATGAATGTATAGCATTTTTCCAGATCAAACTGCAATGGAGTGTTCGTTAGAGTGTTCGTGCTAAATAAGCTAATGAGAAAGTCTTCTCCGTATAATTGCGATATGTGGGCACTGAATGCACACGAGTGGTTCAATCCAATGTTTCTTAGAAAGTTTGTACGGGTATCTTTTACTACAAGGTGTTGGCAATCTGCAATTGTATGTCTATACACGTCCTGTATGGTCTGCTTTTTACATAATGTGCATCATTGATTCACTGTTCTGTTGTAATCACATGTTATCAATCGCACTGTCGTTGTTGCGTGTATAATGTTATTTCGATTGGTCGCTGATTTTCAGATCAGAGATGGAATGGTTTCATTTTGAGAAGCTAGAAGTCTATTGAAGTCTGGGTTGTTTATAGTGTTCTTTCTGTCCATGCATTATCGTGGTAATTGTTGATATTAGAATGAATAGTTTTAACCCATGTAGTTTTGTTGGGAATTCACAGTTTTTCCTGGTATTCCTTTAGGCGATGAGTGAGATAATACTTGTGCAGTATTCTGTAGATATCTGGAATGAATCCGTACGACGAACATAACAAATTAAAATGACACAGACACTTCAGAAGATAAGGTGTTAAAACCCTAATGCATGAATAAAAATTTTGCCCGAGGATAAGGTGTGAAACCCTCACGGTGGGGAATCACGTGGTTTCGATGGTAGGAGCCACCACAAAAATGGCGGCCAAATAGCGTCGACTTAACCCATATTTTGAGGTAAATATATAACATCGAGACTCGTTTATTTATGGACACCCCGGCCAGCACGCAATGGCTTCTCCACTGAATCTTTTGGTACCCTACTTTCCACGATTGATCTCGTAGTTTCCTCAAACACTTCGATATTGTTCCGTAAATAACAAAACAGTAGCGGGGTAGACCTCACGATAATGACGATTCTGACCATATTATGACCATATCTCTTGTATATCAACCGTATTTCAAGCGATTCCAATGTACGAACATTTCGCCAACATTTTCAAAAACAATTACCACCAGAATATCATGAATTTTGGTTTACTAAAAAATTAACGTTCAATTTACATGAAAGATAGGATCCACGCTATGGGTAGGACACACGATTGAGCCTGGGCAGAGCGCATCCATCATTGCGGTCGGTAGTTTTCTATGGTTCTATCGATCGGAATATGCGGAGCGGACTCATAATGACATGACGGCCTACTCGATCTGTACTAATTCATCTACAAACATGTCCGATTATAATTAATATATCTAATTAGGTATTACACGAAGAATTTCATAACGATGCGGACTGCACAAATAGCATGAACATTCATATACGTGGAACTGAACAGCTAGTCCAGTCGTAATTTATCGTTTGTGATATATCAATGTTCGCTGTGAGATATTTGGTAATATTTTATTAAAATTGAAATATTATATTATATATTTATGGTACCATTATTTTAACCTAATATACTTTGCATTGCCGCTGGACGGATAAAAGGAATATGGGAAGTTATAATTCTGTAATGGTGTAATGTTATGGAAAGCTGCTGCTAGCTGTGCGATGTAGTTTGCTATAACTGACGCCTTGAATTCAGTCTTTTCTCTTTAGCAACTTTTACCACTCGGAATCCCGGATTTAAAGAGTCTGTTACTTTTCAACCAATTAGAACTCATGGCGACACAATTTAACATCTGTTAAAGCCAACGCTTCTTTGCGACAGTTTTTAAACAATATTGGCAGAAATAAAATATAGATAAATATTTATATATTTATAAGACCTGACGTCCAATAGGACCCCGAATGGTTTTCGAAGCAGAAATTCACCAGATCGAGAAGGTTCAGCATGTCATCGCGATGTTATGGAATCCTTTCGTATAATTCCGCAACGCCTCTGGTACCCTTCGCGACCGAAAATCTTCGTTTTAAAGTTTTTAAAAAATGGTCGCCGACGGTCTTGCTTGAAAGTGCTTCGGGAGAGTTTCAGTAAACCATCGGCATTCACTCCGCATCTTCGGGACGCCTTCTGTGAGGTTTCGTATTCATTAGCCATTCCGAATGGTTCTAGATGGAAAGTCGAATCGATGCAGAACGCTCCCCGAAAACGGCGAAGTGATGATATTAACACACGGAAACTATGCCGATCATGTTATGAACTTGACTGTGTGGTGGAGTGGTACAGTAGTTATCGCTTTCATCCGACTATTTTTTTATTCCCAGTGTAAGTTCAAAATACCAGAATGGGAATCAAACCCATTCATTCAGTTCTGAAGAACTCGTATTCATAGTAGCTTAGCCAACTGCGCTATGCGCACTACATGATAAAACCATTTCTAAATGTATGTGTTATGGGTAAATACACCCCTATAACCTGTATTACTCCAATGTTAAAAGTATATTGACGCCCGAGTGATTGTGGTTAGTAAAACTAACTTAAAGTGAGGTAGATATATATGCGTAAATTTACGCGACATTATCCCAGTTGTATATCCCGAATGACAGCTGAAGCGATGCCGTCAGTTTGCCTCTAGGTCGAGCTAGACAACCTTTCGGCAACCTATCGGCATCGATTCGTAAACCCTTCCGCATATCACGCGGTCGGGGAAACATTCGGGAATAACTCCTGATCTGACGGCATTTAGTCGCGATACGTTCGGCTACTTTGGATAGGCTTCGGCATTTATACTGCGTGTACATGTATACAGCAACCATTCTTACCCCGAACTGCGAATATCGTACTTCCCGAACAAGCACGATGACACGGCTCCGCATATTGTTATTGATACATTATCCCGAAGGGTTCCGAAACGAGCACATTGTAACCGGCATTCCTTCCGCGTAGCATCGGGTTCTAGTGGACGGCAGGTCTAACCGCAACCCGGCTTTCCGCACGATCGGATCTACCATTCGGCTATTTCGGATAGGCTATGGCATGCATACTGCGTATATACCACAACAATACAATTTGTATACCAATTCGCGAATACTTGCCGAACAACCACGATGACAAAGCTTTGCCCATTTTTATTAATAAATGACCCCGGAGGTTTTCCGAAACGAGCAGTCTGTAATCGGCATCCCTTCCGCATAGCATCGGGGTCTAAGGGGACAGCAGTTCTAAAACATTATTACATCTACACTTCAATTCTGTCTCAATATATTCGTACTGTACATATATTATAACCTAAATTCACCCGTGAAATAGTATATACTAGATTACCACATACAATATAGTGCAATAGGATAACGGCGATTATCGGTACCGGAGGACAACGGTATTTAACTTTTAGTTACACGTATATACTCGCATAAATTGGTCATCAATATATGTGTCCTCGATTTATAATGGAAATTTACGAACTGTCCTCGGAACGAACCGTCGATTTCAGATTGTAAACAACGGGGTATTTTGTTCACCACACAAACTACTAAATTGGCGACTTGCGGAGATGATTATTCTAAGGATGAAAGTAAAAATAGATCAAATATGGATGCTGATTCTATGCCATTTAGGGAGCTCTATAACCTGTCAATGTTCATGGCATTATTAGGTAGTAAATTAAAATATTGCTGTATCTGAAACTTTGTGAGACTTTAAGCTTAACAGGACTATCATTAGAAGCATATTGCTACACATTGATCGACACACATACAAGAACTACGTGTATTGTTTATGCATCAACATTATTTGTTTAAAAAAATAGATGTCAGACTAACATACCCCGTCGACAAAGGACCACATTACATTTGTATTCGCAAAATCAATCCATCACTTATTATTTCTAAATGTCAAGGTTGTTCATAAGAGAAAGTTTTAGGAAACTCCCGCAACAACAGTTACTATAGGTCGAGTTGTGTTCACTAGAATTCGTCTTTCTTTCGAACAGACTGACTGAAGGACAGACAGTATACATCCTACAACTGTGTTGTGTGAGCTTATAAAATTCAATTATAAACAAAATCATTATGTCAGGAAGCATACTAATTACATACATGCACTTGTAAATGGACCGTATATACTGATATACTGATACTTATATAGCTTCCTGTATAAATGCTCACTATGTGCCCGTTCCGCATAATTCGATCGATAGAACCGTAGAAAACTGCCGACCGCACTGATGAATGTGCACTGCCCAGGTTCAATCGTGCGTCCTACCTTTAGCGTGGAACCTATCTTTCATGCAAATTGACTGTTTTATTTTTCAGAAAACCAAAATATATGATATTCTGGCTGTAATTTTGTTGGAAAATGTTGGCGAAATGTTCGGACTTTGTAAACGCATGAAATACGGATGATATAAAGGAGATAATAAAAATTATGGTCATAATATGGTCAAAATCGTCATTATCGTGAGGTCTACCCCTCTACTGTTTTGTTATTTACGGAACAATATCGAAGTGTTTGAGGAAACTACGGGATCAATCGTGGAAAGTAGGGTACCAAAAGATTCAGTGGAGAAGCCATTGTGTGCTGGCCGGGGTGTCCATAAATAAACGAGTCTCGATGTTATATATTTACCTCAAAATATGGGTTAAGTCGACGCTATTTGGCCGCCATTTTTGTGGTGGATCCTACCATCGAAACCACGTGATTCCCCACCGTGACCCTTACGAATCAAAAAAATCTAGGTCAATATTGTGCTGTATAATCATGTATAATGATTGACAATAAACAGCATAGATCCCCTAATATCAAGATAAGCCACCAATACCATACTCTAATTAGTTTCACAGCAGGGTACTAATATATAACCAATCAGAACTAGATTGTCACCATCTGTCATCTTAATATACAGTAATATTGATAAGTGTTTTACTGTAACTGATTGATAGTGATGGAAACTTTAAAATCAACGTTTGTGTTACTTTAAATTATAGTTATCCAAACCACGGAGGTCTCTCTAATTCCGAAAGAGTAAGATTTGGAACAGGCTACATTGTATGGCCAAACAATTTAGTTAAATTCCCTAAATATAACAAAATATTGCATAAAATTGATTCTGATTTTAAGTTATTCGTCATGTGAACTTTTCCGATGATTCCTTACTTTCTTTGATTGTAGTAAAGAGGTTAACAACAAATTAATGAACTCGTGTTAACACTTACAAAATTTAACAAGTAAGCACAATTATGTATGCTTGTATAACCATGTCTCTCGGATTTTAGTACAAACTATATCTAGGAAGAAACGTCATCCCGTGTAAATTAACGTATTAAATTCTGGCTGGATAGTCGTGCTTTCCATATAGCTAATATTCTATACTTTTATGATGTGTGATGAATTATTTAAATACACAATTTCTTTATGCTAGTATAAATGTAAGTCATGTTTCAATGAGTGGATTGTTTGCGCGTGATGCATGGTATTTAGGCTCGAAAAGCATGGCTCTCTTTTCACACTTTAATAATATCTTTTCTGCAACATAATTGTTGGAAAGCTTAGTCTACCCAGTTCTTAAACTACAAAAATTAACATATTGAGCAAGTTAAATGCCAATTGTTGAGTATTGAATTCAGTTCTTTACTTTTGCATTTTCTCGCCCTTGAAATACCAGTCCGGAAAACATGGCATTTAATGTTTTATTATTGAAAATATATTACCAAAAGTAACATCAGTAAAAAGTCTATTTGATCTAGTTTTTGTAAGTGTACATCTTTTAAAAATCGACAGAATAAAACGTGATTTACAACGGTTTAAAGTTGACACATTTTTTATTTCCTTAACATGTTAACGGTAATCGGTTTGGATATTCGCTTTGAGCCCTCGCATGACGTCATCAAAGGGAGACACTTCAATTACGTTCTTAATTGAAAGGGTGTATAAAGAAACACATTTTGTATATTATTTACGTACAGAGGATGTCATTAAAGCCTGTCAATTACATATACCTAGCAATAGTGTATGACCCTACTGATTTTGAGATAAAAGGTCATTATCACTGTGACGTTAACCATTTTCGACAATTAAACTGCCATTAGGTATACATGTTTTACCAACATATCTTGTTTGATATTGATGTGGGAAACAAAAATATTACAGCAGATGAGATCACAATGAGTGTGATGTCTGGTCTAAATTGATGCAATTTGCATTGATTGTAATTTTTAAAAAAATTCTTTGTCTGGAATGGACTCATGAATACCCACAAGTAAGCTCCTGAAAGTTAAATATTCAAAAGTTTATTTGGTCCACACACCAGTTGCCTGATCACAGCATGGAAATGTTAATGTGACCTGTATGTATATCATATGTGTCTGTTAAACATAATACCCATCTCTATTTCTTAACATATAAAAACTATCACAAGCATAACAATTGTAGGTGAATAAAACTCCATACGTAATTATTATGGTTGTTTATTTTTCAATAGGTCGTCCACAACCTTATGGAGAAACTACCTCTACAGTATACAGTGCACAACGAGTCACGGCAACTTTGCATATGTCTGTCCTCGCATATCCTTTGTCACCGTCTGTTGTCTGGAGAAAAGGTGAAACCGAGTTGAAGGACAATGCAGAATTGACCATGACTGTTAATCAGATGGGATCAACCAAATCTTACATTGACATTATTCAGCTAGATTCACAATGTCACTAAACCAGATTTCAGAGAGTATAAAGTGCAGATTAGCAACGGTGTGGGGATGATGAAAAAGACCTTTCATTTGCAGGCAGAAGGTAATGTTATATCATGTTTGGAGCCAATATCAACGATGTTAATATAGATTATACTAGGTTAGTGCCTTATAATCTTGAATTTTGATGAGTTCGAGGAAGGTTTATATGGCGAGGTTTGCCAAGCCGTATGAGCCTTTCGGAGACAAATCCAATACATTCAGGTTTTTAAGACACTAATCATAGTGTTCTATTTATCCTGCAGCATGTTTTAAACACAAGGAATGAATTTAGTCATTAATAAAATAAGTCTAAAACTTTATAATACGAACAAAAATCCTTGCGCAACGATATTGAACCATCGGCATGCCAAGGGCTTTAGTCCATGTGACAGACCGAAATCCATTACCAAATTGGTGAACAGATCCAACAATGATTTTTGGTTAGCTTGATAACTAAGCTGTCCGAAATCATTTGATGGACTTGCGGGACATTTTGCCAAATGACCTTTTGGTGGCCATCTTTAAAGATGGCCGCCGTTATTTTAAGCAAGCAGAGGGTTTAGGAAAACTTCGATTATTTTTCACTCACATGGGCTATCGGCTTGTAATATGTCTTAAAATGTTTGCAATTGAACCCCGCATATGGTTATATTTACATATAAACATTATAATATGGGTATTAATTAATAATTATTGATGTTTTAAGGAAATTATGATATTTTTCGATTTTTGTCGTTAATTTTTCTGTTTCAAATCGGATCTGAGTATGTATTTGAATATTTGTTGATTGTAATATGCAGAGGCTGATTCTGGACGTCCATAATAAACATTACATTGACAGATTTTCTTTTAAAAATCCTTCATGATCCAGGAAAATATTGGATACCTAAAAGTTTAATAATAGTCATGTCTATAAATGGGATATTTAGGTTAGACCCAACATTGGATTGTATTGTAAATATTTTTTGGTTTTCTGTTAGGGAATATGTTGCAATTGAAGAATATGAATGATGACCAACTGCCATTATTGAGTGTTTTGTGAAAATCAAGAGAGTCCAAAATGGCCGCCAAAATCAGAAAAACAATCAGAGATGCAAGAAATTATTTACAAATTTCTTTTTTTGCCGATTGGTTGTAGTTAAAATGTTTTTTACATATGTATTTATATTTTATTTATCGTAATTCGTCGATTAAAATATTGTGGGATGGCATCCATGTCGGCTGAAATCAAAATGGCGGTTACAACGGCCGCAATAATTGACATATTCATATATTCTATTAAAAAAATTATTTAAATGATTTTTGTTGATATCGGAATTAAAATAGTTAACTAACATTCAAATAAAAGTTCGATTCGACTCAATTGACCCGTTGCCTTATTCAAAATGGCGTCCAAGAGGGCCGCCCAAATCAGGAAATATGTCGATGGTACAAGAGATTAGTTACATAAATTACTATTGTTGCTAATTGGCAGTTGTGTAGATGTCAAACATAGTATCTATTTAATCATAGCATTATTAATTGTTTGCAATTATTTTAGATAGCATACTAAGAAACCAACTACCGGCTGTAATGGCCATCATAATTGCTGAATAAGCATATTTTATTAAAATCGTATAGTGTGTTCAAATAGTTTTTATTTGTATTGAGCATTATATTTATCAGACATACATTATGGTTTAACTTCAAAATGGCAGCAAAGATGACCACTTAACATGACATAATTGGGGAATAAATTGTAGATTATTCTTCTTTCTGTATAGTATATATGGTCATCCTCTTGGGCAGTATCGTAACATTGATATTTAATTACAAGATCGTGTGAGCGGCGAGTTATTTTTGTTAAAAACAAATAATCATGATTATGCACTATAAATAAGACCCCTCGAGAAGGCATTACCGCTGTCGACAATGCTCATGGATCTGGTTCTAGAGTTTATAACCAAAGTCACCAATGATCTGCCTGATGTTGCTTGTTGTGCTAAGGTACCGTTTGACGAATTACGTCCTATATGCTGAACTGCCCTGGTTGATCCTTTGCCGAATTTGCGTATTCAAGGATTCATTTGACATGTGTCTGGTAACATCGTACCCTAATCTGTTTCGATAGTTTGTCAAGTGCGATGCTGTTGTTGGCTTTCCTCACAATGGTAGCAACATTGGTAATCATGGAGAACTCATCTATGTATATCCCGATGTACTTATCTCTGCCACAGCTTGTAACGTGTTATGCTGCTGTGGATGAAAAACGGAGTCTTAAGACAAGTTCTCTTCCTAGTGATGCGGGTGACCATATACTGGTAAGGATTAAATGACATCAACCATGGACCCTCCCATTCATTGCTCTAGTCTGTCCATGTCATCTTGTTAGGCTTAAGCATTTTCTTTAGTTAGTAATTACCCTGTTCAAGAGGTTGTTGTCAGCAAGCAGATGGTGAGTAGATGTTGAATGAATTAGAAGGTGGTAGATATACAACAGAAAAAAGTGGTCCAATGGCTGATCCCTGAGGTACGCCTGGTGTGACTGGTGCCGTGTTGGTGGACTGTTCTCCGACCAGTACATGTTGGGTTCTGATTGCAAGAATGATACTAGTACTATTCCTGCCCAGAAGGTTCCCCTGATATTGTAATAATTCAGTTTGATGGCTTGCCTCTCCTTAGACCGAAGGCTTTGTTGAAGTCCCGAATGACGGGCCAATCTGATCTCCACAATCTAGGTAACAGTTGTAGTTGTTTATGGAGTGCAGCTTGCACTCAGTGAATATCTTTCTGAATCATGTTGTTAGTCAGCCAGTATCTAAAACGTGTCAAGAAGGGCCATGCTCTGGCTTTGAAGTAACGGTGTGTGTTCGACCAGTTCACTTCACGCAGACTTGATTGAGATGGACCAGTAGTTGCTAGGTCGCTATAAATTGATCTCCCGTTTCGGTGATGGGAGTATAGTATTCCAAAAACTTGTGGATGTTGTTAGGAATCGTTGCTTCATGCGGATCGTGACCAGTTATATTCTTTCTCACAACCAGTTTGTCCTCACCTCACCTCAGTCTTCCTAAACTATCATCCCAGTGTCTGCGATGAGCTTTCTGGTCTTCCGCAGATCATCAGCGTCTCCATAGAGCTTCTCTTGAAGAGTTGTGTCTGTGGGCCACGTTGCAGTTCGATCCTGGTTGTGTCTTCTGCATCTTTGGAGGACATGCTCGACAGTTTGTTATTCTTCCCCACATGAACAGATCGGAGACGGCACAAATTTGTACTTCCGGTACATGTAATGGTTTAGCCTGTTGTGCCCTGAGCATAGTCGTACCTTACTCACTTGTTCTGACCTATTAAGGCGATGGTAGGGGTCAGCATCTTGTCTTGGTCTTGTAAAGTTCTTGATAATGGTAACTTTCTCTTTATATCTCACATGTGCTGGTGATTGTACTGACTGTGCTCCCAGTTTTGCCAATTCATCTGCTGTTTCATTTCCAGGCATTCCATAGTGGGCAGAAATCCACTGTAGGGCTAATTTGCAGTGAGTAATAAGGCTATGTAGCATTTTGGCTAGTGCTGGTGTTTTGTTGTGAGCTTCGATCTACGCTCTGTAGTTACTGCAGCGCTTCCCTGTGGCCATGTGGTGTCTCTCTTTGTTGCCTGGTGTATATTGGATGAAGATTCCAACACCTCCATCTTTGATAGCTTTGGTGGCTGAGCCATCAGTATAGACATGTGTCCATATCTCAGGAGGGTATTCTTGGCTTGTCATGGCTAGTGTCAGGCTCCTTCGAAAATATTCATCTTCTTGCTTGCCTGGCTCGAGTTAGGGGACTTGGAGTCTCACAGTTACTTTAGACAGATCATTAGCTTATTGGTTGACTATATCATCCCTGACAAGAAGTGTACTTGATATGGTCAAATCAGGTGCAAATTATTTGTCTAACTTCTTGGTTTAGTGTACAAAGCTGCTTCGCATGATCCGATTTTTGGTCAACCCAGCTAATCTTGTTGTCATTGGGTGGTTCGGTGTCGATCTGAACTTCTCCGCTTGAAGCATGGCTTTGGCTTGCCTTCGTTTGTATAATGGTTGGATAATCGTAATATCAGCCTTCTTCCACAAAAGTGTCGTTCTTGCCGGGGTATTCCATCTTGTCGCTGTGGTCCTCGCCACTATGAATACAGCGCTACGGTCGCTTACCCAATATAGTGCTGTACTGGTTATAAAGAGGATACGTTTGTTGTTTACCCCTATCGTGAAGTTGACAAATTGTTCTGAGCTTGTTTCTGTGACTGTGTCTATAAATATTGGGCAAGTATGGCGATGGTAGATGTCGCCTGTTAGCCATTTTGTCGATGTTGGGTAGGCAGGGCGGCGGTGGTTGACTCCATAAAAGCTGGGTTGCTGATAGTGGCGGGTCACTGCTGGGTAATCGTTAGAATGGTGTAATGGTGAGCGGATCGCTTCCGTGGCATATTGATGGTGCTGCTGTTAATTCGGTGTATGCGACGAGTTTGATGTATGTGCAGATTAGCTATTACTATTCTTTGACGGCAATTTGTAAATAAAACACGTATAACTAATTATGAAGAATATCTTTTAAATATACCGTACCACGTTACCAACCCAACATACATTGGACAATCAGTACCGGACACAATATTGATCTTACTTGACTTAAGGATAAGGACAGCCAACCAGATAACACCATAGTAAGCACTTGGTCAGTTACAGGCGATGTGACTATCCTTATTCTCCAATTAGATAAGATTAGTAGTGAATACCACTCCCATTCGAACATACATGGTTGACAACCATCTTAGAAGTCACATCAAATATACTGTACATAAAGTGTTCTTATGTTACAGTAGATCTATATTTTTAACCTATAGCAGTATTCACATTAACACATACCATTACGATACATGTTTTAATGCAATTTTTCAGTTTGACATATGTGTATGTGGCGGCCATTTTGTCACAATTATGATTTCAGCCTACATTGCTACCATTTTAAACGGGATAAGTCGATCACCAAATAGATATAATGTTATAATTTATACAGTGTATTTAAGTTGTAATTATGTTTGTAAAACTTACTCTGCTATCGATCACAAAAGTATCAATTTGTAACTTCCTGGGACCACTAACACAATATTAAATTTATTTTGGAAGCCATTTTGTCCGCCATTTTGAATCAGCTAATGGTTCAATGCTTAAAACTCAAAGATTTCTTGGAGCATTTATTACATATTAAAGTTCAACAATTTATTTTACACCACTTCAACTTAAATTGTGATAATAACAAATTATTTTCCTAACAGCTCGTCCTTGTAGCCACTATTTTGATTCCAGCCATCACGGATGCCTTAGTACACTCATTAACACAATCAATAATACTTAATATAAATAATTAATTATGTTTTAAACATTCAAACTACAACGAATCTGCAAAAAAAGTGATTTGATCCTAATTTCTGGCACCTCTGATTGTTTTTTCTTAATTTTGGCGGCCATCTTGGACGCCATCTTGATTTTCACAAAATGCTCAATGATGTCAACTGGGCATTATTCATATTCTTCAATTACAACAAATTCCCTAACAGAAAACAAAAAAAAATATTTACAATACAATCCAATGTTGGGTTTAACCTAAATATCCCATTTATAGACATGACTATTATTAAACTTTTAGGTATCCAATATTTTCCTGGATCATGAAGGATTTTTAAATGAAAATCTGTCAATGTAATGTTTATTATGGACGCCTAGAATCAGTTTCTGCATATAACAATCAACAAATGGTCAAATGCATTCTCAGATCCGATTTGAAAGAGAAAAATTAACGACAAAAATCGAAAAATGTCATAATTTCCTTAAAAAATCAATAATTATTAATCAATAACCATATTATAATATTTCTATTTATATATCATCACATGTGGGGTTCAATTACAAACATTTTAAGACACATAACAAGCCGATAGCCCATGTGAGCGAGGAATAATCGGAGTTTTCCTAAACCCTCTCCTTGCTTAAAATAACGGCGGCCATCTTTAAAGATGGCCGCCAAAAGGTCATTTGGCAAAATGTCCCGCAAGTCCATCAACTGATTTCGAACAGCTTAGATATCAAGCTAACTGAAAATCATTGTTGGATCTGTTCATCTCTTTGGTAATGGATCTTCAATTTTCAAGACCTGGGGCATGGACTACTTGAAATGAAATCTTGTTTCGTATTTAAAAGGTCACATCTGCCACTTTGCTAAGACGGTTCAATTCAAATATAATCAATGGACACAAACCTGCATTTAAACAAAAACATCCACTCCCTGTAAAGCATTTTGAGTTTTAAAATTGCATCTCGTCAACATTTATCAATATGGCGTCCTAGAAATCCGATACATACATGACGTCACTAAGTTAGTGATAATTCCCGTTTATAGCTCACCTGTCAGAAGGTAAGCTTTTGTAATTGTCATTTGTCCGTCCGTATACTCTTGGCGTTAACACTCTAGCGCTTTTAATTTTGCTTTGATCTTCCCCAAACTTTGAATGGCAATGAAATCTAGGCCAATCTTGAAACTGGGTCAAATAGGTTTCAAAAACTAGGTCACTAGGTCAAATCATAGAAAACCGTGTTCACCCCAGAGGTCACCGTTTTGATCCAATCTTCATGCAATATGGCCAGGATGTAAGTTTTACTGATATCTAGACCAATGTGCAACAGGTGTACGACCTAGGGCCCTTTGGGCCGTCTTGTTTAAAGTGAAGTACGAGTAATAAGCAAGCAAGGCTCAAGCAAGCAAGGCTCATCTTCAACACTGAATAGCTTGGTTGAACTAGAGGTCGAAAGTACACTCAACCGCTTTAAAAACGCACCACATATGAAATATCGGTTTTAGTGATGAAAACGTCAATCTATGGTTATTTATTTTCGAATTAATAATCTTCAGTCAATAAACAACGAGCTGTGTGATTTTCATGCCATTATAATGAGTTTAAGATAAAGTGATATAGATAACACAGTGACCTATGAAAGTGGAAGTCACAATTTCAAAAGCAATTATAAGAGCCATCAACATTGGTGCATGTACGTGGTTTCTCCTCCGAAAGAATAACATTAATTACGTAATAGGATAGAATTATGTTCGACGTGATGTTTCTAACCATCCAAGCAAAGCTTAACTTGAATTATAAATGTTATGTGCCTTTGGCTGTCTGGCTAATACCATACGACCGAGTGCGGTCAAGATATGCGTACTATGTGAACCTAAGGTGGATTCAAACCTTATTTAAACTTGAAATCTTGGTTATGAGCTTCAGACTGTCAGGATATTTCCCGTGGTGCTTATATGGCACCTCAAATCAACACCTCGAAGGAGCTTGAAGGCTAAAAGTTGGAACATTCGGCTGTACACGGGAGAAAACTCGTTAAAAAGTGTACTAAAATGATTTTCCTTTTTATTGACAATTATGAAAAACATAGTTATGAAAATGCAATAATGTACTTTTGACTTGTTTATTAACACCCGGCATTATTTTGACACTATGTGCAGCCATGCAGAACCAATTACAGTGGCACAACCTGTGTCATGTTTCCTCATAGCTCGGGATCAATACCTTTAGCTTGTTTCACCCAGGTCGGTCTTTGGCTGTGTCTTTCGCTAGGAATCGATGTTCTAAGCCAACAATCGTTGTGTGGAGGCAGCTGAACCGCCATGCTAAGGCATCGACGCTCTTTTCAGTTGGAAGCGAAGGCACAATCATCCGAACAAATATTCGAGATATTCGCAGCATAAAGATATCATTAGCAAATACTGTTTTTGTTGTTTTTTCAATGTGTATACCAACATCGTACAGTTTAAAGTTAATATTGACCGCATAGGCCGACGCGATTTTAATTATGCCAAGCTTATGAACTGAACAAACTCTGTAAACTATTAATTTTAGCAAAACATGATTTTTGACAAATTTTGATTATTTTCAATAGTGTTGCGTTTTTAAAGCGGTTGAGTGTAGTCCCATGTCATGTGACCACATGGCCTAAGACATGACACACCTTCAGCCCCACTCTTTAAGGATCTTAGCTGGGTGAAATTTGATGAAAGAATCAATTACAAAAAATCACTTATTGTATACAAAAGTGTAAATGACCAATCATTCCCAAAATATATGACAGAAAAATTCCACTTTAAATCACAAAAATATTCACTCAACCTCAGATCTGTTGTAAATTCAGAGCTCTATGTTCCAAAGCCAAATCTCGAATCGTATAAGAAGTCACTAAATTACTCGGGAGCATATCTATGGAACAGAATCCCTTTAAGCATAAGGACTTCTGAAACACTTTCAAACTTTCAAACATCCTACCTTAAATGGTACAACCACTAAGGTGTTAAATGTATTAAATTTCATACTCATAAGTGAAAAACCTTTAATTTTGTTCAGCTTAAATGCATTTTCATATCATTTAAATGGTGCTATGTATGTAACGTAAACATTTGTTATGTCAATATTACTCATTATGTTAATAATTTATGCATTATTATTATATTTAATCACTTCTATTGTAATGTTCAATGGTCTTATTCATTGACAAGTACCTCGTACCTTTGTTTTTATACGTTGTGCTGTCAATAACATAATCATGTTAATATATATTAATGTATGTATGTTAATGTATATATGTTGAGGCCCACATGGAAGATTGGGTAACCAAATGTGTAGCCTCGTTAAATATAAGTTCTTTATTTGATTTAAGTTTATAGTCATCATACAGTTTACTTCCGGTTTTGTGCGCTTGTATGAATTGTTCAGCTGACACCATACTTCAACTGTTCGTCTATACACTTAAATACATCCTTGTCGATGCGGAAATTGACGATATCTCAGCACGGATATTTACATTTAAAGGGTTAATCACAATCATCTGTCACATGCACATGTCATATTCAAGAAACCATTTAGATTTAACTGAATGAAACGTTGTTTCATCCCATTTTCAATTTGATAAAATATAACATTTTGTACACGGAAGGCAGAGATGAACAGAAATAGCAGATCCCGAAATGCACAGAATACGCGTACAACAATGTACATATTGCTAACTGTGCATGAAAGTGGCTACTATCAAAATAATGAATAATAATGGATATTTAAGCAGGAAATCAATTCATAAACGGTACATCGCGTGATTCATTATAACTAATAATATGATTATATACTCCTTTATTGTTCTGAATAGTAATTCTTAACATACATAATTCAGATGAACTGTACGTATATCTGGTAGCTTACAAATGCATTTATTACTGTGTGTAACCGATATTTAAAAATTAAAGTATATAACTTTTAAACAGAGCAATCAATTTCGTTAACCCATTGCGAGCAGCGGTATACAAGATTTCATGGTAGTTGATGTCACACATCACCAAAGGCATTTGGTTTCAATTCGCCGTAAATTAATTGTTTGTCCTAGTCAATGAAGTCACCAGGGAAAATCATTAGTTTGCGACGAGTTGTTCAAAACGATATGCCTGACCAGTGTCTAGACATTGTGCGGACACGGTCAATGAGTAGCAATGTATTACACCGGCCACCACTTGGTGTTCGTCCAGCCACCAGCCCAATTAAACCAAATAGGCTAGTGGCCAAGGCTATAGTGAGTCCAGGATAATGTAATATTAACAAACATTGATTAGATTAGCCTACTGTTGCAAAATTGGTTACTTAAGGGTTCATAATGTATTAAAAATGGACAGACAGATACGCCCCTGATCAATTGAAATATATAGGGAAAATAACTCCGATCCAACAAGGCAATGTGATAAGTTTCCTTCAAAACGAAGAAGTCAGAAATGTATATTGATACGTTAAGACAATGTCACCCAGTGGCGAGTTCGGGCTTCGAGCTCTGTACGAGTTGTGGCGAGTTAGAACTCGCCTCCCGAGTTGGTACAGGACGGTTTTCAAGGCGACATTTGTTCGAGTTCTCTTCGACATTTACACGACATGTGTACAATAATAACACGAGTTTAACCGAGATATATATGACATCTGTTTGACAATTGGAGACATGTTCTCGAGATTTGTACGAGTATAGACGAGTATGATTGTACGAGTCTGTATGTGTTGTGTCGGTGTGATGACGTAGGATGTCGTGCGATCTCCCCGAATGTCGAGCAGATGTCGTAGACAAGTCTTCCCAACTCGCCGCAAACTCGTGTTATGTCGCGGAACGACTTTATTTCGGCGACATGCTACGACAAGGGGCGACATGTCAACGAGATATGTGCGACAGTGCGCGAGATTGTTACGACAGTTCCTCGACATGTGTACGAGAAGTAAACTTCGGCGAGAATCGGCGATAATTTTAGACCGTTTAAAATTCTCGCCGCACACTGGCGAGTATATGGGGAGACATCTCTACGACAAAGAACGACATACGTACGATATTTATGCGACCTTGGGCAAGTTGTGGCAAGTTGTGGCAAGTTGCGGCGAGTTATAACTCGTGACAACTGGTAGCACCATCACGCCACTGTGTGACAGGGTCTTTAGCTACAAAGTTGCAAAAACTATCCTCTAAAATGAGAAATAACACATTTTTCATGTAAATCAAACCGGAAGTCCATGAAAATTGATATCGCGTACCAGGTGGACAGAAATATAGTGATACTAATGCATGTCAGAATGAAAATCGACTTTTTATGCGTGTGCTTTCGGTGTTTTGAGACGCAGTTTTACGATACGTTTTCCACGTTTTACCGCCCGTTCAATTAGATATAGAAGATATGGATTACCTCCCATGGAAAGCGCTACCTAGCGCTTTGCTTACACAGCGGACACTCGGCTTGTCATCTATTTCCCTTTGATCAAATGACGTAACAGGAAAGGGACAATATACTCGTACTTATATATCAGACAATGTCATTATACGAGGTAGTATCTTCATAATTATAGATTTGGGAAGTGAGTGATTTTGATATGGATTCTAGCAAAATTTATATTATTTTCTGTGCATATTATGCATCCTTTTAAACAGTCAATATCCTTAATCTGAAGAAGAAATTAAGGACCTCGTATGGATGTGTTGAGTGGGTGATTAAATATGGTTTGCAGTCGGATTTTATGTATCCCTTTCTGTGCAAAAAGAATAATTGAAACAATCATTTTAAGTCTAAGGCAGTAGGGACCTCTTATAGCTTTGTCAGTGATTTCAAGTTTTATTTTACATTAATTTTAAGGAAAATTAAAGCATAGTTCTAGCAATATTAATTCATTATGACGACTAGTATTTTTTTAATTTGAACATACGAGTATAAACTTTTACTCTTAAAATAACGCAACATGAAAACCGGACTACGTAAAAATCTGCTTCTTTAAGACTTCATGTTGTACGTAAATACAATGATTTATAAAACTTTTCGCTGTCGCGTGTGAATTTCTTAAAACATAAAATGGCTTTTTAATGTGTGAAGTTGATTTTGTAAAAAAATATATTAAATAATGTGATATATCGTAGAATAAACTCAGCGAAATCGACCAAATATCAATAACGCGTATTTTGGACAGAAAGCCAGCATTAATTATATGAAATTATAACACATTAACTTAGAAGAATGGATTCTGCTTGGAAGGTGGCATTAGCAACCCATATTCTTCTTGTTATCACGATGGATGCGTATGTCTCAGGTAGGTCATTGTTCATGTTTTCTGAGAAGTGGTCCCTTTTTGTGACTGAATTAATTAAGCAAACTAGACACAGCGTACATGCAAAGACTCACTGATGAGCCATGTCAGTATGTGACAGTGTATGTCGTCCCAAAAGTACGTAAATGAATCCCGGATATACGACTCTGCCGTACAACATAATTATTTTATTCTACTCGTATATAAAACCTGTTATATTTATGAATATCAGATTAATGCCAATCATTTAGAAATTTTCCAACAGTTTTTCTCAGCTAGTTTGTAAGATATTCATAGATTTAGGGGACAACCCCTAAAAACTGAAAAAATGAATTTTACCGAAAAGGTTTTGGTTCAAAAAGCATAAAACTTGGTATACATGAAATTACGCATGTAAGGAATCAAACAGTAAAGTTTGTTATATACTAGTAAGTTATTTGTATTTTTAGATAATATTTTAAAATAAGTATTTTTAAAAAAGTATATCTAACGCGAACACTCGTTAAACAACATAAGGTTTTCTTATATGCAACAAGTACAGTAACAATTATAGAAGTTTCCTAGCTAATTTTATGACGATTGCTCGGCTAGATTTTTATAATTGAACTTATAGTGATTTCAGTAGATAAGTTTGATATAACTGTTCATATTATTTTAATTTTCTTCAGCGGAATGTAACAACCTAGTGCGCCGTGTACCAACATTCTTGCAATGTCAATATCGCTGCCACTGCAAGAACGATGATCGATGTGACCAGGATACTGGACATTGCACCTATGGCTGCGACCACGGCTGGATGGGCCCAGGATGTCAATACAGTAAGTATAGTACAAAAAAGGTATGAGGGAAATTAGACAGGAAAGATATAGCACTCAACCTAACAAGCAGAGGACAGAAATCAGAAACACCACAACTCAGCTACAGTCACGTGGCTTTGTGTATAGTATTTTAAATAACGTTAAAATGATTTTGCGATGTCCCAAAAAGTTTCGACCAGGGTCTCGCCACTACATGTATCAGTCATAACTGCCAAAATATTACTAACGCAAAGCAATCGCGATATAAACACAATTGGTTTTTGGTTTGTTAGGATGACTTATGAAACTTTACTAATTTGATCAATTGTGTTAAAATAAGTTGGTTTCCTTATGATCGGACCATTTTGTTTTTGTTGAAATAACCACATCTATTTATGTATTTGTTTATAAAATTTGACAGGAAACATTGCTATATACAGCACAGATAAAGGGATGACAGCAGCAAGGTACCTGTCACTCAATTCTGTAGACGGTGATAAAAAAACATGCTCAAGGTCGGGCGTTAGGCAAGATAGAAGGCATACGTGGTACACACAGTTTGACCAAATGTATGAAGTTATTGGATTGAAAATCACAGTGCTACCTCACGAAACAGGTGAGTTATGATCACAAGAACAGTTGTGCACAATTGACCCATATCAATAATACTCTTTCAACATATTGAATATGATGAATATTAGCCCTTCTTGGGGTTGGTTGAAGAGAAACGTGTGTCCATAAATTCCAGGTGGTAATATCTTACTCGACGAGTTTCATTCTGAAAGATTGAATGCAGGTTTTACGTTTTTTGTCGAAAACGTATCATTAATGTTAATTTCTAGTCTATATAATGTCATTATGCGTCGCATACTTAAGCAAAATACTGTATACTTATGTTAAAACGACTTCCTTTTTCACTAAAGCCCCCTTACGGCATCCAACACTTTTTAACCATCATCTAATAAATACGGGGAATTAGGATGGTATTCACAAATGACCGATAATGGACAACGTTATTATTAATCATGAAAAATGTATGCAATTTTTAACAAAAAACGCGTTATTTGAAACTTTGATCCCCAAAAAGGTATTTTTTGACAAATCCTTATCCTTTGACTTATACCATGACGAAATTACACCCATCCCCCGTCTATATGCAGATTTACCGATTTTATTCGTCCTTTTCGCCGAGATATACGAGTTTAAACATGACATGGTGTCATATTTTTGAGAACAATGGATACAGTTGATGATTAAAAAAGATCACATAGAAATCAGTCGCAAGGGTATAGATGATAACAATGAAGACAGCCTGAACGCAACGTTTTTGCAGCGCAATAACATTGAAATAATTACGGTATACTTAAGTGCCAATGTATATAACTGGATTTTTATAATGCGCTTCCAAAGTACCAATGATTTTTTTATAAATGCCATTCACACACTTTTTAGATCTATGACGAAGCGTATGTAAATTTGACCTTTAAATATATCAAAAACGTCTATCGGACATGAAAGTCGAACCCCTTGAGGAACATTTTTCATACACGGAACCATGAACAAGATTGCGTGTTTTCCTATGTCGCTGTTGGAAAGAAGCCTGTGTTTTCGCCTGTGTATTTTACGTTATGATAGCATGTACAGCATACGTATTACCCTAGAGAATACAACAAAGAAGGTAATTAATGGTTGTGTTATTTTTTTAACTCCAGTACTACATATTTACATATACCAACTCTCCAAAAACAATATACTATCAATACATTTATGAAACCGGTATATACATTATAACATGTTATTTCGTTTATACTATATTTTACTTTTATATATCTTAAATCATTTTTGAATTAGAAGTAGAAAAGCGTGTGGGTATTATTGTTACTGTCACCAATCTGACTTGGAACCTATGGCACTACCTTATAATTTGACATACGCATCTAAATAAAACCCGGCTAAATATACATGTGTTGGTACATGCATTGTACTGACGTGTTCGTCACGTAAAATTCGAAAGCAAGTTATCCATAAATACAATAATAAAATGCTACAAGTTGTGCAGTAGAGACAATTCTGACCTCATGTTATTACAGTTTTTGGTAAACAATTTACAAAAAACAAAATCAATGCATATAGTGATTATAGGGATAAGATTACGTGTGGAATGAAATATTGTCACGTAAAATACTATTGTAGGGTGAAATAGCATGAAAGACTAATTTGGAACAAAACTAATGCTAACTAAAGGTTGTTTAAGCATCTAAGAACGATTTATCTGTTAAAATTACAGCTTAAAATGCTAAGCATGGCTTATAGCTTCACCATTGAACATATATATACCGTCATGTAAAATACCAGTCTTGAAACATATTTTTCAACAGCAATTAACAAACGTCAAGCCTTTATTCTGGAAGCAAAACTTGTGTACACATAACTCAATTTTATAACACATTATTTCTGAAATATATCCAGTAACTAATTATGGTTATTTTTCTTTTTAGGTGCTTCCATGAAAGTCATGTGCAATCGTCTGGGAAGTTGAAAAAATCATTTGTTTCCAACGAGACACAAGCTCTTCCAAATTGTACAGTGAATATTTCGTTTTTATTAATATTAAATAAAGCATTGCCAGCATGCCAATAATCAATTGTCATATTGGCTCAAATAACTCTGGATTGTTATTTGTATTTTACGTGACGAAAGTTATACGGTTATCAAACACATGATTGCTGTCATAATTTACGCTTTTTTGCGAAGTTGTGAAAGCTAATAACTTAATTTATATTTTATAAATGTAACAGATAGCATTGCTTCTCATTAAAATTAATAATTGCAGTAATTTAGTACACTTTATGTAACTGCACAGACACAAAAAATTAAACACATTTTTACTCTTCTAATATCAAAAGTCAAATAGTTAGCTTGATTTACATGTAGATTGCACAAATACTAGTTGTTTAGAGGTAATACACACTAAAACCATGTTATGAGTCATCAAATGTAAAAATCAAACGTAGGTTCATAAAGAAATCAAAATATTGAAATTAAATTTACGTGACACTAAATTGTATTTTATGTGACGAACAAGATCATGCTGACCAAGCAATAGAATAACTATCGGAATAATTCTAGAATATAAATTGAGGTACACCAATGTCTTTCAAGAGTAAATATTTATTATGCCCCATATGTCAATGGTTGACCATTTCTGTTGATGAGCAAATAATAGACCATTCGTGGTATATGTACCGTAAAAATTCAATGTCATTCTAATTATGTGGTATTTCCATGCATATATTGACTGTAAACATCAAATGTGTCACAATGGCACAGAATAAGATAAATTCCTTATCATTTTTATCGTTGTAATCACTTTTTTTTTAATCCGTCACGTAAGTATATACAGTCACGTAAAACTTTTTTCGCACTAAAATGCATTTTTTCTTCATTCATTGTTAAATCCGACATGTGCCAGACCTATTACAAGGAATAAATGACCATTCCTTAATAAATAAGCGAGTTGTGGCTGTCACGTAAGAGTACAACATAAATGTCCCGGTAAGGTACAGGCTTGAAATAGACTGACGTATAGTTTTTGTTCGTGTATTTTGGTTCAAAACATGTGTATTTATCGATAGTGCTTATATTAATAAACAAACTGGTTCAAACAATTTATAAATTACCACAAGCGTAAGCGTTGCTATAGCATCCACAAAACAGTGTCACGTAAAATACTTCTTGTGGAAACACGAACTCTGTCGAAAAAATATCAAAGCAGCAAGTGCATAGCACTCTCGCGCATTTATGGGTTCATTTTCCAAATTATTTGCTTACATATAAACAACACATTTAAGATGTTTTGACTAGTTACTAATTCTGAGAAGCATTTAAATTATATATTTTGTGTGGGTGACAGCCGATTTTGAGTAGGGTGTCATAATTTGTATATTTTTTCAAGTTCATTATTTCTAATATCATTTGTATTTATTTTTGAGGAACTATATAGTATTAGTGATAGAAATTGATTTAAGACTTCTCATACTCGATCATTCGTTTTTATAATCATAATTATAGTTAGCAGTTGGCTCAAATTTTGAGAATGCGCGAAGAGTGTGAATGGCATTTATAAAAAAAGAGCATTGGTAGTTTGGTAGCGCATTATAAAAATCCAGTTATACACATTGGCACTTAAGTATACCGTAATTATTTCAATGTTATTGCGCTCCAAAAACGTTGCGTTCAGACTGTCTTCATTGTTATCATCTAAACCCTTGCGACTGATTTCTATGTGATCTTTTTTAATCATCAACTGTCTCCATTGTTCTCAAAAATATGGCACCATGTCATGTTTAAACTCTTATATCTCGGCGAAAAGGACAAATAAAAGTGTGTAAATCTGCATATAGACGGGGGATGGATGTAATTTCGTCATAGTATAAGTCAAAGGGTAAGGATTTGTCAAAAAATACCTTTTTGGGGATCAAAGTTTCAAATAACGCGTTTTTTGTTAAAAAGCGCATACATTTTTCATGATTTCTCCCTAAATAATTCACGGTTTTGCTCAGAATTTTGTATACTGACACCTCTTTTAACTGCGAATAAATGAACACACTTTGTTTTGTTCAGACCCTGCAAAAGGAATATAAAAACAAGCAATACTTACTTCCGCGAGTTTTGCGTACATAAACACTGACAACTGTCTTTTATGTGCCAACTGTTTTCTATGCATCGGGTTGAACGGTGTGATACAGATCTTTCAAAATTAAAAGAGAATCGTTTGTCAACATCGAGTCGCCTGCCAGGTAAACGATGAGAATCTATATTGTCGCCTGTTTCAATTAGGAAATTTCGAAACCTCTCTGGAATGATATTTTATATGTATTAAGATCATTTTACTACAACATAAACACATGCACTGTAACGTTTATAGTAGATTCAATAAGTTATACTAATGAGAGACCTTTCTCATATGAAAGAATAGCGGGTTTTACCGTTAACTCACGTAAACCCTAAGCGAAATCGGAGCTATGCCAAAAAAGTCCCAGTACAATTCATATTTAAAAAAGCTTAAAATCTGATTTTCCCAAGCCATATCGGTTGTTTACATCAATCGTTCTATGCCGAGCCAAAATAGTTTTTTCGTCAGATCAAGTTTTTCATTTTGTACTTATAATAGACTTTAGAACTAATGGACTTTCTTTCCCAAGCTAAATCGGACGTACAACAAATTAGTCCTTTACACTATTTTAATTTTCTCGACTAATTTGTCCCAGCCATATCGGTCTAGTGTCAAGATTGTCCCATACAATTTTCTTATTTCTTCGGCTTTTTTGAACAAGCAATATTGGGACTGCTTGATAAAATTAGTCCCAACTTTATAAATACGGTATATTGTGAAATGCTACAAATCGGTCAAAATCCAGTGGACTAACATAACTTCAGTGTCCCGTCAATTTGTAAAATAAAACTCTACTTCCAAAAAAATGACCAAATACAAAAGGTATGATTATCTAAATACATCAAGTGCATTTTCACTGTAGGTCTGTAGTCTACTAGGTTTCGATAGAATATTTCAAAATATTTTGTTAACCGTACTTCGAGCGGTTCATCCTGAATTTGCGGAATGACTAATCGGTTGTCCCCAAACAAAAACTTTCTTTCTCGATTCTGATTTTAAATTAAAGGAAAAATATTTGTATACAAACATGAAGCGCCTAATCAGCTATGTTGTGTAGAAAAATCAAAGTTTTTGCTCAACTAATCATGATAATATACCGTCATTTACATTGTACCACCGGAAGAATGGAATTCTGAAGTCCCCGGCATAAATCTATAACGTTTTATTCTACTCACTGAAAATTGCGTCATTTAGCTAATGACGTCATAATGGTTCACTTTGGAAGCGATTTTCTGAAAATGGGATCTTTCTGTGTTAGTTATATAGTATGATATATTTGCAGTGATGATGCAATACTTTTTATTTGTTGATCTAATTATAACATGCACGGATATAAATCTAACAATATCACACAGTTGTAGTTGAAAACATGTAATCACAATTTACTGTTTAACCACACTTCTACAACTTGTTATTGTACACCATCATATCCCCATCCTTCATGTTGCCATACTGAATGTTTAAATGAGTTCAGAAGTAGAAACTGTTCTAAATTTGTTAGTGAAACTTTCATAGCTTGGTGTTTCTGATTGTGACTCTAGAAGCATAATATACAATATACAATTGATTTGTTAGATCTTTCTAGCATCTTATCTTCACACCAACAAGTATTGCCTGATTACAAAAACTGTTTTAAGGTGTCAATAATACCAGGTGGCATCTTGTCATGTTGGTGCTGATTTAGCTGTCTCATCATTTGTCGTCTTTACAGTGCGTTGTCACTATCCGCAAGTTGTTTAACACTCATGTGCGACATATCTGTACTTCAACTTCTCTGCCTGGTAACTGTCCATCACCTTCCAGTAGAAATTGTTAATAATGATCATCTTTCCAAGATTGGACACGAAATGGTTGTAATATTCATGCATTTTGTGTTTTATAAAAATATACACAAAAGCATGAATAAATCTTGATGAGTGTATCCTAATGATGATTTGTTTCTCCCCGAATATTGCGTCTGCAAAAAAAATGGTTAACACAGGTCAGCATACATTTTGGTCTGGTTCAGTTATGGACTTCTAATAAACATAAAGTTTAGTTGAGCATGAAACATATTTGATGAGAACATATGATAAATACATGCATGCTTTGCAACAAATATATAACAAACGATAAAATGTTGAAACAAAAGTTTTTAATAGAAAATTTAATCAATTCATAAAACAAATGTAGTAGTGCAAAAACCCATACAATATATAATTGTTACATACACATTTTCTTCACATCGCTGATTTAAACTGATCAAGGAAGACGTAACCATTCTTATGTTTAGCCAGCATAGCCTTGTTAGTCAACATTGATGCTGTACCATTTCTATGTACTTGTATTCTAAAATGTTTGCTAAATTAGGAGAGCGTCCACTTCATTGTCAGTAATCATCTCAAACTGCCTCATGATAGTTACAACAATTGACAACTGATCATAGGTCCTGTATGCGGGTCTACATTTCTCACAACGAATCTGTCTTTGGCACATTTTGTAACGTCTGGCCTACAGTTTGCAAACACAATTACATGAGGAACCATAAATCTTACAATAATACTTTCATGTGTGTTAGGACATTCTAATCTACCAGTTTTTGTACTTTCTATCAATTGATAGTTTATGATATTTTGTGGACTTCTTGTCATATCGAATACAACTATTTTTGGCTTAATGGAACAATTTTTCATTCTAAGTGTCAAATCTGCTGTTTCAACGTATGAAGTATACATTGCATCACGTTGAGTTTCTAACCATTTAGCCATGGTCGTTTTTCCTGTACCACCGACGGTACTCCAATACCAGAATATCTTTCTATGATCTATGGGATTCTCAAGTTCTCTGAGCAATTCAGCTTGCCATTCACACAAAACCAAATTTTCATATTCATGTTTTACTAAATCCCAATCTAGGTCAATTTGTCTCATGATACTTGTATCCACTATTACCATTTCACAATTTTTATCTACAGATTTCCTATTTTTGTCATGATTAGCACTTCTATTTGAGGTATCTGCTTTGCAATGTCTTTTACTTTGAGAAGGCAATTCACCTTTTTCGATGCACACATTCATATCTTTTGAACAATATGTTTTATTTTGTTCCGCAGAACCGTGAGCAGGAATAACATGTCCTTTCACAAGTGTTTTTACTTTTTTGAACCCTACTTTGTGTGACCAATACACATAACCTCGTATGAGGGGTGTTTTGTTTTCACTCACTTCTTTTCCTACAATCATATATGTGCATTTGATTTCATTCAATCTGTCAATATCTTTTGCTTCATAGTTGTTAATAGTGAAATACCAACCTCTACTTCTATAATTTATACAATTGAACACATTAGCTTCTACATTACTGTCACAACGACTAACATTTGGTACCGCTGTCGAGTGTGATTTTATTTTCTTTGTGTCAAACTTAACGTCTTGAAACTCATCTTTGCTGATCTTTTCATTGTCGATATTCATATTAAAAAGTTGTATTGAATGTGTAGTGACATTTTTTAACTAGCATATATATATATATAAATATTGGATTTATGATAGACCAAACATTTATTTACACTTGATATTCCCATGGAATGATATTCCAAACCGTATGTACTATGGTAGACTTGACAAACCCACCCACAAATCCTCCAATAATACCTCCGGACGCTCCACCAAGCGCAGCCCCCATACCTGGCATAGCATTGAGTGTGTTTGTCCCGATTATGAATGAACCATAGCTGACAATCCCAACCAGTATAATAGCTGCTACTACTAGAATAGTATAACAGAAAGCAGTCGTCAAATGAAAAGGCTTCAAATGTTGACCGAGGTTGTCAGATATCGCTTGAAGTACACTTTTTCTGTTGTCCATTTGTTCTGAGTAATTTTGTTGATACAATTCCAAAACGTTTGTATGTGAATCATACAATGAAGGGTCTTTGTAATCACACTAACCATCATTTGAAACTTGCTCGATCAGTTCAAGTAAACGAGTAATTTTGTCTCTTACATGTGTATGTTCAACATTAGTTTTGTTTCCAATTCGAACAGCACAATTTTCAAATTTGCTAAGAAGCATATTTATCACCATGAATGCAGTAACACAATGTTCATATTCACTTCTGACAGAATCCCAATTTCTGTTTTCACAATATACAGGTCTCATGATATCTGCGATAGAATTTCGTTTTCCCACAGAGGGCAAATCATCTTTTTCCATACTCATATTCCTATATTTTGAACTATGGGTTTCATTTTGTCTGGGTAATCCTCTTTGTGCTTTTGTAGCTTTGTATCTTGTCTTTTTCTTCATATATACATAATCGCGTCTATTGAGAAAACTGCCTGAGACAATTGATCTCAGCATTCACCTACGGATTCTTCAGGAACTTTGTGTCTGTAAGTGTATGGTGTTATCATATCGGTCTCGTGTAGTTGTAACAATATTTCTGTTGCTTTTTCAGTTCTACTCTCTTGCGTTTTGACACATGCTTATCCACAGTCAAAGCAAGTTTAAACTGTGATACTTCATCGTCCGTCAATTCAGAAGACAAGTACAACTACAGAGTAGTAAATGGACTCGTGCGCTTCAATATCTTTTTCCCACACATTCCTTTGAGAGATTTTAGGACTCATGTTCATCGTTGCAAGCTGCAAGAGTAACATATTCAAACCCTGTCTTTTTATTCATCAAAGCATTCGATGCAAGACCCTTCATGTTAACAAATCGTCCGATAGAATAACATTCATAAATAAACCACATTTTTATTTGACAAAGGGGTAGAGCCACGAAGGCATGAAATCGGCCCCGCTTTTTCCCATATTGTGAAGTACTTGTTTTATAATGCTTTTTATGCTATTCTTGTTTATTAAGCATCGTACTTTCATTCAAAATAAAAAACTTTTAAAAATTACGAGTTGTTGTTGTTACATAGGCCACCAATCCCCACCCACTTTTAACAAAAATGGCATTTTTTTACGAAATTTACCACTTTGAGCATCATTTTCGTATTGGCGGCAAGGGTAACCAGCGACTAAATTTATACCAGTGATTTGTAACTATAAAAGCAACCAATTACATAAAAATCATCGCTGGTCTTCAATGCCGCCAAGTTCAAAAACGAAAAAAATCGTAAATTTTGATCAAATTTATGCAACGTCAACGTAAGGAAATGACGTCATAGACGCGCGCCATTTTTCCCGGATTTTCCAATCAATTAACTGACATGTGTACAATGGTATAAAATAATAATACTATTTGGTTAAAACTCGCATCGTACTTTATCCTTCTCCACGCAATATTATTTTAGTGCAGTCTAACCGTTGCATGCAGTGATAGTTCTCTCCCCTTCCATAGATGGCGTGAGTGTCGCTGTATAACATGTATTTGTAAACACTGCATTAAAATATATGGTTTTGTAGTAATATTGACATCGATCGCAGTATGATCTGGTTGTTATCGAGTGCTATAATTAAAACGAACAGGTAAGTTGTTGTTTATAATTTCTGTCATCACACTGCCACTGTAAATAATACTAAATATCGGGATCTACGTAGGTTGAAATTACCCAGAAGTGTAGGCCTACAAGCATCGTTTGTTTGTTTGTACATGGTGTTGGATTTATCTAAGATCGTGATTTGTGTCACGGACATCCATAATTGGCTCCAATCTACAGTAGACTAAATAATTTTCAAACACAATTATTTCATCGGCATTAATTCGATGAGACATCATAACAGTGTAGTTCTAGCCATGCCTAGCCTACGTGATATATTCGCTTGTGAGATTCCTGCGTACAGTGGGTAGAATGGCCAAACTACAGCTTCTTTTATAATAGCCTAAATAGGTATATGTTATTTTGCCTCTCAATCGTGTTTGTTTACCTCGAAATGAAAGTACATTCCAGATGCTTGTATTGACATTCATTGCGTCATATATGACGTCATGACTTAGAAATATTTAGGTCGTCCAAGGGACGCAATCCCTACACTTTTTAGAGAACAGATATAATTCAGTTATCCCCCTTATTATCGACAGCCACTCAGAACCGTCATGATGACGTTCACTTGTGGCTCGGCACTCGACTTGATTACCATTTTTTCCTTATAAATAATACACTATTTGTTACGACTCAACCTTTGATCATACACTTGAAGCAGACTCTCTAAATCTAGGATATTGCAGTTATTCTTAGTTTAAAAAGTTGCTACGCAAAGTCTTTATTTGTCAATCAGCTATCTGCCGAAATAAGGAACGACATATGAGTGTCTCAATCTGTATTTGAACCCGGGTCGGCTGCTCGCGAACCACGGATATGTATAAATTGCAAAACACATTGAATACTCAATAATGTGGCTAAGTGCTTTAAATTAAGGCAGAACGAGCTGTTTAACACTTGTTAATGTATATAGACATTGACAAAGTCACATATTTTTCAGGTTATCCATTTTGTTCTTCAACACACAAAGAAAGTGCGAACTATGTGGAGAGTACTGTGCTCCGTCACAGACTGACAGGTAATCATTCTGTTTCATCTGTTAGTTTAGATTTATGAATCCATCTCCGGGTGTTTGTCAAATTATGGTGAGAAGTGTTCTAACAAGCGTTGTCCTTAATGTTGGCAGTAGAAAGAACACGTCGCACATATAAAAAAGATGAACACATATGCCTAACGCACATCGATTTCAGCGAAAGTGACGCATACATGAAATGTGCTACAACGTGTCTGCGCACTCCCAAAAATGTACCGAAGATAGCACTGATCAGTAACCTTGCACGGTTCCTACGTGTTACCTATGTTTTAGCATGTAGACAACACGGTTCTAATTGTGACCGCTGCTATACTGTAAAGTATAGATATGACAACTGATAATGAACTGGTTGACCAACTTAACTCAGACAATTCCCAGACACTTCTTATCTACCAATATCTATATCATACATGTTATATTGGTGCTGCAAAATCAAAGTATTTAATATGATACCCTGCCGATGAACTGTGTAATTTGCAAGTTTATACGAATATGTGGCTAATCATATTTTTGAAAACAATATTTGTAAGTTATTTATTTCTTTTCAGACGCGTTGACGCTGGTGGAACTATTTTGGATTTGCTCCTTATTGATGAGTCTTGAATCTACTGGATGCTGTCAAAATATGCTAAGTCCACAGGTTCAATATTGTAATGCAGAACTCCATTCACATGTCTTTAGTGCCAGTAGTGAGGAGGAGTAATCTTCGAACAAGTTATATACAATCAACTATCGGGACTGAGAAACAATGCCGGATAATGGATAAAACAGGTTCTGTTGAAACCAGGGTACTTCAAATAGAAATACAGTGGCATTTTGCCGGGACCGACGAACAGTGCTGGTTAAATCATAGTTCGGGTAGAATCAGGTTCCGGATAAACCAGGTTATATTGTATTTGTTTGAAGTGCGTCATTATTATAGTACATGTGTATAAACAAAATTGATCATCACTCATATCAGAATGTTATGAAGTTAACCAGCAATAAATTATAGCAAACCAGTGTATCTCGTTATTTATTATTTGTAGTATCCATAATTAGTTCAAATATATTCTTATGGCGAAGAAAATTTGAAAATATGTGCAAGTTTCTTTGCAATCAAATCATAAATGAAACCATTTTCATTCTGACGCTATCCTATTGGCAATTGTTTATTGCTGTTCTCACTGTTTATGACTGTAACCACAGAGGACAACATAAGATATTCATATCGGTCACAAGCTTGAATGGAAGCCATCGCTCATGTCTACGTAATTGTTATGAATTGGTTCAAATTCAATCAAAAATGGAATAGCTATAGTGAAGATTCTTTAAAAGGCCTAAACCAACCCCAACAGAAGCATAGAATCCAATTTTGTCAAATAGGTTACCTTGGTAACCAAATAAAAACAACTGTCAAAATGTTACTTTGAATCTGTATGAACACTCTCATGAAAAAAAACTTATTTTCTACAAAATATGAAAAATTATTAATTTTTCACAATTTCGGCAAAATGTTGTTTTCGTTGTTATGGTTACAGTTACAATGTTTAAAAACAACTTGAAATGTAAAATACTGAGGAACGTCTTAAAATTTATTTCGAGCGATATGCAGCTGCAAGTAAAGTGTTAGGCAGAAAAACCCTGATGAGGTTTCGTAAATAATCGTTTTGGACATTATTTAAAACTGTTACCATAGCAACTGAAGTGAAAAAAATCGTAACAAATGTCAGTATAATTGCTTTGTATGATTATATGGACGCACACCTCCTTTCATTTTAAAGATTTTGAAAATATAAGCAATTTTTCATTTTTTTTACAAAATATTCAATCCGTTGCCATGGCAACAGTTGAATAACAATTTCTCTAAAAAAAAATGCCTTTTTTGAAAAACATTTCAACAATTGATATCACATTATCATTTTCACAGGATTTCGAAATGGGGCCATTTTTTACCCTTCGTGGCTCTACCCCTTTATTTGATATGAATACTGAACAAAATCAAGTGATACAGTAAAAATTTTAGTCAAAGATATGTTTTTTCTCAGACACATTTCCTCGGTCTTGAAATAGTAAGTGCGGAGCAAAACGTTTTCTGAAACAAAATGAAAAACAATTTCAATCAAAATTTCCAACCATACATATTGGTCTCTCCTCGAGTTCACTTTCTGACAAATCTGATACATTCTTCAGGGTTTGACGTTCTTTCCGATACCAATTTGTAAAACAATGTCAAACACAATTTCAACATTGAAATATCGACTTCATACAAAACAAGCTGAATGCCAGTATCAATCTGTAAACTCATCCAATACGTCCATCATGCTGTCATAACTGAGCTCATCGTTGTCCATTTTCTTTTCTTGTTGTTTGTCACTCTGAGCTGAATCAAGAGTTTTTAACTTTTTTTTTTGAAATTCGTTATCATTTGATAGCTGTTCTAGCTTTCTTCTCAACTCCGCATTTTCTCTGGTCAACGCCTCAGATTGTATTCTCTCAGTATCAATTTGCTCAAATTTTGCACCCACTGACTTTGATGTAGCTTTCAGTTTTCTTGCCAGAGAATGTATGTCCTTGACGGTATCATCTTTGCTAGACCCGTTTTGAATCTTGAATGCAATGCCAAAAAGCTGAAGTTCATATGAAGCAAGATTGCACACAGCCAAAGCATGAGAGAATGTGATGCGACTGTCCATGTTGGTACTCATTGTAGAATGAAAACTGTTTCCAGAATTTACTTTATATATACTAGTCGGTCAACTAGAAATCTGCATTATCGATTAATCGTTCAACCTTTCTTACACTCATCAGAATGTGCTCCGGTAGTAGATACATAGAACAATACCTTTGCTTTGATCCAACCAATGTTCCTAACTGGCGCGGTGGTGCTACAAACTTTCCTACAGTTTCTGAGATGGTCAGAGAAATATTTGATTTTCAACAAAAATATTCAGATTTGAGAACACAATGTATGAATGATCAGAAAATGTATAGTCGGCAAAGCAAGGTCCTCAAGGAATTACTGGTAGAATATTTGTTGAATGTTCAGAAGCATGAGCAAATTGGAATAACCGATGTTTCTGAAATTGAAAAAATCATGTTTCGAATTGACAACTCATTAGCTCAACATGATGATACGAATTTGTCGAAAAGTGTTTTTGAAACTAGAAATCTGTATACTGCTTACAATCACATCATGCATGAACTTACATTAGCCAATTCGGAATGTGTCAACAACAAGGATGAATTCAAACGTTTTGTTGGCTTAATAGAAATATCAACCTTGATCAGAGAAACTCACCGAATACTGATGAATGATTTGTTGGATAACACTAATTCAAAACCTGGCTGTTATTGTACTAACAAACGTGTTTCTAAATTCAAAGATGTACATATTGAATATCCACAGTTTTGTTCAGAACAATTGGCGGAAACTTCAGTTGGTACAGTTGTCGATATGTATAACATAGTGTTGTCTCACATTCAATCAATTGGAGAATTCAGTGTAGAAACTTTGATGCTTCAGTTTAAAAATGTCAGTGTGTTTATGTTCAGCTTCCTGCAATTACACCCATTCTGTGATGGGAACGGTCGACTTGCCAAGCTGTTGGCCAGTTACTCACTTTTGACATTTTCACCATTTATGACGCCTATTTGTAATATGTTCAGTTTGTCCACAGCTGATAATACCGATTATGTAGAAAGCATTGTGAGTGTCAGAAAGTCGCTGCCAGTCGATTTGGACAATACTATAGACAACGAAGTCAAAGCCAGAGATTACGCTCTGACACTCATGGAACAAAAACCTGAAGATCTGTGTGCTATGATCATTGAGTCCAATTGGTTCATGTGGAAAATGTTTTTTCAACAAAATAAATGAACAACTATGATTGTATGTTTCAAAAATCTATTTGACAAAGTTAAATCTCAACTACATAACAATGTCACAATGTAGAAAGGAAAGTGTAGCCACCTCGCATATAATGTCCATACAAGTACATTTCTTGCTCCATATCTGTCATTTCGAAAAACTCCTGACCAGTGACATATCTAACTGGTTTGTGATACTCCAGTCTACACAATGGACACTTTGGGAACTGACTGTTGATGATGTTCTCATAGCATGTCACACATACCAAATCTTTGCATTCACATTTGTTTTTGACAAAAGTGTCTCTTGTTTCTAAACATACACAACAACTCTCTAGCCATAACTCAACGTGCTCCATACTTTACAATGCTGTCTGTACAAAAACTTTTGACAGAATGAAGTGAGTTGAATCATATATAGTTTTATATACAATTTTCACTCGTCAAAACATTCGATGCATAAACCCTTCATTTTCACAAATCGTCCGGTAGAATAACATTCATCACAAAAATTTCGTTCTCTGGAACACCAGTGACAATAGTAACCCCTCAATGAATCCCAAATATCTGCTTCAGTGCGAAAGTTTTCCACGTGAGCGCAGTATTGACACTGAGCCAGATAGCCTATTGGATGACTCAAAAACGGCAACTTTTTGCATGTAACTGGATCATATTTTCTTCTGACTATCGTGAACTTACCAGCTATACCCTCAATAACTAGTGACATAGCATGATGATTTCTGATGTTGTATGGATGCATGGTGTCTGTGAACTGAATGAAATCAGTATTGAAAATGATATATATATGCATTTGGTACTGTCTGATGCAATATATGTCGATTGTGGTTGGCGATTTTTCAGCAAGATTTTAATTTCCAAATTTGAGTATAAATACCATGTACCATTTTTCACTTTCATTCAGACCAAAACTATCATGGACACAGAATGCCTGTTACTCGAATCATATTTTGATATTCTGTTTGCCAAAGCAGTTTCGTCCAACCTCGATTGTGTGATCAGAGAAAATTGTTATGGTTGTATGAATGATCGATTGAGTCAAACCGATCACAGCTGTCTGATGTTAACACAGAACGAAATGCTTGAGATGTATTTGGAGTTCATGATCGAGAAAGTAGAAATTGATTCTGTTCTGACTGAATGGCAATACTTGTGTAGTGAGAAAATAAACGTGTCCCCTCGCAAGGTGGAGAAAGTCAAAGCTAGTTTAGAAAGAAATCATAGAAGCAAAATGAGTGACTTGCGAAGTAAACTCATTCCAATGATGACAACTAGCTACCGATTATTTCATGGCTAAAAATTGACATTTTGTATTGTTCATTTTTTGACTTGTGTTTGGTGTGTAACATGTTGATGTTGGTTAATGATGTGAGATGCATGAGTTGTAACTTCTTCATACCGATTGTAGTATTCCGGTCACGATGTGTCTGAAGCTTGTTCAGTATGACATCCAGTGCAAATATTTTACTTGTGTCTGCATTTTGTAGATCACACCATACTATGAATCAAATAAAACAAAATATACAATGTAACACAATGATCAATTTTATCATTTTATTCATTTTTTTCACCAAAACGTTCTTCCATACAATTTTCACAGTTACTACACAAAACTGGCAACACAACATTACAACAATTTTCAGGGCAGTTATGTTCTTCGCCATGAAACTTTACAATGGCAAAACACCCATCACATTCGAGCACAGCCGATTGGCCACAGAGCTGACAAAATCCACACTGAAATATAACCAAATAGAATCATTAGAACAATAGAACAAAACAGTTTTGTAGCTGAAACAAAGCAAATATCTTCACATACACTTGGTAACTATTATTGCTTGAAATGAAAAAGTTGGTTAGAAGTTAGAACACAATTTACTAAATGTACTTTCTACATTGGCTGTAGAGCAGACTGAAAAGTGTTAAGTTTTAAGAAAACGTTTTACTGACAAAGACATACGTACCTTTTGTACTTTTGTAGATTCCATGTTGCTTTCAATGATAATTGTTGTTACTGGTGTTGACGGAGGTAAGACAAAGAATGACAGTGGTCAAAACATCTGACCCTCTATTTATAGGCGTTTGATATGATCATGGAAATGTTTGATGTTGTTATATCCAAATTTGTACAAATGCTCATTTGTTGAGTAAAATTCAGCACCTAGTATTTTAGTAAGAATACAAGCAAATACAAAATGTAACACGATGCAAATTTATGGAACCAGTTTTATTTTCTGATTCCACATGTGTCCACGAAATTATTGTACTAAGTTAACCAAAGCTCACAATCTGTACACAACATTTAGTGATCCGTGTTGTTCAAACTAACTTGCATGTATCCTTTTCACTTGACAAATTACATTTACAGATTCAAACCAACATTCAAATCAGAATGTATCTTCAATGGTCTATGCGTATTCATGATGAGTTCCTTCCATTTACATACATACGTTATGCATTCAAGAAATCAACATTTCGATTCCAAACCATGATGTTCTTCACGTCCTCCGCATGTGAAACTTGCACTTACAGGGAACAACTTTCCATGCATTGGTTGTCCTCGCTATAGCAAATCCATGCTTATGAATCATTCATATTATAAACCATCGTTATTGGAACAGATTTACAAAAGTAAAAAGCAAAAATTAAGCAAGAACATATTTGATCATTGGTTTTGGATATGACCGAAACTATTTGAGGTTCAACATTCATGTCTGAGAGATCCTCATAATCATCATCTGTTGCTTCCTATTTGTTAACATCTTATGACACAAGAAACACGTATCACAAATGTGTTGCTTACATAACAGAAATCTAACTACAAATGAAAACAAGTCAAGTAATCTTACTTTCAATATTTTATTTTTGATATACAAAATTTCACTTTTCAAACAGTAACATATCAGTCAACAAGCATTGATGAGCCTTCGATATACGTTCCCAACTCGATATCATTCGTATGTACAAATTTTGTCAATTGTAACATATCAAAAATATACTTTTCTCTTTTTCCTTTTGCCATTTCAACATTTGCTCCCCAGACAAACGAACATGTAAATTGACACAAACTTTTCTTCTTTGGGAGCTCCACATAACCAAAAACACGATGTTGTCCGGTCTCTTTGTCTTCTCGACTTCCAATGATGATAAACTGGTAATCCAAATTTTGATCAGCCATCATTTCGATACATGATATTTCACCATCGACATTGCTACAATTTTCTAGTTCAAATGTCCAACGTCGAGATCTCCTCTGTGCCCTCTTTTTCAATTTTTTCCTCTGGCAGCTGATATTAATTTGGACATTTTCATCGACCCAGGTTGTTTTATTCGTTTGAAGTCTATGACACACACTATCAGGATTGCTGTTTTGAGCTAGACGAGAATCAATATTAGATATCATATTTTCTGTAGTGTTATTTTTCTGTTCTGACCGAAAGGAAACAAATTTATGACAGTAACTTATTTCGTGTTTCCTTTTTATACGAGTTATTCTGATTTGGTTACAGTTCCAAAATTCAAAATAATCTGATTTGTCTTGGATTTACTGTTTACATACTTTATCTAGTATGCCCGCCAGGTTTCCCAAATATTTGAAACCAGCTTTGAACATATTTCAAACCAATTTACTGCTGTCGGTGTTTCACACATTTGAGTTTGATTTTGCCATCCACCATTTGAATCAATCCAAAGATTCACTCCACGTCTAGTAAAGAAATTGTTGACTATCGAACTAATTTCATTTGCAGGTGCAATTTTGTTTCGTATATGTAGATCTTGATAAACCAAAGCAGTCATCGCAAATGCTGCATATATCCTACCCCAGTTTATTCCTTCTTCGACTGGGAAAATATTTTCTAAACATGTTTTCACAAACGCCAAGTCAACATTTGTGAAATCATTCTTGTTTTCAATTCGCGTTTCTACTTCATTTACTCCAATGCTCAATTGCCTGAACATGCTAGTATTTATTTCTGGTGAATCATAATTGTGAAACCTGTGAAGTAAATACATATCCAGTAGTTGTTTTGTTCGATGTGTCATATTTGCGTCTTGTATGTATGGTTGAGAAAACTGAAGTGAATGCTAAGTAAACTAATTGTAACATATATTCAAACTATAACATACCATTCTATTACGACAAAAGCAAGTGTTAATTTTTACAGTTTTATTCAACAAGCAACAAGCATCAAACATATCATAGCAATACAAACAAATCATACAGACATAACTAACGGAGAAACATCTTCCGCAATACCTCGACAAAAAGCACATCTCTCACCCATTCTAAAAACACAATCATAGCAAAACGCATGTCCACATGGTATTATCACACAGTTCTTCTGGTTTGTCACACAAATGTTACATTCACTTATTTCTTTTCGTACCTCTTCTTTCAATAGTTCTTTTCTCGATTCTGATTCCTGAGCTTTTCTTTCTTTTCTCTCCTGTCGTATTTTGGTGATCATGGTATTAGCTCTGTTGTGGTGAGTGTTCACAGCGTCTATCAGCCTAACACAGACACCCATCTCGGTGTTAAGATTTTCATCTCCATATTTCTTGACGTGTTCTGCCAACCGCTCATATTGTTTCATCAACAATAAAGTGTTCAATGCTAACATTGGCTGGTCAATAATCGAGCAACTTTCTGGTTGACTTTGACTAACTGGTCGTTCTGGTATCCTGGCATATGGTTTTAGTCTACGTGGCCTTTTCATGACAAATCTGTCCGATGGTGCCGAAACTGGTGTCGACAATTGAGCTGGCGTTTCATGTATAGGATCTGGTATATCAGGCAACTCATTTTCATCTGACAAATAACCATTGATAACTTCTGTTGCTGACATTTTGAATACTCTTTGACAAACAAATCACGAATGATGCTTCGTATAAATGTTCACTCCTTTTTATAGTGCTAGAAACGTTAACTGGCTTCATATTTTGTAACTGCATGATTATATCGAAAACTTGTTTTGCACTGCAATAGCTGAATGTTTCGTATTACTGCAGCTCGAAGCAACATGCCTGAATTGACATTTTCTACATTGAAATGCTACTTCACAAAATGATTTTTTTAAATGCGAACGTTTTTTCTCATTCATTCGACTGGTGTTGTGTGTTGGTTTTGTATGCTTACATGCTTTCGATGGATTGGGTAAAATTTTTCTTAGCATGCTATTCAAATTGAATAGTGCCCTATCAAAGCTGCAATTGCAGATTTTTGGTAAAAAATGACTAGTGGTGAGTTTTTGATAAAAAAGTATTTCGAGAAAATTTCATGATTTTTTCGCTTCTTTGCCTACTAACTGTAGGTAATGTTGAAATCTTCTTGCATGGTGGATTGACGTGTTATATGTAGTTAATCAACAACGTCGATCGTTCTCACTTTCCCTTCTTTCTCATTCTCCCTTTCCCGTTCTTTGTTGAATAGTTAACATTGTTCAGATGTTTAGAAGGTTACTTGTTCAGTAGCTCAGGTTGTTCATATTGTTTAAAGTCAAAAAGTTTTTTGTTGGTAATGTGGGATTTGAAAAAAAAGTATATGAGTGAATTTTTGTTATTTTTCGACTTTGCTGCATGTTATTCTGTAGCAATAGTCCTTTCTTCTGTATGTTGAATATCAATGTTGGTTTTGTTGGTTTGATCGGCCGAGAGTCAACTCAACTGAGTTTTGGTTACTATCACTGTTACATATAAGTTCATACATATTTACTATTCTACATTAGATTAATTCTGTCAAATTCAAATTCTCATTCAATCAGTATTTTACTTGCAAGTTGTTCATTCGTGTGCTAGCAGTTGAATGAAGCAGCTGCGTTTTCATGTTGCGCTGATTCATATTGGTTTTACAGTGGTTTTGTAGAATATGATTTCGGTCATAATCATGGTTCAATACAAGTAGATATATATAAGAGATTCTTGTTCAGGTCAGTTCTGTCTTTCAAATGTAGAATCGAAACAAAAAAACTATTAAAGCAAATTTATGATATTTTTCGACTATGCTGCATCTTATTCTGTAGCAATTGTCCTTTCTTCTGTAGTCGAATAACATGGTTGGTTTTGTTGGATTGTTGGATCGAGAGTCAGTTCAGCTGGGTTTCAGTGAATATCGTGGTTTCATACTAGTTCATACATATTTAGAATTCTACATTCTGTCAAATTCAAATTCTCATTCAATCATTTGCTTTCTTGTAAATTGTTCATTCGTGTGCCAGCAGTTGAATGAAGCAGCTGCGTTTCCACGTTGCTCTGATTCATATAGGTTGTACAATGGTTTTGTAGAATAGTTGTGGACGGTTGTTTCACATGTTCAGTAGATTTGATGGTTGCATTGGTCCAGGTCAATAAGGTTTCGGTCATAATCATGCTTCGATACTAGTTTATGTATATTAGAAATGCTATGTCAGATCTGTTCTGTCTCTCAGGTATGATCGAAACAAAAAAACTATTTAACTAAATTTCTTGATTTTTTCCGCTTATGCTGCATGTTAGTGTGTAGCAACTGTCCTTTCTTCTGTGGTTGAATAGCAATGTTGCTTCTGTTGGATTGATCGATCAAGAAACAGTTCGGATGGGTTTCTGTGACAAACATGGTTACATATTAGATCTTACATTTTTACAATGCTAGATCAGGTCAGTTCCATCTCTCTCTCAGTGTGTAGAATAGTTAAGAGGTTTGCTTTTCATGTTCACTTGTTCCATGCATCGGTCCGGATTCAATCGTGTTTCAGAAAATATCATGCTTGCATACTAGTTAAACTATATTTGAAATTCTAGATCGGATCAATTCTGTCAATTTGGTTAGGATCGAAACAAAAAAAACTATAAAAGTAAATTTATGGTATTTTTCGACTTTGCTGCATGTAATTATGTAGCGATTGTTTTTTTTGTTCGGAAGCAATGTTGGTTTTGTTGGATTGATCGGTCGAGAAACAGTTGGGATGGGTTTCTGTGAAGAACATGGTTACATATTAGTTCTTACATTTTTACGATGCTAGATCAGGTCAGTTCCGTCTCTCTCTCTCAGTGTGTAGAATTGTTAAGAGGTTTGCTTTTCATGTTCACTTGTTCCATCCATCAGTCCGGCTTCAATCGTGTTTCAGAAAATATCATGCTTGCATACTAGTTAAACTATATTTGAAATTCTAGATAGGATCAATTCTGTCTCTCACATGTAGAACTGAAAGAAAAAAGTATTTGTGTGAAATTTTGAGATTTGTGATATTTTGGGCAGTGAAGCTTGTTTTAGTTTTTTATGAAATGATTCTGTAGATTTTTTCTTGTTCAAACGATTTGTTTTTTCATTTAGTTTTTGTGTAGAATTGTTGTAGACGGTTGCTTCTCATGTTCATTTGGTTTGTTGGTTACATAGGTCCGGAGTGAACCATGTTTCTGTGAATATCATGCTCGCATATTAGTTTAGATATATTTGAAATTATACATTGAACCAATTCTGTCCGTAGCATGATGGATCGAAACAAAAAAGTATTTATGTGAAATTTTGAGATTTTTTGTACTTTGGGAAGTGAAGTTATTTAGTTTTTGTCTGAAATGAATCTTAAGATTTTTCTTGTTCAAACGATTTGATTTTGTGATTCTGTTTTTTGTGTAGAATTGTTGTAGATGGTTGCTTCTCATGTTCAGTTGGCTTAATGCATTTTATCAGGTTTGAAAAGAATGATTGTGTAGATTTCTGTTGCACAACCGTTCTGTTGATTTGTTCTCATGTTTAGTTGGCTTGTTTGATACATCGGTCCGGATTCAATCGTGTTTCAATAAATATCATGCTCGCATACTAGTTTAACTATAATTGAAATTCTAGATAGGATCAATTCTGTTTCTCACATGTAGAACTGAAACAAAAAAAGTATTTGTGTAAAATTTTGAGATTTTTTATACTTTGGGTGGTGCAGTTATTTTAGTTCTAGTGTGATTCTGTTTTTGCGTAGAATAGTTGTTGAAGGTTGTGTCCTAAGTTTGATCGGTTGGTTGCTTCTCATGTTCAGTAAGTTTGTTTGATACATCGGTCCGGAGTCAATCGAGTTCAATTAAAACATGGTTCAATATTAGTTTATATATATTAGAGATTCTAGGTTCGATCAATTCTGTCTCTCATAGGTTTGGTTGAGACAAAAAATCTATTTAACTAAATTTTCAGTAAAAAATGTTGCTTCTCCTGTTCAGTTAGCTAGTAATCTTTTATCAGTTTTGTCTGAAATGATTCTGTAGATTTCTGTTGCTCAATCGGTTGGTTGCTTCTCATGTTCTGTAAGATTGTTGGTTGCGTTGGTCCGGAGTCAATTGTGATTCAATAAATATCATGCTTGCATACTAGTATATCTATTATTGAAATTCTACATCACGACAGTCCTAGCTCTTACAAATAGGATTGAAACAAAAAATCTATTTAAACAAAATTTCAGTAAAAAAATGTTGCTTCTCGCGTTCAATGTAAGCTAGATATTTTTTCATCAGTTTTGTATATAATGATTCTGTAGATTTCTGTTGTTCAATCGGTTGGTTCGATTTTAAGGTTTATTAAGTTTGTTGGTTGCATTGGTCCGGAGTCAATCGTGTTTCAATAAATATCGTGCTTGCATATTAGTAAAGCTATACTTGAAATTTTACATCACACCAGTCCTAGCTGTCACAAGTAGGATTGAAACAAAAAATCTATTAAAGCAAAATTTCGTGTAAAATAGTTTAGGTGCTTTGGTATCAATTTGTCATTCAAAATGTTAAATCAGATCTATCGTAACGTCTGTCCAATTTGTTCATAAGTAAATTGTTCATGATAATTGTTTCATTGTTTGAGCATGAATCGACTGTGAATCATTTTGTAGTTTTGTCAAATCTAATGTAATTCAGCAAACCTCAAAAGCAATTTGTATAATCTTTAAAGTCATTCTTGGTCAATCGAGTTTTTGTTTCTCATAATGTAGAAACGTTTCTTCTTTCTATGATTCTGTAGAACGATACATTGGTCTGGGTCAGTTGTGTTTCAGCAAATACCACGGTTTGACATTTGTATAACAATATTAGAAGAAGTATTTGATCAATCGAGTTATGTTTCTCAAGATGTAAAAAGATTTCATATGAATGCCTTAGGTCAGTTTCACAAGCTGGTTAAAATCATTGCGTTAGAGTAAGATGTGTTTCAGTTGTTCATGACATGTGCAAGTAGTTCATTCAACGCTTGGTCAGATGAGTTACCCTTCTCACAATTTCAAAAAGGTTTCATTTCGTTTCGGCAAAATCATAAATTGACATTAGAAAAGAACTATATTGAATTCTTCATCAGATGAGAGTTTGGTTCTCTCAATTCAGAACAACGATGCTACTACGAATACTACATGTAGTCAAAACAAGTCTGATATAGTCTAATATTTTGTTTCAACGAACATCATGGTTTCATATTTATACAGCACTATTAAGCAATTTTGGTTAGATGAGTTTTAGATCTGATTTATAGGGAGGATTTATATCAATGTTATAGATCAGTACTGTCAAACTGTCCGATGAGTGAGTTGTGTTTGTTAAATATCAAGGTTTCACATTAGTACATAATATTTGACACTTTTGATCAGATCGGTTCTTTCTTCTGTTGATCAGTTGTGAATGTGAGATTTGAAACACTGTATGCTCATACAATTAAGTTAGACAATATGTTTTTATGATTGTTTTATAACCGATTGAATGTGTGAAATGAATGTTAGTTAGAATGCTTCTCAATTTGTCGGTGTATACGAAAATGGAACTAGATACTGTACGATTGTTTTGATGAACTACAAGATTTGATATATATAATAGAACAAGTGAAAATGTTTGACAAGCTACATCTGCATCTCATGATACCTCAAACTAAAGCACAATCCAACTTGACAAGTAGCTAACATTTATTTGTTGTATGTTTGAAAGTTAACCACATGTCAGAAATACAAAAATAAAAAGTAGAAATTGTTACTTTGTGTCATTGTTGTTCTAAACAAACTACAGAATCACATTTCAACATTTCAAATTGTATTTCAATATCACAAAAACACAATTGAATGTACAGCAAACATTGAGCAGCAGCATTTCATTCGACAGATCTGTATTTATGATCAAGGATGTTCAGATTTGAGTTTTGATTTCAATTTGGTGAAATTGACTGCACATTGACTTGCGAATGAAAGTGTATGGAAAAACTCAGTGACACGAGTTTGCCTTTTCGTCACATCGATTCTTCTTGTTTTCCTCCTGTATTGTCTGTCAATATCAAAAGCATGCTCGAATCTACAACGTCGACATCGGTTCTCGGTACGTCTACAACATGCTTGACATACTTGGTATTTACAACACAAGCATTTGATCAAACTCACTTTAGATTTCTTACAAAGTGGACAAGGCATACTTTGTGTACTGATACTGATTATTATTGAGAGGTCTCAATATATATGGTCCGACTATAATACAACAAAATGTTAGTCAGGCAACTCAAAATCGAAATCCTCTTTCCATTGTAATCCGTCAGATATCGACATTTATTTGTTTCTCCAAAATGTACAAACTGATCCAATTCATTTCTCTTTACTTATTTCGATTGTGTTGCTGGAGATGCCAAAATACCCATGTTCGGTAAAACGTTCAAATTCTTCGTCCAAGCAAAACTATTAAATTCATATGTTAGTTTGCTTTCATTCGTGTGTGAAAGTAGTTTCTTGTCCCATTTCTTCGACAGTAGCTGCTGTCAGTTGGTATGAGAAAAAGTGTACAATGTATGCGACTTGAACAGTTTATGATGTAACTGTATGATATCAAATGTTCAAGTTGCATGTATTGTATGTTTTATTTTCTTCTTGTCCCATTTCTTCGTCAGTATCAGTGAAAGAGAAAGTCTACAATGTATACGGATTGCATACGAATTGTCAAAAATTAGATACCGAATGTGCAAGCTGTAGATTGTAGATTTTCTCTTCTAACTGATGATGTTCGCACAAAATGTACATTCATGTAAACATGGTTATAAAAGGAAAACAAGCTGTATTTCAAGTTAAAACTCTTTTTATTTTCAAAGTCACAAAATAAGAAGCAAAAAATAAAATAAAGTAGTTTCACAATCGTTGAGTAGCATTTCTTTCGAAATGATGTGGTTGGCCCTGAAAAGGGCCGTTGGTGTTCTGACAGAGCAGATCTAACGACCATACTCTGTCAAGAACAGGTACCTCCAGGCACCTATACCAGGAGAATCGTCCTCCTGGTATACATCCAGACTTGGATAGAACACCAAGTCCGGATAAATCCCTCCAACGTGAAGGCGGACGTCTTCAGTAGAGGTATCTTCTGGTGGTGCTGACGGTTCACATCTCTCTTCTTCGGGCAGCGAGTCCCATCGAGGAGGCACTGGTGGTGGAACATCTTCGACCCGTCTTCCAAAGATCTTCTTCAACAAAGCTCTGACTCTTCTGGTCAAACCCATTCTGATGAATGAATGATGAATCACTCTGCGGTCTCCTTTTATAGTGCGGCCGGCCAACCAAAGTCATTTGTTCTGTACATCTGAATCCTTAAAATTTCGTTTCATGAAGTAATTTACAAAAATGAGACGTGAACAAAATTTTCCAAAGTTCAAAATTTATTTCAATATTTATTTTAGAATCAACAAAATACATACAAACATAAACTACCTTTGAACACGGTACTGGTGGGAAACAAATTTTGAAATTTTAGCACACAATCTGAAAATACAAAAACACATGTAGCTTGAAAACATGTACAGTGTAGAATGACGAATGTCTGGTCAAGTCGAGTATGTTTCTGTGTCATATTCCTGAAAAACTACATTTCGTTTTGACCTATCATCAGTATCGAAGAAACCTTTGGAGCAACGGTCATTTCCATCAATAGCAAAATACTCTTTAGCAAATGTTCTGTACTGATCCACACATTTATGAACATAAACTTTGTCCTGATCAGAATATCTGAACATGTATTTGTCCGGAATGTCAAACCATTTAAAAATGTTGAATATCTTGTCAACAGCCATAGTACGCTCTCCTCTAGCAGCCAACATATCGATCAAGCTCTCCTCGAGAAAATATTTACCATTCATATTATCTAACTCAAGCATTGACACACTTTTGTCACGACTACCGTCTTCATTTAGTGGGTAGAAATATTCAGGATGATGAGGATTTCCAGCATAGTGGTTGTGCAACGTATTGTCCCATTCCGTTTTTTCAGCTTCTTTTTCCAAACGTCTCCAATCCAAACTACCGTCACCAAACATAATTGCGTAGCCTAGCACTTCTCTATGTGTATATTTGCTCAAATCATGTACTTGAACAAGATGTGTCAGTTTGTCGGGAATGCTTATTCCAATCTTCTCAAGACACTCTAATGACAATCTGAGCCACTTTCGGTGAGATGTTACATTTTTCAAATGACTCAATACATTGACATATATCAACTCCTTGTACACCAATTTCATGAAGTTATTGGGTTTGTCAATATATTTTCTCGATTCAGTGGTCACATTTTCTGACTGATTTACTTCTTCAATATACATTCTCTCCCATTCTTCTGTGGGTCCACCACATCCAACTTTGCCATGCAACCAATCGTTAATCAAGTGATACAGGGCAGCAACAAATACTGAATTGTCAATTTGTAAAAACGGACTGTGTTTTCTTGTTCGAAATTCTACTCCTTTTCTCGGTGTGTAAAGCTGGTCCATTATCGAAGTGTTTGATTAAAAAGATCTGTGCATTTGCGTTTTTATCTGTTATATAAATTGCATTATAATATGATGTATCACATTTGCATTATATTTCAGTAAAAATTAATTTTGTCATTTGGTAGTCATTTGATGTTTGTTTGTTGAGCTAGTCAGACGTGTTTTTTCGACTGGGAACACATTTGTAGAAAAATCAATTTTGGTTTGATACCAAATATTGAGACAAACGCAAAGTTAACATTTCATCGAATTTACACGATTGAAAAATATATACACTTGCTCACTTGGTCACATTACATATGTGATGACACAATTTTGAAACATCAGACACAAGTTTGAAATGTGTAAAATTCATGATTTAACGTTTGTATTATTTTCCAGTAAAAGTAAATTTTGTCATTTTGTCATTTAATAGTTAGCTGTTGAGCGAGTTAGACGTGTTTTCTCAAGTGGGAACAAATTGGTGGAAAATCAGTTTTATTTTTCATCGACAGTGGCTCACTCGGTTACATTGTGTGATTATCAAACAAATCAGACAAAATTTTGAAATTTGCAAATTTCTGTTGAAATGACATTTTGTACCTTTCAAATCATTTTGACAATCATGCCATTTCAATATTCCATCGTTGGTGTGTATTGATATTCCAGTTTTTTTATATACAAATTACAGTGTCAAACAAGAATGTAATATTTCATTAAATGTTATTCATGTTACCCTTTTTCAGTCAACCTGGATGTGTTTTGATGTATCAGTTGACTTGCCCTGAAATGTCTAGTTTTGACAAACTGTTGAGTGTATACATTCATTTGAATGTAGTTTTCGTTGTTGAAAATCGACAATTTTATCACTATAAAACTAACTTAACCGGGGGGGTATTTTAGGGGGGGGGGTCTTTTCAGAGTATCCCCCCCCTATTTTAAAACTTTCAAACCAAAAAAACATAACCTATAATCCTCCCTCAGGAACCAAGAAAAATCTAACGATGTGACAGGTGTCAGTTGGGAACGCACAATCGCACAGTTTCACTGGATTTAGTCCTCACCAGTTTTGATGAATACAAGACCAACTGTGTGTCATGCAATCGCACAATTTCTCTTGGTTGAGTTATGACAATTATTGTTGAATAGAAGACCAACTATTTTTTCAATTTCCATGATTCATATTTTATTTTTTATAAGTACTAAAGTAACAATGACAAAATATAGATTGCAAGTACATAACAATATAACAAAAGACGTAGATACATAAATTACATGCAATAGCATTTGAGTTTATTCATTTGTTTCCTCTACGACCATTGCTTCTTGTGTTGGATCTGTTGGATCTGTGTTCTTTGTTGGTTTCTTGTCCTCGACGAAGAATATGTAGGCTTTCTGTCCAATGCTGTCCAAGTAACTCTGCCTGTATCCGATGACTTGTTTCACGGTTGCTGATTTTCCAAGTAGATTCTTGACCTGTTTGAGGAACTTTGATCTCTTCAGTTCAACATACCCGCTCAAGTCTCGATGCCCCGTTTCACATGCAATTGTCATACCCATGGCAAGGAATTGGTAGCTGAGCTCCTGACATCGTTTCAAATCATTTTCGACAAAGTCAATGATTTCAAATGTCCACCTCTTAGATTTTGGGTTGGTCTTCTTTTTTCGAATGTAACTTATATCCGTTTGCACACTCATATCACAGTAGATTTTGCCATCGGATCTAAGTCCATAATAGATGGAATCTTCATTTTCAGCTTGAGCCAAGCGAGGATCTGTAACTGACATCATGTTTGTATATAGTTTAAAATGCGTGTGTATTGTTTGAAAGTCGGAGAGAGAATGATTAGAATAACACATTTTCTGCCCCTTTTATATTTGACACCTTCACGAGCCACTGTCAAATTTTGTATTTTTCATCACATATTATAACATAAAATTTTGTATTTTTCATCACATATTATAACATAAAATTTTGAAGATTTGTTCATTCTAACTTTCGCATCTGAACATGACACACGCACTAAAACGTCCTAGGTTGTCGATTACTTTTGATGAATCAGAATTAGATGAACAAAAGGTTCAAGTCGACTACTTACCGCAATCGACTTGTGTCATAATTATGAACGTAAAATTTGATGACATTTATGCTGAAGCTCTGCTTGGAATTAGAACTGTTGTAATACGGAATAACTGTAACGGATGTATCATTGATCATCCTTCACAAACCGAGCACGAATGTATCATGAGCAGTGATATGGACGATGAGTATTTGAACGACTTTTACTTTGAGAAAATGTTACAATACGTAGACGAGAACAAAATTTGTTCTGCATGGGAAGAAATGATACACGGATTGAACATTCCGCCTGAAGTCGTTGACACGCATAAGATGGTATTGTGTAACAAATCTGTTCTCAAAGTTATGAAAACTGATCAGTGGAAGAACAAAATAAAACAACGAATGCTAACATTGTCAAAAGTTGACCGTTTACTTTTCCCACGTTGATATTGTGTCTCACTCAAAAAAAGTATACAAACTCATCATGTTCTTATTTTTTAGTATCATGATATGATATGACTCATCTTGATTCGTGATTGGTAGATATAACATGACAGATCAACCGATCCAATCAGAATCAGCCACGTTATGTATCAAGTCAATATAGAGCGCTTCCAATGTAGTCAACATATCATTTGGTTCAAATCTCACGATGAACAAGGCTGATACATACGAATCGTTTTCCGAATACTGGTCTTTACAAATTAGAAATGCTGTCAACAAAATTCGAGCGAGACTTTCAAAACTTCGTGAAGCAGAAGTTCGTTATGGGACGCTCATCGATGAATCTCCGAAAGTTCAGAGACGAATGAGAAAACTTGACCAGGGCAAGAGTTCATCAAAAATGTCGTTGATAAATATAGAGAAATAACAATTTGATACAGAAGAACATTTATTTCTGTCTACAAAAGTGATACAAACTGTACATCGAGACATCTATTTGGACAGAAGAATATGTATTTCGATATTGAGAGTGTAACAAAGTTTACATCAAGACATTTGTTATTTGATAGAAATTGTTGACAAATTGTAAATAAATTGTAGAAAATGTATTTCTTGTCTGAGTTTTGTCTGGACTATTCAATATCAAATACCCAATACTTCTATTGTATATTTGATATTGTTTAGACACAAATGTTTTGGTTCAATCGTTATTTCGATTTTTTATCCTTTCTACTTCTACTAAGACTACGAAGAATACTTCTGCCAAGACTTCTGGATCGAGATCTAGATCTTTTTATAGGAGCATCTTGTTCAGATGTTAATTCTGATTTGGTCCTTTCAATACGTGCACGTTGATCAGTGTTGGTCATTTTAACACCTTTCTTTCGACCTAATGCATCGTCTTTTCTTCGTTGCATTTCATTGTCATACGCAATTTTGTTATGCTCAGTTAGCAAGGGTGGAATTGTTTTCAAGAATGCTTCGACTTCAATCATTCCCAATGAGTGCGCCAGTTCAAGCATATTTGCTAGACTTGCTATAGGTGTCCAGTCGGGGTAATCATTAGTTAAACCAGTACATTTATATGAGGGTACACTTTGTACAATACTGAAGAGATGTGACAACTCTTGAACGCTGTATTTGTCATTGAGTTTTACAGTATTAGAAGTCACATTTGTGAATAATTTCACTAGACTTGCAGGATACGAACGTTGTTCTTTGCCAATGATAAACACCACATTTTCTTTACACTGTTTCGCATATTGTATCAGTTTCAAATTCATATCAATGGCTAGATCATATTTTCGTGTTTTGAATAAATGAAGTACAGCTTCATTTCTGTTTATAGTCTGGATATCGTCGGATTTGTTCATAGTTGTGTTTAATCGTTTATTTCTATATTTAAAAATGTAGTTAAATACTTTTTTTCGATTGAACTTTATTTGTATTTAACTATTTTTGGTGGATATCTCTCGCATTTTAAAATCATGTTGAAATTCATAGTGGTTTTGTTATTCGTGGAATACGCAATTGCTATACATATCAGTGGTTCCGATATCATGAAAATGAACATGTTGGATTGCTTGTGTGTAGATTGTAAACCGTCAAAAACTGTCGGTAAGGTATTCAATGGTGTTTGTTATTATATCACTGACGAAGTTCACACATCAGATTTCTACAAAACAACCGAGTTTTCTAGTTCTGCATTCGAAAATGTTAAAGATGCAGATACGTTTATTGCTCAACTGACGGCAGAGTACTATTACATGACGGACCAAAGGAAAATAAGAGTAACCCATCCAAACACAAGATTTTTCTCTAAGAAATTCAATTCTCACCAATACATGACATTAGATATACAGTCAAATCGACTGATAAATGACGCTTCACATAATTACCCAACTATATTTTATACAAATAGTTTCTACATTTTTACCAACAAAAAAGAACCAATGTTTCAAATTATACGGATACATACAAACTTGAAACCTGAAGAAATACACAAAGCCGATGCAAACAAATTGTACTCGTATTGGACAGTCAAAGAAATAAAAAGACCTTCATCACCCTTCAGCATATTTCTCGGCAATTATACAGACAGTGACAATATAGTATATCACCAGTTTCAGCCCCTAGATGATATTGCTTATAAAATCCATTCCATAGATAGACGTAACAATCTAAAGCCTTGCTTCGGAAAGGACAATAGTTTTGTTACAGACAACAGCAAGTGCATATTTACCACACCCGATATTAACAGATGTACAGTTTTGTTTATAGATACTATAAAACTATTCAAGCAATTCGAAAAATTTGTCATTCATAAGGCAAACTTAGTTTCACATAACTTTTGCGATGCTAAGCAAAACAAGGGTCTTTGTTTGCTAAGAGCATCTTCATTATCATACCAGACATTTATCGTTTATTTAAATCCGACTGTGGTTTCTAAATCTTCGAAACTAATCCTTACTGGTTGGAATCGCAAAAGGAATGGTTATTATATTGTTGATGTTGTAAAACGGAGACTAGTGGGTTTTAAAAATCAAAGGAAAGCGATATATAGATTTCAAAACTACTATAAAGCGCACAATAAACACCACATATGCGAAGAAATTTTACTTGATGAGGGGTCAGTTTTGAAAGATACTAGCATACATACTTTCTCTATGTCTACAGAAATTACTGTACCACCATCAGTAAATGTAACCAGTCGTTTGACTGAAACAACATTAGGTACAAGTAAGAAACCAATACATCCTACCAACACAGTATTGAAAAGTGAAATAAAGGAAACAGCTTTGATTTCGAACATTTTAATCATAACATTTGCTGCGATAGCATGCATTGTAGCATTCATTATTGGATGGAAAAGAGAACAAATACGACTTTGGATTGTGCGTGAACGGGATGATACCGAATAGTTATACCATTTGAGCGTGTTCCTTGTTCAGTTTTGACATAAATAAACCAATGTAAAAACTTTCTTTTGCTTTACGAACTTTTTCATCAGTTTGTTCCTCTAATATGAATATAGAGAATCTTTGTTTAACATCTAAATCTACACCACAAGTTATTAAATGCTCTGATACTCCACAATTTTGTTTTTTCGTTCGTATATTTGAGCTATGAGCATTCATTCGTTTTCTCAGGTTTTGTGTTTCACCGATGTATTCAAAATTACATGTGTTACAACGAAGTACATAGATAACATGCTCGGAGTTACAGTTGTAACCATCTTTTTGAACATTGAAAACAAAACCATTGTTAAATTTAAAACTATTTCCATTCAAAATACGACTACATAAACTACAATGCATACTATTACAAGCTGATACTTTATTGGTCATAATTAGGTGTATCAACGTCAAACACAAAATACAATAAATAGAATAAATTGAGTGAAATGACGATCATGTTTGATTTACTTGCACTTGCTCCACTGAAATGCGAGGTTGGATCGATCACACAAATATTTTCTGTTTCTACATCACACGTATGGTTAATAAAGCGTATTGCCTGTGTGTCCAGATAAACACAATCTCCTTGTGTTGGTTCATTTATTCTGAACAAATGTTTGAATGTGTCAAACATGTTAACACTATTAAGTCGTTTCGCTAAGAGGTACTGTCTTAAATTTTTCGTCTCAGACACATCAGTGATATTTGGGAGAAAGTCACATTCCTTGGAAGTTGAGATATAACACTTATCTGGCATATTTGTTGCAACAGCGTCTGTGTTGAATTGACATTTCGTATAAATGTTTTCATCTGGAGCTATATAGATATGTTCAATGTCTGTAAGTTTAGCTGTGAGAAATATTACTTGCTCAATACAACTGTTAGTGAGCTCGTTTGTACTAATGTCGTACCTAAAACATTTTGTTCGAGATCCTATCCTTGCTGTTGGAGTGAATAAACTGTTGGTACTGTTACCAACCGAAGAATAAAATGAAACGACAATATTTTTATCTAATAGTTCTCTTAATTCGCCAACAAGTCGTTGAAATATTCGAGCTGTGATTGTGTTATTGATAACTGCAGGATAATATTTGCCATGCACAAGGTTTTGCATGTTGACATCTGTAGGTGGAAACCTATACTCTAATTCTGTAGTGATAAAATAGCAAATGCCATTATACAATTTCCCAACAGTATTAGACTTGTCGCAACTTGCACATATGCAGTTTGGTATAACAAATGTTTGCTCCAGTACATTTTCCTGCAATACACCATTAAATGTTTCTGTACCAATATTGTCATCAATTTCTTTTTCATTTCCCATATTCCTAGAATCAGTCGATGTTTCAACTGGAGTGTCGGAAGATTTATTTACACTTGTCTCATGATAATTGATTTGTGATGCATTTTGCTCGCCATTGTCGTTAACAACCTCGGATATATTAGATTGCATCTGTAAAGTTGTAAATTCATCTATTGTAACCAAATCAATTGGTATTGTGGTCGGTTGAGATGGAATATCAGTAATAGGCAAAACTGTCGTTTCTGTAGTATCACCGGTTTCATTCAAATCTACATTCATAGGTAAACTCTCATTAACTGTTTCATTCAAACCTCCAATTAAAGTAACATATGTTGGGGTTGATGTAGTTTGGTTGACATCAATAGTGGATTTGTTGTTTGTATTCAATGTAGATTGATCTACTTCAATTTTCTTTCTACGTTCATTTTCATCTTCGATATCGTATGATGACAAACTTATCGGTATATGTTCATGCTCAATATTTTCCCCGATTGTTCCTTCGATATTACAGAGCGTTGCAGCTGGTAGTTTACAACTGTGATAATATATTTGCTTTCCAAAAATATCGACATATAGACAGTCATCTGCGACATGCTCCGGATAAAATCGGTAAAGGGTTGTGTCTTCGAAAATCTGAATATTACTGTTGATATTGATTTTAAAGCGCAAACTTAAATCTTTCTGTGTGTCGGATGTCTTATTTATCAAATATCGATGTATATTTGTAAATTCATCAGTTGTTGATATGTTTCCTGGCTCCGAACAGTTAGTTTTGAAAACTGTGAAACACGTCGCATTATCTGTTGGTGATACAACAGCATTAACATCATATAAACACATTTCAAAATTTGGAGTTTCGAACTCCGACATTATGATTGTGTTTTTTGCATCCGCATGTAACAATTCTAGGCCACGTTCGCAATTGTCACAATTAAGTGTTATATGATACGTATCATCTGAAAGCTGCGAACAAACTTTTAAACCATGCTCACTAAACAGTAACCCTAAATCACTTGATGAAGTGTTAAAGTAACCGGACACTGTAGCATATCTAAATGCATCATTCTTAAGCGTCAATTCGTTTCCAATTTGTTGAAATAACTTAATGTGTGTTAAATTTTCCATAATAAACTGTTCATATTCTGTTGTATTAACGGTTGTAAACATTTGATTAAATGATATGAACAAACAAGTCTTATTGTCAAGAGTAACTCCGACAGTAATATTTGGATCGCATGTTGAGCAATAACAATTTCGTAGTCCAAAGGTGGAAGTTTCTGTCTTTTCGAAAGCAGGAGGACTTATCGACACTCCACATGATAACGCTATGAGACTTACTAGTAAACTAAGACAAATGTACAAAGTCGGCATAACGCTTGGTGATTATAAATTGTATTGAACTTTTTATATATATTTTTTGTTCAACATATTTTTAATATGCATTTTGATATCGTCATTTCTAGTGCAGAAATCGTAACAATAGACAATACATCCAATACACGTATTACTGATGATATAATTTCTGTCGACATCTTCTCCATTCCTAATTCTGTCTGCAAGTATTTCATAACATGTCTCTTCTACCAAGTGGTGATTAGAACCACAGCTTATTTTTCTTCTATGCATAGAATGTGTAGGTACAGTAGTTACATTGTAGCACTGTCTGTCGGCGTTGCACAAAGTAGTGCAATATTGAATAGCTTTATGTGTTGATACAATCGACTTGTAGCTGTATGTGATATTCTTTTTCTCGTCAATAAAGCATGAATACAGATCCAATGGAGTAAACGTCGAATTACACTCGTAGGTATTGCTCTGATGATTGTGAAAGTCATTCATTGAAAATATTTTGTTAAAAATCTTGTGTTGATAATTAATAGGTTGATGACAATAGTTACAGAAAATGAACAAGCTGTTATTATATAATGTCTCTAGTCTGACTCTGTCTCGAACACATTTTGCGTTACAGAAACAACCTGGTGAGCTCAAAGATACGACTTTGTTTCCAAGTGCTGTTGACAGAAAGTTGATTATATCTAGTAGATAATGTGAAAAAGACAAGTTGAATGTTGGTTTGGGACACGTTAGTAGTTCTTTCAAACACATGAACACACGTCTTCTGAAAGATGTATTCTTGACTAAACTTATCCTGAAATAGTAAGCAAAGTCCATCCATTGCTTCGGATAGCACAACTCAACTTTGGTGAGTTTAACTGACGAATCATTCAAAATTCTGTTACTCGTATGGTATTTGTAAATGAAATTACAAACCGATTTCATATGGCTGAAATATTTTCTGTTGGGTATCCATTCAAGATTGTGTATTTGCTGTATCATTTTTGACATTTCTGTATATTCTTGATCGATGTCAAACTCATTTGCAGGGGATTCTAGACTTTTGATGTGTATGTTCGTATAATTGTAAATGAGTATCATACTACATTTGTTTTTGACGAAGGAAAAATATAAATCCTGACAAGGTTGCTTGCTGTTACATATTTGGACAATTTCAAACAGAATATCAATTACTTTTTGACTCACTTGAGAGTGTGTACTTCGGAAATAAATGATACATATTGCAATAACTAGGTAAACCACATGGTGTCTGTCGGAATATCTGTAGTTGCTATACAATGTAACCATCAATTCTTCACTTGCCAAATGACTTGAAAACAGTGGTCTTATAATGAAATGTATAACTCTATATAGATGACAAGATGTCAAACAACTTTCCATCTTACGAACATTTGTCACATTTATCTTTTTGAAAGAAATTAGTTCATTTGGGATGTAACAGATAGCCGAATACAAATTTGCTTTCAAAACATGCTTTATTACATTTATGTCTACAGTCATATTGCAAATGACAAATGAAACAACAACAGAGAAATATCATGGTATACAATAAATATACTCATTGTTACATTATTTCACATCACAGCCAACGATGCAAATTGATTCTGTATAGCGATGGTCGTCTTACGATATCTGTGATCAAACAATAGTTAATGAACTCCTTAGCAGCTTTTGAAATGTTTGGATTAAATGTCAATTTCTGAATGTCTCCTTTCTCATATCTCTCCCATGGAACAAAGTCAGTATGTAACAACGTGTAACACAATATTCCAATAGCCCATACAACTGACTTTCGTGGGTAGAAACGTTTGTTAATAGTTGTCTCAGGTCCCCAGTACATAGCTGTACCAAATGTTACATTTTCTTCAAAGATTTTGTTCACTGATGCACATTTACAAAAGTCACACAACTTGATTTCTTTGGTTTCTGGATTGATCAGAATGTTCTCTGCCTTGAGATCCATATGCGCCAACTTTGCTTTGTCTTGCATTTCGAGACATGCTGTAATCACTTGTCGAATGATTCCTTTGCACATCGATTCTGGCATGATTTCTATTTGGGTCAAATACTCGAACAAATCTAGTGGTAGATATTCCATAACCAAGTAGTAATAATCTTTTGTCTTGCCACATCCAAGCACGCTGGCTACATGTCTGACTTTACTTTCTTTCAGAATTGAACAGTTTTTGTATTCTTCATGAGCCTCTGATGTTCTCCAAAAGAATTTGATAGCTACTTTCTTCCCAGTCTCTGAGTGCTCAGCTAACACAACCTTTCCATTGCATCCCTTTTGAATGTCTCGAATGATATCGTACGACATAGTGTTCTCTTTGAAGGCTAGATCTAGAGTGAGAGAAAATAAACTTTGGAACTGCTATTTATAATGCACAGTCATTTTCTCGTATACAAATACAAAAAAACTCGCTCAGAGATTTTATTTCATAAGCGATGTTGCACTACTCCGTACGCGACATAGGTGTTATAACTGAAGTTGAATGCTTTCTTAGCACACCCAAACCAACAGAATCAACTGTCAATGCACTTCTGCAACAGTTCTCTGAATACAAAGAATCAGACAAAATACGAAATTTGTTACCAACTATCGAGAGTGGAGAGAATGATGACGATATAATTTCGATTCCACACACAATTGTAGCAATTATAGGTCATGCTGGTTCAGGTAAAACTCACATTTTAAAACATATTGCAACACGCAAACGAACAATGTTTTGTGCACCAACGAATCCTGCTGGAATAAATTTACAAAACACGTTGTGGCCCGAGATGATGTTTTTGTCACAAAAGAGAAATGTGTATAGAACTATACATTCGTTTTACAAAATTAATCCCGAAGAAAGTAACATACTTGGGAGGAACATTGTGAAAACAAGAATGGGGAATGATATGAGTGTAAGCTACGATGATTACTTGTTGACAATGTTTCGTGGTAGTAAGCAGTTTTGTGCAAACCTTTTCAAAAAAGAAATTAACGAAGGCAAATTGACCCCCGAACAATACAATGAACACAGAACCAATTGTGTTCAAAGTGAGCGATATCAAGCACACAGTGGCAAATCAATGCATGAAAATGTTGTTGAATATATCTCGGCACTTGGTTTGAAAAGTAAAATTCCAAACATTCTACTGTACGACACGTTTGTTTTGGAAGAGGCCGGTCGAACTTCAGATTATCTTGCATTTTTATTTTTCTTCTACTTTTACTATATGCATATCAAATATGATACATACATATGGAGGCAAATAATCCCAAATGCACTTTTCGTAGGATCAGCCAGCCAGAGTAGGGTAATTGACAAATTCACACCTTATAGTGCACTGACATTTGCTGGTCAACAATTTGTCCGAAAGCTCATAATGGACAACAAGGTCATCAAAATAAAATCATTCAAGGATAATAGACGTGTAACAATGGGAAATATTGACAACAATACCACACTTGCGTCGGTAGTCAGCAAACTAGAACTCGGAAAAATAGTCAATGAAGATTTGCAGCATAAGTTCAATAAGGCATTCGTCATCGATGAAAAACATTTTTTCAACCCACTTTTCAAAGCAGGCCATTTTCGAATTGCAAAACGACATGAACATTTAAAAACGTACAAGAAAAATGTGTTTCAGCAGAACGAACATAACATTGTCAAATTTCCAGAATATTTGCTTTGTAACTTTGATAATCGAAGTCTTACTAAAATTGAAGGATTCATAAACGTCAAACATAAGAGTGAGACGTATGACAATGAATGGATTAACACGAAGCAGCAGACAACATTTGGAGAACAGGAATTTGGAGTGTATAGAGCGTATCGAACTTGTCTGAAGGGATTTCGTTATCTTTTAACGGAACAACATATGTTGTATATACGTAGTTTTGCTGGCACTATCGAACAATTTATCGAACTGACTGATCACTTACAACCCTACATGACTAATGATCGAAGTAATTGTATCCACTTTTTTGTAGAATGTGCAAAATATATGGTTGAAGACTGTTTCGCTAAACAAGCTGAGAATGTTGTGACTAGCTTTAATATGCTTTTACAAAGTTGTAGCAGCGACGATGTAGGTAAAATATCAATACAACAGTTTCTGTCCCTGAAAGCGTTACTACAAAGTATGAAATTCACTGAGAGTTTAAAAGATAAGATTTACCCATATGCGTGTGAAAAATTTGATGTGCGCATAGTACTACCAAAAGATATGTTCAGCTTCGTGTTGGATGATGTTAATATTCAAACAAGTAAATCTGCAATTGATTCTGTCTGTTGTTTCTTAAAATACAACAATTGCTTACAATTAAAAATGTACCCAAAAGTCAAGTCGGTCAGTACGTGTGAAATCATGGAAAATGAAGCTTTGAACCAAAGTAACAAGTTTGAAAATCGATATACCAAGAAAAGAAAACGAACTGACTACGAGGAATATGAACAAGACAACGAGGATTCAAATATGAACGACAAGATATCACTGGAATCTTCATTGCAAGAATTAGCCAACAAATCCTTTTTCAAAATCATACCATTGGTGTTGCACATATGTGCTACAATAGATTCAATGCAAGGTCTAACATGGCGTGCTCCTATTTTTGCATTGCTGACAAAAGATGATAGCAGCGAAGACATTATCGTGGCGCTGACACGAACAAGCAATCCTGATAACTTGTTGGTAGCAAACAAGGTATTTGATCATAAAATTGCTACAATCAGTTTTGAAACTTTAGCCTTGAAGAAAATTGTCAACAAAGCGCAAAGACCTTTTGGATGGTTATAGTTCACATTCACATTTTTGATTATTTGTATTTTATATGAAATCAATTTTACCAAAAAAATGTCAGACAATATATCTCTCATTTGTTGTACCCGATATCAATTATTGCATGATCGCAAACAGAAACATGTAAAGCGTTTGAAACGTTTGCTGAGAAGTACACGTCTAAAACAACAACTCAGTCACAATACAGAAAATACTGATTATAGTACGAAATGTGTAGATGATTTTTTAGAAACGACAGGAACAAAAAACATAAAGCTTGTTGAAAATACTCGATTCAATGATGCCCTAGCATTGGTAGTTCAAAAGAAGAGGGAATATGCAATACAATATATCGCTGGACGACAATTTGTGAGTAATAGAAAATCCGTATTAACGTTCATAAAAAAGAGATTTTTCAATTACAGAAAAAACTTTCAACTCAGAGATACTGTTTCTTGGGTTAAAGATTTACCTTTAAGACCCAATCTCAACAATCAAATTTTCTTCAATTGGAACACGGAAAAACTAAATAAGGATCGTTTATATTCATTGTATTCCACTGCTTTTAAAAACATCATACAAGAATATGAACTAATTGCTGACCAAACATACTGCTTCAAAGTAGCTAGAGTAATAAACAAACTCGTTTATTGTATCAATAGCATAGATTGGGGAGAATACAATTCTCTAAATTTCTTGTTTAAAATCTATCGCCAACAAGGGTACAGTTTTGAGTCAATGATAAACGAAATAACTGACGACAATACTTTACAATCACCTGATCCAGCTGTTTTACACGATCATGTTTTTCCTGTGTTTTCGCGTATCAACTATTTCGATTATAATGATATTACCGGAGAAATCAAAGAAAATTATGACAACGCTTTGTTCATTTTCAGACACGAACTGTATCCATTTCTTGTAACTGAATATGTGTTACTACGATTTTTGTTAAAATATTCATCACTTACACTAAGACAAAGTATTGTCGACAAATTCAAAAGTGATTACATCCATCAAACGTGTGTCGATAATATTTGTCAAAACTTCCCTGGACTGTTCATTGTGATATACATGACATATTACAACAGTTATGCTGATGCTGATCCACAAGGTATACTAAAAATTCTTGTTGATATACAGAAATCTGTCAAAGCAATGGACTTCAATAGAGTAACAAAGGAATTAAACATTTTGACAAAGTTTATTTGTGATACAGTTTATAAACTAGAACAAAACAACATACAGTTATCACAATATTTCATTGATCTATTCATGTCGAATAGTAACTTTTTGAAGTATTCGTACTTCGTTGAAAGCCCATCTTTGAAACATCCAGTCAGTCTTTCTCAGTTGTCCTACATTATAGAATAGTACACTTCTGCCAAACATTTTCGTTTGATTGTTCTGTTTCTGAGCTTCAAGAAATTCATTGATCGTAGAATCATTCTCATTTTACACTTTTGCATTCCTCTGGATTTTCGTTTGAGAGTTTTCAATTTTCTTTGTTCATCATATATCTCTTCCACGATAACTGACATTTCTGGATGCTTTGTCAATATGGTGTTAACTATCATGCCTAGAAAATCCATCTCGGAGAAATGACCGTTCGGTTGGACTGACAAATGCATTCTGATGAGAGGATGAAGTAAACTCGCTTTTTATCTCATTCCACCCGCATGACGCATTTTGTCGAATAAATCGGCAGGCGCATATTCGAAATGATTTTTTAAACTATATAATGTAAATATTTAACCTCAATAAATTCAACAATTTCTCCTTGGATCCATCATTCACAATGAAGAGAAAGCGAGACGACATACAACTGTGGGACGCTGCCTTTGTCAATGGAAAAGGTACATTAAAGTCTTGGGTAGATAAAGTAACAATTTGTGAATACAATAGTGACATATCTTCGGATAAAACGTATTTCTCAGATTTGAGTCCGAAATCGAAATTGGCTAAGCAGGAAGAACAAGTGATGAGTACATTTTCTGTCGGTATTCGACCAACGCCGAAACAAAAAAGAGTATTGAACCTAATGTTGAAAGTCAGTAATTACGCATACAATTGGTGTAACTACCTCGTGAAAGAGAAAAACTTCAAGCCAAAGCAGTACGATTTACAAAAAATTGTGACAAAAACTAATGCTGAGAGTGTACCAGAGGAATACAGACTTCCTAATGATAACTGGTACTTTGACAATACAATGTCCTGTGTCAAATTAACTGCTTGCAAAAACTTCTGTGCAATGTATAAGTCGGCCCAATCTAACCAGAAGAAAACAAAAGTCATTCTGCGAGACAAGGACATAAAGAGTCTACAAGTCGGTTCACTTGAAGTACAGCACTTATACGTTAGATTCTTGACCGAGAAAGACTCGCCAAATGAACGTTTTAGACAATCAAGAATTAGCCTCATACCAACCAGTTTCGCACGATGCAAAAAAGACTGGAAGGAACGATATTTGCAACTAAGCAAAAATGTGAATAAACTTCCACCATTGAGTCATGATATGAAAATAAGCAAGCGACCAAATGGTAAATTCGTTTTGAACATTCCATGTGATCCAATTTGTACAAGACAGATTTCAGTTCAAACGTCTGACTCAATATGTTCAATTGACCCAGGAGGCAGAACATTTGCTACTGCATATGATCCAAGTAATCTTCGAGTGTTTCAAGTTGGAACGAAGGACGACAAAGAGAGAATCATCAGAAAATTTCATAACAAAATGGATGAAATACATGCGCATTTGACTAAAGCACAAAAGCACAATCACTTACAGGCCGCTGCAGATCGAATTAGACAGCTTAGAAAGGTTCACCATAAACTAAAAACGTATGTACAGGACATTCATTTGAAACTGAGCTCTTATCTTGTAAAACACTACAAACTGATTGTACTTGGGAAGATTGGTGTTGCGTCTATCGTTAGGAAAGATCGACCAAACCATCTCGCAAAACGAGCAAACAGGGATTTACTTTGCTGGCAACACTACCAGTTCAGACAACGATTGCAACACAGAGCTCTCTTGACAAACTCAGAAGTAATTATTCAAGATGAATCATACACTTCTATGACATGTGGTAAATGTGGAATCAAAAATAAGACTTTGGGTGGAAATGAAACATTTTATTGTGGCGTTTGCAGTTATAAAACTCACAGGGACGTTAACGGAGCTAGAAACATTCTCTTGAAATATTTGCAACAATTTCCATTTTCAAGTTAAACTTTTATATTCTTGGCTCGACTCAGCCTGTTTCGAGTTTGTTTTGCACATGCTCCTACTGGGGCTACACCATTCTCGGAGCGAATGAGTTATTGTGACAGTTTGTGTTTGATTTCATGTGCTAATGAAACAATTTTGTTTTCATCGACTTCGGGTATTTCAACTAACGAAACAAGTTCATCTAACGCATGTTGTTCACCAACATTTTTGTACGCTTGAGCTAGCATAAGTGAGGGACCGTTTGTGTATGTTCGAGTTGTGGATTTAGCAACTGGATACCAATAGTCAAAAACTTTATCCAACGCTTTATTTGCATCGGCAGCAAGAAATGTGATGAACTTTGTTGGTGGAAAGCCTATAGTGTCACACAATTTGACCATTTTGTTAGGATCGGTATTTTTCAGAAAAAATGTCCTCAACGTTTCCTTTTCTGTGTCGATGAAAATATTTTCTTTCAGATACGAGTTTAATATAGACGTATTGATAAGAGCATAAACGCAGTTCGAATCCTTATGTTGTGGTAGAGTATAGTTCGCATGTGGATGCGTAATTTGAAATAAAAGAGATTGTTGTTCTTCAAATTGTTTCTTGGGATCTAGGGTAATATCATCCTCAGCCAGTCTACGATTCACCACAAATTGTGCTACATGCCTACATACATTATACTGAAAAACACACTTTGGGATGTTTCGGTGAGCAAATAAATGAGCAAACTGAATCATCGTTTTTCTGTTATTAGGTTTCCGTAGAAGTAAATTGTGTTTGTTTTCTTCACTTTGTTGTAGTGTCGATAAAACACACAATTTGTATGTGTGTGTTTCTCTTATAACGATTATGTCTTGAACCTTAACCCATCTACGAGCAACCACGCTGTACGCTTGCTTTGAACTTAAGTCAATTAGAAACGGTTCATTCTTGTCACTTGTCACCAATTGGGGATATTGAAGTTTATATGTAGATGTTTGAACTGGGTGATAATCAATACATTCTTGATAGTCAAAAACATTTTGTAATTGACCTATTCGAAACTTCGAATTGCTATCCTCTTCGTAAAAATAAACACACCTATTGTTGAACAGTAAGTGATCTGGATTAGTTATTGATGACAATACTTTCATGAAGCGTCTATTCAATTCAATGTCAATCCATTTCTCAATACTCGGTTTAGGTCCTGAGTAATACTGTATTTTGCCCGCCGAGAAGTTTAAACATAGAACTGTATAAGGAAACACGTCTATGAATGCAGTAGCTAACAAACCTGCCGTGCACTTTAGATGTGGACAAAGTCGAGTTGTGATACATGAAGTTGAAAGCCAGTATTTCTTTTTAGTTTCAATAACTATATCAATGATTTTGTTAACTGCATCATTACTAGTACTTAGTTGTAACAACTTTTCTATCGGAGTTGCGTAACATAAGTCGGAGAAATAGGATAGTAGTTCATCTAGGTATTGTTTGGCTAATCCCTTCACCCCAACTAAAAACGCTGCAACTTTTTCTACATCTGTACATGTCTTATACAATTTTATGATGAACTCAATGAGATGCGTGCATTGATATTCTGCAGAGAAATTAAACAATGACGCATCTGTCAATGACCAGTCTTCTTGATTGTAACATGTAAACAATTTAAGTAAATTTAATCCAGTATCTGATAAGTCAACTTTAAGTGGGGTTTTCCTTATTGCTTCATCCGAAAGAGCAGTAGATAAATTAATCAAAGTATCAACTGAAAATGTTTCTCTGATATTAGCATTTTCTAGAGTCAATATATTGTGATTAGGAATTTGGTTAGTGTGTTTGAAACTTTCTCCGTCAAATTTAAGCACAGGTCTTACATATCCTAATTCTAGATATAATGGTACTCCATAGTCTGATGTATTTCGTTTCTTTGAAGTGAAAACTGTTGGCTGATTAGAAACAGGATTAGTGAATAGGTATATAGGTGTATCGATCAAAACAGCCAATGCTTTCAAGTGAACAAAAACACAAGGTAGTCGCCTGAATCCATTAGCATGTGTCTCACGTACATAGCTTTCAACACTTTTGTATCCCGTATACCTGTAACAAACTTCATTGAAAATGTCCGGTTTACTTAACATCAGATTTATCGATGCATCCTGTATAACTCTATAGTAATCCTCTTTTTTGAATACCAGAAAGCTAAGACTACGATACAAGCTACACCCATCATTTTCAACATTTTTATATTCAAATTGTTTGCATCTATCGTCAAACTCAATATGAGGTAAATTGTTTACATCTAGTTTCAGTCCATTACCAACTATCTTTTTAGCTATTATCTTTCGTAAAGCAAAGTCTGGAAATTTAAATCCATTCACAATTTCACAAGACTCCTTAGAATTTATCTTCTTAAGTTTGCGAGGAACAGCTTTTGGTCTACTTGGTGGTTCATCTACTCTAGTCAATTTATTTGGTACAACTGGGGCAGTTTGTGCAAAATTAAATGCTCTCTTGCGTGATTGTTTCTTAACTAATGGTGGCTGGTTAAGTGTGTTTGGTGTCTCAAAATCGCTATCTGACATGATTTTGTTGTAACAGAAAAAATAAAACTCGATTCTTTATATACATTTTTTTCACAATTTCATTGGTTACGAAGAAAAGAAACAAAACCAAAATTGAACTACTTGTATTCATAATAGTAATCAGGGTCGTCTGGGTCACCTTCGGGAAGATATTCAATCTCGGGTAGAATTTCAAATGTTTTCGTACATGTTGGTCTGATACACAATTTAGGAAATTTGTCTACCTTCCAATGTGAATAGTAGAAATCTTTAAGTTTCTTCTTCGCCGCTTCGCAATGCTGCTGCTGAAGAATTTTACCACTTTTGTAATCGAATATGTGACAGCCTCTGGGGTATTTGTATTTCCAAAACGATTCGACGTGCATCAGATAGTCACCCTGTTTAAACTTTATACGCTGTGGATCGAACCACATGAGAAAAGTGCCTTGTTCAGCCGCCCAGTTTGGTATGCTGTAATTGGACATCACGTTCATATCTCGTAACACCTGATCCATTTGACTTTTATTTTGAACTGGATAGAGTGTGCAATTTCTGTCATCAAAGTACATGTTGTAACAACGGTTATATGGTCGTTCAAGTATTGCTTTCTGAGGAACATCAGGTCGCTGTGTGAAATTATGAGAGAACATAAGATAATCAACATTGTGGCAATCTCCCCAAAACATTTGATTTGTCAAAATGTTATACACTGGACAATTTAGTCGCATCAAGTTGATAGCAGGAAGGCGGAAGAGGTCTTCTGTTATAGGAGTTTTTCTGTAAATTCTAAACTTGACTAAAGTCCTATTGAATTGTCTATAGTAACGACCAGTTAAAACATGTATGATATCGAAGAAGTCGATAGTATATTTAAGATCTCGAAATCTGTAAGATATTGTGTTTTCCCATTGCCAAAATTGATCTTTGTCGATCTCGATGTAATAACATACATCGTTACTTATTACACCAACTGTTTTGTCAGGATCACATTCATTGCAGTAACACGAAGTCAAAGGTCTTATAGCTACACTAGATCCAAACAGACAAGTGAGTACCAGCAAGTGAAGTTTCATTTTCATAGATAAAAACCACACTCATTTGCTTTTATATTTATTTTGTTAGTTTATGTTTTTTGTTCGAACGTGTTCCTTCCTTTACAGAGCATTTTCGCTTCGACCCAATCTCCATGTGCTGTTCTGTTTGTTGCTTACCACGTAAAATGAATGTACGAAATATCTCGGGTTCTGGTTCAGAGGAAACGTTCAAATTGAGTAAATCCTCGTAGTACTTGCATACACATTTAGGATGTACAACTGTCATAATGGTGACAACTTGACCCAGGACTTGTTTAACAATTGCACGGTTATCTAAATCAAGTGTCATTTTATCTCGCTGCATCATCTTAAGATGGTCAAGTGACTCTAGTTTCACCCTCGATTTGTGTTCTCTGTTGACCACTTTTACAACATTGACAGAAATTTTGTCCAACCCTCCACTATTCACAATCTCTCCACGTTGTAACATCCTTCGGTACAAATCAATTTTTGAATCGGCTGTAGTACTTTTTAACCTGTTTGAAGTGATCGATATTTTTATTCTGGATGATATCGTTTCTAAATTTACTGTCTCGTTTATAATCGTCGAAACAAACTCTCTTGCACGTGAGTAAGTTTCCCAAGTAGAAGGTTGGCAATGTAGCAAATTCTTAATCATCACATCTTGAATATGCTCAGTAATCACCAGAGAATCACGCTTACGAGATTGCAGACCTCTAATGATATAGTGATCGTCTTTCTTTGAATCCATAATTTGTCCAGCGTAAACTTTCTGACACAGAATCACAAAGCCTAACATAACTTTTTCCAAATCTAACGAAGATGGTGGAAAATATATCGCATTTTGTGGATCGGTCAAATACCTTCGATTCATATCTTCTACAGAGCGTGATAGAATCGTAGAAACTATCATACAACCCTGTTTACGTTCATCAGCCTTAAATACTTCCAGATTATCAATGTCGTTCTCACGAATCCATCCTCTCCTCAACAGTTCCCCTGAACGAAACAACTGACACACTTCAGTTACGGTCATATTTAAGTGGAGAAACACGGAATCGGTATCACCATATACTGTTGTTGCATTATGAGTCCTCTCGATATCCCTGGCCACTAGCTGAATGTGCTGTCTACCTTTTGACGTGATACACGAACTTATGCTTGTTTGACCCAACCGAGGTAGAATTCCGTATAACGAGTTTATTTGTAACTTATACGTGTTACTCATTTCTTCCACTAGCGCATTATCAGCGGGATTCTTAAATGTTCCTATCTTGCATTTATATTTCAATCTATTTTTCAACATATTATCCCAAGTCTCACTGTATGTTGAAGCGACGTGTTTATTTGTTAGAAAACAAACATATCTTCTTGTGTCAGTTGTTGGTAGAGTTGTCACATCTACAGGTTTGAAATCGTCAGTTGCATATTTGTTTATTGCGACATAATCATTGTTGGGTTTTAGATTAAACTGATTTATGGTTTTCGGACTGACTACTGTTTCTGGTCCCATATTGTGTGAAATACCAATACTTGGGTACATGGATGAAAAATCAACACATCCAACTGGTCTTTCAGTTTCTATTCCCGGTTCAGGAGTACAAACAAATGCACCATCATATTTACACTGCGTGTCAAATTCCATTAACAAGTGATCACCAATCGTTGAAAACACCATGTCACAAAATGTATCAGAAGAATTGTATGGATCTGTAAATCGACGCCCGAACGTTTTTGACCTGTAGAACTCAATGAAATCTCTCACGGTAGTTTTCAATATGTCGACACAATTACCATTCAACAGTTTACCAAACTTCTCAACATTGATCCTGTCTTTTACACTAGGTGTTTCATTGTGAATAAAATCTTCAACGATTTGTTTCATTGTATGCGTGGTCGACATTTTTCTAGTAGACAAGTAGCGAACAAATTCGTAAAGTTGATTTGAATCCAACAATTCTACTTGCTTCCGTAAAATTTCGAGATTCTCAGTCGACATTCGCATTTGATGAAATTCAATCAAAAGTTGTTTCATATCAAACACGTCTTGTCTCGGCTTCATCAAAGTTCGAATGTATAGCAATAAGTGTGTTAAGGTGTAATAATGGGAACCATGCTTTGTATTTTTTACCTTGGCGTTTGCAACTTGCTTACAAAGAATATCGCGAGCTAGGTCAAAATCTATCGAATCGCTTGCTAAATTGTCCAAATTCATATGCTTAGCTATAGTCTTGGTTTTTATTTCTCCAGACTCAAATTTCTCGATTAACTCAATCGCTGCATGATATAGTGGTTCGTGGTCGTATAAGAAGTACTTCAGTATTTGGGATACACAGAATCTTGTACATTCTCTTTGAGGTTTGATCTTTGTGTCTTGAAGCATATTCTTACCTTTGAAAGCGTAGTACAACAGTGGCAATAACATCGGTGTTTTCTGGTTATTGAAAAACTCAGAATGTGGAATCTTGGAAGTGTAAGAGCAAGTGATGAAAAATTTGTACGACAGAAAGTTGTCGGGGCCATTCAGAAGTGCACCACACAACAGTGAATCTTGAATACAATATTTTAACAACTTACTCCGATCTCTCATTTCAGCAGCATAGTATAAAGTTGGAATTTCTGTATAGGCAACATCTTCTTTACCAATTCCTAGCACAGACTTTGCTATATCGTCAAGCTTCTCACCTTTATGACATCTGTACAAGTCATTGATAAGAATCCCTGGGAAAATGTTGTAGCTTAATTCAAATAACTTATTGTCATCTAGAAGTGAAACAGTTCCAGCCTTCCTTCTCTTCTTTGATTCTACCAATGCATTTGTAATCAGGTAATGATTGAACGAAAACCCACTCATATGCGATATCAATTCAATCAAGTCTATATTGTACTTATCTGCTGACTTAATAATGACTTGTAAGTCGAATCCTAAGATGTTGTATCCACATAGATAATCACACTTAGTGTCCTCGATTACTTCTACGAACTTTTGAATCAGTTGTTTTTCATTCTTCACACAGTAGATTTCAACTTTAGGAAAACTATGCTCATTAAAATGTTCTTTCATATCCGAAAAGTCGAATAGCTCTGATGTTGTATCGGTTTCTCCGACTGTAACTCCAATAACTCGATGCAGTATATTACCTTCTTGATAAATCATACTTATCTGGATAATTTCATCCGCAATCTTATTTCCATGTTTATCAACCAAAATTGTTTCTATGTCGAATGACAGAGTTTTGTGTTCATATTTATAATCCTTTATGTGTGAATCGTCAACGACAGACAAATCAGTTGCTGAACCAAATATAACGTGTTCAGACTTCACAAATCTTTGTTTCATGAGAAATGGGAACTCATATGATTCTCTCGGTTTTTCAATCAGCCTGCCCTTGAAATCACCATTAGTATATGTATGGTATAAATTATAACAGAACTCGTTGATAAATTTATGTGAATTTCCATACACACGTTCACCAGCTTTCAGTAATTGTAAAACACGTTTACTGCTACTTTGTTCCGAGAAGAATTTCTCACGTCGGTAGTTCTGTTTTTTAAATTGCTTTGTACTAAAATCAAACTCATCGGCTGCAGCTCTACTCAAAATATCGGTACCGTTTTTATTGTCCAGCACATAGTGTGTATACTGCTCTCCAATGACTGTGATTAGTGACTTTTTGTCTTGGTCAACGATACCCGAATAATCACAATCGTAGCATTGGATAACAACAACTTCAACTTTGTCATTATCAGAACCAGTCGTTAAATAGTTCGATATATATTTAGGGATTGTATTCATATCAATGTAGTTTTTGGTACAAAAAGAGACCAACTCTCGCTTCGATACTAATGTTGTACTCATATCATGAATATAGTACAGCATTCTCTCTTGTGGTATTTGATTGTGAAACATAATTGATAAACAATTGAAAGTGAGTGATTATGATATGCTAGTTTAATTTATATCTAGTATTTATAATACAATCAATCGAATCTTTGAGCACTAATTACCTGCTTTATATGTTTCCATTTCAAATTTGGCAAATGACATACATTGTCTGAAACATATATTGGTACAGACTTTCTATTTGTTGGTAACTCTTCGCGTTCTGTTCTGTTCGATACAAATTTGCGATGTGACGGACACGTAAATTCCGTACGAAAAAAAGTCGAAATGAGTTCTTGACTTTCAAAGACTTGATCCTTGTAAACAATAGCGTATTCCAACGAAGTGTCGATATTGTAGTTAGTATTTAATGGAAAGAGCATTTGTTTATGCATAAATTCCAACAAATCCACTATATACAATTTATCATCTGTAATAAGATATCTAGGTGATGTTAAATTTAAAGCAACTTTATCGCAATGGTCTATAATTGACCAGTGAGAGGAATCCAAATTGTATTTTGTATACCTGAAGGTACTTGATGTTTTGTAGAGAAACATTCCTGGCCGCTTGAAAAAATTACAGTAAGCAATTCGCTTTTTTAGAACCAGTTCATTTACGTCGTCATTGATATATGTAGCAAAGAAGACAAAATTGTCAATTACTTTTTTAGCCGCACGAATTAGTTCACGTTTCTGTATTTGTAGACGCTTAAAGGTCGTGTCTAAATCACAATGTGTATTCCATATTTCGTCAAAAGTTCTGATCAAAGAATACGTTGTTGTATCGGCTGATTTATCGAGCTGAAACTCGTATGTGCTTATAGGTATGGGTGTGGTCCTGAATTGATATTTATTAACTGTAGCCTTCGTTGTATGCTCTTGTAATTTCAAATTATATTCAGCAATCTTTAAATCTAGTTTCATCTTCTCATTTTCATCTTGCTTATCTGTTTGTCGATTCTTCACTTGAGCCATAAGGTCAGCTTTATATTTTTCCATATTATCTCTCTGTGCCGATAAAAGTGCAGCATTTTCGAGTCGCCGATTTTCTAAATCGATTGAAAATTTATTTTGGCGACACTGCATTTCGTAGTCTGCCAATAGTTTTCCTTGTTGAATGCGATCCGCAAATTCTTGTTTAATTTTCGTCATACTGATTTCAACATTCTCTTTTCGTTCATCGCGTTCCCGATTATAGTCCTCTTTCAGTGTCAGCAGATTAATCTCATAATCTCGTCTGTCTTTTTCCATCTGTCTAGTAAACTGCTGTTGATTCGATTCAATGAATAAACTATGCTCGTTCTTTCGAACTTGTAATTCAATGTTGAATTGCTCCTCTCTCTGCTTCAACATAGCTTCGTACTCTCGTTTTTGTTCTTCTTGAAATTGTGAAAATTGGTTTTCCAACAACTTTAATTTTGTTTCCTTGTCTGTTTTATTGTCATCCATCTCCTTTCTAAATCTCCGTTCCCGATCATTTTCCAATGAAGCATTCCAATCTTTTTGTTTTTGTCTCTCGTTTTCTATTTCAGACCTGACTTTAATCATATCAAATTGATGTTGTTGATCTTGGTGTTGACTTTCTCTGTTCAAAACGGTCTGTAAATTAGTTTTCCATTCTTCAAATTTCAATTTTCCTAGACCTAAATCGTATTGTGTATTAGCACTATGTGTGTGACTTTTTGCATTTATTTCGGCAATCGCAATAGCAGATTGAATCTGTTTAAGTTTTACGTCATGGTTCATTTGCATTGACTGTATTTGAGATTCAAGTTTTAATCTGTCCTGATCATTTGATGACTTCTTTGATTGTTCGTCCTTTAGATCTTTAACTCGATCGTGCATACGTGAAACCTCGCTTATTTGATCTTTCAGTACTTGAAGATGTTCAATAAATTGGTTGTTTTCATCATTGGTGTTGTTTATGATCTGTTCGTGCTCCCTGACATGCTGTCCCGTATTAGTATTTTTTTTTGTATTCTTATGATTCAAATGTGTAGTCCCAATATTACATTTGCCAGTGCTGGGTTTTAGTTTTACCATTCGATGAGCAGTTGAGCTAGTTTCGATTTTTGATTTACTACGTTTTTGTGTAAACGATTTATTTGACGATTCAATATTTGGTAATGTTGTTAAATTTGTCAAAATAGGTAATTGCTCCGACTCAAAACTCACATTTGTTTCTTGCGAATGATTTGAAAAGGAAAAGTGGTTATTCAAATTTTTTGGGCCATGTAATTGTTGAGCGTGTACCGTTTGTAATTTCAAATGTTTTACATTGGGTATTACGGTCTTGTCTGTAGATTGTATTACTGACCGCGTAGTATCTAAACTATTGACCAGCTTGATTTCAGTAGGTCGATTTTTTAATCTTCTTATATTGGTATATTTTGATTTGCGTCTCAATTTAGATAGACTCTGTTTAATTGAATGTTTTGGTTTTGTTGGTAGTTTTTTGACATCACATTTTAAACGTTTGCAGCATTTTTTTTCGCTATCTGGGTTGAAAATTTTCCTTTTTCTTGCTATATACTTCATTTCATGAACCTTACCAATTGATATAGGTTTGTTCGAAATTTGTTTAGATTTACTTGTTTTTGAAGCTTTTTTAGTTTGTAAAGATTCATTTCTTTTATTTTGTATTTTACTTGATTTCACAGTATCAAATTCATGTTCAGAAACACGGTTCAAAATTGTTCCCCTTTCACTTGATATGGAATTGAATGATTGGTTTTGATCGACTTTTGGAACAATTGCTCGGTCTTTCTTTTCATCTCTTACCTCTGTGTTATTCTGAGACTGGTCAGGTTCCTGAATTTTCCGTGATTTATTTTTTGACGTTTTGACAGATTGGATCAAATTTCGAGAATACTCCCGAGCGCATTGTTTGAATTTAGATCTAAATCCCTGTTCTTCATTAGCCGATATATGTTCATTATACATAAGTTTCTTTTCGTCCCAGACACTGGATTTTTTATTTAGTTTTGAAGAAACAAACCCGGTGTGAGCAATTTCTACACCAATATTCGTGCCTTCTCCATTTTTAACTGTATTGCAATATTCATCATGCAGTACAACGGCTTCATAATCTACGTTTTCACCGTTTAACTGATCTAGTGTACTCATAATATCGATCAACCGCTGAATATATTTTGGCGGCATAACAAACTAATAAAACATGTTTTTGAAACAAATATCTATTTTTCAAAATGCAAGCCAGTAGCTGCGTATTCATTTATATCGTCTTGCTTTGACTGATGAATAGTTGTTTTTGTCATTGTGACTTCAGAATTACACTTGAGTCTGTGTTTCACTATAATTTCGATAGATATATTAACACCATATATTGATATGCATTCCTCTAGGTCTCTACGTGTCAAAAATATATTGCGGTCGTAGATGATATTCAGAAACGGGGTTATGAAAGAACTAATAACTTGATTTTCGTTGACATTATGTAATTGCACACCAGTTTTGGTAACTGTTTCTTGAATGGAAATTACACCATTTAGTACGTTTTTCCAAAGAAGTTGTAGGTTATTTCTATAAAATATCAATGTATTGTCATCAATTTTCTGATCAAGGTTTGCTTTTCTGACGGTTCCTTGTACCTTAATAAATTGTACATTCATTTCATCAGGTCGATCTAACTGATTTTCAGTTGAATCAAATTGTTTGGTGAAATTTTCTCGCATCAAGTTTTGTCTTACAATATCTTTTTTGGTTTTATTTCGATTTCTATCGTACCAATCGTCTGAGTGTGCTAGAAGCGTGTCATAAACACTTACAAAATGTTGCTTTGTTCTTGAAGCCATCTGACTTTGGTGATTAATAAACTTTTTTACCTCTCGTTTCAATGCATCCAAATGTTGTTTATACATATGTAACTGTTGATTTGACATCTGTCTGTAACTAGAGGCTAACTTGACAATCTCCTTTTTTTGCTCAACAAGCGCTTTGATATGTAACTCCTTAACACTGTCGTCGATTCGTAGTTGAGAGATTACTTTCTGAGCGTCCTTTAAGTAACACATGAATTTTGTAGACAAATCAAAATATTGAGTAACCTTTTCTTGCATTTGCTTCATTTCTAATTCAGACCTATCTATTTCATCCAAATGTGATACATTTGGAATTGTCCCTCTTTGAACACCCGTTGATGACATTTCTGCCATGAACTCTTCGATATCGATATTATTGTTCAAATTTACTTCTGATACACGTTCTTGAAACTGATATAATTCCTTAGGCAAGACAGATAGTTGTTTTAAAGCATACAAACGAAATTTGTTTAGGTGGTCACGAATAGTTCTTTCCCAATCATCCATTTTGGGTTTTATATTTTTCGTGTACATTTCCATCCCTTGATTTACAATTTTATCTACTGCTGTATCTTTGTCGTGTGGTGAAACTTCTTCCAAAAAAATACTCATTTTGTGCTGCATTTCATCCATTTCAAGTGACATTCGAGACATATAATCGTCCATCTTTCTATTCTTATCTTGAAATTGTGACAACGCCGACAATGGACTGTTTTCATCAAAAAGTGTATTCTTAGCGTTTGTCAACTTTTCGAACATGGTATTCTTGTCCCGATGCGACTCATTGTCATTTTTGTCTTGATCAAACTTATCATGTTTCTTCTCACTAGCATTTTCTAATAAGACGTATCGTTGAAATGTTTGGTACTGAAAATGTTTCTCATTTAGGTGACATAGCTGTAATTCTGAATAATAAAGCGATTCACCTTTTGAACCCAGACAAACCTCTTGATTTTCGACTCGTATGTCCACATTGTTCGAAAGTTGAAGTAGTTGCAAAGTTGGAAGGTACCAACATTTTACTTCATTACCACATATAATCACAGCAACCTCACTGATCGGGGGAATTGTATTACGTACCGCAAACAGTTTTGGTAATGTGTCTGTCGAAAAGCAAGTATTTTTCTGTTTAAAATGCTTTTGGTTTTCGTCGTCGGATACATCACATTTGAAGTAAGGTATTGCTCCTAAAATCATGTACCACTCTATGGAGTCTCGAAACTGTTTACACAAATCATATTTCGAAATAAACTGATTGAGTATTTCTGAAATAGTAGATTCTAAATCAGTTCGGTATCTTAATTTTATATGCTCTACCATTTCCATTATTACTGATTCATCAACTGAAGCTGTTGTGCAGTTTAAACTTTTGATGATATTTCTAACATAGTTTTCCAACTTTGATTTACAGACATTTCGTCCGGTGGTCGTGTAATTTAGCAAATGGTCATTCCAAAGATATCGAAAGTATTTTTTCACATCAATGTTTTGAACACGTTGATTGTATTCAACGTTATATCCAGACCATTGTTTTGGATGACCATGTGCCTGGATGAAGACACTGTTTTCCAACATTTTATGTATGTTGATAGTTTTAAATGTAGGTGAAGCAATATAATATTGACTAAAGCAACTCTTGTCCTCATTTGTGTTTAACAGGTTTATTAACAATTTATCAAGTTGTTCTTCAAAATTAGCATTCGCCGAAAACTGCTGATATTTATCCCTACTTTTAATCATTTTAAGTTTCAAATAAGGATCATCTAATCGCTTGTATAAATTGTTGATTTCTTCACGATTGAAAGTTTCCTCTTCCTCGTTCTGTTTAGGTCCATAATTAAAATCCATACCTTCTCTGGAGTAGAAATATCTAATAATGTCTTAAATAAGAAAATATTCAGTTAGCAACTATTACTAGTTTATTTTGTCTCGTTCTCGAGTTACGAATCAACAATAGACTGATCAGACAAATTTCATTTTCGTTACAACAATGATCGATCATATGTTGAAGTTTGAACTTTTTGAACGTATCCAATGTCTGCTTGATGTATCGTTTTTGAATCACTAGTTCTCCTTCTGTTGTTTTGTACTCCAACAATATAATTGCAACGTTAGGAATGGATATGATGAAATCGGTCCTTCGATTTGAAATAGTAACTTCTGGATAGACGAACACTTTGTGAAGACAATTTACTGCCGGGAATCTTTCTTGTATATACACTGCTACTTCATGTACAAACGTATTTTCGATATCTCGGATACATGATACGCTTTCCAACTGTTTCCTCAGGTACGAATGTCTACAACGCCCTCGTCGAAGGTAGATAGCTTGAGTTCCAGTAGTCATTCTTCTAGCTAATTGTTTGATCTTTAACACATTCCACCCGCATGACGCATTTTGTCGAATAAATCGGCAGGCGCATATTCGAAATGATTTTTTAAACTATATAATGTAAATATTTAACCTCAATAAATTCAACAATTACTCCTTGGATCCATCATTCACAATGAAGAGAAAGCGAGACGACATACAATTGTGGGACGCTGCTTTTGTCAATGGAAAAGGTACATTAAAGTCTTGGGTAGATAAAGTAACAATTTGTGAATACAATAGTGACATATCTTCGGACAAAACGTATTTCTCAGATTTGAGTCCGAAATCGAAATTGGCTAAGCAGGAAGAAAAAGTAATGAGTATATTTTCTGTCGGTATTCGACCAACACCGAAACAAAAACGAGTATTGAACCTAATGTTGAAAGTCAGTAATTACGCATACAATTGGTGTAACTATCTCGTGAAAGAGAAAAACTTCAAGCCTAATCAGTACGATTTACAAAAAATTGTGACAAAAACTAATGCTGAGAGTGTACCAGAGGAATACAGACTTCCTAATGATAACTGGTACTTTGACAATACAATGTCCTGTGTCAAAACAACTGCTTGCAAAAATTTCTGTACAATGTATAAGTCGGCCCAATCGAACCAGAAGAAAACCAAAGTCATTCTGCGAGACAAAGACATCCAGAGTCTACAAGCCGGTGCATTTGAAGTACAACGACTATTCGTGCGATTCTTGACCGAGAAAGACTCAACAAATGAACGTTTTAGACAATCAAGAATTAGCCTCATACCAACCAGTTTCGCACGATACAAAAAAGACTGGAAGGAACGATATTTGCGACTAAGCAAAAATGTGAATAAACTTCCGCCATTGAGTCATGATATGAAAATAAGCAAGCGACCAAATGGTAAATTCGTTTTGAACATTCCATGTGATCCAATTTGTACAAGACAGATTTCAGTTCAAACGTCTGACTCAATATGTTCAATTGACCCAGGAGGAAGAACATTTGCTACTGCATATGATCCAAGTAATCTTCGAGTGTTTCAAGTTGGAACGAAGGAGGATAAAGAGAGAAACATCAGAAAGTTTCATGACAAAATCGATGAAATACACACATATTTGACTAAAGCACAAAAGCACAATCACTTACAGGCCGCTGCGGATCGAACTAGACAGCTTAGAAAGGTTCACCATAAACTAAAAACGTATGTACAGGACATTCATTTGAAACTGAGCTCTTATCTTGTAAAACACTACAAGCTGATTGTACTTGGAAAGATCGGTGTTGCGTCTATCGTTAGGAAAGATCGACCTAACCATCTAGCAAAACGATCAAACCGAGATTTACTATGCTGGCAACACTACCAGTTTAGACAACGATTGCAACACAGAGCTCTCTTGACAAACTCAGAAGTAATTATTCAAGATGAATCATACACTTCTATGACATGTGGTAAATGTGGAATCAAAAATAAGACTTTGGGTGGAAATGAAACATTTTATTGTGGCGTTTGCAGTTATAAAACTCACAGGGACGTTAACGGAGCTAGAAACATTCTCTTGAAATATTTGCAACAATTTCCATTTTCAAGTTAAACTTTTATATTCTTGGCTCGACTCGGCCTGTTTCGAGTTTGTTTTGCACATGCTCCTACTGGGGCTACAACATTCTCGGAGCGAATGAGTTAAAGTAAAACTGTCTTATATGCGGCGTTGATGATGAACACTTTCCATGATAACGAGAGTTTGTGTATTTATACCATTTTCCATAACAGTACTTATAATCTATGTTTATTATATTTCCTTTTGGTATAGTATGTTGTCCACACCTATTTTCATCAGTACATATAACACAAATGAACGACCAGTCCTCTTTAAACTGCTTACATTCTTGATTACCCTTCTTAAAAATATACAATGCTTTACTATAATATGAAAATGGAAAATATGGAAAATCCCACGATGTAGTTATTTCATCCATTTTGTAGCGGTAACAATCGGGGTAACCGCATGGTCTTCTGTCCTTCAGAGCCGACTTCCTACATTTAGGCGATGCTTTAAAATTACCCATCTGTGCAAATTCGCGACTTCGCACCTGAAATCCGACGTCGCAAGTGTGATTACGCGCGGTACATTCGCCCCACGAACCCCATTCTGTATAACTACAAGATACAGATGGTGCCCGCATACAGAAGGATCTGAAGTCATTACAGCAATTATTACTATAATGACATGAACTGCTGCAACTACAATCTGGAGAGTGATGCTTACATAATTCGTGGTCCTGGAACGGATATGAACAGCAGCTATTATTATCTTGACATAATGATGCAGTACAATGTTGACATACAAGAAGAAATGATAAGAGAAGTAGATACATGTTCATGCAATAGAATTTATTGGTCATTTATAAATACTGAAATAGTTTTTTTGTAACTCAAAATTGTTCAATGATGTCCACACATTTGTTATGTAATGATATAACACCGAGTAATAGATCATGAATTTCATGTGCAACTCTTTTGGTAACCCCATGTGCCTTGTCTTCATTTTTCACACGAAGTAGGTACTCTTGATAGGTTGTCAATCCTTCGTGGAGCGATTCGAGGGTTATTCGAATATGATTGCCTATCACATCTCCAACAGGAAAAACTTCAATATCTTGATTGGATTGAGTTTTTACAACTGCCGGCTCCATTGGAAACAACTCCACTTCTTGGTCTAACATACTTGCGACATCCGATTCATCGTCAGTTGCATATTCAGCAGTTTGTTTTTTAGTATCACTAGACATATTTTGTTGATTTGACATAAGTATCAGAATTTGATTAGACGTAATGTTCAAATAATATTTTTTACAGACCCAGACAACACTATAAGATATGACAGCTCTTGGAAAATGTCACTGTAACGATGAATCATTGTATAGGTGAGGGTAGTTACGGGAAGGTTTTTGTTAGTGAAGTTGATAAAAATGTTGTTGTTAAAGTTATACAACATAATATGTTGTCAGATATTGAACAATCACCGACACTTTTGAGTTTGTCGGAACATTGCCACATGGCTACCATATTTAGTATCAAAAACACAGATAAGGATCTTCGTATCTACATGAAGCGTTATGAAAATGATGTTCATAAGTTACTTTTACATCACTCAACTCTATCAAAAGACCACATTCTCCGGCTTGAGGAACAAATGTGCTCGGCGCTTGACTTTTTGCATGGAAAATACCGCATTTTGCACGCTGATATTAAACCCGAAAATATATTGTATGATCAGTCCTTTAATTTTTACTTGTGTGACTTTAGTTTGTCGAAATCATTTGCTACTACTGAATGCGTTACAGATACTAACGCAATTTACACTCGTCAGTTTAGACCACCAATTCTGTTTTACAGTTCACAATTGAAACTTGCAGGTCAAATAAAATGGCAATATGATTACTATGCTTTATTCATGACACTTTGTTATGTGCATCTTTTATTTACTGTACCAGTTAACTATACAGACTATAAACATGTTTTATATTGTTATACATTCAAGAACGAACATTTTCTTCCGTTACTTAATTTTGAACTCAACTTTCTAAAGAAGAAAGCGACGTTTACCAATGCATTTAGAGCCTGTTTCTGACACATCTAAAAGTACTCTTGTACAGGAGACGATGATGCTTTTTCATATGAGTTTTTATTTTGTGGCTCATACATTTTGTAACTTGGTGGAGGATCGTTCGGATTAGTTTGTGTGTCCTCATCCAACAACCTCTTTTTTACCAGCATATAGAGAAAAACACCAGCAACGGCCATCGCAGCAACTATGATTACAATTTTCATGATTCCACCACCTAAGAAATCTCCTACTTCCGATAGAATGTTACCACCGTTATTAAACACATTGCCAATAAAGTCTCCAACATTATCAACTAAGTTATTTGCTGTACCCCCAACATTGTCGACAATGTGATCAACCGAATCAAAAGCTACATCAGACAAAATTTTAAATCCGTCTCCGACTGCAAATATCAAACCTTCAAGTCCTTCCTTAATGTCATCAACATCAAACTCTAAAAGCGTCGAATCTTGACTACCTCCCATAGTTTTACCATCAAAACGACGATTGTCAAATCTTGCAATATTATTGTAAGCAATTAAATCCTCATAACTTGATATCAATCGACGTTTTTGTTGATAATTGTATATTTCAGAGTTTCTAAAGCCAATTTCGATTGGTTTAAACTGTTTAGGTTCATATTGTGTATGCACATCAATAAACTGTGTACCTTCAAGCAATGGATGGATGACGTCCCGCGGTGGATCTGTACTAACCTCGTCAAGTGTTCTTATATATTCTACATTATCTCGCAATCTTTGAGCATGATCATACAACTGATCAATTTTTATTACCTTCTTTAATTCGTAGTTTTCAAACAGATACACATTTTCGCCAATAACGTGAAATAAATATCGTTCAATTTTACATTCTTCAATAAATGGAAACGACAATGTTGAAACACTGTGATCATTATGTAGTTGACCAATGCGATATTCATCCATCGAGTCAGCTGTGGTAAAAATGATTATAGGCATTGTGAAACACATTTTCTTCTCAACATTAACTCCAACCTTTTTGTATAAATCACTATACGTTTGATTATTCAGTTTTGATGCTGTGTCATTGTTATTGACGAACAAAGAATCTACAACTTTAAAATATGTAATCACTTCACAATAATGAGTACTGTATACACCGTTTCCCATTTGTACAGCTGAGACTGGGTGATTTAGGTAGGATGATATCAGTGACGAAGGGAACAATCGTGTTAACTGTAACTGAATATCATAAAGATGTTGTTGTTGTTCACACCATGCTTGTGCACGACGAATAACTTCTTCATTTGTAAACATTTCCAATCTATTCTGTAAATATTGAACCATGTTATGTAATGGTGTCGCAATGTCTTTAGGGCTCTGTTTAAAATCTGGAACACCAACTTTCTTTGGATGTCGATTTGATATAAAATTTTCATTGCTTATATTCATGTTTTCCTTTGACGCCGATGTAGTGTACGATTGTCTACAATCACCATTCTCATCACATTCTTCGTTTAAACCATCCTCCGCATTGTCATTACTACCGAAGGATGATAATTTTGAATCAGCATGTACGAGCTCACTGAAGGCATAATGAGGATGGTAAATCTGTTGACTTAATACATCGTCTATACCTTCTTCTTCATTTATACTCCCTCCGAATTGCCATGCTAGTATTAGACCATTATTGATAGTGTATAGTACTTGCCCAGTCTCGTTTGCAATACAATTATACTGATCAATACTTGTGATTTGAGTGTCATCACTAGAGAATACGCTCTTCTCTGCATCGGATACAAAATGGTACATTTCTTTAGCACCTGGGCTTGGATCGCGTTCGAGAAAATCTTTGGAATTGTATAGAACACGTTTAGCATCAAACGATTTCATCGGTACATAATTACATGTATCAACTTTTTTAAATGGTTCCCAAACAATAACTTCACCACCTGGTCGAGTGTAATTATTCTGGTATAGGTTTTCCTTAGGAATATAACCCCAAGATGTTAAGAGAGTCTTGAAGGGAGGCGTCGTACGAATGTATCCAATGTCTATTATGCAATTGGCAATATCGTATGACATATCATACATCCACTCGTATGAATATGTCATTTTATTTGTGGTTGCAAATCGTGTTGATGAAATTGTTTTAATTTCCGAATTGAAATCTTTTAAATGGTGAAATGAAATTCCAGATATATCACATATTCTTGTTTCATACCATTTCATACACTTTGTTGTATCGTTAAAGGGTTTTACTGCTTTTCCAATATCTACAATTTCTTTTCTCTGTCCAAAGAAATCTTTATGCGTTCGTATACGAGTAAATTCTATATAACATTGATAAGCTGTTTTTTCAATTGATTCTATGTTTGGTTTGTACAGTGTCACTTTTCCACTGTTGACAACAGTCGATTTTAAAGCCGAGCGGGGACAAACTGGGGGTTTATTAAATATAACGGGAAACGAAACATCTTGATTTTCACAATAATGGATTTTGTGTGCATTCGTCGATTTAGCTCTATAATGAAATGCTCCTACTCCCCATGGATCTATGAACAACACAGGTTCATGCTTATCAAACGTGTGGGTAAAACTAAATTTCTTAACGATTATTTTTTTACCATTACTTCCAGGTATAACGTGATCTCTGAGTTCAAGCTTATCACACCCCTTAGTATCAATAAATGGCCTGACTAGGGATGTTTCCTTGTTCATCATCATTGTTTTAATCATAGTTGCTTTTCTGCTTTCAGCTTGATGGTTGATCAGAGTTAACTTTTTCGCAATGTCGTTTGTACACACGTACAGGTGGTTGCCTCGAAGGTTACTATCTGTATAGCCTTTTATTCGCAGGTCTTTAAAATTTGGGTTTTTGGAAGTAATGTACCAATATCCAATTATATTAATATTGCTTGATGTTGGACCATATGCAATATTACCCCCAGGAAAATGAAACTGGTGGGTATCAACAGCAAAACTCATTTTTACTACTAATATGAGGGTTAAGATACATAAACACATATTTTTCCAGCAAAGTCATTTATTACATTAGATTCAATATTTCGTTTATATACTAAAAAATATTTCCACCGTATTTGTTGAAATGCTTTTGTGCTAAAACCAAAATGTCTTTATTTGACATGTTGTTATAATCCAGAAATTGACTTAATTCTGCATCACTTTCCAATCGTGGTTCAATACCATACTTGTTTGTAAATATCACTCTAAAACGATATATAGCATTTCCATCGGTATAATCGTTGACTATTTTACTTAGTGTGTCGACGTATTCATCACAAGTAGCATCATCTATCACGAATTTCTCGTCAAGTTCATATTTTGTGTCTGTAATTAAGTTTGTTGAAGAGTGAGACAATGTGTTCATTTGAGTTTCTTCACTTATACGTGCAGATAATTCCAAAGAATCTAACTTCTTTTCAGTCTTCCCTTTCCCTTGCCCAGATTTACGTCGATTTTCATTTCCAGTTCCTAGTTGAAGTTTTGTTTCTTCATCAATATTCATCGTTTTGTATTTAACTGTTTGTACTCGTTAATCAAATTAAATACTTATTTTTGTTACATTTTATATATTACATGATAATTTCGTTTGACATTAAGAATAAATCAAAATGGAATCAATATCAACTCTTTGTACTAACTATTTGAATTCATATCTCATTCCCTTCAATATTGAAGTAAATGAAATAAGCTCTCGATGCAATAACGTTTGTACTTCAGTTCATGATAAATTTTATTCATCAATCAATAGCAATGATGATGATGTTTCAAAAGTGAATTTGATAAAAGAAAAGTATGATTTTGTGTTCGACAAGCAGTTTGTGAATCCGTACTTCATTCGTCAAAATACTACATCGGCATTGATAGACACAATAAATAAAGAAGAAGAAATTTTAAAGCAACATGAGGATCAGGAAAACGACGAAATGCTATTAGATGTTAGACGTAAAATGAATGCGTTTCTGACAGCTCAGAAAACTTATCGTGATCTAGAGAAAGAGAGTGAATTGAAAAATATGATTAGAAAATACAGATGGTTATATTTACCAAAGCTGATTTCACCGTTCGTGATACATTTTGTACACGATTGTTTAGTTACCGAACATGTAGTCAGTACATTCCTGGCTACTATTCATTCCGTAGCAGAGAAAATAAATATTGATCGCCAGAACAGATCAGACTGTTTATTTGGATTTTTTATTAAGGACTGTTTAGCCGACAAACATAGGCAACAATATTTTAACTCTCTATTTTTACCGACAGTGTATCGATTACCTAAACGTTTGAACAACACATATATATTTAACAAATACATTGAGCAATTTTACCCTGTAAACTTCGAAATCGAGCATGGTGCTGATACTATACTAAGTCGAATTTACAACACCGTCAAATTCAACAACGTGAACAAAACCCAAACTGTTTCAGCATTTTTAAAAGAATGTGAACAAAATTTAGTTTCTCAACAATCACAACATGAAGACGATATAATTGTGAGATTACATAAGATACAGAATATTGTTATATTGTATCTAATTCTGAAAAAGAGACATCCAGGTTTGAAACTAAAGCGGGTAGATCGTGGCAATTTATCATCAGTAACAAATGAATACATATTAAAATCTAATACGCTTTATTATGAAGAACGATCTAACACGTGGTGTATACATATAATCAATACAACCAAACCAATGTATAGTACCAATATATTAGACATGTTTCACTGGCTGATCTCATCCGCGGAAATTAGTCCAAGTTCGTAGAGGGTATATATGTTCGTTTTACGGACTCGCTTAGTTACAACGTGCTGACGACCTCCTCTTATTGACTTTATATCAAATGAGATGTATGACAGTATATTTGTTTCATAGCACCCGGTATCCAAACATACGACGTTGTTGTCTCGAAATGGTTTACTTGTCTCTTCAACCGCCGTAAGAAGACTCCAGTGTCCAAACACAATTGAAAACGTTGCTTGCTTATAATAAATGTACCATGGTTTATTTGTTTGCTTGACGTATCTTATATTGCACATATCCATTATGAATTGGTTATTCAATTGCCGCGTTGGATTAAATCCAGCATGAATAAAAACAAGCTTTGAATAATTTGAATAACCAAGAACAATACTCTCAAGTAAGATATACATCAAAATCATGAGATCTTCATAGCGAGTCTTATCAGACAGATACGCACGTTTCATGCAAGATTCGTACCATCTATATATTCTAGCCGTGTTATTTTGATGATAAATCCAGTTCTTTAGTAAATATATTTCTTTTGCTAACTCGGTTTTGATATTCCTTTCAGCAACTTGTTTGATCTTTTTTAATTTCAATTCAGGCAGAAAATCGTGTGCTACATCGAAAAATAAATGTACATGCTCACAAACAAACTTCACTTCGTTATTTCCTAATATCAATAAACAGTTTTCATGATTTTCAAGAATAAACCTAGCGATACATTTAAAATGATTTCTTGTTTTGTATAACACATCACCCAGAAATACTAATAAGATATTTGGTTTCAAGTAGTAGTTTGACAGATCATCAATGTTAACCTCACCATCTCTTGAAACTATAAATCCAATGTTGTTCTGCTGCAGAAATACTTTGAATACAAATTCGTTGTCGTGAACATCACCCAAAATATACACTTTGTCGTATCGCTGAAAAACAGAATCAAGATTAACCGCATACTTCGGTAACTCGGCACTTATGTTTATAACCATGTTTCAATTGAAATACGTCCGACTGCGTGTCAGTGAAATCGTATAACCGACTGATAAGAAACGATTACACAACTTCAGTTAGATGCAAAACACTTGGTGTATTATTTCATATATTTATTTTCCAAGCTCATGCAAGAAATCAAAAACAATTGGTAGGGGTGTAACAACTGGTTCAGATATTTTCATGATAAACTTTTCGAATGGTCTAATAATAACACTCCGAATTTGATTCAGTGGTTCATGGCCAGTTTTAGATACAGCATAACCAACTGATGTGATACACTCGGGAAGAATACATTCTGACAATTCGTCGCCAATATTTGGAAATGTTTTAAATAGCAAAGAAGAGTTTGAGTGCGGCTTTTCGTGTTTGTTGGCAAGAATATCACACGCTAGGTTAGCTATTTCCACTGACGGTACAATGAGTGGTTTGAAATAAACTACTCCATTAACAATTTTCAATTTGAGTCTTTCAGTATCGACATCACTGTTAGGAATTGGTGGTAGTATGTAAAGTGGATCAGCCAAATTAAGATCAAATGGTCCTGTATTTTCCACTTCTACTTTGACTCCAAAGTCTTCGCACTTAATGTTGCAAAGGTTGTGATGATTACATTCTATATCTTTAATTGGTAACATACGAGATTGACATATTTCTTTGAGTCGTCCGATTGTCGTTTGAACGTCAAAGGGTTCATTATACAGAAATTGTTCAATATACGCTTCTGAACATTTACATTTATTGCTCTCATAAGCAGAATTGATGAATACACCTTTTAAATTCGCTGTATACACATTTGTTTCGTTGTTGTTTAAAAGTCGGTAAAATGACATTTCTAAAAGAATGCAGTAAATACAAATTAGTTTTAGATGCAATTTTATTCAAATAGTTTTTTCTCAAAGTAACGAAAATCGATCATTTGCGTTCACCCCAGTATCCAAACTTTCCATCAACTTACTTCCAGTTAATATATAGTCCCTGTGTTGTCTGTATACATTTCGACCTGGTAATGCTTGGTTATTTCGCTCACTCATAAACGTCTTCACCATTTTAGGATGAGTATAACAAAATTTGCATGATGAACCTCCGAGAAACTGGGATAAATCATTACAGTGTAGTGATGTTTCACTGGTACTAATCAAATTCTCCTGAAGATTGCGCATCATAGTTTTATTATTGTGTAGTTTTGTGTTTCTCTGGAACTCATTACACCAGGAGTTGACAAATCTGTTTGGCGTGATATGCTTTTTCATTGAAAATCCAGATGGAGATGTTAGCAATCTACAATGAAAAACGAAGTTCATGTTTAGTAAACCTAGTGACATATCATTATACCCAGGCAATCCGCACAAGGGATCTTCGACTTTATCTGGCATCAGGTAATCCAAGGTATTCGCATCAAATGGTATGTTACTTCTACCATATGGATTGAACGAATCTTCAAACATAGATTCATTCATTTCACATGGAGCAAATATTGGTATCTTAACTTGCTTATCGAAATTTGGGGTAGGTTTTCTTTTGTCAAACATGTAATCTGCGTCAATCAATTCAGTACCCATTGTTCCGCAGTCTGTCAATATACAATGCGGATATCTTATACACGGATATGTCAAAGACGATGGCATATGACCGGTTTGCATGCTTGTTACAAAGTTATAATTTGGCGACTGACAATCATTTACACCCTCAGTTGTTGTTTCTGAATAAAACAATTTGTATCCTTGAAATCTAGACAAAAGCATTGATTCTGTTTCAAACTCTTCCACCCTGTTCAACACAAACCCGACTCCCAAGTGAAAATTACCACTGGCGAATAAATTCTTATACAGAGTTTCAGTATTCAGCATGTAGATTATAAACTCGACGTAGTGCTCTATTTTAGCAGGGAATTTCAGTGTATCAATTAGCAGACGTTTTATTTGTTTCCCATGATCAGCAATCCACGGATATAGTTTTGGATTTGACTTTCTAACGTAGTGATGAGCATGTGTCATGGATCGTCTTGCCTCTTCTGTTGGACCGCAATGATTTCTTCTACGTGCAAACGATAAACTATGTTGTCCAATTTTTCTCATATCAAATATAGAATCACTATAACCGTGCTCATTCCACATAGTGATAATATTTGATATAACTACTTCACTAGTCAAACCACCAATCATAATCCATAGCGGCTTCTGACATACTTTGTCCATTGTTTCATCAATACTCGTTGTATCGTATTTTGATGCTTTTATGGGTAGATGATAGTGAAATGGAAAGGTAGCATCAAGATGTTTGAGTGTGCGCAATTTTTGTTCTTCAATGAAATCAGATTGTGTTCCTTTAATAATCTGTGATATCTTGAATACCTTACTCAATTTGGTCACAGCGCTATTCATAGCCTTATGGAAATCTGAAAGATCTGTCAGCATTCCAGTCACGTAAGGAATCATGCGATCAACTCCGATATGTTTTGTAATACCATTTGAATCTTTAAAGTAAACTCGAGTTGGAATAACAAATGCATTCGAGTCATCTCTTTTAAAAACATCATCCAGTACATGTCCGTTGAACTGAATTGCTAGCGGCATCATAAAGTCTACACTCACATTTTCTTTAAATCTGTCTTTTGCCGTTGTATCTCCTTGATAAAATGCTGGGTGTATAACATGTATCGCAAATGTTTGAGGTCCCATTTGTAAGAATTCTACATTATTTATTAGTTCCTCAGAGTTTGCCGGTTTTTCAGTCTTGACAAACAGATTCGTCGATTCCATTTTTATTGTACCGTTGGTAATAAAAGACTTTTGGGGATGGAAATCCTCAGATTTGACATCACATATCACAATATCATTTTTCATTTTACATCTGCGTTCAAAAATGTGTTTGTTCAGTTTGACTTTTAAATTGTCCGTCAATATAACCACTCCACTGATAGGTATATTGTCTCCAATAATTTCCAAATTAGCTTCACAGTTCTTTGGCGACAAACTGTTGTCTGTGTTTAATCTCCAACAGTTTGCTACCTCGGCCAATATTTCATTTTCTTTCATTTTATTGGAATACTTGTTCAAAGCAAATGTAAATTTTCGAGTAGAACTCAATAGATGACTCAGAAGACTTCCAAAACTATGAGCACTATAATCTTTAATCGAAGCTGGAAGGGAAGACAATGGTGGTGAACGATCCCACATTTCTTCAATAAGTCTGTAAGTTAATCCTGCATTCATACCTTTAAGTTTGGATTGATTTTGGTAGTCGATATGATCATAGTAGTTTGCTAACGTATTTTGCTTAGCGGCGTTTGTACTTTTGATGGAAGAAATGTCACCCGCTCGTAATATCTCATCATATACACTGGACAGATAGTGAATCAATTTCTTATCTACTTGAGATTGAATTTGTAGTAAGGCATTCATGGTTAATTTCAAGATCAACTCGTAGTAACTAACCTTAGCCACCATTGTACCAGGCTTCACAGTGTTGGCCGCAACATTACTGCCATAAATGTATTTACAAATTACGGACTTCAAAATATTGGCCTCAACCTGTACGTGAATCTGTTGTACACATTGTCCAAGAATCGATTCAGAAAGTTTTTCCATTTGGTTTTCAATAACGTCAATATCAAAAACCAATTGTAAATGTTCTCTAACCAGCTCAGGAGTAAGTGTCTTTTGATGACTAAGACTCGTCATCAAATTGTACAGACATTTGACAATATTCTTGTCAAACTTAACATCTTCTGATACCAGAGGACTCGTTTTATCTTGTTTTGGTTCCGTAGAACGATGTACGCTGAGCATTGACATGATTAAATTGATAGTATACGTCAACATGTATATTCTGTTTTAAATACTTTTTTCTTTTGTTTTATTGCAACACAAAATAAATATTTAAACATATTTCACATGTAGAATTGATTCAAGTACTGACCAAATAAATGTTTCCTAATCTAAGCAAGGTATGTAAGAAGTATCGAATTGATTACTTCAAGAAAACGTTATCAAAACAACCGAGGTATTTTATAGATCAACTTAACGAAACAGTTAACTATACCAACCTGAAGAAAGACATTAAAGAAATATACTTTTATCCATCGACGCTGGAATGTAAAAGTGATTTTATGCACAATAAGTTGCTTCTGATTTTATGCCCAGACAACTTTTTTCTTTGTAATGGTAAAACAGTCACTGACAATAAGAAAGTGATTGAACATCAACTCAAATTACAGAATATAAGTGATCATTTTTATAAGGAATATTGCAGTGAGAATGGCGAAAACGAACATCAAATAAACACGTTGTACAGTCAAATCAATTCTCTTTTAGCTGCAGCAAAATGTGCAAACGACAAACGTATTAAAGTATCGCAATTTCTCAATTTCTGGCATTGTAGTCTTCTGAACGATCAGTGGTCTTTATACGAATGCGAACTTGAAACAGACGACTTTGTTGTAATCAAATATCGTTTACACAGGAAGAAACACAAGAACTATTGTTTCAACCCATGTTTGTTATTTGGGGCAAGTAAGGAAAAGTTGACCATGGAATTAGACGCAGATGAAAATTACTATGTGTGTAAGTTAAAGATTGCTTTATTTATCGATAACTCAAAAACAAACAAATATACATGACAAAAATTGCAAGTTATTCTTCATAATCCGATTCCACACCACTATCATCACTTTCTGGCTCTTGCATGAATTCCATTACATGGGCAGCTGACAAATACATTTCTGCAAAGACTCCCTCCCAAAACTTGCTAGACAGTAACAGTTCATGTAACCGTTCCAAACTTGTACAATGTCTTATCCTGTTCATTGGTGGATTCCTCAAGTTCGTTTGACTCAACAGAGCTTGCAGAGCCTTTCGGCACACAGTTCGTGCAATCCGACTGTTTTCAAGGTGTTCTATAGTTTCCCGCTTTGCCCATTGCCAATATGTGTTCAAGTGACATGGGAAGAAGCCACATCCGTTTCCAAAATCCAATCGACACTCGTGTGGTCCTGCCCGCATACCAGAACACTGAGGACAGTTCATATCAACTATTGTGTCCACAAGCATTTCAAAATGTTCTGTGACCACCTCCAACACAAAATCTTCAAACATTTGCACTAACATATCATCATCCACAATCATACTTTCTACAGCTTTGGACATTTCGCTTCAGTGTCTATTTGTAGAATGAAGGCTTTGGATACAATTCACCCCATTTTATACCTTTTCTGGGGCCAGCGAGTTACAGTATGCCTCACGTACTTCCTTCAATGTAGTTTTTACTTTTTTGGTACTAGTGCATTTCATCATGTGGGATTTCAATTTATTTCTAAATGTTTGATTGATACATGTTGCGGCTACTTGAACTGAAACTCGATTCGGGTGATTGAAGATGATTTGTAAGAGTTGCCAACATTCTTTCTCATATTTCTTAGTTATTGTAGATTTAATATGTTTCCATGTAGCAAAAGCAAATTGTTCAAATTCAAAATCACTTTTAGTCGCTGAACAATTCATGGGTTTGGAGCACTTTAAATCTTCATAAAATACACGATTTGTGTCTGTTCTGTACTCCCAAAGATCATAACTGTAAAACATATAATCATCCACATGTTTCTTCAAGTCACTCGATTCAGTTATCTTATACGTCCCTATCGGATTACAAGAATCAAAGTTGAAATTATGTTTGACAAATTCATTCAGTTGAGGAAACTCTTCGAAATTGTACATCATCATCCGGACCAAACAGTAGCTGATGTTTGTATTGTTCTACTAAGCTGAGTATGGTAGAAAAACAACCGTGAAGCGTTAGGTCCTCTTCTAGCAGCGAAAAATTGGACGCGATCGCTTGTAATTTCGACAAAAATGTTCTTATATCTGTTTCAGTGAGCAATGATAAATTAAACCGTTTGATTTCTTCCGCAATAGTGTGATTATCCATGGATTGTGACAAATAAAATGAATATTTTACTTATAAATGACAACGAGATAATGCAGTTTATTTGTTCATCAAAAATTAAGAAACAATTGAGTTAGTTTATATGAAAACAAGATAAAGTTAAACTTTGAATGAGAATATTCGCGTCGCATGTACTCAAATATTGAACAGGGACAAATGAAAATATGCTGTGTCTTTATATCAAATATAAGTTGCTTATAACCTCCACTTACATTTGTCATTCTTTTACCCATATGCTGACAATGCTGTGAAGCAGTTTGAACATTGCACAATAGTTGAACATATGGATACATGTTCACAAAACTGTAAGGTGATGAAAATATATCAGTATCAAGCTGTAATTGTTTGAAATCAACACCATTTCTCAACATTGACCACTCATACTTTCGTAAAATCGGATGACAGTAAAACAAACTATGAATCGGTTTACACAATGTACTTGCAATGTCATAACTATCGTATATTGTATCTTCATCTTCAAATTTCGTTTCGCAATATGTATTGACGGAAGCTTCAAGACAATGTATATTATTGCCGAAATTGTAAAGAGTATAAACTGTTAAATTAGTCTGACTGTGTAGTTTGTATTTGTACAATGAAGAGTATACACAGACATGTTCATCCAAAATGTTTATCACCAATAAAATATGTATATTGTTTATGTACGTGCTATAAAAATCTTTATTTTCCATTGTAAATTCCAATTTCCAGAAGTGATTTTTAATCAAAGCTTGAACTCCTAATGTACTGTTAAAGCAAAAGAAATCCATATTCAAATGTTGAGTTTTCGTATGGAATTTTATAAAATTTCTGCTCAGAGGTTTGTATTGTCAAGTAACCTGCATGAAACTTCACTGTAAATAAGTTTTTGTTTTCGATGTTCTCTTTTGAAATAACATATGTTTCATTAACTCGAAATATATGATGTACAAGAAGTATATCGTCTTCCACCGAGGTGTTATGCTTCAAATCAAGAACCAATTTTCCGACAAAATTAAATTTGCCATTGGGTGAAAGAGTTTCAAAATATTGACGGTAAATTAATTGTAGGTAGTGAATAACGTCCACATGTTCATGTGAGAAATTTGATAGTTGTACGAAAAATGTTTCTAGCGATTTTGTAAATTCGTGAATAGTATGTTTTGCACAATCTCTCAAACAATAGTCCTTACATTGACGAACTAATTCTAGTTCCAACTCATTATTCGTGTACACTAGTCTCGTTTGCTTTTCAGAATTAAACTTGTCGGTATAATAGAATGGATTGTATATATTTTTCTCCCAATTACTATACTGCTCTGAACAAAACACAGAATCTGTTTTACCACCGCTCACGATTAGCTCTCCGATTTCGTTTACATCATAACAAATGTCGAAATCATCCAATTTAATTTCTTTTGAATCTACCATATCACTTGATACTATATCCATTGAAAAACGTTTAACATACACAATATTGTCAGATTGGACAGATCCTAATAAATCTAAAGCGGAAAATTCGTGATCGTTGAAAAAAAAGTATAAGTAGGGATTGTATTTACACGGTAGCAAAAGGCAGTAAAGAAACACGTCTTTAGTTTTTGATTGAGAAATAAATCCTGGCTGCTTGAATAAAGTGAATTGATAATTCGGTTCAAAAACAATATAATCTCCGTTCAATCGTTTCTGCGTTGCGACAATAACATATTCTGAGGACGAATTCCATCTTTTCAAACATTCAATGGATTCGTCAGTGTCCGAAGTGTACGACATTGTTGGTCAGTTAGATAAATATATACTAAACACGAATTTTATATCTAAAATACAGTATAAAACTTATTTGGTCTATAGAAATCTTGTTCAAAAGCGACCTTTTGCACAAATAGCTACAAAAATAAATTCTGCCAAACAGCAACGTTTAAAGAGAACTCTATATGGACGCAAGTTTACTAAAGAAGAAAAATCCTACTACGAACAATATATTCATACAATTGTTAACTTGACTATGGATTGCTTAGTAGGATTTATACAAGCCTATGAAAGTTCAAAAACAAATCCAATGAAATTTGTTAATGATCGGTGGCCGTCGCTGTTTGAATATTGGTTAAACTCAAACTTAAATACAGCTTTAGATGAAGACTGGATTCAAAAGATGTCGAAACTACCAGTGACAAAGCAACCAAACAATTTTCGAATGATATTCAAGATGTTTGTTCTCTGTCAAGTGATAAAAACACAAATACTGAAATTACAAACACAAAACTATACTCATTTACCACAATTTGAACAACTTTTTTTAATATTAAACACTGAAACTGAATAAAACTATCTCGTTATACATTCTTGACAAACCATTTCTGAAACAATGACTTCAAGTGTAGTTTACCTCAATTTCATCAACGAAAAACTCATTGAAGAATCTATTCCTTTGATCTTCGACAATGACATTAACGCTTACAGAGGATGCATAGCTCGTAACGATTTCAGATTCCCAGTACTTACTAATCTAGTGAAGTTACAACGCTTGTTTGGAGAAGACAAGTCATTGTTTGAATTGATATTTTCATACGATGCCAAAGATTTTGTTCGCATTTTCGTATACAAACAACATCAGAAGATGTGTAGTAGACACAAAAGTATATTACTGAATGAGTCCATCATTTACGACCTTCTATACAAAAACGAGTGCGATGAAGCATTGTTATATTTTAATGGGAATGAGTTTGATTTTATTTATCATACAAACAATGTTAACAACTCAAATGTCTACAAAATATGGTTATGTATTTCGAGCCTACCGGCAAGACTATTCTACCTGGTTCTATTAGTTTACAAATTATACACCATTTGGTTTTGGCTTCTATCTATGTTCCAGTAGTCAACTGACACTGATGTAGCTTAAATTGTGGTAAATTCGAATTCTCTTGACGTTCAAGCAGTTTTGTTAATATATACTGTTTCAGATAAATTTCTGTTTCGTACAAGGTGTCTTCATGTATGATGTTTACCAAATCAAATGTTCGAAGAAATACAACAACTGCCGCTAAGATTTCGTTCACATACCTATTGACATTTATTTTCCCACAGATGGACCACGGTCTTACGCCAACAGTTGGTGTAGAATATGACATTGTACTAATTTCTTTCTGTAAATCTTGTGCATACACAAACTCTGTTTTACCTTCAATACCATAATAAAAATAGTCACTCGGTTTTAACTTTTTGTTCTTCAATGTTACCATTAAATCGCTCCTTGTCAAACCTATGTAGTTTTTGATAACATCAACTACGTCTAAACGTTCAGTGTCGGGGTGTAATATAAGATATTTATAGATCGCTTTAGTAATCTTCGATGCTGCTAGAAATGGTACATGCTTTATCCCTTTAACTACAGGCTCACCAGAACGAATATCAATACCAACATATACGTTGTTATTTTTTATACGGAATGGTCTTAATATGTGATCCTGTTTTAGATAGTAACACGGATTAGATACTTGACAGGTTTCTGATTTTGAGAAGAAACTATCCTTAGTCATAGCAAATATATTCGTTCGATCTATTCTGTACGTATTGTACATAACACGAGTAGACTCGTTGAGTGTCCGATAAAATAACTTTGGAACATACCGCTTACACAATCCAAACAATTTTGTAATCACTGTTTTGATACTAGAATACGTCTTACGGCTTTCAATAAGTCTAGAAAACAATGATTTCAACCCCGAATCGTCACACGTTTGTATGATTATGTTCGCATAGAAGTTACTAAAATCATGAATGTACACCTCTTTGTTTGCAGTGTTAGGTAATTTAGATCGGTTGAAATAACATACACCCTTCGTTCGTAGATATTTTGAAAACTGTTTATTCATTGCAACAGTTAGAATCTGTCTACAATGTTGTAATCGTTTATTAGGTAGACATCTATTCAAGGTGATTCGACAAAAACTACGTACTTGTTTCCGCAGACTAGGAGAGTTAGTGTGATAGCATTCACTATTTAATTTTCTTATTCTTTTAATAAGTGAACGAGTATTGTTGAAAATATACATCACTTCGTCATCTTCAGAGAACATGACGATTGTCTTTCCTTTAGACAAAAGAAGTTTTGGACATTTCACTCCATTTTCATTCTGATTTATATTGTGACGTATTGTTGAAGCATAACTAAATTTAGGACAGTAGCAAACTCTACGTAGTTCAATTTTTTCTCCGGGTTTATTTGTAGCTATCACACAATCAGATATTTCCTGAACTATGTACTTTGCAAGCTTGTCAACTCCGTATATTATAAAGCAACAGTTTGACATTTTCGGGACGTACAACGATTTTCCATTCCATTCAATTTTCTTCATGTATTTTACTTTTATGTAACTCTTAATCGTTTCTTTGCTTGAATAATCAACTTGAGTTTGAAGAAAAAATTGTAGTGGTTTATCAGTATCTGGTTGACTTAGATGTCTCCGTTTAACATTCAATGCGGGTTTTGTGTCACAAGGCTCATAGTCAACACTGTAATTTGAAACTTCCGTCGATAATGTGATACCTGTTTTCAAAATATGGGAGATTCTGTTCAACTTTAGCGAATTGAGTTCCAATGACTCGACTCTCACCACATCCTCAAATGGAATCGGAATGTTTTGAAGAAAATGTCTTACTGTTATGGTATGTGTTAATGTTGATTCGACTCTGACTTCTTTGTGATACTTGCAAATATATGTTTCTTTTGGTCCAAGTAATAAGATAAATAAATGTCCAACCTTTACTGAATTTGTAACTGGAACAAATTCTATCCAATATGTACCAATAATCAATTGATCCAAATCATGAGACAATACTGTTTTCCTTATCATTGTTACAAATGTCGAATAGAAATTTCGATGTAGCTAAAACGGGTGACGTGAATTGATTTTCGTTACAGTACAATATTATATCCTTCAAATAAACTCTTTCTGGTGTGATGATATATGGAAATGACTCTTCTTTGGTATTTGTTCTTCCAACAACTGTGTAAATATAGTCAAACGATGGGTCCTGAACGTTTTCTCGTATGACAGCGGTCAAATTACTGATCGGTTCTTCACTTAGATATACTATGTAGTCGAATTTGTTTTGTAAATTATAAATGATAAGGTAAATAATACTCCCAGTTAGACCATATCGATAAGGTGTAGAATATCGTTCCTTTATATGATTCCTTGTTCCTGTCATCAGGAATTTTGCCACGGATTCACAAGAAACTATTTTGTTATCGAAGAAGTTTGCAGTCGACACAAAACACTGATCTGGGTCAGAAACACGACCTTGTATACAAACGGCTGTATTCAGTCTCCTCTGATCATGTAGCTTACTATGTGCTGAACAACCAACTAGCTGTAACTGCCTGTACATTTTTGATAGATCATTAACAGTTTCAAATGTGCATTTCAACTCTTCGTAATCTATCAGATTAAAGTCTCCCGTAGCCAATTTATGACTTCTTATTATTTGTCTGTAACTTTCTTCGTCACAATTCAAAAGTGATATAAGATCAAGGAGGTATAACGTATTCAAGTCCAAACTACTTATTCTTGTATTGAATTTACTACTTTTAGCATCGGTATTTACCCTTACAATCAGGGAACCATTTAAATTCGTTTTATCATTTACGTCTGAATAACATGTTAAACTACTTGTCATATAATCTGGTTCGTACGCAAATTCCAAAAGAGAAGCTAAATGAAAATCCATTTTGAAATTAAATTTATTGTAACAATATGCATCAAAACTCATTTATATATATTTTTGTATCAAAAGTAATCTCTTAAACTGTCAAGTTTTTTGACAGCGAAGTATGGTATTTGAACATCAAACCGTGGAAGCATGGGTTCTGCTAAATGTTTATCCTCCTCTAAATATATAATGGTAAAATTGAGTGCTGGGTATGTCGGTCGAACGTACATATTTCTTCTCAGCAGACAAATAGAAATATCATATTTGTCTTTAGGAATATACCTATCGTTCTTACACAATGAATCAATTGACATTAAAAGGATATGATGATTTGGTATTTCATCGAACATATTTTTCAGATTAACGATTAAATCAGACTTTGCATACACATTCGGAGAAGTTGATGAAGATATCAAACGAAACAACTTGAGTGGGTCGATATCAACATAATCATTGATATATACTATACAAATCTTGTTCTCTACACCAGCTAATGATTGCTGGGTTTCGTAATTGATAACAATGTCATAACTTCCGAGACATTTTGGTAACATCTTGATCTCATAGTTTTCAAATGCACAGCTAAGCGGCTCAGGGTTTTCGTTGCCGATAAGAGTTTGTAGAATTTGCGTAGGATCATCAGCATTCAGTAAATTCATCATACTAGTACTAATGTCGGTATTTTTCAGTCGCTTCAAGAGATAAAACATGAATAGATTTTGACTCTTTAAGTACACAAGAACTAGTTTGTTCAACCTACAAATCATCACATCGTCATTGCAATAGATGTTGTCACTCAAATGATAGAGATCTGAAAACAACTGGGAATGCATATTTGGCTAACTTGCCTATGGAAGATTTGAACAATATTTACATATAGATAAATTTATTTCTTTTTCACGACAAATGTATTCTCAATAAAGTATTTGAATAACTCGTTTACTCTCCTCTCGCTTTCGTCAATATCTAATCCAGCTTCAATCAGGTTGGCTTCTGTTGTTTTTGTTTGGGATATCGGTGGAGAAGAACTTACTTCGGTTGGTTGGCTCAGACCCGGAGCATCATAAGTGTTAGCATTCTTTGGCGTTGGTTGTACACCTTGAGAATTTTGATCAGTTTGATTCTGAACATATTGTGTTGTAGTTGAAGGAATCGGAACATGTTGCGTCGATGGTAATGTTAGCTGATTCACTTGCGATTGTACAGGCTGACTATTTGTACTATTTTGTTTATATGAGTCATGTATTGTCTGAGGTACTGAATTGTACATGTATGGTTGGTACACAGTTGGTTGTGTCTGAGGATGGAATCCGTAGTTTTGATAAGGCACATAATTATGCGAGTTTTGTTGTTTCATAAAATCCTGAAACATCTTTTGTGTGTTTTGGAATTCTGATTGCATCTGCTGGATATCCGATTTTAAAGCATTAACGTCAGGTTTGGCATCTGTGTTCGACAACGTTTCAGCCGCGTTTGTTATTGGTCGCTCGCTGGTTCGCAAATGTTTGGTGTTTGAAGGAGAATTATCGTCTTCGTGTTTCCGTTTCTGACCACTGCCGTTTTGTAGTACTGAAGCAAGATTACCAATAGCACTCAGAGCATTCCTAAACGCATCGTTATTCCAATCTTGATTCATAGTTATTGATTGTTGAGTAGATTCATATTCATTTGTATCCTTAATAGTTTTTTTTCTCGATATGTCCATACTAGCACAAATGAAATCTATGTCACTCTGTTTACACAAAATAGCATCTTCTAACAATTTTTCTTTTCGTTCGTGGCCAAATTTCAATGCTTGACGAGTGTAACAGACCAGCAAAATATAAAAATCTTCAATTTCATTGTTATACTTTATTGGTCTAAATGTTTTATTAGCGTTATATGTAATCAATGTCCCTCGCCTAGCTCCCAGATCGACTAAAGCAACGTGCTTGATGGATAACGTATTGTTGTGATGTGCTAGACTGAAGCATGGAAACCATGATTTCATGTATAGAAAGTGTGAGGTTTTCACCTTCGAGAAGTAATTGATAAAGGTGTCATTTAACTTTTGTTGCGCCTCTAGAAAAGCAACGTTGTCAATTATACCTTCACAATACAGACCCCTATCATCAATAAAAAGTCTACGAATGTGACCAATTGTTAAATCTACGCTGTAATCTATATGTGATATAACAAGTGGAATATTTGTAGAAACGTTTTTGTCAATAAGTTCTTTCGCCAAGTTTTTAGTCACTTGGTATTTTGATCCTGACTCCTTTATATCAAAGAAAGCTAGATATCCACTGACTTCAATACATTCGTACATAATTTACTGTAGTCGGCATAAAACTTTCCACATATGAATTTATCGCAATGCTCTAATATATTTTTCGTTACACTAAAATCAAATCGCACATACCACTCCAAAGTAGACTTATCATCTCTATTAAGATATAAATATATCGCTGATGCGTTGACCAAACTCCTATCATTGTGATCATAAAATGTCAAGCATTGACCAAGCAACTGTTTTCCACGACTTGAAGTCAAGAAATTTATATACAGTTTGTTCATCATAGATGCAACCTTGAAAACACGCATCTTTTCAGTAGAAAAATCAAATATTGATATACTACCCGTTTTCTCGTAATTTTCAACCATATATTTCACCAGATTTGAGTCCATCCAATTCACTTTTGACTTTTTATGTGTTTGGTATACCGTTGGCAAGTTTTCACCGACACCAAGTAAGATATGTCTATACTTTATAGCTGATTCAAGTAACTTGATCAAGTCACACTCACTTGCTTGATTTGAATCAATTTCAAATTCTGCTGGCGTAAGTGTTGTTTTCACTTCTACTATGCCTGTTGCGAGTTGAAGTGAGGAATAGAGAGAAGGTAATCGTCCGATCATGTCTACTCGTTTGAAGCATAAGAAATCGGGTGTTGCACCGAAACAAGGTACATTTTGAAGCAGCAATTTCCCACAAGCTGAGTACAAATAATCTGCATCGTTGTCATTGAGGTACTTATTCAGTTTTTCCTCACCCAACAGACCATATTGAATGGGAATTAATTGATTCAAATCTGTAGTACTAAATTTCACTTTTGGTATCTCAACGTCGGGTGTCCAATGTTTGTTTCGAAGGAAGTCCAAATTGAAGATGTGTAACGATTTCCTTTTACTGTTTATAAAATCAATGATATCTTCACTTCCAAATACATGGGATTTACAAGCTAACCAAAACTGTTTATTTAGTTGCGTCTCTGCATAAAAGGATTTTGTAAATTCTTCGACATTTGGACATCGATCAAAAGCACCCGTTTCACACAATTCACTGCATGTTTCCTTGATTTCTAAAAACAATTGATCCTTTAGGGAGTCGAAGTTATTGACTTCAAAATTTTCCAGCATGTATGATGAGATGCTCATGATCGAATGAAGTTGAATGTGAACTGAACTTGTATATATATGGAACAACTTTTGATGTTGATCAGTTGCATTTCACCAATGTATTGGGGCAGTCATGGTTTTTTGTTGCAAGTATATTCTGACCGCATTGTACAATGTATTCGTCGAATACGATGAAACAGAACACAATAATGTTATGGATAGTGTGATTTGTATGTTCGAGTATGTCTTGGAGAATTGCAGTTCGAACTTGCTCACGACAGACGATTTGATATTATGTGGAGAAGATTCATCAGTGCTAAAGCAACTTTGTAACATGTTATTCAAAGACGGAACATCGTGGGATAAAATCATCATGAGTTTTGCATGGTTCATACAATTGACAAAATCAAACACGAAATGCAGTTTGAGATATATGGACGAGATGGAAAGGGTTATCACTGAACATGAAGTTGACAGTTGGATCCAACAGAGAAATGGAAATTGGAACGACCTGATTACTACTGGCAAGAATGTGTATGGTTGGAAATTTGATTGAAATTGTTTTAGGTTATTTGAACAAAATAAATATGTCTTAACTGCAGATATGCATTTGTTTTATTATTTCCTAAATCCAATTCAGGACAAATATATTGATTATATTTCTGATCCATCATTAACAAGCATTCGAATGAATAAAAGTAACTTTGATACGGTATTGGAATACACAAGTACTCCTAGTGAATGCTGCTTTTTCGCTTTCACAGGGGTCGATAGCAAGTGCACCTCATTTAACATCAACACATTGCAAACACGAAAACCAACGGATACGATTCATGACAAAAATGAATACATGTATACAATTTTGAAGTCATTGACGTTTGAAACAACTAGTGTAGACAAATATTTAGCTATCGCTTCAGAATATCCATTAATAGTACTAAAACCTGAAAAAAAGAAATTGTACATTCGCCAACCAAACAATTGTTCAGACGTTTTCAATAACTGTATACTACATTTCTATCAATATTTGAAACTTACTAAACCACGCGATGATTTCAAAAAGCTGTCTTCCTTACTCAAATGTACAGCGGAGAAATATGATTTAGGTGTTGATACATCTGCACGATTTGCTTTTTGCTGTATAAACAACATTGTAGTTGAAAACCCAAGTAGAAAAATATTTATATTAAAACACAATTGTTTAAGGCCGTTAAAAGTCACAGCAAAATTCGACAGCTGTTTAAACGAAGCGATTACTAGATTATTAGCATGATTTGTTACGTGTATTCTTATGAAGATAACACCTATTATATTGAACATTTGGAAGAAGTTATTAGACATTTTCCAAATGATGCTATAAACTATTGTATCGGGAAGTCAACAAACACAGCTACTGAGATTTGTTCCACTGACGAATCATCTTTAGCTATATTTATTCGTTCATACAAATTTGTGACAGGTTATCAAAAAGTTCCAGATACATTCTATTGGGTCAATAAACGATTTAACGCAACTACATATGGAGATGTAATGATTGCGGTAGACTGCAAATTGCAACAAGATGAGACAAATGACATTTTACGAAGTCTTCGTCCACCACCAGCTTTGGTTTTGGACGAAACCAATGTGACTTTTCAGTGTAATGATATCAAACATTATGCTAGTAACATAACTAGAGCTCAAGTAATATTGAAATAACCGAGGAAATATATATTTGGTGAATCTTGATGACGAAAGAACGATTAGTTCGAAATGAAACGCAAACGCAATATTGTAACGAAAGAAGAACCCGCTATTAAACTGATAAAAGATGAAAACAAAAAGGCAAAATCAACGGATGACTTGTATTGGTCTTTTGACCATCCAGCCACACTAGGAAAAGGTTCTTTCGGCAACGTTCAGATATGGTATCATCATTCCAAAATAAGTCTTGTGGCTGCCAAAAATTTCAAAAGTGATCAGGATTACAAACTTGAATTAGAACTGGTTCGTAACTTAGATAATGAAAATGTTATCAAATATCTTCATTCTTTTGACGATAGGCAAGTCATAATCTTTCCTCTCTTTACAAAAACTTTAGATGAGTTATTGACAAAGTATACCGAAAATTGCTTTGGTGTTTCAGAAATGATGGTAACATTGCTAATAAAAAATCTCAGCAATGCTCTACAATATCTTGTTAGTCAATTATTCATTGTACACCGAGACATAAAACCGGCAAATATTTTGTACGATGGTCAACAAAATAGATTCATATTGACAGATTTTGGTATTGCGGTAACTTTTGTTGAAACGACATTACTTTACAATGCTGACTTAGGTGGTACAAAGGAGTTCATTAATCCAAAACTACTACTTACAAATACATCAGACTTACCTAAAGAAACTGCGATTCATACAGAACTATGGTCCGTTGGAGTAACATATTACATGGCTGCAACTGGTCAACATCCTTTTAGGTCTAAGATCCGTGATAAATGGATAAAGTTAGCAGTCGAAAAACCAAACGGTTGTATCGCGATTGATGAAGACGGTGAATACAAACACGAAATAGAGGGTTACAACAGAATGTCAGATACATTTAAAACGGAACAATTGCAACCAATACTGAGAACACTAATGCATCCTGAATACACATTTGAACAATATTTTAACGATGTGTCATACCTTATGAAACCAAATATTGTCAAGATATTTGACATCGGAACGTTTGAGCTGCGTAGTATTCATTGTGATGTTCATACAGATTGTGTTGAAAGTTTGATTGGAGTTCGAAATGAAAACGAATCTTTCATTGTTTCTGAGGGACAATTATATAGATCCTTAAACAAAAAGATCATGCTAACGGATAGTAGTTTACCAATTATTGTTTATAAACACGACACTAAGCAAAAAGTCGTTGATGTAGTTAGTAAACTGAAATACAGAAGTTTTAATATGGTATACAAATACTTTGAGACAATGAACAGTAGATATCAGCAAAAACATTTATTGAGTATATTCTACAATGTCATCGACACAATTTTAACAATTGCGGATTGTTTCAAGTATGTGGATCAATCGATTGAGTTACATAAATGTGTTATTGAAGAGAAGAAAAGCCAAATTAATCATGTTTTTAGATGCTTTGATATAGAACGACAGCAGTTTTTTAGATTACATCCACCGAATGAAAGTTTCGAGACGTTAATATCAAATATGACAATTAAACAGGAACAACTTATGAAGACCACTTTTGATCTGGAACCTTTTCAATACACAAAGCGTCCACAAGAGGTTGAAACATTCAGGTTATATGTGGAGCTACTAGAACAAAACAAACTTTCGTCTTTACGTCAGAGTCATGTCTCCCAAATTATAAGTGCCATGCGAATTGCAATTGATTCAACACTTTCGAATGTTAACAAACTTGTTGAAGCATTTCCAGTATGGTATAACAAAATAAACACACAACTTAAACATCTCACTGCTTGTTTTGATGAAACTGAGTTCGCTCTGAAGTATTTGAATGAGGAGATTATTAATGAGGTACTTTCATTGGCATGACATGGTTATCAGTCATATTTTTTCATTTTGTTTGTTCTATCTAAACTCGATACTTCTGTTAGAAATGTAAATTTGATCACGATGTATAAGAATATGAAAATAAATGTCAGTATTGATGCTGGTTCTTTCTTCTTACTCACTGTTCTGTAGTACTCGACAATCCAGCTTCCTACCAACGTCAATACTGTTAGATGGGGCATGATTAACGCTTTCGTGAATCTGCGGTATTTGTAATCGAAATATCCAAACACAATCAGGAAAAACATAACTCCAAGACTCAAAATAGATAACTGTGATGTACTGTTGATTCCATTTTCTATCGCTACCGAGCGCATGCAATACGTCAATGTAAGAGTAAATATATTTAGTACTTGAGTGAACAGATAGTTACCTAATATTTGGTAATTGATATATCTAAACCATCCCTTGTCCGTCATATTTTGTATTTTAAATTCGTCTTGCGATTCATCAAACACAGATTCCGTGTCCAACGTTTGTATTTCATTTTCATCTGCATTTACTGCTTCATAATCATAAAAATCTCTCCGATTACGCTTCCAGAAACAGCACCAGTGTAACAGTTTAGTAGCGGGTTTGAAATGGGACACAGTAACGATCGAGTATGCAAATTTGAGGTAATATGTGTAAGTACAGTATATAACAAATATGAACATAATCAACATAAAGAAGAACATACATAACTCGATCGACAAAGTTGAACGTAAGATGTTATGTCTTAGGACCATAGCGTGTGCACCATTCATACCTAATGTGTAAAAATGTAGTATGAAAATCGTATACAAGGGTAGTTTGTATAAGCTCACGTAACGTTTTGTATTGAACAGTCCGTAAACTATGAATACCAACGCACATAATGATACCACGATGTTATTTAGATATACTATCGATCCCTTGAAATACAACACATTCGTCATTTTGTTCAATATTTTATTTATGATATCAAAACTGGTGTTTAAATAAAAATAAAATCACTTCCAGTAACATTTCATCATGTGCTCAACGAACGCGTCTTTTTCAAGTGCCATGTGCTTTCCAACTGTGTCAAAACTCGGTACAAAATATCTTTTGAAATTAGGTGACGTCGAGAGAGCTGATTCAGGGTGTTCACTTATCATGTACAGTATAGTTTGTGAACCAACAAATGCGTCATTCCATGTTGCAACTACCGCTTTCGAATTGAACGATGTATCAGTTTTCAATGCACATCTATGCGATTCAATCGAGTATTGTACACAATCCTTGTTTAGGAATGAAAATTTATACTGATCCAATGCCACACTTCTCCACGGTAAAACAATTGTTTCACCTGTGTCTTCATTTTTCTTCACTTCTGAAATTAGCCGTTGTGCTTCTGATGACAGCAGCAATATAGTTTTCTTATCATCAGACACCACCATACGAGGATTTTGTACTCCACTCGGTATAGAGGTGTATTTGACACTACCATCCAAGTCATTCGTCAGTTTGATTTCTCCAACAGTTTCGTGATCCTTTATGAAGAACAGTGTGTCGTTTAAAGTACAATATCGATTGTCTCGCAAATAGGGGATACTTTCTACTATAGCTTCTGGGACGTATAATGAACACCATGTGTTTCCATTATAGTACCTTGCTGGACATGCATTTTTCGGATCTATGTTCAAAATTACATGTGGTAAATTGTATTCTTTGGACAATGGATGAGCATTTTCTTTGCAAAACACAAGCTTTGATAGAAATGATTTCAATTGTGCATGAGCAAATGTTGTTCCACTGATTTTTAACGTTTTTAACACGTTGATACTTGCCCTATACAATTCAGATTTAACGTATGTGTAAGGTTCTGATTGAATGCTTAGATTTATGTTGTTGATAAAACTTATTGACTCGAATAAAGTTGATCTTTTCAAGTTGAGTAAAAGTTTTTCCATTAATGACTGAATGGACCATTGCGTACCAAAGTCAAACAGTTCGGTATTTAGACAGGGATCAAAAGAGGAATTTGTCATGAATGATTTTAAATGCTCCAGTCCACTTATAGTTAATTCCGTTCGGAGCTTGTGTCCACAAAATTCAGACAAATCATTGGATTTATTTCTAATGATTACATACGGAATTGAAATGACATTTTTTCCAGTCTTGTCTAGAAATGAAACGCAAAATGTAGGATCAAATTCAGATAAATCATTTGTACTGAAGTCTTCTTCTCTAAATTCTGTTTGTTCATAATTAGTGTCATTTCCAGCTGTGAGATCTCGATTATACTCCTTAACTGGTTTGAATATAGTTCCTTTTAAGTTTTTGCTGTACTTCTTAAGCATCACAATTGCAAACGAACCAGTTTTATTTTTATCATCCCACTTCAATGGAGATATGACTTCGGGTTTCTGTTTATTTGAATCATATATGACAATGTTTGTCTGACACATATCGGCCGCTATGTAGGCATCAATGATAGTGGCAGGTTTGTGTAATATCTTTTCGTAGTTCATATATTCATATATGTTGAACGAGTTGTCATCTAATGGTTTGAATTCTTGAAATATTTTATCAAACGCATCTGATTTTTCTGCCGCATGTTTCAATATAGCATCATGGAATATATCATAATGGTCTTCTACACCAAAAATGTACATTGACATGGATCTATAAAAACTGTCGTCGAGTGAAAGAAGGAAATGTGTTTTCAAAGGTTTATCAGTACTCACTCGGAAGTGTTGAATACCCTGGTAACGAGTTTTGTATGACATTTCCCATAGTCGTTTACCTAAATAATAACGCTGATAATAGGTTATAGGCATCGGGAGAATATCCATCATGAAAAGTTTTGTAGTGAAAACGTGTCTAAATTCATGAAATAGTTTTTTTTTGTATTTGTATACATTTTCAATTTTTCATCAAACAAAATATGTACAGGGTACTATTCGCGACCGATTTACAAAAACTTGCAAAAGACAAACTTGGCATCAATACGAAATCCCCATTTCACGTTTTGGATGGACGGATAACAATTGTTCGTGCAGAAAATCTGTTCCAGTGTTTGTCATACGCTCTCTCAGGGTCATTTCGAAGTGAAGACATTGTCCGAAGCAAACTGTCAATATTTGTTCATGAGACACAACCTTCTTGGGACAACCCGTTTGTGTTGTTAGAATCTGCTGCAGAATATCTACAAACCAACATTGTTTTGTTGTCACCCGAAACAGATGGGTCGTATGAACATAAAACAGTCAAACCAACAAGTCTTATAACCAGAAAATCAATATTTGTTGCTGAATATCCAGAAAGTCCAGATTCCGAAGTTTGCAACTACCATGCAGTCAAATCAGTACCATACCGTACTCAAGATCAGAATATGTTTTTGACGTCTTTCGTTACTAATAACATTTCACAAGAACTATTCAGAAGTTTGTGTAACTTTATTGGCTTGCCGGAGCACATGTGTTCACGAGCTTTTGAAAGCAAAATATATTCAACAAAATTCAAATTGCGGGCACTTTTGGAAATGTGGTTTGACACAGCAAATAGAATTTGCTGCAATGTTGGGGTGAGACCCATACACATTTTCGGTCGAGCACTTCTGAATGTTGGTGAACAAGGAACGTTTTTCAATTTGTTTCCAATGCCAGACGAGAGAAAATGTGTCACTGAAAATGACAAGCTGTTGGCATTCGTCAGTTGGAAAATAGCAAGAGAAAGTTTCAGAGGGCGTGTTGTTCGATAACAGGATGGGGTCATTTTTCAAAAACAAAATTGTATATTGCTTTCAGAATAAATTTATTTTGGTCATATCAACATTTTCAATTTCTTTACGAGTCCTTCGATTTGCAATCTTTCTAGCTCGCTTTTCATTCATGCTGGTAACCGAATGGTTCTGTGCTAATATGTCTGTTCTCCGTTTGCGTGAATTTGAATGGGACTGTGTTTGGAACGACTTCAGGTAAGGTGATAACTTTGATGTCTCCATCAATACATAACCACAGTTTTCCCTTGTACGATCTTTTGGAATCCAATACATTTTATAGTTACGATGTTCTACTTTGTTGAGCAGTGCCTGAGATGTCATTGAATACTGGTGTACATCACCATTTGATGTTGGTTGTATCAAACTAGTATTCACACGTCTATAACATCCCAATGCTGGTATACCGTGCTGATTTATTTGAATCAACTCAAAATCCTCTTCAGACATAATTGTCATGTAATCGGTTCTTGCTAACTTGTATGAATTTACAATTTCAAATGGTCGGTGAGGATTTGAGCTTGTAATAATATGTGCTACATGTTTGTCCTTCGATATTAGAAATACACTTTTACCATCAGTACAGAGCTGCAAATCATCGCATGCCATAACTACCTGAGGAAGTACAAGCTTTTTTATTGGGAAATCTATGAACATATCTAAGGCTACGAGATATGTATTGTTCTCAATGTAAAATAACCTGCTGTCAAAAATAACATACTGGTTCGTGTTCAGTTCAGGTAAAACTGCATACATATGTTCTGACACTTGTAATTTGCACCATCGAGAACCGCTAAAATATCTAACACCGTCTGAGTCAAGTGAGAGAACAACATGTTGGGCTGGATACGTGTTGTCAATATCAATCATGTCATTTCTGTAGCTCAGTATTTCATTCCGATATTCATTGAACTCTTTGTGTTCTCTACTCCTAGATTCATCAATTTTAGCATTTCTGATCTCTGCAGTTGACTCCCATGTCAACGATTTCAGAATGCAATTTTGAATACTATCATCGATATGGTCTTCACTACTCAAAGGGATCTGATTCAAGAATTTGATTTGTCTCTCAACTGAAACACCTTGTAAGGCATCAACAAACGTGTCGATGAGAGGAACATTTTTCTGACTGAAAGCAAACACATATAGATCAATATCCTCTTGTAAGTCGGGGACAAAAGATGATGTATCTCGTAAATACACCTGTAGTTTTCGTTGTACATTACGTGTACTACCAACCGTGTGTGCTGTATCACTCATTTTTATGATGTTTGCCTATTATTTGTGACTTTTTGATGATATAGTTTTTTTTCTCATTGCACTTTTGACCAGCAACCCAAGGATATCCAATTTGATTTCTTCACAGACAAAGTATATGTTCGGGCTAGAAAAATACTCATAATGAGAGCTACCACTAAGTCATCCGTTGAATGTATACTTTTACCACTAAATTTTTTCTCTTGTGGACAAAACTTAAAATCTTCTAGATTCTGACGCAAATATTCAATTTCATTGATACCTTGCTCGTTCAGGTGATACGAATGCAACACATTCGAGAACCATATCAATTGTTCATTTATATACTGTATATTCTGGGAAAATATCGTGAACTTGTTCAATAAAGTGTAACCAGCTCGCTTACTCAATTCTTTGGTTATTCGATTTTCTGCTGGTGTATAATACATAAACACTTCAGTTTGACTTTGTCTGAGATATCCCTTCAGTTTCTGATAGATCAAAACGCAGTTGTTTCTCTGAGCATTGTTTTCTACGGCAACGAAAAATGTTCGTTTGATTGGTTTGAGTTCACCATCGCATGTTCGTTTTTTCGAAGTTGACCGTGATATGTGATATATGCAATGAAGTAGCATTTTCACCATAATTTCGTCTGCTTTTCCTAGTTCTTCAGACTCAATGAATTTATGATCAAGATACAAAACACATGGTGTTTGCTCCTTTGTAATTGCACTGGCTACAAGCCCTATTCCGCTAGAGAGTGAATCACAATAATTAGGATCAAGGTACAAGAAGACATGTTCAACGCACGTAGAATCGTCGATAATGTTCACATTACATTTCATATATGTAAGAAATCTATCTGAAAAAGGACATAACTTCGCTCCCGAATTGTTGAAATTGTGAGTTACTGGTACAATTCCAAGCTCGTCTTCATAGCTTGTTTTAGACTGAGACAACAAATTGGTTAGAAATCTGTTAGATTCGTTTATAATGATATGTGCTGGCTTGTAAAATATCATTCTTGGACAAGCAGGATATTTTCCAGCGTATTTCAAATGTTCGGGATTATTACAAAAGTAGTTTATTTCATAAAAATTGATATCGGCTCTGTATTGAAGGTTTCTAGTGATTTCACACATAGCTTCAACCTTGTGATTTACTGGCGACGTTAAAAAGACAATTTTGTTGTTTGCCTTTTGTCCATGAGCTAAAATCGCTCCGAATCTGTTTTTGTTTATTGATGCTGCTTCGTCAACAATAAGAATATCCAAATCATCACCCCTTAAAGCGTTATCGTTTCTTGCACTTTTGAATTTTGCAAAGCAATGTAAATCATCATCAATATTTGATTTTAATGACCTAGCATCTTTACCAGTCAGACATTGAACTACAACTGAATCTGTTGGAGTCATGATATTATATCGTGTCTGAGTTTGTTGTTCACTCATTGCTTTACATTTATCTATAACTGTACTTTTTACGTTTTGAGCCAAATCCTTCGTATGACAGTAATAACCAACTTTGATACCAACAGGAGTATTGGTGAACAGCAAAGTAGCAATACCGTCTATTGTCTGTTTTGTTTTACCATGTCGTCGTGGTATTTTAGCATAGGCATATTTGTTTGCATACACGTCCGTTGTTTTAGTGAGAAATGTTTCATTGATTTCCCATCCCATAAACCTATTACACATGGCTAAAGTGATAGGTATGCGCAACAAATTTTCTTTTTTCAACAAGAAAAATACCAGTTCATAAATGAAAGATTTTTGAAACATTTCTAAATAAATGTCATCGTAGGTAGCAGACTTGTGATATAAGTAAAGTGTGTCAATATAATTTGGTTTGTGTTGCAATATTTCTGTTATAACTTCCTTCACCGAATTTTCTTTGTTTGATTCTCGAGTCAGGTACAGATTGTCGAACAAAGTACCAGCATTATTGTGAAAATTAACCGGTCGGAGAAAATCATCCGATTTCTTTAAAAATAACGTTTCCCAAACATGCGCTTCTTCTTTGAACATCGTATCACCCAGTAAATTTGAATGAAACGGTAGCTGACCCCATAGCACAGTACTAAAACTACTATCAAAGTCAACGTTATCTTGACAAGAATAACCAACCCATTCGTAAAGTGGAAAATTTACTATTCGATTGTTATAGTCAATAATGTACATTTTTCATACAGAAAACAATACAGATAATAACATGATCAAAATTAGTGTAAATAGTTTTTTTCAGTATTCGGTTACTTTCAACAATATGTCTTCGTCCACTCTCCTCCCATATGGAATCGCTTGGTAGCTCAGGAATCGTGTGGGGAAAATACCATGCATGAGTCCACCGTACTGTTGCAGTAGATATTTCTCAACGTTTTTTGTTACTTTCGTCGATATCAAGTTTTGATGTTTCTGATATACACTATTCAATTCTTCGATGAAACACAACTGATGTATCAAATAATCGTAGTTTCTTGTAAACTGATTCGTTTGACATCGTTTGATTGACATCGTTGTATTTTGTGCGGAACACAATGAAGCATAGTTATTGATGACTTGTTCCAGTTGATCATGAACGAAATCATTCATTTCATCTGACATCTCTCCCAATCTGTTACAACCACGAATTAGTTGTTGCTGTACATCTTCATCCAATGACAAAGTATCGTTATTGCAGTCTGGACAGTACATCTTGTCTCGGTGAAAGTCAAACTTGAAATGAACCTGTTACAGTGTGTCAATGAGATTTTATGTCATCGATGAGCATACTGATCTGACTAGTCATTTCGGGGCAGTGCTTATACATTTTACCCAACCTTTCCAAAAGCCGTGAAGATTTTTCAGAACAGAAAAAGGTGTCCTTTGAGTTCAAAATCAAGTCGAGTAACGTAGCATTACGACCCCGTTGCCTAAAAATGTTTTTGTTCAAAGAACCAACGTCCTTACACTTTCTTCTATACGTAGAAAACAGTGTGTTTCTGTCTACAAACGGAGGTTTGCACTGAGAATATTTGATTGACTTGATACTGGTGTTATCTATAGCATCTGATTTGTACTTTTTCGAATATAAATGACAGGTTGTAAACGATCTGTTACTGCTTGTAAGTATACGCGAGCACAGGAAATTGTTTGTGAAAATCCGAACGATATCTTCGTTACTATTGCATTTCAATTCGGAGCGATGCAAATAGACTAAATGAATCAAAAGTACAATATTTCGAGGTAACAATTCTCCAAAGTGACTCTCAATTTTGAAAAATATCTCGATCAAATTTTCGTCGGTTTCAGCACATTTCATGATGTGCTCAACACATTTTCCAACTGTCGCTGTCAACGTCCTGTCAAATATTCTACATGTATTCAATGAAGTTCTGTTGTTGATTATAGAATTCGTTGTGTTATGACTATCGTCATTAAGTAATGTCACTACCGCTGGAAAATTTGGCATTGGGAATGACAAACGGCTTTGTGAGGATGTATGATGCTGAGAGTTTAAGCAATTTGTTCTATAGGTGTGTGTATTCAAAATACCAGCATGAATAGTGTCCAGTGTAGTACATACATTGCTAACCCAAATATCTTTTGTTATCTTGCAGTTCAATTCTTTATTTTCGTTGAGAAATCTTGACAATGCTAATTGTATGGTACTCATAGATCCTTGACTATTTACATTGAATGAAACAGAGTTGTTTTTTGATATTTCAGACTTGTAACGGGTCATCGTCATTGTCTGCATAGTTTTCTTTATTTTTACTAGAGCTTTTCCCTTTTTTTCTTGAAATGACATTTTCGGTACTGGATTCTTGAACATTGTCGTAAGATGTATCACACGATTTTTGACGTACGTTAGAGTGTTGTAATCCTTCAGATAGTAAATTGACACAAAACCTTTTTTCTCAAGATATTGTCGCAAGGCATTCAAGCTTACAACATTTTCTACTGATGTGTTACTTTCTTTCGGATTTACTTTACCAACATTCAACAGTCGAGATATGTACGAATCAAATGATTGTATTGGTATCCGTGGTTTAAGGTCAATTCTCCTTATCGGAATTTCATTGCAATTTGGACATTTACCCTCCCGTACATAAGCGTTGTGTATTTGTGTCAAAAATGATAAGTCCTTTTCATTCTTGAATAAAACATACAGCGGTACGTGTTTTTCGATTTTTACCCTCCGAAGATAAAGTTTAGCATTATGAGGCGCAACAAATTTTAACTTGAAATGGTTATTGAATTTCGTAAATGCTGCCTTTTCTCTACAAACGATGAATTTACGATATTTGATCAAATGTGAGTAGTTTTCATAAATGATCAATATCAGATGTTCTATATCTGCATAGCTAACGACTAAGACTGAATCTGTAGTATGTTTGTCATTTTGACATATGTTGACTAATTTGTTATTGTTAACAATATTAAATGGGTAGAAATCATTTACTGAAGCTCGGTTTCTCAATATGTTAGTTTTCAGATTCCATCCCTCCAACAAATTGTACTGAAACCTAACTTTATGTTCCATATAATTTGGTAGAATGAACGTTCGTAAAATCAGTTGTCGGGCTGGGGTAACAAATTGTTCAAATTTTGGCGAGTTATAAAATGCTAAGGCTGCCGGAAAGAATAGCTTGAAGTAATAGAATGTCTCCAAAATAAAACTATCCCAGTCATATACAAAACGAAATTCATACAACGGTACGTTAGTAAGATTGTCGATAAGTAAATGATTTTCTACTCTTGAACACATTATGAGCATAAATGTTTCGTATATAACATTGTATACTTTCGATGGATACGAAAATCTGATGATATCTTCGAAACTGCATGACTTCAGTTGAGGGAACACATTTCGTATTTGATCAATATTTTGAAAATGATATCGAAGCCCAGTAATTCGCTTCGACATTATTTGAACAATAACATTGCTAGTCGACATCGAGAGTCGAAATGAATTTGTTGAAACGAAACGTACTGACTGAATACGTATTTGTACTTGCATTACAAAAGCTATAAATACCGAACAGCTTAAGTTCCAAAGTCATTCTTACACGAACAATCAAACAATCATGTCGCATCTTACTCACAGAGAAAAACGCTTACAAGAAACTCACAACATCTACAAGTACTTCAATGGAGATCGAATGCTTTACAGCACTGGAAAAATGATCCAAGAAAGGCAAAATAGACTTCGACAGAAACGTCATTCGAAAAAGTATGTTGACCAACAACTCCGCATACATAACTTGTGGTTTCCAACATGGTTTGAAGTAGAAGATGCAAGTGAGATATTTTGTAACCAATTCACTCTCGAATCAGCAAAGGAATCATATGATGTGTTACAAGCTTCAAAGATATGTGAAATTCCCATTCAGTGCATTGAGAAGAATGATATGCATGAACTTTTGAAAATGTTGTTAGATGGAGACTATGGTATTCACACAATGTCTGTGGCTTGTTCGTATGACAGCACTACAGTTAACGTTCCATCTAAGATGGTACTTATGAAACACAAGGAGAGTAAAAACGTATTTAATGAAGGAATCAAGCATCAAGAACGACCACTGAGTCCATTTGTTGTTACAAATGTTATCGGAGCTAAGTACGAAGGATCGGATTCAACGATTCTGGTTACTTCAGAAGAAATGATGCATACTAGATATCTACATGGCGATTGGAGACACATTCAATTTCACGATGACGTTCCCAAGAATGGATCGAAGATGAGAGTATGTTATGCAATCAGACCTGAGTCTGTTTCAGTTATAACTTTACGTATTGGTGACACTAAGATTGTTATGTTTCCTGTGTTGCAAGAGGGTACATGGTGCTTGCAAAAGAAGTCTGTATCTGGTGCCATAGAGGCTATTGTTCATTTTTGTTGATTGTTACTGAAAACTATTGATGTTTGAAAATAAAGCAAAAAAAATATTACTTTCTGTTTGTACAAGTGTCTAGACAAAATTTCATTATGACAGAACTGCACAACAATGTCTGGGGTGAAGATATTTTCTATTGAGGGTAACATTGGTGCAGGCAAAAGCACATTTTTGTCAAAGCTTCAACACAATGCACAACTAATCAACATTGTACCAGAACCACTTCATGAGTGTCAAAACGTACAAACTCCAGATGGACAAAATATCAATCTGTTTGATATGTACTGCAAAGATGTTAACAAGTATGCATTTGTGTTTCAACTGACTACATTGGTCAGTCATGTCAATGTGATCAGAAGTATCATTGACAAAAACAAAAGTGGTATTTTTGTTTTGGAAAGATGTGTCACTAGCAATCGCAACATTTTTACTTCTTTACACAAGGATTTGGGAAACATTTGTTCTGTCGAATGGACAGTGTACAATCAGATCCTGAATGCATTTCTACCAAAAGGTTGCCACATTGATGGATATATCTATCTACGTACTTCACCAAAAAAATGTCAAGAGAGAATTTGCCGTCGCAACAGAAAAGAAGAAGATACAATAAGTCATGCGTATTTGGAAAAACTACATTTATTTCATGAAAATTGGTTACAGTCGGAATCAAATGTGATATCGATTGACAATGATTTTGACACAACGGACGACGACCAATATTTACAAAATCTGAATACCGTTCGAAATTGGATCACGGCAAACTGAATTTGTCTAGTAGAAAGTTAATAAACCTGTTGAGTCTCTCTGCTCCAACTAAAATATATTTTGTTGAACGAGTTGCATTCATTGATGACAATTTCCATCTATTTAGTACCATATTAACCGGTGTAACATCAAATAAATTTTCAGATTGATCAAATGTAATGATAAATTCTTGAGTTTGTGGAATCATATGCGTTTGTGTATTTTTTGATGATGTCGAGTTATCTGCTAGATATAAGTTTTGATGGGTATGTGGCTTCGGAATAACAACGGTTACTGTTTCACCTCCTAATTTTGTAAGCATGTATTGTGTAGAATGCTGACTGGCCGATGTCATTATTTCGACACTTTGTAGAGGCATCCACTGGGTAGCTTTTATTTTTGATATGACACCATATCGACGTTGTTTTGCGTCAAGAATATAAATTGTTTCCTTAGCACAGCTTCTAGTCAAAACTAGATTGTCCATATTTGCATCTGTAATAGGTATGGTCGAAAGTGTCTGACATGAGCTGAATAAATCGACAATTCCTACATGATTATCAGCGAGATAATATACATCGGTTCCATGTACAAGTGTTCTTCTAGGTACTAGATATTTCTGAATAGAAAATATTTCTGGATTCACTGGTATTGGCATCCAAGAACCAGTTTTACTCCCATTGTGATAATATCCAAACGAATTCTTAACATCATTTTCGGACTCTGTGATAGCTATACATGCGTAAATGTTTTTGTATTCGATTGGTTTATCATTAAACTTGCTTGGAACACTGAATGGCTGTAAACGAACCCGCATGTCTATTACACTTATCAAATGATCAGTTGCTTCGTTGTTTTGTACTGACACTTTATCGATGTCAGAACCACTTGCTTCCCTAAGAACACGTTTGAAATGGTCAAATACTGGTTTGGGTAAAGCTTCGTTGGGAAACTTCTCATTCATCCGTTTTACTAAGCGTACTATATCTGTCACTTGAAGCAAATCACTTGTAAGGTTGTCATCAGTCTTGGCCTCTACGTCCTGAGATCTCTGTAATTTTAGTACTACATTTATAGCATTATCTATACGTTTCTGTTTTGGTAACTCTGAGTTGGAAACAACATTGATAACATATTTGTCATTCCACGCAACTTGATTTTTACCGTATTCATAGAAATTGTTTTGCTGATCTGTATTGGGAAGGTATTTTCTGGCAGATTGATTCTCTACTAATGTCTTATGATCTGGACAATGTCGATCATCAGGCTTCATACGATGGTTCAGACATTTGTTGTATTGAATAACCGGAGTAAAGTAAATACCTGTTGCTTTCTGTAAAACTAATCCACGAGATTCTTCAGTGTACAACTGATATTCGAAAGGAAATGTAAATGTTTCTGGATATATTGAAATGTTATCAGAGAACACATGTATTGGTGTGTCTAGCATACATGCCAAAGCATATATTTCAGTATCCATTGCATGAATTCCGTCATGTCCAACTGGTCGGCCTCGCAAATACATGTTGATATTACTTGCTGTTGAAACTTTCTGACAGATTTTATTCATAACAAATTCATTTTCAGGTTGTAGCATGTAGTTAAGTAATTTCTTTCGTATGTTGGTATGATATATTTCATTGCCAAATATCAAATACGAAATACTCTTGTAAAATGAGTTTCCATTTTTCTGTATATCAATTGTTTCAAAGAATTCGCTGTCACATTTCAGTACTGGTTTGAAAGCAAGATTTTGTATACTCATGGCACTTTCAATCAATCGTTTGACGTCTTCGTCTTCATTACCTTCAAATAGTATGCCTACGAACTTTCTCCTATCGTCGTCATTAATATTTGATATTGACATACATGTTGTATTTGATACATTTAAAGTTTGATTTTCTACATTCATTGCACAATCAATCAATGTTCTCTCTTCGTTGAACGGTGATTTTATTTCATTTGACAAATTAGTTGTACGTTCACCAACAAAATTATACGATTTGGGACCTAATGGATCTTCATATCTCACAAGAGGTGTGTTGAGTGATTCATAGTCAAACGTGTCTCCAGTTTCATTGAAGTCCATTATATTGTCAAATACATTTTTGTCAACATCATGTTGCTGTAAATTGTACAAATCTTCAATCGGGGCAGTATCATCAAATCTACCAAATTCATTGAACTCAGTGTGGTCAATTGATGGAAAGTCCATTTTATTTGGGATAAACTGATTCGACATGTCGTTCAAACAAAACGATTCGATATCGATTGCATGTGGAGAATATATGTCAGTTGGATTTTGCAGGTTATTGCTTTTCATACATGTAGTGTCCATTTTGTTGAAATCATCATTGAACAAACCGTAACTGGACGATCCCTGTTTCATCAGATTAGTATCGATATTTTCTTTATCATACATTTCCGAATCGAGAAGTTCTTCTCTCAACATAGCTTGCTTGAGTAAATCAAAAGGTGGAGCTGAAGCAACTGTCTTTTTGCTTGGGTAAACGACTGGTACATTTTGATTATCAAAGGCAAACGCGTTTGATTTCTTTATTGCCGGTGGTTCACAAGCATCTACATTTCTTCGACGCTTTAAACATAGTTTGCCTAGTTTTCCATCTTTGTTGTCTGTCATTGTTGCTGTAAAATTAGATTTTTGTTCAATAGGTAGATTCCCAAGAACTTTTCGTTTTCTTATAGCTGTAGGTTTAGTCCGATTTTCATTCGAGCAGAATCCGTAGCTCGTATTAAATGTTATTACAGGACTAAACGCATTTAGTGAACTGTCCGTGTGTATGTGAAGTCCATGCGATGCAATAGGAATTTTGATATTCTTTGTTTTTCGAACATACGCGTCGTGTGTATTGACAATTTTGGGATATGCACCCGATTGAATACCTTCGGTCGAAAAAATATATATTGTTACTTCTAAGAAATGTGCCAACGCTCTTAAAATCACGGTTTGTGTTTGCACATCTGAATGACTTTGATACATCTCAATAAAATCATGAACAGTGATTTTCATATATTTTTTACAAAGTAGATTAAATATATTCTGATTCTGCATCATGTAGCTAAATAAAGCCATACGAATGAGGTTCCAATGTAGCTCAGATCCGAACAGAATGTATGACAGACATCTGAATAAATCATTGCCATCATTTTCTACAATTGAGGTTACAAATCTATCGGCGTTGTCAATTATCAAATCTGATGGAAGCTTGTAAATCGTCTCCAGTAAAGAATCTTTCAAATCAGAATGCAATCCATAAATGTTTTTTGCTATTTTGTCAACGATCATTGCACGCTTATCGTATGTCATGGGTCGATATATGTCCAAACAGTTTGGAAAACATGTTGGGAGCTCTATATTGATTGCGTACCGATTCATTGTTGATGATAGTTAAGGCATGTACAACAAATAAATATACAATTTATGTTAAATATATTTTTTTATTTGTCAACTCAGATCAAACATTTCCAAATGAGATGAAACCTAGTTTTCTCTTGACAATGTGAACTGAAACATTTACAGTAAATGTAACATTCGCGTTTGTTGAATCTGCTATTGATGGCTGGATTTACACGCACAAAATAATCACATGGATTTCTATTTGCATTTTTGTGTGGAGTAATAGCACAAAACTTGATCTGTGAACACCACTCGAATTTGTTGGAATTCTCAACATGGACCAGCTGCTTTTTTTCGAAGATACTCCAAAATATCTTGTTTTTTCGACTTTTTAACCTCCCCATGGAAAATTTGTCAATAGCGTCAATGAGAACTCCCTTTTGAGACTCGGTAAATTGAAATGATTTAAGACTAGCATATTTGTCATTCTTGGGCGAAGCTCTTGCTCTTCGGTCACGTTTGACTGTGTAAATATTCTTTAGTACACTGGAACCGTCTACTTTAGCAAGAATGTCTTCGTTTGGAACATTGACTGAACATATGTAATGTACATCTGCATTGATGTCGGTCACGTTTTTTTTATGTACCAAAGCATTACACATGAAAAGTGCATGTTCAAAATTCTTTGAATGATACTTGAAAAACACTGGTAATAAATGTTTGTTACCCTCAGGTTTCATATTCATTGGCAGTCGTAGTTCATGATTTGCTTGTCCGTACACGGCTTTATCAAATATTGTTTCATCACTTATCAATCTCAAATGTTCATATCTGTATCTATAGATATTCATAACTTTGAGAAATGCTTCTACAACTTCTCGGTTCTTGAAACAAATTGTAGTTAATTTCACTAGTAATCTAATTCCAAGCTTGAACTTTCCCTGTTCAATTTTGTCTAAATCATCACGTACTGATTCGTACATAAAGAATGTAGTATTTTCATCGCTAACCGGGAGCTGTAGCACATTATGACATACGTACAAGAATAAGCTTTTTAACTCCATGAACATGATTTCTTTCAGCTGCCACTGATTTGTACCAGTATAGTATTGATACACAAACTGCTTGTCATAAATATCGACATCAATGTCCACAGTGTAAATTGGCAGAAACTGATTTATCACTTCGTGGTAATAGTAATCGTTCTCTTCAATATGATGCATCAAATCACGACAGTACCAGACGTATGATTGTATAGACGGCTTTTGTAAGTGAACTTTGATAGATGTCAATATTTTGTTAGGCACAGGTTTGTCAATGTTGACTGCATTCAAAATCAACACGTTATATTCTCTGTTTTTCCACTTTGTGAGAATTGGTTTGAAAGGTTTTTGTTGAATAATTTGAGTCGCAGCAAATTCGTTACGTTCATTGTAAGTACCAGCCATCATTTCACAAAGTAGACTCATAGGATAAAATCCTATATGAGGAGTTGGATTTGAGCTATAGTATTTCATCAGAGATTTGATCATAAAATTCTTCAATTCACCTTTCTTTACACAAAAACTAAACGGCTTATCCACATGCCGCTTTAGTAAATATCTTGTGATTTCATTCGCTTTAACAATATCAGTCTTCAATGTCGACAAAATTGCTTCGTCTATTTCACGATATTTTGAACTGTCGTGATAATAACTATATCTCGAAAAGTGCTAACGATCTGTTGAGTTTTGTCCATGTTACATTTCAAGAATTTAACATTGGACAAATGTTGAAAACTCTTCATTAACGCAAAGTTACAAATGACACCTCCAGAATCTTCGTGACTGTACACTTTTGAAACATCATTCAACTGTTTGAATATACACAAAGAATGATCGTAGAAATTAAATACTCGGTGATAAAATGCGTCTATTGTCGCATTTATTCGCTCAAAGGTAAATGTCTTATATCTTCGTATCATGTAATGTAAGAGGTGGTTGTTTTCTTTCGGGTTTGTTGTTTCGCTGTCACAGAAGTATTTATCATACACATCACTGAGAAAGTACAATGATTTTGACATTCCGAATTTGAAGAAGTAATGTGAAACTACGAACATCTTCAGAGGGTTGTAGTTGAAATTGCGATACAATGTCTGAAAATAACTATTAAAATCAGTTATGAATTTTACATACGAAGCGTTGAATTTTCTCTTTCCATTTGACACAACTATCATTTTTGTGGGTATAAGATCTTTCACACACTTGTTATAAAACAACACCTTTGGTAGAACACAATTGTTACAAACCACATTTTGTTCAAAAACTGTTTTGCTCAACTTGAGTAACCTGAACGAAGTCGTAAACGAATCCGTCAATCCGTTCGATAATAAGTGAAGGTACAACAATACGTCGTTTTCAGAACTACATATATCACTATTCGTATAATCGGTTGGTGATAAAAAGAGAAGAAGTAAATCCGATCTAGGTTCGGTGACAGATAAGGGACGTTTTCCATCTTCATCATTCAAAATTGGTAGTACCAACGCCTTATACGCTACAGGCATGCTTAGAGGATGCTATACGTGCTGTGTTGAGTTACTGAAGCTAAATTGTCAAAGGGTGTCTGATATACCCACTATCGATATAAACATGTATTATGACAGTGACGTAGATAATTACATCGACGGGCCACCTTCTTCTGAGAATCAAAGATTATTGGCTGTGTCTAGCAATTATGTTAATAACAATATCAACTACAAACAGGATTCCGAGCAAGACTACTTTTCAGACGATATTGACGTTGTGGGTTTGAGAATATATTGTGAAGATAGAATACAAATGATAGAAACTGATTTAAGCGATCCAAGTTTAACTCAAGATGAAACACTCATCAATCGTATAAACTTAGCTTCGTTAAATAAGATCTTGACCAATCTCCGTCTCAACGAAAAGATCAAAATGGGATCTCTTCAGAATGATCAATACACCGACGCTGTTATGCTGCAGAAACAAGTTGTATGCAATCTTGCTGCTCAAAGAGAATATGGCGAAATTATTAAGCCAGTAGTAATAACACAACCTCAAATTGCAATAAATAGTAATATCTGTAATGAACCAGGCCCTCACTTAGATCACTCAAACCACACTAACAAAAGTATTCTCAAGCACGACAAACAGTTGAATAATAATAATGCACTTCCCATGATGATGACACAGTAGTATAAAATATACATGCACCTTAAATTGTCACAATCATAACCAAACATGAATAACGAGCAAGAGAAAAAGCAACTCGAAAACGTGTTGACATCTAAGTCTGTGGTAATAAACGAAGGTGTATTTTTGTTGCGAATCAAGAAATCTGAGGTTAATCAGACCGACTTTATGAAGCAATGTCTTTATGGCGATTCATTTCCATCAGTCTATTCGAAACATTTATCAATGATACCAACAGATATTTTTCTGCCACAGATGTTCAGCGGTAAAAATATTCTGATGGAACATAAAGTAAATGGTACTAAGGTACCTATTGTGGACAGTTTCTTGCCGTTTGCTTTTTACATACACGGAGAGGGTCATGAGCAAGTGAAGAAGATGTATGACAACTTATGGTCAAAACAAGAAGGTCGATCATATAGTGAGGTTTATGACAAAATTCACAAATCAGCATTACAGCATACTAAAAACATGAAAAGATGTGTCAATGTACAATCGGAGACAGATATGTTGGAAAACAATACTGATGATGAGACACGCCAGTACCTTTTGATGAATGAAGAAGAAATATTTGTAGTATTTTTTACACAAGCATCGTCAGTTCGTCTTCAAGATTCAGATCCATCTAACCTAAAATTCGGTTCTGAAAATTCTAGCGTTCATGTTCCTCTGGCAAATAACCTAGTTGCAAGATTCGATGGCTATTCCGTTTCTGATAATAACGCTGTCAAATTGTCGACCACACTAACCTGGGCTATTAAGAGAGAGCTTTTGACAATAACACAATTATACTGGGGATATGAAAAAAACCCAGATCAGAACATCAAACAGTATGTAAAGAACATGAATGATTTATTCAACGACCGATTGAAGTCTGTCAATTGCAAAAGTGATGACAATGTTGAAAGTTATTGTTTATCAGCCCTGAAGTTATATGTTTCAAGAACTCTTGATATGGATGTAACAGTTCCTACCCGTGGAATACTAACAGACCCAGATTATGAGGAAACAATCAGAAAGAAAATATTGTACCAATTACTTATGATTATGGATATGGGATCTTGTTTAAATGCACGTAACTTGAGTAAACAAGAAATGATAGAAGGAAAACCAGTCATAGTGTCTACAAATGCTTATAGTAATCCATTCAACGAACTTTATCGAGCTATCTATGAAAACATCAGTTGGTTGACACATTTAGTAACTACAAGTGTTTTTTATTCATTGGTGAAAAACCGACATGTATGTGAAACTTGTGAGCAAAACATTTGTGTCATAAGTGCACCCAGCCTTATGTTCAATTTTAAACCGAACAAACGAAAAACTGACAACAATGGAGCTATTCTTTGCTTTTACACTGCAAACAGATACAACAGGACTGGTCCACTTGGAAATCTCAGAAGCGAAATTAAACAGTCTACAACCGATGTAAACAATACCGTCATATGGGAAAAACATCATAAGAATTTATTGAGTTCGCTATTGGACAGCTACAATATGGATTTGTCATTTGTCAAACAAGCATCGGTGGCACAAGAAAATATTGATGATTTGGCTGAACAAGTTATGAATCAAATATGTACTCGACTAGACAATATACTAGATATGTGTGATCAGTTTTGTGATCAATTAGACGACGGAGCAGAATCTGTTGCACAAGTTAGTAATGTTGAGTCCGAAATCAGAAATGTTTACCGTTTATCCAGTATGTACGACAAGGGCTTTGTGAGTGTTCTGTTGTCTGAAAGTTTGAGATATGTCTTACAGTGTATGCTACTTTTCGAACAAAAATCGAGTTTCAACAGACAGAGTGTAAACGATGTCTTTCTGAATGTAAGACCGTTACTCTTGGATAACAAATCAGGTTTCGTGATTAACCAGTTTCAAAATTTGAAAACTATACCTATACAAAAACTAGCAGTGAAATCGTTTGTTTCAGACGATATGATGGTCGACATACAGAGTAAATTGTCTGAAAATTATCACATAAATGAAATGCTGAGCAACGTTTCATTCAAATGTAAGAGCTACCTGTTTGGAAGGTATGATGAGAGGAAAGGTAATGGAGCACGCCAAACTGCAACGATTCAGAATATGTCATGGAACAAGAAAAGCAATACTAATTTCTGTACAAACAATAGTTTTCTACATTTCAAAAGCTTTTGTGCAAAGCAGGCATGTGAGTTGCTCGGAATTCAAAATGACGAGTATTGTAGAACCGTGTTCAATGAGGTTAGAGACAAACATTTAGAAAAGTATGCGTATATGTTTCGATATGTGTCGCAAATGAAATTCGAAGATTGGACAGGAGTCATCTTTCTGATTAGTGTTATGAAGATGATAGACTACTTAAACGTACAGCCATCGTACGACAAATTGTCACTGCTATCTTTCAATAAACTGAAATCAACATCGATGAATGGAAGTTATAGATTCGAACAACAACTCGTAGGCGATGAATTCGATAGCCACGAATCAATATACATGTCAAAATGCAACGTTATTGAATTTGGTGCTGACATTCAAGGTAAGCGACTGGTGTTCAAAAAATGTAGCGGAAAGAATCTCGAACCACAAAATGCACTACTGAATACATTTTCATTCAACAAGATGCATCCTGGCACCCCTATATTCTTCTTACCATTAGGTGAAAAGAATACACAGAAAGAAACATCTACTGATACTATTCTTAACACCTTCATTGAGACTGAACAGTTCAAACTTGAAAAAGACGCTGCTTATACCGACTTCATTCGTAAACACAGGAAACAAATTTACGATTGTGTATTTCAAGCAGTTTTCTCTGATTATGGTGCAAGTATTGAAAACAGATATAGCCAGGATATTCTCGAAGAAATGATGTCTGAATTCGACAGCATATTTCCTGAGGACAGATTTGTAAACGAACAAGTTCGTTCGTTTTTGAGGCTTGTTTCGTCAGAATATTGCAATCCAGATCAAAGTAAGGTTCTGTACACAGCGAACAGAATAAAGGAGGTTGTATTTAGGGTAAGAAATCGAGGTGAAAAAAGATGTCGCAATGATAGTAGTATTTCCCCAGTCAACGGTTACACCACTACAACACTCAATGATGAAGACGACATTGACGAAAGTCAGTTTTTGACCAAACGTTCAAAGCTAGAATGAACAGTAGAAAAATAGTATTTAACTGATTTTGTCATACTTTTCAAATAAACATGAATCCACATATTTTAAATCGAGTTTGGTGTCATTTTTGCAAATGTTTCTTTGTTGACAAACTTAGTAGAATACACAAATCATCAGTCACACATGCAAGAAATCTAGAAAGATGCCAAATGCCGCCCCATGTGTTTGGTTCTAACACCAGTGGTGGGTCAAGAAGCTCGCAAGCTCCTAGTATAATAACAATATCTAGCGATCATACTTCAAACACACTCCCATCCATATGCTCATCTCAATATTCACATTCACAAAGAAAAGCCACAAAACGTACCAGACCGTTATCAAGTGAATCTAGAAATTGTTTTTCGAAATCAAGTCGGCATTCACAATGCTATCCAACTTCAATACAATCAACAAGCGACTCACATTTCACATGCGCTCAAAGAAGCTCTCCGAATAATTACACATTAGCATCAAGTAATACACAACCTCTGTATAGTCCCATAAGTTCTGTATCAAATTGGAGAAAAAATAAAAATGCCTCTCCCACAACATCAAATTCACATTCAACATCAACAATTGTTAACAGTCAACCGGGGTCAGTTTCTAAACGGAGATCATTCAATCGTGAAAATGTATCATTGATTTCAAATCCATATACAGTGTCAACGATTATTGACAATCCTCCGGGTTCTGCTTCTGAGCGCAGTTCTGAATTCCCACGTAGCTTATCATATGAAAATGCCGATGAAGATTTTGACATATTGAGTAGCAATGCAAACTCTCATTCAATTGTATATTCAGATGGTTTATCTTCAAGACAACCTCTGCATCACGCCAGGTACAATATTCCTGATGAATACATTGTACAAGCAGACAGTGGCTTTGATAGCAGTACACCATTGGACTATACTGTAGATGGTGGTAGTAATGCATATATCGCAGATAGCGATGCAATTATCGGTTATGGTAGCGAACATTCAATTCGATCGAATCACGACACAAACTCACAAGAATGCATGAGAACCTTGTCCCCGTGGTCCGAGAGATCTATTGACTTGTTAGAAAATATATATGGTGAAGAAACTGTTGACTACAGAAATCAACCAGTAATCAGTTCAAATCATGACAATAATCAACAAGACGCTGATATCGATAATAACGATGGCGTGTACAGCGAAGCAACTGTCGACTACAGAAATCTGATATCAACCAATGAATCTGAAAATAACTGTGATTACGAAAACGTTTCTCGGACTGCAGAAAACGATTTTACCTCAGTTTCAAGTTACAAGCCACCTTCTATAGATTATGACTATACCAATTTCGGGTCATCTGAAGAAGACGACAACAATGATTTTGTGAAGATCAATGGTATTTCGATATGTTACAAAGATGCATGTGAACTGTCAAAGGGATTTGTTCCATACAAAAACAAAAGTCTAAAAATATATGTAAACACAACGTCTATACAAATTTTGAAAAGATTTATTGAGGAAGACATTATATTCGATAGTGATTTTGACCAATTCGAAATACGAGACTCGCTAGCAGAGTTAGCACGAATCTTTCAGATTACAGAATTCAGGCCTATACTGCAAAAATGGTCCGAACTGGATTCACTGTAATTTGCCTTTTCTAAGATTGTGGTTGTAAAGACAATTATACATCCAAAGATAATCATGTTTCTTTTTCATTTCTCCAACTGAACGTTTTATGATTCTGAATATGTATACAGCTAGCAATGCATACGGACACAAACTTGTAGATCGAGAATGTTTGAACGTCTTATAAACAAAATCAATGTATCGTTGATTCGTTATAGTTTCTTGGTCGAAAAGAGAGAAGAAATTGTAGGACTTCATCCTATTGTAGGCACAAAGTGGATCACCAAACACAGGGTCAAAATGATTAGATATTACGTTTGGTTTCATAGTGTGGAAAAGGGTCATGTCGTTTTGCTTTACAACCTGTGCTAATACTATATTGACACACGTATTCATACCACAACCATGATTTGAAATTGTTTCATTCAATAAATTTTCAAATGTACTAATTTGTGTTTTAAATTCTGGTAGATACTGTGATATACACAAGGTACAATCTGTATCTTGGTTAGAATACAACGGAGTGAATAGATTCACATCTGAAACATCCTCTTCAATGTCGTTCGAAATATCAATAACACCACTTTTGCTAGGTAAAACAAGAGGCATACTTAGTTTCTAACATTTATTTTTATGAAACAAATAGAAAAAAACATATCATTCACAACATTCAGTTTCCGAAGTTTCGTCTTCACTGCCATTACTGTCTGATTCGTCGATCTTGATTTCTGCCATGGGTTGCTGTTTGTCAGTGAGTTGTTGAATTTGTTTCTGAATATTTTCTGGGTTTGATACGCATATCGATAGTATTTGCTCAAGTAACTCAGTCGGAGTTGCGTTGAACGTATTCTTTTTAAGCAGATCCAACACATTGGGTCTTATATTTCTTGTTTTCTTGATTTCATTGATACGTTTGACAGCCTTGCGTTTTTGTTGTTGGTAGCGTTTGATTTTGTGGTCAATTCGTGATTTTTTTGACAATAAGCTTTCCACATTCTGATTGTCTGTCGTTGATATGAATACTCCGGGTTCTGATTCACACAATATTTCTTTACTGACACACTGTTTCAATAACGTTTCAACCGTGTTTTGTATTGTATCTTCGTTGAGAGCAGATCGCATGTTAACTTGTTCGCTGGTCATGGTGATTGTGATACAAGAAACCAAATGAACAAGTATATATACACAATGAGACATCGACCTATCAATGTAGAACAACTATATTTCCATTCTGATAACATTTCACACACAAAAGACGACCACCGAATCGATTTGTTGAATGTTCCACATATTAACCTACACAGTCCACACAAGTGACACCATGTCCACAGTTTGACATTATACATCGGGGTGAGTCGTTAGAACACATCGTGCAGACATCACGCTCACAGTGTACCAATGATTTCTGTAATCCATCTTTGGCGGTAGAAATAGATATTTTGACATTTGACATATTGTCATTCACAGCTTGATGTATGTCTGTAGGAAAAGACGATAGCTGATCAGTTAACTCATCCAGTTTTGCTATCTTGGAAATCAAATGCTCATGAGCAACCTTCTTTGAGTCTTCAAATTGTCGATATTCATTCAAGTTACTATAGCTTTTGTTTCTTGACGAAATATGTGTTGCTTCAGTCTGTTGGCTGGATTTACTTGTAAGACAGGTTTGAGTCTCAGTCTTGGTTCGTTTTTTCTTGGATTGCTTTATATCATTTCCGTCAATACGACGCTTCTTAGATATTTTGACTTGGTTCATCGACTGCAGTTCTTCGTCATGAGTACGACATGACTGAGAGGAATTTTCTGTATGATCATCATGCAAACCTTGTATGATATCAAGAAATTCATTGCACTCATCGACATCCATGTTTGGTTGACTATCAATCCGATTCATGCTCGACAAATTGTATCCAGCTTCTATGAGTTGTTTGTTTGCCATCTTGGAGTGAAATGATGAGATTGATTTTATGTTGGCTTCTTTTATGTGTCTACGTCCAAGTGAAACGTGTAGTATAAATATCGGATTTGTTTGTATTATGTACATTCTTGTTCTAGCGATCAAGCATGTCAGTCGTACTTTCTATATCGCAGATTTGTGAAGCATTCATCCGTTCAAAGAGAAATATGAACACAAGTGGTCATGAGAGAAAATATATGTTCAACGTAACATGTCCATTTATCGATGTAGAAGGACTTAGATTTTCTGCTATCACAAACTCGCCTTATGATTATCTCGATTACACTCCTACACCTGGACATCTGTTCCTGAATGAAGCTAGTATTCAAGAATTTGAGCAATATGTCGATATGATGTTCAACCCATACGACGAACTAGATGACTTTTGTTATTTCAAAATATTCAAGAAACTACTTCCAGAAACATTTTCAAACATCACCAGTATTTTGAAACAAGGACAATACAAGCAAGTTTCATGTGGCGAAGACTACAAAGTTCCAATATGTCTTATTCCAATCATTGAACATCAAGTGTTGGAAAGTCATAGCAAACTTTATTCTGTGAAACAACCATGTAACAGTTTAGCAAGGACACAGATCAGAATGAAGCTAAATACATACTTTATGGCCTTGACAAGATTGTTGAACTGCACAGAAGAAACGATAGTGGAAATTCTTGTCAACAAGGGAGTATTGCCCGATAGGAATTTTCAATTGATGTCAACTCAAAAGGAACTACTGATCGCTAACAACTTACTGAAGAGTTGTAAAAACAATGTCATGGCGGATTTGGGTGAAGAAGTGAACAATGTTGAAGCATGTAATGTGCTGGTAAGACCGAAATATGCTTTACCGAACACAAACTTACTACAAGCTCTAAATATTTTGATGACATTCCATCCAGTGTATTCAACTCGTGTTCACTGTCTATTTGTGGAAACTATAGTAAACCAAGATAACGCAGGGAAAGGATGTTATGAATCAGCAATACGGAACAACAAACGCAAATACACAGATAACAGTCGCGATCAAAGTAAACTTCCAAAGAAGTTGAGAATCATACCGAAAACTGAAACTATTTTGTTGACTTGTGTCAATCAATGTATGCCCGAACCTATGTCATAAAAATAAAATATATCATATAACATGACTTGTATTTCAATGTGTTCTTATTTCATTTGTACAATGGCATCATACACCCTGAGATCGAGAGTTCAATACGAACTTGTTGTAGCAACATCTATAATAGAGAAAGCACGTTATTTTTCAGAAGCTGCTCAACAACTTTCTTATCCAGTATTATTGAAACTGATTCCAACTATCAAACACAATCTATCAGTTCTCAACTCAATCACAACACATGAACAGAAATATGATCACATTTACATGAAGTTTCTGTTCTCACTACAAGTTTGTATACTATCCCACAAAAAACTGATCGAGGTTATGGAAAAAAGTCATGACAATAAATCGCTTTACGAAAATATTTGTACCGTTAATAGTGACAATACCTTATCTAAGTTATGCGATATTCTAGACAAAGTTTGGCACAGATATTGGAAACTATTTCATATAGATGATGGCAAGCTAGAATTCCTTCGATCGGTCGAAAACGAACTCGTGGATGTATACAGTAGTATATGCATAAAGGGGAACGAAAATATACCGCAACATTACAGGTGTCTTAATTGTATCCAAAACAGTGGATATATTTCAACTGGTAGAACAGATGTGTGTGACACTGAACAGACGGCTAAAAGTAAAACTACGAGTGTTAGTTTTGATTATTGTCATCATTTTATTGATATTGATACAACAAGTAAATATGTCAATGTCAATCGTACAATATTTGAGAAGAGAATGAACGAAAATGGTACAATACAACAGTGACAAAAATATGTATTTACATGATTCTAAGTAAAATCGCTTGTAAGAAATATGGACACAATCCAGCTGAAAATTACATTTAGTGTATTGCTAGTTTTATATCTAGCTTATCTTGCAGTAGAAATTATGTGCTGGTTCGAAGTCTGAATCACATTGTGTCATAACAGTATGTCAAATATTTATTTATGTCTATTACTTTCGTATACTGAGTCATGTTGGTCAAATCAAGTTCGTCACGAGTAATTTGTAATCGGAGTGTGGACCACGCAAGTTTCGAAAATACTTCGTCAATTTTCATTGCTCGACTTATATTGTTACTTACGAATGCAGAATAACAATAGCTGATATTTGTTTTGTACTCTTCTAGAAAGTTTGTAAATAAACTAGTTTGTATCTTCCAATGACATGTTTGTGATCTAATACAGCAACCCAACATTTTCTGAAATATCACTTTCAGTTGCTGCAAATCATTTATGTTACATTTAGGGAAATATTCAGTTACTTGTTTTTCGAAGTACTGATTCCGACGTTCTGTGTCAGTATTGTTACATCCAAGAATATAGGAAACTATCAAACCGATCGGATACGTTGTAAATTCACAAACATGAAGCAAACATTCAGCTCTTGACATGTTTTCTGGAAGTTTGATGAATGCGTCAAAATTGTTGACTAGAGTTGACACAAACATGGAACTAACTTCAAGCTCTTTCCAAATACAATCGATATGCTTTTCTAGTCGGATTGAAATTTCTTCATGAAATGTTTCAAGAAATTGTTGAACAAATTTGATATAGTCAACCGATAAGTAATGGCACGACAGAAAGTTAACCACGTCTTCTGTTGGCACAATATTTCCATTGCTCAACACATATGATTTTGCTTTGCACGCCAATAACCTGATGAATATTGATAAATACATGTTGGGGTATCTTCCTAACGAACGTTCCATAAAATGAAAGTCAACCAGTTTGCGAACAATTTCATTGTCACGTTTTCCAGCTGGTATGATTAGGTTGTAGTTCAGAGGTAACATGTCATTTATGGTGGTCGACTCTTGCAGGGGTTTACGTTTTGTTGGTTCTATCACCACCACTTTATACACATTACTGTTAACTTTTCTAATCCTACCGATGGCTTGAACAAATGCACCTGGAGAAGCAACTTTTGTAGAAATCTCCATAAAAACATAGTGTGTTTCGAAAAAGGCCGTTTTAGACGAAACGTCAATACCAACTTGAAAAGCTGTCGTGAAAATGAACAATTGATATTTTGAAATAAATTTGTCTGGGTGACTAGCAAACTTTCTCTTTGTCTCTTCTTTACTGTCGCCTGTAATTGCTAGAACTTTGAAACCACATTTGTAAAACAGATATTGTAACAAAAGTGCCATTCTTTTTGTTGAGGTCGTCGCACACAATTTGTGTCCTTGGCGTAGGGAATCATACATATCTACCAAAATATCATCTTTGTCATTTGAGCTGAGAAATGAATTTATGTAGATCTTGGTGAACATTTTTTCAACAATATCTTTTCTAGCATCTTGAATAACATTTCTGATCCTCTGAGTACACACAAGAGGTTTATATTTCTTGTATGCTACCCGAGAACATAACTCGTGTCTAAGTTGCTTGATCACGAAAGCATTGTAAGGACATTTTCTGTAAAATATGAGTTTAGAACGTTGCTCTACGTACGTATTCAGAAGACAAATATGCGATTTCTCTATTCCCCATTCAGAATCAATTTCATTTAGTACTTTAACCAAGTCTAGGGACATGTATGCATCGAAACATATCCATCGCGGTACAGCTCGTAGAATTTTAACGAATATATTGATGATTTGTCGATTTTGTTTTGAGCTGAATAGTGATGAGAATAGTTCTTCTACTATACTATGGATTTCGTCCATTATCAGTAGGTTGTAACCTCGCACACTGTAGGAATCAGTAAGTATATCTTCAAAGTGCCTCAGTGACTGTAGTTGAACAACGAGTCTGGGGTGTGTAGTAAATGAAAACGGTCGTTTTGTGTTTCTGTAGTCCACTGCACCACGAAGCTGTGAACTGATGTAAGAAGCGTATGTGCGTTTTGGGGATATCACCAAATATCTCAACTCCCTTCTAGTAGCATTAGCACTACGTTCAAAGTTTCTCACGATATTCTTCAGCTGAAATGTCTTTCCAGATCCCATCGGCGAACGAACATACAAGTTAAAAAACTGTTTTTCTTTCAAATACCGTGTGTATATGTTAGGTAATCTTTCCGAGTTATGCTCTATCACACGACATATCGACCTGAGTTTATCACGTAACTGGCTTGTATCAGTGCCGTATAGAGACACGTCTAGCTCTTCCAGCAGTCTCTCCATGAGTACACTTGTATTTTGGTAACATCAAACTATACTGTCATACATGGACTGCTTCATTATTTTAGCAAATTCATATCTATGATTTCTCCAACTCAAATATCATTTGGCAATATGAATCAGGTCGATTTGCTTACACATTTAGTTGAATATACGAATGAGATTCTTTGCACAAAAGAAACTTTGTCTTGCGTTCAGCAGTCAGATCTGCTTGTAGTAAGCCATGTTGAGAATGGTAGCACTGAGGATGAGTTAATTGAACCTTTCAATAACTTGTTTCAGATTTCATCACAAAAACCACACAATGATGTCGAGTATGTGTCTCAAGAAAAATCTAGTCTGAACTTCACACTAAGCGACACATGTAATGATGTGAATGTATTCGACTTGAACTGTTTTCTAAGAGCTCTTGTACCCAACCAGACGTCTCTGATTGAAACATTGACAGCTAGATGTAACATAGATCCAGATTTTATCCATATGATTGAGAAATTACATTTACTACAAACACCTTGTTCGAGAAATGTCTGTCAAAGTAGAATATTTGCTGGAGCTAGGTTTACCAAAGACGGAACAAACAATATACAATTTCCTATTGCTCACATTCCACTCGTATACGAAGTGAACACAGTACTTGAACAAAACGATCCAAAATTGCTCAAAAGTTATTTGCATAATGTGGACAAATATTTATCTCAACCGATTGAAAACGACAGTTGCATATTGTGTCTAGCATTTGATCTATACTGTACAAATACTTCTGATGCTAAAAACTTTCGACTTTTCTTTCTTGAGGATGTAACCCCGTTTACAGACAAGAAGCAAAACGTAAGTCATATGTACGATACGGATGTCGAAACAACAAATGTTGAGGGACAATATGATTTATTTGACAAGATATTGAACAACATCACTATAATACGGCTTGATGGGAGTACAGAATACATTTTGCGCTACTGGGATGTAGGCAAAGGTGAAGCTTTTCTGTTTATGTAGCAATGACACAAACATTTCAATATCAAATAGCAAACAGGAATTGTGCAAATCAAAAGAACTGCCCAAAATACTTCGTTGTAACTATTGTAGAAAAAAGTCAACTTATACCAGATTGTTTCAAACATGTTCAGCGTACAAAGACATTTTGTTACATACACGGTTTTATAGCACTGTGAATGAAGACATCCTAACTTAAATCGCTGTAACCAGTAACTATCCTTTGTTGCAATCCAAATTGTTTTGCTTGTAGTTTGTCCGTTGAATAACTTCGAGATTAGCATATTTTCAGTTTCGATTCTGTCAACCAACAGTTGATGTCCATGAATACGATTAACCGGAGCAAAGAAATAACACTGATCGTTTGTCTCATAGCCATCAAATTGCTTGCAAAAAGTTCCACAATCGCATTCTTTTCCGTTCACAATGTGAAACGTGATGAAAATGAAAAATAAAATATATTTCATAGTGTCAGATTCAGTATTTTATATAACATGTGTGTTTTAAATACAAAAAAAATACACAATGGATCGCCGCACTCAGTCTAGAAAGTTGCTTAGTATGAATCTCAAAACTCGAATTGATGAAGCGAAGTGTAAAGCTTTGATTGAAAACGGACCATTGAGAAAGATGTTCAACCACGATATACAACTAACATATTATGAGATTCTTCACAGAAAAATTGAAATGGCATACGCTTCTAAACAAATATCTTTAGCTCATAAAAGCTGGCTTCATCGTGCATTGGAACAATTTTCAAACACAACTGACATGAGTAAATCGTTATTAGATAGTATAAATAAGAAGCTTTGTCGAATGATGTACAAAGAAAAAGATTTGGCCGAGTTGCAGGAAGAAACTATCGCTGGTGTCAAAGAAGCTTTGGATATAGAAATCGATTCGATATTTCCAAATGATGATGACGATAGTGGTGAAAGTGGTAGTCAACTTCTACGGCAATTGGAAGACAACATAGCGTATGCTTTACCAGCACCACCAACTCAAGAGTGTGAAAAAACTGTAAAACCTAAGAAATTGGCATTTGGTAATGTGATTATCAAATCCGTTGACCAGATGGAAGAAGAAAAGTATGTCGAAAATGACATTTCAGAACCAGATGAATTGAGCTGTGACTGTGATGAAAGTACTGTCGAACAATTTGTTAACAATAATCAGGAATGCATTGTGGAACAATTGATTTGACTATCTATCAATCTTGAAGCTAATGCAAATCTGCTAGCTGTGTTGTTCGCTTGTTCTTTTGAAGACATACATAGTTTGTTTTTCTCGCTTATAAAGTAACTTTGACTTGACTGCTTGAGTTTTTGTTTTTCCAAAATACCACATGTATCTGCTGTAATAAAAGTGTTACACACACCCTGACACTCGTTTTTCAGTAGTTTTGTCAAATTAGCAAAACTTCTCAGGTCGACCTCTCTATTCATTTTCAGACCAAGCGAGATTTCTTTCTTAGTTATTGCTAAAATATCCCAATCGTTGGTATGTTTTTCTTTCAAATTGCAAGCTGTTAAAAAGTAGTGGTTTCGTATGACATCTGGTGATAAATTTGAAACATACTTTCGAAATTTGTCATCAGTTATATCAATAGCATTGCAATTTAGTAAACTCATAATGGTTACAACAGCCGCGTCTAAGATTGTAACCGCAGTAAATGGTACAGAATCATAAAACAAACCTAGTACAGTTACTGATTCATGATTTATTGTTGAACATAAAACACATGTAGTAATTGGTTCTTCAAGAACACGTCGTATATTCTCCTGTTGTGTCCAAAATGTATAATAGTATTCACAAACAAGTTCGTATAATTTGTTCAGTTTGTCAGTGTATAACAAATCCCTCAAAACAAAAGTCATTGCTAAACTTCCAAATGAGTAACTTTCAATGCTCGATCTATATATTCTTTTTTTCTTAGATCGTTTGAACTTTTGATGGTGAATTTCACGTCGTGTCGAAACTCATATTTTAGTCCATTCATAAACCAATACTGAGAAACAATTTGATCGATGAAAAATGGATCTCCGTGCAAAATATTCTTGAAATACATCGGGTTTATTTTGATGATATTTGCTGAGCTAAGGAAAATGATAGTCATTACAATGTCAGCACGGGAAATTGTTTCTAACTTGACCTTGCCATTTACAATTGTTTTGAGCAACTCAAACGAGTCCCATTTAATCAGATGCGATTTTGCCCAATACAGATTTTTGAATTTCTTGACCACACAATATAACATTTTGTCATCAACGCAATCGTTTGCAAGTGGGTTGTAATTTACCAACAGACGATTGACGTTCGTTTCATTGTACAACGATGTACAAATCATCATCAAGAAACAATTGATAAAAAACACACTCATCGAGTTCACGATCATTTTTATCAAGGAACATCTTGGTTTACCATAACCACGCAAAATATAGTGAAAAAAGTTTTCATAAACATTTCTGTTTGACTCATTTTTAAAATATATGGCTTCATGGTATAGGTAGCTGTCACACATTCTCAACTAATTTTTTATGTGAGATTACCAGCAGTCATTACATACAAATAATGTTCCTGGAAGTAGCGTGTCACGATAAAAATGTACTGTCAGACAATTTTTTACTAGTTCATCCCAAGGAACGAATACGCTTCAAACAATTGAAAAAGAACAAGGAATGTTATACTCTTAGCTGTTCAGAAGGACCATTCAGTTTTACGATAAGCAATTTTCTTACTGAAAAACAAACGCTGGTTCGTATGTTCAATATCGTTCTCTTACAATATATCATTGGATTTCTACACAAAGAGGGGTCGTCGACAGCAATTATGTCATTCTTAGGATTTCTATCTCGCAATACTGATTTTAGTACTTTAGAAACTGAAGTGAACAATATCGTGATAAACAGACATATGAAACGCATCTACGAAACGTTATACTTTTTCTTTGGTGAAGTATATGGTCATATTTTGTCTTTAACCAAAGGTTATCTACAATACCCGCCCAACGTACAAACAGTATACATTCCGCCTTTACATATGACTCAACAGGTGAAGTATCCCTTTTTATTCAACAATAAGCACAACGCTACTTTGATCGACTTCAAGCAGTATGATTTTCTAAAATATACAACCATAATCAACCCGTCTCCTGAATATGATCCTAGTAGCAATTATATTGTACGGGATTATCGAAGTAACATTTCAAAAATCAGACCAATGTTTCAGTATCAATCCTCGACTTGTGCAAAATTTTCGACGGCAAAGATAAACGACAATAAAAACTACAGATTTCTGTTATTCATGAATGGAAAGTACTATGAGGTATTGGGAATATATCCTCTTGGTCGTGTTAGGAAAATGAATATCAATATACAACGAAATCCATCTTCAATTTATGACATTAGTATAACTCACATAACAAAACTCATCATGCAGTTAACCACCAACGTACCAGATGACTCAACAATTGACTCATACTTTTGTAACCATATGAGTAACCAAAATGTATATGACAGAGAAAGAATACATATATCATCATGGCTTCAAAATGCAGTTACTCCTTATGTTAACAGTCTTGATCTTTCATACAGTGATACTGAAGATTATGAAAATATCATACCCGGTGGACTAACAGTTTGGTTGACAGGGAAGGGTAGTCAATTTGCCATGGGTCTTAAAAACGTGATTTTTGTATATTCACAAATAACAGACAGAGAATCTCAGTCAGACAACGTTTTTTATTTCTTTGATAAAGACATACATACATGTAACATGGAGAAAATGTTTATTCGTCTAACGTTGCTTTTACGATCACTTCTACATACGACGATGAAACAAGAACTACAATATACGTTTGTCAATTCTAACAACATCAAGTTGAACAAACAAATCATTTATCAAGAATGTAATCACTTCAAGGGTTTAGTTGACCTCGGCAAAGTATCAAATAGTTTGTCTTGATTTGTGTTTCTTGTGTCGACACTGTTTTCGCAACTCTCCAGCAACAAGTCGTGCTGTAAAGCAAAACAAAAAAGCATTTCTCTTCACAAACTCCATGCGAAATCCATCACTGTCAAGTGTCTTGCGAAACTCATCAAGTTGTCCAATGCTGTATAGGCCATAGCCAAGAATATCTGCCTGTGTTACTGAATTCAGAATTCCAACTCGTCCAGCATGAAAATACCAAATGTCAAACAAATCTTGCAGCGTCGACAATGTTTTCATAATGCTAGTGTCGATTCCAATATGAGGACAAATGTTGGCCAAGTCCCTTTCTGATAAGTTTTCGACAAATAACTTTCGCAATGCTTCATGCTTTTCTTTTGATTCCATCAAATCCAGAAATTGATTTGTTCTGTCGGTGGTTGGCAAAGTGTGTGTCTTTCGTTTCTTGGTCTGTGATATGTGATACTCGATGTATTCTTTCTCTGCAGGCATATGTAGTGTTCTCTTTTTTGCAACCGATCTCTTTGAAGTCATATCAAGAAATGAATGTGTGTCCACAAAATACCGTAATATATCGTGAATACAAATGTGTCAATCCACCAAGTTGTCCACGTATCTCTCGTCTCGCCACTTTTGTAGCATTTCAGAATCAATCATATGCCCAACAAAATATTGATATATCAAATTGTTCAAACTGGATTTTTCGCGTTCGGTGAGTGTGCTTGTCATTTCATGTTCTAACGATTCGACTTCAGCCACCCGGTCTTGCAATACATGTTTCAGTGTTAACATTGCAGCACGCAAACTCCGGCGAGTTCTGAAAAACTGTTTTGTCATTGTGTCAGCTTTTTCTTCATTTTGTCGATTTTGTTCTCGGAGCCGAGTTGTGAGATCAAGTAATGCCCGTAACTCATTTTTTCCGAGAACCAACTTAGCAGTTAGTGATTGCTTCTCGAGTTTCGATAACCTCAGCATGGTTTTCATATTCTTGTTATGAGTTTTCATGGATTGCAGTTGCGACTCCAAACCATCAATTTTCTGAACCAGTTGCTCTTCAGTCAGCAATTGTGGAACAATTTCATACCGCATTTTGCACATAATGTAAGAAAAAAGCATACAACAGTATTTTTGTGTTATAGTTTTATTTTCATTCGCCATTTCTAGACATTTCTAACAAAATACACTTTTTCTTCGGAACCCTCAAAATATTTGATATCCATAACTGCCAGCATTCGATTACTGTTTGTTCGACATCCAAAACTGTGCTTTGAAAGATATATTGTACACTGTCAATATCAAGATTTGTTACTTCGGGACAAATGAGTAACAATTGAATGGTTGCTACAATTATCGGCCTCCAACATTTTACACTGCTTGTCCAGCTCAGATCAATTTCGTTTTCCGATTTTATCGAATTGATCAGTCGAAACAACATGTTCTTTTCGTCCGTATTTTGTATTAAATTTGAGTGTGCCGCGGTTTGATGCAAATCACAAATGTTCACTTCAGAAATGTGTAGCAAACGAAACACATAGTGACACACTGATGAAATGACTTCTCTATTCAAAAGAGAAGTTTGTGGATATACATTGAACCGTTTGCAAAAATATTCTAAAATTGCAATTGCATGATCCTTCATTTCGATGTCCATGGTGTCTCTGTCTTGAATGTCATCCAAAACAGTTTTCAGTAGACAACGAGCTGATTCAACAGATTGAAATATTGTGAGGTATACAGAATCATTGACTCGACGTGTTAGCCATTCCATAAGAATTTCTGACTTCAGGTTTCGAGAAATTGCATGGACATTTATAACATGTTTGTATATTTTCTCTCTCAATTCTGGTGGCATCCAAGAAAGGTCCAACTTATCCATTGTCGGTTAAAATTGAAAATGACGAAAAGTGTAAATGTAAAATGTATTTATCTCATTCCACCCGCATGACGCATTTTGTCGAATAAATCGGCAGGCGCATATTCGAAATGATTTTTTAAACTATATAATGTAAATATTTAACCTCAATAAATTCAACAATTTCTCCTTGGATCCATCATTCACAATGAAGAGAAAGCGAGACGACATACAACTGTGGGACGCTGTCTTTGTCAATGGAAAAGGTACATTAAAGTCTTGGGTAGATAAAGTAACAATTTGTGAATACAATAGTGACATATCTTCGGATAAAACGTATTTCTCAGATTTGAGTCCGAAATCGAAATTGGCTAAGCAGGAAGAACAAGTGATGAGTACATTTTCTGTCGGTATTCGACCAACGCCGAAACAAAAAAGAGTATTGAACCTAATGTTGAAAGTCAGTAATTACGCATACAATTGGTGTAACTATCTCGTGAAAGAGAAAAACTTCAAGCCTAAGCAGTACGATTTACAAAAAATTGTGACAAAAACTAATGCCGACAGTGTGTCAGATGAATACAGGCTTCCTAATGATAACTGGTACTTTGACAATACAATGTCCTGTGTCAAAACAACTGCTTGCAAAAATTTCTGTACAATGTATAAGTCGGCCCAATCGAACCAGAAGAAAACAAAAGTCATTCTGCGAGACAAAGACATCCAGAGTCTACAAGCCGGTGCATTTGAAGTACAACGACTATTCGTGCGATTCTTGACCGAGAAAGACTCAGCAAATGAACGTTTTAGACAGTCAAGAATTAGCCTCATACCAACCAGTTTCGCACGATACAAAAAAGACTGGAAGGAACGATATTTGCGACTAAGCAAAAATGTGAATAAACTTCCGCCATTGAGTCATGATATGAAAATAAGCAAGCGACCAAATGGTAAATTCGTTTTGAACATTCCATGTGATCCAATTTGTACAAGACAGATTTCAGTTCAAACGTCTGACTCAATATGTTCAATTGACCCAGGAGGAAGAACATTTGCTACTGCATATGATCCAAGTAATCTTCGAGTGTTTCAAGTTGGAACGAAGGACGATAAAGAGAGAAACATCAGAAAGTTTCATGACAAAATCGATGAAATACACACATATTTGACTAAAGCACAAAAGCACAATCACTTACAGGCCGCTGCGGATCGAACTAGACAGCTTAGAAAGGTTCACCATAAACTAAAAACGTATGTACAGGACATTCATTTGAAACTGAGCTCTTATCTCGTAAAACACTACAAGCTGATTGTACTTGGAAAGATCGGTGTTGCGTCTATCGTTAGGAAAGATCGACCTAACCATCTAGCAAAACGATCAAACCGAGATTTACTATGCTGGCAACACTACCAGTTCAGACAACGATTGCAACACAGAGCTCTCTTGACAAACTCAGAAGTAATTATTCAAGATGAATCATACACTTCTATGACATGTGGTAAATGTGGAATCAAAAATAAGACTTTGGGTGGAAATGAAACATTTTATTGTGGCGTTTGCAGTTATAAAACTCACAGGGACGTTAACGGAGCTAGAAACATTCTCTTGAAATATTTGCAACAATTTCCATTTTCAAGTTAAACTTTTATATTCTTGGCTCGACTCGGCCTGTTTCGAGTTTGTTTTGCACATGCTCCTACTGGGGCTACACCATTCTCGGAGCGAATGAGTTATTCAATTCAACAAGTTATCTTCACACATCTCTTTTGTGGAGTACTGCGCAAGTTACAAATCCAAGCATGCCACGCTGAAATGACAAGTTGTTCACCAGGTGAAATCATTGTGTCGAAAATAGTTTGTACATCGGTGGGAAGAAGTCCAGATATTTCTCTACATGTGATCATTAGTCTCAACGTTGTCTCAACCACTGGTTTCCAACAGATAATGTTTGTCATCCATGCACTATCGAACACAGTTTCAGAATGCATGGAACTAATCAATAACGAAGTGATCTCTTTTTCTGTGTCTGTGAAACTCTCGCTAGATTTTACAAATTGTTCCAATGCTAGTTTGTCCATATCTGCAATTTCCAAAATGCGAAACACAAACGAACATGCCGATATTATAACTTCTTCGTTGAGCACTGTCATATTGGGGAAGACACTTGCATATTGGTAGAAAAATTCAAATATTTTCTGTCCAATACATTTCAGTTGTGGGTCCATTGTGTCACGGCGGGATATATCGTCCAAATCGGACTGAATCTGAGCACAAGCCTGTTTTACTGATCCGAACATGTTGAGAAACATTGCCAAATTGACCCGCCTCGCAATATATTCGTAAAACAACTCGTACTTCAATTTCAATGAAATTGTCTTCATTTTTATCATTGACGAATATATCATCTCTCGCAATTCTAGTGGCATCCAAGAAAGGTCGATTCTCTCGCAGTCGTAGGTTTTCAAATCTGTCATAGTGGTGCTTGACTGTACAAAGTCCAAACATCGAATGAGCAAAAACATTCGTTTTTTGTATTTATGTGATTTGTCAAATTTCATTCATTCACAAAACATGCAAACAAATCAGACAAACCCGAACGAGCGTAACGAACTGCTTGAGCTTGGAAGGCTACTTCGGAAAAACAAATCAATAGTTCACCAGCTGAATTCTGACCTAGTTGAATGACGAGAATAGCAGGTTCCGTCGGTCATGGATTATTAAAAGAACAAATGATATTTGAGTTATCTATTCATAAGTCTTATTTGGCGAAGCAATTCGCACCACACATCACGACGAAATCGGTTTTTGAGTATGTTCATGACTGGTTCTGGCAAATTTGTCAAATAACCGAATATCTCATCGTTGGACAAATATCCACACATTGATACAATGTTCGCTGCACATATGTCTTGCAATGAATCAAAAGTGCTATGAGTCCGCAAAGCCATGTTACGTTGGCTGAAAATTTCGAGAATGACCCAATCAATTTCCATCATGCAAATTACGTCGTCTATTTTTTCCACATTTCTTGATATATTGACAAGTAACGCCGTTGGCAAAATCGCCAAATAATTTCTCATATGGAGCAACTCATCTACATCTTGTCTATGGAATTGTTCCAATTGCGCTATGATAATGTCAATAGATTTTTCTTGAAGAGTTTGCATGTTCACTTTTTGACAGTTTTCGGGTAACTGACAAACTATCCTAGGTGACATATATATCAATCAAAAACAGTATTTGTACATTTGTATATTCAAATTCTCTTTTGTGGTTTCATATATGACAGATATGGTACATGAGAAAAACACAATCAATGAAATAAGAAGGGACGATCCGACAACGATACAAAATCTCAAACTGAGAAACGAGTATCTAGAAAATGTTATTTTTGAGTTACAATGCGAAATTGACAATTTGGAAACATCGGTGATTGACCAAGACACAAAACAAAATCCGCTTTTGAACCAAGAACTCACATGCTTTCGACGTTTGATGAGATTTTTGGGCAAACTATGCAGCAAAACAGTATAAATTCTCATAGTTTTCTCGTCAGTTTCATAACTGATTTTACTTTTGTCGAATACAGTCGCAATATGGAAAATATTCTACAACTCTTCAAGCATGTCGAGAGAATCGATGCCTGTATTGTGAAACTACAACAAAACAAAGAAAAGTACATGAAGGAAATGAAGGACGCTATCGAGAATCAATCTCAACAAGACATTTGCAGTAAAATGGAAACAAGTGAACCTGAAACAGATTCTGAGCAGAATACCAAAGCTGAGTTGCTCTGGGCCGACGATGGTGATTGGGATGCAGAATACGAAAAATATTTGCAATCGTCTAAAAACAATGAGTTTTGTGAGAGAACTACAGAAGAACATTTGACTTGGGATAACCTGACAAATTCAACCGTTGAAGATTGGAATGACGACAACGAACCACCGTTTCATTTTTTGTAACTTGCGCAACTGAAATAAAGACATGTATACAAATGAAATTCCCTTGATATTTTTGTTATTTGTTGTATGTAATAACTACATCCGCGACAAATTGGAGTATAAAACAACAAAAAGCTTCACTTGGTCTCATTCGTCTGTTGGACACAATGGAATCCACACACAGAAATTTGCTCCGGGAAAATAGAGTAACTTTCCTAAAAACGTTAAACTTGGAACAAATTTCTTGGATAACAGACTTCTTGTTCGAAAAGAATATCTTGACGGAATTCATGAGGCAAGACGTTGAAATCCAAACAAGTGCAAGAAACAAAACAAGGCTTGTGTTGGATCTACTACCAAGGAGAGGACCAAGAGCGTTTCACACATTTGTTGAATCACTTCTAATGAACAACGCAGAACAGTTAGTTGCGCTTTTGTTACCAGGACATGAAGTACATCAAACTACAATACCGAGCTGTGGAAACAAACCTCAGAACAAAAGAACAACAATTGAAACCAATGCCGAGGTTGTCGGTGTGTCCAATACTGATGAAAGACTCACATGCAAAATCTGCATGGATAGAACGATATCTGTAATTCTCATTCCGTGTGGACATACGTTGTGCTCAAATTGTGGAGACCGAATATTTCGTCAAAGAGAATGTTGTTTTTGTCGAACAGAAGTATCACAAAAGAACACATTGTTCCTCAGTTAACTAATTTTCTCAAATATGTTGAAATATTGTTTCGTTGCGTCGAGTTGACTACTATAAAAATAAATTGTTGTAGATACAGATTGTTTTATTGTTTTGCTTCTGGTTGACCTTCTAGTCTATTGTATTCATACAAAACTGCTTGACTCGAAGCTTTGTGTGTCGAGAGTTTGAAAGTGAATCATCTCAAACTATATGTTTTGTCTCCATACAAAAGTTAAGTTAGGAGGAGCAACATGGTTTGTGAAAATATCTTTCCGAAACATGAACATGAGACATGCATTGAATTGATATTTTTGACGAGAAGTAACAACATTCCCGACTAAAAAGTTTGTTCTATTGCTAGTTGTTTTCGAACATAAATCAAACGTTGATATCATATGTGTAGATCGACATGAGACATATCTGTGTTTTGGTACAGTAGTCAATCAAGCATTGACATTTTGTTGTGTTGGTATACATGTATGGTATTTCTTGTACTCATACAGCAATCTTGCTCACCGATCATAATGAAATACTCCCACAAAAAGAAGTGATAACATGATGTAAAACTCAAATACATGATACGCTTCAAATTCAAATTTTATTTAGCGAAGGGTCATAGAAATATACGTTGAACAGAAACAATATCAGAACGACAAAACATACATTTTGGCTTATTATCATTCATGACAATAGCAGTACACCTGTCACATGCGGTATGTCCACAAGACAAAACAGTGTTAATGTTATTCGTCAGACAGATCATGCAGTTCTTCACATCAGCGACAGCTTTCTCTACCTTCTTCTGTTTGTTGATCTGTGCATTTACATTCAAGAGTGTACCAACAAGTTTGAAGATGTGTTTTTGCTTTTTCATCAGTTGTTTAGTCCGAATCTTCATAGTGGTGTCATCACGATGCATACAAGTTCTATTGCCAGCTCTGATAATGTCCTTTGTCAGAATACAAATTTCTCTCAGGACATGCTGAACGTCGTCTGTGCAGCTTGTGGATATAGTTTTCGTATCATATGACATTGTATTGAAACCCGAACAAATACTTTTTGTCAAAGACACGCATCTGCTGACAAAGTAAATCATACTTTTTACTTTCGGATCACTGCCCATAAGGTGCCGTAGATATTCAACAAGTTTTGATTGCCTTGTGGTATAGACGAACAATTCTGTACATGTTGTCTCGACGAAAGCCATTGTGGAAATGAAATTTTGATGTGGTGACACTCCCCATTTATCCAGACTTGTGACTGGCATGCATTTCGTAGCATATTGCCGCAAAATGCAAGGTTGGGTTACCCACATCGGACAAAAAAAACACAGGCAACTCGTGGGATTAGTAAGGTGTAAACACCAAACCAAATTTTGCCAAAATGAGTTGCTGTTGTTCGCTTACAGGGGTTCCAGCTAACAACATCTGACCCGGGTTTGTAGAAGTGACAATTCTAGCAATGCTACTCGCGGCTATTCACGGTCATCAAGGGCCACGGACCTCACCTACGAGCGGGGCCGTCAACTGTCTCCTTCACCCCCACTTGCAAACTTCAGAACAGATATCAACGAGTGACAGAAGAGTTGCAGGAATAATCAGTGTTTGTTATGCCACTAACTTACACAGACCCCGAGGTTTTTTCTTTTCAACCCCGGACCAAGCCAACTCCCTATGATATCTACTCCGAACAATTTGTTATTTATTAGCATACCAAAGACAGCGAAGAGAGCACCGATCGCTTAAACCCGAAGGTGGGATTCAGTACAAACTAAGCTGGAAAATATATTGAACCAAATTTTGAAAATTTCCCATTTACCCATATTTTGTGCTGAAAATTCAGCAGTGGACCAAAGACTCAATTATTGTGTTTTGTTATGATATTTTACGTTTTGTAGTTTATATTTTATATTTCAAGAGCGTTCCAACTATGCTTGTGAGCATCGAATCCTAAATTTACATTTTATTTGTTACATATTTTACAAGTTTACATTTGAGTTGATATTTTACTCACTAACAATAGACGAATGCCTGCAATAGCTACCCGCTTACTCTCAGTTCAGCGGACTATTGCCAACTGCAGCTATCCAGTTAAAAACTGTTGCTAGACTCAAGATATAAATATCAAGAGCGTTAGACATCCGACAATGCTAGTGAACCTTAAATTGAATCATAAGCCTAAATATCACTAAATCAAAATCTTGTATACATTGTTACATAGTCGCAAAACATGCAAAATCAAATTTAAAGCAACAACCATCCCTCCAATGAAAGACAAAAATGCAGTGACTATAAAGTCAGTCTAGTCGCATTGACTATCCACAGAGTGCCAGACATGCAAGAAGAACAAAAGCCACTCCAAATCTAATTCAGCATGTTTCACAACTTGTAACAATGCATACACTATTCCAATTCAGTAACATAAGTATCCTAGTTATTTTGTTTGATAGTTTACATATTTTAGTTGTTATTTTACTCACTAACAATAGACGAATGCCTGCAATAGCTACCCGCTTACTCTCAGTTCAACGGACTATTGCCAACTGCAGCTATCCAGTTAAAAACTGTTGCTAGACTCAAGATATAAATATCAAGAGCGTTAGACATCCGACAATGCTAGTGAACCTTAAATTGAATCCTAAGCTTAAATTTCATTTGGTACATTTTGACAGTTTACATTTGAATGGATATTTTACTTGTAATCAGTAACATTAAAATCTCAGATAGTGTGTGTATACATCAGACTCAATCGGTCCATGTAAGACAAGAAACAAATGATGACAGACAAAATAACCATTCCCCAACCTACGCAACTGCACACTACACTCACAGGTGTACCGCCTGTAAGTCCAAGTAAAAACTAGCACGGCCATCATGGGTACAGACCTACATTTCGAAATGGGGTACAGAAACGAGTTGACAAATGGTATCATAGACGTGAGCGAGAGAGCTTTCCCAACACGATCTAGTCACGACCTTCATAACCGTGTTGAGTCGGGGTAACCCAGCCTAGTTTTCTCTCGAAGTTTTGTTGCCAAACATTTTGCTACTTGTCTTACACAATTGTTTTCGGACTTATTGCTTACTCAGTTCAACGGACTATTGCCAACTACACACAGCTATCTAGTTTTGTTTTATTTTTTGCGTCGATTGTATGTTTGAGTTGTTAATTTAGTTTAAGTTTAGTTTGTTGTAACAAGGTGTATACTGATGGTGTGATGGTATAGTTTGTTGTAACAAGGTGTATACCGATGGTGTGATGGTGAAGCATATGCATACGTCGCGGATACATCGCGTTAATACAAAACTCATCTGTATAAGATCATCATACAGATAAAGTTTCGTTTTGCTATCGGTGTACGGTTGAAACGCGTAAAAGTCTCGAATACGAACATTGCACAAACACAAATTGAAACATATAGACAAATATGAAACATCTAAGTCATAGCTGAAAATGAGAATATCTAAATATCTAAAGCTAAGCTGAAATAAACAAAATTCAGATAATCATGATACTAAATCAAAAAATGTTATACTCAATATATATATACAAGTTCAATGATCAAGCAATACGACCAACAAAGCTAAACAAAACATGACCACCCACCGGGACACTCACAGGCGAAGTGAGCATATATAACATACATATCAATACATCAAGTCAACAAGGTTAAGTAAAACATGACCACCCACCAGGACACTCACAGGCGAAGTGAGCATATATAACATACATATCAATACATCAAGTCAACAAGGTTTAGTAAAACATGACCACCCACCAGGACACTCACAGGCGAAGTGAGCATATATAACATACATATCATAACATCAAGTCAACAAGGTTTAGTAAAACATGACCACCCACCAGGACACTCACAGGCGAAGTGAGCATATATAACATACATATCAAAACATCAAGTCAACAAGGTTTAGTAAAACATGACCACCCACCAGGACACTCACAGGCGAAGTGAGCATATATAACATACATATCAAAACATCAAGTCAACAAGGTTTAGTAAAACATGACCACCCACCAGGACACTCACAGGAGAAGTGAGCATATATAACATACATACAGTATATCTTGTTCTCAATGTTGAGTCAACAAGATTTAGAAAACATGACCACCCACCGGGACACTCACAGGCGAAGTGAGCATACATTTACATCAATACAACATATCAAGTCAACAAGGTTTAGTAAAGCATGACCACCCATCGGGACACTCACAGGCGAAGTGAGTATAGATTGCATACATATCAAAGGAACAAATAACCCACCCACCAAAGCTGTATCTATCTAACAACTAACAACTCACCGCTCAGCCAGCAGTATACGTCTGACTCCTTCGACACCCAGACACAGAATGAATCAGTTGTTCACATTTCTGAGACACTATAGAATGAAATTTTGTGAAAAAAAAATTGAAAAAAAAATGAAAAAAAAAGTCAAAATTTTTTTGACCAGAAGTCAGCTTCCAAAGTTGCTGTCGACTTCAAGAGTGAGTAAGAATTTTTTGCGCTCCTATATTTATAGTAACTTTCTAATTGCATTAATTTTATTCAATCAACCAATCAGATTGCTTAATTTCATTTTTGTTAGAGTATACTAATTTCAAGAACTATTTTTGACCAATCAGAATGCAGTATATTGAATTTCATCATTTCAACATTTTTGAAGGATTTCAACATTTTTGAATGCTAGTAAGATTTTCAACTGATTTTGTATCAGAGCTCACAAAAACACGTCTGCTCTCATCGACATCCAAACACAAAATGAACTTTTTTTGTTAGAGTATACTAATTGCAAAAAGTAATTTTCGACCAATCAGAATGCAGTATACTGTCTTTCTTCATTTTTTGAAGGAGTTTAACATGTTTTGTATGCTAGTAATATATGTTCATCTAATTTTGTATCAGAGCTCACAAAAACACGTCTACTCGCCTCGACACCCAAACACAAAATGAAAAATTTCAATGTTCATGCGAAATAATTCAAAATTTAGATCAAACAACATTTTTGTTGTATGAACATCAATGAAACAAAATTTGTTGAAATGTCATATTGAAAGTTTCTTACATTGCTGATTTACACTAGAGCACACAAAAACACGTCTGCTCTCATCGACATCCAAACACAAAATGAAAAATTTGTATGAACAGTAGATTTTTCTGAAATAATTCAACTTTTAGATCAAATAACTTTTGTTGTAGGAACATAAGTGAAACAAATTTTGTTGAAAAATCATATTCAGTTTTTTCGCATTACTGACTTACATCAGTGCTCACAAAACACGTCTACAATTTTATCGACCAAATTTTGATCATACGACGTTTGTGTTGTAAATTTTTAGAAAGTTGAAATTTACAAGCTACATGTGTGCCATGGGCAAATGCATCTGATTTCATATGACAAAATTTAGAATATCGTGAAACTGTCGACATTTCAACAAATGTTTCATTTGAGCACAATTCAGAAATTTCACATCTCAGAATTTAGCACATTCCACCCGCATGACGCATTTTGTCGAATAAATCGGCAGGCGCATATTCGAAATGATTTTTTTAAACTATATAATGTAAATATTTAACCTCAATAAATTCAACAATTACTCCTTGGATCCATCATTCACAATGAAGAGAAAGCGAGACGACATACAATTGTGGGACGCTGCTTTTGTCAATGGAAAATGTACATTAAAGTCTTGGGTAGATAAAGTAACAATTTGTGAATACAATAGTGACATATCTTCGGACAAAACGTATTTCTCAGATTTGAGTCCGAAATCGAAATTGGCTAAGCAGGAAGAAAAAGTGATGAGTACATTTTCTGTCGGTATTCGACCAACACCGAAACAAAAAAGAGTATTGAACCTAATGTTGAAAGTCAGTAATTACGCATACAATTGGTGTAACTATCTCGTGAAAGAGAAAAACTTCAAGCCTAAGCAGTACGATTTACAAAAAATTGTGACAAAAACTAATGCCGACAGTGTGCCAGATGAATACAGGCTTCCTAATGATAACTGGTACTTTGACAATACAATGTCCTGTGTCAAAACAACTGCTTGCAAAAACTTCTGTGCAATGTATAAGTCGGCCCAATCGAACCAGAAGAAAACCAAAGTCATTCTGCGAGACAAAGACATCCAGAGTCTACAAGCCGGTTCACTTGAAGTACAGCACGTATACGTTAGATTCTTGACCGAGAAAGACTCAACAAATGAAAGTTTAAGACAATCAAGAATTAGCCTTATGCCGGCCAGTTTCTCAAAGTGCAAGAAAAACTGGAAAGAAAGATATTTGCAACTAAGCAAAAATGTGAATAAACTTCCACCATTGAGTCATGACATAAAAATAAGCAAGCGCCCAAATGGTAAATTCGTTTTGAACATTCCATGTGATCCAATTTGTACAAGACAGATTTCAGTTCAAACGTCTGACTCAATATGTTCAATTGACCCAGGGGGCAGAACATTTGCTACTGCATATGATCCAAGTAATCTTCGAGTGTTTCAAGTTGGAACGAAGGAGGATAAAGAGAGAAACATCAGAAAGTTTCATGACAAAATCGATGAAATACACACATATTTAACTAAAGCACAAAAGCACAATCACTTACAGGCCGCTGCGGATCGAACTAGACAGCTTAGAAAGGTTCACCATAAACTAAAAACGTATGTACAGGACATTCATTTGAAACTGAGCTCTTATCTCGTAAAACACTACAAGCTGGTTGTACTTGGAAAGATCGGTGTTGCGTCTATCGTTAGGAAAGATCGACCTAACCATCTAGCAAAACGATCAAACCGAGATTTACTATGCTGGCAACACTACCAGTTTAGACAACGATTGCAACACAGAGCTCTTTTGACAAACTCAGAAGTAATTATTCAAGATGAATCATACACGTCTATGACATGTGGTAAATGTGGAATCAAAAATAAGACTTTGGGTGGAAATGAAACATTTTATTGTGGCGTTTGCAGTTATAAAACTCACAGGGACGTTAACGGAGCTAGAAACATTCTCTTGAAATATTTACAACAATTTCCATTTTCAAGTTAAACTTTTATATTCTTGGCTCGACTCGGCCTGTTTCGAGTTTGTTTTGCACATGCTCCTACTGGGGCTACAACATTCTCGGAGCGAATGAGTTATTCTGGTTATCAGTAACATTTCAAATGTGAGTGTATACATCAGACTCATGGTAAGACAAGAAGCAAATGCTGGTAGACAAAATAACCATTCACCAACCTACGCAACTGCACACTACACTTACAGGTGTACCGCCTGCAAGTCCAAGTAAAAACTAGCACGGCCATCATGGGTACAGACCTACATTTCGAAATGGGGTACAGAGACGAGTTGACAAATGGTATCATAGACGTGAGCGAGAGAGCTTTCCCAACACAGCCTAGTCACGACCTTCATAACTGTGTTGAGTCGGGGTAACCCAGCCTAGTTTTCTCTCGAAGTTTTGTCACCAAACATTTTGCTACATGCCTTACACATTTTTTGGATAAAGCCAAGATATGTTATATATGTTGATGTTCCAGCTTGAATTGCAATATGAGAGCGAATTTCAGCTTTGACAGCTTACTTGCTCATCATGCGTGAGTGAATGTGTTTCGGACCAGCCACGGAACTATAGCTGAAAAATTTGCCAATACAGAAACAAAACATGATCCCAAAATCTCCGTAGAAATTTTGAATCACAATATTGAGAATGTACGAGCAAATTTGAACATCACTTTTTTGTCAGTGATGATGTTTGATTTTGTTCCAGTGTGAACAGCAATTTTTCTAGTATTTTCACAAATGAACCATTGTTGAGAAATTCGCTCATACAAAAGTAAAAATGACCACAGATGTGAGAAATGAAATCATGTCAAAAGAGCAAATCTTCAACCATGTTTCAACCGTGAATGTGTTTCGGTCAAGCTAGGGAGCAATAGCTAAAAATTTGCCAGTGCAGAACTCAAATGAACAGATCTCCGTATGAAGGACAAATATGTGGTGAGCCGCAAAGCTCGTCTGGTATGAAACCATCCACAAGGCATCAGTCATGTTAGAAATCTTGATCACTGTAGAGAATGTACCAGCAAATTTGTACATCACTGCCAAAACAGTGATGGTGTGCGATGTTTCCAGTGTAGGTTTTTCCAACGTTGGCTCATTTTGAGCTTATAATCAGACGAAACATTTGTAAGACCCAACTGACATCTCAGATTGAAAATCATAAAATTTCATATTTAGCTTTTTATCAATTATTTGCCAAAAATGTTAGTCAGCCACTCCAGTCGAACAAATGTTTCAAACATTTACATCATGTTCGACAAATTTCTCAAACATGAGATTGTATGAGAATTTTGTTGAAACATTGAACAGAAAAAAATGACAAACACAAAGCAATAGAATAGATGAGATAAGTTAGCAATAGAGAGTGTAAGGTTAGACAGAAACTGTATTTTATTCAACATTTGGGCATTGAAACAACAAATTCCAACGTGGGCTACTTTGTTTTCTTTGTCGCTTGTTCTGTGCAACCACAATTCTGAAAAGAAAGAAGCAAACGTATATGCCACGTAATTATGTGTCAGGATATTGTTCAGCTTGTTCATGCGCGAACAAATACGGAACAATTTGTAAATGGCCATCATAAAATATTGACAAGATAGTTACATGTAGGAACCTACAAATTACATTTGAAAATATTTTACCAACAAACTGAACTGTTTGCGGCAAAAATTTAACAAAATCTTGAATTGAAATTGAATCCAGCCGTACTGACTCTATTGGTAAGAGTCAAAATGTAAAATAAAGTGGCATTCATGACTATCACTCACAAAAATAAATAACTACACTCTAAATTGTAAATTCAGATTACGCGATAACCAGTTTGAATGTTGTAAAAGAACAAACAAATATCCTGTCCATGTTCCATGTTTACTCATTCTATTTACGAATTTCACTACGAATACATGTATACAATTCGACAAATCAACAATATTGTTCTTGTAAAACTGTACGAAAATTCGAAGAACAAAACAGAAATTTGTATTTCTCAGTCCGGAGCCTAGAATGAACGTTCCGTGGTTTTCAGTCAAAAATCCACGCTAAAAAAATTAATATGGAATAAAACAAATAGTCAATGTACTCGCCGGTCCTAGCGATGAACATTTCATTGAAAAATATCAGCATTTGGTCAAATATTTCACCAGAATTCAACATTTGCTCCAAGAACAAACATTCCATGCATTTTCGACGGATTTTCTGGCCAACCGTCGTAAATATTCATGCCACATTTTGTAAATCAATAAAGTACATTCATTCAACAACATAAGTAACAAAAAGTTTACCTAAAAACATCAAATGTGAGTTTATATCGACGTTTTGGTCTTCGTGTTTGAATTTACGGCCGCCCGCTTCAGAAAGAACGCTTTTATGACGTCGGTAAACAACTTACATGACGTCATTTGGAGCGTGCGTTTATGCGGACTTTTCAGGCGCGTATATGGACTGACAATTTCTGGGTTGATTTTTTGTAGACTCGGGTCTACAATTTAATTTGTTTTTTTGGTGATTAGAACGTTGCATACAGTTATTTGACTTGGATTTTCACAAAATTAGTATCAGTTGGATGTTTTCGCAAAATTGTACATAAAACACTTATTTTTTTATCGTTTATTTGTAAATCTAGATCTAGAAAATGAGTAAATCGAAGAAACCAATGCTTCGATCACTTGAAATCGTGGTTCAAAAACACAATTATCCACATCTTTGCAGTTAGCAAAACAACTAGATGCATTGCTTGACTGGTCATTTTATCATTTTCATGAATGTAAAAAACTATCTCGCTGAATGCGACTTTTTCTCTCGCGTTTTGGTGATGTAGTTGTGTGTGTACATGTATAGGAATTGTGATTCTCTGTTATGTTGATAATATCCAACAAACAAGTTGTATCTAACTCGAAAAACGTTGACATGCTTTGACTGTCAGGCCACACAGAGTTGTATCGAAATGTGATTCTGACTAGCTGTGATAGAATCTACGAACAGTTCATGAAATACAACATGCTCACACAGTCAGAATTTGTAAACAGGCATTTCATTTTGTGGTACTGATTTTTATTTGCTATTTGATTTGGACCATATTGGTATTTTGACACACAAGCGAAACAGTCACATTGTGACAACCAGTCGTTCCATACAGACAAACTTTGACCACAACATAATATATAGAACATACAAAAAAGATATATATAGACAATATTTTGTTGTATTTGTCATAGTTTATTTTGACCCAATGGGTGAGTGTACAAGAATATCTAGGTTCACAAAGATGCCTACAAAAGTGCTTGAGAAACAACAGAATGACACGTTCAAAATAGTGTATGTCCAAATTATGAAGATGATACAACAGACAGACCTAGACATGAAACAATTGCAAAATATGTCAGGCCGTGATGAAGTGTCGAACATGTTGACCGTAAAAATAAGAACAACACTCGCAAACGTTTCCAAACTGCTAGAGAATTTGTCTCCAAACAATCAAGATTTGAAACTAGAAGTACATAACAAAAATTTGATCAGTTGTATGTCTAGCATGAGTACAAAGTTGATACAAGAACTCAACCAAGTAGTACAAAAACATGAAAAGCAAACTCAATGGTCACAGCCTTTGTTCTGCAAAAGAGGGTGTCGACAATCTGATCAGGACAAATACATCATGGCATTTTTGTTGACTTTGCTACTACTGTCATGTTTCTGTATTTCGTTTGGGATAGTTGGATTGACAGTACATATGACACTCAGAAACAGTCACTAGTATCAAATAGTTATCATTTGTATTGAATACATGCATATGACAATAAATGTTATGTAAACTATTCATGTTTTGCAATGATATTTGATCCTAACATGAGTGTATGAAAATAAATTCTGGTTTTTGTTTCCACAGTTAGTAGTAGATTCATTGTTCACTGCTGGACTGCTCATATGATACAATTTGTTACTAACATTTGACTACCTGAGGAACAGTCATATGAATATAAAGAAACATTTTTTTGAATGAGAAAATTTAGGCTTTAATAAGAACCTGGAAAAACCATACAGAACTATAGCTTTCGGAAATATAGTTTATTGTTTCTGTACATTCAGTACCAGTCTTAGCATGAATGTGTATCAGTTTTAGCTGGATTTATTTACTACATATATCTGATTTACCAGTTTGAGGATAAACATTTTCTCTGGCAATAAAGCAGTGCAATATCCTTAGCAAGCAATGTTAAATTAATCTGTCAAAGTTTCACAACTATTTTACCACACTACTTCTCATATGAATCATGAAGACAGTAGTACATGTAGTCTATACTTGGTACCAATCATTCATGTGAAGTTTCATTGAAATATGACCATTTGCTTGTCACCTGAAGGATGACTGACACTAAAATATTGATTTCCACTGTATGTCCCACACAATGAACCATAGTATAACTTCTATAACAAGACAATCCAGACAATAGGAACATGAAGTAGGTCTGTCTACTTGGTATCAACTATTCCTGTAACATTTCATTGAAATTGCACAAACATTCCTGTAATATATGTGTAAATAGGCTTGATTTGAAGCCATATTAAATCAGTTAAATTTGTCCAGTGTCTATGAAGAGCAAGACTTTTGTGGGTACAAACATTGTAACATATATCAACTTATTATTATGGGAGTATATAAATGAGTTAACACAATGATATTACAAAATACTAATAATAGTCTATGGTCAATTGAAACCCTATTCTGTATAACAATTAGTACTAGTTATAATATTATATCTGGGCTGAAGTACTATATGAAGAATTGACTGCTGTGTACATACATATTGATGTAACCCTGAATAAAATATCACACTCAGTATAAAAATTGAAAATAGTTTAAGTTCTAAGTATGAAATTAAAAGTTATTTCAGTTTTTTTCTCCTCATAATTTGAAGTTTTCATAACTTGGCAACAAATCACTAAATCTGACCTGGGATTTGAACCCAGACTTACTGCTACTGCAAAGCAATAGACAATTGTCCTGACTTAGACTAATCAGATGGATATAGCGATCATTGTGTCACCAAGCTACTTTCTTCAAATATGATATAACAATAAAAAAGTTACATAAATAAAATTAAATTAATCTGAATCAAATAGCTTTGAACAGTCAATATTTCAGACATTGTGCTGAAGGTCTGATATGGAGTAATGGTTTTGCTGAATTTGTTTCCAGTTCAGTTACAATTTCTCAAAAATATATTTCTTAGTGTGCGGTAAATATGTGAACATACATCAGTCATCAAGAGTACAAGCTGCATCAATTTTGAAATAGTACATGTATGTACCAGTATACTGAAATACCAAATTTAACCATAATCACATAAAATCAAATTAATCTACAAAGATTTTGAACCTACTGTAATATATATATTGTAAAACATCAGAATATTCATGCACCTGAACTTCTGAAGTGCACGTGGTTAATAAGATCTTTTGCTCATTTGTTAATATCCATATGGAGTAAAGTGCTGATAATGTTTTATGACAATTCAGTCAAATATTTCTATCAAGGTATGTATAGGGTACACACAAGCTATACTAAATTCCGGTCGACAAAAATGAATCCAATTCTATACTGACAGCTATTTTTTCAGCCGGTTGATTATATCAGATTCATAACTACATTTCATTGAAAACGATTGAATATACAACAAAATCCCAAACCAACCAGTCCAAGAATACATGTGTATAACAGTATAGATTCTGTAACAATTAAATGAGAATAAATATACATCAACATTGAGTCTTTTATAACTGTATTGATTATTATGATTTGAGCAGTCTGTACAATAAATCTATGTATAAAATCATGACATCTGTTATATTATATACCCTGTTCACTCAGACAAAGTAAAATCCTGTAACCCACATACAATTATGTATATAAATTAATTGATAAAATGAAATAAGTGAATAAACTATTCTGGTAGAATGCTTGGAACAAGATTTCGCAAACTCCAATACACATAAATAGCATTGTTTCATGTTGAATAGTTAAAAAAAGTCTCATATATATGCATGTACATGTCAGTTACATGTAGGCCTTAGAATGAGAATGAGAACATGCATTCTGTAGGTTGTCCACACTCCACATTCAATACTGTATAGTATACCAGTCCTGTACATAACTACTTCCAGACCTAGAAATTTGTAGTCTATACACAGTGACACAGAGATTTTGGGAATAAATGTTTGCCTGGTGACATTTTACAGTATAAATCTATCCACCTTTTAGCATTTTTCATGAATGTTTTTGTTGAAATTTGTTGAAAATGCCTTTCATTCTGGTGACAGAAACAATTGTATCATACTCTACTGACAATCATACACAGATTGAATCATTGCTGTAGTTTGTTTCACATCAACAAATCATTGTGGACAGAAAATGAAGAAAATGAAGAAAATGAAAATTTCTCAAATAAAAACACAACTTACACGGGTCTTACTAAAAGCAGTCGAATGCCGTCGAAGTAGAAAAAAATAGGTTTTGAGGCATATATGTGTTATATTAAGGTCTTATATGTATGTATATACATATTTGTCACTTATAAAAATCGAAAAAATCCCAGAAATATGTAAAATGAGATATTTATATTCCAAAATCTAAAAACGACGAATCCACGGGAGAGAACTTCGATTGGCTTAAACGAGAGTCGTATCTTGAGAAAAGCCGTCGAAGCGGGATTTAACCGTTTTAGCACAAATTAAACGGAGCTACTAAAAGCAGTCGAATGCCAAAATAAATAAAATTGCATGTAAAATAATGACTTTATTCACCAAAAACTATGCCACGCCGAATCCACGGGAGGGAACTTATGTTGGCTTAAACAGTCGTCGTATCTTGGGAAAAGCCGTCGAATCGGCATTTAACCGTTTTAACACAAATTAAACGATGTATCATTGTCATATATGCATAGGTTTATGGTTTAGTAACTAATTAAAATCGAAAAAAATAAAATTGTATGTAAAATGATGACTTTATTCACCAAAAACTATGCCACGCCGAATCCACGGGAGGGAACTTCGGTTGTCTTAAACAAGAGTCGAATCTTGAGAAATGCATTTTTTAAACCAAGTTAATGATGTGTTATTGTGTTTGTAATCTAGATGTGTATAAATAATCCAAACAATATGTAACATGGCGACATTATAACACCTAAACTACGATGACCATATTCAAGTGTCAAAATTAGCAGGTCGTTGAATACTAACTTTACACGGTTTAAACATTTTAACTTCAGAATTATTACATGATGTGGTGATCTATGTTTTCTTGATACATATTTTTAACCAAAAATCCTGAAATGAGGTGAATGTGTCTAACAATGCTACCTAACTATTACGATGCCCCCGGGCAAGGAAAATCTATCACTTGTTTATTAAGGGGTGTATATTTAGATAAGAATTATCATTTTGCTGATTATTTGCATTATGTTCTATCATACACTATGCATTAGAAATGAAGAATCACAGATAATAATTATTTGTCTGTGGATAAATGTATTACATTATTAGTTTTGCAGTTGAAATATAATTATCTCATTTCAGGTCGAGATCCATAGAACAAGGAGATATAATCGACTCATCTATTGTGTGATGTCATATGTATACATAAAGTAAAAAAAAAAATACTCTGTTGACCAAATATAGCTGTATTTACAAATGATGGTTTGTATGAATATGTGTAGTACTGCGTGTGAACAGTGTTTGGGATTGGCATTTAAGAAAATAATATATAACATATTTAGTGACTAGTCTGCTTAATAATGAGAATACACTAAATACGTAACCTCATTTTATATATTTAAGTATTAATGATGACCATACCAGCTTGCTAATTAAATGAAAAACTAATATAAATCCCGATTACACGGAGCACGCGGCTCCTATGAGATTCATTTAGAATGTTGTATTATTTCAGATACCGAAGTCAAACCAAAAGACCATAAATACTACCATGAAGAAAAGAATTGACGGAGACAGGACGTTACTAACCAACATATTAAAAGTGTAGTCTGTTCAATGTAGCTTTTAATTTGATATTATATATTTATGTGAAACATATTGTATGTTCTAATAAAGTGATAAACGATTGTCGGCAGATTCGAGGTTTTATATTGTGTAATCCATGGATGCATCTTTAACATAGTTAGAATCATCCTCATACATCAGTGGTTAGTCAAGTTCCCAGACTGTGTTCTCGGCGGAGAATGAATACGCTGAAATGGAGATGAAACTGAAACAAGCATATTCAAATGAAATAAGATTTCATCTTGGGATATTATATTATTACTACTAATTTAACACACATTCATACATATGATATTTATTTAAGTATGGTTCATTTATTTATTTTATTATCAATCGTCAAATTTTCTATACAAGAAACATAAAATAATTATAATAAAAACACATTTATAAACTATGGGACCAACACTTCTGTCAAATCCTGTGTAAAAAAATACCAAAGTGACCTGTATATTTCTCACCATCAAATAAATGACACTCTGTGTATAGAATTTTATTGCCCCGCGGTAATTAAAGCTGTCACTAGGACCTACTGCTGGGATTAGCATCCGGTTGATTAAAGATAGTGATCAATCGGAGATTACATAATTGTTACCACCATTTAGACCATGACAAACAAATAAAGAGTGACATTTATACTGGATCAACAAAAGAAAGTGAAACTAATTATTTCTGAATTTTGACATTTTTCAGATGTATGTACAAGTCTAGTTATAAAAATAATCAGTATTTTAAAACATTAAACGTTTTACAAATGGGTCGATGCATGTTAATGTTTAAAAAATCCGTTCCCGGCAATGAAGATCTTTGCTTTGTTTTTTTTCTTCATGTCTGGCTGACATTGGTATCTGCAAAGACGTTCAAACACACACCTTTGGTATCTGAAAAGATATAAATGAAACACAATAAATGTTTTATATATATATATAAGTAAACCTTTCAGATTCATAAACATCAATATATATTATCTTTCACACCTATTTATAAACAAACAGATAAAATCACTATATGAAATCGCATAGAAAAAGAGTTGTTAATATTTAGACGGTTTTCGACTTTTCTAATTCAATCTTATAACATATATGATGTTATTGTAATAATATCGGAATCTCAAGGGTAAATTTGAAACCTTAGACGAAATTTTACCATATTATAGGCAAAGTACCCATGATTTAAGAAACAAAACACGAGGCTCACTCATGATTTGGCTCTTTTGCATTCGACATGTCATAGTTTTTGATGAATAAAATCATCATTTTACATACAATTTCTTTTGGTTTTAATTAGTTGCTAAACATATACCTAGACATGTATGACAACGATACATCGTTTAATTTGTGTTAAACGGTTAAATCCCGATTCGACGGCTTTTCTCAAGATACGACGACTGTTTAAGCCAACATAAGTTCCCTCCCGTGGATTCGGCGTGGCATAGTTTTTGGTGAATAAAGTCATCATTTTACATGCAATTTTATTTATTTTGGTTTTAATTAGTTACTAAAATATATATCTAGACATATATGACAACGATACATCGTTAAATTTGTGTTAAAACGGTTGAATCCCGATTCGACGGCATTTCCCAAGATACGACGATCGGTTAAGCCAACATAAGTTCCCTCCCGTGGATTCGGCGTGGCATAGTTTTTGGTGAATAAAGTCATCAGTTTAAATACAATTATATTTATTTGGGTTTTAATTCGTTACTAAAACATATGTCTAGGCATATATAACAACGATACATCGTTTTATTTGTGTTAAAATGGTTAAATCCCGATTCGACGGCTTTTCTCAAGATACGACTGTTGTTTAAGCCAACCGAAGTTCTCTCCCGTGGATTCGGCGTGGCATGGTTTTTGGTTAATTAAGTCATCATTTTACACAATGTTTGATCTATTTTGGTTTTAATTAGTTAATAAAATATATATCTAGACTTATATGACAATATTATATCGTTTAATTTGTGTTAAAATGGTTAAGTCCCGCTTCGACGGCTTTTCTCAAGATACGACTCTCGTTTAAGCCAACCGAAGTTCTTTCCCGTGAATTGGTCGTCATATAGATTTTGTGGTATAAAGTCATCATTTTACATATATTTAAGGTATTTTGGTTTTAATTAGTTACACATATGTACATATACATATAAATGACCCAAAACATAACCTTTACATGCCTCAAACCCTTTTTTTCCTACTTCGACGGCATTCGACGGCATTAGACGGCATTCGACTGCTTTTAGTAGCTCCGCAACTTACACTCATGATCACTTTGTTTACATTTTGTTTTCATGCTATAATTCCACCAAAAATCCTACCAGCAATGACATATCGGTTGGAATCAATTGAATATACACAGAAGTAAAGAAATCCAGTAAATCCTATACAAAATATACACAAGAACACTTGTAAACGATGATTTCGTCAAGTACATTTTCACGTCAAAATTTATACTTTCATTTTGTTTGAACCCTGTACGCGGAGATTCTAAACAAGCGAGCAGTCAAAATATGAAATTGAAAAATTGCGATTATTATCCGCGTTTGTTCGTAAATATTTGAAACATGAATTCACATTCCGATAAACTATGCCATTGAGTCGAAAAATGTAGTTTATTCACAGGTTATACGACGAAATTCTAGTGTAAAATTAGTCTGGTTCCCGGTACCTAAATCTTTCATTACATTACAGTATAGGTCCTAAACCACTGTAAGATTTAGGACAGGGAACCAGACTAGTGTAAAATATTTACGTTAATCGAACAGAAAATTGGAATATGTTAACAGCAGTGTAAGCAGTACGCGTAATCACATGCATTGCGAGCTAAAATTGTACATTTCAGACAAATACAAATTATTGCGATTTTGTGATTATTGTACATTTATTTGGACATTTTATTACATATTCAGAACGAATGTGGGTGTAGCTCTATGCGTGACAATAAAAACATGACACAATATGGGTTTTGTGGACAAAAATGAGCAAAGATCTACACGGGTCTAGATCTGTATTTTACTTGCCGAAAACTCATTTTTTTCGTTTTATGAGAAATTTTGGTCATACAATTTGTTCCGATTATCTATAGAAGATGTTTAAGCATCGGTTTCGGCAAATATTTTGTGATATATGTGTAAGCATACGAAAAAAACTATACAAATACTGTTGCCGTAGACCCACCTGTAGATCTATATTTTGTATCATATTATCGCAGCCGGCTATATTGCTCGATTCTTAGCATTTTCTGGATTTCAAGCTGTGTCTGTGTGTCTGATGTGTCTACTAATCTAGTTTGAGAACTGAGGTTAGATGTTGGGAAAGTAAAAAAAAGGAACCCAGTTCAAAAACAACATGAAACAAAAAAGCGCTGTTTCCCAAGTCACATCGATCACAGGCCAATTTTGTCCTAGCTGGTATCAAAGACTTCCAAACACCTTTGCTGGTATAGAGATCCACATGCGTTTGTTGAATTCCATAAATTCAGTGTACTATCATGAATGTGACCAAACGTAGATTCTGTATATATATATTTAGTCGGACTACACATATGGTGTGTAGATTATCATTGCTGTAGTGCTACTGTATGACTTCCATCTATAGAATAAATCTAGATCTACATAAATTATAGCCAAACGTGTGTGTCACTGTATGAGAGCGCTGAAGATAATCAAGCATGTTTTGTATCACAAACATGTCCACCTGTTTTCCTAAACATTGAACGAACTATCTAGTCACAATGTTTTTCTTCCACAAAATATCGACTCTACACCAAATACCGAAATTTCATAAAATCAGTATGGTCTCTTCATTGTATCGAGATTGATACATGACAACCCGATAAATCTATTTAGTATACATGTAAAGGAAAGGTTCTTGTGCAGAATGTGGTCAAATGTAAGAGATTAAATTTGCATGTATATATTTGAAATAAGATTACACACAATTATATTGTGTCAGTTGTCAAAAGTTGTGTAGATCTACTATGAAATTTCAAACTTCATTTATAATACACATGTCATAGCAAAAAGTGTGTTCAATGTGTTAAAAGTAAAATATTTCATTGTAGAAACATATTCCCAAACTTGTATTTCTTCATAAATTGAGTTTTTCCACTACATTGTACAATACATGTATAATGAGGATATCAAAATGTGATACAGATTTTATCATAGTATAACGTTATAAATTAGTATAAGGAAAATCGCTGTTCATATAATATTCTAGTCTTCCATTTCATATCACATGCAGGTCAATATAGTCAGTATAGAGATGAGTTCGTTTTATTAGATAAGACGAATATCTTTAGCTAGTTTTCAATTGTATATTCTACACATAAATATCTCCTAGATCTAGACAATAGTTGTTTCTTTGTGCACACAATGTTTTTGTTCAAAATAATATCTGCTCATAAATTCAATTCGGTCCCTTCATCGCGGGTTGTATGAATCTACCATATGACATGAATTTCAGAACTATCATTTTTGTGAAAAACAGTTTTTCATTGAATACACAACATTTTGCGATACTACAGTATGCTGTAAGAAATTGTCTATTCGCTTCATTGTACAAGATTTGAATGATATCTGAAGTCCTTGTTAGACTAAAATGCATCTAACTGTAGACCTTGTTACAACAGTTGTCATTGAATATTATATCTAGATCTAGTAAAATAAGTTTTTCATTGTATGTATAATGGACCTACTTTCCAAGCAATATCAGACCTGCATCAAAATAGTATCTTGCGTTGTTGCTGGAAATAAATCTGTTCCATCTAGTTTTCCAAGTTTATTATAGTCAAAAAAAAGTTTTTTATTCTGTCCAAAATGTTCACAAATTCTTCCAAGCAATATCGGATATACACCAAAACAGTTTTTGTGAAAATCATACTACTTCGTCATTTTACAAGTTGTACCGGTTGTGTAGATCAACAGTTTTATGCCTAGTCAAAGTAGTTCTTTATTCAGAAAAAATTTTTTTTTCATAGTGAACTTACATCAAATTGATTTTCTTCCATGCAATATCGGACCTACACCCAAATAGTATCGTGTGAAAGTCATACTCAGTTAACAAGTTACACAACACGTGTAGATTACCCGATATCCAAATCTAGTCAAAATAGTTTTTCATTGTATATGGACTTTCTTTCCTAAGCGAAATCGGAGCTATGCCAAAAAAGTCCCAGTACAATTCATATTTAAAAAAGCTTAAAATCTGATTTTCCCAAGCCATATCGGTTGTTTACATCAATCGTTCTATGCCGAGCCAAAATAGTTTTTTCGTCAGATCAAGTTTTTCATTTTGTACTTATAATAGACTTTAGAACTAATGGACTTTCTTTCCCAAGCTAAATCGGACGTACAACAAATTAGTCCTTTACACTATTTTAATTTTCTCGACTAATTTGTCCCAGCCATATCGGTCTAGTGTCAAGATTGTCCCATACAATTTTCTTATTTCTTCGGCTTTTTTGAACAAGCAATATTGGGACTGCTTGATAAAATTAGTCCCAACTTTATAAATACGGTATATTGTGAAATGCTACAAATCGGTCAAAATCCAGTGGACTAACATAACTTCAGTGTCCCGTCAATTTGTAAAATAAAACTCTACTTCCAAAAAAATGACCAAATACAAAAGGTATGATTATCTAAATACATCAAGTGCATTTTCACTGTAGGTCTGTAGTCTACTAGGTTTCGATAGAATATTTCAAAATATTTTGTTAACCGTACTTCGAGCGGTTCATCCTGAATTTGCGGAATGACTAATCGGTTGTCCCCAAACAAAAACTTTCTTTCTCGATTCTGATTTTAAATTAAAGGAAAAATATTTGTATACAAACATGAAGCGCCTAATCAGCTATGTTGTGTAGAAAAATCAAAGTTTTTGCTCAACTAATCATGATAATATACCGTCATTTACATTGTACCACCGGAAGAATGGAATTCTGAAGTCCCCGGCATAAATCTATAACGTTTTATTCTACTCACTGAAAATTGCGTCATTTAGCTAATGACGTCATAATGGTTCACTTTGGAAGCGATTTTCTGAAAATGGGATCTTTCTGTGTTAGTTATATAGTATGATATATTTGCAGTGATGATGCAATACTTTTTATTTGTTGATCTAATTATAACATGCACGGATATAAATCTAACAATATCACACAGTTGTAGTTGAAAACATGTAATCACAATTTACTGTTTAACCACACTTCTACAACTTGTTATTGTACACCATCATATCCCCATCCTTCATGTTGCCATACTGAATGTTTAAATGAGTTCAGAAGTAGAAACTGTTCTAAATTTGTTAGTGAAACTTTCATAGCTTGGTGTTTCTGATTGTGACTCTAGAAGCATAATATACAATATACAATTGATTTGTTAGATCTTTCTAGCATCTTATCTTCACACCAACAAGTATTGCCTGATTACAAAAACTGTTTTAAGGTGTCAATAATACCAGGTGGCATCTTGTCATGTTGGTGCTGATTTAGCTGTCTCATCATTTGTCGTCTTTACAGTGCGTTGTCACTATCCGCAAGTTGTTTAACACTCATGTGCGACATATCTGTACTTCAACTTCTCTGCCTGGTAACTGTCCATCACCTTCCAGTAGAAATTGTTAATAATGATCATCTTTCCAAGATTGGACACGAAATGGTTGTAATATTCATGCATTTTGTGTTTTATAAAAATATACACAAAAGCATGAATAAATCTTGATGAGTGTATCCTAATGATGATTTGTTTCTCCCCGAATATTGCGTCTGCAAAAAAAATGGTTAACACAGGTCAGCATACATTTTGGTCTGGTTCAGTTATGGACTTCTAATAAACATAAAGTTTAGTTGAGCATGAAACATATTTGATGAGAACATATGATAAATACATGCATGCTTTGCAACAAATATATAACAAACGATAAAATGTTGAAACAAAAGTTTTTAATAGAAAATTTAATCAATTCATAAAACAAATGTAGTAGTGCAAAAACCCATACAATATATAATTGTTACATACACATTTTCTTCACATCGCTGATTTAAACTGATCAAGGAAGACGTAACCATTCTTATGTTTAGCCAGCATAGCCTTGTTAGTCAACATTGATGCTGTACCATTTCTATGTACTTGTATTCTAAAATGTTTGCTAAATTAGGAGAGCGTCCACTTCATTGTCAGTAATCATCTCAAACTGCCTCATGATAGTTACAACAATTGACAACTGATCATAGGTCCTGTATGCGGGTCTACATTTCTCACAACGAATCTGTCTTTGGCACATTTTGTAACGTCTGGCCTACAGTTTGCAAACACAATTACATGAGGAACCATAAATCTTACAATAATACTTTCATGTGTGTTAGGACATTCTAATCTACCAGTTTTTGTACTTTCTATCAATTGATAGTTTATGATATTTTGTGGACTTCTTGTCATATCGAATACAACTATTTTTGGCTTAATGGAACAATTTTTCATTCTAAGTGTCAAATCTGCTGTTTCAACGTATGAAGTATACATTGCATCACGTTGAGTTTCTAACCATTTAGCCATGGTCGTTTTTCCTGTACCACCGACGGTACTCCAATACCAGAATATCTTTCTATGATCTATGGGATTCTCAAGTTCTCTGAGCAATTCAGCTTGCCATTCACACAAAACCAAATTTTCATATTCATGTTTTACTAAATCCCAATCTAGGTCAATTTGTCTCATGATACTTGTATCCACTATTACCATTTCACAATTTTTATCTACAGATTTCCTATTTTTGTCATGATTAGCACTTCTATTTGAGGTATCTGCTTTGCAATGTCTTTTACTTTGAGAAGGCAATTCACCTTTTTCGATGCACACATTCATATCTTTTGAACAATATGTTTTATTTTGTTCCGCAGAACCGTGAGCAGGAATAACATGTCCTTTCACAAGTGTTTTTACTTTTTTGAACCCTACTTTGTGTGACCAATACACATAACCTCGTATGAGGGGTGTTTTGTTTTCACTCACTTCTTTTCCTACAATCATATATGTGCATTTGATTTCATTCAATCTGTCAATATCTTTTGCTTCATAGTTGTTAATAGTGAAATACCAACCTCTACTTCTATAATTTATACAATTGAACACATTAGCTTCTACATTACTGTCACAACGACTAACATTTGGTACCGCTGTCGAGTGTGATTTTATTTTCTTTGTGTCAAACTTAACGTCTTGAAACTCATCTTTGCTGATCTTTTCATTGTCGATATTCATATTAAAAAGTTGTATTGAATGTGTAGTGACATTTTTTAACTAGCATATATATATATATAAATATTGGATTTATGATAGACCAAACATTTATTTACACTTGATATTCCCATGGAATGATATTCCAAACCGTATGTACTATGGTAGACTTGACAAACCCACCCACAAATCCTCCAATAATACCTCCGGACGCTCCACCAAGCGCAGCCCCCATACCTGGCATAGCATTGAGTGTGTTTGTCCCGATTATGAATGAACCATAGCTGACAATCCCAACCAGTATAATAGCTGCTACTACTAGAATAGTATAACAGAAAGCAGTCGTCAAATGAAAAGGCTTCAAATGTTGACCGAGGTTGTCAGATATCGCTTGAAGTACACTTTTTCTGTTGTCCATTTGTTCTGAGTAATTTTGTTGATACAATTCCAAAACGTTTGTATGTGAATCATACAATGAAGGGTCTTTGTAATCACACTAACCATCATTTGAAACTTGCTCGATCAGTTCAAGTAAACGAGTAATTTTGTCTCTTACATGTGTATGTTCAACATTAGTTTTGTTTCCAATTCGAACAGCACAATTTTCAAATTTGCTAAGAAGCATATTTATCACCATGAATGCAGTAACACAATGTTCATATTCACTTCTGACAGAATCCCAATTTCTGTTTTCACAATATACAGGTCTCATGATATCTGCGATAGAATTTCGTTTTCCCACAGAGGGCAAATCATCTTTTTCCATACTCATATTCCTATATTTTGAACTATGGGTTTCATTTTGTCTGGGTAATCCTCTTTGTGCTTTTGTAGCTTTGTATCTTGTCTTTTTCTTCATATATACATAATCGCGTCTATTGAGAAAACTGCCTGAGACAATTGATCTCAGCATTCACCTACGGATTCTTCAGGAACTTTGTGTCTGTAAGTGTATGGTGTTATCATATCGGTCTCGTGTAGTTGTAACAATATTTCTGTTGCTTTTTCAGTTCTACTCTCTTGCGTTTTGACACATGCTTATCCACAGTCAAAGCAAGTTTAAACTGTGATACTTCATCGTCCGTCAATTCAGAAGACAAGTACAACTACAGAGTAGTAAATGGACTCGTGCGCTTCAATATCTTTTTCCCACACATTCCTTTGAGAGATTTTAGGACTCATGTTCATCGTTGCAAGCTGCAAGAGTAACATATTCAAACCCTGTCTTTTTATTCATCAAAGCATTCGATGCAAGACCCTTCATGTTAACAAATCGTCCGATAGAATAACATTCATAAATAAACCACATTTTTATTTGACAAATTTATTTGATATGAATACTGAACAAAATCAAGTGATACAGTAAAAATTTTAGTCAAAGATATGTTTTTTCTCAGACACATTTCCTCGGTCTTGAAATAGTAAGTGCGGAGCAAAACGTTTTCTGAAACAAAATGAAAAACAATTTCAATCAAAATTTCCAACCATACATATTGGTCTCTCCTCGAGTTCACTTTCTGACAAATCTGATACATTCTTCAGGGTTTGACGTTCTTTCCGATACCAATTTGTAAAACAATGTCAAACACAATTTCAACATTGAAATATCGACTTCATACAAAACAAGCTGAATGCCAGTATCAATCTGTAAACTCATCCAATACGTCCATCATGCTGTCATAACTGAGCTCATCGTTGTCCATTTTCTTTTCTTGTTGTTTGTCACTCTGAGCTGAATCAAGAGTTTTTAACTTTTTTTTTTGAAATTCGTTATCATTTGATAGCTGTTCTAGCTTTCTTCTCAACTCCGCATTTTCTCTGGTCAACGCCTCAGATTGTATTCTCTCAGTATCAATTTGCTCAAATTTTGCACCCACTGACTTTGATGTAGCTTTCAGTTTTCTTGCCAGAGAATGTATGTCCTTGACGGTATCATCTTTGCTAGACCCGTTTTGAATCTTGAATGCAATGCCAAAAAGCTGAAGTTCATATGAAGCAAGATTGCACACAGCCAAAGCATGAGAGAATGTGATGCGACTGTCCATGTTGGTACTCATTGTAGAATGAAAACTGTTTCCAGAATTTACTTTATATATACTAGTCGGTCAACTAGAAATCTGCATTATCGATTAATCGTTCAACCTTTCTTACACTCATCAGAATGTGCTCCGGTAGTAGATACATAGAACAATACCTTTGCTTTGATCCAACCAATGTTCCTAACTGGCGCGGTGGTGCTACAAACTTTCCTACAGTTTCTGAGATGGTCAGAGAAATATTTGATTTTCAACAAAAATATTCAGATTTGAGAACACAATGTATGAATGATCAGAAAATGTATAGTCGGCAAAGCAAGGTCCTCAAGGAATTACTGGTAGAATATTTGTTGAATGTTCAGAAGCATGAGCAAATTGGAATAACCGATGTTTCTGAAATTGAAAAAATCATGTTTCGAATTGACAACTCATTAGCTCAACATGATGATACGAATTTGTCGAAAAGTGTTTTTGAAACTAGAAATCTGTATACTGCTTACAATCACATCATGCATGAACTTACATTAGCCAATTCGGAATGTGTCAACAACAAGGATGAATTCAAACGTTTTGTTGGCTTAATAGAAATATCAACCTTGATCAGAGAAACTCACCGAATACTGATGAATGATTTGTTGGATAACACCAATTCAAAACCTGGCTGTTATTGTACTAACAAACGTGTTTCTAAATTCAAAGATGTACATATTGAATATCCACAGTTTTGTTCAGAACAATTGGCGGAAACTTCAGTTGGTACAGTTGTCGATATGTATAACATAGTGTTGTCTCACATTCAATCAATTGGAGAATTCAGTGTAGAAACTTTGATGCTTCAGTTTAAAAATGTCAGTGTGTTTATGTTCAGCTTCCTGCAATTACACCCATTCTGTGATGGGAACGGTCGACTTGCCAAGCTGTTGGCCAGTTACTCACTTTTGACATTTTCACCATTTATGACGCCTATTTGTAATATGTTCAGTTTGTCCACAGCTGATAATACCGATTATGTAGAAAGCATTGTGAGTGTCAGAAAGTCGCTGCCAGTCGATTTGGACAATACTATAGACAACGAAGTCAAAGCCAGAGATTACGCTCTGACACTCATGGAACAAAAACCTGAAGATCTGTGTGCTATGATCATTGAGTCCAATTGGTTCATGTGGAAAATGTTTTTTCAACAAAATAAATGAACAACTATGATTGTATGTTTCAAAAATCTATTTGACAAAGTTAAATCTCAACTACATAACAATGTCACAATGTAGAAAGGAAAGTGTAGCCACCTCGCATATAATGTCCATACAAGTACATTTCTTGCTCCATATCTGTCATTTCGAAAAACTCCTGACCAGTGACATATCTAACTGGTTTGTGATACTCCAGTCTACACAATGGACACTTTGGGAACTGACTGTTGATGATGTTCTCATAGCATGTCACACATACCAAATCTTTGCATTCACATTTGTTTTTGACAAAAGTGTCTCTTGTTTCTAAACATACACAACAACTCTCTAGCCATAACTCAACGTGCTCCATACTTTACAATGCTGTCTGTACAAAAACTTTTGACAGAATGAAGTGAGTTGAATCATATATAGTTTTATATACAATTTTCACTCGTCAAAACATTCGATGCATAAACCCTTCATTTTCACAAATCGTCCGGTAGAATAACATTCATCACAAAAATTTTGTTCTCTGGAACACCAGTGACAATAGTAACCCCTCAATGAATCCCAAATATCTGCTTCAGTGCGAAAGTTTTCCACGTGAGCGCAGTATTGACACTGAGCCAGATAGCCTATTGGATGACTCAAAAACGGCAACTTTTTGCATGTAACTGGATCATATTTTCTTCTGACTATCGTGAACTTACCAGCTATACCCTCAATAACTAGTGACATAGCATGATGATTTCTGATGTTGTATGGATGCATGGTGTCTGTGAACTGAATGAAATCAGTATTGAAAATGATATATATATGCATTTGGTACTGTCTGATGCAATATATGTCGATTGTGGTTGGCGATTTTTCAGCAAGATTTTAATTTCCAAATTTGAGTATAAATACCATGTACCATTTTTCACTTTCATTCAGACCAAAACTATCATGGACACAGAATGCCTGTTACTCGAATCATATTTTGATATTCTGTTTGCCAAAGCAGTTTCGTCCAACCTCGATTGTGTGATCAGAGAAAATTGTTATGGTTGTATGAATGATCGATTGAGTCAAACCGATCACAGCTGTCTGATGTTAACACAGAACGAAATGCTTGAGATGTATTTGGAGTTCATGATCGAGAAAGTAGAAATTGATTCTGTTCTGACTGAATGGCAATACTTGTGTAGTGAGAAAATAAACGTGTCCCCTCGCAAGGTGGAGAAAGTCAAAGCTAGTTTAGAAAGAAATCATAGAAGCAAAATGAGTGACTTGCGAAGTAAACTCATTCCAATGATGACAACTAGCTACCGATTATTTCATGGCTAAAAATTGACATTTTGTATTGTTCATTTTTTGACTTGTGTTTGGTGTGTAACATGTTGATGTTGGTTAATGATGTGAGATGCATGAGTTGTAACTTCTTCATACCGATTGTAGTATTCCGGTCACGATGTGTCTGAAGCTTGTTCAGTATGACATCCAGTGCAAATATTTTACTTGTGTCTGCATTTTGTAGATCACACCATACTATGAATCAAATAAAACAAAATATACAATGTAACACAATGATCAATTTTATCATTTTATTCATTTTTTTCACCAAAACGTTCTTCCATACAATTTTCACAGTTACTACACAAAACTGGCAACACAACATTACAACAATTTTCAGGGCAGTTATGTTCTTCGCCATGAAACTTTACAATGGCAAAACACCCATCACATTCGAGCACAGCCGATTGGCCACAGAGCTGACAAAATCCACACTGAAATATAACCAAATAGAATCATTAGAACAATAGAACAAAACAGTTTTGTAGCTGAAACAAAGCAAATATCTTCACATACACTTGGTAACTATTATTGCTTGAAATGAAAAAGTTGGTTAGAAGTTAGAACACAATTTACTAAATGTACTTTCTACATTGGCTGTAGAGCAGACTGAAAAGTGTTAAGTTTTAAGAAAACGTTTTACTGACAAAGACATACGTACCTTTTGTACTTTTGTAGATTCCATGTTGCTTTCAATGATAATTGTTGTTACTGGTGTTGACGGAGGTAAGACAAAGAATGACAGTGGTCAAAACATCTGACCCTCTATTTATAGGCGTTTGATATGATCATGGAAATGTTTGATGTTGTTATATCCAAATTTGTACAAATGCTCATTTGTTGAGTAAAATTCAGCACCTAGTATTTTAGTAAGAATACAAGCAAATACAAAATGTAACACGATGCAAATTTATGGAACCAGTTTTATTTTCTGATTCCACATGTGTCCACGAAATTATTGTACTAAGTTAACCAAAGCTCACAATCTGTACACAACATTTAGTGATCCGTGTTGTTCAAACTAACTTGCATGTATCCTTTTCACTTGACAAATTACATTTACAGATTCAAACCAACATTCAAATCAGAATGTATCTTCAATGGTCTATGCGTATTCATGATGAGTTCCTTCCATTTACATACATACGTTATGCATTCAAGAAATCAACATTTCGATTCCAAACCATGATGTTCTTCACGTCCTCCGCATGTGAAACTTGCACTTACAGGGAACAACTTTCCATGCATTGGTTGTCCTCGCTATAGCAAATCCATGCTTATGAATCATTCATATTATAAACCATCGTTATTGGAACAGATTTACAAAAGTAAAAAGCAAAAATTAAGCAAGAACATATTTGATCATTGGTTTTGGATATGACCGAAACTATTTGAGGTTCAACATTCATGTCTGAGAGATCCTCATAATCATCATCTGTTGCTTCCTATTTGTTAACATCTTATGACACAAGAAACACGTATCACAAATGTGTTGCTTACATAACAGAAATCTAACTACAAATGAAAACAAGTCAAGTAATCTTACTTTCAATATTTTATTTTTGATATACAAAATTTCACTTTTCAAACAGTAACATATCAGTCAACAAGCATTGATGAGCCTTCGATATACGTTCCCAACTCGATATCATTCGTATGTACAAATTTTGTCAATTGTAACATATCAAAAATATACTTTTCTCTTTTTCCTTTTGCCATTTCAACATTTGCTCCCCAGACAAACGAACATGTAAATTGACACAAACTTTTCTTCTTTGGGAGCTCCACATAACCAAAAACACGATGTTGTCCGGTCTCTTTGTCTTCTCGACTTCCAATGATGATAAACTGGTAATCCAAATTTTGATCAGCCATCATTTCGATACATGATATTTCACCATCGACATTGCTACAATTTTCTAGTTCAAATGTCCAACGTCGAGATCTCCTCTGTGCCCTCTTTTTCAATTTTTTCCTCTGGCAGCTGATATTAATTTGGACATTTTCATCGACCCAGGTTGTTTTATTCGTTTGAAGTCTATGACACACACTATCAGGATTGCTGTTTTGAGCTAGACGAGAATCAATATTAGATATCATATTTTCTGTAGTGTTATTTTTCTGTTCTGACCGAAAGGAAACAAATTTATGACAGTAACTTATTTCGTGTTTCCTTTTTATACGAGTTATTCTGATTTGGTTACAGTTCCAAAATTCAAAATAATCTGATTTGTCTTGGATTTACTGTTTACATACTTTATCTAGTATGCCCGCCAGGTTTCCCAAATATTTGAAACCAGCTTTGAACATATTTCAAACCAATTTACTGCTGTCGGTGTTTCACACATTTGAGTTTGATTTTGCCATCCACCATTTGAATCAATCCAAAGATTCACTCCACGTCTAGTAAAGAAATTGTTGACTATCGAACTAATTTCATTTGCAGGTGCAATTTTGTTTCGTATATGTAGATCTTGATAAACCAAAGCAGTCATCGCAAATGCTGCATATATCCTACCCCAGTTTATTCCTTCTTCGACTGGGAAAATATTTTCTAAACATGTTTTCACAAACGCCAAGTCAACATTTGTGAAATCATTCTTGTTTTCAATTCGCGTTTCTACTTCATTTACTCCAATGCTCAATTGCCTGAACATGCTAGTATTTATTTCTGGTGAATCATAATTGTGAAACCTGTGAAGTAAATACATATCCAGTAGTTGTTTTGTTCGATGTGTCATATTTGCGTCTTGTATGTATGGTTGAGAAAACTGAAGTGAATGCTAAGTAAACTAATTGTAACATATATTCAAACTATAACATACCATTCTATTACGACAAAAGCAAGTGTTAATTTTTACAGTTTTATTCAACAAGCAACAAGCATCAAACATATCATAGCAATACAAACAAATCATACAGACATAACTAACGGAGAAACATCTTCCGCAATACCTCGACAAAAAGCACATCTCTCACTCATTCTAAAAACACAATCATAGCAAAACGCATGTCCACATGGTATTATCACACAGTTCTTCTGGTTTGTCACACAAATGTTACATTCACTTATTTCTTTTCGTACCTCTTCTTTCAATAGTTCTTTTCTCGATTCTGATTCCTGAGCTTTTCTTTCTTTTCTCTCCTGTCGTATTTTGGTGATCATGGTATTAGCTCTGTTGTGGTGAGTGTTCACAGCGTCTATCAGCCTAACACAGACACCCATCTCGGTGTTAAGATTTTCATCTCCATATTTCTTGACGTGTTCTGCCAACCGCTCATATTGTTTCATCAACAATAAAGTGTTCAATGCTAACATTGGCTGGTCAATAATCGAGCAACTTTCTGGTTGACTTTGACTAACTGGTCGTTCTGGTATCCTGGCATATGGTTTTAGTCTACGTGGCCTTTTCATGACAAATCTGTCCGATGGTGCCGAAACTGGTGTCGACAATTGAGCTGGCGTTTCATGTATAGGATCTGGTATATCAGGCAACTCATTTTCATCTGACAAATAACCATTGATAACTTCTGTTGCTGACATTTTGAATACTCTTTGACAAACAAATCACGAATGATGCTTCGTATAAATGTTCACTCCTTTTTATAGTGCTAGAAACGTTAACTGGCTTCATATTTTGTAACTGCATGATTATATCGAAAACTTGTTTTGCACTGCAATAGCTGAATGTTTCGTATTACTGCAGCTCGAAGCAACATGCCTGAATTGACATTTTCTACATTGAAATGCTACTTCACAAAATGATTTTTTTAAATGCGAACGTTTTTTCTCATTCATTCGACTGGTGTTGTGTGTTGGTTTTGTATGCTTACATGCTTTCGATGGATTGGGTAAAATTTTTCTTAGCATGCTATTCAAATTGAATAGTGCCCTATCAAAGCTGCAATTGCAGATTTTTGGTAAAAAATGACTAGTGGTGAGTTTTTGATAAAAAAGTATTTCGAGAAAATTTCATGATTTTTTCGCTTCTTTGCCTACTAACTGTAGGTAATGTTGAAATCTTCTTGCATGGTGGATTGACGTGTTATATGTAGTTAATCAACAACGTCGATCGTTCTCACTTTCCCTTCTTTCTCATTCTCCCTTTCCCGTTCTTTGTTGAATAGTTAACATTGTTCAGATGTTTAGAAGGTTACTTGTTCAGTAGCTCAGGTTGTTCATATTGTTTAAAGTCAAAAAGTTTTTTGTTGGTAATGTGGGATTTGAAAAAAAAGTATATGAGTGAATTTTTGTTATTTTTCGACTTTGCTGCATGTTATTCTGTAGCAATAGTCCTTTCTTCTGTATGTTGAATATCAATGTTGGTTTTGTTGGTTTGATCGGCCGAGAGTCAACTCAACTGAGTTTTGGTTACTATCACTGTTACATATAAGTTCATACATATTTACTATTCTACATTAGATTAATTCTGTCAAATTCAAATTCTCATTCAATCAGTATTTTACTTGCAAGTTGTTCATTCGTGTGCTAGCAGTTGAATGAAGCAGCTGCGTTTTCATGTTGCGCTGATTCATATTGGTTTTACAGTGGTTTTGTAGAATATGATTTCGGTCATAATCATGGTTCAATACAAGTAGATATATATAAGAGATTCTTGTTCAGGTCAGTTCTGTCTTTCAAATGTAGAATCGAAACAAAAAAACTATTAAAGCAAATTTATGATATTTTTCGACTATGCTGCATCTTATTCTGTAGCAATTGTCCTTTCTTCTGTAGTCGAATAACATGGTTGGTTTTGTTGGATTGTTGGATCGAGAGTCAGTTCAGCTGGGTTTCAGTGAATATCGTGGTTTCATACTAGTTCATACATATTTAGAATTCTACATTCTGTCAAATTCAAATTCTCATTCAATCATTTGCTTTCTTGTAAATTGTTCATTCGTGTGCCAGCAGTTGAATGAAGCAGCTGCGTTTCCACGTTGCTCTGATTCATATAGGTTGTACAATGGTTTTGTAGAATAGTTGTGGACGGTTGTTTCACATGTTCAGTAGATTTGATGGTTGCATTGGTCCAGGTCAATAAGGTTTCGGTCATAATCATGCTTCGATACTAGTTTATGTATATTAGAAATGCTATGTCAGATCTGTTCTGTCTCTCAGGTATGATCGAAACAAAAAAACTATTTAACTAAATTTCTTGATTTTTTCCGCTTATGCTGCATGTTAGTGTGTAGCAACTGTCCTTTCTTCTGTGGTTGAATAGCAATGTTGCTTCTGTTGGATTGATCGATCAAGAAACAGTTCGGATGGGTTTCTGTGACAAACATGGTTACATATTAGATCTTACATTTTTACAATGCTAGATCAGGTCAGTTCCATCTCTCTCTCAGTGTGTAGAATAGTTAAGAGGTTTGCTTTTCATGTTCACTTGTTCCATGCATCGGTCCGGATTCAATCGTGTTTCAGAAAATATCATGCTTGCATACTAGTTAAACTATATTTGAAATTCTAGATCGGATCAATTCTGTCAATTTGGTTAGGATCGAAACAAAAAAAACTATAAAAGTAAATTTATGGTATTTTTCGACTTTGCTGCATGTAATTATGTAGCGATTGTTTTTTTTGTTCGGAAGCAATGTTGGTTTTGTTGGATTGATCGGTCGAGAAACAGTTGGGATGGGTTTCTGTGAAGAACATGGTTACATATTAGTTCTTACATTTTTACGATGCTAGATCAGGTCAGTTCCGTCTCTCTCTCTCAGTGTGTAGAATTGTTAAGAGGTTTGCTTTTCATGTTCACTTGTTCCATCCATCAGTCCGGCTTCAATCGTGTTTCAGAAAATATCATGCTTGCATACTAGTTAAACTATATTTGAAATTCTAGATAGGATCAATTCTGTCTCTCACATGTAGAACTGAAAGAAAAAAGTATTTGTGTGAAATTTTGAGATTTGTGATATTTTGGGCAGTGAAGCTTGTTTTAGTTTTTTATGAAATGATTCTGTAGATTTTTTCTTGTTCAAACGATTTGTTTTTTCATTTAGTTTTTGTGTAGAATTGTTGTAGACGGTTGCTTCTCATGTTCATTTGGTTTGTTGGTTACATAGGTCCGGAGTGAACCATGTTTCTGTGAATATCATGCTCGCATATTAGTTTAGATATATTTGAAATTATACATTGAACCAATTCTGTCCGTAGCATGATGGATCGAAACAAAAAAGTATTTATGTGAAATTTTGAGATTTTTTGTACTTTGGGAAGTGAAGTTATTTAGTTTTTGTCTGAAATGAATCTTAAGATTTTTCTTGTTCAAACGATTTGATTTTGTGATTCTGTTTTTTGTGTAGAATTGTTGTAGATGGTTGCTTCTCATGTTCAGTTGGCTTAATGCATTTTATCAGGTTTGAAAAGAATGATTGTGTAGATTTCTGTTGCACAACCGTTCTGTTGATTTGTTCTCATGTTTAGTTGGCTTGTTTGATACATCGGTCCGGATTCAATCGTGTTTCAATAAATATCATGCTCGCATACTAGTTTAACTATAATTGAAATTCTAGATAGGATCAATTCTGTTTCTCACATGTAGAACTGAAACAAAAAAAGTATTTGTGTAAAATTTTGAGATTTTTTATACTTTGGGTGGTGCAGTTATTTTAGTTCTAGTGTGATTCTGTTTTTGCGTAGAATAGTTGTTGAAGGTTGTGTCCTAAGTTTGATCGGTTGGTTGCTTCTCATGTTCAGTAAGTTTGTTTGATACATCGGTCCGGAGTCAATCGAGTTCAATTAAAACATGGTTCAATATTAGTTTATATATATTAGAGATTCTAGGTTCGATCAATTCTGTCTCTCATAGGTTTGGTTGAGACAAAAAATATATTTAACTAAATTTTCAGTAAAAAATGTTGCTTCTCCTGTTCAGTTAGCTAGTAATCTTTTATCAGTTTTGTCTGAAATGATTCTGTAGATTTCTGTTGCTCAATCGGTTGGTTGCTTCTCATGTTCTGTAAGATTGTTGGTTGCGTTGGTCCGGAGTCAATTGTGATTCAATAAATATCATGCTTGCATACTAGTATATCTATTATTGAAATTCTACATCACGACAGTCCTAGCTCTTACAAATAGGATTGAAACAAAAAATCTATTTAAACAAAATTTCAGTAAAAAAATGTTGCTTCTCGCGTTCAATGTAAGCTAGATATTTTTTCATCAGTTTTGTATATAATGATTCTGTAGATTTCTGTTGTTCAATCGGTTGGTTCGATTTTAAGGTTTATTAAGTTTGTTGGTTGCATTGGTCCGGAGTCAATCGTGTTTCAATAAATATCGTGCTTGCATATTAGTAAAGCTATACTTGAAATTTTACATCACACCAGTCCTAGCTGTCACAAGTAGGATTGAAACAAAAAATCTATTAAAGCAAAATTTCGTGTAAAATAGTTTAGGTGCTTTGGTATCAATTTGTCATTCAAAATGTTAAATCAGATCTATCGTAACGTCTGTCCAATTTGTTCATAAGTAAATTGTTCATGATAATTGTTTCATTGTTTGAGCATGAATCGACTGTGAATCATTTTGTAGTTTTGTCAAATCTAATGTAATTCAGCAAACCTCAAAAGCAATTTGTATAATCTTTAAAGTCATTCTTGGTCAATCGAGTTTTTGTTTCTCATAATGTAGAAACGTTTCTTCTTTCTATGATTCTGTAGAACGATACATTGGTCTGGGTCAGTTGTGTTTCAGCAAATACCACGGTTTGACATTTGTATAACAATATTAGAAGAAGTATTTGATCAATCGAGTTATGTTTCTCAAGATGTAAAAAGATTTCATATGAATGCCTTAGGTCAGTTTCACAAGCTGGTTAAAATCATTGCGTTAGAGTAAGATGTGTTTCAGTTGTTCATGACATGTGCAAGTAGTTCATTCAACGCTTGGTCAGATGAGTTACCCTTCTCACAATTTCAAAAAGGTTTCATTTCGTTTCGGCAAAATCATAAATTGACATTAGAAAAGAACTATATTGAATTCTTCATCAGATGAGAGTTTGGTTCTCTCAATTCAGAACAACGATGCTACTACGAATACTACATGTAGTCAAAACAAGTCTGATATAGTCTAATATTTTGTTTCAACGAACATCATGGTTTCATATTTATACAGCACTATTAAGCAATTTTGGTTAGATGAGTTTTAGATCTGATTTATAGGGAGGATTTATATCAATGTTATAGATCAGTACTGTCAAACTGTCCGATGAGTGAGTTGTGTTTGTTAAATATCAAGGTTTCACATTAGTACATAATATTTGACACTTTTGATCAGATCGGTTCTTTCTTCTGTTGATCAGTTGTGAATGTGAGATTTGAAACACTGTATGCTCATACAATTAAGTTAGACAATATGTTTTTATGATTGTTTTATAACCGATTGAATGTGTGAAATGAATGTTAGTTAGAATGCTTCTCAATTTGTCGGTGTATACGAAAATGGAACTAGATACTGTACGATTGTTTTGATGAACTACAAGATTTGATATATATAATAGAACAAGTGAAAATGTTTGACAAGCTACATCTGCATCTCATGATACCTCAAACTAAAGCACAATCCAACTTGACAAGTAGCTAACATTTATTTGTTGTATGTTTGAAAGTTAACCACATGTCAGAAATACAAAAATAAAAAGTAGAAATTGTTACTTTGTGTCATTGTTGTTCTAAACAAACTACAGAATCACATTTCAACATTTCAAATTGTATTTCAATATCACAAAAACACAATTGAATGTACAGCAAACATTGAGCAGCAGCATTTCATTCGACAGATCTGTATTTATGATCAAGGATGTTCAGATTTGAGTTTTGATTTCAATTTGGTGAAATTGACTGCACATTGACTTGCGAATGAAAGTGTATGGAAAAACTCAGTGACACGAGTTTGCCTTTTCGTCACATCGATTCTTCTTGTTTTCCTCCTGTATTGTCTGTCAATATCAAAAGCATGCTCGAATCTACAACGTCGACATCGGTTCTCGGTACGTCTACAACATGCTTGACATACTTGGTATTTACAACACAAGCATTTGATCAAACTCACTTTAGATTTCTTACAAAGTGGACAAGGCATACTTTGTGTACTGATACTGATTATTATTGAGAGGTCTCAATATATATGGTCCGACTATAATACAACAAAATGTTAGTCAGGCAACTCAAAATCGAAATCCTCTTTCCATTGTAATCCGTCAGATATCGACATTTATTTGTTTCTCCAAAATGTACAAACTGATCCAATTCATTTCTCTTTACTTATTTCGATTGTGTTGCTGGAGATGCCAAAATACCCATGTTCGGTAAAACGTTCAAATTCTTCGTCCAAGCAAAACTATTAAATTCATATGTTAGTTTGCTTTCATTCGTGTGTGAAAGTAGTTTCTTGTCCCATTTCTTCGACAGTAGCTGCTGTCAGTTGGTATGAGAAAAAGTGTACAATGTATGCGACTTAAACAGTTTATGATGTAACTGTATGATATCAAATGTTCAAGTTGCATGTATTGTATGTTTTATTTTCTTCTTGTCCCATTTCTTCGTCAGTATCAGTGAAAGAGAAAGTCTACAATGTATACGGATTGCATACGAATTGTCAAAAATTAGATACCGAATGTGCAAGCTGTAGATTGTAGATTTTCTCTTCTAACTGATGATGTTCGCACAAAATGTACATTCATGTAAACATGGTTATAAAAGGAAAACAAGCTGTATTTCAAGTTAAAACTCTTTTTATTTTCAAAGTCACAAAATAAGAAGCAAAAAATAAAATAAAGTAGTTTGACAATCGTTGAGTAGCATTTCTTTCGAAATGATGTGGTTGGCCCTGAAAAGGGCCGTTGGTGTTCTGACAGAGCAGATCTAACGACCATACTCTGTCAAGAACAGGTACCTCCAGGCACCTATACCAGGAGAATCGTCCTCCTGGTATACATCCAGACTTGGATAGAACACCAAGTCCGGATAAATCCCTCCAACGTGAAGGCGGACGTCTTCAGTAGAGGTATCTTCTGGTGGTGCTGACGGTTCACATCTCTCTTCTTCGGGCAGCGAGTCCCATCGAGGAGGCACTGGTGGTGGAACATCTTCGACCCGTCTTCCAAAGATCTTCTTCAACAAAGCTCTGACTCTTCTGGTCAAACCCATTCTGATGAATGAATGATGAATCACTCTGCGGTCTCCTTTTATAGTGCGGCCGGCCAACCAAAGTCATTTGTTCTGTACATCTGAATCCTTAAAATTTCGTTTCATGAAGTAATTTACAAAAATGAGACGTGAACAAAATTTTCCAAAGTTCAAAATTTATTTCAATATTTATTTTAGAATCAACAAAATACATACAAACATAAACTACCTTTGAACACGGTACGGGTGGGAAACAAATTTTGAAATTTTAGCACACAATCTGAAAATACAAAAACACATGTAGCTTGAAAACATGTACAGTGTAGAATGACGAATGTCTGGTCAAGTCGAGTATGTTTCTGTGTCATATTCCTGAAAAACTACATTTCGTTTTGACCTATCATCAGTATCGAAGAAACCTTTGGAGCAACGGTCATTTCCATCAATAGCAAAATACTCTTTAGCAAATGTTCTGTACTGATCCACACATTTATGAACATAAACTTTGTCCTGATCAGAATATCTGAACATGTATTTGTCCGGAATGTCAAACCATTTAAAAATGTTGAATATCTTGTCAACAGCCATAGTACGCTCTCCTCTAGCAGCCAACATATCGATCAAGCTCTCCTCGAGAAAATATTTACCATTCATATTATCTAACTCAAGCATTGACACACTTTTGTCACGACTACCGTCTTCATTTAGTGGGTAGAAATATTCAGGATGATGAGGATTTCCAGCATAGTGGTTGTGCAACGTATTGTCCCATTCCGTTTTTTCAGCTTCTTTTTCCAAACGTCTCCAATCCAAACTACCGTCACCAAACATAATTGCGTAGCCTAGCACTTCTCTATGTGTATATTTGCTCAAATCATGTACTTGAACAAGATGTGTCAGTTTGTCGGGAATGCTTATTCCAATCTTCTCAAGACACTCTAATGACAATCTGAGCCACTTTCGGTGAGATGTTACATTTTTCAAATGACTCAATACATTGACATATATCAACTCCTTGTACACCAATTTCATGAAGTTATTGGGTTTGTCAATATATTTTCTCGATTCAGTGGTCACATTTTCTGACTGATTTACTTCTTCAATATACATTCTCTCCCATTCTTCTGTGGGTCCACCACATCCAACTTTGCCATGCAACCAATCGTTAATCAAGTGATACAGGGCAGCAACAAATACTGAATTGTCAATTTGTAAAAACGGACTGTGTTTTCTTGTTCGAAATTCTACTCCTTTTCTCGGTGTGTAAAGCTGGTCCATTATCGAAGTGTTTGATTAAAAAGATCTGTGCATTTGCGTTTTTATCTGTTATATAAATTGCATTATAATATGATGTATCACATTTGCATTATATTTCAGTAAAAATTAATTTTGTCATTTGGTAGTCATTTGATGTTTGTTTGTTGAGCTAGTCAGACGTGTTTTTTCGACTGGGAACACATTTGTAGAAAAATCAATTTTGGTTTGATACCAAATATTGAGACAAACGCAAAGTTAACATTTCATCGAATTTACACGATTGAAAAATATATACACTTGCTCACTTGGTCACATTACATATGTGATGACACAATTTTGAAACATCAGACACAAGTTTGAAATGTGTAAAATTCATGATTTAACGTTTGTATTATTTTCCAGTAAAAGTAAATTTTGTCATTTTGTCATTTAATAGTTAGCTGTTGAGCGAGTTAGACGTGTTTTCTCAAGTGGGAACAAATTGGTGGAAAATCAGTTTTATTTTTCATCGACAGTGGCTCACTCGGTTACATTGTGTGATTATCAAACAAATCAGACAAAATTTTGAAATTTGCAAATTTCTGTTGAAATGACATTTTGTACCTTTCAAATCATTTTGACAATCATGCCATTTCAATATTCCATCGTTGGTGTGTATTGATATTCCAGTTTTTTTATATACAAATTACAGTGTCAAACAAGAATGTAATCTTTCATTACATGTTATTCATGTTACCCTTTTTCAGTCAACCTGGATGTGTTTTGATGTATCAGTTGACTTGCCCTGAAATGTCTAGTTTTGACAAACTGTTGAGTGTATACATTCATTTGAATGTAGTTTTCGTTGTTGAAAATCGACAATTTTATCACTATAAAACTAACTTAACCGGGGGGGTATTTTAGGGGGGGGGTCTTTTCAGAGTATCCCCCCCCTATTTTAAAACTTTCAAACCAAAAAAACATAACCTATAATCCTCCCTCAGGAACCAAGAAAAATCTAACGATGTGACAGGTGTCAGTTGGGAATATATCAGACAATACCGCTTTCCCAAAATTATGCTACCAGCATCCGAACACATCACTCGATACAACCACGGAGATAATGTGCAATCAACCCATACTGATGCAACAAATAAGGATAAAGATGGACACAATGGGAGAACAATTTACCTTGTGTGAAGTAGAAATATACGGTGGTATGTATTATACATCAGTCAAAACACCCACCCTTTAATGGCCCTGTGTGAGGCATCTCGTAGTAAAATATCCGGTATTTCCCCGGCCCCTGACAACTTAATATTGCCCCCGGGGTATTGGCTCGGATAAACATCCCCCACATTTCCCCGGTATTGCGGGTGGAAGCTGGAAGGTAAAAACACGGCCGTTTCCCCGGCTATCCACCGCCCATCCCGGGATGGGGGTAGATGCAACTGACTGGTGAATTAGCTACCTAAATAATGTTTTTAGGCCAATATACTTTTCAAGATACAATCCTACAAAATGTACGCGTATGAATAAATACCAATCCGATATTTTGTCACATCAGACCGGAGGTAGTACGAACATCGACTTGTACCCACAGCGTATAAACGACTGTATGTATATACCGGATGTTGTCGTTGGATTTCAATAGTTTAAGAAACAAAACGCTATAATGTTGGTACAAAAATCGAAATACTTAGCATATACACAAAACAAAACTGAACTCGTACATATTTATTATCACGATTAACTTTACTTTCGTTCGCATAAACCTGATTCCGTAATGTTTGCTCGAATTATTTAAAATCATTGAAAATCGTTTGACTTTTTGAAAAAAATGTCCATCGGCCACTTTTAAACATTATTTACATCGTGATTCTATACGCTTCAGTTCGGTCATGATATATAAATTATTATATTAGATTTAACATTCATACATAATGTGTACGTTTCAAAATGTCTTCAAGTTGTGTTTTTATCGAGATTGAGCCAAAAAAAGATCTGACTTTGTGTTGCCATCACTGTTTCCTTTATTGCATCGTTTATGTATGTTTATTGCAATTATCAAAGTTGGATTTGTATCATTTATTGCAATTTTTTATCGTGATTTGTGCGAAGTAAAATGCTTTACTTTTGTTTCAATGGTGCAATGGACGAATTTCGGTGCTTATTTTGCTCGTTTTCAACAGAAAACTTCGGTACCTGCATTATCTATTACACTGAAGACCGCGAAGACCGTGATTTGAATTCATATGAATTACCAAGTTTTACTCACATCGTCTGTTTGTAGACACCACATACTTGCAAGTACACCTAGATGTAACCGCCGTCGAAGTACATTTGAAACATGACAGACACGACGTTGCACTTTTCGTATATGCGAAACTAACGCAGCTTTCGATCTGCTTTAATGCCACTGATTCTATACAGTACACGCGACGCCCATGTCTTCTACTGCCAAATTAGAATGTAACTACCTCAGCAACACTTACTGTATATATTGTATGACATGACAAATGCATGGGGAAAGTACGCTGTAATCAATTTGTAAGCACTTACAACTCATTTGTCAGGATTGTGTGTGCGAAACGTGCGATGCACACAGCCACTTCGACCAGGTAAAAATGGTGCAATGTGTGTCAACGGTTTCATACAGTACTCCCTTCGCACATTTTCCAAACATTTATTCCCACCGTAACGTCTCAAAAGACGTACGTATTAATTTGTAACCAGGAACATAGCATACCACTAGACTACTTCATTAGTCAAAGTCAAACAGGTATGGGTACTAAATTCCATTGTACGTGTACATATGGCGATATTACAAATAAATTAAGATATATACGTACTTTCAAATAAACCTCCGTCTGAAGACAACTTGATATCCTAAAATGTACGGTTTCGTACTACCAAAATAAGAACTGACCAAGTATGCACGTGAAAAGCGAAAACACAGAGAATGCGTAGCAGTCTATTTTTAGAACGGTACATTGATACTGATTGAAAAGTGTCTCAAAATGACAATTAAATAAAGGTAAATCACTGCATTTAAATGACAATAATGAATACACATTGATTGCAATAAAAATACAAATCAGTTATGTATAATTGTTATATCTACTATAATATGTAAAATAACCGAACCGAAGCGTATAGAATCACGATGTAAATAATGTTTAAAAGTGGGCGATGCACATTTTTCTTCAAAAAAGTCAAAAGAGTTTCAATGATTTTAAATAATATGAGCAAACGTTACGGTATCGAAATATTTGGGGTCGGGCTTATACACACAGTGTAATTTTATGCTACATGTGCATTGTATCTAATTAGTATCAATTTGAAGAAACAACTATTTTTGGGGAAAAGGAAGTACATGTACATATAAACGTGTACCAATATTTCGTACGGTTCGCCATACCTACGCTCTCGTGCAATGGTTGACCACTGAAGTCATTCGATTTTATTTTAAGGAAGGAGCATTTCATTCAACAAGCCATCAAAACAGATATCAACCTATCGCGGCCCACCTAACTTGTACTGGAACTCCAGCCGAGCTTTGGACGGGCGAAAAAACACTGATGCAGAAGATCACTATTTTGCTGACGAAGCATGTTCGGCTACAAAATATGAAAACAATCCGTGGTGGATGGTGGTGTTGGGCGCTCAGTATACAGTATACGAAGTGCAATTCTTCGGAAGACGTGGGCTTCGCCGATCCGGTAAGACTAACATATTATTAAACGTATTAGTATATGTAGATAATAAAAACACGCCATCTTGCACGTTTAGTGGAATTACAATCTAATTTGAGCGGCGGTATCGCCTAGCAATGCCAAAGGTCGGACGAATAAGGAAACTTGGAATGCAACTAAAAGTGTAGCCTTGATAGACTGTAATAGAAAACATTTCCCTTGAAATATTCTCCTATATGTACGCGGAGTTTCAGTCAGAAAATCAATTTATAAATTGATGCGATTTTATTGTCATTCCGACGTTCACTATGTGTATCTATGCATCCTCCCCCATCTTTGATGAGGGCTTTTGTGTGGGGGTAAATTCTATATTGCTTAGCTCATGGCGGTCGGTCGGTCGACCAAATGGTTTCCGTTCAATAGTTCTACAACGCTTTGGCCTAGGGTCATTACATGGAAATTGGTTAGCAACACTAGATGAAGGCTATTGGGCGAGGGTGCCTTTTAGTCGGATATACCTACTACATTCCTACCCAAGTGATTTTATTTCGAATATATATATATATGAAATTGTGGTGCACTGATTCCCACAATTAGCACTTTTTGTTTATATTTTAAATGTTTTATCCCAAAAATAGGATTTCACAAGGTAGCAAGGTACTAGATAGGTCACTCTGCACATCAACATGACCTTTACCATTTCTTTAAGACAAAATGGTTTCCGTTCATTAACTAGAGAATGCTTTGCATGGATGTTGGTCAGCAACAGTATATGACCCCTATTGATTTCATGGTGGGTGACCTGAACCATTTTCGAATATTGGGCTGCCATGGGGCATACGTGTTTTACAAACATCTCTTGTTTTTCCTGAAACGAACTTTTACACACTTGTCACAAAGGGCATTGTCGTGAAAAAAACGAGGGTTTGTAAGCTCAAGAGCCATTACGATTCTCAGAATGTCGTGTAATGACCAGTTCGTGTGAACACACAAATTATACCAGTGTGCCAAACGAAAAACCTTTGGCTGGTGTACATTTCGTCTTCGTCCTATTTGGGGTGTATTGCAGCTGTACATGCCTGCATTATAGTTACACAAGTATCTCTTACAAGAAACCAAATGATTAAGTGTAGCAATACCATGGGATTCTAGATAACGTCATACATCAAATCCTAAGCGAAATTTTATTTCTATCAATCATAATTTTAATAAAATATATTACTCAGAGTACAATATAAGCTATCCACTAAGCCGTTTTGCCACGGTAAAACCTTGCAAAAGCAGACGCCTTAAAACTGTAGTCCATTCGCATAATAACCACTCCGTCGGTTTCAAAGGGTGAGTAGAAATCAAAGGGTCTAACTAATGAAAGAGATCTTACATTCCATGGAAAGCATATATTTGTCACCTCAGACTTGCATATGTTTCATAGAAATATATGAAGAAATAAAAAACGGCATTTTTTGTTTTCGCAGTGGAGCAAATTTTGGACGAATTTTGTCTTTGATTTGTTGCTTATAAATAGTAACGCAAGAGTCGTCACATAGTATCGCTACACTGATTCCGTTTTTCAAAATATTTGATGTTTAATTTATGTTCAATGTATTTTTTTCAGAGCAGTCCCGAGGCTTCAAACTCTTATATGGACTGACTAACACATCATGGACTGAGCTATTCCAAGATACATCAACCGCAGATGATGATGCTATATACCAGCCTATGAGAATACCATTGGATACTGCAATTAATGCGGGTTTCCTGAAAGTTGAACGAATTAGCGATGATGCTCTTCTAGTGATATGTGAAATCATCGCATTTGCTGGTAAGTGTGTTCTATCAAAAGGTTCACAATACCTTATGTAAGCACGAGTCTTTGTAATGATGATTGAATAATGTTAATAACCATTGACAGGTCCCTGAAAGGTTCCTTAACTACATGTAATTATACAATTTTTGTTTAAATGTATATACATGCATACTATATAGTGGCTGAGGATCCATTTTACCAACCGTTTCAGACTAAAATGGCACACAACACTTAATCACACTAAACACGACATCTATATGTTTCATGGTTGATCAACCATTCATTAATAAATTTGATTAAAACTGTGACTATGAATAAAGTACAATGTAATATTCGCTGAATGTCTCCTGCAATTTTTATGTTAATACGTTCATTGAATGATGAAAATATAACAAAATAATGAGTGTCATATAACTGACGTCACCCAAAAATGCTCCATTACGGAGCCAATGCTCATATAGCTCGTTTACCACAACCATAGAGTCTTACATCCCCAATTGTGATAAACCTTTGATAATACTGCAGAATCATTACATACAAAAGATGTCATTATCATCAAAGTATTCGGATTCTGTGAATCTGTGTGATTGAGTGTACTTCCAACTAACACGTGTCTTGGAATACACAATCTTAAACAAAAACATTTACAGTGGAACTTCGATGCCTCGAACTACCTTCGGACCGGGGAAATAGTTCGAGCCATCTACTGGTTCGAGGCATCGGGGGTACGAGTATATATGCACTGTAAATGTATAAGTTCGAACGCTTCTCGGTACGTGTACCTGTCAATCGTGTGTAATTGTCGTATTTTGAGGGTATGTTTGTATTTTATGCATATTTAATGCATTTATGTCAAATTGTAAAATAGTATGCATAATAATAATAAAGCATGATATTGTTTGACAAAATTGGCTTGAAATCGTCGGCTAGCTTCAAATATTCACATTTGTAAACAAAGTTCCCTGTTATCCCCTCGTTACCGGGTCCTTCGTCAAGTTGATTAGTACAGCCTTATTTTGTAGACGTTACGTTACGTTTCATTTTGGGAATGATAAAATTAATAAATTCCGATAAATTTTTCTACGAATAATGACCATTCAACATCGTTTTAAAGAATACAAACATTTACCTTAATGACAAATTTGTTGTTTCTAAATTTTATTCACGAAATATAAATCAGTTATAATTTTCTTCATTAAGTAATAAACGGAAAAAAAGTGTTAAGTTTTTTTCACAAACATGTAATACAATACAGCCGTAAACATTTTTTGGGTGCAGTAATTGTCACAAGGTGTTAATAACACCTTTAACGGACTTCCCGTGGGCACACAATGGATTTCAACAATCAATGAAAGGTGCGAAAATTTGCATTGTTCGAGTCATCTACTGGTAAATCATAGCAAGGGACCAGCAAGTCAGTTGTATAGGATAGAACACGAGTAAGTGTTGGGTATGAAAACTAAATCGAGCTCTGCGAGATTTTATGTTTTCATACCCAACACTTACAAGAGGTCTATCTGTCTTAGACCACAGCTAAAAATGTTAGTTTCTCAGATACAATTTGCACAACAATCAACTACTAATACTATGATTAATACTTAGTCACAAAATCCCCAAATCGTTTACATTAGCCATTCATAAAATAAAATCAAGGAATGTTTGGTGCACGGGTATTTTGTGTTTTCGTTGGTAACATTCCATTGGTCAACTTTCTTTCTGTATTGTACATATTTTACATTTTTTAAAGCAAGTGTACATGCATGAGCTTTTAAAAACAAGTAGTGGAATTTGATTCACTTGATGAAACTACTACATTGATGGCTTAGAATAAGAAGGTCGTAACTACTTACGACTTTATAAGACTCATGCATATTTGAAATCTGCTTCACAAGGCGCTTCTTATGAGCCTATTTTCATGAAAATCTGAAATTGTCATGTTGACCAAAATGAAGTTTTAAAAACTTGTTTTCCTATTGTTAATGAGTAAATTACAGTTTTTTTTGCATGCATGATGTTTTCTCAATATATCGATTTGTAGTTACGACCTTCTCATTCTAAGCCATTGACATGTAGTATGTTTTTGGGAGTTTGAGGACGTAACCGCGGTTACGCAGATCAAGCATCTTCCATCCTGAGACCTTTTAGTGAAAATCAAAGGTTTAAGGACGTGCAACCGCATTCAGAACAGCGTCTGCCAAAAGATACCAGACAGCAACATTCTTGGACATGTTCAGCATACGAGCAATATGCACAATGACGCAATTCTAAGATATTACCAGGACTGCTTTTTCATCATTTAAACATTAGGGTATCCGTCTATATGAAAACAATTTTGACGAACAAGCAATAATGGCACGCAGTGGGCATAGAAACACTGCTGTGTAAGATTATAAACAACCGTTAAATACACTGTAGCGTAACTTCTCATCCAAACTACAAATGCCATCGAAGACGCCTCCATTGCTCCAGCCTACAGCTAAACTAGTCCTCTCGGCAACGCTTATCAAGGCCGAGTCATAGAAGTACCTGACTGTATATCTGCTATTATAGTTTTTCAAAGGCGTCAGAAAGATGTTGATTACACTGTAAAATCACCAGTCATAACATTTGTGTAAGTAAAATGTAAAAGAAACTAAAAATGTTATTTCACAGCACGTTTTTTCATTTTTGTCATACCGATTTTGTAAAAGAGCAGAAAACTCATATGTTTTAACTGAATAGTTCTCTAATGAACAATGATTTTTTTGATAAACTTAACTGTTTAAATAGTCTTTAAGTGCATGTATATGTTTTATAATCAATACTATTGTAATTCTTACTGCTTCAGCGATAAATTATTCTGTACTTTAATGATACTTTACTCTAGTTACACAAAACATAGATATAAAGTAGCATAACAATTTTAAGTCATTGAAAACGCCGCTACATCCTCTTTAAACTCTATGTTTGATGTTTGTATTGGATATATGCATGTATAGTGATTGTAAATGCTTAGCTTCATTGTTACAATCACACTTGTCGATGAATTGTGTTTACAATAAAGCTATAAATTCCTGACTTGGTGGATTATTTTGCTTGGCCTAAATAGTATTGGATAAATCAATGTAAGTTTATATACAACACTTTTTCTATATACCACAGAAAAGTGTTGTATAAAAAAATTGATGGGATTTATTCAACACTTTTTCTGCTCGTTGATTGGTCAGTTACAGTAAGTTGTGGTCTAACGAGTGTTCGACCCTCGTACTGTTCGAGTCATCTATGGTTTTTCTATATGAATAAAGAAGGGATTTTGACGGGACCGGAGTACGAGTTCGAGGCATCTGGGGTGTTCGAGGCATCGAAGTTCGACTGTACATTATTCCCAATTCCATTTCTTTGGAAATAAAATAAATATTAAATTAACAAGTTGTTTGTGCTATTTTCAGAATGCCCGAGTAACCAATGTGGATGGGATTGTACCATGGACTGTTTCTGCTCTAGTGTAATCACCGGAAGTTATAAAATATCCGGAATATGCCCCAATGGTTGCCAGGGTAGATGGACCGGGACAGGAGGCAAATGTGATCATGGTAACTGAAATTACTATTATCAGTCAGCAGTGATTACAACAATAAATATATTCATGTTTAAGGATACATGTGGTCTGTATACGTTTAAACTGAATATTTAGATAAAACGTCTAATAATTTTGGTCCTTCAACCGAACATGTACAATTGATAGCTGTTGCATGCCTGAAAATGGTTTGTTTTACTTATAAATCACGGCAATCTACTACAAGTATCGTCAGTCTTGGTCAACATATACATGTAGTTATGATATCAGCGTATTAATCGTAACGCATTCCATCTTATATCCTTTGACACTAGGTCAAGCAATAAAAAAGGATTGCTCTCGCAAGTGTCCTTCAAATTGAATTCCAGTGGTCATCTGACAGATGTGAGGGTTTGTCTGTCATGATGTTACATGAAAATTGGCATATGACTTCAATACATGTTGGGAGTCATTTCAGCGCAGGTTTTAATTAAATTTTCATTGGTTTAAAAAATATTCCTCACCATATATTTCAACAAATTAAACATTGGAATACTATAACAGCAATGTTTTGTTGCTTTACCATAGAATGTGATGCATCAGAATGGGGAACGCGGTGTGAAAAGAACTGTGGTCATTGTAAAGAGAATACTGTGTGTAACTTTACTACAGGAGAATGCGAGGAAGGCTGCAGCGGGCCATGGGAGCCACCATTCTGCACTGATGGTAATGTAGACATAATATATATTGTGAATTACGTTTATGTTACATATATTATTATTATTATAAATAAAATATTATTTTGTATTTTAGTGCATATTTCAGGCAAACTGTGAGCAAGAAAACTTCTACTAAAAAATCGACAATCTTCTTGTAAGCAAGGAATTCAAGAAAAACAGACCTTTTTGGTACACTCACAAAACATGAAGGTTAGGCGTATGTCTGGAAACATTCAGCAATATTTAGCTTATAGTCCGGCAGCAGAACTTGAAATATCGACGGAACCTTGCAAAATATGGCATAGAAAATGTTTTTGATAATTCAAATAGAGGACACATTGAAGGTCCAGAAACCGATTGATACTTGTTTGTTATCTTTGGGGAACCCCCTTGAAAAAATGGCGTCCAAGATGGCCGCCAATAATGAGTTTCAACATATATTTACTCATTATTGGCCTTCAATAGTTTCTATATTAAAACATCGTATATTTAATACAAAATTATATCTAATCACTCCGTTAGTAGTCTTTGATAAGTATAATTTTGTCATCAATGTTCATTAAAATAGATAAAAAGGGAGGTAGTCTGATCTAAATGGGATCAATATAATACAGACGGAAAAATTCAATCGTTTGTGGTACAGAAACATGTTTATGAACATGTTCATTTGTTTAAATGTCCAATAATACATCTTGATATTATTTCTAAACATTAAAACTTGACGATAAGACCATTTAAATGAAAATGGGTGATCTAAGGGAGGTAATAAACCTTTATATATGCAAAAGTAGCGTGGGTTACATTAATTTCAACACAATAAAATATTCCTATTCAGTGCGTCCAATTATGTTCATTACAAATGTAATAACTAGAGACAATATCTAGAGACTATAAATCACATGTATATAGTTCAAAAGCATACAATTAAGTAATACGTTCAGCTATCACAATACAATTTGCAACCCTTGAATCGATATAACTAATGATGTAATAATTATTATTATCCTACCCAATACAGAAATCACATTTTCCCCGAACAATATACTTGGCAACTTTTCTAAGTCCTCACTTATATTTTGGTATATAACTTTGTCAACCATGTTTATATCTCAATGAAATTTGGTTATACTATGCGTCAATTATCAGTTGTCAAAATTGTACAAAAAAAGTTGAGTTTGATATGCATTTATTAAATTGAATCAATTTTCACATATCAACCAAGGGAGGTAAAAGTCACAAATTCATATTTTGATATATCTGATGACCACTGTGTAGTTTGATTATTCCACTTGCAGTCATGGGCACGAGTTATAAGTATTGTTGAATGTATCGATTTGATGATTTTTACCATTTGTACGTAAATTGAAGTCACGTCTCCCAAAAGCACGATATACGTCATAACATCACTTCAATACCAAAGTCTCTCGCAACCAGCATAGTTAATCTGACAAACAATACGTTTACCTTTCTTTATATACTAATAAACACGTTTACGTTAAAAAATCAACCAACCAGACATGTTTTGGGTAATTATTCGTACATTTCGGCAGAATATACCACTATGCACATTAAAGACGTCACGTCATCTTTGTTCTGTCATCATCTGACGAATAACTGTTATGTTATAATTAAAATTTCGAATGTTTTTCAAACGTGGTGAGTCCATGGGCATAATTCGGAAGTGTTTGGAACAAATTATGTGTGCGTGTAACTGCGTGGAGGCAGAAAAACATGAAACGCACGTGCATCTCGGACCGAACAAACCATGTGGCGTATGGCTTGTTTCTGACGCGGATTATTTTGATTGTCTTGTATAAACTTTACTTGAGAAATTTCAGAACGTTACTTATTTATAATATAAAGTTATAAATCAATGAAAATGAGGACTTAGAAAAGTTGTTAAGTATATATCTATCAAAGCACTTGAACATACAAAGGTCTTAGGCTTAGCCATAGACTACCACTTAATGTTTACATAAGACATAGTTATATAATTCATGCTGGTGCATGTGTTTTACTGAAGCTTTCGTTCCGTAAAATACAAAAGAACCCCATTTTTCGATACAAAAATACAATGATACAAGTTGTGTTGTACATAATTATACAGACAATTCTAACCTTATACTATTAAACCTTTCGGTAAAAAATCGATGTATATATTGCTCCTAGTGATAAGTGTACGTGTATATAAATTGTAATACCCTGTATGGTATAGTCAAGCTTTATTGGTTACATATCAGGAGCGTCTGTGAGCATTCCGGTCCCTTAAGGGTACAATCATGCTACAACAAAGTGGAGCCGTTCAAATGCACGGAACACTCTTCATTAAAGAGTAAAACTACCCAACGTCCAAAAGTGGACCACCATTATTACTGTAATTCGAGGCTAAACAGGGTACTTGGTCATTCAGATCCTCCACCAGTGAGTTATGACATGCCAACTATGATTATGACGTGCTCGCTTTAGCAGTAACCAAATAAACCTACACCATTCCCATAATTATAGTACTCACCACCACATAGTACTTATTTGCAATACTAGTACTTGAATACACAAAGGGCGTGCAATTGCAATACGCACTTAGTGGTGGTGAGGAGTACATGGTGGTGTTGTGTACTCTCTAACGCCAGGAATGCAATAGCCTGGTTCTCACTGGTGATCAGTACTTTACATGTTTATTTTTTGGGGATAAAGAGTAAGCTATAATTTTGTGACATGGGATGGTTGGTGGTAATGTGTGCCTCTTAGAGCCTAGGACGGTAGTACATACGGTTGTGTGGTGCGGTTTGTGTGCCATCTGGCTTGGCATGGCGTGTATTGATGATGTACAGTCTGATTGTTCTACCGGGTACTTTCTTATTAAGCTCTGAGATGCTGTGAAACCCAAACAGCAGACAGTTGCCATCAATACATATTTAGAGCCAGTAATGATTTGTTTGGTAGGGATTTATACCCACAAAGTGACACAAATACCTATAGTCAGTGATTATCTGAATCCCATTTTCAGAATAAAAAGGCTGTATGTGGTTGTGATAGAAATACTGGTAAGAAGAAAAAACACTGGCATCGATGTTAGAGTAATTTTTATGAAGCGGCTCGTACAAAATGATACTTCCTATGCAATTAGATAATACATGCCTGAATTACAAACAATAAGTTATTTAATGTGATTGCTAATATTCATATGAAACGCTGTTAGTAATGGCATATACATAAATTGTGTGTAATATTAGGTCCAATGTTTCGTACATTAATAAAATGGTTTGTTAATAATATCCGGACAGACATACGCTCATAGCCAAGATTTCAAGTTTAAATAAGGCTTGAATCCATCTTAGGTTCACATAATGCGCATATCTGGACCACACTCGGTCGTATGGTATAAGCCAGACAGCCAAAGCCACATTACATTCATAATTCAAGCTAAGCTTTGCTTGAATGGTTAGAAACATCACGTGGGACATAATTCTATCGTATTACGTAATTAATGCTATTCTATAGGGGAGAAACCAAGTACATGCATCAATGTAGCGGGGTCTTATAATTGCTTTTGAAATTGTGACTTTCACTTTCATGGGTCACTGTGTTATCTATATCATAATTTTATTTTAACTCGTAATAATGGCATGGAAAGCACACAACTCGTTGAATATAGACTTAAGAATATTAATCCGAAAATAAATAACCATAGTTTGACGTTTTCCTCACTAAAACCGATAGTTCATACGTGGTGCGTTTTTAAAGCGGTTGAGCGTATTGTCTTAAATTATTTATACGTTATTGAAAGTTGATTGTACACTTTCAAAAGACCCAAACTTTACACAATACAATATTTATCAGTGTAATTGAGGTTATTTTAAAATACTTATCGGACGCTACTGAATTCATTTTAATAGTTTATTCCATACTTGAGTAACGAACTGATCGCCATTTTCCCAGTACAACCTTTATTCATAATTTTCACACAAGCAGGGCCTCATTTCCTCAACTTATTACCGGTAATTCAAAATTAACACATGTTTATTTCATTCACACTTTCATAACTTCAAGCTATTGCTCACGGTTCTCTCATATGCTATAGTGATTCATGACCAATTGACTTTTAAACGATAATACATAGTTTTCAAATTTTCATTTACCCTTATTAGTGCCTTAATGTCATTAACTAAAGTATTACACCACATAACCAAAGCTGTTTGTATAAATATATTTAACTATGTTTCTTAATTTTGTGTTATTCGCAAATGAAATATGTGTATTACACGTATGCATATACTTATCTAATAACATTCTGTGTATGCCAACTGCAGGGACACGTATTATGTGGCGACCACAAGCGGAGCCTCAATTATTTATTTGATATGGTTAAGGTATTTTATGCAACGCAATACTGAACACAACTTGAACTACATGTCAGGTGTTTACGTTACATTTGATTGAGTATAATAAATTGTATGTATTTTAGCAAATTGTTTTGATAAAAACCTAATGTACACCTATGGGACCTCAATTGCTAAATGAAGACAGGGACTCAAGTAAATCAATTATATATTTAGCTATGTTTGTACTTACCAATGTCACTGAATTCAATTCGAATAATTGATATAATGAAACATTTATTTAACATACAACATTTACTAATGTAAGCCATTTGTTTGTCTAATAACGGGCCTAGTTTTATATGTAAACCACGAATGGGGCATCATTGTCATAATTTACTATTACAAATGTTTATAAATGGAATAAACAGACTATTTGACATAATATGAACATCATTTAGTATGTTGTTCTTTGCATTTGATAAAAAAGTAATGTATTTATACTGATTAATTCATGAAAATTCATATATCCCTTTGGGGCCTCATTCTGAGAATTGCTCAATGATGACAAGGTGGCATCACTCAGATTATGTTTGGTATGGTCAAGAGAACAAGAAAATGCAAAAACATTTTGTATAGAAGACATTGCACGGTTATCCCAAAATATGCTGTTTATCTGCCGGACTACCTTCAATTGGAGTCATGTTCAGTAATCTAAAAGTTCGGAACATTTATTCCAAGTAGACACAGAGTACTAGTATTCCAAATTGCACGGTGTATATTTCGTTTTTGTCCCTATTACCAGTAAATGAAAGAAAACATTATATAACAATAATAACGTTGGCATATATAACATAACACAATTTTATTTGGCATAATACATTGTATTTATAATGCACATGCATTACCAGAACAGTACAGTTATAATAATAATGAGAAGAATGCAATTTGAGAACATTAGTGCATCGGAAAACAAAATTATTAATTTCCATTTAGAGTAGAATAGTAGATGTATTTAGCAATTTGTAAAACGGTGCGAGGTTGTGATGTAGTGTTGCATTTTACGTGACGAAAATTGTAAAGTTATTATACGAGGAACTGCGGTCATAATATATACACTTATTTACCAAATAATGAAAATAAAAAATAAAAAATTATGCAAGGTGCGAGTAAATGTAACAGGTAACATTGCTTCTCATCAAATTCAATAGGTACAGTAATTAATTACAGTTTTATAACTACAAAAACTGAAAATTCTATCCTTCTTTACTCTCCAAACATCAAATTCAATAACACATATTTAGCTTAAATTATACAAATAATTGAAAGTTATTATATTCAAACATTACGTTCTAATTCCTCAAATGCAAACATATAAATCGTAGGTTCATAAGACATCCAAATATTGAACAGAAATTTTTCGTGACACTAAATTGCACTTTACGTGACGTTTAAGATCATGCTGACATCGTGGTAGACATTATGTCCATTTTGTCAATGATTGACAATTTCTTTTGAGCATTTCAATTTCATTCCAAGTATGCAGTATTTTACTGTATACATATCGACAGTTTAAACCAAATGCGTCTTAGACTACGAGGGTCATTCAATAAATTCGTGGACTGGACTCGTCATTTTGATAAACATTGACACAGAGAGTAACTAATTACATCACACTAAACGACATCCTTTCTGACACAAGTGCAGAAAACATTGCACGAAACGACACATTTTTAAAGAAAATATGGCTAAAATAAAACTATCACCTTACCGCAACCACCACACAACGGAAATATATTCTGACGTCAGCGACGTTATTGGTGTTTTGCTATTTCTCAAATGGTAAACCCGAAATTGAAGTATGTCGTTAATATCGAATGAAACACAAATATTTAAGTTGTATATTATTAAATAGATCTACCACAACATTTTATGTATTCAAAGTTAAGGATTAAGCTGGACTTAATGGTTGTATGATAAATTGAAACGCATCGCACATTTTGACTGGCGTTCCCTCAAACGTCTTAAAGACTTTAAATTTCGTTCGATCCTTGTATCAATTTTAATACCATGCTGCTCTTAAGAAATTTGATTTTGTCACTAAAACACAGGGTCACTGAAAACTACACGCTTTCCGTTTGCTCTCATTAGCAGCTTATGTGTGTTTGTTGTGTATTTCCAAGAAAAGTGCACAATTTATTCTCCGGTAGGTAGGTAATAGATAAATGTTTATAATGATATGAGAAATTATTATTTAAATATGGATATAATAAAATGATAATGATTGTCTACGAATATAGTGAATGACCCTCGTATAAGAATACAGAAATAACATACTTTCTTCAAGACCTAACCACACTTTGAACGGGCCTCTACTTAACCCAGTAGACGGGGTCCTACTAAACCTAGTAGTAGGGATCTATTCATCACAGTAGGCGGGGTTCTACTTAAACCAGTAGGCGGGGCTCTACTTAACCCAGTAAACGGGACCCTACTAAACTTAGTAGTAGGGATCTACCGATAGGTGGAGGGGGCTTATAGTCCTGGGAACATGTGAGTCGTTGGGCCCAATGCATGAATAAGCTTTAGTAAAATAGTCCATTTTCAGTGCTTTCTTGAAGGACGGTAGTGTTTTGCTGTTTCTGAGCGCTGTTGGCAGTGCATTCCAGAGTTTCGGTGCAGCAGTTGTGAAACATCGGTCACTGTAAGTCAGAGTCCTCGTCCTTGGCACAACTAGAAGAACATTATCATTTTGAGACCTTAGCTGTCTTTGTGGAGTATATACTTCCAACATACTTCTGATGTAGCCAGGCGAGTTTCCATGTAGTGCTTTGAAAACATGAGTCAAGACCTTGTACTCTACCCTGTACAGGTAGCCAGTGAAGATCCTTCAGTACAGAGGTGATGTGATTGTAACGCGGTGTCCGTGTGATGAGGCGGGCAGCTGTATTTTGAATAATTTGTAGTTTGTTCAGAATGATTTTCGGGGTGACACATAGTAATGAATTGCAGTAACTCAGTCTCGATGTTACTAAAGAATTGATCAGGGATTTTGCTGCATCAACAGTCAAGTATTGTCTGATTTGACCAATTTGTCGCATCTGCATGAAACACGACCTTGAGACAGAGTTTACATGTATGTCCATGTCCAAATGCGAATCCAACATGGCCCCGAGGTTTATATAATTATATAATTTCCTTGTGAATGTGAGTCATCCTGCACTTTATCGTCGGGGACTTGGATCTTTAATTGTTTCCTCGGCTTATGTGTGGGCATTGCTGAATGTAGTTGCTAGGAATATGAAACATTATTTCCCACCCCATTGCTACCTTTCCATTATTTTCACTAGGTCAAGCCGTAGTTGTCCCTCTTTAGGTCGCATAACGTTAGGTCACTGTCTTAAGTGTTTTAAACTAGGTCACGCCCCTGGGTTGTTGTGCCTCATTTGCTCACCGTTTTTGCATGGGTTTCTGTGGGCATTGCTCAGGGTAGTTGTGTCGTGGTGTTTCTGATTTCTGTGTTCGGCTGGTTGGGTTGAGTGCTACTACCTTCCCTGTCGGATTTTCTTATACCTTTTTTCTCACCATTGACGTTGGTCTGATCACAGCATCGACAAATTTTACCTTGATATTGTCGATTGAACTGGCATTTCTTTTCGGGACAAACAGGATTACCTCTGTTTCTCGGCGTTAAGTTTCAGCAAATTTTCTTTCATACAGTTCAAGGTATCCTTCAGCCAAGCCTCAATTCGTTGCATTGTTTCATCTCGCAAGACACAATCTTTTGGTTTGAATGCCATATACGATTGGGAGTCATCGGCATAGAAATGATGTTGCAATTGATGTTTTCTACCGATTGCACCTACTGGTTTTGTGTACATAATGTAGTTCTTCGGACCAAGCACAGAACCCTGTGGTACACTATACCTCATGAGTACAGGTTTTGAAAGTACTCCATCTATACAGATAGTATAGTAACGTTCACACAAATATGATTTTATCCACTCTTATGGCTTGCCTGTTATACCGAAATGATTGTCAAGTCGGCGTAATAGAGTGTTGTGATCAATTGTGTCAAAAGATGCTGAGTGGAATTTTCTGTATGCTGACTGACGTTCTTCGTGGAGTTCATGCAGTGTTAAATGCTCTTCCAGACGAGCACCGACTACCTTCTCAAGCAATTTGGAAATGAAGGATAGTTTTGACACAGGTCTTTAGTTTTTCAATATATTTTGTTTAAGGCCTGGCTTCTTTATCAGTAGTCCTATTCTGGGGCATTTAATTTAAAAGCCTTGAGTACATATGTACATTTGAGCGATGCATTGAATATTCTTGTTAATAATGGCAGTAGTTCATTCAAGCAACTTCTTTTTCTTCACCAAGCAGATATTTAATTTTCTTGAATAACCCTTTCTGATCACGACCACAGGACTCTACCTTATCTGTGTAATGGGATACTTTGGATCGTTTTCACCATTTTGTTGACTACCGAACATTGATTCCTATATATATATATATATTTTCGTTCAAATTTTCGTCTCAGATGTTTAGCGTCATGTAGATCTTCAGTGTACCACGGACATGAGGGTCTTAATACTATTGTTTTGGATTTTAGGGGAGCATGCTTGTCAATTAGTGATGAAAGCCCATGGGTATATACCTCAACTAGTTCATCAACGTCTGATATGTGCAGCCCACTTTTCAAATATCTGAGGATTCAATGTCTTTTTTGACATTAGACAGTTGAGATCATTTACACAGAGACAGTGTTAGCATGCATGATTGAGACACGTAGTTCATGCAAAAACAGTTTTGATTGAAATTAAATGCCAACATAATGTGTCTATTTAGTATTTCTGCTAAGAATTTGTCAGAGATGCAGAGCTTACTTACAAAGGGACGAAATTAGCATTTCCCGATGTGTGGCATTGACCTTCAATGAACATGTCTGCATATAGTAGTGAAAAAAAAGTATATGTTCCTTTTACTTGGTAGTGCAATTGGCGATGGTGAGCCCTACTTATAAGTTTAATGTTATGATTATCTTGTACATAAACAACCTACATCGTTTGTTATGACATCTATCTCTTCATTTGCTAGAGATACATGTACCAGAGTCACCAACAGAATTTGAACTTGTTACTGGCACTACTAAAACTACTGAAGCAACTACACTCAACCGCTTTAAAAACGCACCACATATGAAATATCGGTTTAAGTGATCTTAACGTTAATTTATGGTTATTTATTTTCGTCTAAATAATCTTCAGTCTATTTTCAACGAGATGTGTGATTTTCATGCCATTATTATGAGTTTGAAATGAATTATGACATAGATAACACGGAGACCCATGGAAGTGAAAGTCACAATTTCAAAAGCAAGTATAAGAGCCCGCTACATTGATGCATGCACTTGTTTTCTCCTCCTTAAGCATAACATTAATTACGTAATAGGATAGAATGATGTTTGACGTGATGGTTCCCACCATTCAAGCAATGCTTAACTTGAATTATAAATGTTATGTGGCTATGGCTGTCTGGCTAATACCATACGACCGAGTGCGGTTCAGATATGCGCATTATGTAAACCTAAGAAGGATTCAAGCCTTATTTAAACTTGAAGTCTTGGTTATGAGCATCAGACTGTCAGGACATATCCCGTTGTGCTTCTATGGCACCTCAAATCAACACTATGAAGGAGCTTGAAGACAAAAAGTTGGGACTTTAGGCTCTAAACGGGAGAAAACTCATTAAAAAATGTACTAAAATAATTTTCCTTTTTATTGACAATTTTGAAAGAAATAATTATGAAAATGCACTAATGTACTTTTGGCTTGTTGATTGACACCCAGCATAATTTTTAAACTGTGTGCAGCCATGCGGAACCAATTACAGTGACACAATCTGTGTCATGTTTCCTCCTAGTTCGGGCTCAATACCTTTAGCTGGTTTCATCCAGGTCGGTCTGTGACTGTGTCATTCGCTAGGAATCGATGTTCTAAGCCCACAATCATATGGTGGTAGCTGCACCGCTATGCTAAGGCACCGAGGCTCTTTTTAGTTGTAGTCGAAGGCACAATCCTCGAGAACAAATATTTGAGATATTCGCAGCATAAAAATGCCATTAGCAAATATTGTTTATGCTGTTTTTTCAATGTTTAAACCATCAGCGTACAGTTTAAAGTCAATATTGATCACACAGGTCGACGCGATCGAGCTGCACGCGCAAAACATGCAAAATCAAAAAAAGTTCTCTGGGCGGGGTATTCCGAATGAAAAAAAAATCGTTTTCTTTATTTAGGTCAAGCTTATGAACTGAACAAACCCTGTAAACTATCAATTTTAGCAAAAAAAGTATTTTGACGAAATTTGATTATTTTCAATAGTGGTGCGTTTTTAAAGCGGTTGAGTGTATACAATGGACACCACAATTCAATGGTGGATCAAATCAAACATTTGTATTGTTATACAAGAAAGCATCGGACATGGAATGGAATACAATATACATCAATGAGACTGGTGAAGAAAAGATGAAGTACAAACTTGACAATCTAGAATCAAATACAGCTTACATAGTGAAGATGTATGCACAGAACCGTGTTGGTAATTCAAGCACTAGCAAAGATGTAGGCCTTCGCACATTAGGTTTGTTAAGTATCATTGCCTGTTATGTGTTAGAAAATAAACCTTAACAAACCCGTTGACATCAAATCAGAGTACAAATGTACAACTAACAACCATTGACCTCATCATTCCAATGTCTGAATAAATGAATATGTTATTACTTGTTAGGCATTCTAATTAAAAAATGTATATATGTGTTTCCCGTTTCACGACTTGCCATAAAGGTATACTATTTAAGTACAATATTTGCCACATAGATAGACACTGTTACAAGTGAATAATTCAGATTGAAACGATTTGGAACTCGCGTTTGTTTCGTTCGACGCACCTCGGACAATTCTAAGGCGAATCATCTCTCGGACAAAATAAGAACGTCGCCATTATTCTAACGGTTCTTATCTGTTTTTAGTGAAGCCAGAACGGTTTTTAAACAGGTTAAAATTGAACTAGTGGCACTGATTAAACATATTGGACATAAGTATGCTCTTAACTTAGCATCATATATATATGTTCTTTAAAACGTTATAGCCTACATATGCGATGGGTATGTTGTGTTTTATTTTCTTGTAAACTGCATTACACATGTGTGTGACCGCATCACCCGTGTGTAAATTTTCCACCACTCCTACTGGTCGGCGATCAGTTCCCGATGGCTATCAGTATCCGACATCGAATATTTTTTCATATTTAGCGTAGCTCTAAAATAAAGATATTTGGTATAATCAAAGAACTACACCAAAGCAATAATTGTGAGTCAGAAAATTTACAATTCACGAAAATAAAAAGAAAATATCAAGAAATACACTAAATGAAATGAAAATCGTCACCTCTTTCCCTTGGGGTCATCTTTTTACGAAAAATATGCATGCACGATGAAACAAATAAGTTCATTTATTAATAGCCACGGGCGTTCCAAAGTCTTTGGTAAATGCAGGTGTTACTCAACAACAGGTATGCTTTGTATTGGCAATCCATACGAAACTCGGTGAAAGTTAAATCTTGACAAAAAAGTCATCATTGACGTCATTCTAAATGACGTCAGAGATTTTAACTAATTGGACAACGCAGCGTCCATTATGTCTTACTTATGTCCTCAGTGAGTATCCAAACAAAGAGAGACAACTCTAAGAATTTATGTTATTCCAATGGGAGATAATTCCCTTCGAGTTAATCGGGTCAAAGCGGGGAAAGTATGGTATAATTTGTTATTAAATGTGAAATGTTGGCTACTTGTGCTCTAAATCTAATTTATGCACTAAAATAGTGACCCCTTTTGCGCCCCAAATTCCACTCGCTGTATGACGTCATAAATGTCAAATTGTTAGTTATATTTCGGCCTTGAGCTCAGGATTACAAAAATGTAAGTTATTTTGTTTAAAACCGTCTGGTTTTGGAGAAATTACTAAAAAACATGCAAAAACTGTCGGAAACTGGTCGCGAACCAGTACACTACGTACGTCCAAGGGAGCTTCCAGATTCATTACGGAATGACCCGATTAGTTACGATCGGTGTTCGTTTCTGTTGAGAGTTGTCTTTCCTGTCCATTGGTAATTATAGGGGATTCATCGTAGCTGACCGATGTTAATCGCCATACCAATATCCCGTACTTGCGAGGATTTAGCCCAGCCAAAATTAGGTCAACCCTTATCGACTGAATTTTGTGTGTAGGAATCTTTCATTGAATAGTTATTAATAAAAAATAGGCATTTAATGTCTTCATTTTTCGCTCATAAATTAGCTTTAATTGTTTAACGAGTTTAAAATTTTCCTGTTTCAAACGATAAAATGATATTAAGATATAAAAGTTCATTCATATATACGCGCCAAAAAGCAAGGTCTGTATCGTCGCACAATGTATGCAGTGCATTTTTTCATATTATTTTTCAGAAATTGCAGATGCTTCTGGTGGAAATATTGGAATGATTGTTGGTGGTGTTATTGGTGGAATAGTATTTGCAGGATTGGTTGCGTTTGCAGTAGTATTTCTTCTACGACGATACAGAGGTTATTTGAGTATAATTTCATTATGCTTTCTTAAAGGTGATGTCCTTTATTTCTCAGATAAGTAATAATTGAGTGCATATTTTAGTAAATGAATACAAATTGAGGCAAAAATCTTCAAAAAATGGATCTTGTTTCCTTACGCTTCTATTCCATAATTACAAAATGTAATCCTATCACAAACACTGTATGATTCTATCAGCTATTGTCTCACTTTTTAAGTTTAAATGACAATTATCGTCAACTAATCATGTGTCAAACTTGGGTATAAAATAGAATGTTCGACCTCGTGATAACGAGTCAGTTGAATGCATATCTCGTTTGTAATTTCAGTATGGAACAGTAATAAGCATGACTCAAATAACTGGTGAGTTATCATTTCATTATATTGTCAAATGCTTTAATCACTCCCGTTTGCTTATAGTCTAGTCAGAATGAAGAAAAATGTGCCAAACATATACCATTTTTGTTTTTTACATTTGTCTTAATGTACAATGTCTAAAGTTTACATTTTCACTTGTTGGCAAAAATAAATGTGGCCTTCCCCCTAAAATCCAAGAAGGCCGCCAAATTTTACTCCACAATTTGACAATTGTCGTATGTTTCAAAATATAGTAACATTTTCTAAGCTTTACCATAAAAACAAAATTGGAATGAATGACTTTAACAACAAATATATAGTTATGTTCATTAAAGAAAATGAAAAATATGGAAAACTTACATTAAATTAAAAAAGAGGGGCCAAAAAATGGCCACAAATCGATATTTTTCACATTTTTTTGAATCCTTATTTGAATTTTGAGCGTTTGTTGCCCGTTTTATAAATGGCCTACTCGTGCAAAAATGAGGGATTTCGTCATATTTTGCATATTATTTGCGATTCTGTTACGATGCATTCTCAAAAAAAAGCTCTTATACTGATATAATTTGTTGCCAATCTAATAGAAATGAAATATACTTGTATGTGAGATGCACTTTGTTGCAAAAGTACTAATAATTTATAGGAAATTAAATTTAGTAGTATCTGGATAAATCAAAATTCCGATACCGAAACATCTTATTAGTGTATGCCGGAAAAATAATTTTAAATCAATTTCATGCAACCGATGTCATATTTATCCACTACATATAGGTTTAAAATGTGTTTTGAAATGATAAATATATCTAAATCTCAAAGTTTAAGATCCAAAATCCAATATGGCCGCCAAAAATCCAGCCAAAATCTGTAAATTGTCATATATTTGAAAATATGGTCACATTTTCTAAACTTTCCCATTTAAACAAAATTCAAGTCACTAACACAATACATATAAAGTTGTGTTCATTGAAGAGAATTCAAAAAGTGAGATATTTCATAACATTATTAAAATAAGGATCAAAAAGGGCCATTAATTGACAATTTTGATTGATTCTTTTATTCTTCTTATGCCCGCTAAACGCGGACCAAAACCAGATACACTCAAATAGTCCGGTAATTTTTTTTGAAGCGACAGGAAATGAGGGCGTGTCTTAACAGATAGGATATATAGATAGATAGATAGATAGATAGATAGATAGATAGATAGATAGATAGATAGATTAGATTAGATTAGATTAGATAGATAGATAGATAGATAGATAGATAGATAGATAGATAGATAGATAGATAGATAGATAGATAGATAGATAGATAGATAGATAGATAGATAGATAGATAGATAGATAGATAGATAGACACACGCACACAAGCACGCACGCATACATTGTCATTGTCATACACAAACAAATACACACACACGCACACACACACGCACCACACCACACGCACACACACACACACACACACACACACACACACACACGCTCATTGATTCCACCACCGGAAGATCACATAGACAACGAAACGAAACAGCTAGATGATCTAGGATGGCACTATAATGATGATAGGTGATAATTATATAGATTTAACATAATTAATACTGTTGAAAGACTTAACTTGGTTGCATCTAATTCCGTGGAGTACATTTACGAGAAATGAACACCCTTGATATCGTTAAGGTTATGGTACATGTATCTTGAATTGCTAAAACAATGGAGATTTAACATTCAATTAATGTAATTGGTTTACAGAAGTAAGTACTAATAAGTATGAACAAAAAGATACAAATCATAACTGCTTATCCCGGCATAACTTAACTAGGTACTGTATGCCTATTAACTTATCGCTGATAGATATAAAACAACATAATCTAACCTTGAGCAAAGTGAAGTGTATACATGTGGTTATATTTTCCTGGTCAATGATTTCAACATAGAACAGACATGCTTTGCCAACTGATAATGACCGTACCTCATGTTACATATTGTCATTTTCAAAACAAAATCAAGTTGTTCACCATGAGGTAAGTGTGTCCAGCGTTTATATGTTTTGACCCCCGCATGACTCAATAATATAGTTCCATATCTCTGTTCTCACTGATGTCGAATTAGGACAAAATTCATACTAGATGGATAATATCTTCACAGTATACGTGCCATTTTTGACAGACTTCATTATACCTTCTAGAGTAAAGTTTTCCGATTACAGAAAGGACAACACACACCGTCCACCTGTGTTGAGGGGAACCAATTGAGATAGTCCATAGTTCAGAGGGATATCCGGGATTCGGAAGGAGATCTGCACTGTGTTCCGATGGGCGCTTTGCTATCAGGTTCGCTAGACGCTGTTGTTTTGCAGGTTCTACGATAAGACGCTTCAGCTTCGTCTTCCATTCCAGTTTGTTTGGAAAATGCCCACGAGATCGAAATTCGTTAACGTCTTTATGAGATTGTACTTCTGAACCAAAGTAAATGCACACGGAGTGAAACCCTGGCTGTCTATCATTGTTAATAAAACTCGTCAACCTATTGATGAATATCTGTTTCACTAAGTACTTACACAGGAGTCTACAAAGTGGACCGAAAAATGTCAACTTTTTATAGTGAATCATTGTTTCGATGGAGTCGATGTCTATAGATGCCAGTGAAAAATCCGTACTGGTACTAATGTTCAATGACTGAATTTTTTCACACAAAACCTATGGGCGGTTTCTATATGAACAAAATCACACTCTGCATAATTGTTCCATATCTCACTACCATATAGGAAATTCGGTAACACTATTAATAGATAGATAGATTGTCTTTATTGTTAGATGGTTTAGCCCATGAGGATGTAGTCCGCTATTAAGCAAACTTAAAAATGTCCTACGCAGTTTGACACAAGCGTCTTGGATAGATTTCTTCGTAGATAATTGACTGTCACAATTATTCCAAGATGTGTGTAGTTTTCTTCAGGTCCGAGATTCCTTTTACGGTTATTATTTACATTATGTTTGTTTTCGTTGAATACGACGATTCCACATTTACTAGGATTGTACTGTATCTCCATTTGTTCGCATAGTTGTTACAGATGGTCATCATACCGGACAGCCCAATGTTAGAAAATGATACCAGTATCATATCGTCCGCAACAAACAAAGCACATGTGTTAATGTTAAATAAACAAAACCAAAGCTTGCTCGCTTCAAGCTCCTCTATTAGTCCATTTATGAAACACAGGTACAACATAGGCGAACTTTTACTACCTTGTCTCGTACCTTGACGTATATCGAAGATTTGCGACAAATATCTACGATGTCTCACCCGACTGGTTGCATCTCTGTAGAGCTCCCTAAAAACGATGTACTGTCAATGTTGGTTTGCAGGAGTGTACATGACAGTCCTTTATGCCAATCCCGATCAAATGCATGACGACCGTCAAGGTAACACACTTACAGGTTGCTTTTATTTTCACGCCCGATGTCATCATACATCCTAGGTGTTTCTGGAAACCGCCTTGCTGCACATTGATATTTTTTAGTAGTTTATCTTTACACCTTTCAAGTAGCACTAACTCGTACAGTTTTAAGATACACGATGTTAAACTTATTGCACGGTAGTTATCCCTCTTTTCATTTCGTCCGGCACGTATGCTAAACGTAGCATGTGGTTAAAACATTAGCCAATGCAGGTGATAAAATGTCACCAGTCCGCTTTTCCTTTCGGCATCATCTTGATGATTTTACGGATCGTATCGGGTAGCACTGTAACTGTCGTATCTGGAACGCACGATTGTATATTGTTTGATACATAGTTTGCTACATAATTATGCCATTCTGAGTCAAACTCAGCACAATGAAATGGGGTATATAAGTTTTTGAAATAGTTTCCCCATTGTTTAGTTAAATCTTGACCATCTCTATAAACATGATCGATAAACTTAATACCAGCTCCAGAATTGTTCTTATAGTGTTTATTCCGGCTGTTAACCGTCTTCCAAAATCGGTAAGAATCAACTACTGCTGTCTTGTATATCTCCAGGTCTTGTTGCTGTAGGTATTGTCTTATATGAAAATTATGAGTGCGTCTAAAGTCACGTTTGACAGATTTGTATTGCTGGTAATATTCATTCCGTTTGTCACGCGGTCTACCTGCTGCACATTATGAACAACTCTTTTCCCACAATTGAGCTGATTTTAGACTATCAATCCAGTATGGTTTAAGATATGGTTTGTATTTGGATACTGGCAAACAAGTGGCTGCGTTTGTAATAATGTTGGTACGTGTTTGGTACGCATTGTCTATACGAATTTGTTGATGATTGTTTATTTAAATCACATAAGAACTTATGAGTCTCCTTTAAACATGCAATTTTCTTTTCTTGCAAGTTTGTATGCATTTCCAGTGATTTTAGTTTGTTGGTGAGTGCTGTTATGTGTTTTGCTTGTTCAGATGTTTTTTTGTTAGTATGACTGAGTGTCCTTTTAAGCGATTCTGAAGCACTAAGAGCTTTAGACATTGCTCTTGATAGTTCATGGTATTTTAACTCCAACTTTTGATGTTCTTTAGTTAGATTGGGATTATCGTAGTGAATAATTACCAAATAACACAGTTCGTGGCTTTATGACATTGTGATCAAAAGATTACAAAAATCCTCACTGTTGTTAGCTCATCTGTCACATAGTAACAAGTTGAGCTTTTGTGATCACTCTTAGTCCGTCGTCCGTCCGTCAACAACTTGTTTGTGTTCACTCTAGAGGCAACAGTTTCGATCCAATCATCATGAAACTTGGTCATTATGTTGTTCTCCATAAAATCTAGGCTAAGCTCAAAACAAGGTCATCTGAGGTCAAAAACTAGGCCACTAGATCAAAGCTTGTGTTCACTCAGAGGTCACTATTGTAATCCAATCTTCATGAAGCTAGTTGTTCCCCATAAAATGTAGGCCAAGTTTGAAACTGGGTCATGTGGGGTCAAAAACTAGAGCACTAAATCAGATCTTAGAAAAAGCTTGTGTTCACTCCAAAGGTCGCCCTTTTGATCCAATCTTCATGAAACTTGGTCAAAATGTTGTTCTCCATAACAAATAGGCTAATTTTGAAATTGGGTCCTGTGGGATCAAAAACTAGGTCACTAGGTCTAATCTTAGAGACAGCTTGTGTTCACTCAAGAGGTCGCCGTTTTGATTCAATCTTTATGAAACTTGGTCAGAATGTTGTTCTCCATCAAATCTAGGCCAAGTTTTAAATTGGGCCATGTTGGGTCAAAAACTAAGTCACTAGGTCAAATCTTAGAAAAAGCTTGTGTTCACTCCAGAGGTTGCCGTTTTGATCTAATGTTCATGAAACTTGGTCAGAATGGTGTTCTCCATAAAATCTAGGCCAAGTTCGAAACTGGGTCATGTTGGGTCAAAAAACTGGTCATTAGGTCAAATATTGTGCTCACTCTAGAGACCCCTGTTTTGATCCAATTTTTAAAGAAATATGGTCCGAATGTAAGCTGTACTGATATCTAGGCCTATGTGCAACAGATGAGCGACCTAGGGCCCTTTTGGCCCTCTTGTTCATATTTTGGACTGTTTCACCCCAAATATATCCCACGACGCTGGTCATTATGAAACTAGATTATTAATAACTTAAGATGAAAATCTTAGTGATTTATAACTAAATAATATTACTGGTGTCATTGTAGTAAACCGATTCCAAGATTCACCATTTTAGTTTATATTTTGTACGAATTTACCTCAAAATATCATTCAGTAATCATAGACGATAATATATTAATTGATATACTAAACTACAATTTAATCGCAGTTGTTTTATAAATAATACGATTATAAATGCCATCGTGGTCAATCGATTCCTAAAACCCTCACTTTTGTTTATAGTTCCAATGTTTTTTACCCAAGAATGTCTTGAAATACACAACATTTAGACACCAATTTAGCAATATCATAAATAGGAAGACAACATGTGTTCACCCTATTGATTTATAATCAAATAACATAATAAATGGCATTACAGTAAACCGATTGCAATAATCATCATTTTTGTTTACAATTTGTAGTATTTCACCCCAAAATAACGTATCTTGATCAATAGCCGATAATTTCCTATAATATATATTACTAACTGTCTATTATTTATGTCATACTTTTTGTAAAAATGTTTTGTTATAGAAGCTCACGGGGAAGACTGGGCTAGCCCAACTGTGTCGCCTCTTAAAATAAAGTAGTTATTATTATTATTATTATTATTATTATTATTATTATCAGATACTACACTTATAGTGCAGGGGTTTTCAATAAAACACTACTATAAATGACATTTTGATCTGCCAATTCCAAAAATCCTCACTTTTGTTTATACATGTAGTTTGTCATGTTTTACCCCACAAATATATGTCTCAAGTGTTATTATAGAACTCCACATCAAGTATGTTACAAGGCAACAATTATGTAGCAGGATATAACATAAAACATGTGTGTGCATTTTGTGCCCTGTTCTGAAATTCGCAGAAATGGTGATGTAACTTAGAAACTCAATTTTCTCAATTTCATGTCAATGTCATTAAAGGCCCTTTTCTCAGATCGAGGCTCATTTATATTGAAATTTACGTTCGTAGAATAAAATATCTGCTATAAAGATTTAAACTGGAATACATTTTAACAGATGTTTTCTAGAACTATCAGTATAAATGTTAAAAATATAGTATCAGTATACCTAAATACTATTATATCGATTATTTCTAATTTGGCGGTCATTTTGTTGGCCATTTTGGATATTTCAAAAAAAGATTTGGTTAAAGGTATAAGTTAGATATTAATTAAGTTATTTCTAACAAAATTATTTTACAAATACTCATAATAATGTTGTTATCATGCGTTAAATAGGGTATAAAGAGATTGTTTGTTTTTGGCGGCCATCTTTAAAATTGGTTGCCATGGCAACCATAATGGCAGATACGAGATGGGTCTCGTGACAAAAATGTTCCAGTATGTTTCCCTAATGTATATACCAAGTTTGGCAACTTTCTCCAAAAATTAATGATTACTAGATTTTTGGAGACATTATTGCTTGACTATATGTTGTTGAAATGCATTTGTTGGCAATGGTGTTAGTAGTTTATGAGAAAAAAGTTTCCGGACGAATTCAGATTCGGGTACCAAAGTATCATACTTATTATTATTGAATGTCGGAATAATAATTTAAATCAAGTTTATGTAACATAATGTCACAACTATCCACGGTATGCAGGTGCTAAGTTAACTTTTAAAGTTTTATATTCAAAATTTAAAATCTTGTAATAACACACAAATTTGACCGGCTACTTTATTGGTGCCATTAAGAGCGGTTTTTATGAACATGTTTGTATTTCAAATAGCACATTTCATCTTCTTGTGACATTAACTACAGCCATGTTCAATTCCACCACACTCATGTACAATACGAATATTGTCATGTACAATATCACTATAACGTGCATAATACCACTACAGTCATGTAAATACTTTAATTCAGAATGTGTAGGTTGTCTAAATGTAACTACAAACAGCAAACATATAGTATCCTGTACTTTCTCTGAGTTTCTATTTTTCCTGATAAATAAAAACTTAAAACTTGTATCTCGACTCACACATTTGTTGACCGTATGGTCATTTGATTCTTATCTCATTCTGTAGGAGAAATATTTTGAAGTTTAAATACTTGTGGCCAGGAAGCTAATGGAATAACGGTTGTGCTAGGATATCAGATTACAAGAGGCTTACTGAGTTTACCAGACTAGATAATCAAGCCCAAAATAAAATCTAGCGAAAATTGAAAAATGTTATGCTATTTGATTGAAAAATATATTATCTAGTCAGGTGGCCAGACTAGGTAGATGTATAAAAAAGTTTTAAAAATATCAATTTGTGACCATATTTTGGCCCCTATTTTTAAAACTTCATTAAATATTACACTTTTTGCATTTTCTTAAATGAACATATTTATCTATGTGTTGTTTAAGTGATTCCAATTTTGTTTTTATGATAAAGTGTAGAAGTGTATACTATATTTTGAAATATAGGACATTTTCAAATTTTGGAGGAAATTTGGCGGCAATCTTTGATTTTAGGGGGAAGGCCACACTTATTTTTTGCCAACAAATGAACATGTAAACTTTAGACATTGTACTTTAAGAAAATATAAAAAACAAAAATGGTATATGTTTGGCACAAATTTCTTCATTCCGACTAGACTATTAATTATAGACCGAGTTTTTAAATGCTGACTCTTTTGATTCTTATTATTATCGAAATATGGAAACATTATTTTCATATCTTTGTTTAATTGTATTTGTGTTTTCTTTTAAGTGACTATACTAAAGCTAACACGCCAGCAGAAAATGTAAGGTACTATAATATTGGAAGAAGGTGAACTCGCTTTTGGCAGTATAACATAACATAGCCTTATGTACAATGCGCTTAACAAAGTGAATGTGTTTTACCGTACATATTTTTATCAATGATTTGGGATTATACTAAATGTTATGCTATTGACTATCACAGAATTGGATTTACAAGCGTTTCTTTAAAATTAAATACAACGGTTAATTGAACCACGCATGTATATTCATGCGTGATTGAACCATGCAAAATCGAAACACGTTTAATGTACGGGAACATAAAATGCAGTCAATATCCGACCAGTTCCCCAGGTCCCCGCCACCGGATGACCCAGCTTCACGAATATATGCCAAAGCAGTGACCCAAGCATAACTGCGGCTTGAAATAGTTAACAAACTCCATGCACAGTGACCTAGTTCTAAAGATTTCCTCCAAGCAGACTCTATATATAAGCCTATTCTGTATAAACTCTTTACAAAAAGGGTTTATACAGAACAGTGTTATGTTGAATATTTTATTGTTCCTAAATGGGGTTTATACTGATTTCTATATAATATAAGCATCAAAGTCCATTTTACAAGTTTGTTTTCCAGTGAGGAACAAAGGAATTATCAAAGTACGAACGAAGCTACATATTACAACGAAGGACGGCAAGTTAATTTGAATTATTGTGAAATTTAATCATCTGATCTTGTTCATATTAATACAAAATGAAACATTAGACAGGACAAGATTGTCGTATAATCTGTAAGGCTGATACATACGTACAAGTATTTGATAGTGACGATATAATTATGTTTTTATGTTAAGTCCATAGAAATGTTGTGTTTCTTTAAATCAGTTTGCTTTTACTTTGAACATCATAATAAAACTATACAGTTAAATGTGTACCTTTTATTAGGGAGTAAGTATGCTGAATTATTTATTTCAGAGTTCCTGAATATGAAATGATAAACCAACAAAGCCGAGATGTCAACACATATTCATCCCTTCAGTTAGACAGAAACTCTCCAACAAACGGTAATTACTATTAACGTTTGTTTCCTTATATAAAATGCTTATATTCTCCGTATTTAAACAAAACATTTTCTGTTTTCTTAGACGTTCAAGGTTTCAACAGACTATGCTTTCCTGTGAGTGTGAGTTATACAGGAACAAGGTGATTGTCCTTAAACATTGAACATCATACATGAAAAAACTACGGCAAATAACATTCGACAAATAACTGGAAAGCCATCAACCGCTACAATGATACACCTCGTACCAGTTATTTTGATGGCTAAAGTTGCATTTAGTATGAATTTATATTTTCAGATAGTTCAAGAGAAGAAGATAAAACGTACGAGAATTTTTAACTGCGTGTGATATAGGCGAGATAAGATAAACAAAAACGGTGTATGAATACTCGTATGTTTAAAGTTGTCGTTATGGATTTAACTTCAACTTCAACTTCAACTCTTTAATTCCCTCTATATATGAGGATATTGAATACATATATATACAATTACTAGAAAACAATCAAGCAATCAATAAATAATTACAATACTGGTAAGTGTAATACATGAATAGAATGCATATATATGTACAGTGAGTATCTGGTCATGATGAGATCAAGATATGTTAATCATATCAGCAGAATGATGACTATATCAGGTTGGAGTAAATGTTCAGACATTGCACTATGTATGCATATGTAAGTGTCAGAAATTGTCTTTCAGTTTCGATATCAAGGATGGGTTCGAGTGGAGCACCCAAAAGTTTTAGTGTGAGAGAGAAACTATCCATTTCGTTAATCAAACGTATGTCATTCTGGTTGAGAATTTGAGATATCGATGTTAGCAATTGATATCGGAGTGTTTCGGTTTGTAAACATTCACAAAGCACATGCACTAGTTCTTCCTGGAATATTGATTCGCATATAACACACACGTTGTTTTCGAGGTTTACAGATCGCGTCCATAGTCGTGAAATAATGTTCATGATATTTCTTTGTGCGCTCTGCTGAAACACTGTGTACACAATTGATGGCTTAATATCGGGTTGTAAAATCCGGAAGAAGATAAAGTCTGAGTCTTGCGACATTCTAGTATCCCACAACTGTGTTTCAAACTTGGCAATAGCTTTTTTAACAGTAGCTTTCCATTCACGTTTTGGTGGTACATAATGTGTGGCAGATGTGAACATATTTACGATACTCTGCAAATTATACTTCAACAAAATTTTACAAATATCTGGTATAAAGCCTAGTGTTACTTGGGAGGTGTCAGTTATAAACAAAATTAGTTTTCTAATAAATATGCCTTTTGTCACAGATTCATTCGGTAGAGTTATAAGTTTGTAAAGAAACATTAATTTGCGATATTCAACTAAAGAAGGCAATCGGTTAAGACCAAGCATGGATTCCGCCATATCGGAACGAGTAAGCAATGGGAGTCCTTGAATACGTTTGACGGCCGAGTGCTGAAAGCGTGAGACAGCTGAAAGGTCTGAGAGGGTAGTGTTGTTCCAAAGCTCAGATCCGTACGTTGCAATGGGTATGATTATTTTCGAATATAAATTTGCAGAGACTATTGGGTTAATACCTTGAGCGTGGATGCCTTGTGCTGACATGGCAAATAACGCGTTATTTGCTTTTTGTAGGCGCTGTTTGATCCTATCGGTATCTTTTAAGTTATATGTGTACAGAATGCCAAGATGAACAAAGTTATCGGTCTGTTCGATAAATTTGTCGCCATATAGTATTCCTACATTAGGCTGTTTGCGCTTTCTCGTAAATACGGTGACATTGCATTTTTGGACGTTCATAGCAACGTGCCAATGGTAGCAATACTGGAATACGATGTCAACCATTTTCTGTAGTCGGAATGGCGTGAGCGCGACTAACGATATATCGTCGGCAAATGCGGGATTTCCAGAATTAACAGACATGACTTTTGACCCTAGACGACTGTTTTCAAGTTGTTTAAGTAGGTCGTCGACATATACAAGGTATAGGAATGTGGACAATACACCGCCTTGTCGCACTCCCCTTTTTACACTGATCGTGTCTGAAGTATGACCTGAAAGTCGGACGACAGATATGAGGTTACTATGGGTGGACATTAGCAGGCGTAGAAATTTGCCAGTGAAACCTAGTCTGCCTAGTTTTAGGAATAGGGCATCGAACATGACCGTGTCAAAAGCTGCTTTCTGATCGAGACATGCTAAGTAGACGTCTGAACGACGTTCAATATTGTATAAGATCGTCTCTTGAACCGCAAAGGCTGTCGATAAACAACTTAGGTCCGATTGGAAACCCTGTTGTTGTGCACTCGGAAATGCAATATTATTTCGCTTTAGGTGATCGTTAATTCTGTTTAAGATAATTTTCTCGAATATCTTGCAGAAAGCCGGGATTAGAGAAATTGGGCGATAGCTCGTAGGTTCTGTTTTCACTTTCCCTTTGCCCTTATATATCGGTATGATGACGCTTGTTTGCCAGTCATCTGGGACCTTGAGGTTATGTAGTATAGCATTGAAAAGCGAAGTAAGCATGAGTTGTATTGAGTTTCCACCGTGGATCACATGCTCGTTAAGAATTTGATCGTGGCCCGGGGCCTTTTTTCGCGCTAGTTTGGTAACTATTGTATTTAGTTCGTCCGATTCGATTGGTCTGAGTAATCGTTGGGTATAAACGCTTAGTGGCCTGGAGATATAATCATTTAGCTCCGTTTGATATTCAGGGGATAAATCGTCGCCATTGTTGTCAGTACCAAATACATCGTTAAAATGTTGAAAAAATCCACGTATAACGTCTGCATCGTGAAAGTTTTGACCATTTACGCGAAGCGTATTGCATACTTCGAAGTTAGATCCGCCCTTGCGTTTCAGTAGCTTCCAAAACAGTTTGTAGTCCGAGTCCGCTGCTTTGTTTAGCCTATCGAAAATCGTATTTTCGTGCGCATTTATGCAGTGTAGCTGTAGGCGTCTAAATGCTCTCTTCGCTACCTTATAGTTTGTATACGTTTCGTTCGTGCGTGACCGGGGACGTCCATGGTGTAGCCAAAGAGAACGGAATCGCCTTGCGCGCGCATGCGCGTCTTTAAGTTCCGGACACCAGTATGGTTTTGCGGCCTTATTAAACTGTGTTATCGGAAGATGCTTTTCAGCTTCCCGGATAAAGTTTGTGATCGCGGAGTTGATGATGTCCGGCCCGAGGCTGTCAATATCGTGTGTGTTTAGCATTCTACGTACTTGCTGATCAATTTCTTCATTAAACTTTCTGAGGTGAGCGGGAGTACATTTTGACCAATTTATGCTCGGGCTTATGTGCAATTTTGAACGAATTCGGTCGCCATTGATGTTAACCTGAAACATCATAGGCAAATGGTCGGAGGTTAGGATTTCATGGGGTTCTGATACACTGTAGCTAGAACATATGTGGCTGGAGGTACCCTCAACAAATACGTGGTCAATAGTGGTTCTGGTGGGGAGAAAAGTAAACTTGTTACTATGAAATAGGTTGTGGAGGGATACCAGGCTGTTATTACGGACAAACTCGGATAGGAGTTCAGATTTACGATTCGGGAATTGATGCGAATCTGTGACAAGTTGTGCATTAAAATCACCAGCGAATATAACAGTTCCAATTTTACAATAATGCGACATAATTGATTGAACATCACATAGAGTTTCATTATATGAATTAACATCATTGTCGGAGGGTAGGTATACACAAAATACATATAATGGTACATCACATTCATTCTTAATCTCTAGTCCTAATATTCTATCATTGTCATTAGGTACTATGGAAATATAATTCCGTAATGGTTTACGTATGAGTATGGCTGTTCCAGCTTTACCACATTTCAAGTGGCCATAATTATCGGTACTTTTATCACAAGTGTTTACAGAATAGTAATCAATGTTAATAGATTGCAAAAAGTTTTGAGATCTATATAAAAGCTTATGTTCTGTTAACAATGCTAGATCAATGCTCTTTTTGTCAAGTAGTTCAGAGAGGCTGCAGGCTGAAGACATTATGCCTCTAACGTTCCAACATAGTAGGTTTAACAGCATAGTTGACAAAAACAGATGTAATAACAAATGAATATGGTAAGACATTGTACAAGTAAGCTATATATAAGATAATTCACACTTTAATTGTCTATCGAGTGACGATCCCAATCACGTTTGTCGTAACCGTCATCGTATCTAGGAATATCGCTGTCGTCCTGTTGTCGGTAGTTGTGGTTTCTTCGATATCGGTTGTTGTGGTAATTGTCATAGTTTGAGTATGTAGAATGGGAATCCGTGCCTTCGTTGTAACGATGGTCACGTGAGTAATCCACATTGTCTTTAAAGCGTTGGTGTTGGTGTCGTGGAGCTTTCTGGTGGTAGCGGTGCTCGGTCTTCTGTCTTTCCCAATCTTGCCTATTTATCCACTTCCGGCACGTGATATCGGGTGGCCAGAAGTCGCTTTGGTTAATGAAATGCTCGTCATCAATAAATACGCTCACTTTCGCGGCCGAACCGTTTCTACCGTGATAAATATTAATGAAGCTTGGTGTCACGTTTTTAAACTTCATAAAGTCATAAATGTCTTGCTTCACTACATCTCCATCGATATTACTAAGGAAGTAGGATGCGGTTTTCTTCCGCCTCACAGCCTTAAAGCCTGAGTTAGTATTGTCAGCATTTGATGTGTCGGTCGCGTGTTCAGGTATTGACTTCGCAGAGACGCTGGATGCATCCGAAACGTTTACATGTACAGTTGTAGCAGGTTCATCCTTGTCAGTTACTCTATAATTAGCGGGTTCGATCGTTTTCGGTTGTTTTATGGACTGTACTATAGCACTGTAGCTAACACCATTGTCTGGTGTTTTCGGTTCATTTGGCTCGGCAGATACGCTTGCTGTGTGTTGTTTCAGAGGTGGTTGTTCCTCGAGATAGCGTCTATTCATAGTAGAAAGTGCCGTTTCCATTCTAGCACAGTCATCTTTAAGCTTGTTCGTTTGTGCTAAAGAATTTGCAATAGTGCCCACACGCGAAAGAACACTGTTGATAGATCCGTGGATAGTTCTGAACAGTGTGATAACTTGGCATACATCGGTTTGAATAAATTCAAGCACTACGGAGTCGGTAGCCTGTCTCTTCTTAATGTCGCAAATATCGCTTTGCATATTAGTTAGCATGCCGTATATATCAGGTGCAGAGAATGATTTTTCTGTATCGTCTTCAACCATTATGGTGGAGTCAGTTTCCGTTAGACCGTTGTTTGTGAAAACAGCTTGTATATCACGGTTATGTATACCTTGTGTGAACGAGTATAGTGTATAACAGTCAACGGCACATTTCTCCTCTCTAGTGCCGGTGGCTGAATTCCGCCTGTTCACAAGAGTCGTCTGTGGGCAGTTAGGGAAGCTCTGTGCCCTTTCTGCTAGTCTGTCTCTGTAGTCTGAGATTTTAGAATGGTCCGAGCGGCATATTTGTAGGATTTCCTTAACATAATCGTCTTTGTTTAGGCCATCAAGGGCGTCGTCCAGTTCCGAATAAAACCGCTGTGGCCGTATCGGCTGCGAATAATCGAAGCTGTTGTCTGAATCGGAAAGGGGAGTAACTACTCCTTTATCAGTACGTAGTTTAGCCATAGTTGTTTCCCTTGAGGGGTCAAGACTTTTCTGTCAATGGTCAGGTGAGTAACGTATATACGACCAGTGGAGCGTGACGAATTTTCTATCGTAACCCTGGGGCGGGAAAATTACCGCTTTGGTATTCCCCACCCACTTTCTTTACAGGGTTAGTGAAAAAAGTCACAAAATCACAATTAATAATTCGTTGATCACCTCAACACGCTGGTATCATGGTAGATGATCCTACGCTCACGTCGTGCTGGTCATCTTTGCAATAAATAAGCTGTAGTAGCAGTAATTACTTCTTTATTTCTTTTGTAAACAAAGGACGTCCATACGGATGGCCGCTTACAACAAATCAACAACATGAAAGTGATAAAGATGTAATATCGAAGTTGTTTCATAACAAGTTATGTACTCGTATATGAGCCAGGCTCTGCGATTTTCACCCTTATCACATATTTTTTCGATTTTTATATTATCACATTTTCTGATAATTCAATCCTTCCTGATCACAGAAATGTAAACTATTATAATGAGGGTTGACCAAAAAGTGGTAAAATATTGATGCTAAAAGTTTCAAATGTTCAAAACAATTTTTCACCAAAATGTGTATCTGACGATATTATAACTATACGTATTTGATACACTTTCATTCTGTTGCCATGGAAACAAAAATCTCAAATAATGGGAGTATTTGATATTTACGCGGAAAATCTGTTTTAATTGGCCAAATCTATACTTACATCATCTAACGATCACAGTATTAAGTTATATACATTTGACTTATTATTTTTCCTATGATGGTTGACCAAACAATGCTGAAGTTGATAGTCAAACGTGTGTGTAGAAAACAATATGATCCTTGGAAGTTTGTAGTTCTCTACATTTAATCAAAGATGTTGATTGAAGTTTAAGTGATGTTGGTGTATTTATTAAAGCATATATAAAGTATTACTAATAGTAAAAATGTAATATATTTTTCAATTGTTTCCGATCAGGGTGGCCACAGACTCTGGAAAACAGGGAAAACAGGGAAAACAGGGAAAATGCCCAAAATAAATTCCCTGCAGGGAAAAATCAGGGAATTTCAAAATTGGGCAAAAATCAGGGAATTATCAGGGAATTTTACAAAATTGGAGAAATAAAATAGTCTTGTGATAGTTAATTTGCAGTTTGTTTCGGTGAAAAAGTAAGAAATGTGAATTTTCCTGCTCGCTACGCTCGCAAATTAAATTTAATCCATATAAACATCTTATCAGGTAGCTGCAAAAAGAAATAGTAAGATAAAGTTTGTACCATATCCTACATTGCCATTAGGTTTTATGTTAAATAATAAAACAGCCTTTACTAAACCATGGTCACAGACGTCGCAAAAGTCATGGAAAATAACCTTTTGGTCAGGGAAAAATCAGGGAATAATCAGGGAATTGCATTCTTCATTTTCTGTGGCCACCCTGCCGATGTACAGCAGTTATTAAAGTTAATATGTTAATTCCGTTGCCATGGAAACAAAAAACTAAATCAATCGTTGAATTGTTGTTTATGTTCAAAATTCTGTATATTGTCACATATACTATTAAATTAAGCGTGAAATAACAATAAATAATTAATTTCCGTTTATTTAAGGCTATTTGATATGTCAATAGACAAAATATATAACAACTACAGTTTATAGCACATTTTATTGCTGTATTATTCCACATTTCTAAAGATCTCAGATGTTTATATAATGAATAACAACATTTTCCTGATCATGTACACTGAACGCTGATTTCTGTCATTTGACCATAACTTCAGAATAATTAGTATATTAATTACTGAAACAATGTGTGTACTAGAAATCATGCTTGAACATGTTAATGTTGAAATACAGTGTTTGATAGCATGATGACACTGGTGTTACATTAGGGTATTAACTATATATATATATACATTTTGATAAAAGTTTGGCTGTTAGTTTTTTCCGACCATACAAATTTATCAATGCTGCTTGTCTCATGATGACACTAACTAGTATGATACAATCATGCAAATATTTGAACAAATCATTTGAGCACATTTACCAATAGATTGCTTATAAGCAATTTCAGTTGATTGTTACCAAAATACTTGCTCTACCTCAGCTACTGAAACCGGACATCATTCTATCAACTAATTAACACGATAACACTACAAATATGCATTTATAATTATTAATTATATCAAGTATTACCGATTCCTGATAGACTTAGCACACAGTCAGCGTAATTAAATACTAACATGCATGATATGGCTATTATTCTAGGGATAGCAAGTCTATTTTTCTATGGTTGGCCGGGCTCGCTTTTTGTCAAGGGGATTCCAACCAGCTGCCTTTAAAAGAAGGGGTATACGTACATCAAGGATACTTATCTCTGACGTACTCCTCTTGACATACACGCTAACCATATAGTTGATACACAGTCCGGTTCCCCGATTCTCCCTATCGATCGTCATGTGTTTCCCAATTTAGGACAAATACTCCTTCTTGCTTGATCAGTTGATGTATTGCTTAGGCTAATTAGTGTTCCTGGGTTGAATGCCGACTTGTATGTACCATAAGTATGTTTTCCTGCTAGTTTACTCGAAAGGGGCATAAGCAGTATAAAATGATAGATATTCTATGCTTGTGTACATGTTTGACGCAACATTCAGTGTATGCTTTCCACAACCACACTTATTTGCTATCATGATTATCTACGAAGTTAATAAAAGGGATCGACGACTAGCTTCGATATTAACTTTCTATAAAAAATACTTCGATTTTGACTCAGATACACAGTAAACAGGTATCATTTAGATGATTAGATGTAGATATATAAAAAAACTGCATAATAACATCATTTGAAGTAGACATAAGTTCTTTCATCAGATTCCATAATGCACCATCCTGTACCTCAAACCTTCTAGATTTATATTATGTAGCATCTAGCCACGGAGCTTGACCTTGTTCAATAAATAAAATATAAGCCACATCAAAATGTACTAAGGTAATTTATTTTTTGTCATTTAATTGGATTTTCAACCAATTACCCAGATATAGATGATCCGTGGTGGTACCTAATTTTTTTTTTTTAAAAGCAGAGAAGATTTAAACCAGCAAATTAGTTTTCTTAGCGTCTCTATTTTCCAGAGGTTTAACCAACTGCGCTACTCAGGCTGGTGGACATAATGGAGATAAAAAAGCAACATTGATTAAATACTTACATTACGAAGTTCAAGGCCGACAATCTACTGGCCTAAATATAGAATCTAGTAACGAACAGAGTTTGATTTCAATTGAAATTATCAAGTTTTAAGGGCAACTTTATGCAATATGCTGGTTGTAATTGTTGTGATTACAATTACAATTGTTCACACAATTATTTTACATGAGTAACTCTTCCTCTTACGTGTTTTATACAGCGATGTGTTAAATTTTCACCCGTTCAACACGGTGCGTCAATGCTGAATTCTGGACAATGTAGCCTATTTATTGTTTTTACTTTTCTATGCTGAATAAAATATGAAATTGCATGATTGATTAAATCAACACTTGCTACAGAAATTGATAATTTCTAGTTCATGTAGCAGGAATGGTTACTTTCGTCTGCTATATTGTTAAACCTGTAACCGTTTTATGATTAACCAATACTTTTATTGATTGGCCCAAAATTGTATAATTGGCATACAGTAGTATTGTGATGTGTTAAACAAACAGACTGGTCGATCATTGAGTCTTCCAGTACCCTTTTAATCTTAATGTTAGACAACCATTATGTTATCTTGAAACATGGTCATGTTCGATGCCTTACTTTTAGATAGTTCATGTTTATCATGTGAATTTGGTGTTCCCCATGATACATGGTGCATAATTGGGTTTAGTCTATCCCTATATAAGACGTACTGTGCCTATAAATCATTGCCTTTCAATTTAGACGCTAGAGGTAACGTTTACCTGTTTATATTTGACTGGTCATTTTATCCCCATTTAATTACTTTAATATATCGTTCTGATAGGTTACACGTAGAGCACCATATTCATTTTATTCCAAAAACTTTAAACTGTACAATAAGTGGTAACTTCTCATTTGTAATACTGTCATTCATTTAGATAACTATATCAATATATAATTATAAAGTATACCGTAAATTAAATTGAATAAGTGTAGCATTTTGTCTGTTTTATATTTGATAATTAGATTTAGATAGCCTCAATAATAGACATTGTAAGGTCTCTATATTGAGTTGATCTCATTATTGAGTTGATCTAACATTAGAGTAAACAGTCAACTGATACTGATACGCAATAACAAAGACTCTTTTATAAGAGTTCTCAAATCACTTTATCTCTGATTATAGTTCAGCAGAATAATCAAACTTGAACGATGACACGAACTCATCTGGTCCAAAACCACGATAGAACCTGTGTTGACACGGCTCCTGTTACATTTAGCTATCGTTTGATTGCGATGAGGCGTTTTACCTTTCCAAAATACGACAGGGATCTGCAAAATCAAGCCGGATTTGGTTGATTAATCTAAATCAGCGCAACATGACCGCGTTGATTTTGAACAAGACAAAATCAAAATTGCCTAACTAATTGCTATTCGTAACGTTTGCCATTGAATTAACCCTTGGTACCATTGAATTAATTCAGTTTATCATGAAAATTGCTCCTGTGTACCAAGCAAACGCCTCAACGGTCGGACTTTGATTACTTTCGCATTCACCTTAGCTTTGACGTCATTTACGGAAAATGTCGTCACTTGCGATGAGTGTGAAATCGCAGAGCCTGTCTCATATATTACATATCAACTGGACTAACGAACATTGAGACTGTATTTGTTAATAATTGTATTCATATGATAATATTTATTTTAGTATATAAAGTAACAAATTTCTATTGATAAAAATGTTTTATAAGCCCTTCAAAAGCTTTATCAGCTTCCGGCCCGCCTCGCGCATGGCTTTTATCACTGGGCATCACCCTTGCATGCAAAACGTTTAGTCATTTGCCTCTGTCACCGAGCATAGACTTATTTCTACCAAGCTAACCGGCAAATCAGATGGATTTCTTTGGACGAGCAGGATATCACATTTAAAATAAGCTTATGTATCAATCCTGGATTGGATGACATATGTCAATCTATTTATTAGACCTTGACAATATGATGAAAAAAAATGCGTTTCCAGGACTTTTTTAGAATTTAGCATTAAACTATACACCAGAAAATAAATACCCACATGATACGTTTCCGTTCCATATTATTAGTATTATAACATGTGGCTTGGAATGTTAATTTGGACTAAAAAATGGATTTTATTTTTTTTCCATTTTTGAAATGTTAACATCTTGGAAGTAAAACCGGAAAATTTCAGGGTTGAACTCAAAAATTGACGAAGTTACAGAAGTTTTCATATCGATGGTCTTTTAAAATAAAGTGCATAATTGACCTGGTTTTGGGCTCTTTGTTTCACTTTCAGGGCGATAAATAAAACCTATATTCAGCAATATGAAAATAACAGAAAAACCTCTTATTGCATACAATTTGTTTATTTCATATGATAGATCATTTTGAGAAGAATACCTTTACATAATATACACTTGGATACGGTACTGTTGCCTAGCAACCATGTATTATGCATCGTTTCTTAATATTGAAGATATGTATAGCTGTAGCCTAACCAAAATTAAGCCACATCTCAATATTATTTACAAAACTTCCTAAACACTATATATCTAAGGGAATCCATAATTTTTAGAGCCAACATTGAGGTCATACCAAAGTTACATTGATTTTGGTTCATAGACTGAATCATTCAAATTGTTCTGTAACATAGTGTTTTTTCAGCATTGACTGCATCTGTTATGAGCATATTTCTTTGATTCACTAGCAACAATAATCTATATGTTTCTAACTAACTCTGAACAAGGATAAAATAGTTCACCAACATGTATATGTTCAATAAAACAAATGTCATATTTCTGTTGCTAAGCAACAATGGAATGTTCAATAATATTTTGGGGGGGGGGGGTTTCTGGGTAAAAATGTGATTACAATTGTCTGCTATTATAAACTGAACAATATTATCCCAACACAACAAATGGCTTAACAGTTTTTAAAGATTAATTTCAATATTTTGATTAAAAATTATGAAAATATCCATAGTTTGGACAAAACAGTTACTGTTCAAATGTAAAATAATATTTTGTGATTTGACACCAGAAAGAATAGTCAAAAAGCATATGGTGTCATTTTTTCTACAGGATGTAAATTAAAAGGTAGTTGTTTAATGGACATGAATGATTGCAACAACAACTGAATAAATACATATATTCACCAATTGTTCTTGTTGCATAGCAACCACAGAGTATTTCACCAGTTTGCCTTGTTTTATAAAATGTAAACATAGTGTGCATTCAAAAGTCTCAAAATAAGAATTTACTACACAAAATCTGTCTTACAATGCATGATTAACATACTTGAAACAATATGTTCAAAATACATAAGAAGTTGGAACTAAAGTATACATACATACATGACATTTAGAAGCAATTACTTAAACATAATATCTACAAAAATTCAACCACAAAGATAAATAACAAAATTTAATGTGTTTATCATGATTCTGCCTTTCTGTATTCAAACAATCAAATGTCTAAAATTAAGGAAATATGGAACTTAATTTCTTATGTTCAGTATACAAGTTACCAAAGGGTGAAGATATTTATTCATGTTACTCAGCAACTGTAGAATAATTATTTAATTTCATTGATTGAACATTTGAGTTGACATTGAATAACATGGATATTAAACAAGTCAAAACGTGGTAGCAATAAGTTTTTAGAAATTTAAGATAGCATGACGTTTTTTATTTCCAGAACAAACTCATTAGAATTAACTTTTTATGTAAAAATACAGTTTGCTGTGAATATCAACACTGTCTATTTGTAGCAGAAAATGACCAGTTCTTGATAACTATCATGATCACATTGTACATATATTGTACCAGACTGTGAGCATCTGAATCACTATTTGCAACCAACATTCCAAGATATGCCACATTGAGTAGGTCCAGTCATCAATATAATAACAGCAACAGTCACATTTAGTCCTGAAATTAAAAACTAGAAATTCGTGCCCTCGGGCAAATTATGTCGAGCCTTGGCGCACATTGAAAAAAATGCACTGACTTAAATGTGCTAAGTTACATCTAGTGCCAACATGCATAAAGAACAAATTATCCCTACAAACTTCAATTTGACCTCTAAATCTAACTGTGACCTTGACCTTTGAGAAAAGAACCAGGGGTTGCTCATGACACTCCGATTAATAGAGGTTGACATTCATGGCAATTTCAAGCAAGATTGGTCAATGCATGTCAAAGTTACAGTCCGTACAAGCTTCTTTAGAAAGGACAAGGTTCACTAACTAGTAAAAATGGCCCAGTTACAGAAATTAATAATACTTTCGCAAATAACAAGTTACAGTATAACATGACCAAAAATGATACTTTTTATCAAATCAATATTCTTGTGTTGCCATGGCAACACTACTTAGCCCTTCATTATATTTACAAATTTCGCGAAATAAAAAAGTTAATAAAGGAAAAAGCACTCAGTTCAGTCCAATATAATGTTGCATATAGTTTAAGGACAAAATGAACATTATGATGTTGATCAATTATCCATTTTAGGCTGAGGAATTGTCGCTATGGCAACAAAATAGTAACAAAAAAAACGAGCAAAACAGCAAACAAAAAACTGGAATCATGCGATAACTCGAAAAATGGCATTTCTGGATTATAAAACTTAGTTCATGCACATGGTTCAATAAAGCCAATATGCATGTCTCCGTATCTTTAGATTTTGCACGAAGAAGGCGTTGCTATGGAAACCAAAAACAGTACAGAAAAGGAGGTTTTATACATTGTGGAATAATGACAGCAATTCTTAAGCTAGACCTATGAAACTTGGTATGCCGAAAGAGGACTTTGTTGGCTTATGAAAATAATTTAAGTTTGTTTAACATACACTATTTGTGGTTGCTATGGCAACAGAAATATTTTTATTATCAGATAATTTCACAAAGTACACTAATTGAGGCTTATAATTTTGGCAAATAATTTAAATTGACGGATCAATATGAGTATGATATTACTTTTTCACAAGTTAAGGTTGCTATGGCAACATAATCACTGAAAGTAATAGCGTTATAGGAGATCTTATCTGAGATAATTTTCTCGTATTCATGATTGAGTTTCTTGGTGTCTTGAATGTCTATTCAAAATGTTGCACCTATATATTGGGATCAAACACACGTTAAAAGTCTTCTACAGAGGTGTTTGATATTGTTAAGGATTCAAATTGATGCTAGTTTATGTGTCACTGTGTACATGCATCTACTGTTTATTTGATATATCTGTCAGGCTACCAACTGGAACCACCCTTTTAAATGTGGTTGTCCACAATCTACACTCATTAAATGGTATAAGTATAAGTATAAACACTACACGACTGCACTTAATCCAAACATCCTGCGTCCATCATTTTATAGTCACCCGGTGCACAATTTAGGTGGCTATTGAATTTCCAAAGCAACTCACTTCTGTTTGATTGCGAAATTACGACATTTAAACACTTGTAATTTGATACAAATGGCAAAAAGCACGATATGCATGTGCACAACAATACCTGGAAACATTGATGGTTTCATTAAAACAAAAAGTCGAATTATACGGATCAATGTGTACAATATATGTGTACACGAAAATTGAAAGCGTTATCTAGTATAATTATCAAAAATAAAAGTGCGTACTTAGAAAAGTTGCTAGTACTCCTGGACAGAAAACTTACTGAAGGGATGGAGATGATCCCATATTCATATGCAAATCGCTCTCCATCAATCAATCAGATAAATGGAAAATTAAAACCGACGCTGATTGGCACATATGTGGATCCCGAAATACAAACATGATTTGTCCTAGATATGTTCTCACAACACATGCTTCCGCATTTTAGATGGCTGATGCTATATGCCAAAAACATACGTCAAGTATGTTTAAAGCAAAATAATGATTAAATGTTGCAATTACCAGCACATTGGCTCAAAGGTTATGTTATATAGGAGTATAATAAATGTATTCGCCAATACACTGATACCATACTACAAACGCCCATGACAGAAACAAGCGTATTTAAGGACACAATGTAAGAGCGCTAAATGGTCCAATTTAGACAGTTGTCTAGTATTCAGAAATGGAACATTTTTGCGGTTTTACAGTAGTCTTCAAATCGACGGTACTATCTTATGATAAGACTGAAGTACAAACACAAGTTGAACAGCTTCGAATGACTCGGGTTCCTCAACAGGTTTTAAAGTTGGAGCCTGTGGACACATTTTGTAAATTTACAAGGAATGAAGTATCTAAATTAATAAGCGATGTCTGGGAGTTGTGGAGAGTGTATACCCCTTCTGCTAGTGTGAGGAGGGAGGTAAGCTATCATCTAGAAAAATTTGCTTTCTGGAACATTAGCTACTGCAATCTGATCAATTCTGAGACCAAATGCTTTCTAGCAGGCCTGGATGTAACAAACATTATGTTAATCTAGTTGTTTCCAGAGCAGCATGAACATTTCTTTTTATAAATATGTTGGTACCGTGCTGTTAAAGTATGTTAATTCGAGTCAATGCTAGGCCTATATATATTATATATTGGATAAGACAATAATTGGAGCAATGCCCACGTCAAATTGATGTCGCGAAAACATGTAACATTTATTTATATGTAGTATTATTTGTGAATTAAATAAAATGGGTCTTACACAACTTGTTTACTTGTTCACTTAAAATGACAGATCCGATTCGTTAACACGATTTATGTCTAACGAAGCTGGGGATACACATTTTAAATTCTTCGTAATCGTAACTAGATCTTTTCATGTCCGCGGTGATTTTAAATGTGTAGTTGTTTGTGTACATGCGAGAAAGATCTACTAAAAAATATTGCTCATGTATATTCAGATTCATGATAGAACGAACGTTTCTCGGTGAAAGAAATTAGCACCAATTATCAAAATTCACACGCGCGTCTATCGCTCGTTCAGCAAATATCATAATTAAAATCTAAATTATTGGTGATTATCAATCAACAATTCAATTCAATTACAATTGAATTTATAAACAGCACTGACCAACCCTCATAATCCAATCAAAATATCTTCTTTACCATCGATTAAATAGTAGTAGCCCAACTACCAGGGAAGTTAAAATGTTCACGGGTCCTTGGGCGGCTTAACAACTGAAAAGAGCCCTAGAAAATTGGTAACTTTAAGTTTTTAATAATTAAAAAACGAAAGCATTTGACCACATGACCAACTCAAGAGCCATGTTGTGCTTAAATAGCCAATATCCGTGTTTCTGTATCAGGTCACACCGGAAAATGCTAGAAGTGCGGATTACAACAGTTAGTATATCACTGGATTATAAATGAGAATGTCGTAATTACACAATCAATATTTTGAGAAAACAAAAATACTTTTAACTAATACAATACTCGTACTTCTGGTAAAACAAGCTGCTGCACCTTCAATTTGGTCTAACTCAGCGATATGTATCAATGCATTATTCAGTCTTTAGTTGAATAACATTGTGTACAATAGAATTGCAGTTTCCCTAATTTTATTTCATATATTTAAGAGAGTATGAGGACTAATACAAATATGTTGTATATTGAATAAGGACTGGTTTTACTGCTTTTGTTTCCAATTATGATTCTAAAAACAATGAAAATACAACAGCTTGTTGTTGCAATGTTTGTACATGTATACAAGTGAAGTACCCGGATAAACGCAGCGTATTGGAAAACATTTACGGTGGTCATACTACAAAAATGGAGCTATTTTTCTACAGAATAATTATTTTACACAAAAAATTAAATTACCCAATTGTTCCTTCAGCAAAAAACTTGATCCCATTGGAAGGTTTTTATATATTATCCTTGACCGAAAGGTTTAAATAATTATTCACACACATCCATTGTCATTGATAAAATGGCGCAACATTAATAAGATTATTCAATATGTAGTCTTGGTAAGTGCTCATTGATTATGTCTATGAATTTTGAACAATTGCTTATAAGCACAGTGTTTTAAAATTCGTCTGATACATACTACATAGACACTATAGAAAACTGTATGTACTAATATACCCCTCGTGTAATGCGGGGATTTGATTATACCCTCTGAAGAAGCCCGACAAAATGACGATATAGCAGTTAATGTTATAGTTCTTAATATGAGCTGAATTACATATTCCAAAAACTGTTGCTTCACTTCAATTATTCGACGGCAGTATATCTACAAAGTGATGATATGTCCAAAGCAGTTTAATATTAGTTCCTTTATGAGCTGAATTATATTTTATATTTCAGAAATCGATTGCCTCCCTTCAATTAACCGCCTTAAGTATATCAACAAGCATTAATGCAGATATGTCCGACGCATTTGTTTCCCCTGATAAGTTCGCAAGGTACGTGTAGCTGTACATTGTATTGTATTTTAAATTTTAACAAGTGTTGTCTCCCTTTAACTATCCGCCATACCATACTGTGATTTACATTGTATTTGTCCGGTACGTAACGGTACCGGACGTCATTAAGAATTGTGTTTGGTAAACCGAGTTGTTCCCTTGTGCTTTTTTTCGCCATCTGTTTCAACCAGAAATGTTTTTTTCATTTGTGGCATTATTGCGTTAATAAACGTGTTACTAGTGGATGTATTTTCTCTCTTATTACACACTGGCGATGCACTGAAAGTATTTATATACAAAAAAACCTCCATGTGTGCATTCGGTAGTAAGTCTGTGTATATAACGAAACTATCAGCTCACTGTATTTATTATGCACCTTTTTGAGAAACATGTTTCCTATGTGGGTAAGTATACCTGGTTAAAATCTCTTTGGGCCATGGATTGGTTACTGTCATTGATCACATATTTGCTTAAGCCTAAACACATACCCTATATCAAATGAACCTTCCTGCATAAATCAGTCACGGCTCAAAAAACCTGGTTCATCTATAAAATTGGATGCTTAGATAAACACATACGGTCAATTTTGTACTAAAAAACACTGACAAATCGTGCTCATTCGATTAATTTACCTTTAAGCATCATTCCATTTTTACCGCCTTTCACATTATCCTGGGCGCACAATATACAAATCGAAAAAAAAAATTGTATCAATACACATACAATGAAAGTGTATTTAATTAGATGTGTTATTTGCTGTATAATCAGATAATCACTATATTGTTTTTAAGATAATGAGATTAAAAGGGAATCTTGTATCTTCCACACAGGATGATTAATCAGATGTGCATGGCTTATCAGTGAAGTTTAAGAATAAAAATAGATCATTTAAGTATGTTCGCAGTACTTAAAACAATAGTAAAACCTTTTGCAACAGTGAACAAAAACGATCCATGTTTATTTACATCATATTATTCTGAACGCACTATAATAAAGGTTGACAATACAAATTTCAACTTCTAATCTTAGATAAACATTACATGTATCTTTGATACAATTTTATAAAGTGTACAATTAAGGACATCGCAATCATTTACAACATCACTCATATATATATTTCACAAACAATCATACATATATGTCTTAACACTTCAACAGCAGGTTCTGATTGTTATATCCACAGTAAAATCAATTTGAAATAACAACAAGAAGATGGAGATCGGTTTATATAGTGTGACGATAGTAACCTGGTACTAACCTTTATGTATGAATATATTATAAGGTTCTTGTGTTGAACATATGAGTTTATAAGAGCATGTCGAGCAATGTAGATCATTTACGCTTGCGTTTATAGTATTCGAGGGGGTATCAAACAGCTCGTGGACTGTGCCTGCCATTTGTTTAGTATTTGACCGAATTCAGTAAAAGTAACATAATCTTTAAAACAACGTATTTTGAATTTGAATTCGATTTGCTAATTTCCAGCTCATCTAATAGTTTTCCGAGTATGTGGTGGTTACTATGGTAACTTAAATTATGCTCCGCGGCGCACTTAAAAAATCATTCACTTGACCTCCCACATATACCTATGATTCTGTGAATAGGAATCCGATTTGAAATGTAAAACAGTCGACATAAACATTAAGACCGTGCATGTAGCATCATCCTGATGTATATATTTAAGTGCTGTTGTGACGGATATTGATGTGATATTATAAACATGCCGTTTTGTGTAGCCTGATTTTCGACGCGTTTCATGACGTCTGCGCACTTGTCGACATGACGTTACACTCGGAATATCGATCTTCCGTTGCATTTTGCCCTTTTACTCAATTATACACGAATCTATTCGAATCCATGTACAAACTACCCTGTTTATTGTTCGTCACGCATATCAAATCAAATCATAAGGTTCCAGGGCTATACTAGTTGCATAACAGCAAAGTACATACAACGTACGCGATTCATTTAATTATAGACTCGTGTACCTAATGTTTGTTGTAAGTACTTTCTAAGTACGGAAACAAAATGCTTGATCTAAACAAGATGTTTCTCAAAAAGTATTTTACACCCCAGTACACAAAGGAACCTGTGTACAAACTTCATTGTTTATTATTGGAGACGGACATTAACCCATGGCATACGTTTGAATGACGCCATGATCACCATGTCCGTACTTGTTTATACAAAGACTCCCTTTGTCTTCATCAAGGCTTATTCCCGATGGTAAGTACACACCGTCATTCTTGGTGAGAAGTAGTTTCTGTTTCTTGCAATCACCAGATATAACATGTATTGAGTAACGGGAACAAACCAACACAGATCCATCCCGACAAACACACATTCCACTCGGCTTTTATTATTCGTGACGGACATTAACCCATGCCATACATTTGAATGACGTCGGAAACTCCACGTACGTACTTGCTTACACAAAGAATCCCATTGTCTTCATCAAGGCTTATTCCAAATGGAATGTACACACCGTCATTCTTGGTGAGAAGTAGTTTCTGTTTCTTGCAATCACTAGATATAACATGTACCGAGTAACGGGAACAAACCAACACGGATCCATCCCGGCAAACAAACATTCCACGTGGATCGTCTAGATCAGTGTCTTGATATGAAGCTTGTACTGTTCCATCTAATGTTAATTTAATAACAAAACCACCACCGTCATCAGACACGTAGATACTTCCACCATCACGACTGAATACAACATAATAGGGACGCTTAAATAAAGCAGTCCCAGCATTATCAGTTTGTACAACATTCAGTACGTTGCCATGGAAATCCATTATCTCAACCTTCGGTGGTTCCTCATATGATACAACAAGTTTATCATCAACACAATCAATACCACGACAATCACCATTCACATCAATAACGTTTGTCAGTGACATAATGTCATTCTTCACTTCAAGAAACTGAATCTTACACTCAGGAGTATCTGGTATAGTGACAGCAAATATATCGTGAGATATAGACGTAATATCCCATGGCTGGTTCATCACAGAGACTGTATATAACAGTTTACCGTGCTTGGTATCAACAAGCTTCACTGACTCGTTCAACCAATCAGTACACGCGATGATATTATCACGTACATGTACCATACCAGTTATACAACACCTGCATGTATCAGTGCTGTCCACTACGCTGATGTCTGCTTTGTGCTGCGGAACCATATCCATTATACGATTACGTTGTGCGCTGATAAGCATTGGTGATGTGGTGACTTTCAGTTCACCTAACGAGGTCGATGATGACGTTGTTGACATCAGAGCGGAATTTTTCACGAACTCGATGCATTGTAACTCTGATTTCTGGATGGCTTTCATTTCGGTTTCAAGCGTTTCTAACAGTGTATGTAATTCTTTTGTCCTCACAAACAAGTTAGCAGTATTATCAATGTTTGTTGTAAGACGTGTGTGGATAGATATCAATCGCTTACTGAAAGATTTCAGTTCATCGTCAAATTTATTTGATTCCAGCAGATTGGATGTTTTAATTCCATCACATTTTGCGATTAAAGAACGCTCGACTTTGTCTAAATAAACGTTAACATCTACGCGATATTTCCTAACGTCGGTAATAGCTTTCTTTACCGTGGCCTCTGCTTTTGCAGTAGATTTTCCAGCATCTTTAAGTTGATCCTTCACTTCAGTCTGAAGTTGATCAACTTTCTGGATCATGGAAGTGTATTCTGTACTTGTGTTGAAACCATCAGCGAGTGTTGAAATATAATCAACTTGACACGTTTTGTGGTCCAGGATAATACAGTCCCCACAACCCATAACGTTGTGTTTCTTACACAAGAATTTCAAACACTCGGTAGGGTGTTTATCGCATGTAACGGTACATACTGGAACTTTTGGTTTGCCGGTCACCGGCTTGTTCTGTGGCATTTCATGTTTATCTAACACAACATGGTGCCTACATGGCCTTGGTAGACGATGAACTTTCACACACGCCAAGCAAAGATATTCATTACAGTTCTTACAGTATCCCGAAGCTTCAACAAAATTTCCATCGTCTTTACACGGTTCACAAGCAATATCAAAGTCTTCACCAGATGCTTTATATATAGATCCTTCTAGTCCCGACCCTCCTGATGTCGCCATATTTAACCACAACACTTTTCTATCACCTGCGTTCTAAAACCATCTCAAAGACGACATGTTCGAGCTTCAATAGAGCGGATACGACTGACGATCGATAGGTGTGTGAATACCACAATAATCAAGTTTGCAGGTAAAACATATTTGCAACAATGAGTCCTTACATTTTAAGAGAGTAATTTAATGATTGTATCATTCACAAATAGTAACATTCCGAATTAAAGTCTTCTCCTGATGTTTTATAAATTGACCCTTTAAAATTTGAACCTCCAGAAGCCGCAATTATAATCTATCACTTTTTTTCTTAACCCACGTCTTATGATCACTTATGCTGACTACACCTTGCTACTCCAACATTTGGAGCGTTTTGTACGAGGTATTTGCATGAACCTAAATATAATTCAATGCTTTACATCCAAACATAACATTGTAAATTGTCCTTGTGAAGGTTATAACTTTTATAGATATTAACTTCCCGATTGTTCGTCACCAATGGTTGGTCGCGGTTTGTGATTTAAATGAACTCACTACATGTGTTCATGTACCATTGATCAATATTTCGTTCAAACAACTTATTTATAGAACATGCGTATCAGATATATTGTGTCCTAGTCAATATATTTAACAAACAGGTATTCTATCTATAAAGCAATATATACAGTAAAACTTCGTTATCTCGAGGAGACATCGGGACAGGTGAAATGCCAGATATGAACAATGTCCTCGTAATACTAATGCTAATCATAAAGGTGCAAATTCGCAGGGACTTAAACATGTGCTCGACAAAGACCAGGTGCTCGTAATATCTTAACAAAGTTTTACTGTATATCCAAGATTGTATAGTTAACACCCAACATTGAAGATCAAACACGATTCTAACTGGGGTTATACAGTCTTATTTATACTAGTTAATACTTCATAGCATGTGAATAACAGCGTACAATCCAAAACAAAAAGTATGAGAAATTCCGACTTAACCCAACCAGTCGAGCACAGCAACCAGACCACGACACAACTATCCTGAGCAATGCACACAGAAACCCATGCCAAAACGGCGACCAAATGAGGCACTACAACCCCGGGGCGTGACCTAGTTTAAAACACTATACCTAGCAACTACATTGACCATTGACCACACATAAGCCGAAGAAACAATTAAAGATCCTAGTCCCCGCCGATTAAATGCAGGATGACCCACATTCACAAAAAAATTATATAATAGCAGTTTTTGCCGAATGAAACAAAGTCAATACTCGACCAAGTTCCCCAAGTTTACTGACATCATGTATATTTTATCAAAACCTGTAAAACGGAATATTTGCTCATTGAATTGTCGATCAGAAAAAAAGTTAGACAATCTATTTGCACATGGTTTTAAATTATTTGAGTGTATCCTGTACATAACGAGGTTTAAATAATACCATATCTAAAGAGAAGTAGTACAACGGTCATGTTTTATGACAACAGATATGGCGTACATTGTAACAGGAACTGGTACCTGTATTTACCGAATACTTGTAGTTGGTGCGTCTATACGTACTTATAAGGTCTCAGCAAATTGCCTGCAAGTATGTCCTTCTGTAATTATAAGCAGATATTTCAGTATTGCAGGGAAGCCGACAAACCTCGAAATACTAAAATAATGGGCATATGGACAAAACTGAACAAAATCACTGAAAGTAACCTATACAAACATTAAATTGTAATGTTTTAGCATTGCTCCTGGTATTTCAATATTTGTTCATAAATTAAAGCGGTGTAAATAAATGCCCAATAATGACAATTGATGTACAACCTCGATGACAATAAATAGATAAGGATGAAAGGTTTATGCATTACAAAGATTGGCAAGTAATCTTAATCTCGTGAAATCACATCACAGAGTGACAAGGCCCTCGCAAAATATTAATTGATCATACTATATTGAAGATACATTAAAGAATATGCCTGATAGATCATATAATAAGCTACAAATGTATAACCGATTTGTCCTTCACCACCAAGAATTTACGTATTAGAAAATCGCTGGCTATTGATTTAGGGTAATATCTAATTGCAATAAATTATTTAAACCATTTTCTTCATCGCCCACAAGGTATAGTTTGGTATCAAATTCTAAAATGATACCAAAATTAGGTGCATATTATATAATTTTACTATTGCTAACTTCTTAAAGGGGCATGTCCTGGAACTGAAGCGTCTCGAATAGCGATCAACTTGGCATTATTTTAATGCTTAAATCAATTAATGAAAGCCCTGTATAATATTTACAAAATATCCCGCTAGTTTACTATAAATACACATTTCAAAATTTACCAAACCTGCCGAATTCAGCCTCAGAAATGTTTCGTCATTTTCAATACTCGACCCTTTCGGTAACTGGCAAAACCGAAACGTCGCAGAAAAATGTCAAGAGACTGAAATGGCAAGTATTGCTCATATCATGTTCACTTGAAAGTCAGTACACATGCTCAGCTAAACTCTCAGACGTATCGGAAATATCGTTGTCGTCAATAAGAGGCTGACAGCCTTTTATTCAAACCGACTTACAAATACCACCGTGCGCGTTATAGTGTCATTTTAGAACGCACATTCTTCTTTGACTTTTTGGTAATAATTGGTTTTACATGTGACAAACGCATTTTTGGTGTACGAAACAAAAGACACAACAGTTCCTGGGCATGCCCCTTTAGTTCTACTAACTCGACTCTAGTGGGAGTTTGTATAGGTCTTTGCAAAAACTTATATTGACATAAAGCCGGCTGATACGAGAGCTCGTACGATCGTTATTCAAGTACTTTGAACAGAACATTTGATAAAACTACATGTACAGCTTTAAAACTGGATTTACACTGCGATGTTTTGACAAACGTCCAACTCCGTTTGTATATGTATTTAAACGTTTATAAAGTATGGAAAATGTAGTGTTTGTTGTAACAGTTTAACATGCGACGACTTAACATAAACTTAAATGAGTATGTGCGATTTGTCTCGCTTGTAAACGTTATCAAAGTAACGCTGGACTAGGTTGAACTGAGTTGTCCTAAGTTGGAATCCGTTGGCAAACGTCTGCAAGGACACTGGTAGTATTGGTGAATTAAATCAAACGTTTTTCAAGCAAAAGTCAACAAATTATAGCTAGTTTGCGATAGAAAAAAATCGTGTGTGTGGTAAATTAAATCAAAAGCTTTTTATGAACACAATGAACGCGATTGCAACGCAAGGGCTAGAGTATGCTCCACTTTTCATTGTTAAGATGAAATTTTCTAGCGTAGGCAAACGGCTATCGGACGCATTGATTACAAAAGAAAAAGCACAGAAAAATGCTGCGCTTAGCGCTAAATACTTTAGCCGGCTGTCAAAAGCATTCGAGGACTAAGAAACGTTAGTAAACGTTCGAGTGCACCATATACTAGTACCCAACGGCGGTATGGTAACCTAAAACATTGCACCTCGTTAACATAATTTCTCCGATGTTTTGACTGACCAACGCTGGTACAAACATTTATAGTGTTAATCCACCTTTAACAGCGATTATCTGTGATAGCTAAATGATATAGTGTTGTGAATGATAACAATGTCCTTAATGTTCACGTTAACATAATTATCAAATACAGTCCGGTTAGGATAAAACTCCAGTGACGCAGTGGAACAATCCACTAGTACGGTGTAAAAAACAAGTATAAAGGATTATTCTAACAGTTCAATACCAAACTAAATTCTACCTGTTATAGCAATGGTTTTAAACTGTTGGGTACACATAAATGATGACGTCACTGTCACCATATCCTAACTGCACTATAGCTGCTTAAATTGCACAGTATACGGTCAATCATGCTTAATTATACACGAGCAATAACCTATACACTGTCATAACATTTAACCGATTTAGAATTGAAGGCAAACTATTCCGCGACTAAAACAGCCTAATACGTTACGGACTGTGATGTACGGTGTCACTCTTGTAGGATACAGAAAACCCGGTGCTAATGACATGCTGTAATCAGTACATAATCAACAACACACATGACGTCCAAATGAATACGACATAATTCAACATCTGATATTCAAATTTAATGCCAGTAAAACATTTCTTCGACAGAATCACAGAGTTTAAGCAAATAATAAACATTTTTAAGATCATATTTTATTTTACACATGGTTACAGAAACATCATATTTCAATGAGTACAAATTATTGATTTCTGTGATAAGTCGATGAAATAAAAGTCTAGCTTACACTAAATCAACAAATATTCCCTGTTCAATCAGCCAATTATTGTAGTGATAATGAATGTGCTTATGGGCGAGAAATAATATATACTCAAGGAAGATCACCCTTTATGGTATCTTAAAAGCTACACATGAGTTATATGTACAGAGTATAGTCTCGAGTGTTACAGAAATATTCTGCGAGTGGGGAGGGAAGTGGAAAACAGTACAAGAAACTGTGATGCATTTTACAGGACCGTTTAACTATATCTATTTTTGTACGGCCCATAATGTATTACATTTCAGACATAAAGTGTTCCACAAGGTTGGCGTAGAAAATTCGGAACTTGTCTGAAATTCTACGACGACGGCTAATAATGTTATTTCCCATCGCACGCCGCACGCACTATATAGAATGTTTGTTCGTTGGACGTGTGACGGGCATAACTATGCTTGGCAACACATTTGCATCTGTGCGACAATAGCGAAAGCTGTATAAGTGTTGATTGATAATACTGTAATAATATTTTGTGTTTTAGGAAAGAAAACAGTCCGGTTAAGATTCCCGTCATGTATTGCTAGCCATGCAGCAGGAAACTATGTACAAAATCCTGAATACATTGGGTGTGTAGAAACAGGGGAGTTTAAACACACCTGCGGTCATATAGTTTTACGTTAAGGAGAAAGTCCAAGTAACGGTGCATTCCTGAGAAATAATGGAGACGAGGCCCCGAAGGGGCCGAATATTCATTATTTCTCAGGAATGGACAGATACGCGGATTTTCTCTGACTTAAAATACATTAATACTGTCAAATGTAAATTTGATTTTCTGAAAAGATGCTGTAAATGTCAAAATTGATAGAAAATGCATTTTTCCAAAAAAAGTCTCCCCTGATGTACCTCTTATAAATAGAAGATTAACAATATGAACATGACCGAGCGAGAAGAGCATGCTTTTTTCATGAAACCAGTGAACTAATACAATAACTCTCCATTACTTTATAATGGTGTGTAGTCCATGCAAACACATGTTGTGAGTTATGTGTTACACGATCAATCAATGGTTATTTACACAGTGTCACTTGATGTTACAACACGGTGGACATTATTAAGATTTTGTTTCAGTCAGGGGATACATTTCCGTGCATAAACTATACATGGATATTTATAATTGATATGCAACTTGATGGACATAACTACAATGTTTTTTACATGTAGTTTTTAAGCCTAGCTCTGTATAATTAATGTACTCAAAAATTAGTATATATACTTGTGAGGGCAGTGTCTATTCCTAGGCGCCGCAGTAGCAACAACCAACCATTTTTATCCATTAATAAATCTGTACAAATGAATGCATTTTTAAAAAGTGCTAGGTGTGAGAAGTAAGAAAATATAAGGTTTATGAGTATAAAATGGTGATTTAGCTTTTTACAGAGGTTCAAAGTTGTCAAAAAGTGTACTAGAAAATGACCCCATTTTCATTTTTAGAATTTTTTCAACCTCACTGGAATTTTCACCTCAAAAGACTTAAAAAGCACCAATAAGTATGCTAAATGTGTGTCAATTCTATTGATTGCACAATATAAACCATTATTTTACTTTTTTGTGATGCAACACCTGCCATATCAACAATTATTATCATTGCCTTTTAAGTAAAAAACATTAAAATCGAAGAAAGTAAAATTTATAATATAAATGATATATTTTGAGCAAAGAGTGGATAAAACAGTTGTAATGCAAACAAACATGCATTTTTAGAAACAAGTTCGAAAATATTTAGGGCGAAAATTTATGTTGGTACGAATAATATTGGGTGCGAAAAGGCTGGTACGAAAATATTTGGGACGAAAACGATTATCTCATTTCTGGCTCAATTCTTTTGTAAAAGAGAACAAAGTTGTGTTGTATTATTAAAATACGACCTAGAATACACAAATTAAGAGAAACAACTGGAATTATGGGTTGTTTAAAGTTATTATGAACAATATTCCAAACATCATCGTGTTTAGTTGTTGTTGTTGTGGTTCTCAAAGTGAAAGTAAATTACCTCCCTTGTCAAAGTTTCATCATCAGAATTCGGCATTTTTACGCCCAGAATTCCTTTAAACTTTACTTGAAAATGATTAATTGATGATTATTCTTTAAAATGAGCATTTACTTGCGTTTTCGTCATTTTAAGAAAAGAAATCTGAAACTGAAAATTGCCTTTTTGATTTTTTTCATGAAAAATCTTCCGTCTGGCATCAAAATTACTCAAAACGTGAAGTTTAACCTTTCATCTAGGCATATACGGGTATATTTGCCTCCAAAACCCTTGCATTTGTTCGTATAAAGGCGTTGAAAAAAGGTGGTATACTGAGGTCAGAAATCCGTGACATTTTCAAAATTACCTCCCCTGTTTAAAGGGGGGGTTGGTTGTTGCTAGCCGCAGTTCGATGTTGGCTGCCACGCCCGCAAAAGAGAAAAAGTCTCCCTGTGAGACTCGAATGTTTCATTGGGAATTCCAATGTGCAGGGGAAGTAAATGTCAAAAAGTGAATTAGCGGCTGAACAGCTGAAAACAGCCTTCGTAAATTGGGAACTTTATTCTTACACTCCAAAATTAAAACAAACTTTGCCTGTTCTTTAATTCAAACTTAGGAGTCCAATCGACACATGTCTTCCTGGATTATAAGCCTTGTATGACCAAAAACAATTAGAACTTAGCTTAGTACGTACTATTATATTCAAACAGTTTTCTTCTGATCATCTCAAAACCTAAGTTGCAATGTTTATGGACATTTTAATGTAGGCCAATGTCGATTATTTCATTTTCAGTATCATGCTAAAGACGGGTGTCACGATTTAAAGATAATGTTGGCCCTTTGAATGTATATAAATTGGAACTTATTGAATGGTCATGATCACGCGACTTAATATCATATCACACTAGCATCATCTTTAATTCTTGCGCGCATACCACTTTAATAGCTGAAATTATATTAATGTTAAAAGCTATTTAGTAACAGCGGGTTGATTTCATTTTCTAGTGTCATTGTGGTTTGAGCATTTTTATCTGTCTTTTGTTTTCTTTTTTATGTGTTCGGCTCTTTCAGTTGAGTACCGCTTTTCCTGCAAATTGTATTGCACTTTTTGTGAACACATACATTTTGTAATGCACCAGTCAGTTGCATCCAAGGCCCCAACCCCCGCGTATGGCTGCGGTGTTTTACCCTCCATCTTCCCCCGCACTGCCGGGGAAATGTTGGGAAATTGTTTTCACCGAACTAATACCTTTGGGACAATGTAACCAAAAAGTAAATTTACCAACCCATCTATTTTGGATGGCAGGCAATGAATGCAACTCACTGGTGTATAATTATACATTATTTACAATAATTCTCCATTACCTGTTAACACATTTAATAAAAAATAACTCCATGTGTGTGTTATGTTTTTCAGGCATAGAGAGTTGTCTTAACAATAACTCTCCAATATTTCGTATACACATTTTATGTAATGTGTATACGAAATAATGGAGAGTTATTGTTAAGACAACTCTCCATTCCTGAAAAATAATGGAGAGTTTATGAATGGGTTAATCCCCTGGGTGTATTTTAAAACAGAAATCACGGACTATTATATGTTTTAGTTTTTATTCCTGTTTAAATATTAGCAGTACATTTAATATTCATACATAAATTATATACAGGTACATTTGTATATTGTCTGACCAGATAAATTTCGACATCAGCCTTTGCTCGTTGAAGTCTAAAGTCACAATTCAATGTTAAATGTCTAACTTACAATGTACAGTCATAAATTCAGACCACAGCACACAGTGGAATACTGCGCAAATTATCCGTATCAAAGCAAAGTGACACGTTAGGGAATCGAACCCGTGACCTCTCGATACCGTTACACTCTTACTATACGCAACCACGTCCTACATTATCCTGACGCCGGGCAAACCAGCAAAACTTTGTATCGAATTGTTACAGGGGATTTACGATAATGAGATTTAGAGGGAATTTATGTATCTTCCGCTAAAGAGGATTAGTCAGATGTGCATGGCTTTTCAGTGTAAGTGTGAGAAAATACCATACGCATAATAATGTACACTTAAAACAATAGTAAAACCAATTTTGCAACAGTGAACAAAAACGATCCACACGTGTTTACATCATATTATCTTGGACGCACTAAAATAAAGGTTGATGATATATATAATTTCAACTTCATGTTCTAATCTTAGATAAACATATCTTGGATACATTTTTTATAAAGTGTACAATTCGATGGCTTAGAATTAGAAGGTCGTAACTACCAAATCGATATTTTGAGAAAACACGGAAAAACTGTCTGACATTTAATCTTTACTTATGGTAAAACAAACTTTTACAACTTCATTTTGGTCAACATGACAAGTTCAGACTTTTATGAAAAAGGGCTCATAAGAAGCGCCTTGTGACGCACATTCTAAATATGTATGAATCTTAAGAGGTTGTAAGTGGCACTAACGACCTTCTAATTTTAAGCAATCAAAGTAAGGACATCGCAATCATTTGCAACATCACTCATATATACATGTATACTTCACAAACAATCATAAATATATGTTTAAACACTTCAGCAACGCAGGTTTTGATTGTTCTATACATTGTAAAACCAATGTGAAATAGCAACAAGGTGATGGTGGTCGGCTTGTATAGTTCGACGATAGTAACATGAGTCTAACCTTAATATATGAATATATTACGAGATCCTTGTGTTCAACACATGAGTTTGTAAGAGCACATCGTGCAATATAGATGATTTACATTTGTGTTTGCATTATACACCTCGAATGTCACATACTTCCCGCTGAAAACATACATGTTTACCCGCAGTTGGTAAAAGTTCATCATGAATATAGCAAGACAAATATAAGCCGTTGAAGATATGTGGATCACATTAAACTCTCAGTACATTGTGATTTCTAGAAATTATGTCTGTAAGCAATATATCTATCCCAGTTTGTATAGTTAAAAACACTAAACACCCAACATTGAAGTTCAAACACGATTCCAACTGTGGTTATCTAAACTACACAATACTAGCTCATAATTCATAGCATGGGAATAACAGCATACAATGTAAGACGTAGACAAGTTTAAGAACACGAACACAATGTTTTATTCAGATAAAATTTCTTTTAAAGCGTACTGTGTATCCGATTAAGCATTCGAACCCATGAACATACCATCCTATAGTTGATATCCGGAACTCTGTGAAAGGTAGTTTTCCCCTTAATTTACATGTAGGTTCAAACAAATCTGGCCTAGTTATACTGGTTTTGTATTCATATGCAAACACAACTGACACCCACTCTATTGTCCAGATATGAATATTCAAGACTCAAAAGGATTATAACGGTAAAACTTTATTTGTACCTACAGATTAGTGGAGATCCGGAGTAGGTCTATTCTTTGTTCGTCACGCAATTCAAATAATGGCGTAAGTTTTAAAAATGATATAATGATTTCATAGAATGCTTATAACAACAAATCACAAACAATATAAGCCGTTCAAATATAATTGCATACAAGTTATGCTTAAGTAAAACATTTTTTCTTTTTAAAACGTATTTTGAATCCGATTATGCATTGTAACCCATGTACAAACTAATGAAACTACCCTTTTCTTGTACATCATGCAAATCAAACACATGTAATTATATAATTAAATTTGAATATGTATACTATATGTTCAGAGTATCTGCATAATAGTAAAGCACATACAAAGTAAACCGATCAAATCTAAGTATATAAGTAAAATGCTTGATTTAAACAAGGTATTTTTCAAAAAGTGTACGTTTGAATGACGTCAGGATCATCATTTCCGTACTTGTTTATACATAGAATCCCACTGTATTCATCGAAGCATATTCCCGATGGAAAGTACACACCGTCATCCTTGGTGAAAAGTAGTTTCTGTTTCTTGCAATCACCAGATATAACATGTACCGAGTAACGGGAACAAACCAACACGGATCCATCCCGACAAACAAACATTCCATATGGCTTTTCTAGATCAGTGTCTTGATATGAAGCTTGTACTGTTCCATCTAATGTAAATTTAATAACAGAACCACCATCTTCATCAGACACGTAGATACTCTCACCATCACGACTGAATACAACATAATAAGGACACTTAAATAAAGCAGTCCCAGCATTATCAGTTTGTATAACATTCATTACGTTGCCATGGAAATCCATTATTTCAACCTTCGGTGGTTCCTCATATGATACAACAAGTTTATCATCAACACAATCAATACCACGACATACACCATTCACATCAAGAACGTTTGTCAGTGACATAATGTCATTCTTCACTTCAAGAAACTGAATCTTACTCCCAGCAGGCATAGTGACAGCAAATGTATCGTGTGATATAGATGTAATATCCCATGGCTGGTTCATCACTGAGACTGTAGATAATAGTTTACCGTGCTTGATATCAACAAGCTTCACTGACTTGTTAGACCAATCTGTACACGCGATGGTATTATCACGTACATGTACCATACCAGTAATATAACACTCCCTCGTATCAGTGCTGTCCCCTACGCTGATGTCTGCTTTATGTTGAGGAACCATATCCATTATACGTTTACGTTGTGTGCTGATAAGCATTGGTGATGTGGTGGCTTTCAGTTCACCTAACGAGGTCGATGATGACGTTGTTGACATCAGAGCGGAATTTTTCACGAACTTGATGCATTGTAGCTCTGATTTCTTGGTGGCTTTCATTTCGGTTTCAAGTGTTTCTAACAGTGTACGTAATTCTTTTGTCCTCACAAACAAATTAGCTGTATTATCAATGTTTGTTGTCAGGCGTGCGTGGATAGATGTCAATCGCTTACTGAAAGATTTGAGTTCATCGTCGAGTTTCTTTGATTCCAGCAGATTGGATGTTTTAATTCCATCACATTTTGCGATTAAAGAACGCTCGACTTTGTCTAAATAAACGTTAACATCTACGCGATATTTCCTAACGTCGGTAATAGCTTTCTTTATCGTGGCCTCTGCTTTTGCAGTAGATTTTCCAGCATCTTTAAGTTGATCCTTCACTTCAGTCTGAAGTTGATCAACTTTCTGGATCATAGAAGTGTATTCTGTACTTGTGTTAAAACCTTCAGCAAGTGTTGAAATATAGTCAACTTGACACGTTTTGTGGTCAAGGATCATACAGTCCCCACATCCCATAACGTTGTGTTTCTTGCACAAGAATTTCAAACACTCGGTAGGATGTTTATCGCATGTTACGGTACATACTGGAACTTTTGGTTTGCTTGTCACCGGCTTGTTCTGTGGCATTACATGTTTATCTAACACAACATGGTGCCTACATGGCCTTGGTAGACGATGAACTTTCACACACGCCAAGCAAAGATATTCATTACAGTTCTTACAGTATCCCGAAGCTTCAACAAAATTTCCATCGTCTTTACACGGTTCACAAGCAATATCAAAGTCTTCACCAGATGCTTTATATATAGATCCTTCAAGACCCGACCTTCCTGATGTCGCCATATCTAACCACGACACTATTTTATCACTCGTGTTCTAAACCATCTCAAAGATGACTTGTTCCAGTGTCAATAAAAGGGATCCATACAATGAACCGATTTGCAGTTAAAATATATGTGTAACTTTTAATCCAAACATTTTAAGAGAGTCTTTCATAAATAGTAACGTCCGAATGAGATCTTAAATAGTATAATTCGTTCAAATGTTATACGCATATACTATTTTTATCAGATAATTCATGTTCTAGATGATAACTCTATGTAAACTGGTACGTATGTAGTGAAGCAGATATAGTACGGGAAAATTAACCTGATGCTGATCATTTATGCATTAATTTTCACAACAAATCAAGGTATTTCATTTAATGTCTTACTAGTATTGCACATGGAGTTTCTTCTTGTTACCCCGAGCTAACACTGTCTGAGTTATCTTAATCACACATGTAGGCATGAGGATAATACAGATTTGAGAGCTGAATATACGACGAGAATTTTATAAGTCATTTATGTTTTACTACAATCCCATTCGTGAAGTTTACTGTCATTATGTAAGTTTTATCAATACGTGTACGATGGAATATTTATATTACAAAATTTGAGTCAGACAAATACTTTTGCATATGGTTTCAAATTAGCTGAGACGGTACCTCGTGTTAAACGAGGGTTAGATTGTTCCTGATTTTAGTTATTATTTCAAAGAATTTTCTAATCAAATCATAATTGAAAATGTATTTATTGCAACAAAATTCATCTAAGACTTGTTCACTCATTTTTGTATTTTGAGAAACAATCTGCCGTGTGACAAAATAACATTTTTATATAAACTGTTTGAATGCAACCTATATGGTAATCTTAGAATAACAATATATCCCTGCATATTATAGACGTCATCCAAATATTTTAAAGTTTAGAGACTTGTTACAGTCTTGTGATGTAAAAATTTTGAAAAATTTAGCTGTCTATATTTTTAAAAGCTTTGAATTAAGAGAACAATCTTAATGTTCGCATTAAGCCAACGTATTCTGTTGTATTCAGGTTCATTCTATTTTTAATATAATATACTAGCTATACTTAGCCTCAGATTTGAATATTAAGTTTGACTGATTATGTAAAGGTGTTATAACATTCACTCTCACCACTTGATATTCCCGATATTCAGTATATAATTTGTCTGTATGCGCAGTTTATTAACATGTGTAATTGTATGAGTGCGTGTGTGCGTGCGGGCGTGCGTGCGTGAGTGCGTGTGTAGACGGAATGTGCGAGAATGTATGTATATGTGTGTGTCTATGTTTTGCATGAGTATTTAGATTTGTTATATATATCTATATATATGTATGTTGTAATTGTAAATACGAACCATGGGCATAATGCCTTAATTTCGGAAAATAAACTGTAAACTGTAAACTGTAAACTGTATATAAACTATATACATGTATACTGTATGGGGTTTACTAAAATCTTCGTAATCGTTATGTCTTTGCTAAAACTTAAAGGAGACTGTTGCTTTAAAAATCGGTTGATATCACAATGTACACCCCAGAAATTGACACCAACTATTCGTACAAACATTATTATTGTGTACAGGGACATTTGATATAACTATCAGTACATGTACATTATTAAACAGTGATTATTTGTCAATGCTCAGTGTTGTGAATGATAACAATGTCCTTAATTTTACACTTTATCATAATTATTTAAGTCATGTTAATAATTTACAGTCAAACGTGTATATTGCTGGCATAGAATGAGAAGGTCGTAATTACTACTGTATTGTAAGAATCTCCAATGCAATTGCCATATTACATGTACATTGTAAATAATGTATTTTTTATAGAATGATACATGGCTGAGCTGTGCCTTTGAGTAATAATCGCTTCTCCAAAGCCACCAATCGTGTTTGCAAGTGATTCTGGTAGATATAGGCCTACGCTCAGCGGCCGACGCAAATGACGTAACGTTGCGCGTGAACTTTTTCCGAGGGCAAATATCAAAAAGGAAAAATCGCCCCGCAGGCACGAGACGGGCAAAAAAGCTGATTATACTTTTGAAAGGTTGACAAAGATATTTTTCGAAGGCAAATTTGTTACTATATATAGTAACATAAGTATTATAGTATAATTCATGTACATGTGTGTGAAAGAACATAACTATTTGTGTACAATTAATGTTATTCATACTTATCTATTTCTTTCGAGTTAGTATAGCGAGTACGTATAATCTTATACGTAACACATGTAGTATAAACGGGTGTGTTTTTTCAATAAAACGATGCATATTTTTTCGTTTTTAGTGTCATATGGTATAAAGAATCTATCACGAGTTGTCAAGTGATATATTTAAATAAACTGTTTGTTCTGTTCTATGATCAGCTGGAACCAATGTATTGGATGCATAATATAATGACGAAATACGAATACAATATTTAAATTTATTCAGTTTCCAGCAATACTGGTCACCAATCAACAGCACATATATTTTATACATTATTGCACAAATATACATACATAACACAATACATATATTACACCAGTATAGTACATGCACCAACAAATTAACCTGGTCTTCAGCTATTTATGTTTCTTGTATGGAATACATGTCACATGACTTTTTGTGTATCCGGGTTAGATTAATGAGTATGTATATTCTTATATCACACATGTGAAGTATAACGTTATATCAACGTACTCAAGTTCAGTAATTATATTGCATTTATACATTGGACATTGTGTCCATGCAAACATAGATATTCGGCATGTTGACTGTGACCCCCCCCTCCCACCAATGACCCATCCAGAGAGTTAATATACTTATGTGTAATAGGGGTGTAACGGTACGCTCACCCCACGATATGATACGTACCGTCAACAGTGGGTATATTTCGGTATGATACAATATTCTCTAACAGCTGCTAAAATACTTCAATTTTTAAGTGATAATGAAGTTGTTGCTTCTATAACAACAATTACAAACTCAAATTATCTCGAATTACGTCGAAGAAAAATGAGCCATCATGAGACAGTCTATGTAGGATAAGGAAATCTCACACTTGGCAAACCTCGTCCCAGGTTAAAACCCGACCCCTCAAGAGATATATATCCTTCTCCTACATAGAAGCTCATGTTGGATCCTTATAGAAAATTTGGTAATTTCCTCAAATGTAGATTAATCAGCAGATGAGTACGATCTAGGCGGAATGTTTTAGTGCGTATATGTCCATATCTGTTAACTTAAAGTGTATATAGCTATATTCTAACAGTCATTCAATGTCAAAATAATTACTTGCATCGTTTTAAAGATGATACTAGACTACCTTAATTGCAAATTAAAACTTTGGATGGGTTCCGTGTATTTCTATTTATTTCATGCTTATCGTTGGTTTACGGCGGAATAACAGTGGATTATTCTCCGATAATTTCACAGTTCACAATTTCACGCAAACGGACTATTTTTTATTAAAACAAATTTCCCCGCCGCCAAAAATAGAATAATAAACATTTTCACTTGAAAACCCGAAAGTCAAACTTACTAGTAAATAGATATGATATGTATACTTCAAGTGTTGAAGATCAAAGGTCGTAAACCTGCAACATAAGAAGAAATATAAATTGTGATAGCACAAAATACTCAGTCATGAAACACATTGGTATACGTAATGTACTCGTTTCGTTCATGGAATGTATTAATTTTCAAATGTTTGTCAACTTTGTTACAGAGCTAGACAGCCAACCTAAAGTCACCACGAAGGATGCATATAATATGACAATCATAATTTAAAAGCAAGCATTGCAAAAAATCAGCGTTTTGGGCTGAAAATACCCGCATAAGTAGTCAAAATAGTTTTGAATACGAAATGTACTAAAACGCTAAAAAGCTGTGTCGACTTTCAGGCCTGAACGAAGCATAATTCAGAGAAACGAAGCACATCAAAGTTAATCGATTTGATATGCGGGTACTCTGCGCCTATTATGCATTTGTGATTCAATCTCTAACTATGCACATGCCTGCATTTTTTGGCTCGAGTCGACGATTTTGTCCGCCCTTGTATACACGTTATGTACTATAGCGGTCACGTGATTCTCCCCTGTGATAAGTTAAGATTGTTTAAAAGAGTTGGCTTTCTTATGTCTCATTCTTAAAAAACTGACTTTTTAAAAAATATATGAATCTATTCCATAAAATTACATCTGGAATCTAAATAAGAAAGATAAATGATAAAGAATTTTTGTAAACTAGGTAACCAAATTTAGTGCGCATGCGCGACATATAATGCTTTTATAATGTTAAATTATATAGTGCAAACGAGATCGTGGCCGAGTGGTTAAGCAACTCGATTAGTAATTTACTGATGCTCAGGTCCGGCGATCGAATCACGGCGGCTCCAATTTTTTTATATTTAAAAAAAAAAAAATTTCGTCCAGCATTTACCTCTCTTTCGACTTAGAAAACCACTTGATGTTATGTTACTTGAAAAGCTTTTGTCCCTTTGCAATTCACCAGCCTGATAGTACTTTCAGTACTTTGATTATATCTTGTTTGTGGTCCTATAACTACATGTACATCACCATGTTCTAGTAGCTGCTTTCACTTTATACAAATGTAACAACTATAGGACAGGTTGTTCTGCTGTACATCTATATACTTGTGGTTGAATGGTCAAACAGACGCCAATTATGATATGGCCAGTGTATTGAGCTACCAGTTAAGAGTTAAATATAGGTTGGTCTGTAGCTACCTGTCTGTAGCTGCCACCTATGACCACCGAATATTCGAAGGAGTCGAGGCCCCCAGAAGAGTATAGTCATTTTATATTTTGTGAGATAATGCAGATACAGAATTTGTACTCGTTCCAGAGACACCACTGTTTTTTTACATGTCAGGTGTATAGCACCAATACATGGGACCTAGGTTTTTAAAGCCTAAACGGAAAGACTTTTAGAAAATCTAGTTCTTCTGTCCGGGATTCGAACCCACTACCCCGAGATAGGAAGTATCGTGCTCTACCGACTGTGCTAAGCGGGCTAACCGAATGAAATGCCATTTTACAAACTTTTATACTCCGATCTTAAGAAGCACATGCAGTGGAAATACAAATATACCACATTAAACTGAGAGGCAAATCTTGGCAATAACTAAAAACGTTAAAAAGTTACCAATTTTCTAGGACTCTTTTCAGCTGTTTGACCGCTCAAGCACCCTTTGACATTATAACTTACCCTGGTCTTTGGGCCACATATGGAAATCTACACACCAGTGGAGACAAATTCTATCCTGTGAGTGTGGCAATATTGTTTCGTGAAGTTGGGATCTGAAGCTGATGCTACTGAAACATTATATGAGCTGAGATCATATCAGCACAAAGTTTGGTCAGGCATGATTTGGTTCATTATATTTTAACAGAAATGGTTATATGAATACTGAGATGTTTCGGGGAATGTGTTCCTCCCTGGCCTATGATAATAACCACTACTTGCACTCTGCACACAGCTCTAAAATATTGAATAAAACATCTTGAGGTTCATATCGACCATTTGTAAGAGCACGTACAAACTATTATCTTTAGCCTACTTTATTTTGTAATTTATTAGTCTGAATGCAGAGTGTGGCACTCAGATTCAATAATTATTTTGTTACCTCATAGATAGTACAAAATGGAAAAGTAAATGTTTCAAATGTTATTTTCAACATCCAAATATCAATTCTATACATTTTTCCCACCTATATTAGCAATCTAGAACAAATAATAGCTCATTATAATATGACAAATTCAATATTTGAGTGTTGACTGCTGAGCGTAAGTACTGGATATAATTCCGGGCCAAGATCAAAAAGTTGCTAATACTAAATACCTACACTGGGAAAAGGGATATGCTAAGTCTAATAAATAGACTAGCTTATAGTTTGGACATATACACCATATAGCAGTATACGAACGCTCACAATACGGCGCCATCACATACAAGTATGAGGAGCGGTGGCAAAGTGGTAGAGCGCGCACTGCGAGATCGAGAGGTCCGGGTTCAACCCCTCTTCTTGACAACGGTTTATTTCTGTGATCTAGATTAACCAATATGCTCCACTCCAACAAGGGGTAAATTGGCACCTCTGTGGGCAGTGTCTATTCCTGGGCGCCGCAGATCTATGTTGGAATAATAGTCTCCCCAGGGAAACACGAACGTAGAATTCCGTAGGTAGCCCAACTACTAGGGGACGTTAAAATGTCCGCGGGTGCTTGAGCGGCCCTACATTTTTCCTTCTTTGCTTCTGGTCCAGAACTTTATAGAGGGATCAGCATGATGCCTGCATTGTGCCAGCATGAGATCACTATCAGTGATTATCTGGGGTCATAAAACACTGTAACTGGTCAGTGTAAGGGATCAGAGGCCCATATAGCTACTGATAATCAATAATGTGCTACTGTAATATGTACCCTTGAAAATATGTGTTACCATTGTGTGTTTGTTTAATTTGTATAATTAGATATATTTCTATGATTTTTGTTTCCATCTGGTTTAAGTGTGTAAAAACTATTTGTCAAGATATTTACTATTTTAGTTATTAATATTCCCTAAAAGTCATTTAAATAAATACACACCCAAACCAGATACAAATAAAACTAAGCAACTATACCAAAGAGGTACATAATATCAATTGTGATTTTATGTCTGTTGTGAATATACCTTTTTTAAAAATATAAGATAACATAATACTCATAGATCTAGTTAATAATTTTTTTTAAATTCAAAACATCAAAACAAAACCAACATCAAAAATAACATTTTTATATATTATGAATAATATCAATTCACTCATTTCATTGAATACATTATTAAGAAATGTTAATCATGAAGCATACAACAACCGGTATATAAGTTATATATGTTCAGATTTTTTAAACACTTTTATAATTGTGCATTAATTTGCATGCAGTTGTGTCTAATCTCACGACAGTCGTTTTTAAGCAACACAAACAAAATTATGTCAATCTTGATGGTTCAGGTTTTTTTCACATAAAATATTACAAAAACTTATATATCAATTTAATTATAACTTCCTGTCATAAAGGGAATTCTTGTTGTCTCTTATCTAATACTAAGACCTCTTGTAAACTAATTAACATGCTGTGCAATGTTGCATAACATTATGTAATAGGGTACAATATGGTCAGATATTTTAAAAATCAGTAACCACATGCTGAGAAAACTATGACCAAATTTGGTTGGCCCAGTGCCAAAATCCAAGACTTAAACAGCTGAAAAGAGCCCTAGAAAATTGGTCACTTTAAGTTTTTGATAAGTAAAAAAACGAAAGCATTTGACCACATTGTCAACTCAAGAGCAAGCACATGTTGTGTTTAAATAGCCAATATCCTTGTTACTGTATCAGGTCAAACCGGAAAATGCTTGAAATGCAGATGACAGCACTTATAATATCACTGGCTTAAAATGAGAATGTCGTAATTACACAATCAATATTTTGAGAAAACAAAAATACTTTTAACTTAAAGAATACTTGTTCTTCTGGTAAAACAAGCTGCTGCACCTTCAATTTGGTCTAAGTCAGCGATATGTATCAATGCATTACTCAGTCTTTAGTTAAATAACATTGTGTACAATAGAATTGCAGTTTCCCTAATTTTATGTCATATATTTAAGAGAGTATGAGGACTAATACAAATATGTTGTATATTGAATAAGGACTGGTTTTACTGCTTTTGTCTCCAATTATGATTCTAAAAACAATGAAAATACAACGGCTTGTTGTTGCAGTGTGTGTACATGTATACAAGTGAAGTACCCGGATAAATGCAGCGTATTGGAAAACATTTACGGTGGTCATACTACAAAAATGGAGCTAGTTTTTTACAGAATAATTATTTTACACAAAAAATTAAATTACCCATTGTCCCTTCAGTAAAAAACTTGATCCCATTGGAAGGTTTTTATATATTATCCTTGACCGAAAGGTTTAAATAATTATTCACACACATCCATTGTCATTGATAAAATGGCGCAACAATAGTAAGATTATTCAATATGTAGTCTTGGTTAGTGCTCATTTACTACACAGGAAAAACTTCCACGTATGAAAAACGTACGAAAAACGTACGTTTTCCATACGGTTGAAAACGTATGGTTATCCACAGAATAGTACGCCGTATGTTTTACGTACGGTTGAGAATATTAAAAACGTACGTTTTACGTATGAAAAACATATGAAAAACGTACGGTTTTATAAACGTATGAAAAACAGAAAATAGTACACCGTACGTTTTACGTATGAAAAGTACACCGTATGATATACGTATGTTTATAATCTTTATTTAAAAGTACATTATACTTTTTTCTGTTATCCACATGAAAACCAACAAATAGGTCTTCAACCAGTATGTTTCTGTAGATAAGCTGCTCTACCCTGGTCAAACGGGTATATGTGATGTGCTTCTCAAGACTATAATTGAAATAAAAACAGACAATTTTAATTTAAATAAAAACAGACGATTCATGTTAACTTTTCAATATCTTTATTATATATATATGATCAAATATTATTTCATGTGCAAACATACATAATCAGGCAACTTGGAATTGCAAGACTTAGTAATTCAGAAGTCGACACCTGTTTAAACTAATTTTCTATGTTTCATAATCTCCTTTCGGCCACCTTCACATACAAAGTTTCATAAACCTACATACAAAACTCTTACAAGTTTGACTGGCTCTAGGTTTTAAAGTATTTTCACTAAACTATTCGAGTTATGGTCAAATACAGATTTCTTGACAATCTGAATGAGGGCAAACATATAGTCCCCTCCGGTTAAAAACTGGTAGGAAACTTATCACAGAATATGTTCATAGCAGTGGCCATGAGAAATTATAGCAACTAAAGACTAAATAAAAAGACACATGAGGTATATAGATGATCTATCACTAGGTTTCACTTGATATAAATTTATATTAAACAAGTTTTGGAAATTTTATTAAGCCATTAATTGACCATGAGTGATAGATTCTTTCTATTATATATGACACTAAAAACGCATACTAATATGCAAAGTTTTATTGGAAAAATACACCTAGTAGTATAACTTTATACTACACATGTTACATTTAAGATTATAACTTACTTACTATACTCATATACCTGTATATCACACGAATTTCCTTGTATCCAGGTTAGTATAACGAGTATGCATAACTTTATATGTAACAAGTGTAGTATAATTTTTAAATGACGTCACTTTATCTCCTAAATGACGTCATTGAATGCCGAAAATGATGTTATTTTGATATCTGTCACTCAAAAGGCACACAACCTTAGCATGAAGTAGGACAGAGTTATGTATCCTGCTTTACAGAGTAAGGTATTGATGGTGAATAAGTAATGAAGCAAGTTGACATAAAAGTTATGCTGCGATTGTATGGTGATTACATGTTATACACAATACTGCTGGGCAGGTAGATGCCAGGACTATATAGAAGTGTTCAATAGCATACAATTATTAATTGTGACAACACATTGAGAGTATAACAACTAACAGTCTAACAGTCTAACACTGCATGTAGATCTAAGAGCTAGAGGATATAGATTATGTGGAAAATGTAATAAACATTTATAATGTGAAAATAAAGCAATTACCATACTTTTTATTACAGATATATATCATAAGAAACAACTGTAATGATTAACATTAAATTGTCTTATATAAAATTTGTGTACCATACTTAACTAAAATTCCAGTTGGCAAATTTTTAATCTAAATAGATTTATCAGACCATTAACATAGTTTAAAACCTTTATATTTAATAAGGTAATGATACAAATACACATCTACAGGTACTCTGTGTACAGCTGGTTTTCTTTTTTATATCCAGTACATGAAAGCAATAGCCCATATAGTGAATGAGAAAAGTGGACAAAACTTAACCATAGTAGACAAAACTTAACCAAGACATTTTCTAAGTACAAAAAGGGGCAAAAACTCTAGCAAAATACAGATCAGGGTTATGGTTCTTGCTTGACATGGTCAGGTATTGGTGGTGAACAAATGTTGAAAGTTTCAAAGCAATAGCCAACATAGTGTATGAGAAAAGTGGACTTAAACACAAAACTTAACCAAGGAATTTTCAAAGTCCAATAAGGGGCAATAACTCATGCATAAATGCAGATCAGAGTTAGGAGTCTTGCTTGACATGGTCAGGTATTGATGGTGAACAAGTGTTGAAAGTTTCAAAGCAATAACTCTGATAGTTTAGGAGAAAAGTGGACCTAAACACACAACTTAACCAAGGTACTTTATTTTCTCAGTCCAAAAAGGGGCAATAATTCAAACAAAATGCAGATCGGACTTATGGGTCTTGCTTTACAGGCTTAGGTTTTAAAGGTGAACAAGTGTTGCAAGTTTAAAAGCAATAGCTTTGATAGTTTATGAAAAAAGTTTACCTAAACACAAAACTTAACCATGCAACGCCGACGATGATCAAGTGATGACAATAAATCATCTATTTTTAAAAAATCAGATGAGCTAAAAATAAAGTGCTCGTTGTCAATTTATATAAACTTATATTAAACTTATAAAGGAAACATTATTAAGCTCGTCAAAGGCTCGCTTTAATAAAATTTCCAAAACTCGTTTAAAGTGTTTAGAGCTATATCTATCGGTAGTTTTAATGCCAAAATAATTACTTGCATCGTTTTTAGTATGCTACTAGACTACCTTAATTGCAATTCAAACTTTGGATGGGTTCCGTGTACTTTGATTCAATCGTGGAAAAAATAGACGATTCTTGTAATTTCATAGGGTGTTCTAGAACACTTTCGTAAGAAAACGGACAATTTGCATGTGTAATAAATCACAGAAAGAGTTTCTGTTAAAACTGAAGCGAAAAATGATCTAATGGATATTAAAGCATTATTGTTTTTCAATTTTTAAACTTTTTAAAAAAATATCGTCTGATATAGCTCTATACACTTAATGTAAGTTTATATCAATTGACAACACGTGATAGATACTCTTTATACAATGAAAGTCATATGATAAATAAATGTACAAAACATTGACAGAAGTCCTGCGCAGAGAATATTAACAATAAAAAAAACATTCTGATTCTTGACAGATGAAAACAAGACTACGTTGAATAAACGCTTATGCCCCCGTGGCAGCCATTTCAATAAGTCCAAGTCCAAAATTAGGTCAAGGTCAAAATGGAGTCAGGTGATACAGGCATGTGGAGAGTGGTCATATACAACATCCATGCAAGTATGAAAGCTTTGTAGCAAGCCATATTAATGCTAGAAGAAACGGTCAATTTGGGTTAACCAAGAATTGGCCTTTCAATAAGTCTAAGTCCAAAATTAGGTCAAGGTCAAAATGGAGTCAGTTGATACAGGTGTGTGGAGAGTGGTCATATAGAACATCAATGCATGTATGAAAGCTTTGTATTTGAAACGGTCAATTTGGGTTAACCAGGCCAGAAGGACGAACGGACGGACAAATCACTATATACCTCCAGATCTATCGATACGGGGGCATAAAAATACAAAGTGATTTCATTTATGAGAATATGTTGACGTCATGTGAACATTATATTAACCAAAAGCCAGATACAAACAAAGTCATGTGATATATAGAGGATCAATCAACAGTTATCAATTGATATAATTTATATTTAACAAGTTTTGGAAATTTTATTAAGCGAGCCGTTATCAAGCTTAATAATATTTCCTGAACAAGTTTAATATGTATTATTGGATCAGCCATGAGTTGTCTTTGGAAATCAACATTTCTTGAGCGAGTCTAGAAAACACAAGTTATTAAGCGAGCCTTTTGGTGAGTTTAATGTTTTGTTTTCCTGACAAGTTTAAGAAGTGTTGATCTCCAATGACAACAAAAGAAGGATTCTTTTTATCGCATTACCCTATTACTGAGCAAGAATAAACAAATGTAAGCTGGTGACGTTGTTTTCGCAGATTTTGTTATCACACGCTTAGTAAAATTTCCAAAAGTGGTATAATATCAATTTTTATCAATTGACAACTCTCATAGGTCCTCTATTTTTAAAACTAAATTCATGGAAAAACTATCACAATGTATGTATGACAATCAGCACAGTACTACATCATATTATCTATACCTGAGCTTACATGCAAAATCTTAACCCGTGCCAAATAATAACACAGCTTTATCAAAAACGCAGCTTTAATGAAGCTTTTATCATCAAAAGGTGCGCTTTTTCATGATAGCTGCGTTTTTTTTATATACAAGCTGCGCTTTTTCTTGGTAGCTGCGTTTACTTCATAAAAGCTTCGCTTTTTGTTACAAAAGCTTTGCTTTTTCTCAATAGCTGCACTTTCTTCATAAAAGCTGAGTTTTTTTGTTATAAAAGGTGCGTTTTTTTTATAAATGTTGCGCTTTATTCACAGAAGCTGCGTTTTTTTCATAAGAGCTGCGTCTTTTCTACCTGATTAGAAACGCTTTTCAAAAAGTTTAGTTTTTATTTAGGAATGCTGCGTCTTTTCCATCTTAAGCTGCGTTTTTTGTCTTTTTTTAAGAATTTAAAAAGACGAAGCTCTCAACAGAAAAGATGAAGCTTTCAAAGAAAAAACCAAGCTTTTGATCTATTCAAAAGATTTATATTTTTACTGTTTAAAATAGTTTATAGATAGGGTCTTCAAACTACAACTCCAAAATATTCAATATAATGTGTCAAATTTAACATATATGTTTTTGAAACAAAAAGGTAAGTCATTTTTCATTATTGTGTTTATCTTGTCATCAGTATAGGATGCAGATCAGATCAAATTCTGTATACAATATTAGGATGAGGTTCTAGCTAAATGCTTTGTAAAAACAAGTAATCACTAATGGTTGATGTTCTAGTCAAATACTTCATAAAAAGTAATAGTTTGAGCCTCACACTATTACTTTTTACGAGGCATTTGAAGGTGAGGTTTAAGATCAAATGCTTAGTAAAATAAGAATGGTTTGGGGTTCAAGTCAAATGCTCAGTGAAATGGATTAAGGTTCAGGTCAAAAGCTTTATAAAAATAATTTTGGTTCAGATTCAGTTCATTGGTAAAGATAAATGGGTCTAATCCTAATAAATTAATAAATTGGTTGAGGATCAGGTCAAATGCTTTGTTATATATATCTTTGAAGTTATGCCCAAATGTTTTTTTTAAAAATAAAGGGCTGAGTATCTGGTCAATACATTTTAATAATACACCCTTTGAACTAAAGCTCTGTTAAAAGAATTTGTTGAGGTTCGGGTTAAATGCTTTGTATAAATAAAAGGATGAGCCCAAGTCAAATGGTTTAAAAAAATAAATGGGTTGGGGTTCAGGTCAAATGGTTTGAAAAAATAAATGGGTAGAGGATCAAGTCAAATGGTTTAAGAAATGAATGGATTGAACCTCAGGTCAAATACATTGTAATAATAAACCTTTTGAAGTTCTGAACTAATTTTCTGATAAAAGAATTTGTTGAGGTTCAGGTAAAATGCTTTTAAAATTGATTTAACAAATAAATGACTTGAGGTTCAGGTAAAATTCTTCATTAAATGTTAATTGGTTTTTGATTCACATCAAATGCCTTGTAAAAGAAATGAAAGGGTGAAGTTCTAGTCAAGTGCTTTGAAAAATAAAATGGTTGAGGTTCAAGTCAAATGCATTGTCAAAAAACAAATGGCTTAGGATTTAGTTCAAATGCTTTGCAAATAAAAAGTGGGTTAGGTTAGATTCAAATGAGTTGTGAAAATATAAAAGGGTGAGGTGCAAGTCAAATTATTTGAAATAAAAATTGGTTGAGGATCAAGTCAAATGCTTTGTAAAAATAACTTGAGGACTCAGGTGTGTGTTATAGGTTGAGGTTCAGGTCATTCAGTGCAAAAATAATTGGTTTGTGTAAAATAAGTGGAAAACAACTTTTTTGAGGATCGGGTCAAATTCTCTCCAAAATAAATGTGATAAGGTTCTGATTGATTGCTTTGCAAAAAGGATATAAATCTGGTCAAATTCTCTATAGCCCTGTCCTTGTGAAATATTTATGTGTATAAAGATATATGTCAAACGAGTAATTAACAAGGTGACCCGTCGTATATTAACAAGATACTGTGAGATACGTCAATCACCCGTAAATCACTCTCAAATTAAGAACGTTTGCGCATCAGCTAATGAGATCGCGGTCACGCATTACCCACGTGCGATATTTTTGATTGACAAGGGTAACTTACGTTAGAACTGATCCGTGAGTGAAAACGGCACCAGTTAATTTCACTAGAAAAGTTATTTATTCGTAACGTTACACATAATCCAAAATAGCGTTAAGTCTATGCATAGATCTAACTCAGCTTACCTAAATTAATAATTGTTAGAATCCCGTAATATGTTTAAACCTCATAGCATGTGTGTTATCCAATAATTTTAAAACACGGGACACATAATATTTCATCGTATCCACAAATTCACCAAAGAAACGTGTAGTCTGCGAGTTAGATGACGTCATTATGCATAACTCACGCGTGTACTGTATTTGACACATGGGACAGTGTACTCGCTATTTTTGGACGATATTAAAAAGGGACTAATGAGTAATTACGCTGGGTAATGTTTTCTGTTTAAATGGATAACGAACGTAAAGATCTTATTCCTTAATGGAGTTTGACTGGATTGTTAGTAAGTTCGACTATTTCAATACAAACTCTTACGTTATATTAGAATAGATTTTAAATTCGTTTATGGAAACGCGATTTAAGAATGATCTTTATTTCCTAACAAGACAACTGAGGTCATCTAAACGACGGGGTAGATCTATAAAAGATATTCCCGACGTAGAAATATTATTAATAGTGGAATCGAGATCTACTAAATTGTACATGTATGTCTACTGTAGTGGTACGCGCACGTTTGTCATTTTTAGAACTCGTGTAGGATATAGATGCTAAAATTTGCTTACACAGTCTTTTTATAGAAAGAGATATACAGTTTGCGATTAGTATATCGATCCAATAAAGGCCTACATCGTGCAAAATTGGGTGCGACTAAGCTGCATACAACGGCCCTGCATCGTCAAATAAAGAAGAAGAAGTTACTTTCGGTTTCGTATCAAATTACGAGAAAACCTGTACTGTACCGTCTGTACACGTTCTTTAGGAGAAAATCGTTGAGATTATCAGTTCAACATCGTGTAATTGTGCATTCAACTTGATGAATGATGTCCAAGAATATACCTAAACATAAACATTCATTTTTTTATTAACTCGATATATTCTGCAAAATAATGCTTTCAAACCACGTGACCGTGTACCGTACGTCAAAGGCCTAATTTAGGTCTTTGCGTACGTGATTAATCTAAGATCGTGTTAAAATCAAAAAGTTTTAAAAAATATTTCATTATAAACGATCGATATATTTCTCCACGATGTATTATTTTTTATCGACTATAAACGCAAACGTGATTTCTTGAAATGTATTTTTCGTATTTTTACCGATCCCGGGATGTACGGTAAGCGGGAATTTATCTAACCTGATGACGCTCTTTGTTTTAAAATTAACCAATCAGCGGTCGAAGTTTATGTGTTTTATTTGAAAATGGAAATCGTGTGAAAGGATCACGAAAAAATTGCAAATCACCATTGTTGTACGAAAACAGCAAGGTAAGTATATTATTATTCTTGGAAAGGCAAGTATTAGTTTTTAACTTTAAATAATGAAACGGAAAATCCACGATCGTCTGTCTTACGAGTAAACTGTCCCATTTTTGAAACATGTAAACAATCCCAATTTCGAAGCGACGTACGGCAAATTCCGTCCGTTGTTAAATCAATCGTTACGAAAATTCCACGCACATTTTCGAAAAAGTGACGATGTTATTTACGTGATATACACATACTTCGATGTATTTAACTAAGCAAGAAATGAAATAGACGAGTATTTGACGAAAATCAAGTTCGAAATTGTCACCGGAAATGGCCATTTTGGCGGTGATTTTTAAAAAAATAAAATGTGAACTGCGTTGATATAAGTAGAAATTAGCTAAGATTTTTTTACATGAATTATACATAGAGACTATTAACATTGAAATATGCAAGACATAGTACGTATGTGTAGCCAATTTATGACCATGTACCTCAATCTGACTGGTAGGACCCCCCCCCCTCTTCAAAAGAAAAGTTGCTTGGTGAAGTGTGTTTATGTAAACATGTCTCATTAATTATCAAAGCTATGGCTCTGAAACTTACAACACTTGTTCATTATACATGCCTTAGCATGAAAAGCAAGACCTGTAACTCATATCATATGCATTTTGTAAGCTAGTGTTGTTTGTGTATAAATGTTTTTTCTTTACAGGCTTTGAACAGTATCTGCATGATGGATGTGATTTATACAACAAAGTCTGAAGAATGGGGATTTAACACATTGTGGAACATGATCAATAACATTGAACAAGCCATATGCTGGGATAGCTGACACAAGCACAGTAAAATCTACTATATATATAATTTTTGTGTCGCCTGAAAAGGCGACATATAGGTGTTACTTTGGCGGCTGCTGCGGCGGCGTCACAAATTGCTTGTCCGGAGCATAACTTTGTCATCTCAAGTTCAAATGACTCAAGATTTAGTATGCATGTTTCTTGCAATAAGCCAAAGTGCAGTGCGCAAAAACTATAACTCTACCTTGCATCGTTTTTGAATTATTTCCCTTTGATTGATTTTATTACAGCATTTCTTGTCCAGAGTATAACTTTGTCACCTTATGTTCAAATGACTCAAGATTTGGTATGCATGTTTCTTGCAATAAGCCAAAGTGCAGTGCACAAGAACTATAACTCATCCTTGCATCGTTTTTGAATTATGTCCCTTTGATTGATTTTATTACAGCATTTCAATTTATAACTTTGTCACCTCAAGTTCAAATGATTTAAGATTTGGTATGGGCTCTAGCCCTATATTCTGATCTGATATTTAATCTAGGTTTCAGTTATTAGTTAATCTTTTATGTAGCTTGTGTTAATTATGTTAAAATGTTTTATTCTCTACAGGGCTTATTCACAATTTTTTCAGGATGGATGTGATTTATACAGCAAAGTCCGAAGAATGGGGTTTTAACTGTTAACACATTGTGGAACCTGATTAAGAGCAAGCCAGTCTAGGATAGCCGAAACAAGCACAGTAATTCTACTTTATTATATATATAGTATATATTTGCAACTAGGGATATAACTGGAGTAGATTTGTATATCCCCCAAATACACTTTTTAGGGGGGGGGGGATACTGGTATATAATTAAAATTAAACAAGTGTATAAAATTCACTGAAAAATCCATGAAAGTTCATTACAATATGAAGCTTCACTACAATTGATTTGATGATCTTACCAGAGTGTTAGCCCCTTAATTATATTCTTGGTGAGCCTAGTTGCCATTTGCCGGTCTGTCTGTCTGACATAATATATTTTGTTCTAGATTTTAACTCAATCACCATAGCAGCATTAAAAATCCTAGTGATTTAAAACTTATCAGCTACTTGGATTAACTACTAGGTCACAGGGGGTTTGTGCAGTTGGGTCACTGTGCAGCGGGACATTGTGGAACTTGGTCAGGTCTTGGCTGTGTTTCATATGGTCTCGTGCAAGAACCACTATTCTATAATTTCTTTGTGAAATTGGGTCCTGCTGCATTTGTTCAGCGGGGACTTGGACTTTTAATTGTTTATTTGGCTTATGTGCGGTCATTGCTCAATGTAGTTGTGTTGTGGTGTTTCTGATTTCTGTGCTCGGATGGTTAGGTTGAGTGATACTTTCCATGTCTGATTTTCTCATACCTTGTTTGCATAGAGTTATAATTTTATCCCCAGGGCTTTGAAATTTTGCATGATACATTCTTGTCAGGGACATAACTTATACTGTATCAAGAGCTATCAAATTGAAACTTTCGTTGGTGAATATTAATCATTTAGGTTAAATGTTACATGCTCAAGAACCGTAATTATTGAAGGCAAAGGCCTCCATAGAGAAGTGGTTAGCATGCTAACCGCCTAATCTTGCGACCTGGGTTCAAATCTGGATAGAGGCATATATATGCATAGCATAATTCAGCAGAAAGCTGACTCGCAAATAAATGTTTGGCATCAGCAGATATTTTTTTTAAATGTGTTTTTGAAACCTTTTATGGCTGTATTTTTCATTTCTTGCCATTTCAATTTAATGATGAGTACCGGTAATAAAAATCATTGGAGATTGATTATTAGTGTCAGTATGTCCAACAGTTGAATGTACTTATTTCTGATATACTTTTGATGGGTTTTTTAAGAAATTTCAGTTGAATGTACATGTATATTTCTTTTTTTGCAGCATCCATCTAATAACCAAATATCGAACACCCTATTATGTGTTATGATGATGGCTTGGGCTTCTCAAGATGGTGCAGAGAGCTTGAAAATAGGGTTTTTGTTTCTTAATATTATTTTCTCTTTATAAGATTGTTTAGAAGTAGAAAAAGCTGCTTACTCTTGTGTACAGAAACTGATTGTACTAGATTTGTAAAAGGCAGAGAGAAAACTAAGAAATATATGCACCAGTGGGTAGGAATGAGACAAGACTTACCGAGCTAGCCTATTGCATATATATGCATGGCCTCTTTTATAAGAAATAAATTCCAAGATTCCCTTCGACATTTTCAATGTTCATTGACATTGAACACTTTTAGCTAACTGTCACAGAGTGACATGCGTTTGTCAAAAAAATCTTGATACAGATGGGAGTTTATTTTAGCATGTTGTATCACCATATATTCTGATTTCATCAGAATTGCTTCAAACAGGTCCCTCTTTCAAGTGGGGAGCAGTGACCTAGAGATAGAGCACCAACCTTAAGATTGCGATCTAGTTAAAATTTATGAAAGTTCTTACTTCATATTTTTAATCACTCCATGGCAATTCTAGTTCTTAATTGAAAACAAGATTTCCAGAATTTAAATTACCAGGCACTGGCATGCAATATGTAAGTATAATGCCCCAATCCAATATACTATTTAAGGTTGTGATTTAGAAACAAGCAAGAACCAAAACATCCCACCAATATCTCCCCCACTTTAGTCTTACAACTATTTTGTCGGGGTTAGAATTAAATTTTGATGGTAACATGCTAAAAATAAAAATGCTTGACTCAAGATATTTGATTAATGGTAGTTCATATTGCTGTTGTTTTTCAAATACTATTGAATTTCTGATTTGTTTTCTGTATAAAGTTATATTAATTTATCATATAAAATTTCTGTTGATTTTTAGCACCTTAACAGCTAATTTATTTGAAAAAACGCAGCTTGTGCAAAAAGTGTAGCTTTTGCCAAGGGCTTGGTTTTTTTTAGAAAAAACACAGCTTTAGTGAAGCTTTTTGGAAAAAGCGCAGCTATTGTGAACTTACCTGCGCTTTTCTACTAAAGGTCCGCTAAAGCTGTGCTTTAGCTAAGCTAAAAGCTGCGTTTAAGCCGCGTTAAAGCTGGCGGTATTGGCCCCCTAAAATCATAGCTTTAGCGAAGGGCTGCGCTTTTTGTAGAAAAAAACACAGCTAAAGTGCAGAGTTGCGCTTTTTTGTAGAAAAGCGCACCTTTAAGCGCAGGGCTGGCGGTATTGGCCCCCTAAAATCATAGCTTTAGCGAAGGGCTGCGCTTTTTTCTTGAGAGCTGCGTTTTTGTAGAAAAAAAACACAGCTTTGTGCAGAGTTGCGCTTTTTTGTAGAAAAGCGCACCTTTAGCGCAGGGCTGGCGGTATTGGCCCCCTAAAATCATAGCTTTAGCGAAGGGCTGCGCTTTTTTCTTGAGAGCTGCGTTTTTGTAGAAAAAAAACACAGCTTTGTGCAGAGTTGCGCTTTTTTGTAGAAAAGCGCACCTTTAGCGCAGGGCTGGCGGTATTGGCCCCCTAAAATCATAGCTTTAGCGAAGGGCTGCGCTTTTTTCTTGAGAGCTGCGTTTTTGTAGAAAAAAAACACAGCTTAGTGCAGAGTTGCGCTTTTTTGTAGAAAAGCGCACCTTTAGCGCAGGGCTGGCGGTATTGGACCCCTAAAATCATAGCTTTAGCGAAGGGCTGCGCTTTTTTCTTGAGAGCTGCGTTTTTGTAGAAAAAAACACAGCTAAAGTGCAGAGTTGCGCTTTTTTGTAGAAAAGTTCACCTTTGGCGCAGGGCTGCGTTTTTTTGTAGAAAAAACACAGCTTTAGTGAAGCTTACTGGAAAAAGTGTATGTTTAATGAACTAAACTGCGTTAAAGCTGCGTTTTTTTCTTCACTAAAGCTGAGGGTTTTTTTTAAAAAAAAACGCAGCTGACCTGCGCTTTTAGGGGGCCAATACCGCCGGCTTTAACGCGGCTTTAATCTAGCTTTAACGCAGCTTAAAGCTAGCTTTAACGCGGCTTTAATCTAGCTTTAGCGAAGCTTTTTTGGCACGGGAACTCTGCAAAAAAACCAAATCACAGTTATGGGACCTGTCCCTATGAGCTTAGATATTCGCAGTGAACAAGTATGTGCAGTTTAAAACCATTCCCTTCAGTGGTTACTGAGATACCAGCTAACATGCAAAAACTTAACACTAATATTCTAATTCCAAAAGGGGCATAACTCTGCAAAAAAACAATTCACAGTTATGGGACCTGTCCCTATCATCTTAGATATTCACAGTCAACAAGTGCATAAAGTTTTAAACTATTCCCTTCAGTGGTTACTGAGATACCAGCTTAGATACAAAATCTTAACACAGGGATGCCGACACTGACGCTGCCGCTTGTGCCAGTACAATAGCTTGAGTATTCTTCGAATAGTCGACAGTTCTAGATCAAGTGTCAAGTTTTGCAATGTCTGCTTCTTTGCATTTTTCTACATCCCATAATGCACACTACGCATTAAATATGCGAATTACATTATTTGACGTTCTTAGCATATTATGATGATGTCACATGGGAAGCCAAGTATGAATGTCTGACCTATCTTATAGTGTTGTTTTAAGATCTATATCAGTGGCTGTACAAAATTAAATAAATCCTCGATAATGAGTCACAATGTAGATCAGTTTAACAAGTAAGTTAAACAAAAAATGTAGAAGTTCACTGCGCAACATTGCAGTCAATCAGCACGTCTGAAACTCTTAATTTTGTTGGAAAGCAAATTAGATCCTGCTCTGGAAGTCATCTCAGTCTCTTAAATGTATGTAGTTTCATGAAAACAGTTAAAGCGGTTCTCTCCCAAAATCAAGTCTAATATATTTGTCAATCAGCCATCTTCGAGAATACTGTTACATTTCATTGCATAATTAATGGGTCTGAAATAAACGACAAGAAAAACATTATTATACGGTAACTGAAATGTGTGTTTTGTTTATAAATGCTCATCTCAGTTTAATGTAAGCAAAAGCTTCTATTCTAATTACATCTGAATGTTGCATTTATGATTTATACAAACATATTCATTATTATTTATTTCATACCTTATCAAATTGACCAGTTTAAAATTTCTGGTACTAGTCTATGACTAGGCATTAAAGATTTCCTTCTGTCAGATCATCAACTTGATAGTCTCCATTTAATAGAAATCAATTCAGATTAATCTACTTACTCAGTGATCCAGTGGTTATTAATAACTTAATATCATAAGCAATGCCTAAAAGTTTAACAAACATGCCATTAGACATGTGTTCTAGCAAGCTGAATGACCATTAAGTAATTTCTATAGTACCTTTGTTATCTGACGTTCAGTTGATCTTAAACACTCAGTATTAACTTCCAATTTTTTGGACAACGATCACAGAAATAGTTACTTCTCCAAACTGCCAAGTATGAGCACTTGTTTTCACAGAAAAGATGTATCTGAAATGTTTAAATATAATATGGTTAGGCCAAAACAAATTATGTTGTCATTGTTCAGACCTTTTTCTTGGTATTGTGGGAGGCCGAATTTCGGCCTCAAATTCCATTCCCAATTGGTGAAAAAAAATCCCAATTGGTGAAAAAAATCCCAATTGAAATATTTTTTAAAAATATTTTTTTTTTTTTTTTTTACTCCAGAGCGAAAAATGTTTATTTCTAAATATAACACGGTATACCAAATATCTAATTTATTTTGGATTTACCGTTGTAGCGTTTTGGATGGTATATCGAGTTTGTTTGGTCACAGTACGGTCTGTACTATGCATTGACTGCTCCGGTTCAGTACAGAACGGTACGGAGTCTAACTATCCTCCAATAACAAGAGCTGTCACAAGACAGCGCGCTCGACTATTCGCAGCCATTTGTCAGAAAAAATATAAGTTCAAAACAGGCCATTTAAAATTTGTATTATCATTGATAGTAGGTGAGATATGGTTTGAATGTAACTTGCATGCAAAACTTTAACCAAGGAAAGTCTAAGTTAAAAGGGGCATAACTCGAATTAAACTAAAAATGGAGTTATTACAATTGACCAGTACCATTGACTAATGATGATAAACAAGTGTTATAAGTTTCAATGCAATATCATAAATAGTAACTTAGATATGGCGTGAATAGAACTTGCATGTAAAACTTGAACCAATAAACTCCTATGTTAAAAAGGGGCATAACTGAAATAAAAAAATAATAGAGTTATTGCCCTTGACTGATACCATTGACTGATGATGGTAAACAAGTGTTGTAAGTTTCAATGCAGTATCATGGATAGTAGCTGAGATATGGTCTGAATGAAACTTGCATGCAAAACTTTAACCAAGAAAATTCTATGTTAAAAAGGGGCATAACTCAAATAATAATCATAATAGAGCTATTACCCATGACCGGTACCATTGCCTTATGATGGTTAGTAAGTGTTGTTAGTTTCAATGCCATAACACAGATACTATTTGAGATATGGCCTTATTAGTAACTTGCATGCAAAACTTTAACCAAATTTTCTAAGTAAAAAAGGGCCATAATTTGCATTAAATTCATGCAAGAGTTATCTAACATGGTTGATTACATGACAGGGAAAGCCAGTGCAATGTTTCAATCCAATATATGCACTGGTTATTGAAATATAACCAAGGTTAAAGTTTTGCATGTAAAACTTTAACCATATGCAACGCCGACGAACAAGTGACTGTAATAGCTCTCATATTCTTCGAATAGTCGAGCTAAAAATGGATATATATCCATGGTTTTAAGATATTTTAAAAGGAAAAAAATCACAATTTTGCCATTTAACCGCTTATTTTTCCCCCCAATTTGTAAGAATCTGCGACGCAAAATTCCCAAATTGGACAGAGGCCTTTTTCCCAAAAAGGCCAGAAAAAGGTCTGTTGTTCTAGAACACTTGAAAACTACAAGTAACAAAGTACCTATCACAAGCTCAGCAGTAATTCATTTTGGAGCTAGTCCCGAGTCCCTGACTCACAAAATCTGCTAGGGACTCATTGAATTTTGAAAATACTTTATTTTTACGTAGTGGGACTTGTTGCTTTTCTGAGGTCATTGGAAAAGGAGTCATAGTTTTCTTAACCAAAATGAAACACTGCCAGGCTGCAAGCTATTTTTATTAAATACAATTGTTAACGGTGTTTCAAAACAAGAGCTGTCACTAGACAGCGCGCTCGACTATTCGCAGCCATTTGTCAGAAAAAATATAAGTTCAAAACAGGCCATTTTAAATTTGTATTATATTGAAACATGAGTTACGCTACTTAGTTGACTACATGGCAATGAAAGCTAATGTACAATGGTTGTTGAGGCATGGCACTTATCTCAACACTGGACTATTAACAAATATTTGTCAGTGAAAATGATTTTAAGACTTCAAGCGGCACTGTACTCTATTCAAGAAATGTGTATGTTAAAAGGGAATTGTATACATCCGCTGACATAACAAAGTTTCTACAAAATAATCATATGAGTAAGATATGATTTGTTAAAGGAGTCAATTTTAAAACAATGGTGACAAATTAAAATAATAATGTAGATCATAGTTTGCATTAAAAAGTTAAACTTTTCAATGCAATATCATTGATAGTAGGTGAGATATGGTTTGAATGTAACTTGCATGCAAAACTTTAACCAAGGAAAGTCTAAGTTAAAAGGGGCATAACTCGAATTAAACTAAAAATGGAGTTATTACAATTGACCAGTACCATTGACTAATGATGATAAACAAGTGTTATAAGTTTCAATGCAATATCATAAATAGTAACTAAGATATGGCGTGAATAGAACTTGCATGTAAAACTTGAACCAATAAACTCCTATGTTAAAAAGGGGCATAACTGAAATAAAAAAATAATAGAGTTATTGCCCTTGACTGATACCATTGACTGATGATGGTAAACAAGTGTTGTAAGTTTCAATGCAGTATCATGGATAGTAGCTGAGATATGGTCTGAATGAAACTTGCATGCAAAACTTTAACCAAGAAAATTCTATGTTAAAAAGGGGCATAACTCAAATAATAATCATAATAGAGCTATTACCCATGACCAGTACCATTGCCTTATGATGGTTAGTAAGTGTTGTTAGTTTCAATGCCATAGCACAGATACTATTTAAGATATGGCCTTATTAGTAACTTGCATGCAAAACTTTAACCAAATTTTCTAAGTAAAAAAGGGCCATAATTTGCATTAAATTCATGCAAGAGTTATCTAACATGGTTGATTACATGACAGGGAAAGCCAGTGCAAAGTTTCAATCCAATATATGCACTGGTTATTGAAATATAACCAAGGTTAAAGTTTTGCATGCAAAACTTTAACCATATGCAACGCCGACGCCGACGCCGACGCCGACGCCGACGAACAAGTGACTGTAATAGCTCTCATATTCTTCGAATAGTCGAGCTAAAAATCATGCTTAGCTGTTATGATTTGTAAGGTTTTACCCCAAAATGATACACAGTGTCACTTTCATTTCCTAGATTTTAGTATGTTACAAAGCACCCATAGTGTGACATCATGAAAAATAAATGTTTCTGCACTTTTTAAAAAAAAGAATCTGCTCTGGACTAAATATAATTTTCCCCAAAAAGAGGTTGGAAATCGCACAGAAGAGTTCATATAGAGTTTAGTTTTAGCAAGGAAAATCTCCTGCAGTTTAGTGAAATCTTCTGCATTTTAAGGAAATCTCCTGCATTTCCAATACCAATCTCACGCAAAGCAGCATCCTGCAAACAAAAGTAACACATATATGTCATAATATATGTCACCTGTTCAGGCGACACAAAAACTTAAAAGCAATTTACCTGCATTTGAACAGTTTCATGTCCATTGCCATCCACACTTCTCAGTATGGTAGACATACAGTTTGATGAATCAGTTCTATGACATTATGTACCGGTAGTGTCAACACATTGATTCTGGAGTAAGCCAACTAACAATAGGGATTATATCTGTGAAGAAAAAAAATTAAATTAACAAAAGTAGCATCACGGATATACAGGTATTGGCTTATAAATCAGCAAATGCCTACATCACTAGACATCAAAGCAGTATATTGTCTCTTTTAACTTCATTCAATATCTATAAAATCAAAACTAACTAGAGCTATCACAGGAGTGATGAATCATTCCCCCGCAGCACCGCCTTGACACAGGAATATTATTTAAAATTAAAGTCTAAACAACACATTTGATGGAAATCTGCTGCTATACAGATTGAAAAACACCATGATTGAAATTTCATGACTTTGTACCAAGCAATTTTAAAATCCAGTAAGAAATGACAAAGTCACAGAGCGGACACGATTTGCATGACTATATAACCTTTGACCTCTAAGTGCGACCTTGACCTTTGAGATAGGGACCTGGGTCTTGCGCATGACACACCGTCTTGATGTGGTGAACATTTGTACCAAACAACTTAAAAATCCAGTTAGAAATGACAAAATAACAGAGCGGACACGATTTGCATGACTATATAACCTTTGACCTGTAAGTGTGACCTTGACCTTTGAGGTAAGGACCTGGGTCTTGCGCGTGACCCACTGTCTTGACGTGGTGAACATTTGTACCAAGCAATTTTAAAATCCAGTAAGAAATGACAAAGTTACAGAGCGGACACGATTTGCATGACTATATAACCTTTGACCTCTAAGTGTGACATTGACCTTTGAGATAGGGACCTGGGTCTTGCGCATGACACACCGTCTTGATGTGGTGAACATTTGTACCAAGCAATTTTAAAATCCAGTAAGAAATGACAAAGTTACAGAGCGGACACGATTTGCATGACTATATAACCTTTGACCTCTAAGTGTGACATTGACCTTTGAGATAGGGACCTGGGTCTTGCGCATGACACACCGTCTTGATGTGGTGAACATTTGTACCAAGCAATTTTAAAATTCAGTAAGAAATGACAAAGTTACAGAGCGGACACGATGCTAACATACCGACAGACCGACAGACCAACGTGGTGACTCCAGTATACCCCCTTCAAACTTTGTTTGCGGGGGTATAATAAAGACAGGTAATTTTTAATGAAGTAAAGAGTATATTGATCACCTATTTATACCATTTAATACCAGTATCTAATATTTCTGAATTCATTCTAAAATCTAAGTAAACTGTTAGTATCAGGAAGTCAGCATGTATTGTACCGTATATTATTAAAAGTGTAAAAAAATAACCACTAACTTTTTATCATTCAAACTTCTTAAAACTAATTGGCAGGTATCTGACATTAGGGCAGTTTTAAAATCAATGAAAATAAAGGTGACTGTGAGTTACAAGGAATCAAGGTGCGCTACATATATCCAGCACTGACTGACCCTGGCAGTGCAGGGACAAATGAAATGTAAAAACCAGGCACCAGTCTCCGGCTATCCCCGCCTTATCTTTGTGACTTGTGTTTCAATTGACTGGTGCAGCAGCATTAACTGCAATCATATCAGCAGCATTTGTTAGCCTGATCGACAAACAGTATGATACTCGGGTACCAGATTATGGGTCAGGGTTCGATACATCAGACTCAGTTTTATTAAGATATCTACAATCATGGCTGCAATGTTTGGCAATGGTGAACTCCCAGACTTGCCGTGTTCAGGTGTGGGGATGAGTCAGCTAGTCATTTTGCAACCATTAATTAATCTCTCCTGATCATAATTAAGCTTCACATGTATATAATAGCAATTTTCAAAAATTTTATTGGTTATTGAAAGTTAGAAACCTGCTCTACTTTTGATCATTTAATGCAACACAGACATTCGGAAAAGTGCTGCACCATTTTTTACAGTCCTGACCACCAAAATTTGAACTTTATTGGACAATATTTATATTTGCCGATCAACCCAAAAGTTTACCTCATGAACAGTTCAACTTATAACATTTATCGCAATAATCTATGGAGCCTGTAGTCGCTATGGTTTCTGTTACCTATTTTGACTTGAGATATGTCTTAATGATTAATATTTTTTTAGCGTGTCCAATGTAAATGCTTCTTCCCGTTAAAGTACAGGGCCCACTCTGGTAGTCTGGAGTGTCAACATACTTGTGATATACATGTACAAGGTGAGCGTGAGGCAGGTAAACAAAGGTAATTGAAGGATAAAAACAGATAAAATTGTGACTGAGGTATGTCTAGTGGAGAGTGGCCACTCCAGCCTTGAAGCTGTTTAAGGTCAGGGACATGACAATGGCTTTCGATGACTGGATATAAGGCAGGAAGAAGTCAGTGTCTGTCCTGCAATATAGCAAGAAGTGGAGGGCTGCTGGATGTAGGGGTGCTAACAGGGCAAAATTCAAAATTAGGAACATTATAAGTGGCCGAACATCTTTGCTAAATAAGGGGCCTTCTATGACATTATTTCCACATTTAACTCTGTTTTTATTGAAGAAAACCCTTCTGAGCAGATTGAATTTATCATATCTTTGCTACTTCTTGAGATAGTTTCATCAAATAACTTCTATTTTGGTCAGGAGGCATTGCCTTTTCATAAATGATAAATCGGGATTAATCAGGAAAATTGACACACTGTGGATGGAAGAAGTTCAAGGATTTCAACAAAGTTGTGTGTAAATCTGTACATGAGTAGCAGTTCGACTTCATCTCTCATTCTCTGCACTGTCATCTGGGTGGTGCTATTTGTTCGCCTTTAGTCCCCAGTGACATAGGGGGCTGCTCGTCTGTCAGAACCACTTCCAACACTGTGATGTTGCTGGTGGTATGTGGATCCCTAGCCGGAGATGCATAATCAATAGCTGGCCTCACCAGCATCTTGAAGCACTGCACCTTTGTACTTGTAGGACAGCTGGTGATGTTTCTCCTGAGCAATGAGAGTTTGAGCGTACAGTATGAGGTAGTTGAATCTGTGACCTCCGGTTCATTGCAGTGGTTGGTAAAAGGTATGTGGCAGGGACATCAACAAAGTTGTATATAACCGGATACATATCATAGTAACCCATGCTTGAGCTCAGCGCTCCTGTAGTGAGGGCCATTAATTGCAGTTGGTCGAGCATGGCAGTGATGATTCTGAAGTCTAAGAAGCCCTGTGCTCAAAGACTCAAGCTTCCAGACATTTTGTCAGAGGTTGAACTGAATAGATCTACCGATTGTATGAAAAATGACATGCACCGATAGCAAGGGGAGTAACTCTTGACCTGTCAACTTGACCATGCGTGATTTTGTAAATATCAACTTTTTTATCGTGTATTTTGAGCTTATTTTTCACTGAGATATTAATTTTAAAGCCAGCTAGTGGCAAACGATCTATTCAGTTGCTTAATAACACATAGAAAACATTAAGTGCCCCGATAGAGCGAGAATCTACGCAACTTTGTGGTCGCGAAATTTATCGTAAAAATAACGGTGCGATTAAACGACTTTACTGGCAAAGGAGAAGATTCCGGACAGAAATCGCATAAAAAGCTTCCCCTGGAGTTAAAAATAGATTTTTTCTTAGATTTTTTTGTGTTTACAAATACCTTGGTTCAGGATCTTTGCTAAAAATAGGTTTCCCGAAAAATGACGTCACGTGAACAGCAAAATATTGGGGCCTGAAAAGGGGCACTTTTGTGCTATTTTCAACGATATTACCGTAGATATACCGGACAGTCTGCTTCGAATATTCCACGACGAATATTTAGAAACATATTACCAGGAAATATTTAGAACAGGGTTCCTTCTTCACAATCATGCAAAAATATGTCAATATTTACGACATGACAACACGTGACGCACATGTTTTCAACCCAGGGGGCGCTCGTGACAGGTTAAATTCCAATCCATACCGTATCTTGTTTACCGGCCGAAAATCGAAACAAAATGTGGAAAAAGTTTTTCAGATTTATTGATAAGATATCAAAAAAATATTCTCAACAGATAATGAGGACCAATTTCCGTCTATTGCGCTAAAGTACATGCTGGAAGAAAAAATAAAAATTTAAAAAAAATTTTTTTTGGCGCCGCCGTGATTCGATCGCTGGACCTTAGCATCAGATAATTACTAATCGAGCTGCTTAACCACTCGGCCACGATCTCGTTAAAGAAAGTTGAACTAAATAATTGAACACTATAAAATCATTGTCGCTCGCGCTGTGCACGCGCTATATTGCGCATGCGCACTAAATTTGTTTACCCCCCGGCGGTGCAGATGTCAAAATCACAACAGCAGACGATATTTTCGGTATATGAGTAATTATTTGTTTATTTTGATTTTTTTTCTTCCAGATTTCCTTTAAATACGCACCTGAGTGATTTGATACCAATATCAATGAACTATTTAACTAAATAAACCGTCTAGACCGTTTGTCCGGAAGCTTCTCCTGTCCGGAATCATCTCCCTTGGCAGTATAGATGCTAATTATCTTATACCTTCGGAATTGAATCTTCACAAGACTTCTGCCACATTTGCAGTCGACAAAGTCGTTCATTTAATCGGTTTCATTCCAAATTCAAGACCTGCAGCAGACGCACAATGAAAACAGACGCTGCGCGAGACTGAAGTACGGTGTCGTTGTTTGATTCTCCCATGCAGAAAGATCCGGTGTATCTACTAAACGCCGGTATCTGCCGTACCTGTTTTCAGAAACAAAAAAGTCCTGCCTGTGGTAAATTAACTGTCCCCAACATAAAAAACTTTGTATGGGTATTTAATACCACTTCTGTTCTCCAGGTGGAGAATCTATTGTTCTTTAGATTATTTAGGCATACTGTTACTACAGCATGTGTATACATACTGTATATATCATGATTCTAACTCAAATTTCCACATGAATTCCAAATGTATTTTTAACACTTAGATCTAGATCTACTTACATGTAGATCCATTTTATACACTCTATATTTTATGTTGACTGTGAAACTAATACTTTAAATAAATTATAAACACCTCATATCTGATGGTATACATTAATTGACACAAGATATAAGAGACACAAGCTTACAGGGTATCGCAGATACAGAATCCCTCCATCTTTAGGTTTTATGCCAGGCATAGTAATTAACAAGGGAACAATACGAAGCATGACCAGGTCTACAACTTCGACACTTCCCTTTACATGGTCAGTTCTCAACCATTGAGGTAAACAAGCGCCTACACAAAACTTGCCGCTACATGTTATTAGATATTTTACATCCTTTTGTTTGTTTATTCAGGTTTTTCATAATTATAAGACGGTTTATTCATTTAACCAGTTTTCATAGACTTTTACATAACCAGTACAGTCAGTACTAACTTACCCTTCCATATATGGGAACCATCATCTACTCCTCTGTCAGCAACTTCTCCACATGTGGAGGAAAATTTACTTTTACAAAAAGGAATCGAATCCAGATTACCGGGTTTCAAAATTCAGCACATTTATAATGACTCCAGCTTAAAATACAGGAGGACAACATTACTGGTACCATTCCTAGTATGATGCAGCCTCAGATGGAACCTGTGAGCTGCTATACTTAGGCACACACTCTTCTACTAAGATATTAAAACAGTTGATTTTTACCAGTTTTACTAAAATCATTTTTTTTATACTTTGCGAATAACCAAATTTCCTATGAAAAACATACGTTTTTTTCATCATATAAAACGCATGAAAAATTATACATATGTTTTTCATATGAAAAACATGCGTTAACCATGCGTTTGACTAAACGTATGTTTTTCATACGTTACATGGTTTTCATACGTCAGTAAACGTATGAAAAACATACGGTTTTTGACGTATGTTTTTCATGCGTTGTGAAAAACGCATGAAAAACATGCGTTTCTCATATGAAAAACATACGGTGTAAGAAACGTATGGTAAACATGCGTGGAAGTTTTTCCTGTGTATGTCTATGAATTTTGAACAATGGCTTATAAGCACAGTGTTTTAAAATTCGTCTGATACATACTGCATAGACACTATATAAAACTGTATGTACTAATATACCCCTCGTGTAATGCGGGGATTTTGATTATACCATCTGAAGAAGCCCGACAAAATGACGATATAGCAGTTAATGTTATAGTTCTTACTATGAGCTGAATTACATATTCCAAACACTGTTGCTTCACTTCAATTATTCGACGGCAGTATATCTACAAAGTGATGATATGTCCGAATATATTTCAGAAATCGATTGCCTCCCTTCAATTAACCGCCTTAAGTATATCTACAAGCATAATTGCAGATACGTCCGAAGCATTTGTTTCCCCTGATATGTTCGCAAGGTAACTGTACATTGTATTATATTTATACTTTACAGTATTATTTTCCTTTAACTATGCGCCATACCATACGGCGGTGTACATTGTATTTGTACGTAACGGTACCGGACGGCATTAAGAATTGTGTTTGGTAAAAGTTGTTCGCCTTTGTCTTTTTCCGCCAACTGCATCAACCAGAAATGTATTTTTCATTTGTGCCATTATTGCTTACATAAACGTGTTACTAGTGGCGATGCATTGAAAGTATGTATATATAAAACAATCTCCATCTGTGCTTTTATTAGATATTCTAAGAGCTTCAGCCAACCAAGTTGTAAATTGATGCGTACATTTGACGTGCACCAGGCGACGCTATGCGGTCCACAGAACGTCAACGTCAACACTCGCCTATGACGTCACGCTACCTTTGTTGTCTAAAGAACTTCCATTCGTGGGCTTCACCATATAAAAATTATGTGCCGAAATTGTTATCAACTATTTTGAAAAATATTATTTTACATACTGACATTCAGTGCAGATAGTGTAGGAAGCGATCTGACGTCAGTTTTTATTTGATCGGTCCGTATGATGACCTTCGTTCCACTTCCATTCTGTGCCAAACGAAACGTCGGAGAATCTTTAAAACAATTGCCGACTTATTTTAATGTATTTAAAATTGAAGGATGTGTTTTTATGTACCCTTATATATAAAAATACCAAGCTTAAGCTTAACATATCTACCGAATTTCCAAGGATTTATATTTAATCTTGATCCTGATCCTGAAAGCTAATTCTTTGTGAACTTGGGGCCTGGTGTATTGAAATGGCAGTCGCTCCGTAACGTCGTCGATTCGTCGAACGTCGTGAATTTTTTATATTTTGTAACGCTAACAACGTTGCTATATTACTTCATTAGCCCGACAAATATGACATCATCATTATGAACCATAGTATAAAAACTCGCCCAAAACATGCCAAGTATTCTTATACATTGTACTGTTTGGCACTATGTGGCTTAAACCACAAAAAAGTAGTATTGCCATTAAATATTTAATATCCATGTTTGTGGTACACTGTACATACTTTTTTCGTGCTGGGCCGTAAACCGTTTCCATGGGTTACAAATACATCCATTTATTTGATATCCGGAACTCAATGCAAGGTGGTTTTCCCCTTAATTTACATGTAGGTACAAACAAATCTGGCCTAGTTAGACTGGTTTTGTATTCATATGCAAACACAACTGACCCCAACTCTATTGTCCAGATATGAATATTCAAGCGTCAAAAGGATGATAACGGTAAAACTTTATTTGTACCTACAGATTAGTGGAGATCCGGAGTAGATCTATACGACGTATGCTGATATTAAATAAATTCTTCAAATGCTCGTGATAGTGTTGTAGAAATGCAAATACAAAATTTAAAAACTATATCATTATGGTGGAGTAAATAAGTCAAGAAGTATACGCTGTCCTGGGACAACCTTCGTAGCTTGGCTAATTTGACACGAGCCTGACATTTTGATTAGCATAATTAGATCATGGTTAGTCGCTATCAGCCAATCAACGCCTTCTATTTCCGAGGTAAATATCTAATAGACAGCGTTTTTATATCGCCTATTAAAATAGAGAAACTCGTGTAATAAAAGCGAGACAATTGGCCATTAAAATAGAGAAATCCGTGCCCTATTCAACAAGTGTATGTATTTACAAGCGTGAGACGAAGTTTATGTGTTGGAGTATTCACGTGGCTAAGAAATGTTCAACAGTGATTCATTTTTTTTTATACTTCGCCAGTTCTAAACATTACAAACTCACGATGAAAAGGAAGATTAGTCAAACGATTTGTTTACAGCTGAACGAAGGCACTGTTCTAGAGTTTGGTTTGTGCTCGGATACATACAGCGTAAAAATAGAATATAATTCTAGGATCACTTGTGTTCAAATTCTAACTGTTTATCATTGATTTTTCATCCAAATGGGTTACATGGATCTACAATTATATTATTAATAATTCAGTTAATGAAATCCTACAATCTAAAGCAGTCACTTTTTCAGAAATACCCACCAAGAATTCGCGTAAGGTATAGATTTCCGTTAAGTGAATGCTTTGGCTTTAAAGTTCCCAGTCGATTGAGCAGATGTGTTTAGGGCGGATATGAGACAGTAAAAGAACATGTATCTTTTTAAAACTGATTTTGTAACTGCAAGTCCTATAATAATAATATACCTTGTGCCGCGAGCATGGATCAGGCAACCATTGTGAACAAATGTCTTTTATCTAAAAATATTTACTCCTGACATGTCAATCCTGATGGTATCAATTGATGCGTGATTAAGAGGAACAGTTTCTGCTGTTTTATACTAGGCATCCGAGATATTTTAATCATTATTTTTCTTTCTTGAATAATACCTTGAACAGATGACCGACTTTTAGCATGTTACGGTCTTTCCACACTGAAACTAATTAGTGTGTCACGAAATATACTCTGTAAAATAAGTTTAGCAACACAGAGAATAATTGCTTAATATGAGACTATCTTTGAAAGAAGAATAATAATTCAAAATTATGTTAGAATTAAAATAACTATATTTATTTTTCGAGATCCCCACCAAAAATGTGGTAGGCTACGCACCAGCTTTGTTCAAAATGCATTAGTCATACTTGGTCGGTTATTGCTGGGTACTGTTTTATCTCTGTACGATATCGTCATAATCGGATACCAGCCGAGGGTATATATACCGTGAAACTCGTGCACCGCCCACTCGCTCGGTTACTTTCAGACAAGACAGTTCGTTGGTAATTTAACCCCTCCCGCCACACCCCATACTATGTTGAACATTTTAAAATGTCTTATTATATCATTTTGTTATTGTTTAATAAGATATCCAACGTGACGGATGCTATATATTCAAATCTAATTGTATCATCTTTTTGTAAGAGTGCGTACGTGGTGTTTACTGTGGCTAGTACTGTATGTATAAATCAAATGTGGCATTCGTTTATACCCTATTGTTTCACTGCTAACATATTGTCAGTATTGACTATATAGATTCTAAGATGTGCAATACCTATTCGGTTCATCTTCTATTTTAAACGGGTTACTGTTGTTGAGTATATATTTTACAGGATGTATGAGCTTGTTAATGTTGACTTGGTCATGATTGAACTGTATTCCATGGAGAGCACAGTGGCACGTTACACCGGATGGACGACGACAAAACTTCCGAATAAAACAACTATCCCATGTGTCATCCTCTGATGTTAAATAGGAAGGTATACAGTAGTGAACCAGTTGTGTCTTGTGTTAATTTATTTTCAGTCACATATTCCTGGATCGGGAGGATCTTCCGTGGACTTTACTCACATTCTTATCGTGTATTGAACTGGTGCCTATGAGAGGTTTAAAGTGGTACAGGTATATGGTTAAATCCATTTACTCAGGGTTGTAAGAACCAAAAAATGGCCATTTTGTTCACAAGGTGTATAAAGCACCAAACTTTCACAAAATTACAATTAATATATTGGCTTTCAGAAAAGTGAAAGAGACAACCTGTTCGACCCCTTATTTCGCATATATGAGGCCCTAAATAGGGTCCATGAAAATAAACTGATTTGCACACTAAAAATATCAAAACGCTCAATTTTTTAAAAAAATATAAAAATTCAACAAAATTTGAATTGGATTGTCCAAATCAAGTACATATCTGATATATTATATTATGAATTACACTATTATACATGTATTAAAGCAAATATGAGGCCCGAAAGTGGTATTTGTGAAAATTTTCATACAATAAAAACATGTTTGTATACTTAATTTCAGTATTATGAACAGTTGAACAATACAACAATACAATGCAGCCCATTTAACCCAGTGATGCTTATAATATACTTTAATTCATTTAAAATACAATTTATTTATTAATTGAGGCCCTTAAAAGGACAAGTTCAATCATGAAAAAGTGGATGAATTCAAGATGTCCACGATTCAATCTGCAAGACCCATACATGTCTCTAATATGTGTAACAAATGATTACTTTTTTGTTTTACTTTTTGTTGGTTTTTAAAAATTTACCATATTGATACTTTGATAATAGTTCCAATGTGAAAATGAGGCCCTATTAGGGGTACAAACTAACCATAATTCTTCATATTAGACATTAGAAAATAAATCAGCACATTAATTTAATACTCAAATACAAGGCATATTTTATACCAATAATTAAAAATAATGAAGTAATATTAATGTGCAGTAGATAACTAACATTTGATAACATAAAGTGAATAATTGAGGCCAAATTAAGGGTAAAATCTATTTTGAAAAAAATGGATAAATTTATATATAGAGAAACGATATAAAAATATTTATATTTACTTATTGATTTAATCAAAGTATCTGTAACAGAAATATATATTGTGTTGAATGTTGGCATATGAGCTATACCACCAGGTAATAAGCTGGCACCTTTTAAATGGTAATGTGGATATGAGGCCCTGCATGTGGTTTAAACTTCACTTAATTCCATTATCAAGTAAAAAGCCAATAATTCAGCAAAGTCAATATTGTTTGGCATCATTGCTTATGATATACATGATATTCGATTTTTCAACATGTCGCATGTTTGTTAACACCGAGTATGGACAAATCGATGCGATAAATCATTATATTGTGTTGTTCAAAGAATGTAAATGTTTATCAATATGATTTCAATATTTGCCGTTATGTAGTTATTTTTGTAATAGATGTTTGTATCGCGCATACTTTAAAACATTATTAATCACTGGCAAATTGCTCTTCATAATGATTATATTTGTGTTTGAAAGTATATGTAGATGAAGTTGCTTACTGGATATCGATACACCGCAAGGAATGGTTGTATTATTAGGGCTCAGAATGACCCTACTTTACACCATTGAGCCATGGATTCGCAGTACATGGTAAAGTATTAATGAGGTAACATATACCCCATGGCCATAAGTGTTGCCATGTACCCCAAGTACCGTCAACTACACATTTTATACTTCTACATTGTCAGTGCACCCATTAATGTATGTAATTGACCGTGTCTGTCATACCATTGACCAAGAAAAACTGTACCTGAGGCCCTAACAGTTACTCATAGAGCTAGTACTGAGTTAACAAGGCATGTGTATCGACCCCAATGAGCCAGATGCAGATGTGCCAATTTGAAAGGGAATTAGGTAGCTACTAGCTAATAAAGCTTCAAGGCTGTGCCTTAGAGTGGCAGGCCCCCATTGAACCAAGAGTTATGCCTTTCATAAGTTCGAAAACCAATTAAGCTATCCCGAGACAAAAAAAAAAAAACACCCGAAAAAGTCATGACAACTTCTTTGCTCATTATTATATGGCTAACAAATATAGCTTTCAAATATTGTCAATCATAATACCTTAAAGAAATATCTGAAAAAATGTTTATGTGAAACCTTCTACTGTGTAGGGGTTGGCGACATGTTGGTGGACAAGAATGATAAGTATGAAAGCCATATCTCAATGGATTTTGAAGATATAATAAGTTACAATCTTTGTGTTTTTTCATTCCCAAGATGCTCAGACCTATCCGTCCTCCGACGCTAAACGAAGAGAAACGATTTGGTATGGCCTTACTGTGACAGTTGATGTTAGGTTCCCTGCGTGGACAAGAAAATGTGTGACAATAAGTTGTATAAACCCAATAGAAACTGAAATATATGTGTCCATGACTGAAAGGTAACTCAAAGACTTAGAGTATGAAATAGATGTGCCATACATTCGAGATACCTCAAGAGGCATGGGTGTGCCTAGCACAGTTAAAAGTTAAGATATCAGGTCTCGAGGGCCACTTTCAACAGTTCATCCTTGGGGCCACGCTTTAGTGGACATTTTAACCCCTGATCATTAGCCTAAGGAAACATGCGTTCGAGTCTCCATGTTGAAACTAATCAATTACCGGCTGGTGTGTAGCCATCATTGGTGCCCACTACCCTCACAGGTATCAATTAACAAACTTGGATCCTTTAGAAATGGCTGAATAAGGTGGTGTTGAGTACTGTAAAGGATCAAGTTTACTAGAAGCTTCTACTGTCTGTTTTGCTCTGTAGCAGGTCAGAGACGGTCGAACTTAATAGAAGTAACACATAGGCCCTTAAATGACTGCATTAGGTAATGGAATACCCATATGGTCAGGAATATTTGAACCAATGTAATTAGTCTCGGTGAGTATTTTATTGGGTCAGGGAAAGCTGTAGCTTGTAACATTAAATTACATCGTAGGACTGACCTCAGTATACCACATCTAAACCTCCTGCCATGAGTTACCTATAAGGTCTGGAATTGACGTAATGTGTATGACGGGCACACACCATGTCTTGGTATGGCTGTACAGTGTACATGGTGGTGTTAACATTGGATGACTTAACTCGGCAGTATTTAGTACATCAAATGACCAGAGTCGACACCAGCTTAAGTGAATACAAAATTTTAAACAGTAATTAAAATCAAATAAATCAAAGACCAATCTGAAACAATGTATCAGATTAACTGTGTACATCAGTCTATAATAATGGCTTGGTTTAATGCTATAACATAGTTCAGCCGTTTAACCAACCTTTACAATTTTAAACTTTCCCTGGTCATTGGTTTACCTAATGGCATCTGTATTTGAATCTTTCTGAGGCTATTTCTCTCCTTTGGACAGCCAACATCGATATGCGATTCTCTGGAATAGACACTGCCCTCACTGTACATTATACATTTGTTTAGTAGAGCATGTGGGTATTTCTTGCTCATAGAAATTAACCATTGGTCCAGATGAGGGTTGAATCCGGGACCTCTCGATCCTGAAGCGTCCTTTCTCTTTGCCACCGTTCCCCATCGACCACAGTTTGATAACTATGTTTTTTGCAGTCTCTCGCTGACTAATCATGACCATGGTGAGGGCCAAACCCGAGCTAATACAGGATACGTACATGCATAAAAAGATATTAATCCCTTATTACGGACCTCAATAAATTCTTAAAAACAGCAGTTTTCCACATTCGATGTATCTAAAATTAATGTTCTGAGTATTGATGCGGATTTATTTATTAAAAATTAACTGTAAAGAAATCATTATAATGTATTATGTCATGAAAACAGTTGTACTCAGTATCAAAAATTCAAACTGTTATATTTGTTACCACATTTTTTACATTTAAATTTAACATATAATGACCTCAAGTTATGTCTATCAATTCAAATACACATTCATTAAACCACATCAGTGCCTGAAATTAACATTTTACAATTATTGGTCATAGCGCAACAGGTATGTCTACATTCAAATGCACTATGTACATGGGATGGCTTCAAAGGAGAGAAAGTAATACTATTTAACCGTTCGATTTTTGAAACAAAATTACTCCATTCTGGGCTATTTTAATATACATTTACCGTATTGTTGCTTGGTTTTCATCAAATGAAATAGTTAATTATACAATGGAGATTGTTTATACATTGTACTTGCCAATGTTAATCAATCTTTATCGTTTATTATCAATAGTTGTTGCACTTCTATATATATGACTGTGTAGTGTGATGGTGATTCTAAAAGATGGTTAACACCACAAGCGGGGCCTCACTGTCATATTTTATTATTAATTAAAATGTAAATTATGATTATAACTAAGTCAGCATAATGTACAACACAGTTATATATTATTTGCGTAAGAATTGAAAAATTATAATGTGTATATAATATACAGATGAATTTGTGAAATCAAGTACCCGTTTGGGGCCTCATTAGTGCAAAACACCGGGCCTCACATACATGTTTGATTAGTATTTATGTAGGTGGTCCACTTGAAGTGCAACTATGCTATGTTTAGTGATTTATATACATAATGTGAACATTCATGTATCTTATTTTATTTTTCACGAATTCGGGCCTCAATTTTTGTTAAAACCACCAATGGGGCCTCTATTCCAAGTTTCATTCTTACAAAAAACAGCAGATTTCAAACACTTACATTCAACTCAGTATATACCATGGCTAAATGTGTTTTACTTCACAATCAGGACAAAAATCGGGTATTTATACTGACGGGCAAGCGGAAATTCACCTTCCCCTTCGGGGCCTCATTTGGGCAGGAGTCAGGGCCTCTCATGATTGTCTCTTTCGATTTGTTTCATCAGACTGACTTATAGAGCAACTGTGCCAAATTTGGTGCTTTATACACCATGTGAACATTCATGGCTCTTACAACCCTGAGTAATTGTGTTCTTTGACGGTTGTATAATTGCTGTACATGTTTAGATGGAAATCTTCGTATATCATTTGGTTACAATATGAACTTTAATCATTGTCGCTCTCATGTATTATATGTAAAGCAGAAAAATTCGATCGACCGAAAGGAAAACGGATGTTACCTAGCTATTTCTTCTAATATTAAATGTTTTATGTAGTTTAAACGTGTTAACCCGTTCAGGGCTCCTCTTCTTGTTCCGGGCACTCGACTGGGAATGAGATGCCTCTGATAGGGAATCTAAAATTAGTAGAGACTTAACGATGTACTACGGAAAGGTATCATACGGTTGATCAGTGAGTGTGTCTGTTGCGTAGTATTAGGTTTTGCCCTTCTCTAATGGTAATTCCTAGGTTGTTGATATTGTGTACTCACGGTCACGGCTTGTGGCACAGTAAGTTGTTTGTGTACTCACTGCCACGGCTTGTGGCACAGTAAGTTGTTTGTGTACTCACTGCCACGGCTTGTGGCTCAGTAAGTTGGCATGATACGACCACGGCTTGTGTGTATCACGGTGTTTTTGCATATGGGCTGTACTTTTGATCGGCACGGGTTACGGTCCGTTCCATTTTCCGGTAACTCGATGGTGGAGGGGATCGCGATCTGACTGTCGGTTGATTTACAGCTTGTTGGGGTCTTACGTACAGCCACGGCTTGTGGCTCGCACTGTGGAAACCGTAGTACATCTCAAGCGTAGTAAAATAATCAGTCGAAGTATAACCAAATTAAGTATAACAAACCCGTTAAAAATATATTTTTAATTTCTTGTACACGGGTACCTGGTATTGTCTTGAGCGGCCTAGCTTACCCACATGTATATTATACGTTGAGTTATTGATACCATATTACAGTAGGTATTAAATCGTATATTACTTGAGTGTTGTCTTTTTATCGAGTATTAAAATAATTAATTCCTTTGACGTTTAATACAAAATGTTGCCAACATGTATACCAAATAGCAACCCAAAAGTCACAGAAAATGCCAGCATCACATGTGATTCCCACCATGATCCGATTTTCTCCACAGGTTTTTTTTCAGTATTTTGGGAACATGACCCATACCCTTGGGATTGGGAATTTTAGCGGCTTTTGGTCCAAATTGGGAAAAGTAAATTTGTATGTACAAAGAACTCGAACCTGACCTATATCCATGGATGTTTTACCATGTTCTATGCATAATTTTAATACATATCACCATTAACCATTGTTATTTATGTAAAATTGTACTGTATATATATCGCTGGCTGAGAACAAGAAGGTCGTAACTACAAACTCGATGTATTGAGAAAACAAGAGAAAACTGTATGTAATTTAGTCTTTACATATGGGAAAACACGTTTTTACAACTTCATTTTTTGTCAACATGACAATTTCAGATTTTCATGAAAATAGGCTCATAAAAAGCGCCATGTGATGCTTATTCGAAATATGTATGAATCTTAAAAGGTCGTAAGTGGCACTTACGACCTTCTAATTCTACGCCATCGATATGTAGAATGACAGGCATGTATGCCTTTTTCTTGAATAAACTAAATTAAAAAAAAATATGAATTGAGAGCAAATCGTGCAATATAGATCTTTGGCAATTGTATTTGTTTGATAAGCATCGATTACACATACAACGTGAGTCGTTTAAGTATAAGTACACAAACACAATTTTTGATTTAAACAATATGACTCTTTAAAACGTGTTTTGTTTCCCCCATGAACAAACTACTATATTGTTCGTCACGTAAATCGAAACATGATATAAGTTTGAATTATTACACTATTTTATAGAATGTTCACAACAGCAAAGCATAAGCAACGTATGGCATTTATATATAGACTCATGTAACTAATGTATGATCTATACAAATGGTGAATATGTCTTTCATAAATAAAATGCTTGATTTAAACAAGATGTTGTTTATTTCATGAAGTATTTTATATCCCAGTATACAATGGAACCTGTGTACAAACATCCCTGTTTATTATTGACGGACATTAACACATGACATATGTTTGAATGACGTCAGGATCACTACCTCTGATCTTGCGTACACAAAGAATCCCATTGTCTTCATCAAGGCATATTCCCAATGGTAAGTACAAGCCGTCATTCTTGGTGAGAAGTAGTTTCTGTTTCTTGCAATCACCAGATATAACATGTACCGAGAAACGGGAACAAACCAACACGGATCCATCCCGGCAAACAAACATTCCCTCTGGATGATCGACTAGATCAGTGTCTTGATATGATAAATTTAATAACAGAACCACCATCTCTATCAGACACGTAGATACTTCCACCATCACGACTGAATACAACATAATAGGGACGCTTAAATAAGTCAGCCCCAGCATTATCAGTTTGTAATACATTCAGTACGTTACCATGAAAATCCATTATTTCAACCTTCGGTGGTTTGTCATATGATACAACAAGTTTATGATCAACACAATCAATACCACGACACTCACCATTCACATCAATAACGTTCTTCAGTGTCATAATGTCATTCTTCACTTCAAGAAACTGAATCTTCTTCAAAAAAGGAATAGAGACAGCAAATGTATCATGAGATATAGATGTAATATCCCATGGCTGGTTCATCACAGAGACTGTATATAACAGTTTACCGTGCTTGATATCAACAAGCTTCACTGAGTTTTTCAACCAATCAGTACACGCGATGATATTATCACGTACATGTACCATACCAGTAATATAACACCCCATCGTATCAGTGCTGTCCCCTACGCTGATGTCTGCTTTATGCTGCGGAACCATATCCATTATACGTTTACGTTGTACGCTGATAAACGTCGGTGATTTGGTGACTTTCAGTTCACCTAACGAGGTCGATGATGACGTTGTTGACATCAGAGTGACATTTTTCACGAACTCGATGCATTGTAGCTCTGATTTCTTGGTGGCTTTCATTTCGGTTTCAAGTGTTTCTAACAGTGTATGTAATTCTTTCGTCCTCACAAACAAGTTAGCTGTATTATCAATGTTTGTTGTCAGGCGTGCGTGGATAGATGTCAATCGCTTACTGAAAGCTTTCAGTTCATCGTCGAGTTTCTTTGATTCCAGCAGATTGGATGTTTTAATTCCATCACATTTTGCGATTAGAGAACGCTCGACTTTGTCTAAATAAACGTTAACATCTACGCGATATTTCCTAACGTCGGTAATAGCTTTCTTTACTGTCGCCTCTGCTTTTGCTGTAGAATTTCCAGCATCTTTAAGTTAATCCTTCACTTCAGTCTGAAGTTGATCAACTTTCTGGATCATGGAAGTGTATTCTGTACTTGAGTTGAACCCCTCAGCGAGTGTTGAAATATAATCAACTTGACATGTTTTGTGGTCCAGGATCATACAGTCCCCACATCCCATAACGTTGTGTTTCTTGCACAAGAATTTCAAACACTCGGTAGGATGTCTATCGCATGTTACGGTACATACTGGAACTTTTGGTTTGCTTGTCACCGGCTTGTTCTGTGGCATTTCATGTTTATCTAACACGACATGGTGCCTACATGGCCTTGGTAGACGATGACCTTTCACACACGCCAAGCAAAGATATTCATTACAATTCTTACAGTATCCCGAAGCTTCAACAAAATTTCCATCGTCTTTACACGGTTCACAAGCATTATCAAAGTCTTCACCAGATGCTTTATATATAGATCCTTCAAGACCCGACCCTCCCGACGTTGCCATATTTAACGACAACACTTTATATCGCCTGTTTTTTAAACCATCTCAAAGATGACTTGTTCCAGTGTCAATAAAAGGGATCCATACAATGAACCGATTTGCTGTTAAAATATATGTGTAACTTTTAATCCAAACATTTTAAGAGAGTCTTTCATAAATAGTAACGTCCGAATGAGATCTTAAATAGTATAATTCGTTCAAATGTTATACGCATATACTATTTTTATCAGATAATTCATGTTCTAGATGATAACTCGATGTAAACTGGTACGTACAGTGAAGCAGATATAGTACGGATAGATTAACCTGATCCTGACATTTATTCATGAATGTCCGAAACAAATTGAGCAATCGATATTTTAGATTTATGTCTTACTAGTATTGCACATGGAGTTTCTTCGTGTTACTCCGCGCTATCACGGTTTGTATTCGTATAATGTAGACTAAAGATGATATTGTAGACATGAGGATAATACAGATTTGAGAGCTGAATATACGGCGAGCATTTTATAAGTCATTTATGTTTTACTACAATCCCATTCTTGAACTTCACTGTCATCATGTATTCTTTATCAATACAATGGAACCATTACTTTTTTTGAAATCTCAATCAGAAGTATTTAAGTTAGACAAATACATTTCCACATGGTTTCATATTATCTGAGACGGTACCTCATGTTAAACGAGGGTTTAGACTGTTCCTGATTTAAGTAATAATTTTAAAGAATTTTCTAATCAAATCATAATTGAAATTTTTTTTTATTGCAACAAAATTCATCTAAGATTTGTTCACTCATTTTTGTATTTTGAGAAACAATCTGCCGTGTGACAAAATAACATTTTTATATAAACTATATACATGTATACTGTATGGGGGTTTACTAAAACCTTCGTAATGTTTATGTCTTTGCTAAAACTTAAAGGAGACTGTTGCTTTAAAAATCGGTTGATATTACAATGTACACCCCAGAAATTGACACCAGCTATTCGTAAACAAACATTATTATTGTGTACTTTGAACAAAATGAAGGGACATTTGATACAACTATCAGTACATGTACATTATTAAACAGTGATTATTTGTCAATGCTCAGTGTTGTGAATGATAACAATGTCCTTAATTTTACACTTGATCATTATTATTACAGTCAGACGTGTTTATCGCGGGCATAGAATGAGAAGGTCGTAATTACTACTGTATTGTAAGAATCTCCAATGCAATTGCCATATTACATTATGTACATTGTAAATAATGTATTTTTTATAGAATGATACATGGCTGAGCTGTGCCTTTGAGTAATAATCGCTTCTCCAAAGCCATCAATCGTGTACGCTCTACGCTCCGCGGCCGACGCACATGACGTTACGTTGCCCGTGAACTTTTTCTGAGGGCAAATATCAAGAAGTAAAAGTCGCCTCGCAGACACGAGGCGGGCAAAAAAGCTGATTATACTTTTGAAAGGTCGACAATGCTATCTTTCGAAGGCAAATTTGTTACTATATATAGTAACATAAGTATTATAGTATAATTCATGTACATGTGTGTGAAAGTACATAACTATTTGTGTACAATAAATGTTATTCATACTTATCTTTTTCATACGTATTTCTTTATATCACATGACTTTCCTTGTATCCGAGTTAGTATAGCGAGAACGTATAATCTTTTACGTAACACATGTAGTATAAACGGGTGTGTTTTTTCCATAAAACGATGCATATTTTTTTTCGTTTTTAGTTTCATATGATATAAAAAATCCATCACGAGCTCTCAAGTGATATACTTAAATAAACTGTATCAAGTGTCAGTGTTGAACAAAGGTTGGTGCAATGAACAAGTGCAATTTATAATAAAGGGTCACTTCTGGAAAAGGAATCAAGTTGCTTAAGTGAGGTTGTTGCTCACGACAGGGCCACTCAGCGTAATACAGTTTACATTACCGTGCCTAAATATTCTTCACATCAATACATTTTTAAAATACAGTATAGCAACAATGACACCAATTCAACCTTTAACTTGATGTGCGATCCGTAAAATATGTAAGCATACGTCAAAAAGCGCTCACTGATCGATTCATTGCGGATGCACATTGCGGAAGATGTATGCGTAGGCTATCCGTATACGGACGCGGAGGCATGGAATATACCTTACATCTACATGCGGAAAACGTACATAAATTTTCTCTTCAGTTCTGAAAAGGAAGATTTTTCCAAAAACATTTGTTACAGCTGCACACAACACTTGTTTAGAGTTTGGTTCGTGTTCTGCTACATACAGCATAGGCCTGGAAATGCATAAAGTCTAGGAGCACCTGCGTACATATTCTGTTAATAATTGATTGTTCATTCAATTGTATTATAACAGTTCAACAGTTTATTGCATACATACATTGGACGTTGTGTCCATGCGAACATAGATATTCGGCATGTTGACTGTGACCCCCCACACCAATGACCCACTCTACAACCCATCCAGAGAGTTAAAATACTTATGTGTATTGTGTAACCTTTGTTAAAACAGCATAAAATAACATTTCGTAAACCATCTGGAGAAAATCCGATTGTGTCTTTGTGTCTTATATCTACTTTGAAAGGTAGGTATCATTTCCACCTCCTGTTTGGACTCAACTTGTCAGAAGCATCGTAAATTATACAAATATATATACACAGCCTAATGAATATGGACTCTTTTTAAGTAACGTGTCGTTCTCGATTCGCTTTGTAGTCAAATAAAATTGCAACAACGTAAGCCTAATTTGGGAATGACCCAGAACACTGTAACTTTTGATGTCAGTGTCTCAATTGCTCGTGTTATAGCCATGTTATGTACCAGTTAGTTCATCTACGCCCCCAACCCCTGGGGATGGGGTAAATTTATACTTTTGGTTTGCCAAAACCCTCGCCTTTCCTGTTCCATGGACCGGCCTTGCAATGCCCTGTGGGCAGCTAATGATGAAGTTACCATAACCTCTCCGGTAATTCCTCGGCCCCAGACAACTAAATACTATCCCCCAAGTATTAGTACGGAGAAAACAATCCCAACATTTCTCCGGCATTGCGGAGGAAGGCTCCGAAGACACGACCGTTTCTCCCAACTATCCATCGTCCATCGACAGGGGTAGGGGCGTGGATGCAACTGACTGAGGCATTATATAGTAATGCATTGTATTATTTTGTTGGAGAAACTTATCTAAGGGCCAACGCAAAGTTTAGTGTCTCATGTCCCGAGGGTAGTTTGTGTAATTTCTGACAAGTATACATTTTTGTATGAATTGGTTAGTACACTCAGTTTGTAAAAAGTGGCACTTTCACAGAGAGTCACCGTAGAACATGCATTGATTTCATCAGAAGCATATCAATGATTCTGATATATCACACGTTAAGATACATTGACTTTGAGTGGTTCGATACATTTTCTCAAGTACCCACGTTACAAATAATGAATTGATAGTTGATCGGCCAAAAAATAGTTACACCTATAGACTTGTCGGCCGGTGGCGTCCTGTTTGCTCAAATATAGAAATATCACATACACCACTAGACTATCCTGAGGGTCAGAATTTGTATTGGTCAGTTCTTGTGCATATATATATTCTATAAATTTATCTATGGTGAATCATTATTGCTCATGTATGTGCAAATAGATATAGCTCACAGAGACAGTTATAGTACATGGTCAATGACCTCGAAAGTAAATCTGAAATTGTCATAATAAGTCATATTAGTAATGTTACGATGTTTTATTAATTTTTGAAATGTGATAAATTTTCGAAAGTAACAAAATTTAAAGTTAAGTTGCCGATTTGTAGCACATATATTGAATAATATAATAAACATAACATAGTTTTGATAAACCATTTACGTGTATTTTTATTAATGGTTGTAAACAAGGTTTAAATATTGAGCAATTACTTTTGTACCTTATACCTTTACCCACGATGTAAAGAAATTTGATAGACCCATCATCCACCTACATGTAGACGTCATCTAATAGTGATCTTCATTTGCCGGTTTTGGAGATATCAGTTTAGTATTCGTTACAGTCAATATATGAATTACATTCCACATAACGTATATATGAAATCTGAGGACAGCATAGAAGCTCATATAGAAAATTTGGGAATTTCCTCAAATATAGATTTATCAGATGAGTACAATCTAGGCGGAATGTTTTAGTGCGCTTATGTCCATATGTTAATTTCAGTATGTTTTTGTAAAAACCAATTGAACAAAATTATACGAAACCTATTTTTTGTCCACGTCCATAAGCGTGATGATATTCATGATACAGCCTGTGAAATATTGTTAATAGAAATACAGTAAAACCTCGTTATCTCGAGGACTAATCGGGACAAGCCAAATGGTCGAAATAAACCGGGAGCTCGACATAGCAGTGTGATATAAATATACAACACATATTAAGCAAATTCGCCGGAACTTTGAAATTTGCTCGAAATAATCCGGGTGCTCGTAATATCGATGCTCGTTTTAACGAAGTTTTACTGTACAGAAGTGTGAACCGAGTGTGAAACTATAAATACAGTGACTATAAAATAATATAAATAGCATAGTCTTATTTTCAAATAGTGAACATTATCACCAAACACAGGTTAAACTAAAAATACCGTTAACTTTATTACTTTACAACGTTTAGCCTACACTGCTTCATCAGGTGTAGTCTTTTTCTACATAATCATTCAATCCTGAACTAGAAATTAACTTGAAATAAAACGGTACACTTATCAAATTGGCATACAAAAGGTGCACGTATTGAAATATCCACACTGCATATCTTCGAGTCTTCGAGAAATAATTTGGAATGTAGATAAGCATGACGTTTACTTATTAACTGTTTCTATACAGTATGATTTATTATGTGATTTATTAAAGATGGTTTGTCGTTGAATGCAGATCCACAAACATCACATTCAAATGTTTTTTTCAATTGACTGATTCATCATAATCTTCTGAACAAGATTGTGTCGAGACTTACAATAGTGTACATAGATTCCAAGCTAATTGTTTTATGACTAATGTTTTACTGACGTTTAAGGTAGCGAGTGAACTGTCAACAAACCAGCAATTCATCTGATGAAGTGTCCATGCTGTGTAACAGAACACCAATTCAATACAAATGTAGCTGTTGTATTTGGGACTTTACACGAACGTAATACGGTAGATACTGGAATTGTCGGATGAAACACTGGAACTGTCAGATTAAAAACTGGAACTGTCAGATTAAAAACTAGAACTGTCAGATTAAACACTGAAACTGTCAGATTAAAACTGGAACTGTCAGATTAAAAACTAGAACTGTCAGATTAAAAACTGGAACTGTCGGATTAAACACTGGAACTGTCAGATTAAAAACTGGAACTGTCAGATTAAAAACTAGAACTGTCAGATTAAAAACTGGAACTGTCAGATTAAAAACTGGAACTGTCGGATTAAACACTGGAACTGTCAGATTAAAAACTGGAACTGTCAGATTAAAAACTAGAACTGTCAGATTAAAAACTGGAACTGTCAGATTAAAAACTAGAACTGTCAGATTAAAAACTGGAACTGTCAGATTAAAACTGGAACTGTCGGATTAAACACTGGAACTGTCAGATTAAAAACTGGAACTGTCGGATTAAACACTGGAACTGTCAGATTAAAAACTGGAACTGTCAGATTAAAAACTAGAACTGTCAGATTAAAAACTGGAACTGTCAGATTAAAAACTAGAACTGTCAGATTAAAAACTGGAACTGTCAGATTAAAACTGGAACTGTCGGATTAAACACTGGAACTGTCAGATTAAAAACTGGAACTGTCAGATTAAAACTGGAACTGTCAGATTAAACACTGGAACTGTCAGATTAAAAACTAGAACTGTCAGATTAAAAACTGGAACTGTCGAATTAAAACTGGAACTGTCGGATTAAACACTGGAACTGTCAGATTAAAAACTCGAACTGTCAGATTAAAACTGGAACTGTCAGATTAAAACTGGAACTGTCGGATTAAACACTGGAACTGTCAGATTAAAACTAGAACTGTCAGATTAAACACTGGAACTGTCAGATTAAACACTGGATCTGTCAGATTAAACACTTGAACTGTCAGATTAAAACTGGAACTGTCGGATTAAACACTGGAACTGTCAGATTAAACACTGGAACTGTCAGATTAAACACTGGAACTGTCAGATTAAACACTGGAACTGTCGGATGAGAAACAAATTACAGAACAAACAGACAGACTGTAACTTGAAGGGACATCTATTCATCATCTCCTGAAATAAAAACCCAACTAGTGATGAACTGGTTGGAAACCCTTATGTAGCCTTGAGTGTATTGGTGATCTACACCGGACTCGTTAAAGACCCAATGAATCTATTCGAAACGAGCAAGGGTATCGCACCCGGATTACTTGTATCTCACTTCTGTTTCTTCTTTGATTGTATGTCTGTCTTTGACAGACACTGCCAATATTACTCTAAAAGAGGCATTGGCAACATAAGTATGTAAGATTAGACAAGGTTATTTTTTAAAGAAAACAAAATGTCATGTACCCGTGTGGTATATTTTTATACATGGCCATTGTAAAACTTTGAACATTTTTCTGTGTCACAATATGGGGTAACTCTACTTGTCTTCTACTGGACAGATTATTAAAATTTCAAAAGCGTGCTGCAAGAATAATTCTTGAAAAAGATTTTGATTCGCCATCTTCAGAGCTCTTTCAAAGCATGAGATGGGTGACAATTTATGAAAGAATTGAATATAAAAAAGCTATTATTGTATTAAAAAGCTTGAACAATACAGCTCCTGAATACCTGGGCTCCATAATGTGTCGCGGTCATGTGAATACGTGCTTGGGAATCTCGAAATTTATTCCTTTTGGATAGTCAAGTCGTAGTTCTAGAAACAGTCAAATGCATGCTTTAGACCTCGTATGCCATTTCTGTATGTCATTATGTATGCCATTTTGTATGCCATTTTGTACTTCTATTTTTAGCCACTTAATGCCTATTCCATTGAACATGTCTTTCTTTACTATTTATTTTAGTCATGACCTTTTTATAAATGCAATTTTTAATTTTTGTGACTGTTTTTATGTACATTTGTTCCAATGATCTTGTTGTTTATCTAGATTTGGTTTCCATTGTTTCTATTAATCTGCTCAACTTGTGTTACATTCTTTAATATACATGTCTTAGTTTTAGTTTGTACCCATGTCTTTCTTGGAGTATTCCAATTTTTTACCTATCTATATTATAATGAGCGTTTGTATGTGATACTGTCTTTAATATGTTTAATCTTAGTTTATTTTATAGATTGTTTGTTTGCATGTTATTGGATAGTCAATGTTTATGTCGGATACAAGCTTCAAGCTTATGTTATAATGTTAAACATTACCGACGTTAAATAAAGATTATCTTATCTTATCTTAAAACTTTCTCATAACAGGCAGGGGGCACCCCGGACCTCCCTCACTCACCAATCTTCCCCCCCCCCACAATGGTCTAAATACCGCGACGCACCTGATAATTGTATCTCATCATACTCACTCCTATGTTAGTTATTATAATACATGTATTGTGCAAAGGTTGTTATTTATAATGTTTGCGAATGGTACAGCTTGAAGTCAATACACTAAAGTAAATGTCTGATTACCCAATGTATGTATTCACAAACCTGCTTAAATAATTTCTGTAGAAATTTTCAATGGCGGCAACATAATCTATATCCTTATTTTACCTTTATTTATTAAACACATAACCTTAGAGAATGCTCTTGTCAAGTTGATCATTCAAAATGATGCTACAGCTTGAGTTTCAGCCTTAATTTAAATCAAAACGATAAAAATTAAGAACATAATTCCAGTGGGCAGTTGGGATGTTTTCGTTGTTGAATATTATTTTGTTCATCAAACGCTTATACCTAAACCGTATCAAAATTTAAAAATGTTGAACCATGAACCGTGTAGGAATGAAGTCGGCAGTGTTTCCTGTATCGTTACACCCCTACTTACCAGTACCACCCATTTAGATTTTTAGGCTGGCGATGTCGCCAGACTATTACAATGCCAAAAAATGAATTCCACAAAGATGCATTTACTTCCGGAACTGACAACACAGAATCTATACACTCAATAAAAATAGTTCCTCCTCGTTAATCAGTTTTGCAAGAACGTTAAACTTTCCTTGTTTCATTTAACATGTTCGATTGTAATATATTAGTTTCTTCTTATAATGGAAGGAAATTGTATGAGATTAAAAGAAAAGGTGTTTCAAGGCATTGATAATTATTACTACGTGTAACGAATGTTCATTATTGAAGTAACTTTTATTCAGGGAAGTCGAGGATGAATCGCTTTTTTTAGAATTCCATTTCGACAACAACTTTATATGAATGTTTTAAATATTTCATAGGATAAGAAAATTTTCCGTAAATTAGACAAGAGAAACCACATGCAGCAGCTGACAGGCATATATTTAAATACTTCTACTTCAGCACCCCTAAACCGCGAATGGGATATGCCACATTACGAACTTGATCGGCCTTTTCCGTAAATTTATTTTGAGATTTTTTTTTTCATTTTACTCAAGGCATAAGTTAAGACTGTTTTAAAGACTTTGCTTTCTTATGTCTAATTCTTAAAAAACTGTCTTATCAAAAAATATATTAATCTATTATTTAGTTCAATATTCTCTAACGAGAGATCGTGGCCGAATGGTTAAGCAACCCGCTTAGTAATTTGCTGATGCTATGAGCGATCGAATCACGGCGGCTCCAATTTTTTTATATTCAAAAAAAAATTTCGTTCCGCACTTACCTCTCTTTCGACTTAGAAAACCACTTGATGTTATGTTACTTGAAAAGCTATGGTCCCTTTGCAATTCGCCAGCCGGTCAGTACTTTCAGTACTTTGATTATATATTGTATGTGGTCTTTAATACTTGTGGTTGAATGGTTTAACATCAGCTGTTGAGCAGGAGGGAAGGTTGGTAGTCAAACAGACGCTTATTATGACATGGCCAGTGTATTGAGCTACCAGTTAAGAGTTAAATATAGGTTGGCCTGTAGCTACCTGTCTGTGTCATGGTATTCAATGATAGAAGTCAGAAAGCATCTGTACCCAGCGAGTAGGTCTCCTTTAAACAAGAGATGTTTGTAAAACATGTATGCAGCCCAATAGTCAACAAGAGGGCACAAAGGGCCCTATGTAGCTCACCTGTTGCACAATGGTCTAGGTATCAATACAACTTACATTATGACCATATTTCATTAAGATGTGATCAAAACGGCGACCTCTGGAGTGTACACAAGGTTGTTCTAAGATTTGACCTAGCTTTTGACCCCACACAACCCAATTTAGAACTTTGACTACATTTCATGAAGAACAACATTCTGACCAAGTTTTATGAAGATTGGATAAAAACAGTGACCTCTGGAGTGTTTACAGTGTTTTTCTAAGATTTGACCTAGCGACCTAGTTTTTGACACCACATGACCCAGTTTGTACTAGGCCTAGAGTTCATGGAGAACAACATTCTGACCAAGTTTCATGAAGACTTGATCAAAACGGTGACCTCTGGAGGGTACACAAGGTTTTTCTAAGGTTTGACCTAGTGACCTAGGTTTTGACCAAACATGACCGAGTTTCTAACTTGGCCTCTATTCCATGGAGAACATCATTCTGATCAAGTTTCATGAAGATTGATCAAATTGGTAACATCTAGAGTGAACGCAAGGTTTTTCTAAGAATTGTCCTAGTTACCTAGTTTTTGAGCCAATATGACCCAGTTTCAAACTTGGCTAGATTTCATGGAGAACAACATTCTCATCAAGTTCCATGAAGATTTTATCAAAACGGTGACATCTGGAGGGTACATAAGGTTTTTCTAAGATTTTACCTAGTGACCTAGTTTTTGACCCCACACCACCCAGTTTTGAACTTTGCCTAGATTTCAGGAAAAACAACATTCGGACCAAGTTTCATGAACATTGGATCAAATTGGTAACATATTAAGTGAACACAAGGTTTTCTAAGATTTGACCTAGTGACCAAGTTTTTGACCCCACATGACCCAGTGTCAAACTGTGCCTAGATTTCACAGAGTACAACATTCTAACCATGTTTTATGAAGATTGGATGAAACTGGTGACCTCTGGAGTGTTCACAAGGTTTTTCTAAGATTTGACCTAGTTTTTGACCTCACATGACCCAGTTTCAAACATGGCCTAGATTTCATTGAGAACAACATTCAGACCAAGTTTCATGATGATTGAATCAAAACTGTTGCCTCTAGAGTGTACACAAGCAAATTGTTGACGGACGACAGACAGACTATGAGTGATCACAAATGGTAAAGGTCACAGTGTCCTTTGACTTACTGACTTAACAATGAAAAGGGGTCATCTACTGTTGCTGACCAACCTGCATGTAAAGTTAGAAGATCCCAGGTAAAAGCGTTGTTGAGTAATTGAAAGAACACCAGTTGGTCTACCAGCCGACCTACCGACCAACAGACATCCATCGGGGCTCCTCAGACAATTCTAAGACGAATCAAATCACGGACGTAAATTAGAACGTCACCATTATTCAAACGGTTTTAAGCGAAGCCAGAACGGTTTTGTGAACAGATTAAAAATGGAACTTGCGGCACTGTTTGTACATCTTGGGCATAAATATACACTTAACTTAGCATGTTTTATATATTTAGGTTCTTTAAAAACACCATAGCTTACATATGCAATGGATATGTTATGGTTAATTTTCAGGCAAACCGCATCACACATGTGTGACCGAATCACCGTGTGGAATTTTTCCACGTATCACTACACTACATACATCCGAGGGAGCTTCCGGATTCATCACGGAAAGGCCCGAGTAGTTACGATCGCAACAGATATGTGCAAAGCAATATACTCCCTCATCAAAGATGGTGGGGATAATAAGGGCGACAGTATAATCTCTGACCCCTTTATTTCACACTGTTGTACACTGGTACGTCAAGAGAAAACACAACAATTAGATGAAGAATTAACAAATTTAATATGTAAGGTTTGTGATGTCAAAACACAACAAATATAACAAAATCTTGCATTTGAAGACCAGTCTAAGAATCAAGTTTTACCATTGGTCAATTTAAAGACTAAGCTTGAAACCAACCAATCAGATGACTTGATTATCAGACTGGTATTCCAACTGAGTACTTCAAACTTAAACCTGTAAAGAAACCAGTTTAAATTGAAATTACTCACATAAAATAAAATAGTTCATACTCCGAGTCTTCTCGACACTGACACACAAACATCCATGACTGACCATAAACTATAACATAGAGATCAAACTTGGGTAACGAAACATAAAACTTTTGTAGCACTAAAAGAAAACCATCTGGCAGTACCGACTATGTCTATACAAAATTAGCGCATACTGTGATTAATATCCCATAACACTACTACTTCCATCATACTCCCCAAAGACAAAAGGCAATAACTCTTTCATGCCTGAGTTGAAGGAACATAACTTTGTAGCAGACTGTTAAAGTAGCTAGCTCCACAAACTGTTCTGTACGACTGGCCATCTGATTGCCTGACAGTCTCATCCAGATTTGAACCAACTAACCGTTAAAGACAACTCCTATACACCCCTCAAACATTATTTGTGAGGTGTCATTAAGAAGCACAAAAAGGTACAAAAATGCAATTAGAAAATGAACAAAATAAACAAAGAAAAACAAAAGTCATTACTAAACACAATTTGGTAAAACCTATCTACATACAGAAATTATAAAGCACTTTACTTTCTTTCTCACCACACTAAAAGAAAACTGGGGGTAAATAAAAGCAAACATAATAAAAGGATTCAATGGGTACACCCTCTATTTTTAGAACTGGTAAAACCGTTACTTGGGTGACTTTCGGTTTGGACGAGGTAAATACTTGATTTCCTATCTAACAACTTATGATAAATAAACTTCAACTAGCGCATTGTTTGCCTGAAGAGTTGCCATGTGCAGGTTGTCATCATTTTCTTTTAAACAATTTTCCAATCAAACAAAGTAGCCGGTACCATTTTTTTTTTTGAAAAAAAAAAATTTGTACCGGCCATTTTATTTAATTCGGGAATCTTTTCAAAGAAATTGATGCCAATCTTAACAGGGCTACCCTGAAGGCATACGGTGCGCTAGTTGAGGGTTATGGATCACAAGTTGGTAGATAGAAAATCAACTATTTACCAGAAAATCACCGGTCCCAGGTAACGGTTTTTCATTTCTAAAAATAGACGGTGTACTCAGTGGGATTTAAATAACTGAATATAAACGTTGCCTAAAACTTCCTGTAAATGACAGCTCAATAAAATGTAACAAAAAGCTTTCAATCTGAACAGTACTGCGTAAAAGCAACATAATAAATGCGTAAAACAGGAAACAAAGAAAATACTAAGAATACAACAAAATAGAATACATCAATATCTCTTTGAGATAAAAGAAAGTCAGCATGTACCATAAAGAATGTAGACAAAGATTAAAGTTATTGTTATAAGACATGAGGGTACTTAAATACAGTTGGTTTACTTTGGTCCAGTGTGATAAAAAACGACAAACAATGACTTTGACTAATACTCCATGAAAATTGAATGACACAACAAGGCACAGGAGGGCACACAACATGTAATGTAAACCTCATTTGTTCCAAGATAATGAAAATATATATAAGATTTAACAGGAAAATTGTTACCATGGGAATGACCAGCAAACAGAAATATGAACGTTTTACAGAGAAACATGGTAGTTTCAATATACAACAGTTACTTTGGCTGTAGGGATGAAACTGAATCATTGAAACAGAAAATGTATAAATGAGCAACAGGAATAAACGACTAACAGATGAATCACATAAAAGGTCAACGTAAACATTTAGAATTCACAGTGCAAGATTTTGTTTTTAATTGAACACATAGTATATATAACATGTCTCTGCAGTAAAACTGTAACATGATCAAGTGGCATCAACTGTAACATGATCAAAGTGGCATCAACTGTAACATGATCAAGTTAACATGATCAAAGTGGCATCAACTGTAACATGATCAAAGTGGTATCAACTGTTACGTGATCAAAGTGGCATCAACTGTTACGTGATCAAAGTGGTATCAACTGTAACATGATCAAGTGGCATCAACTGTTACATGATCAAAGTGGCATCAACTGTAACGTGATCAAAGTGGCATCAACTGTAACATGATCAAAGTGGCATCAACTGTTACATGATCAAAGTGGTATCAACTGTTACATGATCAAAGTGGCATCAACTGTAACATGATCAAAGTGGCATCAACTGTTACATGATCAAAGTGGTATCAACTGTTACATGATCAAAGTGACATCAACTGTATCATGATCAAAGTGGCATCAACTGTAACATGATCAAAGTGGTATCAACTGTAACATGATCAAAGTGACATCAACTGTAACATGATCAAAGTGACATCAACTGTAACATGATCAAAGTGACATCAACTGTATCATGATCAAAGTGACATCAACTGTATCATGATCAAAGTGGTATCAACTGTTACATGATCAAAGTGGCATCAACTGTAACATGATCAAAGTGGTATCAACTGTAACATGATCAAAGTGGCATCAACTGTAACATGATCAAAGTGGTATCAACTGTTACATGATCAAAGTGGCATCAACTGTAACATGATCAAAGTGGCATCAACTGTAACATGATCAAAGTGACATCAACTGTAACATGATCAAAGTGACATCAACTGTAACATGATCAAAGTGGCATCAACTGTAACGTGATCAAAGTGACATCAACTGTAACGTGATCAAAGTGGCATCAACTGTAACATGATCAAAGTGGTATCAACCAACTGTAACATGATCAAAGTGACATCAACTGTTACATGATCAAAGTGGCATCAACTGTTACATGATCAAAGTGGTATCAACTGTTACATGATCAAAGTGGCATCAACTGTAACATGATCAAGTGACATCAACTGTAACATGATCAAAGTGGCATCAACTGTTACATGATCAAGTGACATCAACTGTAACATGATCAAAGTGGCATCAACTGTTACATGATCAAAGTGGCATCAACTGTTACATGATCAAAGTGGCATCAACTGTTACATGATCAAAGTGGCATCAACTGTAACATGATCAAAGTGGCATCAACTGTTACATGATCAAAGTGGCATCAACTGTTACGTGATCAAAGTGGCATCAACTGTAACGTGATCAAAGTGGCATCAACTGTAACGTGATCAAAGTGGCATCAACTGTAACGTGATCAAAGTGGTATCAACTGTTACATGATCAAAGTGGCATCAACTGTAACATGATCAAGTGGCATCAACTGTAACGTGATCAAGTGGCATCAACTGTAACGTGATCAAAGTGGTATCAACTGTAACATGACCAAAGTGACATCAACTGTTACATGATCAAAGTGGCATCAACTGTTACATGATCAAGTGGCATCAACTGTAACGTGATCAAAGTGGCATCAACTGTTACGTGATCAAAGTGGCATCAACTGTAACGTGATCAAAGTGGCATCAACTGTAACATGATCAAAGTGGCATCAACTGTAACATGATCAAAGTGGCATCAACTGTAACATGATCAAAGTGGCATCAACTGTAACATGATCAAAGTGGCATCAACTGTAACATGATCAAAGTGGTATCAACTGTAACATGATCAAAGTGGCATCAACTGTAACATGATCAAAGTGGCATCAACTGTAACATGATCAAAGTGGCATCAACTGTAACGTGATCAAAGTGGCATCAACTGTTAAGTGATCAAAGTGGCATCAACTGTTATGTGATCAAAGTGGCATCAACTGTAACGTGATCAAAGTGGCATCAACTGTAACATGATCAAAGTGGTATCAACTGTAACATGATCAAAGTGGCATCAACTGTAACATGATCAAAGTGGTATCAACTGTAACATGATCAAAGTGGCATCAACTGTAACATGATCAAAGTGGTATCAACTGTTACATGATCAAAGTGGCATCAACTGTAACATGATCAAAGTGGCATCAACTGTAACATGATCAAAGTGGCATCAACTGTTACGTGATCAAAGTGGTATCAACTGTTACGTGATCAAAGTGGCATCAACTGAAACATGATCAAAGTGGTATCAACTGTAACATGATCAAGTGGCAACAACTTTATTTATCTTCACAGCAGTCAGTTTACCTCATACAAATGTGTTTGGAACATCCACTGTACTGTGTTGTTCAGTTGTAAACGTTAAAATAATTTAAATTTGAACAAATAGGCCAAATATTAAATAAGAAGCAAAAGATTGTTTATTTATACCAAAGGATTATATCGTCGCTGTCGTTCTCAAACCTCGTAGCTCCAAAATGCCAACTTTTCAGGAGAGAGAAAAAACTGTCACATTTTTTTATAACAATGTTCTAGAAATTGAAATTTTATAAAAAATACCAAACATTAATGAAGCTGCAAAATATGGTATAAGCCGTAGACGCGTTAGTCATACCGATATTCAGAAATGGTAGCTACGATATTTTGTCACCACAGTTTTGTCTTTTTTTTTTGAGGTACGACAATTCCCGATATTCAGAAATGGTAGCTACGATATTTCGTCACCACAGTTTTGTCATTTTTATGAGGTACGACAATTTCTGATATTCAGAAATGGTAGCTACGACTATTCGTCCGACAAAAAAAGCGACCAATCTAGCTACAACATTTTGTCACGTGGCTTTTGTAATGGGTTCTGATTGATGTGGAGCTACGTGATATAGCCCAAAATACGCGCCAGACTTCATACATTCGGAAAAGACGAAACAATTTTTTTGGAAATTTTGGAGCTTCGAGGTTTGAGAACGACAGCGACGATATGAAGCGACAGCACATTTCACGAAGCGCTACAGACCCTGCTTAAATAACACAAACATATTAAATATGTAAAGTCAGGTTATCCTATGATCTAGGCATTTTAAAATCATTCATATTGGGAAGGACTCTTGCTTAGTTGAGAGAACATATTTCAAGACAAGTATGCTCCATTTTGTATGTTATACTGAGTTTATGCTATCCAAGTCTATATTTGGGCAATAGCATATTAAAAGCATATTGAAACAGAACACATTTTTATAGTTGTTACATGGATTGTAAACTTGCGATATTGTTAAGGTTTTATTTATTGCTAGATCTATTATAACTTTAGATAGATTATCATATTTTAAGATGAAATGTAATACATGCAATATAATAATATCAATGACAGGAGATTAAACGTATTGAAATATAATTAAACAACTGTGTAAAGTTTTAAAACACTGCACTCTTCCTGTGTGATTCAAACTTAAAAATGAAATAAAAAAGCAAACAAACAAACCAGTTGCTCTGGGGGATGGACAAAAGCCACACCTCAAAATGTCATTCTAGACAAAAATATAAAAAAATCTGTAAAACTTTGATACATTTTGTAAAAACAAAAAAAACTCACGTAAGACCTTTTGCTTACCAACGTAAAATGGTAACAGTGAACATCAAAACAGTTTTATAACAATTAACATACAATTATTATTGTCTTTGCACACATACATTTGGGGCTCATGACAAAACAAATGCAAACATAACTGCATTAATCATATTCATGATTTTTTCAATTATACCACAAACAAAACTGCCATTTTAATAGTAACATCAATAATGACAACATGGGTTATTCATTGTTTGATTATATACACACATGAAATAAAAATGTCTCATTCCAACAAAGTTGTTGCAAAAAGTCTGACCAGACCAGAAACAACTGTCACTGTCAGATTCATAGAAAAATATGTAGTACTAATAATAAACATTACAATATAAAACGCATTTTGGTACTGAACACATTTTTCAAGTATAAAGTATGTTGTACAATAATTACGTTATGTCCCCTAGGCCCCTAATCATAACTCCCTGAACACATTTGGACAAAACTCACATTCCGTATCTATGTTCGATACATCAAACTTCTGTAAAGTTTCACTCAAGTATAACATCATCCTCCGACATCAAGGATCCCAGATTTCACAAGAACATTGGTGAACACTTGCGCTTTAACACCTGTTGAACAAAACAAGAGGGCCATGATGGCCCTTTATAGCTCACCTGATTATAAATGCAGCCCTGCAGAGTTTTCACCCAAGCGAATTGTTTTAACATTGTAGGTAGAAAATCACTAGATGATGTGTCATACCAATTATCAAAGCTATAGGCAGTGTAGTTTTAGACTTAGAAGATTTTTGTATGTTTTCCCTATATATTAGTCTATGTAAAACAGTTACCCCCTGGGGCAGGGCCAATTTTGACCCCAGGGGCATAATTTGAGCAATCTTGGTAAGGGACCACTAGATGATGCTACATACCAGATATCATAGCTCTAGGCATTGTCGTTTTAGACAAGAAGATTTTTCCCTATATAAGTCTATGTAAAACGGTGACACCCGGGGTGGGGCCAATTATGACCCCAGGGGCATAATTTGAGCAATCTTGGTAGGGGACCACTAGATGATGCTACATACCAAACATCAAATCTCTAGGCATAGTAGATTTAGACAAGATAGAATTTATATGTTCTCCCTATATAAGTCTATGTAAAATGGTGACCCCGGGGCTGGCCATATTTCACCCCAGGGCCTTAATTTGAGCAATTATTAAATCCCTCAATGCCACATACAATCTGGCAAAATTTCATCAAAATGGGCCAAACGGTTTGAGAGGAGTTGTCGTTTGAAAGTGTGGACGGACATAAAGACGGACAACTAACGGTGAGTGATCACAATAACTCACTGTGAGCACTTTGTGCTCAGCTGAGTTAAAAACACAGGTCTTGTACAACTCTATTCAATAGCACTAAGAAACTTCAATGTCATCCGCCGCACAACTCTGTGTAATGTTTACTACCATACTGCTTGAGTCACTTTCACTGGCGGCCGTACAATGTGACATTGAGGTATACTGACTGTCTGAGGAACTCATTAACACAGTTTCGGAGGGTTCAAGGTCAAGGTACTCCTGCAAAGCAATGAACAAAAATGTTAATTCTTTTCAAATGAATAAATTATTTTTGTGATTTCAGTTATCAAAATTTCATTTATTAAAATTAGATACAATCACAATATACTTAAATAAAAAATGGTATTTCTCAAAGAATATCATTTAGTAATACAAAGAATCCATCTTAACAGAATAATAGATAAAATGTCAAGGTCATTGTTGTAACAAAATGTCGAGCTGATTGTTTTAATAAAGTGCAAATGTAATTGGTGTAATAAATTGCAAAGGTCATTGTTGCAATAAAATGTCAAGATTATTGGCCAAAATAAAACACTGAATACCTCTCCATTTGCAGCCTTGGATGTTAGAATTCTATCAAGGTCCTGTACCAACATGGTAAACACGGGTCGCATGCTAGGTAGTTGATTCCAACAGTTCAACATGATCTGGTAGATCTCTGCCGATGCATACGGTGGTATCTCCATCCGATGTCCATTCCGTAATAAGTCAAATAAATCTTCCACCGGTACTGATGGATAGGGGTTACCTCCCAGGGTGAAGATCTCCCACAATAATACACCATACGCCCACACGTCACTCTTGGTCGTATATCGACGATCAAACAAGGCTTCAGGTGCCATCCACTTCACTGGAAGTCGACCCTGAATATATAGTAATAATAGTCAGAACAAAGGGAAGTAACTCCAATAACTTTTGTGAAAATGTACAGAAAGCAATAAATTATTACCTCCCTTACATAAAAAAATATGTCCCTTTTAAACTTTTATAAAGTTCAATGCATTTATCTATGTGAAAGTAGAATGCTACTTCATTTTGTCAATTTTGAGTTCACATACTTTGAATGAATTACCGTTATTCTATTTCAAGTGAGCAAACTTTGTGATAAAATCTGCATCAGTTTCTTCGGATAACTCAATGTTTTATGGAAATCTTAATAGGTCACAAATTTAACCTTTTATTTCAAAGATACCATTCATCCAGATGTATTTGAAGCAAACTATTTACTTCAATTTATATAAGTCATACCTCAATTACTATCAAATAGCAGGTACGTTTAAAGGCTTGTAAAATCATTTAATTTCGATGGGACAAAATTTGGTGGTTTTGGTAAAAAGACAATTTCGATGGGACGATGATTTGTGGGTTTTGCCTTTCAGGTTATAAATACAACGGTCAAAATTATTGTTTGATGGGTTGAAGGTGAACAATGAAATCCACGAGATATAATCCTCCATGACAATATATGATTTTACTGTAGTAGTGTGATCAATGGAGACATTGGTTCATCACCCATACATGTTTTATTACAGTTTATATACTGCACAGGGGTGTGGAATTCCAGTGTCCGACTTGGGCTTAATGGCCTGCTGGCAAGTTGATTTTTCCATCCAGCTTGCCCATGGGCAAATGCAAAATTAACATGAGAAAATAATATTGAGTGTCCAATTTCACCTAAAAACATAAGCGAATCCCTTAACTCTGATTGAAAATTCAGTATCAGGTACACAGTAGGCTACTCTCAAGCTTGACATGATAAATTGTTGAAACTGAAATTTTGCAGCTTTTTGTGTTATCCTGAGCAAGTAGATGAGCCTTCGGGCAAGTGGATTTTTCAGTCCAACTTGCCAATGGGCAAGTGAAAAATTTGAGGATTTCACCACCGATATAATGCAAGTGGCAAGACCAGTGGTGTCATCTATTCACTCGGAGAAAAACCAGATATAAACTGACAATCTGTCGTGAACTTGTTTATACTTACGTCACCATTCTTTTTGTAATAGTCAACTTCTGACAGATTCCTCGTTAGACCGAAGTCAGCAATTTTGAGTACATTATCCTCGGCTACAAGAATGTTTCTGGCAGCCAAATCTCGATGGATACACTATAATATAATACATAATATTACATAACTTTCAGTGGATAACTTTATAGATATACGAGGGGTGATCAATATATTCGAGGACTTTTCATCTAGCAATTTCATATTGGCAACAAGGCTCAAAGCCATTTAACATCATTGAAAGTAAGATGTCTCCGACCGAATGCACTTATAAAATTATTTGATTCATACAAGGGATGCGTGACGTTGGACGTCACGCGACGTCATTCCAAGCGTCACCGTCGAAGCAGCACATAGCTCCTTTCTGGACTGATACCCGGTCCCATGTATGAGACTGGTTTTCTTTTACTACTGAAATAAGTAGTTAATAGCCAGTTCTGGAATGTGAGGTGGAATAAAAAGAGTATCGATCTGTTATTGGAAACAAAACTCGGAAAAGGGCGGTTGGCTTTACAAAATTACATTATTCCAATTAAGAATGAAGCACGACCTATCAGGTTTAGGACGCAATATCGAAATAACCCTTTTGATTTGGAATCAACGATTTAATGTGTTGTAACCTATACTAGTCTTCGTTTTCGCCAGTTACATTTGGTTGAGTTCTGTGCGTCTCATTTCGCAGAATTTAACGGAAAGTATCCCTAACGCGGTGTTATTTTTGCTGTTTAATCTTATTTTATCGACTCAACCGTTTAACAAGGACCCAACAATCATATAAACGACGGAATCATATGTCAATGGCCAATTGGGAGCGCACAGAATCCATGCACAAGTTAATCAAGTCATTTTGGAGATATTGCGAGGAATTTATAAGTTTCGCGTTAATTTTCATAGCATGCCGCCTCTCAGAAATAACGTTACGTCCGAGATGCTCGACGGTGCGTGCTTCACCATGGTTACAAAAAGTGACGTCATCAAGTAAATAATGACGTTATTATAAAATAAATTAAACAAATCGCGAGATAATTGATTGATCTACATCAGCTTGTAATTTCATCACTCTAGTTTCAATATTTCAAAATTGAGAAGGAAAGTCCTCGAATATATTGATCACCCCTCGTATATCAGTCAGTTGGAATGGTTTATTCACCATTTAAACATAGTGAAATGAACATTTTAGAAATTTAGCAGTTAAAAATTAATCAGTAAATCATTGTTTCAAAACAGTTAGGCTAATTAAGTATACCATCATAAATATATAGAAAATCTATTGATTTTTGATGAAAATTATTTTATTGCTTTTTTCTTTGAATGGCATGACTTATTTCTGTAATCACTAATAAAAATTTATTTTAAGTACATCAAGTTAACAAAATGTGCATGTATTTCAACATTCTACAAATGTACCTCAACTGCTAGCCAATATAAACGAAATATCAGCATAATGTGGGAAGAACATCAAGGCAGCAATGACTGTGAATCTGTATAAATTTGTGAACATTAAACTTAATTGGTTTTGGGGAAAAAATTTAATGAAACTATTATAACATCTATTAGTACATTGCCGACCACTCACCCGTCTTGAGGCTAGATATTCCATACCCCTAGCCACCTGGTATGCAAACGATAGCAACTCTTTTTCTGTTAAGGATTTTTCAGGAATAGTAGGTTTTTCGTAATCCAGAGATAAGTTAAAGCTTGATTGGTTTTCGTATTCCGTTGACGGTCGTCGAGATCTCAGGTAGTCACGTAAATTTCCATCAGGAGCTATTTCCGTGATCACATACAGTGGCCCTAAAGTGAGGAATAGTCAACATACAATTAAACGACATATAGCAATCATGCTGACTGACAGTACTTTCTGTTCTATATAGATTTGAAAACTTCACAATTTAGAAGCAGTAAAACTGATTGGCACATGAGCGGTTTTATCTAGTTTTGACCAACTGTGTTTTGCAGGCAGAATCTGTTAGAGGAAATCAAGTACATTTCGCCAGAAATAATTGTTATATATTTATGCATGAAGGTCAGAATAAGGTGAATGTTTTAATAACATTTTCTATGTCAGCAGCAAAATTTTAACAAGAGGGTCCAAAGGGCCCTGGGTCGCTCACCTGTTTGGCCTAGTGACCTAGATTTTGGCCCAAATGACACAGTATCTAATTTGACCTAGATTTTATAGAGATAAACATTGTGACCAAGTTTCATAAAGATAGAGTCAAAATTGTGACCTCTAGTGTGTTCACAAGATTTTTCAATGATTTGGCCTCGTGACCTAGTTTTTGACCCCAGATGACCCAATATCGAACTTGACCTAAATTTTATAATGATGATCATTGTGATCAAGTTTCATAAAGATAAGGTCAAAATTGTGACCTCTAGTGTGTTCACAAGCTTTTTCAATGATTTGGCCTCGTGACCTAGTTTTTGACTCCGGATGACCCAATATCGAACTTGACCAAAATTTTATAGTGATGATCAGTGTGATCAAGTTTCATAAAGATTAGGCTCAAATTGTGACCTCTAGTGTGTTCACAAGCTTTTCAATGATTTGGCCTTCAAAGGCTTGTGACCGAGTTTTTGACCCCGGATGACCCAATATCGAACTTGACATAGATTTTATAGAGATGATCATTGTGATCAATTTTCATAAAGATTAGTCTCAAATTGTGACCTCTAGTGTGTTCACAAGCTTTTTCAATGATTTTGCCTTGTGACCTAGTTTTTGACCCCAGATGACCCAATATCGAACTTGACCTAGATTTTATAGAGATGATCATTGTGATCAATTTTCATAAAGATTAGTCACAAATTGTGACCTCTAATGTGTTCACAAGGTTTTTCAATGATTTGGCCTAGTGACCTTGTTTTTGACCCCAGATGACCCAATATCGAACTTGACCTAGATTTTACAGAGATGATCATTGTGATCAAGTTTCATAAAGATTAGGCTCAAATTGTGACCTCTAATGTGTTCACAAGGTTTTCCTTTGATTTGACCTAGCGACCTAGTTTTTGACCCCAGATGACCCAATATCGAACTTGACCTAGATTTTATGGAGATGATCATTGTGATCAAGTTTCATAATGATCTGGCTAAATTTGTGACCTCTAGTGTGTTCACAAGCAATTGTGAACGGACGACGGACGGACGGATGACGGACGAAGAGCGATCACAAAAGCTCACCTTGTCACTTTGTGACAGGTGAGCTAAAAAAGTGAACAAAATACCCTAATTATGAAGAAGTTTTCCTCGAAAATGCTTAAAATAGATTTTTTAAAGAAATTCTAAAAATTTCAATAACCAAATAAGCTATTTTGGCAGACTTTAGCCCTTACCAAGATGTTATCAGACTATATGATGGAGGAAGAACTTACCATTTTGTGTACAGCAACCCAACAGACTGATGATATTTTTGTGTCCACGAACGATTTTCATCATCTCCATTTCTACCATTAAATCTGTCATTTCTCTGTCAGCAGCATCCTCTGTATAATAGATAGAACATATTATACGATTAATACTATCATAATTTGCACACAATCACAGTCAGTTCTTAAATCCGATGATGATTAATGGGGGGGGGGGGGGGGTAGAAATGTTTTCATGTGGTCAGTTAATCTTCAAAAGTAGGTGGTTAATATGATATCTGACAAAGTAACAAAGAAAGAAATAACAAAAAGTAGCCAGCAAGAATGTTCAAAATTATTATCCAGTGAATTTTTACGCCTCCCGCCTCATTTCTACCCCGTGATTATGACATAATATTATTTAATTTATTAATTTAATTCCTTCCTAAGTTAGCAATGTGGAAATATTGATGAATTCTTCAGATTACCAAGCTCACTAATATTTCCCCTAAAATATATTTTGGGCTACAATTGAATAAATGCTTCAAATAAATTAAAACTAATCAGTAGAAAGAGTCAAATTTAGTTAAAAGTGTCAAACGAGTGCTGGCTGGTGTACAGGTGTGTAGAGGTATACTCACGTTTCAACATTTTGACAGCAACAGTAGATGAACCGTGTCTTTTGTTGATACCCACAGCTTCTCCTTGACGTACCACACCGAATGCACCAGATCCGAGTTCCTGACCGAGAGTGAGTCGATCACGCGGGAATTCCCACTTACTGTCCAAGGGTAACTCGTACTCAGAGGCTGTAGTAAGGTCAGAGGAGGATCTACGACGACGTCCCGTACCCTCGATTCTAACTTCCGGTAGGACGACAGGTTCAGTACTCAACTGATCAGGGTAATACAGGTCATTCTGCAAAAGATGTACCAAATGAATTGACAGGTGTAAATAAGTAAAATGGTTTTTGACACAATAACATAATATTTATCTCCCAAAAACTCTCCTTAAACCATCGAAGGGTCATGTTACTCTAGCAATAATTATTTGATAGAACATATGCAGAACTAAGCTTCATATTTTAATATTCAAGGGGAGTTTTATTTAAATCTGATCAATTGTTAAGGTGAAAGACAAATTAATAAGCAGAGAGAGGGTTGAGGTAAACTCAGTGACTTGAGGAAACTCAGTGACTTGAGGCAAACTCGGTGACTTAGGCAAACTCAGTAACTTGAGGCAAACTCGGTGACTTGAGGCAAACTCGGTGACTTACCGATCTCATAACAACGACTCTCTTCACATCGGCGTATTTATACTTTGGTCGGAACCAACACAAGACGCTGACAACAATTACAACAAGCACAATGACAGCAGCACAACTTGAAGCAATGAATATAACCATCTTGTTGGGTACTCTATCACCATGGTTGGAGTTCATTCTCGACACATCAGTTGCTGTGACATTATTTTGAGCTCTCAATTCCTCTGCTTCAGTTTCTAGAAAGACAAACATAAGAAATTAACATGCAGGTAAAGTAAATATAGCATTTTATTATCAATTAATCAAGTTTTAGTCAAGTTTATAAATATTGTACATACATTGAATTAGATTATTGTTCTTCAAAGGATGAAAATGGCTCACAAGGAAGACTGGGAATGCAAAACGGAGTTGACTCTATAAATAAATTTGTTAGCATTATCATTTTTATTATTATCAACAACGAAAATTTTCATGGGCATAAAAAGTTTAGGCAGGGTGTATCAACAACTTAAGGAAAGGTTTCGAGTAAGACATATAATATTCACCATTTAGAACCTCGAGCCAGGCACTGCGGTAGTTCATACCCACAGAATTTGTCACCAAACACGTGTACCAGCCTTCGTCCTCCTGGCTGACATTCATTAAAACAAGTTCATGTGGATCATCAATAGTACTCAGAAATCCAGATTGCTAAAAACATAAAAATATACAATTGTAAAAAGACATTAATTAAATTAAATTTATTTTCCAAAACAATAATTTTGATTATATATTTTTCACCACTGCATATGTCAAATTAAAATTTGCTGCAAAAAAGAAATAAAGATTCTTACACTTGATGTTCCTCGATTAAAAAATCCTAGAAATTTTATATAACACTCGATATCTGCTTTAACTTAACTTTAACTTAAAATTCAATGATGCGATTGATACCAGCAAAAACTTTCTTAAAAGTCTGTTTTAAATTGAAAGGTCAGTAGGTTTACATATCAACGACAGATCAGGACATGTTACTAAAATTTAAATGTAAGATTTGGCATACAATAATTAACTTAATTGCAACAGAAAATAGTGCAAACACATCAATTATTTTCGGCATGCATTTATATACAGCATGACAACAACTAAATGACTACATTCATGACTGGTAATGCATAAGGGCTTCACAATGAGACATAAGTATAATCTAACAGAAGTATCTATAGCTTGACCATATTGACCTGAATCTGACCTTTATTCAAGAATATATTACAAGGTTCTTGCTTTGAATATATCAATTTCCGCAAGCAAATCGTGCAATATCGGCATTTAAGATTTGTGTTTGTTTTACATCTCGAGCGTCTTCGTGATACTCCCCAATTATGAAAACATACAATCTGTGTTGTAAACGTTGGCAATATATCGACTGTTAAATTATGGAAATCAATAGGTCAAGCTCATGTCAATGTGGCCAAGCTATATATATATACTACATGATCAACAACAGTATAGAGCACAGAGGACCAATCTTTGTTCAGGATCAAGGGCACATGATCAACAACAGTATAGAGCACAGAGGACCAATCTTTGTTCAGGATCAAGGGCACAAGATCTACAACAGTATAGAGCACAGAGGACCAATCTTTGTTCAGGATCAAGGGCACAAGATCTACAACAGTATAGAGCACAGAGGACCAATCTTTGTTCAGGATCAAGGGCACAAGATCTACAACAGTATAGAGCACAGAGGACCAAGCTTTGTTCGGGATCAAGGGCACAAGATTTGCCCAAAACCTGCATCCCATACTGTATTGCTTTACAAAATTAGTTAAATTCTCATAATATTAGTCACACAATATACAGTCAACCATATTTAAATCAACCATCATGTCTCAATCAATGGCGACTGTTTAAAACAGGGTAGCTTTTAATGAAGGTGTATTTAATAACAAATAAAAAGGCAATTGAGTTTTTGCTCAGTATAATGAGCCAATAAATTGCTTTTCAAAATTAAAAGGCATATTTGACATACTGCATTAGAAGTGCACCATTCACGTCTATAGCATTATTTCAAGTTTTCACTTTGAACCGTTAGCTACAATGTTACAGCATTCAACGACCACACACAAATTATAAATCATGCTCTGTATTAACTAACCTATATTTCCATACACTAGGCAATCTGTTTCATAGCATTAATTAATTAATAGAAGTGTACTCAGGAAAACACAACTCTAACACCACTGCGTTAATCTTAACATGCATTGCAATTGGTCCCGGACTAGATGACGGGCAGCGATGTCAAACAATTTTTGACTAGGGGTTTCCGGTCAATAACTTGAAGTTTGGATAGGCTGATCTTAATGATACTTTGTATATAGCAAGCTTGCATGGATACCTAGCTTGGGATTGTATTTGGGGTCATGGTCACATTTACTAAAAATACATAAAAAAGGTTTCCGGTCAATAAGTTCAGTTTGCATTGCTATCATGAACAGAAGACAACTGATGTATGCTCTCTGCATGGTGCTTCAAAACGTTCTTTTCGAATATCACCTCACATAGCTCAGTAAAATTATCATTAACAGAGTCTAGTTAATCAACCGTTAGATTTTAAAAATAATATTTAGATTCTTACAAAACTGGCATAATATATTCTCAACTATATCAAATGTAAGATTGTTTTATAATTTCTACATTGAGATGGTGTATATAATTGATAGGGTTAGGGGGAAGGTTAGGGTCCATGGAGTAAAGGGCAATTATCCTGGAAAAAGAACTGCTAGATTAACCTTTTAAGGTCATCCACATGCAATGTCACAACACTTATAATCTAACCATCTACACTCTTCAATAATGCATTTCACATATCTCCAAAGATGTCATGTGATCAAAAATGACATCATGTGACCAAGCATGGTGTCATGTGACCACAAGTGAAAATAAATGACATCACACAATTGTCACAACCTCAGAGCTTGTCAAAAATACTTAATCCCACTTCCATTTTATTCTTACTTCAAAATTTCAGCAATATGTCATTACCAAAATCATAAAGAACAAAATAATTATTCAATCTTTTGATGCTAAGAAATTCATGTTTCTTTGTTTTTATGTGTAGCATTTGTTTTCCAAATTGAAATGCATAGACGAAGAAAAATTGTCTTGACAAAATCAATGATATTGCTCTGAAATAAAATATACAAGCGAAAACATATTGGAACAAAAATAAAGAAACACACACAATACAGGCAACAATGGTTGACAATATTCTTGCAGCAAATAATAAAGAGACTTCACATCATTCTTAGGGCAACGAAATCTTATATACAAGGGATGATCCAAAATAATGCTACCATTTTCATATGTTTCAATTTATCATTTCTTGACTTATATCAACATTAATCGGAATATGTCTGGCACATTCCTGAAAAAAAATCACGGAAAAATAATTATTCAATGAAAAGTTACATGCAATAGAAAATGGTTACTAACTGCTACCTGGCGCACGTCAGCGTTGGTTTCATGACGTTGTTGACGTCGTGTGACGTCGTTGACGTCGTGTATTGATGCTCATCACTGTAGCAGTTTTGAACCTGCTCATTTTTTTCTAAAATGTTGTACAATGATGTAAATTATTACAGAAATATTTAAGATAACATTTGACCTCAAATTGAGCAAAAATGTTTTTTGTGTACGGCTCCATAGCGACCAGCTAGTTTCCTAATAGGCAATCATCGGCCAGCGCAAATGTATCGCAGATTACGTCGCAGTTTTCGCGCCGTATTTTCTAATTCCTCCTTGATGAATGCGCTCTCCGATCTTTCTCTATCCACATATTCACGATGAAATTTAAAAATAGGAGCTCAGCTCATACGACATATTCTATAAATCATAGGAGCTCAGTTCATATCACATATTCTATAAGTCTGCTCAATCATTTTAAGTGCCATTGTCTGTATATTTTCCAAGCGCATTGTAGATCATTACCATTAAAGGTATTTTGTGCCGGTTTGACGTCATTTTAACATCAGTTACATGTACACTGGTGGTAATGCGCAAAGAAAAAATGTGTTTATTCAAAACGCACTGATCAAACAACATCAAATTGTGACAAATGTTACCTGCACATCCCATCATAAGGCGGTTAAGTTTAATGAATTTCTTACATGCAATTAAATGCATATGTATTTTGTGAAAAGTCGCATGAATTTTGTAAGCAGCATACGCGCATCTAGGGTTACAAAAACACATGGTGCACTTGATATATTGTGTCAATGAGAAATTTGTTCAAATTATCGTACGCAATAAATGTTCCGATAATAAATCATGTAAGTATTTGGAAGAAATAATGATGCTGTTGGAAGCAATAGCAAAAGTCCACGTTATTTTGGATCATCCCTCGTACACAACCGTAATACAATTCAGAACTCACATTAACAATAGCAGGATATTCTCTTTGTGTTTTGCTGAGACAGTTTGGGAAAAATAAAACATGATTGAGTTGAAGATGTTGTATAAGCAAGACATATAATAAACACAGTCAGTCAAAATGGGTCATGTCCAATACAGACCTGCAAGTACAACGGACATTGGTTGGTCCAACACAGACCTGTGAGTACATCAGACATTGGTTGGTCCAACACAGACCTGTGAGTACATCAGACATTGGTTGGTCCAACACAGACCTGTGAGTACATCAGAAATTGGTTGGTCCAACACAGACCTGTGAGTACATCAGACATTGGTCATTCCAACACAGACCTGTGAGTACATCAGACATTGGTTGGTCCAACACAGACCTGTGAGTACATCAGAAATTGGTTGGTCCAACACAGACCTGTGAGTACATCAGACATTGGTTGGTCCAACACAGACCTGTGAGTACATCAGACATTAGTTGGTCCAACACAGACCTGTGAGTACATCAGACATTGGTTGGTCCAACACAGACCTGCCAGTACATCAGACATTGGTCAGTCCAACACAGACCTGGGAGTACATCAGACATTGGTCGGTCAAACACAGACCTGTGAGTACATCAGAAATTGGTTGGTCCAACACAGACCTGTGAGTACATCAGACATTGGTTGGTCCAACACAGACCTGTGAGTACATCAGACATTGGTTGGTCCAACACAGACCTGTGAGTACATCAGACATTGGTTGGTCCAACACAGACCTGTGAGTACATCGGACATTGGTCGGTCCAACACAGACCTGTGAGTACATCAGACAATGGTCAGTCCAACACAGACCTGTAAGTACATCGGACATTGGTTGGTCCAACACAGACCTGTGAGTACATCAGACATTGGTTGGTCCAACACAGACCTGTGAGTACATCAGACATTGGTTGGTCCAACACAGACCTGTGAGTACATCAGACATTGGTTGGTCCAACACAGACCTATGAGTACATCAGACATTGGTTGGTCCAACACAGACCTATGAGTACATCAGACATTGGTTGGTCCAACACAGACCTGTGAGTACATCAGTCATTGGTCGGTCCAACACAGACCTGGGAGTACATTATGACAGACATTGGTTGGTCCAACACAGACCTGTGAGTACATCAGACATTGGTTGGTCCAACACAGACCTGTGAGTACATCGGACATTGGTTGGTCCATCACAGACCTGTGAGTACATCAGACATTTGTAGGTCCATCAGAGACCTGTGAGTACATCAGACATTGGTCGGTCCATCACAGACTGTGAGTACATCAGACATTTGTAGGTCCATCAGAGACCTGTGAGTACATCAGACATTGGTTGGTCCAACACAGACCTGTGAGTACATCAGACATTGGTCGGTCCATCAGAGACCTGTGAGTACATCAGACATTTGTAGGTCCATCAGAGACCTGTCAGTAGATCAGACACTGGTTGGTCCATCACAGACCTGTCAGTACATCAGACATTGGTTGGTCCATCACAGACCTGTCAGTACATCAGACACTGGTTGGTCCATCACAGACCTGTTAGTACATCAGATATTGGTTGGTCCATCACAGACTTGTGAGTACATCAGACATTGGTTGGTCCAACACAGACCTGTGAGTACATCAGACATTGGTCGGTCCAACACAGACCTGTGAGTACATCAGACATTGGATGGTCCAACACAGACCTATGAGTACATCAGACATTGGTTGGTCCAACACAGACCTGTGAGTACATCAGACATTGGTTGGTCCATCACAGACCTGTGAGTACATCAGACATTGGTTGGTCAATCACAGACCTGCCAGTACATCAGACATTGGTCGGTCCATCACAGACCTGTGAGTACATCAGACATTGATCGGTCCAACACAGACCTGTGAGTACATCAGACATTGGTCGGTCCAACACAGACCTGTGAGTACATCAGACATTGGTTGGTCCAACACAGACCTGTGAGTACATCAGACATTGGTTGGTCCATCACAGACCTGTGAGTACATCAGACATTGGTTGGTCAATCACAGACCTGCCAGTACATCAGACATTGGTCGGTCCATCACAGACCTGTGAGTACATCAGACATTGATCGGTCCAACACAGACCTGTGAGTACATCAGACATTGGTCGGTCCAACACAGACCTGTGAGTACATCAGACATTGGTCGGTCAATCACAGACCTGCCAGTACATCAGACATTGGTCGTTCCAACACAGACCTGCCAGTACATCAGACATTGGTCGGTCCAACACAGACCTGGGAGTACATCAGACATTGGTCGGTCAAACACAGACCTGTGAGTACTTCAGACATTGGTTGGTCCAACACAGACCTGTGAGTACATCAGACATTGGTCGGTCCAACACAGACCTGTGAGTACATCAGACATTGGTTGGTCAATCACAGACCTGTGAGTACATCAGACATTGGTCGGTCCATCACAGACCTGTGAGTACATCAGACATTGGTTGGTCCATCACAGACCTGTGAGTACATCGGACATTGGTTGGTCCAACACAGACCTGTGAGTACATCAGACATTGGTTGGTCCAACACAGACCTGTGAGTACATCAGACATTGGTTGGTCCAACACAGACCTGTGAGTACATCAGACATTGGTTGGTCCAACACAGACCTGTGAGTACATCAGACATTGGTTGGTCCAACACAGACCTGTGAGTACATCAGACATTGGTTGGTCCAACACAGACCTGTGAGTACATCAGGCATTGGTTGGTCCAACACAGACCTGTGAGTACATCAGACATTGGTTGGTCCAACACAGACCTGCGAGTACATCAGACATTGGTCGGTCAATCACAGACCTGTGAGTACATCGGACATTGGTCGGTCCATCACAGACCTGTGAGGTTCACATCATGTTATCAGTGAAGGAAGAGAGGTTGCATGATTTTATTCGCATGCAGGTGTCACATGTTCTAAAAATCACGAGACACATGACCATACATCACATAACTACAATTTCAACCAGATCATTCACATCAGCATTCACAATTAATATTTCCGTTAGTTTGTTTGATACATTCTCAACAATTTTGTAAGACAAATACCTGCTTAACTCCCTCTTCTGCAAATTTGGTGAAAAATAATAAATATCAATAACATATTGCTGTATAAACATATTGTATTATTACGAAATAATCATTTATTCAAGAAAGGAAGGAAAAAATAGTAGGAAGAATTATTACAGTCTGTGGCATACATGTGTACTCACTAAAGATCAACATTTTCAATTTCTGAATTAAAAGAAAAACACAACTGTAAAGAAAGAAAACTAAACAAGTGAAAAACTGCATTTTTGTGTATTCAAACAGATGAATTTTTTCCCCTTCACATTGAAGAGTTTTGGCACCTTCATATTAAAGGGTTTTGGCACCTTCATATTAAAGAGTTTTGGCACCTTCATATTAAAGAGTTTTGGCACCTTCATATTAAAGAGTTTTTCACTTTCAAATTGAAGAGATTTAGTATGTTCAAAATGAAAAGATTTTGCACCTTAAAACCAGAGGAGTTGTCAGTGACTTTAAATTAAAGATTTTTGTACCTCCAACATATTGTGTTACGTACTTAAAGATTGAAGAATGTTTGTACCTTAAAATAGAAGAACTTTTTCAAACCATGAAATAAATTTCAGCCACCTCTATAAGTGCTACTAACATCTTAAAACCTGCCACCATAGTAAATAGTACTTACATACATATTTCTAGTAAATATGTAAGGCTTTTGAGCTCTCCAATTCTGGAGGTAATAAAAGTATAATTATCATATTTTCCTAGCTAGCATACCTGTAGCATTTTAATATAAGGCTCTCCTTGGTCATTGGTAAATGAGTCGTTGACCACATAGTGTTTAAACCACTGCAACAAGGGAAGTGAGTCAGACATGACTATCTGACAGGTGAAGGTCATATTCTTGCCTTCTGTCGCCGTCTGATTCTTTATGTCTTCCATCATCGGTGCGATCGCAACACGTTCTGTCAACCAAACAGAAATAACAATATTTTATTTTTTATCCTTGTAAACAACAGCTTTTGTTAATGCCAGTAATTATGATCCCAATTATTTGTATACAGACCAGTAGTCCTTGCAAAAGGAAGTAAGCTTGCTAAAGCACACTATATCTAACACTATGGTATGTTACGATCTGGACGAATATCACTAAGGTTCTTAGTTTTTTTCTAAAACAATTTTTAAGGTGAAAATTTTTCGCTTAGAAAAAAATCAAAATTTGATGTTCAGGCAATTCTGTTGTTCTAGTAGTATAACTTCATAGGGAAACAAAAGTGAGCGGCTCACTTACGTTGTACTTCCATTTTGTAGGTATGATTAATGTTACCATACTCGTTGCTTACAATACATGTATAGTCTCCGTTATCTTCCAATGTTAACGAGGAAATCTTCAATGTATAGTCCACCATTACATACTGTAAATGATACAAAAAAGGTATGAGAAAATCCGACAGGGAAGGCAGCACTCAACCCAACCAGCCGAGCACAGAAATCAGAAACACCACGACACAACTACCTTGAGCAGTGCCCACAGAAACCCAAGCCAAAACGGCGACCAAATGAGACACAACAACCCCGGGGCGTGACCTAGGTTAAACCACCAAGGACAGTGACCTAACGTTATGCAACCTAAAGCGGCACAAATACGACGTAGGTTATATACTTAATGTAATAACTAAAAACTATCAGGATCAGAATGACAATCTACTAGTAGACAATCAAGGGCAACAACTCCAGATTGTACAACACTAAAATTGACCGACTGAAAAGTTTGATTAAAGGGGGCGTTTGAACAGGAGAATACAGCATACAGAACACTTTTAATTGGATTTTAATACATTATATCACACACAGCCTAATACATATCAGCTATCAGACCCAAGCTAGACCCCCAAGCTAGACCCCCAAGCTAGACCTGCAAGCTAGACAGGGCTCTTATTCTTCTAATGAGTTACCCAGCATGCATGTTCCCAACATGTCAGATTCTTAAACTATCCTCAGCCATTGTTCAATAAATGAACTGTTCAATGTGTCGAGAATCCACGACATGTGTACCTACTAATTTACTTAAAGAGCAAAAATATGCATATCATGACATTTATTTGTAAATGGGAAAATTTTTATGAAGTGTTGAGAATATCAACAATAACATAATAATACAAGACAGGAATTCATTTTAACTGACCATAAATTAAGAAATGAATCATCTTTACCTCTCATAAACACAATATTATCATCTTAAGACAGCAAACTGGTGTATAGTGGAATAGTTTACAAAACTAGACAATCAAACAGAATTGATAATTAGGGACAGATTTTATTTCTCTGCAAAGCTTTTAAGGACCAATGTTTAGCACATAGAAGATATGTTTCCCCATTTCGTCGATTTCCCTTAAGAAATGTAGGAGGAGTTGCACACAGAAGAAGTTATATGTAAAAAAACAACAAAGGGCAATAACTCTGTCAAAAATGGTCGAATAAAAAAACCCTGACATTATGCGCTGGGGGACATCATAGCAGTTATTCTGTGAAAGTTTTGTCAAATTCCCTTCAGAAATGTAGGAGAAGTTGCACACAGAAGTTTGGACGGCTGGACAGAATGACGCCTACCATTAACATAAAGTATTGAGTACAGACCATATTTGGATGTAAGGTTATGAGTTTATTATAATCATACTGTACCTTGCCATTCCCTGGCACAATGTGAGTATGTTGGTCCTTCCACCAGGTGATAGAAGCTTTAGAATACGAGTGGACTGAACAATCCATCTCAACAGATGCTGTAGCTGCACGTGCGATGAAACCAACCATATTATCCTCCTCGTTAAATACTGGTGGCCCTGTAAAAATAATACAACAACATTTAATGTCCAGTTCATCTCAAATATGTCAAATACATCTCAAATATGTTCAGTACATCTCAAATATGCCCAGTACATCTCAAATATGTTCAGTACATCTCAAGTATGTCCAGTACATCTCAAATATGCCCAGTACATCTCAAGTATGTTCAGTACATCTCAAGTATGTCCAGTACATCTCAAGTATGTCCAGTACATCTCAAATATGCCCAGTACATCTGAAATATGTCCAGGACATCTCAAGTATGCCCAGTACATCTGAAATATGTCCAGGACATCTCAAGTATGTCCAGTACATCTCAAGTATGCCCAGTACATCTGAAATATGTCCAGGACATCTCAAGTATGTCCAGTACATCTCAAGTATGTCCAGTACATCTCAAGTATGTCCAGTACATCTCAAGTATGTCCAGTACATCTCAAGTATGTCCAGTACATCTCAAGTATGTCCAGTACATCTCAAATATGTCAAATACATCTGAAATATGTCCAGGACATCTCAAGTATGCCCAGTACATCTCAAGTATGTCCAGGACATCTCAAGTATGTCAAGTACATCTCAAGTATGTCCAGTACATCTCAAGTATGTCCAGTACATCTCAAGTATGTCCAGTACATCTCAAGTATGTCCAGTACATCTCAAGTATGTCCAGTACATCTCAAGTATGTCCAGTACATCTCAAGTATGTCCAGTACATCTCAAGTATGTCCAGTACATCTCAAGTATGTCCAGTACATCTCAAGTATGTCCAGTACATCTCAAATATGTCCAGTCGATCTCAAGTATGTCCAGTACATCTCAAATATGTCCAGTCGATCTCAAGTATGTCCAGTACATCTCAAATATGTCCAGTCGATCTCAAGTATGTCCAGTCGATCTCAAGTATGTCCAGTCGATCTCAAGTATGTCCAGTCGATCTCAAGTATGTCCAGTCGATCTCAAGTATGTCCAGTCGATCTCAAGTATGTCCAGTCGATCTCAAGTATGTCCAGTCGATCTCAAGTATGTCCAGTCGATCTCAAGTATGTCCAGTACATCTCAAGTATGTCCAGTACATCTCAAGTATGTCCAGTACATCTCAAGTATGTCCAGTCGATCTCAAGTATGTCCAGTACATCTCAAGTATGTCCAGTACATCTCAAGTATGTCCAGTACATCTCAAGTATGTCCAGTACATCTCAAGTATGTCCAGTACATCTCAAGTATGTCCAGTACATCTCAAGTATGTCCAGTACATCTCAAGTATGTCCAGTACATCTCAAGTATGTCCAGTACATCTCAAGTATGTCCAGTACATCTCAAGTATGTCCAGTACATCTCAAGTATGTCCAGTACATCTCAAGTATGTCCAGTACATCTCAAGTATGTCCAGTACATCTCAAGTATGTCCAGTACATCTCAAGTATGTCCAGTACATCTCAAGTATGTCCAGTACATCTCAAGTATGTCCAGTACATCTCAAGTATGTCCAGTACATCTCAAGTATGTCCAGTACATCTCAAGTATGTCCAGTACATCTCAAATATGTCCAGTACATCTCAAATATGTCCAGTACATCTCAAATATGTCCAGTACATCTCAAATATGTCCAGTACATCTCAAATATGTCCAGTACATCTCAAATATGTCCAGTACATCTCAAATATGTCCAGTACATCTCAAGTATGTCCAGTACATCTCAAATATGTCCAGTACATCTCAAATATGTCCAGTACATCTCAAATATGTCCAGTCGATCTCAAATATGTCCAGTACATCTCAAGTATGTCCAGTTCATCTCAAGTATGTCCAGTACATCTCAAGTATGTCCAGTACATCTCAAATATGTCCAGTACATCTCAAGTATGTCCAGTACATCTCAAGTATGTCCAGTACATCTCAAGTATGTCCAGTACATCTCAAGTATGTCCAGTACATCTCAAGTATGTCCAGTACATCTCAAGTATGTCCAGTCCATCTCAAATATGTCCAGTACATCTCAAGTATGTCCAGTACATCTCAAATATGTCCAGTACATCTCAAGTATGTCCAGTACATCTCAAGTATGTCCAGTACATCTCAAGTATGTCCAGTACATCTCAAGTATGTCCAGTACATCTCAAGTATGTCCAGTACATCTCACGTATGTCCAGTACATCTCAAGTATGTCCAGTACATCTCAAATATGTCCAGTACATCTGAAATATGTTCAGTACATCTCAAGTATGTCAAATACATCTCAAGTATGTCCAGTACATCTCAAATATGTCCAGTACATCTCAAATATGTCCAGTACATCTCAAATATGTCCAGTACATCTCAAATATGTCCAGTACATCTCAAATATGTCCAGTACATCTCAAATATGTCCAGTCGATCTCAAATATGTCAAATACATCTGAAATATGTCCAGGACATCTCAAATATGTCCAGTACATCTCAAGTATGTCCAGGACATCTCAAGTATGTCCAGTCGATCTCAAATATGTCCAGTACATCTCAAGTATGTCAAATACATCTCAAGTATGTCCAGTACATCTCAAATATGTCCAGTACATCTCAAATATGTCCAGTACATCTCAAATATGTCCAGTACATCTCAAATATGTCCAGTACATCTCAAATATGTCCAGTACATCTCAAATATGTCCAGTCGATCTCAAATATGTCAAATACATCTGAAATATGTCCAGTACATCTCAAATATGTCCAGTACATCTCAAATATGTCCAGTACATCTCAAATATGTCCAGTACATCTCAAATATGTCCAGTCGATCTCAAATATGTCAAATACATCTGAAATATGTCCAGGACATCTCAAGTATGCCCAGTACATCTCAAATATGTCCAGTTCATCTCAAATATGTCCAGTCGATCTCAAATATGTCCAGTACATCTCAAGTATGTCCAGTACATCTCAAGTATGTCCAGTACATCTGAAATATGTCCAGGACATCTCAAGTATGTCCAGTACATCTCAAGTATGTCCAGTACATCTCAAGTATGTCCAGTACATCTCAAGTATGTCCAGTACATCTCAAGTATGTCCAGTACATCTCAAGTATGTCCAGTACATCTCAAGTATGTCCAGTACATCTCAAGTATGTCCAGTACATCTCACGTATGTCCAGTACATCTCAAGTATGTCCAGTTCATCTCAAGTATGTCCAGTACATCTCACGTATGTCCAGTACATCTCAAGTATGTCCAGTACATCTCAAATATGTCCAGTACATCTCAAGTATGTCCAGTACATCTCAAGTATGTCCAGTTCATCTCAAATATGTCCAGTACATCTCAAGTATGTCCAGTACATCTCAAGTATGTCCAGTACATCTCAAGTATGTCCAGTACATCTCAAGTATGTCCAGTTCATCTCAAATATGTCCAGTACATCTCAAGTATGTCCAGTACATCTCAAATATGTCCAGTACATCTCAAGTATGTCCAGTACATCTGAAATATGTCCAGTACATCTCAAGTATGTCAAATACATCTGAAATATGTCAAATACATCTGAAATATGTAAACCAACCAGAAAGGAGAGTTGTTCTTACTCAGATATACTTATGCATCAGTCAGTTCCATCCACGCCCCCCCCCCCCCCCTGGGCAGGGATATTTGCTTTTGTGGGTTTAGAGACAAAATTGCCCGCAGTTATTAAAATAGGCCACAACATGTTATTAAAAGGTCACAAAATGTTATCAAAAGAGGTCACAATATGTTATAAAAAGAGGCCACACAATGTTATTAAAAAAGACCACACAATGTCAAGCGCTGGTAATATGGATAATTGAATCCTCAGCAAACACTGACCAGACACATAGCTTGTGTGTACCTCCTGACCAGACACATAGCTTGTGTGTACCAGACTTCACGAAAGACCCAAGAAATTTACAGGACATTCGATCTGGTAAACTGAAATGTTTTACCAGACCGAACCAAAGTTTACAGGACCGGAATTAAAAATCTAAATCTGAATGATTTCACTACTTAATTGCAATTTATAAACAACATAACAAATTAATTACTGTACATATTGGCCTATGTCATTGACCAGTGGTTCCACTCCTTTTTCGGGGTAGGTGTTTCACCACTGCCAGACAAATAAGGGGGTGAAATTAGTTAAAATTACTCAAACTTGAAAGAAAATATAGTAGTCTACGTATTTTTTTACATTTGGGTCGAAAAGTGTTGGGGACGAATGCATAATTTCCAACAGCGTAAAAATACTTATTTTTACAACTTAAATCAAGCGGCAATCAATGGATATCGACGGAATATTGCTTTACTATACGACTTTTTACGATCATACAATACGATATCTAGCTAGCGGCGAGCGGTCATCTTATGCCTTACGGTAAATTATCACGTTTGTTTACAAATTACATGCAACATGTGTGAATTTGACCCTGATTAAACCACGTGGATGCACTGAACCAACCGTAGGTGTCGTTATAAATACGTTTCTAAAAATAGACGTAGAACAACAGTGCTTGGGTCGTGTGCAAACGAGCACTTGTTACGCACGCGCAAACGAATTGGTTTTATGTAAACTTCCGGATGAGCTAAATTCCGTTTTTTCACGTACTTTTTGGCGATGCACGCGAATGGGAACATTGTTGACTTGTATTTTTACCGGACACTCGGTCTTGTAAACTTGCTACATCTTGTCGGACCGTCCCAAAATTTACCAGACATGTCCGACGGTCCGACGGCTTTCGCGATGTCTGGTGTACCTCCTGACCAGACACATAGCTTGTGTGTACCTCCTGACCAGACACATAGCTTGTGTGTACCTCCTGACCAGACACATATATATAGCTTGTGTGTACCTCCTGACCAGACACAAAGCTTGTGTGTACCTCATATATTTCACTGACACCTCACATGAAGAACGAGTAAATCAACTTCAACCGTTCCTTGTGCCAGCTATCCGACAATTATGACATGACATGATGTCACATACGTTATTTAGCAAAATATCCAAAAAGATCTTCAACCCCGTATCGTTAAATTAAATTTTAATGTTACACCAAAAAAAATTTCTTGGTAAAAAAGCCACTGTTTGAAAGTTTTAAACGAAAGCAAAAAATTAAAATCAGGATTTCGTACAAACTGCTGTATCTTTACAAAACTCACATTATTAAATAATTTCCCTGTGTTGGGAGGAGTTATAAATAGCTGGCTTAGAATGAGAAGGTTGTAAGTACAAAATAAATTTTTGGAGAAAACAAGAAAAAATGATCTGAAATTTACTCTATACTTACGGAAAAAAAGCTTTTACATCTTCAGTTTGGTCAACATGACAAGTTCTAATTGAAAATAGGCTCATAAAAAGTGCCTTACAATGCAGAGTTCAAATATGTATGAGTCTTATAAGGTTGTAAGTAGTAGTTACGACCTTCTCATTCTAAGCCAGCTATATGACCCCTATTTTCATCAAACCTACCTTCTAAGTCCCCATAATCATCCTCTGGCAATGTCTCATAGTTTGGTTGACTGACATCATCTATAAACAAAAACAAACATAAAAATATGTCGAGGGGTTAGAGCAAGAACCAGTTATCTGGCCAAATTTCCGAAAATGACTTTTTTATTGAATTGGATGCCATTATTGAAAATACAAAATGTGTAAAAAAATCATGATCATGACGTAATTACTTTTAAAGATATTGAATTGTGACCAAACCAGTTATCGATTATCACTGACTTTGGTTTAAGCAAAAACCAGTTATCAAAATATAACTTGCAAATTTTAATTATAACACTGGTTCAGCATGGAGCTAAAACAATTTAGGGGTCAATACTTTATTTTTGCAGAAATGTTGGTTGTTGTTTTTCTTATTACCGTTTCTGCAAGAACCATGTAGCGATTTATACATGGATTTTGCAGGTATGTAAATCTCACACATTTCAATTTTTCTACCAGCAAAAACACGCTATAGAGAGATACAAACTAGCAGACGCCTAATGTTGTTATCTCATGTTAGAGGTAAAACAGGCTATCAGTTGATGCAAGGTTTTACCAGACAATGACCAGTCTATAACTTAAGCATTTCAGATACAGAAACAATTCACCCGGTTATAATTGCTTTTATCAATGAGTGTAATGATAACAATGTGACCTGTTGAGTGGTCAAAACCATGCATTGAAGAATTCTAACACCTTTGTTGAAACTTTAGTGTCATAGGAGCATTGTTAGAGAATGAATGTTCATGTTCGAAAGTGGAATCTGATGTCAAATTGTTAAACGTAAGTATGTTTTATTTGATTTATTTATCAATACTGTTTCTTAATATTATATTTAAAAACGTATTTTCAATATTAATAATGCAATAATTTAATTTCACTAGATTCTTGAATAGTTATCAAATAGGGTTTAAAACTGTATAGCCAGACAAAACACATGTAGTTACATTACCTGTACGTAATGTTATGCTAACGTCACACAAATACAGTCAGATCCCGATACAACGACGATGTTTGTTTCCTACAAAAATTTCGTTGTAACGAATATGTCGGTATCCTGAATTAATACAAAAAGCATTTTATTACGATTGTCCCCAAATTTGATGTCAGTATAATGAATTTGTCAGTATACCGGGTGTAGTTATATTGAGATCTGACTGTAGCAGAATCTATACAGTGCCGCCCAAAGTATCATAGTTTTGCAATCACCAGCGGCTTCTTCATTCTAAAGCAATTGTTATGCACTTATTACTATGGTCTCCTAATGTTTTACTGTACGTGTATTTTAAATATATAACTCGCAACCATTATTGCTTGAATGACTAGCAAAACAGATGTGATTTCAAAATATTTTCATCTTTCTGTCTGTAAAGGATACAAACAATTGACTAGAACTTAAGTAAAACATTCTGAAGATGGTATTCTTTGAAATAATATATATATTTATATTACACTGCTTTAGGGTTACATGAATATTACTGTCTATCAGTATCTACTGATCTTATTTTACAGATGTGGTCCGATACAGAAGATGAGCATTATCTATCCATAGATTTGAACAATCTTGTGAATGAGTCGTCAAGCACAGAAAACGGGAATGAATATGACAATGCCGTAACAAGTTCAAGTGTACAAGACAGAAATGAAACTAACAATGTTGTGAATGAGGCGTCAAGTGTACAGGAGAGAAATAATACTGATAATGACGTGAATGAGTCGTCAAGTGTACAGGACAGTAATGATACTGACAATGTCGTGAATGAGTCGTCAAGTGTACAGGACAGTAATACTACTGATAATGTTGTGAATGAGTCGTCAAGTGTACAGGACAGTAATACAACTGATAATGTGGTGAATGAGTCGTCAAGTGTACAGGACAGTAATACTACTGATTATATGTGGTGAATGAGTCGTCAAGTGTACAGGACAGTAATAATACTGATAATGTCATGAATGAGTCGTCAAGTGTACAGGACAGTAATACTACTGATAATGTTGTGAATGAGACGTCAAGAGTACAGGACAGTAATAATACTGTTAATGTGGTGAAGGAGTCGTCAAGTGTACAGGACAGAAATACTACTGATAATGTTGTGAATGAGTCGTCAAGTGTACAGGACAGTAATACTACTGATAATGTTGTGAAGGAGTCGTCAAGTGTACAGGACAGTAATACTACTGATAAAGTTGTGAATGAGTCGTCAAGTGTACAGGAAAGAAATACTACTGATAATGTTGTGAATGAGTCGTCAAGTATACAGGACAGAAATACTACTGATAATGTTGTGAATGAGTCGTCAAGTGTACAGGACAGTAATACTTCTGATAATGTATTGAATGAGTCGTCAAGTGTACAGGACAGTAATAATACTGATAATGTTCTGAATGAGTCGTCAAGTGTACAGGACAGAAATAATACAGATAATGTTGTGAATGAGTCGTCAAGTGTACAGGACAGTAATACAACTGATAATGTCTTAAAGGAGTCGTCAAGTGTACAGGACAGTAATAATACTGCTAATGTCGTGAAGGAGTCGTCAAGTGTACAGGACAGAAATACTACTGATAATGTTGTGAATGAGTCGTCAAGTGTACAGGACAGTAATACTACTGATAATGTTGTGAATGAGTCGTCAAGTGTACAGGACAGTAATAATACTGATAATGTCGTGAATGAGTCGTCAAGTGTATAGGACAGTTATACTACTGAAAATGTTGTGAATGAGTCGTCAAAGTGTACAGGACAGTAATACTACTGATTATATGTGGTGAATGAGTCGTCAAGTGTACAGGATAGTAATAATACTGATAATGTCGTGAATGAGTCGTCAAGTGTACAGGACAGTAATACTACTGATAATGTTGTGAATGAGGCGTCAAGTATACAGGACAGTAATAATACTGATAATGTGGTGAAGGAGTCGTCAAGTTTACAGGACAGTAATTACTACTGAAAATGTCGTGAATGAGTCGTCAAGTGTACAGGACAGTTATAAACTGATAATGTCGTGAAGGAGTCGTCAAGTGTACAGGACAGAAATACTACTGATAATGTTGTGAATGAGTCCAATCTTTCCCAAGAGTTTCAGGACACTACACTAGAAAAGATTCGAATCAGGAGTATCTAGGTGCTGAATCAAATATTACCAAATTGTACGAACTATATAAACAAAAGTGTGAATCTAATGGATGTGAACCAGTCAAAGTGTCAATGTATCGTAGGGTGTTTTCATGCCCCAAAGAAATACCAGTGCAATGTATGTACACAGTACCAAATTGCTGAAAATGAGGGCTCTTTAACTGAAGACTTGAATTAGAAATATAACCAGCATCAAGACCGAAAAGTAATCGCGCGGGAAGAAAAAACTATGAACAAGCGGCTTTCCAAGCAGACCTCGAAAATACATACATGCACATTTTATCTACAAGCTGTTTTATATACGCCCTGTTTGCTTGTTAGTGCCATGTATTACATGAGAAAGCTATGTTTATATAACTCGTAAGACTATGACCTAGGATATGGGAAGGGGTCCTGTTATCTTTGGTCGGAAACCAACGGCATGAGAGGTTCTAATGAAATTGCTTCTTGCCTTAGACTGTATTTGCTTCCACTGTCCTCTGAAGTAGAACATGTTATCTTATATTCAGATTTATGTGCAGGCCAAAACAGGAATCAAATTATTGCCCTCTCATTGCTGCATGCCATAACACACATACCAAATTTAAAGATAATCGATCACACGTTCTTAGAAAGCGGTCATACACATATGGAATGTGACAGTATCGACTCAGCCTTAGAGTTCGCAAAAAAGAAAACACAGATAATCGTCCCAAGTCAATGGAAAACGGTAATCAGCATGGCCAGGAGAAAGGATCCATACATGGTTATTCCAATGAAACACACCGATTTCCTTGATTACAAAAGCATGAAAATGCATCAAATAAAATCTCTTTTCAAGACCAATCTTGGTCAAAAGATTTTATGGAGACAGATGAGGCACATAAGGTTCGTAAAAGAAGACACAAAAACAATGTACTTCAAATATGACATGCGGGACGAGTTTCAGAAAGCTGAGATACTCAGAAGTGAGCAGCTTGAACAGAGTATTAAATCAAGTTATAAACAGAAGCTTCCAATTTCAGTAGCAAAGAAAAACGATCTCCTCTCTCTTTGCAAAATTGGAATAATCCCGAAAGAGTTTCATGACTACTATAAAACCTTACCTTCCAGTGGTTCTATTGTTGATAAATTGACACAGCCAGATGCAGAGGAATCAGACAGTGATAGTGACATTGATGTGTAAGTCTAAGCGTACATTGTATGCTGAATGAATTGAACTTCTGACTGTCAAAATGGTGCATTATCAGAATCATATCTAATACAAACATGCTAGTAATAGTATCCACAAACTATTTGAATTTATGATGTTCCCAAATATGAACATGTTGACATTGTTGGAATTTCTGTACCGTAATACTGTATGACAATCACTTTTTGGCATAACGTACTTTAATTGACATTAATGTACTAATTCGTTTTGTCTTAAGATACATACAATATAAATAATGGTTCAATATGATGACATGTCAGCAGAGAATTATTTTAACCAAATGTTAATGTACAGGATGTAAATATATTCTTCAAATCTTACGTCATAGCTTAAATAGAAACTTCTTGTGTCCTAATTTGTCCAACAGTAGTTATAATCTAAAGTATCATTTAAAACATAAAGGAAAATTAAGAAGATTTTATTATCTGCAAATACATGTTATCTAAATATAACATCATTTGGCTCAAATAGCCACATTTGTGGTTAGTTATGTTTCCTGCAATAAGCTATTATGTGTTCATAAATTGTTCATCAGTGCAAATATGATGTCTTGCTGCCTAACTGTTGCAAACAAAAACAGTGTATGTTTCACTAAAGGGTTTTTGCAGGTATAATATAAACACTTAAAAGTTGACAGTGTATGTGAATAGACCAATTATAAGCAGATAACTTTTGTTTGCAGAAATGACATTGTAAAAATGTGTCAATAATGTTTGTGAAAAAAGCCACTATTACCATGTAACTTAATTTTGCAGGAGTAATATTATACTATTAAATTGACTAGGATTATGGAAAAACCAGCTATTTCAAGATAACGTTTTTTTGCAGAAACATTATTGAAATGAAGTATCAGTAACGTTTGTGAAAAAATCAGCCAACACCAGATAACCTGTTTTTGCTGTACATATGTTGTAGATAATCATCAAATTTTCCATGCAATAACAGATTTTGTGTTTTTTCTCCTAAAGGAAGAAAGATATTAGTCTGTAACCTTTACATTAGTTACACCTCTATAAAAGAAGCATAAATTTGCAACTATATTAAAAAGATCCAAATAGAAATCATTTTATGACATTTAACGTTTCTCCTGAACATTTTCAAAAATCGGTGGTAACTGGTTCTTGCTCTAACCTCTCGATGTATTAAACTATTACATCTGTATGAGAAACAAAATAAACATCATTTTATCAACAAGAGGGCCTTTCGGCACCTAGGTCGCTCACCTGTTGCGCATTGGTCTAGGTATCAGTACAACCTATATTCTGACCATATTTCATGACGATTGGATCAAAACAGTCAGACCCCTGGAGTGAACACAATGTTTTTCTAAGATTAGACCTAGTGACCTTGTTTTTGATCCCACATGACCCAGTTTCAAAGTAGGTTTAGATTTCATAAAGAACAACATTCTGACCAAGTTTCATGAAGATTGGATCAAAATGGTGACCTCTGGAGTGAACACTAGGTTTTTCTAAAATTTGACCTAGTGACCTAGTTTTTGACCCCACATGACCCAGTTTTGAACCTGGCCTAGATTTCATAGGGAACAACATTTTGATTAAGTTGCATGATGATTGGATCAAAACCACGACCTCTGGAGCGAATACAAGGTTTTCTTATGTTTGACCTAGTGACCTAGTTTTTGACCTCACATGACCCAGTTTTAAACTTGGCCTAGATTCCATAGAGAAAACATTCTGACCAAGTTTAATGAAGATTAGATCAAAAGGTAGACCTCTGGAGTGAACACAAGGTTTTTCTAAGATTTGACCTAGTGACCTAGTTTTTGCTCCCACATGACCCAGTTTCGAACTTGGCCTAGATTTCATCGACAACAACATTCTGAACAGTTGCATGAAGATTGTTGTATCATAATAGTGACCTCTGCAGTGAACACAAGGTTGTTCTATGATTTGGCCTAGTGGCCTAGGTTTTGACTTCGCATGACCCAGTTTCGAACTTGGCCTAGATTTTATAAAGAACAAGATTCTGACAAAGTTTCATGAAGATTGGATCATAACTGTTGTCCCTGGAGAAAACACAAGGTTTTTCTAAGATTTAACCGAGTGACCTAGTTTTTGACCCCACATGACCCAGTTTCTTACTTGGTCTAGATTTTACGGAGAACAGCATTCTGACCAAGTTTCATGAAGATTGGATCAAAACTGTTGCATCTGGAGTGAACACAAGCAAATTGTTGACGGACGGACGACAGACGGACGGAGAGTGATCACAAAAGCTCACCTTGTCACTATGTGACAGGTGAGCTAATAAAACTAAACACATGCTGTATGAAAGAATTCTATGATGAACCTAGAGACAAATCCAGTTCAGGGACTCATACAGAATCACATTTTGCTTACCCGTCCCTAGATTTGCCACTTATTGCCACCCTCAGAGTAGGTGGAGTATTAAGACAATTTTCCACCTAAATTTCCACCAAAATGCCACCTTTATAAAGTCCATGAAAAAAAATGGAAAGGTGGCAAGTAGTGGAATATTTAGATAATTTTCCACCTAATTTCACCTATTTCCACCAAAAGGGTGGAAATTTTATTTTCCACTAGATTCCACCTATTTCCACCAATTGCCACCTAAAGGGTGGACAGTAGGTGGAGTATTTAGACAATTTTCCACCTAATGGAAAAATCATTTTCCACCAGTTGCCACCTATTTCCACCTATTGCCACCAAAAGGGTGGACAGTAGGTGGAGTATTTAGACAATTTTCCACTTAATGCCACCTTTTAGGTGGAAAGTTGGTTTTCCACTTGTTGCCACCTATTGCCACCTAATGGTGGAAAGTAGTGACATATTACGACATGTTTCCACCTAATAGGTGGCAATAGCTGGCATCAAGTGGAAATTGGTGGAATCTGCAAGAAAGTCGTGGTGCACCTTAAAAGGCAAAAAAACATATATTCATTTAATAAAGTTGGTTTATTTTAATAAAAATGTCGAACAAGTTTCATCAAAATTTCATATGTCAGTTCCTTGAGCTTCTTGACGGCTTCAGCAGGCGCCTTAAAACTCCAAATTTCGGTCTTGCTTGTGGCTGGCCACTTCTCTACTAGCAAGCAATCTGCAAAATCAATGTTATATTTTATACAAATATGAAATTGTCAAAAAACAATATGTGTTTTAAACATGTATGCCCCATGGATGTTCAATAGTCAAAATGGGTAAAGGTCACCATTACCACGACCTTAAATGACATCAAAATCAATGGGGACATTTGCTGTTGCTGGAAAACCTGTATGTAAAGTTTGAAGATCCTAGCGTTTGTTGGACATGGAACAGAAAACATACATTGGTCTAGCGAATGACCAACAGTCATACATGCTATATTAAAGTAAATAAATTTAAAGGCATTGTGGTGACAACTCCAAACTGCAGCACAAAAATGTCATTATTTTCTTTAATAATATTTTGTTTCAATTGAAAAACTAGATGCTAGAAGCTCTTACCTTAAAAAATCCAACTTTTTTTGACCACCAATCCTGGTCTTGCATCCACTTCAGCCGCCCCTTTCCTTAAGCCAAACAAGGAGTGGCCTTTCTGTTGCCCCCTTTTTGGGCAGTTTTAATAAATTGCAGCTCTGCCATTACTTCAGCCTAAAAAGTCAATATTCACATATATAAAAAACTTTCCAAAATGTTACACTGCTATAATAAAGTGTTCTATTAAGCACATGAGGGTCTTAAGATGGCCCTTTTGTGATTGCTGCTTTGATCTACATTTGCAATGAACTACAATTATTAAACCATCAATGGAAGAGCATCCCCTAAGAATTATTTATCAGTAATTAGGTCAAAATCAATTCACTTATTGTAGGTCCATCACATTAACATTATGCTATCCTGGCCCCTCTGTATAATGATCTATTCATTAGTTCTCACTTTGGAGTTAAAACCATTATTCTAAAAATTACCTTGGTAAAGCCATTGTACTGTACATCAGCCATTGGTCATTCACACCAGCCAGGTTCAAATTTCTCCATAATAAAAGTGCTGTAATATTTCTCCCATCAAATCATTTGACTCTCTTTGTTACCTGCAATTTATAACATATGTCATATATATATATATATACACTGTATATATATTTTTTTAAACCACGGAAGTAAATTTAAGTTAATTATAAATTAGGATTTTAATTAAGTAACAGTTACAAAGAAATACTAATAACTTAGATGCTCATCACAGTAAATTTACATCCCAACATAATGAACATATTATTGTCGTGAACCAGCAATACCTAATGAGCCAGACATTATACTGAGAAAAGTATCAGCTTGATAAATAAACTTTTAAACTTCATCCATCAACAGTCATTATAAGTCTGCATTTTGGCCAATAATTATGACATTTAATGATAACTAACAAGTCCATGATGATACTGGTTCTTTACAGGACCCAAAGGGGCTGACATTTAGGGTTTATAATCTTTCTTTTTTTCAAATCAAATCTTTGAATTCTATTATGCAACAATTTGGTTATCACAATTTTAGTTTTATGACATGTTTTCATTATTAATATTATACATCTTAGCTCATTGAAACAGCTAGTTTAAAATGTTGATAAATAACATTACAAGTAATATAATCAGGAGAGGGCTAAAAGCAAATAAACTTACTTACCATACACTGAAGTTAGTTCCATTGTTTACACTCTTCTTAACAAAATTGTTTGTTTAATCCTCCAAGTTTCTCAAATTATGTCATTTGTAATTAACAACACTGAAACTCCTGTCATTAGTTAAAAGTGCAATCATTTTTAACAACTAAATTTATAAGCAAACACTGAAAAACAATCAATGAGACCAGTTAAAACCCCGATCTTCTTGAAAATATTTGAATATGTAGGTCAAGCATTGACTGTATCGCTCTGATTGGAAGAGTCCATTTTGAAATAAGTCTTATAACTGGGTGTTTTCAAATTGTGAAGGATAAAACTTATTACCTCCATATTAATATATCACATACATATTCTAAGAAAGTGGGATTTGTTATTATATTTATCATTTATAAAAAGATGTATGTACTTATCATTGTTATCATGTAGGGCTAAATGTGTGGGTAATTATTTACACAGTAAATTACACTCGGTCATACTCCCCCCTACCTTTGTGTAATTCAAACTGTTTATCAGCTCTCTGAATCACTATCAGGTCAGTTATTTCAGAGAAAGGCAAGTCTGTTTGTTTACATGCTGCTCTTCTGATAAATGCTTGGATGTGTATTTCAATACAAATTTTCTTCGAGTTTTCACAGCGAGGTCTACAGCTTTTCATTGTTAATCAGATAGCGCTGTAATAAATGGGGTTAATCATAGCGATCCAAATTCTTGTAAATCCTTTTTTATCATGGGAAAGATGAGAGAAAATTAATTCATGCTAGCACATTGTAGAAAAACAACATATTTCAATCCATGTCTGTAATTTGATTACTAATTTTTATTTGCATTCAATAGATGAAATTAAACATGAAGTAAATTATTTAACTTAATAAATAACTTATAACTAATCCAAATAACTAAATTATTAAATTTAGATAAGAACCAGCAAAATTCAGAACTGGACTAACCTGAAGTTCAAACAATGACTTATTTATTATAAAAGAAGATTTGAATGCTGGGTATACTATACAGATTAACCTCTCCTATTAAAGGGCAACATTTACTTCTCTAATGCAACATAATGATTTTGTTAAAAAAGTAATCATATACTATACATTGTACCTCTCCAGAGCACCAACCTCTGTACAACAATCAAATTTTGTGTTTATGGCCCCTTATTTACTAAGCTCTATAGTTATTAAGGACATTTATTTAGGCTTCTTTTGTGGCATAAGCGTTTACCTTAAGGTAGTCTTGTTTTGTAAAAAAACCAAAGTTATACTGTATAATACAGTATCATCATATTAGTTTTTACTGATATAAGTCAATCCACATAAAGTTACAGCAGTAAGTTTGCTAAAAATTGTCTAAGTTTTTGTGCCATTCATTTGTCACCCATTTTCCATCATGAAAATAAACTGAGTCCCCATCCTTGAATGCCTAAAATTGGCAGAGTTTTTTTCCACCTATTTGCCACTCAGAAAATAGTCTAAGTTTCCCTTTCCACCATTTTTCCACCAAAAGCTACACATTTTCCACCATAATTTTTCCACCAGATTCCACTTATTTTCCACCATAAAGAAAATCTATGTTTAAATTTACACCTATTGCCACCTAAATGCCAGTCAAATAGGTGGCATTTAGTGGCATATTTTCCACTCTAGTGGAAAAAAATACAAAAAGGGTGGAATTTCTTCATTTTCCAGCTAATGCCACTTATTTCCACCTAATGCCACCATTTTTTGGTGGAAATAAGTGGCAATAGGTGGCATTAAGTGGCAAATCTAGGGACGGGCGCATTATGATACACCAGGTCCTGTCTCATTAAACAAGTACAATGTATGCTCGAAACCGACCCCCCCCCCCTTGCCCAGTATTCAGCCCCTCCGTTAAGTGGTCACCTGGCTTAAGCAGCCAAATTGGCTGCATCCCTTGGCTGGCTGCTTAAGCAGACCTTTTTCTTGGTATTGTGTGAGGCCGAAATTCGGCCTCAAATTCCATTCCCAATTGGTGAAAAAAAATCCCAATTGGTGAAAAAAATCCCAATTGAAAAAAAAATTTAAAAAATATTTTTTTTTTTTTTTTTTTTTTACTCCAGAGCGAAAAATGTTTATTACTAAGTGTAACACGGTGTACCAAATATCTAATTTATTTTGGATTTACCATTGTAGCCTATTGGATAGTATATCGAGTTTGTTTGGTCACAGTAAGATCTGTACTATGCATTGACTGCTCCGGTTCAGTACGGAACGGTACGGAGTCTAACCATCCTCCAATAAAAATGGATATGTATCCATGGTTTTAAGATATTTTAAAAGGAAAAAAATCCCAATTTTGCCATTTAACCGCTTATTTTTTTCCCAATTTGCAAGAATCCGCGACGCAAAACTCCCAAATTGGGCAGAGGCCTTTTTCCCAAAAATGCCAGAAAAAGGTCTGTTAAGGCAGGTTGGACTGTATGTATAAATGTGTATGTTATTAAATGAGTGCTCCTCTGAAAAGGCTATTTAACAACACATTGTTTATAAAACCAGGCTTTCCAACAGAAAGTACTGGTTATTAGCTTGGCAAATGCGTTTGGGCAGGCTGGCGCCAACAACTGTGATTTCAACACTCGATTGGAACAATTTTGCCTTTTTTTTTTCTTTTTTTTTCGACCTGCCAGTGGACATATTTCCAAAAAATTCTTGAAAACCAGAAAATAAAAAAGAGGGCCTGAAAGGCCCTAGGTTGCTCACCTGTTGCACAATGGTCTAGGTATCAGTACAACCTACATTCTGACCATATTTCATGAAGATTGGATCAAAATAGTGACCCCTGGAGTGAACACAATGAATTTCTAAGCATTTGACCTAGTAACCTAGTTTTTGACCCAACATGACCCAGTTTTGCACTTGGCCTAGATTTCATAGAGAACAACATTCTGACCAAGTTTCATGAAGATTGGATCAAAATTATGACCTCTGGTGTGAACACTAGGTTTTTCTAAGATTTGACCTAGTGACCTAGTTTTTCACCCCACATGACCCAGTTTAAAACTTGGCCTAGATTTCATAGAGAACAACATTCTGATTAAGTTTCATAATTATTGGATCAAAACCACGACCTCTGGAGTGAACACAAGGTTTTTCTAAATTTTGACATAGTGACCTAGTTTTTGACCCCACGTGACCCAGTTTTGAACTTGGCCTAGATTCCATAGAGAACAACATTCTGACCAAGTTCCATGAAAGTACAATCAAAATTGCGACCTCTGGTGTGAACATTAGGTTTTTCTTAGATTTGACCTTGTGACCTAGTTTTTGACCCCACATGACCCAGTTTCGAACTTGGTCTAGATTTCATGGAGAACAACATTCTGACCAAGTTTTATGAAGATTAGACCAAAACGGTGACCTCTAGAGTGTACACATGGTTTTTCTAAGATTTGACCTAGTGACCTAGTTTTTGACCCGGCATGACCCAGCTTTAAACTTGGCCTAGATTTCATAGAGAACAACATTCTGACCAAGTTGCATGAAGATTGGATCAAATTGGTGACCTCTAGGGTGTACACAAGGTTTTAATAAGATTTGACCTAGTGACCTAGTTTTTGACCCCACTTGACCCAGTTTTGAACTTGGCCTAGATTCCATAGAGAACAACATTCTGACCAAGTTCCATGAAAGTACAATCAAAATTGCGACCTCTGGTGTGAACATTAGGTTTTTCTTAGATTTGACCTTGTGACCTAGTTTTTGACCCCACATGACCCAGTTTCGAACTTGGTCTAGATTTCATGGAGAACAACATTCTGACCAAGTTTTATGAAGATTAGACCAAAACGGTGACCTCTAGAGTGTACACAAGGTTTTTCTAAGATTTGACCTAGTGACCTAGTTTTTGACCCGGCATGACCCAGCTTTAAACTTGGCCTAGATTTCATAGAGAACAACATTCTGACCAAGTTATATGAAGATTGGATCAAATTGGTGACCTCTAGGGTGTACACAAGGTTTTAATAAGATTTGACCTAGTGACCTAGTTTTTGACCCTACATGACCCAGTTTTGAACTTGCCCTAGATTTTATGGAGAACAACATTCTGACCAAGTTTCATGAAGATTGGATCAAATTGGTGACCTCTAGGGTGTACACAAGGTTTTCCTAAGATTTGACCTAGTGACCTAGTTTTTGACCCCACATGACCCAGTTGCGAACTTGCCCTAGATTTTATGGAGAACAACATTCTGACCAAGTTTCATGAAGATTGGAACAAACTGGTGACATTTAGAGTGTACACAAGGTTTTCCTAAGATTTGACCTAGTGACCTAGTTTTTGACCCCACATGACCCAGTTGCGAACTTGACCTAGATTTTATAGAGACAAACACTGTGATCAAGTTTCATTAAGATTTAATGAAAACTGTGACCTCTACAGTGCTTACAAGTCAAAATGTTGACGACGTACGACGTACGACGTACGACGGACATTGGGCGATCACAATAGCTCACCTTGAGCACTTCGTGCTCAGGTGAGCTAAAAAGAAGTGGCCCAGAGAGTGTAAAACACCGACTTTATCTCACAATTAGATACCAGAAGACCTAGGTTTAATAAAGTTAAGTTACCAATTTTCTAGGGCTCTTTTCAGCTGTTAGGCCGCTCAAGCACCCTTTGACAGTTTAACTCCCCTGGTCATTGGGCTACATATGGAAACCTACACTCGTGTCTCCCTGGGGAGACTATTTCTCTCCTATGGGTGTGGCAGCCAACATCGATCTGCGGCACCCAGGAATAGACACAGCCCTCACAGGTACCATTTTACACCATGGTGCGGTGGAGCATGTGGGTCTTGCTCAGAGAAATTAACCAGTGGTCCAGAGGGGGATCGAACCCGGGACCTCTCAATTCCGAAACGCGCGCCCAACCTCTAGGCCACCGCTTACCAATCAGTAGATACACTGGGTAAGCATATTCTGCATTCCACTACATGCAATCTGCATTACCACTACATCCAGCCTTTATTCCTTCATTTATACATAATCTACAGCAGATCATCTTGTAATTTTTAATTTAAATTTTATTTTTATCAATGACAGAAATTATAACAAAAGAAGCAAGAAAGTGTATTTTTCCACAAATAGCTCTTTGATAGGGCTCTGACTTCTTTGAAATAAAAATAATAAATTCTTTACTTTACATTGAAAACCTATGTTCATATTTTGTGATGGCTTTAAAATAATTTACTGGTATTTGACCTTGCTGTGTTTATATTTAGAGGTCACTGACCCAATATGGCATATATTTAGTGGTCACATACCTTATATTTAGCACCCTGATACCTTACAGGTATATATTAATTGGTCATTAACCTTACCTTCAGTTTCGTAGACTGTCAATGTAAAGTTGCCCCATATTTCACCATGATCGTTGCTCACTCTACAAGAATATTTGCCACCATCTGTCAACTTCAAATTTGAGATCTGTAGCAAATACTTGGTAATTTTTATCCTGAAAAGTAATTCATAATTTTTTTTAAACATTTTGCACAATAGTTACACTCTTCAAAAATGGTCAAACCAAATCTCTGAAATGAAGGGCTTAGACAACAGGTTAATATCGAATCTAAGACGGTAACTGGTTAACACTGAATCTCCAAAATAGAGGTAACTGGTTTAAACTAAATCTTCAAAATGGAGTTAACTGGTTAACACTGAATCTTCAAAATTAAGGTAAATATATTTCAAAATGGAGGTAATCAACTCAGGACTGATAGGAAATAAAGAACATCAGTAAAACTTACCTTTCATCAGTAACCAGAAGCTCATTATTATAGTACCAGGTGATGTATGGCTTTGGCTGTCCCCGAGCTCGGCATAAAAACTTTGGAGAATCGTTGATCAAGGCAACTTTGTTTGGTAAAATGTCTTGTATAAACTTTGGTGGAGAGGGTGTATCAAGTCCTGAAAATAGAAATACAAATAAAAGTATTAATTCAAATAAAATCTGCTGCTTAAAGAAGCTCAAATGTGTATCAAATCATTTGAGTTTTCTCCCTTGATAAAGCTCCTTTGGTAAGTCCATTTCTGTGATTGGATAACCTCCCTTACAAACATGTAATTAGGTCATCCTGCATTTTTGCTGTTTTAATAATTTTCTTGGCTTATGTTTGGGCATTCACTCAGTGTAGTTGTGTTGTTGTGTTACTGATTTCTGTAAGTATATGTTATAAATCACAAATAGGTGACATATCCTACTCTAGAATTATAAACAAATGTTAGAGTGACATCACTGCAACAACTAATGGCCAGAACTTTTTTCAAAATTCATGGGGGTCCAGCTAAGTCGCTAACACACTATAGTTGAGAACTAAAACCTCCCCCTATGCAAAGTTACTCTCAGGAGAGTTCAATCAGAAAGCCCTTAGTTACATTATCATAAAATAGGTTCATTAAAATCATCAGTTTAGAACAGAAATCTTCATTATAGCATAAAAATGGTGATTTTGTTCATACTTAAATGGGAAAAGAAAGGTACCTTATTGTAAAGATTCTCGCGCGTGTCGGGCGCACGTGCTGTTGGTGTTCAGTTTTAAGTATGCTCATTTCAGGACACAGCCGACAAAAAAAATTGATTTACAGCTTTATATGAACTGCAGTCTTCACGCCAAGCTTTCAAAGTCACTTGCCCATTCAGACAGACAACATCTAAAAAGCACTTGTCCGAAATGCATTTCACTTGCCCAAATAATGTAGAATAAGGTACATGAATATTAAAAAACAACATGAGTAGTGGGTTTTGAAAGACACAAAACCCATAGTTCAAAATTAATAATATCAAAACAACATTTTAAGTTTATAAGTGTTAATAATCTAGTCAAATCTGACTCCAGCCATCGATACATGTACTATGCGACCAACGATTTTTGACAGTGACGTCATTTTGTAAACAATCTATAAATAAGAAGGGTATATCCCGAAACGATTAAGGATCATACTATAAAGAAGTATGTCCCTGCCAATTCATATATTCCAAGCAATGCATGGTTCTGTCACAATCTGTGGATGTGTATGTTGACTCTCACTCAGGCGGTCTAAGTTCAAAGCTTGTGGCATGCAGTCATTTAAACTGTATCTTTTTTATGCAAGAAACGTATACCCTTGGATGATTTGATAAGATATTTATTTTGAAAATAAATCTTTTGCCTAAATATTATTAAATTTAACCCGAGGAATTCGTGTAAAAGATTATTAAATTTAACCCGAGGAATTCGGGTAATCGAAAACACGTTTCGGACAGCTGTTGGTTTCTCTTAATTCTTCAAAGACTTTTAAGCTTGTTGTTGGCTATTAAATTAAGCCATTTGAAGGTGAGTGCAATGACAAAGCAGCATTCTGTACACATACTTTGAATGCGCTAGCAAAAAATAGCGTAAAAAGTTCTGCTGACGGGTTTGAACTCGGCATGTTTTAATTACTAAAACTGCACCGTTATCCTCTCGGCTATGGTGTCTGCTGATTGTAGGTAAAGAAATATACTGTTAATCCACATCTTCGCAGAGGATATATAAAATAAACATTTGATTGAAAACACAACATGACGTCACTGTTAGGTATCCCTGGTCGGACTGTATACATAGTTACAGTGACATTATAACTGCCATGGTAAATACTCGAAAATACGTTTCCTAAGTTTGGCACCAGAAAAGACAGTTTAATGAACGATTATGTGTAAACAGAATGTCGATCCTCCTTGATTGAAGCACAAAAACGCGGTAATGGTCTGCCAGGACTGCAGATAGAAGTTTTCATGCTTCAACAAAGGACGATCGTCTGTCATAGTTGAAAAACGACGATATCATATTTTAGAATATTTTTGTTTTCGGCCGCCAAAATAGGTAATAGACTGGTGTCTGATAGGTAAGCGCTTTTTTGTACGGAGCGGGCTTTATAATCATAAGCGTCTGTTGAGATCCTGATCATGATACGGCGGACCAGTCTGGATAATTGGAATAACAAACTGCTGTTTCGCCCATTACTCGCCGAAATTTTCACTTGTTCGTTCGGGTGTCGTTCTTTTCAATTTGACTTGTCCAAACGGCAATTTACTTGTCCCGGACTTCCTGGGCGTTAATTAGAGGGGGGAGATAATACGAGGAAATACGGTATGAACAGCCTTAAGCAGGGTTTTCCCTAGGAATTTTCATATGAGGGTCCCTGGACCCTTAAGGTTTTTATTTAGGGAGTCCCTGACAAATTTTGGGGGTCCCTACACATACGGTAATGCATTTCAAGTTCATTGCTACAGTGAGAATCAAATTTATAAATAAATAAAACAACAAATTTAGATTATTCAATGCACCACAAGACTTAATAAGTGCAATAAACATTAGAAATGAAAAATGTCTATTTGAGGGATCCTATTGGGGGTCCCAAGGATGCACAGTAATGCAGAAATGAGGGTCCCTTGCCACAAAGTTGCTTCAGGGATGCAGAAAACATGCATCAGGGAAATCCCTGCCTTAAGGTTTGACCTAATTGTTGCCATAAAATACATAAATTTACCCAGTTTTTCAATAGGTTCAAATTCAAACATTGAACACTTGGCCAGTTTATAGAAACATATTCTAGAAATAAAAGAGTACTTACGATCAGCTTTGGTTTGTATCCATGACAACATTACGATGACCAGGAGTAACAACGGGACCTGAAGTCGCGTGTCCACCTCCATCTTCATCGATAATGCATCCACTTATCACTATACCACGAAATCAATCCAACAACACATTGCATCCACTATACCACGTAATAAATCCAACAATCTTATAGCACGCTGAATGATGTATGCAGCAAAGTCAATTTTCAAATATTATTAAGTTGATCACAAGCATTTGTTTAAGTTCTTAATGACATTTAAGCATGTGTACAGAAACACAAATCATTAAATAATAAACTCCCAACGTGCACATGGAAATATGTCACAAACTATATACCGTAGATCTACAGAGTTTGAATTGTATCACAATCACATTCTAATTAATTGCTAATTAACAACCCACAATTAGAAGTGCATACAAACTAATAGAATATTAATTTATGGATTGATCAAAGTAATACCTTCCCGATGTTTCTATTTTCTAACACACAGATAACACTAATGACAATTATTACAAGTGAATAATTGAAGCATTTAAGTAGTAAGGTAAGATTGTTAAATCCATACAGAATCACTTCAATGGGTGAATACGAGCTGTGGCAATGGAGGAGTCCATGTGTTAAATGAAGTGTGTTCAACTAATGGGCGTAGGCCTGAAAAACAAACAAAAAGAACAGTATAACTTTACAAGACAATCATAATTTATTATACACCAAATACAGCAGTTAACAGGGGTGTGGAATTCCTGTGTCTGACTTGCCCGACTTGGGCTTTTTGACCTGCAGGCAAGTCGATTTTTCCGTCCAGCTTGCCCATGGGCAAGTGCAAAATGATCATGAGAAAATAAAATTAAGTGTCCTATTTTCCCTATACACGAAAAGTGAATCCCTTAATCATTACTGAAAATGGTTATAAATATCGGGTACTATATAGTCTAAACAACACATTTGATGGAAATCTGCTGCTATACAGATTGAAAAACACCATGATTGAAGGCTTATGTGAAAATTGATGAAAAAAAAAATAAGTAACACACTAGTACAAACAAAGTTATACAATTATAACTTTGTTTGCGGGGGTATAATGGAGTAACACACTATTACACATCATATGCATCAAGTGTTTGAAATTTCATGACTTTGTACCAAGCAATTTTAAAATCCAGTAAGAAATGACAAAGTTACAGAGCGGACACGATTTGCATGACTATATAACCTTTGACCTCTAAGTGTGACCTTGACCTTTGAGGTAGGGACCTGGGTCTTGCGCATGACACACCGTCTTGATGTGGTGAACATTTGTACCAAGCAATTTTAAAATCCAGTAAGAAATGACAAAGTTACAGAGCGGACACGATGCTAACATACCGACAGACCAACAGACCGACAGACCAACATGGTGACTCCAGTATACATACCCCCTTCAAACTTTGTTTGCGGGGTATAATTATTGAAACTTAAATTTTGTTGCTCTTTCACGGCTCGACAAATCCACTCGTCTGCTCGTAATTACGAGTAGAAATTCACATCGAACGAGTCAACATCCAGCAACGCTCGTCCTGCAGGACGAGTGCAATTTCTAGCTGAAAACAATCAAGTTTCAATAATTAATCGCGCATTAAACAACATAATTCGATAAAAAAAAACATCTCGTATTCGGCACAAACGCCAGATCATCTGTCAGTCAAAAATGAAAGTTGGAAGTATCAAAACATGAGTGCGCTGTGACGTCATGGGAATTCCCTGGTTATGCTCGATTAATGAATGGCACTGTTCTTAGTTTAATCGATCGAAACCTAATTTTTAGCCTTAAAGCGACATTTTCAGTTCGTCACAGTGCGCAAAATGAATATTATGTATGGACTAACAAACAAACTCCTTCCATCGGTTTGCGTAATTAAGGACAAAATTTGATGCCAACATAGTGGTCATCACGTTAAGAATAAAGTTCGTATAGACAAAGTGCATTTACCAATCAAGCTGATCAAAAGTTATCTGCTTCAGAATGGAGAAAGGAGCGGAAATGCAGAACACATTTTTATTTTCACATTTTATTGACAGTTTGAGACGAGTATCACATCGTTCAAAAACAGACTATTCTTTGACTGAAAAATACGGGCAAGTTGATTTCGCTGCTGGACGAGTGGTTTTTTGGCACTGCTCGTCCAGTAGGACGAGTGGCTTTTGAAAAATTTGTTGAGGCCTGTCTTTACATGTTCCTGGGTAAGTAGATTGAGTCTTCGGGCAAGTGGATTTTTGTGTCCAACTTGCCCATGGGCAAGTGAAAAATTTGAGGATTTCCACACCTCTGAGTTAATCCAATAAAACCCCTAATTTCCCAGCATTCTTAGTTCAACCATACAATGGGGATTGTTAGGGGTTTCTGTCAAGTGGTGATATGTGTCTTGTTTGCCAATGTGTGTTTAATGTTTTAGTGAAACACAGGCATAGCAAATGATGAATCACAAATATTGCCTTTGACAAAGTTCTATGGAATTTAAGCCATTTGTGTCATGAATACATGGAAACTTGAAAAAAATGTAAAGTTAATATACATGTATATAAAAAAACATGGAAGTTCAAAAACATCAAAATGAGGCAAAACTGACATAAATTTATGCAGCATTTTTTGTTCAATTAACATTTTATATAATTGCTCTTCCGGTTTATTGAAATAAGAGAAGACAAATCTACTTTACTGTTTTTAAATTGAAATATAGATACTTGTAGGCACAACAACATTGCACACGATCAATTGGTTAAAAAGTTGCATGTATCGTCAGAGTTTCTTAACTAATTTCTAGACCTAGAAATAAGGTTTCAAATAGTTATAATAATGCATTTTCATAAACACTTGTAGATCATGCAACTTACTTAAAGTGGTATTGTCACATTTCTGGTGTGATTTGATTAATTTAAAGCAAATAACATTTGCATAGACGTCACTTGGGAAACAACATCACACTTTACAATCCCCTTTAATACTAATCCAAGCTTCTTAGAAGATGATTATTCCATTTCAAAGATCAAGGTCAGTATCAATAAAAGATCATTTAGTTATAGCATCAAGAACTGCAAACATCTCAGTAATTCGTTCAAAGTAGACTCACAGTTTGAGACAACTGGTAAAACTATTGTATTCATAATCATTTGAACTCTTGGAGAAATATGCATACACAAATGTTCAATAATATTTCCTAAAAGCTGGGAAAGTGGACAAAACCGTTTGAAAGTACCCTCCCCACCTATAACAAATGTCATGACATTGGCAATTATTGACAACGATTTCCAATCAGCATGAGCTAATTACATTATCAGAATATTGAATATGACGCAAAACAGTAGGCCTGGCTCCACCAGTTGGCCTCGGAGTGACCATTGTTTTTTGTTTTTTTAAATCCTTAAAATATTACCAATCGATATGGCAATGGATCGATATTTTGTGACAATAACCCTGTATATTACATATTCTGGAAGCGAGTGCAATAAAATGTGCCCCCTGTTGTGTAATCTCCAGGTTCATGTGCCCGCTGTTGTGTAATCTCCAGATTAAACCTGATCTAATCCTTCAGATGTATGTTTTACAGGGTCTGAATGATGCGAATCAAGGTATCTGTGTCCCTGGTTGATCAATGTCACCACAGCATTTGAATTAATTAACAGACTTTTTAAGAAATTAAAATTTCTTACTGATATGTTTTCATTGTTATTACTGATTATGTAATTTTGATAATATCAAGCCTGTCTGGTTTTCAAAGAAAAACTTTAAAAAAAGGATTTAATCAAAAGGGGCACATTTAAATTGTTAATTTTTGCAAGTTCAAATAATTTTTCTTTTTTAAAAAATGATCTGAACCTGTGAACACGACTGTCTTAGATATAAGCATGCATGACCTATGTAATACAACAATCAGTTGCATCCACAGCCCCACCCAGGGGATGGACAATGGATAGCCGGCAAAACGTCCGTACATGTTTTTACCTTCAAGCTTTCCCCCACTGCCGGGGAAAGGTGGGAATGTTTTCTCCAAACCAGTTTCTCGGGTACAGTATATAGTTGTTAGGGGACAGGGAAATGCTGGAGATTTTACTATCACCTGTCCCGCAGGGCCGTGGAAGGGGGGATTTTGACAACTCAAAAGTAAAAATCCCGGCCCACCCTCGGGGTGGGAGTGGATGCAACTGACTGGTACATAATTATTTCACAACTGATCTTCAAAGTTAACATGCGAAAGTCAGCTAGTAGACAATTCATTAAAACTAATAAAAGTCTAAAACAATTTCACTTGATTCACTGATATATATGTATTATGAAGCGGTTTGCGACGTGTTCTGGTTGACTATGAGGTGGCACTTAATGTAAGCCACACCACCGGATGCTGCTGCTGACGTTGATATTTCATGTTTCAATACGTTGACATAATTGTCTAAATTCCAACAGTTGAAGTATAACTGACTTCGTAGAGTTTTGAAGTTTTAATGTAGGTTTCAACAAATGTATATGTTTCACAAAGTAGTTGTATATTTCACAAAGTTAATGAGTAATGAAGATTGTCACAAAGTTAGTATTGGTAATCCAATAGTCATATTTTATAACACAAAATATATAATTTAAACTTGAACTCGAGTTAATGTTCATATATGGAAATCCATATTTAGTCCTATTTATATGCTAGTTAGGAACTCCTAACTAACATAACCTAACACCTAAAGTTTCATGATGGTTACTAGTTATTCTGAATAGGATTTGCTTGACTTATATACAAGTCTACAGACATTGACACCTAGAGCAATAATTATCAAAGGAAGTGGCTTTCAACACTTAATGATAAAACAGTCAAACATAATTGTATTAAGGCTTCAATCAGTGACAATTGAACAATAGGTGTAAAATTAATAAAAGAAAGTTTGCACCATGGTTTCAAAGATATGGCTTGATAGGAAATTGATAACATCTCAGTCATCAAGGTATAATACTTCTCAGATTGACATGTGCTCAGAGATGGAGCAATATTATAAGCAATTTGATTATTAAATAATGAAAACCATGATTGGTTAGGTAACAAAAATTATGGTAATAAATGAAAAATGTTACGTCATAACAGTTGCACTTTTAAACAGATGTGTTTTTTAAGTCTTTTTGAAGACTGTCAGTGAGTCAATGTGCCTGATTTCCACAGGAAGACCGTTCCATAAGGTGGCAGCACATTTCGATGGCTTAGAACAAGAAGGTCGTAACTACCAATCGATATTTTGAAAAAACACGAAAAAACTGTCGGACATTTACTCTTTACTTATGGTAAAACAAACTTTTACAACTTCAATTTGGTCAACATGACAAGTTCAGATTTTTATGAAAATGGGCTTATAAGAAGCGCCTTGTGATACTTATTCTAAATATATATGAATCTTATAAGGTCGTAAGTGGCACTTACGACCTTGTAATGCTAAGCCATTGATTTGTCGAACCGCCCATCACCGAAATATGTGGTTCTTACTTTAGGAATGTTTAATAACGTAGCAGTGTCTGATCTTAAAGACCTGGTTGGCTGGTATTCTCTACTCAACTCATTCATATAGACAGGAGCATGGTCATATCTGATTTTAAAAGCATATAGAATGATCTTGTACTGTACTCTGTATGGAACACAGGCCCTCGATGCGATTTTATGGTCCGGAAAATAAATATTACTCTTTAATACTACATACAAGGTGACTGACAGGGACCAGAATTCTCCGAGGGTAGGGAATACAATCGTGCCCATAAATCCATCATTTATTCACCGATCTTATCAATCTTGGTGTCAATCGTGAGAGGAATGATTTTTCTTTAAGGATCAATCACTGTCAAAACATATGTGTACACATTAGAAGGTCATATCTGACCACAAACTGTCACAAATTGTGACAAAACGGCTCTAAGAAAACATCTGATTGCATGATTCTCAGATTGATCAACTATCAACGATCAAAAAACAGTCAAATCGTAATGATTGCACAAATTCCTTCTGTATATAGTTCCAGTATATCAACTTGAATCACGTATGTAGTAAGAGTAATATTTATTTTCCGGACCATAAAATCGCATTGAGGGCCTGTGGTATGGAACAGGAAGCCAGTGTAGTGTATGGAGTATTGGAGTTATGTGTTCACGCTTTTTTGTTTGTGCGATCAAACAAGCTGCAGTATTCTGAATGTGCTGCAGTTTACTTATCACCTTGCTGTTGGCACCAGATAACAAAACATTTGCATAGTCCAGTTGAGAAGTCACATGAATGGTCTAATTCATACAGTGTTACACAGAAGGAAAAAAGCAAGATTTGGATATTGCATTAGCTTGTTTGTCCATGGTTAGAGTTTTATCAAAGAAGGCACAAAAATTTTTCACAAATGCTGATTAATGGACAATTGTTCGGTAAAAGGGAAAGAAAAATGTGCAACCAGACCGGGGCTCGAACCTGGGACCCTTCGCTTAAAGGACGAATGCTCTACCGACTGAGCTAGCCGGCTGCCTACACACATTTCTCCCCTATTAGTTATTAAATCCTATACACCTGGCTACAGTTACCCACCAAATTGTAGTTTGCATTCAGAAAGATCCTTGACATGATGTTTCGGTGCAAAGATGATGAGTTCTGTTTTATCCTGGTTTGTCTTTAGCATGTTCAAACGCATCCATGAACTGATGTCTGACAGACAGGCTTCAGGTTGAGGTACTACACCTTGATGACTAGTCTAGGTAGCATTGAGTGTCGTCAGCATATCTGTCGTAAAGTGAAAACTTCATCGAAGGGAGGGGACACCCCTCCCGCACCCACCCCAACTCTGTCTTTCAAAATTTTCGTGTGCCCCCCCCCCCATCGGCCCCACTCCAAAATTTCTGGATCCGGGCTTGAACACGGTCTGTATCCGAATAATGACTGCTAGGTCGGATAATAGCTGGCTGGATGATAATGATTGGCTAGGGCCCTAAATATCGACAATAGAGACGCAAGTTTATATGAAATTACTGTTTTACTATGATCCAAGGCGTACATTTTTCTGTCACCAGTGCTCCAGATAAGTTTTAGGTGCAATGAGTCGTTCACTCCCTGTTTTCAAAACTAATGAGTGAAACACTCCGGAGACAAAATATCAATGACTTCGGATTTAAACACATAGATTGATAGTCACATTCAATAAGTAAGCAATGAAAATTCCCTTTTTCCAAATGCTGTGCTGTCCCATTGGCATATGTTCAGTTGCTATAAACCCTTATCAATATATTGACAAAGTGAAAATAAAATGCATCTATTTTTTTCATCACACGATGTGAAAATGAACCGTGAAGCATTTATATTGAATGATTTGCATTCAAAATTATTTTTAAAGTTTGTTTTGTGAATTGAATTACATGGTATAATAGATCTAGCTGTAACATCGACTTTAACTAACCGTGAAACTCGCATTTTTCACGTGTTGTCAATTGCTTCTGTCATGCATGTATTTTCAACTATTTTCAAGTTTTGTGTTGGAAAGTTTCAATTCAAGCTTTTATTATAGCATCTCCCATGATAAATAATTTGCAAGGTCGTACATACTCTCATGTGTTACCACATCTGGTTTAAAATACACGCATATGAGAGCTAGAATCCTGCATATTTACCGATAAAAAACTTTTGTTTTCAAAGTGACATTTGTCAGTGGATTTTTCTACCTGTACACCGGTTTGGTAGTGTCTAAAACCAAGACAACTGACCGGATTACGGAAGAGTTACTTCCCTTCGACGCATCGGAACGGATCAGAAATGCGTGATCGTCTTTTTCAATGCGTTTTACTACGCACAGAAATAATTTTTAATGCGTTATTCGTTAATTTCAATGCGTAATCACGCTTTCACGCGCCTTATCTGGAGCTCTGTGTCACTATTGATATACCAATGATTTATCAATACAACTGTACTTTTACCCTCAGAAATATCCATGGGAAAGGGTAGAAAAATGACTAAACATCACCCAAAGTAAGCGATATTAACAGAAAACTGTTATACTTTTGCTTCGTACTTGATAATTCAACATTTGTTGTATACACTAAATCGATGAAAAATAAAAACAAAGTATTGACAATTAATATGCCACCTCTCTTACCTCTCTAGCATAAGCAATAAAGCCAAAAATCATGTTTTTGTGCAAGGTGTCTGTGATGAAGTGGATAATGGTGGCTACGTGACGGATAATGGCAGGATGCTTACAACATTTTAATAGATAATGAGCTGGCTACTATTCGTTTACTTGGATAGTGTTCAAAACTACGAATTATACAATGTCATATAACTTATGGCTTAGAAAATAAGTGTTGCAAATATATTTCAGTACAATTGCTGGAAATCATTCGCCATCTGAAAGTTCAACATAAGAACACATGCCTTAAATGTAAGGAATTAATACTAAACGATGTAACCGGAAAATATGGTTTTATGACTAAAACTTAGTAGGATATCATTCCATCTGAAATGGAAGGTCAGAACAAGAACAGCATTAGTGTTAGAAATAAAAGACATGTGACTCCAACTAAAATTATAACGCTTCCTCCACGGCCCAAATACATGTGTGTCTTTTGTGCCAATACATGTGAGACACTTACGTCAAGGGGAAAATCTTAGTTCCAACCCTTCATAATTGTTTTTAACTGAATTGCCTTCTATTCTTGATAGAAATGATGACAAAGTGAATATTCTTCGAACTTTAATTTTCTTTCATATACACCACCAAAAGGCTTATAAAACTGTTTGGACAACTTATCTGTATATTATGAAAATAATTACATCTTTTTGTAAATCTTAAGACTAATACATGTATGAAATTTTGTAAAAGTGGAAATAATTCAAATGTACAATACCATTTTAATGGTATAGTTTTTGCATATTCTGGTACTTTAAGTTATTGTCAAGAAGATCTTAATAAAAAGGGATTTGAAAGCTAGAATTTGTTTTGTCCGCAACTCCATAATGTTGATTGTATTTGACATCTTTTTTATTACATATTAATATATATCTAAACTAATTCTTGTTATATGAGAGTGAGATCAGGGGAAGCCCTAATACTGGTAATGCTATTTTGAGAAAACCAGATTACACAATATTAAAATATTTTGAAAATATGAAGTTGCATTTAAATTTTAAAGAAAAGGGTTCTTTGTGTTCACAAAAAAGCAACCAATGAAGCTGTGTGTGGTGAGATTTTAAAATGTCCCATTTATGTAGATGTTAGATCTATATGTAATTTACTTAAGTATTGCAAACGAATTTCCTCTGGTAATGGCAGTGACCTATTTATGCTGCATATGAGGAACGTAAGCAATTATGTTTGATTATGTTTAACACTACCTCGAGTCCATATTTATGTCGATTTCTGATTTGACATAAAGGAGAGTCACTATAATATATTATAAATTGTGTTATGCATAAATGAATGTGTTCAGGCTAAGTGTACCACTGCAGTGGTCAGCGAACACAGTCGTGCTATTTAGGGCTAAGCATATCGTATATAAATTATATTCTGTATATATTAATTATAATTATATCTATCGGATTATTATAATTTTTATCTTATTATATCACACTGGGTACACCGTCTATTTTTAGAGCTGGGAAACCCGTTACTTCGGACGGGTGATTAGGTAAATAATGATTTTCTATCTACTAACTTGTGATCCATAAACCTCAACTAGTGCACCGTATGCCTTAAGTGTTGCCACGCTCAGGTTGTCATCAATTTCTTTGAAAAGATTCCCGGATTAAATAAAATAGCCGTTACAAAATTTAAATTCTCAAATAAAAAAAATGGTACCGGCTATTTTGTTTAATTAGGGAAAAGAAAATGATGACAATCTATATGTGGCAACTCTTAAGGCATACGGTGCGCGAGTTGAGGTCTTTTGGTCATAAAGTTGTTAGATAGAAAATTAGATATTTACACCGTCCAAACCGAAAGTCACCCGTCCCAAGTAACGGTTTATCCAGTTTTAAAAATAGAGGGTGTACCCAGTGTATTAAAGTGGAGCATATATACAATATAAATGTATATACCATTGGTTTTTATACAGTTTATAAAGAAGTTAGTAGCTTAGAAAAAGCAAAGATATGCTAATATTTTATACGAGCACCAATGTCAGCATTAAAATGAATGAGATGACTAGTAAATACCAGCCAATAAGGTCTTTAAGATCAGACACTGCTATGCTAAACATTCCTAGAATAAGAACCAATAATTACGGTGAAATGCGGTTCGACAAATGTGTGCCACCTTATGGAACGGTATTTTTGTGGATATGAAACACATTGACTCTCTGACAGTCTTTCATAAAACATTGAAAATACATCTGTTCAAAATTGCATATCAGTGATAATCAAGTGAATTTGTATTTTAGACGTTTAATGAACTTTCACTGATTAGCTGACTTTCGCGTGCTAAGCGCTTTAGATGCTTGTTATTAGGGATGGCAACGAGTACCCGAGTACTCGAGTACTCGTTCAAACGTCCGATTATCGAATAGTAAAATCAGTATTCGAGTACTCGAAAAAAAAGTTAATCCTGTGTAATACAGAAGATATCCAAGTGTTATCTGGTCAACTAATATTACAATTAACAACGTGTCATCAATCCTTAATCGCCGCCGCGAGGTCGCTAATTGCATGCGTAAACAAAACACAGACCTGTCAATCATCGTCTGTTAGTTGGTTTATGACACGTAGGTAGGGGTTCTTTCATTGACACCACCCCAAGTAATTGCCATCAATTTTAATTGGCAGTTATTGTTTATTGGGGGTGACAATCGATTAAGAAATAAAAAAATATTACTTTAAATTTAAATCTTTCTCGCGTGTATTTGAACGAACGATTACTCTGTGAAGTGGTCACGCTTTGTAAATATTATGTCACCGGTTGATAAGAGTAGTTCCCCTTAGTTGTTTATTTGTTTTTATTTGATTTTCTAGCGTTATTGATTAAAAGTTCTATTGAGTTTACACTGTAGAGATTTTCTTGACAAACGTTTTTATTATTGTTATTCCTTCATAGTTCTTCTATCGATCTTGATTTGATCAACAACTTCAAACAGAACGGACAGGCACACGCTCCGTTTTATTTGAATTTGAACACGCACGTTTGCAGTACAAAATTTCTATTTCCCAAATATCATGGACATTTATTGTGTTCCGAGTACCCGAGTACTCGATCGGAAGAATGACCGAGTACTCGAGTACCGATTTTAGTACTCGTTGCCATCCCTACTTGTTATATAAAGCGCTATATTTATAAATATTTTCCATTATTGCCGATTATACCAATAAAACTGTAAAACTGCTATCACATTAATATAAAATACAGTAAGCCTGCCTATTATCCGTCAACAGCCAGATACTTATCCAATTATTAATACCAAGTAGCCGCTATTATCCACTTCATCACAGACACCTTGCACAAAAACATGATTTTTGGCTTTATTGCTTATGTTAGAGAGGTAAGAGAGGTGACATTTTAATTGTCAATACTTTGTCTTTATTTTTCATCGATATAGTGTATACAACAAATGTTGAATTATCAAGTACGAAGCAAAAGTATAACAGTTTTCTGTTAATATCGCTTACTTTGGGTGATGTTTTGTCATTTTTCTACCCTTTTCCATGGATATTTCTGAGGGTAAAAATACAGTTGTATTGATAAATCATTGGTATATCAATAGTGACAGAAAAATGTACGCCTTGTATCATAGTAAAACCGTAATTTCATATAAACTTGCGCCTCTATTGTCGATATTTAGGGCCCTAGCCAATCATTATCATCCAGCCAGCTATTATCCGACCTAGCAGTCATTATTCGGATACAGACCGTGTTGAACATCATTAATGAATGTCATGATAACAAATGGACAACAAAATGATAATATCTAAATATCTACAAACTTGTCTTGAACAAAACTCAACAATAACTAAGTACATGTAAGTTGTAACGCACGTTTCGTTCACAGCTGAAATAACAAATGCGACGGTAGTGACATATGCACGGACCATTACGTGCAAATTGCAGAAGGTGGCGTTGTCCGCTTTTGGATTACAACCAAATGCAATAATGCAATATCGACAATGTGAACCTGAAAAACATGTCACAAGCGTACATTTTCAACCCATCTCGTCCTGTACACTCCGCGCGCACGCTTTTCACGATTCATTGTATGAGACTATGACATGGGCAACAATTTCAACTTTCAAATTACTTTCTTATATTTCACAGAAAAACAAAGAAACTTACACATTTTTTAGGTAGATCTAACAATCCAAAGATTTTGGATATTTTAATCCATTAACTGTCACATAGTTTTAATTCCCTTAATTTCATAAAAACGATCACTTGCAGCAGCACAGACTGTCAGTAATTCCCGCGTAATGTACCTTTGGTCGGTGTCGATGCTGAATTCTCGAGGCAATTTCGGCAAATCGCCTGTCACGTGGTTTATGGCCCAGCCCAGACTCTCGCTCTGAGCCAATGAGAAAGCGAGCAGATGATTTCAACCAATGAGACACTAATTGGGGCTCTCGTGTTGTAAACATGTGTGTAACATAAATTTATGTGTACTAATCTAACGATTTTTTAACCCGATACGAAATTTAAACATAACGGACGTAAACTCAACTGTACTTCAGTACACGTTTGTTTATTTGTTTTTAAAATCGTGTTATTCGGACTTTCGCTGTTGCTTATGTTCATAAATTTTTTAGCAATAAGTCTAGATAATTTAAAAAGTATGTAAAAAGTAAAATATCCGGGAATAAAACAATACTGATGGTTGTAAGAGTCATGAATTTTCAAATGGTGTATAAAGCACCAAATTTGGCACTGTTGCTCTATAAGTCAGTCTGATAAAAAATCCAGAGACAATCATGAGAGGCCCTGTATCCTGCACAAATGAGGCTCCGAATTATAAATGCATGCTTATTTCATGGGCGTAGGAGCGTCTTCAACATTGGGGAGGCCAAGCATTTGGGGAAAAAAGTTTCTGCTCGCTACGCTCGCAATTTAAAACTTCCTTATGTCAATTATGTCAACACGCAATATTTGCACAAAACTATTCTCACCTTAAACTGTACTCTGAAACGTTCAAAACACTCATGTCTATATACTAGCTGTGAGTTTAGGGTTCCAAAAACAAAAACTTCTCCATTGTTTTCGTAAACTACAATATGTGTAGTAATACAGGAAAAAAGTTGCATTCACATGGACCTGGCATTACTCAGAAAATGACCTTTCTTTAAGGTCATATGAAATCAATTTAAATAGCTCTGACCGTTACATGTTTTGGTCGTTTAGTACTTAACTTAAGTAATCTGGGTTATTTTTAAGCTGTACAGTATACAACATGAACTTAAGATATGTTTTAATGCATTTTTTTACCATTTCGTATAGCTAGTTTGCGATAGAAAAAAATCGTGTTTTTTAAACATTCCTCTGTATTTACTAAACCTACAAGTATGAAATTTTGCACGAATAAATGAAATATATCTACCTAATATACACTGAAATTTCAGCAACATCAGAAATGAATTAAAAAAGTTTTGTTCATAAGTTCTATGTTACATATTTGTAGTTTTGTATGAAATATCAAGTTAGAAGACTTGGTACTTGCAACAGCTAATTTTACGGTCACGTGATACGTATAACGGTATATTTGCGTATTTGCAACCTACTTAATTTAACACACGCGAGGCCCGTCTGTGAATATGACAAAGTACATTTAATTGCTGTACAGTGTTTAAAGGCGACACACCTAAATAAACCGAATCATAGGGGCCTCCTAAGTCTTGTCTTCATAACAGCAATCTCGATCTCGCCGATCACGGATTGTAACGGTTAAATAATTGATAGTAAATCGTCAATGTAATACCAGATTACCTCCCTGCGTTAAACTGTAAATATGCATGTAATTTCAATATGTAATAAAGAATAAATGTCTTTTAATTGGTGACTAAAAATTATGAAATTCAAAATTGGAGTAGGTAGGAAGTTAGTGTAGTTCTGTGTATTTTTTTACCCAAATCTGATAAATAGATTGCCAGAAATCTTTAAAAAACACGATTTTTTTCTATCGCAAACTAGCTATACAACAACGCATTAATTGTCCTTCTTGAGGGTGAAATTACCCCACCCACTTTTAGGACTATACTTAAATTTCGAAAAATAACAAAGACATACCATTATGTTTGTAAGTTATAATTTATTTGACAATGTCTTTTATTTGCCTTATTTCTGACATATCAGATAGCTCTCTTGTTATCCAGATAATCCTAAATGATTGGATAATCCAGAATGATAGATGTATGTTTTCGAAAACAACCTATTTTCGGCCAATTTCACCAATTTGTACGGATTTCTTAACGTACGAAGATATAATTGTTAGTGTAGGGTTAACGAATGCTTTTTAGTGCTATTACATCTGCAGAGTCCCGAGGGAAGGTTGGTGCCAAAGCCCGACAAATGTATTAACGCGAAAATGCTTGCGTAAACGCTATTATAGCATAAAAACAACACTATATTAGTATGCTTTTCAAAATTATGACATTTTGGCGAGACATTTTGGTCGACGTCGGGAAAACAAACGCGACGTCGCTTAGCAAACGTTACGTCACATACAAGTTTTTGTTATGAGCGTCGACTTCCGGTGTCGGAAATACCAAGAAAAACAGTGAAATTGGGGGTTCGTTTATTTTTTTACTATTACATAAAAATTATTAGTAGATACAATAAGAATGTGAATTACAGTTCATATAACGCTGTTAATCATTTATCTTCGTTGGCTGGGTCCTGAAATGAGCATACTTAAAACTGAACACCAACAGCGCGTGCGCACGAGAATCTTCACAATAACGTACCTTTTCCCCCGTTTAAGTATGGACAAAATCATGAAATTGAAAATATTTTACATGAATATGATACACACTATTTGTAGTGACCAATTTGTGAAAATGGATAACAGCCAAATTGATCGAGGATAAGTCACAACATGATTTTCCTAAAAATGTATAGTATATCCTGGGATGAATGTGAGTGTTTGAAATCTGCTGCTATTGTAATATTAAAACTTGGACTGGAGGCCACATTGGTGGTTTAAACAAAATATGAGGCCTGAATTCTGGAAAAATAAAATTAAAGCACGAACGTCCACAATATGTAAACAAATCACCAAACATAGCATTGTTGCCCTTCAAGTCGACCCCCTATATATATAAATAATAAAATATGACAGTGAGGCCCCGCTTGTGGTGTTAACCATCATTTTTTGCATGTCTTCATGTGAATAGTAAAGCAGCAATATCCGATAATTTGATAATTGTAATTTTGCCCGCTGCAAGCAGTGAACCATGAATTTTTGAATTATGAAAAATGCATGTGCAAAAACAAATGTTTTAGTACAAAGTCTCATAATGTTACCTTCACACTGTCTAGTCCAAACTTCTTAGACGATGATTATTCCATTTCAGGGAATATTCTAATTCATCGTCTAAGACGTTTCCTCTTTAAAACCTTTAAGGTGTACGACTCAGATTGAGTCGCGTTCGTTTTATGACAAAATGAATGTTTTCAACAAAATAAACATCGTCTCCCTACGAATTGAACCTTATTCTACCAACGTACACCAAAAAACAAAATCTATCATAAGAAATACCATCAATTACGTCGATTGTTTCAACCCTATGGATTTCACAGTTTCTGTTGCAAATTGCCATTATTTGAAAAGCGATAATAACAAAAGTGTTCCGGAACAAACCACGTGATTTACTTTGGGGATTCCCGGGGTTTCCCGGTGTTAACACCGATTGTCGTCTGCGAAAATAGCATTAATTTTTAGTGGGAATTTAAGTTCAAAGTTTGTTTTTGAAAAATAACGTGTTTATTTATTATGTAGATGGCTATTTAGAGGTTTGTTTCATTTAAGACAAATTTTCAACCATGTTTCATAAAAAATCGTATTTTCGAAAACGCACATGCGCGCACCTGCAACACATTAAATATTCACAATGGCGGCGCTGTTAATGCAAGCACGGAAGTGAATTGAAACATCGGGTGTTGGATGGTTATAAGTAGGTGATATATTGATAACTTTTTGACTAATCATTTGATTGATATTACTTTTATATGCATGTGCTATTTTTTCGGCGAATTTCGAACAGTAAACTTGCATTCCGAGCGTTTATCTTAAACAGTTGACTTTTAAAGAGGACTATTCCATAACTAAAGATTACCGTCATTATCAATAAAGGATCATTTAATTATGGTACCCAGAACTACACACTGTCCATCAACACCCATATCAGAAACACACAAAACCTGAAGCAACAAGACAAGTTGTAATGAAACAAACGCACCATTCGTCTCATAGTTATTGCATGAGTATGGAACGCCGGAATGCACATGATATTAAAGTTGCCTTACTTCGATGGATATTTTCATTGCGTTTAAGTACAAACATAGTTTTAAAAATGGTCGAAAACTTGTAATCGGATACAAATGGTTCATTATTCACTCTGGTTGGTGTACTGGAAGTGGAAATGTCTGTGTATCCGGTGAATCTTAGTATAATGTTGATGCGTTATTATTCGGGTCTGTCCTGGTTGTGGCCGGTTGTTTTCATATTCTGTGGTTTGGAATCGTTCACGAAGACGAAAAGTTGTGCACTGTCTGCCATTTTTCAAACACACCATATCCGGTACTCTACATCCAGCTCTGAGTATGCCATGAGCCTCTATGTCTTCATGTTTGGACAAGGGCGACACCGTAACCGATATAATTATTAGCAACTTTTGTATTTTTCAAAAATGCCGATCCAGATGGTACAAATAAATCAGGTTTTTATCTGAGTACACGCATTAGTTTGTGATACTCATACAAAATGGTCCAAAATAGCTCGAGCGTATCCATCCAGCGTAACCATTTATTATAATTTCGTCAGTTTGTAGAGCAAACATGATAGTCGTAAGTGTTATAGACGTATTTATCAAGTAACTTGGTTTTAGCAAAAATAAAGTTTATAAAGCGGAGCGTTTTTAAAGTCTCTCAGTGAACATGTCCTGTATTAGCTCGGTTTTGGCCCTCACCATGGTCATGATAAGTCAACGAGATACTGCAAAACATACAATTATCAAACTAACGTCGATTGGGAAAGGTGCCATAGAGATAGGGCGCGCGCTTCATGATCGTGGGGTCCCAGGTTCAACCCTCATCTGGACCACTGATTTTAAAATTTCTATGAGCAGGAAATAAGGGGCCGAACAGGTTATCTCTTTTACTTTTCTGGAAGCCAATATATTAATTGTTATTTTGTAAAAGTTTGGTGCTTTATACAATATACACCTTGTGAACAAAATGACCATTTTTGATTCTTACAACCCTGAGTACAAAGCAGTAAAGGATGGCCACGATTGAGAAGTATCGTGGTCTGCGTATAGGGTCGTAGGAGGTCGTGGAAGCTAGTCGTGATGATCGTCGGGGAGCGTGGAGGAAGCGTGAGCATCGTGGACATGGTAGCGAATTTTTTGACAGTCAAAAATTTGGCCACGATTGTCCCGATTTAACTTTGAATATAAACAGAGCGTGGTGGAGCGTGCTAGTTGTAGTGGAGCGCATTGCATCTTATCAGACCTTAATACAGCGTATCAGAACGTGGTACTCCATCGTAGGGGCTCGGACGCGTTGTTGAAGTTACGCTCTCCTATAAGACTCCTTACGTTCCGATGTGTTTCCACCACTATAGTGCTAGTATGATTCGTCGTGTTTTCAGTACCTTACAATTCACCAGGAAAGTGTCTGCTAGGAATGATTCTTCTACCGACTAACATATGTCACTTAATTACTGACGAAGTTCATCTAGAAGAGCATATAAAGCAAGTCACGAGATAACGAAAGGAACTGCCATATCAGACTAGCACTATAGTTTGGCTCTTTTGACCTGACACTGACCTTTGTGCAAGAATATATTATAAGATTCTTGCTTTGAATATATCCATTTCTGCGAGCAAATTGTGCAATATTGGTATTTCAGATTTGTGTAAGTATTACGTCTCGAGCGTCTTCGTGATACACCCCGATTATGAAAACATACACTCGGTGTTGTAAACGTAGACACCATATCGACGGTTAAAGTATGTTAATCAGTAGGTCAGACTCATGTCAAATTGGCCAAGCTATACTACACAGACGGGGTTAACTAATTGAGAAAAATAACCGCATTGAGTTACTGAACTTCGTCAATTGAGTGAGATAATAACCTACTCTAAGTGTCATCGAAGAGGAAAATATAACTGAGCTCCTATAGATCGACTCTAATCGATAACCCCCCCCCCCCCCCTGAACAAGGCCATTTTGGATACAATTTGTGTATCTGAGGATCAGTATCACTTTAATACATTGTGTTCTAACATGGTCCAGTGGTCAACAGATGTGTCATCAATTCATATAAAAAAGTATGTATCAAGACCGACGTTCTTGTTGGGGATATCGCACAAATATATTGTTTCTACCCTGGTCCAAAGTTTCTGCTCTCTTTCATTTCTTCTTTTTCTATTATTCACTGTACCAGACCATGTTGCTGCTGATACAGATCTACTATGCAGGAAAGTATAATCCCCCCGTCACTTGCGTCCACGGGAAAACGGAGATATATAGCCCGGGAAACTGTCGTGCTTTTACCTTTCACCCGCCACCCCTGTCGGGGGAAATGTTGGGATTTTTTCTCCGAATCAATTCCCCGGGGTCAATATTAAGTTATCAGGGACCGGGAAAATGCTGGAGATTTAACCCTCAGCTGTCCCCCCACACGGCCGTGGAAGGGCGGGGGTTTTGACAACCCAAACGTAAAAACGCATGTCATTGCGCAATACTGACACATGTTTTTCTAAGGACTTAAATGATGTAGGTTGCAGCATTCTGTAACATTCTATGTGGTTCCTGAAAATACAAACAAATACACAGCAAGAAACAGACAAGATCCAATTAAAGGTCAAGTCGTGATATATGTTGACTGGTCACATGTTGTTGTTTTGAAAGTGCATCACCAAATATGGTGATCAATAATATGAAAATCTTCCTAAACGTTCAACAGTTGACAAAACACTGAAAGACATGCTTTCTGCTAAAATAATATTTACATGGAAAACTGACTCCTGCGATAGGTTCCAATTAAAGGTCAAGTCGTGATATATGTTGACTGGTCACATGTTGTTGTTTTGAAAGTGCATCACCAAATATGGTGATCAATAATATGAAAATCTTCCTAAACGTTCAACAGTTGACAAAACACTGAAAGACATGCTTTCTGCTAAAATAATATTTACATGGAAAACTGACTCCTCCGATAGGTTTGTTTGGTCCTACATTAAATCACCGAAAGTTACCAAAATAACTTTTAAATCATAATTGTAATGTTACTGCAGTGTTCATGATTTTCACTAAAACATTATATCTCGTGTTTCTTCACACCACATATACCATGTTTAATTTCCCCTTTGATAATTAATACAGAGAAGAGCAAAACTATATATAATTTGTAACAACAATATTGTTGTACTACTACTACAACAAGTAGTCATGTATAACTCTAACGCGGTATTTGGACCTGTGCCACCTAAAGTAAACAGGTACATCAGGTATAACAACATCAAGATATTGGAAAACGGATTATCTTTTCAATGTGTACCGTAATTTTAATTTACTTGGTGAATAAAAGTGAGCAGGTAAAATAAACTTCTGCTCTCCCTATATCGATACAATGGTCAGTGATTTCTGTTTATATTGACATTGCAGAATACCACGTTAGATTTATAGCGGTTATTTATCACACACTTGGCTTCTGGCTAGCACATATTTCATGGTACCTTTAACCTTCACCTGTAGACGGCACCTTTAACCTTTACCTGTAGACGGCATCTTTAACCTTCACCTGTAGACGGCACCTTTAACCTTCACCTGTAGACAGCACCTTTAACCTTCACCTGTAGACGACACCTTTAACCTTCACCAGTAGACGGCATCTTTAACCTTTACCCGTAGACGGCATCTTTAACCTTTACCCGTAGACGGCATCTTTAACCTTCACCTGTAGACGGCACATTTAACCTTCACCTGTAGACGGCATCTTTAACCTTCACCTGTAGACGGCACCTTTAACCTTCACCTGTAGACGGCATCTTTAACCTTCACCTGTAGACGGCACCTTTAACCTTCACCAGTAGACGGCATCTTTAACCTTCACCTGTAGACGGCATCTTTAACCTTCACCAGTAGACGGCGAGCATTACTCTTGTATACATACAAAATTGCAACAAAACTAGATGTTGACTCGCTTCAATAACATCTTATTATAGAATTAATCTGAATATAAAAGAACATAACATTCCGGCACGACTCAAAACCTTTCTGTTGAACTTGAAAACACGAATACGAGATATTTTTATTCAAAATTGAAAGACTTACTGACGTAACAATGGCTTTATTTTATAGGAACATATGCAGTTTTAAACTTCAACCTTATTTAAATTATCTGAATATTCGAAAATATCGAGTATCTTTCGCAAAACTAAGAGTTTCATATCATCATTTATAATTAGAAAAATGACGATGGAAACAGCCGCCATTGTTATTTCTCATGAAAATGGTATAAAAGCGTAAATCTACGCAGTTTTGAAAATCGTTGTGATCATCCTATGGGCGTTTCGCTCTGTTATTGCGGACAATGTGTCGACCCTTTTACCAACAAATAAAACTTTATTCGTCTATGCAATCATCCAATCATACATTGGATGAAAAATCAGAATTAAAAGAATCCCACACATTAGTCAGGTAATTCATTAAGCCTGCACAATCCGGGATATAACGACGCTTGAATACAGACAACATGCAAGCGTTTCTGGTGTCTAAAATGCAATCGTTCTTCGGAAGTATTTTGGAGACGTGTCATACCGTTTATTCATGGAATATACATTTGTAATATATCGATAAACATGTCAAAAAGGTGTTAAATAGGGACTTTATTTATATATATAGGGATTATATGTATCACACATTATATTGCCCTCAATTAAGCATACTAAAATAATTAAAATGTACATGTATTAATTTATGTGAAATTGACAATTTTACTTTAATTTTTACGAATATTCGAATATTGAAATTGGATTCGAATATTCGTTCAATTTTCGGATATTCGAATATTGGAACATTCGGTCCTATCTCTTCTATAAATTGTACAGAGTATCGCTATATATATATAATGTACAAAGTATTGCTATATATTGTACAGATTATTGCTACATAGTGTACAGAGTATTGCTACATAGTGTACATAGTATTGCTATATAGTGTACAGAGTATTGCTATATAGTGTACAGAGTATTGCTACATAGTGTACAGAGTATTGCTACATAGTGTACATAGTATTGCTATATAGTGTACAGAGTATTGCTATATAGTGTACAGAGTATTGCTACATAGTGTACATAGTATTGCTATATAGTGTACAGAGTATTGCTACATAGTGTACAGAGTATTGCTACATAGTGTACAGAGTATTGCTACATAGTGTACAGAGTATTGCTACATAGTGTACATAGTATTGCTATATAGTGTACAGAGTATTGCTACATAGTGTACAGAGTATAGCTACATAGTGTACAGAGTATTGCTACATAGTGTACAGAGTATTGCTACATAGTGTACATAGTATTGCTATATAGTGTACAGAGTATTGCTACATAGTGTACAGAGTATTGCTACATAGTGTACAGAGTATTGCTACATAGTGTACAGAGTATTGCTACATAGTGTACAGAGTATTGCTACATAGTGTACATAGTATTGCTATATAGTTTACAGAGTATTGCTATATATTGTACAGAGTATTGCTACATAGTGTACAGAGTATTGTTACATAGTGTACAGAGTATTGCTACATAGTGTACAGAGTATTGTTAAATAGTGTACAGAGTATTGCTATATAGTGTACAGAGTATTGCTATATATTGTACAGATTATTGCTACATAGTGTACAGAGTATTGCTACATAGTGTACAGAGTATTGCTACATAGTGTACATAGTATTGCTACATAGTGTACAGAGTATTGCTATATATTGTACAGAGTATTGCTATATAGTGTACAGCGTATTGCTATATATTGTACAGATTATTGCTACATAGTGTACAGATTATTGCTACATAGTGTACAGAGTATTGCTACATAGTGTACATAGTATTGCTACATAGTGTACAGAGTATTGCTACATAGTGTACAAAGTATTGCTACATAGTGTACAGAGTATTGCTACATAGTGTACATAGTATTGCTATATAGTGTACAGAGTATTGCTATATAGTGTACAGAGTATTGCTACATAGTGTACAGAGTATTGCTACATAGTGTACAGAGTGTTGCTACATAGTGTACAGAGTATTGCTATATATTGTACAGAGTATTGCTATATAGTGTACAGAGTATTGCTATATATTGTACAGATTATTGCTACATAGTGTACAGAGTATTGCTACATAGTGTACATAGTATTGCTATATAGTGTACAGAGTATTGCTATATAGTGTACATAGTATTGCTATATAGTGTACCGAGTATTGTTACATAGTGTACAGAGTATTGCTATATAGTGTACAGAGTATTGCTATATAGTGTACATAGTATTGCTATATAGTGTACAGAGTATTGCTATATAGTGTACAGAGTATTGCTATATAGTGTACATAGTATTGCTACATTGTGTACCGAGTATTGTTACATAGTGTACAGAGTATTGTTATATAGTGTACAGAGTATTGCTATTTAGTGTACATAGTATTGCTATATAGTGTACAGAGTATTGCTATATAGTGGAAATAGTATTGCTATATAGTGTACAGAGTATTGCTATATTGTGTACAGAGTATTGCTATATAGTGTACAAAGTATTGCTACATAGTGTACAGAGTATTGCTACATAGTGTACAGAGTATTGCTACATAGTGTACAGAGTATTGGTTGTAAGAGAGAGCAGTGGTTATTTGTCACACAAATTGAATAATTGAATAAATGCATTGCGCAAGGTGTACTCAGTGTGTTACCGTATTTGTTAAAAAGTCTTAGAACATATTTTGTAGAACTACATGTATCACTGCGGTATAACGTACACCGGATATTGCTCGTAAAGTGAGTAATATTATCAATTTTAAGGACATGAAATGGAGACCAGGGTAAGTTTAGAGACGAAATTTTCCAAATTACTGACTTCTTATCTATATCCCAATTGAGTTTTAACTTCTTCGGGCATTTTGGTAACTTTATAGCACACTATCATATATCAGATATTCACAGAAAGGTTAAAATGAACCAGCATTATGCCGTTACTCACTCGCAAATATTGACAGTAGGACTTTACAAGCTTCTGGAACGGCTGTAATACCAAATTATAGATTTTTTGAACTGGCCATTTTGTTTATATTGAACTCCAAAATGTTGTGACCAAATTTCATAAATATTGGTTGAAAAACAACTAAGATACACCCCAAAACAGATACGCGTGCGTGTACGGAGTATTGCTTTTTAGTGTACGGAGTATTGCACATAAGCTCAACGTTAGTATACGGAGAGTATGGCATAATAAAATGAGTAAATAAAGTATGTAAATGGACAGTTTTATCGTATTATTACGTCTGCTCACAAATATGGTAATGTTGTATGGGTAATACGATACAATAAGAATATTCTTAAATGATTATGTTACAATATTTCAACCGTCAGGCAGATGAATGTGATTAACAATATAGAATGCTGAATTTTATGCATAAAGTGTTCTTGTGAGTAGTACAAAGGTGGTATTTAGCTTGGATATATGCAATTCTTTGAGAGTCATACTAATGGTCAAATGGCAAATGAGGGCATTCCCATCCATATATACAAAATGTACACACCAAGGTTTATTTTATAATCTCTCAACTATTTCAGATACTGTAATGAGGTTCCTTTGCTATGATTTACGTTCAACGTTGCTAATTCAAAGTATTGGACATTGTAGTAGTTTTGTGTTTGTCAAATGCAATGGCTCAGCTATTTCTTTTTACTGTATGGGAAATACACGGTTACTAATAGAAGTTTCCCATAAAATTCAGGGAGGACTTGGAGCTAGGATTAGCTTGTTACATTAATTTGCTTCATGCAGTCCATACAATCCAATCTAATAGGTAAATATCTATATAATATAAGTTTTTTTTATAAAATAACGCTGCTTATACCTTGTATTTATTCGATTTTAGTGACAAATAGTCACTATAAGTAAAAGCAATACTCTGTACACCAAACAGCAATACTCCGTACACCAGAGAGCAACTATATAGCAATACTCCGTACACTAACACCTGCATTTATTCTCGCAATGCACCGTCATTTTCGATTAGTTTCGGATACTACATTTGCAATATAATCTTTGTAACAAAAATGACAATTCGCTCGATTCAAGTTGAGTATTTTAACGAAAAATATAAACAAAAACATCTTATTTCGACAGATCGAGCTTACTTTCTGCGTGAGTAACTATACGAGTTTGGTCTTTTAAATACCCTTTTAAGAAATTCCTGGCAATTTACCGGTTGCACAGACTAGGAAAATTTATGGAGAAGATAGCTTTGTATATAATGTACATTAAAACACTCAGAAAAACTAACACTCATCTCTGAACTTACCCTTGTCAACACTAGAATGTCGCGAAAATTGATAATATTACTCATCTTGCTAGCAATATCCGGTGTACGTTATACCGCAGTGAATACAGCCATTCCAGTAGCGGCGAATACTTGATCATTTGAAGCTTCCTACAAATATCTGATATGCTATAGTGTACTCGGACGTTACAAAAATGCCCGAAGAGTTTAAATTTCAATTTGGATATGCATAGTCGGTAATTTGAACAATATCGTCTCTAACCTTACTCCTGTCCCCAATGATGACATTAGTAATTTACTCACTTTACTAGTAATATCTGGTGTAGGTTATCCCTCAGTGGCATTAATGTTAATTTTTTAAGAGTATTATCGCCCGTATGTACAGTGAATCATCCTTTCGTACATGTGTTCACATCCGGTCCAAACACTTAATGCATGTGCGGCCCAAAAATCGGTTACACTCAAATAGTCCTTTTGAAAACTTCTCTATGACTGGAAGTGGTGGTATTCCAAGACAAAACGGAACTAGAACCATCATAGATGCAGTGTATACATGTAGGTGTAGTAGGGAAACGGTTTTATTTTGAATATTATGAGATTTTGGCATATTTACCAAAGGGAAAGTAGCGTAGGGTAAAACCAACATTGAAACCGCACGCGCGTTCGTAAAAATATGTGAACCGTCTTTGACGAACACCCTTTTCTTATATTAAACATGATAAATTATCTTATAATGTAGCTAAACCTTACTTCTTTTCAATGATCTATGTGTGTCAACCTGTCATAGACTTTAACATGGTGCAATCTGGGGCTGATAATGGTCACTTTATAGTCTCCGGTGGTAAAGGTACTTCTGGAGTTTGCATAGCTGGTAAAACAATTACAAACAGGTACAATACCTGAGTTGAAAATGGGCTTTTATTAAAGCTGTAAACGTATAAACACATCAAATGAAACAGTAAAGTATGTACACCAAACAAAGTAATAGCAAAGATGTTCAAGTCATCGACCAAAAATCCAACTAATGAAAATATTTAATCTTGAGTTGCAAATGTGCTTTTATTAAGGCCGTAAAACGTATAAACACATACAAGCAAATGGTATAGTATATACACCAATGTAATAGCAAATATTTTCAAGTCATCTGCCAAAAATCCAACTAATGACATTGGCGTAGGAGCAGGGGGGCAGAGGGGCCAGGCCCCCCAAATGTGTGGACAGGGGGGCCAACATATCTTTTGGCCCCCAATAATTCAGACGAAAAGTATAATTTTAGACCTAATATATATCGTTATATGCAATTTGCCTTCAGTTCTTGGTGAAAACCTATTAAAAATTTTTCTCTTGCTTCGCTCGCAAAAATAAATTATTTACAGAAATATATGTCAACCCCCATTGTTTGCAAAAAATACACTCGTGACATACATTGTACTCTTAACACCCCCACCCTCCTATATGACTTTGTCAATTATATATAAAGCCTTTGAAACAAACGTTTTTTAAATTTAACCCACAATCTCCAAATCGAGCAATTTACATTTTGTGCAAGCACTTAATTGGGTTAAATGTAAGAACTTAAAATCTCTGTATTTCGGTCCCTTTTTAACACGAAATAAGGTATCCCAGAACGACTAGAATGCACCAGATTGATCCATTGTTTAGGAAAATTTCCAGGATGCCCCTTGAACTGATTAACTTCCTGTTATTAGTACCACGTAATTACTAAACCAATTTAACGCAGACCATTAAACTCAAAGTTATTATATAGATATAGGAGGGTTGTGGATGTTTTATAGTACAATTTATGTACGAGTGTATTTTTGTGCAAAGAATGTGTGACTTAGTTTGAAATTATGAAGTTATTTTGCGAGCGGAGCCAGGAAAAAAAGTTTTACCCCCGTTGCCAAATGTTTGGCCCCCCAATGTTGAAAACGCCCCTACGCCCATGAATGAAAGTGTTATATCTTGTTTTACCTGGGTAGAAATAGCGTGCAAAAATAAAATAGCGCCAAACATACCGGCAGTAACATCGAGAGGCTTTGAGGTAGGGGAGGAGTAGGTTAAGTCTCGAGAAAAAGCGTAAAATTTATAAACATGAAAAAATAACCTGTTTTTTGTTCTAGAAGCGGAAGTTTCTTTGTTTATCTTATTAATTTTGCGTATGCGCCATAATAAGGTCATGGTTCACTAAAAGTTGATTCTGCCGGGTTGCAAAAACCGATAGACAACAGTTCAAATATAAAAATAAAAAGGACCCCTTGACCATAACATATTTTACTGCAATAAAATACATTTATAGTCTCCGGGGGTAACTCCTAGAGTTTGCAAAGGTAGTAAAACAATAATAAACAGGTACCTGAGTTGAAAATGAGCTTTTATTATAGCCATCAAACATATAAACAAATAAAAGCAAATGATAAAGTTTGTACACCAAAGTTATAGCTAAGATTTTGAAGTCATCTACCAAAAATGAAAGTATTACATCTTGTTTTATCTTGGCAAAAATAGCGCCAGACATACCGGCAGTAACATCGAGAGGCTTGGAGGAATGAGAGCAGGAGGTAATTTCTTAAGAAAAGCGTAAATTTTATAACAAAAATGAAAATCAACTGTTTTTGTTTCTACAAACGGAAGTTCCCCTGTTTATCTAAAAGTTGTTACTGTCGCTTTACAAAATACGATAGACACAACAGTTCAAATACAAAAATCCTAAAAAGGACCATAATCTATTTTACTGTTATACTGTTATAGTCTCCGGGAGTGAAGGTACTCGTAGAGTTTGCGAAGCTGGTTAAACAATAACAAACATGTAGATGGGTTGAAAAATGGACTTTTATTATAGCCGTAAAACGTATAAACACATAAAAGCAACTGGTAAAGTATGTATATCAAAATGTTCAAGACATTTACCAAAATATCAAACTAATGAAAGAATTGTATCTTGTTTAATCTGGGAAAAATAGCGCTATAACATAAAGATAGGACACTGGACACTGGGCATTATTTACATAGAGCTAAAGAGAAAATATATTTAGTGGTTGTAACCAGATATGTATATATGAGAGAATATATTGTGTAGAATTTGGGTATGGAACTGTTTCGGAGAATACAAATGTTAATTATTGACACCACGTGATGTTGTGTAGGAACCACTCCAAAAGAAACGATATTTTTATACCATTTTTACCATCGGTTTCAGAACACAACAGCTTTGCAAATCTAATAACTGCAAGAGTAGTCCAAGCAGAACCATACAAAGGGGACCGTGTGTCATTGGTTTGTGGACATCTTTCTCTCATTCCCTTCAAGAATAGTTCATGTTCTATGAGCACATTACAAACACAGTTCTTTGTTACCATAGAAAACATGTCTACAAATGGCCCCGAATGTTGTGTTCATATTACGTATTGTTATTTCATTTTCAATTTGTTTATGTATTCTTATATGTATGTGTATTCCATATATTTTCGACCAGTCATATGTAGCATACGTGTTGTTGTATATGCTAGCTCGTATCAAACCTTCCGGTCGAGATATCGTACCATATTCTACATGAATTAAGTCTTTATTCTTATCATTCTCTACCAATTTCTTTGTCGAAAGCATTGCGTTGTAGATGTAATCTTTTGGTCGATAGTCGATTTTGTATTCATTTAACCACAGTTGAAGAAAAGATGCATTTCTTTCTGACATTATAAATGCCGATCCCATTACACCAGTACTTTGATTCGACAAAACGAAGGGATAATCCATTAAATTCTCCAAAGGTCTAACAAGAACTGTATCAGTATCCAAATATATTCCACCATACTCTGACAATGCTTCGAGCCTCATGATATCGCTGGAATGTGTCTCTTCTATAATTTTAATTCCAAAAATATGTTTCGGGCGTTTACGTTTCAAATGAATGAAGTTTGGGTATAAATGCACAATAGCGTCCCAGTAAATTCCAGAAGACGGAAATTCGCCATGAATTATGATGGCACATGGTTTTACAAATCGAATTACACTTAAAATGCTTAGAAAGGGTATGAAAGTTAGATTAGCACGCATATACCACACGTAATGGACAACATTTGGAATGTTATGATTATTTCCGCAACACGTGTTCACGAACATGTTCAAACAAGTGTCACCAAAGCCAAAAGTAAGAACATCACTGGAGTTAAATGTCCATGAATATGTTAACTGGGCAGTACCTTTTGAACACTGTACTGACAATTTCCGTCGTGGTTTGAATGCAAACTGATTACTAATGTCTAGAGTGTTGCACTTCACGCGGTCACGATAGGTCCAAACACCCATGTCGGATTTTATTTCTCCAAAGAACTGTTCCACGTCCTTGTTGCTTGTGTCTGTACAAATTCTGTGTGTCCTCGAGGCATCGTACACGTATTTGTCTGAGCGGGCATTATCTGAAATAAATTGTATCAAACTGCAAAAGATACCTAAATGTTTACATCGCCATAAACTAGAGCAGACGGCTGCTTTAGTTTTTAAACCATATTTTATTACGAGTATTTGTACAACATTTACAGAGGGTGTGCATAATTACAATAAACTACCACTGCTTGGAACCTGAAATGTACACATGTTGAAGTAGTAATAACACTAGGAAAAATACATTATCTACTTGCAGCCTGCAACTCATTTGTCAACTTCTGAATAGTGAATTAAGATAAATGTATATTTTCTGAGAACACGGTTCTCAGCGGTAAATGACATTCGTTACTTGCTTAAATCGTATGCCTGAGTCGAAATGCCACTTATAACACCGAACTAGGTTCAACAAATTAAAATGATATTACGCACGAAGCTGGTATCTATAAATCGAATGTAATGCCTGGAACGTTAAGTCTAATTGATGTAAATAAGCTAACTTCATGTCCCGCATATCGACCGAAAAAACGGGGCTTCGTTCTCATATAAATACTTAAAGAATATAAAAAAATGGAGTCACAAGTTGCCTCAAACGAAAAATGCTAAACAATTATGAGGAAATCAGACAGGGAAGGTAGCACTGAACCTAACCAGCCGATCACAGAAATCAGAAACACCACAACACAACTTAACTGAGCAATGTCCACACATAAGCCAAAGAAACAATTAAACGTTCAGGTTCCCGCGGAAAAAATGCAGGATAACCCTTTACAAAGAAATTATAGAATAGCGGTTATTGCATGAGACCAAAGGAAACACAGCCTAGACCCGACCAAGTTCCCCAAGGCCCCACTGCACGCCGACCCAACCGTACAAATCCATGCCAAAACGGCGACCAAATGATGCATTACCACCCCGTAACCAAGGACAGTGACCAAAAGTTAATGCGACCCTAAGAGGTATAATTACGATTTGACCTTGTTTAAAATGATGGGCAAGGTAGGAATGGGACAGGAAGTAACATTACATATTTCTAGATGCATATTGCTCCAGAATATGCTGACGATGTGACCCAAGCGACCAAACAAGGCATGACCGCATAGTGACCTAATTTAAAACGTTGCACTCCCTGCAAAAGGGGCAAACCGCAACAACAAAATATGGGAATATTATAGCTTAGTAGTATATGTAGTTAGCTAGATGCAGTTCGAAAATGTAAATGTCAAACACATTAACGTTAGTGACTAAACGGCACAGTGACCTAATTGAAAAACACTATTCCCTCAATCTAGAAATATAACAATTACTTAAACGTGATCTACGTAACGTCAATCTCTTTACTTTAATTTTTTTTTGAAAATACTCATTCGTGTATGATAACAATGTCCTATGAAGCTCAACGTGAAGACTAGATATACCAAACAGTGACGAAAAACACACCATAATCGCTCTACACCGTTTATCATAAGTATATATACATTAGCCTACCTTCCGTGAACCTAGACACGTCCATCTTGTTAGAAATAATTGTTGGCAAATCAGATTGACTGATGTGATTCGTCATGGACACGAGTAATAAGAAACAAATAACTGGAAGTGCAACAACAAGTAAGCATACTGGGTTTATCCGCCTTTTCCATCGCACCGACATCATACTGTAGATGTTAAGACTGGTACTGTAAGTGAAATAAAATATAATATTTAGAATATGTATATATTTGAAAGCCCCACTTTTATGAATCAAAGTAAGTTTTACTTTCAGTATGAAAATCAAACGTTTGGGAGCATCTCTTGTACAATATCACATTTCGCTGTTGACCTGATACATTTTACAAATCGCATATTATCATAGCCAATTGGAGTTTTGTAACATGAATGTTAAGAATAGCTTGGCATCCATTTGGGACCAATTAACATTTAATGCATGTATTTGTAAGTTCGCGATGTCAGTAAATGTCTCATGACTTCCATGAAGCTTCCCATAGACCAGGGGACCCGTTCCCGAAATTCTTGAAGCAAGTACAAGCTAGAAGTGTTCAAGATACGAAATAAAAATGAGCCGTACTCTAGTAAACTGGGCTTAATGGCATTGTATTGTAATTATGTAATAAGATTTTAGAAAAATGTCTAATATGAGAAAATAGCATGTCCTTTTATTTCATATTTAAAATATTTGAATGTATATTACCATCCATTAGCTACAAGTTTTCTTTAAAATTGTGTTAAAATAACTTATGTTGTTGATATGGTGATCGGTTTCTAAAAAGTACTCATATCAAGGAAAGCAAGACTGAGTCTAAATCACTGGCTATTTTTCTATGTAAGCAAATACTCAGAAATTGTCTTATTAAAAAAAGGAATACGATTCCAAAATCTGCCACAAGTTTACGTCAAAAATTTATCAGATACTCGACCTTTTAAGCGCAAGATAACGTTACGTCAACAACGTAGAGAATGACGTTGCCGGCGTCACTAAAAAGTAGGCGGTATTGGCTAGCTTAAAGAGTGTATAATTCTGTAAGTGTATAATTTGTTCAAATTTTCCGACACTATTAACAATAGTCTCCTCTTGCTAACAATATATTATCAACATTTTCACAATTTTGTCACCAAGCCCGATTTTTCATGGAGACATTCAAATGTTTTATATTCAACTAATGCTTAACTTATCCTAATATTAGTTCGATATATTGTTCCATTGAACACAAGAAGAATGCGTGAACTAATTTTACATTTAACAAATAGGCTAAGGTTTGGTCTGTTAAATAATATATTACTAGTAATAAAACTTAGTTTTCAAATTTATATACTGCAATGTTGCAAAGTTAGATTTCTAGGAATACTGAGTAATATATAATCAGTGATGATTAAGTACTACATTTAGTTTAAAATAATATTAATAATAACTTACCTTTTACGAGTTATTGCATGCTTCACGTACTCGGAATCTGGTCAAAATATAAAAGCACACGTTTATCACGCACGTTAGACGCAAATTTATGCAATATACTTAATTACGTGTGTTTAAGCTCAAACTACTGCGAGAAACATGTCTGCTCTGAATAAAACTAGACATCATCGGGAGTATTTGTTTTAATCTACAAACATTTGTTCTGAGAAATATTATTATAATACTTGTCTATGCATTCATTTGACGGTATGTGTTCCGCATTGAACATTTATGTATGGCTAAGTATATTTTCACAAGAAAACAATTGGCAGAAAACCAAGTACGAGAAACGCATGTCATGCTCAAGGCGTATTTGTACTAAAGCCATTTACGCATGTATGAGTTTGGTATTGATACTGTATTTCTTTCCAGAATAGGATAGATTAGTGATTGGAATAAACAAATAACTCAGTTTTAGATTTGTTGATAGAATATATCAGATCCAGATATAGCTTTGGAACAGCTGTCACATGCATGCGCCTCCATCAATACAGAATTATTGCCCATGCTGCCCCACTGTATAGCCTGGAAAATAGATATATCATTTCAGATAACACAAAATACGCTAACAACAAGGCATAATAATCTGAATTATGTGTACACAATCAATACGATGATTGTGTTGTATCATGAGGAACTAAACTCAGCCTACCCACGGCTCGTGGTATGGATGACGAGAAATGTCATTTTTATTACTGAGCATGCAATCAAGTTGCTCGTATACGTCTAGCCTCAGAACCTGCGTTAATAACTTGTTTTTGAAATATTACATGAACCAATTGACTCCATATGCAAGAATCAACATACATAACGGAATACGCTCCTAATTTATGAACATATGCATTAATACAAATGTATCTCCATCAATTCAGCGTGAGAATAGCAAAATCTGCATCGAAGTTCATGTTTGTGTTGTGTACAAATATGTTTACATTGACAATTGCCAATACATATTTTGATGAATATATTGACTGCATATTTTGCAATATATTAGGTTACCAATTAGACATTAGGTTGAGAGTATAAAGAGGAGGAATGTTTGGATACGGTAGCACAAATCACAAGGTACAGACGACTCACGCACTATTCTGAGCGTACGTACAAGGGCAAATCTATACCCCACCCTCAATATTCTGAGCGAACGTACAAGGGCAAATCTATACCCACCCTCAATATTCTGAGCGTACGGACAAGGGTAAATCTATACCCACCCTCAATATTCTGAGCGAACGTACAAGGGCAAATCTATACCCACCCTCAATATTCTGAGCGAACGTACAAGGGCAAATCTATACCCCACCCTCAATATTCTGAGCGTACGGACAAGGGCAAATCTATACCCCACCCTCAATATTCTGAGCGTACGGACAAGGGCAAATCAATACCCCACCCTCAATATTCTGAGCGTACGGACAAGGGTAAATCTATACTCCACCCTCAATTTTCTGAGCGTACGTACAAGGGTAAATCTATACCCCACCCTCAATATTCTGAGCGAACGTACAAGGGTAAATCTATACCCCATCCTCATTATTCTGAGCGTACGTACAAGGGTAAATCTATACCCCACCCTCAATATTCTGAGCGTACGAACAAGGGCAAATCTATACCCCACTCTCAATATTCTGAGCGTACGGACAAGGGCAAATCTATACCCCACCCTCAATATTCTGAGCGAACGTACAAGGGCAAATCTATACCCCCACCCTCAATATTCTGAGCGAACGTACAAGGGCAAATCTATACCCACCCTCAATATTCTGAGCGAACGTACAAGGGCAAATCTATACCCACCCTCAATATTCTGAGCGTACGTACAAGGGCAAATCTATACCCACCCTCAATATTCTGAGCGAACGTACAAGGGCAAATCTATACCCACCCTCAATATTCTGAGCGAACGTACAAGGGCAAATCTATACCCACCCTCAATATTCTGAGCGAACGTACAAGGGCAAATCTATACCCACCCTCAATATTCTGAGCGAACGTACAAGGGCAAATCTATACCCACCCTCAATATTCTGAGCGAACGTACAAGGGCAAATCTATACCCACCCTCAATATTCTGAGCGAACGTACAAGGGCAAATCTATACCCCACCCTCAATATTCTGAGCGTACGGACAAGGGCAAATCTATACCCCACCCTCAATATTCTGAGCGAACGGACAAGGCTAAATCTATACCCCACCCTCAATATTCTGAGCGTACGGACAAGGCTAAATCTATACCCACCCTCAATATTCTGAGCGAACGTACAAGGGCAAATCTATACCCCACCCTCAATATTCTGAGCGAACGTACAAGGGCAAATCTATACCCACCCTCAATATTCTGAGCGTACGGACAAGGGCAAATCTATACCCCACCCTCAATATTCTGAGCGAACGGACAAGGCTAAATCTATACCCCACCCTCAATATTCTGAGCGTACGGACAAGGCTAAATCTATACCCACCCTCAATATTCTGAGCGAACGTACAAGGGCAAATCTATACCCCACCCTCAATATTCTGAGCGTACGTACAAGGGCAAATCTATACCCACCCTCAATATTCTGAGCGTACGGACAAGGGTAAATCTATACTCCACCCTCAATTTTCTGAGCGTACGTACAAGGGTAAATCTATACCCCACCCTCATTATTCTGAGCGAACGTACAAGGGTAAATCTATACCCCACCCTCATTATTCTGAGCGTACGTACAAGGGTAAATCTATACCCCACCCTCAATATTCTGAGCGTACGGACAAGGGCAAATCTATACCCCACCCTCAATATTCTGAGCGAACGGACAAGGGCAAATCTGTACCCACCCTCAATATTCTGAGCGTACGTACAAGGGCAAATCTGTACCCCACCCTCACTATTCTGAGCGAACGGACAAGGGCAAACCTATACCCACCCTCAATATTCTGAGCGAACGGACAAGGGCAAATTTATACCCACCCTCAATATTCTGAGCGAACGGACAAGGGCAAATCTATACCCACCCTCAATATTCTGAGCGAACGGACAAGGGCAAATCTATACCCACCCTCAATATTCTGAGCGAACGGACAAGGGCAAATCTATACCCACCCTCAATATTCTGAGCGAACGGACAAGGGCAAATCTATACCCCACCCTCAATATTCTGAGCGAACGGACAAGGGCAAATCTATACCCACCCTCAATATTCTGAGCGTACGTACAAGGGCAAATCTATACCCCACCCTCAATATTCTGAGCGAACGGACAAGGGCAAATCTATACCCCACCCTCAATATTCTGAGCGAACGGACAAGGGCAAATCTATACCCACCCTCAATATTCTGAGCGAACGGACAAGGGCAAATCTATACCCCACCCTCAATATTCTGAGCGTACGGACAAGGGCAAATCTATACCCCACCCTCAATATTCTGAGCGTACGGACAAGGGTAAATCTATACCCACCCTCAATATTCTGAGCGTACGGACAAGGGTAAATTTATACCCACCCTCAATATTCTGAGCGAACGGACAAGGGTAAATCTATACCCACCCTCAATATTCTGAGCGAACGGACAAGGGTAAATCTATACCCACCCTCACTATTCTGAGCGAACGGACAAGGCTAAATCTATACCCCACCCTCAATATTCTGAGCGCACGTACAAGGGCAAATCTATACCCCACCCTCAATATTCTGAGCGTACGTACAAGGGCAAATCTATATCCCCACCCTGAAGAAAATGTTTGGTGGGCACAAATAATTAGTTTGTCTGAGCAAACTTGTCTGGGCAGCAAGGACCACAACAAAGATCTGTATTTTAGGTCTTAACCCACAAACATCAGAATCAGGATCTTCTCTATTGAATCCCTGTCAGAATCTATTTGATGATATTCACTGATCAGTGCACACATGATGTGTCGGTGGGAGTTAATTCATTGTTGACATGCCTCAGTGTTTCATATTACAATCAGTAAGTAACACAAAATGTAGACTTTGAACTATTAATCTATGTATGTTTTATGAGGGAAAATCTGACAATTTTCCTCCTAAAGGCATATCAGTAATATTGGTATTTACCATCACATATTTTTGCTACACTTCTGTTATTATTTGTTATTGTTTTGCATGGCTTTGAAAAATGTTGAATCATCTTATCCATTTCAGATTGCCAATCATTATTCTGCATTTACAACATCTCAAAACTGATTATCAAGTTATTTTAGTAATTTAACCTCATGTGTGTCTTCATTATGTCTTCATGCATTTTATATGACTTCTTTCAAAGTATGTTTACCTTGCATTCCCAGTTGTTCTCTGTGAATCAGTTGATTAGGTTAATCCTGTTTGTTGTTGTTTGTGACTATTTCTTAAATAGTTATCATACTTTGCTTTGAAGTATAATTGAATTATCATAGGTGTGAAATACCTATCATGTCCAGTATAATGTGTTTGGTTTGAATTCTTGATTAACTACTTAGATTGAGTAAATCTACTAGAGATAAGGGAGTCTATATAAATGAACTTAACTATTTTTATCATTAGATCAGAAATTATGAGAATAGAATTTATAAGACTTTAGAATATAATATAGAGACTAAGACTAGGAATATAAAATCTTGACTTTGTGTCAGTATCTTTGTGAATTACAGACTTTGTGCATTTCATTTAATTATACTTTGCGAGCTTTGTGATATATATTTGAACTCTGTGACTATAAACTTTGTGATTAATTGATATTGCCGCAACTGATTAAAATTAGTAAACTACAGACGAGTTTGTGATCTTGGAACATTTATTGTACTTGGAACATTTATTGCACTTACAACTGTGGACGTAAAGTTAAAGTCCAGCAGCAACGACACACGATACACTGGAAAGCACCGGAATAGTTAGTGTACACCGCTACACTGTTCACATTGAATTAGTGAGGTTACGGGACAACGATCTAAGGGTCCTAATAGCCTCATTAAAGTTTGGTGGAGAACAGCGGCTAAGATCTCGGTACTTCTGGAACACTGCAAGCGAGTATTCCCCATACTTGTGAACTCATACAGCTCAACCCAATATCGGAAGGATGCCACATATTCGGCGATACCCGTTTGGTGTTCATCAGTTTGCTGTCAGTCACGATATGCTGCATCAACCAGAATGGCACAGATTTCAACAATCATTATTGTGTGGACAGTGTGGTGAGTGCTTTTCTTATCCTCATCAGTGTAAGGCAATGAATCGTCAATGCTACAAGTGTAGGCGTTGCGGACACTACGCAGATTTCTGTAGGACCATCAACAAAACCAATGTGGTTAAGCAACCAAGATCTCACATCATTTCAACTAGAACAAAACCTGTGTGTGCATTAAGTGAAATCAGTGATGATACTAGTTACATCTGTTCTGGAATGCCATTGTCTACTGTTGGAAATGAAGAATTACAGAAACTTTGTTTCAACTCTCTTTTGAAGATGAAAACTAAGTATAACAGAAATTGCAGGAAATCTGTTAATGTTTTAGAAACAGCAGTAAATTCTCAAACTGCTTGTATTTCATTTCTAAGAATTGAGAATAGTGATTTGAAGACCAGTGTTAATGTTCAAAGTAAGAAGTGTTTGGATTTAAGTCGAGAAATTGATAGGGTAACAGAAAAATATAAATCATTATTGGAGTCTCAGAAACGTAAAACTGCTGAAATTGAGAAAACAGGCAACAAGAAAATTGAAGCTGCTATGTCTAGTTCTAAGGTGTTAACATCCAGGAATAACTATCTTGAGCAGCAAGTGAAGACCTTGACAACGGAATTAGATCAGCAAAAATCAGTTAACCAACGAAAACCTATCAAGAAGATAATCCGCACAGCCAAGGAAGAATTAACATGGGTTACCAGTAATTATGTTTTTAGTTATGAAAATGATTTGGACGACCCGATCCAATAGGACCGACAGTTTTACTGTCAACGATGTGGAAGCAACAAATTTCACGACAGAGAATCCTGCCCAGCTAAAGACCATTATGATGAGAAATGTGGGTGCTGCAATAAAGTAGGCCACTTCACTTTGTTGTGTAGACATTTAAAACAGTATATTTGATTGGTGTACAATTCAAGTTTGGGGTCCAAACTTAACAAAGCAGGGAGGTCTTTTATGAGGGAAAATCTGACAATTTTCCTCCTAAAGGCATATCAGTAATATTGGTATTTACCATCACATATTTTTGCTACACTTCTGTTATTATTTGTTATTGTTTTGCATGGCTTTGAAAAATGTTGAATCATCTTATCCATTTCAGATTGCCAATCATTATTCTGCATTTACAACATCTCAAAACTGATTATCAAGTTATTTTAGTAATTTAACCTCATGTGTGTCTTCATTATGTCTTCATGCATTTTATATGACTTCTTTCAAAGTATGTTTACCTTGCATTCCCAGTTGTTCTCTGTGAATCAGTTGATTAGGTTAATCCTGTTTGTTGTTGTTTGTGACTATTTCTTAAATAGTTATCATACTTTGCTTTGAAGTATAATTGAATTATCATAGGTGTGAAATACCTATCATGTCCAGTATAATGTGTTTGGTTTGAATTCTTGATTAACTACTTAGATTGAGTAAATCTACTAGAGATAAGGGAGTCTATATAAATGAACTTAACTATTTTTATCATTAGATCAGAAATTATGAGAATAGAATTTATAAGACTTTAGAATATAATATAGAGACTAAGACTAGGAATATAAAATCTTGACTTTGTGTCAGTATCTTTGTGAATTACAGACTTTGTGCATTTCATTAAATTATACTTTGCGAGCTTTGTGATATATATTTGAACTCTGTGACTATAAACTTTGTGATTAATTGATATTGCCGCAACTGATTAAAATTAGTAAACTACAGACGAGTTTGAGATCTTGGAACATTTATTGTACTTGGAACATTTATTGCACTTACAACTGTGGACGTAAAGTTAAAGTCCAGCAGCAACGACACACGATACACTGGAAAGCACCGGAATAGTTAGTGTACACCGCTACACTGTTCACATTGAATTAGTGAGGTTACGGGACAACGATCTAAGGGTCCTAATAGCCTCATTAAATATGCATATGCTTCAGTATAGTGCGTTTAGATATAGAAAGGGGAATAAGCCAGTTAAGCCTAAGTGTTCATTGAAGTTGTTATGATGTAATTACCTCCCTTTAGCTGCAACATTTCATAGAAGAAACAGTACAGGGTACAGTGCAACATGTCTAGAGTTGCAGTTTTTTTCAGATCTCCGGAAAGGATATTGCTCTCCATTGGTTGGACAGAGCAAAACTACTGGGCAGCAATATAAAATGACGAGATAATATGATCCAAATGTAGCATGAGCAGAATATAAGCCATCCCTCGATGTAGCAACTAGTGGACGCATGTTTTGTATATATATAAAAAATATATTTGCAACTAGATCTATATATCAAATTAACATACAAATATGTAATGTCAAGTAAGATTTAAATATATAAGTCTTAAGAGCATTTCGCTGGCTTAGTATGAGAAGGTCGTAACTGCAAAATCAATAGTTTGAGAAAACAAGAAAAACTGTCTGTCAACCACTCTTTATTTATGGTAAGACAAGCTTTTTCAACTTCACTTTGGTAAACATGACAAGTTCCGCTTTTGGTTAAAATAGGCTTAATATTTTTCAACTTGAGTTTGATTAGCATGACAATTTCTGATTTTTATGAAAATATGGCTCATATATAAACAGGCTCCGTATGATGCAGACTTCAAATATTGAATATAATTTCGTAACTAGCACTAAGTTAAAAAAAGTTAAGTTACCAATTTTCTAGGGCTCTTTTCAGCTGTTAGGCCGCTCAAGCACCCTTTGACATTTCACTTTCCCTGGTCATTGGGCTACATATGGAAACCTACACTCGTGTCTCCCGGGGGAGACTATTTCTCTCCTGTGGTGTGGCAGCCAACATCGATCTGCGGCGCCCAGGAATAGACACTGTCCTCACAGGTACCATTTTACACCATGGTGGAGTGGAGCTGTGGGTCGAGGGGGTCGAACCCGGGACCTCTCGATCCCGAAGCGCGCGCCCTACCTCTAGGTCACCACTCCTCACAAACTACTAACGACCTTCTACTTCTAAGCCTGCGACATGTAGATGTCGGTTCTAGTATATATATACGACCATTTTGATAGCATTTCTGTTTTTGAATGACTCGGGATACCTCACAACTGTCAGTAGCTTTCACCAGGCGATCACTGGGCCATCTACGCTAGTTTATTGTACGAAGTCTGAAACACGTAGCCTTTGTACGCTAAATGTAGAACGTTGCACCAATTTTTCGTGCAAAATGTGCCGAAGATAGTAAATATATCCGAGATAAGTTGACATTCCACCAACTATAAACTCTCCTGGATCAGCTGGTCCACGATAAACTCGTGCGATAGCCACCATATAATATCCCCCATCTAAAGGAATTTATATCCACCTGAATCAGTTAGTGCATGCTTTTATCGTGCGATGGTTGCTGAAAAAACATTGTATTAATTACGTTTACTAGCGTCTTAGTTTTAATGATGAGCGAATCAAATGTTCATAATCATACTATATAAGTTTATTACAATACAGTAGAGTCATCATCAGAGGCAACGATTTTGATAGAAGTTTGACAAATTCATGTCTCACAGTGTGTCCTGTCTTCGAGCGTCCCTTGGGAGTTCGAACCTCTGTCTGTGGCGCCCAGGAATATAGACACTGTACTCACAGGTAGATCTATGTCAATTCTAATCTGGATGGTGCATGCTGGCTGTGGTCGAGACGGGATTGAACCCGGACCTCTCGATCACAATACGCACTCACTTCCTCGAGGCAACAGCCCGCCCTGAATTGGATTGAAATTAGTTAGGCACAAAATAAGGCGCTATATACTATAAAGTGCCTGTAAAGATTGCACGAATTGGACGACGTACGCGTATATGTATCTTGTTCCCTTTACAGGACAGGAATACATTTACTGGATTGTACTTATGCACTAGTCAGTTGGATCCACGGCCCTCGCCCTCGGGGATGGGTCGGGATCTTTACTTTCGTGTTGTGAAAACGGTCCTTCGAGGGACAGCTGACTGGTGAAATACACGGTATTTCTCCGGCCCCCGACAACTAAATATTGTCCCCGGGGTGTTTGTTCGGAGAAAAATCCAAACATTTCACCGGCAGTGCAGGGAAGTTGACAGTAAAAACGGATGTTTCCCTATGGATCCCCGGGGTGGGGCGTGGATGCAACTGACTTGTGCATGAGTACCAGGTGGGGTATCAAGCAAGTATTTAAAAAAAATCCCCCATTTTCTTTACTAATGCTAGCGTTATCACCGGCGGACTTTAAATATTTACTAGCGGCCTATCTATGATGAGGAAGAATATAATTATTATACAGTAATTAATAATTGAAGTGTGCTTGCTCTATCAAATACAGTACAGTAGGCCTACACATTTTATTGCTACAAGACGAAATAAATATTTATAAAAAAAAAACTATTTCTAAAGGCTTTTCAAATTGTAGATCTATGTCGGACCCTCGTTTTTGTGTAAATGTTCACACGTCATGATATTTACTCGTTAATATGTCGTGTTATGGCGTTTGACTACAAGTCACTGTCGAAAACACGTGCTCAATACATAAACACCGAGGTGATCAGAATGGTTTAGTGTTGAGTAATCACGTGACGTGTACATGCGCAGAAATAAGCGTCGTTTGTGTGGGACGATTTATGAAAAACAAAAAAGTGACTATTTACTGTGTTTTCCGTTGGAATTTGTTACATTTTGGACCTTTGAAGCGGATTATGATGTAAGTATATTACATACAATAACGAAATTTCTTACAAGGTGTATAATTTGTTGTAAAATCAAGTCTACCGTAGCAGTCGGTCAGAAGAAGAAACCTTTGACCGTCGGTTTGTTTATCATGGCAGCCATAGATCTTTGAGGCAGTCTTTTGCTTTCTGATTGAATCAAGGTCGATTTTCAATATGCTGGTGAGATGTATTTGTGCAAGTATTTAAGTGAAAGACCAGCAGAAAATATGATTTTTTTTTCAAATTTAGTCAGAAATTGTTGAATATTGCTACGTGTCTGCCACTAATCAACATGTGAGCAATTGTGTTATGCACCAGACAGTTGCATGCATGCCCCCACCCCTGGGGATGGACCGGGATTTTTTTTGGGTTGTAAAAACCTCCTTTGCACGACCGGGGACAACTGATGGTAAAATATCAAGTATTTCCCCAGCCCCCTGACAACTAAAATTTCCCCAGGGTATTGGTTTGGAGAAAGTTTTCCCAGCAGTGCGGGCAGATAAGCTGGAAGTTAAAAAAATGACAGTTTTACACGGCAGTCCACTGCCCCATCCGATGGTGGGGGGGAGGGGCAATGAAGCAACTGACTGACCATGTGCATTGTTTATTCACAATGATTGTTAAAGTCAACAACAACGATTGTTAAAGTCAACAAATATTTAGAAATTAATATGCATATTGATTGTTAAAGTCAACAAATATTTAGAAATTAATATGCATATTGATTGTTAAAGTCAACAAATATTTAGAAATTAATATGGACACATTTCATGTTTACATGCCGGTGCATTCATATGCAAAGTGATAATCAAGGAGTTATTGGTCAGTGAGTATTGTCGATTCAAAGATGTCTGTCAAAACCGCCATAATGTTCCATCTCTGAATAGCTAATTGCACCAAGTATAACCACTACGCTATAGGACCATTAGCTTTTTAATCATTCAAGTGTATTATTGATGGTAGAATTTAATCCTGACATACATTGAATAATCGACTGGGGTGATTGTTTGTTTACGCGGTTGTGACAGAGATCTTTGAATCAACTACACTAGTTTGTATTGTTTATTCAGCCAATATATTTCTGGTGGAACATGGATGGCTATTAACATATGAATGGTTTCGTCATACTGAAATTGAGTGTCTATTGAGTGTATTAAAAGTAATTAAAGGAGTCCATTATCCAAAATTTGTACTCATTTGAGTATTCAGGGGTGTAAAAATCCTCAATTTTTTCAATCTACTTGCCAAAGAAAAAAAAAAAAGCAACACAATTTCAGTTTCAATAATTTTATTTATTTTGCAATACCTGCACTGACAAAGCCTGGTATAAGTTAAGGTATTGAACTTCAATTTACCTGCTATACCCAATATCTAAACTTGTAACAATACACTCCCACTATGCAGCATACTGTAAATTTTTAAATATTTGTAGGGAATTCAATTTTGTGGATTCAATGGTTCAGCTTCAACCACAAAATTAACTCCCAGTGCCATCTAACAATAATTTTAACCTAAAGCAGGGCTCGACAAATCCACTCGTCCGCTCGTAATTACGAGTAGAAATTCACATCGGACGAGTCAACATCCAGCAACATCCTGCAGGACGAGCGCAATTTCTGGCAGAAAACAATCAAGTTTCAATAATTAATCGCGCATAAACAACATAATTCGATAAAAAATTATCTCGTATTCGATACAAACGCCAGATCATCTGTCAGTCAAAAAGAAAGTTGGAAGAATAAAAACATGAGTGCGCTGTGACGTCATGGGAATTCCCCGGTTATGCTCGATTAATGAATGACACTGTTCTTAGTTTAATCGATCAAAACATAATTTTTTAGCGTTAAAGCGACGTTTTCGGTTCGTCACAGTGCGCAAAATGAATATTATGTATGAATGTATGGATTAACAAACAAACTCCTTCCATCGGTTTGCGTAATTAAGGACAAAATTTGATGCCAACATGGCATCACGTGAAGAATAAAGTTCGTATAGACACAGTGTATTTACCAATCAAGCTGATCAAAAGTTGTCTGCTTCTGAATGGAGAAAGGAGCAGAAATTTGGAACACATTTATATTTTCACAATTTTATTGACAGTTTGAGACGAGAATCACATCGTTCAAAAACAGATTTCCTGATTTTTCTTTGACTGAAAAATACGGGCGAGTTGATTTTGCTGCTGGACGAGTGGTTTTTTGGCACCGCTCGTCCGGCAGGACGAGTGGCTTTTGAAAAATTTGTCGAGGCCTGTAAAGTTGTATTTATAAGGAGTGTAACGGTAGGCAAGTTTTTCTAACGGTTTGGTATATATCGCTATGGTAATTATATTCTCTTAAAGCAGCTTAAATACTTTTTTTAACTGAAAATGAATTTGTTCCTTTTATAACAGCAATTATTATGTGTCTATCAACTTTTTAGAATGAATTTCGGCAAAATGAAGCATATCTTAATACAATCAAAACGAGTGATACATGGTAATTGTACATACTCAGTAGGCTACATGTATCTGATGTTTTCATTGTCTGAATATTCTTTTGCTCATAAAAAAGCTTATACCAAACTGTACCCAAATGTTGAAGTTTTGTACTGTAAACCTTGTAAGTACTGAAGTCTGTAGTGTTTTATGTACCGCAGTATACAGTTACAGCCCTAGTATTTGTTGCCTGAAATGCGAAATCCATGAATTAACTTCCCATTGAAATGGTATTTATTACGAAAACAAAAAAAATTTGTTCGAATGATTTTACAGACTCGGTATTGGCTGTTATAATCTCTTCCGTACATACAGCTTGGCTAATTTGACATGGGCCTGACCTTATTTGATTAGCATAAGTTTACAGTAGATATATTATAGCTTGGCTATATTGACTAGAGCCTGACCTTTATGCAAGAATATATTACAAGGTTCCTGCTTTGAATATATCAATTTCCGCAAGCAAATCGATCGATATCTGTATTTCAATTTTGTGTTTGTATCACATCTCGAGCGTCTTCGTGATACTCCCCCATTATGAAAACATACAACCAGTGTTAACAACGTAGGAAATATATCAACTGTTAAATTGTGCTAATGCAAAGGTCAGGCTGGTGTCAAATTGGCCAAGCTTTACCTATGATTCAACACTGATTGTATGTTTTCATAATCTCCCTTTTTGATTATATAAATATATTTTGGGGTAAAGTATGACTTACTGTAAACACTGTCACACATAAAATTAATTTCAATGGGACAAACTTTGTGGTTTTGGTAAAAATGGCCATTTTGATGTGACCTTAATTTGTGGATTTTGCATTTCAGGTAATAAATAAAAGGGCCATAATTATTGGTTGATCGGATTAGATTGCGTGGCGAACAACGAAATCCACAAAATTTAATCCCCCACAAAAATTAGTGATTTTACAGTTATTTATCACACCATTTCAATTTACACACACCGATTTGTTACTTGCGCTATAAGTCATGTACATTGTTTTTTTGTTTTAAGACTGTCTGACAGTTATTTTTTTATTTTGTAGAAAGTTTGGATTTCGATTGATTTGGAGGGACCATTAAACCAGTTTTCACGGAGGAATATCCACAACAAGAATTCAATAGATAAAAACCAGTAAGTAACTTAAATAAAAGAAATATGCTAGTAAATTTTATTGATGTGGGTGTTTAAAACTGCATTTTAAGTTCGACTGAGCACAAAGTAATCAATGTGATTGAGCTATTTATGATATTATTGTGATTGTCCGTGGTCCACTGTCAATAGTTGGACTGTTAAGGCACTTACTATAGGACACAATATTTGCCCTGAATCCTGTGCATAATGATCCTTTCTATGTTATCAAGGCCATGTTCTTAACTGTTCTGCCAAATCACTGAAAAACATTGTTAACACTATGTGTAGATTCTAATTATTTATAGGGACTAAACTCCTTTTCATTGATAAAAACATGTTTGGGGAGATTTTAATCACAAAACTTTGTTTTACAAATACATGAAGTATTCTTTCAACTTGCATAACGATGAACGGGCGCTATTGATAAAATTGTCCAACATGTTTTACCGTTGGTTATTTATATACTCCAAAGTGAAATTACATATCTTATAGCGTTAGTCATCCAATAGATTATAGGGGTTGAAAAGGTAATAAACCGACATTGTGCAATTATTGTTCTTCTAGATGAATAAGTCCAGATTGTTATATTATAAATGTTTAAGATTTGTCAAGCCAAAACGATGCGATTTCATTGATTTCCAGTTGGGTCCTGTGTTTTGCTGAAAAGACAGCCAGTAGAAGAGACAGTGTGATGAAACAGGGCCTTTTTTCCTTCTAAAACAGAGGCCGATCTTCGGTGACTTCCCAATCGCAAAAAGCTTCTTTTTTTCCCAATTTCGTAAAAGAATTTCCCAAAAAACCAATGCTGAATTTCCATTGTATTGAAAGTTCGTACGGAACGGTTCGCACGGAACGGTATGGCGTTTATTCATTGTTCAGTTAAAATGAAGAAAAATACGTATCATTCGATTGGCATTACTGGTACTAATCAATTAAACGAACGGACGTCAATTTATTTTTAAATTAATTGCAAGTGCGACATCGCGAAAGCAATATTGTATTTGTTATCTACGAGCGTGGAAAGCGACTCGACGACACGGCCGCCATTTTATTATGCAGAATTGCTAAAGTCCAATACTGAACCGTACCGTTCGTATCCGGGCCGAAAATATGTTCGGAATTGAAATATCAAGGAAAAAAATCGTAATATTAATTGACAGGTCATAGCCTCATACAATGGAAAGGTATATTATGTTTGAAAAAGAACTTTAAAGAAAGAATTGGAGAAACTAAAGGTGACAGTTCTTAATTTTATAATAAAACTAGTCCAAGCTTCTTAGACGATGATTATTCCATTTCAGTGATTATTCCAATTCATCGACGTCAGTAAAAAAAAGATCATTTAGTTATGGTACCCAGAACTATTATAAAACATGAAAGCCCTGGATGATTTAACATGTATATGGACTGCAGATTCCTTTTTGATGTATCTTAAGTTAATTTCCTTTTTCCCAATTCGGCCAAAAATCGCGCTTGAATTTCCCAAACTGACAGGCTAAGGCCTCTTCCCAATTTTTTTAAAAAAAGGCCCTGTAAAAGGAATCCGGGTGCGTTGTTATAGCTCTTCCGAAATAGACTCCTTGGTTCTTTAACATGCCCGGTGTACACGAGACTCCTAGGTTCTTTAACATGCCTGGTGTACATCACCGATACACGCGAGACGGCCTCTGGGTTACCAACCAGTTCATCTCTAGTTAGGGGGGAAATACTGAAAAGCATTTAATAAATGACAAAGTGTCATGGCCAAGGATGGAACTAGGCGGGAGTGGCTTAAGAATTTTTTAAACATATAAATCTCCAGTTATCAATCCTTTACTGTTTTGGTTTCAAGAAATTAATTGTTGTCATGCATTACAGATGAGATGATGGACGTTAATGGATCACGAATGATGAGATATGCAGCCACTAAACCAGTACTGGTATGTAAGTATGGACAAATGCATAACATATTATATGGACGGAATTCAACAGCATGAAAAAGATAAGTACTTACTTAAAACAATACATTTGGTAATTTATTATTTATTTTTGTTTTGTAATATTGATAAAAATGAATATGTTTTAATAATGTTGACTAATAATGTTTTCAATTACTTCAATTACTAACATGGTGGAGGCCCGAGCGTCATGAATAACATGCCAAATATTTTGTTCATCTGTCAAAATGTCAAAAAAAAATCGCTGCACAAGGAAGCAGCCTGTGGGCAAGGCCTTTAAGTTGAATGTGTTTCGACCCATATAATCGTCATCATGTGAATTGTGTTTAGTGTGCACATGCTTATATCATCACTCGGTAGGTCAACAATGGAATAAGATTTTCTTGTTGTGTCAAGTGATGGCAGAGCTCTGGTGAACTTTAATTGGTATTTAGCTTTGCTATTCACCATCTCTTGTACATACAGTCAGCCCTCGTTACGATACTCAATATACCGACAATTTCTTTTTATGAACTAATTGTTTGGGACATATTCTATTCATCATTATCAAGTCATATTTGTATACAGACAAGAAGAACGGATTGACAGTTTTCTAATTAATTCATATTCAATATATTGATACTGACCAGGGACTGTTTTTCACACCGAGCCTGTCATATTAATCGTCTTTTCTCAAAGAAATTGTCTAAGCATCACTTATAATTTATATTCCTATATCAAGATAGAAGGTTTGCACATATTCTATGTCAAACATATTTTGGTCTTTGTTTAATGACATAGGATAACCTGATAACAAAATGCATTTAATTACCATTTTATGGATAAAGTGTTAATTTTAAAATATTATAATTTTTTTTCATAGGTTATTAAAAACGTATCTGGCCACCTTTAAATTCGAACAGTCTTCACTTAATGCTCTCCCAGTACAATTATATCAATTAAATATCATTTTCATTCAATTCTGATGATTTTATATTGCTGATTGGGAGAATATGGCAAATTTGTAGCATACAAAAATGATGTATGCACACTTATGATTGAGTTCTATGAAACAATCTCCCTACCAAAATTCTAGTCTTGCTGTCAGGGACTAACCTAGCAAGATTCAGTATTCTGACAACAGTGGGACCAAACAGTGTTGTAACGAGGGCTGACTGTACACTCAACAAAAGTTATAAGTACACACCTTTTTATAATTGTTTATAACTTTCAGTTTGAACTTGATAAAATATAGTTGCTCTTTTACATAATCAAGTGAAACGGTGTTTTAACTTTAATAAAAATCAAGATAAGATAAGATAAGATAAACTTTATTTAACGTTGATTATAGTTAACATAATAAACATAAGCTACAAGCTTGTATTCAACAATTTTTTCAAATCTCACACGTGTAACCATCAAAAGACTTGCTTGGGCATCTAGGATCTAAGTCAATTTTTCAAATGCGGTTGTGCCATTGACTGCATAACTTCTAGCTGTGTTGTTGGTACTCACAGAAGCTCTGTATATTTCCACCCTGAGACCTTTCCAATGCATGTTCTCACTTTTAAGAAACCAGTATACTAGAGAATTTGAGCTTTTAATCTTTAAATGGTTTTGTTCAACAAAAATTGACCAAAAAACTAAGGTGTGTACTTATAACTTTTGTTAGCTCATCAGTCATATTAAACTTTCTTGTTGAGTGAACTATTTACTCAGTTAGGTCAACAATATTGAATAAGATTCTTTAGTTGTGGTTTTCTTAGTTTGTGTCTGTCAAAAAAAGTCCAAAGAATGGATTTGTCCGTTATTGATTTTGCCAAATCTCTGTGATGTTCAATGATGCATTGCACATGCTTCGGTAGTAATCGACCCAAATTCTCTAAAATTTGTAGTTAATATTTGTATCCTTTCTTTGAGCTTTTTTGGTTTTTAATATGTTGAAATTCGATGCACTTGAGAATTTTTTCTATATACCTTTTTTTTATTTTACTCTTTATCAATGATACAATAAGCTGTGTGTTTGTTGTGATTGATTAGAATTTGAATGCCTAATGCTACTGTGAATTTGGTTCAGCACCTCATATACGTGGTTATATCCAAAAGTAATGTCACTGATGCTAAAAAGTCGTGGATAATGTCAGTAAAACCATGGAAATTTTCACACTGTACCTTCTGTCTTATTTAAACATGATAACCAAATTTTACAAACTTGCACAGCGCAGTTCTTGTGATATGAACAATTATATGAGACATACTAACAAAATTCGCCGCAAGTCTGACGCCAACGACATGATAATGACACCTTCTCTTCCTGTAAAAATTCATTCTTGGAGATTTCTAATGACTCATAAGTCATGCAGTCATTTCCATGACCTTTAAAAATGTGCATCCAAACCGATGCTTACTCTCTGCATGTTCAAATTATTTTAAGTGTCCTCTAAGATAAGATAAGATAAGCTTTATATAATGTTGATTATGATTAACATAATAAACATAGCTACAAGCTTATATTAGATATAACAAAGAAATTTCAGATATTTAAATATATGCAAATAACATTTATATAAGAAATTTAATAATATATACAAACAAATTAATTGTTACAAGAGAATTAACTTACAAGAGAATTAACTTACAAGAGAATTAACTTACAATTGAAACTACAAATATGCAAAACAAACTGAAAAAAAAAAATTACAATGCTAAACTATACGGACAAAATTAATTTTAAGCTATACGTCTGTTTGATATGATTTATATGGATCAACAGTTGACAGAAATTACTGTGAGTTGACCGGAAGCTGCTGGCTCTAAACTTGTGTACATGTGCATTGTGATTGTACCAATGAATTGTTCATGAATTTAGTAATATTATGAGTATGAAATTTCATTATTATTTGAAGATAATATAAATTAAGTTTTTGAAGGACAATATTTATAATAGGTTGTCTCAATTTATCACATCAAATAACCATGCTTTGTGTATGGTCATCATGATCGAAGGAACTAACAAAATATGCAGAAATAAATTAAACCTAATAGAACAGTGTGATCAATTATATACAATTTTAACTGTCATGTACCTATGTGAGGCTAAGAATATTGAAGTAGGACTAAGCAAATACTTTCATAATTAAAGAGTTGTTACATATTCATTTATCCTAAGCATACATGCCACATTTTCCTGAAGCCAATGCAGGAGATTGGTGATGGAAATGCTGGAGATTTCAAGAAAATGCAGGAGATTTTTCTTGCTCAAGCTTAAAACTTAAATAAATGAAGTTAATATGCAGTTTTCACTCAATTAACTTGTAGGACATTACCATGCATGCTTCATAAAGCTATTTAACTTATTATTTGATATCATTTTCATCATGCATACCAAAAATGTCAAGTTTTCAGTTTTCCATGAAATGCAGGAGATTTGATCAATTTACCGAAAATCATGCAGGAGTAAAGTCTCAAATGCAGGGACTCCTGCATGATGCAGAAGATCTGGCATGTATGTCTAAGACAGACTCAGATAAAATGCCAGATAACACCAAAGTTATTGTTTGAAGTAAAGATGTTTAACTGCTTAGCAAAATTGTTAGCTAAAGTATCGGATTATTAGCTTATATTACACATTGACTGGTATATTAGATCTCCAATGATAACTCTGGCTTTGTATACAAACATAAAATGTCTAAAAACAACACAATCAGGTGGACAGGTCTCTTGTTTTTAGTATAGATTGAAATAATCAAATATATAAAAAGTAATTTCTTACAAGAGTGTACAAAAATGATCATCGAAAATGCATTTTATTTTATTTTTTGTAGTTATCACCAGCGGGCTATATTTAAAAAACATTCATATTTAGGATAAATTATTACTGCTTAGCAACGGACAGAAAATATACTGTTGCATAAAATAGGATATTGCTGGTTGACTGTAGATGGTCCTGCAGCTACAATTTTAACTCACTACATAATTATCATAGTTTTGAAAGTCAAGTTGGTGTTCCTTTTCGGACCTACTACAAACTGTTGTTAGGTCTCTCTGTTGACACTGGTTTGGTTATGTATGCGCTTTAAAAGTTTATACTCCGGTATATGAGACCCATGTTGCCGCCGTGTGTAACACTTATTTTCAGTAGGTGACTATAGTCTCAAATCTGCCTTGTTTTCACTAAGTTAAATCAATGCATTAAAACTTAAAGGTATTTTGCAAATTTTCAAAATAGATCGACTTCAATGAAATTTTAGCAGCAGACAAAGAACATTTGTTTCATCACATCATGGAAACAATTTTTTTCATAATAACACATGAAATAAAATTGTTAAGTCTATGAAAAAATCATTACTGTCGTGTGTGGCGATATGACGTCATAGGTACATTTTGAATATACATGTAATTCAATTATGATATTAATCGAATAATGCAATACGTTTTATACAAATCAGAATTGAATGAGGGGTGAGTGAAAAATAAGGCAACAACAGTGATTCTTTTTGGAGCGCATCAAAATCTGCTGGGGACTCATTAAATTTTGAAAATACATTATTTTTACATAGTGGGACTCATTGATTTTCTAGGTTCAATGGAAAGGGACTCATAGTTTTCACAACCAAAATGAAACACTGCAACAATAAGTTTGATTCCATTTATTATATTTCAAAAATAATACTTTTTATTTCAAAATTGAGTGATTTGATTAATATTATGATCATTTATTTATATTGGCCTACATCATAAACACAATAGCATGCACAATATGAATAAGAAATTATTAGTGTTCATTCAGTGTCTTAAAAGTTAAATTCACACCTTCAATGTCTGGTCTGACCAACCCTTGCGTATTCACTGTAACACATCAGAAATACATAGAATTAATCAACGTGTGGATCACTACCATCTGAATGTTGTTCCACTTGTGGATCAAAGCTTTGACTCTAATTCGCTTAAGTCTTAAATCTGGCAAAACTGCTGGGGCCTTATTCACCAACGCTGTAAGTCTAAAATATAGACTTTACATTGCCAAATGTTCTATTCACTCTCATGTTGTTATACATATACCGATTTTGATATAAATTGGTATACATGTTCAGTGGGTAACAAGAAATAGTCAGATGAATTTTCACATGGTTATATCTAATTTCAAAGAAATGCTAGTGACTATGAATAATGATATTTTTAAGTCTAAGTCTGAGTTTTTAGACTTACAACGTTGGTGAATAAGGCCCCTGGTCATTCCTTAACAAAGTACTGGCGTAATGTCAATTACAGTATTTCAACTCACTAGATTTGTTCAAACATTTTAAAAAATCAGATTTGATTCATTCGAGCCATTTGCGGTGTGCACCCAAACCATGTTAACAGACTGGTGGATACATGGAGTTTTTGTTTTGATTCACTTAAAGCTTTTGAGTTAAAATGCAAGAGTAATGTGTTGAAAAAATTAATAAGGTTGAAAATTATATAATTAATCGGGAGTTGGTAGTGTTGATTTATTTAATTTTTTGCAGGATTTTTGAATATGTGGTTATAAGCACAACATAAGAACAATATCACTGTGTGGCTAATTGGGATACCTTAAAAATTAACTTGTATTCATGACTTTTTGCAATTAAAAGTACACGTAAATCTGATCACTGTATGACTTATTGCCATTCTTTATAATTCAACATGTAAGCCTTTTTGCAATTGCTGGAAATTGTCTTGTTTAGACTCAGTGAACATTTTGTCTATATCACCATGGTGAAAATCCCAATTTGAGTTCAAAGGTCATAATTGTTTTCTGGACTATAACAAATTTACTATGGAACTTACTTATAACAGACTTGGTTATAATGAAATTTCTGTTACAGAAAAAAATCCCTGATACGAGTCATTTTTTATGCCAATGTACTACCTGTTGCTAATAAGGAGTCGTATATAGCAAAAAAGATATGAGGAAATCACACAGGGAAGGTAGCACTCAACCGAACCAGCTAAGCACAGAAATCAGAAACACCTAACCCTAAACATTGTAAAGTAACAATATACACTATACATGAGCTTTAAACTTTTCACTCTTAGATTAATTCACTTTTTGCCTCATTATAAATGAATAACATTATAGCAAAATAATTTTTCTCTGTCAGTACTGTTACTTTATAATTATGTAATATTATTAGCTCGATTTTCAAAGAAAAAAGTTGACCATATTAGGATCTTCAAACTTCTTATGGAAGTTGGTCAGCAACATTTTTAGGTCAGTAGGTCAAAGGTCAAGGTCACTACGACCTTTTCAAATTTTTTTATACTAAATGATTCCCGTTAAATAACTCAAGAACGCTTTGTCCAATGATAGTCAAACTTTACATAGAGGTTGGCCAGCAAATAATAATGATACGTATACAATACAATTTATTTTTATTGACCAATTACAAACTCAAAAACATATGGCAAAGACATAATAAATATAAATACAAGTGTTACTGAATATGAAAATACATTTAATAATAATAATAATAATGATAATAATAATGATAATAATAATGATGATAATAATAATAATAATAATAATAATAATAATAATAATAATACTAATAATGATGATAATAATAACAATGATAATAATAATAATAATAGTGATAATAATGATAATTATAATAATGATAACAATGATAATATTAATAATAATAATAATGATAATAATGATAATAATAATAATAATAATAATGATAATAGTGATAATAGTGATAATAGTGATAATAATGATAATTATAATAATAACAATGATAATAATAATAATAATGATAATGATAAAAATAATAATAATAATAATAATAATAATAATAATGATAATAATGATAATAATGATAAAAGTACTACTACTGCAAATAATAATATTGATAACAGTAATAATAATAGTTGAATTCAACTGAATTGAACAATTCTAATGATAATAATAAATAATACACGCCATTGACATTTCTTGATCTCCACATGTCTGTCAAAAAACTGTCAAACATCTGCATTTATGGCAAATTTATTTTGAAATTTTAAAGTTATAAATACAGTTATACTTGATAAATAAATTACAGTCAAGAAAATTGTTTAAACAAGAAAAATGTTTAGAAAGTTAACAATTACTCTTGTACAAATGTTTTCCTTAGGGTAAACAAGACAAAATTAATTTATGACCCAGCGGGAAAAAAGGATTTTATTGTTTTGCAACTATGTTCCATAGGAATAGAACTGTTATAAAATAGTTTTATTTAGTTATAACTGGTTCCGAAGATTGATCCTTTTTCATTGATTAGAAATCATTAATTATTGTGTTTTACAAAACAATGATGGTCACTTTGAACAGTATTATCACTTTAATAATAATAACTATAATAGTACTTTAAAAATATCATTTTATCAGTCTTTTCTGACCTTAGTAGGGAATGTACTTAGAGAAACATCATTTACAGCGGCTTTTCTGGTTTCAAATGAATTTACCAAATATTATTTTATTTTTTACTCCCATGTAAGATTTTATTTTTAGCAATAAGCAATTATTGAGATAATTTAAGTTAAAAAATCCAATCAAAAGTTATCTATAGTCCATTGGTTAGTTTTCTAGATTTTTTACACATCAATCGGGGTTTGAGAATCTTTCATGAATATTTGCATAATGATGGCATTGCTTCTTGTTCTTTATAAAACTGCATATGTAAGCTTGTCCTGGTTAGGATAAAGTAAGAAATGTTGTGGGGTCTAGTGGCCACCTAATATAACTGGAAAAAACTGCCCAGTTGGAGCAAAAGCCCTTTGTTTTTTCACTACACAAAAAAATGTCTGTTCCATTTTTGTATAAGTATCAGTTCAGTTGTGTATACGAGAGGTGCCCCACTTATATTTGAACAGTAATGAATATCAAATACTTCGATGCTTATTATATATAATCAAAATATTTCTATATCATCTTGCAAAATAACGTGTTATGAAACACATACAACTATTGATTATTACTTTATTTCTTGGTTTGCACTCACATCTACAATTTTGTAGGGGGTATGGTGTTGGCTTTTTGAAGACCGAATAATCCGATCGATGCTGTTTGCATTTCCCACCTGTAATAAACGCAGCAATATTCCATAGACTAAAGGGTTTGTGGGTATACGTTCATTAGACTTTGGGCTTTACTAATATTGCGTAATATACTTCAAATGTGTGTTCTTAAGGTCCGGAATGGTGTTTTTGTGGAGGAAGTTGAAGCTCCATGTTGACAAAACACCATGCTCCCCATATGGTCTCCAGGAAAGTTGTTTTGCAAACATTTTGACCAAATATGGTTCGGATCCTAACTTACACAGCAATGTGCATTCACCTTTGACTTTTCAGAATTAAATATGTGTTCCGTTAAGCCAGTATAGCAAACAATAGCATACGTTATGCAAACGTTCGGAAACATGTGAAGCTTAACAAATGTCAACTTATGGGTAGCCTTATCAACATTTATCATATTGTAGGCTGTCCGTTCATGGTATATTTCTCAACGATAAAGCATTGCCTCTACAGAGGTGACAAAGTTGTGGCATTTACAGTTCCGTTAAAGCATACACAGCTTTAAAGACATTTGTCTCCCTTATGTTGTTTTTGTGGTATTGAGCATGTAAACACCGATTTTATCCCGAGTCCAGCATGTATAATTCTCTAAATGAACAAATCGAAAGTTTCAATGGGTACTCTTAACTTCGCTGAAGTCCCTATTTTGGTTTTTGGATATGCCTTACTTATTAAATAACCAAAGTTTAAGATTTTGGTAGGTATCATCACTTTTTGTCAGTTTTTAATATTTTGCGTAATTTCATTAAAAAGAACAACAAAGCGCAAAACACCCTTCCTGTGACAAAAATTGCATATTTTCTTCACAAAAGTGGAATATCCATCCTCAACCAGCAACTTTTAAGGGCTGTTATGCACACCGTTCAACCCGATACATAGAAAACAGTTGGCACATAGAAGACAGTTGTCAGTGTTTATGTACGCAAAACTCGCGGAAGTAAGTATTGCTTGTTTTTATATTCCTTTTGCAGGGTCTGAACAAAACAAAGTGTGTACATTTATTCGCAGTTAAAAGAGGTGTCAGTATACAAAATTCTGAGCAAAACCGTGAATTATTTAGGGAGAAATCATGAAAAATGTATGCGATTTTTAACAAAAAACGCGTTATTTGAAACTTTGATCCCCAAAAAGGTATTTTTTGACAAATCCTTACCATTTGACTTATACCATGACAAAATTACATCCATCCCCCGTCTATATGCAGATTTACACACTTTTATTCGTCCTTTTCGCCGAGATATAAGAGTTTAAACATGACATGGTGCCATATTTTTGAGAACAATGGAGACAGTTGATGATTAAAAAAGATAACATAGAAATCAGTCGCAAGGGTATAGATGATAACAATGAAGACAGCCTGAACACAACGTTTTTGGAGCGCAATAACATTGAAATAATTTCGGTATACTTAAGTGCCAATGTGTATAACTGGAGTTTTAAAATGCGCTACCAAACTACCAATGCTCTTTTTTTATAAATGCCATTCACACTCTTCGCGCATTCTCAAAATTTGAGCCAACTGCTGTCACCACTATAATAATGTTTATAAAAACGAATGATCGAGTATGAGAAGTCTTAAATCAATTTCTATCACTAATACTATATAGTTCCTCAAAAACAAATACAAATGATATTAGAAATAATGAACTTGAAAAAATATACAAGTTATGACACCCTACTCAAAATCGGCTGTCATCCACACAAAATATATAATTTAAATGCTTCTCATAATTAGTAACCAGTCAAAACATCTTAAATGTGTTGTTTATGTGTTAGCAAATAATTTGGAAAAAGAACCCATAAATGCGCGAGAGTGCTATGCTGCTTTGATATTTTTTCGACAGAGTTCGTGTCGCTCACAAGAAGTATTTTACGTGACACTGTTTTGTGGATGCGATAGCAACGCTTACGCTTGTGGTAATTTATAAATTATTTGAACCAGTTTGTTTATTAATATAAGCACTATCAATAAATACACATATTTTTTACCAAAATACACGAACAAAAACTATATGTCAGTCTATTTCAAGCCTGTACCTTAACGTACGGGACATTTATGTTGTATTCTTACGTGACAGCCACAACTCGCTTATTTATTAAGGAATTGTCATTTATTCCTTGTAATATGTCTGGCACATGTCGGATTTAACAATGAATGAAGAAAAAATGCATCTTAGTTCGAAAAAAAGTTTTATGTGACTGTATACTTACGTGACGGGTTTTTAAAAAAAACGTGATTGCAACGATAAAAATGATAAGGAATATATCTTATTCTGTGCCATTGTGACACATTTGATGTTTACAGTCAATATATGCATGGAAATACCACATAATTAGAATGACATTTAATTTTTACGGTACATATACCACGAATGGTCTATTATTTGCTCATCAACAGAAATGGTCAACCATTGACATATGGGGCATAATAAATATTTACTCTTGAAAGACATTGGTGTACCTCAATTTATATTCTAGAATTATTCCGATAGTGTATTCTATTGTTTGGTCAGCATGATCTTGTTCGTCACGTAAAATACAATGTAGTGTCACGTAAAATTTAATTTCAATATTTTGATTTCTTTATGAACCTACGTTTGATTTTTACATTTGATGACTTATAACATGGTTTTAGAGTGTATTACCTTAAAACAACTAGTATTTGTTCAATCTACATGTAAATCAAGCTAACTTTTTGACTTTTGATATTGGAAGAGTAAAATGTGTTTATTTTTTTGTGTCTGTGCAGTTACATAAAGTGTACTAAATTACTGCAATTATTGATTTTGATGAGAAGCAATGCTATCTGTTACATTTATAAAATATAAATTAAGTTATTAGCTTTCACAACTTGGCAAAAAAGCGTAAATTATGACAGCAATCATGTGTTTGATAATCGTATAACTTTCGTCACGTAAAATACAAATAAAAATTGAGTTATTTGAGCCAATATGACAATTGATTATTGGCATGCTGGCAATGCTTTATTTAATATTAATAAAAACGAAATATTCACTGTACAATTTGGAAGAGCTCGTGTCTCGTTGGACGACTGCACATAACTTTCATGGAAGCACCTAAAAAGAAAAATAACCATAATTAGGTACTGGATATATTTCAGAAATAATGTGTGATAAAACTGAGTTATGTCTACACAAGTTTTGCTTCCAGAATAAAGGCTTGGCGTTTGTTAATTGCTGTTGAAAAATATGTTTCAAGACTGATATTTTACATGACAGTATATAGATGTTCAATGGTGACGCTATAAGCCATGCTTAGCATTTTAAGCTGTAATTTTAACAGATAAATCGTTCGTAGATGCTTAAACAACCTTAAGTTAGCATTAGTTTTGTTCCAAATTAGTCTTTCGTGCTATTTCACCCCTACAATAGTATTTTACGTGACAATATCTCATTCCACAGGTAATCTTATCCCTATTATCACTATATGCATTGATTTTGTTTTTTGTAAATTGTTTACCAAAAACTGTAATAACATGAGGTCAAAATTGTCTCTACTGCACAACTTGTAGCATTTTATTATTGTATTTATGGATAACTTGCTTTCGTATTTTACGTGACGAACACGTTAGTACAATGCATGTACCAACACATGTATATTTAGCCGGGTTTTATTTAGATGCGTATGTCAAATTATAAGGTAGTGTCATAGGTTCCAAGTCAGATTGGTGACAGTAACAATAATACCCACACGCTTTTCTACTTCTAATTCAAAAATGATTTAAGATATATAAAAGTAAAATATAGTATAAACGAAATAGCATGTTATGATGTACATACCGGTTTCATAAATGTATTGATAGTATATTGTTTTTGGAGAGTTGGTTTGTGTTAATATGTAGTACTGGAGTTAAAAAAATAACACAACCATTAATTAACTTCTTTGTTGTGTTCTCTAGGGTAATACGTATTCTGTACATGCTATCATAACGTAAAATACACAGGCGAAAACACAGGCTTCTTTCCAACAGCGACATAGAAATACACGCAATCTTGTTCATGGAGCCATGTATGAAAAATGTTCCTCAAGGGGTTCGACTTTCATGTCCGATAGACGTTTTTGATATATTTAAAGGTCAAATTTACATACGCTTCTTCATAGATCTAAAAATGTCAAAATCATGACAAATCGTTGTCAATCGGAGAGGATATTTGTGAACGTGGAAAAAACGTGACGGAAGTGCGTTGTTCAGAAAGCTCTCCGACCTTACCACGTTTATTTTAAACATGTTCAAAACAAGCATATATATTGCGTCCCGATTCATACGTTGAGTCAGGTCTGTGATGAGTGTGAAAGGCATTTATAAAAAAAATCGTTGGTACTTTGGTAGCGCATTATAAAAATCAAGTTATACACATAGGCACTTAAGTATACCGTAATTATTTCAATGTTATTGCGCTCCAAAAACGTTGCGTTCAGGCTGTCTTCATTGTTATCATCTATACCCTTGCGACTGATTTCTATGTTATCTTTTTTAATCATCAACTGTCTCCATTGTTCTCAAAAATATAACACCATGTCATGTTAAAACTCGCATATCTCGGCGAAAAGGACGAATAAAAGTGTGTAAATCTGCATATAGACGGGGGATGGGTGTAATTTCGTCATGGTATAAGTCAAAGGGTAAGGATTTGTCAAAAAATACCTTTTTAGGGATCAAAGTTTCAAATAACGCGTTTTTTGTTAAAAATTGCATACATTTTTCATGATTTCTCCCTAAATAATACACGGTTTTGCTCAGAATTTTGTGTACTGATACCTCTTTTAACTGCGAATAAATGTACACACTTTGTTTTGTTCAGACCCTGCAAAAGGAATATAAAAACAAGCAATACTTACTTCCGCGAGTTTTGCGTACATAAACACTGACAACTGTCTTCTATGTGCCAACTGTTTTCTATGTATCGGGTTGAACGGTGTGTTATGGCAGTGGCTGACCGTCAAAAGGCAAAACACCATACCCTCTACAAAAGTGTTGTTTTTGGTTCATTCCATTTTTCAAACAATCCAACCAGTTAGTGAAAATGTTACCTAAAACATATGTTTACACAGTACACAAGAGATATTTGATTTATACCATATTTCCATGAAAATATGTCATGTTCATCACTGTTCAAATATAAGTGGGGCACCTCTCGTATTGTCAGAATTTTTAAGGGAATTATGGCCCTTCGATTTTCCACACTTATTTGTCTGCTCTATTTCTCAGCAACTATATACTGTATTTCATCGCATATAAGTTAAGTTACCAATTTTCTAGGGCTCTTTTCAGATGTTAGGGTGCTCAAGCACCTTTTGACATGTTAACTTCCCCTGGTCTTTGGGCTAACTAAGGAAGCCTGCGCTCGTGTCTCCCTGGGGAGACTATTTCTATCCTGTGGGTGTGGAAGCCAACATCAGTCTGCTTCGCTCTGGAATAGACGCTGCCCTCATGTGTACCATTTTACACCATCGTGGAGTGGAACATGTTGGTATTGCTCAGGGAATTTAAACCGGGAACCAGGGCCACCGCTCCCCACATTAGCAGATATCCATTTGAATTTACTGCAAATCTGGTATTATTCGCGGTGGTTTAATTTTTGCGATTGGCACTCATCGCGAATTCATCATTTTGCGAAAATTAACTTTCCACAACATAAGGCATATCTGAAAAAACAACTCAAAAGTGAATATCATACAGACGAACAAGATGTTGTTGTGCATTGATATTATGCAAATTAAGTTGAAAACTGAAAATCGCAAAATAAAGCTCACAAGTATATAAAGTGGTTTACAGTATATTGTAGGAGTTATTATAGCTCTACATTAACATATATTTTCTGTGCTATTTCTCAGATATGTTTGATCAGATTTCAAAGAAATCTCATTAGTATTTGAATATCATTTTGCAATCTATAGTCAGAAAAGTTTTTAGCAAGTTATTGTTCTTTGATATTATCACTATGATTGTAACAGTAGTATTAGTTCATAATTTAATATTGCCACTTGACTTGGAATATATGAATATCCAGTGTCCGACAAATTTCTAAATTTGCTGGTTGCCCACTGGGCAACCAGAATTATTTTCTGGTAGCCCGGAATTTTTTCTAGTTGCCCAGAAATTGCAACTGCGGAAGTACCAGTATAAATTTGCTCCATATTGGCAGTGAACTTTGATAGATGTGTTAATATGGCAATGTTTGTCAAATGAACTTGTCATATGATTGGTAAACATCACTAGTTCCTGGTAACCTGATACCCCGGCCGGTATATATTTTTATTTCATATTCATTGTAATGTCAGTAAATAGCTATACGTATTGTACTGTACTAGGGCTTTCCCTTGAACCAGGCACCATTAATACATAAATTGCATGCACAAGTGGAAGAAAACATGTCCATTCTATCTCCATCCTTTCTATCTTGTAATTTACACTTGGCTTCTTTATATGTTTTGCTGGCTGTCATTTTAATATCATAAGGCCTAGTAAAATGAATGAATTGATACCACTTCCATCCAGACTGTAGGCCTATGTGTGTAACTATATTTAACTGTGTGTAGTATTGACTCTAAATGCATCCAGTGCTTTTATTCAGTCAGTCAGAGCAGAGTTGCTTCCCTTGTAGTCCTTGCTGCACATGTACAAACATAATGTAGATTTGGAAGACAAAAGTGTCATGATTAATTCAATATGAAGGGTAAAACACACCTGTTGTTAATTTAACATCTGCTGGTATGTATTTTAATGATTCTGTTGACTACAGACATTTTGAATTTTTGATAGTTGGACCAAAATCGTATGTGAAGGTCACGAAAACATATGACATTTCAAATTGTCGTCATTTGAGTGATCAATGATAGCATATTCTTTCAAATAAGACATTTTTGTATATTTTACTGCTCAATTCTTTTATTTATGCCTTCCAATACAGCTTTGACAAATCGCAAAACTCATAACCAACTTTCATTTTTGTTGACGTCGTCGCTGACTGCTAAAGCCCGGAATCCAAAAGTACGGTTGAAGAATTTGAGTTTGGGCTTTATACCCAACCTGATGAGCAATTTAATCAGATTGTCGGCGAATTTCAACACTTTTGATGGGATTAACTGATTGCTGGCAGGTTGCAAGAGGCAATTACTGATTGTTAATTGGGGTCTTCAGTATACATGCCTGTATATTGTCGCTTTTTTACAGTAATTAGACAAGTTATAGACTCGATTTATTGTAAAATACGAATGACCGGACTACCAATTCTGAGATTTTATGGTTGCCCGGCGGGCTTAGGTCTGAGTTTTTTTGGTAGCCCGGCCAAAATTTCTAGTAGCCCACGGGCTCCGGGCAGTGGATTTATCGGACACTGATATCAATAATTTAGACTTCTATTACTACCACTCTGTGACAAGCAGTGTTTGGGGGGGGGGGGGGGGTGTTCATGTGATATTTCTTGTTGTTTGATGTTCTTTGATGTCATAAGTACAATGAGTTGTGTAGAATAATGTTGTCTCTATAGTGTAGTGGTACCATACTGGATCAGCCAATCCAGGGACCTGGGTTCGATTCCCAGTGGAGACAGCTAATTTTTCACTATTTTGTTGGTACAGAAATGTCACTGATTGAGATGAATACCACCAGTCATTGCTTGACACATAATGGTTGCTTTAGATGTCTAAATTATTATTATATCCATATCTGCCTAGTCTAGTGGTTACATTTAATTATTAATCAATAGTACTGTCACAATCTTAAGTAAAAATATCAAAGGACACTAACTCCATAACATCTGATCTGCCTATTGAGTGCAAATGATATTTAAATGCTAATGAGAATTCTTTTAAATCGGTACAACAATTGCAGAGAAATTGTGCAAAGAAGGTAATTTTTCGTTTTTGTTCAGCCGTACTTTTACTGAAACAAACTTTGTAATACCCTCTCTAGAGTGACCCTCTCTTCAGCAATAACCTCTGCAGGGTGACCTGTCTTCAACAATTTACTATGCAGGGTGACCCTCTCTTCAAAAATTACCTCTCCACATAGTGACTCTCTGTTTGGCAATAAAGCTCTCCAGAGTGACCCCCTCTACAGCAATTACCTCTCCAGAGTGACCCCCTCTACAGCAATTACCTCTCCAGAATGATCCTCTCTTTAGCAATAACCTCTCAAGAGTGACTCTCTTCAACAATTACCTCTCCAGAATGACTCTCCCTTTAGCAATAACCACTCCAGGGTGACTCTCTCTGCAATAACCTCTCCAGAGTGACCCTTTCTTCAGCAATTACCACTGCAGTGTTACCTTCAGCAATTACCTCTTCAATGTGACCCTCTCTTCAGCAAATACCTCTCCAGAGTGGATTTCTCTTCAGCAATTATCTCTCAAGAGTGACTCTCTCTTCAGCAATAACATCTGCAGGGTGACCTGTCTTCAACAATTTACTCTGCAGGGTGACCCTCTCTTCAGCAATTACCTCTGCGGAATGATCTTCTCTTCAACAATTACGTCTCCAGAATGACCCTCTCTTCAGCAATTACTTCTCAGGAGTGACTCTCTCTCTCTTCAGCAATAACCTCTCCAGGGTGACTCTCTCTTCTGCAATAACCTCTCCAGAGAGACCCTTTCTTCAGTAATTACCTCTGCAGTGTAACCTACAGCAATTAACTCTGCAATGTGACCCTCTCTTCAGTAATTACCTCTCAGGGGTGACCCTTTCTTCAGCAATAACCTCTGCAGAGTGCCCCTCTGTTCAGAAATAAACTCTGCAGAGTGACCCTCTCTTCATCAATTACCTCTCAGGAGTGACCCTTTCTTCAGCAATTACATCTGCAGAGTGACCCTCCCTTCAGCAATTACCTCTGCGGAGTGACCCTCTCTTCAGCTATTAACTCTGTGGAACAGTAATATTAGAGCTATTGTTCATTGATAAGTTCAACTATGATTGTGACAGTCGTATTATTTTTATAATTAAATATTTCCACTTGACTAGGAATATATGAATATCAATAATTTAGACTTCTGATACTACCACTAAGTGACAAGCAGTGCTTGGGGGGTGTTCATGTGATATTTCTTGTTGTTTGATGTTCTTAGATGTCATAAGTCCAGTGATTTGTGTAAAATAATGTTGTCTCTACAGTGTAGTGGTACCATACTGGATCAACCAATCCAGGGACCTGGGTTCGATTCCCAGTGGAGACAGCTAATTTTACACTATTTTGTTGGTACAGAAATGTCACAGATTGAGATGAATACCACCAGGCATTGCTTGACACAGAATGGTTGCTTTAGATGTCTAAATTATTATTATATCCATATCTGCCTAGTCTAGTGGCAACATTTAATTATTAATCAATAGTACAGTCACAATCTTAAGTAAAAATATCAAAGGACACTAACTCCATAACATCTGATCTGCCTATCGAGTGCAAATGATATTTAAATAGTAATGAGAATTCTTTGAAATCAATTACAACAAATTGCAGAGAAATTGTGCAAAGAAAATTATTTACATTTTTGTAAGCGTTTGTATCGGTGATCAGTGAGTTACTCACGGCATGAACTTCAATTTTTCTGAAACAAACGTTGACATAACCTCTCGAGAGTGACCCTCTCTTCTGCAACAACCTTTGCACAGTGACCTTCTCTTCAGCAAAAACCTCTGTAATGTGACCCTCTCTTCAACAATTACCTCCACAGTGACCCTCTCTTCAGCAATTACCTCTCCACAGTGACCCTCTCTTCTGCAATAACCTCTCCAGAGTGACCCTCTCTTCAGTAATTACTTCTGCAGAGTGAACATCTCTTCAGTCAAAATTATAAGTGAAAATATTAAAGGACACCAAATTCCCAAACATCTGATCTGCCTATTTAGTGCAAATTATATCTAAACACTAATGATAATTTTTTGAAATCAGTGACAGCAAATTACAGAGAAATTGTGCAAAGAAAATCATTGATCCGTTTTTTGTTTTTTTCGCTGACTTGGTAAACATTTATATCTGCGATCGGTGAATTACACATGGCATGAACATTACTTTCACTGAAACAAACGTTGTGGTTTCAGTCTATTTGTGTTGATTTACTACCATTAAATGATAAAAAAATTATTGTTTTGTGTTTGTTTCTTTGACTTTGTGAACGTTTCTATCGGCAATCGGTGAATTACACATGGCATAAACATTACTTTCACTGAAACAAATGTTGCAGTTGCAGTCTATTTGTGTTGATTTACTACCATTTACTATCATTAAATGATAAATAAATATTGTTTTGTGTTGTTTTTCTGATTTTTTAAGATTTATATCGGCGGTCGGTGAATTACACATGGCATGAACATTACTTTCACTGAAACAAACATTGCGGTTGCAGTCTATTTGTGTGGATTTACTACCATTAAATGATGAAAAAATTATTGTTTTGTGTTTGTTTCTTTGACTTTGTTAAATGGGCGTTTTTCAAAAAAAGTGCAAATTTTGAAACAAATTTATTATCAAAAAAAATTATGCTAAATCAAATTTTCTTTAACATGATAAGAAAGAGTTATTATAAACAAACACATTCCAAGTAAGGGGAGACCTCCTGCTTCGCTTAAAATGTAAATATAATTGCTTGAATTTTTCAAAAAACATCATTTGTCCATCCTGTTACCACACCAATATTTCTACATTAATTTTAATATAATAAAAATAAATATGATTTGATTGTTGCAAATCATCAAATGTATTATATTTGTTGTATATATGCAGAAATAATTAAGTTATTTAATACAAAAACATCATTTTACATGAGAATACACCTTCACTCATTGCGCATGTATGTAATAATTACACTATTTAACTGTTTAATGTAAGCAATTTAATATTAAAACAAAATTTTCAGTGAAATACTGTTGCATATGCCAACTTGGTGAACATTTAATTAAGGAGTTCCATATAAAATAATACACAAAGTTGAAAACTTTAGAAATTTGGTGGTAACAGGACGGAAAAACGGTAACAGGATGGACAAATTTGGTAACAGGATGGAAAATGTGGTAAAAGGATGGAAAGCACCTTCATTTGTCAGCCCTGTCAGTCAAATATAACATCCACAAAAAAGTCATTCAAGGAGGATTTCATTATTAGAGATATTAACTGATACTCTGTAATCATTCAATTTGACAAAAGAAGTAATTATACATTATGACATACAATTAAGATGGATTGTTACCTTAAGTATGGCCGTAATTTCTATTTCAAGAAGCTCTGCCTCCTTAAGTATCGGGAGCAAAGTACATTAAAAAATATTTTTTGTTATGTAAGATATTCTTTTTTAAAATGACATTTAAAAATCTGTAAGGTATTAAGCAATTCGGAATTTATGATCAATATATCCATTATTTGTCCATCCTGTTACCAAAATTGAAGTAACAGGATGGAACAAAAAAGCATGGTAACAGGATGGAAATTTTTATTGTAAATCTTCCTATGAATAATAATTATCCCTCTAAAGAGTCATAATTAAGGTGAAAATAAGATTTCCCAATGTTTTTTAAATGTATGTCTGAGTTTTAATGTCATTATGTTGAATTTATAAGCAATGGAGCATGGTAACAGGATGGACAATTAAGCTTTACCATCAAATATGATTGTATGATTTTTATAAAAAACACTATTTTTCTTAATAAAACATAATATTCCCTTTCCCCATTCTCTTTGTTAAGGAGACTTCTATCAAGTAATTATAACTGGATTATACCTAGGAATAAATACTTTGATGTATTCCTGTTTTACCAGTAAGGTAACAGGATGGAACAAAAGTGAGGGACACACTTGTTCACGTAAAAAAACACTGGTTTTATTCCAGACCAATCGGAAAAATTGACTATCCTCTACTGCAATGTACAAAATCTTTATATTTAGCTTAAATTAGCATGATAAATTCATATAATAAAAGAGATTTTGAAGGAACAACATCACTCTGAACTGCTTGGGACAGCCCATTTTCAGGGAGTTAGATTCTTAATCGCAAAAATTTGAAGGATATAAGCAGTTTATACAGACATTTGCAGGGTTTGGTAGATAGAAATATGTTCAATCTTGTACATGACAACTGTTGGATTCAGTTGAGAGCTATATACACTATTTTATGAGTCAATAAATGTCTGGGACAACAATTTGCACTTTTTTTGAAAAATGCCCTAATGTTTATATCGATGATCATGGCGTGGACAATACTTTCAATGAAACAAATGTTGCGGTTTCAGTCTATTTGTGTTGATTTACATTAAATGATAAAAAATTATTGTTTTGTGTTTGTTTTTCTGATTTTTTATGGTTTATATCGGCGGTTGGTGAATTACACATGGCATAAACATTACTTTCACTGAAACAATGTTGCGGTTTCAGTCTATTTGTGTTGATTTACTACCATTAAATGATAAATAAATATTGTTTTGTGTTTGTTTTTCTGACTTTGTGAACGTTGATATCATATCGAAGATCATGAATTACACATGGCATGAACAGTACCCTCACTGAAACAAATGTTGCGGTTTCAGCCTATTTGTGTTGATTTACATGTACTACCATTAAATGATATAAAAATTATTGTTTTGTGTTTGTTACTCTGACTCTGACTCTGACTCTGACTTAAACATGTATATCCGCGATCCGTGAATTACACATGGCGTGAGCATTACTTTCACTGAAACAAATGTTGTTCTTGGAACATATTATGAAAATGTGTATCACTATAGTTCGATTTCGAGCATTGAGCCGTGACTGCACTTTAAAAGTTTAATAATTTCGCCAATAAAGCTTGTTGCGGCATTGACTAACTGCGCTAAATTGCTAATTGATAAATTACACATATTAGTGAGTATCATATCTTTAAACCATGACTATTGAAATCAATAAATCACAGGTTACTCGCCCAAATAGACTCGTCTTTAGAAAAGGTCATGGCTCAGGGTTCAAAATTGAACTATAACAATAAATATACCAACACACTATGACCCTTTATGATAATATAACATTATATAAGGATGGCATGTTTTTAAGTAAAAATAATTGATATACACACACAATTTCTTTCCCCAATCACTGCTTATATTAACATCTCAACAGCAGAAATTTTTATCAATAAGTAATGCTTGGTTGATTTTGATTAATTTTTTCTACCAGAATCCTTTTAAACTACACTTCTGAGTGATTTGATACGAAGTTCAATGAATTTTTCTGCTAGACAAAGTGTATTTACTGCTGTCCAGTCCTTGCTCGCATGACAGTAACCTCTGCAGAGTGACCCCCTCTACAGCAATAACCTCTGCAGAGTGACTCCCTCAACAGCAATTACCTCTGCAGAGTGACCCTATTTACAGCTATAACCTCTGCAGATTGACCCTCTCTACAGCAATTACCTCTCCAGAGTGACACTCTCTTCAGCAATAACCACTCAAGTGAATCTCTCTACAGCAATTACCTCTCCAGAGTGACACTCTCTTCAGCAATAACCACTCAAGTGAATCTCTCTACAGCAATCACCTCTCCAGAGTGACACTCTCTTCAGCAATAACCTCTCCAGAGTTACCCTCTCTTCAGCAATAACCTCTCCAGAGTGACCATCTCTTCAGCAATAACCTCCTCGGTGAATCTCTCTTCAGCAATAACCTAATAGTAATAGGTCCTCTGAACTTATCTTTATTTCTTTGAGTCACACTCTTTATTTCTTTGAGTCACACCTGCTTATTTTCTCCCTCCTCAAATCGTGCTGTAAAGAAAAGTAATTGTAATAATATAGTTACATGCAAGCTGCTTGGTCAACTTTGATTTAATGTAAAGCTATTTTATTTTATTAGTGTTGTCTTTTTAAAAACTGCCAGTCAATTAGGCTTGATATGCAGTTTTAAAGTTATTGTCAACCTGTAAAAATAATCATTCATTTTTATCCCCCCCCCTTTATGGTTAATTATGTATGAAATTCAAAGTTAGCAACAGTCGCTATAACTGTGTAGGTTTGGGTTATTTTGCACTTCAGTATTTATTCATGTCCACCCTTTGTTTTTATCATGAAAGAGAAAACAAAAATATACATAGCATAATCACAGTTTGATATGACAACACTTTCTATTGCATATATTTATATATCACATGACTTTCCTTATATCCAGGTTAGTATATAGCCAGTATGTATAAAGTTATACATACCGTACCACGTGAAGTATAAACAATTGAGTTTTTCCAATAAATCAATGCGTATTTTGCGTTTTTAGTGTCATATGATATAAAGAATCTATTAATCGTTGTCAATTGATATATAGTCCAGTCATTAAGGCTAAAAAATATGGTCAACCTCAAACAAATTGCAAAACAGAGTTAATTTGCATTTTCATCATCTACAGACTATTATCAACTACAGACAAAACGTCAAATATGCAAGTTCAGTGGGGAAAATACAAAAAAATCGACATGTTTAAGGTCACTTTTGGTAGCAAATCCAGCATTTTCCTTATTTCATACTACATGGGGAATTTTAAGTTCTAATAATTCCCGTGAAAGTCGTTAAATATTTACTAATTGTACCTTAAACCTTATATTTTCTGAAAGATACAACCTTCTTCTATCGAATACAAATATTGATTTTATCATCAGACAATTTACCTTTCATAAATATGCCAGTCTACGTGTTGGTATACAACCCATTCAAATGTCGACAAAATGACTCAAAATAGCACTTGAAAGGGGAAACAAACGTTTTATTCATTTTTTTAATATTAATCCAATTTTTTTTAAATTTACACATATCATGTGTTGTATATATGTGTGTCTAATGGAGTAAGGATATTTGTGTTTGGACAGTATACAATAGTGACAATATACAAAATGTACACAAATCTGTCGATTCGGGAGAAATAGTTATTGTTCTCTTTGTCTGTTCGTCCACAATTGCATTTGTATTCACAATTTTGACTTTATGATTATGAAACTTGGTCAGAGTGATCATCTGAACAAAATTTAGGCTAAGATAGAAAATGGATGATCAAGGATAAAAAACTAGGTCACTAGGTCAAATTGTAATAAAACCTTGTGTAGTCGCTAGAGGTCATAATGTTGACCTTATATTTATGAAACTTGGTCACAATAATAATATCAACAAAATTTAGGTCAAAGTTATAAATTGGGTCATCCGGGGTCAAAAAGTAGGTCGCTAGTTTAAATCAAATGAAAACGTTGTGTAAGTACGAATTTCACAATTTTTGTCTAATATTTATGCAACTTGGTCACAATTCTCATCTCAAAACATCTAAGACAAGTATGATATTGAATAATTTGGGTCAAAATTAGGTCAATAGGAGAAAATAATTGATGCAACTTTTTGGCCATTGAGGATTTGTCTATTATTTGACCTAGTGACCTAGTTTTAAATCATGATAAGTAAATATTAAATTTGACCTACATTTTGTCTTCATGGTCCATGTGATATGATTTCATAAAGATTAGGTAAAAAGGGCGCCTTCTAAAGATTTGTTCTATAATTTGGCCTAGTGACCTAGTTTTTAACTCAGATTAATCCAATTTCATACATGACCTTGAGTTTTGTAAGGTGATCATTGTGACTAAACTTCACAAGTGTAAGGTTGAAATTGCGACCCCTGGTGACTATATCTTGTTTTTTCTATGTTTTGACCTAGTGACCTAGATTTTGGCTCCGGTTAGCTCAAAATTTTATTTTACCTAGATTAGCTTCCGATGATCATTGTTGCCAAGTTTCATAAAAATCAGACCATAATTGCGACCTCTTAGCACGATGTAAAAATAAGTTACTGGTACAAGTCAAGATTTATTTACATCAAAAGTGACAAATATCGCGAAAACATGTGACAATTCAATATATTTGTAAATATCTCAAAAAGTCCCACGAATATTCAATTAGGACATTTTGTACATTGCTAAGGATATCTTTACGCACCACATAAACACAAAACTGTTTGTTTTGCAATTAGTTTGAGGTTAAAAGTTAAAATGACTGGACTAATATGGGTGAATATTTGATTAGGGGCAATTCTGTGTCCAATGTCATTAAATAGAAAATGATATGCATAATCAGTTTTTTCTATGTATCTGCATGATTTGTAATCTTAGATAGACGTTGTGCCGTGGTTATTTCATACCAACTGGCCATATCAATGGATTTCTATAGAATTTTATAGTGATGACCCCCCTATTTCTCGTAATGGTGTTGTGTCCAGAAACCACAGCATGTCTTTTTGATATAATTTTAAGTAGCCATTAACTCCCTTTCATATATACTTTTTTATTGTTATACCTAACAATACACGTAACTGTAACGGAAACCAATATTTTTCATTTGTAACAAATCATTTGCTAATGAGCTACGTGTGTTTTAAAATGTGTCCGAAATTTTGTGTGTCCACACCGTTACGTGTTTCAGTCATGATACTTCGGTACGGTTAGGTACGGCATTTTTCATTTTTTCCGTACACGAAACATCCTTTTATCGTCTACTAGCAAGCGCCTACGTCAATCGTGAAACTTCGACAAATTTCGTGTATCTTTGGTTAATGTGAAAGTTAGGTTTATTGTCTGTCGACACTGTTCATCTTTTTCCTTGACAGTTTGCGAATATACAATTTATTTCACTGCGCAATAAAATTAGTATCATGATTTGTAGTAATATGAGAAATCAGGCACATGTTTAGCTATAGAAACACGCCGTATACACGCGTTTAAAGAGTAATTGTCGACACCGTTACCCGTCCACACCGTTACATTTCGTGTCAACACCGTTACGTTTTGTAACGGTGTTGACGTTTTGTAACGGTGTCGAGCATGCATATACGGTCTTTGGTATGCATGTCAACACCGTTACGACATATTAAATTGCCAGTAATTATGGTCAAATGTAAACTATACTTTTGCAAGCAAGACATTCTACCAGGGGTTATATCAATTTCATATACATGCAGAAAATTAAGTTTCATTGCAAATAAAAGCCAATTTAATTAATGGATAAAGCGAATGTACAGATGGATTTTAATGCAAAAATGTGTTGACACATTGATGTACAAAACTAGTAATGATAGAAACCTCAAAATTAGTGGTTCTTTGGTAATCCATTTGATGATGATGCTGTGTGTTGACTACAAATCATGTTTTGTGTAATTTATTTGATATTTGCAATAATAATCCAGTTTGAATTGTGTTTGTCCGTAACGGTGTTGACATTTGCCTTACTGGTCGCACTGACCAATTGGCATGCAACAATGTTTTTTTTCAATATTCTTCGCTGCAAAATATTGGAGAATACCCTTCAAACATATATTAAAAGAAATACCAACCCAACGAAGAGTTTTGATCATGTTTATTTTAGAGCGTTTCCAGAACAAAAAAAACCCTAATAAAATATTCACCCATATGTATATTAAACTCGCTCAGGAAATAGTATTAAGCTCGCCAGAGGCTCGCTAAATAATTTTTCCAAAACTTGTTTAATATAAATTTATATCAATTGACAACTCGTGATAGATCCTCTATAATTGTTTGTGGAGCTTTTGTGTACTTTGCAGTTTCCTTTGAATGAGTTAATTCACCTATATTGCATAGTACGGTCATTTTACATCTATTGAGAAATACAATTGCTTCACGATAGTTTCAATGTTATCGAGTGAATAAAGTGTGAAAATGCACAAAAAATTACAGCTGGTCATCTCCACTGATGCATCAGTTCGTTGCATTCAGTGCAATACAATCTAGGTCATCTTGTGTCTGGTCACAATGATTGTTTCCATACAATCTAGGTTACCTTGTGTCAGGTCACAATGATTGTTTCCATACAATCTAGGTTACCTTGTGTCAGGTCACAATGATCGTCTCCGTACAATCTAGGTTGAATCTGGTTGGGACACCTTGCATGGACACTCAGCTGAGAAACATGTGCAAATGTAATCAATAGTTTTAAAAGAGAATGAGTGCAAGACTGGAAAGGACTGATAAAAAGGATTTTCATGGTACTTGTATACATAAGCGTTGGTTGAGAGTTTATTCTTTGCTAGAATGCATCATCTTTTGTTTATTATTTCTTCTTCCATATTGGTATTTTTTTTATCTTATTTAATTGGAGATAGGGATATCCAATCATATTGCCTGTTGTGGACCAATAGTTGAATTTGGTGTGATCTGCTTGAAATGCATGATATTAGTTTTGACAAAAATGATTTGGCAATTAGCAATGCTAGTTGGTTAACTGCATTGTCTTTGAAAACTATTTGTCTTGTTGGTAAAGCATAACTACTTTAGACTGTTGTAATCAACTTGGAAGTTGAAATTAAATTATTATACTCTATGTTTTATTCCTAAGTTCAATATTAAGAACAATGATGTTCAGTTAGGTGACAGTTTGTCCAGTTATTACATCAAACACAACACGTAATTCACATTATGGTTACTAAAACTCTGAAACTATTGGTCCAACCAAGCACCAGGCCAGCACGTGTGCATTTCAGTATGTACACCACTGTGGTTTAAGTGCTTCACATGAGTTTCTGAAATTGCTTGTCCCTGCCCAACACCAGGCCAGAATGTGTGCATTTCAGTATGTACACCACTGTGGTTTAAGTGTAGGTTGAAGCTTTTTGAATGTTAGGTAAACAGACCAGCGTGTTTATATACATTGTTTCCCTTTTTTACTATAAATATATGATTGAAAAAATTAAATAAAGGTACACTTTAAAATGTTTGATTATGTTCATTCAAAACAATTTTTTTCCATGGCAAGACAGTTTATACTTTTGTAATAAACTTGGAAGTTGAAATTAAATTATTATACTCTATGTTTCATTCCTAAGTTCAATATTAAGAACATTGATGTTCAGTTAGGTGACCGTTTGTCCTGTTATTACATCAAACACAACACTTTGATTTAAGTAATTCACATTATGGTTTCTAAAACTCTGAAACTATTGGTCCAACCAAGCATCAGGCCAGCATGTGTGCATTTCAGAATGTACACCACTGTGGTTTAAGTGCTTCATGTGAGTTTTTGAAATTGCTTGTCAATGTCGAACACCAGGCCAGCATGTGTGCATTTCAGAATGTACACCACTGTGGTTTAAGTGCTTCACGTGAGTTTCTGAAATTGCTTGTCCATGCCCAACACCAGGCCAGGATGTGTGCATTTCAAAATGTACACCACTGTGGTTTAAGTGTAGGTTGAAGCTTTTTGAATGTTAGGTAACCAGACCAGTGTGTTTATATACATTGTTACCCTTTTTGCTATAAATATATGATCAATTGAAAAAAATTAAATAAAGGTACACTTTAAAATGGTTGATTATGTGCATACAAAACAAATATTTTTTCCATGGCAATACAGTGTACTGACCAGTATTACTAATTATTAGCTGATCGTCTAATGAATTTGAATCATATCTCAACCATATTAAACCATTGGTACACAGGTGATAAGGATAAATCCAAGATTGGACCTCCTTATTCTTCAATTGAATAAGATTAATAACACAAATCACTGGCTTAGAATGAGGTCGTAACTACTACTTACTACCTTATAAGACTCAAACATATCTGAAATCTGCTTCACAAGGAGTCTATTTTCATGAAAATCGGAAATTGTCATGTTGACCAAAATGAAGTTTTAAAAACTTGTTTTCCCAGAGGCAAAGAGTAAATTACAGACAGTTTTCACTTGTTTTCTCAATATATTGATTTGTAGTTACGACCTTCTTATTCTAAGCCATCGAAATATGTAAGAAGTAATAATATATGAAAGGCACTACATTTGAATAACCATAGAAAGTGCTTACGTTGTACATATCTGTAAACTGTAAAATCATTAATTTTTGTGGGGGATTTAATTTCGTGGATTTCGTGGTTCACCTCAACCACGAACTTAAATCCCAACGAACATTGATTTTGACCCTTGTTTTATTTCCTGAAATGCAAAATCCACGAATTCAAATCACAACGAAATTGTCTTTTTTACCAAAACCACGAAATTTCGTCCCAACGAAATTAAATTATTTTACAGTATTAATTACTTCAAAATCCTTTTTTCCATTTACCTTTCCATTCTTTGGTGTATATTGCGCAAATTAAATTCCTTTCTACCTATTCTGCACAAGGTCTTAAGACAATACTGATGTAATATAGTGCATGTGCATACTCTGTTGAACTATTTATGTGTGTTAGATGTACATGAATTGGTATTTGATCATCATAGTAAAGTTTGTTTATTATAGTGTCACCCCTATTGAAAGCGCCAGTCAATTCACATGAAACTTCTGGAACTAATTTTGCAATACGAGGGGTGCCTGCAGTACTGTAGGAAGTCCTTCTTTATTTATATGCAGTCACTACAGTCTTGTGGGCACGCCTCGAATAGCATGCAGCTGACAACAGCAATGCACACAAAAGCATACCAAACTATCTTAAAGACATGAAAATATGATACCATGTCCCTCAGTTTTGTGGCTTTATGTATCTACCTTTTGAGCAGTAGCCTGAAGGTTTGAACCCTGGCAGGGCCCGGCTAGGGTTCTTTCTGATATGGCCACTGAACGGCTGAACGTTTAAATTGAGTTGACACTTTATATAGAACACTTCTACATTAAAGTAAGGTTGACCTTTCAGACATCTCATTTCTTGTGTATCACAGACATACATTTAATTTCTTCAAATTGTCATGCTTCCTCTATCATCTCCAAATATTTGACATCTGCTAAAATTTCTCTTTCTTAATTTCTATTGGTAATCTGATAATGTATTTTGTTGTCTTTCATCTGTTATAACATTTGATACTGATAATGCAATTCTCCTTGCATTGCATGTAGACAGGCTGAGCCTGTCCTCTCTAAAACATTAGACAGTTATGTCACAGCAAATGCATTGATCTTTCCAACATATTGTAGTAAACTGATGGAAATGTCCTCAAAATCCATTCTTCTAGTGGGAAGCAGTGGCCTAGAGGTAGGGCATGCGCTTCGGAATCGAGAGGTCCCGGGTTCGATCCCCCTCTGGACCACTGGTTAATTTCTCTGAGCGAGACACACATGCTCCACTCCACCATGGTGTAAAATGGTACCTGCGAGGGCAGTGTCTATTCCTGGGCGCCGCATGTCAATGTTGGCTGCCACTCCCACAGGAGAGAAATAGTCTCCACAGGGAGACATGAGTGTAGGTTTTCATATGTAGCCCAATGACCAGGGGAGTTAAAATGTCACAGTGTGCTTGAGCGGCCTAACATCTGAAAAGAGCCCTAGAAAATTGGTAACTTTTTTTTAACTTTCATTTAATAATCGGGTAAAGTTTGTCGGCTGTTGATAGAATTTGATATTGGCAAACCTTTCCATCTATCATTTTGAACAGGCCAGTCGTTTCTTCTTTATTGAAGGCCATAATATATGTACCTTCCTTTTCCCACCTCACTTATTTAAGTGAGTGCATATAATATTGGTGTTGTGACCCTACCCCTCTATGGAATACAAATCTTGTGTGTTGAACTTCTCACTAATCATGGGGCTACTGTTCGTAGAACCCTTAAAAAGTCCTTGAATTTGATGCATAGTCCTTGAAAAATCCTTGAGTTATCCCTGAAAACATCCTTGAAAAGTCTGGAATTTTGATTTCTTTTAATGAATTCTTATATATAGTCTTGAATTGTAATGTTGTTTGATAAGAAAATGTCCTTGAAAACAAAAATTAAATAAAAAACATCGCCATAGCTTTATGACGAGTACAGGCATCCCGAGATGCAGTACTGGTTACCTTGGTACAAAATAAAGATTATATTAAGTGATAATCAAGACATGACAAACTTACCTACAGCCGTCTAGGTAAAGTTTTCTTTAACTTTGGTGTAAACTGGCAATTATTTGTGTTTTGTTTTTCTGATTTTTTAAGGTTTATATCGGCGGTCAGTGAATTACACATGGCATGAACATTACTTTCACTGAAGCAAATAATGCGGTTTCAGTCTATTTGTCTTGATTTACTACCATTAAATGATAAATAAGTGTTTCAACATTGTTTGACATCATGAGTAGTAAACATAAGTGCTTGAAAATGAGGAAAAAGTCCTGAAAAAGTCCTGGAAAAGTCCTTGAATATGGTTTTCAAATGATCCCTAAAGACTAGGTTGGGCAGAATTAATCTTCAAACTTTCACAAATTAACAACCTTAATGTTTTGTTGACTGTGAAGGATTAAATTTATGCTCTATCAATTTTACAAGATTATTACTATAATAGGGGCACCTGTGCCCCATGGACAAATTTCTAGATTTAGACTTTATTACTGATACAATAACACCCATGAAAAGTGAATGCAACTACTACATAGTGCATTTTATTGAACAGGTGGTGACTGAATAAACGTGCTCTTTACATTATGAGGCAAAATTTGGATTTATGTATATTGGTCAGGAAATGAAAAATTAATTATAAACTTTGCTCACACTTAATTATAAACTTTCACTCTTTGATAAAGTACAGATGATAGTAAAGTCCATGCAGTAGTATAGTATGTTATGCACCCGCTGTAGAAAAGATCAAGAAATAATTTAAGACCTTGGAATTTTATATATCCACATACATGTAAAAAAATGTCACACTTAGAAAATGATTGATATGATATTTGCACCTAAACTCAAACAAAATTATGATTATTGAAGTTATGTAATTTAATATTTTTTGTTTGGCTATTAAACATTGAAAATAGGTACATACAGACTCCCTATAATTATGTATTTTAATTTGCAGAACACATTGAAGTTTCTTTGTATTCTAGACATAAAGTACTAGTCTAAGGTGTGACCAACCATTAGGGTTTTTAGGCCCCAGAATCTACTGATAACTAGCCAAGCAAAACTGTTAGGATTTTCTAAAAGGATTATTGTTTAATATATACCTTGTACAGAAAAATTCAACATTAGTGAATCACCTTACATGTGATACGCTTTCATAAGTGTAAATCTATTAGTACAGGATCAGCCAAAATATCATGTTTAACACATTATTTGTGCAACTGTGTTTATTGCAGATGTTGTAAAAGAACCGTTTTCATAGTCACAGTATAAATGAGTTGATTTACGGCAATTGCAATAATGAGTACACATTGAATTATATAGTACAGCAATAAGTCATACAGTGATCAGATTTTATGTGTGCTTTCAATAGCAATAAATGATACTAGTTAAATTTTATTGTAATCCGATAAATCACATAGTGATATGGTTTATATAATAATAATAATAACGACTTTATTTTAAGAGGCGACACAGTCGAGCAAGCCCAGTCTTCCCACAAAACATGCTTACAAAGAGTATGACATAAATAATAGACAGTTAGAAATACAACAACACAATTTAACAATGGCATCTGTCAATATCTTTCCACCTGTCACAGGCAATTCGCCATTGGATATGAATTGAATGTGTTGATGGGATATGATTCAATGAATAATGTTAACTTAAAACAAAGTTGATTATAATTTTACATTTAGGAATAAAGATTGTGTATACAGTTATCAAAGAAGGATTACCTTTTCATTTCAAGAATAATAATAATAATAATAATGTTATTGCCATTGTACATAAACAAACGGTCAGATTATCGAAATTGGACTATATACAGTCCTTAAAAAGTTAAATGACAACGGTTTGTAAACATTGAGTCGTCTGTCAGGCACACTATGTATGTTTGTCTAAATACTAGGTTTAACTGTGTCTACCTGAGTAAACAGTAGTCCCCGCCATTCTTTTAAAAGGGATAGTTCCCTCATTAGTATGACTTACTGATTCGACGATAGTCTGCCGGTGATTATGTTATCCTTAGTTTACAAACGAATATGGAAATAAATGTATTTTTAATGTCCAATTTTTTGTACAATGTTGTGCGTTATTACTTTAAATCTAATCTACATTAAAAACAAGGGGCCTATGCTGCATAATAGAACTTTGTTTGAACACAGGCTTGAATTATAGTGCGCGAGCTATTTGTTGGTGTATTTGAACTTGAATTATGACTTTTTGCAACTGCATAATGGTAAAAATTTAATGTTTGAAAAGCGAGTAATTTTTGCATAAGCCACAGGGGCAGAAAAATCAAGCGTGCACATTTAATCAGTGTTATTTGAGTATACAAGTGACCCTAGCGTTTATTTAAGTAACCAGATTTTGCAACAATAGACTGATCAGATCAATACTGTAAAATCATTAATTTACGTTGGGGATTAAATGTTTTGGGTTTCCTGCTTCTCCTTTAACCATCCCATTGAACAACAATGTTGACTCTTATATTTATTACCTGAAATGCAAAATCCATGAATTAACGTCCCATCGAAATGGTATTTTTTACCAAAACCACAAAATTTCGTCCCATCGAAATTCAATGATTTTACACTAGTCGACCAATCTGGTCAATGTTAGTAAATATCGCATTATCCTGGGCGCATTGTATCCAATGGCAGTAAAGAAAAGCTTAAATATAACCTTTGACCTCCCCAGCTGTGACCTTGACCTTTCAGGTTAGAACATTGGGGTGGTGCATGACACTCCAACTCATTGAGGTCAACATTCAGAATGTAATCAGGAAATTGTTTGATACATTATCCAGTTGAAACAAAGTAAAAAGGAATACTAGTATAGCTTGGCTATTTTGACCTGAGCCTGACCTTTATGCAAGAATATATTACAAGGTTCTTGCTCTTTGAATATAACAATTTCCGTAAGCAAATTAGTGCAATATTGGCATTTAAGGTTAATGTTTGTATTACATCTCGAGCATCATCGTGATACTCCACGATTATTAAAACATACAATTGGTGTTGTAAACGTAGACACTATATTGACTGTTAAATTATGGTTATCAATAGGTCATGCTCATGTCAATGTGGCCAAGCTATACATTTTTCGAAACAGCCAGAATAGTCTGATGACAATACTTTCCTTTGGTGCAACAAGATTGTATTCCACTATACAACATATAGTAAGATACCTCCTTAATAATTTGATTAAATTTATAGTTACAGTAACATTGGATGGGCATTCAAATTCTAATCAATCCTACTATGTAAGAGATGTTGAATAGCAATGCTTTATATCTATCAAGATTTACCTGAACTCTGCCATCACTTCAATAACACAACAAGAAAATCTTATTCCATTGTTGACCTACCGACTGATGATATTTGCAAGTGCACACTAAACACAATTTACATGATGACTATTATATGGGTATTAACACATTTAACTTGAAGGCCTTGCTAACACACAGGCTGCCCTTGTGCAGTGGGGGAGGGGGTGGGGAAGGGGGGGAAGGGGGGTATGGGTGGGGGTGGTGGTGGTGTTGTTTTGTGTTTTTTCATGTGTAGTTAGGTAGTTAGTTAGTTAGTTAGTTAGTTAGTTAGTTAGTTAGATAGGTAGTTAGGTAGGTCACCCATCTTGTCTGTACTGCTGTTTTAAGTTTTTTTTCTGTATTTTCAGGTTTGAAGAGACGAGGAGTGCAGATGTTCAGGATGGCTTCAATTTCCCTTGTGGTTCCCGGGGGAGAGCCCATGTTATTGGGAAAATAGACCGTATGCACTCAGGGTGTCTCTGATAGTGTGTGTATGGTGCACTTAGGATGCGCCCATAGGTATGTCTCTTATAGGGAATATAACATGCATGTTTTGTCAACATCGTATAGCAAGGCGAATTGAACACAAACTTGACCTTTTGATTAGCATAATTTAACAGTCGATATACTGCCTATGTTTACAACACTGATTGTATGTTTTCTTAATCGGGAGTAACCACGAAGGCGCTCGAGATGTAATACATTTAACACAAATTTGAAATAACGATATTGCACGATTTGCTTGCGGAAATTGATATATTCAAAGCAAGAACCTTGTAATATATTCATGCATAAAGGTTAGGTTCAGGTCAATATAGTCAAGCTATATGTTTCTATCACAGGTGTTGCACAAATGTTGTATTTATATGGTTTATCTCTCACAGGGGATGTGCATCATGTAAACTGTATCTATAGGGTGTGTCTCTGGATGATGTATATCATACTGGATTTACCTACAGTGTGTGTCCCTAACATGGGATGTAACACAAGATGTGTCTAATCAGTAGATCTCTTGCAGGGGATGAGACCTACCTTGCTGATATATCCTGTGTATTACATTTCATGTTAGAGATAAACATTGTAGGTTCATCCTGTATTTTACACTTCATTCAGAGAAATACCCTGTGGAGTCAGCCTGTGTGTTAGACCCTCGGTAAGAGATACACCCAATAGATCCAACCTGTAGGCAACATATGTGATAGAGACATATAGCTTGACAAATTTGACACAAACTTGACCTTTTTATTAGCATAATTTAACAGTAGATATCTTGTATATATTTATAACCTCGGTTGTATGTTTTCATAGTCGGGGAGTATCACGAAGATGCTCGAGATGTAATACAAACACAAATTTCAAGTACCGATATTGCACTATTTGCTAGCCGAAATGGATATATTCATAGCAAGAACCTTGTAATATATTCATGCACAAAGGTCAGGTTCGTGTTAAATTAGCTTAGCTATACCATGTTGACACAACATCTGTAAGAGATACACCTGTGGAAATACAGGGTGTTTCATAATATCTGTCCCCATTACAAACAAATCGATGGCTTAGAATTAGAAGGTCGTAAGTGCCACTTACGACCTTTTATGATTCATACATATTTGAATGAGCATCACAAGGAGCTTCTTATGAGCCCATTTTCATAAAAATCTGAACTTGTATGTTGACCAAAATGAAGTTGTAAAAGTTGTTTTACCATAAGTAAAGAGTAAAATTAATGTCGGACAGTTTTTCCGTGTTTTCTCAAAATAGCGATTTGGTAGTTACTACGACCTTCTAATACTAAGCCATCGAAATGTCATGCACACATGCCTGATCTCATTTGATATGTTCATATACCAATGGAAAGATAACATTTTAAAGTTTTATTGAGTATATAATCATAGGTGGCAGTATCAGTGTTTGGAAAAGAAAAAATCTGTCACTGAGCTAATACACTACATGGACCGTATATATATTGATTGTCTATCTAACTCCATGTACACTATCAAGGTTTAAAGCGTAGTAAATGTCTATGTCCAAAGATTGTGGAACATCGCATAGGCTTGGTTCCCAACAATAATTACGATACTGTGAGCGCGGCGGGTAACCAGTGCATAAATAAAATGACCTTGAGCGAAGTTAAATAACGAAAGTAACACTGTTTTGCTGTTTCGCAGTTAGAAGATACAATTGAACGAGATTTTCGGTAAGAATGAATATCTTATAGTTTATTTGAATTACTTGTATAGCGATTTTTCTTCAGCGCCCGTATTTTATGTTGAAACAAAGAGATGCAATGTTCCACAATCTTTGGCATATAGACATATGGTACGCTTTATACCTTGATAGTATATAAGCTCAGTACAGAACTTTTTTTCTATTTTTTTATTATCATTTTTAGCTCGACTATTCGAAGAATATGAGAGCTATTACAGTCACTTGTTCGTCGGCGTCGGCGTTAAGGCATAAGGTTAAAGTTTTACATGCAAAACTTTAACCTTGGTTATATTTCAATAACCAGTGCATATATTGGATTGAAACTTTGCACTGGCTTTCCCTGTCATGTAATCAACCATGTTAGATAACTCTTGCATGAATTTAATGCAAATTATGGCCCTTTTTTACTTAGAAAATTTGGTTAAAGTTTTGCATGCAAGTTACTAATAAGGCCATATCTCAAATAGTATCTGTGCTATGGCATTGAAACTAACAACACTTACTAACCATCATAAGGCAATGGTACCGGTCATGGGTAATAGCTCTATTATGATTATTATTTGAGTTATGCCCCTTTTTAACATAGAATTTTCTTGGTTAAAGTTTTGCATGCAAGTTTCATTCAGACCATATCTCAGCTACTATCCATGATACTGCATTGAAACTTACAGCACTTGTTTACCATCATCAGTCAATGGTATCAGTCAAGGGCAATAACTCTATTATTTTTTTATTTCAGTTGTACCTAGCGTAACTCACGTTTCAATATAATACAAATTTTAAATGGCCTGTTTTGAACTTATATTTTTTCTGACAAATGGCTGCGAATAGTCGAGCGCGCTGTCTAGTGACAGCTCTTGTTAATTGTTTACGGACAAAACACTGATACTGCCACCTGTGTATATAATATGACAATTTTACTATCAAAGCAACACTGGAATTAAGATTTCTAAAATAAGGCAATTTTTCGATAAATGTCAAAATGACGTCCATATTGAATTTGCTTTCCAAGTTGAATTACATAGCTTGTAAAGTTTTGCATGATATAACCAGTTTTAAAGTTTTCAAAAACAAATGTGATAATCTAAAAGCTTATGTGTGATACAGTTGATTTGGTTACCAGTTGCTAGGCAATGAAAGAAGCCAACACAAAAGCATTACTTTCTCGCTTTCATACAAAGTAAACAAGTGCATGATCTTTGATTATTTTATTTCTAAATTATTAATTTAAAGTCAAAAATTGCTATGGTGGTTGTATTAAAAACTACATACGTCTATTAGTGAATTTAAACCATTATTTTGGAAAAAATGTTATTTGAAAACATGTCACCTGTTTGCTTGACTACAAGAAAGAATGTATCTGCATGGTTATGTTCTTCCGTTGCCTAGCAACTAGAAAGCAAAGTAACTGTTACATCAAAATATTTTCAACTTGTTGTATATAATATAAACTTTCAAATCAAATTTATTTTGTTAATAAACATTATCAACTTGTTTTATCATTCAATACTTTACAAGGTATGATTTCAATTTGGGTTAAAAATAACTTTAAACGCCATTTTGACAATATCGAAAAAAAATGACATTTTGCAAGAATCTTTGTTACGGTGTTGCTTTGATAGAAACATTGCCATTGTTATGTACTGAATAAAACTTTGAAATGTTGGGTTTCTATAGATGAATATATCAGTTGAGATCATGCATGTACTCATCACATTTATTTGTAATAGGGACGGATATTATGAAACACCCTATATCCATACACCCCTACTTAGAGTCACACTCTGTAGTACATGGTCTTTGACCCTAATGATGTTAGTCTGGTTCCCTGTCTTAAATCTTACAGTAGTTTGAGTTAGGAGCCTGTTGCATAGCCATGGCACTATCAAGCACTTTTTGGTAGCGTATTACTATGTCTGCGCAACGACATGCTTCCGGCGACCATGTTTGCTGATAGCATACCATTTTTTAACACTTCCCTAGATGAGTGCTATTGATCACTTTCTTATGCAACGGACCGCTTCGGTTCCGCTGGTAGCATATACATTTTTTGCTTTGTCCACTGCTAAGCCCTTTTTTTAGCACGCGGTTTCTAAGTGTATCAGTACGAAGAGCTCGATAGCACCTGGCTTATGCAACAGCCTCCTGGCATCATCCAATAACTCCAGTTGTCAAATCAAAATGGTGGATGTACATTAGTTTAAACAGGCAATTTTAGATAATTTCAATAAACATTTTGATGAAACTTTGTCACGATATCGATGGAAAAATGCTTGGTCTTTGCAATACTGTAAAATCATTAATTTTGATGGGGGATTAAATTTCTCGGATTTCGTGGTTGACCTTCAACCATAAAAATCAATTGTCAAACACTTATTTTGACCCTCATATTTATTACCTAAAATGCAAAATCAACAAATTAACCTCCCATCTAAATGTTTATTTTTGCCAAATCCACGAAATTTTGTACCATCAAAATTAAATGATTTTACAATAATACAAGTTTGTTCACACCATCGGCACTATTAATGTTATTTAGTACATATTAAATTTATAATAAATCAGGTTAAAAAAATAATGAAAACTTTTTGTAAGGGGTGTTATTAATGCATATAATTGTGAATGTTAACAAATGTCTGATAAGCTGAATCAGTAGAGCGAATGACTTGTAAACATGGCCGGATATTGTTTACATTTTGCATAAATATTTTGCTTTATTTGTGTTATCAGAAATATTATATTTCCTCATCATATTCCTAATACTAGTATTAACTAATAACAACTACTTATATAATCTATATTTTGGAAAAAAATGAAGATATTTCTGGATTCAAACCTGCAACATTCATCTTACTTGTTAGATGCTCCACCAATTGAGCTAATCAGACATTTGAATTCAAAAAAATTAATATGCTCTATAATCATGCTGGTACAGAAGTTTTCATAATTTGATTAGCTTTTTAGTACATATCAGTGGTGATGCTTAAATGAAATTGAAAAGGCATACATTTTTCCATTAATATACCCGGTACAAAGTCTCATCAAAGTGACAGCTAAAGAACACACACTTCAGGGGATAATATAAAATTCCATAAATTAACTAACATACAACCGCCATCTTGTTTTACCCATGGAAAAAATTCACCTTTGTTACATTAGCCCGGACCTAAACTGTAATGTAAGATTTAGGTACCGAGAACCAGACTAGTAATGGCCTCTGATTTGACATGGTGAGCTTCGGGATCATTCTTTGTCTGTCCATTGTCCATCCAACAACAATTGAGATTACGCCAGAGATCGCTCCGCCTGATTGTTTGTCGAAGGCTCAGTTGTTCACCTGGCGTAATGTCAATTTACTTGTGAGGTTCCTTGGAAGTAGAGACAGACATCTGTCTTCACTCCCTTGCATGTCACAAGAGATGACTATATCCTATACTATTTTAACTTGGTACTGGACTGTTTTAGGCCAAAATAAAACAGACAGGTACAGTAAGTTAAAATAGCCGTTATTTTTTTGTGAGTTTTCTCGGGATTTTTCTCGTGATTTTTCGTGTTTTTGTTGCCATCATGTGAGGCAGACCCTTTTGAGGCACATATCAACTGAGGCAGTCATTATATGATGACATATCAAGAGAAGCAAGCATTATATGATGACATATCAAGAGAAGCAAGCATTATATGATGACATATCAAGAGAAGCAAGCATTATAAGATGACATATCAAGTGAATCAAGCATAATATGCTGGCATATCAAGTGAAGAAGACATTAAGCAGACATTATATGAATACATAACAAGTGAAGCAAGCATTATGTGATGACATATCAAGTGAGGCAAGCATTATATGATGACATAACAAGTGAAGCAAGCATTATGTGATGACATATCAAGTGAGGCAAGCAATATATGATGACATGTCAAGTGAGGCAAGCATTATATGATGACATGTCAAGTGAGGCAAGCATTATAAAATGACATGTCAAGTGAGGCAAGCAATATATGAAGACATATCAAGTGAGGCAAGCATTATATGACGACATATCAAGTGAGGCAAGCATTATATGAAGACAGATCAAGTGAGGCATGCATTAAATGATGACAGATCAAGTAAGGCAAGCATTATATGATGACAGATCAAGTGAGGCAAGCATTATATGATGACAGATCAAGTGAGGCAAGCATTATATGATGACAGATCAAGTGAGGCAAGCATTATATGATGACAGATCAAGTGAGGCAAGCATTATATGATGACATATCAAGTGAGGCAAGCAATATATGATGACATATCAAGTGAGGCAAGCATTATATGATGACATATCAAGTGAGGCAAGCATTATATGATGACATATCAAGTGAGGCAAGCATTATATGATGACAGATCAAGTGAGGCAAGCATTATATGATGACAGATCAAGTGAGGCAAGCATTATATGATGACAGATCAAGTGAGGCAAGCATTATATGATGACAGATCAAGTGAGGCAAGCATTATATGATGACATATCAAGTGAGGCAAGCAATATATGATGACATATCAAGTGAGGCAAGCATTATATGATGACATATCAAGTGAGGCAAGCATTATATGATGACATATCAAGTGAGGCAAGCATTATATGATGACAGATCAAGTGAGGCAAGCATTATATGATGACAGATCAAGTGAGGCATGCATTATATGATGACAGATCAAGTGAGGCAAGCATTAAATGATGACAGATCAAGTGAGGCAAGCATTATATGATGACAGATCAAGTGAGGCAAGCATTATATGATGACAGATCAAGTGAGGCAAGCATTATATGATGACAGATCAAGTGAGGCAAGCATTATATGATGACAGATCAAGTGAGGCAAGCATTATATGATGACATATCAAGTGAGGCAAGCAATATATGATGACATATCAAGTGAGGCAAGCATTATATGATGACATATCAAGTGAGGCAAGCATTATATGATGACATATCAAGTGAGGCAAGCATTATATGATGACATATCAAGTGAGGCAAGCATTATATGATGACACATCAAGTGAGGCATGCATTATATGATGACACATCAAGTGAGGCATGCATTAAATGATGACACATCAAGTGAGGCAAGCATTAAATGATGACAGATCAAGTGAGGCAAGCATTGTATGATGACAGATCAAGTGAGGCAAGCATTATATGATGACAGATCAAGTGAGGCAAGCAATATATGATGACATGTCAAGTGAGGCAAGCAATATATGATGACAGATCAAGTGAGGCAAGCAATATATGATGACATGTCAAGTGAGGCAAGCAATATATGATGACATATCAAGTGAGGCAAGCAATATATGATGACATATCAAGTGAGGCAAGCAATATATGATGACAAATATCAAGTGAGGCAAGCAATATATGATGACATATCAAGTGAGGCAAGCATTATATGATGACATATCAAGTGAGGCAAGCAATATATGATGACATATCAAGTGAGGCAAGCAATATATGATGACATATCAAGTGAGGCAAGCAATATATGATGACATATCAAGTGAGGCAAGCATTATATGATGACATATCAAGTGAGGCAAGCAATATATGATGACATATCAAGTGAGGCAGACATTATATGATGACATATCAAGTGAGGCAGACATTATATGATGACTTATCAAGTGAGGCAGACATTATATGATGACTTATCAAGTGAGGCAGACATTATATGATTACATATCAAGTGAGGCAGACATTATATGATGACATATCAAGATGTTATTTGAGGCACATATCAAATGGTGGCAGGCATTTTACTTGAAGTTTCTCTTCTTTAATTAACTGATTACGATTGATTATATTTGTATGTCATATTTTAAAAATGGATGTGGCGACTTCTTGTAGTATTCTGGTTGAGGTCTGTATAAAGTTTGAATTTTCTCTGAAGCCACATTGGAATAATTTCTTTTTTGTTTAATTCCTTTTTTTGTGTCTTTAGTTAAAATTAAAACTGATTAAATAAAACACATATAATGTCTATAAGAAAAAGGAAATGAATCACACATATTTGATTTGTTGGATCATGACACATAAAGGATGTCTTGTAATCTTATTTGATATTTTGAATAAACACAACAAAATAATTAACCAATTTTCAAAATTCTCACTTTTCGTTTAAGTTTTACACTATTTTGCCCCAAAAATACTATCATCTAGCAAAATATTATGGTACTATAGTTTTGATATCTTAAACTGCAATGCACCATGAACCTACCACAATTTTAATCAACCGATTCACAAATTTCTCGCTTTTGTTTAGATTTTTATCCCATAAAACTGTAAATGGTGATGTGGGTAAATACTGATTCCAAAAAATCATGTTTAGCTTTTATATTTTGTAAGATTTTACCCCAAAGTAATAGACTTTGACAAACATATAAGGACCTAGATTTTCAGTATGTTACAGAACACCCATAGTGTGACATCATCAAACAAAAACAAAAAGTTTTCTTAATTTTTCTCTAAAAAAATGTGCTCTGAACTAAATATTGGTTTCCCAAACAACAATATTTTATCAAGCGGTTGGAAATTGCACAGCAGAGCTCAAATAGGGATCTCTACAGGAAATTTCAAAATGTATCGGGTTCATATAATTATCTTAACTTTTGAAATTTATATAATAAATAACTTATTTTAAAAGCTGCTTAAGCAGATAACTCATTAAGACTTTTAATTATTGTGTTTGACTAATTAATATTACTAAAATCCAATTATGTCACGCAAAATATAGGATTATCTTATTTATTTAATTTTCAGTCATTAATAAGAATTAATAAAATAAAAAACCAAACTTTAGAAATTTAAGCACGAGATTTTAAAATGGTGGTGAAGGATTGGCTGTAAGGGGAGGTTGGAGGCCATGATTTAAAACAGTTAAAATAATGCAAATTTTATACAGAATGCAAGCCTTGCTTAAATCATCAAAAATGAAGTAATATATTTGGTCTTAAAAGTGAGGTTGCATATTAAGTTCAAACTGTTAAGGCATAATTACTAAGTTGGGCATTATAGTGTCATTGTATGAGTTCAAAAATAAAAACAAATCTAGCAGAAAATGAAGATTGGTATTAGTTTATAAGGAGTTGTTTCGAATCCTGGTTGCTATGTGGTTTCCCAATGGTTCCCGGGAAGTGGAATTGGACCTCTGTCTTACTCCCAGTGTGGCATGTCATAAGAGGCAACTAAATGGGAGACTATTTTAACTTTAGTACCCAAGTGTTTTATTTTGGCATAAAACTACCTTGTACCAGTCAGGTACTAAAGTTAAAATAGCTGTGACTTTTTATTTAGATATGCAAGTGATGTTACATATCTATATAAAGTGTTGTGTATGGATGTCTGATAGTCTTACTGTTGTTGTAAATTTTAAATTACTGTTGGTTTATGATTGCATTTAAAATTCAATAAGAAGCAACACTCGTTCAATAGCCAGCAGATGTAACTTAGTTGTTGATGTTGAGTCACTAAATAACTGTAAACCCTCAATTGTAAGATTGGCCGTATAACTCCGTCAAGTTATAAAGTGCAATGGTCTTAAAAGCGAGGTTGTATATTTAGTGCAAATTTTAAAGACCACCCTTATAACTTAAAATCAAGTGATATGGCTGGTCTTAAAAGTGGTGTTGTTTGTGAAGTTGAAATTGGTAAACAACTTATAATTCCTTAGTTCAATTGGTCATAAAAGCATGATATTCAAATTGAAATCAAAAATCTATATGAGAAGTAAATACTCATATTACTTTAAGAATGGTGGTTAATTTGAGGATTTCTCCATGTGGTTCCTAAGAAGTAGAATTGGACCTCTCTCTTACTCGCTTACATGTTGTAAGTGGCAACTAAATGCTGAACTATTTTAACTTTAGTACCCATGTGTTTTATTTTGGCATAAAACTATCTTGTACCAGTCAGGTACTAAAGTTAAAATAGCTGTGACTTTTTAGTTAGATATGTAAGTGACATCATTTGACATTGATTATATATTGTGTTGAGGTCACAGACATTTAATACCTATATAAAATGTTGTTAATAAGCAAAATCAGGTAAAAATGTCTGAATTGTCTTACTTTAAATTGTTGCAAATATTAAATACCTGTTGATTCAGTATTAACAATAACCTGTTTTCCTATAATGTATTATAAAGCTGCTTAAATAGATAACACTTTAAGACTTTTAATAATAATGTTTGACAAAGTTCTATAACTAAAATCAAATAACGTAATATGAAAAGTGCGCTGCATACATCGAGGATTCCCTCAATCAATGCCATTGGGTGGCAGAAATAACATAAATGATGAAGTTACATATTTGGATAAAAAATTAAATACAGTGGAAACCAATGGTTGTAATATCAAAGACAGTGATGTAAATCAATCGAGACTACTTTACATCGTCATTTGACGATACAGACCTTAATTTATGGCGCATAACGTCACGTGACGTCATCGCGTACAATGTGACGTCACTGACAAGACGTAATCATTTTTTATGAACTTTTATATCTTGATATTATAATTTTATTATGTTATAGAACAGGAAATTTTAAACATCGTTAAACAAATAAAGATAATTTATGAGCGTGAAATTAAGACGTTAAATGACTATTCTCTTTATTAATAACTCTTCACTGCGAGATTCCTACACACAAAATTCAGTCGATAAAGGGCTGACCAAATTTTGGCTGGGGTAAAACCCCGCAAGTACTGGATATTGGTATGGCGATTAACATGAATCCAATATTACACATGTAAAGCATTATATAGAATTATCTTATTTTTAATTGATTTAATGTTCAGTCATTAATATGAATTTGATGGCTTAGAACAAGAAGGTCGTAACTACCAAATTGATATATTGAGAAAACAACAGAAAACTGTCTGTAATTTAGTCTTTACCTATGGGAAAACACGTTTTCAAAACTTCATTTTGGTCAACATGACAATTTCAGATTTTTATGAAAATGGGCTCATAAGAAGTGCCTTGTGATGCTTATTCTTAATATGTATGAATCTTAAAAGGTCGTAAGTGGCACTTACGACCTTCTAATTTTAAGCCATCGAATTGATAAATTTCTAAAGTTTGAATTTCATTTTAAGCAGTTAGATTTTAACATGGTGGTGAAGGAATGGCTGAAGGGGAGGTTGGAGGCCATAATTTAAAACTGTTAATTCCATTAAGTTTTGGAGTACAATGGTCTTAAAAGCGAAGTTGTATATTTAGTACACATTTTTAAGACCAAGGAAATGAGAAATATAATATTGATTTTAATTTAGAGGCAGATGATCAGTGAGGTGGTTGGAATATGAGGTTTTCTGCGTTTAGTTCATTGGACCTCTGCCTTACTCACTTGCTTGTTGTAAGAGGCGACTAAATCAGAGGCTTTGGTACAAGGCTGTGTTAGGCCAAAATAATACAGCCTGACACTAAAGCTATATGAGCCGTGATTGTTTTTCGTGAATTTTCTATTTGTTTTGTCATTTGCATGTAACGTAAGAGGCGACTAAATGGGAGACTATTTTAACTTTGTACTTAATTGTTTTATTTTGGCGTATTGCAATCCGGTAGTAAGGTTAAATTGCCATGATGTTTTCAATATGGAAATGATGTCATTTGACATTCTTTGTATTATTGGACCTCTGCCTTACTCACTTGCATGTTGTAAGATGCGACTAAATCAGAGGCTTTGGTACATGGCTGTGTTAGGCCAAAATGATACAGTCTGACACTAAAGCTATATGAGCTGTGATTTTTGTTTTCGTGAATTCTCTGTTTGTTTTGTAATTTGTATGTAACGTAAGAGGCGACTAAATGGGAGACTATTTTAACTTTGTACTTAATTGTTTTATTTTGGCGTATTGCAATCCGGTACTAAGGTTAAAATAGCCATGATGTTTTCAATATGGAAATGTTGTCATTTGACATTCTTTGTATATATTGATGACATCTGTGACATTTTTAAGAACACCCTTATAACTCACTCAAGTAATAGCGCTGGTCTTAAAAACAAGGTTGAATATAAAGTAGAAAGGTACAAGACGGTTAATGAATGAGTCAAAAATAAAAGTGTGATGTATAATAGGCAAATTGGAAAGAGGAAATGAGAAATATAATATTGGTTTTAGTTTAGAGGCAGATGATTAGTCAGGTGGTTGGGATATGAGGTTTTCTGCGTTTAGTTCATTGGACCTCTGCCTTTCATACAGGCATGTTGTAAGAGGCGACTAAATCAGAGGCTTTCGGACAAGGCTGTGTTAGGCCAAAATAATACAGCCTGACACTAAAGCTATATGAGCCGTGATTTTTTTCCGTGAATTTTCTGTTTGTTTTGTCATCTGCATGTAACGTAAGAGGCGACTAAATGGGAGACTATTTTAACTTTGTACTTAATTGTTTTATTTTGGCGTATTGCAATCCGGTACTAAGGTTAAAATACCCATGATGTTTGCAATATGGAAATGATGTCATTTGACATTCTTTGTATATTGTGATGACATCTGTGACATTTTTAAGACCACCCTTATAACTCACTCAAGTAATAGAGCTGGTCTTAAAAACAAGGTTGAATATAAAGTAGAAATGGGTACTAAACAGTTCAGGAATGAGTCAAAAATATAAGTATGATGTATAATAGACAAATTGGAAAGAGGAAATGAGAAATATAATATTGATTTTAGTTTAGATCAAGGCAGATGATTAGTCAGGTGGTTGGGAAATGAGGTTTTCTGCGTTTAGTTCATTGGACCTCTGCGTTTCTCACTTGCATGTTGTAAGAGATGACTAAATCAGAGGCTTTGGTACAAGGCTGTGTTAGGCCAAAATAATACAGCCTGACACTAAAGCTATATGAGCCGTGATTTTTTTTGCGTGAATTTTCTGTTTGTTTTGTCATTTGCATGTAACGTAAGAGGCGACTAAATGGGAGACTATTTTAACTTAAATTTGTACTTAATTGTTTTATTTTGGCGTATTGCAATCCGGTACTAAGGTTAAAATAGCCATGATGTTTTCAATATAGAAATGATGTCATTTGACATTCTTTGTATATTGTGATGACATCTGTGACATTTTTAAGACCACCCTTATAACTCACTTAAGTAATAGAGCTGGTCTTAAAAACAAGGTTGATTATAAAGTAGAAATGGGTACAAGATGGTAAATGAATGATCCGAAAATAAAAGTGTGATGTATAACAGGCAAATTGGAAAGAGGAAATGAGAAATATAATATTGATTTTAGTTTATAGGCAGATGATTTGTCAGGTGGTTGGGATATGAGGTTTTCGGCGTTTAGTTCATTGGACCTCTGCCTTACTCACTTGCATGTTGTAAGAGGCGACTAAATCAGAGGCTTTGGTACAAGGCTGTGTTAGGCCAAAATAATATAGCCTGACACTAAAGCTATATGAGCCGTGATTTTTTTTCGTGACTTTTCTGTTTGTTTTGTCATTTGCATGTAACGTAAAAGGCGACTAAATGGGAGACTATTTTAACTTTGTACTTAATTGTTTTATTTTGGCGTATTGCAATCCGGTACTAAGGTTAAAATAACAGTGATGTTTTCAATATAGAAATGATGTCATTTGACAGTCTTTGTATATTGTGATGACATCTGTGACATTTTTAAGACCACCCTTATAACTCACTCAAGTAATAGAGCTGGTCTTAAAAACAAGGTCGAATATAAAGTAGAAATGGGTACAAAACAGTTCATGAATGAGTCAAAAATAAAGTGTGATGTATAAAAGGCAAATTGGAAAGAGGAAATGAGAAATATAATATTGATTTTAGTTTATAGGTAGATGATTAGTCAGGTGGTTGGGATATGAGGTGTTCAGCGTTAAGTTCACTGGACCTCTGCCTTACTCACTAGCATGTTGTAAGAGGCGACTAAATCAGAGGCTTTGGTACAAGGCTGTGTTAGGCCAAAATAATACAGCCTGACACTAAAGCTATATGAGCCGTGATTTTTTTTCGTGAATTTTCTGTTTGTTTTGTCATTTGCATGTAACATAAGATGCGACTAAATGGGAGACTATTTTAACTTTGTACTTAATTATTTTATTTTGGCGTATTGCAATCCAGTACAAAGGTTAAAATAGCCATGATACTTTCAATATGGTAATGATGTCATTTGACATTCTTTGTTTATTGTGATAACATCTGTGTCATTTTTAAGACCACCCTTATAACTCACTCAAGTAATAGAGCTGGTCGAAAAAACAAGGTTGAATATTAAGTAGAAATCGGTACAAGACGGTTAATGAATGAGTCGAAAATAAAAGTGTGATGTATAATAGGCAAATTGGAAAGAGGAAATGAGAAATATAATATTGGTTTTAGTTTAGAGGCAGATGATTAGTCAGGTGGTTGGGATATGAGGTTTTCTGCGTTTAGTTCACTGAAGCTATATGAGCCGTTTTTTTTTACGTGAATTTTCTGTTTGTTTTGTCATTTGCATGTAACGTAAGAGACGACTAAATAGGAGACTATTTTAACTTTGTACTTAATTGTTTTATTTTGGCGTATTGCAATCCGGTACTAAGGTTAAGATAGCCATGATGTTTTCAATATGGAAATGATGTCATTTGACATTCTTTGTGTATTGTGATGACATCTGTGACATTTTTAAGACCACCCTTATAACTCACTTAAGTAATAGAGCTGGTCTTAAAAACAAGGTTGAATATAAAGTAGAAATGGGTACAAGACAGTTCATGAATGAGTCGAAAATAAAATACTCACTTGCATGTTGTAAGAGGCTTTGGAACAAGGCTGTGTTAGGCCAAAATAATACAGCCGGACACTAAAGCTATATGAGCCGTGATTGTGTTTCGTGACTTATCTGTTTGTTTTGTCATCTGAGCATAACAGCTTAATTTCGGTTACTTTTCAAAACTTATTCGCTATCTTATCAAGTGCAGCTGTTCGGTTATTTCCACGGATAAAGCGTTTGCCATGTACGTAGCATTTATTGAACACTTTATAGTCTTATGTGCTCGAGTGCCCAAAACTTACTGCATATTAGCAACCAGTATTACTAACTGCTTAAGGTCGTCATCAGCATTAAGGCAAGGCAAGATGAAGTGTCAATGTCTAGTGAAAGGCCCTGACCCACAATAGACATTATCATCGTTAGTTTGGCTGTGCAAAGTCAGCTCTTCGTATCAACTTAAAACAGCTTACAGGATGTGTGAAACCAACTTCTCGTGGTCGTCGTCAGCGTTACAGGCAAGGAAAGATGGAGCTACAACGTCTAGTGAATGAGAGGCCCTGACAACACAATGGTCGCAATCATCGTTAGATCGGAGATGCACGTCAGCACTGCATATCGACTTGTTCCATCTTGCCCCTCGTTTCTCGCTACAGCCGTCTGAGAGATTTTTGGTAGTTACTGATTGATAAAGTCAAATGCATTTAATTAATTAAAACCCTTCTGTCTTGTTCTAGATGGAGCCATGAGGACTTAATTTACATGCAGATTTCTACAGACAGCATCGAGATCGAGAAAAACGAAAGAGACATTTAGATGCTACTCTGAGAATATAGCAACGGATGTAAGCCAGTTTTATTTCTTTTATCACCAACTACTGTTAAATCATTTAATTTTGATGGGACAAAATTTCGTGGTTTTGGTAAAAATACAGTTTCGATGGGATGTTAATTCGTGGACTTTGCATTTCAGAAAATAAATACTAGAATCAAAATAATTGTTCGATGGAATTTGATACCAAGAAATCCACAAAATTTAATCCCCATGAAAATTTATGATTTTACAGTATTTGGTTGAAAATTCAAATTATAGTTTTTTTTCTGGATATGCAAAGCTTGAATAATGCTGGACCTCTTTAAAATGATCAAACAACAGTACCTCCATACAACTTTCATATAGTGACTATACTGTACCACCTCGATAGATAGACCATACTGTACAACCTCTATATAGTGAGCAAGCAGTACAACAACTAGTTCTTGAAATATGGTGAAATCTTGACCATGCAATACAAACACTACAAAATGACTACAGTACAACCTCTAATGCCTATCCATACGTTAAAACCTTGACAAGGTGACCATGCAGTATAAATACAGCAACGCTGTAGAAACCATACAGTACAAAATTTGTGTAGTTATGGTAATAAATGTGCAATCTCTTTATAGTGACTGTGCAGTTTAACCTCTATATAGCGACAATACAAAACAACCACGTCATAGTGACCATACATTTCAACCTCTATTTAGTGGCAACATGACAATATCTCTATGTGAGACTGTTCAGTTTAACCTCTATATAGCGACCATACAGTACACCCTATAGAGAGTGACCGCGCAGGCTGAACACAATAAAGGGACAGTGCATTCCAACCTCTATATACTGACCATATTTTACAACCTCTAAAAGGTGACCATACTGTACAACCTCTATTTAGTGACCACACAGCATAACCTCTATATAGTGACCATACGGTACAATCTGTATAAAAGGACTGTGCAATTTAAAATCTATATAGCGACCACTTATAGCAACCTCTATATAGTGACCATACGAAACGACCTCTATTTAGTGACCACACAACAAACTCTATGCAGTTACCATACCGTACAATATGTAGACAAAGACTGTGAAGCTTAAACACAATATGGTGACCACTTATAACAACCTCCATATAGTGTCCATACAAAACAACCTCTATTTAGTGACCACACAGCATAACCTCTATATAGTGACCATACAGTTCAAGCTGTATATAGGGTCTCTGCAGTTCAAACTCTATATAATGACCACTTGTAGCAACCTCTATATAGTGACCATACAGTACACCCTGTAGAGAGTGACCACTCAGGCCGAACACAATAAAGGGACAGTTGATTCCTACCTCTATATAGTGGCCATACTGCACAGCCTCTATTTAGAGACCACACAGCATGACCTCTATATAGTGACCATAGAGTACAATCTGTATATAAGGACTGTGCAATTTAAAGTCTGTATAGCGACCGCTTATAGTCACCTATATAGTAACCATGCAAAACAACCTCTATTTAGTAACCACACAACATAACCTCTATATAGTGACCATACAGTACAATCTGTAGACAGGGACTGTGCTGCTTAAACTCTATATGTTGACCGCTTATAAAACCTTCCATGTAGAGGTTTTGGTAAAAAAAATACCATTTCGATGGAAATTAATTCGTGGACTTTGCATATCAGGAAATAAATAACAAAATCTAACCAATTGTTCGATGGGATTTGATACCAAGAAATCCACAAAATTAAATCCCCACGAAAATTTATGATTTTACAGTATTTGGTTGAATAGACACCATGCAGTACAACAACTAGTTCTTGAAATATGGTGAAATCTTGAATCATGCAGAATGACCTCTGTTTACTGACCATGCAATACAAACACTACAAAATAAGACCACCCTTATAACTCACTCAAGTAATAGGGCTGGTCTTAAAAACAAGGTCGAATATAAAGTAGAAATAGGTGCAAAACAGTTCATGAATGAGTCAAAAATAAAGTGTGATGTATAAAAGGCAAATTGGAAAGAGGAAATGAGAAATATAATATTGATTTTAGTTTATAGGCAGATGATTAGTCAGGTGGTTGGGATATGAGGTGTTCGGCGTTAAGTTCACTGGACCTCTGTCTTACTCACTGGCATGTTGTAAGAGACCACTAAATCAGAGGCTTTGGTTCAAGGATGTGTTAGGCCAAAATAATACAGCCTGACACTAAACCTATATTAGCGGTGATTTTTTCGTGAATTTTCTGTTTGTTTTTGTCATTTGTATGTAACGTAAGAGGCGACTAAATGCGAGACTACTTTAACTTTGTACTTAATTGTTTTACTTTGGCGTATTGCAATCCGGTACTAAGGTTAAAATAGCCATGATGTTTTCAATATAGAAATGATGTCATTTGACATTCTTTGTATATTGTGATGACATCTGTGACATTTTTAAGACCACCCTTATAACTCACTCAAGTAATAGAGCTGGTCTTAAAAACAAGGTTGAATATAAAGTAGAAATGGGTACAAGACGGTTAATGAATGAGTCGAAAATAAAAGTGCGATGTATACTAGGCACATTGGAAAGTGGAAATGAGAAATGTAATATTGATTTTAGTTTAGAGGCAGATGATTAGTCAGGTGGTTGGGATATGAGGTTTTCAGCGTTTAGTTAATTGGACCTCTGCCTTACTCACTTGCATGTTGTAAGACACGACTAAATCAGAGGCTTTGGTACAAGGCTGTGTTAGGCCAAAATAATACTGCCTGACACTAAAGCTCTATGAGCCGGGTTTTTTTTTGTGAATTTTCTATTTGTTTTGTCATTTGCATGTAACGTAAGAGGCGACTAAATGGGAGACTATTTTAACTTTGTACTTAATTGTTTTATTTTGGCTTATTGCAATCTGGTACTAAGGATAAAATAGCGATGATGTTTTCAATATGGAAATTATGTCATTTGACATTCTTTTTATTTTGTGATGACATCTGTGACAATTTTAAGACCACCCTTATAACTCACTCAAGTAATAGAGCTGGTCTTAAAAACAAGGTTGAATATCAAGTAGAAATGGGTATAAGACAGTTCACGAGTGAGTCGAAAATAAAAGTGTGATGTATAATACGCAAATTGGAAAGAGGAAATGAGAAATATAATATTGATTTTAATTTAGAGGCAGATGATTAGTCAGGTGGTTGGGATATGAGTTTTTCTGCGTTTAGTTCATTTGACCTCTGCCTTACTCACTTGCATGTTGTAAGAGGCGACTAAATCAGAGGCTTTGGTACAAGGCTGTGTTAGGCCAAAATAATACAGCCTGACACTAAAGCTATATGAGCCGTGATTTTTTTTCGTGAATTTTCTGTTTGTTTTGTCATTTGCATGTAACGTAAGATGCGACTAAATGGGAGACTATTTTAACTTTGTACTTAATTATTTTACTTTGGCGTATTGCAATCCAGTACAAAGGTTAAAATATCCATGATGCTTTCAATATGGTAATGATGTCATTTGACATTCTTTGTTTATTGTGATAACATCTGTGTCATTTTTAAGACCACCCTTATAACTCACTCAAGTAATAGAGCTGGTCGAAAAAACAAGGTTGAATATAAAGTAGAAATGGGTACAAAACAGTTCATGAATGAGTCGAAAATAAAAGTGTGATGTATAATAGGCAAATTGGAAAGAGGAAATAAGAAATATAATATTGTTTTTTGTTTAGAGGCAGATGATTAGTCAGGTGGTTGGGATATGAGGTTTTCTGCGTTTAGTTCATTGGACCTCTGCCTTACTCACTTGCATGTTGTAAGAGGCGACTAAATCAGAGGCTTTGGTACAAAGGCTTTGTTAGGCCAAAATAATATAGCCTGACACTAAAGCTATATGAGCCTTGAATTTTTTTTTCGTGAATTTTCTGTTTTTTTTGTCACTTGCATGTAACGTAAGAGGCGACTAAATGGGAGACTATTTTAACTTTGTACTTAATTGTTTTATTTTGGCGTATTGCAATCCCGTACTAAGGTTAAAATAGCCATGATGTTTTCAATATGGAAGTGATGTCATTTGACATTCTTTGTATATTGTGATGACATCTGTGACATTTTTAAGACCACCCTTATAACTCACTCAAGTAATAGAGCTGGTCTTAAAAACAAGGTTGAATATAAAGTAGAAATGGTACAAGACGTTTAATGAATGAGTCGAAAATAAAAGTGTGATGTATAATAGGCAAATTGGAAAGAGGAAATAAGAAATATAATATTGGTTTTAGTTTAGAGGCAGATGATTAGTCAGGTGGTTGGGATATGAGGTTTTCGGCGTTTAGTTCATTGGACCTCTGCCTTACCCACTTGCATGTTGTAAGAGGCAACTAAATCAGAGGCTTTGGTACAAGGCTGTGTTAGGCCAAAATAATACACCCTAACACTAAAGCTACATGAGCCGTGATTTTTTTTCGTGAATTTTCTGTTTGTTTTATCATTTGCATGTAACTTAAGAGGCGACTAAATAGGAGACTATTTTAACTTTGTACTTAATTGTTTTATTATGGCGTATTGCAATCCGGTACTAAGGTTAAAATACCCACGATGTTTGCAATATGGAAATGATGTCATTTGACATTCTTTGTATATTGTGATGACATCTGCAACATTTTTAAGACCACCCTTATAACTCAATAAAGTAATAGAGCTGGTCTTAAAAACAATGTTGAATATAAAGTAGAAATTGGTACTAAACAGTTCATGAATGAGTCGTAAATATAAGTATGATGTATAATAGACAAATTGGAAAGAGGAAATGAGAAATATAATATTGATTTTAGATTAGATCAAGGCAGATGATTAGTCAGGTGGTTGGTATATGAGGTTTTCTGCGTTTAGTTCATTGGACCTCTGCCTTTCTCACTTGCATGTTGTAAGAGACGACTAAATCAGAGGCTTTGGTACAAGGCTGTGTTAGGCCAAAATAATACAGCCTGACACTAAAGCTATATGAGCCGTGATTTTTTTGCGTGAATTTTCTGTTTGTTTTGTCATTTGCATGTAACGTAAGAGGCGACTAAATGGGAGACTATTTTAACTTTGTACTTAATTGTTTTATTTTGGCGTATTGCAATCCGGTACTAAGGTTAAAATAGCCATGATGTTTTTAATATAAAAATGATGTCATTTGACATTCTTTGTATATTGTGATGACATCTGTGACATTTTTAAGACCACCCTTATAACTCATTCAAGTAATAGAGCTGGTCTTAAAAACAAGGTTGATTATAAAGTAGAAATGGGTACAAGACGGTTAATGAATGATCCGAAAATAAAAGTGTGATGTATAACAGGCAAATTGGAAAGAGGAAAAGAGAAATATAATATTGATTTTAGTTTATAGGCAGATGATTTGTCAGGTGGTTGGGATATGAGGTTTTCGGCGTTTAGTTCATTGGACCTCTGCCTTACTCACATGCATGTTGTAAGAGGCGACTAAATCAGAGGCTTTGGTACAAGGCTGTGTTAGGCCAAAATAATACAGCCTGACACTAAAGCTATATGAGCCGTGATTTTTTTTCGTGAATTTTCTGTTTGTTTTGTCATTTGCATGTAACGTAAAAGGCGACTAAATGGGAGACTATTTTAACTTTGTACTTAATTGTTTTATTTTGGCTTATTGCAATCTGGTACTAAGCATAAAATAGCGATGATGTTTTCAATATGGAAATTATGTCATTTGACATTCTTTTTATTTTGTGATGACATCTGTGACAATTTTAAGACCACCCTTATAACTCACTCAAGTAATAGAGCTGGTCTTAAAAACAAGGTTGAATATCAAGTAGAAATGGGTATAAGACAGTTCACGAGTGAGTCGAAAATAAAAGTGTGATGTATAATACGCAAATTGGAAAGAGGAAATGAGAAATATAATATTGATTTTAATTTAGAGGCAGATGATTAGTCAGGTGGTTGGGATATGAGGTTTTCTGCGTTTAGTTCATTTGACCTCTGCCTTACTCACTTGCATGTTGTAAGAGGCGACTAAATCAGAGGCTTTGGTACAAGGCTGTGTTAGGCCAAAATAATACAGCCTGACACTCAAGCTATATGAGCCGTGATTTTTTTTCGTGAATTTTCTGTTTGTTTTGTCATTTGCATGTAACGTAAGATGCGACTAAATGGGAGACTATTTTAACTTTGTACTTAATTATTTTACTTTGGCGTATTGCAATCCAGTACAAAGGTTAAAATATCCATGATGCTTTCAATATGGTAATGATGTCATTTGACATTCTTTGTTTATTGTGATAACATCTGTGTCATTTTTAAGACCACCCTTATAACTCACTCAAGTAATAGAGCTGGTCGAAAAATCAAGGTCGAATATAAAGTAGAAATGGGTACAAAACAGTTCATGAATGAGTCGAAAATAAAAGTGTGATGTATAATAGGCAAATTGGAAAGAGGAAATAAGAAATATAATATTGTTTTTTGTTTAGAGGCAGTTGATTAGTCAGGTGGTTGGGATATGAGGTTTTCTGCGTTTAGTTCATTGGACCTCTGCCTTACTCACTTGCATGTTGTAAGAGGCGACTAAATCAGAGGCTTTGGTACAAGGCTTTGTTAGGCCAAAATAATATAGCCTGACACTAAAGCTATATGAGCTTTGAATTTTTTTTTCGTGAATTTTCTGTTTGTTTTGTCACTTGCATGTAACGTAAGAGGCGACTAAATGGGAGACTATTTTAACTTTGTACTTAATTGTTTTATTTTGGCGTATTGCAATCCCGTACTAAGGTTAAAATAGCCATGATGTTTTCAATATGGAAATGATGTCATTTGACATTCTTTGTATATTGTGATGACATCTGTGACATTTTTAAGACCACCCTTATAACACACTAAAGTAATAGAGCTGGTCTTAAAAACAAGGTTGAATATAAAGTAGAAATGGTACAAGACGTTTAATGAATGAGTCGAAAATAAAAGTGTGATGTATAATAGGCAAATTGGAAAGAGGAAATAAGAAATATAATATTGGTTTTAGTTTAGAGGCAGATGATTAGTCAGGTGGTTGGGATATGAGGTTTTCGGCGTTTAGTTCATTGGACCTCTGCCTTACTCACTTGCATGTTGTAAGAGGCAACTAAATCAGAGGCTTTGGTACAAGGCTGTGTTAGGCCAAAATAATACACCCTAACACTAAAGCTACATGAGCCGTGATTTTTTTTCGTGAATTTTCTGTTTGTTTTATCATTTGCATGTAACTTAAGAGGCGACTAAATAGGAGACTATTTTAACTTTGTACTTAATTGTTTTATTATGGCGTATTGCAATCCGGTACTAAGGTTAAAATACCCATGATGTTTGCAATATGGAAATGATGTCATTTGACATTCTTTGTATATTGTGATGACATCTGCAACATTTTTAAGACCACCCTTATAACTCAATAAAGTAATAGAGCTGGTCTTAAAAACAATGTTGAATATAAAGTAGAAATTGGTACTAAACAGTTCATGAATGAGTCGTAAATATAAGTATGATGTATAATAGACAAATTGGAAAGAGGAAATGAGAAATATAATATTGATTTTAGATTAGATCAAGGCAGATGATTAGTCAGGTGGTTGGGATATGAGGTTTTCTGCGTTTAGTTCATTGGACCTCTGCCTTTCTCACTTGCATGTTGTAAGAGACGACTAAATCAGAGGCTTTGGTACAAGGCTGTGTTAGGCCAAAATAATACAGCCTGACACTAAAGCTATATGAGCCGTGATTTTTTGCGTGAATTTTCTGTTTGTTTTGTCATTTGCATGTAACGTAAGAGGCGACTAAATGGGAGACTATTTTAACTTTGTACTTAATTGTTTTATTTTGGCGTATTGCAATCCGGTACTAAGGTTAAAATAGCCATGATGTTTTTAATATAGAAATGATGTCATTTGACATTCTTTGTATATTGTGATGACATCTGTGACATTTTTAAGACCACCCTTATAACTCATTCAAGTAATAGAGCTGGTCTTAAAAACAAGGTTGATTATAAAGTAGAAATGGGTACAAGACGGTTAATGAATGATCCGAAAATAAAAGTGTGATGTATAACAGGCAAATTGGAAAGAGGAAAAGAGAAATATAATATTGATTTTAGTTTATAGGCAGATGATTTGTCAGGTGGTTGGGATATGAGGTTTTCGGCGTTTAGTTCATTGGACCTCTGCCTTACTCACATGCATGTTGTAAGAGGCGACTAAATCAGAGGCTTTGGTACAAGGCTGTGTTAGGCCAAAATAATACAGCCTGACACTAAAGCTATATGAGCCGTGATTTTTTTTCGTGAATTTTCTGTTTGTTTTGTCATTTGCATGTAACGTAAAAGGCGACTAAATGGGAGACTATTTTAACTTTGTACTTAATTGTTTTATTTTGGCTTATTGCAATCTGGTACTAAGGATAAAATAGCGATGATGTTTTCAATATGGAAATTATGTCATTTGACATTCTTTTTATTTTGTGATGACATCTGTGACAATTTTAAGACCACCCTTATAACTCACTCAAGTAATAGAGCTGGTCTTAAAAACAAGGTTGAATATCAAGTAGAAATGGGTATAAGACAGTTCACGAGTGAGTCGAAAATAAAAGTGTGATGTATAATACGCAAATTGGAAAGAGGAAATGAGAAATATAATATTGATTTTAATTTAGAGGCAGATGATTAGTCAGGTGGTTGGGATATGAGGTTTTCTGCGTTTAGTTCATTTGACCTCTGCCTTACTCACTTGCATGTTGTAAGAGGCGACTAAATCAGAGGCTTTGGTACAAGGCTGTGTTAGGCCAAAATAATACAGCCTGACACTCAAGCTATATGAGCCGTGATTTTTTTTCGTGAATTTTCTGTTTGTTTTGTCATTTGCATGTAACGTAAGATGCGACTAAATGGGAGACTATTTTAACTTTGTACTTAATTATTTTACTTTGGCGTATTGCAATCCAGTACAAAGGTTAAAATATCCATGATGCTTTCAATATGGTAATGATGTCATTTGACATTCTTTGTTTATTGTGATAACATCTGTGTCATTTTTAAGACCACCCTTATAACTCACTCAAGTAATAGAGCTGGTCGAAAAATCAAGGTCGAATATAAAGTAGAAATGGGTACAAAACAGTTCATGAATGAGTCGAAAATAAAAGTGTGATGTATAATAGGCAAATTGGAAAGAGGAAATAAGAAATATAATATTGTTTTTTGTTTAGAGGCAGTTGATTAGTCAGGTGGTTGGGATATGAGGTTTTCTGCGTTTAGTTCATTGGACCTCTGCCTTACTCACTTGCATGTTGTAAGAGGCGACTAAATCAGAGGCTTTGGTACAAGGCTTTGTTAGGCCAAAATAATATAGCCTGACACTAAAGCTATATGAGCTTTGAATTTTTTTTTCGTGAATTTTCTGTTTGTTTTGTCACTTGCATGTAACGTAAGAGGCGACTAAATGGGAGACTATTTTAACTTTGTACTTAATTGTTTTATTTTGGCGTATTGCAATCCCGTACTAAGGTTAAAATAGCCATGATGTTTTCAATATGGAAATGATGTCATTTGACATTCTTTGTATATTGTGATGACATCTGTGACATTTTTAAGACCACCCTTATAACACACTAAAGTAATAGAGCTGGTCTTAAAAACAAGGTTGAATATAAAGTAGAAATGGTACAAGACGTTTAATGAATGAGTCGAAAATAAAAGTGTGATGTATAATAGGCAAATTGGAAAGAGGAAATAAGAAATATAATATTGGTTTTAGTTTAGAGGCAGATGATTAGTCAGGTGGTTGGGATATGAGGTTTTCGGCGTTTAGTTCATTGGACCTCTGCCTTACTCACTTGCATGTTGTAAGAGGCAACTAAATCAGAGGCTTTGGTACAAGGCTGTGTTAGGCCAAAATAATACACCCTAACACTAAAGCTACATGAGCCGTGATTTTTTTTCGTGAATTTTCTGTTTGTTTTATCATTTGCATGTAACTTAAGAGGCGACTAAATAGGAGACTATTTTAACTTTGTACTTAATTGTTTTATTATGGCGTATTGCAATCCGGTACTAAGGTTAAAATACCCATGATGTTTGCAATATGGAAATGATGTCATTTGACATTCTTTGTATATTGTGATGACATCTGCAACATTTTTAAGACCACCCTTATAACTCAATAAAGTAATAGAGCTGGTCTTAAAAACAATGTTGAATATAAAGTAGAAATTGGTACTAAACAGTTCATGAATGAGTCGTAAATATAAGTATGATGTATAATAGACAAATTGGAAAGAGGAAATGAGAAATATAATATTGATTTTAGATTAGATCAAGGCAGATGATTAGTCAGGTGGTTGGGATATGAGGTTTTCTGCGTTTAGTTCATTGGACCTCTGCCTTTTTCACTTGCATGTTGTAAGAGACGACTAAATCAGAGGCTTTGGTACAAGGCTGTGTTAGGCCAAAATAATACAGCCTGACACTAAAGCTATATGAGCCGTGATTTTTTGCGTGAATTTTCTGTTTGTTTTGTCATTTGCATGTAACGTAAGAGGCGACTAAATGGGAGACTATTTTAACTTTGTACTTAATTGTTTTATTTTGGCGTATTGCAATCCGGTACTAAGGTTAAAATAGCCATGATGTTTTTAATATAGAAATGATGTCATTTGACATTCTTTGTATATTGTGATGACATCTGTGACATTTTTAAGACCACCCTTATAACTCATTCAAGTAATAGAGCTGGTCTTAAAAACAAGGTTGATTATAAAGTAGAAATGGGTACAAGACGGTTAATGAATGATCCGAAAATAAAAGTGTGATGTATAACAGGCAAATTGGAAAGAGGAAAAGAGAAATATAATATTGATTTTAGTTTATAGGCAGATGATTTGTCAGGTGGTTGGGATATGAGGTTTTCGGCGTTTAGTTCATTGGACCTCTGCCTTACTCACATGCATGTTGTAAGAGGCGACTAAATCAGAGGCTTTGGTACAAGGCTGTGTTAGGCCAAAATAATACAGCCTGACACTAAAGCTATATGAGCCGTGATTTTTTTTCGTGAATTTTCTGTTTGTTTTGTCATTTGCATGTAACGTAAAAGGCGACTAAATGGGAGACTATTTTAACTTTGTACTTAATTGTTTTATTTTGGCTTATTGCAATCTGGTACTAAGGATAAAATAGCGATGATGTTTTCAATATGGAAATTATGTCATTTGACATTCTTTTTATTTTGTGATGACATCTGTGACAATTTTAAGACCACCCTTATAACTCACTCAAGTAATAGAGCTGGTCTTAAAAACAAGGTTGAATATCAAGTAGAAATGGGTATAAGACAGTTCACGAGTGAGTCGAAAATAAAAGTGTGATGTATAATACGCAAATTGGAAAGAGGAAATGAGAAATATAATATTGATTTTAATTTAGAGGCAGATGATTAGTCAGGTGGTTGGGATATGAGGTTTTCTGCGTTTAGTTCATTTGACCTCTGCCTTACTCACTTGCATGTTGTAAGAGGCGACTAAATCAGAGGCTTTGGTACAAGGCTGTGTTAGGCCAAAATAATACAGCCTGACACTCAAGCTATATGAGCCGTGATTTTTTTTCGTGAATTTTCTGTTTGTTTTGTCATTTGCATGTAACGTAAGATGCGACTAAATGGGAGACTATTTTAACTTTGTACTTAATTATTTTACTTTGGCGTATTGCAATCCAGTACAAAGGTTAAAATATCCATGATGCTTTCAATATGGTAATGATGTCATTTGACATTCTTTGTTTATTGTGATAACATCTGTGTCATTTTTAAGACCACCCTTATAACTCACTCAAGTAATAGAGCTGGTCGAAAAATCAAGGTCGAATATAAAGTAGAAATGGGTACAAAACAGTTCATGAATGAGTCGAAAATAAAAGTGTGATGTATAATAGGCAAATTGGAAAGAGGAAATAAGAAATATAATATTGTTTTTTGTTTAGAGGCAGTTGATTAGTCAGGTGGTTGGGATATGAGGTTTTCTGCGTTTAGTTCATTGGACCTCTGCCTTACTCACTTGCATGTTGTAAGAGGCGACTAAATCAGAGGCTTTGGTACAAGGCTTTGTTAGGCCAAAATAATATAGCCTGACACTAAAGCTATATGAGCTTTGAATTTTTTTTTCGTGAATTTTCTGTTTGTTTTGTCACTTGCATGTAACGTAAGAGGCGACTAAATGGGAGACTATTTTAACTTTGTACTTAATTGTTTTATTTTGGCGTATTGCAATCCCGTACTAAGGTTAAAATAGCCATGATGTTTTCAATATGGAAATGATGTCATTTGACATTCTTTGTATATTGTGATGACATCTGTGACATTTTTAAGACCACCCTTATAACACACTAAAGTAATAGAGCTGGTCTTAAAAACAAGGTTGAATATAAAGTAGAAATGGTACAAGACGTTTAATGAATGAGTCGAAAATAAAAGTGTGATGTATAATAGGCAAATTGGAAAGAGGAAATAAGAAATATAATATTGGTTTTAGTTTAGAGGCAGATGATTAGTCAGGTGGTTGGGATATGAGGTTTTCGGCGTTTAGTTCATTGGACCTCTGCCTTACTCACTTGCATGTTGTAAGAGGCAACTAAATCAGAGGCTTTGGTACAAGGCTGTGTTAGGCCAAAATAATACACCCTAACACTAAAGCTACATGAGCCGTGATTTTTTTTCGTGAATTTTCTGTTTGTTTTATCATTTGCATGTAACTTAAGAGGCGACTAAATAGGAGACTATTTTAACTTTGTACTTAATTGTTTTATTATGGCGTATTGCAATCCGGTACTAAGGTTAAAATACCCATGATGTTTGCAATATGGAAATGATGTCATTTGACATTCTTTGTATATTGTGATGACATCTGCAACATTTTTAAGACCACCCTTATAACTCAATAAAGTAATAGAGCTGGTCTTAAAAACAATGTTGAATATAAAGTAGAAATTGGTACTAAACAGTTCATGAATGAGTCGTAAATATAAGTATGATGTATAATAGACAAATTGGAAAGAGGAAATGAGAAATATAATATTGATTTTAGATTAGATCAAGGCAGATGATTAGTCAGGTGGTTGGGATATGAGGTTTTCTGCGTTTAGTTCATTGGACCTCTGCCTTTTTCACTTGCATGTTGTAAGAGACGACTAAATCAGAGGCTTTGGTACAAGGCTGTGTTAGGCCAAAATAATACAGCCTGACACTAAAGCTATATGAGCCGTGATTTTTTGCGTGAATTTTCTGTTTGTTTTGTCATTTGCATGTAACGTAAGAGGCGACTAAATGGGAGACTATTTTAACTTTGTACTTAATTGTTTTATTTTGGCGTATTGCAATCCGGTACTAAGGTTAAAATAGCCATGATGTTTTTAATATAGAAATGATGTCATTTGACATTCTTTGTATATTGTGATGACATCTGTGACATTTTTAAGACCACCCTTATAACTCATTCAAGTAATAGAGCTGGTCTTAAAAACAAGGTTGATTATAAAGTAGAAATGGGTACAAGACGGTTAATGAATGATCCGAAAATAAAAGTGTGATGTATAACAGGCAAATTGGAAAGAGGAAAAGAGAAATATAATATTGATTTTAGTTTATAGGCAGATGATTTGTCAGGTGGTTGGGATATGAGGTTTTCGGCGTTTAGTTCATTGGACCTCTGCCTTACTCACATGCATGTTGTAAGAGGCGACTAAATCAGAGGCTTTGGTACAAGGCTGTGTTAGGCCAAAATAATACAGCCTGACACTAAAGCTATATGAGCCGTGATTTTTTTTCGTGAATTTTCTGTTTGTTTTGTCATTTGCATGTAACGTAAAAGGCGACTAAATGGGAGACTATTTTAACTTTGTACTTAATTGTTTTATTTTGGCTTATTGCAATCTGGTACTAAGGATAAAATAGCGATGATGTTTTCAATATGGAAATTATGTCATTTGACATTCTTTTTATTTTGTGATGACATCTGTGACAATTTTAAGACCACCCTTATAACTCACTCAAGTAATAGAGCTGGTCTTAAAAACAAGGTTGAATATCAAGTAGAAATGGGTATAAGACAGTTCACGAGTGAGTCGAAAATAAAAGTGTGATGTATAATACGCAAATTGGAAAGAGGAAATGAGAAATATAATATTGATTTTAATTTAGAGGCAGATGATTAGTCAGGTGGTTGGGATATGAGGTTTTCTGCGTTTAGTTCATTTGACCTCTGCCTTACTCACTTGCATGTTGTAAGAGGCGACTAAATCAGAGGCTTTGGTACAAGGCTGTGTTAGGCCAAAATAATACAGCCTGACACTCAAGCTATATGAGCCGTGATTTTTTTTCGTGAATTTTCTGTTTGTTTTGTCATTTGCATGTAACGTAAGATGCGACTAAATGGGAGACTATTTTAACTTTGTACTTAATTATTTTACTTTGGCGTATTGCAATCCAGTACAAAGGTTAAAATATCCATGATGCTTTCAATATGGTAATGATGTCATTTGACATTCTTTGTTTATTGTGATAACATCTGTGTCATTTTTAAGACCACCCTTATAACTCACTCAAGTAATAGAGCTGGTCGAAAAAACAAGGTCGAATATAAAGTAGAAATGGGTACAAAACAGTTCATGAATGAGTCGAAAATAAAAGTGTGATGTATAATAGGCAAATTGGAAAGAAGAAATAAGAAATATAATATTGTTTTTTGTTTAGAGGCAGATGATTAGTCAGGTGGTTGGGATATGAGGTTTTCTGCGTTTAGTTCATTGGACCTCTGCCTTACTCACTTGCATGTTGTAAGAGGCGACTAAATCAGAGGCTTTGGTACAAGGCTTTGTTAGGCCAAAATAATATAGCCTGACACTAAAGCTATATGAGCCTTGAATTTTTTTTTCGTGAATTTTCTGTTTGTTTTGTCACTTGCATGTAACGTAAGAGGCGACTAAATGGGAGACTATTTTAACTTTGTACTTAGTTGTTTTATTTTGGCGTATTGCAATCCCGTACTAAGGTTAAAATAGCCATGATGTTTTCAATATGGAAATGATGTCATTTGACATTCTTTGTATATTGTGATGACATCTGTGACATTTTTAAGACCACCCTTATAACTCACTCAAGTAATAGAGCTGGTCTTAAAAACAAGGTTGAATATAAAGTAGAAATGGTACAAGACGTTTAATGAATGAGTCAAAAATAAAAGTGTGATGTATAATAGGCAAATTGGAAAGAGGAAATAAGAAATATAATATTGGTTTTAGTTTAGAGGCAGATGATTAGTCAGGTGGTTGGGATATGAGGTTTTCGGCGTTTAGTTCATTGGACCTCTGCCTTACTCACTTGCATGTTGTAAGAGGCAACTAAATCAGAGGCTTTGGTACGAGGCTGTGTTAGGCCAAAATAATACACCCTAACACTAAAGCTACATGAGCCGTGATTTTTTTCCGTGAATTTTCTGTTTGTTTTATCATTTGCATGTAACTTAAGAGGCGACTAAATAGGAGACTATTTTAACTTTGTACTTAATTGTTTTATTATGGCGTATTGCAATCCGGTACTAAGGTTAAAATACCCATGATGTTTGCAATATGGAAATGATGTCATTTGACATTCTTTGTATATTGTGATGACATCTGCAACATTTTTAAGACCACCCTTATAACTCACTCAAGTAATAGAGCTGGTCTTAAAAACAAGGTTGAATATCAAGTAGAAATGGGTACAAGACGGTTAATGAATGATCCGAAAATAAAAGTGTGATGTATAATAGGCAAATTGGAAAGAGGAAATAAGAAATATAATATTGGTTTTAGTTTAGAGGCAGATGATTAGTCAGGTGGTTGGGATATGAGGTTTTCGGCGTTTAGTTCATTGGACCTCTGCCTTACTCACTTGCATGTTGTAAGAGGCAACTAAATCAGAGGCTTTGGTACAAGGCTGTGTTAGGCCAAAATAATACACCCTAACACTAAAGCTACATGAGCCGTGATTTTTTTTCGTGAATTTTCTGTTTGTTTTATCATTTGCATGTAACTTAAGAGGCGACTAAATAGGAGACTATTTTAACTTTGTACTTAATTGTTTTATTATGGCGTATTGCAATCCGGTACTAAGGTTAAAATACCCATGATGTTTGCAATATGGAAATGATGTCATTTGACATTCTTTGTATATTGTGATGACATCTGCAACATTTTTAAGACCACCCTTATAACTCAATAAAGTAATAGAGCTGGTCTTAAAAACAATGTTGAATATAAAGTAGAAATTGGTACTAAACAGTTCATGAATGAGTCGTAAATATAAGTATGATGTATAATAGACAAATTGGAAAGAGGAAATGAGAAATATAATATTGATTTTAGATTAGATCAAGGCAGATGATTAGTCAGGTGGTTGGGATATGAGGTTTTCTGCGTTTAGTTCATTGGACCTCTGCCTTTTTCACTTGCATGTTGTAAGAGACGACTAAATCAGAGGCTTTGGTACAAGGCTGTGTTAGGCCAAAATAATACAGCCTGACACTAAAGCTATATGAGCCGTAATTTTTTGCGTGAATTTTCTGTTTGTTTTGTCATTTGCATGTAACGTAAGAGGCGACTAAATGGGAGACTATTTTAACTTTGTACTTAATTGTTTTATTTTGGCGTATTGCAATCCGGTACTAAGGTTAAAATAGCCATGATGTTTTTAATATAGAAATGATGTCATTTGACATTCTTTGTATATTGTGATGACATCTGTGACATTTTTAAGACCACCCTTATAACTCATTCAAGTAATAGAGCTGGTCTTAAAAACAAGGTTGATTATAAAGTAGAAATGGGTACAAGACGGTTAATGAATGATCCGAAAATAAAAGTGTGATGTATAACAGGCAAATTGGAAAGAGGAAAAGAGAAATATAATATTGATTTTAGTTTATAGGCAGATGATTTGTCAGGTGGTTGGGATATGAGGTTTTCGGCGTTTAGTTCATTGGACCTCTGCCTTACTCACATGCATGTTGTAAGAGGCGACTAAATCAGAGGCTTTGGTACAAGGCTGTGTTAGGCCAAAATAATACAGCCTGACACTAAAGCTATATGAGCCGTGATTTTTTTTCGTGAATTTTCTGTTTGTTTTGTCATTTGCATGTAACGTAAAAGGCGACTAAATGGGAGACTATTTTAACTTTGTACTTAATTGTTTTATTTTGGCTTATTGCAATCTGGTACTAAGGATAAAATAGCGATGATGTTTTCAATATGGAAATTATGTCATTTGACATTCTTTTTATTTTGTGATGACATCTGTGACAATTTTAAGACCACCCTTATAACTCACTCAAGTAATAGAGCTGGTCTTAAAAACAAGGTTGAATATCAAGTAGAAATGGGTATAAGACAGTTCACGAGTGAGTCGAAAATAAAAGTGTGATGTATAATACGCAAATTGGAAAGAGGAAATGAGAAATATAATATTGATTTTAATTTAGAGGCAGATGATTAGTCAGGTGGTTGGGATATGAGGTTTTCTGCGTTTAGTTCATTTGACCTCTGCCTTACTCACTTGCATGTTGTAAGAGGCGACTAAATCAGAGGCTTTGGTACAAGGCTGTGTTAGGCCAAAATAATACAGCCTGACACTCAAGCTATATGAGCCGTGATTTTTTTTCGTGAATTTTCTGTTTGTTTTGTCATTTGCATGTAACGTAAGATGCGACTAAATGGGAGACTATTTTAACTTTGTACTTAATTATTTTACTTTGGCGTATTGCAATCCAGTACAAAGGTTAAAATATCCATGATGCTTTCAATATGGTAATGATGTCATTTGACATTCTTTGTTTATTGTGATAACATCTGTGTCATTTTTAAGACCACCCTTATAACTCACTCAAGTAATAGAGCTGGTCGAAAAAACAAGGTCGAATATAAAGTAGAAATGGGTACAAAACAGTTCATGAATGAGTCGAAAATAAAAGTGTGATGTATAATAGGCAAATTGGAAAGAAGAAATAAGAAATATAATATTGTTTTTTGTTTAGAGGCAGATGATTAGTCAGGTGGTTGGGATATGAGGTTTTCTGCGTTTAGTTCATTGGACCTCTGCCTTACTCACTTGCATGTTGTAAGAGGCGACTAAATCAGAGGCTTTGGTACAAGGCTTTGTTAGGCCAAAATAATATAGCCTGACACTAAAGCTATATGAGCCTTGAATTTTTTTTTCGTGAATTTTCTGTTTGTTTTGTCACTTGCATGTAACGTAAGAGGCGACTAAATGGGAGACTATTTTAACTTTGTACTTAGTTGTTTTATTTTGGCGTATTGCAATCCCGTACTAAGGTTAAAATAGCCATGATGTTTTCAATATGGAAATGATGTCATTTGACATTCTTTGTATATTGTGATGACATCTGTGACATTTTTAAGACCACCCTTATAACTCACTCAAGTAATAGAGCTGGTCTTAAAAACAAGGTTGAATATAAAGTAGAAATGGTACAAGACGTTTAATGAATGAGTCAAAAATAAAAGTGTGATGTATAATAGGCAAATTGGAAAGAGGAAATAAGAAATATAATATTGGTTTTAGTTTAGAGGCAGATGATTAGTCAGGTGGTTGGGATATGAGGTTTTCGGCGTTTAGTTCATTGGACCTCTGCCTTACTCACTTGCATGTTGTAAGAGGCAACTAAATCAGAGGCTTTGGTACAAGGCTGTGTTAGGCCAAAATAATACACCCTAACACTAAAGCTACATGAGCCGTGATTTTTTTCCGTGAATTTTCTGTTTGTTTTATCATTTGCATGTAACTTAAGAGGCGACTAAATAGGAGACTATTTTAACTTTGTACTTAATTGTTTTATTATGGCGTATTGCAATCCGGTACTAAGGTTAAAATACCCATGATGTTTGCAATATGGAAATGATGTCATTTGACATTCTTTGTATATTGTGATGACATCTGCAACATTTTTAAGACCACCCTTATAACTCACTCAAGTAATAGAGCTGGTCTTAAAAACAAGGTTGAATATCAAGTAGAAATGGGTACAAGACGGTTAATGAATGATCCGAAAATAAAAGTGTGATGTATAATAGGCAAATTGGAAAGAGGAAATAAGAAATATAATATTGGTTTTAGTTTAGAGGCAGATGATTAGTCAGGTGGTTGGGATATGAGGTTTTCGGCGTTTAGTTCATTGGACCTCTGCCTTACTCACTTGCATGTTGTAAGAGGCAACTAAATCAGAGGCTTTGGTACAAGGCTGTGTTAGGCCAAAATAATACACCCTAACACTAAAGCTACATGAGCCGTGATTTTTTTTCGTGAATTTTCTGTTTGTTTTATCATTTGCATGTAACTTAAGAGGCGACTAAATAGGAGACTATTTTAACTTTGTACTTAATTGTTTTATTATGGCGTATTGCAATCCGGTACTAAGGTTAAAATACCCATGATGTTTGCAATATGGAAATGATGTCATTTGACATTCTTTGTATATTGTGATGACATCTGCAACATTTTTAAGACCACCCTTATAACTCAATAAAGTAATAGAGCTGGTCTTAAAAACAATGTTGAATATAAAGTAGAAATTGGTACTAAACAGTTCATGAATGAGTCGTAAATATAAGTATGATGTATAATAGACAAATTGGAAAGAGGAAATGAGAAATATAATATTGATTTTAGATTAGATCAAGGCAGATGATTAGTCAGGTGGTTGGGATATGAGGTTTTCTGCGTTTAGTTCATTGGACCTCTGCCTTTCTCACTTGCATGTTGTAAGAGACGACTAAATCAGAGGCTTTGGTACAAGGCTGTGTTAGGCCAAAATAATACAGCCTGACACTAAAGCTATATGAGCCGTGATTTTTTTTGCGTGAATTTTCTGTTTGTTTTGTCATTTGCATGTAACGTAAGAGGCGACTAAATGGGAGACTATTTTAACTTTGTACTTAATTGTTTTATTTTGGCGTATTGCAATCCGGTACTAAGGTTAAAATAGCCATGATGTTTTTAATATAGAAATGATGTCATTTGACATTCTTTGTATATTGTGATGACATCTGTGACATTTTTAAGACCACCCTTATAACTCATTCAAGTAATAGAGCTGGTCTTAAAAACAAGGTTGATTATAAAGTAGAAATGGGTACAAGACGGTTAATGAATGATCCGAAAATAAAAGTGTGATGTATAACAGGCAAATTGGAAAGAGGAAAAGAGAAATATAATATTGATTTTAGTTTATAGGCAGATGATTTGTCAGGTGGTTGGGATATGAGGTTTTCGGCGTTTAGTTCATTGGACCTCTGCCTTACTCACATGCATGTTGTAAGAGGCGACTAAATCAGAGGCTTTGGTACAAGGCTGTGTTAGGCCAAAATAATACAGCCTGACACTAAAGCTATATGAGCCGTGATTTTTTTTTGTGAATTTTCTGTTTGTTTTGTCATTTGCATGTAACGTAAAAGGCGACTAAATGGGAGACTATTTTAACTTTGTACTTAATTGTTTTATTTTGGCTTATTGCAATCTGGTACTAAGGATAAAATAGCGATGATGTTTTCAATATGGAAATTATGTCATTTGACATTCTTTTTATTTTGTGATGACATCTGTGACAATTTTAAGACCACCCTTATAACTCACTCAAGTAATAGAGCTGGTCTTAAAAACAAGGTTGAATATCAAGTAGAAATGGGTATAAGACAGTTCACGAGTGAGTCGAAAATAAAAGTGTGATGTATAATACGCAAATTGGAAAGAGGAAAGGAGAAATATAATATTGATTTTAATTTAGAGGCAGATGATTAGTCAGGTGGTTGGGATATGAGGTTTTCTGCGTTTAGTTCATTTGACCTCTGCCTTACTCACTTGCATGTTGTAAGAGGCGACTAAATCAGAGGCTTTGGTACAAGGCTGTGTTAGGCCAAAATAATACTGCCTGACACTCAAGCTATATGAGCCGTGATTTTTTTTCGTGAATTTTCTGTTTGTTTTGTCATTTGCATGTAACGTAAGATGCGACTAAATGGGAGACTATTTTAACTTTGTACTTAATTATTTTACTTTGGCGTATTGCAATCCAGTACAAAGGTTAAAATATCCATGATGCTTTCAATATGGTAATGATGTCATTTGACATTCTTTGTTTATTGTGATAACATCTGTGTCATTTTTAAGACCACCCTTATAACTCACTCAAGTAATATAGCTGGTCGAAAAAACAAGGTCGAATATAAAGTAGAAATGGGTACAAAACAGTTCATGAATGAGTCGAAAATAAAAGTGTGATGTATAATAGGCAAATTGGAAAGAGGAAATAAGAAATAAAATATTGTTTTTTGTTTAGAGGCAGATGATTAGTCAGGTGGTTGGGATATGAGGTTTTCTGCGTTTAGTTCATTGGACCTCTGCCTTACTCACTTGCATGTTGTAAGAGGCGACTAAATCAGAGGCTTTGGTTCAAGGCTTTGTTAGGCCAAAATAATATAGCCTGACACTAAAGCTATATGAGCCTTGAATTTTTTTTTCGTGAATTTTCTGTTTGTTTTGTCACTTGCATGTAACGTAAGAGGCGACTAAATGGGAGACTATTTTAACTTTGTACTTAGTTGTTTTATTTTGGCGTATTGCAATCCCGTACTAAGGTTAAAATAGCCATGATGTTTTCAATATGGAAATGATGTCATTTGACATTCTTTGTATATTGTGATGACATCTGTGACATTTTTAAGACCACCCTTATAACTCACTCAAGTAATAGAGCTGGTCTTAAAAACAAGGTTGAATATAAAGTAGAAATGGTACAAGACGTTTAATGAATGAGTCGAAAATAAAAGTGTGATGTATAATAGGCAAATTGGAAAGAGGAAATAAGAAATATAATATTGGTTTTAGTTTAGAGGCAGATGATTAGTCAGGTGGTTGGGATATGAGGTTTTCGGCGTTTAGTTCATTGGACCTCTGCCTTACTCACTTGCATGTTGTAAGAGGCAACTAAATCAGAGGCTTTGGTACAAGGCTGTGTTAGGCCAAAATAATACACCCTAACACTAAAGCTACATGAGCCGTGATTTTTTTCCGTGAATTTTCTGTTTGTTTTATCATTTGCATGTAACTTAAGAGGCGACTAAATAGGAGACTATTTTAACTTTGTACTTAATTGTTTTATTATGGCGTATTGCAATCCGGTACTAAGGTTAAAATACCCATGATGTTTGCAATATGGAAATGATGTCATTTGACATTCTTTGTATATTGTGATGACATCTGCAACATTTTTAAGACCACCCTTATAACTCACTCAAGTAATAGAGCTGGTCTTAAAAACAAGGTTGAATTTCAAGTAGAAATGGGTACAAGACGGTTAATGAATGATCCGAAAATAAAAGTGTGATGTATAATAGGCAAATTGGAAAGAGGAAATAAGAAATATAATATTGGTTTTAGTTTAGAGGCAGATGATTAGTCAGGTGGTTGGGATATGAGGTTTTCGGCGTTTAGTTCATTGGACCTCTGCCTTACTCACTTGCATGTTGTAAGAGGCAACTAAATCAGAGGCTTTGGTACAAGGCTGTGTTAGGCCAAATTAATACACCCTAACACTAAAGCTACATGAGCCGTGATTTTTTTTCGTGAATTTTCTGTTTGTTTTATCATTTGCATGTAACTTAAGAGGCGACTAAATAGGAGACTATTTTAACTTTGTACTTAATTGTTTTATTATGGCGTATTGCAATCCGGTACTAAGGTTAAAATACCCATGATGTTTGCAATATGGAAATGATGTCATTTGACATTCTTTGTATATTGTGATGACATCTGCAACATTTTTAAGACCACCCTTATAACTCAATAAAGTAATAGAGCTGGTCTTAAAAACAATGTTGAATATAAAGTAGAAATTGGTACTAAACAGTTCATGAATGAGTCGTAAATATAAGTATGATGTATAATAGACAAATTGGAAAGAGGAAATGAGAAATATAATATTGATTTTAGATTAGATCAAGGCAGATGATTAGTCAGGTGGTTGGGATATGAGGTTTTCTGCGTTTAGTTCATTGGACCTCTGCCTTTCTCACTTGCATGTTGTAAGAGACGACTAAATCAGAGGCTTTGGTACAAGGCTGTGTTAGGCCAAAATAATACAGCCTGACACTAAAGCTATATGAGCCGTGATTTTTTTTGCGTGAATTTTCTGTTTGTTTTGTCATTTGCATGTAACGTAAGAGGCGACTAAATGGGAGACTATTTTAACTTTGTACTTAATTGTTTTATTTTGGCGTATTGCAATCCGGTACTAAGGTTAAAATAGCCATGATGTTTTTAATATAGAAATGATGTCATTTGACATTCTTTGTATATTGTGATGACATCTGTGACATTTTTAAGACCACCCTTATAACTCATTCAAGTAATAGAGCTGGTCTTAAAAACAAGGTTGATTATAAAGTAGAAATGGGTACAAGACGGTTAATGAATGATCCGAAAATAAAAGTGTGATGTATAACAGGCAAATTGGAAAGAGGAAAAGAGAAATATAATATTGATTTTAGTTTATAGGCAGATGATTTGTCAGGTGGTTGGGATATGAGGTTTTCGGCGTTTAGTTCATTGGACCTCTGCCTTACTCACATGCATGTTGTAAGAGGCGACTAAATCAGAGGCTTTGGTACAAGGCTGTGTTAGGCCAAAATAATACAGCCTGACACTAAAGCTATATGAGCCGTGATTTTTTTTTGTGAATTTTCTGTTTGTTTTGTCATTTGCATGTAACGTAAAAGGCGACTAAATGGGAGACTATTTTAACTTTGTACTTAATTGTTTTATTTTGGCTTATTGCAATCTGGTACTAAGGATAAAATAGCGATGATGTTTTCAATATGGAAATTATGTCATTTGACAGTCCTTGTATATTGTGATGACATCTGTGACATTTTTAAGACTACCCTTATAACTCACTCAAGTAATAGAGCTGGTCTTAAAAACAAGGTCGAATATAAAGTAGAAATGGGTACAAAACAGTTCATGAATGAGTCGAAAATAAAGTGTGATGTATAAAAGGCAAATTGGAAAGAGGAAACGAGGAATATAATATTGATTTTAGTTTATAGGCAGATGATTAGTCAGGTGGTTGGGATATGAGGTGTTCGGCGTTAAGTTCACTGGACCTCTGCCTTACTCACTTGCATGTTGTAAGAGGCGACTAAATCAGAGGCTTTGGTACAAGGCTGTGTTAGGCCAAAATAATACTGCCTGACACTCAAGCTATATGAGCCGTGATTTTTTTTCGTGAATTTTCTGTTTGTTTTGTCATTTGCATGTAACGTAAGATGCGACTAAATGGGAGACTATTTTAACTTTGTACTTAATTATTTTACTTTGGCGTATTGCAATCCAGTACAAAGGTTAAAATATCCATGATGCTTTCAATATGGTAATGATGTCATTTGACATTCTTTGTTTATTGTGATAACATCTGTGTCATTTTTAAGACCACCCTTATAACTCACTCAAGTAATAGAGCTGGTCGAAAAAACAAGGTCGAATATAAAGTAGAAATGGGTACAAAACAGTTCATGAATGAGTCGAAAATAAAGTGTGATGTATAATAGGCAAATTGGAAAGAGGAAATAAGAAATAAAATATTGTTTTTTGTTTAGAGGCAGATGATTAGTCAGGTGGTTGGGATATGAGGTTTTCTGCGTTTAGTTCATTGGACCTCTGCCTTACTCACTTGCATGTTGTAAGAGGCGACTAAATCAGAGGCTTTGGTTCAAGGCTTTGTTAGGCCAAAATAATATAGCCTGACACTAAAGCTATATGAGCCTTGAATTTTTTTTTCGTGAATTTTCTGTTTGTTTTGTCACTTGCATGTAACGTAAGAGGCGACTAAATGGGAGACTATTTTAACTTTGTACTTAATTGTTTTATTTTGGCGTATTGCAATCCCGTACTAAGGTTAAAATAGCCATGATGTTTTCAATATGGAAATGATGTCATTTGACATTCTTTGTATATTGTGATGACATCTGTGACATTTTTAAGACCACCCTTATAACTCACTCAAGTAATAGAGCTGGTCTTAAAAACAAGGTTGAATATAAAGTAGAAATGGTACAAGACGTTAAATGAATGAGTCGAAAATAAAAGTGTGATGTATAATAGGCAAATTGGAAAGAGGAAATAAGAAATATAATATTGGTTTTAGTTTAGAGGCAGATGATTAGTCAGGTGGTTGGGATATGAGGTTTTCTGCGTTTAGTTCATTGGACCTCTGCCTTACTCACTTGCATGTTGTAAGAGGCAACTAAATCAGAGGCTTTGGTACAAGGCTGTGTTAGGCCAAAATAATACACCCTAACACTAAAGCTACATGAGCCGTGATTTTTTTTCGTGAATTTTCTGTTTGTTTTATCATTTGCATGTAACTTAAGAGGCGACTAAATAGGAGACTATTTTAACTTTGTACTTAATTGTTTTATTATGGCGTATTGCAATCCGGTACTAAGGTTAAAATACCCATGATGTTTGCAATATGGAAATGATGTCATTTGACATTCTTTGTATATTGTGATGACATCTGCAACATTTTTAAGACCACCCTTATAACTCAATAAAGTAATAGAGCTGGTCTTAAAAACAATGTTAAATATAAAGTAGAAATTGGTACTAAACAGTTCATGAATGAGTCGTAAATATAAGTATGATGTATAATAAACAAATTGGAAAGAGGAAATGAGAAATATAATATTGATTTTAGATTAGATCAAGGCAGATGATTAGTCAGGTGGTTGGGATATGAGGTTTTCTGCGTTTAGTTCATTGGACCTCTGCCTTTCTCACTTGCATGTTGTAAGAGACGACTAAATCAGAGGCTTTGGTACAAGGCTGTGTTAGGCCAAAATAATACAGCCTGACACTAAAGCTATATGAGCCGTGATTTTTTTTGCGTGAATTTTCTGTTTGTTTTGTCATTTGCATGTAACGTAAGAGGCGACTAAATGGGAGACTATTTTAACTTTGTACTTGATTGTTTTATTTTGGCGTATTGCAATCCGGTACTAAGGTTAAAATAGCCATGATGTTTTTAATATAGAAATGATGTCATTTGACATTCTTTGTATATTGTGATGACATCTGTGACATTTTTAAGACCACCCTTATAACTCATTCAAGTAATAGAGCTGGTCTAAAAAACAAGGTTGATTATAAAGTAGAAATGGTACAAGGCGGTTAATGAATGATCCGAAAATAAAAGTGTGATGTATAACAGGCAAATTGGAAAGAGGAAATGAGAAATATAATATTGATTTAAGTTTATAGGCAGATGATTTGTCAGGTGGTTGGGATAGGAGGTTTTCGGCGTTCAGTTCATTGGACCTCTGCCTTACTCACATGCATGTTGTAAGAGGCGACTAAATCAGAGGCTTTGGTACAAGGCTGTGTTAGGCCAAAATAATACAGCCTGACACTAAAGCTATATGAGCCGTGATTTTTTTTCGTGAATTTTCTGTTTGTTTTGTCATTTGCATGTAACGTAAAAGGCGACTAAATGGGAGACTATTTTAACTTTGTACTTAATTGTTTTATTTTGGCGTATTGCAATCAGGTACTAAGGTTAAAATAACAATGATGTTTTCAATATGGAAATGATGTCATTTGACAGTCCTTGTATATTGTGATGACATCTGTGACATTTTTAAGACTACCCTTATAACTCACTCAAGTAATAGAGCTGGTCTTAAAAACAAGGTCGAATATAAAGTAGAAATGGGTACAAAACAGTTCATGAATGAGTCGAAAATAAAGTGTGATGTATAAAAGGCAAATTGGAAAGAGGAAACGAGGAATATAATATTGATTTTAGTTTATAGGCAGATGATTAGTCAGGTGGTTGGGATATGAGGTGTTCGGCGTTAAGTTCACTGGACCTCTGCCTTACTCACTGGCATGTTGTAAGAGACCACTAAATCAGAGGCTTTGGTTCAAGGATGTGTTAGGCCAAAATAATACAGCCTGACACTAAAGCTATATTAGCGGTGATTTTTTTCGTGAATTTTCTGTTTCTTTTTGTCATTTGTATGTAACGTAAGAGGCGACTAAATGCGAGACTATTTTAGCTTTGCACTTAATTGTTTTACTTTGGCGTATTGCAATCAGGTACTAAGGTTAAAATAGCCATGATGTTTTCAATATAGAAATGATGTCATTTGACATTCTTTGTATATTGTTATGACATCTGTGACATTTTTAAGACCACCCTTATAACTCACTCAAGTAATAGAGCTGGTCGAAAAAACAAAGTTGAATATTAAGTAGAAATCGGTACAAGACGGTTAATGAATGAGTCGAAAATAAAAGTGTGATGTATAATAGACAAATTGGAAAGAGGAAATGAGAAATATAATATTGGTTTTAGTGTAGAGGCAGATGATTAGTCAGGTGGTTGGGATATGAGGTTTTCTGCGTTTAGTTCATTGGACCTCTGCCTTACTCACTTGCATGTTGTAAGAGGCAACTAAATCAGAGGCTTTGGTACAAGGCTGTGTTAGGCCAAAATAATACAGCCTGACACTGAAGCTATATGAGCCGTTATTTTTTTTCGTGAATTTTCTGTTTGTTTTGTCATTTGCATGTAACGTAAGAGACGACTAAATTGGAGACTATTTTAACTTTGTACTTAATTTTTTTATTTTGGCGTATTGCAATCCGGTACTAAGGTTAAGATAGCCATGATGTTTTCAATATGGAAATGATGTCATTTGACATTCTTTGTGTATTGTGATGACATCTGTGACATTTTTAAGACCACCCTTATAACTCACTTAAATAATAGAGCTGGTCTTAAAAACAAGGTTGAATATAAAGTAGAAATGGGTACAAGAGGCGACTAAATCAGAGGCTTTGGTACAAGGCTGTGTTAGGCCAAAATAATACAGCCGGACACTTAAGCTATATGAGCCGTGATTTTATTTCGTGACTTATCTGTTTGTTTTGTCATCTGAGCATAACAGCTTAATTTCGGTTACTTTTCAAAACTTATTCGCTATCTTATCAAGTGCAGCTGATCGGTTATTTCCACGGAGAAAGCGTTTGCCATGTAAGTAGCATTTATTGAACACTTTATAGTCTTCTGTGCTCGAGTGCCCAAAACTTACTGCATATTAGCAACCAGTATTACTAACTGCTTAAGGTCGTCATCAGCATTAAGGCAAGGCAAGATGAAGTGTCAATGTCTAGTGAGAGGCCCTGACCCACAATAGACATTATCATCGTTAGTTTGGCTGTGCAAAGTCAGCTCTTCGTATCAACTTCAACAGCTTACAGGATGTGTGAAACCAGTATTATCAACTTCTCGTGGTCGTCGTCAGCGTTACAGGCAAGGATAGATGGAGCTACAACGTCTAGTGAATGAGAGGCCCTGACAACACAATGGTCGCAATCATCGTTAGATCGGAGATGCACGTCAGCACTGCATATCGACTTGTTCCATCTTGCCCCTCGTTTCTCGCTACAGCCGTCTGAGAGATTTTTGGTAGTTACTGATTGATAAAGTCAAATGCATTTAATTAATTAAAACCCTTCTGTCTTGTTCTAGATGGAGCCATGAGGACTTAATTTACATGCAGATTTCTACAGACAGCATGGAGATCGAGAAAAACGAAAGAGACATTTAGATACTACTCTGAGAATATAGCAAGGATGTAAGCCAGTTTTATTTCTTTTATCACCAACTACTGTTAAATCATTTAATTTTGATGGGACAAAATTTTGTGGTTTTGGTAAAAATACCGTTTCGATGGGATGTTAATTCGTGGACTTTGCATTTCAGAAAATAAAAACTAGAATCAAAATAATTGTTCGATGGAATTTGATACCAAGAAATCCACAAAATTTAATCCCCACGAAAATTTATGAATTTACAGTATTTGGTTGAAAATTCAAATTATAGTTTTTTTTCTGGATATGCAAAGCTTGAATAATGCTGGACCTCTTTAAAATGATCAAACAACAGTACCTCCATACAACTTTCATATAGTGACTATACTGTACCACCTCTATAGAGTGACCATACTGTACAACCTCTATATAGTGAGCAAGCAGTACAACAACTAGTTCTTGAAATATGGTGAAATCTTGACCATGCAATACAAACACTACAAAATGACTACAGTACAACCTCTAATGCCTATCCATACGTTAAAACCTTGACAAGGTGACCATGCAGTATAAATACAGCAACACTGTAGAAACCATACAGTACAAAATTTGTGTAGTTATGGTAATAAATGTGCAATCTCTTTATAGTGACTGTGCAGTTTAACCTCTATATAGCGACAATACAAAACAACCACGTCATAGTGACCATACATTTCAACCTCTATTTAGTGGCAACATGACAATATCTCTATGTGAGACTGTTCAGTTTAACCTCTATATAGCGACCATACAGTACACCCTATAGAGAGTGACCGCGCAGGCCGAACACAATAAAGGGACAGTGCATTCCAACCTCTATATACTGACCATATTTTACAACCTCTAAAAGGTGACCATACTGTACAACCTCTATTTAGTGACCACACAGCATAACCTCTATATAGTGACCATACGGTACAATCTGTATAAAAGGACTGTGCAATTTAAAATCTATATAGCGACCACTTATAGCAACCTCTATATAGTGACCATACGAAACGACCTCTATTTAGTGACCACACAACAACCTCTATGCAGTGACCATACCGTACAATATGTAGACAAGGACTGTGCAGCTTAAACACAATATGGTGACCACTTATAGCAATCTCCATATAGTGTCCATACAAAGCAACCTCTATTTTGTGACCACACAGCATAACCTCTATATAGTGACCATACAGTTCAAGCTGTATATAAGGTCTCTGCTGTTCAAACTCTATATAATGACCACTTGTAGCAACCTCTATATAGTGACCATACAGTACACCCTGTAGAGAGTGACCGCTCAGGCCGAACACAATAAAGGGACAGTTGATTCCTACCTCTATATAGTGGCCATATTGCACAGCCTCTATTGAGAGACCACACAGCATGACCTCTATATAGTGACCATAGAGTACAATCTGTATATAAGGACTGTGCAATTTAAAGTCTGTATAGCGACCGCTTATAGTCACCTATATAGTGACCATGCAAAACAACCTCTATTTAGTAACCACACAACATAACTTCTATATGGTGACCATACAGTACAATCTGTAGACAGGGACTGTGCTGCTTAAACTCTATATGTTGACCGCTTATAAAAACTTCCATGTAGAGGTTTTGGTAAAAAAATACCATTTCGATGGAAATTAATTCGTGGACTTTGTATATGAGGAAATAAATAACAGAATCTAACCAATTGTTCGATGGGATTTGATACTAAGAAATTCACAAAATTAAATCCCCACGAAAATTTATGATTTTACAGTATTTGGTTGAATAGACACCATGCAGTACAACAACTAGTTCTTGAAATATGGTTAAATCTTGAATCATGCAGAACGACCTCTGTTTACTGACCATGCAATACAAACGCTACAAAATGACTACAGTACAACCTTTATTGCCTATCCATACTATAAAACCTTGACAAGGAGACCATGCAGTATACATACAGCAACGCTGTAGAAACCATACAGTACAAAATTTGTGTAGTTATGTTATTAAATTTGCAATCTCTTTATAGTGACTGTGCAGTTTAAAGTGTATAACGCTATATTCTAACAGTCATTTAATGTCAAAATAATTACTTGCATCGTTTTGAGTATGATACTAGACTACCTTAATTGCAAATTAAAACTTTGGATGGGTTCCACATACTTTGATTCAATCGTCGAAAAATAGACGATTCTTATAATGCATAAGGTGTTCTAGAACACTTTCGTATGTAAATGGACAGTTTGCAATTCCAATAAATCACAGAGACAGTTTCTGTTAAAACTGAAGCGAAAAATGATCTAATGGATATGAAAACATAATTGTTTTTCAGTTTTTAAAACATTTTAAAAAAATATCGTCCGATATAGCTCTATACACTTTAACCTCTATATAGCAATGATACAAAACAACCAAGTCATAGTGACAATACATTTCAACTTCTATTTAGTGGCAACACGGCAAAATCTCTATGTGGGGACTGTTCAGTTCAACCTCTATATAGTGACCATACAGTACACCCTAAAGAGAGGGACCGCACAGGCCGAACACAATAAAGGGACAGTGCATTCCAACCTCTATATACTAGCCATAGTTTACAACCTCTAAAAGGTGACCAACCTGTACAACCTCTATTTAGTGACCACACAGCATAACCTCTATATAGTGACCATACGTTACAATCTGTATATAAGGACTGTGCAATTTAAACTCTATATAGCGACCACTTATAGCAACCTCTATATAGTGACCATACGAAACAACCTCTATTTAGTGACCACACAACATCCTCTATATAGTGACCATACAGTGCAATATGTAGACAGGGACTGTGCAGCTTAAACACAATATGTTGACCGCTTATAACAACCTCCATATAGTGACCATGCAAAACATCCTCTATTTAGTGACCACACAGCTTAACCTCTATATAGTAACCATACAGTTCAAGCTGTGTATAGGGGCTGTGCAGTTCAAACTCTATATAATGACCACCTATAGCAACCTCTATATAGTGACCATACAGTACACCCTGTTGAGAGTGACCACTCAGGTCGAACACAATAAAGGGACAGTTGATTCCAACCTCTATATAGTGGCCATATTTTACAACATCTACAAAGTGACCATACTGTACAACCTCTATTTAGTGACCACACAGCATGACCTCTATATAGTGACCATAGAGTACAATCTGTATATATAAGGGCTGTGCAATTTAAAGTCTATTTAGATACCGCTTATAGTAACCTCTATATAGTGACCATGCAAAACAACCTCTATTTAGTGACCAGACAGCAAATTCTTGATAAAGTGACCATACAGTACAATCTGTATATAGGAACTGTGCAGTTTAAACTCTTTATAATGACCATTTATATTCTTTTTTTTCTAGATCATAATTACAAGATGAGTAAAGTGTTAGTGGTGGATCCGACTGGACAGATGTTAGCACTGGTGATGGGAATGATAAAATTATGCTCAACTTGACATGGAGGCTCCCATATTTCAAACAGCTGCTGCCTCGATCACTAAGGTTAAACGGATTTTAAATCCGACCAATGGTTAAAGCACACTGCACAGGCAAAATTATAATACAATTTTACCTCTACATAGTAACAATACAATACAATACAACCTCTGCATAGTGACCAGTCAGTACTAGTTTACTACTATATATTGACATAATGTTTTATAGTGCTGGTTCAAAACCACATGATAATTTTTTCTTTAACTCAATTAATGTAAATTAAGTTAAAATAGCGGAGCAAAAACTGGCAATTTTTTCCCACACCATCTATCAAAAAAACAAAATTCAATACAATTAGACTACAGCTTCGAGGATATGAAAAATTAGTGGGCTGCGTTTCATTTTAGAAAAATAATTTGGTTAATTCGGTGAACATGCACAGATGGATTACATGTCTTTTAGCCCCAACCTTACTTTCACTTTGAATTCATATTTAAGCTAAAATGTCAAACATTGAAAATAAAACAGTTTCATTTCACCAAATACATGTTTACAAAGCATTTAAACCCAAGCTCATGATTATAATGCAGATTTGTCAAGACATACCACCATTTCCAGTCAAACCAATAGTTTTTCAGCGAACTACTTGAGTGTATCTGACTTTCGTCTGCATAGGCATTTGGTGATTAGTAACCTACACCCTATCTATGATGACCATACTGAACAACCTCAACATAGTGACCCATGACGCAATACAGTCGCTATGTGGCGACGATGAAGTACAACCTCTATGTAAGCAACTATAGGCATAATATAGGCAATATTGGTTTTAGTTAAGAGGGAGTTGTTTGGAATGGTTGTTTATTTGAGGCTTTCCCCGTGTGGTTCCCGGGAAGTAGAATTCAGGACCTCTGTCTTTCTCCCTTGCATGTAACGTAAGAGGCGACTAAATGGGAGACTATTTTAACTTTGGTACTTGATTGTTTTATTTTGGTGTATAACAATCTGGTACTAACACGGTGGGGGATCCAACATATCGATACCAAAATGGGTTACGCATAATTTCATATGTCGAACTTCCTGGTCTACATATGTTGTACACATTTGGGCGAAAAAAAGGTAAGATTCTTATTTGTTATTGGTTTATGTTAAAATCAAATTGTTTTGCCCAAATATCTCAATGCAGTGCCACCCTTTATACATTTCCAAACATGTACGTGTATTTATCTTATCTGTACGTGTAGCAATAACGGAGAAAAACTGATTCTCCGTCAGGTGGTGTGGCTGAAAATTCGCCGCAGTTTGATCACCACTAGAAACTCTTTCGTATTTTCACCTCATTTGTTTGATTATTGTTACAGATATATAACATACCTTTCATTACACACACGTTTAAAATTTAACGGCGATTTGATGGCTAGAAACATATTTATTGTAAAAAAACAGCATGCTCTACATATGTTGTACATGTTTTCCATATGTTGGATTGAAAATGTATAATTTGCCGATTTTCTGTTGAGTTTAAATGGATTTCCTGGAAAAAAATCGAAACTTAAATATGCTTAAGTTATCATGCCACCGTCGATGAGTGGTATATTGCTTTTCTGGTGACTGTCCGTTTGTCTGTCTGCCTGCCGTTAGACCAAATGCTTTCCGTTCAATAACTCAAGAACTCTTTGCCCTATGATCTTTAAACTTTGCATGAAGGTTGATCGTTCTTTCTATGTTGTTGCTAAAGACAATGAATATATCTCCCGTCTGCATATCACGAGTTCGTGGAGTCCGTGAAGTCCGTGGATCGCGGGATCGTGATGCAGAAATCCTTGTATAGCGACGGTGTCATAAAAATGTGGCCATTATGCATTTAACCTGACCCCTGATCGGTTACCTTTCCGTATAGAGTATACAGGATGGATATACAACGTGGTATGTGACATAAATATTGACTAAGAACGCGAGTAAAAACATTTTTAACAGTTCAGGAAACAGTAGGTAGTGTATTATTTGACAACTTTTAACGAATATCCCTGATAGTAGTGCCGATGATAAGTCGTATCCATGCAAATTAATATTTTTTCCAAGAAAAGTCACAGTTTTTGTCATTTAATTTCGTAGACTAGTTTAGCCAGCGTAGGACCAAAACAGTGACTTTGTGCAGAAACATTTTATTAATAGTACTTGTCTGTTTGAGCGGCGATGCATTTTTGTTGAAACTAGTCGAAGAATCAAGATTACATATAACTGTTTTTGTTTTTTTTTAAAGATGAAGAACACTTGGTATCTACACATCCGTGCGGTGTTAATAAGGCCAAAATTTAAATCGCATACCTCGCTTTCATCACTGATTATCTCTTGTAAAAACTACACGACTGACGCTGTATCGACCAACGCCAGATTATCTTACTCAGCGTCATGCATAATCAGATTGATATACAAAAACTTCAATTGATGCATTCCCGTAGATTTATACCAAATCGGACTATCACAATTACCTGTCTTTCTAAGAACTAATTTGTCATTTTCACTGCAAACACCTTCTGATATGAAGTGTTACCTTAATTGGCTCAAAGTTCAGAATAAAGTTATTTAAATGTCAATGTATCGCACTAATGCATTGACCTTGAATTTGTGTTAAAACAATGAGTTACCTAACGGCGATCATCATTTTTAGTCTTGGAAAAATGTGAAAAAAAAATCAGAATTTTACATAGAACATAACACCAATATGTAGCCGATTGTCTACTTAAGAAAATTAGTATCAACATGATATATACTTCAGTTTTATAATAACGTCTAAAAGAAGTTACGTACAATTCAGCGATCAATCTGCCATCAGTAGATCCATTTAAGTATGATGACAGGACTGCTCGAACTCTTCATTCCTATATTTTGGGCCACCGATTACTGAACATGTTTTGTCTAATTAGTGTATTCGTAAGTTTTTAGTTTTAACGAAAAAGCAACGGCATAAATATACAAAACAGGTCTAGTCTGCAATTAGCAAACATTTTGATTAGTTAGATATGTAGACATTTGCTGAAATGAAAAGTCATGTAAGTGCGTAAATAAGTTGGTATAACGAACATGAAATGATATGAAGATATTTTAAACAGATTTCAGTTTGTCTTTTTTCCAAGAAATACATTTGAACTCAATATAAAAGCGACAAATTAAACATTTTTAATCCAACATATGGAAAACACGTACAACATATGTAGAGCATGCTGTTTTATTTACAATAAATACTTTTCTAGCCAACAAGTCGCCGTTAAATTTTAAACATGTGTGTAATGAAAGGTGTGTTATATTTCTATAACAAAAATCAAACAATTGAAGTGAAAATATAAAAGATTATCTCGTGTTGGTCAAACTGTCGCGAATTTTCAGTCACATCCCTTGACGGAGAATCAGTTTTTCTTAGTCATTGCTACACGTACAGATTAAACAACTACATGTACATGTTTGGAAATGTATAAAGGGTGGCACTGCATTGAGATATTTGGGCAAAACAATTTGATTGTAACATAAATCGATAACAAATAAGGCTCTCGTATTTTTTTCGTCAAAATGTGTACAACATATGTAGACCAGGAAGTTCGACATATGAAATTATGCGTAACCCATTTTGGTATCGATATGTTGGATCCCCCACCGTGACTAAGGTTAAAATAGCCATGATGTTTTCAATATGGAAATGATGTCATTTGACATTCTTTGTATATTGTGATGACATCTGCGACATTTTTAAGACCATCCTTATAACTCACTCAAGTAATAGAGCTGGTCTTAAAAACAAGGTCGAATATAAAGTAGAAATGGGTACAAAACAGTTCATGAATGAGTCAAAAATAAAGTGTGATGTATAAAAGGCAAATTGGAAAGAGGAAATGAGAAATATAATATTGATTTTAGTTTATATGCAGATGATTAGTCAAGTGGTTGGGATATGAGGTGTTCGGCGTTAAGTTCACTGGACCTCTGCCTTACTCACTGGCATATTGTAAGAGACACTAAATCAGAGGCTTTGGTTCAAGGATGTGTTAGGCCAAAATAATACAGCCTGACACTAAAGCTATATTATCTGTGATTTTTTTTGGGAATTTTCTGTTTGTTTTTGTCATTTGTATGTAACGTAAGAGGCGACTAAATGCGAGACTATTTTAACTTTGTACTTAATTGTTTTACTTTGGCGTATTGCAATCCGGTACTAAGGTTAAAATAGCCATGATGTTTTCAATATAGAAATGATGTCATTTGACATTCTTTGTATATTGTGATGACATCTGTGACATTTTTAAGACCACCCTTATAACTCACTGAAGTAATAGAGCTGGTCTTAAAAACAAGGTTGAATATAAAGTAGAAATGGGTACAAGACGGTTAATAAATGAGTCGAAAATAAAAGTGCGATGTATAATAGGCAAATTGGAAAGAGGAAATGAGAAATGTAATATTGATTTTAGTTTAGAGGCAGCTGATTAGTCAGGTGGTTGGGATATGAGGTTTTCAGCGTTTAGTTCATTGGACCTCTGCCTTACTCACTTGCATGTTGTAAGACACGACTAAATCAGAGGCTTTGGTACAAGGCTGTGTTAGGCCAAAATATTACTGCCTGATACTAAAGCTCCATGAGCCGGGGTTTTTTTGCGTGAATTTTCTATTTGTTTTGTCATTTGCATGTAACGTAAGAGGCGACTAAATGGGAGACTATTTTAACTTTGTACTTAATTGTTTTACTTTGGCGTATTGCAATCCGGTACTAAGGTTAAAATAGCCATGATGTTTTCAATATAGAAATGATGTCATTTGACATTCTTTGTATATTGTGATGACATCTGTGACATTTTTAAGACCACCCTTATAACTCACTCAAGTAATAGAGCTGGTCGAAAAAACAAGGTTGAATATTAAGTAGAAATCGGTACAAGACGGTGAATGAATGAGTCGAAAATAAAAGTCTGATGTATAATAGGCAAATTGGAAAGAGGAAATGAGAAATATAATATTGGTTTTAGTTTAGAGGCAGCTGATTAGTCAGGTGGTTGGGATATGAGGTTTTCTGCGTTCAGTTCATTGGACCTCTGCCTTACTCACTTGCATGTTGTAAGAGGCAACTAAATCAGAGGCTTTGGTACAAGGCTGTGTTAGGCCAAAATAATACAGCCTGACACTGAAGCTATATGAGCCGTTATTTTATTTCGTGAATTTTCTGTTTGTTTTGTCATTTGCATGTACCGTAAGAGACGACTAAATTGGAGACTATTTTAACTTTGTACTTAATTGTTTTATTTTGGCGTATTGCAATCCAGTACTAAGGTTAAAATAGCCATGATGTTTTCAATATGGAAATGATGTCATTTGACATTCTTTGTGTATTGTGATGACATCTGTGACATTTTAAGACCACCCTTATAACTCACTCAAGTAATAGAGCTGGTCTTAAAAACAAGGTTGAATATAAAGTAGAAATGGGTGCAAGACAGTTCATAAATGAGTCGAAAATAAAAGTGTGATGTATAATAGGCAAATTGGAAAGAGGAAATGAGAAATATAATATTGATTTTAGTTTAGAGGAAGATGATTAGTCAGGTGGTTGGGATATGAGGTTTTCGGCGTTTAGTTCATTGGACCTCTGCCTTACTCACTTGCATGTTGTAAGAGGCTTTGGAACAAGGCTGTGTTAGGCCAAAATAATACAGCCGGACACTTAAGCTATATGAGCCGTGATTTTGTTTCGTGACTTTTCTGTTTGTTTTGTCATCTGAGCATAACAGCTTAATTTCGGTTACTTTTCAAAACTTATTCGCTATCTTATCAAGTGCAGCTGTTCGGTTATTTCCACGGAGAAAGCGTTTGCCATGTAAGTAGCATTTATTGAACACTTTATAGTCTTATGTGCTCGAGTGCCCAAAACTTACTGCATATTAGCAACCAGTATTACTGGTTTTGTCATTTGCATGTAACGTAAGAGACGACTAAATTGGAGACTATTTTAACTTTGTACTTAATTGTTTTATTTTGGCGTATTGCAATCCAGTACTAAGGTTAAAATAGCCATGATGTTTTCAATATGGAAATGATGTCATTTGACATTCTTTGTGTATTGTGATGACATCTGTGACATTTTAAGACCACCCTTATAACTCACTCAAGTAATAGAGCTGGTCTTAAAAACAAGGTTGAATATAAAGTAGAAATGGGTACAAGACAGTTCATAAATGAGTCGAAAATAAAAGTGTGATGTATAATAGGCAAATTGGAAAGAGGAAATGAGAAATATAATATTGATTTTAGTTTAGAGGAAGATGATTAGTCAGGTGGTTGGGATATGAGGTTTTCGGCGTTTAGTTCATTGGACCTCTGCCTTACTCACTTGCATGTTGTAAGAGGCTTTGGAACAAGGCTGTGTTAGGCCAAAATAATACAGCCGGACACTTAAGCTATATGAGCCGTGATTTTGTTTCGTGACTTTTCTGTTTGTTTTGTCATCTGAGCATAACAGCTTAATTTCGGTTACTTTTCAAAACTTATTCGCTATCTTATCAAGTGCAGCTGTTCGGTTATTTCCACGGAGAAAGCGTTTGCCATGTAAGTAGCATTTATTGAACACTTTATAGTCTTATGTGCTCGAGTGCCCAAAACTTACTGCATATTAGCAACCAGTATTACTAACTGCTTAAGGTCGTCATCAGCATTAAGGCAAGGCAAGATGAAGTGTCAATGTCTAGTGAGAGGCCCTGACCCACAATAGACATTATCATCGTTAGTTTGGCTGTGCAAAGTCAGCTCTTCGTATCAACTTCAAACAGCTTACAGGATGTGTGAAACCAGTATTATCAACTTCTCGTGGTCGTCGTCAGCGTTACAGGCAAGGAAAGATGGAGCTGCAACGTCTAGTGAATGAGAGGCCCTGACAACACAAAGGTCGCAATCATCGTTAGATCGGAGATGCACGTCAGCACTGCATATCGACTTGTTCCATCTTGCCCCTCGTTTCTCGCTACAGCCGTCTGAGAGATTTTTGGTAGTTACTGATTGATAAAGTCAAATGCATTTAATTAATTAAAACCCTTCTGTCTTGTTCTAGATGGAGCCATGAGGACTTAATTTACATGCAGATTTCTACAGACAGCATCGAGATCGAGAAAAACGAAAGAGACATTTAGATGCTACTCTGAGAATATAGCAAGGATGTAAGCCAGTTTTATTTCTTTTATCACCAACTACTGTTAAATCATTTAATTTTGATGGGACAAAATTTCGTGGTTTTGGTAAAAATACAGTTTCGATGGGATGTTAATTCGTGGACTTTGCATTTCAGAAAATAAATACTAGAATCAAAATAATTGTTCGATGGAATTTGATACCAAGAAATCCACAAAATTTCATCCCCACGAAAATTTATGATTTTACAGTATTTGGTTGAAAATTCAAATTATAGTTTTTTTTCTGGATATGCAAAGCTTGAATAATGCTGGACCTCTTTAAAATGATCAAACAACAGTACCTCCATACAACTTTCATATAGTGACAATAACGTACCACCTCTATAGAGTGACCATACTGTACAACCTCTATATAGTGAGCAAGCAGTACAACAACTAGTTCTTGAAATATGGTGAAATCTTGACCATGCAATACAAACACTACAAAATGACTACAGTACAACCTCTAATGCCTATCCATACGTTAAAACCTTGACAAGGTGACCATGCAGTATAAATACAGCAACGCTGTAGAAACCATACAGTACAAAATTTGTGTAGTTATGGTAATAAATGTGCAATCTCTTTATAGTGACTGTGCAGTTTAACCTCTATATAGCGACAATACAAAACAACCACGTCATAGTGACCATACATTTCAACCTCTATTTAGTGGCAACATGACAATATCTCTATGTGAGACTGTTCAGTTTAACCTCTATATAGCGACCATACAGTACACCCTATAGAGAGTGACCGCGCAGGCCGAACACAATAAAGGGACAGTGCATTCCAACCTCTACATACTGACCATATTTTACAACCTCTAAAAGGTGACCATACTGTACAACCTCTATTTAGTGACCACACAGCATAACCTCTATTTAGTGACCATACGGTACAATCTGTATAAAAGGACTGTGCAATTTAAAATCTATATAGCGACCACTCATAGCAACCTCTATATAGTGACCATACGAAACGACCTCTATTTAGTGACCACACAACAACCTCTATGCAGTGACCATACCGTACAATATGTAGACAAAGACTGTGCAGCTTAAACACAATATGGTGACCACTTATAACAACCTCCATATAGTGTCCATACAAAACAACCTCTATTTAGTGACCACACAGCATAACCTCTATATAGTTACCATACTGTTCAAGCTGTATATAGGGTCTCTGCAGTTCAAACTCTATATAATGACCACTTGTAGCAACCTCTATATAGTGACCATACAGTACACCCTGTAGAAAGTGACCACTCAGGCCGAACACAATAAAGGGACAGTTGATTCCTACCTCTATACAGTGGCCATACTGCACAGCCTCTATTTAGTGACCACACAGCATGACCTCTATATAGTGACCATAGAGTACAATCTGTATATAAGGACTGTGCAATTTAAAGTCTGTATAGCGACCGCTTATAGTCACCTATATAGTGACCATGCAAAAGAACCTCTATTTAGTAACCGCACAACATAACCTCTATATACTGACCATACAGTACAATCTGTAGACAGGGACTGTGCTGCTTAAACTCTATATGTTGACCCCTTATAAAAACTTCCATGTAGAGGTTTTGGTAAAAAAATACCATTTCGATGGAAATTAATTCGTGGACTTTGCATATCAGGAAATAAATAACAGAATCTAACCAATTGTTCGATGGGATTTGATACCAAGAAATCCACAAAATTAAATCCCCACGAAAATTTATGATTTTACAGTATTTGGTTGAATAGACACCATGCAGTACAACAACTAGTTCTTGAAATATGGTGAAATCTTGAATCATGCAGAACGACCTCTGTTTACTGACCATGCAATACAAACACCACAAAATGACTACAGTACAACATCTATTGCCTATCCATACTATAAAACCTTGACAAGGTGACCATGCAGTATACATACATCAACGCTGTAGAAACCATACAGTACAAAATTTGTGTAGTTATGTTATTAAATGTGCAATCTCTTTATAGTGACTGTGCAGTTTAAAGTGTATAGAGCTATATTCTAACAGTCATTTAATGTCAAAATAATTACTTGCATCGTTTTGAGTATGACTACCTTAATTGCAAATTAAAACTTTGGATGGGTTCCACATACTTTGATTCAATCGGCAAAAAATAGACGATTCTTATAATGCATAAGGTGTTCTAGAACACTTTCGTATGAAAAGGGACAGTTTGCATGTCCAATAAATCACAGAGACAGTTTCTGTTAAAACTGAAGCGAAAAATGATCTAATGGATATGAAAACATAATTGTTTTTCAGTTTTTAAAACATGTTTAAAAAATATCGTCCGATATAGCTCTATACACTTTAACCTCTATGTAGCAACGATACAAAACAACCAAGTCATAGTGACCATACAGTTCAACCTCTATTTAGTGGCAACACGGCAAAATCTCTTTGTGGGGACTGTTCAGTCCAACCTCTATATATAGACCATACAGTACACCCTATAGAAAGGGACCGCACAGGCCGAACACAATAAAGGGACAGTGCATTCCAACCTCTATATACTAACCATAGTTTACAATACAGTACAATATGTAGACAGGGACTGTGCAGCTTAAACACAATAAGTTGACCGCTTATCACAACCTCCATATAGTGACCATACAAAACAACCTCTATTTAGTGACCACACAGCTGAACCTCTATATAGTGACCATACAGTTCAAGCTGTATATAGGAGCTGTGCAGTTCAAACTCTATATAATGACCACCTATAGCAACCTTTATATAGTGACCATACAGTACACCCTGTAGAGAGTGACCACTCAGGTCGAACACAATAAAGGGACAGTTGATTCCAACCTCTATATAGTGGCCATATTTTACAACATCTACAAAGTGACCATACTGTACAACCTCTATTTAGTGACCACACAGCATGACCTCTATATAGTGACCATAGAGTACAATCTGTATATATAAGGGCTGTGCAACTTAAAGTCTATTTAGATACCGCTTATAGTAACCTCTATATAGTGACCATGCAAAACAACCTCTATTTAGTGACCAGACAGCAAATTCTCGATAAAGTGACCATACAGTACAATCTGTATATAGGAACTGTGCAGTTTAAACTCTTTATAATGAACATTTATATTCTTTTTTTTAGATCATAATTACAAGATGAGTAAAGTGTTAGTGGTGGATCCGACTGGACAGATGTTGGCACTGGTGATGGGAATGATAAAATTATGCTCAACTTGACATGGAGGCTCCCATATTTCAAACAGCTGCTGCCTCGATCACTAAGGTTAAACCGATTTTAAATCTGACCAATGGTTAAAGCACACTGCACAGGCAAAATTATAATACAATATTACCTCTACGTAGTAACAATACAATACAATACAACCTCTGCATAGTGACCAGTCAGTACTAGTTTACTACTATATATTGACATAATGTTTTATAGTGCTGGTTCAAAACCACATGATAATTTTTTCTTTAACTCAGTTAATGTAAATTAAGTTAAAATAGCGGAGCAAAAACTGGCAATTTTTTCCCACACCATCTATCAAAAAAACAAAATTCAATACAATTAGCTTACAGCTTCGAGGATATGAAAAAGTAGTGGGTTGCGTATCATTTTAGAAAAATAATTTGGTTAATTCGGTGAACATGCACAGATGGATTACATGTCTTTTAGCCCCAACCTTACTTTCACTTTGAATTCATATTTAAGCTAAAATGTCAAACATTGAAAATAAAACAGTTTCATTTCACCAAATACATGTTTACAAAGCATTTAAACCCAAGCTCATGATTATAATGCAGATTTGTCAAGACATACCACCATTTCCAGTCAAACCAATAGTTTTTCAGCGAACTACTTGAGTGTATCTGACTTTCGTCTGCATAGGCATTTGGTGATTAGTAACCTACACCCTATCTATGATGACCATACTGAACAACCTCAACATGGTGACCCATGACGCAATACAGTCGCTATGTGGCGACGATGAAGTACAACCTCTATGTAAGCAACTATAGGCATAATATAGGCAATATTGGTTTTAGTTAAGAGGGAGTTGTTTGGAATGGTTGTTTATTTGAGGCTTTCCCCGTGTGGTTCCCGGGAAGTAGAATTCAGGACCTCTGTCTTTCTCCCTTGCATGTAACGTAAGAGGCGACTAAATGGGAGACTATTTTAACTTTGGTACTTGATTGTTTTATTTTGGTGTATAACAATCCGGTACTAAGTTTAAAATAGCCATGATGTTTTCAATATGGAAATAATGTCATTTGACATTCTTTGTATATTGTGATGACATCTGCGACATTTTTAAGACCATCCTTATAACTCACTCAAGTAATAGAGCTGGTCTTAAAAAACGAAGCCAAGTGGACCATTGGAGTTATTCTTGAACTAAGAAATTTGCAGTGGCACTGGTATGGATTGAACCAAGGACCTCTCAATTCTAAAGCCTGCAGCCTTTCTATAAGCCTAACTGTTTCGGGGGATCAGTCGACTAGAAGTTGGGCACAGACTGCGGGATCTAGAGGTCCCAGGTTCTCAAGAATTTAGCAAAACAGTAGTTCTTATTGCATTTATTACGTTCAATAAGAAACAACACTCATTCAATAGCCAGTAGATTTCAATAAGTTGTTAATGTTGAGTCACTAAATAACTGTAAACCCTCAATTGTAAGACTGGCCGTATAACTCCGTCAAGTTATAGAGTGCAATGGTCTTAAAAGCGAGGTTGTTTATTTAGTGAAAAATTTTAAGACCACCCTTATAACTCACTCAAGTAATAGAGCTGGTCTTAAAAACAAGGTTGAATATAAAGTAGAAATGGGTACAAGACAGTTAATGAATGAGTCGAAAAAAGTGTGATGTAAAATAGGCAATATGGAAAGAGGAAATGATAAATATGATATTGATTTTAGTTAAGAGGCAGATGATTAGTCAGGTGATTGGGATATGAGGTTTTCGGCGTTTAGTTCATTGGACCTCTACCATACTCACTTGCTTGTTGTAAGAGGCGACTAAATCAGAGGCTTTGGTACAAGGCTGTGTTAGGCCAAAATAATACAGCCTGACACTAAAGCTATATGAGCCGCGATTGTTTTTCGTGAATTTTCTGTTTGTTTTGTCATTTGCATGTAACGTAAGAGGCGACTAAATGGGAGACTATTTTAACTTTGTACTTAATTGTTTTATTTTGGCGTATTGCAATCCGGTACTAAGGTTAAAATAGCCATGATGTTTTCAATATGGAAATGATGTCATTCGACATTCTTTGTATATTGTGATGACATCTGTGACATTTTTAAGACCACCCTTATAACTCACTCAAGTAATAGAGCTGGTGTTAAAAACAAGGTTGAATATAAAGTAGAATTGTACAAGACGTTTAATGAATGAGTCGAAAATAAAAGTGTGATGTATAATAGGCAAATTGGAAAGAGGAAATAAGAAATATAATATTGGTTTTAGTTTAGAGGCAGATGATTAGTCAGGTAGTTGGGATATGAGGTTTTCGGCGTTTAGTTCATTGGACTTCTGCCTTACTCACTTGCATGTTGTAAGAGGCAACTAAATCAGAGGCTTTGGTACAAGGCTGTGTTAGGCCAAAATAATACACCGTAACACTAAAGCTACATGAGCCGTGATTTTTTTTCGTGAATTTTCTGTTTGTTTTATCATTTGCATGTAACGTAAGAGGCGACTAAATAGGAGACTATTTTAACTTTGTACTTAATTGTTTTATTTTGGCGTATTGCAATCCGGTACTAAGGTTAAAATACCCATGATGTTTGCAATATGGAAATGATGTCATTTGACATTCTTTGTATATTGTGATGACATCTGCGATATTTTTAAGACCACCCTTATAACTCAATAAAGTAATAGAGCTGGTCTTAAAAACAATGTTGAATATAAAGTAGAAATGGGTACTAAACAGTTCATGAATGAGTCGAAAATATAAGTATGATGTATAATAGACAAATTGGAAAGAGGAAATGAGAAATATGATATTGATTTTGATTAGATCAAGGCAGATGATTAGTCAGGTGGTTGGGATATGAGGTTTTCTGCGTTTAGTTCATTGGACCTCTAACTTTCTCACTTGCATGTTGTAAGAGACGACTAAGTCAGAGGCTTTTGTACAAGGCTGTGTTAGGCCAAAATAATACAGCCTGACACTAAAGCTATATGAGCCATGATTTTTTTCGCGTGAATTTTCTGTTTGTTTTGTCATTTGCATGTAACGTAAGAGGCGACTAAATGGGAGACTATTTTAACTTTGTACTTAATTGTTTTATTTTGCCGTATTGCAATCCAGTACTAAGGTTAAAATAGCCATGATGTTTTCAATATAGAAATGATGTCATTTGACATTCTTTGTATATTGTGATGACATCTGTGACATTTTTAAAACCACCCTTATAACTCATTCAAGTAATAGAGCTGGTCTTAAAAACAAGGTTGATTATTAAGTAGAAATGGGTACAAGACGGTTAATGAATGATCCGAAAATAAAAGTGTGATGTATAACAGGCAAATTGGAAAGACGAAATGAGAAATATAATATTGATTTTAGTTTATAGGCAGATGATTTGTCAGGTGGTTGGGATATGAGATTTTCAGCGTTTAGTTCATTGGACCTCTGCCTTACTCACTTGCATGTTGTAAGAGGCGACTAAATCAGAGGCTTTGGTACAAGGCTGTGTTAGGCCAAAATAATACAGCCTGACACTAAAGCTATATGAGCCGGTTTTTTTTTCGTGAATTCTCTGTTTGTTTTGTCATTTGCATGTAACGTAAAAGGCAACTAAATGGGAGACTATTTTAACTTTGTACTTAATTGTTTTATTTTGGTGTATTGCAATCCGGTACTAAGGTTAAAATAACAATTATGTTTTCAATATGGAAATGATGTCATTTGACAGTCTTTGTATATTGTGATGACATCTGTGACATTTTTAAGACCACCCTTATAACTCAATCAAGTAATAGAGCTGGTCAAAAAAACAAGGTCGAATATAAAGTAGAAATGGGTACAAAACAGTTCATGAAAGAGTCAAAAATAAAGTGTGATGTATAAAAGGCAAATTGGAAAGAGGAAATGAGAAATATAATATTGATTTTAGTTTATAGGCAGATGATGAGTCAAGTGGTTGGGATATGAGGTGTTCGGCGTTAAGTTCACTGGACCTCTGCCTTACTCACTGGCATGTTGTAGGAGACCACTTAATCAGAGGCTTTGGTTCAAGGATGTGTTAGGCCAAAATAATACAGCCTGACACTAAAGCTATATTATCTGTGATTTTTTTCGTGAATTTTCTGTTTGTTTTTGTCATTTGTATGTAACGTAAGAGGCGACTAAATGCGAGACTATTTTAACTTTGTACTTAATTGTTTTACTTTGGCGTATTGCAATCCGGAACTGAGGTTAAAATAGCCATGATGTTTTCAATATAGAAATGATGTCATTTGACATTCTTTGTATATTGTGATGACATCTGTGACATTTTTAAGACCACCCTTATAACTCACTCAAGTAATAGAGCTGGTCTTAAAAACAAGGTTGAAAATAAAGTAGAAATGGGTACAAGACAGTTAATGAATGAGTCGAAAAATAAAAGTGCGATGTATAATAGGCAAATTGGAAAGAGGAAATGAGAAATGTAATATTGATTTTAGTTTAGAGGCAGATGATTAGTCAGGGGTTGGGATATGAGGTTTTCAGCGTTTAGTTCATTGGACCTCTGCCTTACTCACTTGCATGTTGTAAGACACGACTAAATCAGAGGCTTTGGTACAAGGCTGTGTTAGGCCAAAATAATACTGCCTGACACTAAAGCTCTATGAGCCGGGGTTTTTTTTGTGAATTTTCTATTTTTTTTGTCATTTGCATGTAACGTAAGAGGCGACTAAATGGGAGACTATTTTAACTTTGTACTTAATTGCTTTATTTTGGCGTATTGCAATCCGGTACTAAGGATAAAATAGCGATGATGTTTTCAATATGGAAATTATGTCATTTGACATTCTTTGTATTTTGTGATGACATCTGTGACAATTTTAAGACCACCCTTATAACTCACTCAAGTAATAGAGCTGGTCTTAAAAACAAGGTTGAATATCATGTAGAAATGGGTATAAGACAGTTCACGAATGAGTCGAAAATAAAAGTGTGATGTATAATAGGCAAATTGGAAAGAGGAAATGAGAAATATAATATTGATTTTAATTTAGAGGCAGATGATTAGTCAGGTGGTTGGGATATGAGGTTTTCCGCGTTTAGTTCATTTGACCTCTGCCTTACTCACTTGCATGTTGTAAGAGGCGACGAAATCAGAGGCTTTGGTACAAGGCTGTGTTAAGCCAAAATAATACAGCCTGACACTAAAGCTATATGAGCCGTGACTTAATTTCGTGAATTTTCTGTTTGTTTTGTCATTTGCATGTAACGTAAGATGCGACTAAATGGGAGACTATTTTAACTTTGTACTTAATTATTTTATTTTGGCGTATTGCAATCCAGTACAAAGGTTAAAATAGCCATGATGCTTTCAATATGGTAATGATGTCATTTGACATTCTTTGTTTATTGTGATAACATCTGTGTCATTTTTAAGACCACCCTTATAACTCACTCAAGTAATAGAGCTGGTCAAAAAAACAAGGTTGAATATTAAGTAGAAATCGGTACAAGACGGTTAATGAATGAGTCGAAAATAAAAGTGTGATGTATAATATGCAAATTGGAAAGAGGAAATGAGAAATATAATATTGGTTTTAGTTTAGAGGCAGCTGATTAGTCAAGTGGTTGGGATATGAGGTTTTCTGCGTTAAGTTCATTGGACCTCTGCCTTACTCACTTGCATGTTGTAAGAGGCAACTAAATCAGAGGCTTTGGTACAAGGCTGTGTTAGGCCAAAATAATACAGCCTGACACTGAAGCTATATGAGCCGTTATTTTTTTTCGTGAATTTTCTGTTTGTTTTGTCATTTGCATGTAACGTAAGAGACACTAAATTGGAGACTATTTTAACTTTGTACTTAATTGTTTTATTTTGGCGTATTGCAATCCGGTACTAAGGTTAAAATAGCCATGATGTTTTCAATATGGAAATGATGTCATTTGACATTCTTTGTGTATTGTGATGACATCTGTGACATTTTAAGACCACCCTTATAACTCACTCAAGTAATAGAGCTGGTCTTAAAAACAAGGTTGAATATAAAGTAGAAATGGGTACAAGACAGTTCATAAATGAGTCGAAAATAAAAGTGTGATGTATAATAGACAAATTGGAAAGAGGAAATGAGAAATATAATATTGATTTTAGTTTAGAGGAAGATGATTAGTCAGGTGGTTGGGATATGAGGTTTTCGGCTTTTAGTTCATTGGACCTCTGCCTTACTCACTTGCATGTTGTAAGAGGCTTTGGAACAAGGCTGTGTTAGGCCAAAATAATACAGCCGGACACTTAAGCTATATGAGCCGTGATTTTGTTTCGTGACTTTTCTGTTTGTTTTGTCATCTGAGCATAACAGCTTAATTTCGGTTACTTTTCAAAACTTATTCGCTATCTTATCAAGTGCAGCTGTTCGGTTATTTCCACGGAGAAAGCGTTTGCCATGTAAGTAGCATTTATTGAACACTTTATAGTCTTATGTGCTCGAGTGCCCAAAACTTACTGCATATTAGCAACCAGTATTACTGGTTTTGTCATTTGCATGTAACGTAAGAGACGACTAAATTGGAGACTATTTTAACTTTGTACTTAATTGTTTTATTTTGGCGTATTGCAATCCAGTACTAAGGTTAAAGTAGCCATGATGTTTTCAATATGGAAATGATGTCATTTGACATTCTTTGTGTATTGTGATGACATCTGTGACATTTTAAGACCACCCTTATAACTCACTCAAGTAATAGAGCTGGTCTTAAAAACAAGGTTGAATATAAAGTAGAAATGGGTACAAGACAGTTCATAAATGAGTCGAAAATAAAAGTGTGATGTATAATAGGCAAATTGGAAAGAGGAAATGAGAAATATAATATTGATTTTAGTTTAGAGGAAGATGATTAGTCAGGTGGTTGGGATATGAGGTTTTCGGCGTTTAGTTCATTGGACCTCTGCCTTACTCACTTGCATGTTGTAAGAGGCTTTGGAACAAGGCTGTGTTAGGCCAAAATAATACAGCCGGACACTTAAGCTATATGAGCCGTGATTTTGTTTCGTGACTTTTCTGTTTGTTTTGTCATCTGAGCATAACAGCTTAATTTCGGTTACTTTTCAAAACTTATTCGCTATCTTATCAAGTGCAGCTGTTCGGTTATTTCCACGGAGAAAGCGTTTGCCATGTAAGTAGCATTTATTGAACACTTTATAGTCTTATGTGCTCGAGTGCCCAAAACTTACTGCATATTAGCAACCAGTATTACTAACTGCTTAAGGTCGTCATCAGCATTAAGGCAAGGCAAGATGAAGTGTCAATGTCTAGTGAGAGGCCCTGACCCACAATAGACATTATCATCGTTAGTTTGGCTGTGCAAAGTCAGCTCTTCGTATCAACTTCAAACAGCTTACAGGATGTGTGAAACCAGTATTATCAACTTCTCGTGGTCGTCGTCAGCGTTACAGGCAAGGAAAGATGGAGCTGCAACGTCTAGTGAATGAGAGGCCCTGACAACACAAAGGTCGCAATCATCGTTAGATCGGAGATGCACGTCAGCACTGCATATTGACTTGTTCCATCTTGCCCCTCGTTTCTCGCTACAGCCGTCTGAGAGATTTTTGGTAGTTACTGATTGATAAAGTCAAATGCATTTAATTAATTAAAACCCTTCTGTCTTGTTCTAGATGGAGCCATGAGGACTTAATTTACATGCAGATTTCTACAGACAGCATCGAGATCGAGAAAAACGAAAGAGACATTTAGATGCTACTCTGAGAATATAGCAAGGATGTAAGCCAGTTTTATTTCTTTTATCACCAACTACTGTTAAATCATTTAATTTTGATGGGACAAAATTTCGTGGTTTTGGTAAAAATACAGTTTCGATGGGATGTTAATTCGTGGACTTTGCATTTCAGAAAATAAATACTAGAATCAAAATAATTGTTCGATGGAATTTGATACCAAGAAATCCACAAAATTTCATCCCCACGAAAATTTATGATTTTACAGTATTTGGTTGAAAATTCAAATTATAGTTTTTTTTCTGGATATGCAAAGCTTGAATAATGCTGGACCTCTTTAAAATGATCAAACAACAGTACCTCCATACAACTTTCATATAGTGACAATAACGTACCACCTCTATAGAGTGACCATACTGTACAACCTCTATATAGTGAGCAAGCAGTACAACAACTAGTTCTTGAAATATGGTGAAATCTTGACCATGCAATACAAACACTACAAAATGACTACAGTACAACCTCTAATGCCTATCCATACGTTAAAACCTTGACAAGGTGACCATGCAGTATAAATACAGCAACGCTGTAGAAACCATACAGTACAAAATTTGTGTAGTTATGGTAATAAATGTGCAATCTCTTTATAGTGACTGTGCAGTTTAACCTCTATATAGCGACAATACAAAACAACCACGTCATAGTGACCATACATTTCAACCTCTATTTAGTGGCAACATGACAATATCTCTATGTGAGACTGTTCAGTTTAACCTCTATATAGCGACCATACAGTACACCCTATAGAGAGTGACCGCGCAGGCCGAACACAATAAAGGGACAGTGCATTCCAACCTCTACATACTGACCATATTTTACAACCTCTAAAAGGTGACCATACTGTACAACCTCTATTTAGTGACCACACAGCATAACCTCTATTTAGTGACCATACGGTACAATCTGTATAAAAGGACTGTGCAATTTAAAATCTATATAGCGACCACTCATAGCAACCTCTATATAGTGACCATACGAAACGACCTCTATTTAGTGACCACACAACAACCTCTATGCAGTGACCATACCGTACAATATGTAGACAAAGACTGTGCAGCTTAAACACAATATGGTGACCACTTATAACAACCTCCATATAGTGTCCATACAAAACAACCTCTATTTAGTGACCACACAGCATAACCTCTATATAGTTACCATACTGTTCAAGCTGTATATAGGGTCTCTGCAGTTCAAACTCTATATAATGACCACTTGTAGCAACCTCTATATAGTGACCATACAGTACACCCTGTAGAAAGTGACCACTCAGGCCGAACACAATAAAGGGACAGTTGATTCCTACCTCTATACAGTGGCCATACTGCACAGCCTCTATTTAGTGACCACACAGCATGACCTCTATATAGTGACCATAGAGTACAATCTGTATATAAGGACTGTGCAATTTAAAGTCTGTATAGCGACCGCTTATAGTCACCTATATAGTGACCATGCAAAACAACCTCTATTTAGTAACCGCACAACATAACCTCTATATACTGACCATACAGTACAATCTGTAGACAGGGACTGTGCTGCTTAAACTCTATATGTTGACCCCTTATAAAAACTTCCATGTAGAGGTTTTGGTAAAAAAATACCATTTCGATGGAAATTAATTCGTGGACTTTGCATATCAGGAAATAAATAACAGAATCTAACCAATTGTTCGATGGGATTTGATACCAAGAAATCCACAAAATTAAATCCCCACGAAAATTTATGATTTTACAGTATTTGGTTGAATAGACACCATGCAGTACAACAACTAGTTCTTGAAATATGGTGAAATCTTGAATCATGCAGAACGACCTCTGTTTACTGACCATGCAATACAAACACCACAAAATGACTACAGTACAACATCTATTGCCTATCCATACTATAAAACCTTGACAAGGTGACCATGCAGTATACATACATCAACGCTGTAGAAACCATACAGTACAAAATTTGTGTAGTTATGTTATTAAATGTGCAATCTCTTTATAGTGACTGTGCAGTTTAAAGTGTATAGAGCTATATTCTAACAGTCATTTAATGTCAAAATAATTACTTGCATCGTTTTGAGTATGACTACCTTAATTGCAAATTAAAACTTTGGATGGGTTCCACATACTTTGATTCAATCGGCGAAAAATAGACGATTCTTATAATGCATAAGGTGTTCTAGAACACTTTCGTATGAAAAGGGACAGTTTGCATGTCCAATAAATCACAGAGACAGTTTCTGTTAAAACTGAAGCGAAAAATGATCTAATGGATATGAAAACATAATTGTTTTTCAGTTTTTAAAACATGTTTAAAAAATATCGTCCGATATAGCTCTATACACTTTAACCTCTATGTAGCAACGATACAAAACAACCAAGTCATAGTGACCATACAGTTCAACCTCTATTTAGTGGCAACACGGCAAATTTTCTTTGTGGGGACTGTTCAGTCCAACCTCTATATATAGACCATACAGTACACCCTATAGAGAGGGACCGCACAGGCCGAACACAATAAAGGGACAGTGCATTCCAACCTCTATATACTAACCATAGTTTACAATACAGTACAATATGTAGACAGGGACTGTGCAGCTTAAACACAATATGTTGACCGCTTATCACAACCTCCATATAGTGACCATACAAAACAACCTCTATTTAGTGACCACACAGCTGAACCTCTATATAGTGACCATACAGTTCAAGCTGTATATAGGAGCTGTGCAGTTCAAACTCTATATAATGACCACCTATAGCAACCTTTATATAGTGACCATACAGTACACCCTGTAGAGAGTGACCACTCAGGTCGAACACAATAAAGGGACAGTTGATTCCAACCTCTATATAGTGGCCATATTTTACAACATCTACAAAGTGACCATACTGTACAACCTCTATTTAGTGACCACACAGCATGACCTCTATATAGTGACCATAGAGTACAATCTGTATATATAAGGGCTGTGCAACTTAAAGTCTATTTAGATACCGCTTATAGTAACCTCTATATAGTGACCATGCAAAACAACCTCTATTTAGTGACCAGACAGCAAATTCTCGATAAAGTGACCATACAGTACAATCTGTATATAGGAACTGTGCAGTTTAAACTCTTTATAATGAACATTTATATTCTTTTTTTTAGATCATAATTACAAGATGAGTAAAGTGTTAGTGGTGGATCCGACTGGACAGATGTTGGCACTGGTGATGGGAATGATAAAATTATGCTCAACTTGACATGGAGGCTCCCATATTTCAAACAGCTGCTGCCTCGATCACTAAGGTTAAACCGATTTTAAATCTGACCAATGGTTAAAGCACACTGCACAGGCAAAATTATAATACAATATTACCTCTACGTAGTAACAATACAATACAACCTCTGCATAGTGACCAGTCAGTACTAGTTTACTACTATATATTGACATAATGTTTTATAGTGCTGGTTCAAAACCACATGGTAATTTTTTCTTTAACTCAATTAATGTATATTAAGTTAAAATAGCGCAGCAAAAAATGGCAATTTTTTTCCCACACCATCTATCAAAAAAAACAAAATTCAATACAATTAGCTTACAGCTTCGAGGATATGAAAAAGTAGTGGGTTGCGTATCATTTTAGAAAAATAATTTGGTTAATTCGGTGAACATGCACAGATGGATTACATGTCTTTTAGCCCCAACCTTACTTTCACTTTGAATTCATATTTAAGCTAAAATGTCAAACATTGAAAATAAAACAGTTTCATTTCACCAAATACATGTTTACAAAGCATTTAAACCCAAGCTCATGATTATAATGCAGATTTGTCAAGACATACCACCATTTCCAGTCAAACCAATAGTTTTTCAGCGAACTACTTGAGTGTATCTGACTTTCGTCTGCATAGGCATTTGGTGATTAGTAACCTACACCCTATCTATGATGACCATACTGAACAACCTCAACATGGTGACCCATGACGCAATACAGTCACTATGTGGCGAGGATGAAGTACAACCTCTATGTAAGCAACTAAAGGCATAATATAGGCAATATTGGTTTTAGTTAAGAGGGAGTTGTTTGGAATGGTTGTTTATTTGTGGCTTTCCCCGTGTGGTTCCCGGGAAGTAGAATTCAGGACCTCTGTCTTTCTCCCTTGCATGTAACGTAAGAGGCGACTAAATGGGAGACTATTTTAACTTTGGTACTTGATTGTTTTATTTTGGCGTATAACAATCCGGTACTAAGGTTAAAATAGCCATGATGTTTATAATATGGAAATGATGTCATTTGACATTCTTTGTATATTGTGATGACATCTGCGACATTTTTAAGACCATCCTTATAACTCACTCAAGTAATAGAGCTGGTCTTAAAAAACGAAGCCAAGTGGACCATTGGAGTTATTCTTGAACTAAGAAATTTGCGGTGGCACTGGTATGGATTGAACCAAGGACCTCTCAATTCTAAAGCCTGCGCCCTTTCTATAAGCCTAACTGTTTCGGGGGATCAGTCGACTAGAAGTTGGGCACAGACTGCGGGATCTAGAGGTCCCGGGTTCTCAAGAATTTAGCAAAACAGTAGTTCTTATTGCATTTATACCGTTCAATAAGAAACAACACTCATTCAATAGCCAGTAGATTTCAATAAGTTGTTAATGTTGAGTCACTAAATAACTGTAAACCCTCAATTGTAAAACTGGCCGTATAACTCCGTCAAGTTATAGAGTGCAATGGTCTTAAAAGCGAGGTTGTTTATTTAGTGAAAAATTTTAAGACCACCCTTATAACTCACTCAAGTAATAGAGCTGGTCTTAAAAACAAGGTTGAATATAAAGTAGAAATGGGTACAAGACAGTTGATAAATGAGTCGAAAATAAAAGTGTGATGTATAATAGGCAAATTGGAAAGAGGAAATGAGAAATATAATATTGATTTTTGTTTAGAGGCAGATGATTAGTCAGGTGGTTGGGATATGAGGTTTTCTGCGTTTAGTTCATTGGACCTCTGCCTTACTCACTTGCATGTTGTAAGAGGCGACTAAATCAGAGGCTTTGGTACAAGGCTGCGTCAGGCCAAAATAATACAGCCTGACACTAAAGCTATATGAGCCGTGATTTTGTTTTGTGACTTTTCTGTTTGTTTTGTCATCTGAGCATAACAGCTTAATTTCCGTTATTTTTTAGCTCACCTGTCACAAAGTGACAAGGTGAGCTTTTGTGATCGCTCTTCGTCCGTCGTCCGTCGTCCGTCGTCCGTCCGTTCGTCGTCCGTTCACAATTGCTTGTGAACACACTAGAGGTCACAAATTTAGCCTGATCATTATGAAACTTGATCACAATGATCATCTCCATAAAATCTAGGTCAAGTTCGATATTGGGTCATCTGGGGTCAAAAACTAGGTCACTAGGTCAAATCAAAGGAAAACCTTGTGAACACATTAGAGGTCACAATTTGAGCCTAATCTTTATGAAACTTGATCACAATGATCATCTCTGTAAAATCTAGGTCAAGTTCGATATTGGGTCATCTGGGGTCAAAAACTAGGTCACTAGGCCAAATCATTGAAAAACCTTGTGAACACATTAGAGGTCACAATTTGTGACTAATCTTTATGAAACTTGATCACAATGATCATCTCTGTAAAATCTAGGTCAAGTTCGATATTGGGTCATCTGGGGTAAAAAACTAGGTTACTAGGCCAAATCATTGAAAAACCTTGTGAACACATTAGAGGTCACAATTTGTGACTAATCTTTATGAAACTTGATCACAATGATCATCTCCATAAAATCTAGGTCAAGTTCGATATTGGGTCATCTGGGGTCAAAAACTAGGTCACTAGGTCAAATCAAAGGAAAACCTTGTGAACACATTAGAGGTCACAATTTAAGCCTAATCTTTATGAAACTTGATCACAATGATCATCTCTGTAAAATCTAGGTCAAGTTCGATATTGGGTCATCTGGAGTCAAGAACTAGGTCACTAGGCCAAATCATTGAAAAACCTTGTGAACACATTAGAGGTCACAATTTGTGACTAGTCTTTATGAAACTTGATCACAATGATCATCTCCATAAAATCTAGGTCAAGTTCGATATTGGGTCATCTGGGGTCAAAAACTAGGTCAAATCAAAGGAAAACCTTGTGAACACATTAGAGGTCACAATTTGAGCCTTATCTTTATGAAACTTGATCACAATGATCATCTCTGTAAAATCTAGGTCAAGTTCGATATTGGGTCATCCGGGGTCAAAAACTAGGTCACAAGCCTTTGAAGGCCAAATCATTGAAAAACCTTGTGAACACATTAGAGGTCACAATTTGTGACTAATCTTTATGAAACTTGATCACAATGATCATCTCTGTAAAATCTAGGTCAAGTTCGATATTGGGTCATCTGGGGTCAAAAACTAGGTCACTAGGCCAAATCATTGAAAAACCTTGTGAACACATTAGAGGTCACAATTTGTGACTAATCTTTATGAAACTTGATCACAATGATCATCTCCATAAAATCTAGGTCAAGTTCGATATTGGGTCATCTGGGGTTAAAAACTAGGTCACTAGGTCAAATCAAATGAAAACCTTGTGAACACATTAGAGGTCACAATTTGAGCCTAATCTTTATGAAACTTGATCACAATGATCATCTCTGTAAAATCTAGGTCAAGTTCGATATTGGGTCATCTGGGGTCAAAAACTAGGTCACGAGGCCAAATCATTGAAAAAGCTTGTGAACACACTAGAGGTCACAATTTTGACCTTATCTTTATGAAAATTGATCACAATAATCATCTCTATAAAATCTACGTCAAGTTCGATATTGGGTCAACCGGGGTCTATAACTAGGTCACAAGCCTTTGAAGGCCAAATCATTGAAAAAGCTTGTGAACACACTAGAGGTCACAATTTGAGCCTAGTCTTTATGAAACTTGATCACAATGATCATCTCTGTAAAATCTAGGTCAAGTTCGATATTGGGTCATCCGGAGTCAAAAACTAGGTCACGAGGCCAAATCATTGAAAACGCTTGTGAACACACTAGAGGTCACAATTTTGACTCTATCTTTATGAAACTTGGTCACAATGTTAATCTCTATAAAATCTAGGTCAAGTTAGATACTGTGTCATTTGGGCCCAAATCTAGGTCACTAGGCCAAACAGGTGAGCGACCCAGGGCCCTTTGGACCCTCTTGTTAAAACTTATTCGCTATCTTATCAAGTGCAGCTGTTCGGTTATTTCCACGGAGAGTTTGCCATGTAAGTAGCATTTATTGAACACTTTATAGTCTATGTGCTTGAGTGCCCCAAACTTACTGCATGTTAGCAACCAGTATTACTAACTGCTTATGGTTGTCATCAACATTAAGGCAAGGCAAGATGAAGTGTCAATGTCTAGTGAGAGGCCCTGACCCACAATAGACATTATCATTGTTAGTTTGGCTGTGCAAAGTTAGCTCTTCATATCAACTTCAAACAGCTTACAGGATGTGTGAAACCAGTATTTATCAACTTCTCGTGGTCGTCATCAGCGTTACAGGCAAGGAAAGATGGAGCTACAACGTCTAGTGAATGAGAGGCCCTGACAACACAATGGTCGCAATCATCGTTAGATCGGAGATGCACGTCAGCACTGCATATCGACTTGTTCCATCTTGCCCCTCGTTTCTCGCTACAGCCGTCTGAGAGATTGTTGGTAGTTACTAATTCATTTAAAGTCAAATGCATTTTATTAATTAAAACCCTTCTGTCTTGTTCTAGATGGAGCCATGAGGACTCAATTTACATGCAGATTTCTACAGACAGCATCGAGATCGAGAAAAAGGTAAGAGACATTTAGATACTTCTCTGAGAATATAGCAAAGATGTAAGCCGTTTTATTTCTTATATTATTAACTACTGTTAAATCATTTAATTTCGATGGGACAAAATTTCGTGGTTTTGGTAAAAAATACCATTTTGATGGGACGTTAATTCGTGGACTTTGCATTTCAGGAAATAAATACTAGAATCAAAATAATTGTTCGATGGATTTGAAATGCACAAAATTTAATCCCCACGAAAATTTATGATTTTACAGTATTTGGTTGAAAATTCAAATGATAGTTTTTTTCTGGATATGCAAAGCTTGAATAATGCTGGACCACTTTAAAATGACCAAACGACAGTACCTCCATACAACTTTCATATAGTGACTATACTGTACCACCTCTATATAGTGACCATACTGTACAACCTCTATATAGTGAGCATGCAGTACAACTGTTATATATAGTGACCATGCAGTACAACAACTAGTTCTTGAAATATGGTGAAATCTTGAATCATGCAGAACGACCTCTGTTTACTGACCATGCAATACAAACACTACAAAACGACTACAGTACAACCTCTATTGCCTATCCATACGTTAAAACCTTGACAAGGTGACCATGCAGTATACATACAGCAACACTGTAGAAACCATACAGGACAAAATTTGTGTTACTAGTTATGTTATTAAATGTGCAATCTCTTTATAGTGACTGTGCAGTTTAACCTCTATATAGCGACAATACAAAACAACCACTTCATATTGACCATACATTTCAACCTCTATTTAGTGGCAACACTGCAAATTCTCTATGTGGGGACTGTTAAGTTCAACCTCTATATAGTGACCATACAGTACACCCTATAGAGAGTGACCGCACAGGCGGAACACAATAAAGGGACAGTGCATTCCAACCTCTATATACTTACCATAGTTTACAACCTCTAAAAGGTGACCAACCTGTACAACCTCTACTTAGTGACTACACATCATAACCTCTATATAGTGACCATACGGTACAATCTGTATATTAGGACTGTGTGCAATTTAAACTCTATATAGCAACAACTTATAGCAACCTCTATATAGTGACCATTCGAAACAACCTCTATTTAGTGACAACAAAACAACCTCTATATTGTGACCATACAGTACAATATGTAGACAGGGACTGTGCAGCTTAAACACAATATTGTGACCACTTATAACAACCTCCATATAGTGACCATACAAAACAACCTCTATTTAGTGACCACACAGCATAACCTCTATATAGTGACCATACAGTTCAAGCTGTATATAGGGACTGTGCAGTTCAAAGTCTATATAATTACCACTTATAGCAACCTCTATATAGTGACCATAAAGTACACCCTGTAGAGAGTGACCACTCAGGCCGAAAACAATAAAGGGACAGTTGATTCCAACCTCTATATAGTGGCCATATTTCACAACCTCTACAAAGTGACCAAACTGTACAACCTCTATTTAGTGACCGCACAGTATGACCTCTATATAGTGACCATAGAGTACAAGCTGTATATAAGGACTGTGCAATTTAAAGTCTATATAGCGACCACTTATAGTAACCTCTATATAGTGACCATGCAAAACAACCTCTATTTAGTGACCACACAACTTAACCTCTATATAGTGACCATACAGTATAATCTGTAGACAGGGACTGTGCAGCTTAGTGACCACGCAACATAACCTCTATATAGTGACCATACAGTACAATATGTTGACAGGGACTGTGCAGCTTAAACTCTATATGTTGACCGCTTATAAAAACGGTCATATTGTGACCATACAAAACAACCCCTATTTAGTGACCAGACAGCAAAACCTCGATATAGTGACCATACAGTTCAATCTGTATATAGGGACTGTGCAGTTTAAACTCTATATAATGACCGTTTATATTCTTTTTTTTCTAGATCATAATTAGAAGATGAGCAAAGTGTTAGTGGTGGATCCGACTGGATGGGAATGATACAATTATGCTCAACTTGACATCCAGGCTCCCATATTTCAAACAGCTGCTGCATAGATCTATTTTTAAATTCGACCAATGGTTAAAGCACACTGCGCAAGCAAAATTATAATTCAATATTACCTCTGCATAGGTAACAATACAATACAATACAATACAACCTCTGCATAGTGACCAGTCAGTACTAATTTACTACTATATATTGACATAATGTTTTGAAGTGCTGGTTCAAAACCACATGAAAATATTTTCTTTAACTCAATTAATGTTTTTCTTTAACTCAATTAATGTAAATTAAGTTAAAATAGCGCAGCAAAAAATAGCAATTTTTTCCCACACGACCTATCAAAAAAACAAAATTCTATACAATTAGCTTACAGCTTCAAGGATATGAAAAAGTAGTGGGTTGCATATCATTTTAGAAAAATAATTTGTTTCCTCAAAGCGGTGAACATGCACAGATGGATTACATGTCTTTTAGCCCCAACCTTACTTTCACTTTGAATTCATATTTAAGCTTAAATGTCAAACATTGAAAATAAAACAGTTTCATTTCACCAAATACATGTTTACAAAGCATTTAAACCCAAGTTCATGATTATAATGCAGATTTGTCAAGAGATAACCATTTCCAGTCAAACCAATATTTTTTTAGCGAACTACTTAAATGTATCTGACTTTCGTCTGCGTAGGCATTTGGTGATTAGTAACCTACACCCTATCTATGATGACCATACTGAACAACCTCAACATGCATAGTAATTACGTGGTAACTGGAAGTTAATACTTTCAAGTATACAGGGGTCCGGGGCATGCCCCCCGGAAATTTTCTAAACAATGGATCAATCTGGTACATTCTTGGCGTTCTGAGATACCTTATTTGGCATTCAAAAAGGATCTATAAATACAGGGAATTTAAGTTCTTACATTAAACACAATGAAGTGCTTGCATCAAATTTAATTGCTCGATTTTGAGATTGAAGCTTAAGGTGCAAAACGTTTGTTTCAAATGCTTTTATATATATGTAATTGACAACATCCCAAAGTCATTTAGGAGGGTTGGGGGACTTTAAGAGTACAAATTATGGCACAAGTGTATTTTTTGCAAACATTATGGGTGATGACAAACTTTAATATAAGGAAGTTATTTTGCGACGGAAGCAAGCAAAAATGTTTTTTACCAGAACTGAAGGAAAATTGCCTATAACTAAATATATTAGGTTGTAAATTATCATTTTTCGTTTGAATTATTTGGGGGGGGGGGGGGGGGGCCAAAAGATATGTTGACAACCCCTCCCCCCTGCTACCATGTTCTCAAAAAAGTAATATCTGTATAACTGAGAGTTTTAACAGTGTACATTTATAAACAGAAATGTTCAAAATCTGGCAACAATGAGTTGGATGGTATCCAATGACACCCCTGTTCCACGAAGCAGGTAATACTCCATGTATAAGATGGTTGTCAAGGAAAAACTATTTTCTTTAAATTTATGTTTCCAAGAACAAGTTTTTAGTCTATAAAGTTGTTTTTTTATCATAACTATGTTTGATGTTGCATCAGTGTAGTTAAGCCATTATAGCTTGGCCAATTTAACACGATCCTGACCTTTTAATTAGCATAATTCAGTAAAAGTCAATATATTGTGTACATTTATGCCCTTGTTTGTATGTTTTCATAATCTGGAGTATCATGAAGACGAATGAGATGTAATTCAGACGCAAATTGGAAATACCAATATTGCATGATTTGGCTGCGGAAATGGATATATTTAAAGCAAGAATCTTGTAATGATATTCATGTATTAAGGTCAAGATCAGGTCAATATCTCCAAGCTAAAAACAGCTTCATATCAAAACAATAGAACCTTGACCTATCAATACATGGAGGGGGACCAGAAAGCATGACATTTTTATTTGCCCCACCGTGAAATGGTGGAAGGGCATATCGCTGGCTTAGAATGAGAAGGTCGTAAGTGTCACTTGCGACGTTTTAAGACTAAATAAATGCATTTTTTTAATCTATACCATATATAGTTTTTTCTTGCACAATATTTGTGCACAAACCAATTACAGTAAAAACTCCCTAATCCGAAACCTCTCCAATCCGAAATCCTCCACAATCTGAAAAAAATTTCAAGGTCCCAATTTTTTTCCTTCTATATTCTTACATAACGCTACTTGAAAAAACTCCGCAACCCGAAACCTCTCCAATCTGAACTAAGATTTCAGTCCGGAATTGATATTTTGTTCATAAATTGAACTCCGTAATCCGAAATTCAAAACTATGTTCCGGACTGTATATTAAATTTTCAAATATTTCAACAGAGTGCACCATACTTGACTGGTGACAATACACTCCATTGTTTCTGTTTGTATCATAAAAGGTGTGTAACGCAATGTTATTGGGAAAACGCTTATTGGTTTTAAAAGTTTAATAATTTGATTACAAACTTATTTTAGTATAATATTATTCTTATTAATTACGGCCAAAGAAATACAGCTCAGTGATATATAGGAATACATGTATACTACAACTGTGGTTTTCAATACATATACTAGTAGATTATTTTGGTAACAGACACTGAAATAATAAAAGCCTCCCTAATCCAAAATCCTCTTTGGTCCGAAATTTTTGCGCAGTCCGGAGGGAGTTCGGATTAGGGAGTTTCTACTGTAGATGATAACACAAGATAGACTGCCAATTATTATGCTATGAAACTTAAATTTTCAGTAGACCTGGATTAATGACATTTAAAGAGATCGCCTCAGTTCACATTTTTTAGTTTTTGTCTGATTTAGTAAATAAATTTCAAAATATGCGATATGGTCGTGTTTTTCCGTGCAAGTATGCATCACAAATGAAGACATTTTCCCAACAAAACAATGTTTTACATCAAATCATGAAGATAATTAAGAATTATATATTATGTACATGATAATATAAATAACCTACCAGGGGCATACAAATATGCATAATGTGTCTATGCTGTTTGAAAAACTGACAAATTTAAAGTGATATAAAAATTCAATAAAATGCAATACCTAACCCGGGTGAGGCATATTTGTCATGTGATAAGATGTAAAACACATCGAAAACTCAATTATTCTTGTCTGCATTGAATTGATTTTTTTTTACTCTGACAATTTGCTTGCAAGACAACTTAGTAATACATGGTTAAAATACGACATTGACCATTTAGAAAGCGTATTGTGTGACATGCAGCTCTGGTAAATAATGCATTTTTCTAGCTCGGTTCGTTCGCACAATCAATTTATTGGTGTATAGTATCAAGTAGAGATCAAGTTTGTGTGATACATGTAGACAGTTCCACAGATATATATTAGAACGGATAGGCAACTCTATAAATAGATTTTTATCTGCCGAACGACCAAACGCCCATAATGCAATGCGCGCACTCGGCCTTTTCCGTTAATCATCGTATTTTTAGCTCACCTGAGCACAAAGTGCTCAAGGTGAGTTATTGTGATCACTCACCGTCCGTCGTCTGTCCGTCCGTCCGTCCGTCCGTCTGTCCGTACTCACCCACTTGTAGTTGTGAGGTGTGGAACAATAGGCTATATTTAGATTCTATTCATTCCGTTGCTTACGGGGTGCAAAATGTTGCTTATGGGGTTTTACAAACAAAAGGATGAACAAAAGAAAACCCCACAATGTCTAGTCAGTGAGAACTTCCGTCCGTCCACACTTTCAAACGACATCTCCTCTGAAACCATTTGGCCAATTTTGATGAAATTTTGCCAGGATGTACGTGCCATTGGGGGATTTAGTAATTGTTCAAATTATGGCCCTGGGGTCAAAATTGGCCCCGCCCCGGGGGTCACCGTTTTACATAGACTTATATAGGGAAAACATATAAAAATCTTCTTCTCTAAAACTACAATGCCTAGAGCTTTGATATTTGGTATGTAGCATCATCTAGTGGTCCCCTACCAAGATTGTTCAAATTATGCCCCTGGGGTCAAAATTGGCCCGCCCCGGGGTCACTGTTTTACATAGACTTATATATGGAAAACATATAAAAATCTTCTTCTCTAAAACTACAATTTCTAGAGCTTTGATATTTGGTATGTAGCATCATCTAGTGGTCCCCTACCAAGATTGTTCCAACTATGCCCCTGGGGTCAAAATTGGCCCCACCCCGGGGGTCACCGTTTTACATAGACTTATATAGGGAAAACATATAAAAATCTTCTTCTCTAAAACTACAATGTCTAGAGCTTTGATATTTGGTATGTAGCATCATCTAGTGGTCCCCTACCAAGATTGTTAAAATTATGCCCCTGGGGTCAAAATTGGCGTCGTTTCAATTTAGTCTACGAAATATCTTTTAAAAGAATCATCAGGACTAATTTTATAATATTTTACGAAAGATGTTTCAAGTACGACACCAATTAAGATTTTAATATTTTTCAATCTGATGATAGGAATTTGTCATAGTTTGAACCATAGACATTAATTGTTTTCTCGCTTCGATATTCCCGCGAAACCGCTGTGTATTCAAACTCCATTACTGGACATATAGCCAATATAATAAATGAAATATACATACACACTAATCAAGGTATGTTTATTCTTTATCTACATATAGATCTACAACGACCTTCGAAATATGACCCCTGGACGAGTCCATATGCCAAGGTTGAAACGATATTTACCGTTATTTTATGAAACAATATGGATACGGTTGAAAAAAGCTCACATTACTTCTAGTTGGCAACGTGGCTCAGTGGATAAACTGTTCTCTTGTCAGAAACATACTTTTTATATGGGCTGTGGGTTCGAGTCCGCTGCTATACTCTTTTTCAATAATTAAATTTCTATAGTGTATATTTTAATTCTTAATTTTTTATAAATTCACGTTTTATAACTAATAAAAAATGATTTGTTTCCTTTACATTGATTTAGTCTGGATATTGTATTTATTGCTCATTTTCATCTTCATGCTCTGGTGATATATAATTGGATTAAATTACAAATAACTCGAGTCATTGCCCTTCTGTAAATCTGCCATGGAATTCCATGGGAAAAAGAGCGGAAATCGACGGAGTATTGGAACGAGGGATTTTGTGGAAATTGATGTAAAACAACGGAAAATAGGAAAATGAGGGATCAATTTAAGATATTTCCGCTTTTTTACGTGGATTTACACCAAATGCCATTGATGATGGCAAACCACGGAATTTGATGGTAAACGACGGAGTATTGGAACGATATTCCGCTTTTTTACGTGGATTTACACCAAATGCCATTGATGATGGCAAACCACGGAATTTGATGGTAAACGACGGAGTATTGGAACGATATTCCGCTCTTTTACGTGGATTTACGCCAAATGCCATGATGATGGTAAACCATGGAATTTGATGGTAAACGACGGAGTATTGGAACGATATTCCGCTCTTTTACGTGGATTTACGCCAAATGACATGATGATGGTAAACCACGGAATTTGATGGTAAACGAAGGATTATTGGAACGATATTCCGCTCTTTAACGTGGATTTACGCCAAATGCTATGATGATGGTAAACCATGGAATTTGATGGTAAACCACGGAATTTGATTGAAAACGATAGAGTATTGGAACGATTCCAGCTAATATTGATTCACACTGCACGCTTGAGTCACCTTATACCTATATAGAAAGAATTTTAAAAAATAATTACATGAATTATGGTCAATATTTTACTTATGTCATTTGAATCAAAATAAAAGGTTTTCCAAAGCAAGACAATGCATTTCAAGGCTATTAGTAATGTCCCATTCATTGAAAATAAAATAAACAACAGCTTCAATGTTTTTTTCCGTTCTCAAAGTTTTGTTGATGATCTAATCACAAATTCTCTGGAACATATTCTTCATGTTCTGTATCCATGGCATTTTTCTGTTTGTCATTTTGAATTGTCCTCTCATTAAATTGTCTTGCACCATGACTGAAAATCAAATTTAACAGTTACATATACAATGTATCTTAATTTAAAACCAAACGGAAAGACATTGAAAAGAATGCTCATTTTAATGTTTTATATGTTAATTTTTATCAATACACATATTTTAGTGGAGGATTTGATAGTGTTTTCAAACAATAGAAGTTCACTGTTCAAGTATAATATAATATCATGAAACTCAGTGTTACATTGGGATGCTGAGTTACATAATGGATTAAATTTATTTGACCAACTCCTCTTAAACTCAATATATTTTACCTTTTAAAGGAACAGTATAAATCTCTGCAATGTGTACAGTAAACTTGGTTAGTACTGGCTGCCACAATACTGAAGAAGCTAAATTCCCCGTCAAGCCTGCAGTCATGCCACATTTGTATCAGCTAGTGGTACCATCTGAGTTTTGACCTGAAATGTATTATAGAAAATAAACTATAAATCATAAATGTGGCACATTTTTCAACCTGATACATTGGTTTTATTTCTTCATACTGTTGCACTAATGCAAATTGTTTCATTCTGGAGGTGCAATGCTGAATTGACAAAAAAATGAACTTTGCAACACTATTAAAGGACACTGTGATTAAAATCCAGCATAATTTTTCCAGTATGCTAAATTAATGATCAACCACTTTCGTAATGTGGCTTTCATTTCCCTTAGTCTTAGTGCATGGTTGATTAAGCCAGCTTTATGTTTTTAATTAAATAATATAAGAAGGCAACACATACAAATATAATAGCAATGTCTGAATTAATTATTAAATATCAACACATCTCACCTGGTGTTTAATTGGGCTGCAATCCTTTTCATTCTGTTCTCCAGATTTTCACTGATTGGAATACACCATGGAATGTCTCCCAAAATGTTGTTAAGTCTATTATTAACTGACATAATTTAGTATCCTGATACAAATAGTTTTCCTGTGATCAAGAATGTTGATTTATTTACATGCCCTCAGAATAAAAGCACTGTACACACATACGCATATTTGTTTAGCCCATCACACCTTCAAACATTCAAATCTGGTAACATGTGTATGGACCAGTCTCCAGCCAATGGCTAATCAGATACAGTTACAGCTGTGAGGCACACTCGGGGGTGAAATGGTCAGTTGGTTATTGTATACATACCAGCACATGTATTATTCTGCCTATTGGTGCCCCTCTACTCATGTACTACAGAAACTGGCTTATCAGCAGATCTAATTTTAGAACCTTCTCACATTGACCAGCAGGGTGCAGGGTCTATAAAGGTTACTATGATGTCAATCCTAGAATCAGTTGCTCCATAGAATGTAATTGAAAAATCAGGTTTATGAAATAGGTATTAAAACAATTATCAGCAATTCTGAAATGGGCATTTCAGTGTATCTTTTTCTTTATGACCAGTACATAATTCTTTTTAAATTAGCATAATTAATGCTGTTTTATACTTCATGGTTCTTATCATTTTCCAAATAAATTAAATTTACTAATGATTTAATACTAAATTGTATTAATAAGCACTATTTATAAATTATAAAAAGGAATAAATTATATACCAGTTTTTACTGAATTTTTATTTTTATTAATTATGCCTCATTTAGTCTGAAAATCAATAAATCAAATTAATATAATTTTCAGATTCTTCATTTTAAGTTCTTTGTTTTGAATCCCATTGTGCAGTGGAAAATAGTTTGGATTATGGCTTTATGAATTTTTAAAACATTTTTCATGTTTTTGGACTAAGAAATTTTCACTCCCACCACTGGATAAAAACTTCTAAGTACAAGTCTGATAAAAATGTCTAAGTGATTTCCATCGATTTCCGCTCCTGAAAATGACTAAGTTCAACTTTCCGTCATTTTCCATGCAAAATCCATGGATTTTGATGGTATTTGAGGGAAGAAATAGAGGGAAAGAGCGTAAAAATAATTTTCCACTCTTTTCCACTGTGTTTTACATCAATTTCCATAGTTTCCACGGATATCCATGTAAAATGAGGGTAATTCATGTAATTTGATGGCAGATCTACAGAAGGGTGGCTTCGCTGCAATCAACATTTTAAGAACGTTCTGTAGAAACGTCAGAATAAGATAAATGGTTTATCTTGTCAGTGGTTTGTGTGGTGTACATCGCTTTCAATTGCTTATTTGTTTCTTTCCAGTGTGAGTTCGGATCCACTAACGAACATTTCTTTTTTATATTTAGTAAACCTATGCTTGAATGTAATGCTATATGAATTCATATCAATTATACAATGTGTCAAAACCAGTGTGAGTATCAATTGAGTTACAAGTTACGACGCTGAGACAACCTTAGGTGCTTATAAGCTAGCTCATGTCAGTCGGGCAACCCTCCTACACACTGACAAGCGAAAACAGTCATATTTCCTTCTCCTCCATACAAAACCTATGTACTTTCTCGAGGAGATTTTTCGCGTGGACGCTAAATCTGTGTACCAACTATGACAAATATCGTATGTGCTTTTTACACACTGAAACTTTTTATAATTATGCATCTCTGTATAATTACCGGTAGACAAGCACGAAACATATTTGCTGAGCAAAATTTAAAAATATATATAGCAGAATGCGATTCGAACTCATTCGTTCAGTTTCGAAGTGCATGTAATCATAGTAGCTTAGCCGACTGCGCTATGCGCACTACTAGATAAAATCATTCTTAATGCATGCTTTGTGGGTAAATACACCCCTATAACCTGGTTAACTCCAATTTTTAAAGTACACTTACGCCCGAGTGCTTGTTGTAGATCTATAGTAACATTTTCTCGATTGATTTTGAAATGTTGATTGGATTGGCAGATTTATTTCTGCAAATTTCTTGCAAAACAAAACATATAACAAAGATGGCGGATCGATGAATCTCGCCACTACAACTCTGTGATCTCGGCAAATATCGCGACAAACGTGAACCCGCGAGACTTAAAGTCGATTTGTACTGATTTCAACTGGGTCACGTGGTACAGTGACTAATCCATATTATTAATGTCTATGACAGTTCTGATAAAATTAATTATTTCAAAGCTTCCTCACAACATTAATATAGGTAACACGTAACAATGTTTGTGTCCGCTATGCCCCTCTTGCAAGCACTGAGTCTCATACTCCGTACTCCAGGATGGATAGCACTATTTCCCCTCCGTTAAACCCCGTCATCTCTTTCAGACCCGTTTTTTTACCCCTTTTAAAAACTCGGCAATGGACAGGCCGGCATCCTATCAGGATTCTGTCCTATTCTTTGCATGCATCGATGTGGTGGTGACGAGGCAACATGTACGAGCGCGTGCAAAACAACAACAACACACAATCTACAAGGCTTCCATTGAGATTACCGAAGAATGTTCCCAATAGGGATTTCAGAGCAACAGAATAATTGGGACGAAAGACACGGATAATATCAGATCAACACGTACAGTATGTACCCGTGTATTCCGTGTAACCACCGTGCGAGGTCTGGTGACAATCATACCTCTGTGTCCTGCTCATTGATAGACCGGGTCTGATATATGTCAAGAAGGTGGCCTAAGTAGCTCAGTAGTTAAAGTGCTTGCCGCAACATCCAGAGACCCGGGTTCGAATTCGGGTGGAGGCTAACATATGCCTGCCATATTCAGCAGAATGCTGACTGGCAAATAAAGGCTAAGCTTGGAATTTAAAAACAAAGTCAGTGCAGATATACCAATGTGTTTTTTAATCTAATGTGTATAAGGTAGTATTTATTGTATACTCATGATCATTTGGAAATAAATGAGTTTCATTAAACCAGTATAGCTACCAACAGTACAACCAGTAGCGAACATCTGATGCACCAGTCGCAAACATGTGATGCAACCAGTCTTGAACATCTGATGCAACCAGTCGTGAACATCTGATGTAACCAGTCGCGAACATCTGATGCACCAGTCGTGAACATCTGATGCAACCAGTCGCGAACATATGATGCAACCAGTCGCAAACATCTGATGCACCAGTCGTGAACATGTGATGCAACCAGTCATGAACATCTGATGCAACCAGTCGCGACCATCTGATGCACCAGTCGTGAACATGTGATGCAACCAGTCACGAACATGTGATGCAACCAGTCGCGAACATCTGATGCAACCAGTCGCGACCATCTGATGCAACCAGTCGCGAACATGTGATGTAACCAGTCGCAAACATCTGATGCACCAGTCGTGAACATATGATGCAACCAGTCGCGAACATATGATGCAACCAGTCGCAAACATCCGATGCACCAGTCGTGAACATGTGATGCAACCAGTCATGAACATCTGATGCAACCAGTCGCGACCATCTGATGCACCAGTTGTGAACATGTGATGCAACCAGTCGCGAACATGTGATGCAACCAGTCGCGAACATCTGATGCAACCAGTCGCGACCATCTGATGCAACCAGTCGCGAACATGTGATGCAACCAGTCACGAACATCTGATGCACCAGTCGCGACCATCTGATGCAACCAGTCAAATACATGTGATGCAACCAGTCGGGAACATCTGATGCTTAATGGGTAGACAAGAGCATACATGCCATATTTTCCGGAAGCCTATGTAGGAGATTTGTGGTGGAAATGCAGGAGATTTCAACGAAATGCAGGAGATTTTTCTTGCTCAAACTTTAAACTTAAATAAATGAAGTTAATGTGCTGATTTCACTTATTTTACTTGTAGGACATTACCATACATGCTTCATACAGCTATTTAAATCAATATTTGTTATCATTTTTATCATGCAAACCTAAAATGTCAAAGTTCCAGTATTCCAAGAAATGCAGGAGATTTTATTAATTTGCCAAAAACCATGCAGGAGTAGAGTCCCAAATGCAGGAGACTGCTGCATGATGCAGGAGATCTGACATGTATGCAAGAGCTAACATTTATTATATAGTAGTCTGTTCGTTCACGGTATATTTCTTAATTATAAAGTATTGTCTCACAAGAGGTGCAATGTAAATGTTACCTCAAACCTATCTCTACACAGTACAGAACAAAAATTAATATATCCTGCATTTCCATGAAAATATTTGATGTCCAATGTGTATGTGGGACACCTCTCTTGCAAATTAAGCTTTATAGCCAAAATAAACAGTGTCCAATATAGTTCAATTTTGAACCCTGCATGAGCCATGACCTTTTAGATGAGTCTATTTGTGCGGGCAACCCGTGGTTTTATTGACTTCAATAGTCATGATTTAAAGATATGCTACTTACTAATGTGTGTTATACATATATCTGAATTGTCAATCCCACGCCAATCTTTATCGGCGAATGGATTAAACTTTAAAAGTGCAGTCACGGCTCAATGCTCGAAATCGAACTATAGTATCCTTTCTTATGCCATGCAATATCACGGTTTCTTAAACATGAAAATGATACACCAAAACATAATCCTACACTAAACATACTGTAGTATAAAAACAAAATAAAAATGTTGGAATACCGTAAAATCATTAATTTTCGTTGGGTATTAAATTTCGTGGATTTCGTGGTTCACCTCAACCACGAACTTTAATCCTAACGAACATTGATTTTGACCCTTGTTTTATTACCTGAAATGCCAAAATCACGAATGCAAGTCCCAACGAAATTGTCTTTTTTACCAAAACCAACAAAATTAAATGATTTTACAGTATGTTAATTATAGAATCAGAATTTATCATGCCATATATTATGCTATAATATGGTCTGAAACTACTCCAGAATGCACGTATGCTTTGTAGAAAAAAAAATCTTTGAGGAGCATGCTCCCGAACCCCCTTACAAACTCTGAATTGGTCATGTGTGTACACTGAAAATATGCCCTGCTACAACTACAGATGGCAGTAAAAAAAATATTTTAAAAAATCCGTCACTGAGTGTATTAGCTCAGTGAGGGAAATTTTTCATTTTTATTTTATTTTCCAACCACTGATACTGCCACCTGTGGCTACGACACTGCCTATCACTTACAGAAACCTATTCAAGTAAGAGAAATATCCCTTTACTAACCACCCTTACTATATAACCATTGGATGACGACAATATCCATCCAATCTGACGACAATATCCATCCAATCTGACGACAATATCCATCCAATCTGACGACAATATCCATCCAATCTGTTAAAAGTCGGCTCGTTTAGCTGCAATATACGGGGTATGTTACCTACCAGTGGTATTCAGCTGTTTTGTCCACAACCACCCTTTAACATTTTCATTTTCCCTGGTCATAGGGCTATCTTATAAAACCTAAGTAACATTCGATTCTCTGTGGTGAGACTTTTTTCAACTGTGTGTGCGGCAGCCAACACTGCACAGGTACCAATTTATGTGGTGCATGCTGGTTATTCTTACTCCGAGAACCAGTGGACCAGACGAGGGTTAACACCGAAGCATCTAGATCACTAAGCGCAAGCCCTACCTCTAGGTCACCGCGACCTCCTTCTATTTATTTTAGTAAGATATTGTAAAATCGTTTAATTTTGATGTGAGGTAATTTCGTGGTTTTGGTAAAAAAGACAATTTCAATAGGACGTTATTCGTGAATTTTGAATTTTAGGCAATAAATACAAGGGTCAAACTTATTGTTTGATTGGATTAAATCTTGTGATAGAAGATGAACCACAAAATTTAATCCCCCATCAAATTAATGATTTTACAGTAGTTTAAGCCACCCAGTGTAATACCTACTGCGTCTTAACACAACTACTTACAAAACAACAAACACCTATTGCATTGGCAAGATGTACGCTATTTATTTGCGACGTGATAAGAAGGTGGACATTTAACATTAATATCCATGTGATATTTTACAACACATTGTTTCACAAATATACCTATGATTACCTTTATTACATATTGCTCTGTTTTAAATCAGTTATTTGTATCTGACTGTCTCCAGTCCCAATGCTATATTCCGAATACAGAATGCTGGACGTACACGAAAAAACCCCACTTTTGTCAGGAAACGTGGAAACCGTGACGGGAAAAGGTTTTAATTCTGCCCTCCAGACTATTCCCAGAATACTGCACCACGGTACTAGTTCAGAAGCATGTTTCTTTTTCACGGACATATAAGACTATATATATAAATTTGAATAGCATAAAATCGATGTGACACGTACGGCGTCTTGCGTAGAACTGATTTTTGCCCAAACCTATTCTGAATACCCGCGAAAAATACCCGTGCACAAAACGCTCCAATGATTTTGTGCATCGCAATGTTAAGACAAATGTTCTCCGCTATACTAACGTAACACGGAGAACTTCAATGTTTAAATCAACCAACTCCTCATCCATTGCTCTAATTGTTTCCTAAATTGGTTACCACCCTATTGAAGTATAGCTTGGCCACATTGACACGAGCCTGACCTATTGATTACCATAATTTAACAGCAGATATCGATGGCTTAGAATTAGAAGGTCGTAAGTGCAACTTACGACCTTTTAAGATTCATACATATTTAGAAAAGGCATCACAAGGTGCTTCTTATGAGCCCATTTTCATAAAAATCTGAACTTGTCATGTTGACCAAAATGAAGTTGTAAAAGTTTGTTTTACCATAAGTGAAGAGTAAATGTCAGACAGTTTTTCTGTGTTTTCTCAAAATATCGATTTGGTAGTTACGACCTTCTAATTCTAAGCCATCAATATATTGTTAACGTTTAGAACACCGAGTGTATGTTTTCATAGTCGGGGAGTATCACGAACACGCTCGAGATGTAATTCAACACAAATCTGAAATACCAACATTGCACGATTTGCTTGCGGAAATTGATATATTCAAAGCAAGAACCTTGTAATATATTCTTGCATAAAGGTCAGGCATTTGATTAATATGTGTGTGAAAATGCACAGGAAGGGGTACATTTGTAGAGGTGGGGAATCCATAGTACTTTTTATGTTATAAGCGTCAACATGTACATTGTGTATGTTCGTGCATATTAGTAAGTGTTCATATACAGCATTTGTATACACTAGCTTTCATCCTTTTGGCCATTGGAATATTATAACATAAGTAGGGGGGTCCGGGGGGAAAATTTTCAAAGCAATGGATGAATCTAGTGCATTCTAAGCCTATCTGCCATGGGAGCCCTGAAATACCTTTTTTTCTTTATTCTGAAAGTTAACCTTAATGGTTTAGTTATGATTATTTAACAGTCAAAAGGTAATAATTATAATGAGCTAGGGCAAAAATTCTCTTGTAATTGATTTCTGTGATGCAACAGCTACCTATAAATATGAACATGTATATTAAAAATATTCTGCACGAAAAATGCCCATCTTACAAATACTTTTTCATCTAGAACATATGAAAAAATACCCATATTATTTAGAGATGTCTGTTCAATACCTGTTTTACTATTTATTCAAAGTTTTTAAAAAAAATCTCAGTCAACTGGGGGGGCACGGGCCCTCGTGCCCACTGCCTGGATCCGTGCCTGACGTCCAGTGGAATTCCACTGGACATCCAGTGGAATTCCACTGGATATCAAGTGGGATACCAGTGGAATTCAACTGGACGTCCAGTTGGATACCAGTGGAATTCCACTAGACATCCAGTGGCAGGGTGGCCACAGAAAATGAAGAATAAAATTCCCTGATAATTCCCTGATTTTTCCCTGACCCAAAGGTTATTTTCAATGATTTTTGCAGCATTCCCAATCATAGGTGTAGGAGCATCTTTATGTTAGGTGCAAACTTTATGTTGCTATTTCTTTCTCCAGTACTTATATAGCTCTTCAACAGCTACCTGATTACATGTTTATAAATATAGATTAAAGTAATTTTGCGAGCGTAGTGAGCACCAAACTTCACATTTCATACTTTTTTACCGAGAACAAATGGCAAATTACCTATAACAAGACCATTTTGTTCTCCAATTTTGTAAAATTCCCTGATAATTCCCTGATTTTTGCCCAATTTTGAAATTCCCTGATTTTTCCCTGCAGGGAATTTATTTTAGCCATTTTCCCTGTTTTCCCTGTTTTCCAGAGTCTGTGGCCACCCTGAGTGGGATTCCGCTGGAATCAAAAAAAAATTGTGCATGTTTTTTACGGTGGAATTCCGGCGAAGATTCCGGCGATATCCAGTGGCGTCTAATGGGTGTCCACTGGAATAAGGATCTTATAGCTTGGAATTGTACTTGGGGTCTGTTTGGTCAAGGTTAAGTGCTTATAAAAGTCTACATGAGTGTTAATTAATATACAATTGTAACCCAGCTGTAAATACAGTACATTTAAAGTATCAAAGAAGTTTAAATAAAGCCCCCTTCAGAAGTACCATGTACATGCAATTATAATTTAAAGTACCAGCTTCATATGTACTTCAAACTTTCATCAATAATAAAATACTAACAATGTCCAGGTGGAAGTACAATAATTGAAGCATTACATTAAGTAAAACAGAAGTACATTTATAGTACAGTCAAAGTATTATTCGGCACAAATAAAGTACATGCAATATCCGAAAAACTTTGAACGAAATATTGAAAGTTTCAAGCACAAACTGGAACATGCATTGCTGTTGATTTAATGCATCATAAATTGAAAATAACATGTATTAAAGTTGACCACAAATAAATTTTACCTTTTGGGTGTTTTGTTAATTTATTTCACCATCATAAAAACAGGAAAAACCCTAGCAGAAAGAAATATTTTCTAACAGAAGATAAACCATGAGCTGCCATCAGTGGTTGTTTACTGTGGGACATTTTCAGGAAATATAGGGCCCTATATTATATGTTATCTGCCCTGAATCATAGTTTTACAAAAACTCGCTTTACAAAATTAATGATAAAGTAGGGGGTTCGGGGAGGCATGCTCTGACGGGAAAATTTCAAAACGAGGGGTCAATCTGGTATATTCTTGTGGTCTGAGATACCTTATTGGCTAGTAAATAGGGCATGCTTTATTACAAAATCAGACTAATTTAAGTCTTTAAAGTTTACAGTGTTTCATTCATTGCAGAGTGCTCCAGTATATAGGCGTACTTGTGTGGATGCACCCCATCTTTCATATATTAAAGCTAATTTTGCGAGCGCAGCGAGCACAAAGTTTTCACATTTTAATACCTTTTCACAAAGAATTAAAGGCAAATTACATATAACTAGACTATTTCAGTCAAATAAAAATCGTTACTTCGGCGATTTTAGGGGGGGGTGTATGCCGGGTCCGCCCCCCCCCCTTGGATCCGCCTATGATGTATACCGTTATATTAAGATATTTTTTATAATAATATTCATCTAGGTTTTACTACCATCACTATTATAATTGTATCATGATACTATTACAAAAAGTTTGACAGATAATATATATATTTGTTTGCATATTAAATTACACCTTTCCCGCATAAAGATTATCACATAATTATCTGCGCTTCGATAATCCTTCTTTGTTTAACCCGTCAGTAGATCCGTCAGTGAAATCCCTCTATATCTATGTTGTCAGTAGAATGCGTCAGTAAATTAGACAGTCCCGTTTCGAGGGGAGGTAAGTTGAGTTCGTTGTTCTTGGCTATTAACGGCTCCTTCTAAATCTACATTCGAACGTTCTCGGCTATTTTCGCTGTTTATACTAACCGAGATATTGCGATTAGACCATAACACAAAGTTGCTGCAACTGTCGAGTTGGATGCTGACTTAGAAAACTATGTATCAAGGGTGATATTGACAGTATTTGATATCATTATCTGTTTTAATTATTATAGATTCAGTTGTTGTCATAGTTGTTTTGTTGATTGAGCTTCAAGTTTATTTTATTTACTGTGAAAACATAAAAAACGTGTCTGTAAATCTACCATTATTTTAGCAACTTGTGAGATTTGATAAAAGATAAGAAAGGAAGAAAGATGCAAGCCGTATATTTACACATTGTGGTGTTTCTTGTGATGTTTTATCCATCGCATGGACTGAATGAAGACCACTCGACCAGTTATGATGTACTTTATGAATCAGGAATGAATGCTTACAAGAAGGGACATTATGGAGAGTGCGGACACTTGTTTCAAAGCGCCATCGATGATTATCATTATATAAAGAATGTGATAATTGACTGTAGACTGAAGTGTAAAAATACCGCATCAGAAACATCTCCCGATGATCTGAGTCAAACTTTTCACACAATTCTTCTGAGTGCCAACTGTTTGCGAAGGTGTAAACTTGAGATCCTTGGAGACAGAGCCGAATCTGAAGTTTCATATTCTGTGGATAAGAAATTTGAAGATAGAAGTCCTTATAACTATGTCCAGTTCTGTTATTTTAAGGTGAGTATATGTACTGTATAAATATGTTCGGTACTGACTACATGTATGTAGTGATCATACCCAGTTTCAGAGTCCTTATTTTTTTTTGCCTGACCAGGTGACATAAACTAACGAAAGGTGTTTCTTTCATCTGCGGCAATTGCTGCAGTTGTTTAGGTGCCGGTGTCCCACTTTGCTTGTCTGAAGCATAACTTTGTTATTTTAACTTTAAATGACTTCAAATTTGGTATGCATATTTATTGCAGTGACTCAGAAGTGCAGTGCACAAGAACCGTAACTCTACCTTGTGCAATTTTTTTATTATTTCTCTACCTTGCATCGCAGGCGACAAATTCCATTCACAAAGCTTTTTTTCATTTTTTACATGTACTGGCAAAGGAGATTATAAATTCCGGACAGAAATCGCATAAAAAGCTTCCCCTGGAGTTAAAATAGATTTTTTCTCAGATTTTTTTGTGTTTACAAATACCTTGGTTCAAGATCTTCGCTAAAAATAGGTTTCTGAAAAATTAACGTCACATGAACAGCAAAATATTGGGGCCTGAAAAGGGGCACTTTTGTGCTATTTTCAACGGTGTTACAGTAGATAAAACCGGACAGTCTGCTTCGAATATTCCTCGACGAATATTTAGAAACTTATTACAAGGAATATTTAGAACAGGGTTCCTTCTTCACAATCATGCAAAAATATGTCAATATTACCGACATGACAACATGTGACGAACATGTTTTCAACCCAGGGGGTGCTCATGACACGTTATATTCCAATCCATACCTTGTTTACCGGCCAAAAATCAAACCAAAATTTTGAAAAAAAATTTCTGATTTATGGACAAAATAACAAAAAAAAAGTTCTCAACAGATAATGATGACAAATTTCGTCTATTGCGTTACACTAAGTGCTGGACGAAAAATAAAAATTAAAAAAAAATTACTAATCAAGCTGCTTGACAACTCGGCCACGATCTCGTTCAGATAAATGATCTAAATAAGTTAACATTTATATTGAAATCGGCTATATCGCGCATGCCCACTGAATTTGTTTTCCCCCGGCGGTGCTGATGTAAAAATCACAACAGCAGTCGATATTTCGGTAAATGAGTAATTATTTGCTGATTTTGAATTTTTTCTTCTTCCAGATTTCTTTTAAATAAGCCCCTGAGTGATTTGATACCAATATCAATGAATTATTTGACTAAATAAACCGTCTAGACCATTTGTCCGGAAGTATCTACTGTTCGGAATTATCTCCCTTGGCAGTATACTAAATATTTTCGCATATAATATTCAGAGGTAATATCCGTCGACTCACAAACAATAATTTTCTGAAAAATAAGTTTACCTTTTAAAACACTTGTCAGGTGTACCAATATACTGTGGTACACAATGCCTGCCAAATTTCAATAAGGTTTAGTAAATATTACATTTTTGGCATCAAAAACATACTGCAGGCTGTTGATTTTGTATATATAGTATTATATTACCATGCATGATGCCATCAGTCTTTTTGATTTGCTACATATGATATTGTCCAAATTCATAAAACATAGGTGATTATTTAAATTGACATTATAATGAATATTATTAAATTAATGATTATAATTTGCTGTAATAGTAAAAGTATAACTACAAATTAATTCAACCAACTCCCTTGAATTGAAGTATTTAACCTGCTGTTTAAAATACATGTATTGAATTGCAGTTTCTCAGGGGAAATTAGACATTTTCAATCTTTGGACGTCTAAATCCTCACCATGGAAACAATGCTTACTGTCTAAATCCCCAGGGTCGGGACACGTAATCAGGTAGTTATTCCTGGATGTTGGAAATGACCAGAATCTGTTCCCTAAGACAAAGAGTCAATGAGGTTGTCAAAATTTGTATGTTCAATTCCCTGTGTATCCTGGCCACCCCCGGGCAGACATAATATTGACTGGTGCATAAAGGGTAAAAGTCACATGTATCATACTGCAGTCAGTACAGTCAGTACAGTTTGTGCTACCAGGTCGAACTTGCAGGGTTTAATTTGTAATACATTACCAGGACTTTAGACAGAAGTATGTATTATTTGCACTAACTTAGCGAGGTATGTGTGAATTTGTTCATTTGCATGGAAGTGGTTTATTTAATTTAAGCGAGTTATTTGCTTGCCCAGGATTGGAAGTGAATTACTTGACACATTAACACAAGCATTGCGATATGTGCCCACATTTACATTCACTTATCAGGGTTTTAATTTCACTTATCAATCTTGTTTAAATATGCAAACCATTTACTGCAGGACCTGGTATAAAATAAAAAAAAGCTGACTGGTAATTTTTGCCGCGCAGACAGTAATAACTGGCCACGATATTCCAAATTTAAACATCTCATCCATGGCAATATATGACATAATGCACTGTGGGTATTTTGTCCACCCATTGTGCTGGAGATTTTGTCCTCTTTGAAATATCCAAGGACCATGTGACAGGGATTTATCCACCTTGACAAGAATGAATTGTAGGGGTGTTTGTCCTTAGAGTTGTTGAATTATTCGTATCACCATATAATAGAACTTGTTTGTGAGTTCAACCAGATTTATCATGTTATTATTAAGGGTGTAACCATGATATGATATTGTACCGTCAATTTTTTTGAACAGTTTGGTATATTTCGGTATGATACAAAATATTCTCTAACAGCAGATTAAATACTTCATTTTATAAGTGATAATGAATTTGTTGCTTTTCTAACAGCAATTATTATTTGCCTATCAACTATTTTAAATAAATTTCAACAATATGAATCATATCCCAATTCAATTAAAATGAGTGATACATGGTAATTATACATAATCAGAAGGCTGCCAGGTGTATTTGTTGTCTGAGTATTATTTTTCTCATAAAAAAGCTTATACCGAACCGTACCAAAATTTGGAAGTCTTGTACTGTGAACCATGTGGGACTGAAGTCTGTGGTGTTTTGTTTAACTTGGTAAACCGTTACAGCCCTAGTTGTTATGGATCGCAGAGTTTTTTAATTTAAATGGCCAGAAACATGGCTTATTTGGTCTGTAGAATGAACATGTGGTCCCTCCTATGTACATGAAACTTCATTAGAATGTCTCATTGTCATTCTTAATGGACAAATTAGAAACTGGTTCAAGTGGCATCAAAAGCCCTCTAAGAAAAATTGTCTTGGTTAATATATTTTGAAAGGGTATTTTTACTCACGTAATGTCGTAAAAAAGTGAAGAGAAAACAGGACTTTATACTTACAAAAACACTAATATTGAGTTGGGGACTGGAAAACATCATTCTGCTAAAGTATTTCAATGAGACCGAGTATTGAGGATGATCTGGTCAGACCCACAGGTTACTGTATCATTCATTCATAGTAATGTTCAAAGTAAAACAAAAAATGAATATTTTAATTTAAAAAAAACAAACACATTTTTTAATCAGTGATACAGGGCTTTCACTAGTCTCCCGAAGTCAAAATGACTCCTGACTCTCAATTTTCAAGAGTCATCAAGGTATTGCAAGAAAATGATATTATAAGTATACAAAGTAAATTTGACTCTTCAGCTTTAATTTTCAAGAAACAAAATAGGCTCCTTTGTCAAATTCATGAGTCAAAATGCAGTTTCAAGAGTCAAATGAAAGCCCTGTCTCATACAGCAAACTGTGGTCAAACCTGTAGATTGAGAGCCTTGAACAATGTTTTAACAATGTTTATAACTAATTCAGAATGAACAGTACAAGAAAGCAGCCAGAGCATCGTTCACATATTATATCACTCATCAGAAAGATGAAATGATGATAGAAAATCTACAATATTATAAAACAATGCCCGGTGTGGAGGATTCTGACTTTGTTGATCTCGAGAGGAAACCTTATCAGGTATATATAGTCAATATACATTGTAACTAACATGTTGGGGATTTCATTAGGAACCAGATCCTGTATACAACAAGTTGTTTTATTTTTCATGTAATATTGTACACTGTACCTCCTCCGATTTTCGAATCACATCCAAATTTACTTAAAGTCTTTCGGATGAGACTTTGAACCTAGGTCCCATGTATGGGTGCTATACACCTGGCATGTACGGTAAAAGAACCAGTGGTGTCTCCGGAATGAATACACCTCCTGCATCTGCACTATCGCCCAAATTCTAAAATGACTAAACTCTTCTAGAGGGGGGGGGGGGGGATATCTGGTGGCGAGGATAAATAAACGCAATTAAATACAAACTACGTCAGAGGATAATGGTCACCGTGACATTTAACAGTTTCACTGTGAATTTAGAATGTGAAACTACTTGTCGTTAAAATCTATTAATTCGCGAGATCCTCTATATACTCTATACATAATAATGGCAGAATTGACTTGCCCGACGGACTGCAAAAGTAACTTGCCCTAATCACAAATTACCTTTCCTGGGCATTGAAGTGCTAATTAGTTAGTCTGCTACGTTTTTCTAACATCTATTGTAAATTTGTTTTTGAAACGATAACAAGTGGTTGTAAATTAATGAAACACAGATTCAAATTTACTCCTAACTCCATCATCATGACTGAGACTTTGCCTTATATCTGCCACATAGATACAATATATCCGTGGATTACAAGCATATAATGAAGGTGATTGGATTGAAGCGACAGCTGGGTTTGAGGAAGCATTAAAACTATACTACGTTGATGAGGAAAGATGTCGGATTGGATGTGAAAAGTTCTACTCACATGTTGGACATCCAGACTTTATCAACGCTATAGCTGGTATGTACATATATGTTTATATATATCATTTGTTCTATGCTAGGGTTTACTATTTACCTTTGAATGACCCTTCAATTCCAAAAGATCACTGATCAGGGCAACCACCTACCTAGAAAAGTCGGGGAGGGGGGTATTTTTTCAAGGTCTGTGAATTATTAGGGAATTCTTGATAAGGGTCAGTGAAAAATGCAATTTAAAATATCAGGGAAAACAAAATGTTGGTTCAATGTTTAAAATCTATGTGCACTGTGGCAGTATTCAACTTATATCTTGCTTGCTACGCTTGCACAAAAAATGTTGAATGGAAAACCTGATGAAAGAAAGGTAAAGTGTTTAATACTTAATATAGTTACATACCTACTTTGCTCTTACTATAACTTGGATAAGTGCAGACATATCAAGTAAGTCACTTAAAAGAAAGTTCTACCAAAACCTTTCCTCAATCAGAGGATGCTTCTATCACTCAGTTTCCATTAGCTATGTGGTAACATGTAGTTTCATGAAGCATGAAGTGATAAACTAGAATATTTTCTAAGTATTTCTATGGTCAATATAAAGAAAAGTGAAGTGTTGTTGACTTAAGGACTCAGGAACAAGTTAGTAATGTTGTTGTTGTTTTGGCACCAATAGCCCAACATATTGATGGAATTGTCCTTAGTGTTGGCACAAGTAGCCACAGTTTTAATTTAAAATACCCCCAATTTTAGACCTAATTATTTGCCCAATACTGGTTCCAGTCACTCGGCCAGATAAAACAATTATATGTTTAATTGAAACTTATACTTGAAACATCAGTATTAACAGTACATGACCGATGTGTCTATATTACCAATATACCATCATGAACATGTACACTGTTTGAGGAAGTAGCATGTGTAAACTAAACAACTTTGACCAGAGGGCTGAATGACTAAGGTTATAAAACATAAATATCAACATGTAGCTGTCTGAATTGCTTTAATATACCTATCAAAATATACTGAACTGGTTGACATTAAAACACTTTTATTTATCGATTTTGCAATGAAATTGTTTATTTAGAAAAGACACTTACAAAAGTTGCTAATGCCATGCCCTCCACATACGGAAGAGTTGTTAATTGACTATATACGAGGGTATATCCAAAAGTAATGTCACTGATGCTATAAAATCGTGTATAATGTCAGTAAAACCATAATATTTTTCAAACCGTAACTTCAGTTTAGTTTGAATATGATGACCAAGTTTCAAAACAATGCACATAATAGTTCTGGAGATATGAACATTTACTTGAGACATACTTACGAACATCGCCGCAAGTCCAACGTCAACGACGTCACAATGACGTAACTTGCTGACACCTACTCATCCAGCAGAAGTTAATCCCTGGTGATTTCTAACGACTCATAAACCATGCAGACATTTCCAAGACCTTTAAAAATATGTAACCCACCCGACACTTACTCTCTGCGAAATCAAATTATGTTTAAGTGTCCTCTAGATAGTCCCAAAGAAAACTTTTAACTCACCACATAATGAATGCAGTTTTGAACGTCGAATTGAATTGACGGCGTTAAAAATACTATTGGTGTTCTTTTCGGATCTACCAAAATCCGTTCAAATAACTCTCTATCGATAATGATTTGGTGATCCATGCCCTCTTAAAGGCTTATACTACATACACATGAGCCTTTTTTGCCGCCTTATGTAACTAAAGGTTTCAGTAGTTGACTTTCATAACTTTAAGGAAAAAGTGCATTACTACGCTCAGCGTCTTTTTGTCACAAATCTGCCGTGTTTCCGCTAAGTAATCAGTGCGTTGAAAATATATTACGAGTTTCAAAGTAGAGTGACCTTAATGCTTTTTTATCAACAGACACAACACATTTGTTTCATCACGTCACGAAAATATTGTCTGCTTTCGAGATTTTATTTTTATAAAAACTCATACAAAAAAATTGTTATGATAATGAAAAACAATCGTAATTTTCGTGTGCGGCGATATGACGTCATAGGTATATTTTAAATGTTCATATAATCCAGTTATGAAAATCGAATAATGCAGCACGTTATATATTAATCAGAATTGAATTGTTGAACATTTTGATATCATATTTATGCATTTCGGCCTATAAACAAATAAACCACGGGAGGAGTGACATTACTTTTGGATATACCCACGTATATATGGTCATGTCCTCCACATAGAAATTGTAAATTGGCTATGTTCATGTCCTCCACATGTGGAGAAATTGTTAATTGTCTATGGTCATGCCCTCCACATACGGAGAAATTGTTAATTGTCTATGGTCATGTCCTCCACATGCGGAGAAATTGTTAATTGTTTATGGTCATGTTTTCCACATGTGGAGAAATTGTTAATTGTCTATGGTCATGCCCTCCACATACGGAGAAATTGTTAATTGTCTATGGTCATGTCCTCCACATGCGGAGAAATTGTTAATTGACTATGGTCATGTTCTCCACATGTGGAGAAATTGTTGATTGTCTATGGTCATGCCCTCCACATATGGAGAAACTGTTAATTGTCTATGATCATGTCTTCCACATAGAAATTGTTAATTGTCTATGTCTATGGTCATGCCATTCCACATACAAAGAAATTGTTAATTGTCTATGGTCATGCCCTCCACTTGTGGAGAAATTGTTAATTGTCTATGGTCATGTCCTCCACATGTGGAGAAATTGTTAATTGTCTATGGTCATGCCCTCCACATACGGAGGAGTTGTTAATTGTCTATGGTCATGCCCTCCACATTTGGAGAAATTGTTAATTGTCTATGGTCATGTCCTCCACATGTGGAGAAATGGTTATTGTCTATGGTCATGCCCTCCACATGTTGAGAAATTGTTAATTGTCTATGGTCATGTCCTCCACATTTGGAGAAATGGTTATTGTCTATGGTCATGCCCTCCACATTTGGAGAAATTGTTAATTGTCTATGGTCATGTCCTCCACATTTGGAGAAATTGTTAATTGTCTATGGTCATGCCCTCCACATGTGGAGAAATTGTTAATTGTCTATGGTCATGTCCTCCACATACGGAGGAGTTGTTAATTGTCTATGGTCATGCCCTCCACATGTGGAGAAATTGTTAATTGTCTATGGTCATGTCCTCCACATGTGGAGAAATGGTTATTGTCTAATTTCATGCCCTCCACATGTGGAGAAATTAATTGTCTATGGTCATGTTCTCCACATGTGGAGAAATTGTTCATTGTCTATGGTCATACCCTCCACATATGGAGGAGTTCATTGTCTATGGTCATGCCCTCCACATGTGGAGGAGTTCATTGTCTATGGTCATGCCCTCCACATATGGAGGAGTTCATTGTCTATGGTCATGTCCTCCACATGTGGAGAAATTGTCTATGGTCAAGCCCTCCACATAGAAATTGTCTATGGTCATGCCCTCCACATGTAGAGAAATTGTTAATTGTTTATGGTCATGCCCTCCACATGTGGATAAATTGTTAATTGTCTATGGTCATGCCCTCCACATGTGGATAAATTGTTAATTGTATATGGTCATGTCGTCAACATGTGGATAAATTGTTAATTGTCTATGGTCATGTCCTCCACATGTGGATAAATTGTTAATTGTATATGGTCATGTCGTCAACATGTGGATAAATTGTTAATTGTCTATGGTCATGCCCTCCACATGTGGATAAATTGTTAATTGTATATGGTCATGTCGTCAACATGTGGATAAATTGTTAATTGTCTATGGTCATGCCCTCCACATGTGGATAAATTGTTAATTGTATATGGTCATGTCGTCAACATGTGGATAAATTGTTAATTGGCTATGATAGTGTCCTCCACATAGAAATTCTTAATTGTCTATGGTCATGCCCTCCACATGCGGAGAACTGTTAATTGTCTATGGCATGCCCTCCCCATAGAAATTGTCTATGGTCATGCCCTCCACATGTGGAGAAATTGTCTATGGTCAAGCCCTCCACATAGAAATTGTTAATTGTATATGGTCATGTCCTCCACTTAGAAATTGTTAATTGTCTATGGTCATGTCCTTTACATATGGAGAAGTTAATTGTCTATGGTCATGTCCTTTACATATGGAGAAGTTAATTGTCTATGGTCATGTCCTTTACATGTGGAGAAGTTAATTGTCTATGGTCATGTCCTTTACATATGGAGAAGTTAATTGTCTATGGTCGTGTCCTTTACATATGGAGAAGTTAATTGTCTATGGTCATGTCCTTTACATATGGAGAAGTTAATTGTCTATGGTCATGTCCTTTACATATGGAGAAGTTATTGTCTATGGTCGTGTCCTCCACATAGAAATTGTTAATTGTCTGTACATGGATTTATTTGTACACCAGTAACTCAGTAGACACATTTATATGATAATGAATAATAAACACATTGTATGTAATAATGTATTAACAGACAAACAGTGAGTTCAGCTTGATCATTTTCAATATAAAACCACAAAACTGCTGGAGTTATAAATAAAGCCACATTCTGTACCCTGGTTTAGATTTCTACCATATAAGGTAATGTCGGTACAGAGTGGGTGTATCCTTACTGTATCACATTCCTATCATTCTATCTATCGCTTCTACTTATCTTGTATATATAGACCTGCTATAGTTCACTATAGTCCTTTCAAAATCAAATGAGAACGGTTGTAAATATACTATCACCTGGTAGGTAAACTATGTTTATGTGTTCTGTAGCTCAGTGGTTAGTGCGCTTTCCGTCTAATCTGGCGACCGGTGTTCAAATCCGGGTGGAGGCACATATATATGCCTACCATATTTCAGTAGAAATAAAGCAAATAAAGGCTATGCTCAGCATCTAGGTTTAACTGGGTATACCTGAGTTAACGGTATTCGCCGCTATTCTTTCAAATTAATATTAATTAGTATTACCTATTGAATCGACTATAACTATATCAGGATATTTGTTTGTTTACTTGGTGCATACAGCCTCATCAGATTTAAAAACGCACCACTATGGAAGATACCTAATTTTGTCATAATTTATTTTTTGCTAAAATTAGTAGTTTACAATATTTTTCCAGTTCATTATCATAAACTAAAGCACAGAAAACTAAATACCCTGCCAAAAAAACTTTTTTGAGTTTGCATGTTTTACTTGTGCAGCTATATGACTTCAACAATCTACTACAGACATATAATCATACATACGCTTAATTTAATAGGGAAACTTAAGACTTACATTAACTAATTTAAAACCACTGTATTATTGCTCAACTTTTGTTGTAAAACAGGTTGAACAAAACATGATTTGATATACTATAACATTACATAATTGCCATAGATCTAGTAAAGGCCAATTTCTTGGGTTTGTTTTGAAGTGGTCGGTAAATCAAGGATTCAAATTTGTGGGTGTATAACTTTTTCCATGTATTAAAACAATGACAAAATGTATGGAAATAATCAGCAGATGCCTGTCAATGTGCCCTGGGTTCAAACCATAAACTGTGAGGACTACATGTTACAAGTACCACTCAGATCGATCTTGTTGTTATAGCCAAGTGGTAGCGTGACTCTTTGAGCTTCGATTCATGTGTAAATCAAAGCCCATCATTAAAATAGGTACTGGTATATCACCCTTGTTTGATGTTCAGCATTGTTAGCAGGGATTTTTTCTACTGTAGGAGGGGGGGCCTTTTCTTTAAATTTGGGGAAAATAACAGATACTTTTTGCAAAAGGGAAAAAAAAACTTGATGTAAATTAGATTTTAGGGGAAAACTGCATGATCTAAAATAATTTTCCAGAGGGGAAGGGGTCTGTAAATGGCCATTGCTATAGAAGGAGAAAAAGCCCTGGTTATTAGTTAGTGATTTAAATACTGAGGAGCGTAGCTCCCCCAGAATCTTTATTTACCCGCCTCTGACAAATTAGTAGCTAAATCAAGGAATGTGATTGGTCCATTGCGATCCAGTGGTGACCCAATGTCATCCCATATTGGGTCAGTAAAAATCAATACCGGATGCCCATGTGATCAATATCATGTCAGTAAATTCAATACCAGGTGTCCACGTGATCAATGCATAGTTCGACTAGCTATCGGCTGCATTTTTTTCGTCACATTGAATTGTTTTTTAGCAATTTTGGTTAATAAACAGGGTTTTTAAAGGCACATACTATGATGATAACGAATTTTAATCAATCAAATAAAGTTTGATGATAAGGGCTGCTTCGTAATAATATCTCAAGCAACGAACGAAAATATTTTTACATGACCGTGTCACTAGCTTTTCCGTGTCACTAGCCCATTCATTGCAAGCGTTTGCAAGATTTCCATGCGTCTATTGGAAATTGAAGATGTTTTAGATTCGTCGAAAATAAAGATGCAATTTTCATTTAAATAGCTGATTTATCATGTTAGTACTCGATCTCTGAGGAAATTGGTCTTTAATAGACATTACAATTATTTCAACACTCAGATCATAGCAGATGCTTGAATGTAAGTTAAAGTAGGCTACAATTTGTTCCACAACCAGTTACTCATGGTTTCACTATGTAAACATTTGCAAATCAACATTCCTATGTCTCCATCATGTAGCTTGTCAAAGCAATGTTTTAACATGAGATTATTTTGTTATTGCGTAAAAGACTTTTGTATCAGTCAAGTTTCATCCACAGCACCCCATCCCCGGGGAATGGTTTGGATTTTGAGTCAAAACCCCGGGCCTTCCACGACCTGCGGAGAAGCTGATCGATGGTAAAATCTCCGGTCTTTCCCCCAACAACTAAATATTGTCCCCAGGCTATTAGTTTGCAGTAAAAAATTTCCCTGTCCTGCGGGGAAGCTGGACGGTAAAAATACCAATTCCTTGAATTTAGTGGTAATTTTCTTGATGTGGTCTTTTATTGTGGTTATCCCTTTTGAATGGTCATCGACAGGGTAAATTCATTGCATGGTCATCTAGTGACCTGGTACAGGATGATACCTGGTCAGTAAATATTGTACCATGACTCGGCTTTGCCTCGCCAGGTATGATATTTACTCATGGGTGTAGGAGCAGGGGGGCCAGGCCACCCCAATGTCTGGACAGGGGGGGGCCGACATATCATCAAAAAAAATTTTGACCCCCATTGCCAAATGTTTGGCCCCCCCCCTCCAATGTTGAAAACACTACTACGTCCATGTTACTGACCAGGTATCATCCCGTACCAGGTCACTAGATGACCATGTAACTAATAGTATCTCCCAAGATTCTCTCAGTAATACTAATATAACAGTTAACTCAAATAATCATATACTGTTGACCAGTTACACTTCAACCAATAGTTGTAAAAAAGTAAACCTTCCACTCGGCCACAGGGTTGTTGAATACAAATGTACTTGGATTCATGCTACATGTGCATATTGATGTTTTTATGAGTGAACAATTAATTATTATGAGGATTTGATGGTTCAGCACCTGTTCTGTCTGTGTATAGTTTGTGTGTATACTCCTAGAGTTAACATCCACCATTCATTCATCTGTTTCCACTGCTCACTATACCATACTCCCAATCTTTGTTTACATTCTGATTTCAGTTTAATTACAAGTTTTATCATCAGGCCCGGTGATTACGAACATTTCTCATTCTCATACTCAAACTCCGTACTCCATGCTCCAAAATGAAAAAACAGCTTTTTTTAGAAATGTGCATCAAAACCAACACCAACTTGTAGCAAATGATCTAACTAAGAAAATGAATCCGCATTTCATATGTTTCCATTCAGTAATAAAGAAGTTACAGCAGTTTTTGTAACTAATAAATGCTCCAATTGGAGTATGGAGTATCACTTATTTGATCCAATATTCATAAAACTTTGTCAGAATGTTGTTCTTTATGAAATCTAGGCCTAGTTCGAAAGTGTGTCATGTGGGGTCAAAAACTAGGTCACTAGGTCAAATCCTAGAAAAACCTTGTGTTTACTCCAGAGGTCACCGTTTTGATCCAATCTTCATGAAACTTGGTCAGAATGTTGTTCTCTATGAAATCTAGGCCAAGTTTGAAACTTGGTCATGTGGGGTAAAAAATTAGGTCACTAGTTCAAATCTTAGAAAAACCTTGTGTTTAATCCAGAGGTCGCTGTTTTGATCTAATCATTATGAAACTTGATCAGAATGTTGTTCTCCATAAAGTTTGAAACTGCGTCATGTGGGTTCAATAACTAGGTCAGTAGATCAAATCTTAGAAAACACCTTGTGTTCACTTCAGAGGTCACTGTTTTGATACAATCTTCATGAAACTTAGTCAGAATGTTGTTCTCCTTGCAATCTAGGCCATGTATGAATCTATGCCATGTGGAGTAAAGAACTAGGTCACTAGGTCAAATCTTAGGAAAAACCATGTGATCACTCTAGAGACCCCTGTTTTGATCCAATCTTTATGAAATATGGTCAGAATGTAAGTTGTACTGATACCTAGACCAATGTGCAACAGGTGAGCGACCTAGGGCCCTTTGGGTCCTCTTGTTTTTTGTTTCAAATATTCATGTTTTAGATTTCAAAGGGAGATAATTTAAGAATAGAAGTGAGCTCAGAAGTGCACAAGTTGTCTCCTATAAAGCTCACAAAGCACTGATTCTTGTTCACATGTGTAATGAAGGCTATATTGCTCTGCTTATATCTTTCTGTCAGTGTGTCAATCAGTTGGTAGAACAAACAGTTTCAATATACTGCAGGGAACTTTAAAGGGACTGCCTCACAGATGCAGTGAATTTAAAATAGTATCATTTTCTTATATTTGAATCGACCAAACGGTTTCCAATTAATATCTGGAGAACAATTGGGCAAAGGGTGTTGACGCTGTTTAAGGTGGTTTGTCACCCTCTGTAGTTAAGTTCAAAGGTCAAGGTCAATTACTGATAATTCATCTATTTGGGGCATATTTAGGACATATATACTGTACAGGTTTTAATATCATCTGGTTAGTTGATGAGCTTGATACATAAACTGTTTTTGGTATTTTCAGATCATTATGTCACAGTGATAGTTTGCCAACAGAAATGTTTACAGAAATTGAGTACATTTGGTATGGAAACATTAGATGACTTTGTTGCTGAACATTATAACTATCTACAGTACGCTTACTATGAATGTAAGTATATAGTGAACATTATAACTCTCTACAGTACGCTTACTATGAATGTAAGTATATAGTGAACATTATAACTATCTACAGTACGCTTACTATGAATGTAAGTATATAGTGAACATTATAACTCTCTACAGTACGCTTACTATGAATGTCAGTATATAGTGAACATTATAACTCTCTACAGTACGCTTACTATGAATGTAAGTATATAGTGAACATTATAACTATCTACAGTACGCTTACTATGAATGTAAGTATATAGTGAACATTATAACTATCTACAGTACGCTTACTATGAATGTAAGTATATAGTGAACATTATAACTCTCTACAGTACGCTTACTATGAATGTCAGTATATAGTGAACATTATAACTATCTACAGTACGCTTACTATGAATGTAAGTATATAGTGAACATTATAACTATCTACAGTACGCTTACTATGAATGAAAGTATATAGTGAACATTATAACTCTCTACAGTACGCTTACTATGAATGTAAGTATATAGTGAACATTATAACTATCTACAGTACGCTTACTATGAATGTAAGTATATAGTGAACATTATAACTCTCTACAGTACGCTTACTATGAATGTCAGTATATAGTGAACATTATAACTATCTACAGTACGCTTACTATGAATGTAAGTATATAGTGAACATTATAACTATCTACAGTACGCTTACTATGAATGTAAGTATATAGTGAACAATATAACTCTCTACAGTACGCTTACTATGAATGTTAGTATATAGTGAACATTATAACTTTCACAGTACGCTTACTATGAATGTCAGTATATAGTGAACATTATAACTCTCTACAGTACGCTTACTATGAATGTAAGTATATAGTGAACATTATAACTATCTACAGTATGCTTACTATGAATGTGAGTATATATAGTGAACATTATAACTCTCTACAGTACCCTTACTATGAATGTCAGTATATAGTGAACATTATAACTATCTACAGTACGCTTACTATGAATGTCAGTATATAGTGAACATTATAACTATCTACAGTACGCTTACTATGAATGTAAGTATATAGTGAACATTATAACTCTCTACAGTACGCTTACTATGAATGTCAGTATATAATGAACATTATAACTCTCTACAGTACGCTTACTATGAATGTAAGTATATAGTGAACATTATAACTATCTACAGTACGCTTACTATGAATGTAAGTATATAGTGAACATTATAACTCTCTACAGTACGCTTACTATGAATGTCAGTATATAGTGAACAATATAACTATCTAGAGTACTCTTACTATGAATGTAAGTATATAGTGAACATTATAACTCTCTACAGTACGCTTACTATGAATGTCAGTATATATTGTGAACATTATAACTATCTACAGTACGCTTACTATGAATGTCAGTATATAGTGAACATTATAACTCTCTACGGTACGCTTACTATGAATGTAAGTATATAGTGGACATTATAACTATCTACAGTACGCTTACTATGAATGTAAGTATATAGTGAACAATATAACTCTCTACAGTACGCTTACTATGAATGTTAGTATATAGTGAACATTATAACTCTCTACAGTACGCTTACTATGAATGTAAGTATATAGTGAACATTATAACTATCTACAGTATGCTTACTATGAATGTAAGTACATAGTGAACATTATAACTATCTACAGTACGCTTACTATGAATGTAAGTATATAGTGAACAATATCTGTACAGTACCCTTACTATGAATGTAAGTATATAGTGAACATTATAACTCTCTACAGTACGCTTACTATGAATGTCAGTATATAGTGAACAATATAACTCTCTACAGTACGCTTACTATGAATGTAAGTATATAGTGATTATTATAACTCTCTACAGTACGCTTACTATGAATGTAAGTATATAGTGAACAATATAACTCTCTACAGTACGCTTACTATGAATGTAAGTATATAGTGAACATTATAACTATCTACAGTACGCTTACTATGAATGTCAGTATATAGTGAACATTATAACTATCTACAGTACGCTTACTATGAATGTAAGTATATAGTGAACATTATAACTCTCTACAGTACGCTAACTATGAATGTCAGTATATAGTGAACATTATAACTCTCTACAGTACGCTTACTATGAATGTCAGTATATAGTGAACAATATAACTCTCTACAGTACGCTTACTATGAATGTCAGTATATAGTGAACATTATAACTATCTACAGTACCCTTACTATGAATGTCAGTATATAGTGAACATTATAACTCTCTACAGTACGCTTACTATGAATGTAAGTATATAGTGAACATTATAACTCTCTACAGTACGCTTACTATGAATGTCAGTATATAGTGAACATTATAACTCTCTACAGTACCCTTACTATGAATGTCAGTATATAGTGAACATTATAACTCTCTACAGTACCCTTACTATGAATGTAAGTATATAGTGAACATTATAACTATCTACAGTACCCTTACTATGAATGTCAGTATATAGTGAACATTATAACTATCTAGAGTACGCTTACTATGAATGTAAGTATATAGTGAACAATATAACTATCTACAGTACGCTTACTATGAATGTAAGTATATAGTGAACATTATAACTCTCTACAGTACGCTTACTATGAATGTCAGTATATAGTGAACATTATAACTATCTACAGTACGCTTACTATGAATGTCAGTATATAGTGAACATTATAACTATCTACAGTACGCTTACTATGAATGTAAGTATATAGTGAACATTATAACTATCTACAGTACGCTTACTAATACTATTAATGTAAGTATATAGTGAACATTATAACTATCTACAGTACGCTTACTATGAATGTCAGTATATAGTGAACATTATAACTCTCTACAGTACGCTTACTATGAATGTAAGTATATAGTGAACATTATAACTATCTACAGTACGCTTACTATGAATGTCAGTATATAGTGAACAATATAACTCTCTACAGTACGCTTACTATGAATGTAAGTATATAGTGAACATTATAACTATCTACAGTACGCTTACTATGAATGTAAGTATATAGTGAACATTATAACTATCTACAGTACGCTTACTATGAATGTAAGTATATAGTGAACATTATAACTCTCTACAGTACGCTTACTATGAATGTAAGTATATAGTGAACATTATAACTCTCTACAGTACGCTTACTATGAATGTAAGTATATAGTGAACATTATAACTATCTACAGTACGCTTACTATGAATGTAAGTATATAGTGAACATTATAACTCTCTACAGTACGCTTACTATGAATGTAAGTATATAGTGAACATTATAACTCTCTACAGTACGCTTACTATGAATGTAAGTATATAGTGAACATTATAACTATCTACAGTACGCTTACTATGAATGTAAGTATATAGTGAACATTATAACTCTCTACAGTACGCTTACTATGAATGTAAGTATATAATGAACATTTAAACTATCTACAGTACGCTTACTATGAATGTAAGTATATAATGAACATTATAACTATCTACAGTACGCTTACTAATACTATTAATGTAAGTATATAGTGAACATTATAACTATCTACAGTACGCTTACTATGAATGTAAGTATATAGTGAACATTATAACCCTCTACAGTACGCTTACTATGAATGTAAGTATATAGTGAACAATATAACTATCTACAGTACGCTTACTATGAATGTAAGTATATAGTGAACATTATAACTATCTACAGTACGCTTACTAATACTATGAATGTAAGTATATAGTGAACATTATAACTATCTACAGTACGCTTACTATGAATGTCAGTATATAGTGAACATTATAACTCTCTACAGTACGCTTACTATGAATGTCAGTATATAGTGAACATTATAACTCTCTACAGTACGCTTACTATGAATGTCAGTATATAGTGAACATTATAACTCTCTACAGTACGCTTACTATGAATGTAAGTATATAGTGGACAATATCTGTACAGTACGCTTACTATGAATGTCAGTATATAGTGAAATTATAACTATCTACAGTACGCTTACTATGAATGTAAGTATATAGTGGACAATATCTGTACAGTACGCTTACTATGAATGTAAGTATATAATGAACATTATAACTCTCTACAGTACGCTTACTATGAATGTAAGTATATAGTGAACATTATAACTATCTACAGTACGCTTACTATGAATGTAAGTATATAATGAACATTATAACTATCTACAGTACGCTTACTATGAATGTCAGTATATAGTGAACATTATAACTATCTACAGTACGCTTACTATGAATGTAAGTATATAGTGAACATTATAACTCTCTACAGTACGCTTACTATGAATGTAAGTATATAGTGAACATTATAACTATCTACAGTACGCTTACTATGAATGTAAGTATATAATGAACATTATAACTATCTACAGTACGCTTACTATGAATGTAAGTATATAGTGAACATTATAACTATCTACAGTACGCTTACTATGAATGTAAGTATATAGTGAACATTATAACTATCTACAGTACACTTACTATGAATGTAAGTATATAGTGAACATTATGACTATCTACAGTACGCTTACTATGAATGTAAGTATATAGTGAACATTATAACTATCTACAGTACGCTTACTATGAATGTCAGTATATAGTGAACATTATAACTATCTACAGTACGCTTACTATGAATGTAAGTATATAGTGAACATTATAACTCTCTACAGTACGCTTACTATGAATGTAAGTATATAGTGAACATTATAACTATCTACAGTACGCTTACTATGAATGTCAGTATATAGTGAACATTATAACTCTACAGTACGCTTACTATGAATGTAAGTATATAGTGAACATTATAACTATCTACAGTACGCTTACTATGAATGTAAGTATATAGTGAACATTATAACTATCTACAATACGCTTACTATGAATGTAAGTATATAGTGAACATTATAACTATCTACAGTACGCTTACTATGAATGTCAGTATATAGTGAACATTATAACTCTCTACAGTACGCTTACTATGAATGTAAGTATATAGTGAACATTATAACTATCTACAGTACGCTTACTATGAATGTAAGTATATAGTGAACATTATAACTATCTACAATACGCTTACTATGAATGTAAGTATATAGTGAACATTATAACTATCTACAGTACGCTTACTATGAATGTCAGTATATAGTGAACATTATAACTATCTACAATACGCTTACTATGAATGTAAGTATATAGTGAACATTATAACTATCTACAGTACGCTTACTATGAATGTAAGTATATAGTGAACATTATAACTATCTACAGTACGCTTACTATGAATGTCAGTATATAGTGAACATTATAACTATCTACAGTACGCTTACTATGAATGTCAGTATATAGTGAACATTATAACTATCTACAGTACGCTTACTATGAATGTCAGTATATAGTGAACATTATAACTATCTACAGTACGCTTACTATGAATGTCAGTATATAGTGAAAACTTCTTATTGTACTACGACAGCAACTGATAGTAGATATAGAGAAACGTGGGTCCCTGTCCGATGAGAACAATGTTACCTGTCAGGTGATATTGTTCGGATGAAGAGGTTTACTGAGCCAACCCGGGTGATATCACCGAGCCTGATTATATTGTTCAGTCATGTGTTATCAAGCAGTTACCATGGTAGTTGCATAATAAAAAAATGCCCTGAAAATCCGAGCTGCAGCTATGGTCCAGTGATTAATTTGCCCTTTTAACTGATCATGGTGTGATTCCCTTACCAAAGGGTACACAATCTCACTACATATATTATTATACTCTAAGGTTAGAGATTAACAGATAATATATTATAAATTATACAGATTTTTTACTGGGCCCTACTATTTTTAGCTCCACTATTCGAAGAATATGGGAGATATTGCAGTCACCCGAGCATTAGCGTAATGGTAATGTTATAGTTTACATACCACCTCAAATATTTTAAAGGTCCATTGACATATTGGTTTGAAACTTGGCACACTTATTCACCATCATGATCCCATCCTTTACTCAAGAGGAGGTTACTCTATCTAGCATTTTGACCAAATTATGCCACGTTTTTTACTTAGAAAAAATGGTTAAAGTTTACATACCATCTCAAATATTTTAAAAGTCCATTGACATATTGGTTTGATACTTGGCACACTTATTTATTGTCATGACCATAACCATTAACCAAGAGGAGGTAGTCCTATCAAGCATTTTGACCAAATTATGCCCCTTTTGACTTAGGAAATAGAAATAAATTTTATACTATCAAAGGATGTGACTGAGAATAGTGGATTGCGCTGTCAGGTGACAGCTCTTGATGAAGGGGCAGTAGACAGCCTGAGTGTACTCGATGATTGATCCAACATGACCAACATTGTTCATCATTAGTATCCATAATCTATCACCTTTATCTTTATCAATAAGGGAAGTAACTTCTTTGAACCTAGTACCTAATACATTCTTTCTTGAACTGAAAGAGTACACCTTAAAATACGTAATAAAGATTATTAAAAATTGTTTACCCCAACTAATAATGATAGTTTTGACGGTACAACATGTACTAGTATGATATATGAGAAATTGTTCACTTCAGCCAACAACTTGGAGAAAGCTTTTGAATCTATCGCTAACTACTTGTTGTTCAAACCCGATGATTTGGAAATGACACGGAACAAGAACTATTATATTAAAACATTGAGACACAAAGCAGCAGCATTCAAGCCATCAAAGGTAAGGCCAGTGTTACTGTACATTTACCCCCCTCCCATCTTACATCATGCGATATATTGTCTGAGCATAAACAAATCATGTAAAAGTGAAATTGTCATACAATTAGAAGAAACGTTCAAACCCTGTTGTGAGTCTTAGAAAGTCTTTCTTATTCCAACTGCATCCAGTTTCAGTAGTGTTCTGTAAACTGATATATATTTTGTAGGAAGTTACTGAGTATGTTGAAATGTGGAGAAAACTTGAGGAAAGTCTGGACTTTATCAGAGAGGAATATATTCTACCTGGTGATGAACTGCCTAGAGAACACCCTGATGTGGTAAGTGGTCTGAGCTTGTCTGGTTTGAGCACTCTTGATAGCGCATTCTGGATTGAGCACTCTGGATAGAGCACTCTGGATAGAGCACTCTGGATAGCGCATTCTGGATAGAGCACTCTAGATAGAGCACTCTCGATAGTGCACACTGGATAGTGCACTCTTGATAGTGCACACTGGATAGAGCATTCCTGTGTTACCCAGGCAATCTGGGTTTGAATATATAGCTTGACATGTTACGTTTTCCTTGACATTTGCTATGATCATGTCCTCCACTTGTGGAGAATGTTATCAGTTGCTCCCAGAAAGAAATTTTAGATCCTGGTTGATGATTTAATTTAGATAATGTGAACTGGTAGCCATATTTCACTGGAAAAGTGTTGTAAATTGTCACTACTGGTAAACATGATAAACATAATTATACACTCATTGACTCCAAACAAATCCAGCATCAGTCAAACATTTTAATAATCCTATAAAGTATCAAGATGAACTTGCCCAGTGTCTGAATTTATAAGCATTCCATGGAAAACTGAAATTTATCTTGGAATTTTGATTGATGAAAATATTTGTCATGTAATTTTGTTTGATAATATGAAGGGTGTATTGTACTTCAGAGTGAAGATAATACGCAGAATGATGAGAAGGATGAAGACCCGAGGTTATCTACTGATCCAAGGAAGAGAGTTAACTTGTTTGAGAAACTAGGTATCCGTCTAGTCGGAGAATGGGGATCTGTGTTAAATGAGGATAGATATATCACTGATGGTTTTATACGTGCCGATCAATGTGATGCATTATCTGACATAGCCAGGGTGAGTTATCAATGTGACGCATTATCTGACATAGCCAGGGTGAGTTATCAATGTGATGCATTATCTGACATAGCCAGGGTGAGTTATCAATGTGTCGCATTATCTGACATAGCCAGGGTGAGTTATCAATGTGACGCATTATCTGACATAGCCAGGGTGAGTTATCAATGTGACGCATTATCTGACATAGCCAGGGTGAGTTATCAATGTGACGCATTATCTGACATAGCCAGGGTGAGTTATCAATGTGATGCATTATCTGACATAGCCAGGGTGAGTTATCAATGTGATGCATTATCTGACATAGCCAGGGTGAGTTATCAATGTGTCGCATTATCTGACATAGCCAGGGTGAGTTATCAATGTGACGCATTATCTGACATAGCCAGGGTGAGTTATCAATGTGACGCATTATCTGACAAAGCCAGGGTGAGTTATCAATGTGACGCATTATCTGACATAGCCAGGGTGAGTTATCAATGTGATGCATTATCTGACATAGCCAGGGTGAGTTATCCATGTGACGCATTATCTGACATAGCCAGGGTGAGTTATCCATGTGACGCATTATCTGACATAGCCAGGGTGAGTTATCAATGTGACGCATTATCTGACATAGCCAGGGTGAGTTATCCATGTGACGCATTATCTGACATAGCCAGGGTGAGTGCTCATAACCTTGACCTTTAAACATTGTCTGACATGTTTGGCTTTTTCCAACAAAGAACTTTTTTCTGTATTTATACCACATGTGTATTGGACGTATCTATGATACAATATGATGTACATTATTGCCAAAGACTGACTGCATTTAATTATTTGACCTATATTAGTTCAGGTGATGGAGTCCCACACATGTATCACAGGTTTTGTAGCCCTCCATAGTTTGTATCTTGTATATAAAAAATTATATTATTCTGTGGTACTTTGAAGAGTTATGTATGATATTTTCTGATTATACTTTCAGCATATATACGCTAGTGATCAGGCATTCAAGAAAGTTACCATCGCTGAAGTTACTGAGGTATGTCCTCTATAGTCGTTGTTACTTACCTTTCTACTTTGAATTAAATAGATACTTTCCATGTGTATTAGGTCGGAAAATAAGCGAGCACTAATGTGACCTTACAGTCTGTTCAAAGTTAAATGATAGCAGTTGTAGCTTGTCCATTAGGTAGACTAGGTATAACATAGTGTACCTGAGTTAATTGTAAACAGGGCCGTTCTTTCGAATGCGATAGTTCCCTCATTAGTATTACTTATTGAATCGACTATACCTGGGTATACCTGAGTTAACAGTATTCACTGCTGTTCTTTCGAATGCGAAAGTTCCCTCATTAGTATTACTTATTGAATCAACTATACCTGGGTATACCTGAGTTAACAGTATTCACTGCTGTTCTTTCGAATGGGATAGTTCCCTCATTAGTATTACTTATTTAATCGACTGTAATTATGTTGTGTTATTGTCACATAACCTACTGTCTAGCAGTGACATAAGTCTGTGCTGGAAATATTGTTCAATGCTGTCAAATAAATTAATTATCCATGATGTTGTGTTAGATATGGTCTGCCAGCTATAGAGGGTTTGCTAACTTGCCCACTCACTGAGTGACAAATATACCACACCATGATAACGTTGTTCTAAGTCAAATGGTAAAATAGTTCTTAGAATGGCAGTTTGTACAAAGAAACTGTAGCTTCCCTTCATCTTTCAATGTCATACTGAAATTCCTGCTATAGTCTTTGTGATATAAAATGTATTACAATATTTATGTTTAACCGTGTATGATCAGGAAAATTTGTTTTAAAAAAGTAGTCAAGTGAAATTATCGACTGTGAAATTTTTGACTGGGAAATTATTGGGGAATAATCCACCGTTATTCTGCCGTAAACCACCGATAAGCATGAAATAAAATATTTATGTTTTTTACAGCTTGTAAGGTTTGATGGAGATTATGAGTTTTCTCTACGACTGTTGTTACGTGCTACTGATGTTATGAGAGCCTATACGTCTGTGTACTTCAATCATACAGCATTGTTTGTAACAGATGTTCATGTAACCTGTAGATCAGCTGGCATGCACAAAGGTATGTCAGTCTATCATTTATCGTCCCTGCACAATGTCAGTCCATGCATACAAAAATAATCTGTGTTTCATCAGTTGTATTTGATAAATAAAGTTAAAGACGTCCTGCTATTTACATTCTAGTAAACCTGATTACAGAGAAAATTATATTAGCAATAAAATTGTCCCATTGATTATGACCTCACCTTTAGTGATGTTTTGCACATGTCTGTTGGTAGACAAAGGTTTCTGTTAAAAAACTAAAACACGGTATCCTCAATGTTTAAATATAACTAGCTCCGTAGCTAGTAAGTAGTTAGCGTGCTTGCCGTCTAATATTATGACCTGGGTTCAAATCCATGTGGCGTGGCATGTATGCATGCCTGCCATATTTCTGTTGAAATAAAGCAATCTTTAACCCGAGGTTGGTCAGTAATAGTATATGGTCCCTTTGATTTGTTGTTGTTGTTGTTGTATATTGTAGATAGAGAACTAGCTGATGATTGTGTTTTACAAGAGACTGGAGAATGTTTGACGGCTGATACTCCACACAATGATTTCATGTAAGATTTATTACTATACATGCCAGCTACATCTTTCTTTCTACAATAGGGAGGCTCATTTTAAGTGCTCATCCCTGGAAACAATCAGTTGACTCATGTACTCTTTCGGGTAATTTTAACCAGCTTTTTCAACGAAAAAATTCTGGTTGACTTTGGGTATGGTGGGGTGTGTGTAACTTGAGTTTGGATTACATGAATGATATATGTTGATGGATATGTTATACTTACACAGGTTGGTGTATGATATATGTTGATGGGTATGTTATACTTACACAGGTTGGTGTATGATATATGTTGATGGATATGTTATACTTACACAGGTTGGTGTATGATATATGTTGATGGATATGTTATACTTACACAGGTTGGTGTCCTTTCTCACTGATGTGGAAGATGAAACCGGACAATTCTACTTTCTAGAGGAAAGTGATTCACATGTAAGTTGGCTATACAGATCATTGCTTAAACTTGATGTGTTGCAAATTGATTGTCTTTTTCTAATTCCATATTTCATATAATAATTGCATCCTAAATGAGTACATTAATCGATGATGTCACAATCAGCCATTGAGATTTCAAGTTGCTGTATTTGAGTATGACATCTTATGAAATTTTGAGTCTCAATCAACATTATTTACCATTACAGAAAGTCACACACGCACTTACCAACAACGATAAAAAAGAACCTTGTTATGTGTCCAATCTTATGGGGTCTTTAAGTATATAAATTATATTGATACGTTATTACTAGTACAATTTGTTGTGGGTTTATTTCAGCCGACAGTACAGCCAGTGTGTGGTCGAGTGGTCGGATTTAAAGGTCATATTAAACATGGAGTGGAGTTTACACAGAAGCAGGAAAGATGTGCTATCGTTATGACATTTAGTGAGGACAAAAGCACTCAGCTATCTGGTATGTAGTTGAACAAGTTTTATATCAAATTTAAAAAGTTGGGGTAAATTATAGCTTTTATGTAATATTGGATGTTTTATGCCCCAACATCTACTGGTGCGGGAGGCATATATATAGTGATTGTCCTGTCCATTTGTTAGTTTTTTGTCGCTTTCAAATTTGGCATACTGTTTACTATCATAAATGCATTACATAGCCAGTTCAAGCCATGTTACACTATCCAATATTTTAACAAAAGTATGGGCCCTAATTGATTTAGCTAGTTATTCAATAATTTTAGACAAGGCTTCCATCTTGGCGTAAGTGTTAAATGAATTTTTGTATTGTTATTTTTGCTGTATAGAGAAGATATGTGTGATTAAGTTGTAGTTATACACTATCATTACAGATTTGACTGAAGCCAGAACATTCCTAACCAAACTAGAGCAGGAACATATGAAATCATTCACAGATGTGAACAATACAGATGTACTGGAACAGTTCTATAGCCAAGGTAAGTGAAGTACCAGGATATGTATGGTCACTATGGTGATACCTTTAACCATGTTCTCCAACAAAAGATTTTGTTTTTATACCCCCTTTACTCCTGGTTGTGAAGCTTACATGTATGAAAATGTTATTAGTGTGCAGATGCAGCTCTATATGGGTATTTTTCTTCACCATGTGGCAATTCTAGTGAGATTAGTCATTTCAGCAGATTCCTCAACCATTGCTGCCCCACGGGTAACTTCAGTCAGGAATGAGATATCGCAATGAAACTTGCTGGGAATTTAGCTGATGTGAAAAAGCTGCATTAGATTGAAAGTGGCTTGTTAGGCCAAGGTCACTATTACAAAACAGCATTATTACCAGATTATTTGTGACTGACACTAAAAGCTTGGCTTTTATGGAATTTCCATGTCATGTCAAAATGTTTACCCCTTTTCAATGCTATCTACAACCTCCACCTTATTTGAGGTTAGTAGGTCAGATGTCAAAGTTGACCTTTTTGTTCAACACTTCACCTTGCTCATTAGATGCAAATGCCTTGGCTTACTAGGGGTGTAACGGTACGCTCACCTCACGATATGATACGTACCGTCAATTTTTCTAACGGTTCGGTATATTTCGGCATGATACAGTATTCTCTAACAGCAGCTTAAATACTTTAATTTTTAAATAATAATGGTTTTGTTGCTTCAATAACAGCAAGTTTTATGAGCATATCAACTATTTTAAGTGAATTTAGACAATATGAAGCATATCTCAATACAATTAAAACGAGTGATACATGGTAATTATATATTATCAGAAGGCTGTCAGGTGTTTTCGTTGTCTGTATATTATTTTGCTAATGAAAAAACTTATACCGAACCGAAATTTAGAAGTCTTGTATCGTGAACCATGTGGGACTCAAGTCCGCGGTATTTCGTACACCGCGGTATACCGTTACAGCCCTATGGTTTACATCATTGAAATTTCACATATACATGCATCTCAATGAGATCTACAACCTCCACACACATTGAGGTTTGTTTGTGTTCAATAATTTTCTGTGATTTCTGTGTCGGCTGAAGAGATGGACACAAACCACATTCTTAAATTTACTAATTTAAATTGGAATAAAGTCGAGCTTCCAGCACCCGTTGGCGATGCTCTTGTTTACTCAGGTGTTACAGGCTTTGTCAAAAACTGTGGCTGTTATCAGCGCTGAGTGTAATAATCTGTTCGCTGCTCATGTAGACATAGAGGTGGCTGAACAAAGGGTGTATGTCTGACATTAAAATTGATTCTTTTCATGTCTTAAACAATATGTCTGTCTCATAATGACAATGGGACCAATGCATGAACTCACAAGTAAGTCTGAAACAGAGAATTTATGAGATAAAGAACTCATGAGGATAAGTTATTTACATAAATTATGTGGTTTGATTGTTCAGGTGTAAAGATAGTACAAGCAGGTGAAGACTTGTATGGTAAGGAGAGATTTGTATCGGATGGTTTATCAACACAAGATGAATGTGATGAGATGATTGATCTCGCTAAGGTATGTATTAACTATATAATATGATACCGCTTCAAAAGTAACAAAATTGTCCTTATATTTCCTAAATGACCTGTGCTTCACTATATTTGGTGAAATGATGTGTATGCACAGGTCTAACTGCTCTGTCTGTAGTTACACTACTGCAAACCATGCCTGGGCCGGTATTTATAAAGCATCTTAAGTGAAAACTTAAATATTTTGACGTAAGTTAAAATATTGAGCTACCCATATTTAGCAAGAAACGAAAAATAGCCCATGTTTTCTATATGATTACTGTAGCGCCTTACATAATGCTTCCAAACAATGTTACTAATTGTTAATGTTAGTTTTCCTGTTGAGCTGATAATCTAAAGGACAATTTGAGATTTTAAGAAAATTCTAAGTTTACACTTAAGATGCTTTATAAATACCAGCCCTGATAGATTTCTGGTCCCGGAGTAGTTACAGATGTTTGTGAAGAGGACCGACTGTTCACAATGACCACAAGATCAGTTATGATCAGCAAGTCAAAGGTCAATGCTGTAGTGATCTCGAAAATAAATTACTGTAAAATCATTTAATCTCAATGGGACGAAATTTTGTGGTTTTGTTAAAAAAGACCATTTCGATGGGACGTTAATTCATGGATTTTGCATTTCAGGAAATAAATAGGAGGGTTTAAATTACTGTTTGATGGGATTTGATTTTGTGGTTGGAGGTGAACCACGATTCCCGAAATTTAATCCCCAATGAAAATTAATGATTTTACATTATGTATCTTGTTGCCATACATGATGTTCATAATTATTGTTTGTATGTTTTGTATTTGTATTGTTATTGTGAAATATGGCATAACTTAGGCAACTTGTTTAAAATCATTCACCCTGTAAGTTGGTTTGTCAAAAATTTTGGCCCAACAATGAAACGGTCATATACAAGTGAACTCCTGTAAACATTGCTATGCCATGATACATTTTCAATGAAAACACTGTTTGTTATGTACAGTAAAACCTCATATAAAGACCACCTCAATAATAAGAACAAATCAATAGTAAGACGACAACACAAGGTCATACTTAACCGGTCAATTTTTACTGTTTGGTCAACAATTTCACCTCATAATTAACATCACCTCAATATTGAGACCAGTTTTCAAGGGACCCACAAGGTGGTTATATTATTGAGGTTTCAATGTTAGACATGTTTGCCTACAGCTAGGTGTACAGGGGAGTGGTTACCGTGGACGCTCATCACCTCACTCAGACCATGAGATATTCACAGGTCTGATTATACCACGGGCAGAGAAGGTAAATCTGGGTGATTGTTGTGTATATATTCTTAACTTGGTTGTAGTTGGTTACTCTATAGATTTATTGCTTTGCTAAGGTTTCAATGTCCATATTGTTTCCATCATTATTATATACTTTCATTTATTTGTTGTTCTTGTTCAAACCGGTACCATTATATTATAAATATCCCTGCTTGCGTTAAAGGTGCTGTGTTCCAGGTTATTTATAATAAATTCTCAAGTTTGTTATTGTTGAAAAAATGCATTTTTGTCAATACTTTTTACCAGTGAGTACAATATGGATGCCCTAAATCAATCAGTGTTATATTGGCCGCAAATCTTGTAATATATTCCCATGGAAACCACACGTAATTTATTAAAATTGCAAAAATGTTGGTGATGGACAAATTGTTTTAATCATAGTTTATTATTTTCACATTTATCTCATGTACATGAATATGCAGTGGTTTTAAACAGTTTCATCTATTGGTGTTCACCTGGCAAACAGCACCTTAGAGAAGTTGGAGCATAATGATTTACACATGTCCTTTAGTCCATAGGTAGACCAAACCAGGCCCGGTACATTACTAGAGAACAGTTAAACAATTGAGTCTATGTTCCTCAAATTTGGTAGGAACAAAGGTCATAACCTGCAGATCAACTCCATTGATTCGGAGGCCAGCAGGTCAAAAGTTAAGGTCACTGTGCCTTTAACATGAAAAGACTTGTCGCCTTCCAGTGGGGAATATGCATGTTTTGCAATTATATCTTGTTTTATACCAACTGGGATTTTTTACCAGGGCATAATTGCCTGCAAAAAGCTCTTTTTCAAGGGAGATTATTAATGCCTTTATGTCTTTCTTAATCCTAGCTAAGAGCTCTAAGGCAATATGACCCAGGTGTTGGAATTTATTGTAAACACCCGTATAGCAATCCAACAGCTTAAGAACATATCCAGGTTGATTTGCCAGTTTTATTACGTTTAAATGTTTGTTGTACATGTATGTTATGTTTTGTCTGTCAACATAGACCCCGTATTATGGACCCTGAAACCTTATTGTATGCACGGTTCATACATTGCTGTGTATATTGCTGTTCTTATAAAGCTTCAGATTTTCTGCTGTTTTGTGTTTATACTACACCCCATATGCATGGGTGAAAGTTTTCAGTTTTCAGGCATATGCCTGAACTTTAGGTTTTTGAGTGAATCTTTGAATTTTTGAGAATTTCAAGTTTTTCAAATTTTCTAACTTTCACCCATGCATATGATAACCAGACAAGACACTCCATATGATAACCAGACAAGACACTCCATATGATAACCAGACAAGACACTCCATATGATAACCAGACAAGACACCCCATATGATAACCAGGCTAATATAAACAAGATGTATTAATATATTCTCACTATAATACAATTAAGAGCTTATTCTTTTTTCATTAGGGGTAGGCTTAGGGGTTTGTTTATCAGATGGCAACTAACCAATGCACATCAGATATATGTGGAGTGGTCAGTCTGTAAGACATGCAAAGTTAAACAAGTTAGTCAATACATTTAGCAAACAAAATCTATGGTCCATTGGTTGTGTTAAACAATCTTCGAAGACCCAATTGTGACTACACACCCAAACTCACTACATCAACCCCTGGGACAAATTGCTAGGAAAATGTTGAATTTGTCTGCTGATGCATCTAGAAATAGATATGACTGGTATAATCACACAAGCCAATCAGCCATCAGTTTACATTCAGTACGATATCCAGGATGCTGGCCTCCATGTGGAAATGTTGTTTATGTGAAAATATTATTAAACTGTACATGTACTCTTTTAAAGAGGGTATTGAGAATTTATAACTCGCTGATTGAAAATAATCGTCCATTTTGAGTTGTGACATTTTCACCTGTTGTAAGAATAATTTTCATTGGCTGATTCTTTCGTGTTAAAAAACCAAAGCGTCATATGAATTCGCCGGATTCCATTCACGGTAAATTGAAAGTATTTCAGTGTATTGTCCAAGGGGTTCATGTAGCGAGTGAGTGCAGGAGCGCAATGTCACCTGGGTTTTCGAGGATGGTGTTAAACTATTAGGCGTAGACTTCTTTGTCTAGATAAAGTATGTGATACTGACTGGTGTGATGATGTGTGGTAAACCACTAAAACAAGTCTAGTATACCGGTAGATTTTCTCTGTTTGGAAATAAATTGTTGTGTTTTATAGTTGTCACAATATTGTTATATAACTTTATATGTTGTATTCACCAGACACTGTTTCTGTACCAGTTATAGTTGAGTTTGTAACCTAAAACAAAACTTGGAGAGCAGATTCTGTATAGATAATTAGTAGATGCTTGGGTACATTTGATCCTGTTTTGCTCATTTGACGACAGAAACTTTTTATCATTTTTATCAGATTATGGCTGAACGGTCGACATTATTTTGCTTTCACTTATAAAAGCAAATGACTGTGGTTTGTTCAGTTTGACTCCAACAGCTTGGCATGGCAACTATTTGTATGAGCCATGATAATAAGCAAAACATGCAAGACTGAATTAATCAATGTTTAGAGTAACAGTGCTATTTAGGTTGGACTTGTCTAGCTAGACAAATAACCCAAGTAACCTATATTTCACCCATTATCCTTTGCTCAAAAATATACGTTTTGATTAAAAAAAACATTTATCCACTCTTAACACAAGATTTATGCAATAATTTAGATAATTGACTTGCCATATTTTCACCTCCAAATTTACCCAAATAAGAGTGCCCTGTAAGCAAGATGATTGCAAGACCTATTGGTAGAAAGAAGGAGGTGGATCATTCTTAAGTTTTGTTCTAAAAATCTGGACATGTGCTCAATGCAGCTCCTCACTTATAAATGTATGGCATATGGGGATCAAGTATGGATACATCTGCTTTCCTATGTGTGATAGTAAGTAGTGCTTTATACCTGATTGTTAGGGTCAGGTCATTAACCCAGCATACCTCACTCAACATATCATGATTTTAACTGTTCACACAAACACTGTATCACAGGTTCCAAACCTCCTTGTAATGTCCTCCCAACTCTTCATAATTTCATACTTTTGTCTTGTCGTCATTTTACTGTTCTGTGCTGTCTTTTATAGTTTTTTTCAGCCATGTTTTACAATAAAATCTCTGTTTCTTATGTTGGCTACTTCCACTTTTGGGTCAGGTAGCTTGAGCATTTTTGTGGTGCACATATTTCAAACAGTATTTGAGATATTGTAATGAAACTTTGCAGGCTTTTTCATCTACTTCAAATTATTTTCAGCAGAGTTTTTGTATTGACTTAACCTTGTTTTCATGGCCTTTCCATGTCTTTTGTTTTTTTTCATCTTTTCCTGCCTTTTCATCTGCTAGCGAGGAGTAATGCAAGGCGATGGATACAGTTATGATGAGTCTCTTCCTTTTTCTACTAAGTTTGTGTCCCCTTATACCGAGTCTGAAAAGTTTGAGGGGCTAAATATAAGTAGAAGTACCCAGGTTTGTATCATTCACTTCCCTTTAAGTCTGCCTTGAGAATGAAATACAGTACTGTATGAGTTGTTTCCCCTGGATTGATATGAAATTAATATTCAGATTAGTGTTGTTTCCCCATTATAGGCAGAGGACCTACAATTTGATTAATCTGGAATTTCGGATTTGCTGCATTAGGAAGAATTTTCTTGTTTGAATGGAGTGTGTGCTAATTGCAAAACCTGTCTGTGCAAATGTCACAAATCTTATATCCTATCAGACCACTATCATCTCATGATTTGCAATATTCTTACCTTAATTATCTTGATTATGACTTGATTGATAATTGCTCCTCAATCGCCAGGTATGTGCTAATGCTACCTGTTCAGGGTAAACAACTCACTGATTGTCATCCAGTTATCATCTGCATCCATCTACACAGCTTAGATACGCACTCTAAAATATGTGCTGCTAGATATGCACTGTAACATGCTTGTCTTTGATAGAATTTGCTATATCATTCAAACAGATCCTAAAATTTGCTCGATTCCTTTACACTGCTAGTAAGATCTGACTACTCTACATAAGAGGTCACTTTCAAATATACAATATTTATTGTTGGCTACAAATATACCTATATTTTGTATTTCTGGTGTTTGGCTTACATAACCTGTACAGTACAACCTCCCCTGACTGGTCCTCTCCTCACCAACCACCTCCCTACAAAAACCACTCTCTGTATCTACTCTAATACTCTACTCTATCTATGGAGAGGTTGTACTGTAAGTTATGTACAATTTCTAAAACCAGTGATTGTTTGTGACTGTCAAAGACATTGATTAAGGCATGTGTACTATGATGATAATAAAACCTGTGTGATTTATGCGACTAATTACTTAACAACATTAAGTATCTACGAATTGGAATGATAGTGGTTGTTAAACGGCCGTTGAGTTAGGGCATAAGGGGTTAGGTATGAATCTGTTAAGAATCAGTCTTTGTTTTCAGAAGTAAAGATCTTCAACTACCTACATGTTCTTTGTAAGATGATGCTTATGAGATACATAACATACTATAAGTTCACTGTTTACATTTTATCAATAGTTGCAATATGCATTGATCATAATAACTTCCATTCTACTTTATGTCATTTTCTGTGCTCTCATTCAGTAAGCTCTTCAGAGTCTGTTCTGTCACACCAGTATTATTCACTTTTCTTCTTAATATTATAAACTCATAAGCTATGTAGGATTTTGGTGTGGAAATAAATGACCAACAAGAAAAATAACTCATGTCCATGAAATCTAATTGGATGGTAAGAATTGTCTCCCTTACTTGTCACTGCATGTTCTTCTGTAATATTCTTATACTTGGGTTATACCAAATGACATAAAATATTTTATTTTTTCTGCTGGTTAGGTTTTCAGAGCATGGATGGGATTTAAAAACAAATTGAAATTTAAACACATGAACAATATGTACGTAAATCACAGCCCTCATAGCTTGTTATACCCACATTTTGGGTTTTAATGTACATTGTATTCAGATTGGTAGGTATCGAAAATATGAATTGCTCTCATATCGGCATGTAAGATACCACATAATTTTATGTAACAGGTATTTCCTGGAATCTTTTTACCAACATCAGTCCTGTGTTTTCAAAGGTGTGAAAAATAACCCATATAACTAAACAATGATGGTATTTGGTATGGCCTTATGTTATACTTTCAATGTTGTATTGAATGTTCTGTATACAGTATACCGCACTTCTACTTAGTTGAACCATCTCAGTATATAATGTACTTTGTTTTCAGGTATCCCTGGCTTATCTCCCACAGGATTTTAATAATGAGCATATTGAATTGTCAATTTAGTGTTACATTATCATTAAGTTTTCATCTTCATTATTGTTGTATTATTTTGTGGGCACCCGTATCCTGTGAGTTAATCTTGCATTTAGCCTTATCTGTATTAAACTGGAGTGACTTTCCTTACTTATTTTTAAAATAAAAAATCAATAAAGATGCCTACCGTCTAGAAACTTACTGATAATTGTATGGATTCAGAACCTGGATGTAGTTAATTTAACTATACATGTATAACGTTTGCTGTTCTGTGAGTTATATAATTTGAAAGTTTCTTTTTAAGTTGAATTAATACAGTCATACGGTTCTGCCTTTATATAATAACAATGATAATAATATAAATATTGTAGAGTTTTGAAAGTTTCCTTTGTACAGACATAGTACTGTATGACCACCTTTCAGTAATTTTTAAACCAGTTTTCACTTGATGACTGCATTATCATATTTAAATAAATTACAATCATCATGTCAGTACTTCCAGTGCTTTGATTCATGTTCAATATTTTTGTTTAATGTTTTATACAACAGTTGATGAAGCAAAAAATGGTGCTACCTAGTACACTGCAGTTGTTGTTGGACGTCAGTGAACATAGTCGTCTACTGGTGGAGAAATACTTCAATCTAACCAAACCTCTCTACTTTGATTATACACATCTAGTGTGTAGGACCGCTATAGAAGGTATGTTTGATACATGCCGAAATCGCCCTGTCCAGTAAACATTGGGTCATGTCAGCTTTACATGGTCATGTGCTCACATGACAAGGGACTACTTTAGACCTCTAGTTCAACCAGGCCAATCAGTGTTGAAGGCGAATGTTCCATAATTCTGGAGCCGAGCCGTGTATTTTTTAATTCATTTCGACAGATTTACTAATTGTTTACTTCAAACAGTTAATTTATTATTTAATTGTCATTGTTTGACAAAATTATCTTTATTGTTCAATGCTGCTGAGGATTAACGCTTTCAAAGAGGTGTAAGTTTCATGAAAGTAACATGAAGTTTTCTGTCTATATTATGATTCCGAACTTTCGTAAATTTTCGCCACCTACGCCAAGCAGGGATAATTAAACATCTAAATAAAACTTCTACGTTTTGGGTGAAAATGTCGAAAATATGACCACACCAAACTATCCCAAAGTACAGTATTGTGATCCTATTGTCCTTGAGTTATTCTTGTTATAGATATAAGGAATGTTGTTATGCTTCCAGATGATACGGATCCTCGGGACATTGATCTGAGTCACCCAGTGCATGCAGATAATTGTATGATACAGTCAGATGGTTCTTGTGTCAGCAGTAATTTAGCATATGCACAAAGACATTACAGGTAAATCATACCTCAGTACTCAATTATCAACTTCAACTTATATCAAACAATGATGAAAGTAACTCGCTGTTTATTGTGTAAAGTCGGTCAAAGATTGCTGGCTTAGAATGAGAAGGTCATATACTAAGTACATATTATGACCTTTAAGTTATAAGACTGAATTGTAGTTAAAATCAGCATCATGTGAGCCTATTTTTATGAAAATAGGAACTTGTCATGCATTATTTATGCAACATATCATGACTGGTAAACTATTCTTCATATTAATGGGTGTTTCTGGTGGTCAGTCAAAAATCTAATTATTGACTTCTAACAGCTGTTAATTTACTGTTTATATAACAACATGTTAACTGTAGACATTACTTGCTTTGTCAGGTATATATCATGTTTAGCAAGGCAATATATTCAATTCAGCCTTCAGTACAAAGTTTTAAAAAAATAATGAAATAAAACTTCATGATTTTTAGCTCACCTGGCACATTGTGACAAGGTGAGCTTTTGTGATCAGTTCTGTTATCGTCAACAATTTCTTCAAATGACTTCTTCTCATAAACTCATTTGCTAAATTTGATAAAACTTTGCGGGCATGTTAAGTACTTCAAGTTGTGTGGTCCTCTACTTAAGCTGGTAGGCTGATTAATTGGCTCAAGAGGCCCAAAAAACTAGGTTTTAAAATGCAAACTTAAAAAATGTTCTTGTCTTTAACCACAAGGTCCAGGGCTTAGAAATTAGGTATGTAGCATTATCTAGTGGTCCTCTACCAAGATGTTTTCAAATTACGCCCCTGGGGTCAAAATTGGCCTCGCCTAGAGGGTCACCAGTTTTACATAGACTTATATAGGGAACATTTAAACTACAACGCCTATCTATAACTTTGTTATTTAGTATGAAGCATCATCTAGTCTTACTTGTTAGATGTGTAAATGATTTCTTAGGTCACAATAGAAGCATTTAGACAGGTGAGCGACCAAGGTTCTCCTGGGCACTTTTGTATTATTATGTAACGATTGGTGGTGTGAAGAGTTGAAGGTTAACATGAAAGCTTCATGCTTGCATAATCAGTTGATAGTTATATTGAAGTAAGGAAGTAAAGAAGTTTGTTGTTGAGTTATAAATGTTCTTTCATCCTTCTGTCATCCTGTCAAACAAGGAGTGACATGACCAGCAAAGAAGCAATTGATTTATCATGTTATTGTCTGTTTAAATGTTGTTGTTTAACTTTCATTTAGGAAATTGACTCTGTGGCATATAACAACATGTTCAGAGCATAACTATTTAATTGATAAAAAATTTCAGTTCTAACACATTGATATGACATAAGTCTTGAATATTGCATGATGAATGGACATAACAATTAAACATTATACATTACAGCGCAATCCTGTATATGAATAATGACTTTGAAGGTGGAGAATTCTTCTTTGCTCATAACAACAAGTCTGAACAGGTAAGTCTGTGTTTGTTTTCAGTGAATGTCAGTCAATTTATGTGTTGCTAAGTGGAATGTCCGTGAATGTATGTGTTGCTAAGTGGAATGTATGTATTGATAAGTGGAATGTCGGTCAATGTATGTGTTGTTAAGTGGAATGTCGGTCAATGAATATGTTGCTAAGTGCAATGTTGATCAATGAATGTGTTCATTAGTGCAATGTCAGTCAATGTATGTGTTGCTAAGTGCAATGTTGATCAATCAATGTGTTGCTAAGTGCAATGTCGGTCAATGTATATGTTGCTAAGTGCAATGTCGGTCAATGTATATGTTGCTAAGTGCAATGTCGGTCAATGTATATGTTGCTAAGTGCAATGTTGATCAATCAATGTGTTGCTAATTGGAATGTCTGTCAATGTATGTGTTGCTAAGTGCAATGTCAGTAAATGTGTGTGTTGCTAAGTGCAATGTATGTAATGATAAGTTGAATGTCGGTCAATGAATGTGTTGCTAAGTGCAATGTCAGTCAATGTATGTGTTGCTAAGTGCAATGTCAGTCAATGTGTGTGTTGCTAAGTGCAATGTCGGTCAATGTATGTGTTGCTAAGTGGAATGTTGGTCAATGTTTGTGCTGCTAGGTGGAATGTCGGTCAATATATGTGTTGCTAAGTGGAATATCTGTCAATATATGTGTTGCTAAGTGCAATGTCAGTCAATGTATGTGTTGCTTAGTGGAATGTCGGTCAATGTATGTGTGGCTAAGTGGAATGTTGGTCAATGTTTGTGCTGCTAAGTAGAATGTCAGTCAATGTATGTGTTGCTACTTGCAATGTCAGTCAATGTATGTGTTGCTATGTGGAATGTTGGTCAATGTACGTGTTGCTAAATGGAATGTCCTTCAATGTATGTGTTGCTAATTGGAATGTATGTGTTGCTAAGTAGAATGTCAGTCAATGTATGTGTTGCTACTTGCAATGTCAGTCAATGTATGTGTTGCTAAGTGAAATGTTGGTCAATGTTTGTGTTGCTAAGTGGAATGTCGGTCAATGTATGTGTTGCTAGGTGGAATGTCTATCAATGTATGTGTTACTAAGTGGAATGTCTGTCAATGTATGTGTTGCTATGTGCAATGTCAGTCAATGTATGTGTTGCTAAGTGAAATGTTGGTCAATGTTTGTGTTGCTAAGTGCAATGTAGGTCAATGTATGTGTTGCTAAGTGGAATATCTGTCAATATATGTGTTGCTAAGTGCAATGTCTGTCAATGTATGTGTTGCTAAGTGGAATGTCCATCAATGTATGTGTAACTAAGTACAATGTCAGTATGCAATGTATGGCTACATGTTTTACAAACATCTCTCGTTTATTGTCAATGTTAGGTATCCAAATCTGAGTAACTGATTTAATACTCTCTAATTGGGTTGTTTCACAACTATACATACACACTTTATATGATGTGTAAAACATATATCAGGAGATTAAATACTGTATGAGATACTGTGCAATACTAAACACTCTGCTTAACACTGTTATGTATGACACATTTGTTGTCTACAGATAGCAGTTGAACCGAAATGTGGACGTCTTGTGGCCTTCAATTCTGGAGAGTACCATGGTGTGAAAGCGGTGACAAAGGGTCGTCGTTGTGCTATAGCTATGTGGTATACACATGATCTAGAGTATGTGGAGGTGTCAAGGTTACACGCACAGAGAGCTGTCGATGCAACAGTATCCAAGGAAACAGTAACTGGTGAACTGAAGGATTTCGAGGCCACTCTAGGACGGGATGTTCGTCCTATGGAAGAAGATCATGATGAATTGTGATAGTTGCTGATCTGGTCTACCTACAATCATATCCAATGTTCTATTATAATATGAAACACTGTCCAATTGTATGAAATCAAACAAAATCAAACAGTGTTCAATATATTACAAAATTTACATCTACTGCTTTGCTACTTGGATTGGAACGACATGCACTCATATCTCTATATCAACATTTTGATCATAATCATTTAATTTATGTGACACTCATCTTTTCATGATGCGCTTTATCCAAGGTTAATTATGCATTCAATGCCTTTTTTTCATCTTCATCATTTGGCAATGTCAGAGTATATTACAGTGCCATAAGTACTGTATGTAGTTGACCCAGTATGTTCATTGTGCATCAAATAAACTATTTGTTGAAAAAAGCCAGTTAACCTAATTTTCTTTTTAAATTTATTAGTGGAAGCAACTTCCCAAAATATGTGTGTTTCAATGTTAGTATAACAATGTGGAATCTCATTTCTAGGTGCAGACTTTCCCTTCTCATATCTGCAGATTTAATTTCTCAAATTCTGACTATCATAATAAAACATGATGACCCGGCTCTCTATGTATTTTGAAATGACCACAAATTGTTAAGAGTTATGGCCCCTTAGTAGACCATATTGAAAATTGGTATATCACCAAATATGTTAATATCTATTATAAATGAAGTTGAAGTAATATTTGGCAGCTTTGTAGCTTTCATTTCCTTACTACATAATCAGGTATATAATACATTCATTTTACTTTGGGTATATTTATGTTCTGTTGTATTCATTCTTGTCACTCAATATTGGGTTTGCTTTCGTATGATATGGATAATGGAGGTTTTATTGTGTATATATTATTTGATGCTTTTGCTTACATATTGTACTTAATGTATGTATTACTGTGTATTGGATTTGATTAATAAAAGGGGAGAAAACTGTGCAGCCAGACTGGGGCTTAGACTTGGGATCATTTGCTTGCAGGATGAATATTCTACCCACTATGCTAACTGGCCACCTACACAAGTTTTCTCTCCCCTATCAAATCCTATACACGCTACTAAATAACTAGATCTCTTACTTGCAGTATGAACTTGCCTTGTTGGACATATTGAACAAGGGTGATCAATACATCACATGTGTGAACTATGCATTGACTTATTGTATTCATTGAATCTCAATATAAAGTTATTACTCACTCAATAACTGAAGTTTGCTTTGTGGAGCGGAAGCCAGATCTAGAATATGTGTTATGCCATGTAATGTAGTTGATGGTCAATAACTATTTCATATTATTTTGTGAAGATATATTATATGTGTATCTGGTCCAAAGTACCAGATTTGTTGCGGTGAAGTTTATTTTTGTATTTTAAATTCTGGTTAAATTTTTTGTACATTTAGAATTTTGGAACTTGGCATTGTTTGTTTTTTTCATTTATATTCATTGACCTATAGTGGGGAGATACTTGCCTGATCATCTTCAACACTATTAGCATCAATTATGTCTCATGTCTCCCATATGGATAGACACTGATTTCTTGTTGGATGTTTGTCTGTCTAGGTGTCAATGTCTGATTTCCATGAAACTTCACATGAAGGCTTGATACCAAACCTTGTTGTCATATTAGGAATTTTGGGTTAGATTTTTTTCTGGATTTTTGGCCTTTAATGGGAGACATGTGTTCTTGTGTTGATCCATTCTTGTTTAACAGTAGATTTCTTAGGTATATTGGTGATATAACCCTCGTGTTCCTATCATTGTAAGCCATTATATCATGTCTGTGATATGTATTAACTTTTACATTTGGTTCACATAATATATTATATGTACATATATTACATTGTTTCATATTGTAAATGGCAAATGCTATTGGTTTTGCTTACATGCTTTTGTTCACAAATATTTGTATATACTATAATGGTGAGTACATGAATTTAAAACATCATTAAACAGAAACATCCGTTAAACTGATAATCCATTAATTGTTCCGATCATTCTATAGCGTAGAATCACACAAAAATAAACCCCCTGATTATGTGGTATTTACAGTAGTTGTAGTTCTTGGTCTAGCCACAAGTCTTGTCCAAACTTAAATGTGTTAGCTTAGTATTTGGTCAGTACAGTTTATGTGCTCAAAAATTGTGCAATTTTTTCACACAGTGCCATAATATTTTGATGTATTTAATATAATTATGCCATATTTTTATTTTATGATAGTTGATGAGAAATAATAGTTATGCCAATCTTAAAAAGTTGGCCTGAATACATGGTCACAGTAGAGATCCCAACATAATCTACCAGTATGTCTTGTATTCAGAAAATTAAAAAAAAGGTCATTTTGTACAGCAAATGGTATTTTAGATGCTTTTTAGCCAAATTACCTATAATTAAAAGAGCATGTTTAGTCAAAATGCAACTTTTTAGATATTAAAGAGGTTAATATTACGGTGGAATCAAACCCCCGTTTGCCCCCGTTTGATATTTTGTAAGTGGTTTGAACTAGTTTCTCAGTCCTATTTGAGGCATCATAGTTCTACAGTAATTTTGCTATCATATGTATATAAAAGTTTTGTATAGAATAAAGTATTGAATGTTATACTTGTAATATGATATTGTCTTTGTACAGAAAACATAATATGTGCAATCATTATGTGTCGCTTAACGTGAACATTCAAATCATTCTACTGCTGCATATACAATCAAACTTTTTAATTTCTTTTATTCATCGACAAATATAAATATGTTTTGTGCCATTATTATCTTGAAATACCATTTGTGCCAAATATATGTGATATGATCACGGTAGTAAGTTTTGAGATAAACACTGTCAGATAAAATAGATGAATGAAATATTAGTAAATAGAAAATTTGTATGTGTGATGCCTACTGATAATTTAGAATGTATTTACTTTTACCCAATACCAAGACATGTGAAGGATACATTTGGCAATGATCATACACATTTCTTTAACAAATTCATAATTCATGCATATTTAATAGTGTTTGTCTAAAAACTTTTTGGCCATCCCACATATAAATCATGTTTTGTATTATATTGCTTACTTACATGTTTTACTTGCTTGTAGGTGTTGGGTGTCATATATTGTACTTACACAGATGTTAAACTCTTTACTCAATAGATGTTAGACTTATTTTATGCTTTCATTATTGTATATTCTGAGAATGGCTATATTGTGCTCACTAGGAAATGGTTACTTGGAAATGGTTGGTGATTATCACTCACAATATATCATCATTGAAATAATTTGTGTTAGATAAATTGTCTACCGTCCTCATAAATCAGCAGTTAGATTTTAGATGTGGTTGAATGAGAATGTTATCTACTGGTGAACGTGTTCCGTAACTCAACATAGTGAAGATGGGAGCTTAACTGCCAAGTACTCCTAATATGAACTAAGACACCGCCTAAATCGGTATTTAATAAATATTAGATAACAGCTAGGCTATATTTGTGGATATACACACAGGCTCCAGTTGTTATATGCTTTACCCAAGGGAGATAACAAATGTATGCAATCATTGTAAAAATCAAGTCAATGCATTGAAATTGTCATAATTTGATTCAAAATCAATAAAATCAACGACATACCTATACTGTACTGTAATAGTGTAGGCCTACTGTATGAGGTTTTATTTTGTAACGGAATATAGATAATTTCCAGCCTCCCAGGCCTACCTAAGGCTAACCATCTTTGTCTTTCGTCCATACTGTAGTCCGTATCCGCGTGGAAAATCGAAGATATTAAAAAAGCGACACCCCACGATATTGATGGGGCCCTGGTTTATATACACAAGATCTAGACCCACAAAAAATATCACACAATTGTGCTTCGCTGCTTGCATACAGTGAGTGTGTACTGTGTAGACTCTCAGACTATCAGCTCACCCGGAACATGATTTCGCGACTCTCCAATTTCGATCGAAGCAAATTTACAACAACATTGAAGTGCTCAACCTGGTTGACGATTAATCCGGAATCAATCCATATCAATAAATATGTTATAGAACTTCTTCGTTTTGGTTACTTAACGTCTAAAGTTGGCTAAAGTAAACTGCAGCACATGATGTTTTTGTTTTGTTTTGAAAAATGGAACGGTCTAAAACTCGTCGCTCCGCTCCTCGGAGTGTTTACTTCCCTTTTTTTATTCAATAATTTTGTTTCATTTCATAGAATATTTTTTAAAAGTTTAAGAAAACAAAAGAAAGCGTTTGGGCTCAACCGTTTCGAGACTAAGAAATTTCTTATTTTCCAAGACTATTCACCTTGGAAAACTTCCTGAAATTTTTGACTGGAAATAACTTTTTCTGAAAGCATTAGTACCTGCAGAGACTCGACGAAGATACGCACGTGGCACCCGTTACTGGTGTGGCTATTTTCAATAGCCTATTAAAGTGGAGTTACTCCTATTTTCGTTGATAATTTCCAAGTTCACTTCACTTTGAACAAAGGTGCATTTGATTCATTTCATGATATTACGGAAACTGTTTACACTCTTGGGTGGTTTTAACTCTGTACCTCTCATGGATTGGAGTGTATAGATTAATTATAGAAATGCATCAACACTGATGATTAGTGGTAGATGCTTCACAATGAAATATGTTTCTATTGAGTAAAGAGTTAATACTGTTATCATTTAATTTCGTTTGGATGAAATTTCGTGGTTTTGGTAAACAAGACAATTTCGTTGGGACTTGAATTTGTAGAATTTGCATTTCAGGTAGTATAACAAGGGTCAAAATTAATGTTAGTTGGGATTTAAGTTTGTGGTTGAGGTGAACCACGAAATCCACGAAATTTAATCCCCCATGAAAATTAATGATTTTACAGTATCTAAAATATTCCTTGATGTACTTCATTTAAACAATCAAAATATTGCCTAACATTCAGATCATGATTAGATTCTTGTACTGTTCAATACAGTCTGATTAAAATCAGATCCTAACATGTGCTCCCCATTTTTTTCACTGTTATGGATCTGACTGCATTCAATAAGAGGTCACGTTCAAATGACCTCTACAGTGCATGTTTACTGTGTAAGTATAGAGAATAACGTCAGTCTAGCTTAAATCTCTTGGTAAAACTGTAGGGTTGAAATACATCTCATTTGTTTTTCAGTACTTTCACATTTATAGAAGCTGCGATCTGATTGGATGATGTAAAGTTTACATGAACATGACCCCATACAGATTGTGTCAGATCCTTTTTCTGTGTAAAGTAGTGGCATATAGTATAGGTCTGATTTAAATGAGATTGTGTTCAATATAGCCAACTTGCATTTATGTATATTTTATAGATCTAACAGTTTATCAAATGGTTAAATGCTTGAGTGTTTGTTGATACATTTCACCCCTTAAAGGTTGAGAGTTTTATCAATGACAGTTCTATTGGATGTTGCAACTCGAGTTACATCCGTCAGTATCGGTGAGGTCCTGGGACCAGGATTACCACCATCACTTACATACCAGTCAAATCTCAAAAGTTTTGTGGGCAGTAATTTTGTCTCAGATTTCATATCTACCGGTAGTCTGGCTGCCCGACTAGATAATATATTTTATAAATCAAATATTAACAAAAAATATTTCAATTATAGCTAGCTTTTATTCTGGGATTGATTATCTACTATGTTTGAGGGTGCAAGCGGAAATAATTTCTTGAGAAAAGAGTACATTGAGGAGTTGCCTTTATAATCATAGGGTATGTTAGACAAACTAAACTGCTGGTAGATGAGGAAAATGCAAGAAAATGGAATAAAGTTCAGTTCATTACAGCCACATGCTCTAAAGTTATCATTATGTACCATGAACTTTCATATTTGGGTGCTGAGTATTTGTTGCCATCGAAGTTGTACCATTCTATAGAACTGTCCCAGGGTTTGAAAGGTTGTATATCCGTCAGTTTGTCACTTTAGAATGAAAGGGCAAATCCTACTATTTGGTTAACTGCAGATGTATATTTCCTTTCATTCTAATGTGACAGTTTGTTGTACGTGAATGTTGACGTTACAAGATTACATTAAATGTCTTACATCATGTTTTATATTTTACTTCAATAAATTGTTGATAATGACTGGATGCTTGAACAAATAAATTTTATGCATTTATAATTATTGTTAGTTGTTTTACATTCCTTGCATCAAGACGTTCCACCATATTCTCACGTGATGTCCTCATGTCAGTCCTAATGTCAGCCTCTGTCATTCTTCCTTGCTGGAATCCACCTCATAGTGACTAGTGGGATACATGGTGGTTATTCAAGTTCGAGCAGTTACGGACAAACAATTACACTGGTTGAATAGTGCAATGAAATCCGAGATATACAAGACACATCAGCATTAGGTCACATCAATTGGTTCTTATTTTTACCATCGACATGCGCCTAGGTTTTGAGGTCTATTTTCGAAATAAAAAACATTTGAAAAACAATAAATTTCTCGATTTTCATGCTCTAGAAGTATCTTGCTGTGATAAAGCGGTGTTTTATTTCAAATTTTAAACTTACGCCAACATTACTGTTTTTAGGAACGCATTTGCTGACTTGTTCCTTGTCTAAATACCCTTTTGCGCAGGTGTTGCCACTCGGTTGTGTAAATGCAACTATACTGATCAAAGTGAGGTAATTTTTTTAATCGGCTTTGTTTGTTTTTTGTGAATAGGTAGCTAAGTTTCAGAAAGCCAGACCTGACGATAAACACAAAAGCCATTTGGTATGGCCTTATGGTGGATATCTGGTTGAGATATGGGTGGAGATGGTTTTATATATAGCATCGTGTCTGGATTACATATTGGGTAGCTGTTGGTTTTGACATTTTTACCGTCCATGATTCAGCATCTTACAGTAGAGCAAAAAGCTCCTCAAGATTTGTTGATTGGAACCTTTACATTCTGAGCTTTCCAATCTAACGTGATTTTGTTTCGTAGATTGACAAACTCATGCACTTGTAATTCGTGCACATACTTTAAATGTGCTTTGTGTGGTGTTGTCTCTTGTAAGACTCGTAGGTCGAGCGAAGTTTGGTTAAGGCCCGAGCGTTATAGCAGTCGATTACATGTCATGTTAGTTACAGTGGAAATACGGTGCGTACATTCACTAATTGGCAAACATGAACACACATTTTCAAAAGGTTCGAAAACTTTTTGGGTTATTTGGTAATTTACTTCATGGCGTTGATGCCAGGAACCGCCGTTAAAGCTCAAAATGCACATCAGGGAACACATAAAGGCAGTGGTCTGTTATAAAGAAGCATCACATACATTGGCATATACATGTAGCACAATGATTATACATGCTGCTCAATTCTAACACTTATATATTATATAATTGATAAATTTCATTAAAGGGTTATATACTAAATGTTTCTGGTATTGAACATTATCCCGGTGGAATATTTTGACACATGCATAAACATATACGTGACTCTTTCAATCTTTTTTATTTGCCTTTTTTGTATAATTTCTCTCAACTGGTATTCACATTGCACCATAATTGCATTCTGCATTATTATATAATACTGAAACAGATGTTGCACACAGAATAATGAATAATAATGTCTTTGATTGCATAATACAAAAATGTACTTCATAATAATCAGTTGTCTCATTACACAAACGTGTTTTTGCGTGTGGTTTGATCACAGATATTTTTACGTTTATTTACACGTGTTTTGGCATCAGTTGAATCGATTAAATCACTGGGAGTTGTTTTAAAACCCAGTTTTACCCAGGTATTCCACCACCTGGATTTCCCCAACCTTTCTTCTCTCTAAAATTGCCAACTTGTCCGGGCTTTCCATGATCTATCAAACGCTTGTTAGGATGGGTGTTGCGTTGATGTTGATTGTGCTTGGATTTACGCAAGTCAATTAGCAATCGAAGCAAACGTATGACGTCATATTTGCTACCCACTTCACTTTGATTTGGGAGAGGACTGTCTCTCAAATCCCCTGAAAGTATACACATGGTTCTGTAACATTTTATATCGTGTAAACATGCACCCTATAGTGGTATTTCAACGAATCTTTCGACTCAATGTGGTCAGTTTACCTAACTAGTTTTCTTTGAATCACATGTCAACTTAGTCTAGTTCTAATTTGCTTTTCCGTAACCAACCCACACTTTCTCAATACATGGAAGACATGATTGACCATAGCCAATACCGGAAAGGAAAAAAAACACCACAACAAGTGAACGCACGTGTTGAGATAATTAAAATGGTATGCATATTTCTGTGCCACATTTATATCCGTTTCCAATTGTTTGTCAGTTATATTATTATGGAAAAAGTAGTCCGTTGACATTATCAGTGTGTCAACCAGTACTCCTCTCTTCGTTTTGATCAATTGTCAGCTCCCACATGTAGAGGGCATTGTTATATAGTGAATGTCACATAGGGACAACATAACTATCTGGTACGCTTACTGGTGAGAAATACCAATCATATGTTTTATTAAGTTGCAACAATAAGCATCACTCACCTAAGATACATGACATCAAACATGTTAAAATCATCAACAACAGCCACACTATCATAGTGTTCGTCGAGGTATTACAATTGTCGTGGAATACGAAATTATAAGTTAACTATTTGAAATATTTCCCCGCGATATATCTGACACTCTTACACGATTCGTCTACTGATACATCCCATGTATAAATACACAATATATTGAAACCACCACCTTTGCCAGGTTTATGCCAAATATATTTTGTAACATTTCACAATCTTGTTTTTCAACAATGCATGGCTCATACTATGACTTACACGTTATCGTTTTGTGTAAAACACTGACTTGTCAATATAAATATTGAAACATACTTCTTTGAATAAACCATTGGACAGAGGTTACAGCCGCAGCATACATGTGTTACACGATAATATTGCACTGTTTCTAAATAGCATACTACAATAGTATGCGAGGTGTCCATAGTTGCCCTATAATTGAACTTGATCACTAAACTTTTAACATAAAAGACAACGTTTGTCATAATGAGGAGGTATTTTGTATTTGTAACATGCCGTGGGTAGAAAATAAAATATTTACATTTCAAGAAACCATGTCAGATTGCGAGTGTTGATATTTCACATAGGAACATACCCTTCACCAGGTAGACATGCCTGTCGGTATATCGATACATAAATTAGTTAGTAGTGTTTTGTGTTATGTATCCAACCGTTCAAGCACCGTATGGACATAGATTATAAATGTAATGTTGCTGTGACTGCATACATGGCTCAACCGAGTTCAGTTCAGATATGCTCAGTGTGTAAACCTAGATAGTACCGAGCCCCGCTTGATCTTGCGTCTTGGTATTGAGCTTAAATGTATCAGAATATTTTCTTTGGTGTGTTTACGACACCTCAACCAACACCACGAAGGCGCTTGAAGACAATAACTTAGGTAATACGACTCTTAACGGGAGAAAACTCATTAAAACTGTACTAACCAGATTGACCTCTTTATTTACAAATATGAAAGAAATAATGCAATAATGCATTTTGGACTTATCCATCGGTATACGACATTTGTCTGACACTGTGTTCAGCTATATGGAACCCATTCCGGTGACACAGGCTCTGTTATGTTGTTCCAGACTCGGGCCCATTGCCTTCAACCAGTCTGATCGTGACCGGCCTTTGACCGCGCCATTCACCACCAAGAATCGACATTCTAAGCATACAGTCGTTGTGAAGTTGCATCTGAACTGCTATGTTGCAGCACCAAGGTTTACTTCTGCTTGTAACAAAGCCAAACTCATCCGGGGAAAAATTCATACTTTTTCAACATAAAAATACCACAAGAACATAAACATTGTGCAAACCTACAGTGAACCATTTGAAGTCAATATCGACCTGTTCGGTTGAAGTGATCAAGATACACGTGCAAAACATGTAACATCAGAAAAGTTCTTTTGATTGGATAGTTCGAGTTTGCTGTTGTTTAGGCTGACAAAATTAAGTCATTTTACATAGTGGTGCGTTTTTAAACCTGTTGAATGTAATGTAAATAGGCTTTGACTTTGATATATTCGCATTTCTTTTGCTACAGTGTATTTCAATGGTAGAATGAACTGTTTGCACTTCCTGCAGTTACTGAAGTCGATGTTATATGTCATTCAGCATGCCAACCCTATATATGACATTGGCAGAATGACATTGAGAATGACATTGACGAACCCAGCGGACAATAAACACAAATTGCATAACACCCCAACTTGTTTGTGTTTATAAAGATTCTAGTTAGATGTATAAAAACGCTTCCTTTGTAAGATGTATCCAATAAATAACACCAGAAGACATCGACCATAGGAACTGACTAGGCAGAATATACGTCACATGTTGTTATTGAGAGAATAATACGCCGTATCACCATTATCGTGTCAACTATTAATATACGAGTATAGACAATACCTTTTGAAGGATTTGCATTTATCGGCCTATTTCTTTCAGTTTATTACTCACGACTTGATGTTGACACTCTTGGCAACTCTCAGCATGTGTTTTTAAGGTGAAACATAAAGCCGCTTTTAGCTTCATGTCATACTTTGTAGATCAAGTTGCCGGTTTTTTCTGAGAAAAAAAACAGCTACTTAAGTTCTCCAGCATTTCCTGCTGTTTCGTAAAATTAGTCTTGAGTTCACAGCAATTGATTATATTATTAATCATTAAGTATGGTACAGCAATACGGTCACTGACCGATTTGTCTTACACGTGTGGTAGATTTGTTTACTGTTTACATAACGACGGTTAATTGAGGTTGATACGTAATTAGGCTTTTAATGTTCAAGTATATTCCTCCGAGAACGATTCTTTGTTTTTTTACAAAGGTTAATTCAAATAAAAGGATAATGTGCTGAAGTATTTAAATTAGCATTTGTTCAAATATAGGACCTATGTCTTCGAATCACTTTATATATACACATGGAATTCAATGGGTTTATTTGATAAAGAACTTGAACTATTTCTCCTGCTAGGAAAACATGTCATAGACATATCAACAAACAGTAGGAGAGCATTGAACGTAATGTACCTGATCGTATAGTTCAATGATATATTTGTTACCGATATAATTCACCATTCAGAACTAAACGTTGATCGGCAGGGTCTGGGAGTGGACAACTATGAATAATTCTGAGTGACCCTCATTCTGCTGACGTCACTAGGAAGGACAAGGGGTAAGGTTATATGGGCAAACTTGGGGGGGGGGGGGGCACAAATAGGGGTTAAGCATCGATTGCTAAAAAAAACAACAAGTATACGACATTTTCCACCTTTAATTTCAAGGTCACCATATTCCACATCAAGGTTCAGCTAACTCAAACCTTTGGTCCCAAAAACTATACTATGAATATAATTTTAAAAGCAAAGAAACCCTACCAAGAACTAGATCTACCATTTGCAGCATCAAAACAAATCATTAAAATTTGAACGTCCAAACTTCTGAACTTTGTGAGCCAAACTGGTAGCATGTATAGACGTCACAAAATTGTACCTAAAAGCTATCATACGAAATACGTTTAGACGAAAATTATCTAAACGCATCGAACAGACACATTTGCTCATCTATATTGATATAGAACCAATTTTCACAAAAAGGCTGAGAGGCCACTGCTAAAATACGTAGTTAGTTGATTCCGCAATCCATTGAACCACGGGAACAATGTGTTGTTTGCTTCCCTTTTGCTGTTGTGGCTTGCTGGGAGAGATTTAATTTGGCCACTGTGCGGTTAGGCCTTGTATTGGTCGCTGGAGTCACCTCGTTGGCACATTTTGAAGCTGCGAGCATCTGTTATGCAAAATTTGTTATGTTATTGCCCATCCCCTTCTCACCTTGTCCAGTGTTTTAAACTAGGTCACGTCGCAGTTGTGCCTCTTTTGCTCGCTTTACGTAACATAAGGTCATTGTCCGTTATGTTTTAAAATAGGTAAAGCTAACTTTGCCGTTATGTTTTAAATTAGGTTAAGATCACGTGGTGGTGATGCCTCATTTTGTCGCTTGGGTCGCCGTTTTGGCATGTGTTTGTGAAACTGGGTCGTCCTACAGCGGGGACTTGGTCGGGTCTTTGTTGTGTTTCATTCGGTCTCGTGGCATCATCGCTATTCTATAATTTATATATATCATCCTGCATTTGCTTCGGCGAGGACTTGCACTTTTAATTGTTAAAACTTTCTTAGACTTATGTGAGGGCATAACTCAGTGTAGTTGTGTTGTGGTGTTTCTGATCTCTGTGCTCGGCTGATTAAGTTGAGTGCTGCTTTCCCTTTCCAATTTCCTCACAACATTACATTTTTACACATACACATTACTCGTCGCGTGTTTTTAACTGTGTAACTCATAAGGCACATGGTCCTTATTTTTCCTAAACCTGGAAGTACCAAAAACAATATAGGGTACACCCAGATAACTTGAAATCATGTGTCTGCGGTGTAAGTTTTGTTGACATAGCGGCCACACGAAATACTTGCAATAGTAAAGATCCGTCATGAATTCGGAAAAACGCAAACACCGGTGCTTAAAATAATTGAGTAGACTAATAGAACGTATCCTTGTTAAAAATTGGCAGTTAGGTGGCAGTTAGGATTTTCTGACGCCAAGACATTGAAGAGCACAAGAATTGCAGAAGAAATAGAAAACAGGGACGTAAATCTTCTTCGATGCGTTGACGCTGTCTTGTGATTGCCTATTGGGATATGCTGATCGCCCAGGAACAATACCCACACAAAATCTAATTGACATCCGACGTTGCACAAGTTGATGTTAAAAATCATCTTGACTTAAATACTGGAGTTATAGTAAACACCGTTGTATAATATTTTCAATAAAAAAATGAACTGGTTGACACTTTGTGACCTATTTGCTGCAAGTAACTTTTGAATGAATTATCATTTGTCCTTGAAATTTTGCAATGATATGCCGGGTATGTTCTGATTAATATTGATATAAGTCTGTAAATCAGTGTGCTTTTATTTCCCACGTGCCTTTGTACAAACCTTTCAGTCCAGTTTAAGATAGCTTTTATTTTAAAAAGGGTATATGTCTGTCGGTGCGTTGTGTGTTGTGCTTGTTATTCGTTCTAGTTGTTTGCTGGTTATTGGTCCGGGTGTGTTTGACTGATTTGGCTGTAATGGATTATGAAACCAAATCTTTTATCGTTCAACATTTAAAACAGTTGGCCAGTTCATACAACTCACAGTTTAATGTATCGTTACTTGATTGTCATCAAATATCGCATTAAGTATTGTTGTTTACCAAACAGAAACAAGGCGTTATAATTGTGACGTCTCATTTATATATATATATATATATATATATGTAAAACATGTTGCTGATTTAAATGAGAAGATCGACCTTATAAGACGGGTACATAGTTGAAATCTGCACCATAAGGTGTTTTTCATGAACATATTTCATGAAAATTGGAACTTGTCATGTTGACCAAACAGTTTCTTTTTCCATACATAAAGAGTAATTTTCCGACAGTTTTCTTAGTACTTAGACCTTGTTATTCTAAGCCAATGACGTATACTATGAAACAGTTACTGGCAAATTTAGAACAGTTACTGCCTATTTTAAATCAAATTTGCGTTTGCTATGTATTTTGCTTGACGTCTGTTTCACATACATAGTTATATGTGTCGTTGTTTGGGTAAAACTACGGAATACCGTTAGGGCCATCGTGGTTACACATTAAAATCCAGAGGGCGACAATGCGATAGTGCGATAGTACGATGGCGACAATGCGATAATACGATGGCGACAATGCGATAGTACGATGGCGACAATGCGACAACGCGATAGTACGATGGCGACAATGCGATAGTACGATGGCGACAATGCGACAACGCGATAGTACGATGGCGACAATGCGATAGTCATATCGTACTATCGCCATCGTACTGTCGCATTGTCGCCATCGAACTATCGCGTTGTCGCATTGTCGCCATCGTATTATCGCATTGTCGCATTGTCGCCATCGTACTATCGCATTGTCGCCATCGTACTATCGCGTTGTCGCATTGTCGCCATCGTACTGTCGCATTGTCGCCATCGTACTATCGCGTTGTCGCCATCGCGTTGTCGCATTGTCGCCATCGTACTGTCGCATTGTCGCCATCGTACTATCGCGTTGTCGCCATCGTATTATCGCATTGTCGCCATCGCGTTGTCGCATTGTCGCCATCGTACTGTCGCATTGTCGCCATCGTACTATCGCGTTGTCGCATTGTCGCCATCGTACTGTCGCATTGTCGCCATCGTACTATCGCGTTGTCGCCATCGCGTTGTCGCATTGTCGCCATCGTACTATCGCGTTGTCGCCATCGTATTATCGCATTGTCGCCATCGTACTATCGCGTTGTCGCCATCGTACTATCGCGTTGTCGACTATCGCCAATCGACTACTGAGTCCAAATACTAGGTTTCATCGACTTAATACAAGGAATAATCCTTTGAAGTTTGACTAACCTTGCTCAATGTAAGGTCATGTGACCTTGACCTTTTGCCTACTAACCCCAAAGTGTAGGTTTCATCTACTTAATACAAGCAATCATCCTATGAAGTTTGAATACCTTATGTCAAAGTAATCTCCAGTTATTGAGCCAAAATCCTTTTCTATCATAAGGTCACAGTGACCTTGACTTTTCGACTGATAAGTATCATCTACTGAATATAAGCAATAATGCTATGAAGTTTCACTTCCATTGGTCAAATTGTTCATTAGTTATTTAGCTGCAACTTTGTTTTAATGTAAGGTCACAGGGACCTTGACCTTTGATCTACTGATCCCAAAAACATTCGGCTTCATCTACTTAATACAAGCAACCATCCTGTTAAGTTTGACTACCCTAGGTCAAGGCAATCTCTAGTTATTGATCAGAACAAAAAGGTCTACGGACCGGCCCATCAACATTTGCAAAACAGTATACCCCCACTTCTTTTCAGTTATTATTCACAGAGTTATCTACTCGCGCCTTTTGATGGGGAGTGTGATCATAAACACGTATGCAAAGTTTCAAGGCAATATCTTGAAGGACTTGAATTTAAGGACAATTTATGTCAAATATCTAAGGTCTAGGAAATGTGGTTCTGGTGAAGATTTTTAGTTTTTCCCATCCGAATCCAGAGATGCCCCGAGGAGGGGTCTATCTGATCCCTGGGGTTATGATTTAATCAAACTTCAAAATTGGTAGAGGTCCATTAGACCATGCTACATGTCAAATATCTAAGCTCTGGCTCTTGTGGTTTTGGAGAACAATTTTCGAGTTTTCCTATACAAAACCATATATGCCGCGGGGCCAATCTTACCCGGTGGTCATGATTTTAACAAACTTGTCCCCTAGACAATGCTTCACACCAAATATTCAAGCTCTGGGCCTTGCTGCATCGTAGAAGATTTTTTTAAAATTTGGCTGCCATGGAAACCAGAGTTCCTCATGAAATTCCATTTTTGAACAACTTTGAAATGGGACCACCAAAGGATCATTTCTACCAAATTTGGTACCAATTGACCCAGAGGTTTAGGAGAAGTATATTTTGTAATTTGAGGCAAAAGTTTGACGGACACATGGATGGACAGTCTGATGACAGTTTCCACAAAATCTCAAAAGCTCACAATGTCACAGTGTAACAGGTGTGCTAAAAATTGGACTGGTACGAAAATTTTAACCAACGACAACACCGTGGTAAGAAGAGCTCCGCTATTCCTTGAATAGTAAAGCTAACTAGAACTCCACACAATGAGATCTATATATGTATCAAGTTTCAAGTCAATATCTCAAATACTTTTAAAGATATGCTCCGGACAAAAAAATAAGTATTTTAAATAACAAAGGACAATTACTCAACAAGAGGGCCATGATGCGACAATGCGACAATGCGACAGTGCGATAGTACGATGGCGACAATGCGACAGTGCGATAGTACGATGGCGACAATGCGATAGTACGATGGCGACAATGCGATAATACGATGACGACAGTACGATAACGCGATAGTACGATGGCGACAATGCGATAGTACGATGGCGACAGTACGATATGACTATCGCATTGTCGCCATCGTACTATCGCGTTGTCGCATTGTCGCCATCGTACTATCGCATTGTCGCCATCGTACTATCGCGTTGTCGCATTGTCGCCATCGTACTGTCGCATTGTCGCCATCGTATTATCGCATTGTCGCCATCGTACTATCGCACTATCGCATTGTCGCCCTCTGGATTTTAATGTGTAACCACGATGGCCCTAACGGTATTCCGTATAAAACAGATGCAAATAAAAGCCATCTACATGCATTTTAATATCAACAGAAACCTAAAATAACTAAACTTTGGTTATTATTTTAGAAAAAAACATTTGTGGTTACATGAATTAATTCTATTGACCAGTAGGGTTATACTTCATGTGAGGTGTGTATTTGACAGCAGCCTTGTGTGATCCTTACAAAGAAGTACAATGTAAGAGAAGAATTTAAGACACCGGTATAGTAAAATGTCAATACCGGTATACAATCACATGACATGCTTTCTTTTCTTTATGCTGTACATACATATCAATTAAAAGAATGGATTGAGTAATCAATTGGTATCGATCATTATTGCGTCTTATAAATATTTCACGACAGTTGCGGGTAACCACTTTTCCTGGAGACATAGCCATGATTATTTGACTCTGAGAAAAAAGAAAGAAGACGGTTTTTGAAATATTCTATTCCTGAAATTGGAAATTTATGTAAGTATTATATTGTTTCCTCAACCATTCATGATTTAATGTTGTCATGCTTGTATATGTATCTTAACTTATTGCATAATGTCCAATAGTATTTTGTATTTCATTTTTATCATTAATTGAAATCTACTTTTTGTCTAGCAAAAAATATAACACATTTTTCTGACAAATAGTTAAAATTGTAGTATATATTAGATTGCTCTTAATCATTTGAAAAAAAAGAAACTATTGGATAGAGTTACATTATTACAAACTTTGCATTATCAATTAAATACTAATTTATGACAATCTTTGTAAGATAACTTGTCGGAAATGATAATACATGTGCATTATTTCTTTTAACATAATATTTATAACTATGAAGGAATAACTTTGTGATTATCTAATTTCATGAAGACAGTATTTTGATAATTTTGACTACACCGCGCATATATAAGTATTTATGTGTTTCATGTTAGAAAATACAATTTGGAATTAAAAACAGCCCAAACAATACAAACGCACATGTTTAATAATTTAACATTATTAGAGACAATTGTTACTGAACATGTCTTCATCGGGCCTTAGCCGTGTACTTACGCGCCAAATATGTGTCTGTGAATTTTTCCTCGCCCGATGATTGCTTATTGAAAGATGCTAATTCGTGTCCAAATAGAGGTCGGCTGGATAGATTTAACCAGACCGAACATACACTGAACCATATACACCCAACTAGTTTTCTAATTTGCCACATTTTTAATTTCAAAATGGACGTTTAACTGAGGTCATAGTTTTGATGATATTTGAACCAGTTTTCAGTTTTTCATATTAAAATAAAAAATCTAGGAAGTTTAATGAATTGGTTTATAAAATAAATTTCTTAAACGATATATTAGAAAAACAATTACCAAACCTATGGTAACAGTGAAGATCATTTTGGGTTTGAAATTGACAACTTAGGCCACACCAAATTAATTTTTGGTTCTACGGATTTTTTGGGGAAAAATTAGGGGCGAGCGAGCGAAATATAAATTTAAATATTTATTTTTGAAAAACCCGTAAATGAGAGCGAGCGAAGGAGCGAAATAATTTTTTTTAAATTTATTTTTGAAAATGCCATTTTTTAAAGCGCGTGAAGGAGCAAAAGTGCCCTTTTCATTTCTGATGCACCCATTTTTAGGAAATTGTGTCAATATTGAAATTATTACAATAGCTTTAATAAGAAATGAGGCCAAATAAATGATTGTTATATATTTCTTGTTATGTTGTGTAGGATTTATCAAATTATTTTACCAGAATACAGGTATTCAAGGTAATTGTGGGCAGACATTGTCACATACATATAAATGATAATGAACACAAATGCACTGAGTGACAAGTGGTTAAAGATTCAAATCAACTAAGCATCAAGCTAGTCAGTCTCAATGATCACCATGTACAGTTTTGTTCTTGTAGTGACACATCATGCTCAGACGGCTGTTTATTTAGCACTGTTAGTAGCGCACCGATGCATAATGCTATGCAAGGTCAGAGCTCCAGCTAGGATTGAAGAAGGGCAGGGTGCTGGGCCCAAAAAGGTCGCTGGGGAGGTTGCGGGAGGGGGTGGCCCCCCTCCCGCCAGGGGGGGTTTGGGGGACCTCCCCCTAGAAAATTTTGGATTTGTAGACCTTCAAGATTGCTTCTCCTGTGTTTTTTTTCCTAAATAAAAGTGAATTTTGTGTGACTGATTATGATGGTGTTTATATTTAGTTATAATTTATTTGAGCAAGTTTTCCATTAGAATGCTTAATTTTTTACTACCTATCTATCTATAGCTATGGCTTGATGAATACCAGCCCAGATCAACAGCTTTTCTGTTTGGTGCCTTTCTGTTTATACCTCACTGCTATATTTGTTGAAATTGTAGATCATTAAGATGGCTCCTCTTGTTTTCTTACTGAATTTGGTGTAGTTGTAAGACAATATGTGTAGCAAATTTCATTTAAATCTACCCCCCCCCCCCCTCATTATTTGGAGGGGCAAAACAGAACAAATCTATACAGTGACTGTGTGTTTATTAATTTATATCATGGGTCAATTAATATTTAACAAGTTCAAAGGTGGCATTTTAGTATATTATCTGTGTATGTACTTGAAGACTGACCTTGCTGACCTGGGTTAACCTTTTAAATATCAGTTACAACAGCTATAAAATGCTGGCATTTACTCTAGGGAGTCATTAATCACAGAAATCTTCTCTCTTGTGTGAGGTATTTCTTTTGTGTTGTGTTGTGTTGCATAACCTTCAAGGTTATGGTCAGACTTCTCCTACATATTTCTTAGATTTTGTGAATGATTCTGAAGTGTGATTTTTTTGTTGAATAAAGTTTTTCAATTAGTTGTCTGCCCCCTTCCTCCCCCCCCCCATTATTTTCTTGTTTTCGTTTTCATGCCATCTTGGACCACTCAAGCACACACGTGCTAGTCCTGTCATCAGTAATTGACGTTGCAAACAAATAGGTATCAAAAGTTTAAACATAATTGACTTTTAATTATTAAAGATCTAAAGCAACGGAGGCTGTTACGTATTGTTGCAAACGTTAAACAGAGTGTTTCTCACGCTTGTAAAAATTACACGCAACACTGTTCACAAATTGACAATCAAGAAAAACAAAAGTTTGTCTGCTAATTATGTCTCCAGCTGAGTAGGTATACAGTATGACATGTATCCATAGGTGTGAATGGGGCAATAAACTGGTCAATCCTCGTTTAACCAGGGTGTTTTTCCTCCGTAATACAAGGGACTTGACTATACACTGATTCATGAGAATGTGGATCTGTTTATTGATGGCTATCAGTGACATAATTAAGTCCGGAAGAGGGGTTCTTATAAAGGCTAATTACGTGAGACGGTAAGTTAACACTTAGGAAAAAAATCACATGCACGTGGTTTTCCCAGGTGCGGGAGCAATAATTTAAATTTAAATATTTATTTTTCATTTTGGAAAAATCAGGAGCGGGCGCTCCCGACGAACGCATGATCAATTTGTTGTGGCCTTATGCTGCATTTACTGTCAGCCACTGCTACTAGTATATCCACGATGCCCACGATTGGAAAATCGTGGACATATTGCGGCTGACTGTTATCGCGCAGCCATAGAAAAGTGCGCTTAAGTGTACATATTCAAGTGCATGTAATTTAGTTTTAATCTAAATATCGGTATGGCAACTTTGACTCTGGTCTTTTATTAACAGTACTATTCTTGAATTGCCCTGTTTTGATTTTCACGAACGTTACTGACAATAACATACTTACATAGCTGTTCCTTTCAAAAACTTATGTAAACAGTTTATACGTTCTTGGTTTAAATATTACCAAACCTGTGTATGTCGTGTTCCTGCATCATTATAAATCTAGGCTTTAAACAGTGCATAAACTAATCTTCATATTTGTTACAAAACATACTATCACACAGTCACTCGCATCCATGTATCACATCGTTGTCTATAATACTCCTGTCCCTTCCAAACATTTATGATATCATTGGACAAAAGTACTTGTACTCTAAAAATGCCTTATCCTTGACCGGAAAGTTTAAATATAAAAGTAGAATTTGTACGAACTCTATGACTTAATTAGGTTTCAAATATTATCGACAAAACATTTCAATTATTTACTCACCATTCTATAAATTGATTTAATTCTAAATAGTTCTCTAACTATTAATAATAAACTTAGCAAACAAATAAAATTCCATATATGGTAAGCAACACTATTCTTAATGGACACAAGATAGCTTAAGTCCCGCTAATTGTCTACTATCAGGATTTGTAAGGATGGTTATGTTGTACAATGTACATCAGTTACAAGTTACCAAACTATTAGAGAAGAGTTGATCAAATACCACACTTGACCGTTCCTTATTTGAATCATAGAAACAAAATCACAAGTTACAAATCAAGTCCGATCGTTTTCCGTTGCGATTTGGTCTAATTGGACCGGATAGAAATCGGCTGACCATAGGGTAGCATGAAAATAATGTATGTTTCTTTTGTAATATGCATTTTAATTTGTTACTTGCGTGCATGATTCAGCAGACCAATGATTTGGTTGAATTTGAGTTATCGCATTATATCGAACAAGTTTGCATTATTCTATGGATTCGTTTGATAACCCACGACAACACATTGGACCAGACATCACTGACACATGTTGCCAATAACTTCAATAAAGTAAAGAAATAAAATGTATGCAACATTATTCTTACTGTTATGATATTTCCTTGCAGATTGTGTATACTAGATGGTTGCGATGACGATGATGCCCCCAGTCATTGTTGGTGTGTTCATGGCCATAGTGACGGCTGTATGTGGTCAGTCTTCGGAAGATATATACAGACTACATCATGATCTCCTGGAGAGGGCCAATTACAGCAAACATATTCGTCCAGCAGTGGACCAATCTCTACCTACTGTCGTACATATAACATTCGACCTGGTCTCCATCAGAGAACTTGATGCAATCCTCGGTAAACTATCAGTTGTTGGAATCATTTGGATGATGTGGGAGGACCAACGACTAATGTGGAACCCTGCTGATTATGGAAATGCAATGGATACCAAAATGGAGATGAGAGAGGTATGGAAACCAGATTTAATCATAGCTCATCCGATTGAACCCATCTCGTCTGTTGGTTCCGATCATTATCACTATCCTGTGCGCTTCTACGCAAATGGACTTGCACTTTGGGCGCCAGGGGATGTGATGACAACCACATGCAAAATTGACGTAGCGTACTATCCCTTTGATACCCAAACCTGTGAGATAATGTTTATACCATGGGGAAGTAAGTATAATGAAATATTTCTGAACGCATCACAGACGGAAGTCTCTACCAAATTCTTTGTTGCTAACGGAGAATGGGATGTAACGAAGGCGTATGCTCGTGAAGGCTTCATTGACGTCATCTACCCCACATACAACGTAGTACTGGAACTGAAAAGACGCCCAACATTCATAATTGTCAACGTCGTCATGCCGATACTGTTTATGGGTTTACTGAACGTGTTGGTGTTCTTCCTGCCTGCACAATCCGGGGAACGAATATCATTCTCGATGACCGTCCTGCTGGCAATCGCAGTATTCCTTACTCTTGTTGGAGACAACATGCCCAAAACATCAGAACCCATGTCGACCATCTGTTATTTCTTGCTGACCAACCTCGTATTGAGTTCTGTCATTATGATGGTAACCATACTGAACATCAACCTCTACTACAGATCGGACCTTCGTCCTGTACCTACATGGCTCACCAACTTTGTCCTCATGTTACGTTGCAAGCGTACAAGACGTACAAAAGTCGAGGATGTACCTGTCGTATCTGATGACGATATACCCGAGATTGAAATAAAGAAGGATAAAGCGGGAGGTTTCGTTGAACAGAAATGGGCAGCACCAGCAGACGACGATGCGAATGCAGTCACATGGCAAGATGTGAGCCGAGTGTTTGATAAAATATTTGGTTTGCTTTCTCTTGTTTGGCTGTTATTTTCGGCAGCTTCCTTCTTTGGAATGGTATCTACCCAGTCTGTGCCTGGTGTCTAATAACGCCGAACGTTAAGATAGCGGCATTGCTTTGACATCATAGCAAGTCAAAAACTTTGACAGCAATACAAAGGATACGTATCTTTCAAGAATACTGGTTTGAATATACTTGGCGTGTGATCATTTTCTTCTCTTTTTATTATTAATCTAGTTTTAAATGCATTTACATGTATACGAGCGTTGTCCAGAAAGTTTTCTATAAAATAGCAATATTCCATAATCAATAACTAAAAACATCTTCGAACATAAACACTTGTGACTTTGACCTGAGAAAATGGATCAACTATTGTTATCAAGAAATAACTTTCGAATTTGACAAAATTAAGTAAGTGTTTAATGGGTTCCCATGCTGCTGTCTATGGAAGTAACTGAGCCAAGTGTAACAGCATCTAAACGTGCTCCGTTAGTTGTTTTATGATGTTTGCTGTGTGCATTCACTTCTTACTGTATCTTTAAAACACTTCAAGAAAAAGTCTCTATTGGATTATCTGCTTGCTAGTAAATTTAAAGCATATCACATTCAAGTTAGCGGCTTACGACAGTACCAAACCGCTGACTTAGTTCTACTTACGACCTTATAAGACACATGTTTATTTGAAATCTGCATTACAAGGCGCTTCTTATGAGCCTATTTTCGTGAAACTAGGAACTTGTCAATTTGACCAAAATGAAGTAAAGAGTAGTTTTCAAACAGTTTTTTTTCTTCAAAATACTGATTTTGTCCTTATGGCCTTTCTCATTCTAAGCCAGCGAAATGTATTCAAGCAGTACATGATTGTCAGCCCCGCATTATAGCTCACGTTCTCATGGATTTCATGCTACATCCTCTACATAATCTCTCTCTCTCTCCCTCCCTCCCTATCTCTCTCTTTGTTTTCAATATTATTTACTTAATGTTTAGTTAAGGGAGCACCATTATCATTGGACGTGTGAAGGACATTGGTTTTCTCTTTATTGTAGAGTGCTATAATAACCATATACTTCACGATATAGAAAATTAAAATATACTTCATATGAACTATGTTGTGGTCAGGTTGTACATCCTTCCAGTCAGATAGTATGAAGTAGTAATGATCACTCGTGTATAGCGAGTAGGAAAATGCTACAATCAAGTGTTGCTGGTGTAACAATTGTGCCTGGAAGGTACAGTAATTAACATATTCAATTTTATCTCACGTGGATTTGTTCTATTACATCCTTATGGTAAAGAATGCCGGCTGACAACGTAAAAACGTACGAAAAGCTTTGTGTTTCTTTTGCATAACATAGTTTTTATTTTTTCCAAAATATTTGCCATAAACGCCCCTTATCGTCCCTGTCCTTTTGGAGACAATGACGACAGTAGACAGTCGAACATGTCCAACATACATGTACATGTATACTCTGTGCTCAGTCTGTGGTTACATTGTCTCCTTGATCAGTGTCAACTTTCTGAAATAATTGAACAATGTCTGACAAATAGTGTATATATTGTATCTTGTATGTATACAGTATGTGTATTCTGGAATGCCACTTGTGTACAAATAGTGCAATATCATAACATAACATTGTATTTTATTGTTTCAAACATCTTAATTCGAGAAATGATGGCAATGAAAATCAATGCCTCATTTACTAATATACACGACATCTATAGAAATAAGACATTAGAGAAAGTTACACTGTATATGTACATAAGTGGCTGATCTGAATAATCCATGGATACTTTTATCCTGATACCTGTTTTATACATTCTTTGTAACCATATTGTCATTGCACTATTGTAGTGAATAAAAATAATATACACTATGTTTTTTTTGTTATTTCGTAATATGTCGGTTTTGTACACCACAATTGACTCCGTGAATATATTACGCAATGAATTATGCTAGATAGATACTTTGTTATCCCCAATAATTGGAGATCGAAACAACTTGTCAGCACTCAATTCAGAATAAACATATTAACATGATACAGATTAATACTAAATATGCAAATACATCCCCACAAATAATAGTAACACGTCTCACATCTTTAGTAAAAAAGGGTATGAGGAAATCGGACAGGGAAAGCAGCACCCAACTTAATCAGTCGAGCAAAGAAATCAGTATCACCACAACCCAACTGCAATGAGCAATGCCCACACTTAAGCCAAAAGATGAAAGTCCCCGCCGCAAAAATGCAGGATGATCCAATGTTACGCAGAAATTACAAAAAGCGGCGATCTCAAGAGACCGAATAAAACACAGCCATAAACCTGGTTTTATTCAAACTAAATATGAGATAAAAAAAGAAGTAGAGACTAAGATTATCAGAACAGTGTAATATAAATTGTACACGCGCATTTGTGCGTTTTGAACAATAAAATGTAAATGTGAATGCAACAAAAAGTACATTACATGTACTTTAACTTCTTCAATAGAGACATATGGATTGTATTGTGTCAGCATGAACAAATCGGATGTTCAAAACAGGTCAGATATAAGTGATGACACCTGTCGTATGTCTGGAATATAATCTGAATGTCAGGGTAATACGTGTACATTTTAATAAACTCACACAAATATGAGAAAATCAGACTTAGAAAACAGTACGCAACCAGCCGAGCACAGGAAACATAACAGAAAACATATACACGACATAATGCCCACACATAAGCGAACGAGAAATCCCAGCTGTCACAAAGTTGATGAACATAAAGTTTAAATTATTGAATGGGAAGCTGACTGACTGTCAGTATGTAATAAACAAGAAAAGTCGTCCAATGCATTGAGCATATACTTGTAGCACATGGAAACTCAGTTCTTAACATTCCTACAAAACGATGTGTTGGTTTCAATCCGATTGCAATAGCCGAATATATACACTACAAGGACGAAGACTCTTGTTGGAGACAACATGCCCAAAACATCAGAACCCATGTCGACCATCTGTTATTTCTTGCTGACCAACCTCGTATTGAGTTCTGTCATTATGATGGTAACCATACTGAACATCAACCTCTACTACAGATCGGACCTTCGTCCTGTACCTACATGGCTCACCAACTTTGTCCTCATGTTACGTTGCAAGCGTACAAGACGTACAAAAGTCGAGGATGTACCTGTCGTATCTGATGACGATATACCCGAGATTGAAATAAAGAAGGATAAAGCGGGAGGTTTCGTTGAACAGAAATGGGCAGCACCAGCAGACGACGATGCGAATGCAGTCACATGGCAAGATGTGAGCCGAGTGTTTGATAAAATATTTGGTTTGCTTTCTCTTGTTTGGCTGTTATTTTCGGCAGCTTCCTTCTTTGGAATGGTATCTACCCAGTCTGTGCCTGGTGTCTAATAACGCCGAACGTTAAGATAGCGGCATTGCTTTGACATCATAGCAAGTCAAAAACTTTGACAGCAATACAAAGGATACGTATCTTTCAAGAATACTGGTTTGAATATACTTGGCGTGTGATCATTTTCTTCTCTTTTTATTATTAATCTAGTTTTAAATGCATTTACATGTATACGAGCGTTGTCCAGAAAGTTTTCTATAAAATAGCAATATTCCATAATCAATAACTAAAAACATCTTCGAACATAAACACTTGTGACTTTGACCTGAGAAAATGGATCAACTATTGTTATCAAGAAATAACTTTCGAATTTGACAAAATTAAGTAAGTGTTTAATGGGTTCCCATGCTGCTGTCTATGGAAGTAACTGAGCCAAGTGTAACAGCATCTAAACGTGCTCCGTTAGTTGTTTTATGATGTTTGCTGTGTGCATTCACTTCTTACTGTATCTTTAAAACACTTCAAGAAAAAGTCTCTATTGGATTATCTGCTTGCTAGTAAATTTAAAGCATATCACATTCAAGTTAGCGGCTTACGACAGTACCAAACCGCTGACTTAGTTCTACTTACGACCTTATAAGACACATGTTTATTTGAAATCTGCATTACAAGGCGCTTCTTATGAGCCTATTTTCGTGAAACTAGGAACTTGTCAATTTGACCAAAATGAAGTAAAGAGTAGTTTTCAAACAGTTTTTTTTCTTCAAAATACTGATTTTGTCCTTATGGCCTTTCTCATTCTAAGCCAGCGAAATGTATTCAAGCAGTACATGATTGTCAGCCCCGCATTATAGCTCACGTTCTCATGGATTTCATGCTACATCCTCTACATAATCTCTCTCTCTCTCCCTCCCTCCCTATCTCTCTCTTTGTTTTCAATATTATTTACTTAATGTTTAGTTAAGGGAGCACCATTATCATTGGACGTGTGAAGGACATTGGTTTTCTCTTTATTGTAGAGTGCTATAATAACCATATACTTCACGATATAGAAAATTAAAATATACTTCATATGAACTATGTTGTGGTCAGGTTGTACATCCTTCCAGTCAGATAGTATGAAGTAGTAATGATCACTCGTGTATAGCGAGTAGGAAAATGCTACAATCAAGTGTTGCTGGTGTAACAATTGTGCCTGGAAGGTACAGTAATTAACATATTCAATTTTATCTCACGTGGATTTGTTCTATTACATCCTTATGGTAAAGAATGCCGGCTGACAACGTAAAAACGTACGAAAAGCTTTGTGTTTCTTTTGCATAACATAGTTTTTATTTTTTCCAAATTCAGCCACTTATGTACATATACAGTGTAACTTTCTCTAATGTCTTAACAATAAACAAGAAAAGTCGTCCAATGCATTGAGCATATACTTGTAGCACATGGAAACTCAGTTCTTAACATTCCTACAAAACGATGTGTTGGTTTCAATCCGATTGCAATAGCCGAATATATACACTACAAGGACGAAGACTAACAAAATAACCATACCGTATCACGATAACGGTAGTGCCAACAGTAAAGATGTTGTTGATCATGGTGGTATTCTATTTGCTCTATTTGAAGTTACATATCGTAGATAACTATGTATTGATTCAAGTTGTGCAAATAATCGACCTTAATTTTTATAATATATTTACCCAAAGCAAGTATTTGTTCAAATGATTTTGAGATCAGTGTTGTTTATTTGACCACATGGTTTCATTCAAGCTTTAGCTTGGGGAACCTTACTTCTGTATAATGCTCAAGGAATCGAAGCAATATTTGACAAATTAAATAATCAATAAGTAATAAACATTTAGAAATGTGATACGTGTCCGATATGTTTTAGTTCAGTTAACATTGACCTACTACATAATATTCAGTCCAAACTTTTATTTCGTCAAACATCAAACCACAGTCTCGAACTATTTAGTTTTGCTTTCATTTGGACACACCTTCCTAACAGTTAATGTATATGTATAGGAAAGTTCAAATTATGTACGTTTATTACGTAGAATTGTTTTGGTATGAATCAGTCTGTATTTAACTTACAAGTCCAAACTACAGGTTTCATGTATGTATACTTGTTCAAAATAACGTGAAAGTAAGAAAACATTCACAACATTTCAATTTTGTTAGTCGCTTCCGGGTGTTTTTGCATACGCTGCTCAAGGAAGTGAATACTGTAAAAGCAGAAGCTAAAGTGACAAGCAAACATTTGCTGTGAAATGCTCGTTATAAGATTTGAATGTTGAGACTTTTGCTTGCAATGTTGACACAATGCGACATGATATAATTATAAAAAAACCTAGAATATCTTCAATGGGCACATAACGCGCATGTATAACCATTTTAGGACTATGTGTGTGTACGAACGTGTGTCCGAATGGCGCAAAATTGCTTCGATCCCTTGAGAATATGCAGTAGAAAGGGACTTCAAACGAAAGAATTCCCTTTGGTTTCATTACTATTTACCAAAAGATCTATGTGCAGTTGTACCCTCGTCTTAGTTGGGTTACAATTCTGCCATACGACACTTCTGACCTACGTTCATCATAGCCTAACGGTTAAACGCGATTAATATTATTCATAGTAATAATTTTATACAGTAGTGTGCTTTTTCATGTCAGGAAACGGATTTTTTATATTCTCAAAGCAACAATAATAATATAAGTCGGACAACAACCCCGTTTTTATGAAATAACGCACCCTTTCATCATAGACAGGTAACGACTCCTTTTCATCGTATACCGGTAACGCATCCCATAAATTAAGATACTTGGTATGACTTGTTATACTTTGATTATAACTGCAGTCAATGTTCCAATATCAAACTAATATTGATCATTCATGCGTATGATCAAATCATCTTATATATATTGCGCGTCCACTGCTAGCAACCATTCACCATACCGACGTCTCGGACCACTGTTCCGCTGGCATCGTATACAGACAACGTCACTTTCAGATGAGAGTTCTCCTGATCGACCTGAAACCTGTCGTAAGTTATTTTTTCGTCTTCAGTTTCAGTTTATTCAAATGAATATGAAAGTTTAAATTTAATGAACTGTATCAATTCAATTAACTATAGCTAGATATATTATAACAACAAGATCCATTCGATATTGTAAGTATTTGTTATTACATCGTATATAATTAAGCGCCAACTTTAGCCCCTAACAGCTATGAGTTGAAAGTCAGGTTCGAACGTATCACCTACAGCACCATCTAGGTCCGTATTAACAAAATATCTTAGATTATACTAAAGATGGTTTCAAAGATGTACAGTTTTCAATTACCTAAAGGACAAACTGCATTTTTGGTGAAAGCTAAGATTTTCATCTTCGACGACTATTGTGCAAACTCCTTTCGACACAAAATTCATTGTGAAACGTTTTTGAACAACGTGCATAGTGCCTACATGCATACTTGATCAGTTGATTTGTTTGTTTACAATCTGTTTCACGTTGGGAATTCTATTTACAATTTTACAGAAATTGGTTATTGACTTTTGTAGCACTTATCGAAAAAAAAAATGTATGCCCTCTGTTATAATATATATTTGCAATATTCATTGATTGAATGTTTGTTAGTTACAGATTACAAATCCCGCATGATGACGATGTCGTTGCATATCGCTGTTGGTGTAATCCTAGGCATATTGGTGTGTGTGTATGGTCAGTCTACGGAAGATGTGTACAGATTACACCAAGACCTTCTGATACACTCAAACTACAGCAAACATATTCGTCCAGCTGTGGTACAAACCGAACCAACAATCGTCTACATAAAGTTTGATCTGGTGTCTATTAGAGAACTAGACGCAATCCTCGGGAAATTATCAATTGTTGGAATCCTGTATTATGAGTGGGTGGAGCCAAGAATGATGTGGAACCCAGCAGACTACGGTATGGCATTGAATACCAAGATAGAAATGAGGCAGGTATGGAAGCCAGATTTGATCATAGCTCATCCGATAGAATCAGTTACTTCAGTTGGATTTGACCACTATCACTACCCTGTACGCTATTTTGCGAACGGGGAAGCTAAATGGTCGCCCGGAGATGTGATGACAACGACATGTAAAATAAACGTAGCGTACTATCCATTTGATACACAAACATGCGAAGTAATGTTCATACCATGGGGAATGACAATCGATGAAATGTTTCTGAACGCTTCACAGAAAGAGATTTCTACAAAGTATTTTGTTGGTCATGGAGAATGGGAACTTACGAAGGCGTATGCTCGTGAGGGTCTCATTGACGAAATGTTCCCCACATACAACGTCGTACTGGAACTGACCAGACGTCCAACATTCATAATTGTCAACGTCGTCATGCCGATACTGTTTATGGGTTTACTGAACGTGTTGGTGTTCTTCTTGCCTGCACAATCTGGAGAACGTGTTTCCTTCTCAATGACCGTCCTGCTGGCAATCGCAGTATTCCTTACTCTTGTTGGAGACAACATGCCCAAAACATCAGAACCCATGTCGACCATCTGTTATTTCTTGCTGACCAACCTGGTTATGAGTTCTGTTATCATGATCATTACTATACTTAATCTCAACATCTTTTACAAATCCGATCTTCGTCCTGTTCCTACTTGGCTCACTAAGCTTGTCCTTGTGTTGACTTGCAAGCGAACAAGGCGCACCAAGGTCAGAGAAGTATCCGTTCTCCCAAATGATGATATACCGGAGCTTGGTATGCAGAAAGGAAAAGGAAAATGCAGCGTCGAAGAAAAATGGGCAACTCCAGTAGCTGACGATGAGAATATGATTACATGGGTAGACGTCAGCAGAGTACTGGACAAAATATTTGGTGTGCTTGCTGTATTCTGGCTGATAGTTTCCGCTATTTGTTTCTTCGTGATGGTTTCAACACAATCTGTTCCTGGTGTGAAATAAGGCAACAATTATTTGGATAATCAAGTGTACTGCAACAGCAATATATCAGTAATGTTTGGAAACATTGTCCATGTTTTCAGTCTGCCGTGAGTGGACAATTATACTTTATCTAGACAACTGTTGCGAGTTTTATTGTGTTTTACAATACTAGTGTAATATTGAAATATAAAGGCCGAATAACCTGACTTATCTATTCAATCTTCAATTTTCTATGTAATCGTTAAAATATTTTTTGAATTGGTATTTTTCTATGTGAATATACCATTACCTTCGGTGGCATTTTTCTTAGCAATAATGATAATAATAATCAAAATACAATGATCAAAATGACATGACAGCAATCGGTGGTTAACAGCATGGACATTTGTGAGCATCTATAAAGGATTTGGCTTAAAGCATGTTTTAAGCGTTTTTGTCTTTAAAATGACATTTGTGGATACAAAAAGTATATCGTTAAGTAAAACTACATTCATATCTGAAGTAGATAAAAAATAAATATTAATAATTTGATACAGCTAATTTAATAATCAAGTCAACAGCTTCATTGCAAATATTACAGGCAACTTAATATTACATTTCAGCTGGTACTATTTGTCAGATTGTGTGTTGTTTGAAACCAAACATTATAAATGAATCATTAGAATCATTCAATGGCACTTACAATTATAGTGCTTGTTCATAAATAAAGGTTGCCAATACCAAGATGAGTCCCTTTAGTACGAGTAGGTCTAATGTGTAGATAGTACATGTTGTTGCAATAATGCTTGTGTTTTATTCATTGTTGTTGTTTTATCGATACAATACGTCTATAACCATTCGATGCAAGTCCGAAATGTATTCTGTCTGCATTCCATGTGCACTTGTATTATTATACTCGTATGTACAAAATGTAATTAATTCCTTTTAGGTGATTGTTTATTTCATGTATTAAATGTTTGTTAATTGCTCTCTGCACCATGATGTAAAGTACTTTATTTGTTCAATATTGGTACGCCACTTTTGCTGTATGGTGATGCTAGATGTAAAATTAACTATTCTGCTAAGTCTTTCCTGCGACAATGGTGTATCGCGCCTGCCTTTTCTTATTTCTATGTTTATTGTTTACATATTATGGTAAATAAATTAACTCTAGAAATAGTTCTCGTTATTATTTACGTTTAGTCGTACTTACGGAGTACCTTTTAGTGATAGTAGTTACAAATCAAATTCAGATCTTAGCCTTTATTTACCAGTCAGTGTGCGACTGAAGTATGGCAGGCATGTAAATACATCTATGTACCTCCATGTGTCGCCAGATTAGAAGACAAGCGCACTAACCACTGAGCGACGGTGGCACCAAGGTGTACATGCCCATTTCCTTCCAGAGGAGCTCCACGTGTCCTTCAAACAACGCAAAAAACGTTCATAGATCAAAAAGAAAATAATGTAAATGTACTACCATGTTGTATTTGCAAATATTATCAAGTTCGTACGTACGGAGAGGACCCGGCTGATCGATCACTGATAGGACGCAGTGAAAGTTCCTTATACCCGAAAACTGTACGTAGTGTTAGTCTGGGTGCTCCCAGATACGTACGGTTGAGGTACTCACTACCACGTACGGATTCCTACGTGTTACGTACGTTTTTGCAACTAAGATGTAACACAATTGACCAATGCGCAATTTTTAACGACATGGCTAATTGATAAAGTTATTAATCAGCCTGATACATAGCCCCGGCGATGTATTGGCAACTATATTTCATCTCATTTTAATAATTTGCCGTTCAATGCTTTCGGTAACAAACTGGATGAAAACGTAAGATTTCATTTCTTTACGCCGCAGGGTTTGTAAAAACTTAAGTACTTCCGTAAACTTAAGACGACTTTCTCAAATATTTATTCCAAACGTGAAAAAGTACATGCATCCACCTTTAGCATAATGTATTTTTGTACTAGTTTGACTTGGATTTTAGCTTTTGATATATGTGTATCTTTGCTAGCCGTGATGTCACACGTGTCAAAAAATGCCGAAATTAGCAAAGTACCCGCCGCTTTTCTGTTCGCTATTCTTGGCATTCCAGTTGATTGCTGCCATCTTTGTCCGATTTTGCATGATCGTCTTGCTATGTTATTCGGTGAAATTGTGTATTTATCTCAATTTCGAGTACCTGACTCATCGATGTGGAATATGATTAACAATTCAAATGTGTTTGTCCGTCTATCAAATTACCAGTCAATGTGATATAGCCAATATTCGGCATTTGATATAACAGCAAGATACGATAGCCATGGCAAAACTTGCTCCACCAAACGTTAAATTACGTTATTTGATTTAGCTTTACTTTTTATGCACACCTTTGTTTCCTTCGTGTGAGTTTAAATTCCAAATTAATAAGCAAAATTAACTGTAATTATTGTTTATAGCCTTTTAAAGTGTATAGAGCTATATCGGAAGATATTTTTTTTAAATGTTTCAAAAACCGAAAAACAATTATGCTTTCATATCTATTAGATCATTTTTCACTTCAGTTTTAACAGAAACTCTCTCTGTGATTTAATGGACATGCAAAGTGTCCGTTTTCATACGAAAGTGTTCTAGAACACCCTATGAAACTATAAGAATCGTCTATTTTTCAACGATTGAATCAATGTATGTACGTCGCGCACGATGTTGCGTCGTGGAAGCGTCACAGGGAAAGCGTAAAATTTAACGTCAAAATATTCGAGCAGTCATTTTCATCGCGTTGTCTTGAAAAAACTACTAAAGTGATGTGCATTAAATCCAATACATTGTTCAAGTATATATCAACGATAATAATACTGAAAAGAATACGAATATAACTTGTAATTTTATTCAATAATTTTTATAAAGAACGTCGGAAAAGTATTTTGTATTTACAAAAAGAACGGGTTTAATAATATTTTACGGTTCTTTCTTCAACAATTAGATCTTTAATTTAGAACTAATCTTCATCTTTAATTTATTACTCGTAAATAACCTCTAGGTTTTATTACTCTATGTAGGAAACAATGCGCTGGCTTAGAATGAGAAGGTCGTAACTACAAAATCGATATTGAGAGAAATCAAGAAAAAAACCTCTTTGCTTATGGTAAATCAAGCTGTTTCAACATCAGTTTGTTCAGCATGACAAATTCGTATTTTCAAGAAAATAGGCACCAAAGAATCGCCTTGTGGAGCATATTTCAAATATGTATCATTCTTATAAGGTCGTAGGTAATACAAATGTAGTTACAATCTACTCATTTTATAAGCTAGCGAATGTCAAGCAACACGTAATTGATAACTAGATTGTTTTAATAAATCAATATTTCTTATATTTTTAATTAATGTGTTCATATTTGCCCCCCCCCCCCTGATAAGATTTCATTCACAACACATAGGTAATGTTTAACATGAATTATGAATAAAATATATGTATATCATACACGTGTGTTTTCATTGTGATGTGTATTAAAATTATGTATCTGTGCGGACGTCAGTTATGCCCGACGTCATGTTTAGAGCGTAAATTTATAAAAGTTTACAAGCTATAATTCCGATGTAAAATATTGTATTACTTTAGCATTTATACTGGGAAACTTATGAAATTTTACATGATAAATCTTTCAAGAAAACGGAATATGAATATCATATTTTTGTTTCAGTATTCATTTAAAGTTACTAACACCGTAATTCAAATAAAAATGAATAATTAGAGTCATGATTCGAATTTTAACATTTTAGAAAAAGTTTACAAAACGCCTTACATCCGAATATAACCTCTCAAGGACAAAATTAAGTACCCTAGCTATTTGAAATTTTGGCAATTTGATGAAGGTATAACAATCAATGAAACAGTACCTTTCTTTTGTATGAAATTATGTTGCATCGTCCAATATTAATGACATACTATAAGCTACTGGGACGCTAACTACGAAAAATACGCCATTTTCTATTTTGTGACACGTCGTGTGGCAAACGAAGAATGCTTATAAAATCCTACAAATTATAGTTCAGTTATTTTTTAATTATTGTACACTTTGCATGATAATCATAATTATAACATGTGGATACGGGAAAAAAGAAAAGTGAGGATCATAAAGAAATATTTGTGTATGAAATCTTTTTTCGGATTTTACTGTCGCGTCAAAATAATTTGTGACACTTTTTTGTATTTTTATAAAATTGTTGTATTTTCTAAAATTGCGTTTTCTCAACCATTTTTTTTAACTACTAGTTTGATGTCATATTATTTCTCTTAAAGTGTACAAAATATCCATATTTTGCAGGAAAAATGAAAATAACTGGAGGACTTTTTATGTAGAAATTTTATATATTTTACGCAAAAAATGAAAAAGTTACAGAATTTTACAAACTATTTAACAATTACTAACATCTATGTTTGACGTCTCACGTTCAAATGTAATATGCCATCTTGTTTGTTATTCATTTGCGAACACATATGGTATCTTCCCGTAAAATTTGACCTTAAATCGTCTTCTTTAAGGTGAAATATCGCACACTGCATCAAGACAAATGTGACGCAGTTACACGACGTTTTTCAACAAAAATCTCAAGAAAAATGCCTTTTATTAATTTTCAGGAAGGTGTTCATCTATTTTGAAATTATGGCCGAAAAGTACATTTTAAAAGCTACTCCTAGTTAAAATTTGAAAGAAATCCGATAAAAATTAAGGTCGTTACCAATTTTCTTCCAGTGCGCATACCCTAAAAACGTAAAAAGACGGAACATCGTGCGCGACGTCACACGGAACCAATCCAAAGTTTTAATTTGCAATTAAGGTAGTCTAGTATCGTACTAAAAACGATGCAAGTAATTATTTTGACATTGAATGACTGCTAGAATATAGCTCTATACACTTTGAATAAGGATTATTAACAGTTGAAAATTGTGACGTTGGTCGTTTCGTTAAAAATAATGTTGTTTCCTCGGCAAATTGTTGTGCTTGTGCAATTCTGAAAATATTCAATTAACAAACTAATATTAACAATCGAAGGGAGGTAACTTACCTAACGTCTCGTACCAGGTTTATATAAATTGTTTCCCTTAGTTGTTTATTGTGGACTCGGATTTACTTGTTTAACTCGTCGAATCTACTATAAGATGTGATAAAGTTTATAACTACTATAAATAAAATACAGGAACCCACTAACGCTGCTACGCGTATTGTCGATTCAAAGATGTCTGTCATAACCGCCAAAATGTTCCATCTCTTAATAGCTAAATGCAGTAAGTATAACCGCTATGCTATAGGACCATTAGAGTTGTAATCATATAAGTGTATTTACGATGGTAAAATTTAATCCTGAGAAACCTGTAATAATCGACCGGGGTGAATGTTTGTTTACGCGTTTGTGACAGAGATCTTTGAATCAACTATAACTGGGGACATCATTCATTTTTCTTTTTTATCACCTACAATAACAAAAATGTTCATATTTTTACTCGTATGACTTGATTTTTGCGCGACTTTGAGTTTTGATACAATGCTGCTTGCATCCAATTATTCACCGACATGCACACTTAATTTCGTTATTACAAAACAAAATACAAAATAACACCGTTAGCTATGACGTCATCTATTACAAAAGAAACTCAAACAATAATTAGTTACTTTTGCTCATCAATTCTGAAATTCACGAATTGAATAATCGAAGACCCCGCTGACATAGCTCCAGACGGTCTATCATTTGGCTTTACTTTGTAACTGTACGTGGAAATCCCCTTAAGAACACACTAAAGCCTCGGCAATAGATGCTGGAAGGTGGTCCACAATGGGATACACCCAGGGAAAAGGCCGAACTTGAAGACGTCAGAAGAAGTTAAAATGTCAAAGGGTTGTTGAACGGCTAAAATGCTGCAAACGGTCCTCGGAAATTGTTTTGTTGAGTAAGGCATTTCTTTATTCTAGGGATGGCAACGAGTACCCGAGTACTCGTTCAAACGTCCGATTATCGAATAGTAAAAGCAGTATTCGAGTACTCGAAAAAAAATATCAATCCTGTGTAATACATAAGGTGTCCAAGTGTTATCTGGTCCACTAGAATTGCAATTAACAACGTGTCATCAATCCTTAATCGCCGCCGCGAAGAAAATCACCGGAGACCGAAATCTTGTCTGAGTACATGGCCAATACGATAATGGTCGTATTTTGGTCAAAGAAATGTGAAAACTTTCTCAACAATGTTAGCATTATAGGTGATACCATAGTGGACACGAACAGGTATACTGCTAAGCTAAGCTGAACGAACTTGAAATAAACGGTATCAAGGCGTAAGGAAAGCATATTTGCATTATACTCAACTATTTTGTAAAAATAGGATAATAGCCCCATGCATTCATATTTGGGTATGCAAGTGCTCCAACATTGTTTGTTTCATCTTTTACAAAGTGCTTTTGGTTGGTATTTCTGTTAGGTGAGGTACATGTGCTTATTATTTCAATGTCCTATACCTTACATATAGATATAGAAATATAATGGCATTTGCTAAGATGTTTGGTCTTTGTAAAAATATGATGTCACTTTGAAGTACATGTTCTGTAAATCAAAGACCTAAAATATGTATTTAGGTATTTGTGTAAATTGATGAATTACGATGAATCTGAGCATAAATCTAGATCATTATATATTATATAGAATCATCAAGACTTATGTACCAGTCAGTTGACTCCACGGGGATGGGCTGGGATTTTTACTTTTGAGTTATAAAACCCCCACCCTCCACGACCCTACCGGTGACAGCTGATGGTAAAATCTCCGGTATTTCCCCGGACCCTTGACACCTCAATATTTCCCCGGGGTATTGGTTCGGAGAAGCATTTCCCCGGCAATGTGGTGAAGCTGGAAGGTCAAAACACGACCGTTTCCCCGGCTATCCCCCGTGACTCCTCGGGGTGCAACCGACTTGTGCATTAGTGTCGTACGTATCGCTTGATTAGATTGATAGTCTAATTTATTCTCATAATATTCTAGCTGATTGTAGAACTATGCTTACATAGATCCTGACCGTTCGTATAATAGTTTATGCTAGCTGGTAGCTACGTCCATTAAACATACAAATGTATATACAATATACATACGTAATAATTATAATAAAACTAAGACGCACGTTAGGAGCTAGTACATTCATCCTGTTACCAATTAACCCCCTTATTCATTACTCACACAAGGACAGTTCAACGTACAACGCTTCTCATAATTTGGACTTTTAAGGTGGTACGCGCGTGCCTATTATCTTAGAAAGATCTTAAATCATCCCCGTGATTCATTACTCACACAAGGACAGTTCATTGGATACAAAACGTACAACGCTTCTCATAATTTGGACTTTTAAGGTGGTACTCGCGTGCCTATTATCTAATGATATTATTTTCTTAGAAAGATCTTAAATCAAAACATCATTGAAGCCATGACCATTAAACTTCTTGTTGGATCATTATGTTTTATATGTACGATCGGTCTGTACTACTCACATGAATGTAACACTTTTGTGAGTCAGGGATAATTTCTATATATGAAATAAAATACATCAAAGATGTCCATATGTAGTGTATGGACATCTTTGAATACATGTAAAGTTGATGGTAAATTATACCATTGGTACAAGAAAAATAGAGGTCACGAGCCTTTATAGAGTTAGTTGGGTATTCTACACAGGGGCTATATATCATGCACCAAAAGGACTTGTTTTGGATAAATTAACCTATGGTGCATATTGGAATAAAAAATGTAATAATAAAGTTTTGCTTTTTCATATATATATACAGTTAATAAATTACATAGAAATATAGGACCTTAACATATTTTTAGCTTTTGTGATCACTCTTCGTCCGTCGTCCGTCCGTCAACAATTTGCTTGTGTACACTCTAGAGGCAACAGTTCTGATCTAATATTTATGAAACTTGGTCAGAATTTTGTTCTCCATGAAATCTATGCCAAGTTCGAAACTGGGTCATGTGTGGTCAAAACCTAGGTGACTATGTCAAATCTTAGAAAAACCTTGTGTACACTCCAGAGGTCACGGTTTTAACCCAATCTTCTTGAAACTTTGTCAGAATGTTGTTCTCCGTGAAATCTAGGCCAAGTTTGCAACTTGGTCATGTGGGGTCAAAAACTAGGTCACTTGGTCAAATACTCTCAAGATGTCACCGTTTTGATCTAATTAATTTTCGTGAAACTTTGTCAGAACGAAAGCTAGGCTACGAACGAAACTGGGTTATGTGTGGTCAAAAAATAGGTCGCTAGGTCAATTCTTAGAAAAAACTTTTGTATACTCCAGGGGCGTACGTACGCTGGACCGCCCCCTTGGACCCGCCTATGAATTTTGTGATTTAACACCGTGTTTTAATATTAAAATTAAAATTAGATCTACATGGTTTCACACACCTGTTTATAAATATACAAACAAGAAAAGTTATTGTTAACATTGTGTAACATCATTATGTTTATTATCACTTAATTATTTACGTTGACACGGACACGGACCCATTCTTGTTCAGCCAGCGTAGTTTTCGTCCGAAACATAAACGTGCACACAAGGTACCACGCGATCCTCCTTAAAGCTGATTCATTAATGACAATTTGGGTATACGGATTTGATAGTAATCGCTCCCATATATGGAATTGTTAAACTGTTACGTCACGCGCACTTGCCAATCAAACGCTTTGACAAGTTTAGAGGAAATTCGCTGTATCACGTGACTGTCCCACCCTTACTGTGTAAACTCTACACTGTGTTGTATATTACTATTTAGCAAAATGGCGAGATCGTCGGTTTGTCTGGAGCATGATCAACTGGAGGATTTGAAGGCAGAATTCGATTCAGTAAGTTTAGTTTTATTCAAACGTCAATTAATTTGATTTAATTCGCATTTTAACGAGTGTTTACCGACTCGTACCGCATACACACCGGTTTCGCTATTCGTCCGCCATTTTGGATTACCGTAGTCATTGCATATATGCACTCTAAAATGACCTCAAATAACTTCAAATACTTGCTGATTTTTATACAAAATCGTTCATACTGAAATAGCATTGATTTGAGCGTTGATTTCTTGAAATGACAAGTTGATTTCACGATTTCTAGTCTCACTTCCGCGTTATAAAATATCAAATAAGTATCCAGGAAATGAATGTGAAGTTGCACACCTTTGCATTAATTGACTAATTAAAGGTGTGTTATAATATCATTAATACACACTATCATGTATATTTGAATGTATAATGTGTTAACTACGTACTGTAATTAATCAAGAAACAAAGTTTTATATTACTGATCTGAGGATAGATTACCTGTGTTAATCTAAAATGAATCAATTCAAGGTCCACAGGGGCCAGTACCTATATAAGTGACCAATATTAATTTTTATCATAACATCCATCTTTATGGCAAGTACATCATGCATGAATGATAACAAATCAACAACAAACAGTTGACAATGTATATATGTAGATTTTCAGTTAAATATTAAATGATCATTTATCAAGATGAAAGTGAATGTAGCTATAATAATATTCAATATATTATACAAACTTTGCTTAAATCATATATCCCAAATTGACTCTTCTAATATACAGGGGCATAGCCATGCTTGAATTGATGTGAAGCCTTGATGTTGGTGATTATGGTTAGGGCTCCTTGTCCTTGTTATTTATGTTTTCAATTGTTATGAATATGCACATGCTTAATTACCTCCTTTTGCTGTCTACATGTATGTGTATACCCCTGATGTATAATGATATTAAATTTGGTGTAGAAACAAATAATTTGTGCACTTTCATTTAAAAGAAACTTGCTTTTTGTCTCTTGCAACTGGCATACAATGCATACCAGTTTTATACTCAAATGCAAAACATTGTTCAGTTTCTTACTGACAGTTAATTGAAAGACAATTCTAAACATTTGCATAAATATATGAGTAATTTCATGCTTCATGTTTGTACTTCTCATCTGTAATTATAGCATTAAATGTCCCGGTGCATATATTCTAGAACACTCAACTTATTTAAAACCGTACAGGTTTTGCGGGTAATAAATTTCTACATAAATATATGTTATATTTTGATGATTTTCTAGTTCAATAAACCAACACATACATGGATAATTAAACTTAAGTTAGCAACAGTTACTAATAGTCTTACGCATGATATGTTTTCAGTGCTTAGTATATTATTATATTTGTACTTTGGTATGTAGTCGATCAGTTGGGTACTATTTATATATGTCTTTGTGTCATTGTTATTGTTACATTGATGTAGGCCGGGGCTTTTACCAGCTGCCGTCCTGACTCTTACTAAGTCTCATAGACTTGTGTACTGGATTTTAATGTTTTTATAAATTAGATTCAACAATTCAATCAAAATTATGATGGTCACAATGAGGTCAGTTTGGAAACTTCTGTCATCAAAGGTTGAATGAAACATCTACAAAGTGTAAATTTAAGCTATAAAACATGTGTGTTTCTGTTAACTGAATATTCTTATTGACTTTCATCACAAGCTTGTGTATATGTAAACTTTCGTTTGACCGGGTAAATAAATCATTCTATTCAGAAATGTGTTGATCTAATGTTTACACAAAACATTGTTAACAAATATTGTGTTGGATAAACGTATATGTCAACACACAGAATAATCGTTAAAATACTATTGAAATACTTGTTCTGGTCGTAAGCAGCAGGATGAAATACAATTTTAATTAACACCTCATAGAATTGGACAATTGGACATTAGGCGCCCAACAAAATTAAGGACGAGTCTGCAAGATATTTTCTTGAGGAACAGAGAAAGACACATTACTAGTATTAATTAGTATGGCCCCTGCACCATACAAGGAAGAATGTCCCCTGCACCATACAAGGAAAAATGTCCCCAACATTGTGTATTGTTCTATACTCATTACTGAACCGCAAATGATGTTTATTTCCACTAATTGGTCATTGTTTACTGTAGCTTATAGTATTTCTTGGTTAAATATCGGACATTATGTTGATTATCAATATAGATAGTAATTATATATTATGTTTACAAGTGTTAGTAATTGTGTACATCCTGTTTTCAGTATTTATCTATAAATTCAGCTTTACCCTGTCATTGTGTCAATGAGCCATCAAATTAATATGGGGGTTGCGTTAACTTATCATAAAATGACATCCTAATATTTGATAGATTACATTTCTCCAGTCATTCTTGCAATTTACAATTATGATTATGCAGGTTACTATGGTAATGCCATTCACTGTCAATGATATGGGCGGTCATAAAATAATCAGACATATTGGTCATTGGTCAAACATTTATTGTCCACAACTCTGACTGGTCAACATATTACTGACCATACTGTAAAATTGTACATTTTAGTGGGTACGCAATTTTTCATGGATATATTGCAGTACAGTGTCATAAATTAGTCCCTGTAGAAACTTAACAACTAAACATGATAGCTCTCATTGCTTAATTGTTATTTTGAAGTAGATTCCTTTTAAAATGAATCACTTAAATCTACAAAATAATCACATCACAAAAAAAACAATAATTTTGCAGTGGTCTAGTATCAATAGTGTGTGATTTATACTGGTCATTTATGTATCGTCCTCCCTCACACGTAATAAACTTGTTTTTACGACTGTCCATTTGAAAATAAACAATAATGATAATCATGGTTTGAAGTACTACATTACTTATATTGAATGACAATTTTTGAGTTAATCTCAGTATGAATTTCTATATTTTTAATGAAAGATCATAAAGCCAACAAGACAGGAAGAAGTTGGCCATGTTATAATGAAATCTTTAGTTTTGTTGGTGACGTCTTATGTTATTTCCTGAGTTATTTTGTATCTGGATGTCATGTAGTCATTTGAGCATCCAGGATCACATTGGGTACATGGTCCCTGTCTTCAATATACTCTGCACTAATATAACAATTGAACTCAGGTATACCTCCATGCTTGGTACTCTGCAAAGCTAATAAGAGTATAGTTCCCACTTCCAAAACTGGTCTGTCATATGCCTGTAGATAGATAGTCCCTCTATGCCCCTCAACTTGACAAAAATTACTACAGATGGGTTATTCAATCCAAATAATATATAGTGACTTTTGACCAATTACAATAATCTCATTCTGTATCTGTTGTTTATTGACCGTTTTATCATTTTATACAGTACAAAACTACAAACTGTACTCCATAACTCAGTGGTTAGTGCGCTTGCCGTCTAATCTGGTGACCCAGGGCTCAAATCCGGGTTGAGGCACATCTATATGCCTGCCATATTTCAGCAGATAGCTAACTGCCAAAAAAAGGCTAATCTCTGCATTTAAAAAACCCAAAACAAGTCAGCTTCTGAATCAACTTCAGTTATTCGTTTATTATATGTTGTAAGTACTCTACCATCTAGTAGGTTGCACTGTCTTGCTCTACCATCTAGTAGGTTGCACTGTCTTGCTCTACCATCTAGTAGGTTGCTCTGTCTTGCTCTACCATCTAGTAGGTTGCACTGTCTTGCTCTACCATCTAGTAGGTTGCACTGTCTTGCTCTACCATCTAGTAGGTTGCACTGTCTTGCTCTACCATCTGGTAGGTTGCACTGTCTTGCTCTACCATCTGGTAGGTTGCACTGTCTTGCTCTACCATCTAGTAGGTTGCACTGTCTTGCTCTACCATCTGGTAGGTTGCACTGTCTTGCTCTACCATCTAGTAGGTTGCACTGTCTTGCTCTACCATCTAGTAGGTTGCACTGTCTTGCTCTACCATCTGGTAGGTTGCACTGTCTTGCTCTACCATCTAGTAGGTTGCACTGTCTTGCTCTACCATCTAGTAGGTTGCACTGTCTTGCTCTACCATCTGGTAGGTTGCACTGTCTTGCTCTACCATCTAGTAGGTTGCACTGTCTTGCTCTACCATCTAGTAGGTTGCACTGTCTTGCTCTACCATCTAGTAGGTTGCTCTGTCTTGCTCTACCATCTAGTAGGTTGCACTGTCTTGCTCTACCATCTAGTAGGTTGCACTGTCGTGCTCTACCATCTGGTAGGTTGCACTGTCTTGCTCTACCATCTAGTAGGTTGCACTGTCTTACTCTACCATCTAGTAGGTTGCACTGTCTTGCTCTACCATCTAGTAGGTTGCACTGTCTTGCTCTACCATCTAGTAGGTTGCACTGTCTTGCTCTACCATCTAGTAGGTTGCACTGTCTTGCTCTACCATCTAGTAGGTTGCACTGTCTTGCTCTACCATCTAGTAGGTTGCACTGTCTTGCTCTACAATCTGGTAGGTTGCACTGTCTTGCTCTACCATCTAGTAGGTTGCACTGTCTTGCTCTACCATCTAGTAGGTTGCACTGTCTTGCTCTACCATCTAGTAGGTTGCACTGTCTTGTTCTACCATCTAGTAGGTTGCACTGTCTTGTTCTACCATCTAGTAGGTTGCACTGTCTTGCTCTACCATCTAGTAGGTTGCACTGTCTTGCTCTACCATCTAGTAGGTTGCACTGTCTTGCTCTTATCCGGCCGTTACAGGAAATTAATTTAACATCTATAGGCTACCTGAGGGATTGTTTGTATTCAAGGTTGATGAAAAGAAAACATTACTACAATTTCTTTGTAAATGCAACACAAAACTTGTATAAAATATTTTGACCTTGGCTGTTTTTGTATGTATTAATACGGTGTGACTTAAGGAGATTTTTAGGCTGTCATTAAATTATGTACTTTGTGACATAATAGTGATAATACAGGGTTATCCACTATAAGCTATTGTTAAGGTAGGAAAGGTGTAATACACTTGCTGGGCTGTCGTATTGTATATGTAGATAAGGCCTTTGCTTATATATACTAATCTTTAAAGTATTTTTTTGTGTGTTACGGAAACATTCAATAATTTATTTGACAATGTTTGTAATAAAATGATTCCTTCATAAGAATTGAAATCATTTCATTTAAAAAATCTTTACTATATTTCTGATATTTAAATACTTTATCATGTTTAACATGTTATTTTTAATCCCTATTGTTACATAATTAAAAAAACTTGTGTGTAATGCTTTACTCTTTATTTTGATCTGATCAGCTAGGAATCCGGACAAAATCCCGGGTGGACAGAATACTGGCCCCTCATTTTTGACTGGGTGGACGTAATCCCGTCCATGTTTTTTACAGGGTGGACAAAATCCCCACCCTATAAATTTCAGGGTGGACATAATACCCATCATGACTTTGACATATGTAGAGGGTTATTGCTGCATTGTTAACGATTATTGTGTGATTTTGTAAGGAACTTCTCTATGATTATGTCACAATAAAGGTTAATTTTTTATTTAACAAGCATACTATCAACTATATTATATATATTATATATAGTCATGATGGGTATTATGTTTACCCTGAAATTTATAGGGTGGGGATTTTGTAACAAAGTAACAACCAATCCAATTAATTTTCATGAAAATTATTCTCATGACTGCGATATTACTTAGATGCATGAATGTTTAATTTGTTTCCGATGAGTTGTAATGAAGTAATGATGTGTAATCAGCCTATAACTAATCATCTGAGATGTTTTATTGTCGGAGTTAAGTACAATGTCTCATGTCCATATACTGACTGACTAATTACTTGTTGATTGTTGATAATTGGTATATAATGAGTAATACTTGAATGATAAGATCTTGTTATTGCTTGACCATCCAGATCAAGTCCAGGGGTGGTAACAAAGCATCTTGAGTGGTATACGTGCAATGCACAACATCAACTCAGATACTAAGCTATATATATCAACTATAACTGATTTATCTTAGGGTAAGATAGCGATGGCCTAGAGGTAGGGTGCACGCTTCGGGATCGAGAGGTCCCGGGTTTGATCCCCCTCTGGACCACTGGTTAATTTCTCTGAGCAAGACCCACAGCTCCACTTCACCATGGTGTAAAATGGTACCTGTGAGGGCAGTGTCTATTCCTGGGCGCCGCAGATCGATGCTGCCACACCACAGAAGAGAAATAGTCTCCCCAGGGAGACACGAGTGTAGGTTTCTATATGTAACCCAATGACTTGGGGAAGTTGAAATGTCAAAGGGTGCTTGAGCGGCCTAACAGCTGAAAAGAGCCCTAGAAAATTGGTAACTTGACTTTTAACATAAAGTCTGTCAGAGTTCATCTGATTCTCTTAATTTGTGAATTTGTGAAGTTTCAGTATCGTTTCATCCATCAGTTTAAGTTGAAAAACTGTAATAGAAAACAAATATTCAAAAGGAAATCTGAAGCACATATTAAGTCACACAACACAATGGTGTATTGATGGTTATACATTTATTTGACCACTATCTTGGCTGAGTATGTCATACTCAAATATGAATCTGTTTGATCGGTCTATACCTGTGGCTTGCTAGGTTAGCATCCACTAAATGTTTGATCTTGATCGTTCTATATGTGGCTAGCTAGGTTAGCATCCACTAAATGTTTGATCTTGATCGTTCTATATGTGGCTAGCTAGGTTAGCATCCAATAAATGTTTGATCTTGATCATTCTATATGTGGCTAGCTAGGTTAGCATCCAATAAATGTTTGATCTTGATCGTTCTATATGTGGCTAGCTAGGTTAGCATCCACTAAATGTTTGATCTTGATCGTTCTATATGTGGCTAGCTAGGTTAGCATCCACTAAATGTTTGATCTTGATCGTTCTATATGTGGCTAGCTAGGTTAGCATCCAATAAATGTTTGATGTTTATGGGGAACAAACCATTATATTGATAGTTCATATTTCACTGTCTTGCTTGTAGCTTTCTTGTTCAAATCCCAGCTGTTACCTGGCACTATGCTAATATGTTTCTTTGTTTATTCATATGTTGTTATGTTGACATCTTCAAAGAATTTACAATATGACTTGTGTTCGATGATTTAAGACCAGAATAATGTAATTCATGGCAGTAAAATTATCCCCACAGTACAGAACCAGACCTTTTCACTGTTATGGCATATATTTGTGAAACTAGGCCATCATTCACCTGGAGCAGGGACTTGGTGAAAGTATATTTCATGTTTTAAAACATTATTCCACCCAGGGCTCGACAAATCAATCAGATTTTGCTTGTAATTATTACAGTAGAAATTGACTGGGCGGTAATGTCTTCGGTCAGCATGATGGTGGAATTTCTAACAGGAAATAATAAATAAGCAAGTTTCAAGTTCTGATGTTAAATGATACAGAACATTAAACCCATTCCTAATCAACCAGCATAGTTTTCATCTTCAAATATACTTTCACAGCATATAAACCAAATCACTGTATGAATTTTCATATTACTATCAAATTCAACATGTATCATTTGTTGCTATTAAAAGCACATGTCAAATCTGATCACTGTATGACTTATTGCCATATTATATAATTCAATGTGTACTCATTATTGCAATTGCCGGAAATCAAATCGTTTATACACAGTGACTTTTCTACCCTCTGAATTATGAGGATGATAAAACCATGCCCTTAGAATCTATTAATTGAATAAGATCGGCCTATGGACGGTGTTTGTTGACAGTTAACATGAACATTGATAAAAACCAGCTATATGTTATTGTCCTTGTAACGACTTACAACTGTGTCCAGGTTTTAAAAAAACTATGCTGGCAGTTTAAGGTGAAGGTATTTGATAAAGTGCATTAGCCGTCTATCTTATAATCTTAATGATATTAGAGAGATAAAATTATGTAATAACTATTCAATTGGTGAGATACATTCCACTTTACTGATAAATTATGCTGATAATGCAGAATGATGATAGTCATACCATGGTATATGGTTGATATTTGATATTATCTGCCCTTGGTTCTGTTTGTCAACTTGAGTCATTTGTGTATCTTTCAAATTTTATGTTCTAAAATTGGCTATCTAATTGGTTATGATGGTTTGTGTAGGTTATTGACAGGTAAACAAGGTATTGGGGAAGAATTTCAATTAATCCAGCTTTCCCTGTATATATCATATATTTATATCTAGGGCAGTTAATTAGATTCAAACTTGTCCTGTATGTACGTTACTATTGCATGAAGCCCATTGGTCAGTTACTAGACCAGTCTTATCACCTTAGTGCCTTCATTCAGTTACCTCCCATTCAATTAAGTATAGATATACAAGCAAGGCTTCCTCTGGAGTTCAATGTTCATTTTGATTTTTTACAAAGTTCTAGCAATAAAAGAGCCAAATTATAGCCATGATATAAAGAAAAATATATACCCTCCAACTTATACCTTGGTGGTTAAAACCGAGGCTTTGGAAATTGCAAGGGTCAACACCCTTACTCCTGGTCAAACGGAACCACTGCAATTGTGGAGAAGTACCCAGTTGTCAAGCTTTTGACTATGTCAGTTTTCTGTCACAACTGTATACATTAAGTTGCTTTCCCAACTACAATACTATAGTTGAGCAGATTGAGCAAATGTTTCATATCGTAAACATATTTGAGTACTACGCATGGATTGTGATACATGAAAGAGGTTATAAAATACAATAAATTCACATGTTTATAGAGATATTCTGGTATTTGATGTAGGACCTTATACTACATTTAATATTGTTTGTACAATGTCCATGTAAAGTGATATGCCATTTTATGTCTCCTGTAATGTTTGTTTACCTACAATGAAACCTACATTGAAACACAGCCAAATCAAGCTCTAAGACTAGAAAGCACAGAGGGAAATATGTTTTCTAGGGTACATTTCATATTAATAATAATTTGACATAACATTTACACTGTCAGATGCTAAATAGATATGAGTAAGTCGGACAGGTAAGGCAGCACTCGACTTAACGGTAACCAGCCGAGCACAGTAAACAATTACAACGCAACACCACTACATGGAACAATCAACCAATGACCCCACACAACCCAAAGAAGTTCCTATACATGGGTATTGGCCTGCTGAAATCAATGCGGTATTGTGAAACAACATAGTGACCTACTGTACTGTCCTACTCATGAATATTCCAGCAACAGATTCACATTGAACATTTAGGATGAATCTAGTGTTAGGATACTGGTAGTTGTGTGTCATCTTTTGTGCTTCATTTCTGTTGTGCGTCATTCAACTTGCTTTGTCCATTAGCTCTGTGTAAATTATTAAGTTGTTCTGTTTAAAACATGGCTATCAGAGAGCTGTGTAAATGTAAATTACTATACTTGTCATTCTCTATTATAATGCTAAATGTAATTATTAAAGATTTCGGACAAATGGTGACTACAGTCTTCACAAGTTTTTGCAATGTACAATGTACATAGTGTCTACTGCATGACATAGATGTGTTTTATTGTCACATTATGTTTACCTACATCAGTCTTCTTTATTTTTACCAAATTTAAGGATTGTGAGCTCTCCTGTAATACTGTTCATTTATATTGTAAAACCTGGTGGCTGGTCTACCGGCTTGATCCACCCTTTGAAAAATGTTACATCAATTCATGAACTTTGTTAACCTTTTCCACAGGCTGGCATTTGGTCATAAACACACAAACTCCCAAATGTGGTACAGCATAATTATTGTGTGGAAACAATCTTGGCACTGCTGCTAATGTTTCAAGTTCTTATAGTTTGACTCAACACACACTGTGACACATGATTATGAGACATAGCATGTCTGGTGTTTGTATGAGGAAAATTAGATAATTTCCTTACTACCATTGTTCATCATTTAATGTAAACAGGAAATAATTGTTATCTAACATCTGTGATGAGGAAGAAAATGTAGAAATCTGGAATTAAGACATATAATATAAGAGGGTGCATCCATATCACATCAGTGTCAAGGACATACTGTCAAATCATTTAAGTTTGATGGGATAGAATTTCGTGGTTTTGTTAAAAAATACCATTTCGATGGGAAGTTAATTCAAGGAATTTGCATTTCATGTACCGTAATAAATACAAGGGTCAAAATTATTGTTTCATCGGTTTTGATTTCGTGATTGAAGGTGAACCACGAAATGTACAATATTCAATCTCCCACAAAAATTAATGATTTTAAAGTACAAGTACAATGTGATACACATACATTATATGCAATAGTCAGTTGAAGTGGTTGCTGCATTGACTCATTGCATTCTGCTCATGATTCTGGATTAGAAAGTGGGGTGAAGTTGCAGAAATTGACATTACGTATGTTTGTGCATTGTGCATTGAAGAAGATATATCCCTTTCTAAGACTGAACAAATTCCCAAACAGGCAGAACATATGACTATGAAGCCCTTTGAATTATGTAGTTTATGTGCAAAATAACGAGTTGAGAAAATTATTGTACAAAAAGTAAATATTTAAATCTAATTAAAATTAATGTTCTCCAATATATAAATGTATTTTCCCAATCAGTAACTCAAATTAGTAAGATAAGCCTGTTCATGTGACCATCTGGCCTAATTTAATTGGACTGTCCAGATTTGATTAAAAAGATAAGTATGACCAGAGGGCCATGCTTTCATCACAAAATAACTCGGTCAGTCTAATTGAATGTGATGACAGTTGAGAATGCAGACATTGCCCTTAGGGGACAATGACTCTATATGATGATGTTGTTTAAACATCCACTGAGAGTCTAACATCCACCATATTATCAGACAGTACTTAAAATGTTACATATATATGATCTGTTAACCAAGATATTCTTAGTAGGTCTACTTATAATGAAGTATATATTGAATGAAGTATATATTGAATGAAGTATACATTGTAGTATTTTAACTTAAGTAGAGTACAATATACTATGTCACAAATTTATTCAAGAAAATACGAGGAAAAATGTGTAAATGTTTAAGCCAGTTTATCAATGACGAAAATGGTGAACAGTAGCGGAGCCCCGGATGGGCCGGGCTGTATGTGTGTCTGCATTATAGATAAACGCAAGCATTTCACCCCCTCATACAATATACAATGTCTTCCAACAAATCTACCAATGCTTTCATAATATGGTTAATATAGTAAACAAGCTGTAACATTGTTTTCTAGGTCCTTAGCTCTTTACCCTACATCATCACCGTAACCCAGTCAACACCAAATCTGTTGTTGTTCATCCTTTCTGATTGAAGATGACCATTTCTAGTCTCAGTGTCTACGTACCTACCGCTTCCTGATGATATACCACTTAAATTTCATACATTTTAAGAATGGTCTCCATATTGAAAATTTTTTAAAAATTGGTGATCAATTGGACACCTACCGGTTGTTTCAGTGCAATGTAGTATAGTTGGGCATGAATAGGCTTATAACTGTGCAGTAATGTCAACTGATGGGGTATGAAAACTTAAAGGCCGAACCATGGAGCGAAAACATTAAGTAAGTTAACTATCGACAGATCAAATCTTAATAGTAAAACTTAGGTCTTAAATTTTACTACTCTTTCAGTATTCTTGTTTAACACTTACATTGATAAAATATGACAGACTGGTGTCTAGTATTTACTTATCAGAGTGAGAAATCACACACCTTTCATAAAAACACCTGAGTCCAGCTACTAGTGTATCATGTATGAATGGATGCAACATAGCAAAGAATGTGTCTCATTTTCAGACTAATTATTTAAAAATGTAATTTTGTCACTTGGAAGTTTATTTAAACGTTCGGAGTAGGTGATCTCGTTTCTGTAGCGATTATTCCCTGGTTTATTGATCAAATAGAATTAATTGTAACTTAAGGTTTCTTGGAAGTACTTGTCTGATGATATATTAAGAACCTAATTCTTGTTGTGTCCGCTTGATAAAATTTCCCAAACTTGTTAAATATGACTTATATCAATTGACCACTTGTGATAGATCCTCTATATGTATAATAAATGTACTTTGTCATCTATATCCTGTTGATACTGATACTATCTAAAATTGTGATTATTTTCCTAATCAAGATGAAAAATCTCCTATGAGTAGGAACTTAACACTTTGAATTTATCTATCAAAAAATTATGAAGCATATCACATCAGACTATAATTTGCATGTATTAATCTGATAAATCTGAAAGTTTATAAATGTACATTGAACAAGGAAGTTTGTGGCTTTCATCTCTTGACAGGTTGAGGCCATGTATCACTGGCTTAGAATGAGAAGATACTACTTACGACCTTATAAAAAAGAAGACTGAAACATGTTTAAAATTAGCTTCATAAAGTGCTTCTTTTGAGCCTATTTTCATGAAAATTGGAACTTGAAGTTTACCATAAGTAAAGAGCAATTTTCTGACTCAATTTTCAAAATATTGATTTCGTAGTTACAACCTTCTCATTCTAAGTCAATGATATACTCATAAGGCCATTGCCAAAGATATTGTTAAGTTTGCTGGATCAGTCCCAAAGACAAGCTGAGGTACTGAAGAGAATATTTGAGCATCAACCTTAAGCAGACCTTTTTCTGGCCTTTTTGGGAAAAAGGCCCCTACCCAATTTGGGAATTTTGCGTCGCGGATTCTTACAAATTGGGAGAAACAATAAGCGGTTAAAGGACAAAAATGGGATTTTTTTCCTTTTAAAATATCTTCAAACCATGCATATATATCCTTAAATAAGTTCTCTTTCACACAATATATTTAGATATTTGGTATACCGTGTTATATTTAGTAATAAACATATTTCGCTCTGGAGTAAAAAAAGATTTTTTTTGGGGTCAGATTTTTTTGGGATTTTTTTTTCAATTGGGATTTTTTTCTGCAATTGGGAATTTTTTTCACCAATTGGGAATGGAATTTGAGGCCGAAATTCGGCCTCACACAATACCAAGAAAAAGGTCTGTTAAGTTAATAGAATGGGTTTGTCAAATGTATATGCTTAAACTTGATGGCTATTTAGCATCAATTCACAAAAAAAATTGGTAAGATAGGATAATAAATTAGTATTATAGTTGTTTATTTCGGGATGAGCTGCAGGTTCCAGACTGTGCACAAGTTACAACTATATATAATCATCAGAAGTATATTACAAATATGTCGCTTCTACATTGTCACCTCCGTTCATTCAGGTGAAATATTTTCCTTTAATCACACTTTTTACCATTTGTTATGTGTATGAATAGCCGCTCAGTAAATATTAGTACAAGCACAGTAGGATAAAAACTTTAATCGGTTCAGACAGTTTATAAGGTAAACATTTTTACCGATAAATTGGGTGTAAATCATACCCGTAATAGTCGGAACACTTAAGAAAATACTGTGTATAATATTTCAATTGTTTGAAACCTTTCTGCTGTCAGATTTGCTCCTTTTTCGACAAAATATAAGACATAGGCCTATTTTTATTGTGGGATTTAGTCAGAATTTTGTTAAGAAAGGTAATTAAAAAAGGGCTGTTGGTATGGTTTCTTACAAAACTGCTACCAGTAGTCAAATAGAGATCCTTTTTTATGCATATCATTTTATGGTTCCAGTTAAACTGAACTCCTGAACAGTTTAATAGCTGGCAGCAGTGTCCGATATAATTATAATAATATAAGAGTAATTATTTAACAGTTGGCTTAATCATTTAAGAGCTAGCTGTCTGTTAATATACAGTTAGCTATAATAATTAACAGCTGAAAATAATTATGAAGTTTGATTTTTTGGTATTTTTACCTTTTTTTAAACCAGCTTGAGTTTATCATAAAAGTGTAAAAAGATGACAGAATATTCACAGTATCACCAAATGAATGCATTTATACAACAATTCTGATGATACTTAATTGAGCATTGACCCTTACTTCAATACTTGGATGGATTATGAATTTTTGGATGAAGTGAGTTTGGGGCGTTGAACTTACGATGCTTAAATTAAGTATGAATCATTTAGAACTCGTGAAAGTTCACAGTGGAGTGATTTATAGTTCATAACTTTTAAATCAAGCTGTCAGTATATACAGACAGAGTTCAACAGTAAAAATAACAATATCATAGTTTTACTATCATGCTAAAATGATACAATGACCTTCCTGGTAATGGTATCTTGGGTTCTTTCACCCTAGAACTTTATAATGCCAGTCCATAATGGTAGTCTCTTGTAAGTATATGGTACCTAATTTTAATTAGGGTCAATTGCATAATAAAAAAAACAATAATTGGAAATTTTCAAGTAACAACTTCTGCAAAATTAGTGATGATGTGGTGCAATCTGGACATTTTGGTGGCAGACCTACCTGCAGTATACAGTCTTGACTATTAGTTCCTGGTGATATAGTGATTGGACTCTACTTGTAAGCCCACTGTCAACTCTGCCAGGCCATACAGACTACACTGATGATTCTATAAACCGGCAACCAATCTCTTTGCTGCCATGGTGACTAAATTCTTTTTATTGGGCCTCTTTGCTGGTGTCCAAATTCTAAATTGTCATTGACAACCAATTTCTGTTTAATGGTGACTTTTCTATACTCAGGCAACTAACTTGTACAAATTAATTACAGTCATGCAGTCAATTAAAAAACAAAGTTTTACTTGATGTCAAACAAAACCTACCCTAACAAATGCATGGGTTTTTACGAATTTGAGGAATGTAATGTTTAATGTATGAGCTGTGGGTTATTAGATCATCTCATGTGGGCTGACATAACAAGTCTAAGATGTGTAGGTTGCATATTTACTTAGGCATCTTAAATTAATCAATAAAAATATTCAAGCTAACTTCATACACCTGCTTTATTATGAGTAGTCTGATAATGTCTGTCCCGAGTCGATGCTTATTGAATACAAACTGTCATGAATTCAATTTCTGTTTGATCAACTGATAAAACTGCAGCTTATAATACTGTTTCATCTATACCAAGCCTTTAAGGCGTTTTGCCATAAAAAAATTAAATAAATGGCTTTCAAAGGTGAATCACTTCTGGCCGTTTTCCATTTTTGTCATTCATGAAAAACATCACATTTTGGCCAAGATTAGAAAACTATATAAATGAATGAGAGTATTAGACTATCATCTATAGATTTGTTACTGTTGACCATTATCTGGCCATATCTGCTGACTACTTACCCCTGCTCGTAGAAAGTCTCTGCAGAAATATGAAGATACATTTTGCAAGACCCCTGTAGTGTTTCATTTTGGTGTGAATCCTGAAGTGAACTTATAATTGGTGTGAGTCCTGAAGTGAACTTATAATTGGTGTGAATCCTGAAGTGAACTCATAATTGGTGTGAATCCTGAAGTGAACTCATAATTGGTGTGAATCCTGAAGTGAACTCGGTAGTTTTTCAAAACCACAATGAAAAACGGTCCCTAACTCAGGCTACTATGACCTAGTGGTCCTGAAATGTGGCAACTCTGGGACAGATGATTGTCTCTTGTGTGTAGGCCTTGTGTGTAAGACTGGTGGCCCACTAGTCTTGGCATACAGTAACTGAAGTCACTACCTATAAACCAAATCACTGTATGACTTATCTTGTACCATTTATTGCTATTGAAAGCTCATGTAAAATCAGATCACTGTATGACATATTGCACTACTATATAATTCAATATGTATGCATGATTGCAATTGCCGGAAATTGACTTATTTATTATACACAGTGGAAGTTAAAGACGGGTATTAATCTTCATATGAAAGAAATACTTTCACAGGTGACTTCAAAGATTGATGTTTTAAAGACATTAAATAAACCTCACCATGAAAGTAATTTACACACATTAGTGTGAATAAATTTCTGTGAAGATGTTGTATACAAACACTGAAATTCAGAACAAGTAAATTAGTAATGTAATTATGCAAAAAGTATATAGTGACTAATCTTGGTTGTGTAAATTATATACTCAATGCTTGACTGGATTTCTAATATTGAGATAAGGAAGATTTATTTATATTCTCACAAATATTGTAAAAAGTTAAAATTAAGTATGTTTTGCATCATTCTCCCATTTAAAATTTACAATGCTTTTTACCTGTCAGGTAGTTGGGTTGACATCAGTGTTTTTTTCATTTTGAGGCTAATTATAGCCTGGTTTAATTTAATTTTTGAAATATTGTGGTACATGGGAATCGATTCTTCAAAGAATAATTTGCTGGGCTAAGCATTATTAAATGGCTTTTACTATATGGACAAAAATCACATATTTAATGTGTTAACTTGCAGTATATAAATGTAGTAAATTTAACAACAACACATAATATTTTTAAATTGTATTTCCCCTTCTTTAGAGTAAAAACAACATTAAACAAAACAGCCTTTTTGTATCTTACGGTATGACATGTAACTTTCAGGAAATAGTATTGAAAAAGAAATCGTATTATAATAGTCCATTGAAAAACCAGAAAAACCTGTTCTTCATCGGTAAAGACAGCAAAATTCTGAACTACAGTTTCTACTATTCTGTTTTACGACGGTGTCATGTACGCCTTTTTGTGGATCATTTTCACTTATTTTGTACGTTTTCATTTGTCAGTAAAGGCTAGTCTATCATGCTCTACAATGTGTAGATGTTTTAAGGAAACATATACTTAAAGATAAATGTATATTATAATTATTATATATTGTCTGGCAACTAAAAGTTGAAATTCTGTTAGGATCGAAATAACTGGCTAAAACTGAGGTAAAGAGACATTTAGACTGAAAAATGTGCATTTATAAGAACAAAATCTTCACTTGCTTATTAAATTAGTTTCTAAAGTCTCAAGTACCATCATGTTGACATCATTTCATAAATACTGCTAGATATCAGATATAGATTGAATATTTCAAATTTAAAACCAAACCTTGTATGTTTATAACTAGATATAACATATTTAAAAGGCCATTTATTTGATAAGTATTGTTACATGTCGGGGACACCTCCCAGTTCAAGATAATTCCTACTGTCGCCCACAAGTTTATCAGCGTGAGTGTGTGATAAGATTTGAACAAAGGCCAGCATTGAAAAAAAAATGTTCGGCACAATTTTTAAATTTTTATAAAAATTGACGCATATTTAGAAATATATTTTTGGACGTCTGTAGGATTGGGGCTTGAGTGACAAATTGTGAGTCACAGAACACACGGATATCTATCCTGCCAAACTGTGCATAGGAACCCGCCTCAACGTGATAGGCTTGAATGATAAGTGCTGGGATAACTGATAAACTCAGAATTTATTTGATGATGGCCTAACATGGGGGGACTGAATTCCTGTGTTACTCCCATGTTGCTACTGTTTAAGCAGGTAGCCAATGAAACAAGACGGGTTTTCCTTCCGTTTTCTTGTCTGATGATTTACATCCAAACAACTCTGACATATCTAGAGCATACACACTGAGTCAGTAGTAGTCTGATCAGGTCCCAATCTCCCAAAGCATCTCAAGTAGAAATCTCAACTCAAATTGAGATTTTGTGAATATCAGATTTGCCATTAAAAATAAATCAGAAGTTCCAACCCTTGTTTTTTTACTGAAATAAACTCTGAATACTATTTCTGTTTAGTGATGGCAATTTTGAGTCCACTGTTGCTTGGAATTTTACATTGAGATGCATTCCAATGTTTGAGATGAGATCGTGCTCAGATTGAGTTGCTTCGGGAGATCGGGGCCAGTATGATTACAATACAGTCAGTTCAAAGTTAATTGATAACGGTTGTAAGCATAAGCTTATCTGTCAGGTAAACTATGTTTATCTATGTTTAACCGGGTGTAACATGATTTAACAGTAATTCCCAATATTCAATTGAATGGGATAGTTCCCTCATTAGTATAACATTTACTTATTGAATCGACAGTATATTTAGCAAATACTGGGTCAGTGGAATGTTGACCAATATCACATAGTTAAGGTCAGGGATACCAGTCAGTGAACAATATGTGCATATCAGCATTGAGACTAAGCTTGCAATATGTAATGAGGGAACTATCCCATTTGGAAGAATAGTTGGCATTAGGTTAACTCGACTATACCCAGTTAAACCTAGATAAACATAGTTTACCAGACAGACAGGCTTATGTTTACAACCCTTATCAAATAACTTTGAACAAACTGTACAATGCTTGCAATATGAATACAAACAAAACATTTCTATATTTAGACTCCAGAGTCCAATCAAAATTATAGTTTACTGAATCAGGTACCGTAACACTTAAGTCTTGTTACGATTTCTGGACTAGAGACCGTGACACTGTCTCATTTATAAGTCCAATAAAGCATACCAAAACGAATATATTACTTCAGAATGTATCATAAATATACTTTACTATATTTACAAGTAGTTGTAAATATCAACGAATAATAAAAGTTTATATCTATTGATTTTAATCTTAAGTTGTAATCCAAGAATTTGCTGAAAGTGGGTTTTACAACAAAACTTAATTTTAGATCTATATAAGTTCTGTTAGGGTATTAAATGGTTTAATCTTGTCTATGTTTTCATTGCAATTTGAATTACGACCATCGGAGACCATTGTTAAGCTATGAATTGTACATTAAACCATTAACATTGACTCAGAGGACTGTACCCATACCTGCCAAGTACTCCTAGTAAAGATGAGTTAATGCTCCTATTTTCAATGCTCCTATTTTCAATGCTCCTATTTTTGCTGATATTTTCAGGTTTTTGAAGCTACATTTGATTCATTTCATGATCTTCTGTCCAATATTAATAACCGCTAGAATAAATAGCTGCCTTGTTTATGCATATAAATCTATTTTAAATCATATTTAAGTTCATCTTGTGACATGTTTTGCTAAATCACTCCTATTTTTTATTTAACTATCTTGGCAGGTATGACTGTACCCCTAATTGATTCACCAGTACCGGCTATATCCTGAGATTACTCAATAACATTTGGTACTAAACCCCCGAGGCCGTCCCTTATGCTGATGCTTGGTACTAAACCCCTGAGGCCGTCCCTTATGCTGATGCTTGGTACTAAACCCCTGAGGCCGTCCCTTATGCTGATGCATGAGAAAGTGGTACACAGGGTTAAAAGAAATATTACTTATATTTTCATTTCATCTTTTTGTGCATGTATATGCGTATGTCATTGTATATTTGTGTATGGCCCGGTGGCCTTATTGTACAATAAACTGTAACTGTAACATCTTTTTCCCCCAAAGCCTGAAGTCTTATGCCAAACTGACAAGGTAAAAGCCTGAAGACCATGCACTATAACATTAATAATGATAGTAATACTACAAATTTCTCAGACATGCAAACAAACAAATATCTCGTTGCTAGGGAAATTAATCATGGCATTGCAATAGATCATGTTTATCCACTTATTCTGACCATGTTATTACTTTGTATATTTCAGTTGGATGCCAATGGAGATGGAAATATTGATGTATCTGAAATTCAGCATGCGTTGAAAACAGTTGGGGTAAACTGCCCACAATATAAGATCAGACAGCTTGTCCAGCAATGTGACGTAAATAGCGATGGTGAAATTAACATGACCGAATTTAAAGCTGTAAGTTTTTGCTAGAATCTGTAAATTCTTTTATTATTTTATGGGCCTATGTACCTACAAGCACCTATGATTCGCTCACCTGTCTGCTAGGCTAATTAATATTTTAACACTGGGTTTGACAGGTAATGTTCTTTAGTGCCTTGACTATGGTCATGTTATCCATGTGCATGAAGTTGCCAGTTACTTGCATGTGAGCAGGTAAGTACTGGTCAATAATAAATTCCTGGAAAATTTGTAGTGACATATTTTTTAACCACCATATATGACTGTGATATATGTTGAAAAAATGGCGCTTAACACAGTTAAAAGTTTGAATATAATTAATCATGTTGATTGGTTCCAGTGCTTAACCAATGCTTTGCTTTATATTTAGATATAGACACCAAAATTTGTGCATGTAAGTAAGGCCCCTGTCTATTAAATAGTAAAGTGATTGATTTTTGTATCGAAATCCTTTGATTCACACTAGTATTAAACCATTTTACTTGCATATTTTATTTTCAGCTATATTCAAGATTAAAATCTGAAAATGATATGGGACGTCTTTTTAAACAGTCAATAGCAACAAGAACAGATGTACAGCAAACATCAGGTAGCTCTGATGGTATCACACATTCTGTGAAAGACTCAGAAAGATACGCCTTTACTGAATGGATTAACAAGTAGGTTCTCGTTATTTTAAGGCCCTTAGCCCCCTCTTTGATGAGGGGGTAGGTTGCTTTGCACCTGTCAGTTGTGTCTGTAGACCAAATGCCATAGGATATTTAGCAATAGTAGCTAATCCCTGTTGATTTTGAGGTCAGTAGGTCAAAAGGTCAAGGTCACTGACTTTTACCTTTTCATAATATTTGGCTGCCATAGTGGCATACATGTTTTACAAACATCTTGTGTTATCATTGAGATTGCATATGACACAGTGGTCAAGTAGTTAACACCCTTGGCTACTGATTGAGAATTCACTGGTTGAATTCTCTCATATGTCACTTGGGCATTTCTGAAACACTTGTCAGTATCTCCAACCCAACTAGAAATGAGATGGTTGGTAACGCAGAGGAAGCCTTTGCATGCAACCACAAATCAAGGAGAACTAGAGAAACACACACTGGTTCCTGGTATCACACAACTGTCTCTTTCCTCGAATATGGAGGTCATTGGCCACTCTGGCGGGGAAAAACTGAATGAAATCATACTAAAAGACATTGCTGGGAAACGTTTCCATTGTCATGGAAATTTCATACATTCATAGATTCAAACTACAGAAATTTAAATGTGTTGTTATAGGGAAGTTGTACTGTACAATACTTTTACAGGGTTTAATTGATAAAACATTGATGCTATCACATGTATGTCATACATATTTAGATTATCGTATGCTCCGGCACAAAACAATTAATTACATTGTAGCTGAAGTTGTGTCAGTTTTACTGCCTAGTACCAGTGTATTATCTACTTCACGTCTTATTATTTAAATGATGTTTTATTCATTTCAGAAACCTAAGTGATGATCCAGATTGTTCCCATTTCTTACCCATAGATCCCGATACAGATGCTTTATTTGAAAAAGTTAAAGATGGTATCCTTCTATGGTATGATTTTCATTGTTTTCTACATGCATAGTTTTGAGAATTTGACTTGATCCTGACCTTTTTTACATGGATAGTTGGGAGAATTTGACATGATCCTGACCTTTTTTACCTGGATAGTTGGGAGAATTTGACATGATCCTGACCTTTTTTACATGGACAGTTGGGAGAATTTGACATGATGCTGCCCTTTTTTACATGGATAGTTTGGAGAATTCGACCTGATCCTGACCTTTTTGCATGAATATATTACAAGGCCCTTGCTGTAATTATAATATTTTCCATTTGCAAAGTGTGCATTAGTACATCATGAGCGTCTCTGTGTTATAGCTTGGCTATTTTGACATGAACCTGACCTTTATGCAAGAATATATTACATGGTTCTTGCTTTGAATATACCAATTTCTGCAAGCAAATCTTGAATGATCGGTATTTCAGATTTGTGTTTGTATTACATCTCGAGCATCTTCTTGATTCTCCCCGATAATGAAAACATACGGTCAGTGTTGTAAATGTAGGCAATATTGACTGTTGAATTATGCTAATCAAAAGGTCAGGTTCTGATGAAAAGATACAAATGGGGTTATTTGATAAAGACAAGGTATCAGCACAGGTAACAGTATAGTTGAAAAAGAAAACAAAACGAAAAAAAAAATTTTTTGTTGAAAATTTATATTTTTCTATCAAGGTCAATTTGTACAGAAATCCACGAGCCGGTTCGAGAGGTGCAGTTTGTTTTTAATAAAAAAAACTGCTTTATGCATACCAATTATCTATAAAAGGATGTGTGTTTAAACAAACAACGTTATGGGATGAATGTAAACCAAAACTTAACTTCATATCATAAAATCCATTGCTTAAAGGTATACTTAAACTGTAGCTGGTGTAACACATTGTGAGGGACGGCCAAATGGATTTGTGTTGATTGCACCATATGAATCGGCTGTGAAACAGTATCTACATTTAATAGTATAACTTTTTAACTATTTGATCAATTCTGATAAGATCTGGCATATAAGTACTTTAAACATTGCTGTATATGAGTATAATTAGTTTATGGAGATATTGATAGTCAAATTTTGTTTTTGATTGATTGAAATTCTGGTTAATTTAGAAGAAATAAACCTTTATAGAAAAATATAAATTTTCAAAAAACATTTTTTTCGTGAACGATACAGTTACCTGTGGTTATCAGCTGTTAAATTCTGCTCATAGAACATAGAGGATCAGGTCAATTTCTGTGGGAATAATAACTTTTTAGTAATCTGTTTATTAGGACAATTTTGCTGATTCCAAATATGGAAAACTAGACCCACCAACCCTCCTAAATTTACTGTTATTCTATCAGCAATCATGACATGACATGAAATGTATGTTTTATTTTGACAGCAAATTGATCAACAAATCAGTGCCTGATACTATAGATGAGAGAACTATTAACAAGCAACCTAGTAAAGATAAACCATTGAATCCATATCTTCGTGTTGAAAACCATAATCTAGCTGTCAACTCTGCACAATCTATTGGCTGTAATGTGGTTAACATTGGTCAGGATGATCTGGCTAGTGGCAAAAAACACTTGGTGCTTGGCTTATTGTGGCAAATTATCAGGGTAAATATATTTATACTTAAATTTACCAGATTTTTCGACGAAAAATTGGTGATAAGTTTGCCGATTTAAGAAAGGGAAATCGTTTTGCTCATGTACCTCAGTTGGTCTGCCACATGGTTTCCAATCAAAAACTTTAGAATAGTTGTGCCCCAACGTCTTCAAACTTTAAAGGCATGATTAAAAGTTTGACAACATTGTCAGTATTCCTCTACATGTGGAGAAATTGCTGGCCAGTTCCTTTGGAGCCGAAGGGTCAGTTAATTATGGTAAGTATAGTCCAGGCCCTGATCGCCCGAAACAACTCAAATATGAGATAAATAATTTCCAGGTGAGGATCCAGTAATTTTTAATGAGTTTTAACTTCAGATTTATTAGAAATTTAGTCTCTGATTTAGGCATAATCTCAATTTGAGATGAGATTTCTGCTTGAGATTCTTCAGGATATCGGGGCCAGGAATATTGGTTAGGTCAAGCAGTTGCTATATTCAACTATAAATAAATAAATTGTGCCTTCAGTATTGCCAGTCAGCTTTCTTCTGAAAAGGCTTATGAGTGCGTACAACCGGAATTGAACCCGGGGCTCCAGATAAGATAGCCAGCTCTTTGAGCTAGAGAGGCAGATAAGATGACAAACACACTAAGCTAGGGAGGCACTTAACTGAAAAATTATTGAGAAGTGGTGTTGCATTGGAATAAAGAAACATGATTTGATTTCTTCCTCTAGATTGGATTAATGAGTGAGATCAACCTACAATCTCACCCAGGTCTCGTCTTACTGCTCGAAGAGGGTGAATCTATTGATGATCTGTTGAAACTTTCACCAGAGGAAATCCTCATCCGTTGGGTCAACTATCATCTAAGAAATGCCGGACTCAGTCGACAAATTGCAAACTTCTCAGGTGATATCAAGGTAAGCTGCAGTTTTTGTTGCCTCAATCTTTGTCCTATAGTTCTGAGGTAATCAGAAAATCTGAACTAACTGCTCTAGAAAGAAGGGCATTTACTTTTCTGGAAATCTGGATTTGTTGTACTAGAAATAATGAACTTTTAAGTGCCTTACTTGACCAGAATAATATGGATTTGCATGATCCACTAGACAGATTTTTTTCTTCAAGTCAAGGGGTGCCTGCAAGACTGTTGTAACTACATATGATTAATGAAGGACTTACTACAGTTTTGCAGGCACTCCTCGAAGTTTGAAGTAGATGTGATATGTTGGTAGGTTTGTCTGTCAGTCTGTTACAACAAAATACTTTCACACCATTTTCAAGAAAAACTTCATAACCTCTGGTGGTCATCAAATATAGATTTACATATAGCCCAATTGCCTTATATAATGTTATAATTTTATAATAGCTTTTTTGTTTATTTTAATTAGTAGTATACTGTTGACTCTTGTTTTCTCAATTGTTTCCTGACCCACCCTTGAATATACTATGTCTGAATGAAAATTCGATATGTGGGGATGCAAAAATGTTTTAGACACATGTGTGGACTCTATTTAAAATGAGTATTCGACAAATACAAAGGCTATATATTAGTTGTTGTATTAGCCAAGGTTTCAATATGCCTGATTCATTGGGAATGTCAGATCAATCAAACTTCCGTGAAAAGGTTTTGATTTCTGACCAAAATATAAAGTTATTTCATGAAAAAAATGCAAGGAACTGCAGAATTTATGGACAATTTAACCTGCACTGAAGAATTTTATTTACTACTAACTGAGTTTCATATTGACTAAATGTGGTTGGACGACCTCTTGCATGGCAACAATGGTCAGCCTTATATGATATTCAGGATTAATTTAATTTAGATCTATTAACACCCCTGTATTACAGACAGAGTAGGAATCAAATCTGGACTTTCTATAAAATTTCGTCTGAATACAAAATTCGGCTTTAAATAATGTTCTGCATAATAAGGGTTGACTGTATTTCGTACTAGATATATTTCTGTTGCAGTGTTATGCAGTAAACACATATGATATTTTTGTTGCACTATTATGCACTTTATTATTTCTGTATTTATTTTGCACATTATGTTGGTGGAAGTAAGTACATGTTTGTCTATACAGATTGTAACAAATATTGTATACATGTGTTTGTGGTCACCCTCTCCCTCTCTCTATATATATACCCTTTATGATGAGGGAAACCCTTGTTGTGGTTAAACCATTGACCATTTCTGTTGTGATCAAAACCCAGGGCATAGCTTAATTTGAATTGTGGTGATTACAGGTTGAGATCCTCATGATTGTGAACTTTTTGGACTATAATGCCATGTTGGCAATATTTATAATCTTACTGTTCAAATTAATGATACACAATCATGTGAGTATGTTTTTATCGCTGGCTATGCCCCTAAGACAGTTGCCCATTTCTGTTGTTAAATCTGTTCCTTTCTGTTGTTATATACCAGTTTTGTGTGCTGTAATACTGTGAACTTATCAAAGTTATATAAGTTATAATTTTTCCTGGACAAACTTTTAACATATTGTCATGCTAGGAATGCACCACATCATATTTCAATGAAACTTGAAATCAATACATGGTACCAAGCTTTATTGCGCATATTGTCAGGAAACTTAATTTGGATGATTTATACCAAAAATTATGGCTCTATGGCATGCATCTGGGAAGTAGTTGCTAGTCAAAAATACCTGGTAATAAGAATGTGATCATGTTAGGGGCCGGAATCTGGGGCATACGCCTCATGGAAACTTTTCAAACAATGAATTAATCGAGTGCATTCTGGGCATTCAGAGATACCTTATTCAATATTTAGCAGGACATGATTTATTACAAAATTAAGCAATTTAGTTATTATTCTTACTTATAACTGACTATTGCCTGTCAGGCCGAAAATTACAAATTTTGTCTGAATTATTTGGCGGAGGGCAAAAGATATGTTGGCCCCCTGTCTAGACTTTTTGAGACTGATCCCCAACCCCCTGCTCATATGCCGATGACTGCTCAAGGCCCATAATTCTAGCATGGATTTTGACAGACATTCGGCCCAGTTTGTATGTTGTATGACCTTGCTTAATGCTTGTTACATCATAAACCGAATCTATCTAGTTATCATTTGATCATATAGACTGTCCAGAAAGGTTGCATTTGAAACACATGTCACATATAGAAGCTAGTTGAAGCTAGTTGAATACTTGTTCTAGATTGTTTTAAGAAGCTTTACATCATCCATTGTTTAAATTTTCAGGATTCTGAGGCCTATATACATCTGCTGAACCAAATTGCTCCAAAAGATTCCGGAGTTGGTTTGGCACCCATTAATGTAAGTATCAATGATTAAATATTGTTCATTTAAGCTCCCATTTTACTACTATTGTTATAATGCACGTTTTTAATTCAACTACATTGAAATTCATTAACACTACGTGGGGTGTTCCACAATTAATAGGACTTTTTGCATAGCAGCACGGCAAATCAGAAATTAATCAAACTAGCTGTCTTTAATTAAATTTTGATCTTTCACTGACAAATATGCAAAATATCAAAGACATTGATTGAAAAATAATACATTTATTATACAGTAAAAACTCGATATTAAGACCACCAACGGGACCGGCACAAAGTGGTCTTAATATCGAGTTGGTCTTATTATCGAGTTTGGGTGTATTGAGTTTATCAGTATCACTAAACTTCCAGTTGAAACATGTAATGGGTGTTTCTCAACATGTGTGTGGTGTTTTTAATACTCATTACTGTTGTGTGATTTAAATGAGTGACATAATAAAACATAATTAATATAATAATGGAACAAAACTGATTATTAATTACACAATTTTTCTTTATTTTAATTACATGTATATGTATGCAAAAACATTTTTTGGTAAACCATCTTGTTCATGTAAAGCACAGAATACATATAAACGTAAACAACAATCTATAAGCTTCAGCATAATGCCACATAATGAATAACATCATTTGCTACAATATGGCAGTATGATTTTTTTTTAAATTTTAATGTCACTTTTGATCTTCCATAGTCAACAGATGTGGTACATTTCAACAATCAGCAGTCCATTAAATTATCCTACTTCACGAAAAGTAGAGGTCAAGTTAAATCACCTGAGTTTTCCCAATCCCATACTGTTCTGCTAATTTCCTCTGACTTTTCCCTGGACTATCTTTAATCAAATTAAATTTCTCTATCACATTAAGCTCTACACGCTTTCCACTCATCGTGGAGATTTAGCTAATTTATAACTTTGAAGAAAATGCAGATGTTTACCAATTGCAATCAAATTGAATTGTGATTAAATAATTTGGTCTTTAACTTCTACAGTGTACAAATTCAATCCGATAATTACGAATGTTTACACAAACATTTTTGTTTGTCTGTCAATTAACGACTTTAACAATCAAAGAGATACGAAATGTGTGACCACTCTCTACCCAATTAAAGGTATAACAAAGGACTAAACAATAAAATACCCACCTCATGGTTAGTTTATGACGCCTGTGGCGATTAAATTGCAGTCAATTAGTGCATCGAATTAACAACATGTCACTATTTACGACCTTGACCGGCGGCTCGACTAAAATCAATACTATCCGTACTGAAACGGCACGTGGTCGTTGAATCGAGTTGAAGGTGTGACTTTATGCATTGTTCGGGACCAAATTAGTGGTCGCATTACGCAATATCGAGTTGCCCGCATTATCGAGTTTTGCGACCATTGATTTATATAGAGAAAACATCGGGACTGAGAAAAGTGGTCGTAATATTGAGTTGGTCGTATTTTCGAGTTGGTCGCATCATGAGGTTTTACTGTACTTTAAATATACTGTGTACCAAGGAGGCGGGTCGCACCGTGACGTTATTATGACGTCGCATTTCAACATAAAGAAACCTTAATTAGATTTGTTTATAGTCATCCTGACTTTCTAAACAGATCCAATATCACTGTTCCGATTGTATAGATATGTTTCCGTAACCCTGTTCACAAAAATGTGTGGCAATGATGTTAGAAATTGCTCTAACATTGGAGCGCCTACCAGTGTACGAACAGAGTTTATTAACGTCAACTTAATTTTCTATAACACCACCTGTGCTTATTAGTAAGTTAATGAATCCACGATCTGTAATATATTTGAGCCAACAGAACACGGGTTGCTGTTTAATGCCACCACATTAAAAGTATTTCCTCATTTCACTGGTAACACTGTTGGTTTTCCCAATATGCACCATTGTTTGACAATCGGGTGGTTTCCGTTTATTGGCGTTGACGTCATTGTCATTCATGACGCGCTTGGATACATACACTTAATTACTGCCTTACGATAACAAACATAGAGCGATTTATTTGAAAGTTTGCATTTTCATGTTAAAGTCATCCACGCAATGCCATACAAGTAGGCGTTAATATTTATTAGGTGGATATTGAGATATTCACATTTTTAATAAGGATAGTAATGACAAATAATAGTGTGACCCGCCTTAGTGTTACATGGTTTCTATGACAACGCTTTGCACGAGCACCATCAGCAACAAAGAAATTATGTTGCCATCAGCATATAGAGCATACATTGCTATGCATATGGGACAATTTTCATTTAATTGTAATTGTTAAGTAAACAGTGATGAGAAAAGTCCTATTATTTCTGGAACACCCCTCGTACAATTTTGTATATACACAATATTTCGAGCTATTGGTTTTCTTCAGGAGCTATGTAACACTCTAAATAATTCTACATCTTTTAGAACATTTTAGATATAAATCAATAGGTTAAAATGATACCAAGTTATACTGTCAAGCTTACTACAACTATATTACTAAACTTGGCCAATTATCATTACGCCAGGTCAGAGATCGCTCCATCTGATTGTTTGTAGAAGATTGCTTGGCGAAGGTTTTCAAGTTCATACATTGGACAATGTGATTATAATTTACCGTTATAATTGATTTAAAGGGTATTGATTGACAACTGGCGTAATGTCAGTTTTGTAGGGATACAAACATAATGGTCACATCATGTAACTACAAGTGTCTCAGTCAAACGCAAGAAAAAATATCTGTATGACTTTGAGATGTGTCTGTGTGTGTGTGCGCAGAATTTAATTGTATGTTAAATGTAACATTGTATAAAAACAGGAACCAGAGGGAGAGATGAGAGCTGAAGCCATGTTAATGGAAGCTGACAAGATCGGATGTAGAGCTTTCATTTCTAGCCATGATGTTGTCAAGGGCAATTCTAAACTCAACTTGGCTTTTGTTGCAAACTTGTTCAACACATACCCAGCCTTAGAGGGTTCAGAAAACGTTGAAATTGAAATCATTGAGGAAACGAGGGAAGAAAAGAGTAAGATTGAAAACTTTTCTGTCTAGCAATTTTAACACTCTTTGTGAACTTAATTTTTGCACCAAACAAATTCTTACAAAGATGTAGCAATTTCACTGGAGAAAATCTCAAATCCTCAGTTCTTCACAGAATATTATAGCTGTCAGTGTTATATAGCCGTCAGCGATCACTGTGCTGTTCAATATCCAATCGTACATGTATGTATCATACTTAAACATTTACTAGTTAAAATACACACAAATGACCATCTTCTATTTGTCTCGGTGGCCCAGCAAGCTTGTATCTCTCTGTAAACTGTATTGTAACATACAACATTGTTGCTCCAAATAGAGGCATTTGTGAATAAAGAGGATAATACTGATAATGGTAACATGACATATTACTTATTTACAAACGCCCTTTGCTCCGCTAGGCCATTGACAAATTCCTTCATCTGACTCTGTTTCCTGTAGTTTGTTCATACTGTAAAATCATTAATTTTTAGTGGGCGATTAAATTTCGTGGATTTCTAGGTTCGCCTTCAACCGTGAAATTAAAGCCAATCGAACAATAATTTTGACCCTTATCTTAATTACCTGAAATGCAAAAATCCACGAATTAACGTCCCATTGAAATAGTCATTTTTACCGAAACCACTAAATTTCTTCCCCTGGAAATTAAATGATTTTACAGTATGCTATGTTTAATCTATTACAGCCTATCGTAACTGGATGAACAGTTTAGGAGTGCGACCTAATGTGAACAGAATATACAGTGATCTACAAGATGGCCTCATACTCTTCCAGTTATATGATACATGCAAACCAGGCTGCGTTGACTGGAATAAAGTGGTAAAAACGTTTGCAAAAATGAAAGCCACGTTTGAGAAAATTGGTAAGTATTGACATCAGCACCCAGTATGTGCATTTAATTGTTTATATTTGCTGTTTCTAGTTTTTGTTGCTTAATTTTTACCAATTTTTTCAAATGACAATTTAATCATTAACTTTTGTTTTTAAAGGGAGGTAACTGTTTATTGTTTAACAATTCCCTCTCTTTGTCTATAAAGTCCATGTATTTTAAGAAGGAGTAACTGACTTGTATTTCAGAGTTCAATAACTTGATTTATAGGGAAGGCATTGTTGTTAATTTAAAAGAAAACTCTAAGATTGGCAAGTGTGCCAGGACTGGTGAAGACAATGTGGTGTATGCTGTAGTTACTAGTTGTGTAGCATGGTCATATAACTTTGCAAATTTCTATATTGACTTTTGAAATCTTTTAACCAAAGGCTTTTTATGATGAAACAAAGTTTTTTTTTGCTGGATTATATAATTTTCCTATTTCCTGTTGTTTTTTTCAGCCAATTGTAATTATGCTGTAAGTTTGGGTAAAGACTTGAAGTTTTCACTACCTGGTATTGGTGGTAAGGACATATTTGATGGAACACAGACGTTGACGCTAGGGTTGGTATGGCAACTGATGCGTGCTTATACACTCGCTTTATTGAAAGGCATGTCAGAAGACGGCAAACCAATTGAAGACAAATTTATTGTTAACTGGGCCAATGAAAGAGTATGTATTATAAATAGAATTTTCTTGCTTGGTCTTCTCCCTTTATTTTATGACTTCGCAAGAAGGCTAACGACATTAGAACGTATGCATTGGGATCAATTTAATAAGCCAACATTATTACTATATTTCTGACTCTGAATTATTGCATACACATATTTAAGAAAAAAGTGGATAAAACACTTGTGATTTGCAGCTTTCATAAACCATTGACATGATCGATGCACATTGTCAAACTCGGTTATAATACCAGTTTCATTTTGGACATGTATTTATTTGTCATTTGGCAGGGGCAAATAAGAGCCACTTGGCAGGGTTGCGAATAAAATTAAATTGCAAAATTAAACCATGGGAAAAATATGCCTCAGTGCAGAAATAGTATTTAAAGTTGATTGCCTCAGTGTGTTGCAGTACTTACTGAATGTAACCCATGAAACATTGATTTGACTATTTCAGTTAAAGGAAGGTGGTAAGACTTGTACTGTAAATGGCTTCAATGATTCAACATTGGCTGATGGCAAAACTATTCTACATTTGATTGATTGTATTGCCCCGAAGAAAGTCAATTGGGAAATCGTGAAGGATGTAAGTCAGCATTTTTGTGTTTGTTTCGTTTGTGTATTTAAATACTCATGGTACTCATGGATATATTTTTTCTCTCAGAAATTTCAAGAATTTTAATGCCCATAAATGGACTGTTATGTTTTGTTTTATGCCCCCCAGCATCTTCTCATGCAAGAGGCATTTAACAACTATCCTTACAGTCCTTCACATAATTTTAACGAAAACTTTTCAAGTTGTTGAAACAATGTTTTTGAAGCTCACCAAGTCATTGCATTCAAACTTGGCATATTTGTTAACTGTCATAAATGCCTTACATTGTATGCCATTTTACACTATCCCAACATTTCAATAACATTGTGGCCCCTGATTGGAAAATGTTAACCAAAACTTTTAAATGTTTGAATCTCAAATTTTTTTTATGCCATGTAACACTATCCAACATTTTAATAAAATTATGGCCCCTTATTGAGTTTATATGGACAAGGCTTCCACCGGGGCATACGCCTTTATTGAGCGCAGTCTTGTTGTTACATAAAGTTCACATTTTCTAAATTTCTTACATTTACAAATCATGATTCATGGCAACTGATGTTTTAGTGCACCCAGGATAAAGTTATGTTGACAAACATTGATGGCATTGGTCTACCGTTGCAAATTTGGTTGCTTAAATATACACATGTATACTAAAATATACACATGTATACTAAAATATACACATGTATACTAAAATATACACATGTATACTAAAATATACACATGTATACTAAAATATACACATGTATACTAAAATATACACATGTATACTAAAATATACACATGTATACTAAAATATACACATGTATACTAAAATATACACATGTATACTAAAATATACACATGTATACTAAAATAACACTGATAAATCATGCACGATTGATTTTTCCACCTATATGGATTATTCTATTTTTTCCTGCGATTCTTGTTATCCTGGGCGCAGTATAACATACAACTCAATCTCATGAATACAAAAACTCTGTGTCGGGACATTTTCGTAAAAGTTAAAACATACGTTAAATAGATCTTATTGTGACTAAAAAGAAGAGGTATTATACAGTACCCCATTATGATTTATTTGTTATTATTCCATCTTTTTCTGATCAACATAATAATTACTGCTTGAATGGCCCCTGAAATTTGGTAGGAAGGTTGGTTATTTGACCCTGTTTCATACAAGGTCAAAGGTTAATTTCGCAGTGATGTTTTACCTCGAACAGGCTTGGTACTTTCAGGCTTATGTCCGATTTTAGATTTTTGAATATCTTAAAATCTCTACATTTATATTGGAAATAAATAGAGTTTCAGTCTTTAAGACTGGAATTTTCAGTTGTGAGAACAATTGCCAATTAACAGGCCTGCTTGAAACAACTATTTTGCTTTAAGTATCAGGAAAGATGTGTAGCAAATATTCATACCTTTGGTGCAATATTATTGTATATCACTGTAGTGGATATAGTGATATAACACCATGCTGTACTGAAGGGACAAAAAATTCTGTAATCGTGCAACTACATGCAATTTAATATATCATAAAGTTTAACCTTAATTCATTTTATAGGATGACAATATGTCAAATGCAAAATATGCCATATCTATGGGACGAAAAATTGGTGCAAGAATTTATGCTCTGCCAGAGGATATCGTAGAAGTTAAAAAGAATATGATGATGACAATATTTGCCTGCCTTATGACTGTCGATTGGAAGAAAGCAAAAGCCCAACAGGAACAGTTTCAACAAGAAGCGTAGAATGACCACAAAGACTGCTAACATTTGTATTCTTCGTGCATTGGAATTTGGGACCAGTGTTGTTGGTTTATAACAGATCTATATATATATATATTGGAACAAATTTGTTACTTATCCATTGTTTTAAGGTATTGGCTATTGATCTTTGTATTTTATTGTATCAGAATTAAAGGGGGTCCAATTGTTGAATGTTTTGTATTTTTATTACAATAAACATATGGGACCATTTGTTGATTTTTGTACTAACATGAACTTGGTTTTCATGTGTTATATATACGTTAAAAATGTTTACATATCTTCCAAACTGACTCACGAGAATATTTGTATATGCAAATAAGGAAAGTGTCAAGTTAAAACTTTTTTTATTATGGAATCATTTTATATATTTTTGAATTCCAACGAAGAAATTTTCTTTTTTTTATCGGGTTTGCTATTGAGAAGTATAACTGAATGCTTTTAAGTTGATTAGTGTTCAGATTGCATTTGTGTTAGTTCACTTTTCATTGCATACATAGAAAAAGATGTGGCGAAATACTTTGATTTACTGAGTTAAAAAGTTGGTTTCTAAAGAGCTATATTGTGTATATATTTAAACCAGTAGAAGAATCAATTACCTTATTATGTAATGGACATTGAAGTGAACAGAAATTATTCAGCTTCATTCTAAGAAGAGAATGCATAGAATAGAATGTCCTGCTCAAACAAATTTGATTCTACATAAAAATGACGAGATCTGTATATCTTTAATGATAAGTGCAAGTATTGATAAATGTTGACTTATTTAGAGTTCTCAGTGATAGGAGAAAGGTGCTGCCAAAGTATACATGAACTTTTGAAATCTTCTGCCTGTATCAAACTGGGGTCAATATTTTGTGTTGGAACTGGGGTCAACATTTTGTGTTGGAACTGGGGTTAAAATTTTGATTTGGAACTGGGGTCAACATTTTGTGTTGGAACTGGGGTCAACATTTTATGTTTGTATTCCAACAATGTGTTATTTTTCTCCTTACATAATGTACTTTGTAATCAAACGTGAAATAACCCACACATATATTTGGTATACTTAGAATTTTTTTACTGTAAACTGGGGAAATCTCGTATGATTTAATTATTTTCTACCCGTTTTCTGTAAAACTTGCTGACAAAAATGTTAAGAAAGAAACTAATGTCTTTCAGTTAAATCTTCACAAATTTCCCGAATCAGAAGTTAAATTAAAAAGATAGTGAAATTTTCCCAGTTCATTGTATGTGTGTTGATTATATAAAACCTGTTGTGTGAGGTTATACGAAGGTTTTCCATGTTTGTAAGTGACCAGACTATGTTATAAACGGCGATATGTTTCTATTTTTGTCAGAAATATAACATTTATCTGGTCACAAAAGTTGCTGTAATATATGTGTGTATGAGAATACTGTCTCTCTTTGTATCTTGAACAAGAATCGGGGCCATATAATATTATATATATATATTTTATACATTTTTATCATTTATTTACCATAAATCACCGTCGTAAAAAACGATTGATTTGGGTGATGAAACACCTATTAAATTATGCTGTATTCATCCAATGGGTGAAGGGCCTGTGTCGTTTTGAGAATTTTTTTTTGACAAAAATTGCTTCTCGTGAATGCTAAATTTTACATTAGGTAAACAAATGTATTGCAAATTTTGAGAAATATTTCACATTCACATGTTTTCCTTCCAGTCTCAGGAAGTTTGAGCTTTTTAAAAATAATTTTGGGAAATTGGTTGGTAGACATTCACGTTCAAAAGCTCTCAAAACGGAAAAAAGATAAAAATGCAATATTATTGCCAAAATTAAAGCATTGTAGACAAATTTAACTGCCCTCATGGCAATTTACTGAACTGAACAATTTGCATAACATCAACACTTCTCCGTTCGTTCAAAAATAATCAATCATTGCATAACTAGTGCAGACTTAACCTGTTTGAGAAAACCTGTCATTGTAAGAAATCACTGTGTTACGTTGCAAATTACGGTATAGATTCAATTTTATGTTGTTATACTTTGCATATATATATATATTATTTTTGTAGTATTATATACATTATTTTCTACATAAAATTTGTATACTAATCATGCACTAGAAGTGTAAAAATCTTGATTTTTTTCCCGCTGTCCTTGTATTGAGTAGATATGCCAGAACGTTCTTGAGACCATGTTTTATATGTCTATATAACATTTATGTACTATAACAATACATTTAATATCTGGTTATTTTAAGCCAAAATTGTTAACAATATTCTCACAACACTTTTCTGAACAAATAAGAATTGTAATAACTCGACCCTTTGGCGCAACTTTTATCTCGCTATATAATCTATATAGGGAAATAAAATTGTTGCACCGAATGGACAAGTTATTGAAAGCCATCTGTGTTAATATTCCATTTATGCATTAAAGAGTTTTGAACTATTTATAGCTTACCTGAAGCACATTATGTGTACATGAGGTCATGTTGTCAGGAATATACCAAACAGAAACTGTTTAAATCCATTACTCTGCTCATATTAACCATTTTTGTTGATTGTTTCAAAGTATGGATTTTTATTATTTGTGCGTTTGTTTGCTTTATTCATTATATTGATTTCTCTCTCTCTAATAACCATAGAATGCCTTATATATTGTAATGTCTACTTAATGTGTGCTTCATTATTTTTATCCGGATTAGTAAAAAGATAGTATTAACAAGTTATGTTATTTTTCCATAGATAATGGTTGATGTTTAGTATCGGCCAGTTCAGGTAATTCCATTTCAGATGTGGAATTTATTGTTCATTTAATACTAGCAAACATCATTAACATGTGTCAAGTGTTCATGTCATTCATTATTGCTAAGAAATAATAGTTATGTTCATGCTTTTGGATGAAAGGGATCAAATGACAATGCTCAATTATGTTTAAACTCAATTTCCCTTTAGAGTTTATGGATTCTGAAATTATTGAAAATAGATGTTTTTATTGGTGGACCATTTTAAGATAGTAAATTATAAATTGAATTTAGATTTGTCCTTCATTCATCTTTGTTTGCAAACATCGTGACTCATGACATACCGTATAATCCCGACCATTGTTTGTGAGAGGTGTTTTTGTATAAGCATATTATTCTGTTGATTTTGTTATATTCTATAGAACAAATCTTGAGCTCTTTGATAATGTAGGAGAAAAACATGCATGAATCCAAAACAAAATAAATATTCCTAACTGTTGATATATGTTCTTATCTTTTGCTTGATGCTTAGGTGAGCTCTTTATAGATGATATCCACCACAAACAGCATGAACTGTTGTGGCACTGGTCAGAAATTAAACAGCTGCTGTTTCGAGACAACAAGCTTTTAGAATCCATGGTGGAATCAACTTGCAGTGCTCTGTGAGAAGACTACGACTCAGAGGGACTAAGAAACAATCAGATTGCTCACAACTTGATCTTTGTTAACTTTACTACCACTGTATCACATAAGAATGCACAGCAATAATTAACCACAGATGTTTATGAAACATGTATGCCCCTGGCAGCCTAATTGTCAAACATGGGTAAAGGTCACTGCGACCTTTACCCCAAAGTCAATAGGGGTCATCTACTGTTGCTGGCCTATTTCCATGTAAAGTTTGAAGATCCTAGGGCGAAGTGTTCTTGAGTTATTGAACGGAAACCATTTTGGTCTACCAACATGAGCAAAGCAACATACCCCTCATCAAAGGTGGGGGCATACTAATGACAACCATTTGCCATATCAAGTCACTGTTGTATAAACAGGGTAGACATACCACATGAGCTTTGCCTAAGTCGGCAGGTAAAATTCTATCAACAAATAGTATAAAACAACCGTTATTATTTTATTCTTTGACTGATTTTGACAAGACAAGTTTGACGCTCAAGTCGAGAAGGAGCACTACCCATGCAACTTAATTTCTGTGAAACAAATCAGTTTATTTCCCAATCCGACGTCAACTGCATGTATAACAGCAGGGTTTTCACTAGGAAATCATGTAGGAGGCTTTTTGTACATTTGAGTATGCCAATGTGACTGAGCACTGAAGATGGAAGGCAGCTTAGGGTGAATTTGAGGTGGCCCAATTATCATTTGAGGCAGTCAATTTGGTCTCCTAATGACAACCCTGAATAGTTGCCAGTTTTGGGCAAAATCTTTGACCTTCTGTTGAAATATAATAAGTTGCAAGGGTAGTGATAATTCCTTGCTAAAACGTCAGGTGGTATGTCAACCCTGATAGGATAATTCCTGTCTTCTATAAATTCCAGACAAAGGACAGGGCAATTTAAAAAAAAAATCCTTTAGTATTTCAAGACAATGAAAACATGTAAACAACTCAGACTACCAGTATGAACAACATTTAATAATGATTCGGTTCAGCATTACATTTAAACAATTCTTTCACTCATTGCTCTAAAATGTACAACCACTTGATGAAAATGTAAAAAAATGAATTTCTAGTCATCAACATACACAGAAAACTAAGTTACGTCCACCTATTCTGTCTATTTACTGCATGTAAAGTTGAGTAGAAAAATGTCCTAGATTCGTACTTCATTCATCTTGGGTATGGATCCTCTCGATTCTTTCTTGATAGAAACTTGATCTTCCTTCTCATCTCGGAATCATAAATTCTTCTTGATCTTTCAAAACACATACGATTTCTGTGATCACATGGTCTTTCAAAGGCTTTGGACTTTTTATACTCGATAAAGACGCGTTCAGAAGTCAATATCCTGAAACATAATAATCACAAGTTCACAACATATGTAAAGTATGTCACATTTCGAATACATGTATTTAATTTAAGTTGGAAACATATTCTTCTGTAATTTGGGCCAGTTGGTGGTGAATCTGGGTGGTCCAGGTGTGTATGTGATAACTCGGGTCTTAAAGTTAAGTCAACTGGTCATATGGGATCATCAGTGTTATTTTCAGAGATACATGTATGCTACAGTATTGTTTTTATCCTACATTTCAAGTTGCTGGATATCTATCTCTTGATCTATCCCTTAAAACTGCCTAACATACACCTCTTACGGCCATTATTGGCAGAATGGATGTCTGTTAATCAGTTATTATTAAAGTGAAAAATATGAAACAGTCTGTGAAATAAGGATTTGAAACTACTTGCCTGAATAGCTTAAATTAATAGTTTCCCTATTTACTCTAAACTTCAACTTAATATTAATGAAATTTTAATGTTACTTGCCCAACTGTGATGTACTGGACAATCGGACAAGTGCTAATTAAATTTCGCAGATAAGTCATTAAGTGAGTGAGAGAATATCCAGATAAATAGTAAAAAGTACTACTTTTCAACTGTCTGGTATTACTGAAATATCGTAATCTATTTCACATGATTGGGGTATGCCCAGGGCAAAAAAATTGAAGTATTGACAAGTTATCAAGGCTTCCGGAGTGTTGGTACCGTACCCAATATTTAATCAGGAGTAAATTTTCTAACCATAGCATAGCTTTAGCTTATAATTTCTCGCTCTGTCAGGGCACTTTTAAAATGAATTTGATTTGATGCATTATAAAATAAGTAAGCAACTGGATAGATCGTTTTTAAAATTTATACAGATCTATATAACTTAAAAAAAACAAGCTAAAAATACTCAATGAAATAAAATATTAACAAAATCTTGCCGATAATCAACCATGGTGAAGTTGACAGCCAGGTTAAGAGGTGCTCCCCTTTCAATTGTAACAGTTGCAAGTCCGTAAACATGCAAACTGTGTTAAGAATTTTGACCTGAATGACTTTCCTGTTGACGTCACAAGTCGGGTGGACAATTTCATATCAATTTCAAACTTTCAATTGTTTTAGGAAATGGTTCGAATTTTATGGCAGTGCATGGGGGTTGAAAACTTGAGGAAAACATCGTATTTCAACTGATTTTTGGTAAAACTGTTATTAAATTGCCAGTGGACACTGACCCTTGAATTCCAAACATGTCTGACTGAAATCTCTTGAGATATTGATTTAAATCATTACCCCAATCAAATGGATGCACCGATAGAGTGAGAAACCACTAACACACTAATACTGTGTTTATGCAACAACACCATACAAACGAGCAATGCTCTCCGATAGCAAACTGGTTCTCAGTGCTATTTTGGACGAGCAATAATTCTTGAGCCAAGTACATTCTAGTCTGCAGATGATGTAATATAAGCTGTAGTGTATTCAGTTGGTAGCTAGTTCACACCCATAGACATGATAGAAATCTGGATCTGGATAAATACGTTGTAGGGCCTTTCGGCATATACACAACGGCCGAGATATTATTGGCAGTGTCTGGCAGGGGCAGACAATCAATGAAGAAACAGAAGTGAGATACAAGGAATCCGGGTGCGATACCCTAGCTCGTTTCGAATAGATTCCTTGGTTCTTTAACGTGCCCGGTGTAAAGCACCGATACACGCGAGACTACCCCTGGGTTACCAACCAGGATCATCTCTAGTTGGGTGGGAAACACTAAATAGCGTTTCTGAAATGACCAAGTGTCCCGGCCGAGGATCGAACCCGGGACCTCTCGATCAGCAGTCTAGCGTCTTACCACTAGACCACCGTGCCACCCCAGATGGTCAGGCTCCAATGATCAATTTCTTGTTCTCGACTATAAGTCAGATTACAAAGCCATTCTCTACTTTTAAAGATATTAAAAATGCCTACTTCAAATATGACAACGTTTCCAGCAAATTTCTACACCCCAGGCCCAACACAAGGTCATTGAAATTGTCACAGAAAACGCCATTTTCGCATTTATAGAATTATTTACGTCAATTTCTTACCTGTTTAAAATGTTGTACGATTTATCAATATCATTGTTATATACCATTACAGTTCTTGCTAACATCTGAACGTGTTTGGATCGCATTTTTGTAAAAAAATTTTTTTTAGATGTTTATTATAATCATGGTACACAGACGATTGATCATGCTTAAAAAAAGCGTCTAGAGGACGGAACGTTCAGACGCTTGCATAAAGTTCAGACGCATTAGTCTCCCTTTACCAATGGTGTCAGACAGGTTTTGAGAGATAGGCCTGTATGTAAAAATCAATTATATGTTATGATTCAACAGTTTGAGAATATATTACGTGTCAAACTAACTTACCAATACTCGAAAAAAAGCTATCAATTTCACTAAGATGTGTACTTAGACCCTCCATTCTGATTAAGTTTAACAAATAGTCAATGTATATATATATACATAGGTGCAAGACACAAAATCAAATTTGGCTATATAGGCCTATTAGTATGTATATGAGAGAAAAGGTACACAATGAAGAGCAAAACATCATGCTGAACTAACAAAACACTGCTGCAAGAAACGACCAGGTCACAATTATCTTTTCGTGGACGCCTCACGGATGCATTAATCTAACAGAAAACACGTAAAATTAAATTACGAAAAGTTTCCCCCGAAACGCCTCCCAAATGGTCTATGTAGATTCCGACGTTCCTCGCCCATTTGAATAATAAACGGGTACCCTGGCCGATTCCTACGAAATAAACAAAAAACGGCTAGAATGTTCATATACTTTTGATAAACCAACTGTATTCCTGTCAATCTGTGAAGTAAAATCTCACTGACAGCCTGCTACAATCACACACCATTTCTCTTATTCCAGGATCTTCTATATATTTATATAGGATCTCTGCTTATACATACTAATAGGCCTATATAGCCAAATTTTATTTTGTGTCTTGCACCTGTGTCTCTATCTGTCTGCTTACACTTCAACAGTACTTGATCCTGATTGGGCAATTATATTCAACAGATAACTGATGCTTTGTGAAAGCTAACATTGTGTGATTTGAAACAATTCTACACACATGAATCACAAACTAATGTACCAGTCAATATTATCCGCACCTGGGCTGGGGGATACGTACAGGGGGAATTGACATTGCGCCAGTTGTCGATCAATACCCTTTAAAAACATTTTAATGGTAAATTATAATGACATGGTCCAATGGTTTAACTTATAAATCTTCGCCAAGCAGCCTTCGACAAACAAGCACCTGGAGCGATGACTCTTCCTCTTCGAGAATTCGAGAACCTTAATTATCAATTCCAAGTCCCGGGAAATAGATTTCAGTTAACCTTACCACTATAGTTCTTGGATTTTCAACCTGTATCTATTACTATGATTTTTCCACTGCAGACAGCTCATCATTGTATATGAGTACTCAGTGGATGTTGACAAGAGGGCTGTATTCATTCATCTAATATTTGTTTGAATCAGACAAACATTGTGGTTGCCATGGCAACAGAAGCATTGAAAACCTAAAAAAACAGGTTGGGACTTCCGTATTGCTTGCAATTCCTTATTGTTTGTTAACAGTGTTAAACAGCTAGGGCATCAGTAGGATGATAATCTAGGAGTTGATTCAGGTTAAACAGAAAAAGTATACATATAGAGACTACCGGCATACAATTATACATTTTATTTCATTGAGGTAAGTAAGCATCAATATTATACAGTACATCAATGTTTTATCTAAAATTTGCACACATAGTGCTTTAATATACAGCACAATGTTCAGAAACAGAGACCAAGATACGGTTTTATCAAAGCATATCCAGAAATCTTAAACTTACGATCAAATCAAAATTCTTTACAATACTGGTACTTCAACAACAATAAAATGTGGTAAATGGAGCTGTAAAACTTATCAAGATTCAGTTAATTAATAAACACACACAAACAAAATCTTTCCCCAAATTGCAGTTGTTAGAGAATTATACATTATTTAAATTTTAACTATTTCTGCAAGTATAAAACAGTACCCAGATGCCACATCCTTCAATTTCACCCAAACAACAAGCACTATAAGTAATACATGTACATTCTCGCTTCTACAAAGGATGGCATAATAATGAAGCTCAAAAACATTGTTATTACACATGATGTCAAATTTTATCAAAATAACATATAACCATCAATACATTAACAACATTTGCAATACTAAGTCAGATTCATGAAACCAGACTAGATTCATGTTAGATTCATGAAAAAGGTTAGATTTTGCTTTTCAGTAATTTCCCAAACTGGGTGTATAAAACAAAGTAACAAGACACACTCCATGAATGTCTGTCGATTTCTTACTCGTATGTTCCTTATAAGTATTCAAAATTGATCTTACTTGACTTAAGGCAAACAACAACCAATCAGATCAAATCATATTGTACTTTTGGTCAGTAAGAGATGATATGATTTGCTATCCTGATACTCAAATCAAATAAGATCAGTCTTTAATACCAGGCTAGAACATTCAAGAGGATCACTAGCTGTTATAAGCCAGGGAGGGCTGGGGGGGGGGGGCTTATAAGTGAGTATGTTTCTTATGTTGTGTATGTAATGATAAACCTACCAGTACATGTATATATACTTAGCAACTTTTCTAAGTCCACGCTTATATTTTTGAAGATTATTTTGTCAAACGTGTTTGTAGTCCAATGAAATTTGACTATAACTTTCTTGTGTTATAGGTTTGAAGAATTGTAAAACAAAACATCAAGTTTGATTGAAATTCATTGAATGGACATACGCATAACATAAGACCACAAGAAAGTAAAAGTCACAAATACATATTCTGATATCTTGGATGACCGCTATATAGCCTTATGTTTCTATTGACAATCAGAGACCCGAGTGGGAGGCATTGCTGAATGAAGATACTCATTGGATTTGAGCGTCTGCCATGTGTCTTCGGCGTAGATCGAATTTACATCATGAAGTCACAATAAATGCTAAATACTTTAGCAATCAGTATAACACAACAAGAAAACAATATGTTTACCTCGAATTAAACATTCAAATAGACACGTATACGTTGATAAGATATCAGACGTGGATGTTAACGCAATACGTCATGATTGTCGACACTTAATGCTACTCTGTACCGTACTGACGTCACTTCATATTTTTCTGACATCATTCGATGCCTAACTGTTATCTCTAAGTTATTTTATAAACTGTTTTTCATACGTGAGTCATTGGTCATATCATGATGGCATTTGGAACACACTCAAGGTATATGTAAACGCGTGGCGTCAGAAAATCAAGAAACGCACGTCAATCTTGTGACGAACAAACCACGTGACATACGACCAGTTCGATACGCAAATTAGGATAACTTTGTTGTACAAACTTCACGTGAGAAAGTTTGTCACTTCATTGCATATAATAAAAAAGTTATGGATAAATGAAAATGAGGACTTAGAAAAGTTGTTAAGTATACTTCTATGAAATGACATTCTTTATTTAGTTTTACTTTAAATCTTTACATAATTATTATGTAATAACAAGAGCTGTCACTAGACAGCGCGCTCGACTATTCGCAGCCATTTGTCAGAAAAAATATAAGTTCAAAACAGGCCATTTAAAATTTGTATTATATTGAAACGTGAGTTACGCTACTTAGTTGACTACATGGCAATGAAAGCTAATGTACAATGGTTGTTGAGGCATGGCAATTATCTCAACACTGGACTATTAACAAATATTTGTCAGTGAAAATGATTTTAAGACTTCAAGCGGCACTGTACTCTATTCAAGAAATGTGTATGTTTAAGGGAATTGTATACATCCACTGACATAACAAAGTTTCTACAAAATAATCATATGAGTAAGATGATGGTAAACAAGTGTTGTAAGTTTCAATGCAGTATCATGGATAGTAGCTGAGATATGGTCTGAATGAAACTTGCATGCAAAACTTTAACCAAGAAAATTCTATGTTAAAAAGGGGCATAACTCAAATAATAATCATAATAGAGCTATTACCCATGACCGGTACCATTGCCTTATGATGGTTAGTAAGTGTTGTTAGTTTCAATGCCATAGCACAGATACTATTTGAGATGTGGCCTTATTAGTAACTTGCATGCAAAACTTTTACCAAATTTTCTAAGTAAAAAAGGGCCATAATTTGCATTAAATTCATGCAAGAGTTATCTAACATGGTTGATTACATGACAGGGAAAGCCAGTGCAAAGTTTCAATCCAATTTAAGCACTGGTTATGGAAATATAACCAAGGTTAAAGTTTTGCATGTAAAACTTTAACCATATGCAACGCCGACGCCGACGCCGACGAACAAGTGACTGTAATAGCTCTCATATTCTTCGAATAGTCGAGCTAAAAATGCTATAATTATGTAAGACAATGACAATATTTCTGCTTTAAGGTCAACCAACCCATTGGAGCATAATATTATGTTGCCCAAAGACCTAAATTACATTAAAGGTCTTTGAGTTGCCCAATGTTGTTTAATGGACAAATAGATGGCACATCATTATGAAAGTTAATGTCATGGAAATAACACACTATTGGGTAAAAGTCTTAAGATATCTTGGAAAAGCATGAATCTGAAACATATTTTATGTAAAATAACAGATTGAAGTTAATTGTATCTGGAATGTCTTACTGTTGATTACCAAGAAATAATTCAACTACAGATTGGCAGCATTCATTTGTTATTGATACTACATGTATTTTGAAAGCAAATGTAAAATATTCGACTTAGTATGGAACTTTGTGTGAACAAATATACTGGTAATCTAACGACAGACTTCCTGTCTAAAACTTAATTTTATCAATTTGTTTTCATAATAATACACAAAGTACATGTACTTTTATTTCATAAAAGTTTAAGGATAAATCATGCTACTTGGTATTCATCGTACCTTCCAACCTGATATGAAACTTTCTGGTCTATTTAATACTGATAAATTAAATGCAATTTTTGCAAATAAATACATAATACATGTACAATGTACAGAACTTTCATAACAGTGTGGACATACCACATGATATATGACATACTGTTTGGCTAGGAATGGAGTACTTTATACATGCAACTTACATGTAATAGGTTTAACAAAATGAAATAGTTTTTGCCTGAAACCGATTTGTTTTTGGCAAAAGCTGCGACCAACTGCACAAACATTTTAAGTTGCATGTATAATAACCATCCTTAGCTTGAGTGTCGTAAATGTCTTGTTAAAATCGGAAGTAACTGTATCATTGAAAAAGAGCAAAAAAAAAAAAAATTTGTCTATATGAGAACCTAAATTTCGAGAAAAACAAAGTTTCCCAAAATGTTTTGTTTTTCAATTTCATTTTTTTCAATTTCTTTTTCAATGATACTGTAACATGTGGTTAAAATTGGTAAAAAACTAAAGTAGTTTAATACAGTTACCAGGTTTTTTAACTCTTTGTCGACAGTTGTTTCCATGCTTTTGTTAGCCAAAAATATGTCACATACCACATTGTAAATCCACACAACATAATGTCCTCTACTATAACACCAGCGAGACATTAAGGAAATAAAAATAATACATTTATGGCATATGACATGATGAGATGGCAAACAAACAATATATAGAGGATCTATAATAATAATATAATAATGTCTTCATTTTACGAGGTTAACACATTTGCATTTAAACACAATCGTCCATGCAGACATCAAAAAAGAATCTATTAACATGTATTAACCAGTTCAGGAAATTTTACTAAGCAAGCCTTTGACAAGCTTTATAATATTTCACGAACAAGTTTAATGTTAGTTAGAATCAATTGACTATGAGTATTAGATTCTGTATATCCCACTATTAACAACAAATTAAACATCTTCCTGTTAAAACATAGACTCTGTCATATACACACCTTCTTCTTCTTCCATTAAAGTACAGGACGCCATCTGGCGTATACTCGTACTGGCCTTATAAAAGTTATTGTCATTTATAATGACTCCATCAAGGAAAAAAAGTAATGACAGTTAAATGTTATACTACACTCGTGTACACTCGTGTAGTATAAGAATATGCAAACTTATAATACTAACCCAGATACAAGGAAAGTCATGTGATCAACACATATCAATATTCTAGCACATAAAGACATTACCAACATCATAACAACAATAATCATTACAACCATCTAGACAATGTGTCAATTAAACAGGTGATGTTCTTTGTAAACAATAACAATTGTATGCACTTATTTGACAGCTAGCTAACTATTTATATTGTATGCCCACATTTGACAGTTAGCTAACTAGTTACATTGTATGCCCACATTTGACAGCTAGCTAACTAGTTACACTGTGTGCCCACATTTGACAGCTAGCTAACTAGTTACATTGTATGCCCACATATGACAGCTAGCTAACTAGTTACATTGTATGCCCACATTTGACAGCTAGCTAACTAGTTACATTGTATGCCCACATTTGACAGCTAGCTAACTAGTTACATTGTATGCCCACATTTGACAGCTAGCTAACTAGTTACATTGTATGCCCACATTTGACAGCTAGCTAACTAGTTACATTGTATGCCCACATTTGACAGTTAGCTAACTAGTTACATTGTATGTCCGCATTTGACAGTTAGCTAACTAGTTACATTGTATGCCCACATTCGACAGCTAGCTAACTAGTTACACTGTGTGCCCACATTTGACAGCTAGCTAACTAGTTACATTGTATGCCCACATTTGACAGCTAGCTAACTAGTTACATTGTATGCCCACATTTGACAGCTAGCTTACTAGTTACATTGTATGTAGCTAACTAGTTACATTGTATGCCCACATTTGACAGCTAGCTAACTAGTTATATTGTATGCCCACATTTGACAGCTAGCTAACTAGTTACATTGTATGCCCACATTTGACAGCTAGCTAACTAGTTATATTGTGTGACCACATTTGACAGCTAGCTAACTAGTTACATTGTGTGCCCACATTTGACAGCTAGCTAACTAGTTATATAAGTCATATGTATCTCTACGACCAGTGGAAGTTAAACTGTCAAACGGTGGCTGAACTTCTAATTACAGAAAGTAGTCCTCTAAAACTGGTAACCTTTTTTCCTTTCTGCCTTACTATATAGAACCATCAGAGTGGGATGTGTGGCAACAATGTTAACCATTTAGCTTACATACCAATAACCCACTGTAACATTTTAAACCAATGACTTTGGGTCGACCAAACTAGAAAAATCAACCAACAACATCATGAACACGTGTAAAGCAATACATCGCCACTTCTTCAAAATGGGGTATTATAATGGCAGGTTAGACAATATACATATGACATCATATATACAATATAAATGAGAACATGTGTACAAACAGAAGTATCTGCTAGCTATCAATCTTTGTATGAACTGTGTTTGCAGTTTTATTTGCTGATATTATCTGAAAGAAAAAAGGGACATAATAATTAGTTTCATCAATGATTCTCAAGAAATAACAATACAAGAAGTAAGGCATCTATTAAAAGAGGGATTTAAACAAGGCATATAACTCAGTTGAAACTTAATTGAACAGACTAATCTATAAATGAATTGTACACTTTATTGGTATAAATATCAAGAGTGATCTCCCTTGAACAGGCAATGTCTATGTCTGTTTCAATAACTGGATAGTCTCCCTCAATACTGTTTATTTGGGAAAACAGTTATTTATTGGTGATAGGCATAGGTTATAGGCATCATATTGAAGCAGGAATCAAATCACAAATAGCCATTTTAGAAACACATCTGCATGTCATTAATACCTAGTTCTCAAAGACAGAAAATGGCTCCAGTTCCAGACTTCAGAAAGATTTCAATAATTATTATACTAGTACCTTATATTTAAGTTTACAAAAGATTAGCCCGTAAGGAATTGGTCCATATTTTCTAGAATCTTTAGATACTACTTTATTGTCTCCCTCTACCCATACATGACCCCTTGGTACCTGCAACAGAAAGTATACATACATGTCATACCATAGTTATAAATAAGTTGAAAGAATACACTTAATAAATCATCTTCTATCGTATACTTATCATATTATTAAATATGTCAAAATAATTTGCTACTAGTATAATACCTAACAAGTATGTTTGTTGACTGATACCTATCAAGTATGTTTGTTGACTGATACCTATCAAGTATGTTTGTTGACTGATACCTTACAACAAGAATGTTTGTTGACTGATACCTAACAAGTATGTTTGTTGACTGATACCTTACAACAAGTATGTTTGTTGACTGATACCTAACAACAAGTATGTTTGTTGACTGATACCTAACAACAAGTATGTTTGTTGACTGATACCTTACAACAAGTATGTTTGTTGACTGATACCTTACAACAAGTATGTTTGTTGACTGATACCTAACAACAAGTATGTTTGTTGACTGATACCTAACAAGTATGTTTGTTGACTGATACCTATCAAGTATATTTGTTGACTGATACCTAACAAGTATGTTTGTTGACTGATACCTTACAACAAGTATGTTTGTTGACTGATACCTAACAACAAGTATGTTTGTTGACTGATACCTAACAAGTATGTTTGTTGACTGATACCTATCAAGTATATTTGTTGACTGATACCTAACAAGTATGTTTGTTGACTGATACCTTACAACAAGTATGTTTGTTGACTGATACCTATCAAGTATATTTGTTGACTGATACCTAACAAGTATGTTTGTTGACTGATACCTTACAACAAGTATGTTTGTTGACTGATACCTAACAACAAGTATGTTTGTTGACTGATACCTAACAAGTATGTTTGTTGACTGATACCTATCAAGTATATTTGTTGACTGATACCTAACAAGTATGTTTGTTGACTGATACCTTACAACAAGTATGTTTGTTGACTGATACCTAACAACAAGTATGTTTGTTGACTGATACCTAACAAGTATGTTTGTTGACTGATACCTTACAACATGTATGTTTCTTGACTGATACCTTACAACATGTATGTTTCAAGAGTCTGGTATCCTGCTGTCTCCAGTTTCCGGGCATCAAAGGACAAAACTGATTTAATAAATGTTGTAAAAACTGTTTGAATAATTTGTAGTTCTATCCTTCAGTCACATGTGGAGATTCTCGTTAACCGTGGCAAATCAGTTTAAATAAGAGTTAGACCAAGGATAAGAGGAGTTGTTTCCCTTTTTTTAAGTCTGTTGATTTTATATTTTTTTGAAAAATTTCGGTTTTTGCCAAAATCTTGTGATTTTTTGTGTGAAATTCGACTAATATTGATAAAATCTATCAAACTAGTCCAAAAACACCTCCGAAATGAATTTTTGACGAGTACCAGAAATATGACAAAACCCTACAATATGAGAAACAAGGTTATCTTACAGTATGTTTTTGGGCTAGTACCATACAACACGAACCTGGACTGGTACCAACCATTCATACTTACCAATATTCGTTCCTGAGAATCGGTGTCATATACTTTCTCACCCTCCATACCAACAATACGTTTACATATATATTTATCTGGTTCTTCTGGGGATTTGAATCCTACGATATCTCCACTGTAAAACACACAGGAACAATCAAACATACTAGACTATGATATCTCCACCGTAAAACACACAGCAACAATCAAACATACTAGACTACGATATCTTCACTGTAAAACACACAGGTACAATCAAACATACTAGACTACGATATCTCCACTGTAAAACACACAGGTACAATCAAACATACTAGACTACGGTATCTCCACTGTAAAACACACAGACACAATCAAACATACTAGACTACGATATCTTCACTGTAAAACACACAGCAACAATCAAACATACTAGACTACCATATCTCCACTGTAAAACACACAGGGACAATCAAACATACTAGACTAAGATATCTCCACTGTAAAACACACAGGTACAATCAAACATACTAGACTATGATATCTCCACTGTAAAACACACAGCAACAATCAAACATACTAGACTACGATATCTCCACTGTAAAACACACAGCAACAATCAAACATACTAGACTACGATATCTCCACTGTAAAACACACAGGTACAATCAAACATACTAGACTACGATATCTCCACTGTAAAACACACAGCAACAATCAAACATACTAGACTATGATATCTCCACTGTAAAACACACAGCAACAATCAAACATACTAGACTACGATATCTCCACTGTAAAACACACAGCAACAATCAAACATACTAGACTACAATATCTCCACTGTAAAACACACACCAACAATCAAACATACTAGACTATGATATCTCCACTGTAAAACAAACAGGTACAATCAAACATACTAGACTAAGATATCTCCACTGTAAAACACACAGCAACAATCAAACATACTAGACTAAGATATCTCCACTGTAAAACACACAGCAACAATCAAACATACTAGACTAAGATATCTCCACTGTAAAACACACAGCAACAATCAAACATACTAGACTAAGATATCTCCACTGTAAAACACACAGCAACAATCAAACATACTAGACTAAGATATCTCCACTGTAAAACACACAGCAACAATCAAACATACTAGACTATGATATCTCCACTGTAAAACACACAGCAACAATCAAACATACTAGACTACGATATCTCCACTGTAAAACACACAGCAACAATCAAACATACTAGACTACAATATCTCCACTGTAAAACACACAGCAACAATCAAACATACTAGACTACAATATCTCCACTGTAAAACACACACCAACAATCAAACATACTAGACTATGATATCTCCACTGTAAAACAAACAGGTACAATCAAACATACTAGACTAAGATATCTCCACTGTAAAACACACAGCAACAATCAAACATACTAGACTAAGATATCTCCACTGTAAAACACACAGCAACAATCAAACATACTAGACTAAGATATCTCCACTGTAAAACACACAGCAACAATCAAACATACTAGACTAAGATATCTCCACTGTAAAACACACAGGTACAATCAAACATACTAGACTATGATATCTCCACTGTAAAACACACAGCAACAATCAAACATACTAGACTATGATATATCCACTGTAAAACACACAGATACAATCAAACATACTAGACTACAATATCTCCACTGTAAAACACACAGCAACAATCAAACATACTAGACTATGATATCTCCACTGTAAAACACACAGGTACAATCAAACATACTAGACAACGATATCTCCACTGTAAAACACACAGGTACAATCAAACATACTAGACTACAATATCTCCACTGTAAAACACACAGGTACAATCAAACATACTAGACTACGATATCTCCACTGTAAAACACACAGGGACAATCAAACATACTAGACTATGATATCTCCACTGTAAAACACACAGGTACAATCAACCATACTAGACTATGATATCTCCACTGTAAAACACACAGGTACAATCAAACATACTAGACTACGATATCTCCACTGTAAAACACACAGGGACAATCAAACATACTAGACTACGATATCTCCACTGTAAAACACACAGGTACAATCAAACATACTAGACTATGATATCTCCACTGTAAAACACACAGCAACAATCAAACATACTAGACTATGATATCTCCACTGTAAAACACACAGGGACAATCAAACATACTAGACTACGATATCTGCACTGTGAAACACACAGGTACAATCAAACATACTAGACTACAATATCTCCACTGTAAAACACACAGGTACAATCAAACATACTAGACTACAATATCTCCACTGTAAAACACACAGCAACAATCAAACATACTAGACTAAGATATCTCCACTGTAAAACACACAGGTACAATCAAACATACTAGACTAACTACGATATCTCCACTGTAAAACACACAGAAACAACCAAACATACTAGACAACGATATCTCCACTGTAAAACACACAGGTACAATCAAACATACTAGACTACAATATCTCCACTGTAAAACACACAGCAACAATCAAACATACTAGACAACGATATCTCCACTGTAAAACACACAGGTACAATCAAACATACTAGACTACGATATATCCACTGTAAAACACACAGGTACAATCAAACATACTAGACTATGATATCTCCACTGTAAAACACACAGGTACAATCAAACATACTAGACTATGATATCTCCACTGTAAAACAAACAGGTACAATCAAACATACTAGACTATGATATCTCCACTGTAAAACACACAGCAACAATCAAACATACTAGACTATGATATCTCCCCTGTAAAACACACAGCAACAATCAACCATACTAGACTATGATATCTCCACTGTAAAACACACAGGTACAATCAAACATACTAGACTACGATATCTCCACTGTAAAACACACAGGTACAATCAAACATACTAGACTACGATATCTCCACTGTAAAACACACAGGTACAATCAAACATACTAGACTACGATATCTCCACTGTAAAACACACAGCAACAATTAAACATACTAGACTATGATATCTCCACTGTAAAACACACAGCAACAATCAAACATACTAGACTATGATATCTCCACTGTAAAACACACAGCAACAATCAAACATACTAGACTACGATATCTCCACTGTAAAACACACAGGTACAATCAAACATACTAGACTATGATATCTCCACTGTAAAACACACAGGTACAATCAAACATACTAGACTATGATATCTCCACTGTAAAACAAACAGGTACAATCAAACATACTAGACTATGATATCTCCACTGTAAAACACACAGCAACAATCAAACATACTAGACTATGATATCTCCCCTGTAAAACACACAGCAACAATCAACCATACTAGACTATGATATCTCCACTGTAAAACACACAGGTACAATCAAACATACTAGACTATGATATCTCCACTGTAAAACACACAGGTACAATCAAACATACTAGACTACGATATCTCCACTGTAAAACACACAGCAACAATTAAACATACTAGACTACGATATCTCCACTGTAAAACACACAGGTACAATCAAACATACTAGACTATGATATCTCCACTGTAAAACACACAGGTACAATCAAACATACTAGACTATGATATCTCCACTGTAAAACACACAGGTACAATTAAACATACTAGACTACGATATCTCCACTGTAAAACAAACAGGTACAATCAAACATACTAGACTATGATATCTCCACTGTAAAACACACAGCAACAATCAAACATACTAGACTACGATATCTCCACTGTAAAACACACAGCAACAATCAAACATCCTAGACTACGATATCTCCACTGTAAAACACACAGCAACAATCAAACATACTAGACTATGATATCTCCACTGTAAAACACACAGGTACAATCAAACATACTAGACTACGATATCTCCACTGTAAAACACACAGGTACAATCAAACATACTAGACTACGATATCTCCACTGTACAACACACAGCAACAATCAAACATACTAGACTACGATATCTCCACTGTAAAACACACAGGTACAATCAAACATACTAGACTACGATATCTCCACTGTAAAACACACAGGTACAATCAAACATACTAGACTAACTACGATATCTTCACTGTAAAACACACAGGTACAATCAAACATACTAGACTACGATATCTCCACTGTAAAACACACAGGTACAATCAAACATACTAGACTATGATATCTCCACTGTAAAACACACAGGTACAATCAAACATACTAGACTATGATATCTCCCCTGTAAAACACACAGCAACAATCAAACATACTAGACTACGATATCTCCACTGTAAAACACACAGGTACAATCAAACATACTAGACTACGATATCTCCACTGTAAAACACACAGGTACAATCAAAAATATATGTTCATACATAAGTTCAGAAAATGATAATACAATGATAGTCATAAACATTTTTATATTGATTTCCATCTAGAATTACTGAAACCACGAAAACTTGAGTAAATTTGAATTCATCGAGTTTGAGGCCACTCTTTTCTGCTTCTTTCAGGAAAAGGTCCACCTTACTGGAATGATTACAGGTACATGTACAATGATATATCTACTGAAACGTATCAAACAACTGTAAATACTACATAAAATTGAAGTAAATGGGAACAAAACAAAATATTCACAATAATGCTTGAATATCTAGTAAATTTATGCACTTACCTTTTCAGTTTATGACGATATACTGACACACTTTCAACCAGGTAACAATCTCCATTATATATTTCTGGCTCCATTGATTTATCAGCACACTGGAATAAGAAGTTAGTCAAGTAACTGATTTTTTAACACATTCAACAGTCTTCACCAAAAACTTTTCGAAGTACTAGCCAGTCGGGCTACCAAGAAGGCAGAACTTACTAGCCCAAGAAGAAATTTACTAGTCAGACCATTTAATTATTAAAATTATTTTAATTTTTCACTAGACTTTCGGACTAGTCACCTAGTGACAATTACTAGCCCAACCCGGTTTTTACTAGCCTCAGGCTTCGGGCTAGTGGCCAAATTCGAAGACTGATTCAAAATTAAACAGTCCTTCAGCAATCATGCTGTTTTCTCAATATCTAGTTGCTAGATCTAGTTAGCCCTTTTCCACCAAATTTAATTCATAGACAAATGATAATTAAGTTATTCAAATGTAGAATAATGCAGTTGTTACTTTATATCCATATATTGTTTTATATCACATGACTTGTATCCAGGTTAGTTTGGAAAGTATGTATATTCTTATACAGCATGTGCGTTATATAGTTATACCATGTTTTTCCAATAGAACATTGTGTTTTTTAAGTTGTTTTTGTCATATGATATAAAGAATCTATCACTCATTGTCAATTTATATATTTATATTAAACACGCTCAGGAAAAGTCTAGTATCATACTAAAAACGATGCAAATAACTATTTTAACATTGAATGACTGTAAGAATATATAGAGGATCTATCACGAGTTGTCAATTGATACAAATTTTTAAATTTTGGAAATTTTATTAAGCGAGCCTGTCTATGCTTTTATGCCAGAATTTTCATCACTAGCGATGAACGGTGTACAGTTATGTCCTGGGCAGTAAACCACTTATCAAGTACTTGCTAAGTATTAGGGGTCAGCCTTGCACAGCATGTGAACTATTAATCTCCCAGCATACATTAGGGTTTCATCAAAGATCTTATCAAACATCTGTGTCGTATTATTCTTCAGGAGATATATTATAGTATTAAATGACCAGACCATTGCACAAAAGCATCTTTTTACTTTGAAAATCAATGTACATGCATGCTTCTACAGATGCATTGAGTGTACTTAAACTAAATCTATTATATAATGCTGATACTTTATACCATAATACAATTGGTAATAAGTTTCTAATCTATAGATTGAAGTTGCATAATAAATATAACACTCTGGAAATTCGATCGATTGAATGTGTCTCCGTAGCTCAGTGGTTAGTTAGCTTGCCGTCTATTCTGGCGACCGGGTTAAAATCCGGATGGAGGCACATACATATATGACTGCCATATTTCAGCAGAAAGCTGACTTGCAAATAAAGCAGCTATGCTCAGCATCGGCTCGACATTAACTTAATACATTACTCTGGCCTATTCCGATAATTTAAATAAACCAATTATGTATTTTGACATTCATGATATTTAACACTTACTTTGTATTTAATTTCACTTTTCGAATAGGTAAATCATAGACCATGGTGCACAAACAATTTCTAACATTTTCTTAACTGTACTCATACATTTATTTTTATTGGGTTTAGTAAAAAATAAATAGTTAACTTTGATTTTTTTGTAGTTATGAACCAGTGTTAGTAAAAGCAGACTATACTCATTTATAATATTGATTATATTTAAAATTCAGAAATTGTAATTAACTTCAAACAAAATTAGTTAAGTTTTCACCTAATATGCTTTTTGAATACATGTCCTGATTTTTTTAAATTAAAAAAAAATCGTTTTAAATCTCAAAACATTTGTTTCAAGGTCTTATCACTCTAAGTTACAAATACAAAATGAACATTGGATTCTCCTGAATAAGATGTACTGGCAACATCTGGGCCTTATTATTGAGTAACAAACCATGAAGTAACTTTGGGTCAATTACTGAGGAAACTGGATATCAAGCTGATATCAAGCTGAGGTGCTAATAGGCTGTACCGTTATCCCGAAAAGCTAAAATTGGGAGAAACCTGGCATAAAAGCATAGACTGTCTGGCTGATAATGAGCCTCTGGCTGAATAATTTTTCCTGAACAAGTTTAATATAAATATATCAATTGACAATGAGTGATAGATTCTTTTTATCATATGACACTAAAAACGCAAAATACGCATTGATTTATTGGAAAAACTCAATAGCTTATACTACACGTGGTATGTATAACTTTATACATACTGGCTATACTAACCTGGATACATAAGGAAAGTCATGTGATAAAGCTATATACACTTTAATAAATTTCCAGAACTTGTTTAATACATGTATAAATCTATATAACTTGTGATAGATCCTCTATATAGTACATGCATTTAGCATCTTTTCCAAGTAAAGTATGATCATAATTATATTATGTAGTATTACTGAAGTACAAAGAGACCAATTCTCTATGGCAATTATAAAGTGTAATAGATCTACAGCAACAACAACAATTTGACATATTAAAATGCTGATTGGAAAAGATCATAGCCATACCAAAAGTTCGGCTATAGCATTGAATGTCTGACCATACAGACCTTAATTTTAATAGTCAAAGCCTTTTAGAAAACCTGTTATATTTCTCAGCAGATGGTTTTTATTGGAAATATACTACTTTCTTTACATTAAACCAACACTTACATTGATAAGTGAAAAAAATATGACAGAAAACGTACAAAAAGAAAAAAAACTACAATGAATATATTTATAAATATATTACCACAACGTAATCTACACCATATGTTGTGACCACATGTGCTACACATCCAACTTGTACCAACTTGAATAGAATATTGCATGTTCCCTTAACAATGGACATCAATCTAACCATATTGTATGGGTACACCATCACCGTACTATGTACACCTACAATCTTGATTTTACTCCATGCTTCCTGTTGATTAATTCTGAAATATGATTTTATTTAAACAATACATAAGGCCTGAGTGATTAATAATTATAACTATGAATAAAGAAATATGATTTTATTTAAACAATACATTAGGCCTGTGTGATTAATAATTATAACTATGAATAAAGAATGACTAACCGCGATATATTGGCCAGTATATCATGCATGCAAAACTAAGATCTATTTGCATCCTAACATGTGTAATAGAATCTATGCACCATTTCATCATAAAGGATTATTTTTTTATTTCAGAGTGGTCATCTATTTGTTGAGTTGCTATGGAAAGCTTCCACTGTTCCAAGTATAAACCTTTGACCTGGAATTTTGATTTTTGCATATTTTATTTACAAGTATATCCTGCACTTCTTCTTCCAAATATTTTGCAGGTCCATGTACTCTTTAAACAATGATTGCTGATAATACACGGCTGTACACATCTGTTTGATACAATAAATAAATACATTTGTATTACTAAATAATGACACAATCAATAGACATTTATGCACCAGTCAGTTGAATCCATGGCCCCCATCCCTGGGGATGGGCGGTGGATAGCCGGGGAAACGGCCATGTTTTTACCTTCCAGCTTCCCCGCACTAGTCCAAGCTTCTTAGACGATGATTATTCCATTTCAGTGATTATTCCAATTCCAAAGATCACCGTCATTATCAATAAAGGATCATTTAGTTATGGTACCCAGCACCAGCAGTTGGGGATCGAAATCTGGGAAATGTTGGAAATTTTTCTCTGAACCAAAACCCCGGGGCCTATATATTTAGTTGCCAGGGTAGTCAAACAATTTCGACTTAGAGACTACTCGTCTCTTGCGATGGAGATAAAGTCAGAAAAAATCTCATGGAATACCAGAGATAATACCAACAGCTCTCCCTTGCAGGCCGTGAAAAAGAGGGTTTTGGCAACCTAAAGATAAAAATCCTGGCCCATCCCCGGGGGCGTGGATGCAACTGACTGGTTCATTAGATCAATCGATTATGATAATAAAAGTGCTTATTTACCTATTATCCGAATTGTCCTATCCGGTAACTGGTGTAATTACGCACTGTTTCAAGGGTTTCTTCAATTAAAACCATGAATCAATAACATTTGAATGGAAGCATGAATCACAGATACAAATAAATAATCAGTCCACATTGAAATACGTGCAATGTGTGATATTTAACAACCAAAATCGATTTATTTACATGATAGATTGTTTTGTCCTACAGCCCACCTTCTTTTTGAAGAGCTACCGGCAATTGCAGTTAGTTTCGATTTGTAGGAAAGTTTCCAACGATATTTTGCTTAAATAAAAGATGCAGGGCAAACGAGTGTTAGTCAACAATACACTTATAAGTAAACTCTAATGATAACAGTAAAAATTACGCGATGACATAACCTTGTAAAGTCAATATCTGAACGAAAAGAAGATCACTTTTTGTCAGAATTGAACTGACCTTGACCTCTCGTTGATCGTACAAGGTTGTGTGTTTGATGCGGTAAAAGTTATAAGGTAAGCGTTTGAATCTCCAAATGTCTAAAAGGTAAGCGCTAGAATTCCTCGGTGTACCAGAAATCAGATGGTCGTAAAACGGCAAAACTGTCGTAAAATTGATACCGTACGATGCGATAACTTGTAGAAAGGTAGTATTTAGTGACTATCTTATACGTTTTAAACGAAAACGCGTATACGGCGGTCCGTATATGGTAGGTCTTAAGGGCTAGGTTACCTGAAACATTTATGTAGAGATCTATACTGTATGCATTGCTGAATATCGATGAACATTGTACAAAGACATAAAGATACAGAACGATTGTCTAAAGGGTAAGGGTTAGAAGAGCATAAAGGTAAGGGCCAGGGTAGCATCCAACATGAATTGTCTAAAAGGTAAGGGCTAGGGTATGAAATATCTTGATGGTAAGTGTCAAGGTAGGTCCCAACATGAATTGTCTAAAAGGTAAGCGCCATGGTAGGTCCCATCATGAATTGTCTAAAAGGTAAGGGCCAGGGTAGCTTCCAACATGAATTGCCTAAAAGGTAAGGGCCAGGGTAGCTTCCAACATGAATTGCCTAAAAGGTAAGGGCCAGGGTAGCTTCCAACATGAATTGCCTAAAAGGTAAGGGCCAGGGTAGCTTCCAACATGAATTGCCTAAAAGGTAAGGACCAGGGTAGCTTCCAACATGAATTGCCTAAAAGGTAAGGGCCAGGGTAGCTTCCAACATGAATTGCCTAAAAGGTAAGGGCCAGGGTAGCTTCCAACATGAATTGCCTAAAAGGTAAGGGCCAGGGTAGCTTCCAATATGAATTGTATAAAAGGTAAGTGCCGGGGTAGGTCCCGATATGAAAGTTCTAAAAGGTAAGCGACAGGGTAGCTCCCAACATGAAAAATATAAAAGGTAAGCGTCAGGGTAGCTCCTAACATCAAAAGTCTAAAAGGTAAGCGTCAGATTAGGTCCCGATATGAAAAATCTTAAAGGTAAGCGCCAGGGTGGCTCCCAATATGAAAAGTCTGAAAGGTAAGCGCCAGGGTAGCTCCTAACATCAAAAGTCTAAAAGGTAAGCGTCAGGGTAGGTCCCGATAGGAAAAGTCTAAAAGGTAAGCGCCAGGGTGGCTCCCAACATGAAAAGTCTTAAAGGTAAGCGCCAGGGTAGCTCCTAACATCAAAAGTCTAAAAGGTAAGCGTCAGGGTAGGTCCCGATAGGAAAAGTCTAAAACGTAAGCGCCAGGGTAGCTCCCAACATGACAAGTCTAAAAGGTAAGCGCCATGGTAGCTCCTAACATCAAAAGTCTAAAAGGTAAGCGTCAGGGTAGGTCCCGATATGAAAAGCCTAAAAGGTAAGCGCCAGGGTAACTCCCAACATGACAAGTCTAAAAGGTAAGCGTCAAGGTAGGTCCCGATATGAAAAGTCTAAAAGGTAAGCGCCAGGGTAACTCCCAACATGAAAAGTCTAAAAGGTAAGCGTCAGGGTAGCTCCTGACATCAAACGTCTAAAAGGTAAGCGTCAGGGTAGGTCCCGACGTGAAAAGTCTAAAAGGTAAGCGCCAGGGTAGCTCCCAACATGAAAAAGTCTAAAAGGTAAGCGCCAGGGTGGCTCCCAACATGAAAAGTCTAAAGGGTAAGTGCCAGGATAGGTCCCAACACAAAGGTCTAAAAGGTAAGCGCCAGGGTACTTCCTCTCATAAATGGTCTAAAACGGTAAGGGTCAGGGTACCTTGAAATTGTCTCAAGGGTAAATGTTAGCAAAATTATAATATTCAACATTGTAAATTACTTATTTAATGACATACATGTATAATGACTAATTTTGATGAAAAAATATCAGCACACTTTTACGACATAGAACGCAAAAATCGATGACGAGGATTTCTAACGCTTACCCTCCGAGACATTTTCCCGCAAACACTTACCTTATAACCCTAACCGTTTGATGCATGACTTTTCTGTGCTGCATGTGAAAGCCTCCAAGATGACAGCAGAAATAGAAGTTCCATATATTGAGAGTTTGTTTGAAGCAGACGGATATCTTAAGACACATGAACCAGAAATCAGGCGCAGGTATGAAATCTTCAAGTTCTTTTCAAGTTTATTCCCATGGAGTGGCAGTCGATGTCTAAGATGATCTATCATTTAGCCATCGTCGGATACCCACAGTCGTTGCCTCCGCTCCGCTCAGAGATGTACGGAGCGGAGCGGAGGCAACGACTGTGGGTATCCGACGATGTCATTTAGCATAATGCATCCACAGGGGATTGACACATACTTTTTGGGGGTTCAATATAGCCTTATATCAGTATTATATAATATATAACCAAAAAAAAATATGTGTCAATCCCCTGTGAATGCATCAGAGAAGGTTGGATGAAGGTGGATGGCTGCAGAAATTTTTACCTTCCAGTTTCCCCAACACTGCCGGGGAACTTTGGGGATTTTTTCTGGGAATTTAAGTGGCTAGAGATATGTGCCATATATTTAAAGCCTCCAATTCTGAAAATATATAATACAGCTCTTCAGTGCACACACACGCACAGGCTAGGGATATCGATATAGTTATAATTACGGTAGAGCTGAATCGTTAGAATTGCATGGAGACCAATACCAAGCTAGCCTATGGGAAATATTCATTGTCAGGGGCCGGAGAAATACCAGAGATTTAACTTTCTTTCTCTTTCTTTCTTCCATTTAATTTGCAGAGCCCACTCTGGGGCATTATTGCAAATATTAGAGACAGAGGTGAGATACAAGGAATCCGGGTGCGATACCCTAGCTCGTTTCGAATAGATTCCTTGGTTCTTTAACGTGCCCGGTGTAAAGCACCGATACACGCGAGACTACCCCTGGGTTACCAACCAGGATCATCTCCCATCTCTAGTTGGGTTGGAAACAGCATTTCTGAAATGACCAAGTGTCCGGCCGAGAATCGAACCCGGGACCTCTCGATCAGGAGTCTAGCGTCTTACCACTAGACCACCGTACCATCAGCTGTCTCCAGTTGCGTAGGGCGGGAAATGGCAGGGGTTTAGCCAGACCAAAAGTTAAAATCCCCACCATTCGGCTTTCTTAGGTGTGGGGTGCAGTGGTTGCAACTGACTAGTTATAAGTTGTAAGCATACAATACATGCATGAATGTTATTCAGAATTATCATCACTTAGTCAGGACTTCAACTATGTTCTGCCAACTAGAGCAAGGGCGGGTAATGTCGACCGTCGGGTATTATTGACCCCTCTTTAATCCATAGGAAACATAGACTAATGGCCATGATGTCAATGCCTATAATGCATACGTCATAAATTTTGCATCCTCATTGTTGTAAAAGATAAACAGAGGCAATTCGGGTTTGAAGAAATTTTATAGTAAATTTTATGTGATCCGTTAAGGAAGGAGACTTTTATAAATGCATGGCTTTGCAATTTAAGAGCATACAACCCATGGATACAACGCAAATTCCTTGAGTACAGAACAACAGCATTCATATGACAACATTCTTATATTTCCAGGGATTAAGTTCCAAGGTCAAACTGGAGGGGTCGATATTTGCAGAATAAATTTACATGTTCTGCTATTATCGACCCCCCCTCAAATAAAATATGAACGACTGGTTGAAACGATATCGTTGTCATATGATAATTAGTTGTCTCCCGTAAGATATGAACGACTAATAAAAAATAATATTGTTGTCATCTCAAAACCAAAATACAAATTATTTTAAGACGACTATGCATATCGAAAGTATGCCTGTGGTCCATTGTGACCAATCAGCATTAGGCATATACTAATAATTAAAATTACCCTGTTATTATCATTTAAACTGGATTTGACGGGATGTAACGTTTCACTATTTAGAAGCGGGGAAACTGAAGTTCATAGAAATGATTTAATTGGCTTTTTTCTGCAGGTTTAACTTTTTTGCATGCATGACTTTACTCCATTTCTGATGAAACATGCAACACAAAATGCAACCTATTTGCACGTGTCATATACATAACAACGGGATGGATTGTTTCCATTTTGATCCTTGTAATGTGATATATTTTACTGACGATTGGCATTTAATGATTTACTAAGCATTTAAGTATGTTCTTTATTACTGTTTATGTCCATTAACCAATTAATTGTAAAATAATGTAAATGCATATGGCCAATTAATTTCCAATTTAGATCTTTCAATACATGGAATACACGATTATACTGTTGGTCACCATTTAGCTTCATACATATGTATCAAACTATTTCTGAATTCATACCAATATACTTACGGAACATATGCATCAAACATACTGATTCTGTCTGCTGCAGACTTTTTTTTTAAAACAACAAGACAGGGGGTCGATAATTGCCTCCAAGGGGTGGATAATAGTGCATCCTTCTAAACTTATTATCCAACCATACCAGAGCATGTTACACTCGTTTCATTGGTTTAAAATAACCAATACACATTTATCTTATGAAATAACATTAAGTTTCATCTGTAGAGTAAACATAAAATGTTATTTTCCTAAAAATCGCGTTAAGGGGTCGATAATTGCCTCCTTTGCTCTATCACTTTCTGTTTATTTTCTGAATATTGGCAGATGTCTGACAATTAAGTGCACAGACATAAATCAAGAGACTGGTGTGAGATCCTAGGATTGAATTAGGGTGCATTAGCCTAATGTGCTCAGTGTATCATCACTAAGAAACATGAGATTACCTCTGTCTCTCCTGAACCAGCTCATTGCTACAGTTGGGTAGGGAGAACTCAAAAGCGTTTCAGAAATGTCTAAGTGTCCCGGTCGAGGATTGAACCAGGAGCTAGGGTATTTCTCGATCAGTAGTCAAGAATGTTATCTGTGCCACTAAATGGCTTCCTTTTATATGATCCAATACCAATACTGTGTCAAGATTACATCCACATTCAATTAAAATTCACTTGAGTGCAATGTAATGATCTTGATGCACAGTGATATATGTTTTAAGGCCCCATATGCATTGTGACTTTGTCATTCAGTAAATGTATCCTTGCACAAATCCCGGGCTTCCTGACTTGTTAATTGTATGTTAAGCCAACTTTAGGAACTTTTTACTCAAGTTTGAGAAATCTTTCTGTATTTCAGATACAAATGTTTCAAAGATGCATTGAGCAGAATAGAACAAACAGAAGGGAGTTTGGATAAGTTTACACGTAGCTATGATTCTTATGGTATACATAGAACGCCAGATAATGGTATATACATGAAAGAATGGGCACCAGGTGCTGAGGGCATCTCACTACGGGGAGACTTTAGTAAGATCATTTTCTATTATTACCTCCCTTTATTTTTTGCGCTTTATTTAGTATAGCCTTCCCGTACAGTATTTTCCCATTTTTGACCAATTTGGTTCATTTATAATTACCCCCCTTTAATATTATCATTTCCTTTGTATTAAACCCCTTTATTATTGTCTCCCTTTTCTGAACCTCCTTTTATTATTATTATCTTTCTTTATTATTACGGTACCTCTCTTTATAATTGCCTTAAAGTACTAAAGCAGCTTAATATTAGTTTCCTTTATTAGTATGTCCTTTTATTATTGTCTCCCGTTATAGTTGCATTCCTTTATTGTGTCCCTACACTTATTTATCAGTGAGGGGCATATCGCTGACATAGAATGAGAAGGTCGTAACCACTACTTACCACCTTATAAAACTCGTACATATTTGAAATCTGCATCATGAGGTGTTTCTTATGAGCATATTTTGACTAAAATTGGAACTTGTCATGTTGACCAAAATGAAGTTTTAAAACCTTGTTTTACCACTAATTAGTAAAGAGTAAATGTCCGACAGTTTTTTCTTGTTTTCTCAAAATATCAATTTCATACTTACTACCTTCTCATTCTAAGCAATGAGCTGCTCTCTGAAGTCATCAAGTTTCAAAAAAGAGCTGCTAGAATAATCCTAGACAAAAGTTTCGACACACCCTCAAGTGAATTATTCAAAGAACTAAATTGGATGACCTTTGACCAACGTATAAAATACAAAAAAGCAATTCTCATGTATAAATCTATAAAGGAACCAACCTTTCCAGTGTATATGGTAAATAAATTCCAAACATTAAATGATAGACATTACCTAAATCTTAGATCCGTACAAGATGAAAAACTCATTATACCAAAACCTAAAACAGAATTCTTCAGAAAATCTCTCAATTACTCAGGTCCAAAAATATGGAATGACATACCTATATATATCAGAAATGCGGATAGCCAGAATAAGTTTCAATCTGCTTATATCAAATGGCAATTCTCTAATTAAAATAACAGTTATTCAAGTTCTTAAATGTAATTACTCCTGTAAAATATGATTTTGTAGATACTCCATAGCTATCCATTGTACTATTTGATACAGCATACTGTTTTATGTTTTTAACTATCATCATATATTGTCTCTTTTGCATGATGTATCATATATTGTTTCTTTTCCATATTGAATTGTCAAGAACTGAATATTGCTTCATGAAAAACCATTCATGATGATAAATTAATTAATTTCTTGAACAAATCTGATTCTTGTTAATTTGATGTTTATGTATATAGTGTTATCTATGTTTATTGTATATTCTTATGTAATTTGCAAATGTTGAGGCCCACATGGAAGATCAGGAAACTGAATGTGTCAGCCTCGTTAAATAAAGACGTTACTTACTTACTTACTTACTTACTAAGCCAGTGATAATTGTACCGGTAGTTGCCTTGTTGTTTAAATATGGAATAATTTTCATTTCAGACAACTGGAATCAGATGGAATACAAATTCACTAGACTTGATTTTGGTAAATGGGAACTGACCATTCCTCCTCGTGAAGATGGCAGTTGTCCAATACCTCACGGTTCAAAAATTAAGGTAAGTATAATTATAATTGATTCTGATTGATAGAAATGACGTTAAAACAAAATATTACAAGTCTTCACCATACCTGCCAAGTACTCAGATTTAATCTTTGACACTAGGCTATCATAGATATCACAATGTGAACCAAACCTCCTCTACAAAGCTGATGCTCTTCCTCTAGATTAATGCGGCCATTGAGGTGGTTTTATATGTTTGAGGAATGGAATATGACAGAAAAAAGATAAACATTTGTAATATGTAAACAATGACTAACACAATTTCTGAGAGAAACGTTACTGTTAATTTATTGTTCAAAATTTGTTTGGAAGTTGTACATACATCGTCTAATAAACCGTCACAAAGATGTGTGAACTGCAGGATTACACCTTTTATTTCAGTTAGTAATGCATACTAAAGATGGGAAACTTGAAGACAGGTTATCACCGTGGGCGAGGTATGTCACATGCCAGGAGAAAGTACCTGTCTATGATCAGATCTTCTGGGACCCACCACAGGTAAATCTATTACTGTAAATCACTTAATATTCACAGAGTATACATATTTAATTTGTGTAAGACTTATCCATCAAAGGTTCTATAATTGGTTTCCATCTTAAGAAGATATATCGCTGGCTTAGAATGAGAAGGGCGTAACTACTTCTTTTGATATGACCTTATAAGGCTCATACTGTACATACGAGGGTTGTTCATTTAATTCCCGGACGATCGCCATTGCGCTTGATTGGAACATACGATTGTAGTAAAATTTCATTTCATAAGACTTAGTCACTAGGACTGTAACGGTATACCGCGGTATACGAAATACCGCGGACTTCACTCCCACACGGTTCATGATACAAGAATTCTAAATTTCGGTACGGTTCGGTATAAGCTTTTTTATGAGCAAAATAATATTCAGACAACGAAAACTCCTGACAGCCTTCTGATTATGTATAATTACCATGCATCACTCGTTTTAATTGAATTGAGATATGCTTCATATTGTCTAAATTCACTTAAAATAGTTGATAGGCACATAATAATTGCTGTTATAGAAGCAACACATTCATTATTACTTAAAAATTGAAGTATTTAAGCAGCTGTTAGAGAATATTGTATCATACCGAAATATACCGAACCGTTAGGAAAATTGACGGTACGTATCATATCGTGAGGTGAGCGTACCGTTACACCCCTATTAGTCACCAACGTGATTCTTTGACAAAATATGAAATGATTTTATCCACCCGAACACAAAATATGGTTACTATAGTAACCCCATAAACGGCAACCCGGCCCAATCCAATTTTGTACTGGTATGTAGTGTGTAAATTAGGTAGGGGTCGTGGTATTATCGCATATTTTAAGCCGGACACGTCAGAGAACAATATGTGTGCATTTAGGTCGTGTTATATAACATTTGATACCAATTCCATATTGCGTTTTACGTTCTAATGACAAAGAGCGTGCTTCTGTGATTATCGCAATTAACTCTGATATCTTTCGAGAAAATGGGTAATGAAACAATTTTATGAAAATTTTGCAAGACTCTCTTTTAGAAAAACACTTTAGACGATTATTGTAAATGCATTAAATAAACCATTCTACGATGGCATGGCATCACCACGTGATGATCAAAGGCAAAGGGCAAACCTAAAGTCATCAACAGAAAATGACGTACATTTCAGGCCTATTGGGCTGTATAAATTGAAGCTACATGCGAGTTTACCGTAGTTATAGCATGTTACATCACTACTGAACTCATCACTACTGCATTTTCTTGACCCCTAAATAATGATTAAATGGTGCAAAAATGTAGCGTTTCAGATGCGAAAACGGCATAGCGTCGGCATTTTTTTACGTTGACTTGGGCCGACTGACCTCACCAGATCTTACTAAAACGCTAATATTATGAAAACCCTTCATTGTACCAAATTGAAATTATGTATGTGAGTAAAGGAATGATGTGAATGTACTAGTGTGCGTTTTCATTAATATCCATCCTATGGGTTTTCAGCAATATCGATCGTCCGGGAATTAAATGAACAACCCTCGTATTTGGCATCTGCTCCAAAAGACACTTCTTATGAGCCTTTGTTCATGAAAATCGGAATGTTTCATGTTGACCCAAATGAAGTTGTAAAAACTTGTTTTTCCATAAACTTGTAAAGAGTAAATTTCAAACAGTTTTTTCTTGTTTTCTCAAAATATCGGTTTTGTACTTATTAGGCCAGCCATATGATCACGCAGATTTTTAAATTCGAGAGAAAATAAAAATAGAGCAATAACAGCCAACATTAGCAATATATTATGATCTTACATTACAACCTAGGTTTGATTCAAAGGTTGAACAATTAATTATTCTGTAATATTGTTATGTGCTTTATTTGTGGAGAAGTTGTCAAATGCTTATGGATCAACAAGTATAGTCCAGGCCCTGATCTCCCGAAACATCTCAATCTGAGCAAGATCTCATCTCAAATGTTGACATGCACCTCAGAGTTAATTTCCATGTGAGGCTGAACTCAAAATAAGCATCACTTAACAGAATTATTATTCTGAGTTTATTGCAGTAAAATTGCAAAGGTTTGAACTGCAGACTTATGTCTAATTGCGACTCTGATTTAAGCAAAATCTCAATTTGATTTGAGATTTATACTTGAGATGCTTCGGGAGATGGAGGCCTGATTAATTCTAGCAAAACTTGTCAACTGTTATGGCAGCTGTGCTGTATATGCTTGTAATGATAAAAAATACTAAAGATAATTGATTGTCTCTACTCATTGGTTTTTTATGCCCCCGTATCGATAGATCGGGACGCATATAGTGATTCACCTGTCCGTTTGTCCGTTCGTCCGTCCGTTTGTCCGTCCGTTTGTCCGTCCGGCCTGGTTAACCCAAATTGACCGTTTCTTCTAGCATCAATATGGCTTGCTACAAAGCTTTCAAACTTGCATGGATGTTGCATATGACCACTCTCCACACGCCTGTATCGCCTGACTCCATTTTGACCTTCACCTTGACCTAATTTTGGACTTAGACTTATTGAAATGGCTCCCACAGGGGGCATAAGCGTTTATTGAACGCAGTCTTGTTCAAATATGTTTTATTTGTTTGATTACAGAGACATCAGTTCAAAAACCCGCATCCACCGAAGCCATCTAGTCTACGAGTGTATGAGTCACATGTTGGTATAGCATCCTGGGAAGGCAAGGTGGCAACATACCAAGACTTTACGAGAGATGTTCTACCACGTATAGCTAAACTAGGTAAACTCTGCTTATATCACTGGGTAGTTTATAATAATTATTGTTTTTAGCTCGACTATTCGAAGAATATGAGAGCTATTACAGTCACTTGTTCGTCGGCGTCGGCGTTGCATATGGTTAAAGTTTTGCATGCAAAACTTTAACCTTCGTTATGTTTCAATAACCAGTGCATATATTGGATCGAAACTTTGCACTGGCTTTCCCTGTCATGTAATCAACCATGTTAGATAACTCTTGCATGAATTTAATGCAAATTATGGCCCTTTTTTACTTAGAAAATTTGGTTAAAGTTTTGCATGCAAGTTACTAATAAGGCCATATCTCAAATAGTATCTGTGCTATGGCATTGAAACTAACAACACTTACTAACCATCATAAGGCAATGGTACCGGTCATGGGTAATAGCTCTATTATGATTATTATTTGAGTTATGCCCCTTTTTAACATAGAATTTTCTTGGTTAAAGTTTTGCATGCAAGTTTTATTCAGACCATATCTCAGCTACTATCCATGATACTGCATTGAAACTTACAACACTTGTTTACCATCATCAGTCAATGGTATCAGTCAAGGGCAATAACTCTATTATTTTTTTATTTCAGTTATGCCCCTTTTTAACATAGGAGTTTATTGGTTCAAGTTTTACATGCAAGTTCTATTCACGCCATATCTTAGTTACTATTTATGATATTGCATTGAAACTTATAACACTTGTTTATCATCATTAGTAAATGGTACTAGTCAATTGTAATAACTCCATTTTTGGTTTAATTCGAGTTATGCCCCTTTTAACTTAGACTTTCCTTGGTTAAAGTTTTGCATGCAAGTTACATTCAAACCATATCTCACCTACTATCAATGATATTGCATTGAAAAGTTTAACTTTTACCAAAAATAAATGGGTGCGAGGTTTTGAATGTGTCATATGACGTATATCTAAGAAAATGATTGGTGCAGAGCTACGATATTTTGACATAAGGAGCAAAACGGTCTCCTGTTTCCCCGCTCATACAAACCTGAGATACGAGGTTTTGACTATCCAGCGAGGATATCAAACTTGTGTTGTTTGGCATGGTATTGTATTCAATACTAAAAATAATTACTAAACTACTTCAAACTCATCACTGATTTATTACATGACTGTATCCTCTACATTATTATTTTAATTTGTCACCATTGTTTTAAAATTGACTCCTTTAACAAATCATATCTTACTCATATGATTATTTTGTAGAAACTTTGTTATGTCAGTGGATGTATACAATTCCCTTTAAACATTCACATTTCTTGAATAGAGTACAGTGCCGCTTGAAGTCTTAAAATCATTTTCACTGACAAATATTTGTTAATAGTCCAGTGTTGAGATAATTGCCATGCCTCAACAACCATTGTACATTAGCTTTCATTGCCATGTAGTCAACTAAGTAGCGTAACTCACGTTTCAATATAATACAAATTTTAAATGGCCTGTTTTGAACTTATATTTTTTCTGACAAATGGCTGCGAATAGTCTAGCGCGCTGTCTAGTGACAGCTCTTGTTATTGAATATCATATCTCCGGTAAGAAGCAAGGGTATAAAATAAATGCTATTTTTTAGTGGTAGATCTGTTTGTCCATCTGTTGGCAAAATTGTTCCTGGAACTATGAACTATTTAGATTCAATCAATAACATTCAGTTCATTACTTTCTGCACAATAACTGAGGAACAGATCAGTTCATTTCTTTCTGATAAATATACTAGGAACATGTGAGCTTAGTTTCAATAATTCACCATTCAGTTGCATCCACGGCCCCCCAACACAGGGCATCCATGGGGGATAGCCAGGGAAACTGTCATGATTTTACCTTCCAGCTTCTCCCACTGGGCCAGGGTAATGTTGGAAATATTTTCTCCTAACCAATACCCCTGGGACAATATTTAGTTGCCAGGGGGCCAGGCAAATACCAGAGATTTTACCATCAGCCTTCCTAAAGCACAAATCCAGGCCCATCCCCAGGGGTTGGGGGTTGGGGGCTGTGGATGCATCTGACTGGTGCATAACTTAAAAACATATAAGCTTAGTAGTCACTGCTCAATGACTTAGGAACATAGAATATTATATGCTTTTTGTTTCTGATGCTACCTCTAACACTACATGTGTTGTGCTATTATAGGTTATAATTGTATACAACTGATGGCTATCATGGAACATGCTTACTATGCCAGTTTTGGATATCAAGTGACAAGCTTCTTTGCTGCTTCAAGGTAATATACTTCAATATAATAATTGTTTTATTGAGTATAACCTGTTTGAGTTATGAATATAATACATTTTGTCCACAGATCACAATCTGAACATGACAATATGATTATAGGGAAGTCAGCTTACCCTGTTGCTTATGCAGGTCAAGGTCAAAGGTCAATGAAATTGAGAGTAAGCAGCCTTAAGATTGCCCCTGGGCATGTGGGTTGATTTGTGTGTTTTACTTTAATGTTTTTCTAAGTATTATTTACTGCTGCTCAAATAGTGCTTTTTAGTCATTTCATACAAACCTGTATAAAGTGTTGTTGCTTTGCTTAGAATTCTTTATCAAATTCAACAAATGATAATGTATGTATCAGTAAATATTCTATTATTCCAGTCGTTTTGGGACACCCGAGGAGCTGAAACAGTTAATAGATACTGCTCATGGTTTGGGTATCACAGTTCTACTAGATGTTGTACATAGTCATGCTTCAAAGAATGTAGTTGATGGTTTGAACCAGTTTGATGGAACAAATTCTTGCTATTTTCATGATGGTGGTAGAGGTGTCCATGATCTGTGGGATTCTAGACTCTTCAATTACACAGAGTAAGTCACTTAATATGTCACCTTTCTTTAGTATTCAGTGGAACCTATGTAAGCTGAACTTTTCAAGACCAAAGGAAAATTGCTAATAACTAAGGGTTTTGAATAAGACAGGATGTCTGCCACTTGTATTGTCCATACTTGTATTCGTTAACAACTAGCTCGTCTGATTTCACTTAATCTTTATATACATATACAGATTTTCTTGTTTTGCATGTATGTGTCAATACAGTAAGTTGATATGTTGCTACCTATTTCCTCAAGACAGTATACATAGCAAGATGTGAAATTAAACAAGCAATGAGAGGTTATTTTTTATGTAGCTCAACCTATTAACACAACTGGAGCAATATTCCTTTGATTTTTTTATACACCCACAAAAGAGGAAAAGTGCCATATTTTTGCAACATCCATTACAAATATGTTACTTGTTTACCTCATTGACATTTGTAAAACCAAACATATATGACGAGGAAAATGTGATTGTTCTGTACAATTTGGTTGGTATTTGGGACAATCATTGTTTTGTATATCAATGTTTATATTAATTATAGACATGAGGTGTTACGTTTCCTGTTGTCCAATCTACGCTGGTGGGTGGAGGAATATCAGTTTGATGGTTTCAGATTTGATGGTGTGACGTCTATGTTATATCATACACATGGCAATGGTAAGTATTTGATGGTGTGACGTCTATGTTATATCATAAACATGGAAATGGTAAGTATTTGATGGTGTGACGTCTATGTTATATCATACACATGAAAATGGCAAGTATTTGATGGTGTGACGTCTATGTTATATCATACACATGGAAAGGGTAAGTATTTGATGGTGTGACGTCTATGTTATATCATACACATGGAAATGGTAAGTATTTGATGGTGTGACGTTTATGTTATATCATACACATGGAAAGGGTAAGTATTTGATGATGTGACGTCTATGTTATATCATACACATGGAAATGGCAAGTATTTGATGGTGTGACGTCTATGTTATATCATACACATGGAAATGGTAAGTATTTGATGGTGTGACGTCTACGTAATATCATACACATGGCAATGGTAAGTATTTGATGGTGTGACGTCTATGTTATATCATACACATGGCAATGGTAAGTATTTGATGGTGTGACGTCTATGTTATATCATACACATGGCAATGGTAGGTATTTGATGGTGTGACGTCTATGTTATATCATACACATGGCAATGGTAGGTATTTGATGGTGTGACGTCTATGTTATATCATACACATGGCAATGGTAGGTATTTGATGGTGTGACGTCTATGTTATATCATACACATGGCAATGGTAAGTATTTGATGGTGTGACGTCTATGTTATATCATACACATGGCAATGGTAGGTATTTGATGGTGTGACGTCTATGTTATATCATACACATGGAAATGGCAAGTATTTGATGGTGTGACGTCTACGTTATATCATACACATGGAAATGGTAAGTATTTGATGGTGTGACGTCTATGTTATATCATACACATGGAAATGGTAAGTCTGGCCTAGGACAAACACTATATATCACCATATATCACTGAAAAATTAAATGATAGAACTATTTATGTGATTCAAAGTATTGTGTCATATTGGAAAAATGCTTAGTAACATTAGTGTGTTGCATAATTATTAGTAATTTTTAAAGTATTAACATTGATAAATTGAATAACTTCAAAAATATATACTCCCAGTAGTAATTACCCTATATTTCATAAATTGTAGAATTAAAATGCATACGTGGTCTTCATTTTATAGGAATTTGCTTATATATAAGTAAACATATAGACTAATAGATTGTTTCTGTACGTATTTCAGGACATGGTTTTAGTGGTGATTACAACGAATACTTTGGTTTAAATACAGACACAGAGTCACTGACATATCTTACATTGTCTAACTATATGCTGCATGGTTTCTATCCAGACTTCATGATCACTGTAGCAGAGGTAAACCATATAATATTATATTCCAGCTCTTAGGGCATTGGTAGCTTGATAGGTTTGCCCTCCGTTCGCATTCAGTCTGTCTATTAGTCACTCAAGAAATTGGCATCCTGCCATAACTCAAACAGTTGCCAATCTAGGTTTATGAAAATTGGTATGTGAATAGGGAGCACAATTCAAATAAAAATTGTGGTTGCTATGACAACAGAAACATTAAAAACCGGAAAACCAGGAAGGGGACTTCCGAATTGCTTACCATGCCTAATTAATTGCTTTTCAAAGGTATTTAAGTTCCTGTATAATCAATTTACTTACAGATAAAGTTTTAACTTGGTTTAATATGTACGCTCAATTGTCACAAAGTGACAGTGAGTTTATGTGATTACTTTTAATCCATCCACTGTCCTTAATTTGCCTGTATGTCTATATACTGGAGATCACAAGTTCACAAATTCTGATGAAACTTTGCCACAATGATCATCTTTATTAAATTTAGGTCAAGTTTGATTTTGAGTCATCTGGGATAAAAAACTATGTCAATTCTAATGATAGGAAACCTTTTGTAGATTTAATGTCACAATTTGGCCAATTCTTTATGAACTTGGACACAGGATTATGCCAGGATTATGTCCTATAGTAGAGGTGTTATATGATACATTATGATTGTATTTTATAGGATGTATCTGGTATGCCGGGATTGTGTCGTATAGTAGAGGTGTTATATGTTACATTTTGTTTGTATTTTATAGGATGTATCTGGTATGCCTGGATTGTGTCGTATAGTAGAGGTGTTATATGATACATTATGATTGTATTTTATAGGATATATCTGGTATGCTGGGTTTATGTCGTAAAGTAGAGGTGTTATATGATACATTATGATTGTATTTTATAGGATGTATCTGGTATGCTGGGTTTATGTCGTATAGTAGAGGTGTTATATGATACATTATGATTGTATTTTATAGGATATATCTGGTATGCTGGGTTTATGTCGTAAAGTAGAGGTGTTTTATGATACATTATGATTGTATTTTATAGGATGTATCTGGTATGCCGGGTTTTTGTCGTATAGTAGAGGTGTTTTATGTTACATTATGATTGTATTTTATAGGATGTATCTGGTATGCCGGGATTGTGTCGTATAGTAGAGGTGTTATATGTTACATTTTGTTTGTATTTTATAGGATGTATCTGGTATGCCGGGTTTTTGTCGTATAGTAGAGGTGTTATATGATACATTATGTTTGTATATTATAGGATGTATCTGGTATGCTGGGTTTATGTCGTATAGTAGAGGTGTTATATATTACATTATGTTTGTATTTTATAGGATGTATCTGGTATGCCGGGTTTTTGTCGTATAGTAGAGGTGTTATATGATACATTATGTTTGTATATTATAGGATGTATCTGGTATGCTGGGTTTATGTCGTATAGTAGAGGTGTTATATATTACATTATGTTTGTATTTTATAGGATGTATCTGGTATGCTGGGTTTATGTCGTATAGTAGAGGTGTTATATTTACATTTTGTTTGTATATTATAGGATGTATCTGGTATGCCGGGTTTTTGTCGTATAGTAGAGGTGTTATATGTTACATTATGTTTGTATTTTATAGGATGTATCTGGTATGCCGGGTTTTTGTCGTAAAGTAGAGGTGTTTTATGTTACATTATGATTGTATTTTATAGGATGTATCTGGTATGCTGGGTTTATGTCGTATAGTAGAGGTGTTTTATGTTACATTATGATTGTATTTTATAGGATGTATCTGGTATGCTGGGTTTATGTCATATAGTAGAGGTGTTATATGTTACATTTTGTTTGTATTTTATAGGATGTATCTGGTATGCCGGGATTGTGTCGTATAGTAGAGGTGTTATATGTTACATTTTGTTTGTATTTTATAGGATGTGTCTGGTATGCCGGGTTTTTGTCGTATAGTAGAGGTGTTATATGTTACATTTTGTTTGTATGTTATAGGATGTATCTGGTATGCCGGGATTGTGTCCTATAGTAGAGGTGTTATATGTTACATTTTGTTTGTATTTTATAGGATGTGTCTGGTATGCGGGGTTTTTGTCGTATAGTAGAGGTGTTATATGTTACATTATGTTTGTATTCTATAGGATGTATCTGGTATGCTGGGTTTATGTCGTATAGTAGAGGTGTTATATGATACATTATGATTGTATTTTATAGGATGTATCTGGTATGCCGGGATTGTGTCCTATAGTAGAGGTGTTATTTGTTACATTTTGTTTGTATTTTATAGGATGTGTCTGGTATGCCGGGTTTTTGTCGTATAGTAGAGGTTTTATATGTTACATTTTGTTTGTATTTTATAGGATGTGTCTGGTATGCCGGGTTTTTGTCGTATAGTAGAGGTGTTATATGTTACATTTTGTTTGTATTTTATAGGATGTATCTGGTATGCCGGGATTGTGTCGTATAGTAGAGGTGTTATATGTTACATTTTGTTTGTATTTTATAGGATGTATCTGGTATGCCCGGATTATGTCGTATAGTAGAGGTGTTATATGATACATTTTGTTTGTATTTTATAGGATGTATCTGGTATGCCGGGATTGTGTCGTATGATAGAGGTATTATATGTTACATTATGTTTGTATTTTATAGGATGTATCTGGTATGCCGGGTTTGTGTCGTATAGTGGAGGAAGGAGGTGGAGGATTTGATTATCGTCTAGCCATGGCATTACCTGATATGTGGATAAAGGTAAGTGTTCAACACTCAGATTTATAGTCTGAAGACTGCTTTGGTGGTAAACATATGACTACTGTAAACAAGAAATTGTTTCGTAGAATTTAATTACGCAGAATTTGCAAGTAGTAGACATTCGTGAAATTAAGTAGCCTCTAAAAACATTAATATGTACATCACATGAGACTTTAAAGAGCGAAAGTTTGTTGTCGCAAATATACCGACAATTGGCAAAATGCGAACGTTAGTATTGGAGAAAGTAAATTGGTTTACAGTTTAAGGACGGTTTGATGCTGTATTTCCTGCTGTTCCCATGTTGGGAGCAATCGAGTAAAATCTCCTTTCAGTCAAGATATCTGGAATTTACCAGGGAATAGATAATATTCTAAGCTCTATGAATTATATTATCCACTTTGAGAACCTTATTCTATTGCAATTAGGGTATAGGAGAAGACTATTTTCTCTTTTAGATGCCCAGCTTCAAACAAGGGACATAGTGGCTACATTTTATTTTGTATTCTACGAATGTATATGACATGGTCATTAAATCAACTGTTACAGTCAGGGGACTTATTCACCAATGTTGTAAGACTGAAACTCAGACTTAGACTTAAAATGGACTAAATTTATAGTCACTGCCATTTCTAAGTAATTAGATTTAACCATGTGAAATTTTATCTGATTATTTGTTGTTATCCACTGAACATGTATATCCATTTATATCACATGACTTTTCTTGTATCATGGTTAGTAAAGCGAGTAGTACTACCTATAATCTTATACTTAACACGGGTAGTATAAAGTTTAAATACATGGGTGAGTTTTTCCAATAAATCAATGTGTATTTTGCCTTTTTAGTGTCATATGATATATATAATCTATCACTCGTTGTCAATTGATATATTGATATATTTATATTTAACTTGTTCAGGAAATATTATAAAGCGAGCCTCTGGCTCTCGTCTGACAACTTGTGATTGATCCTCTATATATTTACAATCTAGGACCTCTAGGTTACTGTTGTATTTGCAGAGCACAAGCAAAATAAAAGGTATTGCCTGTTGAATGAATTTCTATTCTCTCTTACAGACATTGAAAGAAACGTCTGATGAGGATTGGAATCTAGGAACCATCTGTCATACCCTGACAAATAGACGTTACACAGAGAAATGTATCGCATACGCTGAAAGTCATGACCAGGCTCTAGTTGGTGATAAAAGTCTAGCATTCTGGTTAATGGATAAAGAGATGTATACCCACATGTCCGAGATGTCCCCGCCCAATCTCATCATTGATCGCGGTATGGCTTTACATAAAATGATTCGACTGCTCACCATGGCTTTAGGTGGAGAGGGCTACCTAAACTTTATTGGTAAGAAAAAAGTTGCACTTCAAACAATTACTGTAATTGGATACTTTGCTTTGATCATTGTTTGCCTAGTAAGTATGTTAGACCTGCCGTCCTCTAGACCCAATGCTATGCGTAAGATTTTCTGTCCCGAAGGCTTCCTGAAGCATTGTGGATTGATGCGGAAGGGTTCCAGAACACCCCCAAGACATGGGTATGCCGATCCCGATCCTTCCTGATCAGTTTCGGGAACCCTTTGGGGTTCTTGTAGAAGGCAGGTATTATCAGAAAATGTTGATTGTGATTAAATGTTTGTTTGTTTACTTTTGCCAGCTGTGTATTAAATGTATGAGCTCGGATGTAGAAACCCTTAGTTAATGCTCTATGTTTAGGATGGTTATGAATTTGTCTGAAAAAATAACGCCATGTAAATGAAATTAACAAAAGTTTCTGAGGACAAGGAAAATGCATTTTATCAATATGTACATGACTTGAAACAACAAACATCATTTGAGAAAAGAAAAATATTATGATTTTGTATGTCACATTCCGATTATCTCTATTCATTGTATATAATGGTCAAAGGGAGGGAATTACTTCATTCTCGATAACGACAAAAGTTTTGTTGATGATGGTATCAATAAACTAGTTTTAACAGAACAGAAATAGAACAGAAATTTATTTACGATTTTTACATTGTACATTATCTAGTCTATGTGTAACAGACTGATTGATTCACTACAGGTAATGAATTTGGTCATCCTGAATGGCTGGATTTCCCGAGGGTAGGTAATCAGGAGAGCTACCACTATTGTCGTCGTCAATGGAACCTTGTGGATGACAACATACTAAAGTACAAATATCTGTCAGCCTTTGATCGGGATATGCAACATCTAGAGAAAGCATATGGTTGGCTAACAGCTAATTCACAGGTTAGTTTCTGTTAGCAATTTCTCCGTTATGTCAAATGGTTACAGGATGCGCCCTAGTGCCTTTGCCGGTGAATCTTGTCTAGCACTTCAAACCCTAAGCTCTGGCTGCTGACAAGTGGGCTAACCCACTGACAAGGCAGTTATGACTACACCCTATCGCCGTTTGTTAGCTCACCTGTCACAAAATGATAGGATGAGCTATGGTGAACACTCTTTATCAGTCATCTGTCTGTCAACTATTTGTTTGTGTAGACACTGTTGTTTACAATTTTGTCATAATCTTTATGTAATTTGATCACGAAGATCGATCATCTCACCAACATCTAACCTTTGTGTTGTAATTTGGCATCCCCAGGAAACACTGTTTGTTTGAGCACCTAATTCTAATGTAGATTATTCATCAAGTTATTTCCTACCTTAAAGAGGTTTTTCGACTAATACAAAGAATAAATTACTATAAAGACGATCAGTTCTAGAAAATAGCCTATCATTTCTGTATGATTATATCTGTGACTTATCAAAAGACATTGATTTTGTGCTGGGTCTTAATATCTCAAGTTGTCTGGCATTTACTGATGTGGAAGCATATTGTGATTGTCCTGTCTGTCTGTGCAGTTCAAAGTTTGTTTATTTGTCTATCAGTTCCTAACAAAACTATCAAATTGTTTGACGTATAGCTACCTATTATAGACAAGGCTTTCAATGAGGCATAGGAGTTTACTGAATTATGTCTTGCTCTCATTATCCCTTGGTCAGGTTTCACTTGGTATCAAGCCTAGTATTGAATACTGTAAGGAATTTTGGATCGGATATTTTTCCCAGAGTTATGGTAATTTGTAGAAGACATATCGCTGGTTTAGAACCAGAAGGTCGTAACTACCAAATCGATATATTGAGAAAATAAGAGTAAACTGTCTGTAATTTACTCTTTACCTATGGAAAGACAAGTTTTTAAAACTTCATTTTGGTCAACATGACAAAACGCCTTGTGAAGCAGATTTCAAATATGTATGAGTCTTATAAGGTCGTAAGTAGGAGTTACAACCTTCTGGTTCTAAGCCATCGATATGTTTTTGCGTCAAAAACCCTTCAATTTCTATAAGTATGCCCCCCATCATTGATGAAGGGGTATATAGTTGTGCACATGTTGGTCACTGTAAGTTTTTACCATTTCCGACTATTTGGCTGCCAAGGAGGTTTACATGATTTTCAAACATCTCTTGTACTATTATGCGATGTTATTAATAAACGATTATTTCTGTTTGCAGCAATACATCAGTCGTAAACATCAAGGTGATAAAGTGGTCGTGTTTGAACGTGTCAATAAACTGTTGTTTATCTTTAACTTTCACGCAAACAACAGTTACACTGACTATAAAGTGGGAGTGAACACTCCGGGAAAGTATCCTTTATCATTGTAATAGTAATACTGTAATACTATTACTGCAATAAAAAAATAGACATATCTGTGTATATTAACCTTTCTCTCTGACAATAAGGTCACTAGTCTTTACATGTTTTTATGCCCCTGTATCGATAGATCGGGATGCATAATGTAATTCACCTGTCCGTCTGTCTGTCAGTCCGGCCTGGTTAACCCATATTGACCGTTCCTTCTAACATTAATATGGCTTGCTACAAAGCTTTCAAACTTGCATGGATGTTGTATATGACCACTCTCCACACGCCTGTATCACCTGACTCCATTTTGACCTTCACCTTGGCCTAATTTTTGACTTAGACTTATTGAAAGGCCAAATTCTTGGTTAACCCAAATTGACTGTTTCTTCTAGCATAAATATGGCTTGCTACAAAGCTTTTATACTTGCATGGATGTTGTATATGACCACTCTCCACACGCCTGTATCACCTGACTCCATTTTGACCTTCACCTTGACCTAATTTTGAACTTAGACTTATTGAAATGGCTTCCACTTAACCCAAATTGACCGTTTCTTCTAGCATTAATATGGCTTGCTACAAAGCTTTCAAACTTGCATGGATGTTGTATATGACCACTCTCCACACGCCTGTATCACCTGACTCCATTTTGACCTTGACCTAATTTTGGACTAAGACTTATTGAAATGACTTCCACAGGGGCATAAGTGTTTATTGAATGCAGTCTTGTTTTAAATAACACTGACATTTTTAGCTCACCTGTCACATACTGAAATTTTGTGATCACTCTTCGTCCATCCGTCGTCCTCCGTCGTCTTCCTTCAACAATTTTCTTGTGTACACTCTAGAGACTACAGTTTTGATCCAATCATCATGAAACTCAGAATGTCAGAATGTTGTTCTCCATAAAATATAGGCCAAGTTTGAATCTGGGTCGTGTGGGGTCAAAAACTAGGTCACTAGGTTAAATCTTAGAAAAACATTGTGTACAGTCTAGATGTCACCAATTTGACCCAATATTCATGAAACTTGGTCAGGATGCTGTTCTCCATGAAATGTAGGCCAAGTTTGAAACTGGGTCATGTGGGGTCAAAAAACTAGGTCACTAGGTCAAATCTTAGAAAACCTTGTGTACACTCTAGATGTTTCCAATTTGGTCCAATCTTCCTGAAACTTGGTCAGGATGTTGTTTTCCATGAAATATAGGCCAAGTTTGAAACTTGGTCATGTGGGGTCAAAACTAGGTCACTATGTCTATTCTTAGAAAAACCTTGTGTACACCTCAGAAGTCACAGTTCTAACTCAATCTTCATGAAACTTGGTCAGAATGTTGTTCTTAATAAAATCTAGTCAAGTTTGAAACTGGGTCATGTGGGGTCAAATACTAGGTCACTAGGTCAAATCTTAGAAAAACCTAGTGTACACTCTAGATGTTTCCAATTTGGTCCAATCTTCCTGAAACTTAGTCAGGATGTTGTTCTTCATGAAATCTAGGCCAAGATCGATACTAGGTCACGTGGGGTCAAAAACTAGGTCACTAGGTCAAATCATAGAAAAACCTTGTGTACACTCCATAGGTCCCCATTTGATCCAATCGTAATGAAATATGGTCAGAATGTCAGTTGTATTGATACCTAGACCAATGTGCAACTGGTGAGCGACCTTGGGCGCTTTGAACCATTTTGTTTTTCTTATTTTGAGCTCATGCTCTTCATCAGGAATTTATTTTTAATGACAGAATATATTCAAGTGACATCCATTATGTTTTTCATAATGTTTCAAGCAATATTTTTATACTTTTTTTTGGTTTACTTGAAATACTGAACATTTCAATTCCTTGACCTATTACTCAGATACAAGATAGTATTAGACTCTGATGCTGAGCAGTATGGTGGACATAAACGTCTGGATCATAACGTAGATTTCTTCACCTTCAACGAATCATGGGATGATAGGTACCATGCTTTGATGGTAAGTGTAGGGAACATACAAAGGGGAACTACTCTGTTTGTACTTATTGGTTGTGGATATTGTAAAGGGAAAGAAACTCCTAGTTATGACCCATTGTTACTTATGATGAAAAATAACCCTCTCCTTCCCCATTTCAATGATATGTGATTTCATGGGGGCACCCGTGTCTCATGGGCACATTTCTGGTTTGACCTCTTGTTGTTGTAATTTTTTCTGCAGCCTAGTATCATATAAGCAACCAGTTAAACAAGTCTAGTCCAGGTTTACAATTTGGTAATGTTGGTGAGGTATCGTTTGCTGTTAAATATATTATATAAAACAATTGTTCATCTCATGATTGAGATTCACTTAGTACAAGCGTACCGTAAATACTAGGCCATAAGTCTCCTTTTGTAAAGTCGTGAGATGACTTTTTAGCTCACCTGTCACCTTTTGTGATCACTCTTCGTCCGTCGTCCGTCGGCGTCCGTCGTCCGTCAACAATTGGCTTGTGTACACTCTAGAGGCAACAGTTTTGATTCAATCTTCATGAAACTTGATCAGAATGTTGTTCTTCATGAAATCTAGGCCAAGTTTGAAACTGGGTCATGTGGGGTCAAAAACTAGGTCACTAGGTCAAATCTTAGACAAATCTTTTGTACACTCTAGATGTCACCAACTTGTTCCAATCTTTATGAAACTTGGTCAGAATGTTGTTCTCCATGAAATCTAGGACAAGTTTGGAACTGGGTCATGTGGGGTCAAAAACTAGGTCACTAGGTAAAATCTTAGACAAATCTTTTGTATACACTAGATGTCACCAACTTGTTCCAATCTTTATGAAACTTGGTCAGAATGTTGTTCTGCATGAAATCTAGGCCAAGTTCGAAACTGGGTCATGCTGGGTCAAAAACAAGGTCACTAGGTCAAATCTTAGAAAAACCTTGTGTTCACTCCAGAGGTCGTGGTTTTGATCCAATCATCATGACACTTGATCAGAATGTTATTCTCTAAGAAGTCTAGGCCAAGTTTGAAACTGGGTCATGTGGGGTAAAAAACTAGGTAACTAGGTCAAATCTTAGAAAAACCTCGTGTTCACTCCAGAGGTCGTGGTTTTGATCCAATCATCATGAAACTTGATCAGAATGTTGTTCTCTATGGAATCTAGGCAAAGTTTGAAACTGGGTCATGTGGGGTCAAAAACTAGGTCACTAGGTCAAGTCTTAGAAAAACTTAGTGTTCACACCAGAGGTCACAATTTTGATTGTATCTTAATGAATCTTGGTCAGAATGTTGTTCTCTATGGAATCTAGAATAAGTTTGAAACTAGGTCATGTGGGGTCAAAAACTAGGTCACTAGATCAAATCTTAGAAAAACCTTTTGTTCACTCCAGAGGTCGTGGTTTTGATCCAATCATCATGAAACTTGGTCAGAATGTTGTTCTTTATGAAATCTAGGCCAAGGTTGAAACTGGGTCATGTGGAATCAAACACTAGGTCACTTGGTCAAATCTTAGAAAAACATTGTGTTCACTCCAGGGGTCACTGTTTTGATCCAATCTTCATTAAATATGGTCAGATTGTAGGTTGTACTGATACCTAGACCAATGTGCAACAGGTGAGCGACCTAGGGCCTTTCAGGCCCTCTCGTTTAGAAGTTATAGTGGCCCTAAATACTGTAAAAATTTTGTCTGATGAATTTCTATTTGTAACTCATACTATTACATGTTTCAGGTATACATTCCCTCAAGGACTGCTATAGTGATGGCTTTACAAGACTAGCGGTGGTGATAAATGTGACTATCAGATGGGCCAGTAGTATGTCTTGTTGCAGTGTGTAGTTGGCATTCAATGTTAACTATGTGATGACGAGACTGTTGCACATATATACAGGAGTCTTAAGAAACGTCTGTGTTTGCCACATACATAATGTACTGTAGATAGATCCTGTGTGAAGATGCTGTTGCACTTTGAGTGTATCTGGTCGTCTACTCACGAACACAAACTTTTAAAGCTTTAATTACCAAGATCTCATCAAGAAACCTCAAAAAAACTACAAGACTGTGGGATTTTTTCCGTCGAGACTGAACTCAACTTACTTGAAGTTGTTAATTGAAGTTCATTTGAGAAAAATGTCATAAACACAATAAACAAGCCACTTTAATGCTTGACAATCACTTCTATCAATAATATAGATACACTTGTACACCTCACCTTGCCCGATTATTTGCTGACTAGATGGTCATTTAAAGTATTTAGCATTTTTGACTTGCATTCAATCATCATTTAGTACTATGAGAACAGATTGTGTTTCCGAAAAAAACATTAATCAATCACCCGAGTGGTACTAGTTAGTCCATGTACATTTTACAATTCAGTGTTTGTGCATGTACATAAAATGTTAAAAAATACAATCCCTCACACCTTGAAAAATGCATCATACAGCTCTTTCACTTACAAAGCTACGAAAACATCTTAATACTGTAACAAAATAATTTCAATCAGACAAAGTTTTTGATTTTAGCAAAAAAAGATCATTTCATGGGGACTTAATTTCAAGGATATCTTATCTACTAAGTCATATACTATAGAAATTATTAGTATTTGTGGGGATTTATTTTTGTGGTTGAGATCATCCTCAAATCCATGACATTAAATCCCCCTTGAATATTGATGATTTTACAGTACTTAAAAACTTTACCAAAGAAGCTAAATTATTAAATCTTACACATAATGTACAAGTACCACTGTGACCTTGCATGTATAACAAACAAACAAACACAGTAATGATTCCCAATGCAAACACTTTACACATTGAAGTATGGGAAAGTATATATAAACTAATCTACCACATCTCACACTTGTGTACAAGTATAGCACCTTAAATGCATATGTGAACTGCACGGTGATGATTTGTAATGAATCATACATAGAATTATTTACAGAACTTAGTCAATTATGGTACATGTAATATGATTACATTTCAATTATTGGCAAATCATGAAATGTTTCACTGTTTACATTTATTAAACTATAGCTTGGTGAATTTGACACAATCCTGACCTTTTAATTAGCATAATTTAACAGTTGATATCTTGACTATATTCATAATCTTTGTGGTATTTTTTCATAATCGGGGAGTATCACCAAGGTGCTCGAGATGTTATACAAACACAAATTTGAAATACTGGTATTGCATGTTTTGCTGGCAGAAAAGCAAAAACCTTGTAATAGATTCCTGCATAAAGGTCAATATCAGGTCAGTCTTTGTTACATTATGGTGCTTCACAGGGCATGTACGATCTGGCTATGATGTTTCTCTTGATTGGAAGCTAATGGTGCTGTTTTCTTTTAAGGCTGTTCAATGACAATAAAGGTCTGGCATTGTGAAAGGGGGAATTGAATTAAGGTGGTTAAGACCTTTTTTGCAAAAAATTGCCTGTTACTCGGATTTTGATGATATTTTGCATGACATAAGTATTAACCTGACGAATTGTTGATAAATGTTTTAAATCACGCAAAAATTATATTAAAAAAGTCCCGCTAGGTGGCGCTATTTATTGTATGTCACATGATATTTCTCCATTAAACCATCAAAATCAGAAAGCCAACACTTGATACTACATGTGTACAAAATATCCATCAAGATCCTAGTTACAGGGGGTTTTTAGCGAAAAGGGTCTAAAAGTCTGTAGATTGAATAGTCGTTTAAGAAGAATTTAATTTTATTATTTGTTGTACGTTGTTTGTTGTTTGAGGGTTGTAAGTGAATTCATGGGACTGTATGATTGTGCTTCCATGATAAATAATTCAACAATAAAATGTATCCAACATTTTACCTGTCAGGTCTTGATATAACAATGTCTATGTTGGTGTAATGAATTAATACAAAGAGTATTTGTCCCAAATACAGATGATGTCAGTGTATGAACAATATTATTATATGTCTTTATAATATTGGGGTTGTTGTATCAAGACCTGGAGTATTTATAAAGCATCTTAAGTGAAAACTGAAATATTTTGAATTAGCCGAAATATTGCACTGCCCATATTTCACAAGAAACGAAAAATTGCTCATGTTTTCTATATGATTACTGTAGCTCTTTACATGATGCTTCTAAACAATGTAAATAATTGTTAATATTAGTTTTCATGTCTAGCTGATATCATTAAGGAAAATTTGAGATTTTAAGAAAATTCTAAGTTTTCACTTAAGATGCTTTATAAATACCGACCCAGACTGTATTTGTATTGTTCAACTTTGAAGTTGTTGATCGACATTATATAGGACGCTGGTCAGATGTAATAAGTACATGCACAATACTTGAGAATTGTTTTCAATGCTTTATGAACAAACTGAACTTAATTATTGAGAGGTATGTTGTTTTATGCCCTTGCATCAGTGATTGTTCTGTCCGTCTATTCCTTCGTCCATTTCAAAATGTTGAAACTCAAGTCCATCAATGCTTTGTTTTCAAACTTGGCATACTTGTTTACCATTATCAAAGCCATGTTACGCTATCCAACTTTTCAATAGAATTATGGCCCCTGAATGCTTTTTGTTATGGACAAGGCTTCCACCAGAGCATAAGAGATTACTGAAAGCAGTCTTGTTCTTAATATCTTGTCATTATGGTTAGTGGGAAATATGTGTATATGACAGATCTAATAATATATTACATGTTCAATAACCTGGGCATTGAATAAGTGTATAGTTTAGTCTTATTCATTTTGTTTAATCTTATTATAATCACAAAGTTTGATATAATTCAACCTTGCTTTTGTACTGTAAAATCATTTGTTGTTGGGTATGATATTCTTTCGATTTTGGTTAATGCCAATATCATCACCACCTACTTGATATGAAAGTGGTAGAGCATCCGCTTCAAGTGCTGGAGGTCCCATGATTTTACAGCCATGAATATTAATCAATTTTACAGTATTATTCTATTATTATTTGTATTCTTTTTGTTCTATATGTTTTTCATGCATAAATTGTTTATTGTTACTATGTTATGACTTTCTTTTTAAATGCATAATTATAATTTAGGAAATTATTGGTTTGATTTACCTCCCCTGTTTTATCTGAGAGTGATTGGGCTTCCAACTGTTAGCATTAGATTGACTGTTCAGATTTTAGTTTTGTATGATAACTCATACTGATGCATCCTTTTTCTGGCATTTGACGGTGATAGAAGTAGTGTGTGGCTATTCAGCTTAATCCCTGCCAAATTGGCCAATGACCCCTAACCACATTGACCAGATGCAAGAGTTCTCTCCACCACTCTGTTCTTCTACGTCCAGTTGTTTGTTTTTATGTCCCGGCATCTACTGATGCAGGAGGCATATACACTTATGCACACTCCTAACGCAACACCTATATTTTTCAGGATTTCTCAGCTGGTTATGAAGGAATTTGGTTCAAATTTGGCATTTACATAAATACACACCTTATTAATATTCAAGCGATTTTTTATTAAAATCAAATCATGGTAAGATAACAAAAAATTCCAGCAATGGACATCACTGCAAATTGAAAACTCGCAAAAATGCATCATGAAAAATATGAAAAAACATGGCGATTATTTTACTAAAAGGTTCATCACGTTAAAATGATCGCATAATAATATTCTGGTTAAAAGTTTCTTAGTATCTTGAATGTTTATCTATGACGGTTTTGATAGATTTATACATCTGCAACATCGAGAATTCATATTTCTGATCAATATTTGGGTTGAGTGCCAAAATTCCTAAAGAGGGTCTGTTTTTTGCAGGTTTTGTAGGGCTGGTAGTCGTCTCATTGGTCGCATACACAGCTTGTTTGAACTAGCCCTTAATAATATTGAAATCCAAAGACTTTAATGATTTGGACATGTTTTGTAAGTTGTTATTGCCCAATATTGCGTGTGTCCTTCGTGCAATGGAAGTCAGAGCTCCGTCATGCAGATTTTTACATGTCACCATTTTTGTGACGCTCCTTATTTCGTTTTATTTTTATCTTTCAATAAACTTAGTGACTCAAAAGTACTAGGTGATATTCAACAAGTGTGAATTTATTCACAGTCGAAATTTGAACCATATCCATTTACGAATAGTTGAGAAATCCTGAAAAATATAGGTGTTGTGTTGGGAGTGTGTGTAAGTGTTGTGATTGTCCGATTGGTCGTTTGTCTGTCACAAAATGTTAAAACTCAAATACTTTTGAAGTCCATCAAGGCATTGCTTTTAAACTTGGCATAATTGTTAACCATCATGAACACATGTATTTTCATTCTAATAAAGTTAAAACATATATATGCCATGATTTACTTAACAGTAAAGAGATATTTTGTGATACAAGAAACCTGGGTGTGGTAACCTAGCTATATTTTGGTTCTAACGTTTGACCAGTAGATATTGACACTCTGTTTGACTATAATATAGGTTATATTCTAGAAAAAGGTGTGAATGTTAAAGCTAGGGTTATAGTTTTATGGTAATAAAATAGGAAGGGAGCATTTTTATGGCACCATCTTTGATTTGGAGTATATTGCTTTGCACTTGTCCGCCAGTTGGTAGGTTGGTCAGTTTGGCTGCCATGGGGGCACACATGTTTTACAAACATCTCTTGTATATTTTGAAAAGTGGTGTTAGTTAATCAATGGTTCAAGCCATTATGGATTTTTTAAGGTTTGCAAAAACATGGTCTTTGAGACTTGTTTGGCTGTCTGGGGTTAGAAACAAACATTTGTTGAATAAAATGATATGTACATGATTGATTTTGGCTTTTTTTGAACTGATCATTTTATACAACAGTTTATTTTTAACTTATTCATATTCTTGGTGGTCTATGATGACGAAATCAAGAATTTCTTCTTCACATCAAATTCCTTATCTATACTGGGAACTTTTTGTAACCGGGACAAAGTTCAACATCCAGAAATGTCAATTTATCGCTTCAGATATTTAATACTAAGTCTTGTGAAAGGAAACCGTTCAGAGATGTGTAATGAAATCTTCTTACTGAAACAAAAAATAGTATAAAGCAGCTGTGTAAAATATCACCTTATTTCTTCTTATAACGAAATCTGTAAAAAATGTAGCTACATTATCATTCAAGTTGTTTAGTCAGACAATCTAAAGTGATACTTATTAATTAGTTTTAACACTGATTTTGATAAAAACAAATTATGTTATGTGATAGATCTTTTTTAAGCATTGATCTTATTTTACATTTTCTTCATTTTTTTCAAAGTATGGATTACCTGCCACTTGTTTACACATCAAGGATTACTTCTAATCTAAATGGGAACCATGAGCTTGTTGCCTAAGCAAAGCACTTTCTAGCATAGCGCTAGTCAATGAAACAGCTTGCTTTAAAAAAAAGGGCTACATAGCGGACGAAGCAAAAACATTGTATATGCTACTGGCCAGTGCACGCTGCTAGCAGTCCATTGCGCAATAGAGTGCTTCAGAAGCCTTCCGTTGTATAAAGAAAGCACTTGGTAGGGCTTGCCTAGCTAAGTTCTGTGAAACAGTATGCTATCAGCCAACACAGTAGTTTCAGTTTTTTTCGTGTGAAACGTTTATCAATTTGATCATATACATGTATAACTAGTGCTTTTTTGGTGCATCTTGATATCGACCATAACTAGAAGTAGTGTGTTTCCTATTTATTAGATGATGGTGTTTGGGGATTGGTCCTTTTTTGCATTGACCTAGTAATCTTTTATAATACCCATATAAGTACCAAGTTCTTCAGAGCTGCATTGGAGTCTCACGTTTTTGTCAAATCTAGACATAATTGTGTCTGTGCTATTTGCGGTGCTTCACCTGGCTTGTTCATAAATTCGAACTAAGCCTTGTGCATATTGGTGACATGATTGTCTTAATAAGTAGTGAGTTTTTGCCTTTGATTCTTTGTTAGGGGGTATTAGTGAGTTATTGCCCTTGTATTCCTTGTTAGGTGATACATAGTGAGTTATTACCCTTGTATTCCTTGTTAGGTGATACATAGTGAGTTATTACCCTTGTATTCTTTATTAGGGGATATTCATGTGTTATTGTCCTTGTATTCCTTGTTAGGTGATACATAGTGAGTTATTACCCTTGGATTTCTTGTTAGGGGATACATAGTGAGTTATTGCCCTTGTATTCCTTGTTAGGTGATACATAGTGAGTTATTACCCTTGGATTTTTTATTAAGGGGATACATAGTGAGTTATTGCCCTTGTATTCCTTGTTAGGGGATACATAGTGAGTTATTGCCCTTGTATTCCTTGTTAGGGGATACATAGTGAGTTATTGCCCTTGTATTCCTTGTAAGGGGATACATAGTGAGTTATTGCCCTTGTATTCCTTGTTAGGGGATACATAGTGAGTTATTACCCTTGTATTCCTTGTTAGGTGATACATTGTGAGTTATTACCCTTGGATTCTTTATTAGGGGATACATAGTGAGTTATTACCCTTGGATTTCTTGTTAGGGGATACATAGTGAGTTATTGCCCTTGTATTCCTTGTTAGGTGATACATAGTGAGTTATTGCCCTTGTATTCCTTGTTAGGTGATACATAGTGAGTTATTGCCCTTGTATTCCTTGTTAGGGGATACATAGTGAGTTATTACCCTTGGATTCTTTATTAGGGGATACATAGTGAGTTATTACCCTTGGATTCTTTATTAGGGGATACATAGTGAGTTATTACCCTTGTATTTTTTGTTAGGGGATATTCATGAGTTATTGCCCTTGGATTCAGTAGACGACCCCTATTGATTTGAAGGCGAGTAGGTCAAAGGTCACTGTGACTGTTACCATTTCTGACTATTTGGCTGCCATGTTGGCATACATGTTTTACAAAATCTCTTGCTATGGGGACATATGGTCTTGCTTTTGTTATGTATATATGTGTTTACATATCCACTTGCTATATATGTAATTGCTAAATAAAAGTATATATCATTAACATATTGCTTTTTATTGTCATTTATTTGTATAAGATATAAACTGTAAACAGTTGTGGGTTATATACTGAGTTCTAAAAATTTCGTACACAATATATTGTGTGTCTTATTGATTAGATCTCAAACGTATTTATGATGATTCAACTGCACATGTGTAGAGCAATATGTACTTGATATAAATCCATGACACTTATCGATTCAAAAGTACACACAACGTTAAACTACTATTATTTTGAGTGAAGGGAGGTAATTATTGTACAAAATACCGAAAAGTGTCTATCTTTGACCACAGACAATTGTTGATGTTATAATAGAGTCTGTACGACAGGTCGGCTTTTGAGAAACAGCCTCCTTGTCATAAAAACACAAAATCAAAGCAAGTTTCCCATTAATTTTATTGTTCGGTGGACTACAATTAGGTAAAGCTACAATGATGCTGTTGTTCTATTTGTGCTAAAATGATAGCAGCTTTACATGTCTAGGTCAGCGGCATTGACCCTTGACCTGTTATCACGTGGTTCGTCATATACAGGCTTCTTCCGTTGGAGATGATATAACAGTCTCTAGCGTCTTACATACACATGCATGTTCACCATTTTACATTTTTGCAATCAAATTACGCATACAGTTCGAACTTATTTGACTATTAATGGTGTATTTCGTATCACAGACACGTCGCAAGTAAATTGGAAGTGAAAATTGAGTAAGAAATTGAATTTTTAATTAGTTTGCAGAACTTTTGGAACTCAGTATATGTCTGTTGTGTATACACCCATCAGCAAAACATCTCCTAAACCAGTGAACATAATTGGACCCAACATCACAGAATGTAGGCTTTGATAACCTTACCTTTCAGTATAAGTCAAATCGTCCCGGTGAAAAAAGTTAAGTTACTAGGTTCTAGGGCTCTTTTCAGCTGTTAAGCTGCTCATGCACCCTTTGACATTGTGTATCTAACAATGGATGAAAATGTATTTTTGAAATGCAAACTTTGAAAAGGTATGTTCAAAAACCAGACATGAACTTTTGATATTTACTAAATCTAGTATGCAGCATGGTTGATTAAAAAACTATGAAATACCAGTTCAGTAAGAGGCGGAGGGAAAGTTCATAGTGGAAGTGCATTACATCAGGAACGTATATACGAAGGTTGTAACAGAATTACGTAGACTTTCGTCATACGTTCCATACCATTCATCATACAAACAAATAATTTTGTGTGGAGTGCAAATAATATTTACTGCGTAAGTACGTGAAATTGCAAATTATGCAGCTTCCGGGGATATATAGGGGTACGGTATGCAGGGCACGTCAACAGAACGTCACGACGTCGGCGGAACTTTCAGGATAAGTGAAGCTCCTGTGTACATTGTATCTATAAAGATGGGCACAACCGTACACACAACTTACGAATGTTTACTTACTACCTTAAATGTGATAAAAGTTCCAATATATTACCAGTAATGTCGCATATAACCCTTATAATAGTACGTCGATCCAGGTAGATGTGGTCCTAGAAAACGCTTGGCGACGTCGAATTCGCCGTTGGTTTTCGCCGTCGGTCCAAGTCGTTTTATTCGGTCTCGACCACGATTGAAGCGCTTGTGTCGTTTGAAAATCGGGTAACTCAATAAGCGAAATTTTGAGTTAGAAGGTTCCAAAATTTAAAGCGTTTGTTATGGCGTCTTTCCGAGGTTCACACAAAACTTCATGTTCATGCGATTTCCAGCGTATTTTGCAAACGTCCAATTTTCACTGGTGACGCGCAACAGCTATTGCTTATTTTGTACAATAACTCAACAACCGTTACATTGATAAAGTCGAAATGTACGGCGTACGTTCCAATGATATTGTGCTTGTATGTCACGAAGTCGCGTTAAAATTAGACTTAATATCTGTGAGGTATGAGCAGTTAAATAATGCAAAAAATGTTTTCAAAATACGCTGCCCCGCCTATCCAACTATTGGTTACTATGGCGACAGATTAAATGGCTTTCTAACATACTGTTAGAAAATATTTTTACCGATTTTCTTGATAAAAACGAGAACATCACCAAAACTCGTGACTACACTTTGATTAATCTAAAAGAATGACCGTTTATGTGGCCATCATTCAAAGCTGTTTAACTGTGTCCATTGCATAAGCAGGTCATGAAGGATGTATCTAAAGTGAAAGTTTGTCCACATGTACATACTGTCATACCTATCAATTTTTATATTGTGTGTGTTGCATGTGTTGTATAAGCTAACAAGTTCCCTAAATGCATGGGCTTTTGTAGGGTTAACGCATGCTTGTTCGTGCTATTACATACTAGCACGAAAAAGCATGCGTTAATCCTACATTCAAGTTACTGTGAAATCACATCGTGTAACCGATCCTGTGTTTGCTCAGACCTGCTCCTGATACGATAGGCCATACCAGATCGTATTTTCGTTTAGCATTCGTCAACTGAGAAGCCCTCGGAAAAAAGAAATTATAACGACAGAAATCCTCATCATCATATGGCTAACAACTATAGCTTTCATGCATTGTCAGTCATAATAATATTACAGTGGTAAAATTACGGATTTTTGTTCCCGTCGCTGCATTATTCTTTATTTTAATATTTGTTCATATCACAGTTATTGCGAAGGTTAGACGTACAGATTATCAACTTAAAAACGTTTCTAGGGAACGATAGCACAGGACACTCTGACATTTTTATTTGCAAATTCGCAGTCGGCAATTAAGACTCTTCAATTATTTATAGTCCAGTCATTTTAACTTTTAACCTCAAACTTATGGCAAAACAAACAGTTTTGTGTTTATATGGCGCGTAAAGCTATCCTTAGCAATGTACAAAATGTCCTTATTGAACATTCGTGGGACTTTTTGAGATATTTACAAATATATTGAATTGTCACATGTTTTCGCGATATTTGTCACTTATGATGAATTGTAAATAAATCTTGACTTGTACCAGTTACTTATTTTCACATCGTGCTTAGAGGTCGCAATTTTGGTCTGATTTTTATGAAACTTGGCAGCATTGACCATCGGAAGTTAATCTAGGTAAAATAAATTTTGAGTTAACCGGAGCCAAAATCTAGGTCACTAGGTTAAAACATAGAAAAAACGAGATATAGTCACCTGGGCACCGTTTTATCAACGTATTTATGTAAATCGTAAACTTACGCTCAAATTTAAATTCCTTATAACACGTTTGATTCTACAAATGGGAAAAATGTATGGTTTGAAATCATTAACTAAATCAATTATCTATTTATATTAATTACATATCGCTTTACCAGAATTTGTAGCAGTTAACTAATTATAAAGATATTAAATTTGGGCGTAAGTTTATAATTAACGTAACTGCTTTCATAAAACAGTACCCAGGGGTCGCAATTTCGACCTTACATTTGTGAAGTTTAGTCACAATGATCACCTTACAAAAATTAAGGTCATGTATGAAATAGGATTAACCTGAGTTAAAAACTAGGTCACTAGGCCGAATTATAGAACAAATCTTTAGAAGGCGCCCTTTTTACCTAATTTTTATGAAACCATGTCACATGAATTATGAAGACAAAATGTAGGTCAAATTCAATATTTACTAATCATCAGTTAAAACTAGGTCACTAGGTCAAATAATAGACAAACCTTCATGCGCCAAAAAGTCGCATCAATTATTTTCACCTATTGACCTAAGTTTGACCCAAATTATTCAATAACATACTTATCTTAGATATTGTGAGATGAGCATTGTGACCAAGTTGCATAAATATAAGACCAAAATTGTGAATTTTGTACCTACACAACGTTTTCCTTTGATTTTTACTAGCGACCTATTTTTTGACCCCGAATGACCCAATTCATAACTTTGACCTTGATTTTGTTGATATTATTATTGTGACCAAGTTTCACAAATATAAGGGCAACATTATGACCTCTAGCGACTACACAAGGTTTTGCTACAATTTGACCTAGTGACCTAGTTTTTTTACCCTTGGTCATCCATTTTCTACCTTGGCCTAAATTTTGTTCAGATGATCACTCTGACCATGATTCATAATCATAAAGTCAAAATTGTGAATACAAATGCAATTGTGGACGAACAGACAAAGAGAACAATTACTATTTCTCCCGAATCGATAGATTCGTGTACATTTTGTATATTGTCATTATTGTATACTGTCCAAACACAAGTATCCTTTTTCCATTAGACACACATGTATACAACACATTATATGCGTAAATTTTTAACAAATTCGATAAATATCAAAGAAATGAATAAAACTTTTGTTTCCCCCTCAAGTGCTATTTTGAGTCATTTTGTCGACATTTGAATGGGTAGTATACCAACACGTAGACTGGCTATACACTGGGTACACCGTCGATTTTAGAACCGGAAAAACCGTTACTCGGAACGGGTGTTTTACAGTTCGGACGAGGTAAATATTCAATTTTCTATCTATCAACTTGTGATCCATAAACCTAACATAGCGCACGGTATGCCTTTATGGTTGCCACGTTCAGGTTGTCATCATTTTCTTTGAAAAGATTCCCAAATTAAACAAAATAGCCGGTACCAATTTTGTATTTGTTACTTGAGACGTGTTTTTAAACGCGTTACTCGGGACGGATCCATCTATAAATCTCTGCTTTCGCGGATGCAGTATGTCCTCAGCCAACGTTTTGTTGATATTATATCAAATCATTGTATTTATGACAAGATGGAGCGGCATTATGGCATCTATAGTGTTTCTGGAACACAATCGTATATGTTCTGTGTTATTGTTACTTGGTACGGATGTTTTTAGAGCGTTACTTGGGACGGCCTAATATCGAAATGTATGTTAATCAGCACGTAATTCATATCTGTTGGACACCCTTAACTATTATAACACCCATTGTCTACTTATTGAGTGGCTTCTAGAATGTTCCTTACAGATACAAATTTCCAAAAACAACTAAACTAAGACAAATTCTATATTTATCATACACATGGATATAAATCACATATATCTCGGTCATGGAGAGACACTGTTGAGATTTAATCCCGCTACTGAGGTCTCCTAGAACCCGATTGTTTACACCGACAAAGTCACCATCCACAAAGAGATTTTGGAGGTTAAACTTTCCTTAAGGTAAGCATGAAAAATATTTACGATGTTCTCGTTTCTTGAAAATTGAAAATGAATGTGAAAAGTGAAAAAAGTACAGATAAGACAGTTTACCTTTTCAGAAGTCCTATCAGTAATTAAAAGTCTTATTTGGAGAAGGAACGGATACTTTTCTTAAATTTTTTTAATTACCTCTACAGGATTAAAAAAAATTGTATGTGGAAAAATTATCCATATTTCTATAGGTATACATTTTGACATTTAGTGTTTATCCATGTGTGTTATATAACAATAGTACTGTTAATTTTAATCTAGACTAATGGAACGTGTCAATATCTTTTTGCAAGTTATGCTTTAATACTGAAATAAAAACAATGCAAGACTAATTTGACATGTCTGACATTTCCGTTTTTAATAGAGATCGATGTTCCACCAAGAGGACTGTTTGAAGATGTTATGCCACCAGATAGAGATATGCCAGTCAAACCACATGATAAAACACACGACCAAGGAAAACACTGACACATGGTGTCCTTTTGTGAAACGTCCGTTTTTCTGACAAGACATATTGTTATTTAAAATATAAATGGTATACAAAAGACAGTTGTTATCATAAATCAAAATGTCACATTGAAAACATATCCAGTAACTATTTCAAATTTTGTCATTGGTTTAAAAAAACTTATAATAATAATCAGCAGACATTTCTCCAAGTACATATGTTACGGGTTCACTTGTACATAATGGAAGCTAGACATATTACTGTATTATTTTGATTCTCTATCAGCCTAGATGATGTGCCCCGCAATGTGTTGATCCTATGACATTATGATTATAGGAAATTTCTATTTCAGATTTTGGACTTTCTCAAACTGATTTGAGCGATATTGGGGAACTGATACTTGACTCAACACTTCCAACGCTTTGATGATCTTTCAATGCCTACTACAGGTTAGATGTCATAGCATTACTTTTAACACCACTCGCCATTTCAAAGCGTATACTATAACTTGTGGCATCTTACTCTAGGGTACATTATTGATATTATTCTCAAAACCAATATAAGCGTTTAAGGTCGGAGGTAGGTCTGGAGAGAACTTGAGAAAACACTTAATTTTAACCTATGTTATTCATCTACGAATAAACACAATTCAATGAATGTTAAAATCAATGTAGCCTAAACATACCTATTATCAAAATAAACCATGCATAATACATAATGTACCTAGTTTCATTAATTTTGAATAATTTGAATGATAGAGGAGTGATTATTTAGATTGGTTATCCAAGGGTGCTGCTATCAAAGGACTGTTGACTGTGTGTTCGAAACTCGTCATTCAGCACGCTACACTCTCTTTGCTCAGTTATTTCCAGAGAAAATAATGTCTCATTTCCATTACTCTGAATGGGTATGTTTCTTCCAGACTTCGAAGTTGTTGGTGGACGATGAATCAGAAATTGAGAAATCTGCCGTGGACCGTGACGAAAACGTCCAGGAACTCATCTGACTGTCATCAACAGTTCTGGATACTTTGCGACACAAAGGGCTTGATACAGTGATTGTAGACTTTTTTAGAGAATTAGAAACGGGAACCTTTCCTCTTGATAACATGGCATTTTTGATATGGACAAAAGTTGTAAAATGGTATCGAAACGAAAATTCAAGTGCAATGAGATATAGCAACAGCACAATTTTTTTTGGGAAATTAGGATTACAACCATAAAGGCATACCGTGCGCTATGTCAGGTTTATGGGTCACAAGTTGATAGATAGAAAATTGAATATTTACCTCGGACGAACTGTAAAAGACCCGTTCCGAGTAACGGTTTTTCCAGTTCTAAAAATAGAGGGTGTACCCAGTGTGAAAGAAGAAATAATTTAGTGTGGCCTTTTTCTAGAAATGGAATATTATGCCATGTGTTCTGATTATAGATGTACAAGGTAGCGTAGGCGTTGGTTGACCAGTGACGTTAACTAGCTCTGTTTTTATTCCGTGATAATATTCAGATGATTTGCTTCTGATAGCCAAAAACATTAGTGTACATGTAAGTATGTGGTATAATAAAGTGTCGCATTAGGATTCAGTTTCATTGAGCAAAACAAGAGAAAAAAATAGAACAGTATACATGACTAAAATTTCTTTATACAGTATTATATAAATAAATGCTTTCTAAATAAAAACGCAAAAGGCAGGTGTTTAAATGTTACATAATTTGTCCTCTCTGTGTATTAATAATTTTTCAAAAGGATACACATTGTATTATGTCTATGTACATGTATATAATAAATAATTATCTCTATTGTATATCATGTATTTGTACTTTGAACATTAACCACGTTTCGAAGATAAAGCCTTTCAACATTATGGCATTGATACATTTTGTATCACCACTGATGTGTTCAGAAAAAACCGCATTCCGTTTTTTTCGCAAATCAAATCTACCACACAACGGTGTATCAATACCACTTGACTTTTGGCTACAGTGCCAAGATGAAATTTGCTTCACTCCGAATACGAAAATAGTCGAAAATATAATATATTTCTTCAGCATTATTTTTGAATCATTTCTTTTCAAAGAAATATCCAGATTGCAAGGATGGGGTATGGCGGGCGGCGACGTCAAACAGCCGGTTTCCGGTCGATAACCTGAATTTGGATCTTCATAAATTTTTGTATATGCATGTAACGATATTACATGGATACTTAGTTTGGGTTGTGTTTGTGGTCAGTGGGGTCAATGTCTCTGTTACTAAAAATAGAAAAGGTTTGACTCAATAATTTGAGTTTAGATTGGTCCATATTAATCAAACGTTGGGTATAGCAATTTGAATACAACATGAAAACATACCCAAACACAGCAATTTGATTGTCTCATTATACGTACATAAGTAATGTACAGAATACCTGGTTTCCTGACAATGTCCTGTCTTGTTTAAAGTCCCATAAAGTCTCAGAAATAGCAATATTTTACTTACAAATAAGACCGTGAAACATTGGCAGGTTATAGAGCTCCCCAAATGTCATAGAATCAGCATATATTTGATCTATGTTGACTTTTATCCTAAGAATAATAATCTCCGCAAATCGTCAATTTGTAAACAAAGGAGTATTTTGTCCACCACACAAAATACTCCTTTGTTTACAATCTGAAATCGACGGGTCGTTCCGAAGACAGTACGTAAAGTTCCGTAATATATCAAGGACACATAATATATTGATGACCAATTTATGCGAGTACATGTATATGCATTTAAATAAAAGTCAAATACCGACCGGTATCCTCCGGTACTGGTAATCGCCGGTATCCTATTGTACTATATTGTATAGGGTAATCGAGTGTAATATATCACGGGTGAATTAAAGGGTAGATTGTTTTCATTAGGTTATAACATAACATATTGAGAAGTTAAGTGTCTATTTAATAATGTTTTAGACCTTACGTCAATTAGACCCCGGTACTATGCGGAAGGGATGCTGATTACAACATGCTCGTTTCGGGAACCCTTCATGATCATTTAATGAAAAGCATGGATACTGGCGAGAACAAGTAACATGGGGCGCGCTGAGGGTGTCAGAATGACAAAAATCCAGACATGTATGCTAAAACGCCATTTTGAAAAATGCGATATTTATAATAACATGGGGTTTAGCTCGAATTAGTGCGAGGAACTTATTTCTATCAATAAAATTGGACAGTATCGAGGTTTCGATTATTTGTATTCTTCTAAAAGCAATTTGTTAAAAACTAATTTATAAAGACACGTGGCCAATCAGAAATTCGTTCAATGTATGCATGAATCTGACGTCATGAGCGCGTTCCACTGGCTCATTCTCACAAATTGTAGTGTTTTTAAGAAAAGTCAATCAACAGGGAACAAATTCATATACCACGTACGATAATATTCCTAGCTGTTTACGAGACCAACGTTCAAAAAATATTTGCCGTTATGCATGGATGATTTTTTACATGAATAAGCAATTTTATTCCGGAAATCGATAAATTAGTGCGTGGAATGAACAAATTACACAGCCTAAGATTTATTGATATACTATATCAGATGACAAAATGTTGTTTTAGGGTGGCCAATTAGAAATTTGGTTAAGTGTATAGACGATGCCGAACTACTATCTGAACCTCTTGGTAAACTGACGGCATCGCATCCGCTGCCATTCGAGATATACGCTGATGACCCGGCATCACTTCTTCCACGATCTAACTGGTGCCTTTGGTAACTTTTCGCTTTTCGGCTTGTGATCTTAACATAATCTGCATAGCTTCCGTGTGTAGAACTCATCCCTTCGGTGTTTTCGGGGAGCTTTTGGCATCGATTCGACTTTGGAAACCTTTCGGGATGTCTACATGATTACGAAGCCTCACAGAAAGCGTCCCGAAGATGTGGATTGCATGTGGAATGATGCGGAAGGGTTCCATAACATCGTGAGGACATGCCGAACCATCTCGATGTGGCGAATTTCTGCTTCCGGAACCCTTCCGGTCCTAGTGGACGGCAGGTCTTAGACATTTTAGTTTAAAATATAAGTATAAATATTTTATGAATAATTTAATTTCTGTCAATCCTGTTAAAAACTGCCGCAAAGAAGCGTTGGCTTTAACAGATGAAAAAGTGTAATATACAAGTAGCACATAGTTAAATAGAAAACTATCACAATGTTTGTGAAAAAGAAATACCAACCAACCAACCCACCAAAGCTTAGTTTTAACAAAATCTACTCTATACAAGGCAATATACAGTATGTTTAACCAGCGATACCGACAGTTTCTATAGTTTCAAAAAGATACCGGCGGACACCGAGATTTAGTACTCACCCACGTATGTGAATAACTTCACGCTCGCGTGCAATCGGTACTTGACGAAAATAAGCTCGGCGTGTATAACAGTAAACAAAACATCAGAATGAAAGGCCAGAATTATCCATATTGTGTTAGTCAACTTATTGTTGTACAGTAATCAATATTTATAAAAACATAATACACTCTCGATAAGTAACTCACTTTGGGCACAAAATATGACTGATTTTGAGCGTTAATAGGACTTTAAAGAAAAATCATTAAAAAAAATCTCGTGTCCAGGGTCTATAAAACGTGAACTATATATTAAATTTATATTTTCTTTTTTTTTGTTTTACTTACTAAGGCAAGTGACTGTCTTTATTTCTAATAATAAAAGTTTGATTTTTTTTAAATTTTGTAAGTGGATTTCTTTGCAACTAACATAAATGTTTTTTTCTTAAATATGTTGATGTCACAAAAAAGTGCTTTGAACAACGTTACCATTTGGGTCAGCTGTAGCATATTAATGCCTTAGATTTCACACATATATCAATGTATCTAAAACGTCCATATATGATCAAACTTTGTGGTTGAAAAATAATAGTTAGCATAAATGACGGACCTGAGAAGAAAATTTGATGTTAGTGTAACGATTTTCATAATTTTGGAAACTAGTGTGAACTACGTTACGATGAGTTTCTGTTTGAAGGCTAACATATGATATAATACTATGATGTCAAATGAAATCTTACAGTAGACCCTTCACAACACATCTTTACTTATAACTCTACGAAAGTTTACAACTTGGCGGGGTGACTGAAACCGTGTTTTCATGAACAACGTTACCGTGAACAACATTACCTACATTTCCTTAAACTACCTTATTTTTAACCATAGGACCAAATTACCGAATAAATATCTATTGGCACACCAAATACTCTGCAAAATCTCAATTGTCAACAGCAATGGCGTGCTATTGGTTGTTTTAGAGCCGAACTATATTGCTGAAAAAGTAAGATTTTGACATCATGGTAACATTTTGATAGTATTTAAGTAAGCAGACTCGGAAACACAATATTGTTTATTTATTTTTCATAAAAATGACCAACATGAAATAAATAAAACACTTAGTTTTTTCAGGATTGGTAAAACACGTGCTTTACCTAGTAGGTCACACATTTTGGTAACGTAGTTCACTGCAATGGTAACGTAGTTCACTACTGGATACTTTTTGTTAAATTTACATTGCAGAAGATGGGTAAATTACGGCTGAGATCCAGAAGGCCTACAGATATAGAAAAATAGTTTATATAGTTAAAATATAATATAAGGTAAACTACGTTACTTATGTACCATTAAGGGTCCTACCAATTTAACAAATAAATGTGCCATCAAAAGTTTGTTATTATTCATAATATTATCATAGTCAGTTTATTATATATTATAAAGGAACATAATACATCAAATACACATTGTTTTAATGTGTATCACTTTTTAAATTAACCTTAATTATAGCATAACAACGGTGATTTTGCCCATACTTAAACGGGGGAAACAGGTACGTTATTGGAAAGTATCTCTCGCGCACGCGCTGTCGGTGTTCAGTCTTTAGTATGCTCATTTCAGGACCAAGCCGACGAAAATAAATGATTTACAACGTTATATGAACTGTAATTCACATTCTAATTGTTACTACTAATCATTTTTCTATAATAGTAAAACAATAAACGCAAACAAACCCCCAATGTCACTGTTTTCTTGGTACATTTGTACTTGCCGATACCGTAAGTCGACGCTCATAACAAAAACTTGTATGTGACGTAACGTTTGTTAAGCGACGTCGCGTTTGTTTTCCCGATGCCGAACAAAATATCCCACCAAAATGTCATAACTTTGAAAAACATACTAATAAAGTGTTGTTTTTATGCTATAATAGCGTTTACGCATGCTTTTTCGTGCTATTACATCTGCATTGTCCCTCGGGAGTGTTGGTGCCTTCACCCTGACGGGCTTTGGCACCAACCGTCCCTCTGTACTCTGCAGATGCAATAGCACGAAACAGAATGCGTTAACCCTAAATTTTTGCAGTTCAGAAAATTGTTGATATAAAACAAAACGCTACTTTGATTGTAAGTTTGTTAATGCTGTTTTCGAAAGTTGATGTTAGTTCTGTCAGTTCTTTGGGGTTTTTTGAAGTTGAATACAAAGTTTTTTTAAAAGTTCAAAAAATAAACTGGGTTTCTTTGCCTGTTTATGTTTCGTCGATGTTGCAAAAATGCACATAGCTAAATCACGTTGTTCTCATTGGCAATATGCATAGGTTAACTAGAGCGGAGAAAAATTAATTTTATCTTGTACTCACTTTTTTAGCGTTAGAAGCTAACCAAAGAAGGTCTAAACTGTAAAAAGCAACGCAAAAAACAACTTTATTTTATGAAAAATATTGTGGACAAAATTTATGAAAAATTGTGCGTTTTTCTGTTTTTTTTTATGAAATACGCTACTCTAAAGGACACACGTAAGCTTTCCGCAACATATGTAACATTGAAAGCCTTCATATGTTCCATAAGCGTGGCTCATGTTTCATAGAAATCAGAAAAGAAATAAAATACTTACGGCTACCTTTTTCTTGACTCAAACCATATATAAAATTATGTATTCCAGCTATCATAATACATCAAGCAAGATAAGTTATCTTATCAGCTAACCAAACATAGGAAATTTTGAACAGAACGGCTAAAATGAATAATGTTAGTCGTTTTTAATCGCAATTGGAAGTAAGATACTGTTGACTTACTTAAATAATTTTTATACCATCGTTTACCTTGTTTGGTATACATTCATGTCATAACAGTGATTAAAGTTGCATCAGAAGAGAAACAATATTAAATGCCCTTTAAAGTTAGCGAAAATCAAGTTTTACTTGCGTTTTATATACATTACATAGGGAATTCTATGGTCGATTTCAAATGAAATTGGAAGAAGGAACATCACCTGTTACATTGATAAAAAATACATCACTGGAGAGACGAGAAAATGAACTTTATTGTTAGAACATTGATAAAAAGAAATATCAAAACAGAAATTCAGAATGGTCGTGACAAAATTTAATCCTTCTATATTTCAATGTAAATCACGGGCCTGTCTGATATCAGAATATCGCGGCGGCGGCTGGTCTCACACCCCGCTGCGGATGGCTTGATAAGACGTCTAAGAAGAAAAAAGTTGGGTATGTGATTTTCGAAGTGAAGCAAAGTTCGTCTTGGGACTGTAGTAAAAAGGCACGTGGTATTGCTAAACTGTGTTGCGAACTTCGGATTTTGTTTTTAAGCTCACACGTCTTTCAGCTCACCCATCACCCTCTGATTTTATAAGAGAAAAATATACTCACATAAACAGCTGTGCAAAAATGTCTTTAAATGTCTTTTCATTGGAAGCTGTATAAAAACGTTTGTCACAAAACTTCCAAGTGTCTATTCTGAAAGGAAAGTCTAAAAAGAAGAGTAGTTTTGACAGTGACATTCTAAAAAAAATATGTTTGTGGATGGATGAGAATTGTTCTAGATAACTGACTCTTTTTTCATAAACAGGATCACTACCGGTGTTAAAATCAACTTGTCTGTTGGCTTATTGCATCTGTTAGTCCCGTTTCCGAACTTCGGGTGGATGCTACTGTATGACTTATTGTGAGACTCTACACTTCAATGTGTATGCCTTCTTGCGATAACTAGAAGTTGACTCGATTATATTATGTAATATAATCCTGAATGACAAATCTGATCCGTACATGCATACCGTGTCTCTGTCTATTCAGTAGAAGGTGATATCAGTACTAGTTAGCAACGCAGTTTTTGTGTTTATTTCGCAGGTCATTTTATGTTTTTACGATTTTGGATTGCGAACTGATCGTGGATAGGCCTGAATAAGCCCTTCACACCATTATTGTTGACTCGACCGCTGTGTCCGTCTATTTTCATCATCAATTGACTACGTATAGCATATTCATCACTTACACATAAACTGTTCACGGACACGTGCTTTTCGATGTGCATTACACGAGTAGATGTTCTATGTTAGACAGTTCTAGCATCGCAAATTAGACCGCAAGTACGAATTTTGTTCCCCGTGTTTTTTCAAAATTCAGTGAGTGTTCCTCTCGAGTCATTTTCGAAGGTGTGTTTTTTAAGATAACTAGTCATCATTAAAGTGTATAGACATGATAGAGCTACAATATCTAGCGGTCATTTAATGTCAAAATAATTACTTCCATCGTTTTAAGTATGATACTAGACTACTTTCATTACAAATCAGAGCAAATTAAAACTTCGGATGGGTTCCGTGTACTTTGATTAATTCGTCATTCTTATAATTTCGTAGGGTGTTCTAGAACACTTTCGTATGAAAACGGACAATTTGCATGTCCAATAAATCACACAGAGAGTTTGTGTTAAAGCTGAAGCGAAAAATGATGTAATGGATATGAAAGCATAATTGTTTTTCATTTTTTTATTTAAAAAAAAAATCGTCAGATATAGCTCTATACACTTTAATGTTCGTTAAGTGAAAATTGTTAATGCGTTGTATGTGCAAATATGCTTCGTTACGCAATATGCCGAATGCACCTGGTTTCGCGGCAATACCACCAAATTAAATTAATGATCAGCTGCATCTCCTTTATTATACAAGTATCGGCATGCGAAATTGCATGTGAATACGTCAATTTTTGACACCACATGACTCAAATATCAAATGGCGGTTTAGCACTTTCGGAGAGAGTTTATATTTATAAACTGTGACATGTCGTAATATAAGTTCAATTCCAAAACATACGGTTAAATGATCGTTGGCGAAATAATGTACGTAATACATTCCAAAGAAGGAATATTTTGGTTCACACTATGAACGTTGGGAAAGTCGAACTAAGTTGCCAACTTGGGGTACCATATTGATTAAAGTTTTCGTCACATTTTGCAATACGACCGTTTTAGTGTCAACAGTGCCATTTTGAATAGAACATCTACGGCCGGGATTTTATGCCAATGACCAATAAACTGTGCAACAAATTACACTCAGATGTTAATATGTCTGCTAGGCCCTCTTCCTACTATAATGAATATAAATTGCTATGCGATGTAGACAATTTCATAACGAACATTTTGGTATACAATATGTAATATGACGAATGGAATTATAACATTTATCAAATAATGTCTGTGATTTATTATTAATTATCGAATAAATCGTGTGCTCGTTAATCGAAACGTCTGATAACAAAATAAAGAACACTGCACATAAGTCGCATGCTATTTTGGTCACAGCATTTCTTTGAGTACGTGACTAAATGGTACTTAACACCGTCACGCACACAGCTCGCGAAAATCGTAATACTTGAATACTATTCGACTCTTGGTAAGTACTTCAATTGTTATATAGTGCAGGCTTATACGCTCTTGTCAGTGAAACATGGGTCATTTCAAGCTGCCCCCTTTCTGTATTCTAAGATACCTACGTTGTTCTATGACGAACCGAGAACATATTGACCAAATACACCGTTGAGGGTCCTACGGGATGCTCACCATCAAATGCGTCATGTAAACTGACCACATGTACCCATCATGGCTTTTATAGCCTACACTAAAATACATACATGTGTATAACAAATGAAACTCACTAAGGAGTACTTAAAAAGAATCGGAAAAATATCCAAATAATTCCGCAAATTATGTCCATGTGTAAAGTACCATTTTTGTCACGTGGTTTTCCACAGGTTCTAATGCAGACTATGGCATTACAGGGGCAACATATGGAATAGATGAATGATTTGTCATCATATAAACAATAGCTAGTAAATCGCAGGAAAGGTGACAAATTGGTCTGCAACCTTGTGTTCATCTTGCCGCATTACAATTGATGGCTGCTAGTAAATCGCAGAAAAATAGGGAGTTTTCCTGCAACCTCGCGTATATCTTGCAACTTTATTTTTTCTTTATAGTCTTAAAGTTCGTATGAACAAACGGTCATTCCGCCAATGTCGCAATCGTAAATACTCGGGTATTTCAGTTTCAAGCGAATGAGCTCCTACGCAATAATCTCACTCTGTAGCTGCGCTCTATACAACTGTGGCAAAGCGTGAGTGACGTAACCTATGTAAGAGGTTTGGGTGGCTGACACATGACAGCTGCAGTATGTATCGTACGAGTGGAATTTGTCACCAAAGAAGCCAGTATATAATTATATATCGCTTATATTCTTTCGCCAGTCGATGTCTAGACGTACTCACAGCAAGATGGTAAATATTACAAATACCTTTATTCTATTGTCTTAACTAATTTTAATAACGTTACATTTACACTGTTTTCATGATTTCATACTTAAATAAATATTTCGTCATCAATGGATACGTCAAATATTCTGCTTTGTTTAAAACAGGTGACTGTTTAATGTCGATGTTTAATTAATATTTAATTGATTTGGAACTAAATTCCGGTCGGCGTGTTAAAGTTACGTTTTCATATCTAGGGGTTGATTTATTCCTTAAGTGTCTCGATACGAAAATGGTACTAGATTTCTAATTGCTTACAATGTATGTTATATAATTTTCAATTTCATTATGCATTTAGATTTGCGTCACTACAAATATTCCTCAACAATTAGTTCGGATAGTGCACGAAACTACTTAATGCTCGTATGATGTTGGTCGTCAGTGTTACTTGGCGATTTTCTTTACTTTTGAAGAACTTTTAGCCTGAGTTCCCTAATTTTCGAACGCAATCTTCGTTTGGAAAGGATATATTTAAAAGAATATTTTTTCAATTCACATTACAAGGGGTCACATAAAAGAAATTGATATTCAATTGAAATAACTCATTTGTATAATCCGTTATGTCTATCAATATTGAAATAACTTTATTTATCATTTAAATTGAAATTCTCATTTTTTTAAAAAAATAGTAAAGCTTTTGTCTGGTAGAAATGAAAGGTTATAGTGTTAATTTCTATACCGAAGGCATTTTAAAAAAATGCAACCTAATGATTCGTAAGCGTCTTGGAGAACACAAGTTGTTTAAGATTTAAATGCAGGTGATTGTGTTCTATACGCGTAATAATTTAAGTGCTATTTTGGTATCTTCCTAAGAGTGCTTCGTCGGAGTGTCCGTCCGTAACCTCCTCTATATATATTTTTTATTACATATTGCCTTGTTTACCAATCCAAACATATACTCATTCGTGTATTGGGATGCGTCTGGTCCAGGCACATCTCTCGGCGAGGATAATAAACTTAGAAATGTTGTCAATTCCCAGAAAAAATAGACTTATTAAGGCGTTTTATAAATGATGGCGCAACTATATTATTTTAAAGTCAAGCACCTTTTCATCTGTTCATTTGTATAGGTTAGATATGCAATTTTCATTGTATGAATAAACCAATGGTTTTAGTTTAAATAATGCAATTTGTCATGGAAACAGGGGTTTTTACGCACAAGTCGTAAAATTGCAAGTTTTGCATAAAATGCCCAATTAAGACAATATATTAAACTTAAAATAAGTAAGAGATGGTTCCTACTTGTGCTTATTTATTGGTAAAAATGCACCCCAACGAGAATGCGTATGTTCTAAACTAACTGGAGCTGCAAACTACCTGGTGTGCAACAAATTACTGCCACCAAATAAGGGCGTTGTGTCCGAAAAAAGTACTAAGGAAATTTATTAAAAAATATTGATGGGCTCTGATTTGTAGTTCTCTTAGTTCTCCATAATTCAAAATTATTAAATTGTAAGGAACTACATAAATTGGGACTAGTGTTGAATAATTCTCGATATACCCCAAAATAGGTATTTTTAGTAATTTTTGACTCACAAAATGTCGTTTTTAGGCACATCACTAAGAAATTCCCATTTGTAAAAATTACGGAATCTTGTAAAAAGTATTTGGTCGTATTTATAACATGTTAATACATGTAATTTGTGTTACAAGTATAGTCTGACCACCGACTAGATTATATATTTTATCAATCAAATAGTAAAACAGTTTTCAATTTTCACAAGATTTTATTTTGGGCTTGGTTTTAGGGTGCAAATGGAAATAATTTCATGAGAAAAGAGTAGATTGAGGATTTGTCTTTCTAAACATACAAAGGGACGGTTAGACTATAATAAGTATTTTGGAATTAATATATCAAAGTAGTGGCTTTATGTATTTTTGTGCGTAGTAAATTCATTCCCTAGCAAGTTCTCGGGTTTGTTGTTAGTTGTCGAAATTCAAACATCTGAATGGATACGGGTTGTTTTTTAAATGTCATTTTTTAGACTTCAATTTTGTGTCTTACGTAACTGAAACATACCAAAATCCCATCAATAGCAAGGTAAATAATGAATATGTCACAGTGTTTTATCGTAGAATCAAATTTACCACCGTTTTCTCTGTCATATATCAAATGGCTGATTGTGTTAGAATTATAAATAATTAATTTGTGATTATTCATTACAGAGGGTGTTGTTTCTGTCGCTTGTAACAGTCACAGTTAGCTTGGTAGAGAATGCTTCCATCGCAAACTACAGCACACTATATAAACAGAAACTGTTGGAGGAATTAAAACAAATGATGACAAACAATATTGATAAGCTATACACTTACAACAAATTAAATGATACAGCATTGGAGGCAGCATCAGAACAGAACGCCTTGAACCAAACTGATATACTCTCAAATGACAAACGATCCACTGGTATACCGTATAGGGAACGACGATGGTTGTGTAATGCGGGAACAGACTGGAAGGAACTGGATGAAGGCTTCTATCCGAGGTTTGTCAAGGAAACAATATGTCACCAGGCTACCTGTTTTAATGGATACTTCGGTTGTCAACCATACACTTACCCCATTCGGGTGTTGTCAAGTCGTAGCCACAATGAAACACGGGATCTGAACATACCACGTGTATTAAGAAACGAATGGAAGTTTTCTACAATCGATATTGCTGTTGGCTGCGAGTGTGGGATCATTCATTGGTGAATAAAACATTGGGACCGTATCATGAAATATTGAAGATAAAAACCGACCATTGATAAGACGATGCGACTAGCAATACCAACGTAGTACTGTATGTGCCTTTTCATCCATTTTGTTTGGTAACAAGGACTTCTGCATACTTATATTTCTTACAGTTGTTTTGGTTTAAAACATGTACATTATGTAATATTAAATTATTCTAACTACCCAACTCAGTCACGTTGTTCTAAACAATTACTCTGTCACAACATTTGGGGGAAGACATCCCCCTCCCAATCTAGAACACTGAGTGTATATCGCGGCATTAAATGTTGGTGTTCAAAATGCTGATCAATTCGATTGGTGTAGCTCAGTGGCTGGTGACCCGGATTCAAATCCGGTTGGAGACACACACATGCCTGATATATGAAGCAAAAAGCTGATTGGCAAATAAAAAAGCTATGCTCGGCATTTAAAAAATGATATTCCAAAACCACCTTAAATACTGACATGTGTCTTTCGAGGTAATTGTCATGGGAGGTTTGATTCAAAATTGGCATCACAAGATATAGGCTAATACTCGTAGAAAACATTCTTCTGAATGTGTTACAGTAAAATAAAACTTATGATTTTTCTCAAATGCAGACTCTGGATTTAACAAAATCTCAATTTGAGATGATATTTCTACGTAAGATACTTCAGGGGCCTTATTCACCAACTTTGTAAGTCTAAAACTCAGACTTAGACTTTATATTGCCAAATATTATATTCGCTCTCATGTTGTTATAAAAGTACCGATTTTGATATAAATCGGTATACGTATTCCTTGGGTAACAAAAAATAATCAGATACAATTTTGCATGGTTTAGTATAATTGTAAGGAAATGGCAGTGATTATAAATGTTGTCAATTTTAAGCCTAAGTCTGAAATTTAGACTTATAACGTTGGTGAATAAGGCCCCTGGAGATCAGGGTCTGAAGTGCATGGTGTGAGTAAATGGTAGTTGACACTGCTTGTGGCTGTTTCATAGACGTACATAAATCTTGGCTAAAATATCAGACATTGCCGTGGATTATTGAAAACACATTAAGTGAGGGAACCCTATCAATTTCGTCACGTTAAAATAGTAATTTATTTTGTACACAACAGCCTTTAAAAACTAGAACGAACCTTCTTTACACCCGATACATCTAGTCCATATAACGTTGATCGAATGAACTGTCTACAGTGACTGTCTTTGAAAAGCAGTTTGCTTAGAATAGCATATTGATTCGCGATACTTGTTAATTCAAGGAAGTTGGACGGTGTGGTTTCCACATTTAGAATTTGATTTGTTATATGATACCTTTTTAGTAAACTGGTGGTGATTTCTAAATATGACATTTCATATGATGTCCATGCTCTTAATATGTAATAAGTTCCATTATATTTTGGGTTCACATTGTTATTCATGATCAACACCGCAAAATTGATTTTGATGTTTATTATATAATTTGCTGTTTTTTTGACTGGCAACAAAAATCAAATTGTTATAACCAAATGAAACCAGTGAGGTATCATATGTTACGACGGTAATATGGACGGTACACGGCAACCTGTTTTTCAAAAGACTGCTAGATAAAGTTTATGTATGGCGCCTCTCGGTTATTTTTGACTGACTGACATAACTTGACATTATTATGTCTAACAACACAGAATTGAAAGATTGCATTTACGTTCAATTTCAGAAAATCGCCCCGTACTTCACTCCAGTGTACTTATAATTTATAAATTACCTCCCTTTATGACTACGCTTACGCACACTCCTAACGCAACACATATATTTTACAAGATTACTCTGATCAGAGGTCAGGGGCGTATCTGGGCATATTTTCAGTGTACGCACATGATAATACAGAGTTGCTTGGGGTCCGGGAGCATGTTCCGCAGTGATTTTTTAATTTCTACGAAGCCGTACGTGCATTCTGGAGTAGTTTCAGACCATATTATAGCATAATTTATGGCATGATATACTCTAGTTCTATACAATATTCTACATTTTTAAAACATAGACTTAGTTTTATACTCTAGTAGGCCTAATTTAAGATTATGTTTTGGTGTATCATTTTCACGCATAAGAAATCGTCATATTGCTTGGCATTAAAAAGGATACCAATGGACACTTCTTGACTAAAGTGGCTAAATCCTAATTTGTAGTGTTAAAATACAAATAAATATACGTGTATAAAGCAATATATCAGACTTTCAAGTGGGTATTTTCTCATCATAGCGATATTTACCCCCACAAAACTCTAGTCACTAGATGTGACGTTATGAACATACCGTTTTGTGCAGCCTGATTTTCTGCGCATTTCATGACGTCGGCGCACTTTTCGACATGACGTTACACTCAGAATATCGATCTTCCGTTGCATTTTGCCATTTTACTCAATTATACTCCAATCCTTATCTCAGATTAGAGCATGATACCCGAATATATAAAAGTAAGGCTGTCTCGAGAAAATTAATATGTTTAAATGGTATAAAAGATGTAGCGATGAGCGTTGAATGATGCTAATGTCGATAGAGTAGACTTCATGTACTGTGTGATTATCTCCGCTGAAGGATAAATGAATTTGTCAAATCTGTCATTAACTGACCGAACGTTTTTTATGAATAAAAGGCTATTTAGTAAGAACTAAGTATTCTGGTAGGCAATATAACAGTTCAATCCAGGTTTGTGGGTTTTGGTTTCTTTAGACGATCAAAGGGTGGCTAAAGTTTTGACGTTTCATGACGTCGTAATGTCATAAAAGTGCGCCGGTTGGCTGTTGATCATCTTTTAAATCGTTAGAATATTTCATTGATATTATCTTTTAATCAACTTCTTATTTGTTTCTCGGTACAGAATTGAATGTAGTTTAAGATGAAAAAATAAATAATTCAATCGCATTACACATATTAAAATAAACGGGTCAGTCCACGAACTTTTTGATACCCCCTCGTATGTCAGACCCCGGTCTATCAATGAGCATGACGACAGAGGTACGATTGTCACCAGACCTCGCGCGGCGGTCAAACGGAATACACGGATACAAACTGTGTTGATCCGAGATTATCCGTATCTCTCGTCCGAATTATTCCGTTGCTCTGGAGTGCCTATTCGGGACATTTAGAGCTATCCATACTTCTAACGGAGAATCTGACTCAGTGCTCACAAAAGTATTGCAAAACACAATATACCTGAGGGGCATAGCACACAGAAACATTGTTACGATAAAACAAAATAATATTACATACGTAACTAGTGAGGAACTTTGCTGGTTTGAAATAATTCATATTTTCTGACTCGCTTTGATGTATCCACGGAATTAGAGAGACATATGTATATCCATGATGTATCACACAAACATGATCTTTACTTGATACATGTACTATACACCAATAAATGCAGTATGCGAGTGAAGCGAGCTAGAATAAAATGATTAATTTTGTATTTTATCTACTTAAAGTGTTCAGAGCTATATCGGAAATATTTTTTAAAAAAGTTTCAAAATCTGAAAAACGATTATGCTTTCATACCCATTAGATCATTTTTCGCTTTAGCTTTAACAGAAACTCTCTCTGTGATTTATTGGACATGCAAAACTGTCCATTTTCATACGAAAGTGTTCTAGAGCACCCTATGGAACTATAAGAATCGTAATTTTTTACACGGAAACCATCCAGAATTTTAATTTGCATTTAAGGTAGTCTAGTTTCATACTATAAACGATGCAAGTAACTATTTTGTCATTGAATGACTGTTAGAATATAGCTCTATATACTTTAACTTATTTAGCAAGCAAATTGATTAAAAAAATCTCCATTCAAGACACCTTTAATATTTTTCCATATACATTACATCTTATCACAAGGAAAATATGTCTCACCCGGGTATTGCATTTTATTGCATTTTTATATCACTTAAATTTTGTCAGTTTTTCAAACGGCGTACGCACGTGCGTATTTGCGTATGGCCAGCTACGCCCCTGCTGGCGGAGTGAAGCATGTGGGTCTTGCTCAGTGGTCCAGACGGGGTTGGACCCGGGACCTATCGACCCCGAAGCGCGCACCCTACCTCTAGGCCTTCACTCCCCTTGTTCGAAATGTATTGTGTGCAGACGGATTTTGATGTAAGTACTGGCATTGAATTGTCTAGAAATGTTTTAGAATCGTGTACCGATTGCAGAGTATTTCTTAAATGTTTTCTTAAGGTTGAAATATTCCTTATCCTCAGCTGAGGAAAATCATTAAGGATGAGGCAAACCTTAAAACCTCATCCTTATACTTAATATAGAATCTATAGATATATATAGAATTGAAATCTGTAAGAATTCATGTGCTATGTGTGTCTTGTCAAAGTTTGTTTTTAATGAGGACATTCTGAATTATGTAATTATTTCGCAGTTATGTCCCCGCCTTTTGTGACACCCTGTAACTTATAGATTCAAAATAACCAACTCAACTGAGCCATAACTGACATAATTGGGGCCTGATATTGTATGCAGCTGTCATAAAGTATCAATTTCATATTCATGCTAGTTCTATTCATCTTGCTCTCTGTTTTAAAAGGATTCCATGGTCTTGATTTCCTTCTTTGGCTTTGATATCTTAGTATCTAATCACCACAGCCGACATGGTAAGCTGGCATTTTATCGTGCATGTGTCATTGTGTGTCTTTAGGCTCATTGAATCTTGTCCGGTTAGAATGTAACATGGATATGCATGGCAATAGGCTTCATACTACACTTGTTATACAAGTCTCATGTAGGCTTATTTGGTCCCACCTTAAACAGGGTGGACAAATTATGTGATTTCTTGGCCAACTTCCTAGGGTAGTGTTCATTCCCTGCTTCAGTGTTGAATATGCCTTTTTAAAATCAGCCAATTTTACTTCACAGTTGTTTTAAACTTTTTGTTGGTACACTTTTACTTGTGAGCTTGACCAAAATGTCACACGGTATATCCACCCTGGTTATAAGGAACATTAAGGGAGAGAAGTCAATATAAGCAATATAAGAGTATCTTCCCTAAAAATCAAGTAATGTTTTCACAAGCACATGGTTTAGTTGATTTTAACAAATTGTATATTTTTGATTCATAAAAACGTTTAAATCAACGAAACCATGCGCCAGTGTTCGCAATAACAACACACGAGAATAATACATGAGTATGTACATGACTTTATTTTAAATACATCTCTGGAAAAACGACAACATGTAATGTAATGTATCCCAACCAGTAATAACTTATTATTCCACAAGGAATAAAATCAATCTGAAAATCAACAGCCTCCTTGATAGCCTAGTGGTAGAGTGTTCTCTCCGAGTGCGAGAGAACTCAGGTTCGGACCCTGGTTGCATATATAAAAATGGTACAGGTAAACTTAGCATAAAGGGGAATCTGTCTATTCTTCTCTTATGCCATCTTGGCGATATCAACAACATTAATGTAAATCAGTATGAACATATTAACTTCAAAGCAACAATGACACATCTCAACAACAACATATAGCAACAACAACAATATACAGTCATTATAAAGATCTTATCTCCATGGCAACAATGTAACAACAACAATATAAAATCGTTATCAACATCTCATCTTTAAAACAACAATGAAACATCACAACAACAATTTAAAATCACAAACAACATCTTATCTTTAAAGCAACAATGTAACAACCAAAGCAATTTAAAATCACTAACAACATCTTATCTTCAAAGCAACAATGAAACAAAAAACAATTTAAAATCACAAACAATAAGAAAAAAAAACCAATTTATATTTATATATAACATCTTTAAAGCAACAATACAAAATTGTGAAGCACAGAATTTAACTTCAATATACACATCTTGAAGTAAAAATTGTCCTAAAGGTACCTGTAAAATAAAATCAACAAGATATACAAATTTTTGATTTAAAAAATAATTTATAGACGAAAATGGTGCCTGCTTAGTAAAGTATTTTTGTCCTGTCCGCAAAGTCCGGACTGGACGGCCTTGGGGCTTTTAGTCATTACTAATAGGGAAAGCGCGCATGCGCATATCAGTTTATCATTCTACACAAAGGAAGACGTTTATTTTTATATTTTGATTATTTCGGACGTTATTTAGTTAATTATTATCATTTTTAGCTCACCTGTCACAAAGTGACAAGGTGAGCTTTTGTGATCGCTCTTCGTTGCTTGTGAACACACTAGAGGTCACAAATTTAGCCTGATCATTATGAAACTTGATCACAATGATCATCTCTATAAAATCTAGGTCAAGTTCGATATTGGGTCATCTTGGGTCAAAAACTAGGTCACTAGGTCAAATCAAAGGAAAACCTTGTGAACACATTAGAGGTCACAATTTGAGCCTGATCATTATGAAACTTGATCACAATGATCATCTCCATAAAATCTAGGTCAAGTTCAATATTGGGTCATCTGGGGTCAAAAACTAGGTCACTAGGTCAAATCAAAGGAAAACCTTGTGAACACATTAGAGGTCACAATTTGAGCCTGATCATTATGAAACTTGATCACAATGATCATCTCCATAAAATCTAGGTCAAGTTCGATATTGGGTCATCTGGGGTCAAAAACTAGGTCACTAGGTCAAATCAAAGGAAAACCTTGTGAACACATTAGAGGTCACAATTTGAGCCTGATCATTATGAAACTTGATCACTATGATCATCTCCATAAAATCTAGGTCAAGTTCGATATTGGGTCATCTGGGGTCAAAAACTAGGTCACTAGGTCAAATCAAAGGAAAACCTTGTGAACACATTAGAGGTCACAATTTGAGCCTGATCATTATGAAACTTGATCACAATGATCATCTCCATAAAATTTAGGTCAAGTTCGATATTGGGTCATCTGGGGTCAAAAACTAGGTCACTAGGTCAAATCAAAGGAAAACCTTGTGAACACATTAGAGGTCACAATTTGAGCCTAATCTTTATGAAACTTGATCACAATGATCATCTCTGTAAAATCTAGGTCAAGATCGATATTGGGTCATCTGGGGTCAAAAACTAGGTCACTAGGTCAAATCAAAGGAAAACCTTGTGAACACATTAGAGGTCGCAATTTGAGCCTGATCATTATGAAACTTGATCACAATGATCATCTCCATAAAATCTAGGTCAAGTTTTATATTGGGTCATCTGGGGTCAAAAACTAGGTCACTATGTCAAATCAAAGGAAAACCTTGTGAACACATTAGAGGTCACAATTTGAGCCTGATCATTATGAAACTTGATCACAATGATCATCTCCATAAAATCTAGGTCAAGTTCGATATTGGGTCATCTGGGGTCAAAAACTAGGTCACTAGGTCAAATCAAAGGAAAACCTTGTGAACACATTAGAGGTCACAATTTGAGCCTAATCTTTATGAAACTTGATCACAATGATCATCTCTGTAAAATCTAGGTCAAGTTCGATATTGGGTCATCTGGTGTCAAAAACTAGGTCACTAGGCCAAATCATTGAAAAACCTTGTGAACACATTAGAGGTCACAATTTGAGCCTGATCATTATGAAACTTGATCACAATGATCATCTCCATAAAATCTAGGCCAAGATCGATATTGGGTCATCTGGGGTCAAAAACAAGGTCACTAGGTCAAATCAAAGGAAAACCTTGTGAACACATTAGAGGTCACAATTTGAGCCTGATCATTATGAAACTTGATCACAATGATCATCTCCATAAAATCTAGGTCAAGTTCGATATTGGGTCATCTGGGGTCAAAAACTAGGTCACTAGGTCAAATCAAAGGAAAACTTTGTGAACACATTAGAGGTCACAATTTGAGCCTAATCTTTATGAAACTTGATCACAATGATCATCTCTGTAAAATCTAGGTCAAGGTCGATATTGGGTCATCTGGGGTCAAAAACTAGGTCACTAGGCCAAATCATTGAAAAACCTTGTGAACACATTAGAGGTCACAATTTGTGACTAATCTTTATGAAAATTGATCACAATGATCATCTCTATAAAATCTAGGTCAAGTTCGATATTGGGTCATCTGGGGTCAAAAACTAGGTCACAAGCCTTTGAAGGCCAAATCATTGAAAAAGCTTGTGAACACACTAGAGGTCACAATTTGAGCCTAATCTTTATGAAACTTGATCACACTGATCATCACTATAAAATTTTGGTCAAGTTCGATATTGGGTCATCCGGAGTCAAAAACTAGGTCACGAGGCTAAATCATTGAAAAAGCTTGTGAACACACTAGAGGTCACAATTTTGACCTTATCTTTATGAAACTTGATCACAATGATCATCATTATAAAATTTAGGTCAAGTTCGATATTGGGTCATCTGGGGTCAAAAACTAGGTCACGAGGCCAAATCATTGAAAAATCTTGTGAACACACTAGAGGTCACAATTTTGACTCTATCTTTATGAAACTTGGTCACAATGTTTATCTCTATAAAATCTAGGTCAAGTTAGATACTGTGTCATTTGGGCCAAAATCTAGGTCACTAGGCCAAACAGGTGAGCGACCCAGGGCCCTTTGGACCCTCTTGTTTATATTCCTTGTCTGGGCGGCCATAAACACCCTTTTCATTCTATTCCCTGGGTGTTTATGTTTTGGCGGAATATCTGACCCAGATAATTCAAAATTGTTATGATCTGGATAACTTTGTTTTACTATATTTTATATGCTTGTACATATGTTATTTGAACCCATTGTTTGTTGTTTTTACTGGCTTTAATAAAAGCCCTTTCTCTAACTCAATTCACAGTGTTTGTTATAATTTTGTATTACTAGCTTCACAAACTCTTGAGATCCTTACAGAACCCTTTGAAGGCTATAAATACAAATTTTTGATTTAAAAAATAATTTATAGACGAAAATGGTGCCTGCTTAGTAAAGTATTTTTGTCCTGTCCGCAAAGTCCGGACTGGACGGCCTTGGGGCTTTTAGTCATTACTAATAGGGAAAGCGCGCATGCGCATATCAGTTTATCATTCTACACAAAGGAAGACGTTTATTTTTATATTTTGATTATTTCGGACGTTATTTAGTTAATTATAGAAAGGGCTTTTATTAAAGCCAGTAAAAACAACAAACAATGGGTTCAAATAACATATGTACAAGCATATAAAATATAGTAAAACAAAGTTATCCAGATCATAACAATTTTGAATTATCTGGGTCAGATATTCCGCCCAAATAATATAATATACACTTGACAAATGTTCTAAGTACAAACTTTTAGAGCTAGAATAAATCAGAAATAATTCATCTAAACCTTATTGTACTTTATTGATATCATATTTTGGCGATTGCCTTTAACACAAAAGAAGAACAATATAGATTTACACAGATATCATTGATGCATGACGTAAATGACAAAATCCTATTGTTCTCGTGCAAACTACTCAAATATGTGATTTTTTATTTGAATTATTTCATACACGATTTACATTTAACCCCCAAACATAAAGCCAAAAAAAATTGCATAATATACAGCGTGAATGTTAATTGCAGACCGCGCACGTGAGATAAGAATGCTCGAAACTCCGCTTCTTTGTGTGGAGCATTTTAAAGTTGAACATGAAAGAGACGTCAAATTGGCATTTAACATCAAAATTACAACTTTAAATTAGCAAAATAGAACTTTTCCCGGACAGTCATGACTGGTGAATGAAACGAACACCCTGTTATCACATGGAGTTTGATTTTGATGAATGTGATTTATAATTTGATGTTTGCCGGGTATTTAGCCGACAGTGGAGGGCCCCGGACGATAATCTTTCCCAATGTTATTCCCAATGTATATTCCAACCGAAGTATAATAAAAAGTTCACATAACTTAGTGCACATTAATGTGTTCCTATTACTGAGTACTTTTTTATGTTTACAAATTCACATAACTTAGTGCATATTACTGTGTAGACATTAATGAGCACACATTTATGTGTATAAAATCACATAACTTAGTGCACATTAATGTGTTCATATTACTGAGTACATTTTTATGTGTGCAAATTCACATAACTTAGTGCAGATTACTGTGTAGACATTAATGAGCACATATTTATGTGTACAAAGTTTACATAACTTAGTGCACATTAATGTGTTCCTATAACTGAGTACATTTTTATGTGTACAAATTCACATAACTTAATGCAGATTACTGTGTAGACATTAATGAGCACATATTTATGTGTACAAAGTCACATAGCTTAAGTGCACATTAATGTGTTCATATTTCTGAGTACATTTTTATGTGCTTAAATTCACATAACTTAGTGCAGATTACTGTGTAGACATTAATGAGCACATATTTATGTGTACAAAGTTCACATAACTTAGTGCACATTAATGTGTTCCTATTACTGAGTACATTTTTATGTGTACAAATTCACATAACTTAGTGCAGATTACTGTGTAGACATTAATGAGCACATATTTATGTGTACAAAGTCACATAACTTAGTGCACATTAATGTGTTCATATTACTGAGTACATTTTTATGTGTGCAAATTCACATAACTTAGTGCAGATTACTGTGTAGACCTTAAAGGTCAAATACGAAAGAATTTCTTAATTCAACTATAGTAACACATTTACATAGATATATATCATATAAAAGACATGGCGTACTTGTAATCCACATAATTGCAATATTTAAGATGGTTTGTAACGATAAAGTTGACGATAACAAAATTACAACGTAAATCCAACCTGGTTGTCTCCCTTGATTTTTAGACCGTGTGACGTCATTTTGGACATAAGTGGAACTGTTCCTCTTCAGTTTAACTAAATTTGAATGGGTCCTGTCGAGTTTTTATCGGATTAAATTCATGATCAGTGACGGAAATTACTATAATGTGGTATGTTCTAAGCATTGTATGTGTTGTCATTGCAATCACGTTTTAATTCCCTTCAATATTTAAGAAACAAAACAACGACCACATACCGATGTGGACATTACTGACTTCAACTGCTGGGCGTGTTATACATTACAAACGCAGCAGTGCAAACTGCGCGCTACAGGGGGTATAAATATCACGCTGTTTATACACTTGACACGTGTGTGTATACATCGGTGATTGATTTTGAATATATATACATGTATATATATATATATATAGCTGTCACTATTTTGTATATTTATGTGTTAGGTTTTGTAACAGACCATAAGTAAAGCATTCAGAAAGAGGAAAAAAATTATGTTCGCAAGAAATGGCTTTAGCTGCGTATTTGTACACGCGTGTATATATGACATGATTTGTAGTACTCACGAAATGACGCGTAGTTGGCAGTTTCTGTCGTTAATTGTAAAGAATTTATAAATTAACCATAATTAAGTTACTGAATTCCCAAATTGAGAAATGAACATTACAATTCTACACAGGAAATTATTGACGAAAAATTGTAAAAGGAAAATTTAAAAAAAAAGTCTGTAGATAACCGGTAAAGTTAGAGACATTGTCCATAGTTCTTGGATGCCGAGTTAATCCCATTTTATCATTTTCAATTATGGATACAAATTCAAATGAGAATTAGCATTAACTTAATCGATTGGTACTTTTTTCAACATTACATACAGATACTCCACCAGTCAGTTCCACCATCGCCCCAAACCCTCGGGGATAGACGGTCGTGTTTTTACCTTCCAGCTTTCCGCCGCATGGCCGGTGAAATGTTGGGATTTTTTTCCGCGAACCAATACCCTAGGGACACTATTTAGTTGTCAGGGGAAATACCGGAGATTGTCCCATGAGCTGTCACCCGCAGGTCGTGGAAGGCGGGGTGACAACCCATAAGCCCATCCCCAGGAGTGGGTTACTGTGGATGCTACATTGTATAGACAGGTGCATTACAATGACACGTTAGAACAAGTGCGCTGAAAATTAAGAATTTTGGAAATGTAAACTCACGCATTTCCAAGACAATAATCGGCATAATTATCTTTTCAATATTGTTGGTATTGCACTGCACATGTAATAAAAAGCATGGTTTCTGTGGATGACACCTCATGGTAAAATTTATTAACTACATCCAGTATCATTGAAAAGTGACAGTATTATAGTGCGATGCTTACGACTTACACAGAAGTTTGAACATATTTTTTTAACCTTTTTAGCTCACCTGTCACAAAGTGACAGAGTGAGCTTTTGTGATCACTCTTCGTCCGTCGTCCGTCCGTCCGTCCGTCTGTCCGTCCGTCCGTCAACAATTGGGTTGTGTCCACTCTAGCGGTCACAATTTTGGCCTAATCTTTATGAAACTTGGTCACAATGATCATCTTAACAAAATCTAGGTCAAGTTCGATATTGGGTCATCTGAGGTCAAAAATTAGGCTACTAGGTCAAGAAATAGAAAAACCTTGTTTTTCATTTTATCAAAGGGAGTGTACTCTGTAATTATACTGGTTGTGATCATGTAAGAGTTGTCTCTCTTACTATATTTTAGTTGTAGAACTACGAAATGTGTACTTGTTAGCAGCTTTGAGGCTTTAATTTAAATTAAATGCAGAATGTGGATATAAGGGTTATCATCGTTTACAGTGATTGTATGTTTACAACCTATTAAACAATTATTAAGCTGTAATTATAGTCTTATGCAACCTTACTAATCGTTTTACATAGACTTATATAGGGAAAACATATAAAAATCTTCTTCTCTAAAACTACAATGCCTAGAGCTTTGATATTTGGTATGTAGCATCATCTAGTGGTCCCCTACCAAGATTGTTCAAATTATGGCTCTGGGGTCAAAATTGGCCCCGCCCCGGGGGTCACCGTTTTACATAGACTTATATAGGGAAAACATATAAAAATCTTCTCCTCTAAAACAACAATGCCTACAGCTTTGATATTTGGTATGTAGCATCATCTAGTGGTCCCCTACCAAGATTGCTCAAATTATGGCCCTGGGGTCAAAATTGGCCCCGGCCCGGGGGTCACCGTTTTACATAGACTTATATATAGGGAAAACATATAAAAATCTTCTACTCTAAAACTACAATGCCTAGAGCTTTGATATTTGGTATGTAGCATCATCTAGTGGTCCCCTACAAAGATTGTTCATATTATGCCCCTGAGGTCAAAATTGGCCCCGCCCCGGGGGTCACCGTTTTACATAGACTTATATAGGGAAAACATATAAAAATCTTCTTCTCTATAACTACAATGCCTAGAGCTTTGATATATGGTATGTAGCATCATCTAGTGGTCCCCTACCAAGATTGTTCAAATTATGCCCCTGAGGTCAAAATTGACCCCGCCCCGGGGGTCACCAGTTTCTATATTTACGCTCTACCTTTGTTAGTCTAAATTGTGCAGGGCTTCATTTATAATCAGGTGAGCGATATAGGGCCATCATGGCCCTCTTGTTGAAGCTTTCCATTACACCAGAAAACATATTAGAGTTTACACGAATCCTTAGCTTGTCGTTTTCAAAAAGTTTCACATTGATAAACAAAAACAAGGTTTATTACGCACATTCATTGAAGATATTTTTACGCACTTGCTTAACTGACCATAATTAATACTTACATTTCAATTCATGGCGTTATATTTTGATTGGCGAATACAAATTGGTTTGTAATAAATTCGCCACGCCCCCTTGCACCTGCATGACCTATGGCAGGCCAGGCAGGTCAAGAGCTGGATACCGTGTGATCTATATATTATAAAATAGACCGCCTGCTTTTGACGGCCTATGGTGCAGTGTCATATATGTGTCGGCCTTATACTGATGTTTAGTCTTTAAATGTAAGCCGGTCTAAATTGTAGGCTCAAAATGTCTGACCGTGCGTTGATATTCTGGAAAATTAGGCACGTGTTTGAACTCTCAGACAAGTATTATTTTGTGATTTGTAACAAGACTTTAGTTATATTACGGAAGCAGATTACCAACAGTGGAGTTCGCTACATACATGTATCTTGTTTGTATTTTGTTAAATCCACGATGCTCGCACTGGGTAAGGACACGCCACGTTTTGACATATTTTTTAAAATATTTTAAACAATACTGTACATGAATACGAGCCCATGCGTTGTTCCATACAGTATTCTACAATTGAAGTGGACAGAACAACACATACAAAGAATAAATCTTAAATACCGCTCTTTATTTTTTATATAATATATATCCAGCGTTCTATTTCGGATAGTCTGACAGTATTTTTTAATAATTACCCATAAAGCAAAACGATACACAATTTAAACACGAATTTAATTTCAACTGTGCGTTACTATTTTTTCCGTTATGTATTTTCTTGTTGGTGTACATAACGGGAGATGGATACGTGAATCTAGGTTTATGCTAGGAAGAATAATAACTTTACACACAGTTGAATTCAAATGCCAATGATCGATCTATATCGTTTTAGAAAAATGCAATTTATCGTTCCATACTAAATTAATAAATTAATGAAACGTTTACCAAGTTATAAACATTTTATATCTGGTATAATACACTGTTCTTTTTTGCATTTTGATTGACAAAAATATATTATTAATACTTGGCCAGTTACAGCATCCTTCCTATAACATGCGTAATGTACACGCGTCTCCAGTTGCATTGACCGTAAACTTATCTATGTACACATACCGATTTAGGAATTTTCTCACATTTGTATACCCAATATTACGTACAGAATCAATTAAATTAACCATCAAATCGGTCAGCAGCTGATTATAATCTCGTTTTTGGCATGTTACAACCCCCGTGGTGTGCATAATGTACCAATATAACTGTATGACACTTCGTAGATCGACGCTGTGTATATATATGTATAACCCCCGTGGAGAATTATTTTATGATTGTGCTTTATATTTGACCCACTATTACATAATAGCACATGCATTTCATGTAACTTTAATGCATTTAAACCGAACATATTCAATAGAGATCAAGATTTATGCGAATATAGACTAATAGTATACAGTCTCTGTGTTAATCAGATGTTCCAAAAATACGTCACAAGCTAAGGGAAGTAACTCGGGTTAGTTTATTCACAAAATAAGATAATCGAAATAAGAGATGACGTTTATTGTGTGTTATAATCATATCTGAAGTGTAGAGATTGATGTAATCCTATATTTATACCATAAACTTACTAAAACAGCAAAAAAATAATTTTGCGTATATGACCTTTAATGAGCACATATTTATGTGCACAAATTCACATAACTTAGTGAACATTTATGTGTAGACATTAATGAGTACATGGTTATGTGTACAAAGTTCACATAACATAGTGCAGATGACTGAGTACATACAGAACAACACACTTTCTCTATTTTAATAACATTTTTGAGGTCTAAGGCTGAATTTCAGATCATTTTCATAAGGAAAGTACTAATATATTTAGCCAAATGCTAATACTATGATATAGATAACAAGTAAATAATAATTAAATATGCAATGAGTTAATACACACATTATTAAATATATATGATGATGACGTAAAACATGAATACAATGCATAGTTGTCACTTCTTTAGAAATCGGCGGGTCTATTGTAATCGAACAATGCCGTCTGTCTACACAATGGTGTGGCGTAGGTAGGGTTGAAATTCATGTACACTTTCTACCGTTATACACACTATATATGCATGTGTGTAGTTAAATTTAAGAGTGCATTGTTTTATACAATTATTGGAAATCCTAAATGTTCATTATTTTGGCCTACATATTCGCGATATTAGTCAAAAAGTCCAAACATGCCTCACTTAATATGTTTTTATTATATAGCATGTTGACTGGTAAAATACCAGGGGAAGTAACTCGAAAAATATAACATCTATAAACCAGTGTTAACTCCCTTGAACTGACCATCAACGTCCACGAATAGCAAAACAAACTCACAGTACACACTGCATAATGAACAGTACACAGTAAATAATACAAAGTACACATCACTTAGTGGACATTAATGAGTACACATTAATGAGTACAAAGTTCACATAACTTAATGCACATTACTGTGAAGAAATTTATGTGCACATATGTATGTGTACAATGTTCACATAACTTAATGCACATTACTGAGAACCCATTAATGAGTACACATTTATGTGTACAAAGTTCACAAAACTTAGTGCACATAACTGTGTAGACATTGATTAGTACATATTTATGTGTACAAAGTTCAGATTACTGTGTAGACATTAATGAGCACATATGTATGTGTACAAAGTCACATAGCTTAAGTGCACATTAATGTGTTCCTATTACTGAGCACATTTTTATGTGTACAAATTCACATGCATTTCATGTAACTTTAATGCATTTAAACCGAACATATTCAATAGAGATCAAGATTTATGCGAATATAGACTAATAGTATACAGTCTCTGTGTTAATCAGATGTTCCAAAAATACGTCACAAGCTAAGGGAAGTAACTCGGGTTAGTTTATTCACAAAATAAGATAATCGAAATAAGAGATGACGTTTATTGTGTGTTATAATCATATCTGAAGTGTAGAGATTGATGTAATCCTATATTTATACCATAAACTTACTAAAACAGCAAAAAAATAATTTTGCGTATATGACCTTTAATGAGCACATATTTATGTGCACAAATTCACATAACTTAGTGAACATTTATGTGTAGACATTAATGAGTACATGGTTATGTGTACAAAGTTCACATAACATAGTGCAGATGACTGAGTACATACAGAACAACACACTTTCTCTATTTTAATAACATTTTTGAGGTCTAAGGCTGAATTTCAGATCATTTTCATAAGGAAAGTACTAATATATTTAGCCAAATGCTAATACTATGATATAGATAACAAGTAAATAATAATTAAATATGCAATGAGTTAATACACACATTATTAAATATATATGATGATGACTTAGACCACAGCTTACTGTAACTGACCAATCAACGAGCAGAAAAAGTGTTGAATAAATCCCAAAGATTTTTTTATACAACACTTTTCTGTGGCATATAGAAAAAGTGTTGTATATAAACTTACATTGATTTATCCAATACTATTTAGGCCAAGCAAAATAATCCATCAAGTCAGGAATTTATAGCTTTATTGTAAACACAATCCATCGACAAGTGTGATTGTAACAGTGAAGTTAAGCATTAACAATCACTATACATGCATATATCCAATACAAACATCAAACATAGAGTTTAAAGAGGATGAAGCGGCGTTTTCAATGACTTAAAATTGTTATGTTACTTTATATCTATATTTTGTGTAACTAGAGTAAAATATCATTAAAATACAGAATAATTTATTGCTGAAGCAGTAAGAATTACAATAGTATCGATTATAAAACATATACATGCACTTAAATACTATTTAAGCAGTTAAGTATATCTAAAAAAAATATTAAATCATTGTTAATTAATGAACTATTCAGTTACAACATAAGAGTTTTCTGCTCTTTTACAAAATTGGTTTGCCATAAATGAAAAAAAAAACTTGCAGTGAAATAACAATTTTACATTTTACTGCTGCTTACACAAATGTTTCGACTGGTGATTTTACAGTGTAACCGACATCTTTCTGTCGCCTTTGAAAACCAACAATAGCATATATACAGTCAGGTACTTCTATCACAATAGCATTTGGGTCTGGCAAGCCAGCAGACTCGGCCTTGATAACCGTTGCCGCGACGACTAGTCCAGCTGTAGACTGGGGCGATGGAGGCGTCTTCGATGGCGTTTGTAGTTTGGATGATAAGTTACACTCCAGTGCCTCTAACGGTTGATTATAATAATGCACAGCAGTGCTTCTATGCCCACTGTGTGCTATTATTGCTTGTTCGTCAAAATTGTTTTCATATAGACGGATACCCTGTATATTAAAATGATGAAAAAGTAGTCCTGGTAATATCTTAGAATTACGTCACTGTGCGTCACATATTGCTCGTACGCTGAACATGTCAAAGAATGTTGCTTTCTGGTAACTTTCGGCAGACGCTGTTCTGAATGCGGTTGCACGTCCTTAAACCTTTGATTTTCACTCAGATATTTGACTAAAAGGTCTCAGAATGGAAGATGCTTGATCTGCATAACCGCGGTTACGTCCTCAAACTCCAAAAACATACTACATGTCGATGGCTTAGAATGAGAAGATCGTAACTACAAAATCGATATATTGAGAAAACATCATGCATGCAAGAGAAAACTGTCTGTAATTTACTCTTTAACTATAGGAAAACAAGTTTTTAAAACTTCATTTTGGTCAACATGACAATTTTAGATTTTCATGAAAATAGGCTCATAAAAAGCGCCTTGTGAAGCAGATTTCAAATATGCACGAGTCTAAGTAGTAGTTACGACCTTCTTATTCTAAGCCATCGATGTAGTAGTTTCATCAAGTAAATCAAATTCCACTTCTTGTTTTTAAAAGCACATGTATGTACAATTGCTTTAAAAAAGATATGTAAAATATGTACGATACAGAAAGAAAGTTGACCAATGGAATGTTACCAACGAAAACACAAAATACCCGTGCACCAAACATTCCTTGATTTTATTTTATGAATGGCTAATGTAAACGATTTGGGGATATTGTGTTTACTAAGTATTAATCATAGTATTAAGTAGTTGATTGTTACGCAAATTGTATCTGAGAAACTAACATTTTTAGCTGTGGTCTAAGACAGATAGATCTCTCGTAAGTGTTGGGTATGAAAACATAAAATCTCGTAAACTCGATTTTGTTTTCATACCCAACACTTACTCGTGTTCTATCCTATACGTAAAACATGAATACAATGCATAGTTGTCACTTCTTTAGAAATCGGCGGGTCTATTGTAATCGAACAATGCCGTCTGTCTACACAATGGTGTGGCGTAGGTAGGGTTGAAATTCATGTACACTTTCTACCGTTATACACACTATATATGCATGTGTGTAGTTAAATTTAAGAGTGCATTGTTTTATACAATTATTGGAAATCCTAAATGTTCATTATTTTGGCCTACATATTCGCGATATTAGTCAAAAAGTCCAAACATGCCTCACTTAATATGTTTTTATTATATAGCATGTTGACTGGTAAAATACCAGGGGAAGTAACTCGAAAAATATAACATCTATAAACCAGTGTTAACTCCCTTGAACTGACCATCAACGTCCACGAATAGCAAAACAAACTCACAGTACACACTGCATAATGAACAGTACACAGTAAATAATACAAAGTACACATCACTTAGTGGACATTAATGAGTACACATTAATGAGTACAAAGTTCACATAACTTAATGCACATTACTGTGTAGAAATTTATGTGCACATATGTATGTGTACAATGTTCACATAACTTAATGCACATTACTGAGAACCCATTAATGAGTACACATTTATGTGTACAAAGTTCACAAAACTTAGTGCACATAACTGTGTAGACATTGATTAGTACATATTTATGTGTACAAAGTTCAGATTACTGTGTAGACATTAATGAGCACATATGTATGTGTACAAAGTCACATAGCTTAAGTGCACATTAATGTGTTCCTATTACTGAGCACATTTTTATGTGTACAAATTCACATAACTTAGTGCAGATTACTGTGTAGACATTAATGAGCACATATTTATGTGTACAAAGTCACATAGCTTAAGTGCACATTAATGTGTTCCTATTACTGGGTACATTTTTATGTGCACAAATTCACATAACTTAGTGCAGATTACTGTGTAGACATTAATGAGCACATATTTATGTGTACAAAGTTCACATAACTTAGTGCACATTAATGTGCTCCTATTACTGAGTACATTTTTATGTGTACAAATTCACATAACTTAGTGCAGATTACTGTGTAGACATTAATGAGCACATATTTATGTGTACAAATTCACATAACTTAGTGCAAATTAATGTGTTCATATTACTGAGTACATTTTTATGTGTGCAAATTCACATAACTTAGTGCAGATTACTGTGTAGACATTAATGAGCACATATTTATGTGCACAAATTCACATAACTTAGTGCAGATTACTGTGTAGACACTAATGAGTACATATTTATGTGTACACATTCACATAACTTAGTGCACATTTATGTGTAGACATTAATGAGTACATGGTTATGTGTACAAAGTTCACATAACATAGTGCAGATGACTGAGTACATACAGAACAACACACTTTCTCTATTTTAATAACATTTTTGAGGTCTAAGGCTGAATTTCAGATCATTTTCATAAGGAAAGTACTAATATATTTAGCCAAATGCTAATACTATGATATAGATAACAAGTAAATAATAATTAAATATGCAATGAGTTAATACACACATTATTAAATATATATGATGATGACGTAAAACATGAATACAATGCATAGTTGTCACTTCTTTAGAAATCGGCGGGTCTATTGTAATCGAACAATGCCGTCTGTCTACACAATGGTGTGGCGTAGGTAGGGTTGAAATTCATGTACACTTTCTACCGTTATACACACTATATATGCATGTGTGTAGTTAAATTTAAGAGTGCATTGTTTTATACAATTATTGGAAATCCTAAATGTTCATTATTTTGGCCTACATATTCGCGATATTAGTCAAAAAGTCCAAACATGCCTCACTTAATATGTTTTTATTATATAGCATGTTGACTGGTAAAATACCAGGGGAAGTAACTCGAAAAATATAACATCTATAAACCAGTGTTAACTCCCTTGAACTGACCATCAACGTCCACGAATAGCAAAACAAACTCACAGTACACACTGCATAATGAACAGTACACAGTAAATAATACAAAGTACACATCACTTAGTGGACATTAATGAGTACACATTAATGAGTACAAAGTTCACATAACTTAATGCACATTACTGTGTAGACATTAATGTGCACATATGTATGTGTACAATGTTCACATAACTTAATGCACATTACTGAGAAGCCATTAATGAGTACACATTTATGTGTACAAAGTTCACAGAACTTAGTGCACATAACTGTGTAGACATTGATTAGTACATATTTATGTGTACAAAGTTCAGATTACTGTGTAGATATTAATGAGCACATATTTATGTGTGCAAAGTCACATAGCTTAAGTGCACATTAATGTGTTCCTATTACTGAGTACATTTTTTATGTGTACAAATTCACATAACTTAGTGCAGATTACTGTGTAGACATTAATGAGCACATATTTATGTGTACAAAGTCACATAGCTTAAGTGCACATTAATGTGTTCCTATTACTGAGTACATTTTTATGTGCACAAATTCACATAACTTAGTGCAGATAACTGTGTAGACATTAATGAGCACATGTTTATGTGTACAAAGTGCACATAACTTAGTGCACATTAATGTGCTCCTATTACTGAGTACATTTTTATGTGTACAAATTCACATAACTTAGTGCAGATTACTGTGTAGACATTATTGAGCACATATTTATGTGTACAAAGTCACATAACTTAGTGCACATTAATGTGTTCATATTACTGAGTACATTTTTATGTGTGCAAATTCACATAACTTAGTGCAGATTACTGTTTAGACATTAAAGAGCACATATTTATGTGCACAAATTCACATAACTTAGTGCAGATTACTGTGTAGACACTAATGAGTACATATTTATGTGTATAAATTCACATAACTTAGTGCACATTTATGTGTAGACATTAATGAGTACATGGTTATGTGTACAAAGTTCACATAACATAGTGCAGATGACTGAGTACATACAGAACAACACACTTTCTCTATTTTAATAACATTTTTGAGGTCTAAGGCTGAATTTCAGATCATTTTCATAAGGAAAGTATTAATATATTTAGCCAAATGCTAATACTATGATATAGATAACAAGTAAATAATAATTAAATATGCAATGAGTTAATACACACATTATTAAATATATATGATGATGACGTAAAACATGAATACAATGCATAGTTGTCACTTCTTTAGAAATCGGCGGGTCTATTGTAATCGAACAATGCCGTCTGTCTACACAATGGTGTGACGTAGGTAGGGTTGAAATTCATGTACACTTTCTACCGTTATACACACTATATATGCATGTGTGTAGTTAAATTTAAGAGTGCATTGTTTTATACAATTATTGGAAATCCTAAATGTTCATTATTTTGGCCTACATATTCGCGATATTAGTCAAAAAGTCCAAACATGCCTCACTTAATATGTTTTTATTATATAGCATGTTGACTGGTAAAATACCAGGGGAAGTAACTCGAAAAATATAACATCTATAAACCAGTGTTAACTCCCTTGAACTGACCATCAACGTCCACGAATAGCAAAACAAACTCACAGTACACACTGCATAATGAACAGTACACAGTAAATAATACAAAGTACACATCACTTAGTGGACATTAATGAGTACACATTAATGAGTACAAAGTTCACATAACTTAATGCACATTACTGTGTAGACATTAATGTGCACATATGTATGTGTACAATGTTCACATAACTTAATGCACATTACTGAGAAGCCATTAATGAGTACACATTTATGTGTACAAAGTTCACAGAACTTAGTGCACATAACTGTGTAGACATTGATTAGTACATATTTATGTGTACAAAGTTCAGATTACTGTGTAGATATTAATGAGCACATATTTATGTGTGCAAAGTCACAAAGCTTAAGTGCACATTAATGTGTTCCTATTACTGAGTACATTTTTTATGTGTACAAATTCACATAACTTAGTGCAGATTACTGTGTAGACATTAATGAGCACATATTTATGTGTACAAAGTCACATAGCTTAAGTGCACATTAATGTGTTCCTATTACTGAGTACATTTTTATGTGCACAAATTCACATAACTTAGTGCAGATTACTGTGTAGACATTAATGAGCACATGTTTATGTGTACAAAGTGCACATAACTTAGTGCACATTAATGTGCTCCTATTACTGAGTACATTTTTATGTGTACAAATTCACATAACTTAGTGCAGATTACTGTGTAGACATTAATGAGCACATATTTATGTGTACAAAGTCACATAACTTAGTGCACATTAATGTGTTCATATTACTGAGTACATTTTTATGTGTGCAAATTCACATAACTTAGTGCAGATTACTGTGTAGACATTAAAGAGCACATATTTATGTGCACAAATTCACATAACTTAGTGCAGATTACTGTGTAGACACTAATGAGTACATATTTATGTGTACAAATTCACATAACTTAGTGCACATTTATGTGTAGACATTAATGAGTACATGGTTATGTGTACAAAGTTCACATAACATAGTGCAGATGACTGAGTACATACAGAACAACACACTTTCTCTATTTTAATAACATTTTTGAGGTCTAAGGCTGAATTTCAGATCATTTTCATAAGGAAAGTACTAATATATTTAGCCAAATGCTAATACTATGATATAGATAACAAGTAAATAATAATTAAATATGCAATGAGTTAATACACACATTATTAAATATATATGATGATGACGTAAAACATGAATACAATGCATAGTTGTCACTTCTTTAGAAATCGGCGGGTCTATTGTAATCGAACAATGCCGTCTGTCTACACAATGGTGTGACGTAGGTAGGGTTGAAATTCATGTACACTTTCTACCGTTATACACACTATATATGCATATGTGTAGTTAAATTTAAGAGTGCATTGTTTTATACAATTATTGGAAATCCTAAATGTTCATTATTTTGGCCTACATATTCGCGATATTAGTCAAAAAGTCCAAACATGCCTCACTTAATATGTTTTTATTATATAGCATGTTGACTGGTAAAATACCAGGGGAAGTAACTCGAAAAATATAACATCTATAAACCAGTGTTAACTCCCTTGAACTGACCATCAACGTCCACGAATAGAAAAACAAACTCACAGTACACACTGCATAATGAACAGTACACAGTAAATAATACAAAGTACACATCACTTAGTGGACATTAATGAGTACACATTAATGAGTACAAAGTTCACATAACTTAATGCACATTACTGTGTAGACATTAATGTGCACATATGTATGTGTACAATGTTCACATAACTTAATGCACATTACTGAGAAGCCATTAATGAGTACACATTTATGTGTACAAAGTTCACAGAACTTAGTGCACATAACTGTGTAGACATTGATTAGTACATATTTATGTGTACAAAGTTCAGATTACTGTGTAGATATTAATGAGCACATATTTATGTGTGCAAAGTCACATAGCTTAAGTGCACATTAATGTGTTCCTATTACTGAGTACATTTTTTATGTGTACAAATTCACATAACTTAGTGCAGATTACTGTGTAGACATTAATGAGCACATATTTATGTGTACAAAGTCACATAGCTTAAGTGCACATTAATGTGTTCCTATTACTGAGTACATTTTTATGTGCACAAATTCACATAACTTAGTGCAGATTACTGTGTAGACATTAATGAGCACATGTTTATGTGTACAAAGTGCACATAACTTAGTGCACATTAATGTGCTCCTATTACTGAGTACATTTTTATGTGTACAAATTCACATAACTTAGTGCAGATTACTGTGTAGACATTAATGAGCACATATTTATGTGTACAAAGTCACATAACTTAGTGCACATTAATGTGTTCATATTACTGAGTACATTTTTATGTGTGCAAATTCACATAACTTAGTGCAGATTACTGTGTAGACATTAAAGAGCACATATTTATGTGCACAAATTCACATAACTTAGTGCAGATTACTGTGTAGACACTAATGAGTACATATTTATGTGTACAAATTCACATAACTTAGTGCACATTTATGTGTAGACATTAATGAGTACATGGTTATGTGTACAAAGTTCACATAACATAGTGCAGATGACTGAGTACATACAGAACAACACACTTTCTCTATTTTAATAACATTTTTGAGGTCTAAGGCTGAATTTCAGATCATTTTCATAAGGAAAGTACTAATATATTTAGCCAAATGCTAATACTATGATATAGATAACAAGTAAATAATAATTAAATATGCAATGAGTTAATACACACATTATTAAATATATATGATGATGACGTAAAACATGAATACAATGCATAGTTGTCACTTCTTTAGAAATCGGCGGGTCTATTGTAATCGAACAATGCCGTCTGTCTACACAATGGTGTGACGTAGGTAGGGTTGAAATTCATGTACACTTTCTACCGTTATACACACTATATATGCATATGTGTAGTTAAATTTAAGAGTGCATTGTTTTATACAATTATTGGAAATCCTAAATGTTCATTATTTTGGCCTACATATTCGCGATATTAGTCAAAAAGTCCAAACATGCCTCACTTAATATGTTTTTATTATATAGCATGTTGACTGGTAAAATACCAGGGGAAGTAACTCGAAAAATATAACATCTATAAACCAGTGTTAACTCCCTTGAACTGACCATCAACGTCCACGAATAGAAAAACAAACTCACAGTACACACTGCATAATGAACAGTACACAGTAAATAATACAAAGTACACATCACTTAGTGGACATTAATGAGTACACATTAATGAGTACAAAGTTCACATAACTTAATGCACATTACTGTGTAGACATTAATGTGCACATATGTATGTGTACAATGTTCACATAACTTAATGCACATTACTGAGAAGCCATTAATGAGTACACATTTATGTGTACAAAGTTCACAGAACTTAGTGCACATAACTGTGTAGACATTGATTAGTACATATTTATGTGTACAAAGTTCAGATTACTGTGTAGATATTAATGAGCACATATTTATGTGTGCAAAGTCACATAGCTTAAGTGCACATTAATGTGATCCTATTACTGAGTACATTTTTTATGTGTACAAATTCACATAACTTAGTGCAGATTACTGTGTAGACATTAATGAGCACATATTTATGTGTACAAAGTCACATAGCTTAAGTGCACATTAATGTGTTCCTATTACTGAGTAAATTTTTATGTGCACAAATTCACATAACTTAGTGCAGATTACTGTGTAGACATTAATGAGCACATGTTTATGTGTACAAAGTGCACATAACTTAGTGCACATTAATGTGCTCCTATTACTGAGTACATTTTTATGTGTACAAATTCACATAACTTAGTGCAGATTACTGTGTAGACATTAATGAGCACATATTTATGTGTACAAAGTCACATAACTTAGTGCACATTAATGTGTTCATATTACTGAGTACATTTTTATGTGTGCAAATTCACATAACTTAGTGCAGATTACTGTGTAGACATTAAAGAGCACATATTTATGTGCACAAATTCACATAACTTAGTGCAGATTACTGTGTAGACACTAATGAGTACATATTTATGTGTACAAATTCACATAACTTAGTGCACATTTATGTGTAGACATTAATGAGTACATGGTTATGTGTACAAAGTTCACATAACATAGTGCAGATGACTGAGTACATACAGAACAACACACTTTCTCTATTTTAATAACATTTTTGAGGTCTAAGGCTGAATTTCAGATCATTTTCATAAGGAAAGTATTAATATATTTAGCCAAATGCTAATACTATGATATAGATAACAAGTAAATAATAATTAAATATGCAATGAGTTAATACACACATTATTAAATATATATGATGATGACGTAAAACATGAATACAATGCATAGTTGTCACTTCTTTAGAAATCGGCGGGTCTATTGTAATCGAACAATGCCGTCTGTCTACACAATGGTGTGACGTAGGTAGGGTTGAAATTCATGTACACTTTTTACCGTTATACACACTATATATGCATGTGTGTAGTTAAATTTAAGAGTGCATTGTTTTATACAATTATTGGAAATCCTAAATGTTCATTATTTTGGCCTACATATTCGCGATATTAGTCAAAAAGTCCAAACATGCCTCACTTAATATGTTTTTATTATATAGCATGTTGACTGGTAAAATACCAGGGGAAGTAACTCGAAAAATATAACATCTATAAACCAGTGTTAACTCCCTTGAACTGACCATCAACGTCCACGAATAGCAAAACAAACTCACAGTACACACTGCATAATGAACAGTACACAGTAAATAATACAAAGTACACATCACTTAGTGGACATTAATGAGTACACATTAATGAGTACAAAGTTCACATAACTTAATGCACATTACTGTGTAGACATTAATGTGCACATATGTATGTGTACAATGTTCACATAACTTAATGCACATTACTGAGAAGCCATTAATGAGTACACATTTATGTGTACAAAGTTCACAGAACTTAGTGCACATAACTGTGTAGACATTGATTAGTACATATTTATGTGTACAAAGTTCAGATTACTGTGTAGATATTAATAAGCACATATTTATGTGTGCAAAGTCACATAGCTTAAGTGCACATTAATGTGTTCCTATTACTGAGTACATTTTTTATGTGTACAAATTCACATAACTCAGTGCAGATTACTGTGTAGACATTAATGAGCACATATTTATGTGTACAAAGTCACATAGCTTAAGTGCACATTAATGTGTTCCTATTACTGAGTACATTTTTATGTGCACAAATTCACATAACTTAGTGCAGATTACTGTGTAGACATTAATGAGCACATGTTTATGTGTACAAAGTGCACATAACTTAGTGCACATTAATGTGCTCCTATTACTGAGTACATTTTTATGTGTACAAATTCACATAACTTAGTGCAGATTACTGTGTAGACATTAATGAGCACATATGTATGTGTACAAAGTCACATAACTTAGTGCACATTAATGTGTTCATATTACTGAGTACATTTTTATGTGTGCAAATTCACATAACTTAGTGCAGATTACTGTGAAGACATTAAAGAGCACATATTTATGTGCACAAATTCACATAACTTAGTGCAGATTACTGTGTAGACACTAATGAGTACATATTTATGTGTACAAATTCACATAACTTAGTGCACATTTATGTGTAGACATTAATGAGTACATGGTTATGTGTACAAAGTTCACATAACATAGTGCAGATGACTGAGTACATACAGAACAACACACTTTCTCTATTTTAATAACATTTTTGAGGTCTAAGGCTGAATTTCAGATCATTTTCATAAGGAAAGTATTAATATATTTAGCCAAATGCTAATACTATGATATAGATAACAAGTAAATAATAATTAAATATGCAATGAGTTAATACACACATTATTAAATATATATGATGATGACGTAAAACATGAATACAATGCATAGTTGTCACTTCTTTAGAAATCGGCGGGTCTATTGTAATCGAACAATGCCGTCTGTCTACACAATGGTGTGACGTAGGTAGGGTTGAAATTCATGTACACTTTCTACCGTTATACACACTATATATGCATGTGTGTAGTTAAATTTAAGAGTGCATTGTTTTATACAATTATTGGAAATCCTAAATGTTCATTATTTTGGCCTACATATTCGCGATATTAGTCAAAAAGTCCAAACATGCCTCACTTAATATGTTTTTATTATATAGCATGTTGACTGGTAAAATACCAGGGGAAGTAACTCGAAAAATATAACATCTATAAACCAGTGTTAACTCCCTTGAACTGACCATCAACGTCCACGAATAGAAAAACAAACTCACAGTACACACTGCATAATGAACAGTACACAGTAAATAATACAAAGTACACATCACTTAGTGGACATTAATGAGTACACATTAATGAGTACAAAGTTCACATAACTTAATGCACATTACTGTGTAGACATTAATGTGCACATATGTATGTGTACAATGTTCACATAACTTAATGCACATTACTGAGAAGCCATTAATGAGTACACATTTATGTGTACAAAGTTCACAGAACTTAGTGCACATAACTGTGTAGACATTGATTAGTACATATTTATGTGTACAAAGTTCAGATTACTGTGTAGATATTAATGAGCACATATTTATGTGTGCAAAGTCACAAAGCTTAAGTGCACATTAATGTGTTCCTATTACTGAGTACATTTTTTATGTGTACAAATTCACATAACTAAGTGCAGATTACTGTGTAGACATTAATGAGCACATATTTATGTGTACAAAGTCACATAGCTTAAGTGCACATTAATGTGTTCCTATTACTGAGTACATTTTTATGTGCACAAATTCACATAACTTAGTGCAGATTACTGTGTAGACATTAATGAGCACATGTTTATGTGTACAAAGTGCACATAACTTAGTGCACATTAATGTGCTCCTATTACTGAGTACATTTTTATGTGTACAAATTCACATAACTTAGTGCAGATTACTGTGTAGACATTAATGAGCACATATTTATGTGTACAAAGTCACATAACTTAGTGCACATTAATGTGTTCATATTACTGAGTACATTTTTATGTGTGCAAATTCACATAACTTAGTGCAGATTACTGTGTAGACATTAAAGAGCACATATTTATGTGCACAAATTCACATAACTTAGTGCAGATTACTGTGTAGACACTAATGAGTACATATTTATGTGTACAAATTCACATAACTTAGTGCACATTTATGTGTAGACATTAATGAGTACATGGTTATGTGTACAAAGTTCACATAACATAGTGCAGATGACTGAGTACATACAGAACAACACACTTTCTCTATTTTAATAACATTTTTGAGGTCTAAGGCTGAATTTCAGATCATTTTCATAAGGAAAGTACTAATATATTTAGCCAAATGCTAATACTATGATATAGATAACAAGTAAATAATAATTAAATATGCAATGAGTTAATACACACATTATTAAATATATATGATGATGACGTAAAACATGAATACAATGCATAGTTGTCACTTCTTTAGAAATCGGCGGGTCTATTGTAATCGAACAATGCCGTCTGTCTACACAATGGTGTGACGTAGGTAGGGTTGAAATTCATGTACACTTTCTACCGTTATACACACTATATATGCATATGTGTAGTTAAATTTAAGAGTGCATTGTTTTATACAATTATTGGAAATCCTAAATGTTCATTATTTTGGCCTACATATTCGCGATATTAGTCAAAAAGTCCAAACATGCCTCACTTAATATGTTTTTATTATATAGCATGTTGACTGGTAAAATACCAGGGGAAGTAACTCGAAAAATATAACATCTATAAACCAGTGTTAACTCCCTTGAACTGACCATCAACGTCCACGAATAGCAAAACAAACTCACAGTACACACTGCATAATGAACAGTACACAGTAAATAATACAAAGTACACATCACTTAGTGGACATTAATGAGTACACATTAATGAGTACAAAGTTCACATAACTTAATGCACATTACTGTGTAGACATTAATGTGCACATATGTATGTGTACAATGTTCACATAACTTAATGCACATTACTGAGAAGCCATTAATGAGTACACATTTATGTGTACAAAGTTCACAGAACTTAGTGCACATAACTGTGTAGACATTGATTAGTACATATTTATGTGTACAAAGTTCAGATTACTGTGTAGATATTAATGAGCACATATTTATGTGTGCAAAGTCACATAGCTTAAGTGCACATTAATGTGTTCCTATTACTGAGTACATTTTTTATGTGTACAAATTCACATAACTTAGTGCACATTTATGTGTAGACATTAATGAGTACATGGTTATGTGTACAAAGTTCACATAACATAGTGCAGATGACTGAGTACATACAGAACAACACACTTTCTCTATTTTAATAACATTTTTGAGGTCTAAGGCTGAATTTCAGATCATTTTCATAAGGAAAGTACTAATATATTTAGCCAAATGCTAATACTATGATATAGATAACAAGTAAATAATAATTAAATATATGCAATGAGTTAATACACACATTATTAAATATATATGATGATGACGTAAAACATGAATACAATGCATAGTTGTCACTTCTTTAGAAATCGGCGGGTCTATTGTAATCGAACAATGCCGTCTGTCTACACAATGGTGTGACGTAGGTAGGGTTGAAATTCATGTACACTTTCTACCGTTATACACACTATATATGCATGTTTGTAGTTAAATTTAAGAGTGCATTGTTTTATACAATTATTGGAAATCCTAAATGTTCATTATTTTGGCCTACATATTCGCGATATTAGTCAAAATGTCCAAACATGCCTCACTTAATATGTTTTTATTATATAGCATGTTGACTGGTAAAATACCAGGGGAAGTAACTCGAAAAATATAACATCTATAAACCAGTGTTAACTCCCTTGAACTGACCATCAACGTCCACGAATAGCAAAACAAACTCACAGTACACACTGCATAATGAACAGTACACAGTAAATAATACAAAGTACACATCACTTAGTGGACATTAATGAGTACACATTAATGAGTACAAAGTTCACATAACTTAATGCACATTACTGAGAATCCATTAATGAGTACACATTTATGTGTACAAAGTTCACAGAACTTAGTGCACATAACTGTGTAGACATTGATTAGTACATATTTATGTGTACAAAGTTCAGATTACTGTGTAGATATTAATGAGCACATATTTATGTGTGCAAAGTCACATAGCTTAAGTGCACATTAATGTGTTCCTATTACTGAGTACATTTTTTATGTGTACAAATTCACATAACTTAGTGCAGATTACTGTGTAGACATTAATGAGCACATATTTATGTGTACAAAGTCACATAGCTTAAGTGCACATTAATGTGTTCCTATTACTGAGTACATTTTTATGTGCACAAATTCACATAACTTAGTGCAGATTACTGTGTAGACATTAATGAGCACATGTTTATGTGTACAAAGTGCACATAACTTAGTGCACATTAATGTGCTCCTATTACTGAGTACATTTTTATGTGTACAAATTCACATAACTTAGTGCAGATTACTGTGTAGACATTAATGAGCACATATTTATGTGTACAAAGTCACATAACTTAGTGCACATTGATGTGTTCATATTACTGTGTACATTTTTATGTGTGCAAATTCACATAACTTAGTGCAGATTACTGTGTAGACATTAAAGAGCACATATTTATGTGCACAAATTCACATAACTTAGTGCAGATTACTGTGTAGACACTAATGAGTACATATTTATGTGTACAAATTCACATAACTTAGTGCACATTTATGTGTAGACATTAATGAGTACATGGTTATGTGTACAAAGTTCACATAACATAGTGCAGATGACTGAGTACATACAGAACAACACACTTTCTCTATTTTAATAACATTTTTGAGGTCTAAGGCTGAATTTCAGATCATTTTCATAAGGAAAGTACTAATATATTTAGCCAAATGCTAATACTATGATATAGATAACAAGTAAATAATAATTAAATATGCAATGAGTTAATACACACATTATTAAATATATATGATGATGACGTAAAACATGAATACAATGCATAGTTGTCACTTCTTTAGAAATCGGCGGGTCTATTGTAATCGAACAATGCCGTCTGTCTACACAATGGTGTGACGTAGGTAGGGTTGAAATTCATGTACACTTTCTACCGTTATACACACTATATATGCATGTGTGTAGTTAAATTTAAGAGTGCATTGTTTTAAACAATTATTGGAAATCCTAAATGTTCATTATTTTGGCCTACATATTCGCGATATTAGTCAAAAAGTCCAAACATGCCTCACTTAATATGTTTTTATTATATAGCATGTTGACTGGTAAAATACCAGGGGAAGTAACTCGAAAAATATAACATCTATAAACCAGTGTTAACTCCCTCGAACTGACCATCAACGTCCACGAATAGCAAAACAAACTCACAGTACACACTGCATAATGAACAGTACACAGTAAATAATACAAAGTACACATCACTTAGTGGACATTAATGAGTACACATTAATGAGTACAAAGTTCACATAACTTAATGCACATTACTGTGTAGACATTAATGTGCACATATGTATGTGTACAATGTTCACATAACTTAATGCACATTACTGAGAAGCCATTAATGAGTACACATTTATGTGTACAAAGTTCACAGAACTTAGTGCACATAACTGTGTAGACATTGATTAGTACATATTTATGTGTACAAAGTTCAGATTACTGTGTAGATATTAATGAGCACATATTTATGTGTGCAAAGTCACATAGCTTAAGTGCACATTAATGTGTTCCTATTACTGAGTACATTTTTTATGTGTACAAATTCACATAACTTAGTGCAGATTACTGTGTAGACATTAATGAGCACATATTTATGTGTACAAAGTCACATAGCTTAAGTGCACATTAATGTGTTCCTATTACTGAGTACATTTTTATGTGCACAAATTCACATAACTTAGTGCAGATTACTGTGTAGACATTAATGAGCACATGTTTATGTGTACAAAGTGCACATAACTTAGTGCACATTAATGTGCTCCTATTACTGAGTACATTTTTATGTGTACAAATTCACATAACTTAGTGCAGATTACTGTGTAGACATTAATGAGCACATATTTATGTGTACAAAGTCACATAACTTAGTGCACATTAATGTGTTCATATTACTGAGTACATTTTTATGTGTGCAAATTCACATAACTTAGTGCAGATTACTGTGTAGACATTAAAGAGCACATATTTATGTGCACAAATTCACATAACTTAGTGCAGATTACTGTGTAGACACTAATGAGTACATATTTATGTGTACAAATTCACATAACTTAGTGCACATTTATGTGTAGACATTAATGAGTACATGGTTATGTGTACAAAGTTCACATAACATAGTGCAGATGACTGAGTACATACAGAACAACACACTTTCTCTATTTTAATAACATTTTTGAGGTCTAAGGCTGAATTTCAGATCATTTTCATAAGGAAAGTACTAATATATTTAGCCAAATGCTAATACTATGATATAGATAACAAGTAAATAATAATAAAATGTATGCAATGAGTTAATACACACATTATTAAATATATATGATGATGACGTAAAACATGAATACAATGCATAGTTGTCACTTCTTTAGAAATCGGCGGGTCTATTGTAATCGAACAATGCCGTCTGTCTACACAATGGTGTGACGTAGGTAGGGTTGAAATTCATGTACACTTTCTACCGTTATACACACTATATATGCATGTGTGTAGTTAAATTTAAGAGTGCATTGTTTTATACAATTATTGGAAATCCTAAATGTTCATTATTTTGGCCTACATATTCGCGATATTAGTCAAAAAGTTCAAACATGCCTCACTTAATATGTTTTTATTATATAGCATGTTGACTGGTAAAATACCAGGGGAAGTAACTCGAAAAATATAACATCTATAAACCAGTGTTAACTCCCTTGAACTGACCATCAACGTCCACGAATAGCAAAACAAACTCACAGTACGCACTGCATAATGAACAGTACACAGTAAATAATAAAAAGTACACATCACTTAGTGGACATTAATGAGTACACATTAATGAGAACAAAGTTCACATAACTTAATGCACATTACTGTGTAGACATTAATGTGCACATATGTATGTGAACAATGTTCACATAACTTTATGCACATTACTGAGAAGCCATTAATGAGTACACATTTATGTGTACAAAGTTCACAGAACTTAGTGCACATAACTGTGTAGACATTGATTAGTACATATTTATGTATACAAAGTTCAGATTACTGTGTAGATATTAATGAGCACATATTTATGTGTGCAAAGTCACATAGCTTAAGTGCACATTAATGTGTTTCTATTACTGAGTACATTTTTTATGTGTACAAATTCACATAACTTAGTGCAGATTACTGTGTAGACATTAATGAGCACATATTTATGTGTACAAAGTCACATAGCTTAAGTGCACATTAATGTGTTCCTATTACTGAGTACATTTTTATGTGCACAAATTCACATAACTTAGTGCAGATTACTGTGTAGACATTAATGAGCACATGTTTATGTGTACAAAGTGCACATAACTTAGTCCACATTAATGTGCTCCTATTACTGAGTACATTTTTATGTGTACAAATTCACATAACTTAGTGCAGATAACTGTGTAGACATTAATGAGCACATATTTATGTGTACAAAGTCACATAACTTAGTGCACATTAATGTGTTCATATTACTGAGTACATTTTTATGTGTGCAAATTCACATAACTTAGTGCACATTTATGTGTAGACATTAATGAGTACATGGTTATGTGTACAAAGTTCACATAACATAGTGCAGATGACTGAGTACATACAGAACAACACACTTTCTCTATTTTAATAACATTTTTGAGGTCTAAGGCTGAATTTCAGATCATTTTCATGAGGAAAGTACTAATATATTTAGCCAAATGCTAATACTATGATATAGATAACAAGTAAATAATAATTAAATATATGCAATGAGTTAATACACACATTATTAAATATATATGATGATGACGTAAAACATGAATACAATGCATAGTTGTCACTTCTTTAGAAATCGGCGGGTCTATTGTAATCGAACAATGCCGTCTGTCTACACAATGGTGTGACGTAGGTAGGGTTGAAATTCATGTACACTTTCTACCGTTATACACACTATATATGCATGTGTGTAGTTAAATTTAAGAGTGCATTGTTTTATACAATTATTGGAAATCCTAAATGTTCATTATTTTGGCCTACATATTCGCGATATTAGTCAAAAAGTCCAAACATGCCTCACTTAATATGTTTTTATTATATAGCATGTTGACTGGTAAAATACCAGGGGAAGTAACTCGAAAAATATAACATCTATAAACCAGTGTTAACTCCCTTGAACTGACCATCAACGTCCACGAATAGCAAAACAAACTCACAGTACACACTGCATAATGAACAGTTCACAGTAAATAATACAAAGTACACATCACTTAGTGGACATTAATAAGTACACATTAATGAGTACAAAGTTCACATAACTTAATGCACATTACTGTGTAGACATTAATGTGCACATATGTATGTGTACAATGTTCACATAACTTAATGCACATTACTGAGAAGCCATTAATGAGTACACATTTATGTGTACAAAGTTCACAGAACTTAGTGCACATAACTGTGTAGACATTGATAAGTACATATTTATGTGTACAAAGTTCAGATTACTGTGTAGATATTAATGAGCACATATTTATGTGTGCAAAGTCACATAGCTTAAGTGCACATTAATGTGTTCCTATTACTGAGTACATTTTTTATGTGTACAAATTCACATAACTTAGTGCAGATTACTGTGTAGACATTAATGAGCACATATTTATGTGTACAAAGTCACATAGCTTAAGTGCACATTAATGTGTTCCTATTACTGAGTACATTTTTATGTGCACAAATTCACATAACTTAGTGCAGATTACTGTGTAGACATTAATGAGCACATGTTTATGTGTACAAAGTGCACATAACTTAGTGCACATTAATGTGCTCCTATTACTGAGTACATTTTTATGTGTACAAATTCACATAACTTAGTGCAGATTACTGTGTAGACATTAATGAGCACATATTTATGTGTACAAAGTCACATAACTTAGTGCACATTAATGTGTTCATATTACTGAGTACATTTTTATGTGTGCAAATTCACATAATTTAGTGCAGATTACTGTGTAGACATTTAAGAGCACATATTTATGTGCACAAATTCACATAACTTAGTGCAGATTACTGTGTAGACACTAATGAGTACATATTTATGTGTACAAATTCACATAACTTAGTGCACATTTATGTGTAGACATTAATGAGTACATGGTTATGTGTACAAAGTTCACATAACATAGTGCAGATGACTGAGTACATACAGAACAACACACTTTCTCTATTTTAATAACATTTTTGAGGTCTAAGGCTGAATTTCAGATCATTTTCATAAGGAAAGTACTAATATATTTAGCCAAATGCTAATACTATGATATAGATAACAAGTAAATAATAATTAAATATATGCAATGAGTTAACACACACATTATTAAATATATATGATGATGACGTAAAACATGAATACAATGCATAGTTGTCACTTCTTTAGAAATCGGCGGGTCTATTGTAATCGAACAATGCCGTCTGTCTACACAATGGTGTGACGTAGGTAGGGTTGAAATTCATGTACACTTTCTACCGTTATACACACTATATATGCATGTGTGTAGTTAAATTTAAGAGTGCATTGTTTTATACAATTATTGGAAATCCTAAATGTTCATTATTTTGGCCTACATATTCGCGATATTAGTCAAAAAGTCCAAACATGCCTCACTTAATATGTTTTTATTATATAGCATGTTGACTGGTAAAATACCAGGGGAAGTAACTCGAAAAATATAACATCTATAAACCAGTGTTAACTCCCTTGAACTGACCATCAACGTCCACGAATAGCAAAACAAACTCACAGTACACACTGCATAATGAACAGTACACAGTAAATAATACAAAGTACACATCACTTAGTGGACATTAATGAGTACACATTAATGAGTACAAAGTTCACATAACTTAATGCACATTACTGTGTAGACATAAATGTGCACATATGTATGTGTACAATGTTCACATAACTTAATGCACATTACTGAGAAGCCATTAATGAGTACACATTTATGTGTACAAAGTTCACAGAACTTAGTGCACATAACTGTGTAGACATTGATTAGTACATATTTATGTGTACAAAGTTCAGATTACTGTGTAGATATTAATGAGCACATATTTATGTGTGCAAAGTCACATAGCTTAAGTGCACATTAATGTGTTCCTATTACTGAGTACATTTTTTATGTGTACAAATTCACATAACTTAGTGCAGATTACTGTGTAGACATTAATGAGCACATATTTATGTGTACAAAGTCACATAGCTTAAGTGCACATTAATGTGTTCCTATTACTGAGTACATTTTTATGTGCACAAATTCACATAACTTAGTGCAGATTACTGTGTAGACATTAATGAGCACATGTTTATGTGTACAAAGTGCACATAACTTAGTGCACATTAATGTGCTCCTATTACTGAGTACATTTTTATGTGTACAAATTCACATAACTTAGTGCAGATTACTGTGTAGACATTAATGAGCACATATTTATGTGAACAAAGTCACATAACTTAGTGCACATTAATGTGTTCATATTACTGAGTACATTTTTATGTGTGCAAATTCACATAACTTAGTGCAGATTACTGTGTAGACATTAAAGAGCACATATTTATGTGCACAAATTCACATAACTTAGTGCAGATTACTGTGTAGACACTAATGAGTACATATTTATGTGTACAAATTCACATAACTTAGTGCACATTTATGTGTAGACATTAATGAGTACATGGTTATGTGTACAAAGTTCACATAACATAGTGCAGATGACTGAGTACATACAGAACAACACACTTTCTCTATTTTAATAACATTTTTGAGGTCTAAGGCTGAATTTCAGATCATTTTCATAAGGAAAGTACTAATATATTTAGCCAAATGCTAATACTATGATATAGATAACAAGTAAATAATAATTAAATATATGCAATGAGTTAATACACACATTATTAAATATATATGATGATGACGTAAAACATGAATACAATGCATAGTTGTCACTTCTTTAGAAATCGGCGGGTCTATTGTAATCGAACAATGCCGTCTGTCTACACAATGGTGTGACGTAGGTAGGGTTGAAATTCATGTACACTTTCTACCGTTATACACACTATATATGCATGTGTGTAGTTAAATTTAAGAGTGCATTGTTTTATACAATTATTGGAAATCCTAAATGTTCATTATTTTGGCCTACATATTCGCGATATTAGTCAAAAAGTCCAAATATGCCTCACTTAATATGTTTTTTTTATATAGAATGTTGACTGGTAAAATACCAGGGGAAGTAACTCGAAAAATATAACATCTATAAACCAGTGTTAACTCCCTTGAACTGACCATCAACGTCCACGAATAGCAAAACAAACTCACAGTACACACTGCATAATGAACAGTACACAGTAAATAATACAAAGTACACATCACTTAGTGGACATTAATGAGTACACATTAATGAGTACAAAGTTCACATAACTTAATGCACATTACTGTGTAGACATTAATGTGCACATATGTATGTGTACAATGTTCACATAACTTAATGCACATTACTGAGAAGCCATTAATGAGTACACATTTATGTGTACAAAGTTCAAAGAACTAAGTGCACATAACTGTGTAGACATTGATTAGTACATATTTATGTGTACAAAGTTCAGATTACTGTGTAGATATTAATGAGCACATATTTATGTGTGCAAAGTCACATAGCTTAAGTGCACATTAATGTGTTCCTATTACTGAGTACATTTTTTATGTGTACAAATTCACATAACTTAGTGCAGATTACTGTGTAGACATTGATTAGTACATGTTTATGTGTACAAAGTGCACATAACTTAGTGCACATTAATGTGCTCCTATTACTGAGTACATTTTTATGTGTACAAATTCACATAACTTAGTGCAGATTACTGTGTAGACATTAATGAGCACATATTTATGTGTACAAAGTCACATAACTTAGTGCACATTAATGTGTTCATATTACTGAGTACATTTTTATGTGTGCAAATTCACATAACTTAGTGCAGATTACTGTGTAGACATTAAAGAGCACATATTTATGTGCACAAATTCACATAACTTAGTGCAGATTACTGTGTAGACACTAATGAGTACATATTTATGTGTACAAATTCACATAACTTAGTGCACATTTATGTGTAGACATTAATGAGTACATGGTTATGTGTACAAAGTTCACATAACATAGTGCAGATGACTGAGTACATACAGAACAACACACTTTCTCTATTTTAATAACATTTTTGAGGTCTAAGGCTGAATTTCAGATCATTTTCATAAGGAAAGTACTAATATATTTAGCCAAATGCTAATACTATGATATAGATAACAAGTAAATAATAATAAAATGTATGCAATGAGTTAATACACACATTATTAAATATATATGATGATGACGTAAAACATGAATACAATGCATAGTTGTCACTTCTTTAGAAATCGGCGGGTCTATTGTTATCGAACAATGCCGTCTGTCTACACAATGGTGTGACGTAGGTAGGGTTGAAATTCATGTACACTTTCTACCGTTATACACACTATATATGCATGTGTGTAGTTAAATTTAAGAGTGCATTGTTTTATACAATTATTGGAAATCCTAAATGTTCATTATTTTGGCCTACATATTCGCGATATTAGTCAAAAAGTTCAAACATGCCTCACTTAATATGTTTTTATTATATAGCATGTTGACTGGTAAAATACCAGGGGAAGTAACTCGAAAAATATAACATCTATAAACCAGTGTTAACTCCCTTGAACTGACCATCAACGTCCACGAATAGCAAAACAAACTCACAGTACACACTGCATAATGAACAGTACACAGTAAATAATAAAAAGTACACATCACTTAGTGGACATTAATGAGTACACATTAATGAGAACAAAGTTCACATAACTTAATGCACATTACTGTGTAGACATTAATGTGCACATATGTATGTGAACAATGTTCACATAACTTTATGCACATTACTGAGAAGCCATTAATGAGTACACATTTATGTGTACAAAGTTCACAGAACTTAGTGCACATAACTGTGTAGACATTGATTAGTACATATTTATGTATACAAAGTTCAGATTACTGTGTAGATATTAATGAGCACATATTTATGTGTGCAAAGTCACATAGCTTAAGTGCACATTAATGTGTTTCTATTACTGAGTACATTTTTTATGTGTACAAATTCACATAACTTAGTGCAGATTACTGTGTAGACATTAATGAGCACATATTTATGTGTACAAAGTCACATAGCTTAAGTGCACATTAATGTGTTCCTATTACTGAGTACATTTTTATGTGCACAAATTCACATAACTTAGTGCAGATTACTGTGTAGACATTAATGAGCACATGTTTATGTGTACAAAGTGCACATAACTTAGTGCACATTAATGTGCTCCTATTACTGAGTACATTTTTATGTGTACAAATTCACATAACTTAGTGCAGATTACTGTGTAGACATTAATGAGCACATATTTATGTGTACAAAGTCACATAACTTAGTGCACATTAATGTGTTCATATTACTGAGTACATTTTTATGTGTGCAAATTCACATAACTTAGTGCACATTTATGTGTAGACATTAATGAGTACATGGTTATGTGTACAAAGTTCACATAACATAGTGCAGATGACTGAGTACATACAGAACAACACACTTTCTCTATTTTAATAACATTTTTGAGGTCTAAGGCTGAATTTCAGATCATTTTCATGAGGAAAGTACTAATATATTTAGCCAAATGCTAATACTATGATATAGATAACAAGTAAATAATAATTAAATATATGCAATGAGTTAATACACACATTATTAAATATATATGATGATGACGTAAAACATGAATACAATGCATAGTTGTCACTTCTTTAGAAATCGGCGGGTCTATTGTAATCGAACAATGCCGTCTGTCTACACAATGGTGTGACGTAGGTAGGGTTGAAATTCATGTACACTTTCTACCGTTATACACACTATATATGCATGTGTGTAGTTAAATTTAAGAGTGCATTGTTTTATACAATTATTGGAAATCCTAAATGTTCATTATTTTGGCCTACATATTCGCGATATTAGTCAAAAAGTCCAAACATGCCTCACTTAATATGTTTTTATTATATAGCATGTTGACTGGTAAAATACCAGGGGAAGTAACTCGAAAAATATAACATCTATAAACCAGTGTTAACTCCCTTGAACTGACCATCAACGTCCACGAATAGCAAAACAAACTCACAGTACACACTGCATAATGAACAGTTCACAGTAAATAATACAAAGTACACATCACTTAGTGGACATTAATAAGTACACATTAATGAGTACAAAGTTCACATAACTTAATGCACATTACTGTGTAGACATTAATGTGCACATATGTATGTGTACAATGTTCACATAACTTAATGCACATTACTGAGAAGCCATTAATGAGTACACATTTATGTGTACAAAGTTCACAGAACTTAGTGCACATAACTGTGTAGACATTGATAAGTACATATTTATGTGTACAAAGTTCAGATTACTGTGTAGATATTAATGAGCACATATTTATGTGTGCAAAGTCACATAGCTTAAGTGCACATTAATGTGTTCCTATTACTGAGTACATTTTTTATGTGTACAAATTCACATAACTTAGTGCAGATTACTGTGTAGACATTAATGAGCACATATTTATGTGTACAAAGTCACATAGCTTAAGTGCACATTAATGTGTTCCTATTACTGAGTACATTTTTATGTGCACAAATTCACATAACTTAGTGCAGATTACTGTGTAGACATTAATGAGCACATGTTTATGTGTACAAAGTGCACATAACTTAGTGCACATTAATGTGCTCCTATTACTGAGTACATTTTTATGTGTACAAATTCACATAACTTAGTGCAGATTACTGTGTAGACATTAATGAGCACATATTTATGTGTACAAAGTCACATAACTTAGTGCACATTAATGTGTTCATATTACTGAGTACATTTTTATGTGTGCAAATTCACATAATTTAGTGCAGATTACTGTGTAGACATTTAAGAGCACATATTTATGTGCACAAATTCACATAACTTAGTGCAGATTACTGTGTAGACACTAATGAGTACATATTTATGTGTACAAATTCACATAACTTAGTGCACATTTATGTGTAGACATTAATGAGTACATGGTTATGTGTACAAAGTTCACATAACATAGTGCAGATGACTGAGTACATACAGAACAACACACTTTCTCTATTTTAATAACATTTTTGAGGTCTAAGGCTGAATTTCAGATCATTTTCATAAGGAAAGTACTAATATATTTAGCCAAATGCTAATACTATGATATAGATAACAAGTAAATAATAATTAAATATATGCAATGAGTTAACACACACATTATTAAATATATATGATGATGACGTAAAACATGAATACAATGCATAGTTGTCACTTCTTTAGAAATCGGCGGGTCTATTGTAATCGAACAATGCCGTCTGTCTACACAATGGTGTGACGTAGGTAGGGTTGAAATTCATGTACACTTTCTACCGTTATACACACTATATATGCATGTGTGTAGTTAAATTTAAGAGTGCATTGTTTTATACAATTATTGGAAATCCTAAATGTTCATTATTTTGGCCTACATATTCGCGATATTAGTCAAAAAGTCCAAACATGCCTCACTTAATATGTTTTTATTATATAGCATGTTGACTGGTAAAATACCAGGGGAAGTAACTCGAAAAATATAACATCTATAAACCAGTGTTAACTCCCTTGAACTGACCATCAACGTCCACGAATAGCAAAACAAACTCACAGTACACACTGCATAATGAACAGTACACAGTAAATAATACAAAGTACACATCACTTAGTGGACATTAATGAGTACACATTAATGAGTACAAAGTTCACATAACTTAATGCACATTACTGTGTAGACATAAATGTGCACATATGTATGTGTACAATGTTCACATAACTTAATGCACATTACTGAGAAGCCATTAATGAGTACACATTTATGTGTACAAAGTTCACAGAACTTAGTGCACATAACTGTGTAGACATTGATTAGTACATATTTATGTGTACAAAGTTCAGATTACTGTGTAGATATTAATGAGCACATATTTATGTGTGCAAAGTCACATAGCTTAAGTGCACATTAATGTGTTCCTATTACTGAGTACATTTTTTATGTGTACAAATTCACATAACTTAGTGCAGATTACTGTGTAGACATTAATGAGCACATATTTATGTGTACAAAGTCACATAGCTTAAGTGCACATTAATGTGTTCCTATTACTGAGTACATTTTTATGTGCACAAATTCACATAACTTAGTGCAGATTACTGTGTAGACATTAATGAGCACATGTTTATGTGTACAAAGTGCACATAACTTAGTGCACATTAATGTGCTCCTATTACTGAGTACATTTTTATGTGTACAAATTCACATAACTTAGTGCAGATTACTGTGTAGACATTAATGAGCACATATTTATGTGAACAAAGTCACATAACTTAGTGCACATTAATGTGTTCATATTACTGAGTACATTTTTATGTGTGCAAATTCACATAACTTAGTGCAGATTACTGTGTAGACATTAAAGAGCACATATTTATGTGCACAAATTCACATAACTTAGTGCAGATTACTGTGTAGACACTAATGAGTACATATTTATGTGTACAAATTCACATAACTTAGTGCACATTTATGTGTAGACATTAATGAGTACATGGTTATGTGTACAAAGTTCACATAACATAGTGCAGATGACTGAGTACATACAGAACAACACACTTTCTCTATTTTAATAACATTTTTGAGGTCTAAGGCTGAATTTCAGATCATTTTCATAAGGAAAGTACTAATATATTTAGCCAAATGCTAATACTATGATATAGATAACAAGTAAATAATAATTAAATATATGCAATGAGTTAATACACACATTATTAAATATATATGATGATGACGTAAAACATGAATACAATGCATAGTTGTCACTTCTTTAGAAATCGGCGGGTCTATTGTAATCGAACAATGCCGTCTGTCTACACAATGGTGTGACGTAGGTAGGGTTGAAATTCATGTACACTTTCTACCGTTATACACACTATATATGCATGTGTGTAGTTAAATTTAAGAGTGCATTGTTTTATACAATTATTGGAAATCCTAAATGTTCATTATTTTGGCCTACATATTCGCGATATTAGTCAAAAAGTCCAAATATGCCTCACTTAATATGTTTTTTTTTATATAGAATGTTGACTGGTAAAATACCAGGGGAAGTAACTCGAAAAATATAACATCTATAAACCAGTGTTAACTCCCTTGAACTGACCATCAACGTCCACGAATAGCAAAACAAACTCACAGTACACACTGCATAATGAACAGTACACAGTAAATAATACAAAGTACACATCACTTAGTGGACATTAATGAGTACACATTAATGAGTACAAAGTTCACATAACTTAATGCACATTACTGTGTAGACATTAATGTGCACATATGTATGTGTACAATGTTCACATAACTTAATGCACATTACTGAGAAGCCATTAATGAGTACACATTTATGTGTACAAAGTTCAAAGAACTAAGTGCACATAACTGTGTAGACATTGATTAGTATATATTTATGTGTACAAAGTTCAGATTACTGTGTAGATATTAATGAGCACATATTTATGTGTGCAAAGTCACATAGCTTAAGTGCACATTAATGTGTTCCTATTACTGAGTACATTTTTTATGTGTACAAATTCACATAACTTAGTGCAGATTACTGTGTAGACATTAATGAGCACATGTTTATGTGTACAAAGTGCACATAACTTAGTGCACATTAATGTGCTCCTATTACTGAGTACATTTTTATGTGTACAAATTCACATAACTTAGTGCAGATTACTGTGTAGACATTAATGAGCACATATTTATGTGTACAAAGTCACATAACTTAGTGCACATTAATGTGTTCATATTACTGAGTACATTTTTATGTGTGCAAATTCACATAACTTAGTGCAGATTACTGTGTAGACATTAAAGAGCACATATTTATGTGTACAAAGTCACATAACTTAGTGCACATTAATGTGTTCATATTACTGAGTACATTTTTATGTGTGCAAATTCACATAACTTAGTGCAGATTACTGTGTAGACATTAAAGAGCACATATTAATGTGCACAAATTCACATAACTTAGTGCAGATTACTGTGTAGACACTAATGAGTACATATTTATGTGTACAAATTCACATAACTTAGTGCACATTTATGTGTAGACATTAATGAGTACATGGTTATGTGTACAAAGTTCACATAACATAGTACAGATGACTGAGTACATACAGAACAACACACTTTCTCTATTTTAATAACATTTTTGAGGTCTAAGGCTGAATTTCAGATCATTTTCATAAGGAAAGTACTAATATATTTAGCCAAATGCTAATACTATGATATAGATAACAAGTAAATAATAATTAAATATATGCAATGAGTTAATACACACATTATTAAATATATATGATGATGACGTAAAACATGAATACAATGCATAGTTGTCACTTCTTTAGAAATCGGCGGGTCTATTGTAATCGAACAATGCCGTCTGTCTACACAATGGTGTGACGTAGGTAGGGTTGAAATTCATGTACACTTTCTACCGTTATACACACTATATATGCATGTGTGTAGTTAAATTTAAGAGTGCATTGTTTTATACAATTATTGGAAATCCTAAATGTTCATTATTTTGGCCTACATATTCGCGATATTAGTCAAAAAGTCCAAACATGCCTCACTTAATGTGTTTTTATTATATAGCATGTTGACTGGTAAAATACCAGGGGAAGTAACTCGAAAAATATAACATCTATAAACCAGTGTTAACTCCCTTGAACTGACCATCAACGTCCACGAATAGCAAAACAAACTCACAGTACACACTGCATAATGAACAGTACACAGTAAATAATACAAAGTACACATCACTTAGTGGACATTAATGAGTACACATTAATGAGAACAAAGTTCACATAACTTAATGCACATTACTGTGTAGACATTAATGTGCACATATGTATGTGAACAATGTTCACATAACTTTATGCACATTACTGAGAAGCCATTAATGAGTACACATTTATGTGTACAAAGTTCACAGAACTTAGTGCACATAACTGTGTAGACATTGATTAGTACATATTTATTTTTATACAAAGTTCAGATTACTGTGTAGATATTAATGAGCACATATTTATGTGTGCAAAGTCACATAGCTTAAGTGCACATTAATGTGTTCCTGTTACTGAGTACATTTTTTATGTGTACAAATTCACATAACTTAGTGCAGATTACTGTGTAGACATTAATGAGCACATATTTATGTGTACAAAGTCACATAGCTTAAGTGCACATTAATGTGTTCCTATTACTGAGTACATTTTTATGTGCACAAATTCACATAACTTAGTGCAGATTACTGTGTAGAAATTAATGAGCACATGTTTATGTGTACAAAGTGCACATAACTTAGTGCACATTAATGTGCTCCTATTACTGAGTACATTTTTATGTGTACAAATTCACATAACTTAGTGCAGATTACTGTGTAGACATTAATGAGCACATATTTATGTGTACAAAGTCACATAACTTAGTGCACATTAATGTGTTCATATTACTGAGTACATTTTTATGTGTGCAAATTCACATAACTTAGTGCAGATTACTGTGTAGACATTAAAGAGCACATATTTATGTGCACAAATTCACATAACTTAGTGCAGATTACTGTGTAGACACTAATGAGTACATATTTATGTGTACAAATTCACATAACTTAGTGCACATTTATGTGTAGACATTAATGAGTACATGGTTATGTGTACAAAGTTCACATAACATAGTGCAGATGACTGAGTACATACAGAACAACACACTTTCTCTATTTTAATAACATTTTTGAGGTCTAAGGCTGAATTTCAGATCATTTTCATAAGGAAAGTACTAATATATTTAGCCAAATGCTAATACTATGATATAGATAACAAGTAAATAATAATTAAATATATGCAATGAGTTAATACACACATTATTAAATATATATGATGATGACGTTAAACATGAATACAATGCATAGTTGTCACTTCTTTAGAAATCGGCGGGTCTATTGTAATCGAACAATGCCGTCTGTCTACACAATGGTGTGACGTAGGTAGGGTTGAAATTCATGTACACTTTCTACCGTTATACACACTATATATGCATGTGTGTAGTTAAATTTAAGAGTGCATTGTTTTATACAATTATTGGAAATCCTAAATGTTCATTATTTTGGCCTACATATTCGCGATATTAGTCAAAAAGTCCAAACATGCCTCACTTAATATGTTTTTATTATATAGCATGTTGACTGGTAAAATACCAGGGGAAGTAACTCGAAAAATATAACATCTATAAACCAGTGTTAACTCCCTTGAACTGACCATCAACGTCCACGAATAGCAAAACAAACTCACAGTACACACTGCATAATGAACAGTACACAGTAAATAATACAAAGTACACATCACTTAGTGGACATTAATGAGTACACATTAATGAGTACAAAGTTCACATAACTTAATGCACATTACTGTGTAGACATTAATGTGCACATATGTATGTGTACAATGTTCACATAACTTAATGCACATTACTGAGAAGCCATTAATGAGTACACATTTATGTGTACAAAGTTCACAGAACTTAGTGCACATAACTGTGTAGACATTGATTAGTACATATTTATGTGTACAAAGTTCAGATTACTGTGTAGATATTAATGAGCACATATTTATGTGTGCAAAGTCACATAGCTTAAGTGCACATTAATGTGTTCCTATTACTGAGTACATTTTTTATGTGTACAAATTCACATAACTTAGTGCAGATTACTGTGTAGACATTAATGAGCACATATTTATGTGTACAAAGTCACATAGCTTAAGTGCACATTAATGTGTTCCTATTACTGAGTACATTTTTATGTGCACAAATTCACATAACTTAGTGCAGATTACTGTGTAGACATTAATGAGCACATGTTTATGTGTACAAAGTGCACATAACTTAGTGCACATTAATGTGCTCCTATTACTGAGTACATTTTTATGTGTACAAATTCACATAACTTAGTGCAGATTACTGTGTAGACATTAATGAGCACATATTTATGTGTACAAAGTCACATAACTTAGTGCACATTAATGTGTTCATATTACTGAGTACATTTTTATGTGTGCAAATTCACATAACTTAGTGCAGATTACTGTGTAGACATTAAAGAGCACATATTTATGTGCACAAATTCACATAACTTAGTGCAGATTACTGTGTAGACACTAATGAGTACATATTTATGTGTACAAATTCACATAACTCAGTGCACATTTATGTGTAGACATTAATGAGTGCATGGTTATGTGTACAAAGTTCACATAACATAGTGCAGATGACTGAGTACATACAGAACAACACACTTTCTCTATTTTAATAACATTTTTGAGGTCTAAGGCTGAATTTCAGATCATTTTCATAAGAAAAGTACTAATATATTTAGCCAAATGCTAATACTATGATATAGATAACAAGTAAATAATAATTAAATATATGCAATGAGTTAATACACACATTATTAAATATATATGATGATGACGTAAAACATGAATACAATGCATAGTTGTCACTTCTTTAGAAATCGGCGGGTCTATTGTAATCGAACAATGCCGTCTGTCTACACAATGGTGTGACGTAGGTAGGGTTGAAATTCATGTACACTTTCTACCGTTATACACACTATATATGCATGTGTGTAGTTAAATTTAAGAGTGCATTGTTTTATACAATTATTGGAAATCCTAAATGTTCATTATTTTGGCCTACATATTCGCGATATTAGTCAAAAAGTCCAAACATGCCTCACTTAATATGTTTTTTTTATATAGAATGTTGACTGGTAAAATACCAGGGGAAGTAACTCGAAAAATATAACATCTATAAACCAGTGTTAACTCCCTTGAACTGACCATCAACGTCCACGAATAGCAAAACAAACTCACAGTACACACTGCATAATGAACAATACACAGTAAATAATACAAAGTACACATCACTTAGTGGACTATAATGAGTACACATTAATGAGTACAAAGTTCACATAACTTAATGCACATTACTGTGTAGACATTAATGTGCACATATGTATGTGTACAATGTTCACATAACTTAATGCACATTACTGAGAAGCCATTAATGAGTACACATTTATGTGTACAAAGTTCACAGAACTTAGTGCACATAACTGTGTAGACATTGATTAGTACATATTTATGTGTACAAAGTTCAGATTACTGTGTAGATATTAATGAGCACATATTTATGTGTGCAAAGTCACATAGCTTAAGTGCACATTAATGTGTTCCTATTACTGAGTACATTTTTTATGTGTACAAATTCACATAACTTAGTGCAGATTACTGTGTAGACATTAATGAGCACATATTTATGTGTACAAAGTCACATAGCTTAAGTGCACATTAATGTGTTCCTATTACTGAGTACATTTTTATGTGCACAAATTCACATAACTTAGTGCAGATTACTGTGTAGACATTAATGAGCACATGTTTATGTGTACAAAGTGCACATAACTTAGTGCACATTAATGTGCTCCTATTACTGAGTACATTTTTATGTGTACAAATTCACATAACTTAGTGCAGATTACTGTGTAGACATTAATGAGCACATATTTATGTGTACAAAGTCACATAACTTAGTGCACATTAATGTGTTCATATTACTGAGTACATTTTTATGTGTGCAAATTCACATAACTTAGTGCAGATTACTGTGTAGACATTAAAGAGCACATATTTATGTGCACAAATTCACATAACTTAGTGCAGATTACTGTGTAGACACTAATGAGTACATATTTATGTGTACAAATTCACATAACTTAGTGCACATTTATGTGTAGACATTAATGAGTACATGGTTATGTGTACAAAGTTCACATAACATAGTACAGATGACTGAGTACATACAGAACAACACACTTTCTCTATTTTAATAACATTTTTGAGGTCTAAGGCTGAATTTCAGATCATTTTCATAAGGAAAGTACTAATATATTTAGCCAAATGCTAATACTATGATATAGATAACAAGTAAATAATAATTAAATATATGCAATGAGTTAATACACACATTATTAAATATATATGATGATGACGTAAAACATGAATACAATGCATAGTTGTCACTTCTTCAGAAATCGGCGGGTCTATTGTAATCGAACAATGCCGTCTGTCTACACAATGGTGTGACGTAGGTAGGGTTGAAATTCATGTACACTTTCTACCGTTATACACACTATATATGCATGTGTGTAGTTAAATTTAAGAGTGCATTGTTTTATACAATTATTGGAAATCCTAAATGTTCATTATTTTGGCCTACATATTCGCGATATTAGTCAAAAAGTCCAAACATGCCTCACTTAATATGTTTTTATTATATAGCATGTTGACTGGTAAAATACCAGGGGAAGTAACTCGAAAAATATAACATCTATAAACCAGTGTTAACTCCCTTGAACTGACCATCAACGTCCACGAATAGCAAAACAAACTCACAGTACACACTGCATAATGAACAGTACACAGTAAATAATACAAAGTACACATCACTTAGTGGACATTAATGAGTACACATTAATGAGTACAAAGTTCACATAACTTAATGCACATTACTGTGTAGACATTAATGTGCACATATGTATGTGTACAATGTTCACATAACTTAATGCACATTACTGAGAAGCCATTAATGAGTACACATTTATGTGTACAAAGTTCACAGAACTTAGTGCACATAACTGTGTAGACATTGATTAGTACATATATATGTGTACAAAGTTCAGATTACTGTGTAGATATTAATGAGCACATATTTATGTGTGCAAAGTCACATAGCTTAAGTGCACATTAATGTGTTCCTATTACTGAGTACATTTTTTATGTGTACAAATTCACATAACTTAGTGCAGATTACTGTGTAGACATTAATGAGCACATATTTATGTGTACAAAGTCACATAGCTTAAGTGCACATTAATGTGTTCCTATTACTGAGTACATTTTTATGTGCACAAATTCACATAACTTAGTGCAGATTACTGTGTAGACATTAATGAGCACATGTTTATGTGTACAAAGTGCACATAACTTAGTGCACATTAATGTGCTCCTATTACTGAGTACATTTTTATGTGTACAAATTCACATAACTTAGTGCAGATTACTGTGTAGACTTTAATGAGCACATATTTATGTGTACAAAGTCACATAACTTAGTGCACATTAATGTGTTCATATTACTGAGTACATTTTTATGTGTGCAAATTCACATAACTTAGTGCAGATTACCGTGTAGACATTAAAGAGCACATATTTATGTGCACAAATTCACATAACTTAGTGCAGATTACTGTGTAGACACTAATGATTACATATTTATGTGTACAAATTCACATAACTTAGTGCACATTTATGTGTAGACATTAATGAGTACATGGTTATGTGTACAAAGTTCACATAACATAGTGCAGATGACTGAGTACATACAGAACAACACACTTTCTCTATTTTAATAACATTTTTGAGGTCTAAGGCTGAATTTCAGATCATTTTCATGAGGAAAGTACTAATATATGTATCCAAATGCTAATACTATGATATAGATAACAAGTAAATAATAATTAAATATATGCAATGAGTTAATACACACATTATTAAATATATATGATGATGACGTAAAACATGAATACAATGCATAGTTGTCACTTCTTTAGAAATCGGCGGGTCTATTGTAATCGAACAATGCCGTCTGTCTACACAATGGTGTGACGTAGGTAGGGTTGAAATGCATGTACACTTTCTACCGTTATACACACTATATATGCATGTGTGTAGTTAAATTTAAGAGTGCATTGTTTTATACAATTATTGGAAATCCTAAATGTTCATTATTTTGGCCTACATATTCGCGATATTAGTCAAAAAGTCCAAACATGCCTCACTTAATATGTTTTTATTATATAGCATGTTGACTGGTAAAATACCAGGGGAAGTAACTCGAAAAATATAACATCTATAAACCAGTGTTAACTCCCTTGAACTGACCATCAACGTCCACGAATAGCAAAACAAACTCACAGTACACACTGCATAATGAACAGTACACAGTAAATAATACAAAGTACACATCACTTAGTGGACATTAATGAGTACACATTAATGAGTACAAAGTTCACATAACTTAATGCACATTACTGTGTAGACATTAATGTGCACATATGTATGTGTACAATGTTCACATAACTTAATGCACATTACTGAGAAGCCATTAATGAGTACACATTTATGTGTACAAAGTTCACAGAACTTAGTGCACATAACTGTGTAGACATTGATTAGTACATATTTATGTGTACAAAGTTCAGATTACTGTGTAGATATTAATGAGCACATATTTATGTGTGCAAAGTCACATAGCTTAAGTGCACATTAATGTGTTCCCATTACTGAGTACATTTTTTATGTGTACAAATTCACATAACTTAGTGCAGATTACTGTGTAGACATTAATGAGCACATATTTATGTGTACAAAGTCACATAGCTTAAGTGCACATTAATGTGTTCCTATTACTGAGTACATTTTTATGTGCACAAATTCACATAACTTAGTGCAGATTACTGTGTAGACATTAATGAGCACATGTTTATGTGTACAAAGTGCACATAACTTAGTGCACATTAATGTGCTCCTATTACTGAGTACATTTTTATGTGTACAAATTCACATAACTTAGTGCAGATTACTGTGTAGACATTAATGAGCACATATTTATGTGTACAAAGTCACATAACTTAGTGCACATTAATGTGTTCATATTACTGAGTACATTTTTATGTGTGAAAATTCACATAACTTAGTGCAGATTACTGTGTAGACATTAAAGAGCACATATTTATGTGCACAAATTCACATAACTTAGTGCACATTTATGTGTAGACATTAATGAGTACATGGTTATGTGTACAAAGTTCACATAACATAGTGCAGATGACTGAGTACATACAGAACAACACACTTTCTCTATTTTAATAACATTTTTGAGGTCTAAGGCTGAATTTCAGATCATTTTCATAAGGAAAGTACTAATATATTTAGCCAAATGCTAATACTATGATATAGATAACAAGTAAATAATAATTAAATATATGCAATGAGTTAATACACACATTATTAAATATATATGATGATGACGTAAAACATGAATACAATGCATAGTTGTCACTTCTTTAGAAATCGGCGGGTCTATTGTAATCGAACAATGCCGTCTGTCTACACAATGGTGTGACGTATGTAGGGTTGAAATTCATGTACACTTTCTACCGTTATACACACTATATATGCATGTGTGTAGTTAAATTTAAGAGTGCATTGTTTTATACAATTATTGGAAATCCTAAATGTTCATTATTTTGGCCTACATATTCGCGATATTAGTCAAAAAGTCCAAACATGCCTCACTTAATATGTTTTTATTATATAGCATGTTGACTGGTAAAATACCAGGGGAAGTAACTCGAAAAATATAACATCTATAAACCAGTGTTAACTGCCTTGAACTGACCATCAACGTCCACGAATAGCAAAACAAACTCACAGTACACACTGCATAATGAACAGTACACAGTAAATAATACAAAGTACACATCACTTAGTGGACATTAATGAGTACACATTAATGAGTACAAAGTTCACATAACTTAATGCACATTACTGTGTAGACATTAATGTGCACATATGTATGTGTACAATGTTCACATAACTTAATGCACATTACTGTGAAGCCATTAATGAGTACACATTTATGTGTACAAAGTTCACAGAACTTAGTGCACATAACTGTGTAGACATTGATTAGTACATATTTATGTGTACAAAGTTCAGATTACTGTGTAGATATTATTGAGCACATATTTATGTATGCAAAGTCACATAGCTTAAGTGCACATTAATGTGTTCCTATTACTGAGTACATTTTTTATGTGTACAAATTCACATAACTTAGTGCAGATTACTGTGTAGACATTAATGAGCACATATTTATGTGTACAAAGTCACATAGCTTAAGTGCACATTAATGTGTTCCTATTACTGAGTACATTTTTATGTGCACAAATTCACATAACTTAGTGCAGATTACTGTGTAGACATTAATGAGCACATGTTTATGTGTACAAAGTGCACATAACTTAGTGCACATTAATGTGCTCCTATTACTGAGTACATTTTCATGTGTACAAATTCACATAACTTAGTGCAGATTACTGTGTAGACATTAATGAGCACATATTTATGTGTACAAAGTCACATAACTTAGTGCACATTAATGTGTTCATATTACTGAGTTCATTTTTATGTGTGCAAATTCACATAACTTAGTGCAGATTACTGTGTAGACATTAAAGAGCACATATTTATGTGCACAAATTCACATAACTTAGTGCAGATTACTGTGTAGACACTAATGAGTACATATTTATGTGTACAAATTCACATAACTTAGTGCACATTTATGTGTAGACATTAATGAGTACATGGTTATGTGTACAAAGTTCACATAACATAGTGCAGATGACTGAGTACATACAGAACAACACACTTTCTCTATTTTAATAACATTTTTGAGGTCTAAGGCTGAATTTCAGATCATTTTTATAAGGAAAGTACTAATATATTTAGCCAAATGCTAATACTATGATATAGATAACAAGTAAATAATAATTAAATATATGCAATGAGTTAATACACACATTATTAAATATATATGATGATGACGTAAAACATGAATACAATGCATAGTTGTCACTTCTTTAGAAATCGGCGGGTCTATTGTAATCGAACAATGCCGTCTGTCTACACAATGGTGTGACGTAGGTAGGGTTGAAATTCATGTACACTTTCTACCGTTATACACACTATATATGCATGTGTGTAGTTAAATTTAAGAGTGCATTGTTTTATACAATTATTGGAAATCCTAAATGTTCATTATTTTGGCCTACATATTCGCGATATTAGTCAAAAAGTCCAAACATGCCTCACTTAATATGTTTTTATTATATAGCATGTTGACTGGTAAAATACCAGGGGAAGTAACTCGAAAAATATAACATCTATAAACCAGTGTTAACTCCCTTGAACTGACCATCAACGTCCACGAATAGCAAAACAAACTCACAGTACACACTGCATAATGAACAGTACACAGTAAATAATACAAAGTACACATCACTTAGTGGACATTAATGAGTACACATTAATGAGTACAAAGTTCACATAACTTAATGCACATTACTGTGTAGACATTAATGTGCACATATGTATGTGTACAATGTTCACATAACTTAATGCACATTACTGAGAAGCCATTAATGAGTACACATTTATGTGTACAAAGTTCACAGAACTTAGTGCACATAACTGTGTAGACATTGATTAGTACATATTTATGTGTACAAAGTTCAGATTACTGTGTAGATATTAATGAGCACATATTTATGTGTGCAAAGTCACATAGCTTAAGTGCACATTAATGTGTTCCTATTACTGAGTACATTTTTTATGTGTACAAATTCACATAACTTAGTGCAGATTACTGTGTAGACATTAATGAGCACATATTTATGTGTACAAAGTCACATAGCTTAAGTGCACATTAATGTGTTCCTATTACTGAGTACATTTTTATGTGCACAAATTCACATAACTTAGTGCAGATTACTGTGTAGACATTAATGAGCACATGTTTATGTGTACAAAGTGCACATAACTTAGTGCACATTAATGTGCTCCTATTACTGAGTACATTTTTATGTGTACAAATTCACATAACTTAGTGCAGATTACTGTGTAGACATTAATGAGCACATATTTATGTGTACAAAGTCACATAACTTAGTGCACATTAATGTGTTCATATTACTGAGTACATTTTTATGTGTGCAAATTCACATAACTTAGTGCAGATTACTGTGTAGACATTAAAGAGCACATATTTATGTGCACAAATTCACATAACTTAGTGCAGATTACTGTGTAGACACTAATGAGTACATATTTATGTGTACAAATTCACATAACTTAGTGCACATTTATGTGTAGACATTAATGAGTACATGGTTATGTGTACAAAGTTCACATAACATAGTGCAGATGACTGAGTACATACAGAACAACACTCTTTCTCTATTTTAATAACATTTTTGAGGTCTAAGGCAGATCATTTTCATAAGGAAAGTACTAATATATGTAGCCAAATGCTAATACTATGATATAGATAACAAGTAAATAATAATTAAATATATGCAATGAGTTAATACACACATTATTAAATATATATGATGATGACGTAAAACATGAATACAATGCATAGTTGTCACTTCTTTAGAAATCGGCGGGTCTATTGTAATCGAACAATGCCGTCTGTCTACACAATGGTGTGACGTAGGTAGGGTTGAAATTCATGTACACTTTCTACCGTTATACACACTATATATGAATGTGTGTAGTTAAATTTAAGAGTGCATTGTTTTATACAATTATTGGAAATCCTAAATGTTCATTATTTTGGCCTACATATTCGCGATATTAGTCAAAAAGTCCAAACATGCCTCACTTAATATGTTTTTATTATATAGCATGTTGACTGGTAAAATACCAGGGGAAGTAACTCGAAAAATATAACATCTATAAACCAGTGTTAACTCCCTTGAACTGACCATCAACGTCCACGAATAGCAAAACAAACTCACAGTACACACTGCATAATGAACAGTACACAGTAAATAATACAAAGTACACATCACTTAGTGGACATAATGAGTACATATTAATGAGTACAAAGTTCACATAACTTAATGCACATTACTGTTTAGACATTAATGTGCACATATGTATGTGTACAATGTTCACATAACTTAATGCACATTACTGAGAAGCCATTAATGAGTACACATTTATGTGTACAAAGTTCACAGAACTTAGTGCACATAACTGTGTAGACATTGATTAGTACATATTTATGTGTACAAAGTTCAGATTACTGTGTAGATATTATTGAGCACATATTTATGTATGCAAAGTCACATAGCTTAAGTGCACATTAATGTGTTCCTATTACTGAGTACATTTTTTATGTGTACAAATTCACATAACTTAGTGCAGATTACTGTGTAGACATTAATGAGCACATATTTATGTGTACAAAGTCACATAGCTTAAGTGCACATTAATGTGTTCCTATTACTGAGTACATTTTTATGTGCACAAATTCACATAACTTAGTGCAGATTACTGTGTAGACATTAATGAGCACATGTTTATGTGTACAAAGTGCACATAACTTAGTGCATATTAATGTGCTCCTATTACTGAGTACATTTTTATGTGTACAAATTCACATAACTTAGTGCAGATTACTGTGTAGACATTAATGAGCACATATTTATGTGTACAAAGTCACATAACTTAGTGCACATTAATGTGTTCATATTACTGAGTACATTTTTATGTGTGCAAATTCACATAACTTAGTGCAGATTACTGTGTAGACATTAAAGAGCACATATTTATGTGCACAAATTCACATAACTTAGTGCAGATTACTGTGTAGACACTAATGAGTACATATTTATGTGTACAAATTCACATAACTTAGTGCACATTTATGTGTAGACATTAATGAGTACATGGTTATGTGTACAAAGTTCACATAACATAGTGCAGATGACTGAGTACATACAGAACAACACACTTTCTCTATTTTAATAACATTTTTGAGGTCTAAGGCTGAATTTCAGATCATTTTCATAAGGAAAGTACTAATATATTTAGCCAAATGCTAATACTATGATATAGATAACAAGTAAATAATAATTAAATATATGCAATGAGTTAATACACACATTATTAAATATATATGATGATGACGTAAAACATGAATACAATGCATAGTTGTCACTTCTTTAGAAATCGGCGGGTCTATTGTAATCGAACAATGCCGTCTGTCTACACAATGGTGTGACGTAGGTAGGGTTGAAATTCATGTACACTTTCTACCGTTATACACACTATATATGCATGTGTGTAGTTAAATTTAAGAGTGCATTGTTTTATACAATTATTGGAAATCCTAAATGTTCATTATTTTGGCCTACATATTCGCGATATTAGTCAAAAAGTCCAAACATGCCTCACTTAATATGTTTTTATTATATAGCATGTTGACTGGTAAAATACCAGGGGAAGTAACTCGAAAAATATAACATCTATAAACCAGTGTTAACTCCCTTGAACTGACCATCAACGTCCACGAATAGCAAAACAAACTCACAGTACACACTGCATAATGAACAGTACACAGTAAATAATACAAAGTACACATCACTTAGTGGACATTAATGAGTACAAAGTTCACATAACTTAATGCACATTACTGTGTAGACATTAATGTGCACATATGTATGTGTACAATGTTCACATAACTTAATGCACATTACTGAGAAGCCATTAATGAGTACACATTTATGTGTACAAAGTTCACAGAACTTAGTGCACATAACTGTGTAGACATTGATTAGTACATATTTATGTGTACAAAGTTCAGATTACTGTGTAGATATTAATGAGCACATATTTATGTGTGCAAAGTCACATAGCTTAAGTGCACATTAATGTGTTCCTATTACTGAGTACATTTTTTATGTGTACAAATTCACATAACTTAGTGCAGATTACTGTGTAGACATTAATGAGCACATATTTATGTGTACAAAGTCACATAGCTTAAGTGCACATTAATGTGTTCCTATTACTGAGTACATTTTCATGTGCACAAATTCACATAACTTAGTGCAGATTACTGTGTAGACATTAATGAGCACATGTTTATGTGTACAAAGTGCACATAACTTAGTGCACATTAATGTGCTCCTATTACTGAGTACATTTTTATGTGTACAAATTCACATAACTTAGTGCAGATTACTGTGTAGACATTAATGAGCACATATTTATGTGTACAAAGTCACATAACTAAGTGCACATTAATGTGTTCATATTACTGAGTACATTTTTATGTGTGCAAATTCACATAACTTAGTGCAGATTACTGTGTAGACATTAAAGAGCACATATTTATGTGCACAAATTCACATAACTTAGTGCAGATTACTGTGTAGACACTAATGAGTACATATTTATGTGTACAAATTCACATAACTTAGTGCACATTTATGTGTAGACATTAATGAGTACATGGTTATGTGTACAAAGTTCACATAACATAGTGCAGATGACTGAGTACATACAGAACAACACACTTTCTCTATTTTAATAACATTTTTGAGGTCTAAGGCTGAATTTCAGATCATTTTCATAAGGAAAGTACTAATATATTTAGCCAAATGCTAATACTATGATATAGATAACAAGTAAATAATAATTAAATATATGCAATGAGTTAATACACACATTATTAAATATATATGATGATGACGTAAAACATGAATACAATGCATAGTTGTCACTTCTTTAGAAATCGGCGGGTCTATTGTAATCGAACAATGCCGTCTGTCTACACAATGGTGTGATGTAGGTAGGGTTGAAATTCATGTACACTTTCTACCGTTATACACACTATATATGCATGTGTGTAGTTAAATTTAAGAGTGCATTGTTTTATACAATTATTGGAAATCCTAAATGTTCATTATTTTGGCCTACATATTCGCGATATTAGTCAAAAAGTCCAAACATGCCTCACTTAATATGTTTTTATTATATAGCATGTTGACTGGTAAAATACCAGGGGAAGCAACTCGAAAAATATAACATCTATGAACCAGTGTTGACTCCCTTGAACTGACCATCAACGTCCACGAATAGCAAAACAAACTCACAGTACACACTGCATAATGAACAGTACACAGTAAATAATACAAAGTACACATCACTTAGTGGACATTAATGAGTACACATTAATGAGTACAAAGTTCACATAACTTAATGCACATTACTGTGTAGACATTAATGTGCACATATGTATGTGTACAATGTTCACATAACTTAATGCACATTACTGAGAAGCCATTAATGAGTACACATTTATGTGTACAAAGTTCACAGAACTTAGTGCACATAACTGTGTAGACATTGATTAGTACATATTTATGTGCACAAAGTTCAGATTACTGTGTAGATATTAATGAGCACATATTTATGTGTGCAAAGTCACATAGCTTAAGTGCACATTAATGTGTTCCTATTACTGAGTACATTTTTTATGTGTACAAATTCACATAACTTAGTGCAGATTACTGTGTAGACATTAATGAGCACATATTTATGTGTACAAAGTCACATAGCTTAAGTGCACATTAATGTGTTCCTATTACTGAGTACATTTTTATGTGCACAAATTCACATAACTAAGTGCAGATTACTGTGTAGACATTAATGAGCACATGTTTATGTGTACAAAGTGCACATAACTTAGTGCACATTAATGTGCTCCTATTACTGAGTACATTTTTATGTGTACAAATTCACATAACTTAGTGCAGATTACTGTGTAGACATTAATGAGCACATATTTATGTGTACAAAGTCACATAACTTAGTGCACATTAATGTGTTCATATTACTGAGTACATTTTTATGTGTGCAAATTCACATAACTTAGTGCAGATTACTGTGTAGACATTAAAGAGCACATATTTATGTGCACAAATTCACATAACTTAGTGCAGATTACTGTGTAGACACTAATGAGTACATATTTATGTGTACAAATTCACATAACTTAGTGCACATTTATGTGTAGACATTAATGAGTACATGGTTATGTGTACAAAGTTCACATAACATAGTGCAGATGACTGAGTACATACAGAACAACACACTTTCTCTATTTTAATAACATTTTTGAGGTCTAAGGCTGAATTTCAGATCATTTTCATAAGGAAAGTACTAATATATTTAGCCAAATGCTAATACTATGATATAGATAACAAGTAAATAATAATTAAATATATGCAATGAGTTAATACACACATTATTAAATATATATGATGATGACGTAAAACATGAATACAATGCATAGTTGTCACTTCTTTTAGAAATCGGCGGGTCTATTGTAATCGAACAATGCCGTCTGTCTACACAATGGTGTGACGTAGGTAGGGTTGAAATTCATGTACACTTTCTACCGTTATACACACTATATATGCATGTGTGTAGTTAAATTTAAGAGTGCAGTGTTTTATACAATTATTGGAAATCCTAAATGTTCATTATTTTGGCCTACATATTCGCGATATTAGTCAAAAAGTCCAAACATGCCTCACTTAATATGTTTTTATTATATAGCATGTTGACTGGTAAAATACCAGAAGAAATAACTCGAAAAATATAACATCTATAAACCAGTGTTAACTCCCTTGAACTGACCATCAACGTCCACGAATAGCAAAACAAACTCACAGTACACACTGCATAATGAACAGTACACAGTAAATAATACAAAGTACACATCACTTAGTGGACATTAATGAGTACACATTAATGAGTACAAAGTTCACATAACTTAATGCACATTACTGTGTAGACATTAATGTGCACATATGTATGTGTACAATGTTCACATAACTTAATGCACATTACTGAGAAGCAATTAATGAATACACATTTATGTGTACAAAGTTCACAGAACTTAGTGCACATAACTGTGTAAACATTGATTAGTACATATTTATGTGTACAAAGTTCAGATTACTGTGTAGATATTAATGAGCACATATTTATGTGTGCAAAGTCACATAGCTTAAGTGCACATTAATGTGTTCCTATTACTGAGTACATTTTTTATGTGTACAAATTCACATAACTTAGTGCAGATTACTGTGTAGACATTAATGAGCACATATTTATGTGTACAAAGTCACATAGCTTAAGTGCACATTAATGTGTTCCTATTACTGAGTACATTTTTATGTGCACAAATTCACATAACTTATTGCAGATTACTGTGTAGACATTAATGAGCACATGTTTATGTGTACAAAGTGCACATAACTTAGTGCACATTAATGTGCTCCTATTACTGAGTACATTTTTATGTGTACAAATTCACATAACTTAGTGCAGATTACTGTGTAGACATTAATGAGCACATATCTATGTGTACAAAGTCACATAACTTAGTGCACATTAATGTGTTCATATTACTGAGTACATTTTTATGTGTGCAAATTCACATAACTTAGTGCAGATTACTGTGTAGACATTAAAGAGCACATATTTATGTGCACAAATTCACATAACTTAGTGCAGATTACTGTGTAGACACTAATGAGTACATATTTATGTGTACAAATTCACATAACTTAGTGCACATTCATGTGTAGACATTAATGAGTACATGGTTATGTGTACAAAGTTCACATAACATAGTGCAGATGACTGAGTACATACAGAACAACACACTTTCTCTATTTTAATAACATTTTTGAGGTCTAAGGCTGAATTTCAGATCATTTTCATAAGGAAAGTACTTATATATGTAGCCAAATGCTAATACTATGATAAAGATAACAAGTAAATAATAATTAAATATATGCAATGAGTTAATACACACATTATTAAATATATATGATGATGACGTAAAACATGAATACAATGCATAGTTGTCACTTCTTTAGAAATCGGCGGGTCTATTGTAATCGAACAATGCCGTCTGTCTACACAATGGTGTGACGTAGGTAGGGTTGAAATTCATGTACACTTTCTACCGTTATACACACTATATATGCATATGTGTAGTTAAATTTAAGAGTGCATTGTTTTATACAATTATTGGAAATCCTAAATGTTCATTATTTTGGCCTACATATTCGCGATATTAGTCAAAAAGTCCAAACATGCCTCACTTAATATGTTTTTATTATATAGCATGTTGACTGGTAAAATACCAGGGGAAGTAACTCGAAAAATATAACATCTATAAACCAGTGTTAACTCCCTTGAACTGACCATCAACGTCCACGAATAGCAAAACAAACTCACAGTACACACTGCATAATGAACAGTACACAGTAAATAATACAAAGTACACATCACTTAGTGGACATTAATGAGTACACATTAATGAGTACAAAGTTCACATAACTTAATGCACATTACTGTGTAGACATTAATGTGCACATATGTATGTGTACAATGTTCACATAACTTAATGCACATTACTGAGAAGCCATTAATGAGTACACATTTATGTGTACAAAGTTCACAGAACTTAGTGCACATAACTGTGTAGACATTGATTAGTACATATTTATGTGTACAAAGTTCAGATTACTGTGTAGATATTAATGAGCACATATTTATGTGTGCAAAGTCACATAGCTTAAGTGCACATTAATGTGTTCCTATTACTGAGTACATTTTTTATGTGTACAAATTCACATAACTTAGTGCAGATTACTGTGTAGACATTAATGAGCACATATTTATGTGTACAAAGTCACATAGCTTAAGTGCACATTAATGTGTTCCTATTACTGAGTACATTTTTATGTGCACAAATTCACATAACTTAGTGCAGATTACTGTGTAGACATTAATGAGCACATGTTTATGTGTACAAAGTGCACATAACTTAGTGCATATTAATGTGCTCCTATTACTGAGTACATTTTTATGTGTACAAATTCAAATAACTTAGTGCAGATTACTGTGTAGACATTAATGAGCACATATTTATGTGTACAAAGTCACATAACTTAGTGCACATTAATGTGTTCATATTACTGAGTACATTTTTATGTGTGCAAATTCACATAACTTAGTGCAGATTACTGTGTAGACATTAAAGAGCACATATTTATGTGCACAAATTCACATAACTTAGTGCAGATTACTGTGTAGACACTAATGAGTACATATTTATGTGTACAAATTCACATAACTTAGTGCACATTTATGTGTAGACATTAATGAGTACATGGTTATGTGTACAAAGTTCACATAACATAGTGCAGATGACTGAGTACATACAGAACAACACACTTTCTCTATTTTAATAACATTTTTGAGGTCTAAGGCTGAATTTCAGATCATTTTCATAAGGAAAGTACTAATATATGTAGCCAAATGCTAATACTATGATATAGATAACAAGTAAATAATAATTAAATATATGCAATGAGTTAATACACACATTATTAAATATATATGATGATGACGTAAAACATGAATACAATGCATAGTTGTCACTTCTTTAGAAATCGGCGGGTCTATTGTAATCGAACAATGCCGTCTGTCTACACAATGGTGTGACGTAGGTAGAGTTGAAATTCATGTACACTTTCTACCGTTATACGCACTATATATGCATGTGTGTAGTTAAATTTAAGAGTGCATTGTTTTATACAATTATTGGAAATCCTAAATGTTCATTATTTTGGCCTACATATTCGCGATATTAGTCAAAAAGTCCAAACATGCCTCACTTAATATGTTTTTATTATATAGCATGTTGACTGGTAAAATACCAGGGGAAGTAACTCGAAAAATATAACATCTATAAACCAGTGTTAACTCCCTTGAACTGACCATCAACGTCCACGAATAGCAAAACAAACTCACAGTACACACTGCATAATGAACAGTACACAGTAAATAATACAAAGTACACATCACTTAGTGGACATTAATGAGTACACTTTAATGAGTACAAAGTTAACATAACTTAATGCAAATTACTGTGTAGACATTAATGTGCACATATGTATGTGTACAATGTTCACATAACTTAATGCACATTACTGAGAAGCCATTAATGAGTACACATTTATGTGTACAAAGTTCACAGAACTTAGTGCACATAACTGTGTAGACATTGATTAGTACATATTTATGTGTACAAAGTTCAGATTACTGTGTAGATATTAATGAGCACATATTTATGTGTGCAAAGTCACATAGCTTAAGTGCACATTAATGTGTTCCTATTACTGAGTACATTTTTTATGTGTACAAATTCACATAACTTAGTGCAGATTACTGTGTAGACATTAATGAGCACATATTTATGTGTACAAAGTCACATAGCTTAAGTGCACATTAATGTGTTCCTATTACTGAGTACATTTTTATGTGCACAAATTCACATAACTTAGTGCAGATTACTGTGTAGACATTAATGAGCACATGTTTATGTGTACAAAGTGCACATAAATAAGTGCACATTAATGTGCTCCTATTACTGAGTACATTTTTATGTGTACAAATTCACATAACTTAGTGCAGATTACTGTGTAGACATTAATGAGCACATATTTATGTGTACAAAGTCACATAACTTAGTGCACATTAATGTGTTCATATTACTGAGTACATTTTTATGTGTGCAAATTCACATAACTTAGTGCAGATTACTGTGTAGACATTAAAGAGCACATATTTATGTGCACAAATTCACATAACTTAGTGCACATTTATGTGTAGACATTAATGAGTACATGGTTATGTGTACAAAGTTCACATAACATAGTGCAGATGACTGAGTACATACAGAAGAACACACTTTCTCTATTTTAATAACATTTTTGAGGTCTAAGGCTGAATTTCAGATCATTTTCATAAGGAAAGTACTAATATATTTAGCCAATTGCTAATACTATGATATAGATAACAAGTAAATAATAATTAAATATATGCAATGAGTTAATACACACATTATTAAATATATATGATGATGACGTAAAACATGAATACAATGCATAGTTGTCACTTCTTTAGAAATCGGCGGGTCTATTGTAATCGAACAATGCCGTCTGTTTACATAATGGTGTGACGTAGGTAGGGTTGAAATTCATGTACACTTTCTACCGTTATACACACTATATATGCATGTGTGTAGTTAAATTTAAGAGTGCATTGTTTTATTCAATTATTGGAAATCCTAAATGTTCATTATTTTGGCCTACATATTCGCGATATTAGTCAAAAAGTCCAAACATGCCTCACTTAATATGTTTTTATTATATAGCATGTTGACTGGTAAAATACCAGGGGAAGTAACTCGAAAAATATAACATCTATAAACCAGTAATAACTCCCTGGAACTGACCATCAACGTCCACGAATAGCAAAACAAACTCACAGTACACACTGCATAATGAACAGTACACAGTAAATAATACAAAGTACACATCACTTAGTGGACATTAATGAGTACACATTAATGAGTACAAAGTTCACATAACTTAATGCACATTACTGTGTAGACATTAATGTGCACATATGTATGTGTACAATGTTCACATAACTTAATGCACATTACTGAGAAGCCATTAATGAGTACACATTTATGTGTACAAAGTTCACAGAACTTAGTGCACATAACTGTGTAGACATTGATTAGTACATATTTATGTGTACAAAGTTCAGATTACTGTGTAGATATTAATGAGCACATATTTATGTGTGCAAAGTCACATAGCTTAAGTGCACATTAATGTGTTCCTATTACTGAGTACATTTTTTATGTGTACAAATTCACATAACTTAGTGCAGATTACTGTGTAGACATTAATGAGCACATATTTATGTGTACAAAGTCACATAGCTTAAGTGCACATTAATGTGTTCCTATTACTGAGTACATTTTTATGTGCACAAATTCACATAACTTAGTGCAGATTACTGTGTAGACATTAATGAGCACATGTTTATGTGTACAAAGTGCACATAACTTAGTGCACATTAATGTGCTCCTATTACTGAGTACATTTTTATGTGTACAAATTCACATAACTTAGTGCAGATTACTGTGTAGACATTAATGAGCACATATCTATGTGTACAAAGTCACATAACTTAGTGCACATTAATGTGTTCATATTACTGAGTACATTTTTATGTGTGCAAATTCACATAACTTAGTGCAGATTACTGTGTAGACATTAAAGAGCACATATTTATGTGCACAAATTCACATAACTTAGTGCAGATTACTGTGTAGACACTAATGAGTACATATTTATGTGTACAAATTCACATAACTTAGTGCACATTCATGTGTAGACATTAATGAGTACATGGTTATGTGTACAAAGTTCACATAACATAGTGCAGATGACTGAGTACATACAGAACAACACACTTTCTCTATTTTAATAACATTTTTGAGGTCTAAGGCTGAATTTCAGATCATTTTCATAAGGAAAGTACTTATATATGTAGCCAAATGCTAATACTATGATAAAGATAACAAGTAAATAATAATTAAATATATGCAATGAGTTAATACACACATTATTAAATATATATGATGATGACGTAAAACATGAATACAATGCATAGTTGTCACTTCTTTAGAAATCGGCGGGTCTATTGTAATCGAACAATGCCGTCTGTCTACACAATGGTGTGACGTAGGTAGGGTTGAAATTCATGTACACTTTCTACCGTTATACACACTATATATGCATATGTGTAGTTAAATTTAAGAGTGCATTGTTTTATACAATTATTGGAAATCCTAAATGTTCATTATTTTGGCCTACATATTCGCGATATTAGTCAAAAAGTCCAAACATGCCTCACTTAATATGTTTTTATTATATAGCATGTTGACTGGTAAAATACCAGGGGAAGTAACTCGAAAAATATAACATCTATAAACCAGTGTTAACTCCCTTGAACTGACCATCAACGTCCACGAATAGCAAAACAAACTCACAGTACACACTGCATAATGAACAGTACACAGTAAATAATACAAAGTACACATCACTTAGTGGACATTAATGAGTACACATTAATGAGTACAAAGTTCACATAACTTAATGCACATTACTGTGTAGACATTAATGTGCACATATGTATGTGTACAATGTTCACATAACTTAATGCACATTACTGAGAAGCCATTAATGAGTACACATTTATGTGTACAAAGTTCACAGAACTTAGTGCACATAACTGTGTAGACATTGATTAGTACATATTTATGTGTACAAAGTTCAGATTACTGTGTAGATATTAATGAGCACATATTTATGTGTGCAAAGTCACATAGCTTAAGTGCACATTAATGTGTTCCTATTACTGAGTACATTTTTTATGTGTACAAATTCACATAACTTAGTGCAGATTACTGTGTAGACATTAATGAGCACATATTTATGTGTACAAAGTCACATAGCTTAAGTGCACATTAATGTGTTCCTATTACTGAGTACATTTTTATGTGCACAAATTCACATAACTTAGTGCAGATTACTGTGTAGACATTAATGAGCACATGTTTATGTGTACAAAGTGCACATAACTTAGTGCACATTAATGTGCTCCTATTACTGAGTACATTTTTATGTGTACAAATTCAAATAACTTAGTGCAGATTACTGTGTAGACATTAATGAGCACATATTTATGTGTACAAAGTCACATAACTTAGTGCACATTAATGTGTTCATATTACTGAGTACATTTTTATGTGTGCAAATTCACATAACTTAGTGCAGATTACTGTGTAGACATTAAAGAGCACATATTTATGTGCACAAATTCACATAACTTAGTGCAGATTACTGTGTAGACACTAATGAGTACATATTTATGTGTACAAATTCACATAACTTAGTGCACATTTATGTGTAGACATTAATGAGTACATGGTTATGTGTACAAAGTTCACATAACATAGTGCAGATGACTGAGTACATACAGAACAACACACTTTCTCTATTTTAATAACATTTTTGAGGTCTAAGGCTGAATTTCAGATCATTTTCATAAGGAAAGTACTAATATATGTAGCCAAATGCTAATACTATGATATAGATAACAAGTAAATAATAATTAAATATATGCAATGAGTTAATACACACATTATTAAATATATATGATGATGACGTAAAACATGAATACAATGCATAGTTGTCACTTCTTTAGAAATCGGCGGGTCTATTGTAATCGAACAATGCCGTCTGTCTACACAATGGTGTGACGTAGGTAGAGTTGAAATTCATGTACACTTTCTACCGTTATACGCACTATATATGCATGTGTGTAGTTAAATTTAAGAGTGCATTGTTTTATACAATTATTGGAAATCCTAAATGTTCATTATTTTGGCCTACATATTCGCGATATTAGTCAAAAAGTCCAAACATGCCTCACTTAATATGTTTTTATTATATAGCATGTTGACTGGTAAAATACCAGGGGAAGTAACTCGAAAAATATAACATCTATAAACCAGTGTTAACTCCCTTGAACTGACCATCAACGTCCACGAATAGCAAAACAAACTCACAGTACACACTGCATAATGAACAGTACACAGTAAATAATACAAAGTACACATCACTTAGTGGACATTAATGAGTACACTTTAATGAGTACAAAGTTAACATAACTTAATGCAAATTACTGTGTAGACATTAATGTGCACATATGTATGTGTACAATGTTCACATAACTTAATGCACATTACTGAGAAGCCATTAATGAGTACACATTTATGTGTACAAAGTTCACAGAACTTAGTGCACATAACTGTGTAGACATTGATTAGTACATATTTATGTGTACAAAGTTCAGATTACTGTGTAGATATTAATGAGCACATATTTATGTGTGCAAAGTCACATAGCTTAAGTGCACATTAATGTGTTCCTATTACTGAGTACATTTTTTATGTGTACAAATTCACATAACTTAGTGCAGATTACTGTGTAGACATTAATGAGCACATATTTATGTGTACAAAGTCACATAGCTTAAGTGCACATTAATGTGTTCCTATTACTGAGTACATTTTTATGTGCACAAATTCACATAACTTAGTGCAGATTACTGTGTAGACATTAATGAGCACATGTTTATGTGTACAAAGTGCACATAAATAAGTGCACATTAATGTGCTCCTATTACTGAGTACATTTTTATGTGTACAAATTCACATAACTTAGTGCAGATTACTGTGTAGACATTAATGAGCACATATTTATGTGTACAAAGTCACATAACTTAGTGCACATTAATGTGTTCATATTACTGAGTACATTTTTATGTGTGCAAATTCACATAACTTAGTGCAGATTACTGTGTAGACATTAAAGAGCACATATTTATGTGCACAAATTCACATAACTTAGTGCACATTTATGTGTAGACATTAATGAGTACATGGTTATGTGTACAAAGTTCACATAACATAGTGCAGATGACTGAGTACATACAGAAGAACACACTTTCTCTATTTTAATAACATTTTTGAGGTCTAAGGCTGAATTTCAGATCATTTTCATAAGGAAAGTACTAATATATTTAGCCAATTGCTAATACTATGATATAGATAACAAGTAAATAATAATTAAATATATGCAATGAGTTAATACACACATTATTAAATATATATGATGATGACGTAAAACATGAATACAATGCATAGTTGTCACTTCTTTAGAAATCGGCGGGTCTATTGTAATCGAACAATGCCGTCTGTTTACATAATGGTGTGACGTAGGTAGGGTTGAAATTCATGTACACTTTCTACCGTTATACACACTATATATGCATGTGTGTAGTTAAATTTAAGAGTGCATTGTTTTATTCAATTATTGGAAATCCTAAATGTTCATTATTTTGGCCTACATATTCGCGATATTAGTCAAAAAGTCCAAACATGCCTCACTTAATATGTTTTTATTATATAGCATGTTGACTGGTAAAATACCAGGGGAAGTAACTCGAAAAATATAACATCTATAAACCAGTAATAACTCCCTGGAACTGACCATCAACGTCCACGAATAGCAAAACAAACTCACAGTACACACTGCATAATGAACAGTACACAGTAAATAATACAAAGTACACATCACTTAGTGGACATTAATGAGTACACATTAATGAGTACAAAGTTCACATAACTTAATGCACATTACTGTGTAGACATTAATGTGCACATATGTATGTGTACAATGTTCACATAACTTAATGCACATTACTGAGAAGCCATTAATGAGTACACATTTATGTGTACAAAGTTCACAGAACTTAGTGCACATAACTGTGTAGACATTGATTAGTACATATTTATGTGTACAAAGTTCAGATTACTGTGTAGATATTAATGAGCACATATTTATGTGTGCAAAGTCACATAGCTTAAGTGCACATTAATGTGTTCCTATTACTGAGTACATTTTTTATGTGTACAAATTCACATAACTTAGTGCAGATTACTGTGTAGACATTAATGAGCACATATTTATGTGTACAAAGTCACATAGCTTAAGTGCACATTAATGTGTTCCTATTACTGAGTACATTTTTATGTGCACAAATTCACATAACTTAGTGCAGATTACTGTGTAGACATTAATGAGCACATGTTTATGTGTACAAAGTGCACATAACTTAGTGCACATTAATGTGCTCCTATTACTGAGTACATTTTTATGTGTACAAATTCACATAACTAAGTGCAGATTACTGTGTAGACATTAATGAGCACATATTTATGTGTACAAAGTCACATAACTTAGTGCACATTAATGTGTTCATATTACTGAGTACATTTTTATGTGTGCAAATTCACATAACTTAGTGCAGATTACTGTGTAGACATTAAAGAGCACATATTTATGTGCACAAATTCACATAACTTAGTGCAGATTACTGTGTAGACACTAATGAGTACATATTTATGTGTACAAATTCACATAACTTAGTGCACATTTATGTGTAGACATTAATGAGTACATGGTTATGTGTACAAAGTTGACATAACATAGTGCAGATGACTGAGTACATACAGAAGAACACACTTTCTCTATTTTAATAACATTTTTGAGGTCTAAGGTTGAATTTCAGATCATTTTCATAAGGAAAGTACTAATATATTTAGCCAAATGCTAATACTATGATATAGATAACAAGTAAATAATAATTAAATATATGCAATGAGTTAATACACACATTATTAAATATATATGATGATGACGTAAAACATGAATACAATGCATAGTTGTCACTTCTTTAGAAATCGGCGGGTCTATTGTAATCGAACAATGCCGTCTGTCTACACAATGGTGTGACGTAGGTAGGGTTGAAATTCATGTACACTTTCTACCGTTATACACACTATATATGCATGTGTGTAGTTAAATTTAAGAGTGCATTGTTTTATACAATTATTGGAAATCCTAAATGTTCATTATTTTGGCCTACATATTCGCGATATTAGTCAAAAAGTCCAAACATGCCTCACTTAATATGTTTTTATTATATAGCATGTTGACTGGTAAAATACCAGGGGAAGTAACTCGAAAAATATAACATCTATAAACCAGTGTTAACTCCCTTGAACTGACCATCAACGTCCACGAATAGCAAAACAAACTCACAGTACACACTGCATAATGAACAGTACACAGTAAATAATACAAAGTACACATCACTTAGTGGACATTAATGAGTACACATTAATGAGTACAAAGTTCACATAACTTAATGCACATTACTGTGTAGACATTAATGTGCACATATGTATGTGTACAATGTTCACATAACTTAATGCACATTACTAAGAAGCCATTAATGAGTACACATTTATGTGTACAAAGTTCACAGAACTTAGTGCACATAACTGTGTAGACATTGATTAGTACATATTTATGTGTACAAAGTTCAGATTACTGTGTAGATATTAATGAGCACATATTTATGTGTGCAAAGTCACATAGCTTAAGTGCACATTAATGTGTTCCTATTACTGAGTACATTTTTTATGTGTACAAATTCACATAACTTAGTGCAGATTACTGTGTAGACATTAATGAGCACATATTTATGTGTACAAAGTCACATAGCTTAAGTGCACATTAATGTGTTCCTATTACTGAGTACATTTTTATGTGCACAAATTCACATAACTTAGTGCAGATTACTGTGTAGACATTAATGAGCACATGTTTATGTGTACAAAGTGCACATAACTTAGTGCACATTAATGTGCTCCTATTACTGACTACATTTTTATGTGTACAAATTCACATAACTTAGTGCAGATTACTGTGTAGACATTAATGAGCACATATTTATGTGTACAAAGTCACATAACTTAGTGCACATTAATGTGTTCATATTACTGAGTACATTTTTATGTGTGCAAATTCACATAACTTAGTGCAGATTACTGTGTAGACATTAAAGAGCACATATTGATGTGCACAAATTCACATAACTTAGTGCAGATTACTGTGTAGACACTAATGAGTACATATTTATGTGTACAAATTCACATAACTTAGTGCACATTTATGTGTAGACATTAATGAGTACATGGTTATGTGTACAAAGTTCACATAACATAGTGCAGATGACTGAGTACATACAGAACAACACACTTTCTCTATTTTAATAACATTTTTGAGGTCTAAGGCTGAATTTCAGATCATTTTCATAAGGAAAGTACTAATATATGTAGCCAAATGCTAATACTATGATATAGATAACAAGTGAATAATAATTAAATATATGCAATGAGTTAATACACACATTATTAAATATATATGATGATGACGTAAAACATGAATACAATGCATAGTTGTCACTTCTTTAGAAATCGGCGGGTCTATTGTAATCGAACAATGCCGTCTGTCTACACAATGGTGTGACGTAGGTAGGGTTGAAATTCATGTACACTTTCTACCGTTATACACACTATATATGCATGTGTGTAGTTAAATTTAAGAGTGCATTGTTTTATACAATTATTGGAAATCCTAAATGTTCATTATTTTGGCCTACATATTCGCGATATTAGTCAAAAAGTCCAAACATGCCTCACTTAATATGTTTTTATTATATAGCATGTTGACTGGTAAAATACCAGGGGAAGTAACTCGAAAAATATAACATCTATAAACCAGTGTTAACTCCCTTGAACTGACCATCAACGTCCACGAATAGCAAAACAAACTCACAGTACACACTGCATAATGAACAGTACACAGTAAATAATACAAAGTACACATCACTTAGTGGACATTAATGAGTACACATTAATGAGTACAAAGTTCACATAACTTAATGCACATTACTGTGTAGACATTAATGTGCACATATGTATGTGTACAATGTTCACATAACTTAATGCACATTACTGAGAAGCCATTAATGAGTACACATTTATGTGTACAAAGTTCACAGAACTTAGTGCACATAACTGTGTAGACATTGATTAGTACATATTTATGTGTACAAAGTTCAGATTACTGTGTAGATATTAATGAGCACATATTTATGTGTGCAAAGTCACATAGCTTAAGTGCACATTAATGTGTTCCTATTACTGAGTACATTTTTTATGTGTACAAATTCACATAACTTAGTGCAGATTACTGTGTAGACATTAATGAGCACATATTTATGTGTACAAAGTCACATAGCTTAAGTGCACATTAATGTGTTCCTATTACTGAGTACATTTTTATGTGCACAAATTCACATAACTTAGTGCAGATTACTGTGTAGACATTAATGAGCACATGTTTATGTGTACAAAGTGCACATAACTTAGTGCACATTAATGTGCTCCTATTACTGAGTACATTTTTATGTGTACAAATTCACATAACTTAGTGCAGATTACTGTGTAGACATTAATGAGCACATATTTATGTGTACAAAGTCACATAACTTAGTGCACATTAATGTGTTCATATTACTGAGTACATATTTATGTGTGCAAATTCACATAACTTAGTGCAGATTACTGTGTAGACATTAAAGAGCACATATTTATGTGCACAAATTCACATAACTTAGTGCAGATTACTGTGTAGACACTAATGAGTACATATTTATGTGTACAAATTCACATAACTTAGTGCACATTTATGTGTAGACATTAATGAGTACATGGTTATGTGTACAAAGTTCACATAACATAGTGCAGATGACTGAGTACATACAGATCAACACACTTTCTCTATTTTAATAACATTTTTGAGGTCTAAGGCTGAATTTCAGATCATTTTCATAAGGAAAGTACTAATATATTTAGCCAAATGCTAATACTATGATATAGATAACAAGTAAATAATAATTAAATATATGCAATGAGTTAATACACACATTATTAAATATATATGATGATGACGTAAAACATGAAAACAATGCATAGTTGTCACTTCTTTAGAAATCGGCGGGTCTATTGTAATCGAACAATGCCGTCTGTCTACACAATGGTGTGACGTAGGTAGGGTTGAAATTCATGTACACTTTCTACCGTTATACACACTATATATGCATGTGTGTAGTTAAATTTAAGAGTGCATTGTTTTATACAATTATTGGAAATCCTAAATGTTCATTATTTTGGCCTACATATTCGCGATATTAGTCAAAAAGTCCAAACATGCCTCACTTAATATGTTTTTATTATATAGCATGTTGACTGGTAAAATACCAGGGGAAGTAACTCGAAAAATATAACATCTATAAACCAGTGTTAACTCCCTTGAACTGACCATCAACGTCCATGAATAGCAAAACAAACTCACAGTACACACTGCATAATGAACAGTACACAGTAAATAATTCAAAGTACACATCACTTAGTGGACATTAATGAGTACACATTAATAAGTACAAAGTTCACATAACTTAATGCACATTACTGTGTAGACATTAATGTGCACATATGTATGTGTACAATGTTCACATAACTTAATGCACATTACTGAGAAGCCATTAATGAGTACACATTTATGTGTACAAAGTTCACAGAACTTAGTGCACATAACTGTGTAGACATTGATTAGTACATATTTATGTGTACAAAGTTCAGATTACTGTGTAGATATTAATGAGCACATATTTATGTGTGCAAAGTCACATAGCCTAAGTGCACATTAATGTGTTCCTATTACTGAGTACATTTTTTATGTGTACAAATTCACATAACTTAGTGCAGATTACTGTGTAGACATTAATGAGCACATATTTATGTGTACAAAGTCACATAGCTTAAGTGCACATTAATGTGTTCCTATTTCTGAGTACATTTTTATGTGCACAAATTCACATAACTTAGTGCAGATTACTGTGTAGACATTAATGAGCACATGTTTATGTGTACAAAGTGCACATAACTTAGTGCACATTAATGTGCTCCTATTACTGAGTACATATTTATGTGTACAAAGTCACATAACTTAGTGCACATTAATGTGTTCATATTACTGAGTACATTTTTATGTGTGCAAATTCACATAACTTAGTGCAGATTACTGTGTAGACATTAAAGAGCACATATTTATGTGCACAAATTCACATAACTTAGTGCAGATTACTGTGTAGACACTAATGAGTACATATTTATGTGTACAAATTCACATAACTTAGTGCACATTTATGTGTAGACATTAATGAGCACATGGTTATGTGTACAAAGTTCACATAACATAGTGCAGATGACTGAGTACATACAGAACAACACACTTTCTCTATTTTAATAACATTTTTGAGGTCTAAGGCTGAATTTCAGATCATTTTCATAAGGAAAGTACTAATATATTTAGCCAAATGCTAATACTATGATATAGATAACAAGTAAATAATAATTAAATATATGCAATGAGTTAATACACACATTATTAAATATATATGATGATGACGTAAAACATGAATACAATGCATAGTTGTCACTTCTTTAGAAATCGGCGGGTCTATTGTAATCGAACAATGCCGTCTGTCTACACAATGGTGTGACGTAGGTAGGGTTGAAATTCATGTACACTTTCTACCGTTATACACACTATATATGCATGTGTGTAGTTAAATTTAAGAGTGCATTGTTTTATACAATTATTGGAAATCCTAAATGTTCATTATTTTGGCCTACATATTCGCGATATTAGTCAAAAAGTCCAAACATGCCTCACTTAATATGTTTTTATTATATAGCATGTTGACTGGTAAAATACCAGGGGAAGTAACTCGAAAAATATAACATCTTTAAACCAGTGTTAACTCCCTTGAACTGACCATCAACGTCCACGAATAGCAAAACAAACTCACAGTACACACTGCATAATGAACAGTACACAGTAAATAATACAAAGTACACATCACTTAGTGGACATTAATGAGTACACATTAATGAGTACAAAGTTCACATAACTTAATGCACATTACTGTGTAGACATTAATGTGCACATATGTATGTGTACAATGTTCACATAACTTAATGCACATCACTGAGAAGCCATTAATGAGTACACATTTATGTGTACAAAGTTCACAGAACTTAGTGCACATAACTGTGTAGACATTGATTAGTACATATTTATGTGTACAAAGTTCAGATTACTGTGTAGATATTAATGAGCACATATTTATGTGTGCAAAGTCACATAGCTTAAGTGCACATTAATGTGTTCCTATTACTGAGTACATTTTTTATGTGTACAAATTCACATAACTTAGTGCAGATTACTGTGTAGACATTAATGAGCACATATTTATGTGTACAAAGTCACATAGCTTAAGTGCACATTAATGTGTTCCCATTACTGAGTACATTTTTATGTGCACAAATTCACATAACTTAGTGCAGATTACTGTGTAGACATTAATGAGCACATGTTTATGTGTACAAAGTGCATATAACTTAGTGCACATTAATGTGCTCCTATTACTGAGTACATTTTTATGTGTACAAATTCACATAACTTAGTGCAGATTACTGTGTAGACATTAATGAGCACATATTTATGTGTACAAAGTCACATAACTTAGTGCACATTAATGTGTTCATATTACTGAGTACATTTGTATGTGTGCAAATTCACATAACTTAGTGCAGATTACTGTGTAGACATTAAAGAGCACATATTTATGTGCACAAATTCACATAACTTAGTGCAGATTACTGTGTAGACACTAATGAGTACATATTTATGTGTACAAATTCACATAACTTAGTGCACATTTATGTGTAGACATTAATGAGTACATGGTTATGTGTACAAAGTTGACATAACATAGTGCAGATGACTGAGTACATACAGAAGAACACACTTTCTCTATTTTAATAACATTTTTGAGGTCTAAGGCTGAATTTCAGATCATTTTCATAAGGAAAGTACTAATATATTTAGCCAAATGCTAATACTATGATATAGATAACAAGTAAATAATAATTAAATATATGCAATGAGTTAATACACACATTATTAAATATATATGATGATGACGTAAAACATGAATACAATGCATAGTTGTCACTTCTTTAGAAATCGGCGGGTCTATTGTAATCGAACAATGCCGTCTGTCTACACAATGGTGTGACGTAGGTAGGGTTGAAATTCATGTACACTTTCTACTATATATGCATGTGTGTAGTTAAATTTAAGAGTGCATTGTTTTATACAATTATTGGAAATCCTAAATGTTCATTATTTTGGCCTACATATTCGCGATATTAGTCAAAAAGTCCAAACATGCCTCACTTAATATGTTTTTATTATATAGCATGTTGACTGGTAAAATACCAGGGGAAGTAACTCGAAAAATATAACATCTATAAACCAGTGTTAACTCCCTTGAACTGACCATCAACGTCCACGAATAGCAAAACAAACTCACAGTACACACTACATAATGAACAGTACACAGTAAATTATACAAAGTACACATCACTTAGTGGACATTAATGAGTACACATTAATGAGTACAAAGTTCACATAACTTAATGCACATTACTGTGTAGACATTAATGTGCACATATGTATGTGTACAATGTTCACATAACTTAATGCACATTACTGAGAAGCCATTAATGAGTACACATTTATGTGTACAAAGTTCACAGAACTTAGTGCACATAACTGTGTAGACATTGATTAGTACATATTTATGTGTACAAAGTTCAGATTACTGTGTAGATATTAATGAGCACATATTTATGTGTGCAAAGTCACATAGCTTAAGTGCACATTAATGTGTTCCTATTACTGAGTACATTTTTTATGTGTACAAATTCACATAACTTAGTGCAGATTACTGTGTAGACATTAATGAGCACATATTTATGTGTACAAAGTCACATAGCTTAAGTGCACATTAATGTGTTCCTATTACTGAGTACATTTTTATGTGCACAAATTCACATAACTTAGTGCAGATTACTGTGTAGACATTAATGAGCACATGTTTATGTGTACAAAGTGCACATAACTTAGTGCACATTAATGTGCTCCTATTACTGAGTACATTTTTATGTGTACAAATTCACATAACTTAGTGCAGATTACTGTGTAGACATTAATGAGCACATATTTATGTGTACAAAGTCACATAACTTAGTGCACATTAATGTGTTCATATTACTGAGTACATTTTTATGTGTGCAAATTCACATAACTTAGTGCAGATTACTGTGTAGACATTAAAGAGCACATATTTATGTGCACAAATTCACATAACTTAGTGCAGATTACTGTGTAGACACTAATGAGTACATATTTATGTGTACAAATTCACATAACTTAGTGCACATTTATGTGTAGACATTAATGAGTACATGGTTATGTGTACAAAGTTCACATAACATAGTGCAGATGACTGAGTACATACAGAACAACACACTTTCTCTATTTTAATAACATTTTTGAGGTCTAAGGCTGAATTTCAGATCATTTTCATAAGGAAAGTACTAATATATTTAGCCAAATGCTAATACTATGATATGGATAACAAGTAAATAATAATTAAATATATGCAATGAGTTAATACACACATTATTAAATATATATGATGATGACGTAAAACATGAATACAATGCATAGTTGTCACTTCTTTAGAAATCGGCGGGTCTATTGTAATCGAACAATGCCGTCTGTCTACACAATGGTGTGACGTAGGTAGGGTTGAAATTCATGTACACTTTCTACCGTTATACACACTATATATGCATGTGTGTAGTTAAATTTAAGAGTGCATTGTTTTATACAATTATTGGAATTTCCTAAATGTTCATTATTTTGGCCTACATATTCGCGATATTAGTCAAAAAGTCCAAACATGCCTCACTTAATATGTTTTTATTATATAGCATGTTGACTGGTAAAATACCAGGGGAAGTAACTCGAAAAATATAACATCTATAAACCAGTGTTAACTCCCTTGAACTGACCATCAACGTCCACGAATAGCAAAACAAACTCACAGTACACACTGCATAATGAACAGTACACAGTAAATAATACAAAGTACACATCACTTAGTGGACATTAATGAGTACACATTAATGAGTACAAAGTTCACATAACTTAATGCACATTACTGTGTAGACATTAATGTGCACATATGTATGTGTACAATGTTCACATAACTTAATGCACATTACTGAGAAGCCATTAATGAGTACACATTTATGTGTACAAAGTTCACAGAACTTAGTGCACATAACTGTGTAGACATTGATTAGTACATATTTATGTGTACAAAGTTCAGATTACTGTGTAGATATTAATGAGCACATATTTATGTGTGCAAAGTCACAAAGCTTAAGTGCACATTAATGTGTTCCTATTACTGAGTACATTTTTTATGTGTACAAATTCACATAACTTAGTGCAGATTACTGTGTAGACATTAATGAGCACATATTTATGTGTACAAAGTCACATAGCTTAAGTGCACATTAATGTGTTCCTATTACTGAGTACATTTTTATGTGCACAAATTCACATAACTTAGTGCAGATTACTGTGTAGACATTAATGAGCACATGTTTATGTGTACAAAGTGCACATAACTTAGTGCACATTAATGTGCTCCTATTACTGAGTACATTTTTATGTGTACAAATTCACATAACTTAGTGCAGATTACTGTGTAGACATTAATGAGCACATATTTATGTGTACAAAGTCACATAACTTAGTGCACATTAATGTGTTCATATTACTGAGTACATTTTTATGTGTGCAAATTCACATAACTTAGTGCAGATTACTGTGTAGACATTAAAGAGCACATATTTATGTGCACAAATTCACATAACTTAGTGCAGATTACTGTGTAGACACTAATGAGTACATATTTATGTGTACAAATTCACATAACTTAGTGCACATTTATGTGTAGACATTAATGAGTACATGGTTATGTGTACAAAGTTCACATAACATAGTGCAGATGACTGAGTACATACAGAACAACACACTTTCTCTATTTTAATAACATTTTTGAGGTCTAAGGCTGAATTTCAGATCATTTTCATAAGGAAAGTACTAATATATTTAGCCAAATGCTAATACTATGATATAGATAACAAGTGAATAATAATTAAATATATGCAATGAGTTAATACACACATTATTAAATATATATGATGATGACGTAAAACATGAATACAATGCATAGTTGTCACTTCTTTAGAAATCGGCGGGTCTATTGTAATCGAACAATGCCGTCTGTCTACACAATGGTGTGACGTAGGTAGGGTTGAAATTCATGTACACTTTCTACCGTTATACACACTATATATGCATGTGTGTAGTTAAATTTAAGAGTGCATTGTTTTATACAATTATTGGAAATCCTAAATGTTCATTATTTTGGCCTACATATTCGCGATATTAGTCAAAAAGTCCAAACATGCCTCAATTAATATGTTTTTATTATATAGCATGTTGACTGGTAAAATACCAGGGGAAGTAACTCGAAAAATATAACATCTATAAACCAGTGTTAACTCCCTTGAACTGACCATCAACGTCCACGAATAGCAAAACAAACTCACAGTACACACTGCATAATGAACAGTACACAGTAAATAATACAAAGTACACATCACTTAGTGGACATTAATGAGTACACATTAATGAGTACAAAGTTCACATAACTTAATGCACATTACTGTGTAGACAATAATGTGCACATATGTATGTGTACAATGTTCACATAACTTAATGCACATTACTGAGAAGCCATTAATGAGTACACATTTATGTGTACAAAGTTCACAGAACTTAGTGCACATAACTGTGTAGACATTGATTAGTACATATTTATGTGTACAAAGTTCAGATTACTGTGTAGATATTAATGAGCACATATTTATGTGTGCAAAGTCACATAGCTTAAGTGCACATTAATGTGTTCCTATTACTGAGTACATTTTTTATGTGTACAAATTCACATAACTTAGTGCAGATTACTGTGTAGACATTAATGAGCACATATTTATGTGTACAAAGTCACATAGCTTAAGTGCACATTAATGTGTTCCTATTACTGAGTACATTTTTATGTGTACAAATTCACATAACTTAGTGCAGATTACTGTGTAGACATTAATGAGCACATATTTATGTGTACAAAGTCACATAACTTAGTGCACATTAATGTGTTCATATTACTGAGTACATTTTTATGTGTGCAAATTCACATAACTTAGTGCAGATTACTGTGTAGACATTAAAGAGCACATATTTATGTGCACAAATTCACATAACTTAGTGCAGATTACTGTGTAGACACTAATGAGTACATATTTATGTGTACAAATTCACATAACTTAGTGCACATTTATGTGTAGACATTAATGAGTACATGGTTATGTGTACAAAGTTCACATAACATAGTGCAGATGACTGAGTACATACAGAACAACACACTTTCTCTATTTTAATAACATTTTTGAGGTCTAAGGCTGAATTTCAGATCATTTTCATAAGGAAAGTACTAATATATTTAGCCAAATGCTAATACTATGATATAGATAACAAGTAAATAATAATTAAATATATGCAATTTGTTAATACACACATTATTAAATATATATGATGATGACGTAAAACATGAATACAATGCATAGTTGTCACTTCTTTAGAAATCGGCGGGTCTATTGTAATCGAACAATGCCGTCTGTCTACACAATGGTGTGACGTAGGTAGGGTTGAAATTCATGTACACTTTCTACCGTTATACACACTATATATGCATGTGTGTAGTTAAATTTAAGAGTGCATTGTTTTATACAATTATTGGAAATCCTAAATGTTCATTATTTTGGCCTACATATTCGCGATATTAGTCAAAAAGTCCAAACATGCCTCACTTAATATATTTTTATTATATAGCATGTTGACTGGTAAAATACCAGGGGAAGTACCTCGAAAAATATATCATCTATAAACCAGTGTTAACTCCCTTGAACTGACCATCAACGTCCACGAATAGCAAAACAAACTCACAGTACACACTGCATAATGAACAGTACACAGTAAATAATACAAAGTACACATCACTTAGTGGACATTAATGAGTACACATTAATGAGTACAAAGTTCACATAACTTAATGCACATTACTGTGTAGACATTAATGTGCACATATGTATGTGTACAATGTTCACATAACTTAATGCACATTACTGAGAAGCCATTAATGAGTACACATTTATGTGTACAAAGTTCACAGAACTTAGTGCACATAACTGTGTAGACATTGATTAGTACATATTTATGTGTACAAAGTTCAGATTACTGTGTAGATATTAATGAGCACATATTTATGTATGCAAAGTCACATAGCTTAAGTGCACATTAATGTGTTCCTATTACTGAGTACATTTTTTATGTGTACAAATTCACATAACTTAGTGCAGATTACTGTGTAGACATAAATGAGCACATATTTATGTGTACAAAGTCACATAGCTTAAGTGCACATTAATGTGTTCCTATTACTGAGTACATTTTTATGTGCACAAATTCACATAACTTAGTGCAGATTACTGTGTAGACATTAATGAGCACATGTTTATGTGTACAAAGTGCACATAACTTAGTGCACATTAATGTGCTCCTATTACTGAGTACATTTTTATGTGTACAAATTCGCATAACTTAGTGCAGATTACTGTGTAGACATTAATGAGCACATATTTATGTGTACAAAGTCACATAACTTAGTGCACATTAATGTGTTCATATTACTGAGTACATTTTTATGTGTGCAAATTCACATAACTTAGTGCAGATTACTGTGTAGACATTAAAGAGCACATATTTATGTGCACAAATTCACTTAACTTAGTGCAGATTACTGTGTAGACACTAATGAGTACATATTTATGTGTACAAATTCACATAACTTAGTGCACATTTATGTGTAGACATTAATGAGTACATGGTTATGTGTACAAAGTTCACATAACATAGTGCAGATGACTGAGTACATACAGAACAACACACTTTCTCTATTTTAATAACATTTTTGAGGTCTAAGGCTGAATTTCAGATCATTTTCATAAAGAAAGTACTAATAGATTTAGCCAAATGCTAATACTATGATATAGATAACAAGTAAATAATAATTAAATATATGCAATGAGTTAATACACACATTATTAAATATATATGATGATGACGTAAAACATGAATACAATGCATAGTTGTCACTTCTTTAGAAATCGGCGGGTCTATTGTAATCGAACAATGCCGTCTGTCTACACAATGGTGTGACGTAGGTAGGGTTGAAATTCATGTACACTTTCTACCGTTATACACACTATATATGCATGTGTGTAGTTAAATTTAAGAGTGCATTGTTTTATACAATTATTGGAAATCCTAAATGTTCATTATTTTGGCCTACATATTCGCGATATTAGTCAAAAAGTCCAAACATGCCTCACTTAATATGTTTTTATTATATAGCATGTTGACTGGTAAAATACCAGGGGAAGTAACTCGAAAAATATAACATCTATAAACCAGTGTTAACTCCCTTGAACTGACCATCAACGTCCACGAATAGCAAAACAAACTCACAGTTCACACTGCATAATGAACAGTACACAGTTAATAATACAAAGTACACATCACTTAGTGGACATTAATGAGTACACATTAATGAGTACAAAGTTCACATAACTTAATGCACATTACTGTGTAGACATTAATGTGCACATATGTATGTGTACAATGTTCACATAACTTAATGCACATTACTGAGAAGCCATTAATGAGTACACATTTATGTGTACAAAGTTCACAGAACTTAGTGCACATAACTGTGTAGACATTGATTAGTACATATTTATGTGTACAAAGTTCAGATTACTGTGTAGATATTAATGAGCACATATTTATGTGTGCAAAGTCACATAGCTTAAGTGCACATGAATGTGTTCCTATTACTGAGTACATTTTTTATGTGTACAAATTCAGATAACTTAGTGCAGATTACTGTGTAGAAATTAATGAGCACATATTTATGTGTACAAAGTCACATAGCTTAAGTGCACATTAATGTGTTCCTATTACTGAGTACATTTTTATGTGCACAAATTCACATAACTTAGTGCAGATTACTGTGTAGACATTAATGAGCACATGTTTATGTGTACAAAGTGCACATAACTTAGTGCACATTAATGTGCTCCTATTACTGAGTACATTTTTATGTGTACAAATTCACATAACTTAGTGCAGATTACTGTGTAGACATTAATGAGCACATATTTATGTGTACAAAGTCACATAACTTAGTGCACATTAATGTGTTCATATTACTGAGTACATTTTTATGTGTGCAAATTCACATAACTTAGTGCAGATTACTGTGTAGACATTAAAGAGCACATATTTATGTGCACAAATTCACATAACTTAGTGCAGATTACTGTGTAGACACTAATGAGTACATATTTATGTGTACAAATTCACATAACTTAGTGCACATTTATGTGTAGACATTAATGAGTACATGGTTATGTGTACAAAGTTCACATAACATAGTGCAGATGACTGAGTACATACAGAACAACACACTTTCTCTATTTTAATAACATTTTTGAGGTCTAAGGCTGAATTTCAGATCATTTTCATAAGGAAAGTACTAATATATTTAGCCAAATGCTAATACTATGATATAGATAACAAGTAAATAATAATTAAATATATGCAATTTGTTAATACACACATTATTAAATATATATGATGATGACGTAAAACATGAATACAATGCATAGTTGTCACTTCTTTAGAAATCGGCGGGTCTATTGTAATCGAACAATGCCGTCTGTCTACACAATGGTGTGACGTAGGTAGGGTTGAAATTCATGTACACTTTCTACCGTTATACACACTATATATGCATGTGTGTAGTTAAATTTAAGAGTGCATTGTTTTATACAATTATTGGAAATCCTAAATGTTCATTATTTTGGCCTACATATTCGCGATATTAGTCAAAAAGTCCAAACATGCCTCACTTAATATGTTTTTATTATATAGCATGTTGACTGGTAAAATACCAGGGGAAGTAACTCGAAAAATATAACATCTATAAACCAGTGTTAACTCCCTTGAACTGACCATCAACGTCCACGAATAGCAAAACAAACTCACAGTACACACTGCATAATGAACAGTACACAGTAAATAATACAAAGTACACATCACTTAGTGGACATTAATTAGTACACATTAATGAGTACAAAGTTCACATAACTTAATGCACATTACTGTGTAGACATTAATGTGCACATATGTATGTGTACAATGTTCACATAACTTAATGCACATTACTGAGAAGCCATTAATGAGTACACATTTATGTGTACAAAGTTCACAGAACTTAGTGCACATAACTGTGTAGACATTGATTAGTACATATTTATGTGTACAAAGTTCAGATTACTGTGTAGATATTAATGAGCACATATTTATGTGTGCAAAGTCACATAGCTTAAGTGCACATTAATGTGTTCCTATTACTGAGTACATTTTTTATGTGTACAAATTCACATAACTTAGTGCAGATTACTGTGTAGACATTAATGAGCACATATTTATGTGTACAAAGTCACATAGCTTAAGTGCACATTAATGTGTTCCTATTACTGAGTACATTTTTATGTGCACAAATTCACATAACTTAGTGCAGATTACTGTGTAGACATTAATGAGCACATGTTTATGTGTACAAAGTGCACATAACTTAGTGCACATTAATGTGCTCCTATTACTGAGTACATTTTTATGTGTACAAATTCACATAACTTAGTGCAGATTACTGTGTAGACATTAATGAGCACATATTTATGTGTACAAAGTCACATAACTTAGTGCACATTAATGTGTTCATATTACTGAGTACATTTTTATGTGTGCAAATTCACATAACTTAGTGCAGATTACTGTGTAGACATTAAAGAGCACATATTTATGTGCACAAATTCACATAACTTAGTGCAGATTACTGTGTAGACACTAATGAGTACATATTTATGTGTACAAATTCACATAACTTAGTGCACATTTATGTGTAGACATTAATGAGTACATGGTTATGTGTACAAAGTTCACATAACATAGTGCAGATGACTGAGTACATACAGAACAACACACTTTCTCTATTTTAATAACATTTTTGAGGTCTAAGGCTGAATTTCAGATCATTTTCATAAGGAAAGTACTAATATATTTAGCCAAATGCTAATACTATGATATAGATAACAAGTAAATAATAATTAAATATATGCAATTTGTTAATACACACATTATTAAATATATATGATGATGACGTAAAACATGAATACAATGCATAGTTGTCACTTCTTTAGAAATCGGCGGGTCTATTGTAATCGAACAATGCCGTCTGTCTACACAATGGTGTGACGTAGGTAGGGTTGAAATTCATGTACACTTTCTACCGTTATACACACTATATATGCATGTGTGTAGTTAAATTTAAGAGTGCATTGTTTTATACAATTATTGGAAATCCTAAATGTTCATTATTTTGGCCTACATATTCGCGATATTAGTCAAAAAGTCCAAACATGCCTCACTTAATATGTTTTTATTATATAGCATGTTGACTGGTAAAATACCAGGGGAAGTAACTCGAAAAATATAACATCTATAAACCAGTGTTAACTCCCTTGAACTGACCATCAACGTCCACGAATAGCAAAACAAACTCACAGTACACACTGCATAATGAACAGTACACAGTAAATAATACAAAGTACACATCACTTAGTGGACATTAATGAGTACACATTAATGAGTACAAAGTTCACATAACTTAATGCACATTACTGTGTAGACATTAATGTGCACATATGTATGTGTACAATGTTCACATAACTTAATGCACATTACTGAGAAGCCATTAATGAGTACACATTTATGTGTACAAAGTTCACAGAACTTAGTGAACATAACTGTGTAGACATTGATTAGTACATATTTATGTGTACAAAGTTCAGATTACTGTGTAGATATTAATGAGCACATATTTATGTATGCAAAGTCACATAGCTTAAGTGCACATTAATGTGTTCCTATTACTGAGTACATTTTTTATGTGTACAAATTCACATAACTTAGTGCAGATTACTGTGTAGACATTAATGAGCACATATTTATGTGTACAAAGTCACATAGCTTAAGTGCACATTAATGTGTTCCTATTACTGAGTACATTTTTATGTGCACAAATTCACATAACTTAGTGCAGATTACTGTGTAGACATTAATGAGCACATGTTTATGTGTACAAAGTGCACATAACTTAGTGCACATTAATGTGCTCCTATTACTGAGTACATTTTTATGTGTACAAATTCACATAACTTAGTGCAGATTACTGTGTAGACATTAATGAGCACATATTTATGTGTACAAAGTCACATAACTTAGTGCACATTAATGTGTTCATATTACTGAGTACATTATTATGTGTGCAAATTCACATAACTTAGTGCAGATTACTGTGTAGACATTAAAGAGCACATATTTATGTGCACAAATTCACATAACTTAGTGCAGATTACTGTGTAGACACTAATGAGTACATATTTATGTGTACAAATTCACATAACTTAGTGCACATTTATGTGTAGACATTAATGAGTACATGGTTATGTGTACAAAGTTCACATAACATAGTGCAGATGACTGAGTACATACAGAACAACACACTTTCTCTATTTTAATAACATTTTTGAGGTCTAAGGCTGAATTTCAGATCATTTTCATAAGGAAAGTACTAATATATTTAGCCAAATGCTAATACTATGATATAGATAACAAGTAAATAATAATTAAATATATGCAATTTGTTAATACACACATTATTAAATATATATGATGATGACGTAAAACATGAATACAATGCATAGTTGTCACTTCTTTAGAAATCGGCGGGTCTATTGTAATCGAACAATGCCGTCTGTCTACACAATGGTGTGACGTAGGTAGGGTTGAAATTCATGTACACTTTCTACCGTTATACACACTATATATGCATGTGTGTAGTTAAATTTAAGAGTGCATTGTTTTATACAATTATTGGAAATCCTAAATGTTCATTATTTTGGCCTACATATTCGCGATATTAGTCAAAAAGTCCAAACATGCCTCACTTAATATGTTTTTATTATATAGCATGTTGACTGGTAAAATACCAGGGGAAGTAACTCGAAAAATATAACATCTATAAACCAGTGTTAACTCCCTTGAACTGACCATCAACGTCCACGAATAGCAAAACAAACTCACAGTACACACTGCATAATGAACAGTACACAGTAAATAATACAAAGTACACATCACTTAGTGGACATTAATTAGTACACATTAATGAGTACAAAGTTCACATAACTTAATGCACATTACTGTGTAGACATTAATGTGCACATATGTATGTGTACAATGTTCACATAACTTAATGCACATTACTGAGAAGCCATTAATGAGTACACATTTATGTGTACAAAGTTCACAGAACTTAGTGCACATAACTGTGTAGACATTGATTAGTACATATTTATGTGTACAAAGTTCAGATTACTGTGTAGATATTAATGAGCACATATTTATGTATGCAAAGTCACATAGCTTAAGTGCACATTAATGTGTTCCTATTACTGAGTACATTTTTTATGTGTACAAATTCACATAACTTAGTGCAGATTACTGTGTAGACATTAATGAGCACATATTTATGTGTACAAAGTCACATAGCTTAAGTGCACATTAATGTGTTCCTATTACTGAGTACATTTTTATGTGCACAAATTCACATAACTTAGTGCAGATTACTGTGTAGACATTAATGAGCACATGTTTATGTGTACAAAGTGCACATAACTTAGTGCACATTAATGTGCTCCTATTACTGAGTACATTTTTATGTGTACAAATTCACATAACTTAGTGCAGATTACTGTGTAGACATAAATGAGCACATATTTATGTGTACAAAGTCACATAACTTAGTGCACATTAATGTGTTCATATTACTGAGTACATTATTATGTGTGCAAATTCACATAACTTAGTGCAGATTACTGTGTAGACATTAAAGAGCACATATTTATGTGCACAAATTCACATAACTTAGTGCAGATTACTGTGTAGACACTAATGAGTACATATTTATGTGTACAAATTCACATAACTTAGTGCACATTTATGTGTAGACATTAATGAGTACATGGTTATGTGTACAAAGTTCACATAACATAGTGCAGATGACTGAGTACATACAGAACAACACACTTTCTCTATTTTAATAACATTTTTGAGGTCTAAGGCTGAATTTCAGATCATTTTCATAAGGAAAGTACTAATATATTTAGCCAAATGCTAATACTATGATATAGATAACAAGTAAATAATAATTAAATATATGCAATTTGTTAATACACACATTATTAAATATATATGATGATGACGTAAAACATGAATACAATGCATAGTTGTCACTTCTTTAGAAATCGGCGGGTCTATTGTAATCGAACAATGCCGTCTGTCTACACAATGGTGTGACGTAGGTAGGGTTGAAATTCATGTACACTTTCTACCGTTATACACACTATATATGCATGTGTGTAGTTAAATTTAAGAGTGCATTGTTTTATACAATTATTGGAAATCCTAAATGTTCATTATTTTGGCCTACATATTCGCGATATTAGTCAAAAAGTCCAAACATGCCTCACTTAATATGTTTTTATTATATAGCATGTTGACTGGTAAAATACCAGGGGAAGTAACTCGAAAAATATAACATCTATAAACCAGTGTTAACTCCCTTGAACTGACCATCAACGTCCACGAATAGCAAAACAAACTCACAGTACACACTGCATAATGAACAGTACACAGTAAATAATACAAAGTACACATCACTTAGTGGACATTAATTAGTACACATTAATGAGTACAAAGTTCACATAACTTAATGCACATTACTGTGTAGACATTAATGTGCACATATGTATGTGTACAATGTTCACATAACTTAATGCACATTACTGAGAAGCCATTAATGAGTACACATTTATGTGTACAAAGTTCACAGAACTTAGTGCACATAACTGTGTAGACATTGATTAGTACATATTTATGTGTACAAAGTTCAGATTACTGTGTAGATATTAATGAGCACATATTTATGTGTGCAAAGTCACATAGCTTAAGTGCACATTAATGTGTTCCTATTACTGAGTACATTTTTTATGTGTACAAATTCACATAACTTAGTGCAGATTACTGTGTAGACATTAATGAGCACATATTTATGTGTACAAAGTCACATAGCTTAAGTGCACATTAATGTGTTCCTATTACTGAGTACATTTTTATGTGCACAAATTCACATTACTTAGTGCAGATTACTGTGTAGACATTAATGAGCACATGTTTATGTGTACAAAGTGCACATAACTTAGTGCACATTAATGTGCTCCTATTACTGAGTACATTTTTATGTGTACAAATTCACATAACTTAGTGCAGATTACTGTGTAGACATTAATGAGCACATATTTATGTGTACAAAGTCACATAACTTAGTGCACATTAATGTGTTCATATTACTGAGTACATTTTTATGTGTGCAAATTCACATAACTTAGTGCAGATTACTGTGTAGACATTAAAGAGCACATATTTATGTGCACAAATTCACATAACTTAGTGCAGATTACTGTGTAGACACTAATGAGTACATATTTATGTGTACAAATTCACATAACTTAGTGCACATTTATGTGTAGACATTAATGAGTACATGGTTATGTGTACAAAGTTCACATAACATAGTGCAGATGACTGAGTACATACAGAACAACACACTTTCTCTATTTTAATAACATTTTTGAGGTCTAAGGCTGAATTTCAGATCATTTTCATAAGGAAAGTACTAATATATTTAGCCAAATGCTAATACTATGATATAGATAACAAGTAAATAATTATTAAATATATGCAATTTGTTAATACACACATTATTAAATATATATGATGATGACGTAAAACATGAATACAATGCATAGTTGTCACTTCTTTAGAAATCGGCGGGTCTATTGTAATCGAACAATGCCGTCTGTCTACACAATGGTGTGACGTAGGTAGGGTTGAAATTCATGTACACTTTCTACCGTTATACACACTATATATGCATGTGTGTAGTTAAATTTAAGAGTGCATTGTTTTATACAATTATTGGAAATCCTAAATGTTCATTATTTTGGCCTACATATTCGCGATATTAGTCAAAAAGTCCAAACATGCCTCACTTAATATGTTTTTATTATATAGCATGTTGACTGGTAAAATACCAGGGGAAGTAACTCGAAAAATATAACATCTATAAACCAGTGTTAACTCCCTTGAACTGACCATCAACGTCCACGAATAGCAAAACAAACTCACAGTACACACTGCATAATGAACAGTACACAGTAAATAATACAAAGTACACATCACTTAGTGGACATTAATGAGTACACATTAATGAGTACAAAGTTCACATAACTTAATGCACATTACTGTGTAGACATTAATGTGCACATATGTATGTGTACAATGTTCACATAACTTAATGCACATTACTGAGAAGCCATTAATGAGTACACATTTATGTGTACAAAGTTCACAGAACTTAGTGCACATAACTGTGTAGACATTGATTAGTACATATTTATGTGTACAAAGTTCAGATTACTGTGTAGATATTAATGAGCACATATTTATGTATGCAAAGTCACATAGCTTAAGTGCACATTAATGTGTTCCTATTACTGAGTACATTTTTTATGTGTACAAATTCACATAACTTAGTGCAGATTACTGTGTAGACATTAATGAGCACATATTTATGTGTACAAAGTCACATAGCTTAAGTGCACATTAATGTGTTCCTATTACTGAGTACATTTTTATGTGCACAAATTCACATAACTTAGTGCAGATTACTGTGTAGACATTAATGAGCACATGTTTATGTGTACAAAGTGCACATAACTTAGTGCACATTAATGTGCTCCTATTACTGAGTACATTTTTATGTGTACAAATTCACATAACTTAGTGCAGATTACTGTGTAGACATTAATGAGCACATATTTATGTGTACAAAGTCACATAACTTAGTGCACATTAATGTGTTCATATTACTGAGTACATTTTTATGTGTGCAAATTCACATAACTTAGTGCAGATTACTGTGTAGACATTAAAGAGCACATATTTATGTGCACAAATTCACATAACTTAGTGCAGATTACTGTGTAGACACTAATGAGTACATATTTATGTGTACAAATTCACATAACTTAGTGCACATTTATGTGTAGACATTAATGAGTACATGGTTATGTGTACAAAGTTCACATAACATAGTGCAGATGACTGAGTACATACAGAACAACACACTTTCTCTATTTTAATAACATTTTTGAGGTCTAAGGCTGAATTTCAGATCATTTTCATAAGGAAAGTACTAATATATTTAGCCAAATGCTAATACTATGATATAGATAACAAGTAAATAATAATTAAATATATGCAATTTGTTAATACACACATTATTAAATATATATGATGATGACGTAAAACATGAATACAATGCATAGTTGTCACTTCTTTAGAAATCGGCGGGTCTATTGTAATCGAACAATGCCGTCTGTCTACACAATGGTGTGACGTAGGTAGGGTTGAAATTCATGTACACTTTCTACCGTTATACACACTATATATGCATGTGTGTAGTTAAATTTAAGAGTGCATTGTTTTATACAATTATTGGAAATCCTAAATGTTCATTATTTTGGCCTACATATTCGCGATATTAGTCAAAAAGTCCAAACATGCCTCACTTAATATGTTTTTATTATATAGCATGTTGACTGGTAAAATACCAGGGGAAGTAACTCGAAAAATATAACATCTATAAACCAGTGTTAACTCCCTTGAACTGACCATCAACGTCCACGAATAGCAAAACAAACTCACAGTACACACTGCATAATGAACAGTACACAGTAAATAATACAAAGTACACATCACTTAGTGGACATTAATGAGTACACATTAATGAGTACAAAGTTCACATAACTTAATGCACATTACTGTGTAGACATTAATGTGCACATATGTATGTGTACAATGTTCACATAACTTAATGCACATTACTGAGAAGCCATTAATGAGTACACATTTATGTGTACAAAGTTCACAGAACTTAGTGCACATAACTGTGTAGACATTGATTAGTACATATTTATGTGTACAAAGTTCAGATTACTGTGTAGATATTAATGAGCACATATTTATGTATGCAAAGTCACATAGCTTAAGTGCACATTAATGTGTTCCTATTACTGAGTACATTTTTTATGTGTACAAATTCACATAACTTAGTGCAGATTACTGTGTAGACATTAATGAGCACATATTTATGTGTACAAAGTCACATAGCTTAAGTGCACATTAATGTGTTCCTATTACTGAGTACATTTTTATGTGCACAAATTCACATAACTTAGTGCAGATTACTGTGTAGACATTAATGAGCACATGTTTATGTGTACAAAGTGCACATAACTTAGTGCACATTAATGTGCTCCTATTACTGAGTACATTTTTATGTGTACAAATTCACATAACTTAGTGCAGATTACTGTGTAGACATTAATGAGCACATATTTATGTGTACAAAAACACATAACTTAGTGCACATTAAGGTGTTCATATTACTGAGTACATTTTTATGTGTGCAAATTCACATAACTTAGTGCAGATTACTGTGTAGACATTAAAGAGCACATATTTATGTGCACAAATTCACATAACTTAGTGCAGATTACTGTGTAGACACTAATGAGTACATATTTATGTGTACAAATTCACATAACTTAGTGCACATTTATGTGTAGACATTAATGAGTACATGGTTATGTGTACAAAGTTCACATAACATAGTGCAGATGACTGAGTACATAAAGAACAACACACTTTCTCTATTTTAATAACATTTTTGAGGTCTAAGGCTGAATTTCAGATCATTTTCATAAGGAAAGTACTAATATATTTAGCCAAATGCTAATACTATGATATAGATAACAAGTAAATAATAATTAAATATATGCAATTTGTTAATACACACATTATTAAATATATATGATGATGACGTAAAACATGAATACAATGCATAGTTGTCACTTCTTTAGAAATCGGCGGGTCTATTGTAATCGAACAATGCCGTCTGTCTACACAATGGTGTGACGTAGGTAGGGTTGAAATTCATGTACACTTTCTACCGTTATACACACTATATATGCATGTGTGTAGTTAAATTTAAGAGTGCATTGTTTTATACAATTATTGGAAATCCTAAATGTTCATTATTTTGGCCTACATATTCGCGATATTAGTCAAAAAGTCCAAACATGCCTCACTTAATATGTTTTTATTATATAGCATGTTGACTGGTAAAATACCAGGGGAAGTAACTCGAAAAATATAACATCTATAAACCAGTGTTAACTCCCTTGAACTGACCATCAACGTCCACGAATAGCAAAACAAACTCACAGTACACACTGCATAATGAACAGTACACAGTAAATAATACAAAGTACACATCACTAAGTGGACATTAATGAGTACACATTAATGAGTACAAAGTTCACATAACTTAATGCACATTACTGTGTAGACATTAATGTGCACATATGTATGTGTACAATGTTCACATAACTTAATGCACATTACTGAGAAGCCATTAATGAGTACACATTTATGTGTACAAAGTTCATAGAACTTAGTGCACATAACTGTGTAGACATTGATTAGTACATATTTATGTGTACAAAGTTCAGATTACTGTGTAGATATTAATGAGCACATATTTATGTATGCAAAGTCACATAGCTTAAGTGCACATTAATGTGTTCCTATTACTGAGTACATTTTTTATGTGTACAAATTCACATAACTTAGTGCAGATTACTGTGTAGACATTAATGAGCACATATTTATGTGTACAAAGTCACATAGCTTAAGTGCTCATTAATGTGTTCCTATTACTGAGTACATTTTTATGTGCACAAATTCACATAACTTAGTGCAGATTACTGTGTAGACATTAATGAGCACATGTTTATGTGTACAAAGTGCACATAACTTAGTGCACATTAATGTGCTCCTATTACTGAGTACATTTTTATGTGTACAAATTCACATAACTTAGTGCAGATTACTGTGTAGACATTAATGAGCACATATTTATGTGTACAAAGTCACATAACTTAGTGCACATTAATGTGTTCATATTACTGAGTACATTTTTATGTGTGCAAATTCACATAACTTAGTGCAGATTACTGTGTAGACATTAAAGAGCACATATTTATGTGCACAAATTCACATAACTTAGTGCAGATTACTGTGTAGACACTAATGAGTACATATTTATGTGTACAAATTCACATAACTTAGTGCACATTTATGTGTAGACATTAATGAGTACATGGTTATGTGTACAAAGTTCACATAACATAGTGCAGATGACTGAGTACATACAGAACAACACACTTTCTCTATTTTAATAACATTTTTGAGGTCTAAGGCTGAATTTCAGATCATTTTCATAAGGAAAGTACTAATATATTTAGCCAAATGCTAATACTATGATATAGATAACAAGTAAATAATAATTAAATATATGCAATTTGTTAATACACACATTATTAAATATATATGATGATGACGTAAAACATGAATACAATGCATAGTTGTCACTTCTTTAGAAATCGGCGGGTCTATTGTAATCGAACAATGCCGTCTGTCTACACAATGGTGTGACGTAGGTAGGGTTGAAATTCATGTACACTTTCTACCGTTATACACACTATATATGCATGTGTGTAGTTAAATTTAAGAGTGCATTGTTTTATACAATTATTGGAAATCCTAAATGTTCATTATTTTGGCCTACATATTCGCGATATTAGTCAAAAAGTCCAAACATGCCTCACTTAATATGTTTTTATTATATAGCATGTTGACTGGTAAAATACCAGGGGAAGTAACTCGAAAAATATAACATCTATAAACCAGTGTTAACTCCCTTGAACTGACCATCAACGTCCACGAATAGCAAAACAAACTCACAGTACACACTGCATAATGAACAGTACACAGTAAATAATACAAAGTACACATCACTTAGTGGACATTAATGAGTACACATTAATGAGTACAAAGTTCACATAACTTAATGCACATTACTGTGTAGACATTAATGTGCACATATGTATGTGCACAATGTTCACATAACTTAATGCACATTACTGAGAAGCCATTAATGAGTACACATTTATGTGTACAAAGTTCACAGAACTTAGTGCACATAATTGTGTAGACATTGATTAGTACATATTTATGTGTACAAAGTTCAGATTACTGTGTAGATATTAATGAGCACATATTTATGTATGCAAAGTCACATAGCTTAAGTGCACATTAATGTGTTCCTATTACTGAGTACATTTTTTATGTGTACAAATTCACATAACTTAGTGCAGATTACTGTGTAGACATTAATGAGCACATATTTATGTGTACAAAGTCACAAAGCTTAAGTGCACATTAATGTGTTCCTATTACTGAGTACATTTTTATGTGCACAAATTCACATAACTTAGTGCAGATTACTGTGTAGACATTAATGAGCACATGTTTATGTGTACAAAGTCACATAACTTAGTGCACATTAATGTGTTCATATTACTGAGTACATTTTTATGTGTGCAAATTCACATAACTTAGTGCAGATTACTGTGTAGACATTAAAGAGCACATATTTAAGTGCACAAATTCACATAACTTAGTGCAGATTACTGTGTAGACATTAATGAGCACATGTTTATGTGTACAAAGTGCACATAACTTAGTGCACATTAATGTGCTCCTATTACTGAGTACATTTTTATGTGTACAAATTCACATAACTTAGTGCAGATTACTGTGTAGACATTAATGAGCACATATTTATGTGTACAAAGTCACATAACTTAGTGCACATTAATGTGTTCATATTACTGAGTACATTTTCATGTGTGCAAATTCACATAACTTAGTGCAGATTACTGTGTAGACATTAAAGAGCACATATTTATGTGCACAAATTCACATAAATTAGTGCAGATTACTGTGTAGACACTAATGAGTACATATTTATGTGTACAAATTCACATAACTTAGTGCACATTTATGTGTAGACATTAATGAGTACATGGTTATGTGTACAAAGTTCACATAACATAGTGCAGATGACTGAGTACATACAGAACAACACACTTTCTCTATTTTAATAACATTTTTGAGGTCTAAGGCTGAATTTCAGATCATTTTCATAAGGAAAGTACTAATATATTTAGCCAAATGCTAATACTATGATATAGATAACAAGTAAATAATAATTAAATATATGCAATTTGTTAATACACACATTATTAAATATATATGATGATGACGTAAAACATGAATACAATGCATAGTTGTCACTTCTTTAGAAATCGGCGGGTCTATTGTAATCGAACAATGCCGTCTGTCTACACAATGGTGTGACGTAGGTAGGGTTGAAATTCATGTACACTTTCTACCGTTATACACACTATATATGCATGTGTGTAGTTAAATTTAAGAGTGCATTGTTTTATACAATTATTGGAAATCCTAAATGTTCATTATTTTGGCCTACATATTCGCGATATTAGTCAAAAAGTCCAAACATGCCTCACTTAATATGTTTTTATTATATAGCATGTTGACTGGTAAAATACCAGGGGAAGTAACTCGAAAAATATAACATCTATAAACCAGTGTTAACTCCCTTGAACTGACCATCAACGTCCACGAATAGCAAAACAAACTCACAGTACACACTGCATAATGAACAGTACACAGTAAATAATACAAAGTACACATCACTTAGTGGACATTAATGAGTACACATTAATGAGTACAAAGTTCACATAACTTAATGCACATTACTGTGTAGACATTAATGTGCACATATGTATGTGTACAATGTTCACATAACTTAATGCACATTACTGAGAAGCCATTAATGAGTACACATTTATGTGTACAAAGTTCACAGAACTTAGTGCACATAACTGTGTAGACATTGATTAGTACATATTTATGTGTACAAAGTTCAGATTACTGTGTAGATATTAATGAGCACATATTTATGTATGCAAAGTCACATAGCTTAAGTGCACATTAATGTGTTCCTATTACTGAGTACATTTTTTATGTGTACAAATTCACATAACTTAGTGCAGATTACTGTGTAGACATTAATGAGCACATATTTATGTGTACAAAGTCACATAGCTTAAGTGCACATTAATGTGTTCCTATTACTGAGTACATTTTTATGTGCACAAATTCACATAACTTAGTGCAGATTACTGTGTAGACATTAATGAGCACATGTTTATGTGTACAAAGTGCACATAACTTAGTGCACATTAATGTGCTCCTATTACTGAGTACATTTTTATGTGTACAAATTCACATAACTTAGTGCAGATTACTGTGTAGACATTAATGAGCACATATTTATGTGTACAAAGTCACATAACTTAGTGCACATTAATGTGTTCATATTACTGAGTACATTTTCATGTGTGCAAATTCACATAACTTAGTGCAGATTACTGTGTAGACATTAAAGAGCACATATTTATGTGCACAAATTCACATAAATTAGTGCAGATTACTGTGTAGACACTAATGAGTACATATTTATGTGTACAAATTCACATAACTTAGTGCACATTTATGTGTAGACATTAATGAGTACATGGTTATGTGTACAAAGTTCACATAACATAGTGCAGATGACTGAGTACATACAGAACAACACACTTTCTCTATTTTAATAACATTTTTGAGGTCTAAGGCTGAATTTCAGATCATTTTCATAAGGAAAGTACTAATATATTTAGCCAAATGCTAATACTATGATATAGATAACAAGTAAATAATAATTAAATATATGCAATTTGTTAATACACACATTATTAAATATATATGATGATGACGTAAAACATGAATACAATGCATAGTTGTCACTTCTTTAGAAATCGGCGGGTCTATTGTAATCGAACAATGCCGTCTGTCTACACAATGGTGTGACGTAGGTAGGGTTGAAATTCATGTACACTTTCTACCGTTATACACACTATATATGCATGTGTGTAGTTAAATTTAAGAGTGCATTGTTTTATACAATTATTGGAAATCCTAAATGTTCATTATTTTGGCCTACATATTCGCGATATTAGTCAAAAAGTCCAAACATGCCTCACTTAATATGTTTTTATTATATAGCATGTTGACTGGTAAAATACCAGGGGAAGTAACTCGAAAAATATAACATCTATAAACCAGTGTTAACTCCCTTGAACTGACCATCAACGTCCACGAATAGCAAAACAAACTCACAGTACACACTGCATAATGAACAGTACACAGTAAATAATACAAAGTACACATCACTTAGTGGACATTAATGAGTACACATTAATGAGTACAAAGTTCACATAACTTAATGCACATTACTGTGTAGACATTAATGTGCACATATGTATGTGTACAATGTTCACATAACTTAATGCACATTACTGAGAAGCCATTAATGAGTACACATTTATGTGTACAAAGTTCACAGAACTTAGTGCACATAACTGTGTAGACATTGATTAGTACATATTTATGTGTACAAAGTTCAGATTACTGTGTAGATATTAATGAGCACATATTTATGTATGCAAAGTCACATAGCTTAAGTGCACATTAATGTGTTCCTATTACTGAGTACATTTTTTATGTGTACAAATTCACATAACTTAGTGCAGATTACTGTGTAGACATTAATGAGCACATATTTATGTGTACAAAGTCACATAGCTTAAGTGCACATTAATGTGTTCCTATTACTGAGTACATTTTTATGTGCACAAATTCACATAACTTAGTGCAGATTACTGTGTAGACATTAATGAGCACATGTTTATGTGTACAAAGTGCACATAACTTAGTGCACATTAATGTGCTCCTATTACTGAGTACATTTTTATGTGTACAAATTCACATAACTTAGTGCAGATTACTGTGTAGACATTAATGAGCACATATTTATGTGTACAAAGTCACATAACTTAGTGCACATTAATGTGTTCATATTACTGAGTACATTTTTATGTGTGCAAATTCACATAACTTAGTGCAGATTACTGTGTAGACATTAAAGAGCACATATTTATGTGCACAAATTCACATAACTTAGTGCAGATTACTGTGTAGACACTAATGAGTACATATTTATGTGTACAAATTCACATAACTTAGTGCACATTTATGTGTAGACATTAATGAGTACATGGTTATGTGTACAAAGTTCACATAACATAGTGCAGATGACTGAGTACATACAGAACAACACACTTTCTCTATTTTAATAACATTTTTGAGGTCTAAGGCTGAATTTCAGATCATTTTCATAAGGAAAGTACTAATATATTTAGCCAAATGCTAATACTATGATATAGATAACAAGTAAATAATAATTAAATATATGCAATTTGTTAATACACACATTATTAAATATATATGATGATGACGTAAAACATGAATACAATGCATAGTTGTCACTTCTTTAGAAATCGGCGGGTCTATTGTAATCGAACAATGCCGTCTGTCTACACAATGGTGTGACGTAGGTAGGGTTGAAATTCATGTACACTTTCTACCGTTATACACACTATATATGCATGTGTGTAGTTAAATTTAAGAGTGCATTGTTTTATACAATTATTGGAAATCCTGAATGTTCATTATTTTGGCCTACATATTCGCGATATTAGTCAAAAAGTCCAAACATGCCTCACTTAATATGTTTTTATTATATAGCATGTTGACTGGTAAAATACCAGGGGAAGTAACTCGAAAAATATAACATCTATAAACCAGTGTTAACTCCCTTGAACTGACCATCAACGTCCACGAATAGCAAAACAAACTCACAGTACACACTGCACAATGAACAGTACACAGTAAATAATACAAAGTACACATCACTTAGTGGACACTAATGAGTACACATTAATGAGTACAAAGTTCACATAACTTAATGCACATTACTGTGTAGACATTAATGTGCACATATGTATGTGTACAATGTTCACATAACTTAATGCACATTACTGAGAAGCCATTAATGAGTACACATTTATGTGTACAAAGTTCACAGAACTTAGTGCACATAACTGTGTAGACATTGATTAGTACATATTTATGTGTACAAAGTTCAGATTACTGTGTAGATATTAATGAGCACATATTTATGTATGCAAAGTCACATAGCTTAAGTGCACATTAATGTGTTCCTATTACTGAGTACATTTTTTATGTGTACAAATTCACATAACTTAGTGCAGATTACTGTGTAGACATTAATGAGCACATATTTATGTGTACAAAGTCACATAGCTTAAGTGCACATTAATGTGTTCCTATTACTGAGTACATTTTTATGTGCACAAATTCACATAACTTAGTGCAGATTACTGTGTAGACATTAATGAGCACATGTTTATGTGTACAAAGTGCACATAACTTAGTGCACATTAATGTGCTCCTATTACTGAGTACATTTTTATGTGTACAAATTCACATAACTTAGTGCAGATTACTGTGTAGACATTAATGAGCACATATTTATGTGTACAAAGTCACATAACTTAGTGCACATTAATGTGTTCATATTACTGAGTACATTTTTATGTGTGCAAATTCACATAACTTAGTGCAGATTACTGTGTAGACATTAAAGAGCACATATTTATGTGCACAAATTCACATAACTTAGTGCAGATTACTGTGTAGACACTAATGAGTACATATTTATGTGTACAAATTCACATAACTTAGTGCACATTTATGTGTAGACATTAATGAGTACATGGTTATGTGTACAAAGTTCACATAACATAGTGCAGATGACTGAGTACATACAGAACAACACACTTTCTCTATTTTAATAACATTTTTGAGGTCTAAGGCTGAATTTCAGATCATTTTCATAAGGAAAGTACTAATATATTTAGCCAAATGCTAATACTATGATATAGATAACAAGTAAATAATAATTAAATATATGCAATTTGTTAATACACACATTATTAAATATATATGATGATGACGTAAAACATGAATACAATGCATAGTTGTCACTTCTTTAGAAATCGGCGGGTCTATTGTAATCGAACAATGCCGTCTGTCTACACAATGGTGTGACGTAGGTAGGGTTGAAATTCATGTACACTTTCTACCGTTATACACACTATATATGCATGTGTGTAGTTAAATTTAAGAGTGCATTGTTTTATACAATTATTGGAAATCCTAAATGTTCATTATTTTGGCCTACATATTCGCGATATTAGTCAAAAAGTCCAAACATGCCTCACTTAATATGTTTTTATTATATAGCATGTTGACTGGTAAAATACCAGGGGAAGTAACTCGAAAAATATAACATCTATAAACCAGTGTTAACTCCCTTGAACTGACCATCAACGTCCACGAATAGCAAAACAAACTCACAGTACACACTGCATAATGAACAGTACACAGTAAATAATACAAAGTACACATCACTTAGTGGACATTAATGAGTACACATTAATGAGTACAAAGTTCACATAACTTAATGCACATTACTGTGTAGACATTAATGTGCACATATGTATGTGTACAATGTTCACATAACTTAATGCACATTACTGAGAAGCCATTAATGAGTACACATTTATGTGTACAAAGTTCACAGAACTTAGTGCACATAACTGTGTAGACATTGATTAGTACATATTTATGTGTACAAAGTTCAGATTACTGTGTAGATATTAATGAGCACATATTTATGTATGCAAAGTCACATAGCTTAAGTGCACATTGATGTGTTCCTATTACTGAGTACATTTTTTATGTGTACAAATTCACATAACTTAGTGCAGATTACTGTGTAGACATTAATGAGCACATATTTATGTGTACAAAGTCACATAGCTTAAGTGCACATTAATGTGTTCCTATTACTGAGTACATTTTTATGTGCACAAATTCACATAACTTAGTGCAGATTACTGTGTAGACATTAATGAGCACATGTTTATGTGTACAAAGTGCACATAACTTAGTGCACTTTAATGTGCTCCTATTACTGAGTACATTTTTATGTGTACAAATTCACATAACTTAGTGCAGATTACTGTGTAGACATTAATGAGCACATATTTATGTGTACAAAGTCACATAACTTAGTGCACATTAATGTGTTCATATTACTGAGTACATTTTTATGTGTGCAAATTCACATAACTTAGTGCAGATTACTGTGTAGACATTAAAGAGCACATATTTATGTGCACAAATTCACATAACTTAGTGCAGATTACTGTGTAGACACTAATGAGTACATATTTATGTGTACAAATTCACATAACTTAGTGCACATTTATGTGTAGACATTAATGAGTACATGGTTATGTGTACAAAGTTCACATAACATAGTGCAGATGACTGAGTACATACAGAACAACACACTTTCTCTATTTTAATAACATTTTTGAGGTCTAAGGCTGAATTTCAGATCATTTTCATAAGGAAAGTACTAATATATTTAGCCAAATGCTAATACTATGATATAGATAACAAGTAAATAATAATTAAATATATGCAATTTGTTAATACACACATTATTAAATATATATGATGATGACGTAAAACATGAATACAATGCATAGTTGTCACTTCTTTAGAAATCGGCGGGTCTATTGTAATCGAACAATGCCGTCTGTCTACACAATGGTGTGACGTAGGTAGGGTTGAAATTCATGTACACTTTCTACCGTTATACACACTATATATGCATGTGTGTAGTTAAATTTAAGAGTGCATTGTTCTATACAATTATTGGAAATCCTAAATGTTCATTATTTTGGCCTACATATTCGCGATATAAGTCAAAAAGTCCAAACATGCCTCACTTAATATGTTTTTATTATATAGCATGTTGACTGGTAAAATACCAGGGGAAGTAACTCGAAAAATATAACATCTATAAACCAGTGTTAACTCCCTTGAACTGACCATCAACGTCCACGAATAGCAAAACAAACTCACAGTACACACTGCATAATGAACAGTACACAGTAAATAATACAAAGTACACATCACTTAGTGGACATTAATGAGTACACATTAATGAGTACAAAGTTCACATAACTTAATGCACATTACTGTGTAGACATTAATGTGCACATATGTATGTGTACAATGTTCACATAACTTAATGCACATTACTGAGAAGCCATTAATGAGTACACATTTATGTGTACAAAGTTCACAGAACTTAGTGCACATAACTGTGTAGACATTGATTAGTACATATTTATGTGTACAAAGTTCAGATTACTGTGTAGATATTAATGAGCACATATTTATGTATGCAAAGTCACATAGCTTAAGTGCACATTAATGTGTTCCTATTACTGAGTACATTTTTTATGTGTACAAATTCACATAACTTAGTGCAGATTACTGTGTAGACATTAATGAGCACATATTTATGTGTACAAAGTCACATAGCTTAAGTGCACATTAATGTGTTCCTATTACTGAGTACATTTTTATGTGCACAAATTCACATTACTTAGTGCAGATTACTGTGTAGACATTAATGAGCACATGTTTATGTGTACAAAGTCACATAACTTAGTGCACATTAATGTGTTCATATTACTGAGTACATTTTTATGTGTGCAAATTCACATAACTTAGTGCAGATTACTGTGTAGACATTAAAGAGCACATATTTATGTGCACAAATTCACATAACTTAGTGCAGATTACTGTGTAGACATTAATGAGCACATGTTTATGTGTACAAAGTGCACATAACTTAGTGCACATTAATGTGCTCCTATTACTGAGTACATTTTTATGTGTACAAATTCACATAACTTAGTGCAGATTACTGTGTAGACATTAATGAGCACATATTTATGTGTACAAAGTCACATAACTTAGTGCACATTAATGTGTTCATATTACTGAGTACATTTTTATGTGTGCAAATTCACATAACTTAGTGCAGATTACTGTGTAGACATTAAAGAGCACATATTTATGTGCACAAATTCACATAACTTAGTGCAGATTACTGTGTAGACACTAATGAGTACATATTTATGTGTACAAATTCACATAACTTAGTGCACATTTATGTGTAGACATTAATGAGTACATGGTTATGTGTACAAAGTTCACATAACATAGTGCAGATGACTGAGTACATACAGAACAACACACTTTCTCTATTTTAATAACATTTTTGAGGTCTAAGGCTGAATTTCAGATCATTTTCATAAGGAAAGTACTAATATATTTAGCCAAATGCTAATACTATGATATAGATAACAAGTAAATAATAATTAAATATATGCAATTTGTTAATACACACATTATTAAATATATATGATGATGACGTAAAACATGAATACAATGCATAGTTGTCACTTCTTTAGAAATCGGCGGGTCTATTGTAATCGAACAATGCCGTCTGTCTACACAATGGTGTGACGTAGGTAGGGTTGAAATTCATGTACACTTTCTACCGTTATACACACTATATATGCATGTGTGTAGTTAAATTTAAGAGTGCATTGTTTTATACAATTATTGGAAATCCTAAATGTTCATTATTTTGGCCTACATATTCGCGATATTAGTCAAAAAGTCCAAACATGCCTCACTTAATATGTTTTTATTATATAGCATGTTGACTGGTAAAATACCAGGGGAAGTAACTCGAAAAATATAACATCTATAAACCAGTGTTAACTCCCTTGAACTGACCATCAACGTCCACGAATAGCAAAACAAACTCACAGTACACACTGCATAATGAACAGTACACAGTAAATAATACAAAGTACACATCACTTAGTGGACATTAATGAGTACACATTAATGAGTACAAAGTTCACATAACTTAATGCACATTACTGTGTAGACATTAATGTGCACATATGTATGTGTACAATGTTCACATAACTTAATGCACATTACTGAGAAGCCATTAATGAGTACACATTTATGTGTACAAAGTTCACAGAACTTAGTGCACATAACTGTGTAGAAATTGATTAGTACATATTTATGTGTACAAAGTTCAGATTACTGTGTAGATATTAATGAGCACATATTTATGTATGCAAAGTCACATAGCTTAAGTGCACATTAATGTGTTCCTATTACTGAGTACATTTTTTATGTGTACAAATTCACATAACTTAGTGCAGATTACTGTGTAGACATTAATGAGCACATATTTATGTGTACAAAGTCACATAGCTTAAGTGCACATTAATGTGTTCCTATTACTGAGTACATTTTTATGTGCACAAATTCACATTACTTAGTGCAGATTACTGTGTAGACATTAATGAGCACATGTTTATGTGTACAAAGTCACATAACTTAGTGCACATTAATGTGTTCATATTACTGAGTACATTTTTATGTGTGCAAATTCACATAACTTAGTGCAGATTACTGTGTAGACATTAAAGAGCACATATTTATGTGCACAAATTCACATAACTTAGTGCAGATTACTGTGTAGACATTAATGAGCACATGTTTATGTGTACAAAGTGCACATAACTTAGTGCACATTAATGTGCTCCTATTACTGAGTACATTTTTATGTGTACAAATTCACATAACTTAGTGCAGATTACTGTGTAGACATTAATGAGCACATATTTATGTGTACAAAGTCACATAACTTAGTGCACATTAATGTGTTCATATTACTGAGTACATTTTTATGTGTGCAAATTCACATAACTTAGTGCAGATTACTGTGTAGACATTAAAGAGCACATATTTATGTGCACAAATTCACATAACTTAGTGCAGATTACTGTGTAGACACTAATGAGTACATATTTATGTGTACAAATTCACATAACTTAGTGCACATTTATGTGTAGACATTAATGAGTACATGGTTATGTGTACAAAGTTCACATAACATAGTGCAGATGACTGAGTACATACAGAACAACACACTTTCTCTATTTTAATAACATTTTTGAGGTCTAAGGCTGAATTTCAGATCATTTTCATAAGGAAAGTACTAATATATTTAGCCAAATGCTAATACTATGATATAGATAACAAGTAAATAATAATTAAATATATGCAATTTGTTAATACACACATTATTAAATATATATGATGATGACGTAAAACATGAATACAATGCATAGTTGTCACTTCTTTAGAAATCGGCGGGTCTATTGTAATCGAACAATGCCGTCTGTCTACACAATGGTGTGACGTAGGTAGGGTTGAAATTCATGTACACTTTCTACCGTTATACACACTATATATGCATGTGTGTAGTTAAATTTAAGAGTGCATTGTTTTATACAATTATTGGAAATCCTAAATGTTCATTATTTTGGCCTACATATTCGCGATATTAGTCAAAAAGTCCAAACATGCCTCACTTAATATGTTTTTATTATATAGCATGTTGACTGGTAAAATACCAGGGGAAGTAACTCGAAAAATATAACATCTATAAACCAGTGTTAACTCCCTTGAACTGACCATCAACGTCCACGAATAGCAAAACAAACTCACAGTACACACTGCATAATGAACAGTACACAGTAAATAATACAAAGTACACATCACTTAGTGGACATTAATGAGTACACATTAATGAGTACAAAGTTCACATAACTTAATGCACATTACTGTGTAGACATTAATGTGCACATATGTATGTGTACAATGTTCACATAACTTAATGCACATTACTGAGAAGCCATTAATGAGTACACATTTATGTGTACAAAGTTCACAGAACTTAGTGCACATAACTGTGTAGACATTGATTAGTACATATTTATGTGTACAAAGTTCAGATTACTGTGTAGATATTAATGAGCACATATTTATGTATGCAAAGTCACATAGCTTAAGTGCACATTAATGTGTTCCTATTACTGAGTACATTTTTTATGTGTACAAATTCACATAACTTAGTGCAGATTACTGTGTAGACATTAATGAGCACATATTTATGTGTACAAAGTCACATAGCTTAAGTGCACATTAATGCGTTCCTATTACTGAGTACATTTTTATGTGCACAAATTCACATTACTTAGTGCAGATTACTGTGTAGACATTAATGAGCACATGTTTATGTGTACAAAGTCACATAACTTAGTGCACATTAATGTGTTCATATTACTGAGTACATTTTTATGTGTGCAAATTCACATAACTTAGTGCAGATTACTGTGTAGACATTAAAGAGCACATATTTATGTGCACAAATTCACATAACTTAGTGCAGATTACTGTGTAGACATTAATGAGCACATGTTTATGTGTACAAAGTGCACATAACTTAGTGCACATTAATGTGCTCCTATTACTGAGTACATTTTTATGTGTACAAATTCACATAACTTAGTGCAGATTACTGTGTAGACATTAATGAGCACATATTTATGTGTACAAAGTCACATAACTTAGTGCACATTAATGTGTTCATATTACTGAGTACATTTTTATGTGTGCAAATTCACATAACTTAGTGCAGATTACTGTGTAGACATTAAAGAGCACATATTTATGTGCACAAATTCACATAACTTAGTGCAGATTACTGTGTAGACACTAATGAGTACATATTTATGTGTACAAATTCACATAACTTAGTGCACATTTATGTGTAGACATTAATGAGTACATGGTTATGTGTACAAAGTTCACATAACATAGTGCAGATGACTGAGTACATACAGAACAACACACTTTCTCTATTTTAATAACATTTTTGAGGTCTAAGGCTGAATTTCAGATCATTTTCATAAGGAAAGTACTAATATATTTAGCCAAATGCTAATACTATGATATAGATAACAAGTAAATAATAATTAAATATATGCAATTTGTTAATACACACATTATTAAATATATATGATGATGACGTAAAACATGAATACAATGCATAGTTGTCACTTCTTTAGAAATCGGCGGGTCTATTGTAATCGAACAATGCCGTCTGTCTACACAATGGTGTGACGTAGGTAGGGTTGAAATTCATGTACACTTTCTACCGTTATACACACTATATATGCATGTGTGTAGTTAAATTTAAGAGTGCATTGTTTTATACAATTATTGGAAATCCTAAATGTTCATTATTTTGGCCTACATATTCGCGATATTAGTCAAAAAGTCCAAACATGCCTCACTTAATATGTTTTTATTATATAGCATGTTGACTGGTAAAATACCAGGGGAAGTAACTCGAAAAATATAACATCTATAAACCAGTGTTAACTCCCTTGAACTGACCATCAACGTCCACGAATAGCAAAACAAACTCACAGTACACACTGCATAATGAACAGTACACAGTAAATAATACAAAGTACACATCACTTAGTGGACATTAATGAGTACACATTAATGAGTACAAAGTTCACATAACTTAATGCACATTACTGTGTAGACATTAATGTGCACATATGTATGTGTACAATGTTCACATAACTTAATGCACATTACTGAGAAGCCATTAATGAGTACACATTTATGTGTACAAAGTTCACAGAACTTAGTGCACATAACTGTGTAGACATTGATTAGTACATATTTATGTGTACAAAGTTCAGATTACTGTGTAGATATTAATGAGCACATATTTATGTATGCAAAGTCACATAGCTTAAGTGCACATTAATGTGTTCCTATTACTGAGTACATTTTTTATGTGTACAAATTCACATAACTTAGTGCAGATTACTGTGTAGACATTAATGAGCACATATTTATGTGTACATAGTCACATAGCTTAAGTGCACATTAATGCGTTCCTATTACTGAGTACATTTTTATGTGCACAAATTCACATTACTTAGTGCAGATTACTGTGTAGACATTAATGAGCACATGTTTATGTGTACAAAGTCACATAACTTAGTGCACATTAATGTGTTCATATTACTGAGTACATTTTTATGTGTGCAAATTCACATAACTTAGTGCAGATTACTGTGTAGACATTAAAGAGCACATATTTATGTGCACAAATTCACATAACTTAGTGCAGATTACTGTGTAGACATTAATGAGCACATGTTTATGTGTACAAAGTGCACATAACTTAGTGCACATTAATGTGCTCCTATTACTGAGTACATTTTTATGTGTACAAATTCACATAACTTAGTGCAGATTACTGTGTAGACATTAATGAGCACATATTTATGTGTACAAAGTCACATAACTTAGTGCACATTAATGTGTTCATATTACTGAGTACATTTTTATGTGTGCAAATTCACATAACTTAGTGCAGATTACTGTGTAGACATTAAAGAGCACATATTTATGTGCACAAATTCACATAACTTAGTGCAGATTACTGTGTAGACACTAATGAGTACATATTTATGTGTACAAATTCACATAACTTAGTGCACATTTATGTGTAGACATTAATGAGTACATGGTTATGTGTACAAAGTTCACATAACATAGTGCAGATGACTGAGTACATACAGAACAACACACTTTCTCTATTTTAATAACATTTTTGAGGTCTAAGGCTGAATTTCAGATCATTTTCATAAGGAAAGTACTAATATATTTAGCCAAATGCTAATACTATGATATAGATAACAAGTAAATAATAATTAAATATATGCAATTTGTTAATACACACATTATTAAATATATATGATGATGACGTAAAACATGAATACAATGCATAGTTGTCACTTCTTTAGAAATCGGCGGGTCTATTGTAATCGAACAATGCCGTCTGTCTACACAATGGTGTGACGTAGGTAGGGTTGAAATTCATGTACACTTTCTACCGTTATACACACTATATATGCATGTGTGTAGTTAAATTTAAGAGTGCATTGTTTTATACAATTATTGGAAATCCTAAATGTTCATTATTTTGGCCTACATATTCGCGATATTAGTCAAAAAGTCCAAACATGCCTCACTTAATATGTTTTTATTATATAGCATGTTGACTGGTAAAATACCAGGGGAAGTAACTCGAAAAATATAACATCTATAAACCAGTGTTAACTCCCTTGAACTGACCATCAACGTCCACGAATAGCAAAACAAACTCACAGTACACACTGCATAATGAACAGTACACAGTAAATAATACAAAGTACACATCACTTAGTGGACATTAATGAGTACACATTAATGAGTACAAAGTTCACATAACTTAATGCACATTACTGTGTAGACATTAATGTGCACATATGTATGTGTACAATGTTCACATAACTTAATGCACATTACTGAGAAGCCATTAATGAGTACACATTTATGTGTACAAAGTTCACAGAACTTAGTGCACATAACTGTGTAGACATTGATTAGTACATATTTATGTGTACAAAGTTCAGATTACTGTGTAGATATTAATGAGCACATATTTATGTATGCAAAGTCACATAGCTTAAGTGCACATTAATGTGTTCCTATTACTGAGTACATTTTTTATGTGTACAAATTCACATAACTTAGTGCAGATTACTGTGTAGACATTAATGAGCACATGTTTATGTGTACAAAGTGCACATAACTTAGTGCACATTAATGTGCTCCTATTACTGAGTACATTTTTATGTGTACAAATTCACATAACTTAGTGCAGATTACTGTGTAGACATTAATGAGCACATATTTATGTGTACAAAGTCACATAACTTAGTGCACATTAATGTGTTCATATTACTGAGTACATTTTTATGTGTGCAAATTCACATAACTTAGTGCAGATTACTGTGTAGACATTAAAGAGCACATATTTATGTGCACAAATTCACATAACTTAGTGCAGATTACTGTGTAGACACTAATGAGTACATATTTATGTGTACAAATTCACATAACTTAGTGCACATTTATGTGTAGACATTAATGAGTACATGGTTATGTGTACAAAGTTCACATAACATAGTGCAGATGACTGAGTACATACAGAACAACACACTTTCTCTATTTTAATAACATTTTTGAGGTCTAAGGCTGAATTTCAGATCATTTTCATAAGGAAAGTACTAATATATTTAGCCAAATGCTAATACTATGATATAGATAACAAGTAAATAATAATTAAATATATGCAATTTGTTAATACACACATTATTAAATATATATGATGATGACGTAAAACATGAATACAATGCATAGTTGTCACTTCTTTAGAAATCGGCGGGTCTATTGTAATCGAACAATGCCGTCTGTCTACACAATGGTGTGACGTAGGTAGGGTTGAAATTCATGTACACTTTCTACCGTTATACACACTATATATGCATGTGTGTAGTTAAATTTAAGAGTGCATTGTTTTATACAATTATTGGAAATCCTAAATGTTCATTATTTTGGCCTACATATTCGCGATATTAGTCAAAAAGTCCAAACATGCCTCACTTAATATGTTTTTATTATATAGCATGTTGACTGGTAAAATACCAGGGGAAGTAACTCGAAAAATATAACATCTATAAACCAGTGTTAACTCCCTTGAACTGACCATCAACGTCCACGAATAGCAAAACAAACTCACAGTACACACTGCATAATGAACAGTACACAGTAAATAATACAAAGTACACATCACTTAGTGGACATTAATGAGTACACATTAATGAGTACAAAGTTCACATAACTTAATGCACATTACTGTGTAGACATTAATGTGCACATATGTATGTGTACAATGTTCACATAACTTAATGCACATTACTGAGAAGCCATTAATGAGTACACATTTATGTGTACAAAGTTCACAGAACTTAATGCACATAACTGTGTAGACATTGATTAGTACATATTTATGTGTACAAAGTTCAGATTACTGTGTAGATATTAATGAGCACATATTTATGTATGCAAAGTCACATAGCTTAAGTGCACATTAATGTGTTCCTATTACTGAGTACATTTTTTATGTGTACAAATTCACATAACTTAGTGCAGATTACTGTGTAGACATTAATGAGCACATATTTATGTGTACAAAGTCACATAGCTTAAGTGCACATTAATGTGTTCCTATTACTGAGTACATTTTTATGTGCACAAATTCACATTACTTAGTGCAGATTACTGTGTAGACATTAATGAGCACATGTTTATGTGTACAAAGTCACATAACTTAGTGCACATTAATGTGTTTATATTACTGAGTACATTTTTATGTGTGCAAATTCACATAACTTAGTGCAGATTACTGTGTAGACATTAAAGAGCACATATTTATGTGCACAAATTCACATAACTTAGTGCAGATTACTGTGTAGACATTAATGAGCACATGTTTATGTGTACAAAGTGCACATAACTTAGTGCACATTAATGTGCTCCTATTACTGAGTACATTTTTATGTGTACAAATTCACATAACTTAGTGCAGATTACTGTGTAGACATTAATGAGCACATATTTATGTGTACAAAGTCACATAACTTAGTGCACATTAATGTGTTCATATTACTGAGTACATTTTTATGTGTGCAAATTCACATAACTTAGTGCAGATTACTGTGTAGACATTAAAGAGCACATATTTATGTGCACAAATTCACATAACTTAGTGCAGATTACTGTGTAGACACTAATGAGTACATATTTATGTGTACAAATTCACATAACTTAGTGCACATTTATGTGTAGACATTAATGAGTACATGGTTATGTGTACAAAGTTCACATAACATAGTGCAGATGACTGAGTACATACAGAACAACACACTTTCTCTATTTTAATAACATTTTTGAGGTCTAAGGCTGAATTTCAGATCATTTTCATAAGGAAAGTACTAATATATTTAGCCAAATGCTAATACTATGATATAGATAACAAGTAAATAATAATTAAATATATGCAATTTGTTAATACACACATTATTAAATATATATGATGATGACGTAAAACATGAATACAATGCATAGTTGTCACTTCTTTAGAAATCGGCGGGTCTATTGTAATCGAACAATGCCGTCTGTCTACACAATGGTGTGACGTAGGTAGGGTTGAAATTCATGTACACTTTCTACCGTTATACACACTATATATGCATGTGTGTAGTTAAATTTAAGAGTGCATTGTTTTATACAATTATTGGAAATCCTAAATGTTCATTATTTTGGCCTACATATTCGCGATATTAGTCAAAAAGTCCAAACATGCCTCACTTAATATGTTTTTATTATATAGCATGTTGACTGGTAAAATACCAGGGGAAGTAACTCGAAAAATATAACATCTATAAACCAGTGTTAACTCCCTTGAACTGACCATCAACGTCCACGAATAGCAAAACAAACTCACAGTACACACTGCATAATGAACAGTACACAGTAAATAATACAAAGTACACATCACTTAGTGGACATTAATGAGTACACATTAATGAGTACAAAGTTCACATAACTTAATGCACATTACTGTGTAGACATTAATGTGCACATATGTATGTGTACAATGTTCACATAACTTAATGCACATTACTGAGAAGCCATTAATGAGTACACATTTATGTGTACAAAGTTCACAGAACTTAGTGCACATAACTGTGTAGACATTGATTAGTACATATTTATGTGTACAAAGTTCAGATTACTGTGTAGATATTAATGAGCACATATTTATGTATGCAAAGTCACATAGCTTAAGTGCACATTAATGTGTTCCTATTACTGAGTACATTTTTTATGTGTACAAATTCACATAACTTAGTGCAGATTACTGTGTAGACATTAATGAGCACATGTTTATGTGTACAAAGTGCACATAACTTAGTGCACATTAATGTGCTCCTATTACTGAGTACATTTTTATGTGTACAAATTCACATAACTTAGTGCAGATTACTGTGTAGACATTAATGAGCACATATTTATGTGTACAAAGTCACATAACTTAGTGCACATTAATGTGTTCATATTACTGAGTACATTTTTATGTGTGCAAATTCACATAACTTAGTGCAGATTACTGTGTAGACATTAAAGAGCACATATTTATGTGCACAAATTCACATAACTTAGTGCAGATTACTGTGTAGACACTAATGAGTACATATTTATGTGTACAAATTCACATAACTTAGTGCACATTTATGTGTAGACATTAATGAGTACATGGTTATGTGTACAAAGTTCACATAACATAGTGCAGATGACTGAGTACATACAGAACAACACACTTTCTCTATTTTAATAACATTTTTGAGGTCTAAGGCTGAATTTCAGATCATTTTCATAAGGAAAGTACTAATATATTTAGCCAAATGCTAATACTATGATATAGATAACAAGTAAATAATAATTAAATATATGCAATTTGTTAATACACACATTATTAAATATATATGATGATGACGTAAAACATGAATACAATGCATAGTTGTCACTTCTTTAGAAATCGGCGGGTCTATTGTAATCGAACAATGCCGTCTGTCTACACAATGGTGTGACGTAGGTAGGGTTGAAATTCATGTACACTTTCTACCGTTATACACACTATATATGCATGTGTGTAGTTAAATTTAAGAGTGCATTGTTTTATACAATTATTGGAAATCCTAAATGTTCATTATTTTGGCCTACATATTCGCGATATTAGTCAAAAAGTCCAAACATGCCTCACTTAATATGTTTTTATTATATAGCATGTTGACTGGTAAAATACCAGGGGAAGTAACTCGAAAAATATAACATCTATAAACCAGTGTTAACTCCCTTGAACTGACCATCAACGTCCACGAATAGCAAAACAAACTCACAGTACACACTGCATAATGAACAGTACACAGTAAATAATACAAAGTACACATCACTTAGTGGACATTAATGAGTACACATTAATGAGTACAAAGTTCACATAACTTAATGCACATTACTGTGTAGACATTAATGTGCACATATGTATGTGTACAATGTTCACATAACTTAATGCACATTACTGAGAAGCCATTAATGAGTACACATTTATGTGTACAAAGTTCACAGAACTTAGTGCACATAACTGTGTAGACATTGATTAGTACATATTTATGTGTACAAAGTTCAGATTACTGTGTAGATATTAATGAGCACATATTTATGTATGCAAAGTCACATAGCTTAAGTGCACATTAATGTGTTCCTATTACTGAGTACATTTTTTATGTGTACAAATTCACATAACTTAGTGCAGATTACTGTGTAGACATTAATGAGCACATATTTATGTGTACAAAGTCACATAGCTTAAGTGCACATTAATGTGTTCCTATTACTGAGTACATTTTTATGTGCACAAATTCACATTACTTAGTGCAGATTACTGTGTAGACATTAATGAGCACATGTTTATGTGTACAAAGTCACATAACTTAGTGCACATTAATGTGTTCATATTACTGAGTACATTTTCATGTGTGCAAATTCACATAACTTAGTGCAGATTACTGTGTATACATTAAAGAGCACATATTTATGTGCACAAATTCACATAACTTAGTGCAGATTACTGTGTAGACATTAATGAGCACATGTTTATGTGTACAAAGTGCACATAACTTAGTGCACATTAATGTGCTCCTATTACTGAGTACATTTTTATGTGTACAAATTCACATAACTTAGTGCAGATTACTGTGTAGACATTAATGAGCACATATTTATGTGTACAAAGTCACATAACTTAGTGCACATTAATGTGTTCATATTACTGAGTACATTTTTATGTGTGCAAATTCACATAACTTAGTGCAGATTACTGTGTAGACATTAAAGAGCACATATTTATGTGCACAAATTCACATAACTTAGTGCAGATTACTGTGTAGACACTAATGAGTACATATTTATGTGTACAAATTCACATAACTTAGTGCACATTTATGTGTAGACATTAATGAGTACATGGTTATGTGTACAAAGTTCACATAACATAGTGCAGATGACTGAGTACATACAGAACAACACACTTTCTCTATTTTAATAACATTTTTGAGGTCTAAGGCTGAATTTCAGATCATTTTCATAAGGAAAGTACTAATATATTTAGCCAAATGCTAATACTATGATATAGATAACAAGTAAATAATAATTAGACCACAGCTTACTGTAACTGACCAATCAACGAGCAGAAAAAGTGTTGAATAAATCCCATAAATTTTTTTATACAACACTTTTCTGTGGTATATAGAAAAAGTGTTGTATATAAACTTACATTGATTTATCCAATACTATTAAGGCCAAGCAAAATAATCCATCAAATCAGGAATTTATAGCTTTATTGTAAACACAACCCATCAACAAGTGTGATTGAAACAGTGAAGTTAAGCATCAACAATCACTATACATGCATATATCCAATACAAACATCAAACATAGAGTTTAAAGAGGATGAAGCGGCGTTTTCAATGACTTAAAATTGTTATGTTACTTTATATCTATATTTTGTGTAACTAAGAGTAAAGTATCATTAAAATACAGAATAATCTATTGCTGAAGCAGTAAGAATTACAATAGTATCAATTATAAAACATATACATGCACTTAAATACTATTTAAGCAGTTAAGTATATCTTAAAAAAATATTAAATCAATGTTAATTAATGAACTTTCTGCTCTACAAAATCGGTATGCCAAAAAATGAAAAAAACTTTCATTGAAATAACATTTTTACATTTTACTGCTGCTAACACAAATGTTTTGACTGGTGATTTTACAGTGTAATCAACATCTTTCTGACGCCTTTGAAAAACTATAATAGCAGATATACAGCCAGGTACTTCTTAGTTCTACTAGTAAAACTCAGATACTCGCGGTATGAATATGCTCCTATACTGAGTTTTATAGCTCTATTAATAGCTGTCCATAGCAAAGTGTAATTTGCAAACTAAACCACCTATTCTGTATTTAACAGCTAACATGGTCATAGTAACGCTTATTTCATTCATAAACTACAAAAACATCATTAAATATACCTTTACACAACCAATATTAGATAAAACGTTTTTCTGACAGCCGCCGTGAATCAATTTCAGTTGACCCCATTTTGGTTATCTAATGTAGACGCACGTGTCTTAGACGAAATAATTAATCTGTACAGAGTAGTCGTTCTTGATTATCGTTCCGGATTTAATGTTCCGGATACCGGGTTTTAGCCACTTTTTTCGTCTAATAAAAATTCGCCATATTGTTGTTTGTCAACATTCTGGAAATTTCAGTAATTTGGCAGTGGAAGTGAAACTGGATTAATTTGTGCATCAGTGAGGTTAGTGTTCTTGCAAATATTGGTATTGAACGATAGAAAAGGTATTTATGAAGGCATGTGTGGTGTACTTTAACTGTATATTGAATTTAAATGCTCTAAATCGGTCACCAAACAGCGACAAAGAATCGTGTCGCAAAAAGCTATGCACATCTAAGAGCCGCTATTTAGCACCCAAGTTTGTGAAACATAGTGTAGCATACCGTGAAGCAATTGCAGGGTCTATCATTAGCACTAGGTACTTCTATCACAATAGCATTTGGGTCTGGCAAGCCAGCAGACTCGGTCTTGATAACCGTTGCCGAGACGACTAGTCCAGCTGTAGACTGGGGCGATGGAGGCGTCTTCAATGGCGTTTGTAGTTTGGATGATAAGTTACACTGCAGTGCCTCTAACGGTTGTTTATAATAATACACAGCAGTGCTTCTATGCCCACTGCGTGCCATTATTGCTTGTTCGTCAAAATTGTTTTCATATAGACGGATACCCTGTATATTTAAATGATGAAAATGTAGTCCTGGTAATATCTTAGAATTGCGTCATTGTACATATTGCTCGTATGCTGAACATGTCCAAGAATGTTGCTTTCTGGTATCTTTTGGCAGACGCTGTTCTGAATGCGATTGCACTTCCTTAAACCTTTGATTTTCATTCAGATCTTTGACTAAAAGGTCTCAGGTTGGAAGATGCTTGATTTGCGTAACCGCGGTAACGTCCTCAAACTCCAAAAACATACTACATGTCGTTGGCTTAGAATGAGAAGGTCGTAACTACAAAATCGAAAATATCATGCAAACAAGAGAAAACTGTCTGTAATTTACTCTTTAACTATAGGAAAACAAGTTTTTAAAACTTCATTTTGGTCAACATGACAATTTTAGATTCCCATGAAAATAGGCTCATAAGAAGCGCATTGTGAAGCAGATTTCAAATGTGCATGAGTCTTATAAGGTCGTAAGTACAGTGTAGTAGGACCTTCTTATTCTAAGCCATCCATGTAGTAGTTTCATCAAGTAAATCCAATTCCACTACTTGTTTTTAAAAGCGCATGCATGTACACTTGCTTTAAAAAAGATATGTAAAATATGTACAATACAGAAAGAAAGTTGACCAATGGAATGTTACCAACGAAAACACAAAATACCCCTGCACAAAACATTCCTTGATTTGATTTTATGAATGGCTAATGTAAACGATTTGGGGATATTGTGTTTACTAAGTATTAATCATAGTATTAAGTAGTGGATTGTCGTGCAAATTGTATCTGAGAAACTAACACTTTTAGCTGTGGTCTAAGACAGATAGATCTCTCGTAAGTGTTGGGTATGAAAACATAAAATCTCGCTAACTCGATTTAGTTTTCATACCCAACACTTACTCGTGTTCTATCCTATACTTAAATATATGCAATTTGTTAATACACACATTATTACATATATATGATGATGACGTAAAACATGAATACAATGCATAGTTGTCACTTCTTTAGAAATCGGCGGGTCTATTGTAATCGAACAATGCCGTCTGTCTACACAATGGTGTGACGTAGGTAGGGTTGAAATTCATGTACACTTTCTACCGTTATACACACTATATATGCATGTGTGTAGTTAAATTTAAGAGTGCATTGTTTTATACAATTATTGGAAATCCTAAATGTTCATTATTTTGGCCTACATATTCGCGATATTAGTCAAAAAGTCCAAACATGCCTCACTTAATATGTTTTTATTATATAGCATGTTGACTGGTAAAATACCAGGGGAAGTAACTCGAAAAATATAACATCTATAAACCAGTGTTAACTCCCTTGAACTGACCATCAACGTCCACGAATAGCAAAACAAACTCACAGTACACACTGCATAATGAACAGTACACAGTAAATAATACAAAGTACACATCACTTAGTGGACATTAATGAGTACACATTAATGAGTACAAAGTTCACATAACTTAATGCACATTACTGTGTAGACATTAATGTGCACATATGTATGTGTACAATGTTCACATAACTTAATGCACATTACTGAGAAGCCATTAATGAGTACACATTTATGTGTACAAAGTTCACAGAACTTAGTGCACATAACTGTGTAGACATTGATTAGTACATATTTATGTGTACAAAGTTCAGATTACTGTGTAGATATTAATGAGCACATATTTATGTATGCAAAGTCACATAGCTTAAGTGCACATTAATGTGTTCCTATTACTGAGTACATTTTTTATGTGTACAAATTCACATAACTTAGTGCAGATTACTGTGTAGACATTAATGAGCACATATTTATGTGTACAAAGTCACATAGCTTAAGTGCACATTAATGTGTTCCTATTACTGAGTACATTTTTATGTGCACAAATTCACATTACTTAGTGCAGATTACTGTGTAGACATTAATGAGCACATGTTTATGTGTACAAAGTCACATAACTTAGTGCACATTAATGTGTTCATATTACTGAGTACATTTTTATGTGTGCAAATTCACATAACTTAGTGCAGATTACTGTGTAGACATTAAAGAGCACATATTTATGTGCACAAATTCACATAACTTAGTGCAGATTACTGTGTAGACATTAATGAGCACATGTTTATGTGTACAAAGTGCACATAACTTAGTGCACATTAATGTGCTCCTATTACTGAGTACATTTTTATGTGTACAAATTCACATAACTTAGTGCAGATTACTGTGTAGACATTAATGAGCACATATTTATGTGTACAAAGTCACATAACTTAGTGCACATTAATGTGTTCATATTACTGAGTACATTTTTATGTGTGCAAATTCACATAACTTAGTGCAGATTACTGTGTAGACATTAAAGAGCACATATTTATGTGCACAAATTCACATAACTTAGTGCAGATTACTGTGTAGACACTAATGAGTACATATTTATGTGTACAAATTCACATAACTTAGTGCACATTTATGTGTAGACATTAATGAGTACATGGTTATGTGTACAAAGTTCACATAACATAGTGCAGATGACTGAGTACATACAGAACAACACACTTTCTCTATTTTAATAACATTTTTGAGGTCTAAGGCTGAATTTCAGATCATTTTCATAAGGAAAGTACTAATATATTTAGCCAAATGCTAATACTATGATATAGATAACAAGTAAATAATAATTAAATATATGCAATTTGTTAATACACACATTATTAAATATATATGATGATGACGTAAAACATGAATACAATGCATAGTTGTCACTTCTTTAGAAATCGGCGGGTCTATTGTAATCGAACAATGCCGTCTGTCTACACAATGGTGTGACGTAGGTAGGGTTGAAATTCATGTACACTTTCTACCGTTATACACACTATATATGCATGTGTGTAGTTAAATTTAAGAGTGCATTGTTTTATACAATTATTGGAAATCCTAAATGTTCATTATTTTGGCCTACATATTCGCGATATTAGTCAAAAAGTCCAAACATGCCTCACTTAATATGTTTTTATTATATAGCATATTGACTGGTAAAATACCAGGGGAAGTAACTCGAAAAATATAACATCTATAAACCAGTGTTAACTCCCTTGAACTGACCATCAACGTCCACGAATAGCAAAACAAACTCACAGTACACACTGCATAATGAACAGTACACAGTAAATAATACAAAGTACACATCACTTAGTGGACATTAATGAGTACACATTAATGAGTACAAAGTTCACATAACTTAATGCACATTACTGTGTAGACATTAATGTGCACATATGTATGTGTACAATGTTCACATAACTTAATGCACATTACTGAGAAGCCATTAATGAGTACACATTTATGTGTACAAAGTTCACAGAACTTAGTGCACATAACTGTGTAGACATTGATTAGTACATATTTATGTGTACAAAGTTCAGATTACTGTGTAGATATTAATGAGCACATATTTATGTATGCAAAGTCACATAGCTTAAGTGCACATTAATGTGTTCCTATTACTGAGTACATTTTTTATGTGTACAAATTCACATAACTTAGTGCAGATTACTGTGTAGACATTAATGAGCACATATTTATGTGTACAAAGTCACATAGCTTAAGTGCACATTAATGTGTTCCTATTACTGAGTACATTTTTATGTGCACAAATTCACATTACTTAGTGCAGATTACTGTGTAGACATTAATGAGCACATGTTTATGTGTACAAAGTCACATAACTTAGTGCACATTAATGTGTTCATATTACTGAGTACATTTTTATGTGTGCAAATTCACATAACTTAGTGCAGATTACTGTGTAGACATTAAAGAGCACATATTTATGTGCACAAATTCACATAACTTAGTGCAGATTACTGTGTAGACATTAATGAGCACATGTTTATGTGTACAAAGTGCACATAACTTAGTGCACATTAATGTGCTTCTATTACTGAGTACATTTTTATGTGTACAAATTCACATAACTTAGTGCAGATTACTGTGTAGACATTAATGAGCACATATTTATGTGTACAAAGTCACATAACTTAGTGCACATTAATGTGTTCATATTACTGAGTACATTTTTATGTGTGCAAATTCACATAACTTAGTGCAGATTACTGTGTAGACATTAAAGAGCACATATTTATGTGCACAAATTCACATAACTTAGTGCAGATTACTGTGTAGACACTAATGAGTACATATTTATGTGTACAAATTCACATAACTTAGTGCACATTTATGTGTAGACATTAATGAGTACATGGTTATGTGTACAAAGTTCACATAACATAGTGCAGATGACTGAGTACATACAGAACAACACACTTTCTCTATTTTAATAACATTTTTGAGGTCTAAGGCTGAATTTCAGATCATTTTCATAAGGAAAGTACTAATATATTTAGCCAAATGCTAATACTATGATATAGATAACAAGTAAATAATAATTAAATATATGCAATTTGTTAATACACACATTATTAAATATATATGATGATGACGTAAAACATGAATACAATGCATAGTTGTCACTTCTTTAGAAATCGGCGGGTCTATTGTAATCGAACAATGCCGTCTGTCTACACAATGGTGTGACGTAGGTAGGGTTGAAATTCATGTACACTTTCTACCGTTATACACACTATATATGCATGTGTGTAGTTAAATTTAAGAGTGCATTGTTTTATACAATTATTGGAAATCCTAAATGTTCATTATTTTGGCCTACATATTCGCGATATTAGTCAAAAAGTCCAAACATGCCTCACTTAATATGTTTTTATTATATAGCATGTTGACTGGTAAAATACCAGGGGAAGTAACTCGAAAAATATAACATCTATAAACCAGTGTTAACTCCCTTGAACTGACCATCAACGTCCACGAATAGCAAAACAAACTCACAGTACACACTGCATAATGAACAGTACACAGTAAATAATACAAAGTACACATCACTTAGTGGACATTAATGAGTACACATTAATGAGTACAAAGTTCACATAACTTAATGCACATTACTGTGTAGACATTAATGTGCACATATGTATGTGTACAATGTTCACATAACTTAATGCACATTACTGAGAAGCCATTAATGAGTACACATTTATGTGTACAAAGTTCACAGAACTTAGTGCACATAACTGTGTAGACATTGATTAGTACATATTTATGTGTACAAAGTTCAGATTACTGTGTAGATATTAATGAGCACATATTTATGTATGCAAAGTCACATAGCTTAAGTGCACATTAATGTGTTCCTATTACTGAGTACATTTTTTATGTGTACAAATTCACATAACTTAGTGCAGATTACTGTGTAGACATTAATGAGCACATATTTATGTGTACAAAGTCACATAGCTTAAGTGCACATTAATGTGTTCCTATTACTGAGTACATTTTTATGTGCACAAATTCACATTACTTAGTGCAGATTACTGTGTAGACATTAATGAGCACATGTTTATGTGTACAAAGTCACATAACTTAGTGCACATTAATGTGTTCATATTACTGAGTACATTTTTATGTGTGCAAATTCACATAACTTAGTGCAGATTACTGTGTAGACATTAAAGAGCACATATTTATGTGCACAAATTCACATAACTTAGTGCAGATTACTGTGTAGACATTAATGAGCACATGTTTATGTGTACAAAGTGCACATAACTTAGTGCACATTAATGTGCTCCTATTACTGAGTACATTTTTATGTGTACAAATTCACATAACTTAGTGCAGATTACTGTGTAGACATTAATGAGCACATATTTATGTGTACAAAGTCACATAACTTAGTGCACATTAATGTGTTCATATTACTGAGTACATTTTTATGTGTGCAAATTCACATAACTTAGTGCAGATTACTGTGTAGACATTAAAGAGCACATATTTATGTGCACAAATTCACATAACTTAGTGCAGATTACTGTGTAGACACTAATGAGTACATATTTATGTGTACAAATTCACATAACTTAGTGCACATTTATGTGTAGACATTAATGAGTACATGGTTATGTGTACAAAGTTCACATAACATAGTGCAGATGACTGAGTACATACAGAACAACACACTTTCTCTATTTTAATAACATTTTTGAGGTCTAAGGCTGAATTTCAGATCATTTTCATAAGGAAAGTACTAATATATTTAGCCAAATGCTAATACTATGATATAGATAACAAGTAAATAATAATTAAATATATGCAATTTGTTAATACACACATTATTAAATATATATGATGATGACGTAAAACATGAATACAATGCATAGTTGTCACTTCTTTAGAAATCGGCGGGTCTATTGTAATCGAACAATGCCGTCTGTCTACACAATGGTGTGACGTAGGTAGGGTTGAAATTCATGTACACTTTCTACCGTTATACACACTATATATGCATGTGTGTAGTTAAATTTAAGAGTGCATTGTTTTATACAATTATTGGAAATCCTAAATGTTCATTATTTTGGCCTACATATTCGCGATATTAGTCAAAAAGTCCAAACATGCCTCACTTAATATGTTTTTATTATATAGCATGTTGACTGGTAAAATACCAGGGGAAGTAACTCGAAAAATATAACATCTATAAACCAGTGTTAACTCCCTTGAACTGACCATCAACGTCCACGAATAGCAAAACAAACTCACAGTACACACTGCATAATGAACAGTACACAGTAAATAATACAAAGTACACATCACTTAGTGGACATTAATGAGTACACATTAATGAGTACAAAGTTCACATAACTTAATGCACATTACTGTGTAGACATTAATGTGCACATATGTATGTGTACAATGTTCACATAACTTAATGCACATTACTGAGAAGCCATTAATGAGTACACATTTATGTGTACAAAGTTCACAGAACTTAGTGCACATAACTGTGTAGACATTGATTAGTACATATTTATGTGTACAAAGTTCAGATTACTGTGTAGATATTAATGAGCACATATTTATGTATGCAAAGTCACATAGCTTAAGTGCACATTAATGTGTTCCTATTACTGAGTACATTTTTTATGTGTACAAATTCACATAACTTAGTGCAGATTACTGTGTAGACATTAATGAGCACATATTTATGTGTACAAAGTCACATAGCTTAAGTGCACATTAATGTGTTCCTATTACTGAGTACATTTTTATGTGCACAAATTCACATTACTTAGTGCAGATTACTGTGTAGACATTAATGAGCACATGTTTATGTGTACAAAGTCACATAACTTAGTGCACATTAATGTGTTCATATTACTGAGTACATTTTTATGTGTGCAAATTCACATAACTTAGTGCAGATTACTGTGTAGACATTAAAGAGCACATATTTATGTGCACAAATTCACATAACTTAGTGCAGATTACTGTGTAGACATTAATGAGCACATGTTTATGTGTACAAAGTGCACATAACTTAGTGCACATTAATGTGCTCCTATTACTGAGTACATTTTTATGTGTACAAATTCACATAACTTAGTGCAGATTACTGTGTAGACATTAATGAGCACATATTTATGTGTACAAAGTCACATAACTTAGTGCACATTAATGTGTTCATATTACTGAGTACATTTTTATGTGTGCAAATTCACATAACTTAGTGCAGATTACTGTGTAGACATTAAAGAGCACATATTTATGTGCACAAATTCACATAACTTAGTGCAGATTACTGTGTAGACACTAATGAGTACATATTTATGTGTACAAATTCACATAACTTAGTGCACATTTATGTGTAGACATTAATGAGTACATGGTTATGTGTACAAAGTTCACATAACATAGTGCAGATGACTGAGTACATACAGAACAACACACTTTCTCTATTTTAATAACATTTTTGAGGTCTAAGGCTGAATTTCAGATCATTTTCATAAGGAAAGTACTAATATATTTAGCCAAATGCTAATACTATGATATAGATAACAAGTAAATAATAATTAAATATATGCAATTTGTTAATACACACATTATTAAATATATATGATGATGACGTAAAACATGAATACAATGCATAGTTGTCACTTCTTTAGAAATCGGCGGGTCTATTGTAATCGAACAATGCCGTCTGTCTACACAATGGTGTGACGTAGGTAGGGTTGAAATTCATGTACACTTTCTACCGTTATACACACTATATATGCATGTGTGTAGTTAAATTTAAGAGTGCATTGTTTTATACAATTATTGGAAATCCTAAATGTTCATTATTTTGGCCTACATATTCGCGATATTAGTCAAAAAGTCCAAACATGCCTCACTTAATATGTTTTTATTATATAGCATGTTGACTGGTAAAATACCAGGGGAAGTAACTCGAAAAATATAACATCTATAAACCAGTGTTAACTCCCTTGAACTGACCATCAACGTCCACGAATAGCAAAACAAACTCACAGTACACACTGCATAATGAACAGTACACAGTAAATAATACAAAGTACACATCACTTAGTGGACATTAATGAGTACACATTAATGAGTACAAAGTTCACATAACTTAATGCACATTACTGTGTAGACATTAATGTGCACATATGTATGTGTACAATGTTCACATAACTTAATGCACATTACTGAGAAGCCATTAATGAGTACACATTTATGTGTACAAAGTTCACAGAACTTAGTGCACATAACTGTGTAGACATTGATTAGTACATATTTATGTGTACAAAGTTCAGATTACTGTGTAGATATTAATGAGCACATATTTATGTATGCAAAGTCACATAGCTTAAGTGCACATTAATGTGTTCCTATTACTGAGTACATTTTTTATGTGTACAAATTCACATAACTTAGTGCAGATTACTGTGTAGACATTAATGAGCACATATTTATGTGTACAAAGTCACATAGCTTAAGTGCACATTAATGTGTTCCTATTACTGAGTACATTTTTATGTGCACAAATTCACATTACTTAGTGCAGATTACTGTGTAGACATTAATGAGCACATGTTTATGTGTACAAAGTCACATAACTTAGTGCACATTAATGTGTTCATATTACTGAGTACATTTTTATGTGTGCAAATTCACATAACTTAGTGCAGATTACTGTGTAGACATTAAAGAGCACATATTTATGTGCACAAATTCACATAACTTAGTGCAGATTACTGTGTAGACATTAATGAGCACATGTTTATGTGTACAAAGTGCACATAACTTAGTGCACATTAATGTGCTCCTATTACTGAGTACATTTTTATGTGTACAAATTCACATAACTTAGTGCAGATTACTGTGTAGACATTAATGAGCACATATTTATGTGTACAAAGTCACATAACTTAGTGCACATTAATGTGTTCATATTACTGAGTACATTTTTATGTGTGCAAATTCACATAACTTAGTGCAGATTACTGTGTAGACATTAAAGAGCACATATTTATGTGCACAAATTCACATAACTTAGTGCAGATTACTGTGTAGACACTAATGAGTACATATTTATGTGTACAAATTCACATAACTTAGTGCACATTTATGTGTAGACATTAATGAGTACATGGTTATGTGTACAAAGTTCACATAACATAGTGCAGATGACTGAGTACATACAGAACAACACACTTTCTCTATTTTAATAACATTTTTGAGGTCTAAGGCTGAATTTCAGATCATTTTCATAAGGAAAGTACTAATATATTTAGCCAAATGCTAATACTATGATATAGATAACAAGTAAATAATAATTAAATATATGCAATTTGTTAATACACACATTATTAAATATATATGATGATGACGTAAAACATGAATACAATGCATAGTTGTCACTTCTTTAGAAATCGGCGGGTCTATTGTAATCGAACAATGCCGTCTGTCTACACAATGGTGTGACGTAGGTAGGGTTGAAATTCATGTACACTTTCTACCGTTATACACACTATATATGCATGTGTGTAGTTAAATTTAAGAGTGCATTGTTTTATACAATTATTGGAAATCCTAAATGTTCATTATTTTGGCCTACATATTCGCGATATTAGTCAAAAAGTCCAAACATGCCTCACTTAATATGTTTTTATTATATAGCATGTTGACTGGTAAAATACCAGGGGAAGTAACTCGAAAAATATAACATCTATAAACCAGTGTTAACTCCCTTGAACTGACCATCAACGTCCACGAATAGCAAAACAAACTCACAGTACACACTGCATAATGAACATTACACAGTAAATAATACAAAGTACACATCACTTAGTGGACATTAATGAGTACACATTAATGAGTACAAAGTTCACATAACTTAATGCACATTACTGTGTAGACATTAATGTGCACATATGTATGTGTACAATGTTCACATAACTTAATGCACATTACTGAGAAGCCATTAATGAGTACACATTTATGTGTACAAAGTTCACAGAACTTAGTGCACATAACTGTGTAGACATTGATTAGTACATATTTATGTGTACAAAGTTCAGATTACTGTGTAGATATTAATGAGCACATATTTATGTATGCAAAGTCACATAGCTTAAGTGCACATTAATGTGTTCCTATTACTGAGTACATTTTTTATGTGTACAAATTCACATAACTTAGTGCAGATTACTGTGTAGACATTAATGAGCACATATTTATGTGTACAAAGTCACATAGCTTAAGTGCACATTAATGTGTTCCTATTACTGAGTACATTTTTATGTGCACAAATTCACATTACTTAGTGCAGATTACTGTGTAGACATTAATGAGCACATGTTTATGTGTACAAAGTCACATAACTTAGTGCACATTAATGTGTTCATATTACTGAGTACATTTTTATGTGTGCAAATTCACATAACTTAGTGCAGATTACTGTGTAGACATTAAAGAGCACATATTTATGTGCACAAATTCACATAACTTAGTGCAGATTACTGTGTAGACATTAATGAGCACATGTTTATGTGTACAAAGTGCACATAACTTAGTGCACATTAATGTGCTCCTATTACTGAGTACATTTTTATGTGTACAAATTCACATAACTTAGTGCAGATTACTGTGTAGACATTAATGAGCACATATTTATGTGTACAAAGTCACATAACTTAGTGCACATTAATGTGTTCATATTACTGAGTACATTTTTATGTGTGCAAATTCACATAACTTAGTGCAGATTACTGTGTAGACATTAAAGAGCACATATTTATGTGCACAAATTCACATAACTTAGTGCAGATTACTGTGTAGACACTAATGAGTACATATTTATGTGTACAAATTCACATAACTTAGTGCACATTTATGTGTAGACATTAATGAGTACATGGTTATGTGTACAAAGTTCACATAACATAGTGCAGATGACTGAGTACATACAGAACAACACACTTTCTCTATTTTAATAACATTTTTGAGGTCTAAGGCTGAATTTCAGATCATTTTCATAAGGAAAGTACTAATATATTTAGCCAAATGCTAATACTATGATATAGATAACAAGTAAATAATAATTAAATATATGCAATTTGTTAATACACACATTATTAAATATATATGATGATGACGTAAAACATGAATACAATGCATAGTTGTCACTTCTTTAGAAATCGGCGGGTCTATTGTAATCGAACAATGCCGTCTGTCTACACAATGGTGTGACGTAGGTAGGGTTGAAATTCATGTACACTTTCTACCGTTATACACACTATATATGCATGTGTGTAGTTAAATTTAAGAGTGCATTGTTTTATACAATTATTGGAAATCCTAAATGTTCATTATTTTGGCCTACATATTCGCGATATTAGTCGAAAAGTCCAAACATGCCTCACTTAATATGTTTTTATTATATAGCATGTTGACTGGTAAAATACCAGGGGAAGTAACTCGAAAAATATAACATCTATAAACCAGTGTTAACTCCCTTGAACTGACCATCAACGTCCACGAATAGCAAAACAAACTCACAGTACACACTGCATAATGAACAGTACACAGTAAATAATACAAAGTACACATCACTTAGTGGACATTAATGAGTACACATTAATGAGTACAAAGTTCACATAACTTAATGCACATTACTGTGTAGACATTAATGTGCACATATGTATGTGTACAATGTTCACATAACTTAATGCACATTACTGAGAAGCCATTAATGAGTACACATTTATGTGTACAAAGTTCACAGAACTTAGTGCACATAACTGTGTAGACATTGATTAGTACATATTTATGTGTACAAAGTTCAGATTACTGTGTAGATATTAATGAGCACATATTTATGTATGCAAAGTCACATAGCTTAAGTGCACATTAATGTGTTCCTATTACTGAGTACATTTTTTATGTGTACAAATTCACATAACTTAGTGCAGATTACTGTGTAGACATTAATGAGCACATATTTATGTGTACAAAGTCACATAGCTTAAGTGCACATTAATGTGTTCCTATTACTGAGTACATTTTTATGTGCACAAATTCACATTACTTAGTGCAGATTACTGTGTAGACATTAATAAGCACATGTTTATGTGTACAAAGTCACATAACTTAGTGCACATTAATGTGTTCATATTACTGAGTACATTTTTATGTGTGCAAATTCACATAACTTAGTGCAGATTACTGTGTAGACATTAAAGAGCACATATTTATGTGCACAAATTCACATAACTTAGTGCAGATTACTGTGTAGACATTAATGAGCACATGTTTATGTGTACAAAGTGCACATAACTTAGTGCACATTAATGTGCTCCTAATACTGAGTACATTTTTATGTGTACAAATTCACATAACTTAGTGCAGATTACTGTGTAGACATTAATGAGCACATATTTATGTGTACAAAGTCACATAACTTAGTGCACATTAATGTGTTCATATTACTGAGTACATTTTTATGTGTGCAAATTCACATAACTTAGTGCAGATTACTGTGTAGACATTAAAGAGCACATATTTATGTGCACAAATTCACATAACTTAGTGCAGATTACTGTGTAGACACTAATGAGTACATATTTATGTGTACAAATTCACATAACTTAGTGCACATTTATGTGTAGACATTAATGAGTACATGGTTATGTGTACAAAGTTCACATAACATAGTGCAGATGACTGAGTACATACAGAACAACACACTTTCTCTATTTTAATAACATTTTTGAGGTCTAAGGCTGAATTTCAGATCATTTTCATAAGGAAAGTACTAATATATTTAGCCAAATGCTAATACTATGATATAGATAACAAGTAAATAATAATTAAATATATGCAATTTGTTAATACACACATTATTAAATATATATGATGATGACGTAAAACATGAATACAATGCATAGTTGTCACTTCTTTAGAAATCGGCGGGTCTATTGTAATCGAACAATGCCGTCTGTCTACACAATGGTGTGACGTAGGTAGGGTTGAAATTCATGTACACTTTCTACCGTTATACACACTATATATGCATGTGTGTAGTTAAATTTAAGAGTGCATTGTTTTATACAATTATTGGAAATCCTAAATGTTCATTATTTTGGCCTACATATTCGCGATATTAGTCAAAAAGTCCAAACATGCCTCACTTAATATGTTTTTATTATATAGCATGTTGACTGGTAAAATACCAGGGGAAGTAACTCGAAAAATATAACATCTATAAACCAGTGTTAACTCCCTTGAACTGACCATCAACGTCCACGAATAGCAAAACAAACTCACAGTACACACTGCATAATGAACAGTACACAGTAAATAATACAAAGTACACATCACTTAGTGGACATTAATGAGTACACATTAATGAGTACAAAGTTCACATAACTTAATGCACATTACTGTGTAGACATTAATGTGCACATATGTATGTGTACAATGTTCACATAACTTAATGCACATTACTGAGAAGCCATTAATGAGTACACATTTATGTGTACAAAGTTCACAGAACTTAGTGCACATAACTGTGTAGACATTGATTAGTACATATTTATGTGTACAAAGTTCAGATTACTGTGTAGATATTAATGAGCACATATTTATGTATGCAAAGTCACATAGCTTAAGTGCACATTAATGTGTTCCTATTACTGAGTACATTTTTTATGTGTACAAATTCACATAACTTAGTGCAGATTACTGTGTAGACATTAATGAGCACATATTTATGTGTACAAAGTCACATAGCTTAAGTGCACATTAATGTGTTCCTATTACTGAGTACATTTTTATGTGCACAAATTCACATTACTTAGTGCAGATTACTGTGTAGACATTAATGAGCACATGTTTATGTGTACAAAGTCACATAACTTAGTGCACATTAATGTGTTCATATTACTGAGTACATTTTTATGTGTGCAAATTCACATAACTTAGTGCAGATTACTGTGTAGACATTAAAGAGCACATATTTATGTGCACAAATTCACATAACTTAGTGCAGATTACTGTGTAGACATTAATGAGCACATGTTTATGTGTACAAAGTGCACATAACTTAGTGCACATTAATGTGCTCCTATTACTGAGTACATTTTTATGTGTACAAATTCACATAACTTAGTGCAGATTACTGTGTAGACATTAATGAGCACATATTTATGTGTACAAAGTCACATAACTTAGTGCACATTAATGTGTTCATATTACTGAGTACATTTTTATGTGTGCAAATTCACATAACTTAGTGCAGATTACTGTGTAGACATTAAAGAGCACATATTTATGTGCACAAATTCACATAACTTAGTGCAGATTACTGTGTAGACACTAATGAGTACATATTTATGTGTACAAATTCACATAACTTAGTGCACATTTATGTGTAGACATTAATGAGTACATGGTTATGTGTACAAAGTTCACATAACATAGTGCAGATGACTGAGTACATACAGAACAACACACTTTCTCTATTTTAATAACATTTTTGAGGTCTAAGGCTGAATTTCAGATCATTTTCATAAGGAAAGTACTAATATATTTAGCCAAATGCTAATACTATGATATAGATAACAAGTAAATAATAATTAAATATATGCAATTTGTTAATACACACATTATTAAATATATATGATGATGACGTAAAACATGAATACAATGCATAGTTGTCACTTCTTTAGAAATCGGCGGGTCTATTGTAATCGAACAATGCCGTCTGTCTACACAATGGTGTGACGTAGGTAGGGTTGAAATTCATGTACACTTTCTACCGTTATACACACTATATATGCATGTGTGTAGTTAAATTTAAGAGTGCATTGTTTTATACAATTATTGGAAATCCTAAATGTTCATTATTTTGGCCTACATATTCGCGATATTAGTCAAAAAGTCCAAACATGCCTCACTTAATATGTTTTTATTATATAGCATGTTGACTGGTAAAATACCAGGGGAAGTAACTCGAAAAATATAACATCTATAAACCAGTGTTAACTCCCTTGAACTGACCATCAACGTCCACGAATAGCAAAACAAACTCACAGTACACACTGCATAATGAACAGTACACAGTAAATAATACAAAGTACACATCACTTAGTGGACATTAATGAGTACACATTAATGAGTACAAAGTTCACATAACTTAATGCACATTACTGTGTAGACATTAATGTGCACATATGTATGTGTACAATGTTCACATAACTTAATGCACATTACTGAGAAGCCATTAATGAGTACACATTTATGTGTACAAAGTTCACAGAACTTAGTGCACATAACTGTGTAGACATTGATTAGTACATATTTATGTGTACAAAGTTCAGATTACTGTGTAGATATTAATGAGCACATATTTATGTATGCAAAGTCACATAGCTTAAGTGCACATTAATGTGTTCCTATTACTGAGTACATTTTTTATGTGTACAAATTCACATAACTTAGTGCAGATTACTGTGTAGACATTAATGAGCACATATTTATGTGTACAAAGTCACATAGCTTAAGTGCACATTAATGTGTTCCTATTACTGAGTACATTTTTATGTGCACAAATTCACATTACTTAGTGCAGATTACTGTGTAGACATTAATGAGCACATGTTTATGTGTACAAAGTCACATAACTTAGTGCACATTAATGTGTTCATATTACTGAGTACATTTTTATGTGTGCAAATTCACATAACTTAGTGCAGATTACTGTGTAGACATTAAAGAGCACATATTTATGTGCACAAATTCACATAACTTAGTGCAGATTACTGTGTAGACATTAATGAGCACATGTTTATGTGTACAAAGTGCACATAACTTAGTGCACATTAATGTGCTCCTATTACTGAGTACATTTTTATGTGTACAAATTCACATAACTTAGTGCAGATTACTGTGTAGACATTAATGAGCACATATTTATGTGTACAAAGTCACATAACTTAGTGCACATTAATGTGTTCATATTACTGAGTACATTTTTATGTGTGCAAATTCACATAACTTAGTGCAGATTACTGTGTAGACATTAAAGAGCACATATTTATGTGCACAAATTCACATAACTTAGTGCAGATTACTGTGTAGACACTAATGAGTACATATTTATGTGTACAAATTCACATAACTTAGTGCACATTTATGTGTAGACATTAATGAGTACATGGTTATGTGTACAAAGTTCACATAACATAGTGCAGATGACTGAGTACATACAGAACAACACACTTTCTCTATTTTAATAACATTTTTGAGGTCTAAGGCTGAATTTCAGATCATTTTCATAAGGAAAGTACTAATATATTTAGCCAAATGCTAATACTATGATATAGATAACAAGTAAATAATAATTAAATATATGCAATTTGTTAATACACACATTATTAAATATATATGATGATGACGTAAAACATGAATACAATGCATAGTTGTCACTTCTTTAGAAATCGGCGGGTCTATTGTAATCGAACAATGCCGTCTGTCTACACAATGGTGTGACGTAGGTAGGGTTGAAATTCATGTACACTTTCTACCGTTATACACACTATATATGCATGTGTGTAGTTAAATTTAAGAGTGCATTGTTTTATACAATTATTGGAAATCCTAAATGTTCATTATTTTGGCCTACATATTCGCGATATTAGTCAAAAAGTCCAAACATGCCTCACTTAATATGTTTTTATTATATAGCATGTTGACTGGTAAAATACCAGGGGAAGTAACTCGAAAAATATAACATCTATAAACCAGTGTTAACTCCCTTGAACTGACCATCAACGTCCACGAATAGCAAAACAAACTCACAGTACACACTGCATAATGAACAGTACACAGTAAATAATACAAAGTACACATCACTTAGTGGACATTAATGAGTACACATTAATGAGTACAAAGTTCACATAACTTAATGCACATTACTGTGTAGACATTAATGTGCACATATGTATGTGTACAATGTTCACATAACTTAATGCACATTACTGAGAAGCCATTAATGAGTACACATTTATGTGTACAAAGTTCACAGAACTTAGTGCACATAACTGTGTAGACATTGATTAGTACATATTTATGTGTACAAAGTTCAGATTACTGTGTAGATATTAATGAGCACATATTTATGTATGCAAAGTCACATAGCTTAAGTGCACATTAATGTGTTCCTATTACTGAGTACATTTTTTATGTGTACAAATTCACATAACTTAGTGCAGATTACTGTGTAGACATTAATGAGCACATATTTATGTGTACAAAGTCACATAGCTTAAGTGCACATTAATGTGTTCCTATTACTGAGTACATTTTTATGTGCACAAATTCACATTACTTAGTGCAGATTACTGTGTAGACATTAATGAGCACATGTTTATGTGTACAAAGTCACATAACTTAGTGCACATTAATGTGTTCATATTACTGAGTACATTTTTATGTGTGCAAATTCACATAACTTAGTGCAGATTACTGTGTAGACATTAAAGAGCACATATTTATGTGCACAAATTCACATAACTTAGTGCAGATTACTGTGTAGACATTAATGAGCACATGTTTATGTGTACAAAGTGCACATAACTTAGTGCACATTAATGTGCTCCTATTACTGAGTACATTTTTATGTGTACAAATTCACATAACTTAGTGCAGATTACTGTGTAGACATTAATGAGCACATATTTATGTGTACAAAGTCACATAACTTAGTGCACATTAATGTGTTCATATTACTGAGTACATTTTTATGTGTGCAAATTCACATAACTTAGTGCAGATTACTGTGTAGACATTAAAGAGCACATATTTATGTGCACAAATTCACATAACTTAGTGCAGATTACTGTGTAGACACTAATGAGTACATATTTATGTGTACAAATTCACATAACTTAGTGCACATTTATGTGTAGACATTAATGAGTACATGGTTATGTGTACAAAGTTCACATAACATAGTGCAGATGACTGAGTACATACAGAACAACACACTTTCTCTATTTTAATAACATTTTTGAGGTCTAAGGCTGAATTTCAGATCATTTTCATAAGGAAAGTACTAATATATTTAGCCAAATGCTAATACTATGATATAGATAACAAGTAAATAATAATTAAATATATGCAATTTGTTAATACACACATTATTAAATATATATGATGATGACGTAAAACATGAATACAATGCATAGTTGTCACTTCTTTAGAAATCGGCGGGTCTATTGTAATCGAACAATGCCGTCTGTCTACACAATGGTGTGACGTAGGTAGGGTTGAAATTCATGTACACTTTCTACCGTTATACACACTATATATGCATGTGTGTAGTTAAATTTAAGAGTGCATTGTTTTATACAATTATTGGAAATCCTAAATGTTCATTATTTTGGCCTACATATTCGCGATATTAGTCAAAAAGTCCAAACATGCCTCACTTAATATGTTTTTATTATATAGCATGTTGACTGGTAAAATACCAGGGGAAGTAACTCGAAAAATATAACATCTATAAACCAGTGTTAACTCCCTTGAACTGACCATCAACGTCCACGAATAGCAAAACAAACTCACAGTACACACTGCATAATGAACAGTACACAGTAAATAATACAAAGTACACATCACTTAGTGGACATTAATGAGTACACATTAATGAGTACAAAGTTCACATAACTTAATGCACATTACTGTGTAGACATTAATGTGCACATATGTATGTGTACAATGTTCACATAACTTAATGCACATTACTGAGAAGCCATTAATGAGTACACATTTATGTGTACAAAGTTCACAGAACTTAGTGCACATAACTGTGTAGACATTGATTAGTACATATTTATGTGTACAAAGTTCAGATTACTGTGTAGATATTAATGAGCACATATTTATGTATGCAAAGTCACATAGCTTAAGTGCACATTAATGTGTTCCTATTACTGAGTACATTTTTTATGTGTACAAATTCACATAACTTAGTGCAGATTACTGTGTAGACATTAATGAGCACATATTTATGTGTACAAAGTCACATAGCTTAAGTGCACATTAATGTGTTCCTATTACTGAGTACATTTTTATGTGCACAAATTCACATTACTTAGTGCAGATTACTGTGTAGACATTAATGAGCACATGTTTATGTGTACAAAGTCACATAACTTAGTGCACATTAATGTGTTCATATTACTGAGTACATTTTTATGTGTGCAAATTCACATAACTTAGTGCAGATTACTGTGTAGACATTAAAGAGCACATATTTATGTGCACAAATTCACATAACTTAGTGCAGATTACTGTGTAGACATTAATGAGCACATGTTTATGTGTACAAAGTGCACATAACTTAGTGCACATTAATGTGCTCCTATTACTGAGTACATTTTTATGTGTACAAATTCACATAACTTAGTGCAGATTACTGTGTAGACATTAATGAGCACATATTTATGTGTACAAAGTCACATAACTTAGTGCACATTAATGTGTTCATATTACTGAGTACATTTTTATGTGTGCAAATTCACATAACTTAGTGCAGATTACTGTGTAGACATTAAAGAGCACATATTTATGTGCACAAATTCACATAACTTAGTGCAGATTACTGTGTAGACACTAATGAGTACATATTTATGTGTACAAATTCACATAACTTAGTGCACATTTATGTGTAGACATTAATGAGTACATGGTTATGTGTACAAAGTTCACATAACATAGTGCAGATGACTGAGTACATACAGAACAACACACTTTCTCTATTTTAATAACATTTTTGAGGTCTAAGGCTGAATTTCAGATCATTTTCATAAGGAAAGTACTAATATATTTAGCCAAATGCTAATACTATGATATAGATAACAAGTAAATAATAATTAAATATATGCAATTTGTTAATACACACATTATTAAATATATATGATGATGACGTAAAACATGAATACAATGCATAGTTGTCACTTCTTTAGAAATCGGCGGGTCTATTGTAATCGAACAATGCCGTCTGTCTACACAATGGTGTGACGTAGGTAGGGTTGAAATTCATGTACACTTTCTACCGTTATACACACTATATATGCATGTGTGTAGTTAAATTTAAGAGTGCATTGTTTTATACAATTATTGGAAATCCTAAATGTTCATTATTTTGGCCTACATATTCGCGATATTAGTCAAAAAGTCCAAACATGCCTCACTTAATATGTTTTTATTATATAGCATGTTGACTGGTAAAATACCAGGGGAAGTAACTCGAAAAATATAACATCTATAAACCAGTGTTAACTCCCTTGAACTGACCATCAACGTCCACGAATAGCAAAACAAACTCACAGTACACACTGCATAATGAACAGTACACAGTAAATAATACAAAGTACACATCACTTAGTGGACATTAATGAGTACACATTAATGAGTACAAAGTTCACATAACTTAATGCACATTACTGTGTAGACATTAATGTGCACATATGTATGTGTACAATGTTCACATAACTTAATGCACATTACTGAGAAGCCATTAATGAGTACACATTTATGTGTACAAAGTTCACAGAACTTAGTGCACATAACTGTGTAGACATTGATTAGTACATATTTATGTGTACAAAGTTCAGATTACTGTGTAGATATTAATGAGCACATATTTATGTATGCAAAGTCACATAGCTTAAGTGCACATTAATGTGTTCCTATTACTGAGTACATTTTTTATGTGTACAAATTCACATAACTTAGTGCAGATTACTGTGTAGACATTAATGAGCACATATTTATGTGTACAAAGTCACATAGCTTAAGTGCACATTAATGTGTTCCTATTACTGAGTACATTTTTATGTGCACAAATTCACATTACTTAGTGCAGATTACTGTGTAGACATTAATGAGCACATGTTTATGTGTACAAAGTCACATAACTTAGTGCACATTAATGTGTTCATATTACTGAGTACATTTTTATGTGTGCAAATTCACATAACTTAGTGCAGATTACTGTGTAGACATTAAAGAGCACATATTTATGTGCACAAATTCACATAACTTAGTGCAGATTACTGTGTAGACATTAATGAGCACATGTTTATGTGTACAAAGTGCACATAACTTAGTGCACATTAATGTGCTCCTATTACTGAGTACATTTTTATGTGTACAAATTCACATAACTTAGTGCAGATTACTGTGTAGACATTAATGAGCACATATTTATGTGTACAAAGTCACATAACTTAGTGCACATTAATGTGTTCATATTACTGAGTACATTTTTATGTGTGCAAATTCACATAACTTAGTGCAGATTACTGTGTAGACATTAAAGAGCACATATTTATGTGCACAAATTCACATAACTTAGTGCAGATTACTGTGTAGACACTAATGAGTACATATTTATGTGTACAAATTCACATAACTTAGTGCACATTTATGTGTAGACATTAATGAGTACATGGTTATGTGTACAAAGTTCACATAACATAGTGCAGATGACTGAGTACATACAGAACAACACACTTTCTCTATTTTAATAACATTTTTGAGGTCTAAGGCTGAATTTCAGATCATTTTCATAAGGAAAGTACTAATATATTTAGCCAAATGCTAATACTATGATATAGATAACAAGTAAATAATAATTAAATATATGCAATTTGTTAATACACACATTATTAAATATATATGATGATGACGTAAAACATGAATACAATGCATAGTTGTCACTTCTTTAGAAATCGGCGGGTCTATTGTAATCGAACAATGCCGTCTGTCTACACAATGGTGTGACGTAGGTAGGGTTGAAATTCATGTACACTTTCTACCGTTATACACACTATATATGCATGTGTGTAGTTAAATTTAAGAGTGCATTGTTTTATACAATTATTGGAAATCCTAAATGTTCATTATTTTGGCCTACATATTCGCGATATTAGTCAAAAAGTCCAAACATGCCTCACTTAATATGTTTTTATTATATAGCATGTTGACTGGTAAAATACCAGGGGAAGTAACTCGAAAAATATAACATCTATAAACCAGTGTTAACTCCCTTGAACTGACCATCAACGTCCACGAATAGCAAAACAAACTCACAGTACACACTGCATAATGAACAGTACACAGTAAATAATACAAAGTACACATCACTTAGTGGACATTAATGAGTACACATTAATGAGTACAAAGTTCACATAACTTAATGCACATTACTGTGTAGACATTAATGTGCACATATGTATGTGTACAATGTTCACATAACTTAATGCACATTACTGAGAAGCCATTAATGAGTACACATTTATGTGTACAAAGTTCACAGAACTTAGTGCACATAACTGTGTAGACATTGATTAGTACATATTTATGTGTACAAAGTTCAGATTACTGTGTAGATATTAATGAGCACATATTTATGTATGCAAAGTCACATAGCTTAAGTGCACATTAATGTGTTCCTATTACTGAGTACATTTTTTATGTGTACAAATTCACATAACTTAGTGCAGATTACTGTGTAGACATTAATGAGCACATATTTATGTGTACAAAGTCACATAGCTTAAGTGCACATTAATGTGTTCCTATTACTGAGTACATTTTTATGTGCACAAATTCACATTACTTAGTGCAGATTACTGTGTAGACATTAATGAGCACATGTTTATGTGTACAAAGTCACATAACTTAGTGCACATTAATGTGTTCATATTACTGAGTACATTTTTATGTGTGCAAATTCACATAACTTAGTGCAGATTACTGTGTAGACATTAAAGAGCACATATTTATGTGCACAAATTCACATAACTTAGTGCAGATTACTGTGTAGACATTAATGAGCACATGTTTATGTGTACAAAGTGCACATAACTTAGTGCACATTAATGTGCTCCTATTACTGAGTACATTTTTATGTGTACAAATTCACATAACTTAGTGCAGATTACTGTGTAGACATTAATGAGCACATATTTATGTGTACAAAGTCACATAACTTAGTGCACATTAATGTGTTCATATTACTGAGTACATTTTTATGTGTGCAAATTCACATAACTTAGTGCAGATTACTGTGTAGACATTAAAGAGCACATATTTATGTGCACAAATTCACATAACTTAGTGCAGATTACTGTGTAGACACTAATGAGTACATATTTATGTGTACAAATTCACATAACTTAGTGCACATTTATGTGTAGACATTAATGAGTACATGGTTATGTGTACAAAGTTCACATAACATAGTGCAGATGACTGAGTACATACAGAACAACACACTTTCTCTATTTTAATAACATTTTTGAGGTCTAAGGCTGAATTTCAGATCATTTTCATAAGGAAAGTACTAATATATTTAGCCAAATGCTAATACTATGATATAGATAACAAGTAAATAATAATTAAATATATGCAATTTGTTAATACACACATTATTAAATATATATGATGATGACGTAAAACATGAATACAATGCATAGTTGTCACTTCTTTAGAAATCGGCGGGTCTATTGTAATCGAACAATGCCGTCTGTCTACACAATGGTGTGACGTAGGTAGGGTTGAAATTCATGTACACTTTCTACCGTTATACACACTATATATGCATGTGTGTAGTTAAATTTAAGAGTGCATTGTTTTATACAATTATTGGAAATCCTAAATGTTCATTATTTTGGCCTACATATTCGCGATATTAGTCAAAAAGTCCAAACATGCCTCACTTAATATGTTTTTATTATATAGCATGTTGACTGGTAAAATACCAGGGGAAGTAACTCGAAAAATATAACATCTATAAACCAGTGTTAACTCCCTTGAACTGACCATCAACGTCCACGAATAGCAAAACAAACTCACAGTACACACTGCATAATGAACAGTACACAGTAAATAATACAAAGTACACATCACTTAGTGGACATTAATGAGTACACATTAATGAGTACAAAGTTCACATAACTTAATGCACATTACTGTGTAGACATTAATGTGCACATATGTATGTGTACAATGTTCACATAACTTAATGCACATTACTGAGAAGCCATTAATGAGTACACATTTATGTGTACAAAGTTCACAGAACTTAGTGCACATAACTGTGTAGACATTGATTAGTACATATTTATGTGTACAAAGTTCAGATTACTGTGTAGATATTAATGAGCACATATTTATGTATGCAAAGTCACATAGCTTAAGTGCACATTAATGTGTTCCTATTACTGAGTACATTTTTTATGTGTACAAATTCACATAACTTAGTGCAGATTACTGTGTAGACATTAATGAGCACATATTTATGTGTACAAAGTCACATAGCTTAAGTGCACATTAATGTGTTCCTATTACTGAGTACATTTTTATGTGCACAAATTCACATTACTTAGTGCAGATTACTGTGTAGACATTAATGAGCACATGTTTATGTGTACAAAGTCACATAACTTAGTGCACATTAATGTGTTCATATTACTGAGTACATTTTTATGTGTGCAAATTCACATAACTTAGTGCAGATTACTGTGTAGACATTAAAGAGCACATATTTATGTGCACAAATTCACATAACTTAGTGCAGATTACTGTGTAGACATTAATGAGCACATGTTTATGTGTACAAAGTGCACATAACTTAGTGCACATTAATGTGCTCCTATTACTGAGTACATTTTTATGTGTACAAATTCACATAACTTAGTGCAGATTACTGTGTAGACATTAATGAGCACATATTTATGTGTACAAAGTCACATAACTTAGTGCACATTAATGTGTTCATATTACTGAGTACATTTTTATGTGTGCAAATTCACATAACTTAGTGCAGATTACTGTGTAGACATTAAAGAGCACATATTTATGTGCACAAATTCACATAACTTAGTGCAGATTACTGTGTAGACACTAATGAGTACATATTTATGTGTACAAATTCACATAACTTAGTGCACATTTATGTGTAGACATTAATGAGTACATGGTTATGTGTACAAAGTTCACATAACATAGTGCAGATGACTGAGTACATACAGAACAACACACTTTCTCTATTTTAATAACATTTTTGAGGTCTAAGGCTGAATTTCAGATCATTTTCATAAGGAAAGTACTAATATATTTAGCCAAATGCTAATACTATGATATAGATAACAAGTAAATAATAATTAAATATATGCAATTTGTTAATACACACATTATTAAATATATATGATGATGACGTAAAACATGAATACAATGCATAGTTGTCACTTCTTTAGAAATCGGCGGGTCTATTGTAATCGAACAATGCCGTCTGTCTACACAATGGTGTGACGTAGGTAGGGTTGAAATTCATGTACACTTTCTACCGTTATACACACTATATATGCATGTGTGTAGTTAAATTTAAGAGTGCATTGTTTTATACAATTATTGTAAATCCTAAATGTTCATTATTTTGGCCTACATATTCGCGATATTAGTCAAAAAGTCCAAACATGCCTCACTTAATATGTTTTTATTATATAGCATGTTGACTGGTAAAATACCAGGGGAAGTAACTCGAAAAATATAACATCTATAAACCAGTGTTAACTCCCTTGAACTGACCATCAACGTCCACGAATAGCAAAACAAACTCACAGTACACACTGCATAATGAACAGTACACAGTAAATAATACAAAGTACACATCACTTAGTGGACATTAATGAGTACACATTAATGAGTACAAAGTTCACATAACTTAATGCACATTACTGTGTAGACATTAATGTGCACATATGTATGTGTACAATGTTCACATAACTTAATGCACATTACTGAGAAGCCATTAATGAGTACACATTTATGTGTACAAAGTTCACAGAACTTAGTGCACATAACTGTGTAGACATTGATTAGTACATATTTATGTGTACAAAGTTCAGATTACTGTGTAGATATTAATGAGCACATATTTATGTATGCAAAGTCACATAGCTTAAGTGCACATTAATGTGTTCCTATTACTGAGTACATTTTTTATGTGTACAAATTCACATAACTTAGTGCAGATTACTGTGTAGACATTAATGAGCACATATTTATGTGTACAAAGTCACATAGCTTAAGTGCACATTAATGTGTTCCTATTACTGAGTACATTTTTATGTGCACAAATTCACATTACTTAGTGCAGATTACTGTGTAGACATTAATGAGCACATGTTTATGTGTACAAAGTCACATAACTTAGTGCACATTAATGTGTTCATATTACTGAGTACATTTTTATGTGTGCAAATTCACATAACTTAGTGCAGATTACTGTGTAGACATTAAAGAGCACATATTTATGTGCACAAATTCACATAACTTAGTGCAGATTACTGTGTAGACATTAATGAGCACATGTTTATGTGTACAAAGTGCACATAACTTAGTGCACATTAATGTGCTCCTATTACTGAGTACATTTTTATGTGTACAAATTCACATAACTTAGTGCAGATTACTGTGTAGACATTAATGAGCACATATTTATGTGTACAAAGTCACATAACTTAGTGCACATTAATGTGTTCATATTACTGAGTACATTTTTATGTGTGCAAATTCACATAACTTAGTGCAGATTACTGTGTAGACATTAAAGAGCACATATTTATGTGCACAAATTCACATAACTTAGTGCAGATTACTGTGTAGACACTAATGAGTACATATTTATGTGTACAAATTCACATAACTTAGTGCACATTTATGTGTAGACATTAATGAGTACATGGTTATGTGTACAAAGTTCACATAACATAGTGCAGATGACTGAGTACATACAGAACAACACACTTTCTCTATTTTAATAACATTTTTGAGGTCTAAGGCTGAATTTCAGATCATTTTCATAAGGAAAGTACTAATATATTTAGCCAAATGCTAATACTATGATATAGATAACAAGTAAATAATAATTAAATATATGCAATTTGTTAATACACACATTATTAAATATATATGATGATGACGTAAAACATGAATACAATGCATAGTTGTCACTTCTTTAGAAATCGGCGGGTCTATTGTAATCGAACAATGCCGTCTGTCTACACAATGGTGTGACGTAGGTAGGGTTGAAATTCATGTACACTTTCTACCGTTATACACACTATATATGCATGTGTGTAGTTAAATTTAAGAGTGCATTGTTTTATACAATTATTGTAAATCCTAAATGTTCATTATTTTGGCCTACATATTCGCGATATTAGTCAAAAAGTCCAAACATGCCTCACTTAATATGTTTTTATTATATAGCATGTTGACTGGTAAAATACCAGGGGAAGTAACTCGAAAAATATAACATCTATAAACCAGTGTTAACTCCCTTGAACTGACCATCAACGTCCACGAATAGCAAAACAAACTCACAGTACACACTGCATAATGAACAGTACACAGTAAATAATACAAAGTACACATCACTTAGTGGACATTAATGAGTACACATTAATGAGTACAAAGTTCACATAACTTAATGCACATTACTGTGTAGACATTAATGTGCACATATGTATGTGTACAATGTTCACATAACTTAATGCACATTACTGAGAAGCCATTAATGAGTACACATTTATGTGTACAAAGTTCACAGAACTTAGTGCACATAACTGTGTAGACATTGATTAGTACATATTTATGTGTACAAAGTTCAGATTACTGTGTAGATATTAATGAGCACATATTTATGTATGCAAAGTCACATAGCTTAAGTGCACATTAATGTGTTCCTATTACTGAGTACATTTTTTATGTGTACAAATTCACATAACTTAGTGCAGATTACTGTGTAGACATTAATGAGCACATATTTATGTGTACAAAGTCACATAGCTTAAGTGCACATTAATGTGTTCCTATTACTGAGTACATTTTTATGTGCACAAATTCACATTACTTAGTGCAGATTACTGTGTAGACATTAATGAGCACATGTTTATGTGTACAAAGTCACATAACTTAGTGCAGATTACTGTGTAGACATTAATGAGCACATGTTTATGTGTACAAAGTGCACATAACTTAGTGCACATTAATGTGCTCCTATTACTGAGTACATTTTTATGTGTACAAATTCACATAACTTAGTGCAGATTACTGTGTAGACATTAATGAGCACATATTTATGTGTACAAAGTCACATAACTTAGTGCACATTAATTTGTTCATATTACTGAGTACATTTTTATGTGTGCAAATTCACAAAACTTAGTGCAGATTACTGTGTAGACATTAAAGAGCACATATTTATGTGCACAAATTCACATAACTTAGTGCAGATTACTGTGTAGACACTAATGAGTACATATTTATGTGTACAAATTCACATTACTTAGTGCACATTTATGTGTAGACATTAATGAGTACATGGTTATGTGTACAAAGTTCACATAACATAGTGCAGATGACTGAGTACATACAGAACAACACACTTTCTCTATTTTAATAACATTTTTGAGGTCTAAGGCTGAATTTCAGATCATTTTCATAAGGAAAGTACTAATATATTTAGCCAAATGCTAATACTATGATATAGATAACAAGTAAATAATAATTAAATATATGCAATTTGTTAATACACACATTATTAAATATATATGATGATGACGTAAAACATGAATACAATGCATAGTTGTCACTTCTTTAGAAATCGGCGGGTCTATTGTAATCGAACAATGCCGTCTGTCTACACAATGGTGTGACGTAGGTAGGGTTGAAATTCATGTACACTTTCTACCGTTATACACACTATATATGCATGTGTGTAGTTAAATTTAAGAGTGCATTGTTTTATACAATTATTGGAAATCCTAAATGTTCATTATTTTGGCCTACATATTCGCGATATTAGTCAAAAAGTCCAAACATGCCTCACTTAATATGTTTTTATTATATAGCATGTTGACTGGTAAAATACCAGGGGAAGTAACTCGAAAAATATAACATCTATAAACCAGTGTTAACTCCCTTGAACTGACCATCAACGTCCACGAATAGCAAAACAAACTCACAGTACACACTGCATAATGAACAGTACACAGTAAATAATACAAAGTACACATCACTTAGTGGACATTAATGAGTACACATTAATGAGTACAAAGTTCACATAACTTAATGCACATTACTGTGTAGACATTAATGTGCACATATGTATGTGTACAATGTTCACATAACTTAATGCACATTACTGAGAAGCCATTAATGAGTACACATTTATGTGTACAAAGTTCACAGAACTTAGTGCACATAACTGTGTAGACATTGATTAGTACATATTTATGTGTACAAAGTTCAGATTACTGTGTAGATATTAATGAGCACATATTTATGTATGCAAAGTCACATAGCTTAAGTGCACATTAATGTGTTCCTATTACTGAGTACATTTTTTATGTGTACAAATTCACATAACTTAGTGCAGATTACTGTGTAGACATTAATGAGCACATATTTATGTGTACAAAGTCACATAGCTTAAGTGCACATTAATGTGTTCCTATTACTGAGTACATTTTTATGTGCACAAATTCACATTACTTAGTGCAGATTACTGTGTAGACATTAATGAGCACATATTTATGTGTACAAAGTCACATAACTTAGTGCACATTAATGTGTTCATATTACTGAGTACATTTTTATGTGTGCAAATTCACATAACTTAGTGCAGATTACTGTGTAGACATTAAAGAGCACATATTTATGTGCACAAATTCACATAACTTAGTGCAGATTACTGTGTAGACACTAATGAGTACATATTTATGTGTACAAATTCACATAACTTAGTGCACATTTATGTGTAGACATTAATGAGTACATTTTTATGTGTACAAATTCACATAACTTAGTGCAGATTACTGTGTAGACATTAATGAGCACATATTTATGTGTACAAAGTCACATAACTTAGTGCACATTAATGTGTTCATATTACTGAGTACATTTTTATGTGTGCAAATTCACATAACTTAGTGCAGATTACTGTGTAGACATTAAAGAGCACATATTTATGTGCACAAATTCACATAACTTAGTGCAGATTACTGTGTAGACACTAATGAGTACATATTTATGTGTACAAATTCACAGAACTTAGTGCACATAACTGTGTAGACATTGATTAGTACATATTTATGTGTACAAAGTTCAGATTACTGTGTAGATATTAATGAGCACATATTTATGTATGCAAAGTCACATAGCTTAAGTGCACATTAATGTGTTCCTATTACTGAGTACATTTTTTATGTGTACAAATTCACATAACTTAGTGCAGATTACTGTGTAGACATTAATGAGCACATATTTATGTGTACAAAGTCACATAGCTTAAGTGCACATTAATGTGTTCCTATTACTGAGTACATTTTTATGTGCACAAGTTCACATTACTTAGTGCAGATTACTGTGTAGACATTAATGAGCACATGTTTATGTGTACAAAGTCACATAACTTAGTGCACATTAATGTGTTCATATTACTGAGTACATTTTTATGTGTGCAAATTCACATAACTTAGTGCAGATTACTGTGTAGACATTAAAGAGCACATATTTATGTGCACAAATTCACATAACTTAGTGCAGATTACTGTGTAGACATTAATGAGCACATGTTTATGTGTACAAAGTGCACATAACTTAGTGCACATTAATGTGCTCCTATTACTGAGTACATTTTTATGTGTACAAATTCACATAACTTAGTGCAGATTACTGTGTAGACATTAATGAGCACATATTTATGTGTACAAAGTCACATAACTTAGTGCACATTAATGTGTTCATATTACTGAGTACATTTTTATGTGTGCAAATTCACATATCTTAGTGCAGATTACTGTGTAGACATTAAAGAGCACATATTTATGTGCACAAATTCACATAACTTAGTGCAGATTACTGTGTAGACACTAATGAGTACATATTTATGTGTACAAATTCACATAACTTAGTGCACATTTATGTGTAGACATTAATGAGTACATGGTTATGTGTACAAAGTTCACATAACATAGTGCAGATGACTGAGTACATACAGAACAACACACTTTCTCTATTTTAATAACATTTTTGAGGTCTAAGGCTGAATTTCAGATCATTTTCATAAGGAAAGTACTAATATATTTAGCCAAATGCTAATACTATGATATAGATAACAAGTAAATAATAATTAAATATATGCAATTTGTTAATACACACATTATTAAATATATATGATGATGACGTAAAACATGAATACAATGCATAGTTGTCACTTCTTTAGAAATCGGCGGGTCTATTGTAATCGAACAATGCCGTCTGTCTACACAATGGTGTGACGTAGGTAGGGTTGAAATTCATGTACACTTTCTACCGTTATACACACTATATATGCATGTGTGTAGTTAAATTTAAGAGTGCATTGTTTTATACAATTATTGGAAATCCTAAATGTTCATTATTTTGGCCTACATATTCGCGATATTAGTCAAAAAGTCCAAACATGCCTCACTTAATATGTTTTTATTATATAGCATGTTGACTGGTAAAATACCAGGGGAAGTAACTCGAAAAATATAACATCTATAAACCAGTGTTAACTCCCTTGAACTGACCATCAACGTCCACGAATAGCAAAACAAACTCACAGTACACACTGCATAATGAACAGTACACAGTAAATAATACAAAGTACACATCACTTAGTGGACATTAATGAGTACACATTAATGAGTACAAAGTTCACATAACTTAATGCACATTACTGTGTAGACATTAATGTGCACATATGTATGTGTACAATGTTCACATAACTTAATGCACATTACTGAGAAGCCATTAATGAGTACACATTTATGTGTACAAAGTTCACAGAACTTAGTGCACATAACTGTGTAGACATTGATTAGTACATATTTATGTGTACAAAGTTCAGATTACTGTGTAGATATTAATGAGCACATATTTATGTATGCAAAGTCACATAGCTTAAGTGCACATTAATGTGTTCCTATTACTGAGTACATTTTTTATGTGTACAAATTCACATAACTTAGTGCAGATTACTGTGTAGACATTAATGAGCACATATTTATGTGTACAAAGTCACATAGCTTAAGTGCACATTAATGTGTTCCTATTACTGAGTACATTTTTATGTGCACAAATTCACATTACTTAGTGCAGATTACTGTGTAGACATTAATGAGCACATGTTTATGTGTACAAAGTCACATAACTTAGTGCACATTAATGTGTTCATATTACTGAGTACATTTTTATGTGTGCAAATTCACATAACTTAGTGCAGATTACTGTGTAGACATTAAAGAGCACATATTTATGTGCACAAATTCACATAACTTAGTGCAGATTACTGTGTAGACATTAATGAGCACATGTTTATGTGTACAAAGTGCACATAACTTAGTGCACATTAATGTGCTCCTATTACTGAGTACATTTTTATGTGTACAAATTCACATAACTTAGTGCAGATTACTGTGTAGACATTAATGAGCACATATTTATGTGTACAAAGTCACATAACTTAGTGCACATTAATGTGTTCATATTACTGAGTACATTTTTATGTGTGCAAATTCACATAACTTAGTGCAGATTACTGTGTAGACATTAAAGAGCACATATTTATGTGCACAAATTCACATAACTTAGTGCAGATTACTGTGTAGACACTAATGAGTACATATTTATGTGTACAAATTCACATAACTTAGTGCACATTTATGTGTAGACATTAATGAGTACATGGTTATGTGTACAAAGTTCACATAACATAGTGCAGATGACTGAGTACATACAGAACAACACACTTTCTCTATTTTAATAACATTTTTGAGGTCTAAGGCTGAATTTCAGATCATTTTCATAAGGAAAGTACTAATATATTTAGCCAAATGCTAATACTATGATATAGATAACAAGTAAATAATAATTAAATATATGCAATTTGTTAATACACACATTATTAAATATATATGATGATGACGTAAAACATGAATACAATGCATAGTGGTCACTTCTTTAGAAATCGGCGGGTCTATTGTAATCGAACAATGCCGTCTGTCTACACAATGGTGTGACGTAGGTAGGGTTGAAATTCATGTACACTTTCTACCGTTATACACACTATATATGCATGTGTGTAGTTAAATTTAAGAGTGCATTGTTTTATACAATTATTGGAAATCCTAAATGTTCATTATTTTGGCCTACATATTCGCGATATTAGTCAAAAAGTCCAAACATGCCTCACTTAATATGTTTTTATTATATAGCATGTTGACTGGTAAAATACCAGGGGAAGTAACTCGAAAAATATAACATCTATAAACCAGTGTTAACTCCCTTGAACTGACCATCAACGTCCACGAATAGCAAAACAAACTCACAGTACACACTGCATAATGAACAGTACACAGTAAATAATACAAAGTACACATCACTTAGTGGACATTAATGAGTACACATTAATGAGTACAAAGTTCACATAACTTAATGCACATTACTGTGTAGACATTAATGTGCACATATGTATGTGTACAATGTTCACATAACTTAATGCACATTACTGAGAAGCCATTAATGAGTACACATTTATGTGTACAAAGTTCACAGAACTTAGTGCACATAACTGTGTAGACATTGATTAGTACATATTTATGTGTACAAAGTTCAGATTACTGTGTAGATATTAATGAGCACATATTTATGTATGCAAAGTCACATAGCTTAAGTGCACATTAATGTGTTCCTATTACTGAGTACATTTTTTATGTGTACAAATTCACATAACTTAGTGCAGATTACTGTGTAGACATTAATGAGCACATATTTATGTGTACAAAGTCACATAGCTTAAGTGCACATTAATGTGTTCCTATTACTGAGTACATTTTTATGTGCACAAATTCACATTACTTAGTGCAGATTACTGTGTAGACATTAATGAGCACATGTTTATGTGTACAAAGTCACATAACTTAGTGCACATTAATGTGTTCATATTACTGAGTACATTTTTATGTGTGCAAATTCACATAACTTAGTGCAGATTACTGTGTAGACATTAAAGAGCACATATTTATGTGCACAAATTCACATAACTTAGTGCAGATTACTGTGTAGACATTAATGAGCACATGTTTATGTGTACAAAGTGCACATAACTTAGTGCACATTAATGTGCTCCTATTACTGAGTACATTTTTATGTGTACAAATTCACATAACTTAGTGCAGATTACTGTGTAGACATTAATGAGCACATATTTATGTGTACAAAGTCACATAACTTAGTGCACATTAATGTGTTCATATTACTGAGTACATTTTTATGTGTGCAAATTCACATAACTTAGTGCAGATTACTGTGTAGACATTAAAGAGCACATATTTATGTGCACAAATTCACATAACTTAGTGCAGATTACTGTGTAGACACTAATGAGTACATATTTATGTGTACAAATTCACATAACTTAGTGCACATTTATGTGTAGACATTAATGAGTACATGGTTATGTGTACAAAGTTCACATAACATAGTGCAGATGACTGAGTACATACAGAACAACACACTTTCTCTATTTTAATAACATTTTTGAGGTCTAAGGCTGAATTTCAGATCATTTTCATAAGGAAAGTACTAATATATTTAGCCAAATGCTAATACTATGATATAGATAACAAGTAAATAATAATTAAATATATGCAATTTGTTAATACACACATTATTAAATATATATGATGATGACGTAAAACATGAATACAATGCATAGTTGTCACTTCTTTAGAAATCGGCGGGTCTATTGTAATCGAACAATGCCGTCTGTCTACACAATGGTGTGACGTAGGTAGGGTTGAAATTCATGTACACTTTCTACCGTTATACACACTATATATGCATGTGTGTAGTTAAATTTAAGAGTGCATTGTTTTATACAATTATTGGAAATCCTAAATGTTCATTATTTTGGCCTACATATTCGCGATATTAGTCAAAAAGTCCAAACATGCCTCACTTAATATGTTTTTATTATATAGCATGTTGACTGGTAAAATACCAGGGGAAGTAACTCGAAAAATATAACATCTATAAACCAGTGTTAACTCCCTTGAACTGACCATCAACGTCCACGAATAGCAAAACAAACTCACAGTACACACTGCATAATGAACAGTACACAGTAAATAATACAAAGTACACATCACTTAGTGGACATTAATGAGTACACATTAATGAGTACAAAGTTCACATAACTTAATGCACATTACTGTGTAGACATTAATGTGCACATATGTATGTGTACAATGTTCACATAACTTAATGCACATTACTGAGAAGCCATTAATGAGTACACATTTATGTGTACAAAGTTCACAGAACTTAGTGCACATAACTGTGTAGACATTGATTAGTACATATTTATGTGTACAAAGTTCAGATTACTGTGTAGATATTAATGAGCACATATTTATGTATGCAAAGTCACATAGCTTAAGTGCACATTAATGTGTTCCTATTACTGAGTACATTTTTTATGTGTACAAATTCACATAACTTAGTGCAGATTACTGTGTAGACATTAATGAGCACATATTTATGTGTACAAAGTCACATAGCTTAAGTGCACATTAATGTGTTCCTATTACTGAGTACATTTTTATGTGCACAAATTCACATTACTTAGTGCAGATTACTGTGTAGACATTAATGAGCACATGTTTATGTGTACAAAGTCACATAACTTAGTGCACATTAATGTGTTCATATTACTGAGTACATTTTTATGTGTGCAAATTCACATAACTTAGTGCAGATTACTGTGTAGACATTAAAGAGCACATATTTATGTGCACAAATTCACATAACTTAGTGCAGATTACTGTGTAGACATTAATGAGCACATGTTTATGTGTACAAAGTGCACATAACTTAGTGCACATTAATGTGCTCCTATTACTGAGTACATTTTTATGTGTACAAATTCACATAACTTAGTGCAGATTACTGTGTAGACATTAATGAGCACATATTTATGTGTACAAAGTCACATAACTTAGTGCACATTAATGTGTTCATATTACTGAGTACATTTTTATGTGTGCAAATTCACATAACTAAGTGCAGATTACTGTGTAGACATTAAAGAGCACATATTTATGTGCACAAATTCACATAACTTAGTGCAGATTACTGTGTAGACACTAATGAGTACATATTTATGTGTACAAATTCACATAACTTAGTGCACATTTATGTGTAGACATTAATGAGTACATGGTTATGTGTACAAAGTTCACATAACATAGTGCAGATGACTGAGTACATACAGAACAACACACTTTCTCTATTTTAATAACATTTTTGAGGTCTAAGGCTGAATTTCAGATCATTTTCATAAGGAAAGTACTAATATATTTAGCCAAATGCTAATACTATGATATAGATAACAAGTAAATAATAATTAAATATATGCAATTTGTTAATACACACATTATTAAATATATATGATGATGACGTAAAACATGAATACAATGCATAGTTGTCACTTCTTTAGAAATCGGCGGGTCTATTGTAATCGAACAATGCCGTCTGTCTACACAATGGTGTGACGTAGGTAGGGTTGAAATTCATGTACACTTTCTACCGTTATACACACTATATATGCATGTGTGTAGTTAAATTTAAGAGTGCATTGTTTTATACAATTATTGGAAATCCTAAATGTTCATTATTTTGGCCTACATATTCGCGATATTAGTCAAAAAGTCCAAACATGCCTCACTTAATATGTTTTTATTATATAGCATGTTGACTGGTAAAATACCAGGGGAAGTAACTCGAAAAATATAACATCTATAAACCAGTGTTAACTCCCTTGAACTGACCATCAACGTCCACGAATAGCAAAACAAACTCACAGTACACACTGCATAATGAACAGTACACAGTAAATAATACAAAGTACACATCACTTAGTGGACATTAATGAGTACACATTAATGAGTACAAAGTTCACATAACTTAATGCACATTACTGTGTAGACATTAATGTGCACATATGTATGTGTACAATGTTCACATAACTTAATGCACATTACTGAGAAGCCATTAATGAGTACACATTTATGTGTACAAAGTTCACAGAACTTAGTGCACATAACTGTGTAGACATTGATTAGTACATATTTATGTGTACAAAGTTCAGATTACTGTGTAGATATTAATGAGCACATATTTATGTATGCAAAGTCACATAGCTTAAGTGCACATTAATGTGTTCCTATTACTGAGTACATTTTTTATGTGTACAAATTCACATAACTTAGTGCAGATTACTGTGTAGACATTAATGAGCACATATTTATGTGTACAAAGTCACATAGCTTAAGTGCACATTAATGTGTTCCTATTACTGAGTACATTTTTATGTGCACAAATTCACATTACTTAGTGCAGATTACTGTGTAGACATTAATGAGCACATGTTTATGTGTACAAAGTCACATAACTTAGTGCACATTAATGTGTTCATATTACTGAGTACATTTTTATGTGTGCAAATTCACATAACTTAGTGCAGATTACTGTGTAGACATTAAAGAGCACATATTTATGTGCACAAATTCACATAACTTAGTGCAGATTACTGTGTAGACATTAATGAGCACATGTTTATGTGTACAAAGTGCACATAACTTAGTGCACATTAATGTGCTCCTATTACTGAGTACATTTTTATGTGTACAAATTCACATAACTTAGTGCAGATTACTGTGTAGACATTAATGAGCACATATTTATGTGTACAAAGTCACATAACTTAGTGCACATTAATGTGTTCATATTACTGAGTACATTTTTATGTGTGCAAATTCACATAACTAAGTGCAGATTACTGTGTAGACATTAAAGAGCACATATTTATGTGCACAAATTCACATAACTTAGTGCAGATTACTGTGTAGACACTAATGAGTACATATTTATGTGTACAAATTCACATAACTTAGTGCACATTTATGTGTAGACATTAATGAGTACATGGTTATGTGTACAAAGTTCACATAACATAGTGCAGATGACTGAGTACATACAGAACAACACACTTTCTCTATTTTAATAACATTTTTGAGGTCTAAGGCTGAATTTCAGATCATTTTTATAAGGAAAGTACTAATATATTTAGCCAAATGCTAATACTATGATATAGATAACAAGTAAATAATAATTAAATATATGCAATTTGTTAATACACACATTATTAAATATATATGATGATGACGTAAAACATGAATACAATGCATAGTTGTCACTTCTTTAGAAATCGGCGGGTCTATTGTAATCGAACAATGCCGTCTGTCTACACAATGGTGTGACGTAGGTAGGGTTGAAATTCATGTACACTTTCTACCGTTATACACACTATATATGCATGTGTGTAGTTAAATTTAAGAGTGCATTGTTTTATACAATTATTGGAAATCCTAAATGTTCATTATTTTGGCCTACATATTCGCGATATTAGTCAAAAAGTCCAAACATGCCTCACTTAATATGTTTTTATTATATAGCATGTTGACTGGTAAAATACCAGGGGAAGTAACTCGAAAAATATAACATCTATAAACCAGTGTTAACTCCCTTGAACTGACCATCAACGTCCACGAATAGCAAAACAAACTCACAGTACACACTGCATAATGAACAGTACACAGTAAATAATACAAAGTACACATCACTTAGTGGACATTAATGAGTACACATTAATGAGTACAAAGTTCACATAACTTAATGCACATTACTGTGTAGACATTAATGTGCACATATGTATGTGTACAATGTTCACATAACTTAATGCACATTACTGAGATGCCATTAATGAGTACACATTTATGTGTACAAAGTTCACAGAACTTAGTGCACATAACTGTGTAGACATTGATTAGTACATATTTATGTGTACAAAGTTCAGATTACTGTGTAGATATTAATGAGCACATATTTATGTATGCAAAGTCACATAGCTTAAGTGCACATTAATGTGTTCCTATTACTGAGTACATTTTTTATGTGTACAAATTCACATAACTTAGTGCAGATTACTGTGTAGACATTAATGAGCACATATTTATGTGTACAAAGTCACATAGCTTAAGTGCACATTAATGTGTTCCTATTACTGAGTACATTTTTATGTGCACAAATTCACATTACTTAGTGCAGATTACTGTGTAGACATTAATGAGCACATGTTTATGTGTACAAAGTCACATAACTTAGTGCACATTAATGTGTTCATATTACTGAGTACATTTTTATGTGTGCAAATTCACATAACTTAGTGCAGATTACTGTGTAGACATTAAAGAGCACATATTTATGTGCACAAATTCACATAACTTAGTGCAGATTACTGTGTAGACATTAATGAGCACATGTTTATGTGTACAAAGTGCACATAACTTAGTGCACATTAATGTGCTCCTATTACTGAGTACATTTTTATGTGTACAAATTCACATAACTTAGTGCAGATTACTGTGTAGACATTAATGAGCACATATTTATGTGTACAAAGTCACATAACTTAGTGCACATTAATGTGTTCATATTACTGAGTACATTTTTATGTGTGCAAATTCACATAACTTAGTGCAGATTACTGTGTAGACATTAAAGAGCACATATTTATGTGCACAAATTCACATAACTTAGTGCAGATTACTGTGTAGACACTAATGAGTACATATTTATGTGTACAAATTCACATAACTTAGTGCACATTTATGTGTAGACATTAATGAGTACATGGTTATGTGTACAAAGTTCACATAACATAGTGCAGATGACTGAGTACATACAGAACAACACACTTTCTCTATTTTAATAACATTTTTGAGGTCTAAGGCTGAATTTCAGATCATTTTCATAAGGAAAGTACTAATATATTTAGCCAAATGCTAATACTATGATATAGATAACAAGTAAATAATAATTAAATATATGCAATTTGTTAATACACACATTATTAAATATATATGATGATGACGTAAAACATGAATACAATGCATAGTTGTCACTTCTTTAGAAATCGGCGGGTCTATTGTAATCGAACAATGCCGTCTGTCTACACAATGGTGTGACGTAGGTAGGGTTGAAATTCATGTACACTTTCTACCGTTATACACACTATATATGCATGTGTGTAGTTAAATTTAAGAGTGCATTGTTTTATACAATTATTGGAAATCCTAAATGTTCATTATTTTGGCCTACATATTCGCGATATTAGTCAAAAAGTCCAAACATGCCTCACTTAATATGTTTTTATTATATAGCATGTTGACTGGTAAAATACCAGGGGAAGTAACTCGAAAAATATAACATCTATAAACCAGTGTTAACTCCCTTGAACTGACCATCAACGTCCACGAATAGCAAAACAAACTCACAGTACACACTGCATAATGAACAGTACACAGTAAATAATACAAAGTACACATCACTTAGTGGACATTAATGAGTACACATTAATGAGTACAAAGTTCACATAACTTAATGCACATTACTGTGTAGACATTAATGTGCACATATGTATGTGTACAATGTTCACATAACTTAATGCACATTACTGAGAAGCCATTAATGAGTACACATTTATGTGTACAAAGTTCACAGAACTTAGTGCACATAACTGTGTAGACATTGATTAGTACATATTTATGTGTACAAAGTTCAGATTACTGTGTAGATATTAATGAGCACATATTTATGTATGCAAAGTCACATAGCTTAAGTGCACATTAATGTGTTCCTATTACTGAGTACATTTTTTATGTGTACAAATTCACATAACTTAGTGCAGATTACTGTGTAGACATTAATGAGCACATATTTATGTGTACAAAGTCACATAGCTTTAGTGCACATTAATGTGTTCCTATTACTGAGTACATTTTTATGTGCACAAATTCACATTACTTAGTGCAGATTACTGTGTAGACATTAATGAGCACATGTTTATGTGTACAAAGTCACATAACTTAGTGCACATTAATGTGTTCATATTACTGAGTACATTTTTATGTGTGCAAATTCACATAACTTAGTGCAGATTACTGTGTAGACATTAAAGAGCACATATTTATGTGCACAAATTCACATAACTTAGTGCAGATTACTGTGTAGACATTAATGAGCACATGTTTATGTGTACAAAGTGCACATAACTTAGTGCACATTAATGTGCTCCTATTACTGAGTACATTTTTATGTGTACAAATTCACATAACTTAGTGCAGATTACTGTGTAGACATTAATGAGCACATATTTATGTGTACAAAGTCACATAACTTAGTGCACATTAATGTGTTCATATTACTGAGTACATTTTTATGTGTGCAAATTCACATAACTTAGTGCAGATTACTGTGTAGACATTAAAGAGCACATATTTATGTGCACAAATTCACATAACTTAGTGCAGATTACTGTGTAGACACTAATGAGTACATATTTATGTGTACAAATTCACATAACTTAGTGCACATTTATGTGTAGACATTAATGAGTACATGGTTATGTGTACAAAGTTCACATAACATAGTGCAGATGACTGAGTACATACAGAACAACACACTTTCTCTATTTTAATAACATTTTTGAGGTCTAAGGCTGAATTTCAGATCATTTTCATAAGGAAAGTACTAATATATTTAGCCAAATGCTAATACCATGATATAGATAACAAGTAAATAATAATTAAATATATGCAATTTGTTAATACACACATTATTAAATATATATGATGATGACGTAAAACATGAATACAATGCATAGTTGTCACTTCTTTAGAAATCGGCGGGTCTATTGTAATCGAACAATGCCGTCTGTCTACACAATGGTGTGACGTAGGTAGGGTTGAAATTCATGTACACTTTCTACCGTTATACACACTATATATGCATGTGTGTAGTTAAATTTAAGAGTGCATTGTTTTATACAATTATTGGAAATCCTAAATGTTCATTATTTTGGCCTACATATTCGCGATATTAGTCAAAAAGTCCAAACATGCCTCACTTAATATGTTTTTATTATATAGCATGTTGACTGGTAAAATACCAGGGGAAGTAACTCGAAAAATATAACATCTATAAACCAGTGTTAACTCCCTTGAACTGACCATCAACGTCCACGAATAGCAAAACAAACTCACAGTACACACTGCATAATGAACAGTACACAGTAAATAATACAAAGTACACATCACTTAGTGGACATTAATGAGTACACATTAATGAGTACAAAGTTCACATAACTTAATGCACATTACTGTGTAGACATTAATGTGCACATATGTATGTGTACAATGTTCACATAACTTAATGCACATTACTGAGAAGCCATTAATGAGTACACATTTATGTGTACAAAGTTCACAGAACTTAGTGCACATAACTGTGTAGACATTGATTAGTACATATTTATGTGTACAAAGTTCAGATTACTGTGTAGATATTAATGAGCACATATTTATGTATGCAAAGTCACATAGCTTAAGTGCACATTAATGTGTTCCTATTACTGAGTACATTTTTTATGTGTACAAATTCACATAACTTAGTGCAGATTACTGTGTAGACATTAATGAGCACATATTTATGTGTACAAAGTCACATAGCTTAAGTGCACATTAATGTGTTCCTATTACTGAGTACATTTTTATGTGCACAAATTCACATTACTTAGTGCAGATTACTGTGTAGACATTAATGAGCACATGTTTATGTGTACAAAGTCACATAACTTAGTGCACATTAATGTGTTCATATTACTGAGTACATTTTTATGTGTGCAAATTCACATAACTTAGTGCAGATTACTGTGTAGACATTAAAGAGCACATATTTATGTGCACAAATTCACATAACTTAGTGCAGATTACTGTGTAGACATTAATGAGCACATGTTTATGTGTACAAAGTGCACATAACTTAGTGCACATTAATGTGCTCCTATTACTGAGTACATTTTTATGTGTACAAATTCACATAACTTAGTGCAGATTACTGTGTAGACATTAATGAGCACATATTTATGTGTACAAAGTCACATAACTTAGTGCACATTAATGTGTTCATATTACTGAGTACATTTTTATGTGTGCAAATTCACATAACTTAGTGCAGATTACTGTGTAGACATTAAAGAGCACATATTTATGTGCACAAATTCACATAACTTAGTGCAGATTACTGTGTAGACACTAATGAGTACATATTTATGTGTACAAATTCACATAACTTAGTGCACATTTATGTGTAGACATTAATGAGTACATGGTTATGTGTACAAAGTTCACATAACATAGTGCAGATGACTGAGTACATACAGAACAACACACTTTCTCTATTTTAATAACATTTTTGAGGTCTAAGGCTGAATTTCAGATCATTTTCATAAGGAAAGTACTAATATATTTAGCCAAATGCTAATACTATGATATAGATAACAAGTAAATAATAATTAAATATATGCAATTTGTTAATACACACATTATTAAATATATATGATGATGACGTAAAACATGAATACAATGCATAGTTGTCACTTCTTTAGAAATCGGCGGGTCTATTGTAATCGAACAATGCCGTCTGTCTACACAATGGTGTGACGTAGGTAGGGTTGAAATTCATGTACACTTTCTACCGTTATACACACTATATATGCATGTGTGTAGTTAAATTTAAGAGTGCATTGTTTTATACAATTATTGGAAATCCTAAATGTTCATTATTTTGGCCTACATATTCGCGATATTAGTCAAAAAGTCCAAACATGCCTCACTTAATATGTTTTTATTATATAGCATGTTGACTGGTAAAATACCAGGGGAAGTAACTCGAAAAATATAACATCTATAAACCAGTGTTAACTCCCTTGAACTGACCATCAACGTCCACGAATAGCAAAACAAACTCACAGTACACACTGCATAATGAACAGTACACAGTAAATAATACAAAGTACACATCACTTAGTGGACATTAATGAGTACACATTAATGAGTACAAAGTTCACATAACTTAATGCACATTACTGTGTAGACATTAATGTGCACATATGTATGTGTACAATGTTCACATAACTTAATGCACATTACTGAGAAGCCATTAATGAGTACACATTTATGTGTACAAAGTTCACAGAACTTAGTGCACATAACTGTGTAGACATTGATTAGTACATAATTATGTGTACAAAGTTCAGATTACTGTGTAGATATTAATGAGCACATATTTATGTATGCAAAGTCACATAGCTTAAGTGCACATTAATGTGTTCCTATTACTGAGTACATTTTTTATGTGTACAAATTCACATAACTTAGTGCAGATTACTGTGTAGACATTAATGAGCACATATTTATGTGTACAAAGTCACATAGCTTAAGTGCACATTAATGTGTTCCTATTACTGAGTACATTTTTATGTGCACAAATTCACATTACTTAGTGCAGATTACTGTGTAGACATTAATGAGCACATGTTTATGTGTACAAAGTCACATAACTTAGTGCACATTAATGTGTTCATATTACTGAGTACATTTTTATGTGTGCAAATTCACATAACTTAGTGCAGATTACTGTGTAGACATTAAAGAGCACATATTTATGTGCACAAATTCACATAACTTAGTGCAGATTACTGTGTAGACATTAATGAGCACATGTTTATGTGTACAAAGTGCACATAACTTAGTGCACATTAATGTGCTCCTATTACTGAGTACATTTTTATGTGTACAAATTCACATAACTTAGTGCAGATTACTGTGTAGACATTAATGAGCACATATTTATGTGTACAAAGTCACATAACTTAGTGCACATTAATGTGTTCATATTACTGAGTACATTTTTATGTGTGCAAATTCACATAACTTAGTGCAGATTACTGTGTAGACATTAAAGAGCACATATTTATGTGCACAAATTCACATAACTTAGTGCAGATTACTGTGTAGACACTAATGAGTACATATTTATGTGTACAAATTCACATAACTTAGTGCACATTTATGTGTAGACATTAATGAGTACATGGTTATGTGTACAAAGTTCACATAACATAGTGCAGATGACTGAGTACATACAGAACAACACACTTTCTCTATTTTAATAACATTTTTGAGGTCTAAGGCTGAATTTCAGATCATTTTCATAAGGAAAGTACTAATATATTTAGCCAAATGCTAATACTATGATATAGATAACAAGTAAATAATAATTAAATATATGCAATTTGTTAATACACACATTATTAAATATATATGATGATGACGTAAAACATGAATACAATGCATAGTTGTCACTTCTTTAGAAATCGGCGGGTCTATTGTAATCGAACAATGCCGTCTGTCTACACAATGGTGTGACGTAGGTAGGGTTGAAATTCATGTACACTTTCTACCGTTATACACACTATATATGCATGTGTGTAGTTAAATTTAAGAGTGCATTGTTTTATACAATTATTGGAAATCCTAAATGTTCATTATTTTGGCCTACATATTCGCGATATTAGTCAAAAAGTCCAAACATGCCTCACTTAATATGTTTTTATTATATAGCATGTTGACTGGTAAAATACCAGGGGAAGTAACTCGAAAAATATAACATCTATAAACCAGTGTTAACTCCCTTGAACTGACCATCAACGTCCACGAATAGCAAAACAAACTCACAGTACACACTGCATAATGAACAGTACACAGTAAATAATACAAAGTACACATCACTTAGTGGACATTAATGAGTACACATTAATGAGTACAAAGTTCACATAACTTAATGCACATTACTGTGTAGACATTAATGTGCACATATGTATGTGTACAATGTTCACATAACTTAATGCACATTACTGAGAAGCCATTAATGAGTACACATTTATGTGTACAAAGTTCACAGAACTTAGTGCACATAACTGTGTAGACATTGATTAGTACATATTTATGTGTACAAAGTTCAGATTACTGTGTAGATATTAATGAGCACATATTTATGTATGCAAAGTCACATAGCTTAAGTGCACATTAATGTGTTCCTATTACTGAGTACATTTTTTATGTGTACAAATTCACATAACTTAGTGCAGATTACTGTGTAGACATTAATGAGCACATATTTATGTGTACAAAGTCACATAGCTTAAGTGCACATTAATGTGTTCCTATTACTGAGTACATTTTTATGTGCACAAATTCACATTACTTAGTGCAGATTACTGTGTAGACATTAATGAGCACATGTTTATGTGTACAAAGTCACATAACTTAGTGCACATTAATGTGTTCATATTACTGAGTACATTTTTATGTGTGCAAATTCACATAACTTAGTGCAGATTACTGTGTAGACATTAAAGAGCACATATTTATGTGCACAAATTCACATAACTTAGTGCAGATTACTGTGTAGACATTAATGAGCACATGTTTATGTGTACAAAGTGCACATAACTTAGTGCACATTAATGTGCTCCTATTACTGAGTACATTTTTATGTGTACAAATTCACATAACTTAGTGCAGATTACTGTGTAGACATTAATGAGCACATATTTATGTGTACAAAGTCACATAACTTAGTGCACATTAATGTGTTCATATTACTGAGTACATTTTTATGTGTGCAAATTCACATAACTTAGTGCAGATTACTGTGTAGACATTAAAGAGCACATATTTATGTGCACAAATTCACATAACTTAGTGCAGATTACTGTGTAGACACTAATGAGTACATATTTATGTGTACAAATTCACATAACTTAGTGCACATTTATGTGTAGACATTAATGAGTACATGGTTATGTGTACAAAGTTCACATAACATAGTGCAGATGACTGAGTACATACAGAACAACACACTTTCTCTATTTTAATAACATTTTTGAGGTCTAAGGCTGAATTTCAGATCATTTTCATAAGGAAAGTACTAATATATTTAGCCAAATGCTAATACTATGATATAGATAACAAGTAAATAATAATTAAATATATGCAATTTGTTAATACACACATTATTAAATATATATGATGATGACGTAAAACATGAATACAATGCATAGTTGTCACTTCTTTAGAAATCGGCGGGTCTATTGTAATCGAACAATGCCGTCTGTCTACACAATGGTGTGACGTAGGTAGGGTTGAAATTCATGTACACTTTCTACCGTTATACACACTATATATGCATGTGTGTAGTTAAATTTAAGAGTGCATTGTTTTATACAATTATTGGAAATCCTAAATGTTCATTATTTTGGCCTACATATTCGCGATATTAGTCAAAAAGTCCAAACATGCCTCACTTAATATGTTTTTATTATATAGCATGTTGACTGGTAAAATACCAGGGGAAGTAACTCGAAAAATATAACATCTATAAACCAGTGTTAACTCCCTTGAACTGACCATCAACGTCCACGAATAGCAAAACAAACTCACAGTACACACTGCATAATGAACAGTACACAGTAAATAATACAAAGTACACATCACTTAGTGGACATTAATGAGTACACATTAATGAGTACAAAGTTCACATAACTTAATGCACATTACTGTGTAGACATTAATGTGCACATATGTATGTGTACAATGTTCACATAACTTAATGCACATTACTGAGAAGCCATTAATGAGTACACATTTATGTGTACAAAGTTCACAGAACTTAGTGCACATAACTGTGTAGACATTGATTAGTACATATTTATGTGTACAAAGTTCAGATTACTGTGTAGATATTAATGAGCACATATTTATGTATGCAAAGTCACATAGCTTAAGTGCACATTAATGTGTTCCTATTACTGAGTACATTTTTTATGTGTACAAATTCACATAACTTAGTGCAGATTACTGTGTAGACATTAATGAGCACATATTTATGTGTACAAAGTCACATAGCTTAAGTGCACATTAATGTGTTCCTATTACTGAGTACATTTTTATGTGCACAAATTCACATTACTTAGTGCAGATTACTGTGTAGACATTAATGAGCACATGTTTATGTGTACAAAGTCACATAACTTAGTGCACATTAATGTGTTCATATTACTGAGTACATTTTTATGTGTGCAAATTCACATAACTTAGTGCAGATTACTGTGTAGACATTAAAGAGCACATATTTATGTGCACAAATTCACATAACTTAGTGCAGATTACTGTGTAGACATTAATGAGCACATGTTTATGTGTACAAAGTGCACATAACTTAGTGCACATTAATGTGCTCCTATTACTGAGTACATTTTTATGTGTACAAATTCACATAACTTAGTGCAGATTACTGTGTAGACATTAATGAGCACATATTTATGTGTACAAAGTCACATAACTTAGTGCACATTAATGTGTTCATATTACTGAGTACATTTTTATGTGTGCAAATTCACATAACTTAGTGCAGATTACTGTGTAGACATTAAAGAGCACATATTTATGTGCACAAATTCACATAACTTAGTGCAGATTACTGTGTAGACACTAATGAGTACATATTTATGTGTACAAATTCACATAACTTAGTGCACATTTATGTGTAGACATTAATGAGTACATGGTTATGTGTACAAAGTTCACATAACATAGTGCAGATGACTGAGTACATACAGAACAACACACTTTCTCTATTTTAATAACATTTTTGAGGTCTAAGGCTGAATTTCAGATCATTTTCATAAGGAAAGTACTAATATATTTAGCCAAATGCTAATACTATGATATAGATAACAAGTAAATAATAATTAAATATATGCAATTTGTTAATACACACATTATTAAATATATATGATGATGACGTAAAACATGAATACAATGCATAGTTGTCACTTCTTTAGAAATCGGCGGGTCTATTGTAATCGAACAATGCCGTCTGTCTACACAATGGTGTGACGTAGGTAGGGTTGAAATTCATGTACACTTACTACCGTTATACACACTATATATGCATGTGTGTAGTTAAATTTAAGAGTGCATTGTTTTATACAATTATTGGAAATCCTAAATGTTCATTATTTTGGCCTACATATTCGCGATATTAGTCAAAAAGTCCAAACATGCCTCACTTAATATGTTTTTATTATATAGCATGTTGACTGGTAAAATACCAGGGGAAGTAACTCGAAAAATATAACATCTATAAACCAGTGTTAACTCCCTTGAACTGACCATCAACGTCCACGAATAGCAAAACAAACTCACAGTACACACTGCATAATGAACAGTACACAGTAAATAATACAAAGTACACATCACTTAGTGGACATTAATGAGTACACATTAATGAGTACAAAGTTCACATAACTTAATGCACATTACTGTGTAGACATTAATGTGCACATATGTATGTGTACAATGTTCACATAACTTAATGCACATTACTGAGAAGCCATTAATGAGTACACATTTATGTGTACAAAGTTCACAGAACTTAGTGCACATAACTGTGTAGACATTGATTAGTACATATTTATGTGTACAAAGTTCAGATTACTGTGTAGATATTAATGAGCACATATTTATGTATGCAAAGTCACATAGCTTAAGTGCACATTAATGTGTTCCTATTACTGAGTACATTTTTTATGTGTACAAATTCACATAACTTAGTGCAGATTACTGTGTAGACATTAATGAGCACATATTTATGTGTACAAAGTCACATAGCTTAAGTGCACATTAATGTGTTCCTATTACTGAGTACATTTTTATGTGCACAAATTCACATTACTTAGTGCAGATTACTGTGTAGACATTAATGAGCACATGTTTATGTGTACAAAGTCACATAACTTAGTGCACATTAATGTGTTCATATTACTGAGTACATTTTTATGTGTGCAAATTCACATAACTTAGTGCAGATTACTGTGTAGACATTAAAGAGCACATATTTATGTGCACAAATTCACATAACTTAGTGCAGATTACTGTGTAGACATTAATGAGCACATGTTTATGTGTACAAAGTGCACATAACTTAGTGCACATTAATGTGCTCCTATTACTGAGTACATTTTTATGTGTACAAATTCACATAACTTAGTGCAGATTACTGTGTAGACATTAATGAGCACATATTTATGTGTACAAAGTCACATAACTTAGTGCACATTAATGTGTTCATATTACTGAGTACATTTTTATGTGTGCAAATTCACATAACTTAGTGCAGATTACTGTGTAGACATTAAAGAGCACATATTTATGTGCACAAATTCACATAACTTAGTGCAGATTACTGTGTAGACACTAATGAGTACATATTTATGTGTACAAATTCACATAACTTAGTGCACATTTATGTGTAGACATTAATGAGTACATGGTTATGTGTACAAAGTTCACATAACATAGTGCAGATGACTGAGTACATACAGAACAACACACTTTCTCTATTTTAATAACATTTTTGAGGTCTAAGGCTGAATTTCAGATCATTTTCATAAGGAAAGTACTAATATATTTAGCCAAATGCTAATACTATGATATAGATAACAAGTAAATAATAATTAAATATATGCAATTTGTTAATACACACATTATTAAATATATATGATGATGACGTAAAACATGAATACAATGCATAGTTGTCACTTCTTTAGAAATCGGCGGGTCTATTGTAATCGAACAATGCCGTCTGTCTACACAATGGTGTGACGTAGGTAGGGTTGAAATTCATGTACACTTTCTACCGTTATACACACTATATATGCATGTGTGTAGTTAAATTTAAGAGTGCATTGTTTTATACAATTATTGGAAATCCTAAATGTTCATTATTTTGGCCTACATATTCGCGATATTAGTCAAAAAGTCCAAACATGCCTCACTTAATATGTTTTTATTATATAGCATGTTGACTGGTAAAATACCAGGGGAAGTAACTCGAAAAATATAACATCTATAAACCAGTGTTAACTCCCTTGAACTGACCATCAACGTCCACGAATAGCAAAACAAACTCACAGTACACACTGCATAATGAACAGTACACAGTAAATAATACAAAGTACACATCACTTAGTGGACATTAATGAGTACACATTAATGAGTACAAAGTTCACATAACTTAATGCACATTACTGTGTAGACATTAATGTGCACATATGTATGTGTACAATGTTCACATAACTTAATGCACATTACTGAGAAGCCATTAATGAGTACACATTTATGTGTACAAAGTTCACAGAACTTAGTGCACATAACTGTGTAGACATTGATTAGTACATATTTATGTGTACAAAGTTCAGATTACTGTGTAGATATTAATGAGCACATATTTATGTATGCAAAGTCACATAGCTTAAGTGCACATTAATGTGTTCCTATTACTGAGTACATTTTTTATGTGTACAAATTCACATAACTTAGTGCAGATTACTGTGTAGACATTAATGAGCACATATTTATGTGTACAAAGTCACATAGCTTAAGTGCACATTAATGTGTTCCTATTACTGAGTACATTTTTATGTGCACAAATTCACATTACTTAGTGCAGATTACTGTGTAGACATTAATGAGCACATGTTTATGTGTACAAAGTCACATAACTTAGTGCACATTAATGTGTTCATATTACTGAGTACATTTTTATGTGTGCAAATTCACATAACTTAGTGCAGATTACTGTGTAGACATTAAAGAGCACATATTTATGTGCACAAATTCACATAACTTAGTGCAGATTACTGTGTAGACATTAATGAGCACATGTTTATGTGTACAAAGTGCACATAACTTAGTGCACATTAATGTGCTCCTATTACTGAGTACATTTTTATGTGTACAAATTCACATAACTTAGTGCAGATTACTGTGTAGACATTAATGAGCACATATTTATGTGTACAAAGTCACATAACTTAGTGCACATTAATGTGTTCATATTACTGAGTACATTTTTATGTGTGCAAATTCACATAACTTAGTGCAGATTACTGTGTAGACATTAAAGAGCACATATTTATGTGCACAAATTCACATAACTTAGTGCAGATTACTGTGTAGACACTAATGAGTACATATTTATGTGTACAAATTCACATAACTTAGTGCACATTTATGTGTAGACATTAATGAGTACATGGTTATGTGTACAAAGTTCACATAACATAGTGCAGATGACTGAGTACATACAGAACAACACACTTTCTCTATTTTAATAACATTTTTGAGGTCTAAGGCTGAATTTCAGATCATTTTCATAAGGAAAGTACTAATATATTTAGCCAAATGCTAATACTATGATATAGATAACAAGTAAATAATAATTAAATATATGCAATTTGTTAATACACACATTATTAAATATATATGATGATGACGTAAAACATGAATACAATGCATAGTTGTCACTTCTTTAGAAATCGGCGGGTCTATTGTAATCGAACAATGCCGTCTGTCTACACAATGGTGTGACGTAGGTAGGGTTGAAATTCATGTACACTTTCTACCGTTATACACACTATATATGCATGTGTGTAGTTAAATTTAAGAGTGCATTGTTTTATACAATTATTGGAAATCCTAAATGTTCATTATTTTGGCCTACATATTCGCGATATTAGTCAAAAAGTCCAAACATGCCTCACTTAATATGTTTTTATTATATAGCATGTTGACTGGTAAAATACCAGGGGAAGTAACTCGAAAAATATAACATCTATAAACCAGTGTTAACTCCCTTGAACTGACCATCAACGTCCACGAATAGCAAAACAAACTCACAGTACACACTGCATAATGAACAGTACACAGTAAATAATACAAAGTACACATCACTTAGTGGACATTAATGAGTACACATTAATGAGTACAAAGTTCACATAACTTAATGCACATTACTGTGTAGACATTAATGTGCACATATGTATGTGTACAATGTTCACATAACTTAATGCACATTACTGAGAAGCCATTAATGAGTACACATTTATGTGTACAAAGTTCACAGAACTTAGTGCACATAACTGTGTAGACATTGATTAGTACATATTTATGTGTACAAAGTTCAGATTACTGTGTAGATATTAATGAGCACATATTTATGTATGCAAAGTCACATAGCTTAAGTGCACATTAATGTGTTCCTATTACTGAGTACATTTTTTATGTGTACAAATTCACATAACTTAGTGCAGATTACTGTGTAGACATTAATGAGCACATATTTATGTGTACAAAGTCACATAGCTTAAGTGCACATTAATGTGTTCCTATTACTGAGTACATTTTTATGTGCACAAATTCACATTACTTAGTGCAGATTACTGTGTAGACATTAATGAGCACATGTTTATGTGTACAAAGTCACATAACTTAGTGCACATTAATGTGTTCATATTACTGAGTACATTTTTATGTGTGCAAATTCACATAACTTAGTGCAGATTACTGTGTAGACATTAAAGAGCACATATTTATGTGCACAAATTCACATAACTTAGTGCAGATTACTGTGTAGACATTAATGAGCACATGTTTATGTGTACAAAGTGCACATAACTTAGTGCACATTAATGTGCTCCTATTACTGAGTACATTTTTATGTGTACAAATTCACATAACTTAGTGCAGATTACTGTGTAGACATTAATGAGCACATATTTATGTGTACAAAGTCACATAACTTAGTGCACATTAATGTGTTCATATTACTGAGTACATTTTTATGTGTGCAAATTCACATAACTTAGTGCAGATTACTGTGTAGACATTAAAGAGCACATATTTATGTGCACAAATTCACATAACTTAGTGCAGATTACTGTGTAGACACTAATGAGTACATATTTATGTGTACAAATTCACATAACTTAGTGCACATTTATGTGTAGACATTAATGAGTACATGGTTATGTGTACAAAGTTCACATAACATAGTGCAGATGACTGAGTACATACAGAACAACACACTTTCTCTATTTTAATAACATTTTTGAGGTCTAAGGCTGAATTTCAGATCATTTTCATAAGGAAAGTACTAATATATTTAGCCAAATGCTAATACTATGATATAGATAACAAGTAAATAATAATTAAATATATGCAATTTGTTAATACACACATTATTAAATATATATGATGATGACGTAAAACATGAATACAATGCATAGTTGTCACTTCTTTAGAAATCGGCGGGTCTATTGTAATCGAACAATGCCGTCTGTCTACACAATGGTGTGACGTAGGTAGGGTTGAAATTCATGTACACTTTCTACCGTTATACACACTATATATGCATGTGTGTAGTTAAATTTAAGAGTGCATTGTTTTATACAATTATTGGAAATCCTAAATGTTCATTATTTTGGCCTACATATTCGCGATATTAGTCAAAAAGTCCAAACATGCCTCACTTAATATGTTTTTATTATATAGCATGTTGACTGGTAAAATACCAGGGGAAGTAACTCGAAAAATATAACATCTATAAACCAGTGTTAACTCCCTTGAACTGACCATCAACGTCCACGAATAGCAAAACAAACTCACAGTACACACTGCATAATGAACAGTACACAGTAAATAATACAAAGTACACATCACTTAGTGGACATTAATGAGTACACATTAATGAGTACAAAGTTCACATAACTTAATGCACATTACTGTGTAGACATTAATGTGCACATATGTATGTGTACAATGTTCACATAACTTAATGCACATTACTGAGAAGCCATTAATGAGTACACATTTATGTGTACAAAGTTCACAGAACTTAGTGCACATAACTGTGTAGACATTGATTAGTACATATTTATGTGTACAAAGTTCAGATTACTGTGTAGATATTAATGAGCACATATTTATGTATGCAAAGTCACATAGCTTAAGTGCACATTAATGTGTTCCTATTACTGAGTACATTTTTTATGTGTACAAATTCACATAACTTAGTGCAGATTACTGTGTAGACATTAATGAGCACATATTTATGTGTACAAAGTCACATAGCTTAAGTGCACATTAATGTGTTCCTATTACTGAGTACATTTTTATGTGCACAAATTCACATTACTTAGTGCAGATTACTGTGTAGACATTAATGAGCACATGTTTATGTGTACAAAGTCACATAACTTAGTGCACATTAATGTGTTCATATTACTGAGTACATTTTTATGTGTGCAAATTCACATAACTTAGTGCAGATTACTGTGTAGACATTAAAGAGCACATATTTATGTGCACAAATTCACATAACTTAGTGCAGATTACTGTGTAGACATTAATGAGCACATGTTTATGTGTACAAAGTGCACATAACTTAGTGCACATTAATGTGCTCCTATTACTGAGTACATTTTTATGTGTACAAATTCACATAACTTAGTGCAGATTACTGTGTAGACATTAATGAGCACATATTTATGTGTACAAAGTCACATAACTTAGTGCACATTAATGTGTTCATATTACTGAGTACATTTTTATGTGTGCAAATTCACATAACTTAGTGCAGATTACTGTGTAGACATTAAAGAGCACATATTTATGTGCACAAATTCACATAACTTAGTGCAGATTACTGTGTAGACACTAATGAGTACATATTTATGTGTACAAATTCACATAACTTAGTGCACATTTATGTGTAGACATTAATGAGTACATGGTTATGTGTACAAAGTTCACATAACATAGTGCAGATGACTGAGTACATACAGAACAACACACTTTCTCTATTTTAATAACATTTTTGAGGTCTAAGGCTGAATATTTCAGATCATTTTCATAAGGAAAGTACTAATATATTTAGCCAAATGCTAATACTATGATATAGATAACAAGTAAATAATAATTAAATATATGCAATTTGTTAATACACACATTATTAAATATATATGATGATGACGTAAAACATGAATACAATGCATAGTTGTCACTTCTTTAGAAATCGGCGGGTCTATTGTAATCGAACAATGCCGTCTGTCCACACAATGGTGTGACGTAGGTAGGGTTGAAATTCATGTACACTTTCTACCGTTATACACACTATATATGCATGTGTGTAGTTAAATTTAAGAGTGCATTGTTTTATACAATTATTGGAAATCCTAAATGTTCATTATTTTGGCCTACATATTCGCGATATTAGTCAAAAAGTCCAAACATGCCTCACTTAATATGTTTTTATTATATAGCATGTTGACTGGTAAAATACCAGGGGAAGTAACTCGAAAAATATAACATCTATAAACCAGTGTTAACTCCCTTGAACTGACCATCAACGTCCACGAATAGCAAAACAAACTCACAGTACACACTGCATAATGAACAGTACACAGTAAATAATACAAAGTACACATCACTTAGTGGACATTAATGAGTACACATTAATGAGTACAAAGTTCACATAACTTAATGCACATTACTGTGTAGACATTAATGTGCACATATGTATGTGTACAATGTTCACATAACTTAATGCACATTACTGAGAAGCCATTAATGAGTACACAGTTATGTGTACAAAGTTCACAGAACTTAGTGCACATAACTGTGTAGACATTGATTAGTACATATTTATGTGTACAAAGTTCAGATTACTGTGTAGATATTAATGAGCACATATTTATGTATGCAAAGTCACATAGCTTAAGTGCACATTAATGTGTTCCTATTACTGAGTACATTTTTTATGTGTACAAATTCACATAACTTAGTGCAGATTACTGTGTAGACATTAATGAGCACATATTTATGTGTACAAAGTCACATAGCTTAAGTGCACATTAATGTGTTCCTATTACTGAGTACATTTTTATGTGCACAAATTCACATTACTTAGTGCAGATTACTGTGTAGACATTAATGAGCACATGTTTATGTGTACAAAGTCACATAACTTAGTGCACATTAATGTGTTCATATTACTGAGTACATTTTTATGTGTGCAAATTCACATAACTTAGTGCAGATTACTGTGTAGACATTAAAGAGCACATATTTATGTGCACAAATTCACATAACTTAGTGCAGATTACTGTGTAGACATTAATGAGCACATGTTTATGTGTACAAAGTGCACATAACTTAGTGCACATTAATGTGCTCCTATTACTGAGTACATTTTTATGTGTACAAATTCACATAACTTAGTGCAGATTACTGTGTAGACATTAATGAGCACATATTTATGTGTACAAAGTCACATAACTTAGTGCACATTAATGTGTTCATATTACTGAGTACATTTTTATGTGTGCAAATTCACATAACTTAGTGCAGATTACTGTGTAGACATTAAAGAGCACATATTTATGTGCACAAATTCACATAACTTAGTGCAGATTACTGTGTAGACACTAATGAGTACATATTTATGTGTACAAATTCACATAACTTAGTGCACATTTATGTGTAGACATTAATGAGTACATGGTTATGTGTACAAAGTTCACATAACATAGTGCAGATGACTGAGTACATACAGAACAACACACTTTCTCTATTTTAATAACATTTTTGAGGTCTAAGGCTGAATTTCAGATCATTTTCATAAGGAAAGTACTAATATATTTAGCCAAATGCTAATACTATGATATAGATAACAAGTAAATAATAATTAAATATATGCAATTTGTTAATACACACATTATTAAATATATATGATGATGACGTAAAACATGAATACAATGCATAGTTGTCACTTCTTTAGAAATCGGCGGGTCTATTGTAATCGAACAATGCCGTCTGTCTACACAATGGTGTGACGTAGGTAGGGTTGACATTCATGTACACTTACTACCGTTATACACACTATATATGCATGTGTGTAGTTAAATTTAAGAGTGCATTGTTTTATACAATTATTGGAAATCCTAAATGTTCATTATTTTGGCCTACATATTCGCGATATTAGTCAAAAAGTCCAAACATGCCTCACTTAATATGTTTTTATTATATAGCATGTTGACTGGTAAAATACCAGGGGAAGTAACTCGAAAAATATAACATCTATAAACCAGTGTTAACTCCCTTGAACTGACCATCAACGTCCACGAATAGCAAAACAAACTCACAGTACACACTGCATAATGAACAGTACACAGTAAATAATACAAAGTACACATCACTTAGTGGACATTAATGAGTACACATTAATGAGTACAAAGTTCACATAACTTAATGCACATTACTGTGTAGACATTAATGTGCACATATGTATGTGTACAATGTTCACATAACTTAATGCACATTACTGAGAAGCCATTAATGAGTACACATTTATGTGTACAAAGTTCACAGAACTTAGTGCACATAACTGTGTAGACATTGATTAGTACATATTTATGTGTACAAAGTTCAGATTACTGTGTAGATATTAATGAGCACATATTTATGTATGCAAAGTCACATAGCTTAAGTGCACATTAATGTGTTCCTATTACTGAGTACATTTTTTATGTGTACAAATTCACATAACTTAGTGCAGATTACTGTGTAGACATTAATGAGCACATATTTATGTGTACAAAGTCACATAGCTTAAGTGCACATTAATGTGTTCCTATTACTGAGTACATTTTTATGTGCACAAATTCACATTACTTAGTGCAGATTACTGTGTAGACATTAATGAGCACATGTTTATGTGTACAAAGTCACATAACTTAGTGCACATTAATGTGTTCATATTACTGAGTACATTTTTATGTGTGCAAATTCACATAACTTAGTGCAGATTACTGTGTAGACATTAAAGAGCACATATTTATGTGCACAAATTCACATAACTTAGTGCAGATTACTGTGTAGACATTAATGAGCACATGTTTATGTGTACAAAGTGCACATAACTTAGTGCACATTAATGTGCTCCTATTACTGAGTACATTTTTATGTGTACAAATTCACATAACTTAGTGCAGATTACTGTGTAGACATTAATGAGCACATATTTATGTGTACAAAGTCACATAACTTAGTGCACATTAATGTGTTCATATTACTGAGTACATTTTTATGTGTGCAAATTCACATAACTTAGTGCAGATTACTGTGTAGACATTAAAGAGCACATATTTATGTGCACAAATTCACATAACTTAGTGCAGATTACTGTGTAGACACTAATGAGTACATATTTATGTGTACAAATTCACATAACTTAGTGCACATTTATGTGTAGACATTAATGAGTACATGGTTATGTGTACAAAGTTCACATAACATAGTGCAGATGACTGAGTACATACAGAACAACACACTTTCTCTATTTTAATAACATTTTTGAGGTCTAAGGCTGAATTTCAGATCATTTTCATAAGGAAAGTACTAATATATTTAGCCAAATGCTAATACTATGATATAGATAACAAGTAAATAATAATTAAATATATGCAATTTGTTAATACACACATTATTAAATATATATGATGATGACGTAAAACATGAATACAATGCATAGTTGTCACTTCTTTAGAAATCGGCGGGTCTATTGTAATCGAACAATGCCGTCTGTCTACACAATGGTGTGACGTAGGTAGGGTTGAAATTCATGTACACTTTCTACCGTTATACACACTATATATGCATGTGTGTAGTTAAATTTAAGAGTGCATTGTTTTATACAATTATTGGAAATCCTAAATGTTCATTATTTTGGCCTACATATTCGCGATATTAGTCAAAAAGTCCAAACATGCCTCACTTAATATGTTTTTATTATATAGCATGTTGACTGGTAAAATACCAGGGGAAGTAACTCGAAAAATATAACATCTATAAACCAGTGTTAACTCCCTTGAACTGACCATCAACGTCCACGAATAGCAAAACAAACTCACAGTACACACTGCATAATGAACAGTACACAGTAAATAATACAAAGTACACATCACTTAGTGGACATTAATGAGTACACATTAATGAGTACAAAGTTCACATAACTTAATGCACATTACTGTGTAGACATTAATGTGCACATATGTATGTGTACAATGTTCACATAACTTAATGCACATTACTGAGAAGCCATTAATGAGTACACATTTATGTGTACAAAGTTCACAGAACTTAGTGCACATAACTGTGTAGACATTGATTAGTACATATTTATGTGTACAAAGTTCAGATTACTGTGTAGATATTAATGAGCACATATTTATGTATGCAAAGTCACATAGCTTAAGTGCACATTAATGTGTTCCTATTACTGAGTACATTTTTTATGTGTACAAATTCACATAACTTAGTGCAGATTACTGTGTAGACATTAATGAGCACATATTTATGTGTACAAAGTCCCATAGCTTAAGTGCACATTAATGTGTTCCTATTACTGAGTACATTTTTATGTGCACAAATTCACATTACTTAGTGCAGATTACTGTGTAGACATTAATGAGCACATGTTTATGTGTACAAAGTCACATAACTTAGTGCACATTAATGTGTTCATATTACTGAGTACATTTTTATGTGTGCAAATTCACATAACTTAGTGCAGATTACTGTGTAGACATTAAAGAGCACATATTTATGTGCACAAATTCACATAACTTAGTGCAGATTACTGTGTAGACATTAATGAGCACATGTTTATGTGTACAAAGTGCACATAACTTAGTGCACATTAATGTGCTCCTATTACTGAGTACATTTTTATGTGTACAAATTCACATAACTTAGTGCAGATTACTGTGTAGACATTAATGAGCACATATTTATGTGTACAAAGTCACATAACTTAGTGCACATTAATGTGTTCATATTACTGAGTACATTTTTATGTGTGCAAATTCACATAACTTAGTGCAGATTACTGTGTAGACATTAAAGAGCACATATTTATGTGCACAAATTCACATAACTTAGTGCAGATTACTGTGTAGACACTAATGAGTACATATTTATGTGTACAAATTCACATAACTTAGTGCACATTTATGTGTAGACATTAATGAGTACATGGTTATGTGTACAAAGTTCACATAACATAGTGCAGATGACTGAGTACATACAGAACAACACACTTTCTCTATTTTAATAACATTTTTGAGGTCTAAGGCTGAATTTCAGATCATTTTCATAAGGAAAGTACTAATATATTTAGCCAAATGCTAATACTATGATATAGATAACAAGTAAATAATAATTAAATATATGCAATTTGTTAATACACACATTATTAAATATATATGATGATGACGTAAAACATGAATACAATGCATAGTTGTCACTTCTTTAGAAATCGGCGGGTCTATTGTAATCGAACAATGCCGTCTGTCTACACAATGGTGTGACGTAGGTAGGGTTGACATTCATGTACACTTACTACCGTTATACACACTATATATGCATGTGTGTAGTTAAATTTAAGAGTGCATTGTTTTATACAATTATTGGAAATCCTAAATGTTCATTATTTTGGCCTACATATTCGCGATATTAGTCAAAAAGTCCAAACATGCCTCACTTAATATGTTTTTATTATATAGCATGTTGACTGGTAAAATACCAGGGGAAGTAACTCGAAAAATATAACATCTATAAACCAGTGTTAACTCCCTTGAACTGACCATCAACGTCCACGAATAGCAAAACAAACTCACAGTACACACTGCATAATGAACAGTACACAGTAAATAATACAAAGTACACATCACTTAGTGGACATTAATGAGTACACATTAATGAGTACAAAGTTCACATAACTTAATGCACATTACTGTGTAGACATTAATGTGCACATATGTATGTGTACAATGTTCACATAACTTAATGCACATTACTGAGAAGCCATTAATGAGTACACATTTATGTGTACAAAGTTCACAGAACTTAGTGCACATAACTGTGTAGACATTGATTAGTACATATTTATGTGTACAAAGTTCAGATTACTGTGTAGATATTAATGAGCACATATTTATGTATGCAAAGTCACATAGCTTAAGTGCACATTAATGTGTTCCTATTACTGAGTACATTTTTTATGTGTACAAATTCACATAACTTAGTGCAGATTACTGTGTAGACATTAATGAGCACATATTTATGTGTACAAAGTCACATAGCTTAAGTGCACATTAATGTGTTCCTATTACTGAGTACATTTTTATGTGCACAAATTCACATTACTTAGTGCAGATTACTGTGTAGACATTAATGAGCACATGTTTATGTGTACAAAGTCACATAACTTAGTGCACATTAATGTGTTCATATTACTGAGTACATTTTTATGTGTGCAAATTCACATAACTTAGTGCAGATTACTGTGTAGACATTAAATAGCACATATTTATGTGCACACATTCACATAACTTAGTGCAGATTACTGTGTAGACATTAATGAGCACATGTTTATGTGTACAAAGTGCACATAACTTAGTGCACATTAATGTGCTCCTATTACTGAGTACATTTTTATGTGTACAAATTCACATAACTTAGTGCAGATTACTGTGTAGACATTAATGAGCACATATTTATGTGTACAAAGTCACATAACTTAGTGCACATTAATGTGTTCATATTACTGAGTACATTTTTATGTGTGCAAATTCACATAACTTAGTGCAGATTACTGTGTAGACATTAAAGAGCACATATTTATGTGCACAAATTCACATAACTTAGTGCAGATTACTGTGTAGACACTAATGAGTACATATTTATGTGTACAAATTCACATAACTTAGTGCACATTTATGTGTAGACATTAATGAGTACATGGTTATGTGTACAAAGTTCACATAACATAGTGCAGATGACTGAGTACATACAGAACAACACACTTTCTCTATTTTAATAACATTTTTGAGGTCTAAGGCTGAATTTCAGATCATTTTCATAAGGAAAGTACTAATATATTTAGCCAAATGCTAATACTATGATATAGATAACAAGTAAATAATAATTAAATATATGCAATTTGTTAATACACACATTATTAAATATATATGATGATGACGTAAAACATGAATACAATGCATAGTTGTCACTTCTTTAGAAATCGGCGGGTCTATTGTAATCGAACAATGCCGTCTGTCTACACAATGGTGTGACGTAGGTAGGGTTGACATTCATGTACACTTACTACCGTTATACACACTATATATGCATGTGTGTAGTTAAATTTAAGAGTGCATTGTTTTATACAATTATTGGAAATCCTAAATGTTCATTATTTTGGCCTACATATTCGCGATATTAGTCAAAAAGTCCAAACATGCCTCACTTAATATGTTTTTATTATATAGCATGTTGACTGGTAAAATACCAGGGGAAGTAACTCGAAAAATATAACATCTATAAACCAGTGTTAACTCCCTTGAACTGACCATCAACGTCCACGAATAGCAAAACAAACTCACAGTACACACTGCATAATGAACAGTACACAGTAAATAATACAAAGTACACATCACTTAGTGGACATTAATGAGTACACATTAATGAGTACAAAGTTCACATAACTTAATGCACATTACTGTGTAGACATTAATGTGCACATATGTATGTGTACAATGTTCACATAACTTAATGCACATTACTGAGAAGCCATTAATGAGTACACATTTATGTGTACAAAGTTCACAGAACTTAGTGCACATAACTGTGTAGACATTGATTAGTACATATTTATGTGTACAAAGTTCAGATTACTGTGTAGATATTAATGAGCACATATTTATGTATGCAAAGTCACATAGCTTAAGTGCACATTAATGTGTTCCTATTACTGAGTACATTTTTTATGTGTACAAATTCACATAACTTAGTGCAGATTACTGTGTAGACATTAATGAGCACATATTTATGTGTACAAAGTCACATAGCTTAAGTGCACATTAATGTGTTCCTATTACTGAGTACATTTTTATGTGCACAAATTCACATTACTTAGTGCAGATTACTGTGTAGACATTAATGAGCACATGTTTATGTGTACAAAGTCACATAACTTAGTGCACATTAATGTGTTCATATTACTGAGTACATTTTTATGTGTGCAAATTCACATAACTTAGTGCAGATTACTGTGTAGACATTAAAGAGCACATATTTATGTGCACAAATTCACATAACTTAGTGCAGATTACTGTGTAGACATTTATGAGCACATGTTTATGTGTACAAAGTGCACATAACTTAGTGCACATTAATGTGCTCCTATTACTGAGTACATTTTTATGTGTACAAATTCACATAACTTAGTGCAGATTACTGTGTAGACATTAATGAGCACATATTTATGTGTACAAAGTCACATAACTTAGTGCACATTAATGTGTTCATATTACTGAGTACATTTTTATGTGTGCAAATTCACATAACTTAGTGCAGATTACTGTGTAGACATTAAAGAGCACATATTTATGTGCACAAATTCACATAACTTAGTGCAGATTACTGTGTAGACACTAATGAGTACATATTTATGTGTACAAATTCACATAACTTAGTGCACATTTATGTGTAGACATTAATGAGTACATGGTTATGTGTACAAAGTTCACATAACATAGTGCAGATGACTGAGTACATACAGAACAACACACTTTCTCTATTTTAATAACATTTTTGAGGTCTAAGGCTGAATTTCAGATCATTTTCATAAGGAAAGTACTAATATATTTAGCCAAATGCTAATACTATGATATAGATAACAAGTAAATAATAATTAAATATATGCAATTTGTTAATACACACATTATTAAATATATATGATGATGACGTAAAACATGAATACAATGCATAGTTGTCACTTCTTTAGAAATCGGCGGGTCTATTGTAATCGAACAATGCCGTCTGTCTACACAATGGTGTGACGTAGGTAGGGTTGACATTCATGTACACTTACTACCGTTATACACACTATATATGCATGTGTGTAGTAAAATTTAAGAGTGCATTGTTTTATACAATTATTGGAAATCCTAAATGTTCATTATTTTGGCCTACATATTCGCGATATTAGTCAAAAAGTCCAAACATGCCTCACTTAATATGTTTTTATTATATAGCATGTTGACTGGTAAAATACCAGGGGAAGTAACTCGAAAAATATAACATCTATAAACCAGTGTTAACTCCCTTGAACTGACCATCAACGTCCACGAATAGCAAAACAAACTCACAGTACACACTGCATAATGAACAGTACACAGTAAATAATACAAAGTACACATCACTTAGTGGACATTAATGAGTACACATTAATGAGTACAAAGTTCACATAACTTAATGCACATTACTGTGTAGACATTAATGTGCACATATGTATGTGTACAATGTTCACATAACTTAATGCACATTACTGAGAAGCCATTAATGAGTACACATTTATGTGTACAAAGTTCACAGAACTTAGTGCACATAACTGTGTAGACATTGATTAGTACATATTTATGTGTACAAAGTTCAGATTACTGTGTAGATATTAATGAGCACATATTTATGTATGCAAAGTCACATAGCTTAAGTGCACATTAATGTGTTCCTATTACTGAGTACATTTTTTATGTGTACAAATTCACATAACTTAGTGCAGATTACTGTGTAGACATTAATGAGCACATATTTATGTGTACAAAGTCACATAGCTTAAGTGCACATTAATGTGTTCCTATTACTGAGTACATTTTTATGTGCACAAATTCACATTACTTAGTGCAGATTACTGTGTAGACATTAATGAGCACATGTTTATGTGTACAAAGTCACATAACTTAGTGCACATTAATGTGTTCATATTACTGAGTACATTTTTATGTGTGCAAATTCACATAACTTAGTGCAGATTACTGTGTAGACATTAAAGAGCACATATTTATGTGCACAAATTCACATAACTTAGTGCAGATTACTGTGTAGACATTAATGAGCACATGTTTATGTGTACAAAGTGCACATAACTTAGTGCACATTAATGTGCTCCTATTACTGAGTACATTTTTATGTGTACAAATTCACATAACTTAGTGCAGATTACTGTGTAGACATTAATGAGCACATATTTATGTGTACAAAGTCACATAACTTAGTGCACATTAATGTGTTCATATTACTGAGTACATTTTTATGTGTGCAAATTCACATAACTTAGTGCAGATTACTGTGTAGACATTAAAGAGCACATATTTATGTGCACAAATTCACATAACTTAGTGCAGATTACTGTGTAGACACTAATGAGTACATATTTATGTGTACAAATTCACATAACTTAGTGCACATTTATGTGTAGACATTAATGAGTACATGGTTATGTGTACAAAGTTCACATAACATAGTGCAGATGACTGAGTACATACAGAACAACACACTTTCTCTATTTTAATAACATTTTTGAGGTCTAAGGCTGAATTTCAGATCATTTTCATAAGGAAAGTACTAATATATTTAGCCAAATGCTAATACTATGATATAGATAACAAGTAAATAATAATTAAATATATGCAATTTGTTAATACACACATTATTAAATATATATGATGATGACGTAAAACATGAATACAATGCATAGTTGTCACTTCTTTAGAAATCGGCGGGTCTATTGTAATCGAACAATGCCGTCTGTCTACACAATGGTGTGACGTAGGTAGGGTTGACATTCATGTACACTTACTACCGTTATACACACTATATATGCATGTGTGTAGTTAAATTTAAGAGTGCATTGTTTTATACAATTATTGGAAATCCTAAATGTTCATTATTTTGGCCTACATATTCGCGATATTAGTCAAAAAGTCCAAACATGCCTCACTTAATATGTTTTTATTATATAGCATGTTGACTGGTAAAATACCAGGGGAAGTAACTCGAAAAATATAACATCTATAAACCAGTGTTAACTCCCTTGAACTGACCATCAACGTCCACGAATAGCAAAACAAACTCACAGTACACACTGCATAATGAACAGTACACAGTAAATAATACAAAGTACACATCACTTAGTGGACATTAATGAGTACACATTAATGAGTACAAAGTTCACATAACTTAATGCACATTACTGTGTAGACATTAATGTGCACATATGTATGTGTACAATGTTCACATAACTTAATGCACATTACTGAGAAGCCATTAATGAGTACACATTTATGTGTACAAAGTTCACAGAACTTAGTGCACATAACTGTGTAGACATTGATTAGTACATATTTATGTGTACAAAGTTCAGATTACTGTGTAGATATTAATGAGCACATATTTATGTATGCAAAGTCACATAGCTTAAGTGCACATTAATGTGTTCCTATTACTGAGTACATTTTTTATGTGTACAAATTCACATAACTTAGTGCAGATTACTGTGTAGACATTAATGAGCACATATTTATGTGTACAAAGTCACATAGCTTAAGTGCACATTAATGTGTTCCTATTACTGAGTACATTTTTATGTGCACAAATTCACATTACTTAGTGCAGATTACTGTGTAGACATTAATGAGCACATGTTTATGTGTACAAAGTCACATAACTTAGTGCACATTAATGTGTTCATATTACTGAGTACATTTTTATGTGTGCAAATTCACATAACTTAGTGCAGATTACTGTGTAGACATTAAAGAGCACATATTTATGTGCACAAATTCACATAACTTAGTGCAGATTACTGTGTAGACATTAATGAGCACATGTTTATGTGTACAAAGTGCACATAACTTAGTGCACATTAATGTGCTCCTATTACTGAGTACATTTTTATGTGTACAAATTCACATAACTTAGTGCAGATTACTGTGTAGACATTAATGAGCACATATTTATGTGTACAAAGTCACATAACTTAGTGCACATTAATGTGTTCATATTACTGAGTACATTTTTATGTGTGCAAATTCACATAACTTAGTGCAGATTACTGTGTAGACATTAAAGAGCACATATTTATGTGCACAAATTCACATAACTTAGTGCAGATTACTGTGTAGACACTAATGAGTACATATTTATGTGTACAAATTCACATAACTTAGTGCACATTTATGTGTAGACATTAATGAGTACATGGTTATGTGTACAAAGTTCACATAACATAGTGCAGATGACTGAGTACATACAGAACAACACACTTTCTCTATTTTAATAACATTTTTGAGGTCTAAGGCTGAATTTCAGATCATTTTCATAAGGAAAGTACTAATATATTTAGCCAAATGCTAATACTATGATATAGATAACAAGTAAATAATAATTAAATATATGCAATTTGTTAATACACACATTATTAAATATATATGATGATGACGTAAAACATGAATACAATGCATAGTTGTCACTTCTTTAGAAATCGGCGGGTCTATTGTAATCGAACAATGCCGTCTGTCTACACAATGGTGTGACGTAGGTAGGGTTGACATTCATGTACACTTACTACCGTTATACACACTATATATGCATGTGTGTAGTTAAATTTAAGAGTGCATTGTTTTATACAATTATTGGAAATCCTAAATGTTCATTATTTTGGCCTACATATTCGCGATATTAGTCAAAAAGTCCAAACATGCCTCACTTAATATGTTTTTATTATATAGCATGTTGACTGGTAAAATACCAGGGGAAGTAACTCGAAAAATATAACATCTATAAACCAGTGTTAACTCCCTTGAACTGACCATCAACGTCCACGAATAGCAAAACAAACTCACAGTACACACTGCATAATGAACAGTACACAGTAAATAATACAAAGTACACATCACTTAGTGGACATTAATGAGTACACATTAATGAGTACAAAGTTCACATAACTTAATGCACATTACTGTGTAGACATTAATGTGCACATATGTATGTGTACAATGTTCACATAACTTAATGCACATTACTGAGAAGCCATTAATGAGTACACATTTATGTGTACAAAGTTCACAGAACTTAGTGCACATAACTGTGTAGACATTGATTAGTACATATTTATGTGTACAAAGTTCAGATTACTGTGTAGATATTAATGAGCACATATTTATGTATGCAAAGTCACATAGCTTAAGTGCACATTAATGTGTTCCTATTACTGAGTACATTTTTTATGTGTACAAATTCACATAACTTAGTGCAGATTACTGTGTAGACATTAATGAGCACATGTTTATGTGTACAAAGTCACATAACTTAGTGCACATTAATGTGTTCATATTACTGAGTACATTTTTATGTGTGCAAATTCACATAACTTAGTGCAGATTACTGTGTAGACATTAAAGAGCACATATTTATGTGCACAAATTCACATAACTTAGTGCAGATTACTGTGTAGACATTAATGAGCACATGTTTATGTGTACAAAGTGCACATAACTTAGTGCACATTAATGTGCTCCTATTACTGAGTACATTTTTATGTGTACAAATTCACATAACTTAGTGCAGATTACTGTGTAGACATTAATGAGCACATATTTATGTGTACAAAGTCACATAACTTAGTGCACATTAATGTGTTCATATTACTGAGTACATTTTTATGTGTGCAAATTCACATAACTTAGTGCAGATTACTGTGTAGACATTAAAGAGCACATATTTATGTGCACAAATTCACATAACTTAGTGCAGATTACTGTGTAGACACTAATGAGTACATATTTATGTGTACAAATTCACATAACTTAGTGCACATTTATGTGTAGACATTAATGAGTACATGGTTATGTGTACAAAGTTCACATAACATAGTGCAGATGACTGAGTACATACAGAACAACACACTTTCTCTATTTTAATAACATTTTTGAGGTCTAAGGCTGAATTTCAGATCATTTTCATAAGGAAAGTACTAATATATTTAGCCAAATGCTAATACTATGATATAGATAACAAGTAAATAATAATTAAATATATGCAATTTGTTAATACACACATTATTAAATATATATGATGATGACGTAAAACATGAATACAATGCATAGTTGTCACTTCTTTAGAAATCGGCGGGTCTATTGTAATCGAACAATGCCGTCTGTCTACACAATGGTGTGACGTAGGTAGGGTTGAAATTCATGTACACTTACTACCGTTATACACACTATATATGCATGTGTGTAGTTAAATTTAAGAGTGCATTGTTTTATACAATTATTGGAAATCCTAAATGTTCATTATTTTGGCCTACATATTCGCGATATTAGTCAAAAAGTCCAAACATGCCTCACTTAATATGTTTTTATTATATAGCATGTTGACTGGTAAAATACCAGGGGAAGTAACTCGAAAAATATAACATCTATAAACCAGTGTTAACTCCCTTGAACTGACCATCAACGTCCACGAATAGCAAAACAAACTCACAGTACACACTGCATAATGAACAGTACACAGTAAATAATACAAAGTACACATCACTTAGTGGACATTAATGAGTACACATTAATGAGTACAAAGTTCACATAACTTAATGCACATTACTGTGTAGACATTAATGTGCACATATGTATGTGTACAATGTTCACATAACTTAATGCACATTACTGAGAAGCCATTAATGAGTACACATTTATGTGTACAAAGTTCACAGAACTTAGTGCACATAACTGTGTAGACATTGATTAGTACATATTTATGTGTACAAAGTTCAGATTACTGTGTAGATATTAATGAGCACATATTTATGTATGCAAAGTCACATAGCTTAAGTGCACATTAATGTGTTCCTATTACTGAGTACATTTTTTATGTGTACAAATTCACATAACTTAGTGCAGATTACTGTGTAGACATTAATGAGCACATATTTATGTGTACAAAGTCACATAGCTTAAGTGCACATTAATGTGTTCCTATTACTGAGTACATTTTTTATGTGTACAAATTCACATAACTTAGTGCAGATTACTGTGTAGACATTAATGAGCACATGTTTATGTGTACAAAGTCACATAACTTAGTGCACATTAATGTGTTCATATTACTGAGTACATTTTTATGTGTGCAAATTCACATAACTTAGTGCAGATTACTGTGTAGACATTAAAGAGCACATATTTATGTGCACAAATTCACATAACTTAGTGCAGATTACTGTGTAGACATTAATGAGCACATGTTTATGTGTACAAAGTGCACATAACTTAGTGCACATTAATGTGCTCCTATTACTGAGTACATTTTTATGTGTACAAATTCACATAACTTAGTGCAGATTACTGTGTAGACATTAATGAGCACATATTTATGTGTACAAAGTCACATAACTTAGTGCACATTAATGTGTTCATATTACTGAGTACATTTTTATGTGTGCAAATTCACATAACTTAGTGCAGATTACTGTGTAGACATTAAAGAGCACATATTTATGTGCACAAATTCACATAACTTAGTGCAGATTACTGTGTAGACACTAATGAGTACATATTTATGTGTACAAATTCACATAACTTAGTGCACATTTATGTGTAGACATTAATGAGTACATGGTTATGTGTACAAAGTTCACATAACATAGTGCAGATGACTGAGTACATACAGAACAACACACTTTCTCTATTTTAATAACATTTTTGAGGTCTAAGGCTGAATTTCAGATCATTTTCATAAGGAAAGTACTAATATATTTAGCCAAATGCTAATACTATGATATAGATAACAAGTAAATAATAATTAAATATATGCAATTTGTTAATACACACATTATTAAATATATATGATGATGACGTAAAACATGAATACAATGCATAGTTGTCACTTCTTTAGAAATCGGCGGGTCTATTGTAATCGAACAATGCCGTCTGTCTACACAATGGTGTGACGTAGGTAGGGTTGACATTCATGTACACTTACTACCGTTATACACACTATATATGCATGTGTGTAGTTAAATTTAAGAGTGCATTGTTTTATACAATTATTGGAAATCCTAAATGTTCATTATTTTGGCCTACATATTCGCGATATTAGTCAAAAAGTCCAAACATGCCTCACTTAATATGTTTTTATTATATAGCATGTTGACTGGTAAAATACCAGGGGAAGTAACTCGAAAAATATAACATCTATAAACCAGTGTTAACTCCCTTGAACTGACCATCAACGTCCACGAATAGCAAAACAAACTCACAGTACACACTGCATAATGAACAGTACACAGTAAATAATACAAAGTACACATCACTTAGTGGACATTAATGAGTACACATTAATGAGTACAAAGTTCACATAACTTAATGCACATTACTGTGTAGACATTAATGTGCACATATGTATGTGTACAATGTTCACATAACTTAATGCACATTACTGAGAAGCCATTAATGAGTACACATTTATGTGTACAAAGTTCACAGAACTTAGTGCACATAACTGTGTAGACATTGATTAGTACATATTTATGTGTACAAAGTTCAGATTACTGTGTAGATATTAATGAGCACATATTTATGTATGCAAAGTCACATAGCTTAAGTGCACATTAATGTGTTCCTATTACTGAGTACATTTTTTATGTGTACAAATTCACATAACTTAGTGCAGATTACTGTGTAGACATAAATGAGCACATATTTATGTGTACAAAGTCACATAGCTTAAGTGCACATTAATGTGTTCCTATTACTGAGTACATTTTTATGTGCACAAATTCACATTACTTAGTGCAGATTACTGTGTAGACATTAATGAGCACATGTTTATGTGTACAAAGTCACATAACTTAGTGCACATTAATGTGTTCATATTACTGAGTACATTTTTATGTGTGCAAATTCACATAACTTAGTGCAGATTACTGTGTAGACATTAAAGAGCACATATTTATGTGCACAAATTCACATAACTTAGTGCAGATTACTGTGTAGACATTAATGAGCACATGTTTATGTGTACAAAGTGCACATAACTTAGTGCACATTAATGTGCTCCTATTACTGAGTACATTTTTATGTGTACAAATTCACATAACTTAGTGCAGATTACTGTGTAGACATTAATGAGCACATATTTATGTGTACAAAGTCACATAACTTAGTGCACATTAATGTGTTCATATTACTGAGTACATTTTTATGTGTGCAAATTCACATAACTTAGTGCAGATTACTGTGTAGACATTAAAGAGCACATATTTATGTGCACAAATTCACATAACTTAGTGCAGATTACTGTGTAGACACTAATGAGTACATATTTATGTGTACAAATTCACATAACTTAGTGCACATTTATGTGTAGACATTAATGAGTACATGGTTATGTGTACAAAGTTCACATAACATAGTGCAGATGACTGAGTACATACAGAACAACACACTTTCTCTATTTTAATAACATTTTTGAGGTCTAAGGCTGAATTTCAGATCATTTTCATAAGGAAAGTACTAATATATTTAGCCAAATGCTAATACTATGATATAGATAACAAGTAAATAATAATTAAATATATGCAATTTGTTAATACACACATTATTAAATATATATGATGATGACGTAAAACATGAATACAATGCATAGTTGTCACTTCTTTAGAAATCGGCGGGTCTATTGTAATCGAACAATGCCGTCTGTCTACACAATGGTGTGACGTAGGTAGGGTTGACATTCATGTACACTTACTACCGTTATACACACTATATATGCATGTGTGTAGTTAAATTTAAGAGTGCATTGTTTTATACAATTATTGGAAATCCTAAATGTTCATTATTTTGGCCTACATATTCGCGATATTAGTCAAAAAGTCCAAACATGCCTCACTTAATATGTTTTTATTATATAGCATGTTGACTGGTAAAATACCAGGGGAAGTAACTCGAAAAATATAACATCTATAAACCAGTGTTAACTCCCTTGAACTGACCATCAACGTCCACGAATAGCAAAACAAACTCACAGTACACACTGCATAATGAACAGTACACAGTAAATAATACAAAGTACACATCACTTAGTGGACATTAATGAGTACACATTAATGAGTACAAAGTTCACATAACTTAATGCACATTACTGTGTAGACATTAATGTGCACATATGTATGTGTACAATGTTCACATAACTTAATGCACATTACTGAGAAGCCATTAATGAGTACACATTTATGTGTACAAAGTTCACAGAACTTAGTGCACATAACTGTGTAGACATTGATTAGTACATATTTATGTGTACAAAGTTCAGATTACTGTGTAGATATTAATGAGCACATATTTATGTATGCAAAGTCACATAGCTTAAGTGCACATTAATGTGTTCCTATTACTGAGTACATTTTTTATGTGTACAAATTCACATAACTTAGTGCAGATTACTGTGTAGACATAAATGAGCACATATTTATGTGTACAAAGTCACATAGCTTAAGTGCACATTAATGTGTTCCTATTACTGAGTACATTTTTATGTGCACAAATTCACATTACTTAGTGCAGATTACTGTGTAGACATTAATGAGCACATGTTTATGTGTACAAAGTCACATAACTTAGTGCACATTAATGTGTTCATATTACTGAGTACATTTTTATGTGTGCAAATTCACATAACTTAGTGCAGATTACTGTGTAGACATTAAAGAGCACATATTTATGTGCACAAATTCACATAACTTAGTGCAGATTACTGTGTAGACATTAATGAGCACATGTTTATGTGTACAAAGTGCACATAACTTAGTGCACATTAATGTGCTCCTATTACTGAGTACATTTTTATGTGTACAAATTCACATAACTTAGTGCAGATTACTGTGTAGACATTAATGAGCACATATTTATGTGTACAAAGTCACATAACTTAGTGCACATTAATGTGTTCATATTACTGAGTACATTTTTATGTGTGCAAATTCACATAACTTAGTGCAGATTACTGTGTAGACATTAAAGAGCACATATTTATGTGCACAAATTCACATAACTTAGTGCAGATTACTGTGTAGACACTAATGAGTACATATTTATGTGTACAAATTCACATAACTTAGTGCACATTTATGTGTAGACATTAATGAGTACATGGTTATGTGTACAAAGTTCACATAACATAGTGCAGATGACTGAGTACATACAGAACAACACACTTTCTCTATTTTAATAACATTTTTGAGGTCTAAGGCTGAATTTCAGATCATTTTCATAAGGAAAGTACTAATATATTTAGCCAAATGCTAATACTATGATATAGATAACAAGTAAATAATAATTAAATATATGCAATTTGTTAATACACACATTATTAAATATATATGATGATGACGTAAAACATGAATACAATGCATAGTTGTCACTTCTTTAGAAATCGGCGGGTCTATTGTAATCGAACAATGCCGTCTGTCTACACAATGGTGTGACGTAGGTAGGGTTGACATTCATGTACACTTACTACCGTTATACACACTATATATGCATGTGTGTAGTTAAATTTAAGAGTGCATTGTTTTATACAATTATTGGAAATCCTAAATGTTCATTATTTTGGCCTAGATATTCGCGATATTAGTCAAAAAGTCCAAACATGCCTCACTTAATATGTTTTTATTATATAGCATGTTGACTGGTAAAATACCAGGGGAAGTAACTCGAAAAATATAACATCTATAAACCAGTGTTAACTCCCTTGAACTGACCATCAACGTCCACGAATAGCAAAACAAACTCACAGTACACACTGCATAATGAACAGTACACAGTAAATAATACAAAGTACACATCACTTAGTGGACATTAATGAGTACACATTAATGAGTACAAAGTTCACATAACTTAATGCACATTACTGTGTAGACATTAATGTGCACATATGTATGTGTACAATGTTCACATAACTTAATGCACATTACTGAGAAGCCATTAATGAGTACACATTTATGTGTACAAAGTTCACAGAACTTAGTGCACATAACTGTGTAGACATTGATTAGTACATATTTATGTGTACAAAGTTCAGATTACTGTGTAGATATTAATGAGCACATATTTATGTATGCAAAGTCACATAGCTTAAGTGCACATTAATGTGTTCCTATTACTGAGTACATTTTTTATGTGTACAAATTCACATAACTTAGTGCAGATTACTGTGTAGACATTAATGAGCACATATTTATGTGTACAAAGTCACATAGCTTAAGTGCACATTAATGTGTTCCTATTACTGAGTACATTTTTATGTGCACAAATTCACATTACTTAGTGCAGATTACTGTGTAGACATTAATGAGCACATGTTTATGTGTACAAAGTCACATAACTTAGTGCACATTAATGTGTTCATATTACTGAGTACATTTTTATGTGTGCAAATTCACATAACTTAGTGCAGATTACTGTGTAGACATTAAAGAGCACATATTTATGTGCACAAATTCACATAACTTAGTGCAGATTACTGTGTAGACATTAATGAGCACATGTTTATGTGTACAAAGTGCACATAACTTAGTGCACATTAATGTGCTCCTATTACTGAGTACATTTTTATGTGTACAAATTCACATAACTTAGTGCAGATTACTGTGTAGACATTAATGAGCACATATTTATGTGTACAAAGTCACATAACTTAGTGCACATTAATGTGTTCATATTACTGAGTACATTTTTATGTGTGCAAATTCACATAACTTAGTGCAGATTACTGTGTAGACATTAAAGAGCACATATTTATGTGCACAAATTCACATAACTTAGTGCAGATTACTGTGTAGACACTAATGAGTACATATTTATGTGTACAAATTCACATAACTTAGTGCACATTTATGTGTAGACATTAATGAGTACATGGTTATGTGTACAAAGTTCACATAACATAGTGCAGATGACTGAGTACATACAGAACAACACACTTTCTCTATTTTAATAACATTTTTGAGGTCTAAGGCTGAATTTCAGATCATTTTCATAAGGAAAGTACTAATATATTTAGCCAAATGCTAATACTATGATATAGATAACAAGTAAATAATAATTAAATATATGCAATTTGTTAATACACACATTATTAAATATATATGATGATGACGTAAAACATGAATACAATGCATAGTTGTCACTTCTTTAGAAATCGGCGGGTCTATTGTAATCGAACAATGCCGTCTGTCTACACAATGGTGTGACGTAGGTAGGGTTGACATTCATGTACACTTACTACCGTTATACACACTATATATGCATGTGTGTAGTTAAATTTAAGAGTGCATTGTTTTATACAATTATTGGAAATCCTAAATGTTCATTATTTTGGCCTAGATATTCGCGATATTAGTCAAAAAGTCCAAACATGCCTCACTTAATATGTTTTTATTATATAGCATGTTGACTGGTAAAATACCAGGGGAAGTAACTCGAAAAATATAACATCTATAAACCAGTGTTAACTCCCTTGAACTGACCATCAACGTCCACGAATAGCAAAACAAACTCACAGTACACACTGCATAATGAACAGTACACAGTAAATAATACAAAGTACACATCACTTAGTGGACATTAATGAGTACACATTAATGAGTACAAAGTTCACATAACTTAATGCACATTACTGTGTAGACATTAATGTGCACATATGTATGTGTACAATGTTCACATAACTTAATGCACATTACTGAGAAGCCATTAATGAGTACACATTTATGTGTACAAAGTTCACAGAACTTAGTGCACATAACTGTGTAGACATTGATTAGTACATATTTATGTGTACAAAGTTCAGATTACTGTGTAGATATTAATGAGCACATATTTATGTATGCAAAGTCACATAGCTTAAGTGCACATTAATGTGTTCCTATTACTGAGTACATTTTTTATGTGTACAAATTCACATAACTTAGTGCAGATTACTGTGTAGACATTAATGAGCACATATTTATGTGTACAAAGTCACATAGCTTAAGTGCACATTAATGTGTTCCTATTACTGAGTACATTTTTATGTGCACAAATTCACATTACTTAGTGCAGATTACTGTGTAGACATTAATGAGCACATGTTTATGTGTACAAAGTCACATAACTTAGTGCACATTAATGTGTTCATATTACTGAGTACATTTTTATGTGTGCAAATTCACATAACTTAGTGCAGATTACTGTGTAGACATTAAAGAGCACATATTTATGTGCACAAATTCACATAACTTAGTGCAGATTACTGTGTAGACATTAATGAGCACATGTTTATGTGTACAAAGTGCACATAACTTAGTGCACATTAATGTGCTCCTATTACTGAGTACATTTTTATGTGTACAAATTCACATAACTTAGTGCAGATTACTGTGTAGACATTAATGAGCACATATTTATGTGTACAAAGTCACATAACTTAGTGCACATTAATGTGTTCATATTACTGAGTACATTTTTATGTGTGCAAATTCACATAACTTAGTGCAGATTACTGTGTAGACATTAAAGAGCACATATTTATGTGCACAAATTCACATAACTTAGTGCAGATTACTGTGTAGACACTAATGAGTACATATTTATGTGTACAAATTCACATAACTTAGTGCACATTTATGTGTAGACATTAATGAGTACATGGTTATGTGTACAAAGTTCACATAACATAGTGCAGATGACTGAGTACATACAGAACAACACACTTTCTCTATTTTAATAACATTTTTGAGGTCTAAGGCTGAATTTCAGATCATTTTCATAAGGAAAGTACTAATATATTTAGCCAAATGCTAATACTATGATATAGATAACAAGTAAATAATAATTAAATATATGCAATTTGTTAATACACACATTATTAAATATATATGATGATGACGTAAAACATGAATACAATGCATAGTTGTCACTTCTTTAGAAATCGGCGGGTCTATTGTAATCGAACAATGCCGTCTGTCTACACAATGGTGTGACGTAGGTAGGGTTGACATTCATGTACACTTACTACCGTTATACACACTATATATGCATGTGTGTAGTTAAATTTAAGAGTGCATTGTTTTATACAATTATTGGAAATCCTAAATGTTCATTATTTTGGCCTAGATATTCGCGATATTAGTCAAAAAGTCCAAACATGCCTCACTTAATATGTTTTTATTATATAGCATGTTGACTGGTAAAATACCAGGGGAAGTAACTCGAAAAATATAACATCTATAAACCAGTGTTAACTCCCTTGAACTGACCATCAACGTCCACGAATAGCAAAACAAACTCACAGTACACACTGCATAATGAACAGTACACAGTAAATAATACAAAGTACACATCACTTAGTGGACATTAATGAGTACACATTAATGAGTACAAAGTTCACATAACTTAATGCACATTACTGTGTAGACATTAATGTGCACATATGTATGTGTACAATGTTCACATAACTTAATGCACATTACTGAGAAGCCATTAATGAGTACACATTTATGTGTACAAAGTTCACAGAACTTAGTGCACATAACTGTGTAGACATTGATTAGTACATATTTATGTGTACAAAGTTCAGATTACTGTGTAGATATTAATGAGCACATATTTATGTATGCAAAGTCACATAGCTTAAGTGCACATTAATGTGTTCCTATTACTGAGTACATTTTTTATGTGTACAAATTCACATAACTTAGTGCAGATTACTGTGTAGACATTAATGAGCACATATTTATGTGTACAAAGTCACATAGCTTAAGTGCACATTAATGTGTTCCTATTACTGAGTACATTTTTATGTGCACAAATTCACATTACTTAGTGCAGATTACTGTGTAGACATTAATGAGCACATGTTTATGTGTACAAAGTCACATAACTTAGTGCACATTAATGTGTTCATATTACTGAGTACATTTTTATGTGTGCAAATTCACATAACTTAGTGCAGATTACTGTGTAGACATTAAAGAGCACATATTTATGTGCACAAATTCACATAACTTAGTGCAGATTACTGTGTAGACATTAATGAGCACATGTTTATGTGTACAAAGTGCACATAACTTAGTGCACATTAATGTGCTCCTATTACTGAGTACATTTTTATGTGTACAAATTCACATAACTTAGTGCAGATTACTGTGTAGACATTAATGAGCACATATTTATGTGTACAAAGTCACATAACTTAGTGCACATTAATGTGTTCATATTACTGAGTACATTTTTATGTGTGCAAATTCACATAACTTAGTGCAGATTACTGTGTAGACATTAAAGAGCACATATTTATGTGCACAAATTCACATAACTTAGTGCAGATTACTGTGTAGACACTAATGAGTACATATTTATGTGTACAAATTCACATAACTTAGTGCACATTTATGTGTAGACATTAATGAGTACATGGTTATGTGTACAAAGTTCACATAACATAGTGCAGATGACTGAGTACATACAGAACAACACACTTTCTCTATTTTAATAACATTTTTGAGGTCTAAGGCTGAATTTCAGATCATTTTCATAAGGAAAGTACTAATATATTTAGCCAAATGCTAATACTATGATATAGATAACAAGTAAATAATAATTAAATATATGCAATTTGTTAATACACACATTATTAAATATATATGATGATGACGTAAAACATGAATACAATGCATAGTTGTCACTTCTTTAGAAATCGGCGGGTCTATTGTAATCGAACAATGCCGTCTGTCTACACAATGGTGTGACGTAGGTAGGGTTGACATTCATGTACACTTACTACCGTTATACACACTATATATGCATGTGTGTAGTTAAATTTAAGAGTGCATTGTTTTATACAATTATTGGAAATCCTAAATGTTCATTATTTTGGCCTAGATATTCGCGATATTAGTCAAAAAGTCCAAACATGCCTCACTTAATATGTTTTTATTATATAGCATGTTGACTGGTAAAATACCAGGGGAAGTAACTCGAAAAATATAACATCTATAAACCAGTGTTAACTCCCTTGAACTGACCATCAACGTCCACGAATAGCAAAACAAACTCACAGTACACACTGCATAATGAACAGTACACAGTAAATAATACAAAGTACACATCACTTAGTGGACATTAATGAGTACACATTAATGAGTACAAAGTTCACATAACTTAATGCACATTACTGTGTAGACATTAATGTGCACATATGTATGTGTACAATGTTCACATAACTTAATGCACATTACTGAGAAGCCATTAATGAGTACACATTTATGTGTACAAAGTTCACAGAACTTAGTGCACATAACTGTGTAGACATTGATTAGTACATATTTATGTGTACAAAGTTCAGATTACTGTGTAGATATTAATGAGCACATATTTATGTATGCAAAGTCACATAGCTTAAGTGCACATTAATGTGTTCCTATTACTGAGTACATTTTTTATGTGTACAAATTCACATAACTTAGTGCAGATTACTGTGTAGACATTAATGAGCACATATTTATGTGTACAAAGTCACATAGCTTAAGTGCACATTAATGTGTTCCTATTACTGAGTACATTTTTATGTGCACAAATTCACATTACTTAGTGCAGATTACTGTGTAGACATTAATGAGCACATGTTTATGTGTACAAAGTCACATAACTTAGTGCACATTAATGTGTTCATATTACTGAGTACATTTTTATGTGTGCAAATTCACATAACTTAGTGCAGATTACTGTGTAGACATTAAAGAGCACATATTTATGTGCACAAATTCACATAACTTAGTGCAGATTACTGTGTAGACATTAATGAGCACATGTTTATGTGTACAAAGTGCACATAACTTAGTGCACATTAATGTGCTCCTATTACTGAGTACATTTTTATGTGTACAAATTCACATAACTTAGTGCAGATTACTGTGTAGACATTAATGAGCACATATTTATGTGTACAAAGTCACATAACTTAGTGCACATTAATGTGTTCATATTACTGAGTACATTTTTATGTGTGCAAATTCACATAACTTAGTGCAGATTACTGTGTAGACATTAAAGAGCACATATTTATGTGCACAAATTCACATAACTTAGTGCAGATTACTGTGTAGACACTAATGAGTACATATTTATGTGTACAAATTCACATAACTTAGTGCACATTTATGTGTAGACATTAATGAGTACATGGTTATGTGTACAAAGTTCACATAACATAGTGCAGATGACTGAGTACATACAGAACAACACACTTTCTCTATTTTAATAACATTTTTGAGGTCTAAGGCTGAATTTCAGATCATTTTCATAAGGAAAGTACTAATATATTTAGCCAAATGCTAATACTATGATATAGATAACAAGTAAATAATAATTAAATATATGCAATTTGTTAATACACACATTATTAAATATATATGATGATGACGTAAAACATGAATACAATGCATAGTTGTCACTTCTTTAGAAATCGGCGGGTCTATTGTAATCGAACAATGCCGTCTGTCTACACAATGGTGTGACGTAGGTAGGGTTGACATTCATGTACACTTACTACCGTTATACACACTATATATGCATGTGTGTAGTTAAATTTAAGAGTGCATTGTTTTATACAATTATTGGAAATCCTAAATGTTCATTATTTTGGCCTAGATATTCGCGATATTAGTCAAAAAGTCCAAACATGCCTCACTTAATATGTTTTTATTATATAGCATGTTGACTGGTAAAATACCAGGGGAAGTAACTCGAAAAATATAACATCTATAAACCAGTGTTAACTCCCTTGAACTGACCATCAACGTCCACGAATAGCAAAACAAACTCACAGTACACACTGCATAATGAACAGTACACAGTAAATAATACAAAGTACACATCACTTAGTGGACATTAATGAGTACACATTAATGAGTACAAAGTTCACATAACTTAATGCACATTACTGTGTAGACATTAATGTGCACATATGTATGTGTACAATGTTCACATAACTTAATGCACATTACTGAGAAGCCATTAATGAGTACACATTTATGTGTACAAAGTTCACAGAACTTAGTGCACATAACTGTGTAGACATTGATTAGTACATATTTATGTGTACAAAGTTCAGATTACTGTGTAGATATTAATGAGCACATATTTATGTATGCAAAGTCACATAGCTTAAGTGCACATTAATGTGTTCCTATTACTGAGTACATTTTTTATGTGTACAAATTCACATAACTTAGTGCAGATTACTGTGTAGACATTAATGAGCACATATTTATGTGTACAAAGTCACATAGCTTAAGTGCACATTAATGTGTTCCTATTACTGAGTACATTTTTATGTGCACAAATTCACATTACTTAGTGCAGATTACTGTGTAGACATTAATGAGCACATGTTTATGTGTACAAAGTCACATAACTTAGTGCACATTAATGTGTTCATATTACTGAGTACATTTTTATGTGTGCAAATTCACATAACTTAGTGCAGATTACTGTGTAGACATTAAAGAGCACATATTTATGTGCACAAATTCACATAACTTAGTGCAGATTACTGTGTAGACATTAATGAGCACATGTTTATGTGTACAAAGTGCACATAACTTAGTGCACATTAATGTGCTCCTATTACTGAGTACATTTTTATGTGTACAAATTCACATAACTTAGTGCAGATTACTGTGTAGACATTAATGAGCACATATTTATGTGTACAAAGTCACATAACTTAGTGCACATTAATGTGTTCATATTACTGAGTACATTTTTATGTGTGCAAATTCACATAACTTAGTGCAGATTACTGTGTAGACATTAAAGAGCACATATTTATGTGCACAAATTCACATAACTTAGTGCAGATTACTGTGTAGACACTAATGAGTACATATTTATGTGTACAAATTCACATAACTTAGTGCACATTTATGTGTAGACATTAATGAGTACATGGTTATGTGTACAAAGTTCACATAACATAGTGCAGATGACTGAGTACATACAGAACAACACACTTTCTCTATTTTAATAACATTTTTGAGGTCTAAGGCTGAATTTCAGATCATTTTCATAAGGAAAGTACTAATATATTTAGCCAAATGCTAATACTATGATATAGATAACAAGTAAATAATAATTAAATATATGCAATTTGTTAATACACACATTATTAAATATATATGATGATGACGTAAAACATGAATACAATGCATAGTTGTCACTTCTTTAGAAATCGGCGGGTCTATTGTAATCGAACAATGCCGTCTGTCTACACAATGGTGTGACGTAGGTAGGGTTGACATTCATGTACACTTACTACCGTTATACACACTATATATGCATGTGTGTAGTTAAATTTAAGAGTGCATTGTTTTATACAATTATTGGAAATCCTAAATGTTCATTATTTTGGCCTAGATATTCGCGATATTAGTCAAAAAGTCCAAACATGCCTCACTTAATATGTTTTTATTATATAGCATGTTGACTGGTAAAATACCAGGGGAAGTAACTCGAAAAATATAACATCTATAAACCAGTGTTAACTCCCTTGAACTGACCATCAACGTCCACGAATAGCAAAACAAACTCACAGTACACACTGCATAATGAACAGTACACAGTAAATAATACAAAGTACACATCACTTAGTGGACATTAATGAGTACACATTAATGAGTACAAAGTTCACATAACTTAATGCACATTACTGTGTAGACATTAATGTGCACATATGTATGTGTACAATGTTCACATAACTTAATGCACATTACTGAGAAGCCATTAATGAGTACACATTTATGTGTACAAAGTTCACAGAACTTAGTGCACATAACTGTGTAGACATTGATTAGTACATATTTATGTGTACAAAGTTCAGATTACTGTGTAGATATTAATGAGCACATATTTATGTATGCAAAGTCACATAGCTTAAGTGCACATTAATGTGTTCCTATTACTGAGTACATTTTTTATGTGTACAAATTCACATAACTTAGTGCAGATTACTGTGTAGACATTAATGAGCACATATTTATGTGTACAAAGTCACATAGCTTAAGTGCACATTAATGTGTTCCTATTACTGAGTACATTTTTATGTGCACAAATTCACATTACTTAGTGCAGATTACTGTGTAGACATTAATGAGCACATGTTTATGTGTACAAAGTCACATAACTTAGTGCACATTAATGTGTTCATATTACTGAGTACATTTTTATGTGTGCAAATTCACATAACTTAGTGCAGATTACTGTGTAGACATTAAAGAGCACATATTTATGTGCACAAATTCACATAACTTAGTGCAGATTACTGTGTAGACATTAATGAGCACATGTTTATGTGTACAAAGTGCACATAACTTAGTGCACATTAATGTGCTCCTATTACTGAGTACATTTTTATGTGTACAAATTCACATAACTTAGTGCAGATTACTGTGTAGACATTAATGAGCACATATTTATGTGTACAAAGTCACATAACTTAGTGCACATTAATGTGTTCATATTACTGAGTACATTTTTATGTGTGCAAATTCACATAACTTAGTGCAGATTACTGTGTAGACATTAAAGAGCACATATTTATGTGTACAAATTCACATAACTTAGTGCAGATTACTGTGTAGACATTAAAGAGCACATATTTATGTGTACAAAGTCACATAACTTAGTGCAGATTACTGTGTAGACATTAAAGAGCACATATTTATGTGTACAAAGTCACATAACTTAGTGCAGATTACTGTGTAGACATTAAAGAGCACATATTTATGTGTACAAAGTCACATAACTTAGTGCAGATTACTGTGTAGACATTAAAGAGCACATATTTATGTTGTTTAAGTTGTACTACTATTTATTTTGCACAACACTTTTTTCTTATATTTATATATTTTTCAACTAGTTTGTATCTTATATCACACGCATGTCTTCTTTTTGTTGAGTGTATGTAGGTTAGAAACCACCAAATAAATTTGCTCTTTAGCTCAAAGTAATGTGCCCGTAGTAGGCCCCAATGTTCAACTGTTTTTAGTCTATGGCCACCTGGACCACATATATCATTGTAAAGAAGAGCATTTAAGCTTCAAAATAATGCAATAAAATAGGGGGTCATGTATCTTCTAAGACAGTTTTTGTCCTTCAAACATGGTTTATCCGTTTTCACACATGTCTGGATTTATACGTTCCGGGTTTTACCCTTATCTACTTTCACTTTGGTATCAAGAGTAAAATAGTGGAATATTACAAATATTACCGTTTTACTACAAAACATGCATATTTACCAACCATTTAAACTCAATTTCCTCATTCAAATCCACATTTGTCAAGTAATATCTCCATTTACAGGCAAACCAAAAATTTGTTAAAGACTACTTGAGTGTATCACCACTTGGCCCGCGGAGGCATTTAGTGGTTCTTTACCTGTAAATTTTTTTTAAACAGTTGATGTATGTGCACGCCTGTAAGTACATGTATTTCTTTCTTTTCGTGTATCCAGTTTGCGCCTTTCGCACCATATTACACTATATCTGACATTAAGTATCCCTCTTAGTTTCGTTTTTTGTAGTTTCCATATAAATTATAAATATGAGATGCATGATTGAACTTGTATCTCTAAATCCGTTTAAATGTCGTTTTTTAACCTTAAATAACAAATTGAAGATCATAAATGTTCGATAATAATGTATGCTAATGTATGCTTCTGAAGGATGTTATCGATCACTATCAACAACCACCAAATAGAATTGTTATTTAACTCAATGTAAAGTGACCAATGTCAGCCAACAAAAATGTCAACTTTTTGTCCCTGGGACCCTCTCAAAATATATTAATCAATATAAATAGCATCCAGCTTCAGGAAAATGAAAACAAAGTATGGGGCCATGTATCATAGAAAAAATGGTTTGCAAATGCGGTGTACAGATTTTGACACATGTTCGGATTGACTTGGATTTAGCCCGAACCCTACTTTCACTTTCATATTCAAGTCAAAATGCCAAATATTTCTGAATAATACAACCTCTCTTCACATCACTACATCACATACATGCATACAAAGCATTTAACCACAATTTTATGATTCTGATTCAGATATATCAAAACATAACCTCATTACCAGTCGATCCAAAATATTTTACCGGACTATTTGAGTATATCTGATTTTGGTCCGGGTAGGCATTTAGTGGTTATTAGCGTTTTTTTCCATTTTGTTCTTCGATCCCTATTCCACTTTTTATAGTAGGCCTATTTTAGTAATAAGCATAAAATGTTAATTATTGATGCGACTGCATGGGACTTACCATTGTATGGTAGGTGTATGTTTTCAATCGTTTGTAAACATATTGACATAATAGTTAAAAGAATGCATATAGTCAGGAACAGTATAATCTACAAATTCGATGGCTTAGAATGAGATGGTCGTAACTACTACTTACGACCTTATAAGACTCATACATATTTGAAATATGCTTCACGGGGTGCTTCTTATGAGCCTATTTTCATGAAAATCTGAAATTGTCATGTTGACCAAAATGAAGTTTTAAAAACTTGTTTTCCCATAGGTAAAGAGTAAATTGTGTTGTCATTTAGCACCATCCTACTATAGCTAGAACTATTTATTTCAGTCTTTCAGAGCTGGTTTTTGACGTTCGAATTATTGGAAAATTTAACTTGAGTGTTTATTTATTTACTCTTCATGGTTTTCGTTTTTAACCAGTCATCCTTTTAACCAGTCATAAAAGACCGCTTGACTGCTATTTAGTAAACATTAAATTTTAGTAAATTTCGACCTTGAAATATCATAATGTGATACTAGTATACAAATATACTTCAAATAAGATGTCGCCTGTTATATATACACTCAACCGCTTTAAAAACGCACCACATATGAACTGTCGGTTTAAGTGATGAAAACGTCCATTTATGGTTATTTATTTTTGGATTAATAATCTTCAGTCTATATTCAACGATATGTGTGATTTCCAAGTCATTATTACGAGTTTGAAATGAATTATGATAAAGATAACACTGAGACCCATGAAAGTGAAAGTCACAATTTCAAAAGCAAGTATAAGAGCCCGCTACATTGATGCATACACGTGGTATTTCCTCCTAAAGCATAACATTAATTACGTAATAGGATAGAATTATGTTCGACGTGATGTTTCCCACCATTCAAGCAAAGCTTAACTTGAATTATAAATGGTATGTGACTATGACTGTCTGGCTAATACCATACGACCGAGTGCGGTTCAGATATACGCATTATGTGAACTTAAGATGGATTCAAGCCTTATTCAAACTTGAAGTCTTGGTTATGCGCATCAGACTGTCAGGAAATATTCCATGGTGCTTCTATGGCACCCCAAATCATCACTATGAAGGAGCTTGAAGACAAAAAGTTGGGAATTTAGGCTCTAAACGGGAGAAAACTCACAAAAAATGTACAAAAATGTACTAAAATAATTTTCCCTTTTATTGACAATTATGAAAGAAATAAATTATGAAAATGCAATAATGTACTTTTGGCTTGTTGATAGACACCCGACTTTATTTTGACACTGTGTGCAGCCATGCGGAACCAATTACAGTTAAACAACCTGTGTCCTGTTTCCTCCTCGCTCGGGCTCAATACCTTTAGCTGGTTTCATTCAGGTCGGTCTTTGACAGTGCCATTCGCAAGGAATCGATGTTCTAAGCCCACAATCATTTTATGGTGACAGCTGAACCGCCATGCTAAGGCACCGAGGCACTTTTCAGTTGGAAGCGAAGGCACAATCACCGAGAACAAATATTCGAGATATTCGCAGCATAAAAATACAATTAGCCAATATTGCTTATGTTGTTTTTTCAATGTGTAAATCAACAGCGTACAGTTTAAAGTTAATATTGATCGCAAAGGTCGACGCGATCGAGCTGCACGCAAAAAACATGCAAAATCAAAAAAGTTCTCAGGGCGGGGTATTCCGAATGAAAAATAAATCGTTTTCTTTAATTATGTCAAGGTTATGAACTGAACAAACCCTGTAAACTATTAATTTTAGCAAAAAATGTATTTTGACAAAATTTGATTATTTTCAATAGTGGTGCGTTTTTAAAGCGGTTGAGTGTATATGTCAACCGCATATAACGGGGAAATTACATGTATTTGTAGTTAGTATTCAGATGCAAAGGGATTAATGTACTTAATGGGACCGCTATATAATCGACAATCAAAGGAGTTGTCAAAACTATTAGGAAGAGGGATAAACTCTATGCTAAAATTAAGAAATTAACCCAGAAAGATAAAAAAAAAACTTCAAAAGTTCAAATCCCTCAGAGAACTAGCCCAAAAACAAATCAGGCGGTCATACTGGCAACACCTTGAAACCAACCAACCAACCCACGCACACACGCACCCACCGATGGTACGTGAATTCGGAACATATACATAAAAGAAGTGACATGCAAAATAACATGCATGCTCTTACCTGCTTTAACTGTTCATGTGTTCATCCACACAATTATGTATTCCACGAAGATGATGCAGTTCTAGACTTGGATTTGTTGCCATGAAGTTATCCTAACTTAAATATACATCAATAAACATTTTCAATAGCAGTGTTAAAGGAGAAGGTCGGACAATATAGCTTAGTTGTGACACATTTGTATCGGGTTTGTCTCGTTTGTTGTAAAGTCTGACAAAAATAACATATGGACCATACAGGGGGACATGTGCTGACGTAAGAATACGCAGGAACGGGTGTTAATAATATCAAAATCGGACTCACCGATCTGTTGGCTTAAATCCATTGCTCACGAATAAATTGAAATTAAAGCACTATATCTATATCACCCATCAGTGAACACTTTTTACCTAACACTTTAACACGCACTATATTTCACATGGATGTTAACTGTGCAAATGCTCCAACTAGATCCGTTCTGGGGTCAATATACAAAATGTACCGTCGATGGAATTAGAAGCAGCCCAAATGAAAACAAATATTTGACAACAGCAAAGTTATATCTCATTATAGGAATTACTTATCTTGACAAAGCAGATAGTTTTGGTAAAACATACAGGGTATTAATACATAACAAATGTGGTAATTCATTTTAACATACCTTTACTGGCAAATATTTAAGAACAGCCTACTTGGAACCTTTGCTCAGTACATTCCAATCACAAGCCTTGGCAACCCATTTATACACGATACGATGCACTGCAATCCTTTCATGAATTGAAATACTTCCATGTTCTGCAATCACCCCATGTACTTCAATATGTCCATGTACTGCACACGTTTATGTTCTGCAATATATAAGTGCAGGTCGTACACACAATATAAAATCAGAAAAAAATCAGTAAATTTACATTTTTTGACAGATGCAAAATTATTATACGTTAAATTATTCCATATCTGTTCGTCAGAAGGTCAGAGTAAAAGTAATTATTGAACCTACAGTTACTAATCAAGTCAAGTAAAATGGGATAAAAATCAAGATGAAAATGTTCATAATTGAAATAACCATGGGGTACAACGGTCTGAATTTTCTGTCTTTTTATGACGAAGTTATCTTTCGAGCCAGGCAAAGAAGCTTAATATTTTACATCTAGGGTACAAATCAATGTACAGTCTCAACATTAAATAAACAAAAATAGCCCCGTTCTCCAAACACATTGTTGCTTCTCTGTTCTGCAACTAGTGTTACACAGGCAAGTGGACGGAGAAATAACCTCTGTATACTTATTTTTGTGGGCAGTGTATGTCCGTATACTGCACGCGTCTATGTTCTGCAATCTATAAGTACAGGTCGTACCCACAATATGTTCATGTACAACATATGCATCCGCAATATATCCATGTTCGACGTAGTGTAAGTGCTTCTTGGACACGCGATACTTGTCTGAAATGGTACCATTGTGCACATGTACATTACTTTTGGATATACCAACGTAGTAAGGATTAAGTACGTATACATATGGGCCAAGAATTATAACCAAGACTAACACTCGGCACTCAAATATTGAAAAGCGCTCTTTTCGGAGTTCATGGCGACATTTTATTGAGAGCAGGAAGTTGTAATGGTATGTAAATAGTACTAAATATAAGTTCGGCTTAGTTCCTTGTACGGTTAAATGTATTTGTAAGCTATAATTGTACATCTATCGGTCTGAGTGCTACACTCAGATTCAATACATGTAATTACATCTATACGCCATAACGAGTAATATAAGCAAAGAAAATGTATCAAGTGTAATTTCCAACGCTCTTTTAACAATTTTATACAATTTTCTAGATGTGCAATCTAGAGAAATTATAGACTCATTATATTAGAGATACAATAAATCAATACTGTAGTACCTGAAGTACCTAGAAAACACATTAAACCAACCTGACTGCCCCGGATACCTCGGAATTAATCAAGAATAAATGCGGACTACGGACACCCGACGTCACCATCCCTTCTTTCAGGCTATTATCGCTTCACTGACGGACTAAAGCAGACCGATGATGGGTTGCATAATCTTATGGCTAAGTGGTTATTGCATACACATCACCGCGACCGTGGTAGAGTGGTTAGGACGTCGGCATAGGAAGCGGGAGGTCGAATGTTCGAATCTCGATGGAAGCCGGGTTGGAAATGATGAGACCGGTTGGTCAGCCGTCAGCTAGTTAAATTAATGGCTACGGTAGGCCCATCTCTTCCAGGTGCCCGGCATTACGATAAGGGATTCGGGAAGATACTGTCAGCATGCATTGTACATAAGTGTCTCGTAAGTCAGAATTGACTGGTCCTTTCAATAGGGGTGACACTATAATAAACAAACTTTACCATATAAAACAATGAACTTACTTTGCTGAAAATGTGTCCGTCAAGTGACAAAAAAACCCATCAAAATATCGGCCATGCTTTAGGTCCTACCCCTTGAATAGGTCAATCGTGCCCAGGATGTCAATATGTTTCTTTCTTATTGGTGTTACGTCGCATCTCGAAGCTGAATGCGATGTGTCTATCAACATAAACACACCGTTCAACCCGATACATAGAAAACAGTTGGCACTTAGAAGACAGTTGTCAGTGTTTATGTACGCAAAACTCGCGGAAGTAAGTATTGCTTGTTTTCATATTCCTTTTGCAGGGTCTGAACAAAACAAAGTGTGTACATTTATGCGCAGTTCAAATAGGTATCAGTACACAAAATTCTGAGCAAAACCGTGAATTATTTAGGGAGAAATCATGAAAAATGTATGCGATTTTTAACAAAAAACGCGTTATTTGAAACCTTGATCCCCAAAAAAGGTATTTTTTTGACAAATCCTTACCCTTTGACTTATACCATGACGAAATTACATCCATCCCGCGTCTATATGCAGATATACACACTTTTATTCGTCCTTTTCGCCGAGATATAAGAGTTTAAACATGTCATGGTGTCGTATTTTTGAGAACAATGGAGACAGTTGGTGATTAAAAAAGATCACATAGAAATCAGTCGCAAGGGTATAGATGATAACAATGAAGACAGTCTGAACACAACGTTTTTGGAGCGCAATAACATTGAAATAATTACGGTATACTTAAGTGCCAATGTGTATAACTGGATTTTTATAATGCACTACCAAATTACCAATGATTTTTGTTGATAAATCCCATTCACACTCTTCACGCATTCTCAAAATTTGAGTCAACTGCCTGTCACCACTATAATAATGTTTATAAAAACGAATTATCGAGTATGAGAAGTCTTAAATCAATTTCTATCACTAATACTATATAGTTCCTCAAAAATAAATACAAATAATATTAGATATAATGAACTTGAAAAAATAAACAAGCCCCCAAGTTATGACACCCTACTCAAAATCGGCTGTCACCCACACAAAATATATAATTTAAATGCTTCTCATAATTAGTAACTAGTCAAAACAACTTAAATGTGTTGTTTATATGTAAGCAAATAAGTTGGAAAATGAACCCATAAATGCGCGAGAGTGCTATGAACTTGTTACTTTGGTATTTTTCGACAGAGTTCGTGTCACCCACAAGAGGAATTTTACGTGACACTGTTTTGTACATGTGATAGCAACGCTTACGTTTGTGGTAATTTATAAATTATTTGAACCAGCTTGTTTATTGATATAAGCACTATCGATAAATACACATGTTTTTTACCAAAATACACAAACAAAACCTATACGTCAGTCTATTTCAAGCATGTACCTTACCGGGACATTTATGTTGTATTCTTACGTGACGGCCACAACTCGCTTATTTATTAAGGAATGGTCATTTATTCCTTGTAATATGTCTGGCACATGTCGGATTTAACTAGATAGAAAAGTTCATCATCAGTAATAGACAATGAATGAAGAAAAAATGCATCTTAGTGCGAAACAAGTTTTACGTGACTGTATACTTACGTGACGGTTTTTAAAAAAACGTGATTACAACGATAAATATGATAAGGAATATATCTTATTCTGTGCCATTGTGACAGATTTGATGTTTACAGTCAATATATACATGGAAATACCACATAATTAAAATGACATTGAAATTTTACGGTACATATACCACGAATGGTCTAATACTTGCTCATCAACAGAAATGGTCAACCATTGACATATGGGGCATAATAAATATTTATTCTTGAAAGACATTGGTGGATTTATATTCTAGAATTGTTCCGATAGTGTATGTCTATTGCTTGGACAGCATGATCTTGTTCGTCACGTAAAATACAATTTAGTGTCACGTACAATTTAATTTCAATATTTTGATTTCTTTATGAACCTACGTTTGATTTTTACATTTGATGACTTATAACATGGTTTTAGAGTGTATTCCCTTTAAACAACTAGTATTTGTGCCATCTACATGTGAATCAAGCTAACTACTTGACATTTGATATTAGAAGAGTAAAAATGTGTATAATTTTTAGTCTGTGCAGTTACATAAAGTGCACTTAATTACTGCAATTATTGATTTTGATGAGAAGCAATGCTATCTGTTACATTTATCAAATATAAATTAAGTTATTAGCTATCACAACTTGGCACGAAAGCGAAAATTATGACAGCAATCATGTGTTTGATAACCGTATAACTTTCGTCACGTAAAATACAAATAAAAATCCAGTTATTTGAGCCAATATGACAATTGATTATTGGGATGCTGGCAATGCTTTATTTAATATTTGCTCAAGTTTTTATCACTATACAATATTTTCTTTGATTGGATTTGAATAAAAACGAAATATTCACTGTACAATTTGGAAGAGCTCGTGTCTCGTTGGAAACAAATGATTTTTTTCAAATTTCCAGACGACTGCACATGACTTTCATGGAAGCACAACAGAAAAATAACCATAATTAGTTACTGGATATATTTCAGAAATAATGTGTGATAAAACTGAGTTATGTGTACACAAGTAGTTTTGCTTCCATAATAAAGGCTTGACGTTTGTTAATTGTTGTTGAAAAATATGTTTTAAGACTGGTATTTTACATGACAGTATATAGATGTTCAATGGTGAAGCTATAAGCCATGCTTAACATTTTAAGCTGTATTTTAACAGATAAATCGTTCTTAGATGCTTAAACAACCTTTCGTTAGCATTAGTTTTGTTCCAAACTAGTCTTACATGCTATTTCACCCCTACAATAGTAGTTTACGTGACAATATTTCATTCCACACGTAATCGTATCCCTATGATCACTTTATGCACTTATTTGGGTTTTTTTGTAAATTGTTTACCAAAAACTGTAATAACATGAGGTCAGAATTGTCTCTACTGCACAACTTGTAGCATTTTATTATTGTATGTATGGATAAGTTGCTTTCGTATTTTAGGTGACGAACACGTCAATACAAAACATGTACCAACATGTGTATATTTAGCCGGGTTTTATTTCTAAGATGCATATCCCAAATTATAAATTAGTGTCATAGGTTCCAAGTCAGATTGGTGAAAGTAACATTAATAACCACACACTTTTCTACTTCTAATACAAAATGATTTAAAATGCAATGTACAAACGAAATATCATGTAATGATTTACATACCGGTTTCATAAATGTATTGATAGTATATTGTTTTCGGAGAGTTGGTATGTGTAAATATGTAGTACTGGAGTTAAAAAATAACAATCATTATTTAACTTCTTTGTTGTGTTCTCTAGGGTAATACGTATGCTGTACATGCTATCACAACGTAAAATACACAGGCGAAAACACAGGCTTCTTTCCAACAGCGACATAGAAAAACACGCAATCTTGTTCATGGTGCCATGTATGAAAACTGTTCCTAAAGGGGTTCGACTTTCGTGTCCGATAGACGTTTTTGATATATTTAAAGGTCAAATTTACAAACACTTCTACATAGATCTAAAAATGTCCAAATCATGACAAATCGTTGTCAATCGGAGAGGATATTCATGAACGTGGAAAAAACGTGACGGAATTGCGTTGGTCAGGAAGCTCTCCGACCTTACCACGTTTATTTAAACATTTTCAAAACAAGCATATATATTGCGTCCCGATTCATACTTTGAGTCAGGTCTGTGATGACGAACTTGGTCAGTCAGAATGTGAATGGGATTTATCAACAAAAATCATTGGTAGTTTGGTAGCGCATTATAAAAATCCAGTTATACACATTGGCACTTAAGTATACCGTAATTATTTCAATGTTATTGCGCTCAAAAAACGTTGTGTTCAGACTGTCTTCATTGTTATCATCTATACCCTTGCGACTGATTTCTATGTGATCTTTTTTAATCACCAACTGTCTCCATTGTTCTCAAAAATATGACACCATGGCATGTTTAAACTCTTATATCTCGGCGAAAAGGACGAATAAAAGTGTGTAAATCTGCATATAGACGGGGGATGGATGTAATTTCGTCATGGTATAAGTCAAAGGGTAAGGATTTGTCAAAAAATACCTTTTTGGGGATCAAGGTTTCAAATAACGCGTTTTTTGTTAAAAATCGCATACATTTTTCATGATTTCTCCCTAAATAATTCACGGTTTTGCTCAGAATTTTGTGCACTGATACCTCTTTTAACTGCGTATAAATGTACACACTTTGTTATGTTCAGACCCTGCAAAAGGAATATAAAAACAAGCATTACTTACTTCCGCGAGTTTTGCGTACATAAACACTGACAACTGTCTTCTAAGTGCCAACTGTTTTCTATGTATCGGGTTGAACGGTGTGATAAAGCGGATCATCTTTGAAGTTCACGAGACACCCGGAAACGTCAAACAAACATTATTTGTAAATTTGCTGAGTTCAAAAACCAAGAAATCGTGCATGAGCAACGTCATAATCTACAGAATATATACATTACTATACTACTGGGCACTGTTTTATCAAAGCATTTACCGTTATCGTAAACTTACGTTCAAATTTGAATCCATTATAATTATGTAACTGCTTCAAATTCTGGTAAAGCAATAGGTAAAATCATCAGTTAATTAATTCAGTTAATGATTTTAAACAATATATTTCCCTCGTTTGCATAAGGAATTTAAATTTGAGCGTAAGTTTAAAATGTTCGTAAGTCCTTTGATAAAACAGAGCCCTGGTGTTTTATGAATATGTGACCTATGAACGCATGACATAGATGGGTGTGACCCGAGTATAAGCGTCAATATGTCATACCGTTATATTGAATTTGCACAATCCTTCTAGCATCTTACGGGACTTTTTATGGAATCTAACGTTCATATGAGTACAGAAGAGGTTACAGCTTAAGTAGAGAGCATAACTTACCTAAAGTTGCGCAGTTGCAATAACTGCAATTCTGCACTGAAAGAAGTGCGATAACTGCAATACTGCACTGAAAAAAGTGCGGTAACTGTAATACAGCACGGTGTCTAGCTTGCCCAGTACCACACCCTTCACACCATCGGTTATGATACAAAACACATACAGGGCAAACATTAGGATACCAGCTCGCAACATACTAAAATAATTAAAATAGTAAAAAAATATGAGATACAAAGTATACAATAACATTTTCAGGAAATCTCTAGCCAGCTTTCAAGGCTGAAAAGTTGTTAGAACTGAATCTTGTACAAAATTAATAATGACAATACAATTTTACCTTGCATTCAGTAGTTATGTGTTCTTATTTCTCACTTCGGAGATGGTACGTGGTCGTCTGACAGACGCACTTTGGTCTCAGTTGAAGAAACTTGAGTAGTAAAATATAGAATAAGTGCTGAATATAACTCAATCATGCGTATATTTCACGACAGATAATAGAGAGGTTGCGAAATCGAACGTCAACGTGTACGTGTACGAGTGAACTACTTTTTGAGCAAATCGTCATCCAGGTATGTGAAGGGCTTACACGTTAAAACCGTGTAGTGGGACTTGTAGAGGTATGTGTACCACATCACACATGTATGCGTAGGCACGGATAAATCGTTTTATCAAAAGAAACATGGACTAGTCAAGCTATACAAACACTCATTTCGATGCATGGGAAAATCGTGCTATAACTGTCACGCGATTTTATACGTACACGTTATCTTTCGCAAGCAAATTTAAATTACAACGTGTACGATTACGTGTACGGGTATCTACACGTACACGTACCCGTACACGTTGCTTTCGCAACCTCTCTAATAGCTCTTAGTCGCGTGACTACAGTTACAGCTATTATTCTTTAATTTAAAAAAAATCGAATACACATTGATCCATATACGTCCATGATAAATACACCGTGTGTTCGCAGTAGCCAAAAAAGCGTGAAATTCGTGTAGGTCTACATGTCAAGAAGCTCGTGATTTTCGTGCAGGACAGTAGCGTGTTTGTCCGAGTTTGCTGCTGCATTGGGATGGGCATTCCACGTGATACGTTACGAAATTTTGTGCTAAGGCGACAAGTAGAAAATGTACAACAACAAATAAAATCAACCACAAGTATCTAAATATATCGACAGCTTAGAACAAGAAGGTCGTAACTACAAAATCGATATATTGAGAAAACAAGAGAAAATTGTCTGTAATTTAGTCTCTACCTATGGGAAAACACGTTTTTAAAACTTCATTTTGGTCAACATGACAATTTCAGATTTTCATGAAAATAGGCTCTTAAGAAGCGCCTTGTGATGCTTATTCAAAATATGTATGAATCTTAAAAGGTCGTAAGTGGCACTTCTAATTCTAAGCTATCGATATCTAAGCCGGTTTTAACAAGATGTTTTTAATTAGTAATACATGGCAGCCTATTCACCAAACCAGTACACTAACCACTAGGTCACTATGCGGCTGTTTCTGCAAAGAAGCCTAAAGAATATATGTGCATGACTTTTGACATACTAAACTGAAAGCACTAGCTTCATCCAGAGGCCATTATCAACCTTCCTAGCAAGTTAAACAATTAAAGGCTAAAACATATTGTTGTACATAGGACTGTTTGGTCCAACCAACTGACAAATGTAAAGCAATATATCCCCACATTTTTTAAGGGGAGGTATAATAAGTAGACAATGCTGTTAGAATATATGATAAGTTTGAAAAAGTTAAAGTTTCTCATGACTTAAAAATAAATAAGCAAGTAAGACTTTAGAACAGCTAAGCAAGCTATAAAAGGTCAGCAGTTACTAGTATTGTCTATTTTAGCTATATAATACAAAACCAGCAGTATGTTCCCTATCTTAGCAGAAAGCTTTACAAAACAACAAGCAATGTTAGGTGTATCTCACAACATGTCACATTATCATGTTAAGATAATGTTCAGAAACAGAAGTTATACCTCAAACATGACCGTAATTAGATGTTTTACAAAGGGGTGCGAAATCAGGGTTTGAAGAGGTGACCGGGTGTAAGAAGACTGGATGTAAGAGAGAGAGAGAGAGCTATGTCCACCGCGGCTTAGTGCTGTCAAAAGTATGGCTAAATACAGTGTTACATAAATAGCGTGGAAGCTTTGAACGAATGCATATTATCTAAACAGCATAACGCAAAGATTCGTCTTAACTAAATGTCACTCAAACTAGTAATCTACATAATATATAAATTATCAAAGTTATCAAAACATATTAAAGTTACTTGCTAGCAAAGCTGGCCAGATATAATGCAGTGATTGTCTGAGCTGCATGCTACATAATCTCGTTCTACATTTGACCAATTAGCTTGTTAATGTATTATGCGAGCGAGGCGCAAGCCAGAAAAAATTGCATTATTTTCCAGATCAACGAATTATTAATTGTGATTTTCTGACTTTTTTCACTAACCCTGTAAAGAAAGTGGGTGGGGAATACCAAAGCGGTAATTTTTCTGACCCAGGGTTACGATAGAAAATTCGTCACGTTCCACTGGTCACTATATACTATTCTTACTAGACCATTGAGAAAACAGTATTGAACCACTCAAGGGAAGCAACTATAGCTAAATTACGTACTGATAAAGGAGTAGTTACTACCCTTCTCGATTGAGATAGCAGCTTCGATTATTCGCAGTCGATGCGACCACAACGGTTTTACTCGGAACTCGACAACGCCCTTAATGGCCTAAACAAAGACGAATATTTTAAAGAACTGTTTCAAATATGCCACTCTGACCATTCCACAATTTCAGATTACAGAGATAGACTAGCAGAAAGGGCACAAAGCTTCCCTAACTGTCCACAGACGACTCTTGTGAACAGGCGGAATTCATCCACTGGCACTAAAGAGGAGAAATGTGACGCCGACTGTTACACACTATACTCGTTCACACAAGGTATCCATGATCGTGATATACAAACTGACAAACAACTAACAGAAATCGACTCCATCATAGTGGTTGAAGACGATCATAACCGAAATAATTAACATGCATGTACAGTTTAGTAGTTCGCAATTGGTAGGTAATAAACAATCAATTTATATTAACAGTAATTTGAAACTTCGTCTATGTTTTTTCTTGGCTTTACAACACGTATGATGCCTTTATTCGTGAGTAAAACTTGATCCCACAACTATACATCACAAATATTATATCCTGGATGTTTAAAGTACAAAATATACATTGATTTCGTGTTCGTGGTGCTTACATCAGATAATGAAAGTGACAAAAATGTGACTTTTGCAATGTTTGACTGTTAGATTAAACCTATTGAAAATATTTTTCAAACACATATGAATGAAATTTTGAAGTATGCCTCTTTAATATTTCACCAATGATTGTTTAAAATTTCAGTGAATTTGAAAAAAATAATAACTTGATAATATCTCAGATGTTTTGCGTTACTTTCGTCTCTTCATGAGTGTAGTTTCTTGAAATCGGTGTTTCCGGTGGCAGCGTTGTCAGGCCATACCATTCGGTTCTTATGTGAAGCGTCGTCGTGCGACTAGGTTTTAAATTCCATTTTCATAGAAAAAAACTTATGAAAAACTGAAGCCAACATTAAGACTTAGAATGCATTAACTAACTTGTTCAAAATCTAAAATACCCTTTTGGAAGGTATTGCCATTCGGGTGTCTAAATGAAACTACAAAAAGTATACGGATCCGAGTTCGGCAGTGTTTTTTAATCATCTTTTTTAAATAGGTAGTTGTCAAAAGTCCAGATTTGACACTAGACATTAAAGGTATGGACTTAGAGCGCCCGTCACTAGGGGTGAAAACAAGGATGCATGTACATGAGCCAAAACCTAATAACCAGAAGTTATTCCCTTACGATCATCGATAATAACGATACCATTTGGTCTAACGATCAATGTTAGCCTAACGACATCATCTTATTATTAGCCTCCCTCCGTTTGGTTTCGCTAACACAATACAATGGTTTGAGGAAAGGAATTTAATGTATAATGTAAGACATTGATGGTAGGCCATCAATCGTAGCTACTCGGGCATTTTCCGTAACTGAGAAATACGCCTGGTACATAAGTGTAGGGTTACACATTTTGGTGATGCGGTTTCCGGTAGCAGCCAATCATCAGTTTTTCAATGCTATCAAACACCCTTCAACTATCTGTCTCCTTTTAGGAGTTGATAACTTGCCAGGAGTAAGTAACCTTTTAGTTCTTTTCGTTTCCATCGTTTGATTCTCATGCGCCATGCTGTAAATTAGTCAATGATAATGGCTGCTTTCCTATTATGTCCTACGTACTTACGTTAGATAAACGCCGAGGAGTTCCGATTGGTGGGGTCTGTGTACTAGACTGGTGCCGCGGTCCGCTTTGAACTATCGTCTCAAAGTATGATATTTCGTGAATATTCAGACCGGGGACCAGTCTATCTGTGTACTAGTGATAACACGTGAGTGAAATTGCATGAAGAAATAACAAACTGATGAAGTTTTCTTAGTTTTTATTCTTATGCTTGTTTAAAGGGTCATTTTAATACCACTTGACAGGGTAGAGATGAAATCGCAACAACTCGGGCATTTTCGTAAACTTTCGTCAGATAAACGCCGAGGAGTTCCGATAGATAGAGATGATGCCAAACGTCATCTATTTATCTATAGCCTATAGTACATGTACTGCCCAATTTCCCTCTCGAGCATTATTGTTATTTGTGTTTGGCACACGTCAAGTGATTAAAGAAGAAGTAGATTTAAGTACATGTTAATGCATTTTTAAAAAAAGATAAGAAGAACGAATTAGAACAAACGAATTGCTGTGTATAAAAACTAAGGGTAGAGTTCGGCGACGGTCTGCTTAAATGGTTCTAGGCCAGACAGGGCTGCAATACACGGGAATAACAAATTCCATAGTTGGTATTTTTGGCCGTCATTTGTCTGGCTTATGTGTGGGAATTACTCTGTGTAGTTGTGGTGTGGTGTTACTGATTTCTGTGCTCGGCTGGTTAAGTTGAGTGCTGCCTTCCCTATCTGATTTCATCATATTCTTTTGGCAATGTAGTATGCGGATACAATATGCGTACATGTGACTTGTTTACCCGGTTCGGACTTTAATGATTTTAGTTTATGATGTTTTGTTTGAGAAAAAGAAATGTTTTATTCACATTTGAGTTATTCAAGATGCATCTATACGTGGGTGACAGTTCAGATAATGACAAGATATTTAGCATCATTTACTTATGATAGCGCTCGGCCATGTAACATGTTGAACTGAAAATGGCTTTCTAATGCGTGTAAAATGAATAATTTGAATTTTTTGGGAGAATGAATTCCATGTCCCATATTTTGCCAAATGTTCAAGCTTATAATTCAGGTCATTTTGTTACCTTGGCAACCAGAAAGGGGAGTCTCAATAAGTTAAACGACTGTGTCATCTGCAAACAGTCGCGCCTGAGATGTAACTGTGTCGGGTTTGTCATTTATATATACAAAGGATAAGAAATTGCATCCTTTTATCAATTATCACCAACTAAAATCGGATAAATTTACGAATAATGAAATTGAAGTACATGTTCATGGAAGTGGAAAGATTACATACATGTTTGGTGGTTTACAGCAAATTATCAAATGAGCTTATACGTTCATTTAACATACATATTTAGAACTTACACTTCTAATTAAACGAATATTTCTTTCAAAATACATTTATCCAAAATATAAGTTTTCAAAAGAGAATAGAAGCCCTGGACTTCCTTGATATTGCTTGTTGATTCGTTTTAATAAATATTTTTATTTGTCCATGGAATGTTTCTATGGTCTTTCTATATTTCATCTACGTTGGTTACCACACTGGCATCCGACAGCGATATCAATTGTAGAAAACTTCCACTCGTGTCGTAATACACGTGGTATGGCCATATCTATTTCTTCAGTGTCGCTACGTCTGGACAACACGCGGACAGGATACGTGTATGGTTGGCAACTGAAATATCCGCGAACACAGATAGTCTGAGCACAAACTATCTCCAGGACGAACCTAGGATGGTAGTGTTCGGCCAGTTCTGTCCATTTTGTTTCTGTACTGCAAACCCATCGTCGTTGTCGTTCGTTTTCTGATCGTTTGTTTTTGGAGAGTATATCGGTCTGGTTCAATGCGTTCTGATCCGAGGCTGCGTCCAGTGCTGTATCATTGGATTTGTTGTAAGTGTATAGCTTATCAATATTGATGGTCATCATTTGTTTTAATTTATCCAGAAGCTTCTGTTTAAATATTGTGCTGTTGTTTTCAATGGATACATTCTCTACCAAGCTAACTGTGACTGTTACAAGTGACAGAAACAACACCCTCTGCAATACAAAATATTACACATTATTACTGAAAGTATTTAAAGTACGTGGCTATTAACCAGAACTTTATGTTAATTCAGTGGACTGAACAGATAATTACTGGTACATTAAATAATATCGAATTGCCGTAGTGGTATTTTAACGGTAATTCATGCAATTCAACGTTACATCGCTACGTACGTCCCTTTATGCGTCAAACATTACCCCGGACCGTCCATTATTGAGTCTAACATTACACCTGACCGTCCATTATTGAGTCTAACATTACACCGGACCGTCCATTCATGAGTCTAACATTACACCAGACCGTCCATTCATGAGTCTAACATTACACCGGACCGTCCATTCATGAGTCTTACATTACACCAGACCGTCCATTCTTGATCTAACATCACACCGGACCGTCCAACCTTGAGTCTAACATTACACGGGATCGTCCATTCATGAGTCTAACATTACACCGGACCGTCCATTCTTGATTCTAACATTACACCGGACCGTCTATTCATGAGTCTAATATTACACCGGACCGTCCATTCATGAGTCTAACATTACACCGGACCGTCCATTCATGAGTCTAACATTACACCGGATCGTCCATTATTGAGTCTAACATTACACCTGACCGTCCATTATTGAGTCTAACATTACACCGGACCGTCCATTCATGAGTCTAACATTACACCGGACCGTCCATTCATGAGTCTAACATTACACCAGACCGTCCATTCTTGATTCTAACATCACACCGGACCGTCCAACCTTGAGTCTAACATTACACGGGATCGTCCATTCATGAGTCTAACATTACACCGGACCGTCCATTGATGAGTCTAACATTACACCGGACCGTCCATTCTTGATTCTAACATAACACCGGACCGACCATTCACGAGTCTAACATTACACCCGACCGTCCATTCATGAGCTTAACATTACACCGGACCGTCAATTCATAAGCCTAACATTACCCCGGACCGTCCATTCATGAGCTTAACATTACACCGGACCGTCCATTCATGAGTCTAACATTACACCGGACCGTCCATTCATGGGCTTAACATTACACCGGACCGTCCATTCATGAGTCTAACATTACACCGGACTGTCCATTGATGAGTCTAACATTACATCGGACTGTCCATTCACGAGTCTAACATTACACCGGACCGTCCATTCATGAGCTTAACATTACACCGGACCGTCCATTCATGAGTCTAACATTACACCGAACAGTCCGTACTTTCATGGGTCTAAAATTACACCGGATCGTCCATTCTTGAGTCTAACATAACCCCAGGTCAATGAGTCCATAAATAACATCGTACCGTCTAATCAATTCAGAAACATCATTACTGTACATTAATACACCTGTTACTATATATAGTAACATATTTGCGTTGACAAAATACGTATTATCGGTCCGCCGGGGATATTATCAACAAACGCCGAGGATATTATCGATCGCGTGAGCGATAATCGCCCTGCGATCGAGCGCACGCGGCGACGTCACGTTATTTACGCGGGTTTTACGTTAGAATTTCGTAGACGCTCCAACTTGAAAAACAATTTTTTTAGAAATGTGCATCAAAACCAACACTAAATTGTAGCAAATGATCTAACTAAGAAAATTAACCCCCATTTCATATGTTTCCATTCAGTAATAAAGAAGTTACAGCAGTTTTTGTAACTAAGAAACGCTCCTTTTGGAGCATAAAGTAGGCCATATGTACTCCAATGTTTATAATCACTGGGTTAGTTGACATTAAGTGCTTTCAAAGCTTTCCTTCCCCGGAACAAGTGTATTAAAAAGTTCAATACCTGGGCGCGCTGTGCCATCGAGTGATAATATCCCCGGCTCTTGATAATGGCACTCGGGCTAAAGCCCTCGAGCCATTATCGACGCGCCGGGGACATTATCATTCAATGCCACAGCGCGCCCAGGTATTAATCTCTAAACAACGAAAAGTACCGGACATAGATTTATATACTAGTAAGTAAATAATATCGCACATTCAGTGTAGCAATACCACGTGACTTTGGACTACAAATCCAAGACGAAATTGTATTCCTTTCGAAAACCTATTTAATTTCTTCACCAGTTTCTGTCGATACCCACGCCATTGTACTAGTATATTAACTAATAAGAATTATAAACACATTAGTACAAGGGATGTGTTCTTTAACCGGCTTATAATTTACCCGCCCGCTTTTGATAAGCTTTCCAATGCTTTTGTATGCAAATAATAGCATGCCCATTCATTGAGTAATGAGAATGAAATTAAACAAAATTGAATAGATAGAATAACAGTAAATTTATGAGGCGTGCGGGTCTAATTTTCCATATTATAAACAGCCAAAATTGTCCTAATAAACAGATTAACTAAATAGTTATTATGCCCATTGCAAAAAGTGGTCCAAAAATTTGAAAATCCCTGACTTTTGATTGGACAAAAAAAGTATGGTGAACTATAACAAAATAATGTCGCACATAGCAATTGCTAAAATAATGCAATTGCTAGAGTAAAAATATAATTTTATCATATAAGTATACATTGTAATATATTACTTTACTAACGATATGATATTGATAAATAAATGAAGAGAATGATAGCTAAAATATTTACCATCCTGACTCGACCGTGTCTAGCCATCTAGCGACTGCTGAAGGCATGCATCTGGCAATATATACTATATTCTCACTTCTATGGTGTATTGTTTCTGCCATTAACGTCATGCAATCACTATAGGACAAACCCAATTAAGGAGGTAATTGCGCCTTTTATTCAACGATCGAGTTTTCTCCGAAACACCTTAAAATGAGAGAATAATCATTTGTAAAAATAATATGTTACCAGGCTAGTTAAATGACATTTTTTTAAAAATGAGAAAACGAGAAACAAAAACTGACTGAAAACTACTCTTTATGGCCATGAAGTGGCAGTGTCGAGAGTTTGTGTAGCTTGTTTGACGAAATTGGCTTAAAACAAACACGTGCTAAATGGTTGCTGATGGGCTTTTATTAAAACCCTAAAACACCTATAATATAAAATAAATAAGATAATAAAATTATACTAAGTATACAGTATATACAACAACGTTAAAAAACAACTTTTTGGACATCAGTTTGGTCAACATAGCAAGTTCAGGTTTTCATGAAAATGGGCTCATAAGAAACGCCAGGTGTAATGCAGATTTCAAATATGTTTGATTCTTATAAGCTAGCGATATGACACCAACCTGTTCATTTTAAGATTATTAAGATATTATTCAATTTTAATAAAATACCTGGTATATTCTGAATACAATGGTCTTTCCTATTGACATTAACAACAATTGCGACCTGTCTGATAAAATGTTTTAGTAGTTGTACATGATAAATAGTTACCCCACCCACTGGGTTAAAAGTTCAACATTCATTTGAAGGTAAAAAAATATCTCACGACCAATAATTATTTTAAATCACAGTTGAGAATCATAGTCAGAGTCAAATAAAAATTAGGGTCATCAGCCACTTTTAGAAGTCATTAGTATCATTATACCGTTTCAATGAATTCGATAGGTTGTGAGAACCAGCGCTTACAAGCGTTGTGGTGTCCATCTAAGACAGACCGAAAGACACACAACACTAATTATTTTTTGTAAATGATAAGTGGCAGAAATATACCACCATACATTTCCACTATTTCATGTTCCTAAAATACTTTAATATCATGAAATTCTAAAGATAAGTTCTAAGGGGGTGTTTACAAAGTATCGACATTGGTTTGGTGTACGTGCACATGACATAATATATTAATTTATTACATAATTGTATTATACTAGTATAGTGTGTATATAACTATTATATATGAATTTTAGTTTGTTTAGAAACAGAAACTGGTAGAACCGTTTTGCCATTTGACAGCCCTTTATGCAAATGTAAGTGTTTGTATGAATACGTTATGGAGACCTAAAATACGAGGCTATAAGTTCTGTGTTCTTGCCAAAAAGTTATCAGATTGCTTGTTCCTTGTCAATCGGGAAAGTTTGGGGTTAATTGAAAGAGCGAACGAATATCTGGAACTTAAGCCGACACCCAGCAATATATTTAGTACGAAACATTACACGTGTATAAGATTACTCGAATATCGTAACATGTCACCAAAAAGTTATCAAAATTACACCATTCCACCAGCTAAGTAATGGATTGATATGAAGTTAACATCACTCTATGCTGGCAACTTATAACGCAACCCTCGTCTGAAGTAACCACAAACACAGACTGAGGAATGACAGGTGCCTGTGTACAGTATTGAAATATTTTCTCTCATATTATTTTTGCAAAGAGATTTTTTTCTATTATAACCTTCCCCCACCTGTGTCTACTGTGCAGTCTGGTGGTGTTAATTTATTCTCGTCTGGTATCAGATTAATATACATACATGAAATTGTGTATGTAGAAATAGGATTTAGTAACATGCGTAAACAAGGTACATGTTGCAAAATGTATTAATAAGCCTCACCTATCTCTTGATCATATTTTTTTATTATACATACTCGTATCACTATGTTACTACTTTTACTATGAAGTCAATATCGTGCTTGAAACAAGGGTGAGAAAATAAAGACTTAAACTACCAAAGGCAACTGGACAGAGAATGAGAGACGGGAGAGGGGTGAGGGAGGGGGAGACAGGGGAGGTGTGAGACAGCACTTTTTCGCGAGTGTTCTGATATGGATATAAAATTGAACTTGTCGAGGTGTCATCTTCCGTCTCCATACGTTACCCCCATTGTATTGGGTTGGAAATACTGAAAATTGTTCACGGTCATGGCCAAATCTCCGGCTGAGGATCGAACAATGGATAATTAGACAAAAGCGTAACCGGTGTCACGCAATGTCTTATGATGATGTTGTCACGTGACGTCATGAACGAACGTTAGTTAACACGTCGTGTGTTCTTTTACGTCACTCAAATCATAATACTCAAGATGACAGTGGGTGATTGTCGTATTAGGAAGGATATGTATAAACTGTAACCGTACTCTTTAACATTAACGCTGTACTAGTATAAGAAATGAATGTTTTATGTGATACTTTGCGCATGAAGTGGCCCGGGTTCGAATCTTACTACACTGGATTGTGCTGGCGCCTAATAAAGTCAAGAACAAAATTTAATGCATTAAATCATCTGGCAAACAAGACAACCCGAAACTAGTCAAGGTGACTGCATCCATCACACCCCATCAGTAATCTGTTGATATGACTACTTTCTACGGTAGTCACTCGGCAAAAAGAGCGCTGCTGTGGAACAAACAATAAGCGCGTATAGTGAAGTCCGAATGCGATTCTGAACGGTGCCATCCGTTTGCAGTTCGTAGCACAAGCACAAATGCCTTTCAACAATCACAGCTTCCATAAAAACATTGCGCAAAACAATTACAGTAGTATCAATGTAAACTTTACATTAAAATAGTCCGTTGGTATCACATGATAACGTTTGACGTCGATGTTGTCTGATAACGAGGTTACGTAGTTTGTAAATCACTACCGATATTTAGAAAAGAATAAACATTTCTACACCCCCGCACCTGTAATTTGTCTCTTTCAATTAATTGCTCTTGAATGTGTTGTAACTATCACATAATTCAACATTAACCGTGTTTTTTTATTGTTAGGGCGCTATCCTTACACCAGCTGTCAGAAAGGTTTTGTGGACGACATTGATTGATACGCCACCCACGGTACATAGAAAAGTTTACAAATAACGTTTTTTTCGATGTTTTTCCTTCTTTTTCTGGTATGTAGTGCATAGCACACTCTGTTGCAATATCGTACCGATGATTTTGCGGTACCTTATTTTGAGCTTTGTGCTGGCACAAGATCGGGAATATTGCAGTATCAAAATGCATCATTTGCTTGCAGTGTTTTATCATTCATGGATCCAATTCCGAAAAAGAGCATTTAATATGCACTCATGACTAATAAATGCTCTTTTTCGTAATTGTTTTCCTATAGTGAACAGTACATTTTATTGCATTCTACATAAGCATATTTGTTTTTGTCTGTATTAGCCTACAGTTTTTCGACTGGTTTTTTTCCATTTCATTCAGAATACACATGTTCATCGTTGAACAGTTTAATATTTATCCACAAAACTTGCTATACACTATACAGATTATGATGACATAACAATGACCGTATGTTTAGATTGGTAACTGCTTCTCACTAATTACATTGATAACGTAGCTATGTACTGCCACGTGTGTGTCTGTAATTGGTTAGGGACAGCATTCTTACGAATTGCTGTTTTGGGGATGCTAAATGCTTCGCGCTCTGTGTTGCAATTAAGAAAGCAGCATGCCGTGTAGTGTCCAGACCATTCTTATCTTTGTATACATCATATTTAGGTTTTTTCTCCGAATTTGGCGCTTAGAATCGAAGTGTTTTATAAGTACATTATAAGTTGGCACCAGGACACTTTTATATCTAATCCTTCTATATCGTTCACGAACACATTCTCTTTTGGCAAATTACCAAGGTCTATGCCAAACCGACGGCAACCCTTAAGACTAGTAACTTTTTTCTTAAGTATGAATACAACTGGTCCACTTACATTTATAAATATTGGGTTAAACACGAGTTCCGGTGTAGATATTTTGAAATAAAACGATTATTTTAAAGATTATTTGCTTCTTTCAGACAGATATAGCCGCTTTATACACAATGGGGCGAAGAGATATCAAAACGTAACCTCTTTTACCCTCCCCAATGTAGTAAAGAAACATTGTCTTACGTCTGACAGAGTCTATAGCAGGCTAGCTGTCGTCTAGACATGTGTAACGCTTTGACATCCCTCCGTACCAGTGATACTAGTATATAGTAGCTATTGCAATGCATAAAGGCAGAACCGATAAGAATGATTTTTAGGCAAAAAACCCCACGGGAATTAATTTGCTCCATGTCAAATGTATCACTGCGGAAAACAAAATCACTGTATGACTTATCGGATTATTATAAAATTCAACTTGCATAAACCAGCAGCATCATTTATCGCTATTGGAAGCACATATAAAATCTGATCAATGTATGACTAATTGCCATACTATATAATTAAGTGTGTAAGCCTTATTGCCAATTGCTGAAAATCGACTCGTTTATACACAGTGTATAATGACCACATTCAAATGTTATGTACTATAATAACCACAATATGAGTATTTCTCAACTACGTAACATATACTGATATGTGTTAAATTACTTAGTACGTCACTGGATTTGAGTATTGATTTGTTTGAAACTTTTCTTTTAAAATTATATTTCTGCATTTGTCACATCTTTCTAAATGACATGTACATATTTAAACACATACATTACAGGGATCGTCTAAAACACACATAAACGTATAGTTTTACTGTACTTGTCCTACAGGGGTTGTTTAAAACATATATCTGTACTAAGGACAGTTCACCTGTGGGATCTTTACTTCCCGCTTCCGTCGGGATGGACAGGTACCTTTTACTATATATACGCTTATATAAACACAACGTTCACTCAACCACTACCAAAGTTGGAACAGATTACCAAATATTTGTTTGTTTAAAAGCTTTACGTTCTTAGAAATTACAAGTAAGTCTATGTTTGTAATTATTTTGTTAACATTATTTAGATACTCTACTGTCGATTCAATAAGTAATACTAATGAGGAAACTATCCCATTCGAAAAAATAGTGGCAACTACCGTTGACTCAGGTATAATCAGTTAAACCTAGATAAACATATTTAACCTAACGGACGAGCTAATGTTTACAATCGCTTAACTTTAAATGGACTGTATGTCATTGACTTCTGACGATCATAATAACTTTCCTGAAATACTACATGATGGCAACTGTCATGGTTATTTGTTTGGAAATTCACAACATTTGTATTTGTGCGTCCAAAAAACACAGTCGATAGAGCGTCTGTCACCTGGATTTCTAAGTTTTAGAGATTTTGAAATATATTCTACCGTGATGTTATATATTAAAGTTGTTGAATGTACCGACACCTGTGCTCGGCATAAACCGGTTGCTCGTAATAATGATGTTCGCCGGAACTTTGAAATTTGTTCGACTAAGGTCGGGTTCTCGGTCTTTGGTTATGTTCTCTACATGTGGAGAATTTGTCAATTTCTTACGAACCAGTTAACTAAAGTACTCAATGATAAACACCTCTGAGAAAATTAGTTTGGTTGCATTCTATAATCTCGATATGACTCGGAAACAGTTAAAATCATAATGAAACCATACTGTTCATTGATTTTATCTCTTTGGTAAAGTATTGCCATGGTACGATTTTATATTTGTATTTATTTGACATGCTTACGACTGCAGTTATGTTTATATTTTAGAATCTAGTCTGTCCTTACAATTGATAAAACAATGTAAGTTATGTACGGTTTCTTATTTCAGAAATGAACACGTTAGTATTTCTCGGATCTATGACTTTGGTTTGCTGTATTGGAATGGCCGTGGCTCATTATTCAGGTTATGGTGTAGGGTATAGTAGCTATGGATACACCTCTGGTTCTACAGGGATTGGTGGAATGTTTGGAGGGGGCGGGGCTACTGGTGGTTCCGGCATGATGGGTGGCATCGGCGGCTTGTTCGGCATGATCATACAATGTAAGTCACTTACCTAATTTTCTTGGGCAATTTTGTTGTTGTCCTTGTGATATTAATGTTTCTATTCGTGCGTGCAGTTTGTGTGCTCTGTTGTTTCTCCCGACAGAACTTTTGGTCGGAGTTGTAATTACCATTTAAACAATACATACATAAGTATGAAATCTTTATGTATTTTTTGGTAATGTGCAATATTAAAGAGTGTGTAGTTTTTTTCTGAATAAAACTTGCATAGCTTTTAAAACAAATATCAATAATGATCTTCCCTGTATTTCTTTTTGGTCAATTGTGTTTTATATCATATTTCAGTGGTTATCTTCATGATGGTCATCAATATGTTGACCTCCACAATCGGTGGCATCAGTGGTGGAATCGGGGGTGGCGACTATTAGAGCATTCCCACAAATATGAACACTTGTAAGTTTTCTAGCTCTCAACATAATATTACATCAAACAGTAACACGCTTTCAACAGTCACATAATATGTTATGTCCTACCTGGGATTTTAACATTAATAGGCCAGCTCCTGGTCCTACATACATTTTTGCATGTTTCATTGTATGGCAGACATGCAATGAACTTTACCTTGTCAAGTTTTCATTGAGAAAGTTTTTTAACATAACTTTTAATATTAAGTACGTGAATGATATAAACAAACTGCTTATCACTGATATGGTATGATAATAGTTTTTTTACAACTTATTAGCAGATATTTCCTTCTCTAAAAAGTACAGTAATAAGGCCGTTTTGAACTGCATGCATATACAATTAGGTAATTGTGCAGCTTGTTTGTAACATGCATCTTATGTATAATAGGTTTGTATGTTTCTTTATAATAGCATTAATGTTCATGATACCTACACATGGTGATGTAATACTTGTACGCTAGTATGAGGACTGTCCTCAATCATCATCTATCTATAGTCGAGGAACATCAAATATCGCCCTCAAAACATTTCCTTCTCTATTTCAGGACAATGATTACATGGAATACTAGAGAGATAAAACATCACCATTAATTGTTGGCCATAATTTATTTAGTCAATCATTTGTCTGGAATAAAATATACATGTAAATATAAATTGTATCTGACTTATAATATGGAGAAGACGGACACTAAATGGCTCTTTGTGGGTGCATAAAAATTGAGATGCTTCATCAATCAGGCTTGTAGCTATTGGTAATTAGCAATCATTCTCAAGCCTGAAAATCCTGGCTTCAAAGTCTGAAATTCCACTTACCAATAAACAAAAATAAGGATTCTAAAACCTGAAATCAGACACAAGCCTGAAAAATATCAGGCCTGTCAATACATGGACATTGCAAATATATCCCAAAACTGAGAATTGAGAAAATCAGTTTAATGTTCCCAAACTGTATATATACAACACACATTGAATAACAACAGAGTACAGTCATTTTTACTTAAACTATCTAGAGTTATAATACTGGTAATAAGCAACAAATAATTAGGAATTGCAAGCAGCACAGAAGTCTCTTACCTGCTTGTCAATGTTTCTGTTGCCATGGCCATCATACGTTTTGTCCCAATCAAATACAAATAAGACATGCATAATATCCTTATTGGTCCTTATCCACATAATAAGTCACTTAGTGTCATAAACCTAGCTTGAAAACTCTCTGAGTTATGGCAGGATCCAGATTCTCTTGACGGACAGACTGACAGAGGGCAGTCCTATAGTCCCCTCCAGTTGAAAAACCGGTAGAGGCCTAGCAACAGAGTACAAACATTTTTACTCAATTTATCTATAATTATATGCAACAAATATAAAATAAGACAGACATACTATGTAACAACAAATAAACATCAACACTTGAAGTGAAAGACATAATTAAGAAAAATTGATAACATAACAAGAATATAAGCAAAATGCAAATAGAAGCATTAATCACAGATAACCGTACAGAAATAAGTCAATATATGACTTTATCTATCGGTCAATAATAATACGTGTTTTCATTTTAACCTTTCCCAAGTAAATAGGAATATATAATCAACAGTAACAACAACAACAAATAATCACAGACATAGCTTTGAGCAGTTAGAATATTTTTCTGTAAACACAAATAATTTATGTAACTTACAAGATGTGCTTGTGAAACACGAATGCCAGTCCTACTGACAGTAATATACCATCAACACATCATAATGTAGTGTAAAAATAACAAGATGATAAATTACTGTTGTAAATCCTACTAAATATAGGTGGACCTGTTTCAGAAGGAAAAACAATATACCATATTAACAACTCAGCATGCGACCTGGTTTGACAACAATAGCTAAAATAATGTTGTGAGATCTGAGCCACACCCAAATAACAACATCATGTCTTATTTATCTCAGTCCAGTAATAAGGTTAGGAGCATATTCAGGATTCAGATGTGTTTGCCATGGCTAAAACTTGCCAAAACAATATCACAGCACTACAGGAATTTATGAGCAAGTTCAAGATTTGTGTAAGCCTTTTAATAAAACATCACTATTTACCAAGCCTTATTATCAAGCCTTATTACACCGTGCAGGTAATAGACTGTGTAAAAAATTTCCCCATTGGATATAGTGGACACAGTATACCTGATAAAAGACTATAGTTACTGTATATATAATACATCATTTCAGGTTGTTGTAACATAACTGACATTACGCCAAGCAGGGATCGCTCCATCTGATTGTTTGTCAAAGGCCACTTGGTGAAGGTTTTCAAATTAATCCATTGGGTCATGTGATTATAATTTTCAGTTAAAGGGTATTGATTGACAACTGGCCTAAAGTCAATAAGAAAAGCACAAGGATCAAAGGGCCAAAAGAAATGAAGCCCCTTTTAATTGTCTATAAGGAGCAAAGGGCCAAACAAAATGAAGCCCTTTCAATTGTCTATAATCCATACTATTTCTTTCCATGTATAGACCTCCATTTGTTTCTCAAATCTTCGGTTGTTCTACCATCAGAGAAAGTGAACGACTTGAGGATAGTTTTCCAGTTATATCCAAACTTTGAGATACCTCTTCTTAAACGTCTCTCCTCACACATTGAGAACGGTTTGTGCGTTCTAGTCTTAACAGATTTACAGGTGCTGGCATTACCTTGATTACTTGCAGCCTACAATACATGTACAAATAGTTACAGTTTAGTTTCATAAAAGTATAGCTGGAAAAATTGACACGATGCTGACCTCTATGCATGAATAAATTACCAGGCTCTACCGTGGAATGTATCAATTTTAGATTGTGTTGGTGTAACACCTAGAAAGACTTTATGATACTTTCCACTTATAAATGAAATGAAAACAGACAATGTATACACAACGAGGATTATAACAAATATAGATAATATTAAATCAGTTGTTAAATTATGAATTGATCAGTTGTTAAATTATGAATTGATCAGTTGTTAAATTATGAATTGATCAGTTGTTAAATTATGAATTGATCAGTTGTTAAACTATGAATTGATCAGTTGTTAAATTATGCTAATATAAGGTTGAGAGTCATGTCAAATTCTCCATTCTATAATAAAGATAATTTGTGAAACAAGTTCAGAATCTACAATTTAGGCTGTATTAACACCTCATTATTGGCAGTATTATTCTTAACTTTCTTTGTGTGTCACCTTTTATTTTATTTCTTTATGAATACCTTTACATAACTTATCTGGTACAATAAAAGTAGTAACAAAGTGTATAAATAAATGCATTTATATCTTATTTTCCTTAGAAACCTTATTACGGATAGTATTAAAAATAACTACGAGTGTTTGAGAAGCCAGTTTTTTTTATTTTTAAGCTAGTTGCAAGAGGCAGGTGTCTCTATCATGAAGCACCCAATGCTTCCTACAGTAGGCAGTTGTTCTTCTACAAAAAATATTGTTATATATACTTTTTTTAATCTTTCCAATGAAAAGTATCCTTACAAAAATTATTACTTGAAGTTCCTTGTTAAGTGCTATGAAGAAAACATGTACTTTTTTGCACATATACTTTTTTTACCATTCTATGAAAAATATGTTGTGTTTCTTTTTCATAATTTCATAATTTATAACCATACCCTCATTCTTTTATATTTCCACATCAAATCCACATTTGTCCTTGTGGGGTGAAATTTATACGTAACTAAAATCTGATTCCAGTATTTTCCTAGTTTCTCCACGCCCTCCATGATGTTAGCTTCTTCTTCTAGTGTGTATGGGATCCGCTGTCGTCTTGGTTTACCGGACTTACATGTTGACAATGCTGTATTCATATCCTCATCAGAAACAGGAGAAATCTAAAAAATATATAGTTTACATGATCAGAAAAACTTCAACCATACATGCTGATAAACACCAGACAAATATAGTATACTGTCTGTAAAAGGACCTGACATTGCTTATTTATTGGAATTTATTACTTTTAAATACTATCACAGTAAACTAGAATAGTTTTTGACACAAAGGGCCATAACTTTGTAAAGGTTGTCAGACAAATCTTGATAATATTCACAACAAGGTTTGGTGTCAACTGTTCATGTTAAAATTTCTCAGAAATCCGACCAGTAGTTATGGAGAAACTTTGCATTAAAACATTATCACATCTATTCAGTATGAATATGTCTCCCCCACAATATCTTGGAGACATATTTTATAATGGATGTTAGTTAACCATTATTTTATAATCCCCTTAAAAACCAGGTTTTTGCAAGCACAGAGACCTATACCACAATATATGGATTCATGTAACAAGTCATGCTGACGTTATATCATACTGCTCCCTTGTTAGAGATTCAGGTGTGGTAACACAATACATACTCAAATTTTCAAAATATAAGAAAGTCTTGACATATCATACAGTCAGCCATTTATAATAGAAAGTGTCAAAACCATGCAAATCAAATAAAACCCATAATTTATAAAGAATCTATTCAAATCAAGCAAAACATTTAAAACAAAAATAAATCGATGGATGCAAAACAATTTACGTAACTCTTGTAAACAACTCTTGTTACATAAAATTTACATCATGCATTATTTTTGTTGTTTATGTACCATACATAAAAAAACACTGATGATGCAAAACTACATGTATTGAATAATAACCAAGAAAGCTGAATCAAGTAAAATTGAAATTCCAGGCACATTATTAGTCAAACAGGTAATAAGGCATTCAACACTCACTGTCATCAGAACGACAAGATGGCCCTAGCAGGGTTTTATATTGGAGCCAGTCCTGCATGACTCCCTGACTATACAAATTGGCCTTGGATTCATAAAAATACTCCATTTTTACACCTAGTAGGACTCATTGATTTTTTAAGTTCAGTCAGAAAGGACTCATAGTTTTCAATTTTTAACCAAAATGAATCACCAATTGCTAATCTGCATGAGTAATAATTCTTACATCTATAGATGAACTAGAGTATTAACAAGCTTTTACTTTTATCTTGATTTTCACAGGTATTGACCAAGTTTAACAAAGATTGAGAGAGAAAAAAAATTGCAGCTGACCAAACCACTCCACTTAGGGTCAAACTGTGGTAGCCATTCTGGTCTTTATCAAGGCATAGGGGTTCTTACTAGACTCATAGCATTTGAAATCAGTGACCATGCAATGATTGGAATGTATTTTACCTGCGTGGTCATAATAACTTGAGTGCTGCCTTCTTGATCAAATTTAACTTATTATCTTTTGGTACAGGATCATTTTGACATGTTTGGTCAAAGTCAATTATTTTATTTTTTTAAGAAATGTTAGATATATTTATAAGAGTCATAGGAAGTACACAATAATAACAGCTCATGATGCCAGTAAATGTTTACACAAACCTCTAGATCAGATTCACTGGTAAACGCAAACTTGTCCTCTTCTTGTTTTGACTTGGAATTCTTTTTAGATAGAAATCTCTTATCATTGATTAATCTGTCTTTTGGGTAAGATTTCATAACCATCCTCTGTTTATGGATGTAGTTTCTCTCAACTTGTCTGATTTGTCTATGCAAACTACAAGTGTTGGAATCTGTTTCTAGTATTATGTTGTAAGTTCTAGAATTCAGTTCTAACTCTCCAACATAGGGACCTTTACATCCTGCAAAACAATAATGCACAAAAAATTGAAACTCACACATATATTATTGGTTGTCACACATGCATTTTTCTACTCCCTCACTTATATAAAAGTGAGGGCATATAGCATTGGTGCTGTTGTCCATACATCTTATAATCTAATCATACATAACTCTTGTGTGTTAAACTCCTCACAAACCTTTGGGCAGAATTTCTTCAAACTTTCATACATTAACAACATTGATGTATAGTTGACCGTTAAGGATTAAATTTTTGACGTGTCAATTTTTACCAGAGTTACAGCCCTTTGCTATTTTTACTATATACCCGAATGGGGCACATGTGTATAATGGATGCATTTCTAGTAAGCACCAGGTCCTACAAATTTTTCGTTCATTCATTGTTAACTAATTAAGGCCTAAAGCAAATAAGAGTATTTCTTTGTGAAGTCAAGACTGTGCATATTATAAATGAACACATTGCACTGAAAACTAAAGTTAAAACTATTTTGCATGATTATTGAGTACATGGCTTTTTAAAATTTTTAAATTTCAGACAAAGCGGTCAAGTGGTTTTGAATATATGACTATTTAAAGATGTCTAATTTCTGAAATATTACCTGTTTCAGTGTGACATGACTTTTTAAAACATTGTATTTTCTTTAAAATAAATTGCAGTTGAATTGTTTCATGCCTTTTTAATGTTTAAACCATACTTTGACTTTAAACTTATAAATTACGACAATTTAAAATGCTAATTTAGTGCAAAAAACATTTTTTGGAAAGTACCCAAATGAGGCCAAATTACTTTAATTTTACCATATTAATACATTCATGAGCCAAAATATAACAAGTCAACACACTAAGAAGAACATTGTTTATTTCAATGATTTATAATACAATGATATTTAACTCTTTAATTTCCTTTTTCACCTGTACATGCACAACACACGGACAGCATGTGTTATAAAATGCTTGTTTTTTTGTTCCAACCCTAAGGGCACAATAGTTATCTTGTTTCTTTTCATCATCAGCAGCTGCATGTTATAGAAGAGTTTTCCATGCCTAGTTAGTGTCATTATGGTCCTAAACACTTATTGTGAGCACTTGTATTTAAGTATACTTCAACTCTGCTTATCAAAATGTTTATTTTTTTATTTTTGTCCCAACCATAACGCTTTTTGTCCCAACCCTAACGGCCAACATTCATTTTGATTATTGTTAAGAAGAACAGTATAAAAACCGTTCAAAAACATTTTTGTATAAAAGACACCAGCTTTATCAATTTAAATTCACTTCAACTATTCATTGTACATGCTAGTTTCATTTCAGCCTAAGATAAGAGGCTATTCCATTTTGTATTTTTTCGTGAATAACTTACTATTCAGTTATTTCAAATTAACACAGGTAGAATTAGTTTGAACTATTCATTTAAATCTATTTATTGCAGTCTTGAACCATTTATGAGTCACTATAAGCCTTACAGTAAGTTTTGTTAAATTGTTAGGGTTGGACATTTTTTCTGTCATCTAGTTGTCAAGTTAAAGTGAGATTCCAGTGCTAAAATCTTACAATTACATTTTCTTCACAAATTGCCAAAAAACTATACTAAACAGATCCAATTCCATAAGTTACATGTTAGAACCTAAACAACCAAATACACCAAAAGACAACCCCTAATCTGAAATGAACCTCATGCTATTCCCTTCTCAAATTAATTGAAACGCATCCTTATCCTATTAATTTAACCCAAACTAAAGCAACCAGAACTTACCCAACCCATGTCTAGTATTCAGCCCAAAACCAAATAAATTCATTCCAAATTTAACACATATGTATGCACCCAGAATCTTCTGTCATATCCAAAAAAATCTTAATATTTAAACCCCAACAAAATGAAATCTAAGCTCATACAACTTCAACATAATTATAATATGGTAACTCATAACCATACCATTCACTTAACATATATTAAATATTTAAATGTAATTTGTATTTTAAAGTCTGTATTATTGTACAATACATGTTCTGAAAACGTTTGTTGTGTCAATTCACCAAAATAAATGTCCCAACCCTAGCAGCTATGCAGTTTTCCATCTTAGTTTCCCACTCAGATGGAGACTATATTATTCTTTGGAGCTTTTATGTTGATGCAACTTTCCAATATTATGAAACCTGATAAATTCCATAATCAATTAACACTTAATATCACATAAAACTACATGAACTTAAAATGTCCCAACCCTAACGGTTTAAGTTATTTGCAGCTTGAAGATCTATGTCAAATTTCAAAATACACAAGTTAGAGCAATGAAACTGGAAATGTATGTAGCTTATTGTGTCTCATTTTTCACTTTCTTATATCAATTTTATCAATAATTTCAGCAAAAAGTCAAAAATAGAAAAAAAGTCACTTTTAAAAAAATAAAAATGTTCATTTCAATCATACATACTCAAAAAACAAACTCATTTGGTGTCCTAAAACTCTAACTTTGTTTTTTATTCCCATCATTGGCATTTTGTCATGAAATTTTCATTAATAAGATGACATTTCTATATTTTTTTGCATTAAATGGTCTCTTAATTTTCCAAAACCTTCTGATTTATTGACTATAATTTAATATAAAACTAGAAAAAAGTAAATTCAAGCAACTTTATTTTTTACAAAATGTCACACTTTATTTGCGTTAGGCCTTAACTGAATTATGTGTCTTGTTTCATTCAACTACACTGAGCCGCTATGAAAACGCAACACTTTTTAAACTTGAATATTTCCGTAATCTGTATATGCATAAACTTGAAAATTTGTATGCTTTCTTTGATATACGAGGGTCAGTCTAGAAAAGCTGAGAGATGTTAAATTAAGCCTTCAAAATGCATATATACAGTTATATTTTCTACCAATTATCATCAACTATTATCCATTGCAGCTATTCTGATGAATTTGGTGATGAGATATAGGTTTATAAATAGAGTTGCTAAGCAACCAAAGAACATCACTAAGGGGTAAGCGTTCGCGCTAGCGATTTAGTTGTCATTTCCAAAGTTTATTTCAACTTTATATAGCATGATTTAGTACAACTAACATGTGCATCTTGTAGAATCTTATATATCAAATAATAACTTATTTACATGCTCAAGTTATGATATTTATTAATATTTAGAAGTAAATTGTGTTTTGAAAATTAAGCACAAATTTTAAAATCACATTTTTCTCCATTGGGGCAATAATCGGTCTTAAAAGCATACCCATAGCGTTCATGCTATTTATTTCCAGTAAAATTGGTGATACTTTCAGTCCTTGGGACAAATAGATATACAAGTATATTAATCTCAAATTGAGCTCCTTGGCATGTGCCTTTAGATCCGCCAACTTTGAAGCAGTGTTATGAAGAAACTGGCAATTTTATTTTTACTCCATTTATTACCTCCCTTTGATCATAACCAGCACATCATGACTCTAATAGAGCATGTTTTGATTCTTGTAGTGGTCGTGCCCGAAACAATGTACAGGCTATTTAAACGTACCTGGACTTCACATAGCCCTTCTGTGAGAACAGAACAACATCCCTGTCAGTGACTAGCATTCCATGAACATTTCATACGATTAATATGTCATAGATGCACACAATGCATCGCTCCAGACGGTGGTTTTAAAAGATTTAAACATGCGACTTTCTGTTTTACACTGACCCAAAGTCAACTGGTACAAAACTATGTTACTATTCATGTGCCACATGGATATATCTATTCTATGACACAATTTTGTGACGCTTACACACTTATCAAATGTGTTATGCTATTCTAAGTAAGTGTTGCGTTTTCATTGCCGCTCAGTGTAATATCATTCAACATTATATCATCAATTTGTTACAATAAAAGAAATTATTTTCACTTCCTGAAAAAGTGAACATTTGAGAAATAACCTTGTTGCACCAAAGATAAAAACGTCAGGGCAGACCCAAGGTGACATTTTTTGTTATTGTTAGAAGACACTCAGAGACAGCATGTGTCGTGTTTCGGTTTACAGATAAGGACATAGTTTTACTTCCGTTTCAGAGAACTGTACTGAGTGGTATAAAGTTTCACAGTCTCTTGCTTTGTATTGTTGGTACAAATAGATATAAGAAAATATAAAGCTTGTAGGCTTATATGTAAAGAAGTTATAATCCAGGACATGCATCATTTTTGCTTAGTTCGTTTTCTTCGTGTTTATCTGCCATTGTAAGCACAAATGGGTATAAGAGAATCAAGCTTTGTTAGGAAGTCTTTTTCCAAGAAATGCATCATTTTTTCTTTTTTTATATAAAATTTCCATTGTTGTTGTTTTTTCTCCCTGTATATATACACAAATAGATATACACATTAACTCATATAAGACAATAAAACTTAAGAATATTCCGTTATTTTTTCAGGACATGCATCATTTTTCCCTTAGTTTTTTTCTCCCTTTATATACACGAAAGGGTATAACTCATGAGAAATAAGCTTCATAAAAATCTGTAAAGCCGTCTATTACCAGGAAATGAATCATTTTCCCTTGGTTTTCCTTTGTTCATTCCCCCTCTTATATATATATAAATGGATACATCATGTAAAAGAATAAGGCTTCAGTATATTACCAGGACATGCATCTGTTTTGCTTGGTTTTTTCTTGCTGCTTCTAAGAACATGAGAATTAATATTTGGTTTGACATTCTCCTCATCAGAAACATCACTGCTACTTCTAAAACCATCTATATCACCTGCAATATATACATACCAAAATCATGAAATATTTTTATCTTCATTCTTCAGTAATACAACAAGAGCCATAGGTCAAGTTCAGGTCTGATGTCAAGTAAGGTACTAGGGACAGATAAAGCACTAAGGTCAAATAGAGTCTGAACAACAAACATGGCATGTCCTAAGTACTGTACTACAATTGGTACTAAGTATAATTTGAAATTTGTATGTATCATCTTATTTGTTATTATGATATTATACATATAATTAACATTACCGGTATTCATGATCTTATATCCACTATTGCTATTATGTAAGTGAGGCAGCTAGAAAGGCAATTAGAGAGAGATATAGAGTTAATAGCCTAACACTATTTCTGGGTTGTTTTACAATGGAAAAACGATAAGACATACTATCAATAGGGCTTCCCCATGACATCATAGTGAGTCCATTGAGCGGAGAGTGTATGCCACTATCATCTATAGAACGACGTCTAGTAGCATTTCTTGGTGACTTTATGGCACTGGAAGTCGTGAACCCAAACCTTCTTGTTCCTGTGTGGAAAGAAGCAGTTTATTTTACAGAAGTTTGTACATAAACAATTGCTTTTGTGTGAACAAAGTTTATGTACTTTTTCTTTTTGGGGATGGACTGTGTAAATTGTTTTCGATTTATCTATATTATAAGCAATTACTCACAAGCATTCATTCCTGGTGATATCAAAAACAAATCCAGTTGAATATAAGTCATGTTAAGCAAAAAACCCAAGCATTTTTAGACATGACTTACAACATAAAACTTTGTTTAGATCTATTTGATCTATATAATATTATGTTATGGTAAGAATGGTCCTCTCGACTCTCCCAACTAAAGATAAGGATTTATTTCTGGTTTCATGTATGAACTTAACAACTTCAAAATGTATTTTAAACTCTAAATAATCAAATCAATGAAATTAATGATTACCGCAATCACTGAAGGCTGGTCTCACTGGTTGTATTGTTTTGCGACTTGGTGTTGTAGGATGTACCTGCCAGGTATCTGCAGCATTACCTTTCTGTTGTTCAACATACCTATCAATACGTCTCACATTATTCTGAGACTTCACAACACCTATCGGTGCTTCATGGGGCTTTTTAATACCAGCATATAGCCTAGGTTTCTTCTGAACAGTTTTCACGAGATCCAAGTCAAACTCTGACAGCATGTCACTGTCCTGGGACATAGCACTCGATTTCATTGACTTCACAGAACTTTGAGATGACAAGTGACCATGTTCACTGTTTGAGCCAAGAAGCGGTGTAACCCTGACTTTACCTTTAGGAGCTCTAGCTAGTGGTCTGACAAAGAAGCAATCAGACGTTTTGCTTTTAGGAGAGCTTGTGTTGTGGTTTGATATACTATGAGAAGAATTGTTTTGAAAAGCTTTTGACTTCTTCACAACATCAAGCACTTTCTCTTCACGATCAAGACAGACCCATGGCCCTTTTCTACTAACATTGTGAATGCCAATCCCTGTAGATTTAGTTGTCTTTTCAGATGTTACTAATTTGTTGCATTCATTTTTGACTTCTTCATTGCAATACGTAGCCACCTTGATATTTGGTTTACTCACAAAATCAGTTTGTGCACTACAATCACTCATGGTTGTTGAAGCTTCTATTCCACTGTCAATCTTACTCTGCTGGTCAGACACCAACACAAATGGAGTACCACACTGGATCTCGGCATTCCTGTTTATTTTGGTCGGCTTTTTAAGATTAAAATTACATGAACTGGTACTAGTATTTGCTTTGTTCACAATAGAATTGGAACTAACATGTCCATAATTTGAATCATTTTGTAACTTTTGATTGGGTTTCTTCAACTTCTCAGTGTGGTTTGACAAGTCTAAAGGTATGGCTGAATATAAAACGGCTTGACCGTGACTGGTGTTGCTGTCTAAATACCTGTTGAAATCATTAGTCTTATACGATTCTGTATTTGTGCTGGGTGCTATAGTTTTGTAAGACTCCATATTTGTTAGGGAATCAGTAGTTTTGTTGTAAGACATCAAACTATCTCTTGATACAGAATTTACACAGTTTTGACTGACATTTCCATAAGATGTATTAAACTTGCTGCTGTAGTCATCATTTTGTTTTTGACTGTTGTCATAAATATCTGTCTTACCAGAGGACAAATTCCTGTCATGTTTTGCAGAATTGTTTTCTCCACACATACTGTCACAATAGTAAGTTTGTATTGGTTCCATAGAAAAGTGTTTTGCATTCTCTAACTCCTGAACGTGCCTGGTCATATTACTTCCCATATTACGTGTTTCATTGTCTCTGGTTCTCAGGGAAACATTGTTTTTACTTCCATGCATTGTTGTGCGATCAGATGTGTTCAAATATGTTTTCTTCTGCACTCCTTCTGCTTGATTCCTAATCAATGTTTCTTGTAATCCTTGGTTCAATTTTTCAAGCCTTTCTTTCTCAACCTTTTCCTAAAATATACATTGCATGTTCCATGTTTTTATTTACAGCCATACACGTCTGTAATTTAGGCCACCAATAGGAACAGAGACCAGACTGCGTTCAGTAAATACTTATGTCCCGGTGGTAGCATGTCTAATGTCCATAATGACTAGCTAAATCAATCAACTTGAGTGTTATGTAACAAACGGACATACAGATGGATGGAAGAATGGACATGAAAATCACTATATGCCTCCGCATCAGTAGACGGCTAGATGCTGGAGCATAAAAATAGCATTTGCTGACCTGTAGGTAGTCATTCTTATTCCTAACAGGTTCAGGTCAAATATATGCCAATGGTCTTTCACCCAGATTTAACTGTAGATAGTGATTTTAAAATCATTATAGTCATGTTGAATTGATTTACATTTATTTTAGGAGGGAATATGACTGTGAATGTGACTCATTAAAAATTAATCAGGAGACACTATGGTAAAAATACAATCACTGCTTTTCCAAACCTTTATTAATTGTTCAAGCAATGATTTTTCTCTAGGTGTTTGAGATTGGTCCTGTACATATGACATTGAACTGTTTATTGTAGATGTATCATCCATCAGTCCCGAGTGAGATAACCTGAAATTTTAAACAGGTTGCTCAAAATTACTTGAGAAATGTAAATGAATTGAGCGCTAAATTGCCTACATGTATAAAATTAGCAAAGGGCCATAATTCCATCAAATACAGTCAACACACAAGCCTGACAATATGTGCTAAGGTACCTCATATATAAACTGTACCTCTTTGAGTTTGTTGAAATTCTTTAAGAAATGAATTTGCTGAGCATAGTCGAGTCAAAAAAATGCCAACCATTACTATCTTCCTATTCACCTGTGGCAGGGGATATTGTCCGTTTCTTGATCAACTATGTGTTATTGTTGACAATCTCTGCATATGATTATTTGTTCTGCACATTGAGGGTCAGATTCTGAAATATGTATGTCAATCCGAAACAAAAGTTTTTACTGGAATCTCTGGTAATTTAACTATTTTGTTTGTCGCTTACAATCGGGTTCACTAAATAAATGAAAGAATTTGAAAGCTGCAAATTATAGTACCTGTCAGTATTTGGTAACTGCTTAGACCCTCTAATATCACCAAAACTGTCACACAGAGAATTTTTATTCTCTAAACTTTTTAGTTTGTTGTCCAATTCACTGATTTTCTCTAACATCTGCATGTCACCTAGTCTGAAATACAATCATTTTTATTTAGATTCATAGTCCAAATTAAAGAATTTCCAATCAATTAAAGAATTTTCATAGGCAAGGACAAATTTATATGACCAAATAAGCTGGTTGGGGCATAAAATTAAGTTGTTTATTTAAGTTTGATTGTATTGCACATTTCAAAGGCAAATATTAAATTATAAACAAAATTTAATGTATTTACAAAATACTTTTAGGGTTGTTCCAAAAAGGCCTAGGTGGATAGAATTTTTAAAAGAATATGATTAATAGTGTGGTGGCATTGTCAGAAGCAATTCAGTTTTATATATATATTGGGGTCTTTTTTTATTTTTTTTGTCTCCCCATGCAATTTGTCCCAGAGCAATCTGAGGTACCTTTTCATGGTTTCGAGATGAGACACGAATGTCGTATTGTCCTGTATACAAGCAGCATCCACATTATCATCTGTAAAAATAGTGAATGCATTAAGAATAGTATGAAACATTAAATTCCTAGATGTTTTTGAAACTAGAGAAAGAACAACCAATTAGTATGTTGCCTTCTTCAGCATTCTTTGATTTTTTTTGAAGAATTATGCAATCCCAACTATATTTAGCCACTACACCTGTAAGTTTGTGCACCTAAAATTTCGAATGGGCACATCTGCACAAAACAATTCAATTGGAACCATCTTTATGATCAACAACATCAATCATCTATGTTTTAACAGAATCTAAACACAAATTGAATGTCAAACTACTAAAAATGGCAAAATCGTCCTAAATGCTACATGCAGTCTGCAGTCATGAAATAAACATTGTGACCTGTGAGTTCGTGCACGTAAACTGATGACGTCATAAAGAGCGCACATGTAATACTTTTCCAATAAAAAATTGCATAAAATATATTATAGTTTGATCTATTGTCATTAGGTAAGCAGCTTTTCCGATCATTAATATATAGCATCTAATGAAAAAATAGGAAAATGCAAAGGTCTCCCGTTTTCTCAACCGGAAGCGGTGAATATGTAACAAACAAAACTCACCACAAATATTACGAACCCTGTTTTTAAATATATTTTTGCATTATTCGGCTGACTGAATGTCTTCTAAATAATTTAAAACAAATTTGGACTCGAAAATGAGAGTTTTAGCAGAGTAATCGAGGTTTTACTGAAATGCACGAACTTGTAGGTGTGCACAAACTTATAGGAAAAGAGGCTACATTGAGAAGGTACAAAATTGGACATAATCATCTGCATTCAAAGTTTTGCTAACCTTTTTTATCTCTTTCCCAACTGAAACCGGCAACTTATGGTAGAGCTTACATATAATCTTCAAACATATTTATATCATTAATAGCCTAACTCCTTAAAATTTGTGAACCAATCCTGAAATAAATATTTCACATTGCCTCCAATATGTTTAATTAAAATCGGTTATATTGTGACTCAAGCATTTTGAGAGTATACATGTATAATCCTATGATTTGCAATTATAAAAACCATCTCCTTTTTAGTCACTATAAACTCAGTCAGACCAGTGCAAGAGGAAGGGGTGTGTATACTAGTTTAATATATATTTTATTTCCATAGAAATTAGATTGGGCTACAGGCTTAGTCTATATTAGCCCTCTCCTTGTGGGGAGGGGTTGTATATTAACTTACCCTTAGATACACACATATGTAAGAGATATTTGACAATTTTATTGAGTTCTTCATCATCAGTTGTTGTAAGTTGTTGGATGAGAACAGTAACACCGTGACCTTCCTTGATGTACTCATCATTTCCACCTGTCAATAAAACAATACAGAAGTATGTAAATTTGTACTTGATTTCCAGCATATAAGAGCCATAGCCATTGTTCAGTTATTAGTGTATTATGTAATTATAACACCGCGATCAACAAGGTTCAAATCCCAGTCACGACCGGTCAGACACTGGTTCCTTGTGAAAGAGCAAGTTGGAATACAGGTTTGGATACAATCCATTAAAACTGGTTAGGTGAATGGACACTCAAGGCCAAAATATCACTGAAAATCCAAATAAACACAATCACAGCCAAGACATAACCAGGACATAAGTAGCCTTTCACTTGCTGAGCGGTAACAATATGTAATGTTATCAGTTTATACTATCAGCGTCTGAGTTGACCCAATAGTCTAGTCTTTTAAAGCGCTATTCCTATTTCAGAAATTTATACAGTATTGACCACAGGCTTAAGAAATTATATCACAAATACAGTTTAACATCCCCAAATTTTCACTCATTCATTAGATAAAAGAACAGGTTTGAAATGTCTCTGGCCACCCCTGCATGAATATACCATTTAACACATAAACGGGCCAGAAAATGGTTTTGATCGGATCTAATTATGTCTTACTACCACACAAAACAATAAAAATATATACCTTTAGTCGTGTTTTAAAAGTTATAATATCAGATACTTTTGACAATGTGCTGTTCCGGGTTGGAAGCCATTGTCATGTTGTTTTGATATTGACAATGGAACCCAACCCGAAACTTTGCAAACCTGTCAAATATATACTATAATGAATGGATGTAAAAATGGGGAAGTAAAAACTGTTGTTTGTGATACAATTTCTTTGACCTGTGTATTGACTAACCAGTAGTTTGAAAATGGTCAATCATGTTAAGAATAAACAATGTTGATAGAACTGGAACTTGGTGTTTTGCATTTCATCTTTGAGAGTGAAAGCAAATTGCTAGTAATTTGGCAAAGGTGGATGGATGGTGACATCTAGACACTTTCTAATAATATTCAAAAATAACACAAGAATACAACCCTACTCACCATAAGCATCAACAGCGTGTGCCAATGTCAATATAATCTGTGTTCTGTCACTAACATCCAGGCAACCATTATTTAACATCATTATAACCATATTTATACCGTCTAGTTCACCAAATCTCTTACTGCTCAACTCTTAAATAAAACATAAAGAATAATTAGTAATTTGAGAAAAACTTTGCTCATTACAACCATATATACATTGAATGCACATTTAGTATTTATAGCGAAGAACTGTAAGTAACACATAGAGCATTCTAACAATAAATGCTAAGTAATTTATTAGGCTCTTACCGATTTTCGACAGGTTTGACCACTGTACTTAAGAAAATCTGGATCCTGCAGCCATAACTTAAACAGTTTCCAAGCTAGTTTTATGAATGTCGTTAGGAACCAATTAGGAGATTATAAGTTTTTTTTTATTCAGACAAAAAATGAGGTTGCCATGGCAATAGAAACATTGACAATGTGGAAACCTATATTGCTTGCAATTCCTAATTACATGACTGTTAGTTATGAGTTGAGTATATAAATTATAAATGATATAAACTAATTAATCAAATTAATTAATCACAACCAGAAATTAGCTCATATTTGTAGGGCATAAATACAGAGCTCATGATCATTCAATATAGGAGAATCTTGCAGGCTCATGAAAGGAGGATTGACAGACAGAGGAACAAATCTACCGGGCCCGCCAGTGGAGAGGGGCACAATAAAATATTACCATTCTCTGATATACAGGCATCCAATGTAAACAACAGTTGAACAATTGTCAATTTAGCATCCAAATCTGTATCAATATGTTTCTGTAAAGACTTGAGTTTGCGAACCAGTATTTCTATACCTCCACACTTTCTGACACGGTCCTGGTTGCAAGCTGTATAAATACAATAACAAAACAGATTTATACCAGGTAGTCTAAACTCAAATACTTAACTTTAAAGCAAATTGCTTTGTTTTAAACAGATCAGTAAACTCTGTACTGGGAAAAACAATTTAACACTTAATAAAAATGCAACTAAAAATGCAACTTAATGAATATATTCATATATATGTTCTATATATTTTACTTTCAAATAAAAAGAAGACATAAAAGTTTGTTTATTATACAGTGGAACTCACTTATAGCGAACTCGCTTATAACAAAAACTCGGTTATAGCGTAAGGAAAAAAAATCCCCGACCGAGTCCCTTCTTTATTTCAATGTAATACCACTCGCTTATAACGTAATCGGATATAATGAAAAATCGGTTATAACGTAGTGATTTCTATGTCCCGTTGAAGCATTTTGTGTGCAAAACTGCTCGGATATAACAAAGGCGGTAATTGTGTGAAAAATGTTTGTGCAAACAATCTTAAAAGGTGTTAAGTAGTTGCGTCACGGGCATTTATCATTGCAAATTAACTGACTTTACCAATAATTATACCCCTAAACATCGTTGACATTACAAGGTTATTATTTTTTTTAAATGTATAAATTTGCAACTGTTACTATCAAACAAAAAATTAGTTACAGGATGAAATATGTGGGGCCTTCATCAACCATGTCACATTCTCCATCGTTATGTACTGCATTGTTTTGATGGTTTAACGGCTCGTGCTTAGAACTTGCTAATTAGTGGACTTTTCATATAAGCATACTATGTCAAAGTGCTCAGATATAGAGGATTTATCACTCGTTGTCAATTGATATAAATTTATATTAGAAACACTAAAAATGCGAAATACGCATCAATTTATTGGAAAAACTCAATACCTTATACTACACGTGGTACGTATAACTTTATACGTACTGGCTATACTAACCTGGGTACAAGGAAAGTCATGTGATATAACGAAATGTCGTTATATCCAATCTCATATATAGAAATTTCGTTGTACTGATATAGCGAAAATCGGATATTAAAGCGTAAGGAATCTCTGGGTCCCCAGAATTTTGTTATAACCGAGTTCCACTGTAGTGTCACCCCTATTGAAAGGGCGAGTCAATTCTGACTTATCAAGTTATGAGACATGTATATTTCATGCTTACAGTACCTTCCCGAATCCCTTCTCGTAATGCCTGTCCCCTGGCAGAGATGGGCCTATGGTAACCATTAATTCAACTAGCTGGCGGCTGACCAACTGGTCTCATCAGTTCCCACCCAGGTTCCGCCGAGGTTTGAACCTTCGACCTCCCACTTCCTAGGCGGACGCCCTTACCACGGTCGAGGTATAAGGTGTAGATTAAAATAAAAAAATATTGAAATCTTGGAGACTGTCTTATTTATATAATTAGTTTTCAAAAATATTTACAATTTAAAAACTTTAAAATACTTACAATGGCTTGCTACTGTGTGACCAATAAAGGACAATATAGGTCTAATAACCTTGGATTCTGATTGACTGGTGAAGAGATTAAATAAATATGGTAGCATGGATGAACATTGTCTCTGGTTCTCCTCTGAAAAATATCCAACATCTATTATAAAGATACTGGTTCACTTATGCGCAAACTATTTATGCCCCAAAGATGTTCAAACAAGACTGTGTACATTCAGTAAATACTTAATGCACCAATTGAAGTCTTGTCTAAAATAACTAGCTATAAGTCAATCAGGGACCATAATTCAGTTGAAATGTCGGATACCATTGCCATTGTAACATGCTTATGATGGTAAATCAGTATGTCAAGTTTCAAAGCAATGCCTTGAAGGACTTTGAAAATATTTGCAATGTAACAGATAAGTGCCAGAATCACAAGTTGATGACTAAAATGGATGATCATAAAGCAGCTGAGTCAGATTGAATGAGCAACTTACACTTTTAAGTTGATTGAATAATGAACAGATAATAAGATTAAACTAACCATTCATAGGGTTGTTGATACAAGCACAAGCTGCACTCAACAAAGACGTCCATAGATCATACATGCTCTCTTCATTACTATCAAAGAAATTTAAATCCATTCTACCATTGCGTGGAAATGCTGACCTGTAATAATAATATACATGTCATTAATCAATTATAAACAATTCAACTGCTTAGTAAAACAAACTTTGTTTATATAGTGAGCACCCAAATTAAGTGTCTTTGTAGACATTGAACTCTGTCACTCGTCGTTTCCTTTTCTTATCGCATAAATTATATCTGAGAGGAATTGATATAAGATGGCTGACCAATTACAGCATCCCGTGCATGTTGTATTGTACATAATGCATAACGTATGATCCAGTCAGAGAGTTTAGGATTTGAAACTTACTTGCCGGAATCAACAAAACTTAATAGTATTCCTACATACACTAAACATAATCAATACAGGAGTCACTTTTAAAAATGCATACAACCAGACAAGTGCTAATATCCCAGACTATTATCACTTCCCAAGCCACCTGCCTTAAACATCCAAATTTGAAATATGATTAAATCCAGGCTCGGGACATTGTTATATTACATAAACTTGTTTCAAAACAGCAAGCTTCTTAAATAAACATTATTTTACAAATGATAACTTCACACAGTATAAAATATTGATATAAAAATGTTTCCAATCAATTATTGACATATAAAACACAACTAGTAATTGTTGAAACCAACCTTGAACAGAAAATATTTTACTACATAATCATTCTAAGCATCAAAAGCACAGATGCACAAATGTAAAACTCAAATCATAGACCAATTTATAATGGTATTAACTTGATCCATGCATAACATGATACAGATATATGCACATCTTGTCTTGTGCAGTTTTATTGATAACAGATAAAAAGTGCAGAGAAACATTGTCTGTAGATCAACAAGACCAATGATAAACAAGTTGTTTATTTGCAAGAAATACAGAAGACCCCTAACTTGTTTCAAGGATGTCAATGTTTTTGTCTGAATCAAAATATGATAAGAGGTTCATAATCTCCTCATTGGTCCCTATCCACATACCCCATTTCATAAACCTAGCTTGAAAACTGGTTGAGTTATGGCATGATCCAGATTTTCTTGACGGATGGACTGACTGACTGACTGACTGAAGACAGAAAGCCAGTAGGGGCCTAATGACAGGCCAAATGCAACACTCTAAAATAGCATAATTATGCATTATATATGTAACATACTTCAAGTATCTCAGAGTGGTTATAATAATTAGTTTTACATAAAATACAGAAATTAAACTAGAAGAACTTTGGACATAAAAGGTATGTCTCCCTAAACAAGGGCCATAAATCTGTCAAAAATTCATCCAACTAGAATAGTTTGCTTTATGCACAGCTATGATTCAGATACCATTGGTAATTATATGTGAACTTGTGAAGCTTAATTGAAATCCTACAAATGGTTAAGAAATGTTTGGAACAAGTATGGAAAACTTTGTAATATCCATCCAGTACAAAATCAAATATATCCACCAGGTGTTACCAGAAGCTGTTCCTATAAATGATAGCCTACCTTACAAGATTCAGGATGTCTTGCAAACATGATGACTGCCTTGCAAGATTTTGACCAAAACCTAAAAATGTACAAAAATTTTAATTCAACAACATCATTGTCAACATAAATTTAAGAGTTTGTACTGTAGTAGAATTTATTATTAGGTTTTATATTTGGCTCAAGAAATCTTTGAAACTAACAAAATTAGTTTTTAAAAATGAATTATGGATCGAGTCAAATGTATATGTGTCATAATAAGTAATTGGGCGAGTTGAACATGTTGACTTTTCTTGAATACATTTGATTTTTGTATGAATAATATTGTGTGCTTTCCTTCTCTAGAATATCAAATTGCAAGAGAAGTCCAAATTCAGAAATATGTTTGCCCCTAAAAAACTTATTAAAATATATACTGTCTATCGTTATATTAATTACCATTGTTTGTGACCAGGCAGAGAATGAGATATGCAGCAGTTTGCTTCTTTCTAACAAACATTCCTCTTCTTGTGGATAATATTCCATGTAGAAATGTAAACACACTGGCATTGCTAAGTAGCTTCTGGGAATATACTGAAATGAAAAGTTTTAATGATGATGCTAAAATTTATTTGTTCAGCTTCACCTTTTAAATTATAAAGTTATGGTCAACAATATATCTGACTGTTTCGATACGTAATTATTGTACCTGTAATAGCAAGAAAGCATCGAAGCTACAAACTGGTAATAACTGACTAACTGCATACTAGTAATTTATACGGAAGGGTTTCTAAAATTAAATATGACACTTAAACATTAACAAGAATAGAACCATTTCAACAAAACTGTTTTCAAGACTGTTTTCAAGACCACCATGTGTTGTCAAATTGAAGACCATAATTGTTCTTTTCAAGGTCAGAATGATTTGCATTATTCTCCTTTTTAAAAACAACTAAAAAAAATTACATTTTTCAGTCAAGGATCCCTGCAAATATGACAATATTTTTATTTTCACTATCCATTTTTGAGGATTGACATAAGAACAGAAGTCCTTCATCGCCCCCATATGGGAAGGATCACCATGCAGCCATACATTGAGGGAAGGCTATCAACAGTTACCATTAAACAACCACACCTTTAATAGTACAAAAGTGCAAATTATATAAGGCCACCTGTGGTAAGTCTGATGCCGGTGAAGTAAGACATCTGCTATCAATATGCTTATCCAAATACAGATCAGGTGTGCTTTCAGAACCAGACAAAACAGCATAAATTCTGCATTTTTTTAGTGTTTAGAAAGTTCTCACAGAAATAAGCACTTTTTGTGTGGGGAAAACATGATGCAATAGCACTTTTTTGTGTAAAACATCATGCAAAAACAAACAACACACATTTTGGTATCAATTTCAGTCACAAAATGCCATCTGCAAATAAACAAAAACTGGTGACATATGCAAATTTGAAAAGGATTTTTGCCAACTTTCAACCAAAATCCTTGAAGCCAAATTGAGACATTAGAGTACTCATGGTACAAGAGATATCAAGAGAACAATCACAATAAAAGTCATGAAAAGGGAATGAACCATTGAAGGACCGACTATTAGATCACAATCATCCCTTTGATTCAATTTCAACAAATTCTAAACCCAAGTTTAATGCATGTTCAAAAGTCATTCAACAAAAGAGGACCAACCCCTTTCCCTTGTGTGACAATGACCATAATTCATTCAAAACAGTAAAACTGCATTTTCAGCAACCAGCCTGAACCTTTCTTTTAAAACTTTTAATCTCTCTGATGTTGCATGCAAATGAGAGACAGACCTGTTACTAATGGAATAAAACTCAATCCTTCAGGTTATTTTATTATGAGACTTTATATGTTACCCGCTGCATTGTAGCTATCATTATGACGACCATTAATGGCTCTATGACATTTAAAAACTTTCTTGAACAAGACCGAACAGCATACATTGAATATTTAGATTATATAATAATAACAATTATTATATAATGCAATGAATGCTAAATATTGCTTCAAGCTCTCATTCTTTCATATTAGACTGGAGAAAAATCATTCATCTTTAGGCAGACAATGTAGGATATATATTGATATCTTGCCCTCAGGGTCAGAATATCAAGCCTTGGCCCTTTTCTCTAGTTAAAATCTGACCCCAAGGTGAGATATCCTTATTCTACAAAATGGTCAGAAAGAGATACAGAATTGCTCCAAAAAGTGGACAAAATCTTTTTCCTCGCATGAACTTCAGTGCCCAAGGTGCTGAACAATTTTCAATACTGTTCTATAACCCAACACAAGCAGCTGAAATATTTAACTAGGATGAGGGAGGTTAAAGCTTTTCAATGTAACTGATCAATATTATATAGATTGAGTGTAAATCAGTTTTAAAAGCTTACCATTTTTCTCCACTGCACTGCCAAGACAATAAAGGCCGGCTTCAACAACTTCATGCTGTTTGCTTGTTGTGATCAATGACAGAACTTGTTCCAAACCTCCACTTTCCTGAAATTCATCTTTTGCTTCAACTGTAACATAAGAAAATAAAAGGGGTCTGCGTAAAAAATTTCTTTTTTTACTGGTGTTTAAACTAGCTGTACTGTAGTATAATTATTAGACCTCCTGACTACTGTTATAGAAACGAGCAGAGGATTTTCTGGCATGAGCTGTAGGCAAGGGCATTATGAGGGGGTTTAAATTTATAGAAACAATTGTGTTAAGTCATTCAGTTTCCCGAAAGAATAAAAACTAACCTTATTAGCAGTCCAGATAGTTGGTTAAAAATATGTTACTAAAGATCTCCCCCCCCCTCACAAAAATCGGGGCTATATCCAGTCTCAGAAAGCTGTGAATGAATAAGAGAAGTGTTAGCACATACTAAGGACATAAAGTCACACAATTTTACCTACTTTCTGAAAATCTGAGTGTATATAATTTCTATGTACATCTGATATATATGTACGCGTATATTGTACCTGTTACATTTTAACTGCATGTATGGACAGTGTTTGTTCATGATTTTTAATTATTATTAAGTAAACAAAGCAAACCTGAATCTTGTAGAATTGTGGAAAGTGTAACCAATGCTTGTTTCACAGCATTCCCATCATTCTTCTGATAGTCCAAACATTCTAATAACAATTTCACATCTGTCTGCAAATCTATAACAGTCACCACATTATAAGAGTTCAAATAGTTGAAAATCAAGACTTAGACGTAGTCTTCCGTGTATCGGTGATGATTCACTGCATGTACACTGGTTAAAAGAACCACTGGGAGTCTTTTTAGAAAGAACCAGGGAAGCGTGCCCTGACTGCTTGCATCACAAAAACTTTCAGTCCAAACGACATTACAACACACTATATGACTCACAGTCTCTGTCAAATGCTAACAAAAAATGTCTTTTCAGGCCATCAAATAAGATTAATTTTACAAACTACCCAATGTGCTATTTTAAAAACCCTTGCCATAATAAAGTTAATATTGCAAATGACTCAAAACTTCCATTTTAAATTTTTCTATGTATAACACTCAACAAATACCCTACTTGGAAAATATTTAATTCATTATGTTTTAAAAATTTAAATTCTATAAATTCATTTCTAAGGACTTCATTATACCCCGCGAACAAACTTTGAAGGGGGTATACTGGAGTCACCAATATATATGTTGGTCTGTTGGTCTGTTGGTATGTTAGCAACGTGTCCGCTCGGTAACTTTGTCATTTCTTACTGGATTTTAAAAATTGCTTGGTACAAATGTTCACCACATCAAGACGGTGTGTCATGCGCAAGACCTAGCTAGGTCCCTATCTCAAAGGTCAAGGTCACACTTAGAGGTCAAAGGTTATATATGATCATGCAAATCGTGTCCGCTCTGTAACTTTGTCATTTCTTACTGGATTTTAAAATTGCTTGGTACAAATGTTCACCACATCAAGACGGTGTGTCATGCGCAAGACCCAGGTCCCTATCTCAAAGGTCAAGGTCACACTTACAGGTCAAAGGTTATATAGTCATGCAAATTGTGTCCGCTCTGTAACTATGTCATTTCTTACTGAATTTTAAAATTGCTTGGTACAAATGTTCACCACATCAAGACGGTGTGTCATGCGCAAGACCCAGGTCCCTATCTCAAAGGTCAAGGTCACACTTACAGGTCAAAGGTTATATAGTCATGTAAATTGTGTCCGCTCTCTAACTTTGTCATTTCTTACTGGATTTTAAAATTGCTTGGTACAAAGTCATGAAATTTCAAACAGTTGATGCATATGATGTGTAATAGTGTGTTACTTCATTATTCCCCCGCAAACAAAGTTTACAGGGGGTATACTGGAGTCACCATGTTGGTTGGTTGGTCGGTCGGTCAGTCGGTCGGTCCGGTCTGTTAGCATTTTGTGGAGCAAAGTACTCCTTCCCCCTTTGTCATATTAAAATTTTATGAAGTTACAGTTGATCAGCATACTGCAAGATATAACCGTGGTAACCATCTTGAGTTTTGTTGATTATAATTATATAACTTTGTTTTGTGCTAGTGTGTTACTTATTTTTTTCTTCATCAATTTTCACATTAGCCTTTAATCATGGTGTTTTTCAATCTGTATAGCAGCAGATTTCCATCAAATGTGTTGTTTAGACTATAATTTTAAATAATATTCCTGTGTCAAGGCAGTGCTGCGGGGTATGATTCATCACTCCTGTGATAGCTCTAGTTTAAAACCAGTAAAACAGTTAAAAGAAATGTTTTCAGAATTGTTGAGATAATGCGCACAATGCCACACATCAAATAAAAAAAACCCCAACATTTAAAAATAACAGTTGCTATAATACACTAACCTTTTAATTCTTTTCCCATCATGTCAGCATGTTACTTGTACTCTTTGGTACTAAAAGACATCTTTTACTAAAATACATAATCACATTAATTGTTAAATTACAAGTTAAACAACTCAAGAAGTAGAAACAAGATTTAAGTGATATATATATTATTATATTAATATATAACAGAAATATATTCTTGATTCATGTTTGAATACCACACAGAAGAGAACGTGTAAATATGGCTTGCTGCTCAGGAAAACAGTATTTTTTCTATCTCGCTTGCTCGATCAGTTCTGTAATAAGTGAATATATCATTAAGTAAAGAACAAGTATATGTGGTCTGTTGCTAAAGGTAATCAATCACTCTGATATATTCTAGCTCGCTTCGCTCGCATAAAACATTTATTAGTTTATTTAATCACGTGGTACATGTTGCTGTATACTCCCAAAATATATCTGATAACAGGCGTTAGATGTGGGGCAATCTGCTAGGAGATTTTTTAATTTCTGACCTTTATCTCCATCGCAGATGTGCACTGAAGTGTCATATTTATGGGGGGGGTTGCGATCACATTTTTATCGGCACTTGAAAAGGTGAATGAAAAGTTGTAAATACCATGAAATATATAGCATGTCCACGAAGATTAACCCTTTTTCTCGTTATCTGCACCAAAAACATCCATAAAACACTCAGCGGTTCGTTTGTCCGACAATTTTAACACAACGATGTCGCACTTTTAAATTCCACTACACAGCTATTTGTTGTTGATATGCAAATCGCATTCCCCTATCAACCAATCAAAATACTCGATGGAATGAGTTTCTAGAACAATGGAGGATGCTGGGAGATCTTCGGCACTATTTGGTTTTCACAGTGATGTACACTGGTACGCGTGAAACCAATTACACTGAGCTCGCTCGGGTGAAACTAAAAACTAAAAATAAACGAAGATTTGTTGACAAATCGAGCTGATTTTTCTTGTAAACTGATAGCTAATGACTTATGAACAGAATACGATAAGTTAAACGAATTTTACTGCTCGCTTAGCGATTCGCACAACGTTAGCATATGAATTACACATGTGTTGCGCTCATCTATACGGGCAGTATACGCGTACCGGATACTCACAGTTATGTTTACATTGGATTTTAGGAAATTACACGTGCTGATTTATTTATCGATTTATTGATTATAAGGACCAATATTAACAGGTATTCTGTGCCATTCGTTTATTTTTATTATATATTTTACATGTTCAATGCTGAAAATGGCTCTAATTTGGCGTAAAAGACAGAATTCATGAAACTCAAAAACTGATCAGTAAAGCGCATAATGGGTCTTGACTTAGAAGTGGATACTCTAAGTCGAGATTGTTTGACTAAACGGGCGTACACTCTAAATATCATAGAGAGCCCTAATATCGCCTCTGACCTTCGAATCAACCGCCATTTTGTTTTGGCTCTAGTCTCGTGAGATTTGGACGATGCGCGCGCATATCTTGAGAAAATGTTTACAAAATAGTATTTTTTTAGGGGGAATATTTTTTTCTGAAAATACGAGGTCATAACATGTAATTTTCGATTACTTTCACAAAATATCATAAAACTATACCATTTTCACTATTCCCAAAAAGTCGTGTAGTTTATTTACTATGACGTTTGCTTTATTCAATTCTTGGAGTATTTTATCATTTTATTGGTGTACATTTGAGTTATATTGAAGGAATTATATTACCAAGTAAGTGACCTTCTTTAATATAAACATAAAGTTTGCCATTGTTTATTGCGTGTTTAACGCTTAAGTATACTCAATATCACTGGTTTCGCGTCATCATTGAAGTCGCGGCATTTTCAAAACTCTAACATCGTGTGTTTACCAAAGTTAAACTTCCTGTGGTTGTTGTTGAAATAGGTCACACACCACTAAAACTGATTTTTAAGATGCACACATTATGACAATTACACGAAATGAGCCCACGTGGGAGTGCTAACAAGGGACAGTCCAATTATTGCTAGCACTGCATTGAACATTATTTAATCCCTCAACATGAAGTTTTTAAATTGTTGTTAATTCGTTAAGCAGCCTTAAACTTTTACTTTTAAAATTATTGATCAACCAGAAATAGATGTGAATATAGCGTGGTTAACATTTACTGGTGTTTAACCTTTCAGTATACAAATAACTGCTTGGAATTGAATCTTACCGCGAAACCAATGATGACGTCATTTGACTTAAATGGCCGATACCTATCGTAAACAAAGCAGCAATACTCTTTATTTTTGCTACTTTAGTGGCCTATTTGCGGTGTATTTATCGTAAATAGGATGGAAAAGAAAGATTATATCAAGTTTTGTTAGATATGTGTCGATTTTTGCCTTAAAATAACGGTTTTACTGTAACTACCGCGAAACAACAGATGGCCAGTATAGGGGAATTATGGTCACTCGAGGATATACCCAGCTACGACCCTGATTGTAAACAATCCTGCAGGAAATGTCACGAGAAAAAAAATCTGCAATTTCATGAGAAAATTACATACACCGGTACCGTGGATACACCGGCTTCATTGGGTTTCACTATACTCGACTGTATAGTGAAACCCCATGAAGCCGGTGTATCCACGGTACCGGTGTATGTAATTTTCTTAGAAATTGTTGATTCTTTTTCTCGTGACATTGCCTGCAGGATTGTTTACAATAACTGACGAGTAAATTAAATAAATAAATACGAAATGGACCGATTTCTGAATGAAATCACAACAAAAACTTACACCATGCCTTCACTACGAGTAAATCCTTATTTAATCGGCAATGTTTGACATGCATGTATTCAATGCTCACTTGTTTATCAATCAAACATAATTTTGACTGCTATGACGTCATCCATTGATAAAAAGGGTCGTGTGCAACTTTTGGCGGGAAAAAATTAACTTGTCAACAAACTGGACCAAATTTACTTGGAAAAAGTTATTGTTGCACCGGATAGATGGGGTTATTTCCCTTTACTGAAATTTTACATGGTGTTTGTTTACATTTATTTTTTCCGATTCCAAAGGTCATTTGATGTGATTTTGCAGTTTTATTAAAGATTAAAGGTCATTTTAGCAGTTTCCAACAAAATATGTGTCGAGGAGTTAGTGATTTATATTTATTTTGTCAATTTCGTTTGATACACCGGCTACATGAGGTTCAAGGCTACATTAAAAAAATTAAAACACTTTCACCATCGCGAAAACTCATGACACATTAAAGACAAACAAAACAAACGGAAATATCTCTCTTAATTGCAATGTGAATTTGCGAAAATGGAATATGAGCTCACAAACTGGTGTTACAAGTATTAATATGTTATTATACCATTTAGTTCCATGAAAAACTTCTTTTTGCAGACGAACAACAGTCGTTATCTAAACGCTTAGGCGCTTGATGCTATTAAAATCCGCACTATCCGTACAATATGAAACTTCCCATCCAGTTGAAATCAGGCGTATATATAATTTATACACGGAGAAGTAATATAATTATATAGTTCATACTTTCTGTATGAAATAACTAATTAATTGATTATGACAGTCCTGAACTTCTATTTCTTCCATACTGTACTGGACTAGTGTACGTTAGTACCAGGATCTTCTCTATGTATAGTTAGTAATATAGAATCCCTGGTAGTACCAGATGATCGATCTCAACCGATTATCAAAATAAACTAATAATAAATCTGCGTGTGTATGCTTTCTGGAGCTACAGTCTGATTCTAGTGATCCAGGAACCCGGCCTTCTCATGGGACTGCTTGGCATGTGGTAACACAAACCTACCTAAATCTTCCCATCTAGTCTCCATTATCCTCGTTTTCATCTGGCAATAGTTTTAGTACCCTAAGCGATCAGTCTTCCGAGTCTGAGAAAAATAATCTGAGAACAAATTCTCAGTAGACAAGCAAACCTCGTGCCCCACAAAAAAGCTGAGTCAACCTCATGCCTTAAGGTCTTAAACATTAATGCCCAGTCTCTAAATAAGGACTCCAAAAGAGACCACACTCTGCTCGACCAATACAAGCTAGATGTTGTGATTTGGACAGAGATGTGGGTCTCATCTGAAACCTACAACTCTGAAATTATGCACCCCCCCCCCTCCCCCCGAGTTGGGCTATTCTAAACGTCCCCAAACCCTCCTATATGACTTTGAGAGGTTGTCAATTATATAATAAGCATTTGAAACAAACGTTTTCACCTTAAGGTTCGATATCAAAATCAAGTAATTTAAATTTTGTGCAAGCACTTAATTTTGTTAAAGTTTTTGTAAAGGGGGCAATGTCTGCTTTCCTCCACACTACACTTGACCAATGTTCTAACTGGACCGATTTTAAATTTGAAAATCTCAACAACTGCTATGTCGAATTACATGAAATTTGGAATTCTTGGTTAAAATGATACCGCTTTCATTATTTCGATGTTTTTATAACCCGATCACGTGATTGGTATGCATGAATGCATTATGGTACAAAATCAGTTGCTGTGCATGTGCTACACAGTGTTTGGTGGGAAATTGATTACACGTGGGGAATTACTTCTCAGACGAATTTCTGTTCGAAAAAACACAATGCCTCGTATGTCGATTCACGGTAAGACCATAGTTGTGTGTCTTGTTTCGAGAGGCCCATCACATTGATTCTGAGGTACGTAAACTTGTTGTGCATTATTATGACTCCTTTTTTTAAAAAACGACTGGTATTGTGTCTTATACAAACTTTGAAGTCCCTTATTTATCAGCCCATCATGCAAAACTGATATATCACAAGTCTAATGGCCAAATTCAGGCGAACCGGAAGTGCCAATGGTCACATATGTAGCCCCGACAGAAAGTCACAAGTGCGAGACAAGATAGATTTACCATTCTTAGTTAGCTGCTCAACCGGAGATGAGCCGCAGTTGAAACAGCACAAGCATACGTTGTACTTCATCGTCGTCCATTAAGTTTAGAAACGTAACGTAAACGGTCTTGGGGGAATATGTTCACGCAGACTATTTTGTGGACTGTCACTAACTGTTCGACATCGCAGAGCACGTCTACATTGGTCTCGTCGCCATCAAGAGGATAGGAGTAATGAAATATACATCGGTCGAAGTCACCAGACCTGAATCCTATTTGGAATGAGTAGGCTGATCGTGTAAGGAAGGTGTATCGAAACCGAACTAAAAATTTGCAACAGCTACGCGTTAAAATCATCGCAGAATGAATGGAATGGATTCCCTCCTGAAGGGGTTATTTAGAAACTTTATTTTATCAATGCTACACTGTTGTCAGGCAGCAGCGTGAGCCAATGGAAGAATCAGTCGTTTTTGACAAGTTTGTGACTTTTCATTTTAACCCCTACCATGATAAAGCATGATATTTTTAATATCACACGTGGTTATTGTCATTTTGATATAATAAAATAAATGAAATATGATGTATCTATTTATATTTAACGGTAAATAAGTGTACGTGTATTTATATCATATAAAAAGTACAATTATACTATCGGTGTAGTTAGAACATTGGTTAAGTGTATGCCGTATATCACAATGCCTTTTTGTATATTAAAACCATGCCTCAACCTTTTACTATCACTGTTCCTTTGAGCTTTTAACTTTGCTTTCACTTTTATTCTCAATTGCTTTAACTTTTTTTACTTTACTGACACCACTCGGTGTTCTGTTGTTAATTGATGCTCGACCAAATTATTATCATCGGTTAAAAACTGCATCGAAAATGCCTTTGGTCGATCATCAATTAAAAACAGCTAAACATGGAGCGAAATATCGGTATTTGCCGCGTATTCTTACATATTCGAGATATTCTTTAGGCTACATTGTGTATAATATATTCTAACACTGTCTATTTTTAGCTCCATGTAAACGTATAGGACTGTACCGTGGTTAAATTTCCAGTATATCACAGTTTTTGCCGTACTACTTTTTGGCTGTTGAATTACCTCCCACGTATAAATAACGTTTTTTATGAATGGAATTTACGTCTTGTTTATCACATGACGTCATGGATTGTATGACGTTTATTTTGCGTCAACGTTAACGTGACGTTGTACGAACTTTTATTTGCGTAGCGTTCTTTCTTAATTTATTTAATTATATCCGTAGTATTGCAACGTCAATTGCATTTATCGATTCATTTGAGTTTTTATGAAATTCATAGTTTGGAATGAGCTCTAGTTATGCCTCTGTTTAAATGAAATGAGCAAAAAAAGATATTCCAGGGGTGGAGGTTTTATACTTTTAACAGCGGAAGTTGTCTATAGCAACACGACTAACAACGCATCACTCTGCAATAAAAATGAGTCCATATGAAATTGCGCTTATTACACGTGTTAGAATGCAAATAGATCTTAGTTTTCCGTGATATACCGGCCAATATATCACGGTTTGTCGTTCACATGCATAGTTATTAATCACTCAGGCCTACGGCCTTCGTGATTAATTCCTACGCATATGAACTCCAAACCGTGATATATTGGCCGGTATATCACGGAAAACTACGATCTATTTCCTAATTAAACCATAGTTAATGCAAGATCGTTATAATCGAGAAAAAAAACCTCAGCGTTGGCAGACGAAATCGCAATTGTTTTAGATCTACGTGTAAACGTTATTCATTGATCATGTGATTCTCCACACTGTTATCTACGGTTTACATGTATTTACCACAGGCGAACAGTTATAGTGCGCCCAGGATAACGAGAAAGGCGGCAAAAAGTGGTATCGTTGGAAAAAGCATGTGTGCACGATTTAGCAGTGTTCTTTTAGTATACAATTAACAATGTGTTTATTTAAGCAAACAGTTTTGTAACAGTAGACCAATCTGGTCGATGTTTATAAACATCACGTTATCCTGGGTGCACTATAGATTCCAGACAAGACAACACATTATAATTATAGTGCGCCAGGATAATCTAATGTCTAAAAACATTGGTCTTCTGTGACAAAATTGGTTACTTAAATAAACACATTTGGTCAATTGTATACTAAAAGAACATTGTTAAATCGTGCACACTGGATTTCTCCACCTATACGGCCTGTTCTATTCCCAACGCCTTTCTTGTTATTCTGGGCGGATTATATCAAATGGCATTATGCAGGTTATTTCTCAAATTCTGTTGAAGGGAAACTACTCAAATTTTGAAGCCAGTATGTTCTCGAGAGTGTACGTCCCTTCAATGTATTAGAGACGGAGTCTGATCCTTAAAACCAATAGTAATTTATTAAGTACTCAATTATAATATCACTGGTTTAGAATTAGAAGGTCCCAAGGAAAGAGTGATTGTCAGACAGTTTTTCTTGTTTTCTCAAAATGTTGATTTTGTAGTTACGACCTTCTCATTCTAAGCCAGCAATATGCATGTACGTAAACATATTTATGCCAACCTACAAGTTTTCACCCCGAAGCATTGTAACTAATCTACACATGTTTGTACATAGGTGGTGCTCTGTTTGATGATGAATAAAATATGATGAACTCAGTATTGATTGAAATTTTGTCATTTATTTTTCACAACTAAATGACATATGTATTTGTAACATACAAATAAACCAATAAAACTTAAGTATCATTATTTGAAGAAACATCAAAGATGGTTAAAATACAAAATTATGCAATACAAAATTATGCCAAAATTAAAGGTGCGTAAAATACAACATCAAAATGGATAAAATACAACACAATAGGAACAAACAAAATTAATGAAAATACCAAAATACGTCATAAAACATGTATCCAAACAATATATATACATAAAAGATGTACAATGCTTAAGGGTGGGACGGTGGGTTTTCCTTTGTTTACTCAGAGCGTGAAAAACCAGAACGAGGCTCAACAGTGCGGGTTACCGCTAAAAGCCCGTTCTGTAATCTGTACGGTCTGAGCCGTATTTTTCATTTTAAATTTTTAACATTATAAACCTATATTTGTCATAAATTTATTTATTCTGAATAAATCAATATTTATGCCAACCTACAAGTTTTCACCCCGAAGCATTGTAACTAATCTACACATGTTTGTACATAGGTGGTGCTCTGTTTGATGATGAATAAAATATGATGAACTCAGTATTGATTGAAATTTTGTCATTTATTTTTCACAACTAAATGACATATGTATTTGTAACATACAAATAAACCAATAAAACTTAAGTATCATTATTTGAAGAAACATCAAAGATGGTTAAAATACAAAATTATGCCACAAATTGTGTACATGTACTGATCTAAAATGGACACAATTCCCCCATCCACCACCTATGTACCAATAATCACAAAAAGTAATATAACTATTACTGTAACAAACAATGTTAATCAAAAAATTATGAATACATAGCATGATAAATGCCAAGAATTTAAACTGTAATAGCATGATTTAAAACCAACTACATAATTCACAGAGTGAATAGCATTCTAACAGTATAACCTGAATATACACTCTCTTTTGCTATAGTATAAAAGACTAGCGCCTATTGAACACATATGGTCATGAGCATTTATCAAGATTAAGGAATGACCATGTACAGTATAATGGTTAAAACAAACTAGTAGATAATTAAACATACACCTCCCAACTTGCAACAAATACATACAGAGGTCCCTAACCCCAGGTATAATTTGCCGCAGGGTAGAAAGTGATAAAATGTCAAAATTTCAAGACACGAATATATGTACACACACATAAAAACATCCAATCTTTTAGCAGAGGTCCCTAACCCCATGCTATTGATCATACTTGTAACTTCAAATGTTAATGCTTATAAAAGAAATACCATTATGGGTATATATAGACTTGCCTAAAATATGTACCACACCATACACAACATGATTAGCACCAAGAGCAGAGGTCCCTAGCCACATCTGACTAATACCAACAATTACTGATCCTGCATAGTGAAACTACAATTTTAGCACTGGGATACGAATGTATTTTTTAAAAGCATTTGATGACCATCTGCCCATCAGTTGAATTTTGCTGTCTTCAATACCCATAGAGGCAGCTGTGGTTGCAGCTCCTATTCTGAAACTATGGCCCTTATATCTCTCATTTAAGTAACCAGCCCAAGTGATAGACAACTGCAAGTGTTTTGCAAAGAAAACCCTGCTTACTGGCATACCATCACAAAAAACAAACAATGGACCTTGTTTACTTATGTGCATATTTACATACTCCAGGAGGCTATGGGCTGGACACTGATCAATGTCGTGGTTACAACAACCTACAAATAGGGTCTTTTCGGATTTACTGTGCTTGAAATTGCTAAATCGTACCTCAACACCTATCATTTTTCCTGAACTTTGTTTGAAACTAATATCATTTCTTTTCAACACACTTTGTTCTTTCTGTGACTTAGATGTAAATTCACCAATTCTAAGGAAAGCATGAAAAGCAAGAAGGTACATAGCTTTGAGCATAACTCTCATAAATAATGAGTCTGAAACATATGGGAGTGATAAAACCAACTTTCTTAAAATTTCAGGAGTAATTGGCAGTCTGATGTCACTTGTGGATCTAACCTTTTGATAACCTTTCAAACATTTCTTAACAATGAAACTATCTGTTGGGTCACGTATGTCTCTTATCTTATGTTCATAGCTGATAGCTGACATGTAAGTTGTAACAGTACTTGCAGCTAAATTCTTGGAAAAACAATAAGCAACAAACAATACCATGGCATGAATTGACACCGGATAATGCAATTCTTGTTTAAGTGTTTCTTGGAAGAAGTTGCTAAGAAAAACTCTCGCCCTAGCGTAAGTTCCACGTGATGATGCTGTTAATGCATTGTTAATAAGGTCTTTCCCTACACTCTCTAAATGTGAAACTGATCTGGTGGGACTGCTATCCTCAATGGTTTCTGGAAAGGAAAGTCATTTAAGAATGCACTAAACCTTAATCTAGATAATTGGTCAGCAAAAATGTTACGAACTCCCTCAACATGCTGTGCTTGAAACATAATGTTAAACTGCATGCACTTAACAACTAATCTGCGAATAAGAGCCATCATTATTTTGTCCTTGGAAGTTTGTTTATTAATGACATGAACAACAGTCATATTGTCACAATGAAACATAATGCACTGATTACTGAAATCTTTGCCCCAGAATTCTACAGCTAAGACAATGGGAAAAAGCTCTTTAATATTTATATGATAGCTTTCAAACTCTGAAGTCCACGAGTCTGCAAACCATTGACTACCAAAGTAACCTCCAAAACCAATGTTACTGGCGTCTGTGAACAAATGCAGTTGAACAGAATCTCTCCAAATATCTGACAAAAACAGTGATTTCCCATTGAATTGTTCAATAAAAACACTCCATGCTTCTAAATCAGCTCTAGCCTCCTTATTTAGCCTACGTTTGTGATGTGGTTTTTTTAAACCAACTGTAAGGTCTATCAAACGTCTTAAAAAAGGCCTCCCAGGTGCAACAACTGAGCATGCAAATGATAGTAAACCTATGACTGACTGAAGTTCTTTCAATGTTAGACATTTGCGATGCTTTACCCCACCTAACATGTGCCTTATTTTCTCTATTTTTTCGACTGGCAGACGTTTTTCCATTGCCATCGAGTCTAATTCAATGCCTACGAATGACAAAGTTTGAGTCGGACTTACAGTTTTTGAAGATTTAATTGGTACCCCAATGTCTTTCATACATTTTAAGAAATTGTCTAAATCTGACTTAGCCTTTCTTTGTGAAGGAGCGGCAAAGAAAAAATCATCTAATATATGGGCACAACCGGACACTTTCAACTTGTTTTCAGCTATCCATTGAATAGCACTACTTACTCTCTCAAAAAGCTTACATGAATAACTCATTCCCATTGGCAAGCATTTGTCATAATAATATTGATTATCAAAATACATTCCTAGCAATTCATGATCAGTAGGACAGATGGGCACAATGCGAAATGCATCTTCAATGTCAGTTTTACACATAAAACATCCTTTCCCTAATTGTTTAAGTAATCTAGCTGCATCATCGATGTTTTGGTATGATACAGAGCATTCGGCTTGTGAAATGCCATCATTTATGGAGTCGTTTTCTGGAAACGAAAGATGATGTATTAACCTAAATTTTCCCTCTTCCTTTTTTGGAACTAACCCCAATGGTGACACTTGTAATGCTGAAAATGGTGATGCATTAAACGGACCTGCTATTCTGCCCAAATCCATTTCACTCTGAATTTTTTCTTTAAGCATAGACAAATTTTCATTGGCTGACTTTAAATTTCTACTCATACGAAACTGTCTGTTACCCGTAAAAGGAATGGAAAACCCTGTATTGAAACCCTTAGTTATGAACAATTTAGACTCAATGTCATAACCCTGTAGCCATCTGTCCAACTGATCTACATTTACTGGAGTGACAATGTTATTTGGCTGAGCTGGTGGGCTTATGTGGGTGTTTTGTAGAGGCAACTTGTTTATTGTAGCCTTTTTTGCTACATTGTTTTTTGGTATGGGAACCTTTGCAAAACTGGCAAATGTGTGCGTATGAGCAGGTTTTCCGAAAGCAATTTCCGTTGTTGTATGCAAAGCAAGGTTTTTTGGCTTTCGGAAATGCATGAAATGTCTGGTTTTGTTGCCTTACGGTCCTACATAAGCCCATAGCCAGTGCCTCATTATATGATTCATTATGAATTGAGCCAAAAGATAATTTAGAGCCAAGGCTTTCCCTTAACAGTCTGAACTGCTTATCATAATGCAAAGCAGCGTCGTCACCCGCTCGTTTACTGAGCTCCTGTATGGTGTTGGCATACTTCATTAAGGCAGGACCCTGTTCTGGGGATTTCTGCAGAAAAATGCTGACAAAAACATGGAACGCTTTAAACCAAGCATCCAAAGCCGTTATCAAATTCTGAATGACCTCTTTGAATTCAAGGCCGCCACTGGCACCTTGAACGAGCTCAATCCTCGGTGAGGCGTCATGTAAAAGAGACGAGAATTCGACAAAGGCGTTGGCCCATATTTTGCCCTTGATCTTAGAATCAATGCCCAGACTAAGTGAGCGGGTGACGTCGCTACTCTGCACCATGGTGCCAATAGCTGATGGATTTTGATGAACCAACTGGTTCATGTTCTCATGCAGTTCAAAGTTATCCTGACCACTAGTGGCACTACAAGATGGGTGGTCCTGGCGTATATCTGTCCTTTCTGGGTTTCCATCTCCCTTATTGCTGTTAGAGTTCATATCGTCAGTTTGAGTCTCAATGACTCCACTCTCTTGAGGTAGTTTTATTACCCCCATTGTTTGTAGGGTTTTAACCACGCCTTCCGTGACCGCGGGTATAACTGCCCGCACAATTTCACCAATGTCAACTGGCGCCACTGGATTAACGTTTATCAGGCTACTGCCTGTATCAGGAACATCGACTACATTTGTCTTCCTGCGTTTACGTGGTGGTCTCTTAGTTGACATCACTCGACTGGTCTTACGTTTCTGAAATAAAACCATTATCATATTAAATTATATACATTGCCGGATTGATTAAAATCTCTTGTATTAGCTATGTATTTATATATACATATATCTATATATTGCCTATGTCATGTAACCGTAACACAGATCTGACAATATAATGTATCCTTTCTCTTTGAGTGTTAGTCAGTTCTGAACACCAGTTCAGACCAAACCTGCATCTTACTGCAGTAAAATTATTATTGACAAACTTAGCGTTTTACCAAACCTGCATACTTCTGCAGTAAATTTGGCGCTGATGTTTGTAATTCATGCCAACCTGCATATATTTATGTAGTAATAATTTGCACTGACAGTCACATAACACATATACGTAATTTATACCAAATCTGTATACTTCTATGCACAGTAAAAATTGGCACAGAAATATAATTTGTAATATATATATATATATATATACCAAACCTGCATACTTATGCAGTAAAAATTGGCACGGACATGTAATTTATAAATACCAAACCTGCATACTTCTGCAGTAAAAATTGGCACTGACATGTAATTTATAAATACCAAACCTGCATACTTCTGCAGTAAAAATTGGCACGGACATGTAATTTATAAATACCAAACCTGCATACTTCTGCAGTAAAAATTGGCACTGACATGCAATTTATATGTATACCAAACCTGCATACTTATGCAGTAAAAATTGGCACTGACATGTAATTTATATGTACCAAACCTGCATACCTCTGCAGTAAAAATTGGCACGGACATGTAATTTATGTATACCAAAACTGCATACTTTTGCAGTAAAAATTGGCACGGACATGTAATTTATGTATACCAAACCTGCATACTTTTGCAGTAAAAATTGGCACGGACATGTAATTTATGTATATACCAAACCTGCATACTGCTGCAGTAAAAATTGGCCTTGACATGTACTTTATATATACCAAAGATGCATACTTCTGCAGTAAATTGGCACCGACATGTAATTTATATATACCAAAGCTGCATACTGCTGCAGTTAAAATTGACACTGACTTCAAGATGAATGGTTTGCATGCCAAACCTGCATACTTCTGCAGTAAAAATTGGCAAAGACGTGCATGAAAGTAATTCATGCATACCATGGTAACGGCTAAAGCCTCCCAAAAATAGTATAATAGGTACGAAATTAAAAACATGATAAATTTAACCAGACATATATCCCTTCTGGCCCATGCTCATCATGTATATTAGCATGATATATTAATGATTTATCATAGCATTTATCAAAATAGTTAAGTAAAGCCACTTAACTCACAACCTCAATTCTGTAGGGAATGCAATATTGCCCCACGAATATGTCTGAAGTATTTTCTCATGCCAGCAGCATTCAGATGTACGCCGTCACAAAACACCTCACATGTAGGATCATTGAAGCCCTTGAGTTTCCAATAAAACATGTGTGTCTCTCCTGTAAGTTCTTCCTTGAGCCTACGGTTGGCGGTGGTCACCCTATCATTGTATTCACTAGCACTTGAATACCTTGGTGAAGTCCTAGGCATGAATTGATTTATGTAAACATTGTCAACTTTACACTTAAATAGTTTACAAACAGACACCAATCGCAAAACCAAAAGTTCAACGTCATCATCGTTTACACACGAGTCCAAATCGTTCCCTCCAATTTGTATTATCAGTCCTTTTGGTTGGTATCTGTTGATTGCTGCGGTAAATCTGTTTACATGTTCATTCCTATTAATCTTTCCACCGCTGATGCCGCAATAATTAAAGTCACTGAGCCTATTAACACTAAACTCGTCATGCATGTGACGGCGCATGAATGTCTGAAATCTCCCGACATGAGAACTTCCTAAAAACAACACACTCATTGTTATGGTACGAACCTTCCTGAGGACGAACCCGGAACAATTTCCGTCTCAATATATCAAGTCCACAGATATTGCGTCTTATGTTAACTCGCAAAACGATCGAACATATAATTAACTATCCTATAGTAATATAGAATAACACACAACGATCAATAATAAGCGAATATTTAACAATAAAGACGTTTAAATATTTTCCTTTGTTTACTCAGAGCGTGAAAAACCAGAACGAGGCTCAACAGTGCGGGTTACCGCTAAAAGCCCGTTCTGTAATCTGTACGGTCTGAGCCGTATTTTTCATTTTAAATTTTTAACATTATAAACCTATATTTGTCATAAATTTATTTATTCTGAATAAATCAATATGTATTAGTCTTTGAAATTCATGGATGTACCACATACCCGGGTCCCTTTTGTTTCCACTGTGTAAAAAATGATAATTAAATAATTACAAATTTTAGCTAAGCTTGATCCTGACCCCTTATATAGTCGAATCGATAAGTAATATTAATGAGGGAACTATCCCATTCGGAAGAATAGCGATGCAGACTCAGGTATATAGCTAATACCAGGTTAAACCTAGATAAACAAAGCTTACCTGCCGGATGATAGTATATATTTCCCGTTCTCGAATGACTTTGAAAGTACTGTACTTTGTGATCATATTTGTGTTAATCGGAGTGTGTATTCCTGGAAGTTGATAAAACTTTAGTGCGCCCAGGATTACAAGAAAGGTAGGAAAAGTTGAAATATCACATAATCATCGGCGCACTATAACACACTGAGGGCATAAGTTATCTCGTAATTTTTCAATCACTGAAAATTAAGTAACATTGTCTGGAATCGCCCCAGGGTTGCAAGATGTACTTTTAAATGAATTTTAAATATTAGCTATCCTTAAAGACACATTTCTTGTAGAAGCAATCTACGATTATTGTCTTCTATAAAACTGTAGATGTCTGGTCCCCGATATATTAGTTTCGCACTAACTTGCCCGCTTATTGTCTAAATATCGCGTAAAATCGTAAATTCTTTTGTAATTATTTGTAACTATTGTAATGCGATATTATTACACCGACAAATATATTTTCTTGATTATATTTTATACCAAAATAATTTGATTCCAAATATAGTCATGTATTGTTCATTATTTTATTGCCAAGTGAGTGGGTCTCATTATAATGTAGTTTTGGAGGAAACTGTCAATTCACAAAAAGACATGAGCTCAAGTTATGGTATACATTACACTCGTTTAACAACTGCGTACTAAATGTTACATGGCTGTGTTATTTTCAATGATATTCTCAAATTAAACCTGCGTAAAATGTAATTCTACTCTTTGGAAAATTAGCGAATTTCCCAGACTAACTCTTATTAACGGACCACGCCACTCCTAGTACCGTATAAAATGATACATAACTCATATGGTGGTAAGCCATTATTGTCAAATGAAATGAAGTCCCCATAATTTGTTTCCAATTAGACAAGTGTAAATCCTGTTTAGAAAATAATTGACCAAAATACTTGCTTCATTAGAATATATCACCCACGTACCATATTTCGGCCAATGGTTAGTCTAGTTGCCGGTGTCAATATAATAATTTGATGTAACAAAATTATCTGTCAGAGACAAAGGAGTGTTCCATGCGGAACAATGTGCACACGCTGTGAACATCCTAGCAGTTGTACTAAGTACTGTCATAAGACTCATTCATTGCCTTCATGTCTATATTTTCTGTTATACCATACGCCTCCATATCTTAATGATAGAGCTATGGTGGGACGTACCGAGTAACAGAATAGTCGAAATGGGTGTATCTACATTGATTGAAGCTCATCATATACATGTTGTTTGTAGTTAGTTCCATGTTACTGCTGGTTTGCCTAATGCCAGGGTGATTTGACTGGGTAGTCTACATATGGCTGAAGTACTGCTGGCTAGTGGGATCTAAAACATTGTAGACCTAACAACAGTAGTACTTCTTCTATAAGAAAAAATACCACTCCTGAATATAACATACTGACCTCCCATGGACACTAGAGTAAATTGTTGCATTTCACTTCCTGTAATCTTACCACGAGCTTAACCTACCATTATGTCCATAGATAATATCTTGAGAGATATAAAGCGCCTGTCTGTATCCCATTGATTACTAGAGAAAATAATAGAAATAATATACAAACGAAGCCGCTGGAAATGAACTATTTTATATGAGACAGACCATTGATGACATTACCACATGTTTACCGCGTAATTAGTATACATTCAGAAAGGCGACACATTAGTCTGGGAATTTTCACACACGTATGAGTGCTTAGACTTTACAATATATGACCATCATACATATGAGATAATTATATGCTTCCGACGGAAATACCAGCAAGATCAGAGTTACCAAGATTGTATGTCATACACCGCCAGTCCGTAAACAGTGTCCTATATAGACATATTTAAATAGAAAGTCTGCAATTATAGATTTTCCCGTTTCTACGCGTTCCTCAAAGAAACATTCACAACTGGGGAACGGTGGTCTATAGGTAGGGCGCGCGCTTCGTGATCGAGAGGTCCCGGGTTCAATCACCCTCTGGACCCTCTGGAGGACTGGTTAATTTCTCTAAGAAAGACCCACATGCTTCACTCCACCATGGTGTAAAATGGTACCTGCGAGGGAGGTCTATTCCTGGGCGCCGCAGATCGATGTTGGCTGCCACACGTTCAGGAGAGAAATTATCTGGCCCAATGACCAAGTGAAGTTATAATGTCAAAGGGTGTTTGAGCGGCCTAACAGCTGAAAGAGCCCTAGAATAACTTTTTTAACTCTACAAAATGTATATTATATCGCTGGCTTAACAGATTGTTTGTGGTTGTGTCTTATTTGTAGACAATCCATCTTAAAGGGCCAGTTTTACAGATAGGGAATTTTTTTTTAAAAAAAAGTATAATTTTCTTACCAAATTAAGTATTTATAATTTTATATAATAGAACATTGTTGACTGCTGCTTTAAGAAATATTTATTGCAAATAATCGATTTTAACTACTTTCAACATCGCGCACACCAGTGTGTTTTTCCTTTTAAACCCAGCGTAATTTTTCCTTTCAGCATAATTTTTGAGTAATATTGTTCACTAGATCGGTCTGTAACATAAAACAACTTCAGTCTAAACATCTATGAAGTATTTGGTTTGTTTTTAGATTTGTTTTCATCACATGCGAGTAAATATCAGGCAATTCATATGTGAGTAGTATAAACTTCTATACCGTATCAATACGGTATATAATTTGGGAGGTAAACTATTTAAATAATCACAAAATCCTGACGTTTCACAAGTTTTATTTATATCAGCGTACTTGTTTTTGGCATATGCAGGCATCTATGCCAAAATTTAGTGAATATTTAACAATTATATTTGATTTTTGCTATACGCTGAAACGTGACTCAGTCCCTTTAATTATTAACAGAGTGTTACAGTGTGTTGAAATATTAGCGACAATGGCGTCAGTTATAATTATATCTTTTCGACCAAGCCCAGCAATCATTAATATAATGGAAACAATATGTTTCGAAAATTATTCATATAACGTTTAATTAGTATTTAACTGTTGCAATACTTTCTATGACATCCCGGTATTACATTAAACTTAAATTAGAAGTTATTGATGATAATTCAATGTGTGTAAAAAAGATACTTTGTGAAAAACACCCTTGAATGCCAGAATGATGTGACTAGGGAGTTTCTGTAAGGTTGTGCATGCGTTATATCTATAAGAATATTATCAAGAACTGGTAAAGTAATACAGTCTACCTGGGATTCTGAGAATGCCAAGAATTTGAAACGTATAATATTGTAATATGTAAATGTTGTTCGTAAATGAAAAAACTTCACATTAGTTCCATTGTAGACGTGCCTCTACGACAGCTTGTTTGCAATTTGTGTTGTCAGACTTTCAGGTTAATAGAACATTTGAAACATGCGTCAACTAATTATTATTAATTTGAGATTAAATTATACCTTCTTGAAACCGGACGTATCCAAAGTTTTATAACATGTCTACTGTATTATCTATTTGTTTCTAATCTGCCCCAATAATTGTGCTTATTTTCGTCTGAGAGGTATTGTACAATTACCAAACCTTGGCTTGCGTCGTACACTATGATGTCTCTGTGCACACATGACCACACTTAAACGCCATAATATAAATCCATCATAGGAATCGTATTGTGTTTTTTTTTCGTATACACATGTAGCTCTCGCAAAAAAATGCTTTTCCAGTTAACAACCATACACCACGTACTGTATGACATAATAGCATGGCGTGCCAGTAGTAGAAGAACATAACTTGTCCGACCATCATTCGAACCATGGTTAGTACGTTTTCTTAATGCCGAGCAGAGTGTTTATTTGCAAGTCAGTTGTCTGCTGAAATATTGCAGTAACATGGGTGTTTCCGTTCTTGTTTGAAGACGAATTGCAAGATTAGACGACACGCGTGCAAAGCACTGATGTGACGTCTCGCACGATGTTGCGTCGTGGAAGCGTCACACGGAAAGCGTAAAACTTAACGTCAAAATATTCGAGCAGTCATTTTCATAGCGTTGTCTTGAAAAAACTACTACAGTGATGTGTATTAAATCCAATACATTGTTCAAGTATATATCAACGATAAGAATACTGATAAGAATACAAATATAACATGTAATTTTATTAAATAATTTTTATAAAGAACGTCGGAAAAGTATTTTGTATTTACAAAAAGAACGGGTTTAATAATGTTTTACGGTTCTTTCTTCAAAAATAAGATCTTTCATTTAGTAGTAATCTTCATCTTTAATTTATTACTCGTAAATAATCTCTATAGGTGTTATTACTCTATATAGGAAACAATGCGCTGGCTTAGAGTGAGAAGGTCGTAACTACAAAATCGATATTTAGAGAAATCAAGAAAAAAACTCTTTACTTATCGTAAATCAAGCTGTTTCAACACCAGTTTGTTCAGCATGACAAATTCTTATTTTCACGAAAATAGGCTCACAAGAATCGCCTTGTGAAGCAGTCTTATATATAGGTCGTAAGTAATACAAATGTAGTTACAATCTTCTCATTCTATAAGCTGGCGAATGTCATGCAACATGTAATTGATACACGTGTGTTTTCATTGTGTTGTGTATTCAAATTATGTATCTGTGTGTCAGCACATGCGGACGTTAGTTATGTCTGACGTCATGTTTAGAGCGTAAATTCATAAAAGTTTACAAGCTATAATGCCGATGTAAAATATTGTACTATTTTAGCATTTATGCTGGAAAACTTATGAAATTTTACATGATAAATCTGTCATGAAAACAGAATATGAATATCATATTTTTGTTTCAGTATTCATTAAAATCTACTAACACCGTAGTTCAAAATATTATAACCTCTCAAGGACAAAATTAAGTACCCTAGCTATTTGAAATTTTGACAATTTGATGAAAGTATAACAATCAATGAAACAATACCCTTCTTTTTTATGAAATTATGTTGCATCATCCAATATTAATGACATAATATAAGCTAATGGGACGCTAACTACGAAAATTACGCCATTTTCTATTTTGTGACACGCCGGGTGGCAAACGAAGAATACTTATAAAATCATAAAACTTATAGTTCAGTTTTTTTTAATTATTGTACACTTTGCATGATGATCATAATTATAACATGTGGATACGGGAAAAAAGAAAAGTGAAGATCACAAAGACATATTTGTGTATGAAATCTTTTTTCGGATTTTACTGTCGCGTCAAAATAATTTGTGACACTTTTTTGTATTTTTATAAAAATGTTGTATTTTCTAAAATTGTGTTTTCTCAACCATTGTTTTACTACTAGTTTGATGTCATATTATTTCTCTTAAAGTGTACAAAATATCAATATTTTGCAGGGAAAATGAAAATAAATGGAGGAATTTTTATATAGAAGTTTTATATATTTTACGCAAAAAATGGCAACGTTACAGAATTTTACAATCTACGTGGGCCCATCAATAATTTCGTGAACTAATCCACAGTTTCATAACGCTTTGACATAGCTTATTAAAAGTTTGCATGGTCAAAGATAATTTATTCACCAATTAATTCAGCATGAACAATTATTGCTGCATCACGATTTGTGACGTCATAGCAACATTCGAACGTCATGTCATGGGCGTTCGTAATAAAAAATGGCGTCACCTAGTAGGACCGAGTAACGTTTGGTATCAATGATTCATACATTACACAGGAAATGTATCTTATACATTCAAGAAAATTTGCATGCAGTTTATGGGGAGTCTTGGCAATCGAATAATGCATTTTCATTGTTGAAGCATTGCTTTAAGGACAATTGAGGAGCATACAAAGATGATAAGCATATTCGCCGGCTATTTTCCATTACAATTGGCGGTCGGTAAAGTGTATTGACCATAATATTTTGCGGCATACATGGAATAACTTGTAATTAATGTGTTGCTTCGAAAGCCAACTGTTATTAGAAACTTTTGAAGCAATAATTAAATTTCAGTTGCTATCGGTTATGAAAAGAACGCACACACAACTTCAAATGTATCAGATTCTGTTAAACCATGATAATTCGCCAACCCACAGCATCAGCGTTGTTTCGGACACAATCTAGGACCTGGATATATAGCTGTTACCGCAACCATCATATAGCCTAGAATAGGACATTAGCAACGTGTGGCAATTTCAAAAAACTCAAAAATAGACAGCTTGGTTAGAAATACAAGCCCCGATAGGAGCTGTGTGCGTCGTAAACGGAAATTTGCGGGAGATTTCACGTGACGGCATGTAGCACGTGATCCGGTTATGGGTCGAGCAATGGAATAAATGCAAACTGTGCACGGGGTGTTCCTTTAAAAAGGACTTGAGTCTAATAGCGTGCTAGGCTATTTATATTCCCAACATAAAATTAGTTCACGAAATTATTGATGGGCCCTCGTATTTAACAATTACCAACAGCTATGTTTGACGTCTCACGTTCAAATGTAATATGCCATCTTATTCGTTATTCATTTGTGAACACATATGGTATCTTCCCGTAAAATTTGACCTTAAATCGACTGCTTTAAGGTGAAATATCGCACACTGCATCAAGACAAATGTGACGCAGTTACACGACGTTTTTCAACAAAAGTCTCAAGAAAAATGCCTATTATAAATTTCCAGGAGGGTGTTCATCTATTTTGAAATAATGGCCGAAAATTACATTTTACACGCTAGTCCTAGTTAAAATTTGAAAGAAATCCGATAAAAATTAAGCTCTTACCAATTTTCTTCCAGTGCGCATACCCTAAAAACGTAAAAAGACGGAACATCGTGCGCGACGTCTATATACAATAATATGTGTACGTGTTAAGTACATGTAAGTGAACTTTGGATTGTGCACTACTATTTAAGTTGCACGCTGATTATGTAAACGTTAATTACAGCTACATTCTTTGATTAAATCTAGTTACATTTGCGTATGGAAGTATTGGCTTTCAAAAAAAATACATGGTCATAGGTTGACCGTATTCTTTTCACGCCAGATGTATGTAATTGTAAATGCGAAATGTGTTGTACTTGCAATGCACAATACGTGCGGAGACGATATTGACGTCATTTCCTAGAAGTTCGTAAAATACATCATCATGTCTAGGATTTACTACGAACTAGTGTTACGTCTGAACTCAAATTGATTATAATTGGCTGCAAGTGTCAGCAATGTCAAGAGAATCCATTGCCTTGCCAAAGGTCGATATCTGTAATTCACTACTACATTAATGGATTTACTTAAGATAATGAATGCTGTCTATGTAGGCACATGTTACACTAGTCATCGCAGGAAAACGACCATTTTTTCATAATATTCTTCATTCAATATTTCCCCAGAATGATGATTTTACGATCTGCAAGTGTTGTTTAAAAATGGCCGGAAGAAGCATTTCTACATGTATACACGTAAAGTGGCATTTTACTACTCCTGTGAGACTTTCCGACTTCATGTGTACTTTTCTTTTTGGTCTTATACAACTATGGGAGCTTGATCCTGAATGCTAATTCGTTGGGGTCTGCCTTCCCTCTTAGATTTGTTAGGATGTGTTGATACGAATAAGTATATCTGCAAAGTGCCAAAAATAGTACACCGACATTATGCCTTACCTTGTGATATATCAGGCTGTTAACTGACACCGTCTGGCCCTAGGACTATGCTATATATTCTTAAATGAAATAAAAAATGGCCTATCCCAAAATTTGCATTTCTAGAAGAAACATTCTCCGATTAGTTGTCTTAATAACAGCTGGAGAATTTGAACCATACGGATGATGATGGTACCCGATATATATTGTGTCATACCTTATTAGACAAATCTTGTTCCTAATACGATTAGGTTCTTGCCACTTAAGTATACATCTGTGAGTATGATATGGCTTAAATTGGCTGAAAAATAGAATTTCAAATTTAACTAAGCCCTGTCGGTAGATATTTACCGACCAAAGACAGCACAACATAAACAACAATCAAGAAACGTGACAAGAAAGTATGCCAATGGAACATTGATGATCAATATGAATAAAGTACATCTCCCTCTTGTGATGCATTTATTAAAATAATTTTAATAATCAGATTGCTACCAGGGATGGAACCATTTCAAAATGACAGATGTTATTAAATTACATAATATTAACGAACAGTAAAGTGTGAAGTGTTGTATATAACGAGGCATTGGACGAAAAACTATACTGTCTAACTTCAGCTGCCTCACAGACTATGTATTCAGTATTTCTCGTGTTTTAAGGGATCAAATGTAAGCACAGAATTGTCATTCTGTTCATGACCGCGGAAAAGACTAGACTAAAAGTTAGCCCGAGTGCCTTTAATTGTTTATACTTTCTTCTATAACAGCTAGAGACTTTAGCCATACAGACTGATGCTTGGTCCCAGATATTATTTTTATTTGTTTCGTACGTCATCTGGTTTCTAATAAAAATATATATTAAGTAAGGAGCCTGTATTCTTTGGGGGACATGACTTAACTTTGCTCTACTAACATTAAAAGTCGATTATTAACCAGGCACCGGTTGTCATCATTTTATGACCTTTGACAAAAGAAGCACATTAACAATAATAATAAATAACACAAGATAGTAGGTTAATTAAACACTGAAGATCAATATGAATAAGTATCACTTATTTTTCTGGTGTGACGTGTTTAACTATATTAATTGGATATTGTCAAAATGACGGACATTATCAAATTACGAAATGTTTACCTACGCTTTAAAGGCAGATGTATCGTACATGTTATGTCTATTCTGTTACTAGTATGGTAGGAAGTGCTGAACCTGAGACTACGAGTTTCAAATTAGACCAGAAATGATTGTAGCAGATATATGGTTGTAGTAGGAATGCAATGAGACAAGGAATCGCTGCGCCACATAGGATAAAAAATGTACGTACATGGTTTTAGAAGGAACATAAAAAGACCAGGAATGGCTTAGCAAAACAATATTAGGAATAGTTGAACTCGGCTGTAGTAAGAAAACAAGAAGAAGAATAACGGCTGTGTCTGATTTGGTGAGCAATGGCTATCATGGTTATAATAGGAACGCAATGAGACCAGATATAGCTGAGTCTGATTAGATCAGGAATGCATAGACATGGCTGTAGTAAGAATACAAGAAGACGAAGAACGACTGTGTCTGATTTGGTCAAATATTGCATATAATGACTGTTGACTCCTGTTCTTATTTGGTCTTATACCTATGAAAGCTTGATCCTAATCCTTTGTGAGGATGAAGCCTGCCTTCCATGTTCGATTTGTCATTATCTTTTTGTTGATCGGAACATGTATCTTAGCAAATTGACGAAACTTACACGCTGGCATGATACGTTACCTTGTAATACATGAGTTAATTAAGTGACTTCGTCTGGCCCAAGGACTATACAATACATTATAAAATGAAATTTAAATAATAGCTATTCTTAAATACACATTTCTTGACGAAACAATATACGATTACTTTTCTATATAACAGCTGGAGACTTGAACCGTACAGATGTCTGGTTCCTGATATATAATTTCGTACGATATTAAAGAAATATTGTTCTGATATAATTAGGAACCTGCCATTTAAGTATTCATCCGGATGTGAGAAATGGCTTAATTTGGCTGAAAAGTTGACATTTAACTAAGCACCGTTGGAAGGTATTTACCGACCAAAACAGTAGAACACCAATGATAATATCAATGAAAACCGTGACATGAAAATAGGTTAATGGAACACTGAAGGTCAATATGAATAAGTACAACTGAGTGAGCAATGGCTATCATGGCTGTAGTAGGAACGCAATGAGAACAGATATAGCTGAGCCAGATAGGATCAGGAATGGCAGAATATGGCTGTAGTAAAGAACACAAGAAGACGAAGAACGTCTATGTCTGATTTTGTCAAATATTGCTAATAATGGCTGTTGTAGAAACACAATAAGGCCAGGAATTAATGCGGCAGATAGGATAATGAATAGACAGGAAGACGAGGAATGACCGCACCTGATGTTTGAGTGGAAACCATATTGTCTTGCAGTGCAGAGCTTGGCCGTTTATTGTGTTACTTCCCTGCTCATTGACTATGTGTTCTTGCCAAAACGGAAATACATAAAGTGATAATTATAATAACGCCTTCACATTTTTTTTTTATATTCTATGGTAATTTTCATCCAACTATATTCACATTGATCATTATTTTATTTTGAAATGCGATGGTCTCATTATTATAATTATAGTCTTGTAGGAAATTGTCAGTTAATAATAAGGCATGCTCTCAGTTTCATTACGATCATTTAACAACTCTGCACTTTGTGATAGTTATATGGGTTGCGATGATGTTGTCCAATTAAACGTGTGTACAATTGTAACTCACTCTATGCCAATTAGCGAATATCGCAGACTAACCATTATTAACGGACAACGCCACACCTAGTACCGTATAAAATGATACATACCTCATTTCGGGGTAAGCAATTATTTTAATGTTAAATGAAGTGCCTATATTTGGTTTCCAATTAAGTAAGCATAAATCCAGTTTAGAAAATAATTGACAAACGAAACTTGTTTCATTGCAATTGATCCCTGACATACTATACTCGTATACTTGTAGCGTAATTGCAGAAGTGAATATTATTATTATATATATACGTTTCGTGTATTACAAATGAATAAACTATTAGATACAATGCGCACGTAGTCTGAGCTTCATAGTAGTTCACTTTCTTACAACAATTATACCATTTGCATCCTTGACCTACTGATAGAGCACCGGAGGTCGTAGATTCTATCACAGACCGGGACATACCGAGTAACAGAATCGTTGAATTTGGTGTATCTTCACGTACATTGCTTGAAGCTCATTATAGTTAGTTTAATGTTACTGCTGGTTTGCCCAGTGTCAGGATCATATGGCTGGGTAGTCTACGCATGGCTAAAATACTGCTTGCTAGTGGGATCCAAAACATTGAAGACAAAGCAATAGTCATACTTTTTCTAAAAGAAAAGTACCACTCCGGAACATAACTAGCTGACCTTAAGTGGTCATAGGAGTTCCTTTTTCACTTCATGTAGTCTTACCGGTATCTAATCATACCATTGTGTCCGTACTTTGTAGATAATAACCTGAGAGATATTAAGCGCCTGTCTACATATCGAATTGATTATTAGAAATACTGTACTAGCCAAGCTACTGAAAATCAACTCCTTTATATACAAGTGAAATGTTGATGCTGGGCATCAAAGATGCCGCTAGTTCTTTTCAAGTAAATCTTTTTATTTAGTAAAAGGTATTGGTAGAAACTTGTAAACAAACTAAAATTCCGGCGTGATGTGTGATGCACAAGGGAAGTTATTCTCATGTGTTGAGTGTAGGCTGCAAAAACTTAAGATTGCTGAAAATGGGTATTTTTCACTAATTCAAGGGCAATAACTCTGGTTGTACTAAATTAAAAGGGGAGTGAAACCCCAGGTGCACTAGAGTACATGCTGTCAAACATTTCTATAAAGGTTTCATGATCCTAGGTCAAATACTTTTTGAGTAGCATGTGAAACAAGTCAAAAATGGCTATTTTACACCATTTCAATGGCTAATAACTCTGGATGTACTAAACTGAAAGGGGAGTGAAACCCCAGGTGTAGAGAAAACTTCCTGACCATTTCTGTGAAGGTTTCATGACTCTATGTCGTGTACTTTGAGTACCGTGCGACATAAGGAAAGCGGCCAATTTTTTCTGTTTCAAGGGCCATAACTCCGTCAAAATTGGTTGAATCATAAAACCCTGATAATATGCACCAGGTCACATGATGACAATCATTCTCCGAAAGTTTGGTTGAAATCTATGAAGAAATGTAGGAGGAGTTGTGCACAGAAGAAATTGTTAAGGCCCGCCGACATTCAGCAATCTAATAACCAGAGTTTAACGTTGGACGTCACGCGACGTCATTCCAAGCGTCACCGTCGGAGCAGCCCATAGCTCCTTTCTGGACTGATACCCGATTCCATGTATGAGACTGGTTGTCTTTTACTACTGAAATAAGTAGTTAATAGCCGATTCTGGAATGTGGGGTGGAATAAAAAGACTATCGATGCGTTATTGGAAACAAAACACGGAAAAGGCAGTTGGCTTTACAAAATTAGATTATTTCAATTAAGACTGAAACAGGACCTATCAGGTTTAGGACGCATTATCGAAATAACCCTTTCGATTTGGAGTGAACAATTTTATGTGTTATAGCCTTTACTAGTCTTCGTTTTTGCCAGTTACATTTTATTGAGATATGTGCGTCTTATTTTGCAGAATTTAACTTAAAATGTCCCTAACGCGGTGTTATTTTTGCTGTTTATCCTTATTTTATCACTCAACCGTATGGCAGAGAACATAAAAACACATAAACAATGGAATCATATGAAAATGGCTAATTGGGAGCGCACAGAATCCATGCACAATTTAGTCACGTCATTTTGGAGGTATCGCGAGGAATTTACAAGTTTCGCGTTAATTTTCATAGCGTGTCGTTTGTCAGAAATAACGTTACGCCCGAAATGCTCGACGGTGCGCGCTTCACCATGGTTACAAAAAGTGACGTCATGAGGTAAATAGTGACGTTACTATAAAGAAAATTAGATAAATCGCGAGATAATTGATAGATCTACATGAGCGTGTAATTTCATTACTCTAGTATCAATATTTCAAAATTGAGAAGGAAAGTCCTCGAATATATTGATCACCCCTCGTATATGTGTTCCCGACCGAAATACAAGCAAGAATCATTATTGAGCAATCTATATATCATCATTATGTTCAAGGAAGTTGATGGCAGTTCCTTTAGTGAAAAAATATTTTGCAAACAAGTCGTTGAAGACATAGATAATTGTATCATTAATAACGATTAAAATCGTAAACAATATATTTGTTTTGTTTTAGTCTATTTCAATGAGACATTACCTGTGGTTTAAACTATTCTCGATGTGTCACACTAGGTGTAAGTACGGAGTTTCCTTCCAGTATACTTTGTGAGTGGTGTGGTTTACAAGTGATCGATCTGTAACTTGCACAAACTGCAACGTAAAAACCCAATATGTATTTCATTCGATTTGTTATTCGTTTTTTATTGAAAGCTATCCCTTATGGATCCCCGGGGCCGTGGATTTAATTGACAGGTGTATTATAGCTACATGCTTTGATTAAACATAATACGTTTGCTCTTTAAATTATTGGCTTTCAAACATGTTCTTTAGTTGACCGTCAACTTTTTATGTCAGATATTACAAATGCGCAATTGATCGTAGTATTTCGTAAAAAGATCATTATGTCTAGGATTTACAACGAACTAGTGTTACATCAGAACTCTAATTGATTATGATTGGCTGCAAGTGTCAGCAATGTCAAGAGAATCCATTGCCTTGCCAAAGGTCGATATCTGTAATTCACTACTACATTAATGGATTTACTTAAGATAATGAATGCTGTCTTTGTAGGCACATGTTACACTAGTCATCTCAGGAAGACGACCATTTTTTCATAATGTTCTTCATTCAATATTTCCCCAGAATGATGATATTACGATCTGCAAGTGTTGTTTAAAAATGGCCGGAAGAAGCATTTCTACATGTATACACGTAAAGTGGCATTTTACTACTCCTGTGAGACTTTCCGACTTCATGTGTACTTTTCTTTTTGGTCTTATACAACTATGTGAGCTTGATCCTGAATGCTAATTCGTTGGGGTCTGCCTTCCCTCTTAGATTTGTTAGGATGTGTTGATACGAATAAGTATATCTGCAAAGTGCCAAAAATAGTACACCGACATTTTGCCTTACCTTGTGATATATCAGGCTGTTTACTGACACCGTCTGGCCCTAGGACTATGCTATATATTCTTAAATGAAATAAAAAACGGCCTTTCCCAAAATTTGCATTTCTAGAAGAAACATTCTCCGATTAGTTGTCTTAATAACAGCTGGAGAATTTGAACCATACGGATGATGATGGTACCCAATATATTTTGTGTCACACCTTATTAGACAAATCTTGTTTCTAATACGATTAGGACCCTGTCACTTAAGTATACATATGTGAGTATGATATGGCTTAAATTGGCTGAAAAATAGAATTTCAAATTTAACTAATCCCTGTCGGTAGATATTTACCGACCTAAGACAGTACAACATAAACAACAATCAAGAAACGTGACAAGAAAGTAGGCCAATGGAACATTGGTGATCAATATGACTGAAGTACATCTTCCTCTTGTGATGCATTTATTAAGATAATTTTAATAATCAGATTGCTACCAGGGATGGAACCATTTCAAAATGGCAGATGTTATTAAATTACGTAATATTAACGAACAGTTAAGTGTGAAGAGTTGTATATATCGAGGCATTGGACGAAAAAGTATATTGTCTAACTTCAGCTGACTCAGAGACTATGTATTCAGTAATCTCGTGTTTTAAGGGATCAAATGTAAGCACAGAATTCAAGACCGCGGAAAAGACTAGAATAAAACTTAGCCCGAGTGACTTTCTTCTATAACAGCTAGAGACTTTAGCCATACAGACTGATGCTTGGTCCCAGATATAATTTTTATTCGTTTCGTACGTTATCTGGTTTTTAATAGAAATATATATTAAGTAAGGAACCTGTATTCTTTGGAGGACATAACTTAACTTTGCTCTACTAACATTAAAAGTCAACTATTAACCAGGCACAGGTTGTCATCATTTTATGACCTTTGACAAAAGAAGCACATTAACAATAATAATAAACAACACAAGATAGTAGGTTAATTAAACACTGAAGATCAATATGAATAAGTATCACTTATTTTTCTGGTGTGACGTGTTTAACTATATTAATGGGATATGGTCATAATGACGGATATTATCAAATTACGAAATGTTTACCTACGATTTAAAGGCAGATGTATCGTACATGTTACGTCTATTCTGTTACTAGTATGGAAGGAAGTGCTGAACCTGAGACTACGAGTTTCAAATTAGACCAGAAATGATTGTAGCAGATATATGGTTGTAGTAGGAATGCAATGAGGCAAGGAATCGCTGCGCCACATAGGATAAAAAATGTACGTACATGGTTTTAGAAGGAACATACAAATACCAGGTATGGCTAGGCAAAACAATATCAGGAATAGTTGAACTTGGTTGTAGTAAGAAAACAAGACGAAGAATAACGACTGTGTCTGATTTGGTGAGCAATGGCTATCATGGTTATAATAGGAACGCAATGAGACCAGATATAGCTGAGCCAGATTGGATCAGGATTGCCTAGACATGGCTGTAGTAAGAACGGAAGAAGAGGAAGAACGACTGTGTCTGATTTGGTCAAATATTGCTTATAATGGATGTTGACTCCTGTTCTTATTTGGTCTTATACCCATGAAAGCTTTGTGAGGATGAAGCCTGCCTTCCATGTTCGATTTGTCATTATCTTTTTGTTGATCCGAACATGTATCTTAGCAAAATGACTAAACTAACACACTGCAATCATACGTTACGTTGTAATATATTAGTTTATTAAGTGACTTCGTCTGGCCCTAGGACTATACAATGCATTCTAAAATGAAATTTAAATATTAGCTATCCTTGAATATACATTTCTTGACGAAACAATCTCCGATTACTTTTCTTTTATAACAGCTGGAGACTTGACCCGTACAGATGTATTGTTTCTGATATATATTGTTTCGTACGATATTAAATAAGTATTGTTCTGATATAATTAGGAACCTGTCACTTAAGTATACATCCGGATTTGAGGAATGGCTTAACTTGGCTGAAAAGTCGACATTTACCTATGGTCCGTTGGTAGGTAATACCCACCAAAAGAGTAGAACACTAATGATAATATTAATAAAACCGTGACATGAAAGTAGGTTAATGGAACGCTAAAGACCAATATGAATAAGTATCACTACATAAATGGGATATTGTTAAACTGACTGACATTATCAAATTGCGAAATGTTTACCTATACTTTAAAGGCAAATGTCTCGTACATGTTATGTCTATTTTGTAACTAGTATGCTAGGAAGTGCTGTACCTGAGACTGCGATGTTTAAATCAGACCAGAAATGACTGCACCAGATAGATAGTTGTAGTAGGAATGCAATGAGACAAGGAATCGCTGCGCCACATCGGATAAAAAATGTACGTTCATGATTTTAGAAGGAACATAAAAAGACCATGAATGGCTACGCAAAACAATATCAGGAATAGTTGAACTTGGCTGTAGTAAGTAAACAAGACGAAGAATAACGACTGTGTCTGATTTGGTGAGAAATGGCTATCATGGTTATAATAGGAACGCAATGAGAACAGATATAGCTGAGTCAGATAGGATCAGGAATGCCTAGACATGGCTGTAGTAAGAATACCTGAAGACGAAGAACGACTGTGTCTGATTTGGTCAAATATTGCTTGTAATGGATGTTGACTCCTGTTCTTATTTGGTCTTATACCCATGAAAGCTTTGTGAGGATGAAGCCTGCCTTCCATGTTCGATTTGTCATTATCTTTTTGTTGATCCGAACATGTATCTTAGCAAAATGACAAAACTAACACACTGCAATCATACGTTACGTTGTAATATATTAGTTTATTAAGTGACTTCGTCTGGCCCTAGGACTATACAATGCATTCTAAAATGAAATTTAAATATTAGCTATCCTTAAATATATACATTTCTTGACGAAACAATCTCCGATTACTTTTCTTTTATAACAGTGGAGACTTGACCCGTGCAGATGTATTGTTTCTGATATATATTGTTTCGTACGATATTAAATAAGTATTGTTCTGATATAATTAGGAACCTGTCACTTAAGTATACATCCGGATTTGAGGAATGGTAAAACTTGGCTGAAAAGTCGACATTTACCTATGGCCCGTTAGTAGGTAATACCGACCAAAAGAGTAGAACACTAATGATAATATTAATAAAACCGTGACATGAAAGTAGGTTAATGGAACGCTAAAGACCAATATGAATAAGTATCACTACATTAATGGGATATTGTTAAACTGACTGACATTATCAAATTGCGAAATGTTTACCTATACTTTCAAGGCAAATGTCTCGTACATGTTATGTCGATTTTGTAACTAGTATGCTAGGAAGTGCTGTACCTGAGACTGCGATGTTTAAATCAGACCAGAAATGACTGCACCAGATAGATAGTTGTAGTAGGAATGCAATGAGACAAGGAATCGCTGCGCCACATCGGATAAAAAATGTACGTTCATGATTTTAGAAGGAACATAAAAAGACCATGAATGGCTACGCAAAACAATATCAGGAATAGTTGAACTTGGCTGTAGTAAGTAAACAAGACGAAGAATAACGACTGTGTCTGATTTGGTGAGAAATGGCTATCATGGTTATAATAGGAACGCAATGAGAACAGATATAGCTGAGCCAGATAGGATCAGGAATGCCTAGACATGGCTGTAGTAAGAATACCTGAAGACGAAGAACGACTGTGTCTGATTTGGTCAAATATTGCTTGTAATGGATGTTGACTCCTGTTCTTATTTGGTCTTATACCCATGAAAGCTTTGTGAGGATGAAGCCTGCCTTCCATGTTCGATTTGTCATTATCTTTTTGTTGATCCGAACATGTATCTTAGCAAAATGACAAAACTAACACACTGCAATCATACGTTACGTTGTAATATATTAGTTTATTAAGTGACTTCGTCTGGCCCTAGGACTATACAATGCATTCTAAAATGAAATTTAAATATTAGCTATCCTTAAATATATACATTTCTTGACGAAACAATCTCCGATTACTTTTCTTTTATAACAGTGGAGACTTGACCCGTGCAGATGTATTGTTTCTGATATATATTGTTTCGTACGATATTAAATAAGTATTGTTCTGATATAATTAGGAACCTGTCACTTAAGTATACATCCGGATTTGAGGAATGGCAAAACTTGGCTGAAAAGTCGACATTTACCTATGGCCCGTTAGTAGGTAATACCGACCAAAAGAGTAGAACACTAATGATAATATTAATAAAACCGTGACATGAAAGTAGGTTAATGGAACGCTAAAGACCAATATGAATAAGTATCACTACATTAATGGGATATTGTTAAACTGACTGACATTATCAAATTGCGAAATGTTTACCTATACTTTCAAGGCAAATGTCTCGTACATGTTATGTCTATTTTGTAACTAGTATGCAAGGAAGTGCTGTACCTGAGACTGCGATGTTTAAATCAGACCAGAAATGACTGCACCAGATAGATAGTTGTAGTAGGAATGCAATGAGACAAGGAATCGCTGCGCCACATAGGATAAAAAATGTACGTTCATGATTTTAGAAGGAACATAAAAAGACCAAGAATGGCTACGCAAAACAATATCAGGAATAGTTGAACATGGCTGTAGTAAGAAACAAGACGAAGAATAACGACTGTTTCTGATTTGGTGAGCAATGGCTATCATGGTTATAATAGGAACGCAATGAGAACAGATATAGCTGAGCCAGATTGGATCAGGAATGCCTAGACATGGCTGTAGTAAGAACGGAAGAAGAGGAAGAACGACTGTGTCTGATTTGGTCAAATATTGCTTATAATGGCTGTTGACTCCTGTTCTTATTTGGTCTTATACATATGAAAGCTTGATCCTTATCCTTTGTGAGGATGAAGCCTGCCTTCCATGTTTGATTTGTCATTATCTTTTTGTTGATCCGAACATGTATCTTAGCAAATTGACGAAACTTACACGCTGCTATGATACGTTACCTTGTAATATATCAGTTAATTAAGTGACTTCGTCTGGCCCAAGGACTATACAATACATTATAAAATGAAATTTAAATAATAGCTATTCTTAAATACACATTTCTTGACGAAATAATATCCGATTACTTTTCTATATAACAGCTGGAGACTTGAACCGTACAGATGTCTGGTTTCTGATATATAATTTCGTACGATATTAAAGAAATATTGTTCTGATAGAATTAGGAACCTGCCATTTAAGTATACATCCGGATTTGAGGAATGGCTTAACTTGGCTGAAAAGTCGACATTTACCTATGGCCCGTTGGTAGGTAATACCGACCAAAAGAGTAGAACACTAATGATAATATTAATAAAACCCTGACATGAAAGTAGGTTAATGGAACGCTAAAGACCAATATGAATAAGTATCACTACATTAATAGGATATTGTTAAACTGACTGACATTATCAAATTGCGAAATGTTTACCTATACTTTAAAGGCAAATGTCTCGTACATGTTATGTCTATTTTGTAACTAGTATGCTAGGAAGTGCTGTACCTGAGACTGCGATGTTTAAATCAGACCAGAAATGACTGCACCAGATAGATAGTTGTAGTAGGAATGCAATGAGACAAGGAATCGCCGCGCCTTATAGGATAAAAAATGTACGTTCATGATTTTAGAAGGAACATAAAAAGACCATGAATGGCTACGCAAAACAATATCAGGAATAGTTGAACTTGGCTGTAGTAAGTAAACAAGACGAAGAATAACGACTGTTTCTGATTTGGTGAGCAATGGCTATTATGGTTATAATAGGAACGCAATGAGAACAGATATAGCTGAGCCAGATTGGATCAGGAATGCCTAGACATGGCTGTAGTAAGAACGGAAGAAGAGGAAGAACGACTGTGTCTGATTTGGTCAAATATTGCTTATAATTGCTGTTGACTCCTGTTCTTTTTTGGTCTTATACATATGAAAGCTTGATCCTAATCCTTTGTGAGGATGAAGCCTGCCTTCCATGTTCGATTTGTCATTATCTTTTTGTTGATCCGAACATGTATCTTAGCAAATTGACGAAACTTACACGCTGCCATGATACGTTACCTTGTAATATATCAGTTAATTATGTGACTTCGTCTGGCCCAAGGACTATACAATACATTATAAAATGAAATTTAAATAATAGCTATTCTTAAATACACATTTCTTGACGAAACAATATCCGATTACTTTTCTATATAACAGCTGGAGACTTGAACCGTACAGATGTCTGGTTTCTGATATATAATTTCGTAGGATATTAAAGAAATATTGTTCTGATATAATTAGGAACCTGTCATTTAAGTATACATCCGGATTTGAGGAATGGCTTAACTTGGCTGAAAAGTTGACATTTAACTAAGCACCGTTGGAAGGTATTTACCGACCAAAACAGTAGAACACCAATGATAATATCAATGAAAACCGTGACATGAAAATAGGTTAATGGAACACTGAAGGTCAATATGAATAAGTACCACTGAGTGAGCAATGGCTATCATGGCTGTAGTAGGAACGCAATGAGAACAGCATTGGTGAGCCAGATAGGATCAGGAATGGCAGAATATGGCTGTAGTAAAGAACACAAGAAGAAGAAGAACGTCTGTGTCGGATTTTGTCAAATATTGCTAATAATGGCTGTTGTAGAAACACAATAAGGCCAGGAATTAATGCGGCAGATAGGATAATGAATAGACAGGAAGACGAGGAATGACCGCACCTGATGTTTGAGTGGAAACCATATTGTCTTGCAGTGCAGAGCTTGGCCGTTTATTGTGTTACTTCCCTGCTCATTGACTATGTGTTCTTGCCAAAACGGAAATACATAAAGTGATAATTATAATAACGCCTTCACATTTTTTTTATAATCTATAGTAATTTTTATCCAACTATATTCACATTGATCATTATTTTATTTTGAAATGCGGTGGTCTCATTATTATAATTATAGTCTTGTAGGAAATTGTCAGTTAATAATAAGGCATGCTCTCAGTTTCATTACGATCATTTAACAACTCTGCACTTTGTGATAGTTATATGGGTTGCTATTTTCGATGATGTTGTCCAATTAAACGTGTGTACAATTGTAATTCACTCTATGCCAATTAGCGAATATCGCAGACTAACCATTATTAACGGACCACGCCACACCTAGTACCGTATAAAATGATACATACCTCATTTCGGGGTATGCAATTATTTTAATGTTAAATGAAGTGTCCATATTTGGTTTCCAATTAAGTAAGCATAAATCCAGTTTAGAAAATAATTGACCAACGAAACTTGTTTCATTGCAATTGATCCCTGACATACTATACTCGTATACTTGTAGCATAATTGCAGAAGTGAATATTATTTTATATATACGTTTCGTGTATTACAAATAAATGAACTATTAGATACAATGCGCACGTAGTCTGAGCTTCATAGTAGTTCACTTTCTTACAACAATTATACCATTTGCATCCTTGACCTACTGATAGAGCACCGGAGGTCGTAGATTCTATCACAGACCGGGACATACCGAGTAACAGAATCGTTGAATTTGGTGTATCTTCACGTACATTGCTTGAAGCTCATTATAGTTAGTTTAATGTTACTGCTGGTTTGCCCAGTGTCAGGATCATATGGCTTGGTAGTCTACGCATGGCTAAAATACTGCTGGCTAGTGGGATCTAAAACATTGAAGACAAAGCAATAGTCATACTTTTTCTAAAAGAAAAGTACCACTCCGGAACATAACTAGCTGACCTTAAGTGGTCATAGGAGTTCCTTTTTCATTTCATGTAGTCTTACCGGTATCTAATCATACCATTGTGTCCGTACTTTGTAGATAATAACCTGAGAGATATTAAGCGCCTGTCTACATATCCAATTATTATTAGAAATACTGTACTAGCCAAGCTACTGAAAATCAACTCCTTTTTATATAAGACAGGCCATTTGATGTGATTATCACAATGTCATATTAACGGTGTAATTAGTAAATATTCAGAGGTTCGGACGAATTAATCTGGAAATGCATACACATATACTTTGACCTCATGAGATATGACAAACTAAAATGTGAGATAATTATGTATAATTACGAGGGTTGATCAATATATTCGAGGACTTTTCATCTAGCAATTTCATATTGGCAGCTAGGATCAAAGCCATTTAACATCATTCGGAGTAAGATGTCTCCGACAGAATGCACTAATAAAATTATTTGATTCATACAAGTGGCGCGTGACGTTGGACGTCACGCGACGTCATTCCAAGCGTCACCGTCGGAGCAGCCCATAGCTCCTTTCTGGACTGATACCCGATTCCATGTATGAGACTGGTTGTCTTTTACTACTGAAATAAGTAGTTAATAGCCGATTCTGGAATGTGGGGTGGAATAAAAAGACTATCGATGCGTTATTGGAAACAAAACACGGAAAAGGCAGTTGGCTTTACAAAATTAGATTATTTCAGTTAAGACTGAAACAGGACCTATCAGGTTTAGGACGCATTATCGAAATAACCCTTTCGATTTGGAGTGAACAATTTTATGTGTTATAGCCTTTACTAGTCTTCGTTTTTGCCAGTTACATTTTATTGAGATATGTGCGTCTTATTTTGCAGAATTTAACTTAAAATGTCCCTAACGCGGTGTTATTTTTGCTGTTTATCCTTATTTTATCACTCAACCGTATGGCAGAGAACATAAAAACACATAAACAATGGAATCATATGAAAATGGCTAATTGGGAGCGCACAGAATCCATGCACAATTTAGTCACGTCATTTTGGAGGTATCGCGAGGAATTTACAAGTTTCGCGTTAATTTTCATAGCGTGTCGTTTGTCAGAAATAACGTTACGCCCGAAATGCTCGACGGTGCGCGCTTCACCATGGTTACAAAAAGTGACGTCATGAGGTAAATAGTGACGTTACTATAAAGAAAATTAGATAAATCGCGAGATAATTGATAGATCTACATGAGCGTGTAATTTCATTACTCTAGTATCAATATTTCAAAATTGAGAAGGAAAGTCCTCGAATATATTGATCACCCCTCGTATATGTGTTCCCGACCGAAATACAAGCAAAAATCATTATTGAGCAATCTATATATCATCATTATGTTCAAGGAAGTTGATGGCAGTTCCTTTAGTGAAAAAATATTTTGCAAACAAGTCGTTGAAGACATAGATAATTGTATCATTAATAACGATTAAAATCGTAAACAATATATTTGTTTTGTTTTAGTCTATTTCAATGAGACATTACCTGTGGTTTAAACTATTCTCGATGTGTCACACTAGGTGTAAGTACGGAGTTTCCTTCCAGTATACTTTGTGAGTGGTGTGGTTTACAAGTGATCGATCTGTAACTTGCACAAACTGCAACGTAAAAACCCAATATGTATTTCATTCGATTTGTTATTCGTTTTTTATTGAAAGCTATCCCTTATGGATCCCCGGGGCCGTGGATTTAATTGACAGGTGTATTATAGCTACATGCTTTGATTAAACATAATACGTTTGCTCTTTGAAGTATTGGCTTTCAAACATGTTCTTTAGTTGACCGTCAACTTTTTATGTCAGATATTACAAATGCGCAATTGATCGTAGTATTTCGTAAAAAGATCATTATGTCTAGGATTTACAACGAACTAGTGTTACATCAGAACTCTAATTGATTATGATTGGCTGCAAGTGTCAGCAATGTCAAGAGAATCCATTGCCTTGCCAAAGGTCGATATCTGTAATTCACTACTACATTAATGGATTTACTTAAGATAATGAATGCTGTCTTTGTAGGCACATGTTACACTAGTCATCTCAGGAAGACGACCATTTTTTCATATTGTTCTTCATTCAATATTTCCCCAGAATGATGATATTACGATCTGCAAGCGTTGTTTAAAAATGGCCGGAAGAAGCATTTCTACATGTATACACGTAAAGTGGCATTTTACTACTCCTGTGAGACTTTCCGACTTCATGTGTACTTTTCTTTTTGGTCTTATACAACTATGTGAGCTTGATCCTGAATGCTAATTCGTTGGGGTCTGCCTTCCCTCTTAGATTTGTTAGGATGTGTTGATACGAATAAGTATATCTGCAAAGTGCCAAAAATAGTACACCGACATTATGCCTTACCTTGTGATATATCAGGCTGTTAACTGACACCGTCTGGCCCTAGGACTATGCTATATATTCTTAAATGAAATAAAAAATGGCCTATCCCAAAATTTGCATTTCTAGAAGAAACATTCTCCGATTAGTTGTCTTAATAACAGCTGGAGAATTTGAACCATACGTATGATGATGGTACCCGATATATATTGTGTCATACGTTATAAGACAAATCTTGTTCCTAATACGATTAGGACCCTGCCACTTAAGTATACATCTGTGAGTATGATATGGCTTAAATTGGCTGAAAAATAGAATTTCAAATTTAACTAAGCCCTGTCGGTAGATATTTACCGACCAAAGACAGTACAACATAAACAACAATCAAGAAACGTGACAAGAAAGTAGGCCAATGGAACATTGATGATCAATATGACTGAAGTACATCTCCCTCTTGTGATGCATTTATTAAAACAAATTTAATAATCAGATTGCTACCAGGGATGGAACCATTTCAAAATGACAGATGTTATTAAAATACATAATATTAACGAACAGTAAAGTGTGAAGAGTTGTATATATCGAGGCATTGGACGAAAAACTATACTGTCTAACTTCAGCTGACTCACAGACTATGTATTCAGTATTTCTCGTGTTTTAAGGGATCAAATGTAAGCACAGAATTATCATTCTGTTCAAGACCGCGGAAAAGACTAGACTAAAAGTTAGCCCGAGTGCCTTTAATTGTTTATACTTTCTTCTATAACAGCTAGAGACTTTAGCCATACAGACTGATGCTTGGTCCCAGATATTATTTTTATTCGTTTCGTACGTCATCTGGTTTCTAATAAAAATATATATTAAGTAAGGAGCCTGTATTCTTTGGGGGACATGACTTAACTTTGCTCTACTAGCATTAAAGGTCGATTATTAACCAGGCACCGGTTGTCATCATTTTATGACCTTTGACAAAAGAAGCACATTAACAATAATAATAAATAACACAAGATAGTAGGTTAATTAAACACTGAAGATCAATATGAATAAGTATCACTTATTTTTCTGGTGTGACGTGTTTAACTATATTAATTGGATATTGTCAAAATGACGGACATTATCAAATTACGAAATGTTTACCTACGATTTAAAGGCAGATGTATCGTACATGTTATGTCTATTTTGTTACTAGTATGGTAGGAAGTGCTGTACCTGAGACTGCGATGTTTAAATTAGACCAGAAATGACTGCACCAGATTGATAGTGGTAGTAGGAATGCAATGAGACAAGGAATCGCTGCGCCACATAGGATAAAAAAGTACGTACATGGTTTTAGAAGGAACATAAAAATACCAGGTATGGCTAGGCAAAACAATATCAGGAATAGTTGAACTTGGTTGTAGTAAGAAAACAAGACGAAGAATAACGACTGTGTCTGATTTGGTGAGCAATGGCTATCATGGTTATAATAGGAACGCAATGAGACCAGATATAGCTGAGCCTGATTGGATCAGGAATACCTAGACATGGCTGTAGTAAGAATACAAGAAGAGGAAAAACGACTGTGTCTGATTTGGTCAAATATTGCTTGTAATGGATGTTGACTCCTGTTCTTATTTGGTCTTATACCCATGAAAGCTTTGTGAGGATGAAGCCTGCCTTCCATGTTCGATTTGTCATTATCGTTTTGTTGATCCGAACATGTATCTTAGCAAATTGACAAAACTAACACACTGCAATCATACGTTACGTTGTAATATATTAGTTTATTAAGTGACTTCGTCTGGCCCTAGGACTATACAATGCATTCTAAAATGAAATTTAAATATTAGCTATCCTTAAATATACATTTCTTGACGAAACAATCTCCGATTACTTTTCTTTTATAACAGCTGGAGACTTGACCCGTGCAGATGTATTGTTTCTGATATATATTGTTTCGTACGATATTAAATAAGTATTGTTCTGATATAATTAGGAACCTGTCACTTAAGTATACATCCGGATATGAGGAATGGCTTAACTTGGCTGAAAAACCGACATTTACCTATGGCCCGTTGGTAGGTAATACCCACCAAAAGAGTAGAACACTAATGATAATATTAATAAAACTGTGACATGAAAGTAGGTTAATGGAACGCTAAAGACCAATATGAATAAGTATCACTACATTAATGGGATATTGTTAAACTGACTGACATTATCAAATTGCGAAATGTTTACCTATACTTTAAAGGCAAATGTCTCGTACATGTTATGTCTATTTTGTAACTAGTATGCTAGGAAGTGCTGTACCTGAGACTGCGATGTTTAAATCAGACCAGAAATGACTGCACCAGATAGATAGTTGTAGTAGGAATGCAATGAGACAAGGAATCGCTGCGCCACATAGGATAAAAAATGTACGTTCATGATTTTAGAAGGAACATAAAAAGACCAGGTATGGCTAGGCAAAACAATATCAGAAATAGTTGAACTTGGTTGTAGTAAGAAGACAAGACGAAGAATAACAGCTGTGTCTGATTTGGTGAGCAATGGCTATCATGGTTATAATAGGAACGCAATGAGACCAGATATAGCTGAGCCTGATTGGATCGGGAATACCTAGACATGGCTGTAGTAAGAACGGAAGAAGAGGAAGAACGACTGTGTCTGATGTGGTCAAATATTGCTTATAATGGCTGTTGACTCCTGTTCTTATTTGGTCTTATACCTATGTAAGCTTGATCCTAATTCCTTGTGAGGATGGGGCCTGCCTTCCATGGTCGATTTGTCATTATCTTTTTGTTGATCCGAACATGTATCTTAGCAAATTGACAAAACTAACACACTGCAATCATACGTAACCTTGTAATATATCAGTTAATTAAGTGACTTCGTCTGGCCCAAGGACTATTCAATACATTCTAAAATGAAATTTAAATATTAACTATCCTTAAATACACATTTCTTGGCAAACCGTTCGCCGATTACTTTTCTTTTATAACAGCTGGAGACTTAAACCGTACAGATGTCTGGTTCCTGATATATAGAGGATCTATCACGAGTTGTCAATTGATATAAATTTATATTAAACGAGTTTGGAAAATTTTATTAAGCGAGCCTCTGGAAATAATATTTCATGAACGATCTCTGATAATTGTAACTACATATTTGCCTCGCAGACAGACACCGCATTTCGCGTTTGAGAATGCAAGGAGACAGTACCTATCTATTTTGTCCACGCATAGTCTCAGATTTTAAAAATAGTTTGCCACTTTTTTGGTATTCACCCATAAAAACGAGTTCAGGGCTCAAAACTTCATTTTTCATACCGTTGCTATGGCAACAGAGCAAATTCGATTTTTGCTATTTTTCACATTTTTGAACTTTTGTAGAACTGTTTTACTGAAAAAGATATGATCCAAGCAGATTGAATAAAAATTTGTACTCATTTTGCTGTGACCCCTTTTCTCAAATCTCTGTTTTTTAAAAAATGAAAAAGTATGGGTTTTCAAGATTAATTTAAATGAGTTAGCACGCGGACCTAGATATCACTCATATATTTTTGAAGACAGTTAGTATAGGTGTTCATGACCTTAAAGTTTTTGTCAGGGTGCAAATGAGAATTTTTTTGTAAAAATGTGCCAAAGAATGGCTTTTTTCATTTTTTAACAAAAATGCATTTTGATAGATTTTACCTTTATTCAAAATAATTACTAATGATCCCCATAGTTAAGCATAACAGGTACTTAGGAAGTATACAAAATACAAAATAAAGTGTTTGTCAGTAAAATAATGATTAAAGGTCAGCACATATCTGAAGAAAACAATGTTAAAACCATACCCCACCCACTTTTTTAACATGTAGGACATATTTTTTACAGTATTTCGGGAATAAATAGAAATATACGCTTTGTAATGGTGAAATATTTGGTAAAACATGCCCATTAGACATTCATGTTTCAATTTGGTTAAGAATAAAATAAATAATCATGTGGCTGTTGCCTTGGTTACCAAGGAAACGTTGTAGAAAAATGACGTAATTTTCAAATTAATTTCCAAAACCTTGAAATTAAAGTTGTGCATTTTCTTAATAAAGTGATAATAAATAATCAAGTGATTTCAGATGGGACAGCTCTTTAATTTTATATGATGCATGGATGAGGCTTATGAGGCCCATATGGTTCGGTTTATTTAGGTGTGTTGCTTGTAAACAATGTACAACAAGAACATGTATAGATCTATACTTCGTCAGTTTTGCAGATGGGCCTCGCGTGTGTTATATGAAGTAGGTTGCACATACGTAAATATACCGTTATGTGTATCACATGACCGTTAAATTGGCTGTTGCAAATATCAAGTCTTCTAACTTGAGTTTTCATACAAAACTACAAATATGTTACATAGAACTTATGAACAAAACTTTTTTAACTGATTTCTTATGTTGCTGAAATTTCATTGTGTATTAGGTAGATATATTTCATTTATTCATGCAAAATTTCATACTTGTATGTGTAGTAATTACAGAGAAATGTTTGAAAAACACGATTTTTTTTATCGCAAACTAGCTATAGCTATCTATTAAATATTTAAAAATCGAATATTAACCCTCACCCGGCCAGGAATTAATGCGACGGATAGAGTAATAAATAGACAAATATTTTGAATAGACAGGAAGACGAGAAATGACCGCACCTGATGTTTGAGTGGAAACCATATTGTCTTGCAGTGCAGAGCGTTACTTGTTACTTCCCTGCTCATTGACTATGTGTTCTTGCCAAAAGGGAAATACATAAAGTGATAATTATAATAACGCCTTCAGAAGTTTTTTTATATTCTATAGTAATTTTCATCCAAATATATTCACATTGATTATTATTTTATTGCGAAATGAGCGGTTCTCATTATAATAATTATAGTCTTGTAGGAAATTGTCAGTTAACAAATTAGGCATGCTATCAGTTTCATTACGATGATTTAACAAACGCGTGCTTAGAGATATTTTTATGGGTGTGCTATTTCCGATGATATTGTCCAATTAAACGAGTGTAAAATTGTAATTCACTCTATCCAATTAGCGAATATCGCAGACTAACCCTTATTAATTAACGGACCACGCCACACCTAGTACCACATAAAAAGATACATACCTCATTTCGGGGTAAGCAATTATTTTAATATTAAATGAAGTGTCCATATTTGGTTCCAAATTAAATAATAATAAATCCAGTTTAGAAAATAATTGACCGACGAAACTTGTTTCATTACAATTGATCGCTGATATACTATACCGGCGTAATTGCAGGAGTGAATATTATGATATATAGCTTCATGTAACACAAATTAATTGTCTATTTGGTACAAGACACACGTAGTCTGAGCTTCATAGTAGTTTCACTTTCTTTAAGCAGCTGTACCATTCGCATTCATGACCTACTGAGCACTGAAGGTCTCAGGTTATATCACAGGCCGGGACATACCGAATAACAGAATCGTTGAAATTGGTGTATCTACATTGCCTGAAGCTCATCATAGTAATTCCATGTAAGTGCCGGTTTGCCTATTGTCAGGTTGATGTGACTGTAGTGGGTAGTCTACATATCGCTGGCTTAGAACAAGAAGGTCGTGAATACCAAATCGATATATTGAGAAAACTGTCTGTAATGTACTCTTTACCTATGGGAAAATACGTTTTTAAAACTTCATTTTGGTCAACATGACAATTTAAGATTTTAATGAAAATATGCTCATAAGAAGCGCCATGTGAAGCAGATTTCAAATATGTATGAGTCTTATAAGGTCGTAAGAGGTAGTTACATTCTAAGCCATCGATATGGCTGAAATACTTCTGCTAGTACATCATCTTTATAATTAACATATGAACGTAATTCTCATGTTAAACAAGGTCATACTTCTGGATAGGATATTGGAGATTTCTCAATCCATTGAAAACACGCCCAACCTTTCCAAAAATGATGGTCAATAAACGCGTTATTTTAACGATATAACTGAAGCTAAAATGACATTTTACGGTTATTGTAATATGGGTTTATTATAATAATACAATGGATATGTATCCAGACCCTAATTGAGACGTTAAGGGCTAATTTGTAGGTATAGTAGTACAATAACTTAATCACCATAGTTCCACCTGTTGTTTCGTTTATTTCTTCAACAAATTGAACTGTCATGTCGCGTGTTTAATTGTAAGCGGCAGTGACGTCAGTTATTTCTTTCACAACAAACCCAACAATTAGTTGATTAATTTATTACATTGACGATGTCCATCCTATATGTTACAAAGGATACTTTGTGAAAAACACCCTTTATCCGCTGTGACTGTCAGTTTGGACTTGAATTTATCACATAACCTGCGGTGTGGGATTGCATTTAAACCGTGCCGGAAATATCGTGATGAACTAACAGCCCGTTACACACTGGGTACTCCCTCTATTTTTAGAACTGGAAAAACCGTTACTTGGGACGGGTGATTGTCAGGTAAATAGTAGATTTTCTATCTTACAACTAATGATCCATAAACTACAACTAACGTACCGTATGCCTTAAGGGTTGCCACGTTCAGGTTGTCATCAATTTTTAAAAAAAGATTCCCGGAGTAAATAAAATAGCCGATACAAATCTTTAATTTTCAAATAAAACAAATGGTACCGGCTATTTTTTTTGAATGGAGAATCGTTTCAAGAAAATGATGACAATGTGCTTGGCAACTCTTAGGCATACTATGCTCTAGTTGAAGTTTATGGATCATGTGTTGTAAAATAGAAAATCAAATATTTACCTCGTCCAAACCGAAATTCGCCCGTCCTAAGTAACGGTTTTTCCAGTCCTAAAAATAGACGGTGTACCCAGTGTTACAGAAATATACAAATTACATTGACACGGTGGTTGGTTGGTTCAGGGTGACGTAACGTAAGCCAATCCGTGCCTTTCAAATTCCAATTCTTAAACATCTCTGCTTTCACAACGCTGAGAAATCAAAGATACTGAGATATGTAGTTTTGTGTACTTGCCAACATTATTATAAAGGCACGTTGATTATGTAATCGTTAATTTTAGATATCTGCTTCGATGTATGCGTATTGCTATTGAAAGTTTTGGCTATCTTTGTACTTGCTCTTTTTATGACTGTCTTAATCAGATAATTTTTTAATACAAAAAAGTGTTGAAATGTTGTATTTTTGAAGAATAAATAATCAAGTAGAAAATTTACTATGCACTAGTGTTACGTCTGAATTGAATGTGATTGGCTGCAAGTGTCAAAAATGTCAAGAGAATCCATTGCCTTGCCAAAGGTCGAGATCTGTAATTGACTACTACACTAATGGATTTACTTTAGATAATGTATGATGTCTATGTAGGTACATGCAACCTTAGTCATCTTAGGAAAACGGCCATTTATTTCATCATGTTCTTCATTCAACTTTCCTCCAGAATGATTATTTTACGATGTGCAGATGTTGTTTAAAAATGACTGAAAGAACCAATACATGGTGGGGAGCGGTAGCCTAGACATAGGGCGCGCGCATTGGGATCGAGAGGTCCCGGGTCCATCCCCGTCTGGACCATTGGTTAATTTCTCTGAGCAAGAATAACACACATGCTCCACTCAACCATGGTGTACAATGGTACCTGTGTGGGCAGTCTATTCCTGGGCGCAACAGATCGATGTAGACTGCCATATCCACAGGAGAGAAATAGTCTCCACAAAGGAAGACACGGACGTAGGTTTTCATAGGTAACCCAATGACCAGCGTACGTTAAAATGTCAAAGCGTGCTTGAGCGGCTTAACAGCTGAAAAGAGCCCTAGAAAATTGATAACTTAACTATTATCTCTATTCACGTAATACGGCACTGTTCTATCAGAATTTCAGACTCCTGTTCTTTTTTTTTTTTTTTTTTTTAAGTTTGAGGAACCAACTCGGTTAACCCCGTTTATTCAATAAAAGAATGGTAACAACATGGTTTATGGTATTGACACAATAATACAATACAAGCAATACATGTATAATAATCACTACAATACAATAAATAACAGTATTATTACATGCAAGCTAATTTAAGATTAATTGATATGTTCTTTTATTTTACTTAATAAATGATCAGTATTATTTTTACAATAAGATTTGCATGAATTCCAAAATTCTGATTTAAATAATTTGTAGATATCAAAAGACTTAGTTCTGCTTTCACTTAAAAAGTATGCTTTGTAAATACAAAATCCGAAAAGTGTTAAGATTAAATTCAAATAGGTATTTGCAGGATATGATAGTCTATCTCCTATAACAATACTCTGGAGAGATTGAAGGTTTTTATTTACTCCGCATTCACTTAAGCAATGAGTTAATTTGATCCAGGGATCTGTAACTACAGGACATTTTAAAAATGTATGATCATAATCTTCAAGTACGTTGCAGAGGTTGCAATTCGGCGAATCAACCATTTGCCATCTAAATCGTATTTGTTTACATGGAAATATATTGTGTATTAATTTGTATTTATATTGTTTAAGTCTGTTATCTGGTAAGTATCGTAAGAAATTATAAAAGATTGACCAATCAATACGTGTGTTAAATTGTGAGTTCCAATAGGTATGTATATATGGCTTTACGAACTTATTTTTGATAAATTCGTCATATATATTTTTGTTGGTTTGCGTGTGAATACTGCGTTGAAAGACAGTGATACCAAGTTGTGTTTTCACTAATGTCAAACGAGACTGTTCTGTTTGTATTTCTTGAATCCACTTTTTGGGGATACATTTCTTTAATAGTGTTATTTCGGCTATCCAATTTGATTTATTATTTAGTTTGTTATATATCAAATTTTCCTGTAATACACCATCATCATTTATTAAGCCATTAATGAAAATAATTTTCGAATTTATCCAATTGTTAAAGAATAAACATTTATTTTTAATTCTAATGAACCTGTTACCCCAAATTATTTCTTTTCTAATGTTTACTGCTGATTTTGGAGATTTGTGTTCGTTGATGTTTTTTGCTTTTATCCAGATATCAAGAACATTTTTATAAAATTCCGGTAAAAATGACATATTTAGATTTTTAATGTTATCAATATTAGACTTGAATATGAAAAAATTTTGTCCGAATTCTTTGAAGAAGAATAGGGGCAAAAGCTTCCAACTGGAAAATTTATCGTCTGTTAATGATTTTACCCATTTAAGTTTTATGGACGATATAAACGATTCTAAATCGATCATGTCTATTCCACCTTGCGATCGGTTGCCAATTAAAGTTAATCTTTTAATTTTTTCTCGTTTGTCGCTCCATAAAAATTTGAATAAAATGGTATTTATTTTATCTGATATTTGCTTCGGAACTACTAAGGACTGAAACATATACGTAAACTTTGGTAATAAGAGGGTTTTAATTATGATGATTTTCCCATAAATTGTTAGTTTACGTTTTGACCAGCTATTAATCAATTGTTTACATTTTTCTTATTTAGTTTCCCAGTTCAATTTGTTACATTCAATTTTTTTGTGACCAAAATAAATACCCAGTGCTTTAATAGGCTTTCGTGGCCAACATATGTTACCGATGCAATCTATACATTGTTTACTTTTTCCTATCCACATTGCTTCTGTTTTATTTTTATTTAATTTCAGTCCAGAGACTTAGCCAAAATCTTCAATTATTTTTAAAGCATTGAGGATATCTTGTTTTGCTCGAAGAAAAAGCGTTGTGTCGTCTGCTAGTTGAGAAATTTTTAATAAGACTCCTGTTCTTATTTGGTCTTATACCTATGAAACCTTGATCCTAATCCTTTGTGAGGATGGGACCTTCCTTCCATGTTCGATTTGTCATTATCTTTTTGTTGATCCGAACATGCATCCTAGCAAATTGACAAAACTAACACACTGCAATCATACGTTACCTTGTAATATCAGTTTATTATGTGACTTCGTCTGGCCCTATGATTATACAGTACATTCTAAAATGAAATTCAAGAATTAATTATCCTAAAATACACATTTCTTGACAAACCAATCGCCGATTACTTTTCTTTTATAACAGCTGGATACTTAAACCATACAGATGTCTGGTTCCTGATATACATTATTTCGTACGATATTAAAGAAATTTTGTTCTGATATGACTAGGAATTTGTCACTTAAGTACGCTCGTATACATCCGGGTGTTAGGAATAGCTTAACTTGGCTGAAAAGTCGACATTTAACTAAGTAGGTTTAACCGACCAAAACCAGTAGAACACCAATGTTCATATTAATAAAACCGTGACACGAATGTAGGTTAATGGAACACGGGAGATCAATATGAATACGTACCACTAATTTCCTTTTGTTACGTGTTTAATTCACATTGTTTGGATATTGTCAAAATGACGGACATTATCAAATTACGAAATGTTTACTTACACTTGATAGGCAATTGTATCTTCATGTCTATTTTGTTACTAGTATGACAGGACGTGCTGAACCAGAGGCTTCGATGTCCAAATTTGACCAGAAATGGCTGCAATGGATAGAGATATTAATTGCTAAACATGGTTGTAGTAGGAACGCCATTATTCCAGGAATGTTTGCGCCTAGTTTGGTCAGAAATGGTTGATCATTGTTGCAGTAGGAACACAATAAGACAATGAATCGCTGCGCCACATAGGATATAGCATGTACGTACATGGTTTTACTATTAACATAATTAGACGAGTAATGGCTGCAAAAGATAGGATCAGGAATGGGTCAACATGACTGTAATACAAAAACAAGAAGACGAAGACAAAGGCTCTACAACTGAAAAGAGCCCTAGAAAATTGGTAACTTAACTTATATCTCTTATCCACGTAATACAGCACTGTTCTATAAACGTTTATGACTCCTGTTCTTATTTGGACTTATACCTATGTAAGCTTGATCCTAATTTATTGTGAGGATAGGGCCTGCCTTCCATGTTAAATTTGTCATTATTTTTTTGTTGGTACGAACATGCATTCTAGCAAATTGACAAAACTAACACACTGCCATCATACTTTACCTTGTAATATATCAGTTAATTAAGTGACTTCGTCTGGCCCTAGGACTATACAATACACTATAAAATGAAATTTAAATAATAGCTATTCTTTAATACACATTTCGTGGCTAAACAATTTCCTATTTCTTTTCTTCTATAACAGCTGCAGACTTGAACCGCACAGATGTCTGGTTCCTGGTAAGTATTGTTTCGTACGATATCAAACAAATCTTGTTCTGATATAATTAGGAACCTGCCAGTTAATTATACATCCGGATGTAACGAATGGCTTAACTTGACTGAAAAGTCGAAATTTAACTTAGCCCCGTCGGTAGGTAATTACCGACCAAAAATGTAGAACATTAATGATAATATAAATAAAAACCGTGACATGAAAGTAGGTTAATATGGTATTTAATAGCCAGCGAAGCTGGCTATTGAAAATAGCCACACCAATAACGGGTCCACGTGCCTGTCTTCGTCGAGTCTCTGCCGGTACTAATGCTTTCAAAAAAAGTTATTTCCGGTCAAAAATTTCAGGCAGTTTTCCGAGGTGAATAATCTTGGAAAATAAGAAAATTCTTAATCTCGAAACGGTTGAGCCCAAATGTTTTCTTTTGTATTCTTCAATTTTTAAAAAATATTCTATGAAATGAACAAAATTATTGAATCAACAAAGGGAAGTAAACACTCCGAGGAGCGGAGCGACGAGTTTTAGACCGTTCCCTTTTTCAAAACAAAACAAAAACATCGTGTGCTGCAGTTAACTTTAGCCAACTTAAGACGTTAAGTAACCAAAACGAAAAGTATATAAAATATTTATTTATATGGATTGATTCCGGATTAATCGTCAACCAGGTTGAGCACTTCGATGTTGTTGTAAATTTGCTTCGATCGAAATTGGAAAGAGAGTCGCGAAATCATGTTCCGGATGAGCTGATAGTCCAAGAGTCTACACACTCACTGTATGCAAGCTGCGAAGCACAATTGTGTGATATTTGTTGTGGGTCTAGATCTAGTGATATATACCTGGGCCCCATCAAATATCGTACGGTGTCGCTTTTGTAATATCTTCGATTTTCCAAGCGGATACAGTATGGACGAAAGACAAACATGGTTAGGTAGGCCTGGGAGGCTGGAAATTATATTTCGGGACAAAATAAAACCTCATACAGTAGGCCTACACTATTACAGTACAGTATAGGTATGTCGTTGGTTTTATTGATTTTGAATCAAATTATGACAATTTCAATGCATTGAATTGATTTGTACAATGATAGTTTACAAACGTAGTGGTAAGGGAAGAAACTCCAGACTATGTACAATGCTTGCATACATTTGTTATCTCCCTTGGATAAAGCATATATAGTAGCAACTGGAACCCGTTTGTATATCTTCAAATATAGCCTAGCTGTTATCTAATATTTATTAAATACCGATTTAGGCGATGCCTTAGTTCATATTAGAACACTGAAGATCAATATGAATAAGTACCACTTATTATATTATATATACTTATTATATGTGACGTGTTTAATGACCTTAATGGGATAATGTCAAAATGACGAAATTATCAAATTACGAAATGTTTACCTACGCTTTAAAGGCAAATGTTTCGTACATGTTGTAATAGGAATGCAATAAGGCCAGATATAGCTGAGCCAGATTGGATCAGGAATGCCTGAACTTTGCTGTAGTAAGATAACAAGAAGACGAAGAACCTCTGTGTCTGATTTGGTCAAATACGTGTTGCTAATAATGGCTGTTGTAAAAAGGCAATACGGTCAGGAATTCATGCGGCAGATAGGATAATGAATAGACTTATAAACTTAGTGAATAGACTGACCGCACCTGATGTTTGAGAGGAAACAATATTGTCTTGCCGTGCATAGCGTGGTCGTTTATCTGGTTACCTGCTCATTGACTAAGTGTTTTTGCCAAAATGAAAATACTTGTAATGCGATATAATTATGCCGACACATAAGTTTTCTTTTTATATTCTATAATAATTACTTCCTAATACATGTATATTCACAGTGTTCACAATTTTATTGCGAAATGAGCGGGTCTCATTATAATAATTATAGTCTTGTAGGAAATTGTCAGTTAACAAATTAGGCATGCTCTCAGTTTCATTTAACTACTGCGCACTTAGAGTTAGTTATATTGGGTGCTATTTTCGATGATGTTGTCCAATTAAACGTGTGTAAATTGTAACTCACTCTATGCCAATTAGCGAATATCGAAGACTAAAAAAGATTAACAGACCACGCCGCATCTAGTACCGTATAAAATGATACACACGTTAAATAGTTCCTGCGGCCGTTTGTTTTACAGACCAGTATTGTGAGAGACATTTTTTTATAATTTCAGAAACTAGAACATTTTTTAAAGTGTTAATAAGGCTTGATATAAAGGTATGAGGAAATCGGACAGGGAAGGAACCACACTTTACCAGCTGAGCAAAGACTCGCACCAGTAACACCACAACACATGTACAATGAGCAATGTCCACACGTAAGCCAAAGAAACAATTAAAAGTCCAAGTCCCCGCCGAAAATTGCGGAATTTTACAAACCTCTCTGATTTAGTGGGCTTATGTGTTTTTGATTATATTAACCTAGTATAATTTACCGAAAATGGTGCTATTTTCATTATTAGTAATTGAAATGCGTAATACAGTTTATTTACGACAAGTAGTATTTGGGTAAAACACGTTCATACTTGTGTATATTTGGGTATTGGCACACGAAGAGTGTAAAGTAAAATAAAGAGACTCTCACGACGTGCAAATATTATGAACAACGCCGGTTCGAAAGGATACTGGGCCGAGTCTTGCCGAAAAACTTGCTAGTTTACGTTTATTTAGTCATCACTGGTCATTAAAATGCGTAATTATAGTTAATCCACCCCTTATTGTTAGTTAAATACAAGTATTTGGATAAAAACGTTACTATTTGGGTACGATTTGGGTGTTTCGTGCCGCTGCGTCGGCCTGACCTAGTTAACGTAGTGATCTAGGGGAGGTAATCCAAACTACAGGTGCACGTCAAATCACATATCGAAACACATTTTTTTCTTATTTTTAATTACTTAAAGGGGTAAAAGAAATAATTATGTTCATTAACTTACATTTCTTTATTTTAAAATATACAAATAGAAATAAATAGAAAAAAATGGTATTACTCTGGTTCACGACATTCTAAAAAAATGCGAGTCATTCATGCACAATGTACATAATTATACGTACAACCGTAAGTAACAATATAACTGAACTTCTATAATTATTGTATCATTGTATCATTTTATCATATCCATTATAAATTTATATTTCATTGTCGCATTGATATATATATTTATATGTTGAACGGGGCAATTAAAGTATGAATTGTCATATTTGATGAGGCAATGTTAAAATTGAATTAAAATTATGAATAGACATTTTCGGGAGTCGGGTGGTATGTGCGAGCTCCCAGGGACAAGTTCGCGAATGGAATTTCGGGAACTCAGGTCAATTCAGACCTTACTGTATATATGACTGTCGACCAAATTTTCCATAAACTTAACCTCTTCTGTTTTGTCCTGGATTTAGAATATAAACCTTTTTTCAGAAGCTCAACCAAAGAATCACCTTGTAGACATTTTAAGTGAAAAACTTCTCATGTATTAGTTAAATAACACTACAAATAGTAAAACAGTATAAAACGGTGCTCTGGCCGAACGCACCCCCCATTTTCGCCAAAGTATGTTAAATTTGCTCATAACCTCTTGATATTGGAGATTTCTCAATCCATTGAAAACACGCCCAACCTTTTCAAAACTGATGGTCAATCAACGCTTAATTTTAACGATATAACTGAAGGTAAGATGACATTTTACGGATAATGTAATATGGGATTATCATATATAATACAGTGGATATGTATTCAGACCCTAATTGAGACGTAATGTGCTAATCTGTCGGTAGTACAATAACTAAATCACCATAGTTCCACCTGTTGTTTCGTTTATTTCGACAACAAACTGAACTTTCATGCCGCGTGTTTGAATGGAAGCGCCAGTGACGTCACTTATTTCTTTCGTAACCAACCCAGCAATTATTTGATTGATTTATTACATTGATGATGTCCATCCTATATGTGTCAAAGGATGCTCGGTAAAAACACCCTTATCCGCTGTATAACGTGACAGTCGGGAAATAATCAGTTTGGACTTGAATTTATCACATAACCTGCGTTGTGGGAGTGCATTAAAGCCGTGCAGGAAATATCGTGTTTAACTAACAGCCCGAAATATACAAATTAGCTTGACACGGTGGTTGCTTGGTTCATGGTGACGTAACGTAAGCTACTTCGTGCCTTGAATCGAGCTTTAGCTATACACGAAGTCCGTGCCTCACGCTAAAAGTACCACTAAATTTTGTTTGAAACTTCATAAACACATGCAGCATACATCATCATTTTCTTAGATATTTAGCGTTTACTAAGGTTATATGATAAATATAACAATCTTACATTTGTGCCCATTCCTTACCATTTTTCTTAAACACGTTGCCTCGGGTCAAATTGGTTTGTCAATTCGTTTGGTACAATACAATTTTAAGGAATGAGCATTCATTCAAGACCCTCTATGAATAAGGTGCAATGGTTTTGCACTGGTACAATGTATTGTTGTTTTTTTTTTTTTTGTCCTTTCAATTTTATTCATTTATAAATACATTTACATTTATGCCATACATTATAAACATATTAACAAATAGTATAAAACTAAACAAATTTATAAATTATTTTTCAAGAGAGAGAGAGAGAGAGAGAGGGGGAGAGAAAGAGAGAGAGAGAGGGGGGGGGGGGAGAAAGAGAGAGACATAAATGTAGAATGTATAGATACTTTTTGGGGTACAATGTATTGTGCATTAAGAGATAAAAGTATAATTGTTTTTCCGTGAAGCAGAAAATGCATTCGAAAGCCACGAGCAACATTCATTTAAACAGCACAGATCAGGAACAATGTAGGAGAAAATCTCAGTTCGTATTTATGCGTTTCTTATTGCCTTTTTCAATACACATGGGGGCAATTGCATTCCTTTTCGTCTATTTATAAATACACTTGTACTCGTATTTGATAGAACTTATTAAGGGCTTTCAATCATCAAACATATCCATCTCTGGTAAACATAGTCCGCTTCTGATGGATATAAAAAACAAATTCTGGCCTTGGTCTGCAATGATTAACTTGATTGATATCGGATTGTTGACAGAAACTAGGGGAGACCGGGGCTAGTTCGGCCTCGGGGCATGTTCGGCATTTTGTTGTATAAAACGTCTGAACCAAGATATAGATGTGCCATCGATTTAGTTACGTCACACTTGATGATTATATCTGTGTACATACAAATATGACCACCTTGTAATGGTATGTGTTGGTTTGGGACAAAAACTTCAATTTTTCAACTGTTGAGTAATTTTTTTACATATAGTTCAGTTTTTCTTTTTCTTGTAATCCGTTAAGATTCCAACTTAATTTCTATTCGTGTATCAATACATATGAAAAGGCTTTAATAAAAAACCATATTTGTACCACTTTATGCACCATGTAAGGAGTTGTCACGTGATGGTTTTATATTTATAGCTCGGGGCTAGTTCGGCCCTTGTAGAAGGGGCAAGTTGGGCCTATAGCCTTATAACAATTTTTTGGTCGGAATATTGTATGATTGGTTGTTGCTGTTTATCTAAGTCTATAATATATGGAATACATGTTCATTTACAGCATTCATCGTCATTTTATTTGTTGAAGCGGCGTTGGACATTAGTTAAGTGCATGGACAGGAAAGGCATATGAACATGAAATGTTAGAGCTATGACAAAGTACATTATGTAAAATTATTGTTCAGACAAGAATTCAGTGCAGCTCACTGGACATCTACGAACCCGATAATTTTAGTTGCGGTTAGTCTGAATTACACACGGCTCTATTGGCAGATACAACCATTCAGGTAGGCCTATCCATTCACAGACCTGGGTAGAATGGAGCAAGTTGGTTATACTGGTTCATAGAAATTAAGCAATGGATGAAATCCTGGACCTCTCATCGCCTGGTAAAATGAATACATGTAATAGTTCTAGCTGGTTCTCTTCATACATTACGGTCATTTAGAACTTGCAGTAGCATAGTGTTGATTATGACCTGTTCAATGACAGTCGGTATGATCTGATGTGATCTGCTTAACCACAGTTGAAGTGACTTATTATTACAAAAATAATTGGTGATCTAACACAGTTAATTTTAGTGCTACAAGTCAATAATGTCCAGGAAACATCACGAGATTTTCAAAAGTCCTTTTTTGATATTCAAATGGGTACCCTAAAATACAAATAATGTACCAAATAGTCCCTGCTAGCCGAACTTGCCCCATGGGGTGGCCGGACTTGCCCCGAGACGGGGCATGTTCGGCCACCTTGATGTGGTCACTTTTAGCAACAATTACTCCTATAAACACAGAGAAACGCTGTAGGAGTGATTGCGGACAGTTCCGCCTAACTTAGTCTTACATAAATATAAATTTTCTGAGATCAAACTAGATAAACGGTCTGGAAATTGTTATTTTTCTAAAAAAGGGCCGGACTAGCCCCGGTCTCCCCTACTAGTATCACGGACATGTAGAAATGTTATGAGTGCATAACCTTCCTCTGGACGACTTGTCAAGTCAACGAGTATAATTGTATATTTTATCAAAATGATTGCTATTTTGGTGCGTGCAATTGATATTATGTAAGCACCAAAACACCATAGTAACGGGATTTAGGACAGTGAAACATAGGAGCATCGCCTGTCACCTAGATCTGCCGAGTTATATCTACTCACTTAACTGGTCACACAGACCTATATAGGGTTGGTGAAGCGCAAGCTTGATAAATAATGGTTAACTTAGATCATCTCTGTCAGGCATGCGGCAATACGAGAAGGGATTCGGGAGTTATTGTGGGCAAGGAAGATAGGTGTCTCATGAGCCAAATTGGCTGGTCCATTCAATAGAGGTGACACTATAAGAAACTATCCCTTAACCTTTATATTAAGGATATACCATAGTATCGACTAATTAAACGATAATTTGATAATTATATTAGTATTTATGACTTGATTTGAATCAAAATATTTTACTGTACAAATGACATCCGAGCCATATAAAAATATATACACAAAACAAATAACTATTTTTGATCGTCATTTACCAAATAGCATATGTGTACAATACATGATGGCAATGATTGTATTGACGACTAGATCTAGTAAATATTGTAAACGATCTTTTGAATATAATTGTATATCAAACATCAAGAAATGTGGGTGTTGTTCAAGCGTGTTATAAAATAACAAGTAAATGAAATAAAACATTGCTAATTATTTAGATACAATAAAACTTCTTTAAGACTAGCATCGAAATTACGAGCACCGTTTTTTTCGAGCAAATTACAAAGTCCCGGTTAACTTATAGTATACTTATATTAAACCGATGTGTCGAGCTCCCGGGTTATTTCGATCATTTTACTTGGCCCAATTAGTCCTCGAGATGACGAGGTTTTACTGTTCTAGGTGCCACAATATGACGCAATGAAGTATTGGTATTCTAAGTTAGATTATTCCAACAATGTTCATTACAACTAAGTGCAGTATCATTTCCAAGGATTGCCAGTTCATTCACAAACCTAGTCAGTCGACAAATTACAATCGATCGAATAAATCTCCATTTTTCTAGTATGATAACAGCAACAATCTCAAGCACCTTGTTTTAATGTCATTAATTATCTTGAGTGCAGTCGTCAATGTAACAGCCTTTTGCAGACCACAACTTCAGTTGGACGATGCTTTATCCTGATATTGGTCCTATTTGTGGCTAATCATGAGCATTTAAGATCCAACTTTAACATCAATTTTGCCTATTATGAATCTTAAATGATAAGGACGTTTTTTTTCACGGTGAAATGTTCCTGCATGGTGAAAAATATGTCATCTAGTATTAATTAATCTATATATGACGCGGGCAACCAACAATAAAATCTATCAAATGGTTTGACATTTGTAAACACAATTGGTTGTTTCCCTTACTCCACTTTTGTTTTTCATTTTTAAATATCTTATAAAACGAACCTTATCTTATATATGAAACAACTAGAACGTTCGACAGTTTACGGTGTAGATGGATAATTATTTCTTGTTCTTATACTTTAATACGATAACATTTAAGTGTATAAAGCTATATCGAAAGATATTGTTTTTAAAGTTTTAAAAGCTGAAAAACAATTATGCTTTCATATCCATTAGACCAGTTTTCGCTTCAGTTTTAACAGAAACTCTCTCTGTGATTTATTGGACATGCGAACTGTCCACTTTCATACGAAACTATAGGAATTGTCAATTTTTCGACGATCAAATCCAAGTAAACGGAACCCATCCAAAGTTTTAATTTGCAATTAAGGTAGTCTAGTATCATACTAAAAAGGATGCAAGTAATTATTTTGACATTGGATGACTGTTAGAATATAGCTCTATACACTTTAAGTACATTATGTAGTTTAAAGGTACACATAACAGATATAAAATTAGAGGGTGTTATTCCAATAGCAATAATATAGATGCATCACAGAGCGACATACTTGTATCATGGGTTGCATCTTCTAAACACCAGATGTGACCAGTATCAGTACAAGAGCTGAGTGCCATTTGCTTGCAATATTCTTGTTTAAATATATAATTGATATGAGTAGAAAATATATAGTGTCCAATTTACGAAATTCCATTTCTTAAATAAATCTGCTTTAACAACGCTTAGAAATCAAAGATACTGAGATATGTAGTTTTGTGTACATTTTAAGTTATTATAACGACACGTTGATTACTAGTGTGTAATCGTAAATTTCAGATACATGAATCGATGTATACGTTTTGCTTTTTAAAGATTTAGCTATCTTTATATAATTTATATATCATCTGTGGTTGACAGTCTTCTTTTAATGTCAGATATATCGAATCAGATAAATACGGATTATTTTGTACTTTTCAATACAAAGAGTGTTACGTCTAATTGATTATGATTGGGTGCAAGTGATAACAATGTCTAGATAATACATCGTATTGCCAAAGGTCGATGTCTGTAATTGACTACCCACGTCATTAATGGTTGAATTTAAGATGATCTATGTCGTCTATGTAGGTTAACCTTGGTCATCTCAGAAAATGTTCTTTTAAAAATGATAAAACGTTTCCCCAGAATGATAAATGCGATCTGCAAATAGACATAATACGCATTTGGACTATCCGACTTTCTAACATATTTTCTAATTTAATCTTGTAACTTTAAAATTTCTTTCAGGCATGTGTATAGTTCCATTTGGTAAAAACCATTCTGAAGTACATGTACATAAATCATCATCTGTATCATTTTACAAGACATGTTCACTTCCTCTCCCAAAGGTTAACAACGTTATGTTTCGGATATATAATTACCGACCGACGGTCTGATTGACGGTGGGTAAACTACTGGTCCTAGTCCTGCTGGTAACCGGTATAGAGCCAAACTACAATTTATCTCTAACTAGCTGCTTCATATACAATAATGTTTTATGTTTTATCAACTGTTATTAGAGTGTACTTTTCACTAATACTCACGCCTCACTCTCGCTTCGATACCATAAATATGACTTATCAAATACAATATGTACAAAACATAACTCATAGAGGTACGTTTCTCATTATAAATGAAATAGTGAACATGTAGTTAAATAATATGTAACATAATCTATAAACGGTCAATCAATCCGATACATTTAATACACGTTGTCGCCTGTTTATATCGCAGGCTTATAATAAGAATGTCGTAACTACAAAATTGATATTTCGAGAAGAAACTGTCCGATTACTATTCTTTAAGGGTACAACTAGCTGTTTAAACTTCAGTTTGGTCAACATGACAAGTTTCGATTTTCACATGAAAACAGGCTCATAAAAAGCGCCTTTTGATACTGATTTTAAATATGAATTAGCATGAATTATGCCGAGCATAGCCTGTATTTGCTTTATTTCTACTGAAACATGGCAGGCATATACATGTACCTCCACCCTGATTTGAACCCGGGTCGCCAGATAAGACGGCAAGCGCAGTACCCACTGAGCCACGGAGGCACATATGTATCAGTCTTAAAAGGTCGCAAGTAGTAGTTAAGACCTTCTCATTCTAAGCCAATGACATAGACATGGTTTCTGTCCGATATAGCATTCTAACCACAGCCGTGCGAAAATGACTCCTTTGTTTGTTTGCTACATTTTAAAAAGTTTCACGTTTAAGTTTTATTTTGTCGTTTGTGTTATGTTGGTATACCTTTTAACAGTATGATCACGTCTCGGTTTTAGAAGATACAACCAATGATACAGTTTACATCAGTGAATTCTCCCATTATAGAAATAGCAGCCTCTGGTTGTATTTCTATGATGTTCTCCTTGTTCATTGTCCACACTCCTGTTTCCATGATAATTTTTATTGTTTGCATAATGTCAATTGCGTACGTTGTTCCAAGATAACATCTGATACAATCGTACTCGTTGATCCACCAAGTAAGTCGTTCAGAGGATGGTCATGTACTCCAAACACTCCTACAAGTCATTATCATCCTACTGGACCATATCAATTAAGTTAATTATTGCAGACCAAGGCCAGAATTGGTTATTTAAATCCATCATAAGCAGACTATGTTTGCCAAATTGCCAGAGATAGATATGTGAGTCGATTGAATTCCCTTAATGAATTCTATCAAATACGCGTATAAGTGTAAGGAAATATTTATAAATTAGATGGAAAGGAAAGCAATTGTCCCCATGGGTATTGTAAAAGGCAATAGGAAACACATAAACATGAATTTGTATTTTCTCCTGAATTGTTCTTGATCTGTAGTGTTCAAAGAAAGGTTGGTTGTGGCTTTTAAATGTATTTCTGCTTCTCGGATAAACATTATAGCATTTCGTACTTAGTCACAATTGTACATTCACTTATCCAAGTTCACAAATCACCGAGCCTTGTTAATTCCCAAAGGATTAAGATACAAGTATGTCGGCAGCATCAAATGCGATGGTTTAAAATTGCAGATATTGTGAAACATCGACAAAACGAAAACGACTTTAAAGCATTCAGAATATGTGCCACTTTGCGTTGACTTCCTATGAGTTTAGTCACCAATCTTTTATTTGGGATTTGTTATGGAAATTGCAGCATAATTTGTTAATATAACAAACATAATTATTATTTATACGGTAGACGAACACAGAGCGGACACATTAATAGACGTATTTGTTGAAAGTGAAACTTTCCCTTTACTTAGTCTTTATATATGCTCTACAAATGAACTACCCGTAACCTTAATTCAACAGTTTAGTACAAATATTCTTTTACATTTTGATATGTAGCAACTGTATTGTCCGTATGCTCATTTAAAATTCATTTGAATCCTGCAATTGATCAGAGGCAAATTCATGAGTCGTTAACTTTTGTTTTATACAATAATGTTCATAATGTAAATTTAACGAGATTAATTGAATGGTCATTATATATTTAAACTTCCCATAGGCGGCCAAGTGAAATGTTCAAGCTTTAATTGATTTAAGTCAATTAGTATCGTAATTTGCTATTAATTCGGTTGCGGATTGTTTCCCAGGTCCGTCGTTATCATAGAACGTATCTATTAATACCACACAATGATTGTATACAATCTGATACGAATATAGAAGTAAGCAAATGACTATTCCATTTCACACAAACTAATTTCGTGAATGGCTGGTGCACAAGTTACAAGCTCTTCATGAAGGTGTCCCCGGTGAAAATGGTGAAAATGAAGACTTTTCGTTCGTTATAATTGTTTAAAACTTATTACTATAAGCGTGTTTTATTTCATGTTTATCGGTGATTTACGGCGGAATAACGGTGGATTATTCTCCAGTAATTTCATTGTCGATAATTTCACGGGCAATAATTTCACTCAAACGGACTATATAAAAATCTTCCACCATCAAAAATTAATAATGAAGCAGTTTCACGTATTTTCTTAATCCTTAACAAATAACGGAACACTAAATGTACATAAATGTCAAAACATGGACGAAATCGAAGTCATTGCAGAAGAACTACTTGACGCAAAACAATAACCTCGTGAGCAGCTGACTTATAATTCCCTACGCCACTCGTGAAAATATTACTTCGACTGCTCACGAAATCGAAGTCATTGCAGAAGAACTACTTGACGCAAAACATTCACCTCGTGAGCAGCTGATTTATATTTCCCTACGCCACTCGGGAACATATTACCTCGACTGCTCGCTCGGGTGAATTACCACCCAAGCATATACCGTAAAATATAAATACCCTTTATATAAAGATACTAATAGTACATAAACACCTACTATCTGCTGCAGTAAGAAACATACAAGTTACACCATACACATTCAAGCAGCAGCAGCACACAGTTCTTTACACCAAACACCTTTGACTAAGTTTGAATCACAAAACTGACGATAACACGGAGATCGAATGTCGTTGACATATGACCTTCCTGAAACATCTTCTCACGTATCACCTCCCTGTAGTACAATGTGTTGCAATTCACATCCACTGATTACTGTCTCGTGCGGTTATAATTATGCCTAATTTTGACTTGAACTTAATTAAGGACTTAATTAAGTTCAAATCAAAATAACTTCTCGTGTTTTAACAACGAACAAACCTTGCACCTTACAGGCATCTGTTTAAATCACGATGACGGTTTTTTTTTAATTACAAACTATTTTCCTATTTCTGGTGAGCATGTTTAATGTCAAAAACGTGGTTCAAAACGTAGTACATGGGATCTTTATTATCTACAGATGTGCATGCATATTCTTCAGTTTGACATTCTATATACACATAATTATATCGCTGACTTTGAAAGACGAAGGCAGTAACCACTACATACTATCCGATACGACTCACACATATTCAGTATCTGCATCATAAGGCGCTTCTGATGAGCCTATTTTCATGCAAATCTGATCTTGTCATGTTGACCAAAATTAAGTTGTAAAAGCTAGGATTGTATAAGTTAAAAGTAACTTTCAGACAGTTGGTTTTTGTTTTCTCAAAATATTGAATTTGTACATACGACCTACTTATTTTTAATAGTCCAGTCATTGAAGCTAAAAAATATGGTCAACCTCAAACAAATTGCAAAACAGAGTTTCTTTGCATTTTCATCATCTACAGACTATTATCAACTACAGGCAAAAGGTCAAATATGCGAGTTCAGTGGGGAAAATACAAAAAATCGACATGTTTAAGGTCACTTTTGGTAGCAATTTCAGCATTTTCCTTATTTCATACTACATGGGGAATTTTAAGTTCTAATAATTCCCGTGTAAGTCGTTAAATATTTACTAATTGCACCTTAAAGCTTATATTTTCTGAAAGATACAACCTTTTTCTATCGAATACAAATATTGATTTGATCATCAGACAATTTACTTTTCATATATATGCCAGTCTACGTGTTGGTATACTACCCATTCAAATGTCGACAAAATGACTGAAATTGCACTTGGAAGGGAAACATAAGTTTTATTCATTTCTTTAATATTAATCCAATTTGTTTAAAATTTACACATATCATGTGTCGTACACATGTGTGTCTAATGGAAAAAGGATATTTGTGTTTGAACAGTATACAATAATGACAATTTACAAAATGTACACGAATCTATCGATTCGGGAGAAATAGTGATTGTTCTCTTTGTCTGTTCGTCCATAATTGCATTTGAATTCACAATTTTGACTTTATGATTATGAAACTTGGTCAGAGTGATCATCTAAACAAAATTAAGGCCAAGGTAGAAAATGGATGATCAAGGATAAAAAACTAGGTCACTATGTCAAATTGTAGCAAACCTTGTGTAGTCGCTAGAGGTCATAATGTTGACCTTATATTTATGAAACTCGGTCACAATAATAATATCAACAAAATCTAGGTCAAAGTTATAAATTGGGTCATCCAGGGTCAAAAAGTAGGTCGCTAGTTAAAATCAAAGCAAAACGTTGTGTAGGTACAAAATTCACAATTTTGGTCTAATATTTATGCAACTTGGTCACAATGCTCATTTCAAAACATCTAAGACAAGTATGTCATTGAATAATTTAGGTCACAATTAGGTCAATGGGTGAAAATGATTAATGCGACTTTTTGGCGCATAAAGGTTTGTCTATTATTTGACCTAGTGACCTAGTTTTAACTCATGATAAGTAAATATTGAATTTGACCTACATTGTGTCTTCATGATCCATGTGACATGGATTCATATGGATTATGTAAAAAGGGCGCCTTCTAAAGATTTGTTCTATAATTTGGCCTAGTGACCTAGTTTTTAACTCAGGTTAATCCAATTTCATACATGACCTTGATTCTTGTAAGGTGGTCATTGTGATTAAACTTCAAAAGTGTAAGGTCGAAATTGCGACCCCTGGTGACTATATCTTGTTTTTTCTATGTTTTGACTTGTTGACTTAGATTTTGGCTCCGGTTAACTCAAAGTTTTATTTTGCCTAGATTAGCTTCCGTTGATCATTGCTGCCAAGTGTCATAAAAATCAGACCAAAATTGCGACCTCTAAGCACGATGTAAAAATAAGTTACTGGTATAAGTCAAGATTTATTTACATCAAAAGTGACAAATATCGCGAAAACATATGACAATTCAATATATTTGTAAATATCTCAAAAAGTCCCACGACTATTCAATTTGGACATTTTGTACATTGCTAAGGATAGCTTTACGCACCATATAAACACAAAACTGTTTGTTTTGCAATTAGTTTGAGGTTAAAAGTTAAAATGACTGGACTATAAGTCAGCGATATACAAATTTACATACGCGTTCTAATACAAATGATTTCGGCATTAACATACTATAAACGTGATGTCTGTAAGTCCAACAGTAAATAATCTGGAAGTAGAAATACCTCATTCATACTATATCATTATCACGGCTATTGCTGATTGGTTGCTATCCACCAAGCCTGTCTATTTGAGGAATGACATATGTCTTATTTTCCGGATATTTGAAATCCTCCACAGGCTTAATTTCCGACCTGTATTGCTTCCACTCCTTATCGTCATTATGATAGCTATACATGTACGGCCTTTTATATTTTATGTCATTAACTCGCCACTTCTTAAAGTTTAGCACGATACACAAATACCACATTCACCTTTCTTACGATGTTGTCCTTGTGACTTGATTATTTATGTATTCTGTATGTGTTTTATTATTTGTGTTTGAAAGTGCAGTTTGGCCTTTTGTACAGTACAGTAGTAGTAGTGAGAATTTTAATGTTTCCAAAATGGTGTAAATATTTTATTTGAAAAATAAACTACTGTTTATTTGTATAAGTTAGGTATGCAATTATATTGTATAAATTGTTATTGGTTTTAGTTCGGACAATGTAATGGTTGTCATGGCAGCATGCATTTTAAGCCACAAATCGTAAAATTTGCCAGTTTTGCTTACACTGCCATATTCAGACCTTTTATTTAATGTGCAAATATTTCGAAATAGTTCATAATTGACACTGGCAGCAATTTATTGACAAAAAAATGTAAACGCAACGCGAACGTGTGTTTTCTTAACTAACTGTGGCCGCAAATTGTACCTGGGGTGCAGCGCAGCAAATTACTGCCACTCAATATGGTGGTTGCGTTTGAAAATTCACTACGGAAAGTCTTAAAATGCATTGCTGGTCATTGTTTTGTTGTTGTTTTTATTCTCAATAAATTAATTCATAATAAACACATTATTAAGTTGTATGGAGCTTCAAAAGTTGGCTTAAGTGTGGCATAACCGCGACATGGTCCAAAAATAAGTATATTTTTGGTATATTTTCTAATAAAATGTCGTTTATCGGCAAACAATAAGATTTTCCCAAACCATTCATGTTTTTAATCAAGCAAAAAGTGTTAAAACCTAATTAATGACATGTTCAGATATTTAACAAATTATTTTGGATTTAATATCCCTTCATTTGCGCCAATAATAATGACTTTCTTCTAATCTCCTTTCTTCGTTTTAGGCATTTTTTTCGACGAACCGACCGGGGACCTTTATGACCTTTCACACAAAAACATTTCAAATATAACTTACTAATTCTATATTCTAGGCTAAGGTTAGATCTATTCAATAATGTACAAATTAAACATATTTTCCCTATTCAAATATGGCAATTATGACGATTCTAAATGATTTCTGGAAATTGCTGATGTATCGTGCTGATATTTTATCTTGTGATTGTCCGCGTTCTATGTAAGAAGCTCACAACAACATTTATCAGAGGAATAAGACATAATTTGATTAACAAATCCCTAGTAGTACGTGTGTTTGAAGAAGTAAAAGCGTGCCAAATAAAGAATTATAATCAGAATTCATTAAATCACTCGGAGCAATGTTCAAAGGTACGTTACGGCATCCAATATATATTTTATACTTAATTAACTTTTAAACGGCTGGTGTTAGTCTCCGCTGCGTAACATATGATTTTCATTTTCGATCTCGTTTGATTTTGATGTTTGTATTCTGATCTGATTTTTAATTTCCGTATGTAACCAAGTGTTTTGAATCCAAACACGATTGTCAAAGGTGTTTGTACTTTCACTTTTCTCTCAGTGTGACGCATAAAGCTATTTTCTGTTTTTATCCACCATCATTGTTTACTCTCTGTATGCTTACAGCTTAATGTTATCAATGGAATTAAATTGTATTAAGAGAGACAAACTTGCTGTCAACTCTCTTATTACACGACTATAACAACATTGGTTTTGAATCGGACGAAGACCGCGCGCTGAAGTTCTGCTAGCCACCGTCGATCATTGGATACACTCTATTGACTGTGATATAACTATAAATATATGGTTAGGATTGGAGAAGGGGGAAAGCGAACCACACTTCAATACCTAATGGCGATTGTAATTTTTGAATGAAAATATTTTTTAGTTTTAAAACACTAACTTAAAGTCTTTTAGTTTTGTTTATAATAAATACGTACTGATAAAGTAACATTTTAAAATATTTTTGATGTGTCTTGAAATTAGTGAACTCGATAAAGGCTGAGAATTACAACACAAGAAACTTTCAGTGATAGTCGCATTAAACTCTGATTGGAGATAAACATTCACGTGCTGGACTTTAGGTAAATATGCAAGCAATTTACTACCAAGGTACACGTTTTAAAATTCATAACCTGTGATATAGTGTATCTCTTACTAGTATTTGGATTTCTATATATTTCATAAATAATCTTTTTTATATATAAGTTTATACTAATGTATTTTAGGTGGATTTTGAATAATGGATGATAACTTAACATACTAATCACTTTCGACACCTCATATTTACATTCCCAATGGTACATGTGTCCCTCGCCACGAAGGTATGGGAGAAGTAAGAATTATTTCACATTTTTAATGCCAAGGGTTGAAAAGCAAAATACTGGTACCATGTTTTAGTTCGTTTTGATTGATGCCTCATGTTTTAGTGTTTGTACATATATGAAATGTGTAAAATGACCACCCAACATGTGTTGAACTAAAATATAAAGCTCTACATATATGAATGAATTCGTCGCTCAAATGATTAGTAGATTTAGGACTATTTAAATGTTATTCAGTATTGATATTTCATCGACTCAGAACAAAATATATTGAATTATAAATGCCACTTCGTATTTTAAGATTTAACATTCGAGTGAGCAATGACTTATATGGTCTAATTATATACATGGTATATTTACTCCACATGTTTAGGTGATGTAAAATCATATTGTCTTCTTCTTATATTATATTGTATTCTCCAAAAAAGTAAATGATTGTTTCTTTTGAAATCGTCTTAGTTTCCTTAGAAACCGCGTTAGTTAACTTCGAAACCCGTCTTGTCTTCCCTCGAAATCACGTTTGTTTCTTCAGAATTCATCAATTTTATTTCCAGGTATGTATATTAATTATTAATTCTTGCAATTGATAGAAATCTCCGTCCAAATATGACACATATGAATAAATGACTATGTATCGTGTTATGGTTCATAAAAAGTTCAATTCTGTTAGTAATGCGTTTCTTAAGTGCCACAAAAGAATATATCGCTCTCTTAGAATGAGAGGGTCGTCAGTAAAAAATGATATTTTGATAAACCAAGAAAAAGATGTCAGAAAACTACTCTTTAATACGCATGGTGAAATATTTTTTGGACTTCAGTTAAGTTAACATAACAAGTTCTGATTATCACGAAAATAGGTTCATAAGAAGCGCATTGTAATGCATATTACAATATTTGTGATAAGAATCAGCCTTATAAGGTCATAAGTAGTAGTTACGATCTTCGCAAGTCAGCGATATGGTTCATAAATAATTTCATACTCTAAGTGATATTAACCTTAAGTGTCTATTAAATGTGTAACTGTTAGTAAGAAATTTGTTGAAATATTTTTCCATGTATTTCTGTGCTCAATAACCTCATCCGTTGCGTTTTTGTTGACAACGACTAACATCTATCTTTTACTAGTTTGCCGTTGCAGGGCTATTCCTTTTCCCACAATTGTAATGTACCAAATTGTATTCAACATGTATTAAGAAGGACGTGGTACCTGTAAATGTAATAGATACAGTACTAGATTTTTATCAAAAGTGTCCTCTTACAAGCGTTATACATGTAGGATAGTTTTGTAAGGACAAACAAGAAATTGTCCGATCCTCAGGGGAAATTCTTATTTCAACTTGCACTTTATCTTACTGATACTAATACAAAAATAAAATAATTTCCAGAGCGAAAATGTTATCACAATCTATTCTGGCAAAATTCATGAGCAGAACATGTTTTTTTTGAACTTTAGAAAATATGACTCTATGTAATATGATAACATTGGCCTAACAAATCCTAAGAGATTAACTTTCATATAGATTGAGTAAAAATCAAGAAACTATTAATACATCGTATAAAAGCGAAGATTACACAAGCAATCATTTTCCACAGCTTGATGCACAAAGATTTGTATATTATTTTAAAAAACAATAGAAGATTGTCGACTATTGTCATTTAGGTCATGACAATATTTATACAATTAAGTTTAATTTCAAACAAGATCGTGTTAGCCGAGTCTTATGTATATCTAAAACTGTTCTGTTGATGTTAATATATATTTTAAAAAATGTTTATATTTAAAAGCAATGTAATTATTTGACACATGTTCTAGTTTAATCATTTATTTTCATAGGGCTATATTTATTGATATATGAACTACACTATAAGGTTGAATTCAAGTGATTCTTCGTGGCATCAAATTTGTTCATACAAACAAATAATTATAAAGTTATATAGCTTGACCAGATTAAACTGACACTCATAAAACTCCGTTAAAATTGTCCGGCTGTGCTCGGTTGTATTCGATTTGTATGCCAACTTATTATATACCATTATCTACGGTCTTTTACGAATTATGCAAGGAGTCTCAGTTTTATCTGGTAGGATTATAACAGCTTTTTGAACTTTGTATAATTTAAATAAAGAATTCTTATTGGTTGAACAATGTTTGTTATTACAATTGTTTTATACATTGTTTATAGTTTTGATGTATTCCTACTGATAGCCAATAATGTAAAACACATTTAATTTTGATGGATTGTGCTCCCAACTTTGTGGAAAGCATAAGGATTCGCCATTGCTCTATAACCGTTTGGGTTTAGATAAATTGTAATTATTTAGACTTAGTATTTAGTTCAACCAAGACATGAATTAAAATTAACGCCGCATTTCTTTGTTTTATAATTAAGCATATGAGCTCTGCTGTGCGATTACCAACCTGATGTCAAAATTTCACATATTCACATTTTGATAGGATTGTGTAGAGTAATGTTGAAGGATTCCAAAAAGGTACACCTTTTCAAAATGTGCTCTGAACTAAATATGGGTTTCCCAAAATCAATATTTTATCAAGCGGTTGGAAATCGCACAGCAGAGCTCATATACACTAATTAAAGGTTAATGCTGCAAATTCGATCAGTTTACAGTTATGTTAATCTGTTGTTGTGTATTTTTTCAATTCTTTAGGCTTTCGGACAATCAGCTGTGACGTTTATTTAACTGTGTATGCAGTTCTGCAAATCTGAAATAATTCGAAGCTTAAATTGATTTTCTGAGTAAATATCTAACAAAAGTGTCCGCTAACAGAAATAATGTACAAATTTGAATGGAGTCGGTGGGCATGTCGGATTATAAGCTCAGTTTTCTTGCGTTTGCTGGTAATCATAACGTTTGGTCTGTGTAGTTTTCTTTTAATGTGTTCCTTACCATGCTATGTCGTTACATCAACACACTGATTTATCGTTATATGCTGTGTTAAATAAGTTTAAAACTCTTAATCAAATATGTGCAACTGTTAGGTTGCAGCCTATCACTCAAATACCGTTTATATCGAAACTGAATATCTTGCACATGAACGACGTGTTCGCACATGCCTGAAAAAAGCTATGTTTCTTTGTTTGGCTGTGTAGACTTCTAATTACATGTAATAAGGATTTGTAATAGGCAGTATTTATTAGATCCAAAAACTCAAAATACATCGTATTTAATTGTGTTATAAATGCAGGTAAAGAATATAATAATGTGATATAAATAGAAATAGTGTATCGACTGTAGTCAGATTGTTATTATTTGAGTTTTCGAAAACAACTTCCTATATCAAGTAAATGTTTATCTGCAATTGACTACTAATGATTTTGCTGTTTGTTCAGCGTGTGATCTTATCAACGATTCCAGACACAAGTTAATTGGCTATTGTCGGATGAAATAACCCAACAATTCATGGCAAAACGTATCTGATTTTAATATTTCACAAAACGAGATTTTCCCCCATTCGTCGTTTCCCTGATATAATTGAATGTTTCACTAGTTTCATATTCATTAAACAATTCTGTTTTTTAATAATGACATCTAACTGAAAAACGACATTACATTCGAATAAAGTTCTATACTTAAATAGATTACTTCATATAGTAGGCATCCGTCAGTCACAGCGACAACGGAGTAGCGCCTTCTTGAGAAGTTGTTGATGAGCATCTTCTTGTGTGACTGTAGAATCCAATTCTGGATGTGCATGCTTTGTTGCAGCCCGGGCACACACAGTAAATGTAATGACTACCTGCTCTTTTCAAAACATCGTTGTTGGTGACCCTGTCTTGCCACGTGATTCCAAGTATCCGGCGTAAGCATCTCATGTGAAAGACTTTGAGTTTCTTGTGAATAGTCCAGGACTCACTCCCATACAACAGACTACCGAGAAGACATGCTCTGTAGATGTTTATTCTGGTAGTGATGTTAAAGTGTCTGTTTTCCAAGGCTCTATTTGTTAGTTAGGAGAGGGTTGTGGAGGACTTGCCATTCCATTTGTTGAGCTCTACGTCCTGTGAGAGGGTGTCTGAGACAGTGGAGGATATGTACTGGAACTGGTGGACGAATTCCGGTGGTGTGCCTTGGATTGAAATGCTGGGTGGCATTGGTGTTGTTTGTCCCATAACTTGTGTTTTCTTCTGGCTAATTGTGTGGCCGCACAGATCACATGCATCAGCAAACTTGTCCATCAGTCTTTAGAGTCCGTCTTCTTGATGTGACGCTATAGCAACGAACAACATGTCCACGATTTGGCCCAACCTAGTCGAGGTCTTGGAGCGGAACATGGCGATGTTAAACAGACGACCATCAGATCTGGAGTACAGGTATATGTCATCAGTTGTGTTCTTGAAGGCATTCCTCAGAAGAAGCGCAAAGAAGATCCCGAAGTGGGTTGGGGTCAGTACACAGCCTTGTTTCACACAGCTTTTCACGTCAAACTCAGTTAACATGTCACCGTCAAACTGTACTGTGCTCATCATGCCATCGTGGAATGATCTGATGATGATGAGAAGCTTTGGTGGACAACCTATCAGTAAACATGAGAAATGTATCGCAACATGCTATAACAATAAACATACAAGCAATAATAACGACATTAAAGGTAATCTACAATACATGTTAAGGAAGCGCAAAAAGAGCTACACATACAGTACATGTAGTTCTTATTTCCATTGCGGTCCTTAATATACTTGTATATAATTTAATGAAATGTGAAATGATAATGATAAATATATAGAAAAAAACAACGAGTTATAATCTACGAAATGTGAACAACCCGTGATGTGAACAAGTTGGTGAATATAATCTACGAAATGTGAACACCCGTGATGTGAACAAGTTGGTGAATATAATCTACGAAATGTAAACACCCGTGATGTGAACAAGTTGGTGAATATAATCTACGAAATGTGAACAACCCGTGATGTGAAAAAGTTGGTGAAAATATTAAGTAAATCCCCTGTGAATGAAATAATCCAAATATTAATGAAAAATGAACCCAACAATTTAAATATCATTCAAAAAGTGATGTTTCAATTTTGTTCAAACAGTTGATAATGATTCGGAGTTTCTGATATCATGTGGTAAATTATTCCACAGGGAACATAGGCTATCTATTACGAGTTGCCAATTGATATAAATAAAAGCATTTTGCGTGCTTAATATTTTCTGAACAAGATTAATATAGATATATCAATTTGCAACGAGTGAGAGATTCTTTGTATCATATGACACTAACGACACTAAAAAACGTATTGTTTTATTTGAAAAACACACCAAGTTGATAACGTTATACTACCACGTGTGTAGCATAAGAACATTCATACTCGCTTTACTAACGCGGATACGAGGAAAGTCATAATATAGTTGTATACGGACTTAAATGTCATAGCATCCACTACGAACCATCGAGGACATATATAGCTTGTTGTCAGTGCTTCACGGAAGGGTGTGACGTATGCCTCGTTTGGTCGCTTGAGTCACCGCTTTGGCATACATTTGTGAAACTAGGTCGTCATGATTGTAGCGGGGACTTGGGGACTTGGGGACTAGGTAGAATGTTAGCAGCGTTTCATTTGATCACTATCATCGTTATTTTGTTATTTTCTTGTGAAATTGGGTCATCTTGAATTTTTGCGGCGATATCTTGAGATTTTTATCATTTCTTTTGGTTGTGTGTGGGCATTGTTCCATGTAGTTGTGTTGTCATGTTACTGTTTATATACGCGGCTGGCTCAGTTGAGTGCCACCTTCCCTGTCCGATTTCATCATTTCTTTTTTTGGGCGCGTACCCGATGCACTTGGTTACAAATAAATACAATAAATGTAACTATTGAACGACGGAAGCAGATTGATTCCAGAATATCATGGTGGCTTACCAGCTAATGAAAATATATAATAATGTAAGCATCACGTTGACTTCAACGTTAACTAATTTGCTAACAACTAATAATAAAGTATAACGTGTAACACCACTAACTGGTTTATTATGTTTAATATAAGTGGTTGTTATCATATGTAGTCAACGTGTAACAGCATTAGAGACGTTCATACACTATCAGACGCTCGTATTAACTTGTTTGAATATTTTCAGAGACTTTGTCATTCAAACATTTTATCCTTAACAGTATCGAACACGATACTCATTGCTAGCATATTGTCACTGTCCATGTAGTTTTAAACTAGGCCACGTCCTAGTTATGCCTCATTTGGTCTCTTGTGTCACTGTTTTGGCATATATTTGTAAAATTAGGTCGACCTGCAGCGGGGACTTGGGAAACTTGGTCGGGTCTCGACTGCGTGTCATTCGGTCACTTGGGATCACGGCTATTTAATGATTTCGGTCATCCTGCTAGTTACAGCGGGGACTTATATGCTGTTACTAATTACTTTGGCTTATGTATCCATGGGCAGCATTCTCCGTGTAATTGTGTTGTCGTATTTCTGATTTCTGTGCTCGGCTTGTAACGTTGAGTGCTGCCTTCTCATGCCCGATTTCCTTATACTTTGTATTAAGGTAAAGTGTTTGTTTATTATAGTTTCACACCTATTGAAAGAGCCAGCCAATTTGACTGTTGAGACATCTATTTTTCTTATGCACAGTATAGTATGGTTAATGGGCATAATTTAATTATAATGGTGAAATGGTCATTTTCTATCTATATATATATATAAACCTGATTGTTGCTTAGCGTTGCGGCACTTATTTTAATCTTGTCGTAATGCTTGAGGGAATTCCACCGTTAAACGATTTATTCATACTTGATTAATCACTGACATATATAAAATTGCTTATTACGTCAAATCTACAGAAACCCTTTTGTACAATACTATGGTTAATGTAGGTTAAGGACTCTTGAGGAAAATGAAGTATCGTTTCGAATCATTAATTAATCTGCCACATGAATCAAGGCATGAAATTAGGGAGAGCTATTTTTATACGCTTTTTCTTGACATAATTATGAAAGAAACTCTATTTAGATACCGGTATGCGGAGATGCAAGAGTAAACCTTTTCTCTAGAGAGAATTATAATCTTGACGTTAATTGGTAGGTTGTTCTGCTGTATAGAGAATTGGATCATTTGAAATTCTAGGCCAAACAGGTTGAGTAGTATAATTACTATAATCTTATATTGTGATTGGAAGCTGATAAAAGCGGGTATATATGGAGACAAGTGACTACTGTGCGTTTAGATATATTTACATAAAGACACATATAGCTTAACGAATTTGACCTGACCCTGACCTTTATGCTGATATCCGTTCTTATTAGTTCACAGAATCTCACCATGTTGGTCAGGTTTGGTACTTTTAGGTAATATTTCCCTAGAGACTTACTTCAGGAACATAAACAGTATATAAGATTTGGACGTAATAGAACATGACTGGCACATTTTTGGCACATTGTCTTCGCAAATATAATTATTGTAACCTCGAGACACCGTTATTGAACATCATGTCCATTGAATAGTTGACACTCACCACGTAATTGTATTCTTATGTATCGGTGTCTTAAGATAATACACATATTGATAGCATTGTCAATATATATTACCCTGATGAAAAGGTTCTAATTTACAGACCTTGGATATTGGTTATGCATATATATACTTTAATTTAATTATTGCGTTTTACTACTGAAGTTGATTTTGCCGTACGAAATTTTTTTATTAAAATTAGACGTACGAATTTTTTTTATTTAAAATTAGACGGGCGTGCGGGTTGTAGGCTTATGGTATACTAAGAATTTACCGATGAAAGGGGTCCGCATTATTTATTGTTAGTCTATCAATATACTGTCGCTGCGACATGATGAGAAGTGTCATAGAACAATACCGCTTCAGCAACATTTACAGAATAAACGTTCTACTTTAAATTAATTCGTTCATGGCATGCAGGTTGTATAATTATGAATGTATTAATGCGACTGCATCATACTCACTCCTATACCATTCTGGGGTTGTGATATGTATATTGCCAGATCGAAATAAAGCGACAATCACAATAAGTACTCCGAGATTGTTACGAGGTGTCCAGACCATTTAGGAAAGGAAAACGGGGGAAGTAACAATATGGTTCCCGAAACGGTCATCAATTCGAAGAGGCGTATTATTTAATGAATAATAAAACACTACTGTTCAAACAATCCTAAATGACAGAATAACGTTCATGCAAGGATTTGAGAGGGATTATTCGTGACCTACCTACTACCGTCTAACAAGGGGTTATGTCGTTAACGAGCTGCACCGACAACATAATTTATTGTATTTGTGCACTAGCATATATATAATTGTAATAGAACTTTGCGTCGAAAATAAATCTCAATAATCGGGAATTCATTAAAATCTTATATATACATTTTGTAATTCAAAGTTCATGCTGTAGTTTTATTTACTTGGTCGTTAAGCTCACTCCTGTATCAAAGGGCGATGTCTATTATAGTACCAGTTGTGAATCTTGAATGAAGTTCATAAAATCATATGGAATTTGGCAAAACGGTTTTAGGAAATAGTTTTTTTTATAGTTTTTATAAGCATTTCCGCTAAACCATATGTCCTTGATAGAGCAGCTATAGGTCTTAGTCTGAGACGTCAAAGAGCACGAACGTTGACATATTACAATTCTATGTTATGCAATTATTAATGTTGCTGGGAACTATTCTTCCGAACTTACTTTTAGAATAATGTGAAAACCAGTTGACATTACGCCAATGCACAGTTTTATATACCAATGTACATAATTACATTAATTAAATACATTTTTAAATAAAACTGCAACATATCACATACATATCTATATCGAAGTAATCTTTAGAATTGCTGCAAAGCGTAGTATTTTACTATGTTAAGCACGTCGTTTATGGAAGCCATATGTTTTGTTTAATGTCACACACTTAACCTTTTCTCTATTATTATTCTGTTAAGGCTTCTTGGAAATTATATGAAAAGTTTTTATAGTATGAGTGTGTTATATCAATAAGGCACTCAATTGAAGAAATTACACCAACAAAATGTTCATTTGATTATTTGAACTTCTATTATGGGCAGTTTTATTATTCTGACCGTCTGTGAACGAGGATAGTTTGCACCAACGGGTTTAACTTTACGACAACAATTACGTTTAAATGGTCCAACATTGGACTCAAGTTTGACATCCCTAGGTACTAGTGTCAAGTATCGGTAATATGGAAAAAATTAAAATGACACATTCATCCATGTTATTGAGACATGCTAATGAAATGGAAGATGAATTGACAATAAACCTATCCTCAATATAGACAATGATCAAATTAGTTTTCTTCAATTTTACGATAAACTCTTTTATTCCTCCTCTGAGAAACTCTCAGTTTCCAAGCCTATAAGTTATCAGTGGAACGGTTTGAGACGTTTTCTGCTATGAAAGCATTTACTGATAAGAGCATCATGTGTTTTATCAAACCATATAGCGAATCACGCTTAGATATATCAGGCAAATTCAATCAGTCACATGTCATAACTTTAAGTGTTCTTCACGACACGAATAACGCTATTGGATGTTCTAAAATTAATTTGCAATTTCATTTTTGATAATTGAGCCACAATTGCCACAAGAACAAACAGGCATTTACTGAAATATTGCCACACAAATAGCGTCGCCCAGACCAATGGCAGTTATATCTTCGAATTATCGTTATTTCCCACACTGCTAGCCTTTCCGTCAGATGAACGGCGCATAACCATAAAATTATGCTTACGTGGAAATATACCATCAAATCTGAAATGAAGTAAGCTCTCGGTTATCGATAATTACTGTTGATATTTCAAATGGCGCTAATTCGGAGATATAATATTGTCAATGGTCTAGGTGACGCTACTAATGCGCGCGTATCACAATTAATGCGAGTAAGGAGTTATACATTAACTCGAAATAATAACTAAAACAGAAACTGATTTGGACATCATAATGTGAGAGCGGTGGCCTCGTACTTCGTGATCGAAAGGTCCCGGGTTCAACCCCGTCTGGACCGCTGGTCAATTTCTCTGATTAGGACTTACATGCTCCACTACACGGTACCTGTGAGGGCAGTATCTATTCCTGGGCGCCGCAGATCGATGTTGGCTGCTACACTCACTGGAGAGAAATTGTCTCCCATGGAAGAGACGAACGTAGGTTTACATAGGTACATGTAGTCCAATAACAAGGGGAAATTGAAACGTCAAAAAGGGTGTTTGAGCGGCCTAACAGCTGAAAAGAGCCCATGAACATATCTTATAAATAAAGGTTATAAATAAATGCATTGAACCAATAAAAAAAATTGTCACTATATATACTGAGCGTCAAAAGTTTCGCAAACGAATTAAACATTCATTTTTTTTAAATTGTTAACTCGAAATAACTTTTTACTAACACTGTCTATTTGTGTACCCATAGTGTTCATGTTAGATATAAATAATATTATAATATATATTTATATAAATAAACTAGTATTAGTTTAAAACGGCAACTGAAATATATGTACGTAGTCACTAAGTACGTTAACAATGTGAAGTATTTTATATATCTATTATGGTTAAATTACTAAGCTTGGGTTGAGCATTTGTCATTTTATCATTGCCTAAAACGACTGAGGCAACTTCTTTCTTTTAGATTGGAGATAAGTATTTAGTTTCCAAAATATAACATTTCAGTTATAAATAAATTCATGAATATTAAAGACATCATTGAGTGCATTCATGTTGGAAGTCTTGAACCCAAAGATAAACCTTATATAAGAACGTTACACCAGCTGACACGTAGATTGAATCTTGATAGGTAAAAATATTCGCACCTAGGGCTAAGTAAAACTACAAAATAAATTCGTTTACATCGAAATTACGACTAAAGAGTTTTACTAATTTCAGTTGTGTTCTTGAGTGCAAATCGTATAAACCCATTCAAGTTACTTTATTGTATCCAAGTTGTTTCTGTACGTACCCTAAAATATACCTACGTTAAAAGATCCTAGACACAATTAAGAACATTACACCATTTTGCACCCGGTGACTTTAAAAAAGATACTCATCATCATAGATTAAAATATGTCACACACCAGAATTAGTTTCAATTTATGTGTTAGCTATCTTGGTTTCTATTTTAATGCATTAGTCTGTGGACTTTAAAACAGTAGTGACAAACATCATAACAGTGCATTGCTCGATGAAATACATGTTTTAGTATTGGTTGTTAGCAAAATAATGTAACGTTTGAGTCACCTGTATGCAAACAGAATCTAATATCTTCATAAATTTCCAAGCCACAAATTACTTGTTTACAATAAGTAATAGACTGAGGTGATTTAAGCATTTTATCTTGAGCATTATCGAACAGCGCAAAGTTCATTTCTGATACATTGTAGTTAATGAATATAATATAAATATAATGAAGAATTATCATTTTCTAGCTAAGCTATATAAGTGGCTTGTTGTTTAGTGTTGTGGCACTTATATCAATCTTGCAATATTGCTTGAGGGAATTCCACCGTTACCCGATTATATCATATTTGTCGTATCTCTGATATAAATAAAATTGCTTATTAAGTCGAACTCACAGAACCATTATGAACCATAATGAGGAAAAGTACGTTAAGGACTCCTGAGGAAAATTAAGTATCAGGTTTGTTTTCGGAACACTTGTCACATGATTTAAGGCTGCCATTAGGGAGAGATACTTGTGTACGTTTTTCTTGACGTAATTATCAAAAAAACTATATGTAGACATGCGGTGAAGCAAGAGTATTCGAGTATTTGATATATGATATGATTGGCCAAACAATTATAATATTATAATTTTTATTATTATATTTCTTCCGAAAAATTGATAAAAGTAGGTTTACCTTGAGACAAGTGACCACTCTGCATTCAGACAGTTAAATTCAACGAGTCTATTGAGCAATGTATCCCACTCACGTCCGTGACTGCAAGTAGAAATATCAGACTGGAAAGTAATCATCAAATAAATCAAAATGTATTTTCAACTTTTTCTAAAGTTTCGTTTAGATTATTTCATTAACTATATGTATATCAAACTAAAATTATTTTGCAAAATTATATTATTTCCAAATAATTATTGTATTGCAATCTAACACAAATGACAAAGCTATCTCCAAACTTGCAATGTAAACCCTCAAATTATGTCAACTGTCTTTAAGCATAAGATTTTCAATCAATATTGTACAAAATGTTCTGTATTCACTATTCTATTTTCGCAAATTGCATTTTAATTGTATACACTCTCATTTGTTGTTATGAGAATTTATGACCAGACATATTACACATCGCTGGCTTAGAATGATAAGGTCGTAAGTACAAAATCGATATATTGAGAAAACAGGAAAAAACTGTCTGTAATTTAAAATCTTTCCATATTGTAAAACAAGCTTTTATAACATCATTTTAGTCAACATGACAAGTTCCGATTTTTATGAAAATAGGCTCATTAGAAGCTCATGATATTCCCTCGTCACGAAGATGTTGGTCATACTGTGTACCTTTAGGTTATATTTCCCCAGATTCTTACTTTATGTACGTATATATACCGTCGCACGTAATTGAAAATAAGTGGCACATTGTTGGCACATGTTCTTCGCAAATACAATTATTGTTACCTCGAGACACATTTATTAAATATTATGTCTACCGAATAGTTTACGCACAGCAATAATCTTATGCATCGATGCTAATAAGGTTCTGTTTTACTGACTTTGCATATAGCACTAATGCAATATAAAAGACACAATATATAGTAATTTGTTTTACTAGTGAAGTTGACATGTTAGAGTACGTAAGAATACTAAGGTCAAACTTAATGTTCCTTGGGATTTGACTTCGTGGTTAAAAGTGAACCACGAAATCCACGAAATTAAATCCCCACGAAAATTAACGAATTTACAATACTGTATTCGTAGCGCTTATGTTTATATTAATGCGACTGCTTCATGTACCATTATAGAGCAGCTATGATATTTTGTCACATAGAAATAATACATCAGTCACAATAAGTGCACCGAAATTGCGACCTGTCAAGCATATTTAGAAGCCGAAAGAGGACAATGAACAATATTATTCCCGAAATGATAATAAATTCGAAGAGGCGTAATATTTTATGAATAATAAAAACTCCTGTCAAAGCCAACTTAAATGACAGAATAACGTTTATACAAGGAGGGTTTTGAGAGGGATTGTCTGTGGCCTACCCACTACCGTCTAACTAGGGGATAGGTTGTTAACGAGCTACACCGACAGTATAGTCTATTGTATTTGTGCATTCACATACAATTGTAACAGAACTTTGCGTCGAAAATAAATCTAAACAATCGGGAATTTATTAAAATCTTATACTAGTATATACATTTTGTAATTCAAATTTCATGCTGTAGTTTTATTTGATTGGTCGTTTTGCTCACTCATGCCTCAAAGGACAATGTCTATTGAACGAGATGTGAATTTTGAATGAAGTTCGTAGACTCACATGGAACTTAGCAAAACACTTTTAAGAAATATGTATTTATAGTTATGGTACACGATCATAACTGCTAAACCATCTGTCCTTGAGCAAGCAGCGACAGTCGTTAGTCTGAGATGTTAAAGAGTGCAAACGTAGACATACGTATTACCATGCAATGTTATAAATATACAATTATTAATGTTGCTGGGAATTATTCTTCTGTACATGCTTTTTGAATAATGTGAAAACTAGTTGACATTACGCCAATGCATGGTTTTATATACCAATATACATAAATATATTGATACATTTTTAATAAAACTGAAGTCTTTATCGAAGTAATCTTTAGAATCGCTGCTTAGCGTAGCATTTTACTAGTAGATCGAGCACGTCGTCCATTAACGGCATATGTTTTGTATAATATCACAAACTTAACATTTGCTCTATGATGATTCTGTTAAGGCTTCTAGGAATAGATATGAAAAGTTGTTATAGTATGAATGTGTTTTATCAATAAGTAACTCAATTAAAAAAATAGCACCAACAACTTGTTCGTTTGATTATGCGAACTACTATTATGTGTAGTTTTATAATTCTTGCTGTCTGTGAATGAGGATAGTTTGCACCAACTTGCTTAACTTAACGACAACCATTACGCTTTAATGGTCCAACATTGGACTCAAGTTTGACAATCCCTAGGTACTGGTATTTAGTAACCGAAACGGCTTCACAAGTATCGGTACTATGGAGAAATTTAAAATGACACCTTCATCCATGTTAACACATGCTAATGAAATGGAAGATGAATTGACAATAAACCTATCCTCAATATAGACAATGATCAAATTAGTTGTCTTCAATTTTACGATAAACTTTTTTATTCCTCCTCTGAGAAACTCGTCTGTTTCCAAGCCTATAAGTTATCAATGGAACGGTTTGAGACGACTTTTGCTATTAAAGCATTTACTGATAAGAGCATCTTGTGTTTTATCAGACCGTATGAGCCATGTGAAACACGCTACGATATATCAGGCAAATTCAATCAGTCACAAGTCATAATTTTGTCAAGTGTTCTTAACGACACGAATTACGCTTTAACTATTGGATGTTCTAAAATTAATTTGCAATTTCATTTTTGATAATTGAGCCACCATTGACACAAGAACAAACAGGCAATTACTGAAATATGGCCACATAAATAGCGTCGCACAGACCAATGGCAATTATATCTTCGAATTATCGTTATTTCCCACACTGCTAGCCTTTCCGTCAGATGAACGGCGCATAACCATTAAATTATGCTTACGTGGAAATAAACCATCAAATCTGAAAGTAAGCTCTCGCTTATCGATAATTACTGTTGGTATTTGAAATGGCGCTAATTCGGAGATACAATATTGTCAATGGTCTAGGTGACGCTACTAATGCGATCGTATCACAATTAATGCGAGTAAGGAGTTATACATTAACTCGAAATAATAACTAAAACAGAAACTTATTTGGACATCATAATGTGAGAGCGGTGACCTCGTACTTCGTGATCAAGAGGTCCCGGGTTGAACCCCCGTCTGGACCGCTGGTCAATTTCTCTGATTAAGACCCACATGCTCCACTACACCATGGTGTAAAATGGTACCTGTGAGGGCAGTATCTATTCTTGGGCGCCGCAGATCGATGTTGGCTGCTACACCCACTGGAGAGAAATTGTCTCCCAAGGAAGAGACGAACGTAGGTTTACAAAGGTACATGTAGTCCAATAACAAGGTAAAAATTGAAACGTCAAAAAGGGTGTTTGAGCGGCCTAACAGCTAAAAAGAGCCCATGAACATATCTTATGAATAAAGGTTATAAATAAATGCATTGAACCAATAAAACAAATTGTCACGATATATACTGAGCGTCAAAAGTTTCGCAAACGATTTAAAAATTCATTTTTTAAAAATTGTTAACTCCAAATAACTTTTTACTAAAACTGTCTATTTGTGTACCCATACTGTTCATGTTATATATGAATAATATTACAATATATATTTATATAAATGAACTAGTATTAGTTTAAAACGGCAACTGAAATATATGTACGTAGTCACTAAGTACGTTAACAATGTGAAGTATTTTTTATATTTATTATGGTTAAATTACTAAGCTTGGGTTGAGCATTTGTCATTTTATCATTGCCTAAAACGACTTGAGGCAACTTCTTTATTTTAGATTGGAGATAAGTATTTAGTTTCCAAAATATAACATTTCAGTTATAAATAAATTCATGAATATTAGAGACATCATTGAGTGTATTCATGTTCGAAGTCTTAAACCCAAAGATAAACCTTATATAAGAACGTTACACCAGCTGACACGTATATTGAATCTTGATAGGTAAACATATTCGCACCTAGGGCTAAGTAAAACTACAAAATAAATTCGTTTACATCGAAATTACGACTAAAGAGTTTTACTAATTTTAGTTGTGTTCTTGAGTGCAAATCGTATAAACACATTCAAGTTACTTTATTGTATCCAAGTTGTTTCTGTATGTACCCTAAAATATACCTACGTAAAAAGATCCTAGACACAATTAAGAACATAACACCATTTTGCACCTGGTGACTTTAAAAAAGATGCTCATCATCATAGATTGAAATATGTCACACACCAGAATTAGTTTCAATTTATGTGTTAGCTATCTTTGTTTCTATTTTAATGCATTAGTCTGTGGAATTTAAAAAAGTAGTGACAAATATCATAACAGTGCATTGCTCGATGAAATACATGTTTTAGTATTGGTTGTTAGCAAAATAATGTAACGTTTGAGTCACCTGCATGCTAACAGAATCAAATATCTTCCTAAATTTCCAAGCCACAAATTACTTGTTTACAATAAGTAATAGACTGAGGTGATTTAAGCATTTTATCTTGAGCATTATCGAACAGCGCAAAGTTCATTTCTGATACATTGTAGTTAATGAATATAATATAAATATAATGAAGAATTATCATTTTCTAGCTAAGCTATATAAGTGGCTTGTTGTTTAGTGTTGTGGCACTTATATCAATCTTGCGATATTGCTTGAGGGAATTCCACAGTTACACGATTATATCATATTTGTCGTATCTCTGATATAAATAAAATTGCTTATTAAGTCGAACTCACAGAACCATTATGAACCATAATGAGGAAAAGTACGTTAAGGACTCCTGAGGAAAATTAAGTATCAGGTTTGTTTTCGAAACATTTGTCACATGATTTAAGGCATGCCATTAGGGAGAGCTACTTGTGTACGTTTTTCTTGACATAATTATCAAAGAAACTATATGTAGACATGCGGAGATGCAAGAGTATTCGAGGGAATTATAATCATGACGTTAATTGGTAGGTTGTTCCGCTGTATCGATAATTTGATATATGATATGATTGGCCAAACAGTTATAATATTATAATGTTTATTATCATATTTCTTCCGAAAAGTTGATAAAAGTGGGTTAACCTTGAGACAAGTGACCACTCTGCATTCAGACGGTTAAATTCAACGAGTCTATTGTGCAATGTTTCCCTCTCACGTCCGTGACTGCAAGCAGAAATATCAGACAGGAAAGTAATCATCAAATAAATCAAAATGTATTTTCAACTTTTCCTAAAGTTTCGTTTAGATTATTTCATTAACTATATGTATATCAAACTAAAATTATTTTGCAAAATTACATTATTTCCAAATAATTATTGTATTGCAATATAACACAAATGACAAAGCTATCTCCAAACTTGCAATGTAAACCCTCATATTATGTCAACTGTCTTTAAGCATAAGATTTTCAATCAATGTTATACAACATGTTCTGAATTTACTATTCTATTTTCGCAAATTGCATTATAATTGTATACACTCTCATTTGTTGTTATGAAAATTTTTGACCAGACATATTACACATCGCTGGCTTAGAATGATAAGATCGTAAGTACAAAATCGATATATTGAGAAAACAGGAAAAAACTGTCTGCAATTTAAAATCTTTACATATTGTAAAACAAGCTTTTATAACATCATTTTAGTCAACATGACAAGTTCCGATTTTCATGAAAATAGGCTCATTAGAAGCGCCTGGTACTGGAGATTTCAAATATGTTTGAATCTTATAAGTTCGTAAGGAGTAGTTACGACCTTCTCATTCTAAGCCATCGATAAAGGCACGTACATTTTTACGACAATGTGACTTATGTTTCTAGAAAGCTATATACGAGTTTCTCATATTATTGTAATAGTGAATGTGAATTGGTAATGTTGCAACTGTCATGATTTTCCCTCGTCACGAAGATGTTGGTCATACTGTATACCTTTAGGTTATATTTCCCCAGATGCTTACTTTATGTACGTATATATACCGTCGCACGTAATTGAAAATAAGTGACACATTGTTGGCACATGTTCTTCGCAAATACAATTATTGTTACCTCGAGGCACATTTATTAAATATTATGTCCACCGAATAGTTTACGCACAGCAATAATCTTATGCATCGATGATAATAAGGTTCTGTTTTACTGACTTTGCATATGGCACTAATGCAATATAAAAGACACAATATATAGTAATTTGTTTACTAGTGAAGTTGACATGTTAGAGTACGTAAGAATACTAAGGTCAAACTTAATGTTCCTTGGGATTTGACTTCGTGGTTAAAAGTGAACCACGAAATCAAAGAAATTAAATCCCCCACGAAAATTAACGAATTTACAATATTGTATTCGTAGCGCTCATGTTTATGTGTATATTAATGCGACTGCTTCATGTACCATTATAGAGCAGCTATGATATTTTGTCACATAGAAATAATACATCAGTCACAAAAAGTGCACCGAAATTGCGACCTGTCAAGCATATTTAAAAGCCGAAAGAGGACAATGAACAATATTATTCCCGAAATGGTAATAAACTCGAAGAGGCGTAATATTTTATGAATAATAAAAACTCCTGTCAAAGCCAACTTAAATGACAGAGTAACGTTTATACAAGGAGGGTTTTGAGAGGGATTGTCTGTGGCCTACCCACTACCGTCTAACTAGGGGATAGGTTATTAACGAGCTACACCGACAGAATAGTCTATTGTAGTTGTGCATTCACATACAATTGTAACAGAACTTTGCGTTGAAAATAAATATCAACAATCGGGAATTTATTAAAATCTTATACTAGTATATACATTTTGTAATTCAAATTTCATGCTGTAGTTTTATTTGATTGGTCGTTTTGCTCACTCATGCCTCAAAGGACAATGTCTATTGAACGAGATGTGAATCTTGAATGAAGTTCATAGACTCACATGGAACTTAGCAAAACACTTTTAAGAAATATGTATTTATAGTTATGGTACACGATCATAACTGCTAAACCATCTGTCCTTGAGCAAGCAGCGACAGTCGTTAGTCTGAGATGTTAAAGAGTGCAAACGTGGACATACGTATTACCATGCAATGTTATAAATATACAATTATTAATGTTGCTGGGAATTATTCTTCTGTACATGCTTTTTGAATAATGTGAAAACTAGTTGACATTACGCCAATGCATAGTTTTATATACCAATATACATAAATATATTGATACATTTTTAATAAAACTGAAGTCTTTATCGAAGTAATCTTTAGAATCGCTGCTTAGCGTAGCATTTTACTAGTAGATCGAGCATGTCGTCCATTAACGGCATATGTTTTGTATAATATCACAAACTTAACATTTGCTCTATGATTATTCTGTTAAGGTTTCTAGGAAATTCTATGAAAAGTTGTTATATTATGAGTGTATTTTATTAATAAGTCACTGAATTGAAAAATAGCACCGACAAAATGTTCGTTTGATTATGCGAACTACTATTATGTGTAGTTTTACAATTCTTGCTGTCTGTGAATGAGGATAGTTTGCACCAACGGGTTTAACTTTACGACAACACTTATGTTTTAATGGTCCAACATTGGACTCAAGTTTGACAATCCCTGGGTACTGGTGTTTAGTCATAAAACGACTACACAAATACCAGTTATAACAAGAAAATTAAAATTACATACATCTTCATCCATGTTATCGAGCTATGCTAATGAAATAGATGACGATTTGTCAGTAAGCCCATCCTCACTAGAGACAATGATCAAATTAGTAGTCTTTATTTTTACGATAAACCTGTTATTCCTCCTCTGGGAAACTCGTCTGTTTCCAATTCATCCGTTATCAATGGAACGTCTTGAGATAGACGTTTTCTGCTATTAGAGCATTTACTGATAAGAGCATCATGTTTTATCACACCTTGTATTGCATCATGTTTAGATTAATTTGGCAATTTCAATCAGCCACGTGTTGTATTGTTTATTTAACTTAATTAAGTGTTCTTCACGACACGAATTTCGCGCTTATTGTCGGATGTTTAAAATTAATTTGCAATTTCATACCAGATATCTTAGCCACAATTTCCACGAAAGCAAACAAGCGTTGACCGAAATATGGTTTATTATACATGCCGTACTACATGATCAAAAAAGTTGTTTATTGTATTGGATAATTGTATGTTTGCAATTAGAATGCTGGCTGACTGGTCACTATGTATCAAACATATATGATGGGCATATTGAAGGAATATACGATATCATATTCATCGTCTCTGTCATCCAGTCAATTAGGTTTGATATCCAGGAGATACTACAGATGACTTGCAAGTGTGCTTTACAGAATGAGATTATATCTTTCCATGCTGAAGTTGAAGTCGGTACTGATTGCTAATCCATTTCATGAAACATTGTAACAACAACTGGACGCAGTTGTAATGATGAAACACATGGCATAAGCAAAAGGGAAAGACAACGAATTGACACATTTTACTGATCGACTTATACTTGTTCAATATATTGTCTGTTTTATTTAATACGGCCAACGCATAAGGTGTATCTATATAATGATCAAGTTGCCAGCCTAGTAATTATCATCAATAATTGACTCGCTTATTATTATCTACTATAACATTTGTGAATACATCTTACATGACATAGTAAATGTTCAGTGAATAAAACGTCCGCTGATGAACCCGTTCTCTTATTGGACACTGTATTAATGACAGAAAACACGACGTCTACACAGTGGAAGGAAAACAAACCGCAATACTTTTTGTCGTAAACTAATATGTCTAGTTTTATTTAGTACTTCACTACAAAATGTGTATCTCTGTAATGGTCAAGGAACTAACAGTAAATGTAAATCATATACTCGCTTGTTATCATCCACTATTTCATACAGACCAAATGTTCAGAAAATTATATGGTTACTGATAAACCCATTGTAGTACTGGTTAATAATAATAGATAACTACGAACTGTATTTCTCTCACTGATAGATGAATGGAACATAACCATTTTCAGAGCTTATTTTGTGATAAATCACTGCTATTACGTCAAAACTACAAGTATGTGCTTTAGTTAAATATGCCATCAACTTTGAAATGAAGTTAGCTCTCAGTTACCGATAATTACTGTTGATATTTCAAATGACGGTAATTCGAAGATAGTATTAAACGCTATTAATGGCCTCGTATCGCAGTAAATACAATTCCATTAGATTCTAGGTTGATGCATAGCTATGCTATTTATTTTCTTCGAGTAAGACATTATAATTTTCTTCCTTGAAATATGTACGCGAATTGATATGTGTAACAGAGATCTATTTGAACTTCATCATTCAAAATGTGGACGATTTGTGTTGTCTGTTTTGTTACGTTTGTACGTATTTAAAATGTATGTCTTGCTCGGAATTTGACGAAGTTCTTTTCATGTCATTAGTTTGAGTTCCTCAATAGTTTCAAGGTTAATAAAGCATTGATAAGACATGTATTCCATGTGGTAAAATTGTTATACACTACGATGTGATTAAACAGTCCAAGAAATTTTTCGGTTTCTGGAATTCAGAATTGGATAGAAATAAGAAGAAAATGAATGTGAATGTTTATTTTTCTGAATATACGTATTGTCATGAAAATCGTACCTTTCGTCGTTTGAATTTCTGAGAAGAGAGAAACAAAATCAAAGGGTTTTCAAGAAACTTTCTCAATAATTTCACATAATTGTTGTGTTTTGTTTCATATATTGTAAACTATAATGAAGTTAAACACATTTCTTTGAATATTTAATTGCATTCAAATTCGTAATTTATAATATAATAGTTATTACATATTTTTCTCATAACAAGTTAAAAGAAATTTATACAAATGATATTCCTCACATGTTTTTCGATGAGAAAAGAAGAAAAAACTGTCCGAACATTACTCTTTATATATGGAACACTTTTTGGACTTAAGTTTGGTCAACATGACGAGGTCTGATTTTCAGGAAAATAGGGTGATAAGAACCCAGAACCGGTGTGTATATTAACTGTGGAAACTTGAATGAATCACCGTTTTAAGAGCAGATAAACAAAAATGGTATTTAACCTCCTTTATAATGATTTGCTATAGGGAATTTATTTACCAAAGCCGTCAAACAAAACGTTACAGGCTGTGTCTTTAAAGCTTAAAACAGCGAACTATCGTAACATCCTCTGTCTAGTTTCCTTGAAATATGAATAAACTAGTATTCGTTTAAAACGGCAACTAAAACATCTACAAATGTACATAGTCGCTACGTACGTTAACAATGTGAAGTATGCGTTCATCTATATTTAAATTGCTTCCTTTAGTTGGGCATTAGTCAATTTATCATTGCCTAAAACTACCGCGACAGCTTCTCTGATTGGAGATAAGTATTTAGTTTCCAAAATATATCATCTTTTAGTTATAAATAAATTCATGAATATCAAAAACATCATTTGGTGTAATGTGTTCATGTTTGAAGTTTTGAACACAAAGATAAACATTATATTAGGACGTTACACCGGTTGACACGTTCACTGAATCTTGATAGGTAAATATATTAGCACCCAGGGCTAAGTAGAAAAATAAAATAAATGCGTTTACATCGAAATTACGACTAAAGAGGTTTGCTAATTTAAGTTGTGTTTTTGAGTGCAAATCCTATAAACTCATTCAAGTGACTTTATTGTACCCAAATTGTTTCTGTATTTACCCTAAAATACACCTACGTAAAAGATCCTAGACAAAATTGAGAACGTTACACCATTTTGCACCCGTTGACTTTAAAAAAGATGCACCATAGATTCAAAGATGTCAAATGCAAGAATTAGTTTTAATTGGCAGTCTTTGTTTCTATTTTAATGAATTAGTATGTGTTCTTTGAGACAGAAATGAAAAGTAACATAATAGTGCATTGCTCGATCAAACAAAGTTATCATTTAGTTGAAATGCGATTATAAAATATCTGTTGAAGCTTAAGCATTCAGTAATGTACACATGCATGGCAAAAAACTACCCACTTGAGGTTTTAAAATACTGTAAATAACAGTTATAACATGAATTATGCATACAACTAAATGGAACTTTGTGGAATAGTGAAGATGATCACAACTAATAAATGTACATAAACATGCATCACTTGAGGGGAGTTTCAATAATAGTACAAACATTACATACACTCCATTAATGATAATGAAGATCTAGTCAAGTTATCCTGACCTGATAATGGGGGATCGAGTCCTTGAACTATTACTAATACATTATATTCAATGCGACCGAGTCATTAGGAGGCTAACATGTTCACAACAAATCGTACGTATTTACCCATAGTTCGCTTTATTCGTGTCTCACTCAGTTGAACGCTTAAATATGATTAATATATGCAGTTAAGATATGTGGAATGACGATCTAATCCATTTTATTACATTATGTCCTGCATTCAAGGTAGAATCACGTGATTTTGAATGTTCGTAACGTATTACTAACAAAACGTTTCGTAACGTTACAATTACTTCATGAACATTCAATCACGTGATTCTACCTTGAACGCAGGGCTGATCTCATCTTCCACAATCACAAGAGAATTTGTTGTACATTAGGTATCAAAAGTGATATAAGCAAGCTTTAAGCACCATTTGGCCAAACATCTGCCAATATTTGCTATTATAAATGACAATGTGGCGTGTGCTTGTCGTCTCAGAGTTTTCGTTTTGTTCGCCCTTTGAATGCTTTTCATGTTCGACTATTTATGTTGCGTGATGCCATCTCTGTCCTATTTGGTCGCGTGTATGTTCGTCATGAGGTACACGTATGTTGTTATTATTTTAGGTTAACTTTTATTTGAGGCCTTTATTTTCTAACCCTGCTTTGAATCGTAGATAAGCGTGACATATTTTGACGAATATTGTTTAAATATATACACAAAATGATAATACGTATGAAATGATAGTGTCTGTTCAACAGTGATATGTTATTGTGATGTTATATTTTAAACCTCGCGATCAAAGATAACCAATTAAGGTGCAAGAACTTATTTCCAATGGGGTCCTGTGATTTGCCGAAGCAATACAAGGCATCCGGGCGCGATGCCCTAGCTTTTTACAAACAGACTCCTTGGTTATTTAACGTGCCCGATGTATAGCACCAATACACACGAGACTTCATCTTGGTTTCCAACCAGTTCATCACTAGTTGGGTGTGAAACACTGACATGCGTTTCAGAAATGACAAAGTATCCAAGTCTAGGATCAGACCGGGGACCTCTCGATCAGTAGTCAAACGGCCTATCCGCTCGACTGTTATCCGCTTTACTAATAAAAATCTAAATAACCAGGGGATTAGAAAACATACATTTTTTATAAAAATATAGTTATATGGTAACATCAGTGTCTGTATCTAAAGCATAAAACACCTCGAAATGATATAATGTACGCATCCTGGGGTTAAATTGATTTCAAGGGATACGAGTAGAGATAAGTTCACAATCGGTTGATCATTTAAAAAGTTAAAATGCCAGAATAAGTTTCAATTAGATTGTTAACGGCTTTTGGGCTGAGACCTTAAATTAGCTAAATCTAAACCTTTCTTGCATGGCAAAAACGTTTCTGAAGAATAAATGCGAAAGGCAATTAATGTGGTACCCATTTAGACGAGTAGTATACACTTTTCAAGTAAAATATCACTTTTCTTTTGTCCAAAATAGTCTTAATTTTCAATTTCACTTTTATTTAGTATAGTCTAGGAGCTGGTGACCAGAAATTCAAAATTTATTTACCCCATCTGGTAGAAAAAGTCCATTGGTATTTTCGAATAATACATACATTCAGGCTTCAGAAAAAGGTGGATGCCAGATCTGAAAGTGGTGCAGATTTTTTTACCAGGGGCAACAACTCTTGCTTCCGAGATAATTTACGAATACACATGACATTCTTAACGCTGGTGTGAATTTTTTGTTTATATATATATTGTCATATATTTGGTTGGATATTATTCAATTAATGCTGTGAATAAAATGGACATAAATAACTGACCAGTTTGAGGTAAAGGTCAAGGTCATTTCAAGGTCAAAGTTAGAAAAATAGCTAAAAATTGATATTTCACCTAAGCTCTTTCTTCGCGTAGCATATGTTTGGAATCAAATTTCGTTATTAAAATGATAGCCGTGTTGGTAAGTACATATTCTTCCATTATAAGCCATTTGTTCAATGTAAATAGTCATTTCTTTGTCCAAATAGCAATTTAATACATACGCATGCTGGCCGAGAAGGCATTCTTTCGACCATCCCTGGTATTCTATGATCTAATATGATAAAATTGCTCATATATATATTGCTACATATTTGCATGGATATTATTCATTTGATTATGGACATCAAATGGACAAACATAATTGACCTTACTTAGGTCAAGGTCAAGGTCAGTGCAAGGTCAAAATGAGAAAAAAGCAAAAAATGGACATTTCCACTCTGTTTTTCTTCGTATAACATTTGATATGAATATAAGTTGCTTATTAAAATGATAGCTGTGTTAGTTAGTTCATATTCTTTCATTATAAGTCATTTGTTTAATAAACAATTTCATTTTTAGTGAGAAAATAGCTTTTTTGCATATGACAGCTTACGAAAACCTTACACGACAACCCCTGACATTCTATGATATAATGTGATGTATGTGTTTGTGTATGTAGTGAGACATACATGAATATTCAGGGATACTACCACTATTCATTTGATTATGGACATCAAATGTAAAAACATCTTAAATAAGTTTGTGGTCAAGGTCATTTCAAGGTCAAATTTAGAAGAGTAGCTTCAAAAACGATATTTAATCTCAGATCTGTAGTTCTTATTCTCATGTATGTTTTGGTATTATTGAATATATGAACGGACATTGTAATATCAATATCTTATTCAATGTTGTTTAAAATACTGACAATTTTAAGATCAAGATCAATGTCCTTTCAAGGTAAAACTGTGTTTTGTAATAATGCAGTCACAATTCATGTGTTTGCTCATTTGGTCTTTTTACAAGCAGCAATACGGAACATTTTGTACCTGTGTTTACTTATAGATGTAATAGTTGGTGTGGGTGTGTAGTAATGAATTGAAATATATTCTATTAGCTGCGAGTGTTATGAAAATGAGGAAGTATGTTGCTTAACATACGTTAATCTGTGTCGGCCTGTCGATAGATCAAACGGTTCCGAGCAAACACCTTCCCAGTGATTGATCCTACTATCCTAAGCCTTTTGGTAAGTCGGTTGGTATGAAACAGCAGACGGCAATGATCCTGATATCAGAAGGTCAGGACAACCATAGTCTTTAAATGAACGAATACACAAAATGGTCCCGACCAATAAATTCAGAACGATTATGCCTAGGATATTAATTAGAGTTTGGTCACCATCATTAGATGCCCCATTGTTTACAAATTTCTTTGCACCAAAAATAAGGAATTGAATTGATGTACCAAATATGTTAGACAACCTATATGGACTAGGATGGGTGTACTGTAGGGTAGTGATAACCCCTTAAAGTCTGATATAGATTGGCGGTACTTTATTGTGATGTATATTCGATGGGGCATTGGCTGACCGATCTGGCAAATGGTTATGCTTACCTCCTAGGATAAGGATAGCTGCACAAAGTAGCGATTGGTAACACATTATGGTCAAGTCTATAATCGCTTACATGGTGGTGAGCTTTGAATAACTGTACAATACAGTAGTTATTACCCAATGTGGTATGAGGTAGCTGTACTCAGTGATAGTGGGTACACTCATAGGGCCATTGCCATACCAGTAGGGTCTGTATTTTGCAATGAAGCATATCAGATAACGCCAGATATGACTGTACTATTTTAGAATACATTTGGAATTCAATAACATAATTTGAAATTCAGAATGGCTAAACCAATCATTTGATATTCAATAACTAAAGTTGAAATCTAGAATGGCTAAACTAATGATAGATACTTGTATGTACCCCACTAAGTGAAGTGTGCTTTATGAAAGGAGAACAAAAACATTTGGTAAATACGCAAACTGTTAAAGTACCAGCCTGTTTTGTGTGTTAAGTATCATACAGTATCAAATGATATCTGGCTCAAGACCTGATGATATGTGGAGCAGAGTGGAAATGTCCATTTTTGCTATTTTTCTCGATTTGACCTTGAACTGACCTTGACCCCAGAAGGTGAATTATGTTTGTCCATTTGATGTCCATAACCAAATGAATAATATCCATGCAAATATGTAGCAATATACAGTATACATGAACATTCAAATAATATTAGATCATAGAATACCAGGTTGGTCGAAAGAATGCCTTCTCGGCCAGCATACATACGTATTAAATGGCTATTTTGACAAATAAATGATTTTTTCATTAAACAAATGGCTTATTATGAATGAATATGAACTAACTAACACAGCTTTCAGTTTAATAAGCAACTTATATTCATATCGAATGCTATATGAAGAGAAACCGAGTGGAAATGTCCATTTTTTGCTTTTTTCTCGATTTGACCTTGCACTGACCTTGACCTTGACCTAAGTAAGGTCAATTATGTTTGTCCGTTTGATGTCCATAATCAAATGAATAATATCCATGCAAATATGTAGCAATATATATATGAGCATTTTAATCATATTAGATCATAGAATACCAGGGATGGTCGAAAAAATGCCTTCTCGGCCAGCATGCGTATGTATTACATTGCTATTTGGACAAAGAAATGACTATTTGCATTAAACAAATGGCTTATAATGGAAGAATATGTACTTACCAACACGGCTATCATTTTAATAACGAAATTTGATTCCAAACATATGCTATACAAAGAAAGAACGAAGGTGAAATATCTATTTTTAGCTATTTTTCTCACTTTGACCTTGAAATGACATTGACCTTGACCTCAAACTGGTCAGTTATGTATGTCCATTTTATGCAAAGCATTAATTGAATAATATTCACCAAAATATATGGCAATCTATGCATAAACAAAAAAATCATGCCAGAATTAAGAATGCCATGTGTATTCGTAAATTAGCTCGGAAGCAAGAGTTGTTGCCCCTGTTAAAAAGATCTGCACCACTTTCAGATCTTGCATCCACCTTTTTCTGAAGCCTGAATGTATGTCTTATTCGAAAATAACAATAGACTTTTTCTACCAGATGGGGTAAATAAACTTTCATTTTAAGGCCCTTTTGAAACCTGGCTCCTGGACTAGTACTGAAAATCCATTATCGAACGGACGTTTATTGCAGATTACAATCAATTCACAATTAGCAAATGAGACCTAAGAGTTTTGTGTGCATTCGAGCAAAAAAAGTATTTCTGTAGATATATTGATAATTGTATTTAATATGTTTCAACGAGTTTATTCTGAGGCTACCAATACATATTAACTAAATTACCATTATGTTGTTGTCACGCGATCAAGATTAATACTAATTATTATATATTGTCTCTTGAACTAGCTTATTATTCTTATTATACAGAACTATTTATGAGATACCAGGGTTTGTTAAATACACGAGATATATATGGACAAAACTGGAATCAAATATTTCGAAATCGTTTGAATATAACCTCATAAGGACCTTCATGAAACATTTGTGTTGATATGAATTGGATTCGCACTTGTACACCAGACTGTATATAATTTTACTTAGATAACTATTATAATAACTCACAAATGATGCAGATTTATTGTCACATATCTAGACAGCTATTATGTTATCGTGATCATACTAAGTCTTTCAATTAAAGGGTGTAAAAAGATTCATTATACAAACGATAAAATCGTTCATACAACAAGAGTCTGTAGGCATAATTATTGGGCCATATAAAGAACGATTAGTCCAGTCGTGCACAAACTTTAAAAGAAGTACAATTTAGAACGCTTTGATCTATTATAGTAATGTTCTACTAGACTACTCATGTAGCCTTATTGACGTAATATATTTTACCTGAAGATGCGGTTTAGATACAAATGTAATATCATTAGTTTGAATTCACTGGATGATATTTTCTTGGTGATAAAAAGTTCTCATATGCGTTCCATAGACCAGTAGATATCCGTCCACCACTAATGAAAATATAGATGTCCTATTTTTGGACTGTAATTTGGAGACAAACTATAGCCCATTATTACATATATCTGCAAAACATAGTGCGATTTGTCAATCGCCTGAGTACAGTCATTTTGTCTCCAAAGCGACAATATCTGCGAAGCTTCTCCGAATTGATAACTTGTATGTTCATGTTACTGAGCTGTGTTTATGTTGTTTTGAAGGGATGCTAGAAAACCTATCCTAAAACAAACACTTACTGTCTAACTAAATTGCAAGTCATTATTTGGTCGACAAACTTAGTTTGTCTTTTACCAGGTTAACTCGTCTGTTTATAACTCAACCGATATTAATAAGACCGTTTTAGCCATTTTCGTCTGGGAGACGTATTTTGCTATTATAACGTTTACGGACGATTACACCATAAATTGGACATCAAACCATCCATTTAATCATACTTAATAATCTTGGGGGATATTTCATGAACAGACAAATACCATGTCTTGTTAACGTGTTGTTTTCATTGCACAAATGGATCATCAATAGTGTAGTCTTGTATTGTACAACATCATTATGTACACAAAACCAGTAGGTGCAATCTGTAAAAAACATCAATTGCAACATCATTTCTATGCCGATGACCACCAATTGTATTTGGCATTCAAACCAAAAAATTGTGTCTCGCAAGATGAAACACTGCAACGAATTGAAGCTTGTCTGAAGGATATCTTGCACTGGATGAAAGAAAATTTGCTGAAACTTAACGCTGAAAAGACAGAGGTAATCTTGTTTGTACCGAAAAGGAATGCCAGTTCAGTCGACAATCTCAATGTTAAAGTTGGTGATGCTGTGATCAGACCAACGTCGATGGTGAGAAACCTCGTTGGATTTGCAATTGGACATGGACAAACATGTAAACTCTGTCTTAAGGTCGTGTTTAATGCAGATCCGACAAATAGGTCAAATCAGAAATACTTAACTGTTGATGCAACAGAATCCCTGATCAATTCTTTAGTAACATCGAGACTGGATTACTGCAATTCCTTACTATGTGGCACCCCGAAAATCATTCTGAATAAACTACAAATTATTCAAAATACAGCTGCCCGCCTCAACACACGGACACCGCGTTACAATCACATCACTCCTGTGCTGAAGGATCTTTACTGGCTACCTGTACAGTACAGGGTAGAGTACAAGGTCTTGACTCATGTTTTCAAAGCACTACATGGAAAATCGCCTGGCTACATCAGAAGTATGTTGGAAGTATACACTCCACAAAGACAGCTAAGGTATCAAAATGATTCTTTTCTTCTAGTTGTGCCAAGGACGAGGACTGTGACTTACGGTGACCGATGTTTCACAGCTGCTGCACCCAAACTCTGGAATGCACTGCCAACAGCGCTCAGAGACAGTAAAACACTACCGTCCTTCAAGAAAGCGCTGAAAACGCACTATTTAATAGAGCTTATTCATGCTGACTGTGTGTATGTTCCCATTAACTTGGCGCCCTATCATTGGGCCCACCGACCCACATGTTCCCAGGACTATAAGCCCCATCCACCTATTGGTAGATCCCTACTATTAAGTGTAGTAGGGCCCCGTCTACTGGGTAAAGTAGAGCCCCGCCTACTTGGTTAAATAGAGCTCCGTCAACTGTCTTCAATAGATCCCTACTACTAGGTTTAGTAGGGCTCCGTCTACTGTGTTAAGTAGAAGCCCGTCTACTGTGTTAAGTAGAGTCCCGTCTACTGGGTTAAGTAGAGCCCCCGCCTACTGGGTTTAGTAGGTCCTACTTTTATATTTTATGTACATTATATACTGTTTTAACCATGTATTAGTCATGAATGAACAGCACTTTTGAACGTGTGTATACATGAAAAAAGGGCTATATAAATATGGTATAATAATAAAAATAATAATATTTGAATAAATGCATATATGTAGGAGTAGGTGTTATATCAAATAAATATATAGTCCAAATAAGGTTTGTACTTTTTATCTATTCTAAATTAAAAATCCCATTTTTTGGAATAGTTAATTAAAAAGAACTTTTTACGAACACTGTCCATTTGCGTACCCTTAGTGTTTATGTTGAACCTATTGCCGCCGGGTTTCATCACGCTTGAATAAACACACCATCACAAAGGGCAAAAGATTCAAGTAATAATCATTCAACATTTAAAAATCCAGGAAATAACATGCTTAATTATAAATCTCTACTATTAATGGATAATAAGTATCGACAATAACACGGTTACTGTATTTCTGACAATGCTAGCCTGCCGCCAGACGCATGAATAATATCACAACATAAACTCACGTTGCTTATCTTGTGTAATCAGTGAATAATCTGCGTTATTTATTCAACAAGCCTACACTTAGTTTAAATAGAAAATGTAATATGAATAAAACAAGCACAACACAAGTGAATATTTGACTAATTAGCTATTGACATTAGACTTTTAAAATATGTTATTTGATTATCACACGGCGGAAGGATAAAACATCAGCGTTCAAGACATGTTTCCCAGTATTTTACGTACTTTAATTGCCAAGCTCTGTTTTCCATATCGAAGTTACAACACAATTATAACTTTATACATGACTGTTGGAATAATTCGCCATGTGCGGTCTTACAAAGCAGTGACATAAATATTCTCGTATAAGGCAATCCATTACTATGGCTTTTGTTGAATATTTAATCATGTTGTAATGTGATATATAGTCTATATCTATTCAAATACATTCAGATATGTATAATAATTATACTTTGTTGTCACACATTATTTTGATTAATGGGATCGCTCGCTTGACAAGGGAAATTCGCCTGAGAGTTACATTAATGGAAAGTTTTAATCTTTAAATCTTACAAAAATAGACCGAAAAACTTACAATTAGAACCCTTGCATGTTTTACTTCTGACGAAACTGTAATTTTGTGACGCATGTCTTTCGTTCTACTCTGAGTACTTCAGTTCGATGAGAAATGTCAACTGTACTCAGTTGAGCAGACTGACTACATGTATTAGCTAGCTTGGGACTGTAATAATACCCCGTAACATACGCTAATATTATAAACACTGTTTCTGAACAGTGTGGCGTTGTGGTCACTTGAGGTCACTGCTTTTGGCATATCTTTATGAAACTAGCTACAATTGTAAGCTATCCTATTTTTTTACAGCTGGGACTTTGCTTTTTCCTTTTGTCCGCTAGATTATGTGTGGGAATTGTTCCACGTCTTTGTGTTATGTAATGTTGTTTATGTTTTGTTTTCTGTGTTCGGACTGCTCAGTTGACTGCTGCCTTTCCTGTCCGATTTCCTCTTTACCTTGTGATGCGTGTGTATTTTGATTTATTCATGTCTGCTGGGTTTTGCTCAGGATGTGTTTCTAGATCTATAACAGAAGCCACAGGTTGTCAGAGCGATATTTCGTTTTTTTGTAGCTGTTCTTCCTTTCCTGATCGTTTGTTTCTGATCGATTACATTAAATTATCCTCTTTAATAGTCACATATGTTTATGTGTTTACATCCTAAGTTCATTTAATATTCAAACAAAGTATAGACCAGTTAGGATAAAATGACAGTGACGTCATCGTTTATGTGTACCCAAAGGATTAAAACTATTGCTTAAATAGGTAGAGTTCAGTTTGTTATTGAACTGTTAGTATAATCCTTTACACTTGTTTTTACACCATAATAGTGGATTGTTCCACTGCGTCACTGGAATGTTATCCTAACTGGACTGTAAACACCTTCGATGACGAATATATATACATCAGAACTGCATTCACAATTTCTTAAACATTTTTTAGATTTGATAAAATTCGTACTATTCCAAAACAAATATTACTTTGAAATCCTACCATATGAAAACAAAGTTTACTGATAAATAGATACACAAGTTAAAATATGTTAGATGTGAGATCAAATCTGAATTGAGAAGCAATTAAAGTAAATGTTTGGAGTTATCATACATTTGCTTGTAGGAACAAAGTGTTTTTGTGCGGGGATTAATATCATTCCTTTGTAATATAATAAAAAGATACAATTGGTCGTGGAATTGATCAAATCAACAGCAGTATCAAAACACAATGTGTACAAAGAGGAACATACAAAAAACGACTACAAGTACACGACAAAGTTATCAACACAATTGTCGAAAGGAAAATAACTGATTATTAATAGTAGGACACAAACCAAAGCCAAACAGCTACGGCGGCAGCGCCTAGCCACACACATAAGAGTCCGACATAGTACAAGCCATCAACATTCCCAAAAATGGATGCTTCAAGCGAGCCTTATATGCTCACTCCACAATGAATGACACACTGTGGACTTTGATTTTTGTGCATAATTAGCCATAAAGGGAGGTAATTATAAGTGATAACTACACGGAAGTGAAGTTCGGGGCAACTTTTTACAGCCGCCACACAGCACTTAACACCTGCTGTAGTGATAAAGTCGATCATGCTGTTGTAATGTTCATGTTATGCGTGTTAACCGAAGAAAATACCTAGTTTTTTCTTGTTTAGTTTCGTGGTTTGCATTATGTCGTGCTTTTTTTATCAGTGCTTGTTCTCCTTCGGGTTTCTTTTGTACATCATTTTTGAATCTGTTGAGTCCGATCTTCAATGTTCGATTTGTTATATCCTTTTGCAACATGTTAGCAGATATCAATAGTTTTCAAATACACCTAACAATTCTAATAAGCATGCATACATATTGTTACCCATAACTCAGTCAATACACATTTGGTTTTGATGACATTTACGACGTAGCCTGAATATGTGGCATTATAATCCAATTAATTTTAATACAATATGATTACAAACAGAATAAACAAATGCTACACTTTTGCAACATATTGGCAGATATCAAGGATTTTCAAATACTTACACAACATGTGTTAGAATGGGATGAATACCTGCACATTTCTCGTTTTTATGACCTAATCAATGATAGACTTCTTTTTATTCCACAAGCCTTCACTTAGTTGTCTGTTTTGAAATTGTGAAAAGCATATGTATAAAACAAAGAGCTGTGAATTTTCAACATATTAGCAATTGCTATTCGAACTTTAAAAAGTGTTATTAAATAATCTCACGGCGGATGAATGAAATCAGCATTGAAGAAACTGATTTTACTATAATTGTGGCGCTATGTTTTACATAATGCAATTGAAACAATGTTATAATTCAGTGCATGTCAATTCCAATCATTCGTTTTGTGTTTTCCTAAAAAGGAGGAAAATAATATTTATGTTCTCGTATAAGGCAATGAATAACCATGGTTGCTGATGAATATTTTATCATGTTGCAAAGTGATATATGGTCGTAATACAAATGCATCAAGTCAAACATATCCAGATACGTAATAGTTTGTTTAATGCAAACGCTTGCATAGGGATTTTGTCAGAGAGTGTAATGAATGGAAACCACCGTCAAATCAAGTATTCGAAATATGGTAAAATGTTTTAGACTTTTAAAAGGATATTCATATGCATTTATGTCTTCATGTAAATATATCTTTAATATTCGACAGAAGCCGTGTTCTTGGTGACGATAGTTTATGAAAAAGTTGTTTGAGTACATGGTTCGTATCAAGTCATTTTTGTTCCAAAGTTATTTACAAATGTAAGTGGTTATTCGTGAATATATCTGTAACTTAATTGAGACTGTTTCGGGCATTTTGAACACAATAAGATCATTTAAAAGATATTCTGATATGTGACTCCTCCTCTATGCTACATTCATGATAGATATAACGAATGCAGATAGTCATTGATAAGTTGTAGGAGTAGTAGGTGTAAGTAATTGATCTATAAATACCACCTTCTATCGTCAACATGCCTCCAGAGGTTCATATTTCTATACGAGTATCTTCATATACGAGGACTTGCACTCATTTGTAATAACTATATGTAGTTCTCTAGTCCCTTGGAGCACTGTCTCTGCTATATGTAAACCCTTGTAAGAATATATTTAATTACACTGTTTCTAATGTCTAACAAGAGCTCGGCTTTCAACATCTTAACACCAATTATGTAATGCTCTGTATAATTAATGAATAGTATTATGATTGTACACTGTACACGTTGGATCTAATTGGTTTACAATATTTATAACAAATGTCTTTGCTAGCCATTGGCTAGATTAACGACCTATTTAGTCAAGAATTTATTTATAGACTTGGGATGAAGATGTCAGTTTTGACAAGTCTCTGTATCGGTTTCGTTCGTTTATTATCTTAGCAGAACATTACTCGTATGTGTATACGATAGCATCAACATCTTCATAGTTCAATGTTTCTAATTTAGATGAAGGGCAGTGCTCAAGAACAGCAAGTTATCATACACTTTCTGTTTTGCCACCGGCCTTCGATAGACACATTGAATAGAAGTATATAATGCACAAGAAAACATTAGAGTAATTGTCCTTTGTACCAATATGTTTCCATATCATTTCTTACAGTATACGGTGTAAAATGTTGTATCAAGTAATCCATAGGAAGTGTATAGCCTTGAGTAAAAGTGCATCGTTTGATTTTGGATTCATTGTCCTTTGTAACTAAGGAAGCACCATGGCAATTATATATAAAGTATGTTCGTTTTCATCCTTAGTTGTTTACGAGCATACCACGTATTTAATGATTTTACATTGAAACATTAAGTGAACTCAACGGTAACTACGTTTTTGTCGGAAGGACCCTCTAATGAATAAATGTGAAAGACAATAAACTTGTTATTCAATGAGACGACAGTGTATACAATTTAAATACTAAGTTAACATGTTTTCGTCCGAAAACTTCCTCAATCTAAATATATAACGATATGTGTACTTCCTTTTGATAGAATAAACAAGAGCTGTCACTGGACAGCGCGCTCCACTATTCCCAATCACATCCTATGATAGTGTAACATGTATGCCGATTTTTAAAGTAGAAAATGGGCATAATTCGTTCAATATGCTTGATAGGGCTACCTAATCGGGTTACGGTTTTGGTCATCATGGTGAAGAAGAGTGCCAAGTTTCAAAAAAGGTATGAGAAAATCCGACATATGTCAATGGACTTTAAAATATTTGAGGTAGTATGTAAACTTTAATCTTTTTTCTAAGTCGAAAAGGGTATAATAAATTTGGTCAAAGTGATTGATAGAGTAACCTCATCCTGGGTAAAGTTTGGGGTCATGATTATGAATAAGCGTGCCAAATTTCAAACAAATATGTTAATGTCTTAAACTCTGACATTTTTCGTAAGTGTCTCAGCTTAACAGGAAATCAAGATTACCAATATTGTACATAATTTGGAAGCATTGTGTGATGGAGAGCTACAATAACCACACTGAATTTTCTTCGTTTCTTTGGAAACACATATAACACTTTTAACTTAGGTTAAAGTTTTCCCTTAAGATGTTTTGTGAATACCAGACCAGGTGTCTAGTTTCGCATATGTCTGCTGTATGGGCTTATCATTTATGAATGAGCCATCGGCTGCTAAAATGTTGTTTATTTCCCTGAAGAAATTATCTTTGTCGGTCGGTTTTTATTTGATGCAGTAAACTATTTGTATAATTGCTGTTGTCATATTTATGACATAGCTCTAAAAGGAACATATGCTTACTTGGACAGTCATGGATGCGATTAGCTCTTAATATGAGCCGTTCTCCAGGAAAACCGGGCTTAATGACATTGCAATAAAATTTAGAAAAATGACTAAGATGAGAAAAAATCGTGTCCTTTGATTTCATATTTAAGTAATTGGATAGTATATTACTATCCATTAGCTTCAAGTTTGCTTTAAAATAGTGTTCAAATAACTTCTGTTCGTTGCTATGGTGATCGTTTTCTAAACCGAACTTATATTAATGAAAACAAGACTTAAGTGGCTAAAACAATTGCAATTTTTCTTTGTAAGCAAACACTCACAAATAAGGAACGTTTTATTAAAATAAGAATACGATTCTATAAGGTGCCGCAATTTTAAAAGTTTACGTAAAAAAATTACCAGATACTAAATCTTTGAAATGCCAGTTGACGTTACGTCAAAAATGTAGAGAATGACGTCCGCGACGTCACTTAAAAAGTAGGCGGAAGTGGTTGGTTTAGAAAGTCTATAACTTGGTAAGTGTATGAAATTATTTGTTCAAATTTTCAGAATCTGTTCACAAGAGACACTTCTTTCTTACCATATATTCATTAACATTTTCACAATTTTGCACTAAGCTCGGTTATCCTGGAGAACGGCTCATATGTATTTTACCATCGTTCGAAATCATTTTACCATGTCGTAAACACTCAAACAACAATGGGTTCACAACATATCCAGGAACACTTGTTATCTTATTATACAGCTCCTAATACCAAGTTGAATTGATACACTGAGTGGCACTTCTAATATTACCACTATTGTTTAATAAACACGATCAAATTCAGATTTAGCATGTGCATATTACAGCACTAGTCAATCTAGGAATCGGTGAGTTTAACAATTCGCAGTAAAACGTAATTTATGGTACCCGAATTAAAAAAAGTCACACAATAAAGCATCGTATTTAGGACGGATCAATTGGGTATTTACAATATTTTATGTCTTTACTACTTCAAATGCTATATTATAAGCGAACACAACAATAACCAATATAAAATGCGACTTTCAGTATAAATATTTAGTTAATTAAATACAAGTTTTAAGATAGTCTACAGTCAAAGGTATATCAAAGGTTGCGTGAGTGATGTATAAAGTGTGTGTATGGAATGTGTACTATTAGTTTGCAGTCAACCAAATGTACGAATGCAAAAACAATCACTAGATGAAATCCAGAAGTTGCCTTATTAATGGAGGATCTTAAATATACATAAAAGGAAAATACCCTATCTATTTCCATATGGCATGCGATTGCAATCACTTCGTATAATGTACCATTTTATGCAACAACAATTAGTACAATGGTGTTATATTAGCTAAATCACAATGTTATATATCATCATCAAATAAACAAACGTCTATATTGCCAGGGATCAAAGCAGTTCTAACTTTTATCTGTTTCAGTATAGATAAATTGTTTAATTCCCAATATTGTTACACTTGTCTCTGTATGAATAACATCACCCTTCTCCAATGATTTCTTATCTATTACATCCACTTACATCGTCCGTGGTTTATCAACTTCTATGTACTAAAACACGGTTTGTTAACAAGAGCTGACATTTTGTCGGACGGTGAGATTATTTCATGATAAGAAAATGTTGCGTCTGATTATTTGCAGGCGAAAACCAATACAAATGTTCGTTTTCGTTTTCGTTTTTGATGCATTTGGATTCAATTGTGTTATATCACATGTCTACGTTTAGGCTTACTTGTTCGCTGCCCAGGGTCCAATTAAAACTATGTTGATTAATAAGCGACGTGTAGTTATAAAAAACAAAGGGAATCAGCCACTGTAATTTGTAAACATGTGGCATGAAAAGTAATTATATGAATGCCTTTTTGTCAGAACGGACTGTCCCAAATGGCGAGATATATGTTTTAATCAATTATATCAAATCATTTCCACAATTCACATTAATGTTATTTGTTTACATAACAAAGCCCCAAATATTCGTCTACGAAGTCAACAATGCATGTTTTCATACTGATGCCATCCATTAGGCACTTACAGAAATGTGAAAACACAATAACTCATGGGACACAGAAAACACTATATGAGGAAATCGAACAGGGAAGGCAGAATGTAGTAAACAACACAACACTTAAGGCAAACATGAGAACAAAAGAAAAAGTAACATCGCTGAATACATTGGAATCACAGAAATGAACAATATCACGTTTTATATTAATTGCACGAGAGTCATTTCAATGCGTCCTATTTTGTCTTGCTATTTGTAACTCTTCACATCATAAAACAGATTTTGCCTGTCATTTAGAGTTTTGTATAATATATAAAACGTCATCCGTTTTACCTTCAACAAATATACTTGTTCTCATGCATCCGCTTCCGACAAGTAGGCCAGACTATATCTCATTTAGCATAGACAAGTAACATACTTGCTCACAAATGATGCAACATTACTGACAGACGGATCGTCAGAGACACAATGCCATTGAAATCGTACTATAAATTTAGGAATTAAATATACTGATTACGCTACTGCTACATACTACAGGCAGCTACAGCCTGTTGACATATATTTTTTTGTGCACAACTGGTAAAGTGTATTGCTTTGTCCAATTTTCTAATAATATTATCTTTTAACATTATAATGCTTTCAGTTAATCAGTCTATCCAGTTATTATGTTTGGCGTCGTATGCGTAGGTTGTAAAAGGAAACTTTATCACCAATAGCAGAATTTGGTAATAGGTTAAGAAATATTTTTCTCATGCTTATACCATAAATGATGTTTCCCAAAATGTTGTTCCTTACAAAATGCTGTTATTCATGTCCCTGTTATTGAGTCCATGGCCATATATACGCACCAAAATTTATCTTTTATTATCATGCTTGATACGAATTATGATTTAAATTATTAAATGCCGAACGATTTTTATTTTATATGGAAAAAATGTTAAACGTATATAATACGATATCAAGTACTTAGCATAAGGTCGAATGATAAAACCACCATTTTTCTGTCTTCTATCAGTCTGTTGTTCTCCCGCTGACTATTGCACGAAGAAAACACTACATATCCCGTATCAAGCGTGTGTTTTAGTGTGTCAATAGGTAAACCAAATAAATCTGTGGAAAGCTATAATTCCTTAATAGTTTTAATCAAACAAAGTATTAGATAGCTGCGACGACAAGTCTACACCAGCATGGACAGTTGGTATTGGGGAGTAATCTTAAAACTCATTGAATTAAAGGATATCATTAACAACATTTGTTTATACATTTGTTTATGGTCTTTTTAATATATTAAGACTACACTGCGGTATAACGTACACCGGATATTGCTAGCAATATAAGTAAAATTATATATTTTCGCGACATTCTGGTGTTGACAAGGCTAAGTTCAGAGACGATTGCAGTCTTTCTGAGTGTATTTAATATATATATTATACAAAAGTATCTCTTCCATAAATTTTCCTAGTCCCTGCAACCGGTAAATTGCTAGAAATTTCTTAAAAGGGTAATTAAAAGACCAAACTCGTATCGTTACTCACGCAAAAAGTAAGATCGATCCTTCGAAATAAGATGCTCTTGTTTATATTCTTCGTTAAAATACACAACTTGAATCGAGCGAATGGTCCTTCCGGTTACAAAGACTGTATTGTAAATGTACTATTTGAAACTAATAGCAAATAACGGTGCATTGTGAGAATAAATACAGGTGTTAGTGTACAGAGTATTGCTATATAGTCGCTCACTGGTTTACGGAGTATTGCTGTATGGTGTACAGAGTATTGCTTTTAAGTGCAGTGACTATTGGTCACACAAATTGAATAAATGCAAGGGATAATCAGTGTTTGTTTGGTAAAAATAACTTGTTATTGTATACATCTGTACCTATTAAGTTTGGATTGTATGTACTACATGAAACAATTATTGCAACAAGCTTATCCTAGCCCCAAGAACCCTATTCCATGAATTTTTCATGTTGTGATATTAAACATGTACACCAATTATCCAGGGTTTAGAATTTGGTCTGTACATTTTCATAAGAACAATAGCTTCTGCGACCGACTGAGCAAAATAAGTCGTCTTAGAAAATTCGAGATCCCCTTGAGAAAATGTCTTTAGTCAGGCAAACATGTCTGATAAAAATGCTTTGTCACCCACATAATAATATTTTCTGTAAGTGCTTTTGTGACAACTTAATACAAAATACCACACAAGCCTTGAGCGTTCTTTTCTGTTAAGTTAGTGTTTAGATTTTAACATTTGAACCTTGATATTAAGATTACTCACGTTTAAGTAGATATATTATTGGATTTGTTATAGGAGTATCCAATGTCTTCAGGATCTGGTAGATTATATATACCCGGTACAACATATTGTCACATTAAAATATCCGAAGCCTAGCATTGTCAGTATCTGGCTCAATGAGTATACTACCATTTCATGCTTAAGTTAATTCAATGCACTTGCTTCAAATGATTTGAATGTTGGGTTTTACTACAACTTTCATATCAAATTGATAAGCATTAAAGATAGCAGAAAAATATTTTCTTAAATAGTATATGTGATGTAATTGTTGTAGTGGTAATAAACTCTTATTCATACTAAATTGTAGTTGAGCATAAATAAACTTTAAGAGCACTGGACTTAACTCTATGTTTTATATAGATAAATATCACTTTGTTCTAGTCAAGAAAATCAGCATTCCATTTTGTTCATTGCATTCATCTGCCTGACAGATTGAAATATGTTAACATTATCATATAACAATATTCTTATTATATCATACAGCTAATAAGACATAAAAATACGATAAAACTGTCCATTTCCATTTTTTATTTGCTCATGTTAATAAGCAATATTCCGTACACTAATGTCGAGCTAATATGCAATACTCTGTACACTAAATAGCAATACTCTGTACACATACATGAATTTAGTTTGATCAGTATCTTCGTTGTTTTCGATCAATGTTCATGAAATTTGGTCACAACAATTTTGGGTTCGATATGAACAAAATAGTCAGTTCACAAAATCTACATTTTTGTAATACAGTCATTCCAGAAGCGTGCAAAGTACTGCTGTCAATATTTGCGAGTGAGTATCGGCATAATACTGGATCATTTGAACCTTCCTATGACTATCTGATATACTAAAGTGTGCTATAAAGTTACAAAAATGCCCGAAGAAGTTAAAACTTAATTGGGATACGCATAAGTAGTCAGTAATTTGAAAAAAAATCGTATTCAAACTCGCCCTGGTCTCCTCAAAATTAATAATAATACTCATTTTACTAGCAATATCCGGTGTACGTTATACCGCAGTGGAATATGTAAGCTAAAAACGACAGATGCTGTCAAAGTCAAGCTAGTCACTAAGTAGATACACAGTATGAAGTATCATGATTTTAAAGTTCTTAGATTGGGTTGGGTATTTGTCGTTAAATCATCTACTGTATAGCGGGTATATTTCGCAGGGGTTTAATTTTCGCTATATTCACGGTCAACATCAAATGCGCGAAATCTAAACCCCGCGAAATAATCAACAAAAATATACAAACTTTACAAAGGGAGACAATGCATCAAGGAGCTTTCAGAAATGATCCAACATTACTTTCCAAGACGTACAAGACGACACATTGTGTCGCTTCACTTAAATACGGTAATAATAAATAGACTACAACATGTATAAAATATGATTACAAATTGGATATTAGAACGTGTTTAAATATCTATGCTTGCATATCAATATCGTTTGAAGGTTTGAATTGTAAGGTGATTAATCACACTTGTTCAATTGTAATAACAGTTTTGTTTGCGGAACGTGTAAATGTTTGCCGAAATAATTATTTGTTTGTAAATAGATCTACATATTTTTCTTATGTTAGCATTTAATGATCAGAATGTTTGGTTTATTGCGTTTCTTTATACTCGCCACCAGATAAACCTTATGGGCAAGGCCTCCAGAAGACTTTTAGTACTTTTAGTTTTTTGGGGATAGTGGGCATACAGAAGATGCCCTAAGCATCTCTGGTTCTTTTTTGCATGCCATATGTTTAGCACCCATACATGGGACCTCGATTTAAAGTGTCATCCCAAAGACTATCAGTAATTTTAGTTGGCCAGGCCGGGATTCGAACCCACAACCCGGATATCAGTAGCGGCTATTATACTCGTACTATAACGTTTACCTCCCCTTCCATGTTTACCAACAAGGTTTTAATTTCGCGGTCAAGGCCGTTAGCGCGAAATTAAAACACCGTGAATTCAAAAGGATCCAATTACCGCGAAAATTGGACACCGTGAAATATACCCACTATACAGTAAGTAAAGTCTATGACTATTTAACCAAACTTCTCCACTCTTGTAAATAGTGTTTATTTGGTAATAAGTTCATCATATATAATTCATTCAGAAGCTGCTTTTGGTAAAAATTGTACGTGTTTGTCATAAGTGTACTCGTTCAAATTTGTAACAACCGATATATCTAATGTAAGAATACATCTTTAAATTTTTAATATGTCTCACCGGGTGACAAGAAGCTATGCAGCCAAAAGATGTCCTATAAAAATTGTATCCTTATGTGCTTCGAGAATAAATAAATAAAACAAATTTGTTTTAGGTTGTTAACCCGTCCTAGCTATTGTCAGAGAGTTGTTCTTGTTTAAGTTATGTTTATCCCGGACGAATCGTGCAAACTCATTTAAGGGTACATTTGTATCTCAATAATGTTTAAACAAGTTGTTTTCCCTTTTATCTGAAAGACATAAAAATACACCCACACAAGATTTACTTCCAGGCGAAACTGGGAACAGTTTGATGAATTTAATTATTTTGAATTCATGACATGCTAAATAGAAGACATTTTTCCATTTGCTTGTTAACTGCATTAAATTTAATTATGGAGTCTGTAAAGTCTGGTTAAGTTCACACAGAGTATTGCTCGTATATTTAGTTAAAAATAGTCGACTGTCACTTGAATGTAAAATAACAAATCAGTGTGATGCTAATTTGGTATACATTTTGAAATAAAGAGGTAAATGTCACAAAAAGTAAACATCCTGAACTGAACTGTACACAAAACATTTATCTCCCTAAATGAGCACTAACTGGCAGAATCTTTAGAATTGTTTTTTTTTATTTCTTAAGCAATACCTGTACAGCTGACAATAAAATTTGTAGCGGTTTAGTTGCATTTTAAAATTTGGAGTTTAAGCATTGTGTCGTGGGCTTGTTGTTGTGTGTTACATCTGTTCGGTATATTCCAAATGCTTTTATATTGAACAGAACATGAAACTGTTGTTGGTATGTGGCTCTTTTATCTGGTACTTTTGTTATCTTTTTATTAAGTTAAATTAACGGACATCATATTTAAATACGACATGTGTGCAATAGTTTGCATTTAATATATCATTGAAATATTATACACGTAGCTTTGACAATCCTGCAATTAGATGACGCGTATGATTGTGATCAAACTTTGGGAATGTTTTATTATGCTATTAAATAAAAATAATCCGCTGTAAAATAAATATTTTTCAAATTAAATTAGTGTTGATTTTAATGCCGTTTTTAAAAGAACAAAACGTTAAACTTTACGTTTGCATAACAAGGACACGAATGTAGCTTCACTGCGCTGTGCCTCAATGACAATATAGCAAGCCTAATATATTATTATTCGCGTTTTGCTTAGTAAGATATTTCTATTTGTGTATTCACCAAAACCAAGGAGATTTAAACTAACTACTTATTAAGCAAATAGTTCAAACAAATGGGATAGGATGAAACAAGAATTTTCTGTAATAAATGATTACATTTATAGATAATCCTCAACGATTCCTAAATGGTAAGGAAAGCGTTTGTTTGGGATACGTAATAGTTTGTTTAATACAATCGCTTGTATAGGATTTTTGTCAGTGATTGTAATGAATGGAAATCACCGTCAAGTTTTAAAATTTCAAAAATGAGCCAGAAATATTCCCTCCCCAAATGATGCATATATACAAAATTCCAGCACAATTGGTCAATGTTTACACATTGACCTTCCGATCAATTTGTTCTCTACTCCCATGTGAATGCAAATAGTCATTGATAAGTTGTAGGAGTAGTAGGTGTAAGTAATTGATCTATAAATAACACCTTCTATCGTCAACATGCCTCCAGAGGTTCATATTTCTATACGAGTATCTTCATATACGAGGACTTGCACTTATTTGTAATAACTATATGTAGTTCTCTAGTCCCTTGGAGCACTGTCTGTGATATATAGTATCCCTTGTAAGAATATATCTAATTACACTGTTTCTAATGTCTAACATAGATTCATTGAAGAGCTCGGCGTTCAACACATTAACACCAATTATGTAATGCTCTGCATAAATAATGAATATTATTATGATTGTACACTGTACACGTGGGATCTAATTAGTTTACAGTATTTATAACAAATGTCTTTGCTAGCCCTTGGCTAGATTAACGACCTATTTAGTCAAGAATTCATTTATAGACTTGGGATGTAGATGTCATTTTCGACAAGTCTCCGTATCATTTTCGTTCGTTTATTATCTTAACAGAACATTACTCGTATGTGTATACGATAGCATGAACAACTTCAAAGTTCAATGTATTTAATTGAGATGAAGTGCAGTGTTTAAGAACTGCAAGTTACCATACATTTTCTGTTTTGTTCTATTATGTTTTAAGGTTTCGCCACCGGCCTTTTGCTAGGGTCACAATGCCCGTACATGTACGATGTTCGCACGGATAAACCAACTCGTACGACTCTGAAATATCCGTACGGGCTCTGTACGGACGTCGTGCGAGTTCAGAAAAATCATCTTTTACGGAGCTCGTACGAAGTTTGTAGGGCAAATGTGACTAGGGTATTCGTTAGACACGTTGAATAGAAGTGTAATGCACAAGAACAACAATGGAGTAAATGCCTTAAGTATCAAAACGTTTTTATATAGTATTATTACTTACAGTTTACGATGTAAAAGGTTTCATCTAGTAATCCATAGGAAGAGTATGGCCTTGAGTAAAAGTGTTTTGTTTGATTTTGGATTCTTTGTCCTTTGTAACTCAGGGAGCAACATGGTAATGAAATATAAAGTATGAACTTTCTCATCATTAGTTGTTTACGAGCATGTCTCGTATTTACTGATTTTACCTTGAAACATTAAGTGAACTGAACGGTAACAACGTTTGTGTCGGAAAGACCTTCTAATGAATAAATGTGAAAGACAATAAACTTGTTAGCCAATGCGACGGACGTGTATAAACTTAAAATACTAAGTTAACGTGTTTTCGTCCGACAACATCCTCAATCTAAATATACGAGGGTTGTCCGCGAAAGTCGCGAACATTGTATCCCATTTAGACGCTATGTATTATTTTCCGCAAATCTTTTAACACATTTTTGGTCAATTCATTTATAACATATATTTAGTTCTTAAAATTTATTTCCTGATTCATTTTTGCTACAATACCTGATTAACTGATGCCAGTTGGGTAAGGTCGGCGCACGCTCAATTGTTTTGAATAAAAATTCAATATCGGTTATTCAAGACCGTCTGATTCAAAGCAATCTGCATTATTTGTTTTGAAAATTATATAGGCTTCAACGTCAATGTTTTCCGCGTAATTGTGTTATTTTATACATCGATGACGTCAATAACAATAACGCCGTGAATTTATTCATAGTATCGAAGTTTTCACGTTTTTTTAAAATGGCGACGTCGCGGAAATGTGCGGCGCAGTGAGTTATAATAAAATACTGTCGGTCGTGTTGATCGCGGTGTAACATCCCGCACAAACATAAAAAGACATTGTCAATGCAAATTTTCAAAGTTGCGTGACCTGGACTCTCGCTTATACATTACACACAAGTTGTAAGAGGGGTTTAACGAAATGTAAATACTGGAAGGCCGAAAAGGGGCAAGTCAGCACTAATTAAGTGAGTTAAAAACGTCGTCGACAACGATAGGCGTCAGGAAATTGCGGGTGTACCGACTAAGGTCGGTATATGTAAAACATAATGCATGTATACATCGACATGCGTTCATGCATATATCTGCGAGATGAGTCCCGCAAGTTTTATCTTCCGAAGAAATGTTTTATAGCTTGTAGTGGCTTTTGTGAAATCTAAAGACGAAGTCACAGAGTCGAACCTAACGTCATTGACGTCGTAGTGTGTGCACCGACCAGACTTATAGCAGTTACGATAAAATTACATACTCGTTCTATCATTTGAGATATCACATTCAAACTTTACAATTGTAGTGTTAACATATCGCTGTATAAGACTGTGTATGCTAATTGCTAATCTAGTTTGAAGAAGTTAAGTAGCAACCAATGTTCGCGACTTTCGCGGACAACCCACGTATATCGCCGTGTGTACTTCCTTTTGATAGAATGAATAAGAGCTGTCACCGGACAGCGCGATCCACTATTCCCAGTCACATCCTTTGATAGTGTAAAATTGATATCGATTTTCTCAGTCGAATAGGGGCATAATTTGGTCAATATACTTGATAGGGCTACCTCCTCGGGTAACAACTACGGTCATTATGGTGAATAAGTGAGCCAAGTTTCAAACCAATATGTCAATAGACGTTAAAAAATTTGAGGTGGTATGTAAACTTTTACCTTTTTTCTAAGTCGAAAAGGGCATAATTTGGTCACAGTGCTTGATAGAGTTACCTCCTCAAGGGTAAAGGTTGGGGTAATGATGGTGAATAAGTGTGCCAAGTTTCAAACCAATATGTTAATTGATAAAAATCTTAATTTTTTCTTAAGCGTCTCGGCTTTACAGGAACTCATTTATTAATGAGCCATCGGCTGTTAAAACGTTGCTTATTATCCTTTATTTCTTTACACAATTAAGCATTTCATTTGGTACGGACCAATTGGGTATTTTCAATAATAAATGTATGTCTTTACTACTTCAAATGCTTTATTATAAGCGTACAAAATAATAACAAATATAAAATGCGACTTTCAATATAAAAATTCAGTGAATTGAAGACAAATTGTAAGGTAGTCTATAGTCAAAGGCTTGTCAAAGGAAGCGTTAGAGATTCCGCTATGTGTGTGAATGGAAGGTGTACAACTAGTTTGCAGTCAATGAAATTCGGGAATGCAAAAGCAATCGCTAGATGAAATCCAGAAGTTACCTTATCACTGGAGAATCTTAAACGTACATAAAAAGAAAAGACCTATCTATGTCCATATGGCATGCAATTGCAATCTCTTCGTATAATATACGATTTTATGGAACAACAATTAGTAAAATGGTGTTATATTAGCTAAATCACAATGTTATGTATTACAATCAAATAAGCAAACGTCTATATTGTCAGGGATCAAAGCAGTTCTAAGTTGTATCTGTTTCAGTATAGATAAGCTGTTTAATTCCCAATATTGTTACACTTGTCTCTGTATGAATAACATCACCCTTCTCCAGTGATTTCTGATTTTCGTTTTCCTTTTTGATGCATTTGGATCCAATTGTGTTATATAATATGTCTACTTTTAGGCCAACATGTTCGCTTCCCAGGGCCCAGTGAAAACTATGTTGATTATTTAGCGACGTTTAGTTATAAAACAAAGGGAATCAGCCACTGTTATATGTTTCAGTATAGATAAGCTGTTTCATTCCAAATATTGTTGCACTTGTAACTGTATGAATAACATCACCCTTCTCCAGTGATTTCTTATCTATTACATCCACTTACATCGTCCGTGGTTTATCAACTTCTATGTACTAAAACACGATGCCCAAATTCGGTATGTTAACAAGAGCTGACATTTTGTCGGACGAGGAGATTATTTCATGACAAGAAAATGTTGCGTCTCATTATTTGCAGGCGAAAACCAATAAAAATCTCTTCGTTTTCGTTTTCTTTTTTGATGCATTTGGATTCAATTGTGTTGTATTGTATGTCTACTTTTAGGCCAACATGTTCGCTTCCCAGGGCCCAGTGAAAACAATGTTGATTAATTAGCGACGTTTAGTAATAAAAACAAAGGGAATCAGCCACTGTTATATGTTAGAATGTTGCCTGAAAAGTAATTATATGGATGCCTTTTTGTCAGAACGGGCTGTCCCAAATGGCGAGATTTATGTTTTGATCAATAATATCAAATAATTTCCAGAACTTCACATTTATGTTATTTGTTTACAAAACAAAGCCCAATATATTCGTCTATGAAGTAAACAATGCATGTTTTCATACTGATGCCATCCATTAGGCATTTACAGAAATGTGAAAACACAATAACTCATGGGACACAGAAAACAATATATGAGGAAATCGAACAGGGACGCCAGAATGTAGTAAACAGCACAACACTAAAGGCAAACATGAGAAATAAAGAAAAAGTAACATCGCTGAATACATTGGAATCACAGAAATGAACAATGTCACGTTTTAAATTAATTGCACTAGCGTCATTTTACTGTGTCCTATTTTGTCTTGCTATTTATAACTCTACACATCATTAAAACAGATTTTGCCTGTCCTTTAGAATTTTGTATAGTATTTAACGTCCTCTGTTAACCTTCATGTTATATATATGTTCACATGCATCCGCTTCCGACTATTAGTAGGCCAGACTATATCTCATTTAGCATTGACAAGTAGCATAATTGCTCACAAATGATGCAACACTACTGACCGACGGATCGTCAGATACACAATGCTATTCAAACCGTACTATAAATTTAGGACATATACTGTTTACGCTACTGCTACATACTACAGGCAACTACAGTCTATTGACATATATTTTTTCTGTGCACGACTGGTAAATTGTATTGCTCTGTCGTATTTTCTAATAATATAATCTTTTAACATTAAACAAAATGTTTTTATTTAATCGGGCCATCCGGTTGTTATGTTTTGTGTTGTATGTGTAGGTTATAAAAGAAAAACTGTCTCACCAATAGCAGAATTTGGTAATTTGGTAAGAAATATTTTTCTCATGCTTATATCGTAAATGATGTTTCCCAAAATGCTGTGACTTACAAAATGATACTTTCCATGTCCCTGAAATTGAGGCCATGGTCATATATACGCACCAAAATGAATCTTTTGTTATGATGTTTGATACGAGTTATGATTTGAATTATCAAATGGCGAACGATTATTATTTTATATGGATTTTTTTTAACAATGTACAATACGATATCAAGTACTGAGCATAATGCGGAATGATAAGCCGCCCTATTTCTGTCTACTACAAGTCTGTTGTTCTCCCGCTGATTATTGCACAGAGAAAATTCACATAGCCCTATCAAGTTTGTGTTTTAGTGTGTCAGTAGGTAAGCCAAATAAATCTGTGGAAAGCTATAATTCCTTAATAGTTTTAATCAAACAAAGTATTAGATAGCTGCGACGACAAGTCTACACCAGCATGGACAGTTGGTATTGGGGAGTAATCTTAAAACACATTGAATTAAAGGATATCATTAACAACATTTGTTTATACATTTGTTAATGGTCTTTTTAATATATTAAGACTACACTGCGGTATAACATACACCGGATATTGCTAGCAATATAAGTAAAATTATATATTTTCGCGACATTCTGGTGTTGACAAGGCTTAGTTCAGAGACGATGTTAGTCTTTCTGAGTGTATTTAATATATATATTATACAAAAGTATCTCTTCCATAAATTTTCCTAGTCCCTGCAACCGGTAAATTGCTAGAAATTTCTTAAAAGGGTAATTAAAAGACCAAACTCGTATCGTTACTCACGCAAAAAGTAAGATCGATCCTTCGAAATAAGATGCTCTTGTTTATATTCTTCGATAAAATACACAACTTGAATCGAGCGAATGGTCATTCCGGTTACAAAGACTGTATTGTAAATGTACTATTTGAAACTAATAGCAAATAACGGTGCATTGTGAGAATAAATACAGGTGTTAGTGTACAGAGTATTGCTATATAGTCGCTCACTGGTTTACGGAGTATTGCTGTTTGGTGTACAGAGTATTGCTTTTAAGTGCAGTGACTATTGGTCACACAAATTGAATAAATGCAAGGGATAATCAGTGTTTGTTTGGTAAAAATAACTTGTTATTGTATACATCTGTACCTATTAAGTTTGGATTGTATGTACTACATGAAACAATTATTGCAACACGCTTATCCTAGCCCCAAGAACCCTATTCCATGAATTTTTCATGTTGTGATATTAAACATGTACACCAATTATCCAGGGTTTAGAATTTGGTCTGTACATTTTCATAAGAACAATAGCTTCTGCGACCGACTGAGCAAAATAAGTCGTCTTAGAAAATTCGAGATCCCCTTGAGAAAATGTCTTTAGTCAGGCAAGCATGTCTGATAAAAATGCTTTGTCACCCACATAATAATATTTTCTGTAAGTGCTTTTGTGACAACTTAATACAAAATACCACACAAACCTTGAGCGTTCTTTTCTGTTAAGTTAGTGTTTAGAATTTAAAATTTTAACCTTGATATTAAGATTACTCACGTTTAAGTAGATATATTACAGTAGAACCCCACCTTACGACCACCCCGAAATTACGACCACCCCGCTAATACGGGCATTTTTTGAAAGAACGAAATTTTTCCTTCTTTGTCTAATGGTCGTTAGTCCCGAAATTACGACCACCCCGCTATTCCGTAATGCGACCACTTTTTGCCAACCAAATGGTCAATTTGTGCAGATTTCAACCCCGAAATTACGACCAGTCGTAATCACACCTCTAAAAACACCTGTCATTGTTTACATAATGGTCGCCGAGGCAAACTGTCAACACCTCTGTATATTTCCCCAAAATGACATCATTGTATTATCACCACCTTTGTCAGTACATTAGGCCAATGTTAATCCAATAAGAGGGATAATTAATGCCTGCAAATGTTGTAATAATCTTTTAATTGCCGTATTACAGAACTTTGAAGGTACATGTCGGCCATTGGCATGGTCTAAATATTTACGACTCCTCACGAGCTTGGAAGAAAATGAATGATACTTATTTGAGGGTTAATTCTAGGTGGTTTGATCAATAAACTTTTTAATTATGTTCACCTGAAATAGGCTATGAGTATAGAAGTCATTTACCCGTTATAGAAGAATTCATGAATTCAAGTTGAGTAGTATTCGGATAGCACTAATTTCAATGTTATTCATATTGACTCTTCCAAAGAACACAACATACTTTTAGTGTAACATGTTGATTTTAATTGACATTAATTCAAGTTGTAAATCATTTATTCACACATGTCATGCTTGATCATACAGTTTTTAAACTTTATATCTTTATTATTTAAACCTCAAAATATTCAAAACAAAATTAAGACTAAGAAATACAATACACTTATATATACTTTATTATAATATGATTTAAAGACAGACATATTCCACTGATAAATACTCTGAGTGGTCTCTCCCGCTAAGGAAACCACCCCGCTATTAAGACCACTTTTAAAAAGAACGAACAGTGGTCTTATTAGCGGGGTTCTACTGTATTGGATTTGTTATAGGAGTATCCAATGTCTTCAGGATCTGGTAGATTATATATACCCGGTACAACATATTGTCACATTAAAATATCCGAAGCCTAGCATTGTCAGTATCTGGCTCAATGAGTATACTACCATTTCATGCTTAAGTTAATTCAATGCACTTGCTTCAAATGATTTGAATGTTGGGTTTTACTACAACTTTCATATCAAATTGATAAGCAATAAAGATAGCAGAAAAATATTTTCTTAAATAGTATAATTATGTGATGTAATTGTTGTAGTGGTAATAAACTCTTTTTCATACTAAATTGTAGTTGAGCATAAATAAACTTTAAGAGCACTGGACTTAACTCTATGTTTTATATAGATTAATATCACTTTGTTCTAGTCAAGAAAATCAGCATTCCATTTTGTTCATTGCATTCATCTGCCTGACAGATTGAAATATGTTAACATTATCATATACCAATATTCTTATTATATCATACAGCTAATAAGACATAAAAATACGATAAAACTGTCCATTTCCATTTTTTAATTGCTCATGTTAATAAGCAATATTCCGTACACTAATGTCGAGCTAATGTGCAATACTCTGTACACTAAATAGCAATACTCTGTACACATACTTGAATTTATTTTGATCAGTATCTTCGTTGTTTTCGATCAATGTTCATGAAATTTGGTCACAACAATTTTGGGTTCGATATGAACAAAATAGTCAGTTCACAAAATCTACATTTTTGTAATACAGTCATTCCAGAAGCGTGCAAAGTACTGCTGTCAATATTTGCAAGTGAGTATCGGCATAATACTGGATCATTTGAACCTTCCTATGACTATCTGATATACTAAAGTGTGCTATAAAGTTACAAAATGCCCGAAGAAGTTAAAACTTAATTGGGATACGCATAAGTAGTCAGTAATTTGAAAGAAAAATCGTATTCAAACTCGCCCTGGTCTCCTCAAAATTAATAATAATACTCATTTTACTAGCAATATCCGGTGTACGTTATACCGCAGTGGAATATGTAAGCTAAAAACGACAGACGCTGTCAAAGTCAAGCTAGTCACTAAGTAGGTACACAGTATGAAGTATCATGATTTTAAAGTTCTAAGATTGGGTTAGGTATTTGTCGTTAAATCATCTACTGTATAGCGGGTATATTTCGCAGGGGTTTAATTTTTGCTATATTCACGGTCAACATCAAATGCGCGAAATCTAAACCCCGCGAAATAATCAACAAAAATATACAAACTTTACAAAGGGAGACAATGCATCAAGGAGCTTTCAGAAATGATCCAACATTACTTTCCAAGACGTACAAGACGACACATTGTGTCGCTTCACTAAAATACGGTAATAATAAATAGACTACGACATGTATAAAATATGATTACAAATTGGATATTTGAAAAGAACGTGTTTAAATATCTATGCTTGCATATCAATATCGTTTGAAGGTTTGAATTGTAAGGTGATTAATCACACTTGTTCAATTGTAATAACAGTTTTGTTTGCGGAACGTGTAAATGTTTGCCGAAATAATTATTTGTTTGTAAATAGATCTACATATTTTTCTTATGTTAGCATTTAATGATCAGAATGTTTGGTTTATTGCGTTTCTTTATACTCGCCACCAGATAAACCTTATGGGCAAGGCCTCCAGAAGACTTTTAGTACTTTTAGTTTTTTGGGGATAGTGGGCATACAGAAGATGCCCTAAGCATCTCTGGTTCTTTTTTGCATGCCATATGTTTAGCACCCATACATGGGACCTCGATTTAAAGTGTCATCCGAAAGACTATCAGTAATTTTAGTTGACCAGGCCGGGATTCGAACCCACAACCCGGATATCAGAAGCGACTATTATACTCGTACTATAACGTTTACCTCCCCTTCCATGTTTACCAACAAGGTTTTAATTTCGCGGTCAAGGCCGTTAGCGCGAAATCAAAACACCGTGAATTCAAAAGGATCCAATTAACGCGAAAATTGGACACCGTGAAATATACCCACTATACAGTACTTAAAGTCTATGACTATTTTACCAAACTTCTCCACTCTTCTAAATAGTGTTTATTTGGTAATTAGTTCATCATATATTATTCATTCAGAAGCTGCTTTTGGTAAATATTGTACGTGTTTGTCATAATTGTACTCGTTCAAATTTGTAACAACCGATATATCTAATGTAAGAATACATCTTTAAAATTTCAATATGTCTTACCGGGTGACAAGAGGCTATGCAGCTAATAGATGTCCTATAATAATTATGTGCTTCGAGAATAAATAAATAAAACAAATTTGTTTTAGGTTGTTAACCCGTCCTAGCTATTGTCAGAGAGTTGTTCTTAATTAAGTTATGTTTATCCCGGACGAATCGTGCAAACTCATTTAAGGGAACATTTGTATCTCAATAATGTTTAAACAAATTGTTTTCCCTTTTATCTGAAAGACATAAAAATACACCCACACAAGATTTACTTCCAGGCGAAACTGGGAACAGTTTGATGAATTTAATTATTTTGAATTCATGACATGCTAAATAGAAGACATTTTTCCATTTGCTTGTTAACTGCATTAAATTTAATTATGGAGTCTGTAAAGTCTGGTTAAGTTCACACAGAGTATTGCTCGTATATTTAGTTAAAAATAGTCGACTGTCACTTGAATGTAAAATAACAAATCAGTGTGATGCTAATTTGGTATACATTTTCAAATAAAGAGGTAAATGTCACAAAAAGTAAACATCCTGAACTGAACTGTACACAAAACATTTATCTCCCTAAATGAGCACTAACTGGCAGAATCTTTAGAATTGTTTTTTTTTTATTTCTTAAGCAATACCTGTACAGCTGACAATAAAATTTGTAGCGGATTAGTTGCATTTTAAAATTTGGAGTTTAAGCATTGTGTCGTGCGCTTGTTGTTGTGTGTTACATCTGTTCGGTATATTCCAAATGCTTTTATATTGAACAGAACATGAAGCTGTTGTTTGTATGTGGCTCTTTTATCTGGTACTTTTGTTATCTTTTTATTAAGTTAAATTAACGGACATCATATTTAAATGCGACATGTGTGCAATAGTTTGCATTTGATATATTATTGAAATATTATACACGTAGCTTTGACAACCCTGCAATTAGATGACGCGTATGATTGTGATCAAACTTTGGGAATGTTTTATTATGCAATTAAATAAAAATAATCCGCTGTAAAATAAATATTTTTCAAATTAAATTAGTGTTGATTTTAATGCCGTTTTTAAAAGAACAAAACGTTAAACTTTACGTTTGCATAACAAGGACACGAATGTAGCTACACTGCGCTGTGCCTCAATGACAATATAGCACGCCTAATATATTATTATTCGAGTTTTGCTTAGTGAGATATTTCTATTTGTGTATTCACCAAAACCAAGGAGATTTAAACTAACTACTTATTAAGCAAATATTTCAAACAAATGGGATGAAACAAGAATTTTCTGTAATAAATGATTACATTTATAGATAATCCTCAACGATTCCTAAATGGTAAGGAACGCGTTTGTTTGGGATACGTTATAGTTTGTTTAATACAATCGCTTGCATAGGATTTTTGTCAGTGATTGTAATGAATGGAAATCACCGTCAAGTTTTAAAATTTCAAAAATGAGCCAGAAATATTCCCTCCCCAAATGATGCATATATACAAAATTCCAGCTCAATTGGTCAATGTTTACACATTGACCTTCCGACCAATTTGTTCTCTACTCCCATGTGAATGCAAATAGTCATTGATAAGTTGTAGGAGCAGTAGGTGTAAGTAATTGATCTATAAATAACACCTTCTATCGTCAACATGCCTCCAGAGGTTCATATTTCTATACGAGTATCTTCATATACGAGGACTTGCACTTATTTGTAATAACTATATGTAGTTATCTAGTCCCTTGGAGCACTGTCTGTGATATATAGTATCCCTTGTAAGAATATATCTAATTACACTGTTTCTAATGTCTAACATAGATTCATTGAAGAGCTCGGCGTTCAACACATTAACACCAATTATGTAATGCTCTGTATAAATAATGAATAGTATTATGATTGTACACTGTACACGTGGGATCTAATTGGTTTACAATATTTATAACAAATGTCTTTGCTAGCCCTTGGCCAGATTAACGACCTATTTAGTCAAGAATTCATTTATAGACTTGGGATGTAGATGTCATTTTCGACAAGTCTCCGTATCATTTTCGTTCGTTTATTATCTTAACAGAACATTACTCGTATGTGTATACGATAGCATCAACAACTTCAAAGTTCAATGTATCTAATTTAGATGAAGTGCAGTGCTTAAGAACTGCAAGTTTCCATACATTTCTGTTTTGGTTTATTATGTTTGAAGGTTTCGCCACCGGCCTCCTGCTACCGTCACAATGCCCGTACGATGTTCGCACGGATTAACCAACTCGTACGAGTCTGAAATATTTTCTCTCGTACGGGTTGTACAGAATGCATAGTTTTCAACAGATCACCGAGTCCTTTACGCTCTGTACGAGTCTCGATTTGCGTACGGTCTCTGTTTGGACGTTGTGCGAGTTCAGCTCTCTAAAATCAGCTCTTGTGGAACTCGTACGAAGCTCGTAGGGCAAATGTGACTAGGGTATTTGTTAGACACGTTGAATAGAAGTATAATGCACAAGAACAACAATGGGGTAATTGTCGTTTGTACCAATATGTTTCCATATCATTACTTACAGTATATGGTTTAAAAGGTTTCACCAAGTAATCCATAGGAAGTGTATGGTCTTGAGTAAAAGTGTATCGTTTGATTTTTGATTCATAGTCCTTTGTAACTCAGGAAGCAACATGGTAATTAGATATAAAGTATGTACGGTTTCATCTTTAGTTATTTACGAGCTTGTCTCGTATTTAATGATTGTAGTTTGAAACATTAAGAGAACTTAACGGTAACCACGTTTGTGTCGGAAGGACCCTCTAATGAATAAATGTGAAAGACAATAAACTTGTTATCCAATGAGACGAAAGTGTATAAACTTTAAATACTAACGTGTTTTTGTCCGAGAACTTTCGCAATCGTTAACTATATCGATGTATGCACTTCCTTATGATAGAATAAAAAACAGACCGTAACTCGTCCTCTCAATGATTGGTATTTTAAAATAAATGTTTGTTATCTGGTTGTGAAAATAAATGCTGTTAAAATTGAATTTAACATTGTCTCGCCATTTCTTTACAAGGGACGTAGTGCGTAAGAGGAAATGATAATGCTTTTATAAATCGTCCATGTCGCAAGGCTTTCAGAGCAATGGAACTACATATATTGCCAGTTTGTAGATGTTCTATACAAGTATTAAATGTTTCAGATATACAAATATCGACAGTTTACAGTCTAACAATTATTTTATCAAATAATAAAACTACAACACTCAGTTCAATTCGCCTTTTTATTCCAGTGTCAAAAGAATATGGGTACTAATAAGACTAAAACCTACGATCGTTCCATAAAATAGCGTGTACAAGGCGTTGAAAAGAATACAATCGGATTGATACGGGACAACCGTATTATTTTTATAATGTATTTCTCTATCATAACATATTGACTTATTTCTTGTATAGTGGATTGGCGTATAATCGATATGTGTGTGAATGCATATCAATTCTCAGTTATATGAGAAGTTGTATTGAATAATTATTTATTGTCGTGCTAGTTCAGCTACGAGTATATCAGTATCTTCTGTAGACTGTATACGCATGCTTAAGAGAAGTCCTTAAGCGTTAATATTATGAATTGTTGACTTACAAACGATCGGTAAACGTATTCTCACCTTTCTTTTTATAATATCCTCGTGATGTTAAATTATCATTTTGTGTATAAGTATGTACCCTTGTGTCAATATGTATTACATTTATCCGAACTATACATAAGTTTGTGTAAACGTTACTTGCAAGTTTGGAAAACCTGTTCGTGTCATTATGTTTCTGTTATTTGGTTCATGTTTTGTCCGCTTTAATTTCGTGTTTGTTAAAGCCCACTTTCATTTCCTATGTTACACATTCAGATATTGGTGACATGTGTTTAGTTTCAAGTATGACTATATGAGCTTATAATTCATTAATGTGTCATCGGCTGATAAAAATGTTTATTTCCCTGAAGAAATTATTTGTACATGAATGTCTACGATATGTGGTTGCTTTTTGATCCAATTAACCATTTGTATATAGGTAATTGCATTTTGTTATATTACTTACACAACTGTCAAAGGAACATTAACTGATCTGGGGTGGTACTCATGAAGCATCGTAAGTGGAATAATTTACTTGTTCATAAGTTAAAATATTGTGCTGCGTATAATTTCCAAAGAAACGAAGAATAACCCATATTTTCTTTGTGATTACTGAAGCTCTTTACACAATGCTTGTACACAATGTAAATACTTGACTAGAGGATGTGTATCTAACTACGCAAGAATGTACTCAGGGTTTTCTTACTGATTTGTAATACGTTGCAGTTCTCAAATGTACCTTTTAACAATGCTGTAAACAATCATACAGCAAAGGATGCGCAACGTTCCGGGAACTCGTTTCAACTGATGGTACTGATTCGAACACCAAGTTGAACGTGTATGTAAAGAAGACGTGCAACTAGTGTGTAGCCAACCAAAATATCTACTTAAATGTGCTAGTGAGAATTCAGTCGCTAGAACAATCAAGAAGAAACTCATACACGTAACACTAGTGCTTCAAATGGCAAGACGCATCTGTCTTTATGACAATGGGATTATGTCTGCTTTGTATAATGTACTATATGGAACAAGAATTGGTATAATGGTATTATATTAGCTAAATCGAAATGTTATGTATCATAATCAAATAAGCAAACGTCTATAGTGTCAGGGATCAAAATATCTATTATATCTACTTACAACGTCCGTGGTTTATCAACTTCTATGTACTAAAACACGGTGCCAAAATTCGGTATGTTAACAAGAGCTGACATTTTGTCAGACGAGGAGATTATTTCATGACAAGAAAATGTTGCGTCTCATTATTTGCAGGCGAAAACCAATAAAAATCTTCGTTTTCGTTTTTGATGCATTTGGATTCAATTGTGAAGGCAGAATGTAGTAAACAGCACAACACTAAAGGCAAACATGAGAACAAAAGAAAAAGTAACATCGCTGAATACATTGGAATCACAGAAATGAACAATATAACGTTTTATATTAATTGCACGAGATTCATTTTACTGTGTCCTATTTTGTCTTGCTACTTGTTACTCTACAAATCGTTAAAACAGATTTTGCCTGTCCTTATTTTGTGTAATATGTATAACGTCATCCGTTTTACCTTTAACAAATGTTCACATGCATCCATTTCCGACAAGTAGGCCATACTATATTTCATTTAGCATAGACAAGTAACATAATTGGTCACAAATGATGCAACATTACTGACAGACGGATCGTCAGAGACACAATGTCATTGAAATCGTACTTTTGTATAAATTAAGGAATGAAATATACTGTTAACGCTATTGCTATATACCACAGTCTGTTGATATAGATGTTTGTTATGTGCTAGGCTGGTAAAGCGTATTGCTCTGTCCAATTTTCTAATAATATTATCTTTTCATATTAAACACAATGTTTTCAGTTAATCGGGCTATCCGGTTGTTATGTTAGGCATCGTATTTGTAGATTGTAAAAGGGAACTTTCTCACCAATAGCAGAATTTGGTAATACGTTAAGAAATATTTTTCTCATGCTTAAACCGTAAATGATGTTTCCCAATATGCTGTTACTTACAACATGCTGTTATCCATGTTCCAGTAATCGAGGCTATGGTCATACATGTATATACGCACCGAAACTTATCTTTGATCATCATGCTTGATACGAATTATGGTATGATTTATCAAATGCCGAACGATTATTATTTGGTATGGAAAAAGTGTTAAGAATGTACAATACGATAGCAGATATTAAGCATAAGGCCGACTGACTATTGGACAAAGAAAACACTACATAGCCCTATCAAGTGTGTGTTTTAGTGTGTCAATAGGTAAGCTAAATAAATCAGTGGAAAGTTATAATTCCTTAATAGTATTATTCATATAAAGTATTAGATAGCTGCGACGACATGCCTGCACCAGCAGGACTGTCAATATTTGGGAGTAATCGTAAAAATTATGAACGGATATCATAAACAACGTTTGTTAATGGTATATTTAATATATCAAGACTTTGTAAGCTCAAATCGGCAGATGCTGTCAAAGTCAAGCTAGTCACTTAGTACATACGCAGTATGAAGTACCATGCTCTTAAATTGGGTTGGGCATTTGTCGTTTAATCATCTCCTTAAAGTCTATGACTATTTTACCAACTTCTTCATTCTTCAAAAATAACTATATCATATATAATTCATTCAGAAACTGCTTTTGGTAAATATGTTATGAGTTTATCATAATTGTACTCGTTCAAATTTGTAAGAACCAATATATTTAAATGTTATGATTCATCGTTAATATTTTATCATTTTGCACCGGATGACAAGAAGTCCTATCAAATGGAATCCTTATTTGCTTCGACAATAAATAAGTAAAGCAAATTCGTTTTAGGTTGTTAACCCGTCATAAATATTGTCGGAGTGTAAGTCTTAATTAAGTTATGTTATCCCGGACGAATCTTGCAAACTCATTTAAGTTACATTTGTATCTCAATAATGTTCAAATAAGTTGTTTTCCATTTTATCTGAAAGACATAAAAATACCCACACACAAGAGTTACTTCCAGACGAAACTGTGAACAGTTTGATGGGTTTAATTGTTCTTGAATTTTGAATTCAAGAATCGCCGAATGGAAGAAATATATTCGATTTGTTTGTTAACTACATTTGTTTTAAATTTAATTATGGAGTCTGTAATGTCTGGTTAAGTTCACACAGAGTATTGCTCGTATATTTAGGTTAAAAATAGTCGACTGTCACTTGAATGCAAAATAACAAATCAGTGCGATGCTAACATTTTCACATAAAGAGGTTAGTTTCACAAAAATTAAACATCCTGAATTTTACGCCAAAACATATACTAGTATCTCCCTAAAAAAACACTAACTGGCAGAATCTATCAAACTTTTTATTTTTATTTTATATTTTAAGCAATATCTGTACAGCTGACAATAAGAATTGTAGCGGTTTCGTTGCATTTTAAAATTTGGAGATTAAGCATTGTGCCGTGCGCTTGCTGTTTGTGTTACATCTGTTCGGTATATTCCAAAAGTTTTTATATTGAACAGAACATGAAACTGCTGTTACTGTGTGGCTCTTTTGCCTGATACTTCTTTTATTGTTTTATTTAGTTAAAGTAACCGACATCGCATTAATGCGATATGTGTGCAATATTTTGCATTTGACATATCATTGAAATATTATACAAGTAGCTCTGACAGCCCTGCAATTAGGTGACGCGTTTGAATTTGATCAAACTTAAGGAATGCTTTATTATGTTACATAAAAATATCCAGTTCAAATAAGAGTTGATCTTAATTCCGTTTTAAATGAACAAGAAGTTTACGTTTGCAACTCAAGAACACTGATGAAGCTACACTGCGTTGTGCCTCAATGACAATATAACATAATATTTTTTTATATATATTCCTAAACGATTCCGAAATGATAAGGAACACGTTTGTCTGAAATGAAGTAAGGCATGGCAATTTGTTTATGTTTTAAACAACTAAACCCATCCTCGTGAACAGTAAGATATATGACTGCGTTAACTTATATATCTATATATGTATAGATCACACAGCGTCTTGATATCAAATGTATTAGTTAAATAAATGGATTTTATGTGACACCAGTAAAGGTTATATGGCGTATAATTTACCATTTAAAAATGTCTACTGTATTGAGAATTGGCACATACTTGAAATTCAATATATTTTCTTTAAAGTGTAAGTTTATTTGGTGCCTAATTCGAATAATAAGCACGAATAGTTTATAATAGAAACGGACGAGTTTACAAATGGTTATTCAGTCGTAGTAACGAGTTTCTCTTTTATATAAATATAAGCTATTTTCAAATATATTGTTATATTTTGAAATTAAATTGTGGGGTTTATTTTGCCTATAGGAAGCTCCGAATGACGAATAATGTGTTCAACACGTTAACGACAATAGTATCAATGTGTGGGATCTAATTGATGTATAAATAGTGTCTACATTTCCTAGGGTAGGTTTGAGGATTATAAATAAACCAAATAGTACAAAAATCGCGATGTAAATGAACGTGATATTTTGCAATCCATTTTTGTGTGTTTATGACCTTTTAAAAATATAATAAAAAAAACAGGCTGCAGAACTTCTTGAAACAGCAAACTGTAATATGTAGTTTACGTACATCAATAGTCAAATATTGTGTTGGTCTTATTTTTACGCGTTTGGTCATTTATCTCTATAAAGGAAGTTTTATATTTTATAACCATATGGTCTTCTCAGTCGTTCATTGCACTTGTGGGGATATGTAAGTGTCTAGTCGACATATTATTATATTACTATGGGGTCGGTGATTGTATGCATTATATTTTGTTGCTATTAAACCAATGCAAGCTCATATGGGTGTTAGCTGGTTGTGTTAGCTAAATACTTGTAATTACTATAAACAAACATATTTGCAATAAATAGTCAAATGATAGCTTAGCCTAATATTTTAGTAGTCATGTGACAACACAATTATCTTAATTGGCTAGTGACGTCATATGGGATATATGACGTCACAGTTGTTCTCAACTTGTTCAGTGTTCATTTGATTGGTATGTAGGTATGTTGTATAATAGTCATTATGTTATATGTTTCCCTAGGATTTATTGTGTCGAGAGTATGGCATAACCTGTTTTATATCAAATAAATAAATATAAAAAGTTATATATGTGTTTTCTCAGTGACGTATATTTCCAAAAAATTTAATCAATATCACCTTACTTGTGTGGAGAGATAGGACAGTATGAGTAAACGTGTTCGCTTAACCATATTGATAAAAAGCGTAGCCGAAATGCTTTGAATATTTTAATCCGGTTGTTTAGTTATACGATTTCCCAAAACTGTGACATCAACTGTTAATTAACGGCTCATTAAAAACAACCGAATGTTCGAGAATGTTCATGCATTTTCTGTACTTACTGACACTCTTACATAGCTGATATTCCTTTAAGTTTATAATTGAATGACTAGACTGAAATAAGTATGAGTATGCTCACCAAATACGCTCTCACCTAGTACATGTAGTTACAAGTGTCACCAGATATTTTATAAATTTGTACATGTATCTAAATGTTTTGTACTTTCAATGTGTATTTGTAATACGCAAATTTATTTGTATTTGGTGATTACCTCTTATAAATATAGTTACGTGATGTTGGTCTTTTTTGAGAATATATTAATCTGTCACTCGTTAATCATATGGAGCAATTGTGTTTTGAAATAGCCTTTGCGCTGTAATGATTGTGTTTGTTTTTATAGATAACTGCATGCTGTTTGCATTTTCTGTACCATATTGTTCAATTAATCTTTTATAACATTTCCTTATTAAGAGCAACGTACTTTTCTGAATCTTGTGATCACCGTGTTATGTCACCCCGCACTTTTACAACGGGGACTTGGGCTTTTAATTATTTCGTTGGGTTATGTATGGGCATTGCTCCATGCGTTTGTGTTATCTTGTGTGTGTGGTTGTTTTCCGTTCTCGGCTGGTTAGGTTGAGTGCCGTCTTTCCAGTCCGCTTTACTCATACCTTTTTGAATTATCCATTCACATGTTATGTTCATTAATGTGTATGTATTAAAAAAGAATTAAATCTTCTTTGTCATTCTTTATTTAACAATCTTATTTTAGTTATCCATCTTTCATAATAACATCTGAACTCATTGAACATAACATTGTCGTGTCAGTTGTGTTTAAGTAGTACACTGCAGTCTTACCAATCCATATGTTATTATCACGTCTAAACTAATTGGAACTAACGTTGTCTTTTCCATAATGTGCAAGGAGTATATTGTTGTATTACATAAAAGAGAATTATTGAGAATGATATATTTTCCATTCTGATGTACTAGACGATGCTATCTATGGTTCTAATAGCAGCAGATGTATCTTCTTCGCTCAGCGATTAGCGTCGTCTCAATTGTGTGCTTAAATCAACTCAATATAATTGCACCCACTAAAAGGGACATTTATGACAAAGCATCGTACGATATTCACTGATTCAAATGACATTGAAAAACAATTGGACGCAATTCATTCATCCTTAAACGGATAATGTGATAGGAATATTTGATACCAAATTTATTTGGCATGTATCGACTTGCATCCCTGTTAGACGTCAACCAGATTTTGCAATTAAATAACGATTAGCAATTGTATAGAATGAAAGAATGCAATTGATTGATTGTGTATTAAAAAAACAGGATGAAAATACGCTTTTCTTTCATGGTTCATGATGAATGCGGTCTATAGTTATACAAACAATACTAGTTATATCTGTCTAAAGATTAATAATAATAGCTGTCAAAGAGTCGATCCTAGTTTCATAAAAAACTGAATAACCCTGTGCCAGCTATAAAAATCTGTCACTGGGTCGCTAAAATAATTTCGAAGAATAAGTGATTTCAATATTCATTAACAAACAACGTACACTTAAACGAATTTCTAATTGGCCACCCTAAAAAATATTATATTATCTGATAAATTATATCAATAAATCTTAGGCTGTGTTAATTGTTCATTCCACGCTCTTACTTATCTATTTCTGGAAAGAAATGGCGTATTCATACACAAAATCATCCATGCGTAACGGTTGGTGCGAAAGTGCTTTTTTTCACGTTGGTCTCGTGCACAGCTTGGAATAGTATCGTATTTGGTATAAATTTGTTCCCTGTAGATCGGCTTTTCTTTAAACACTATAATTTGTGAAAATTAGCCATGTGGAACGCGATTATGACGTCAGATGCATGCATACATTGAACGGATTTCTAATTGGCCACGTGTTTTTATAAATTAGTTTTAAAAATAATGTTTTTAGAAGAATATAAATAATCGAAACCCCGATACTGTCCAATTTTATTGATGGAAAAAATGTTTCTCGCCGTAATTCGAGCTAAATCCCACGTTATTATAAATAACACTTTTTACAAAAAGACGTTTTGACGTACATGTCTGGATTTTGGTGCTGATACTCGTCATTTTAACGGCCTCAGCGCGCCCCGTATTACTTATTCTCGTCAGTATTAATACCTTTCATTTAGCCAATCGACAGAGGATACATTTTGACTAATTTCAAAAATCAAACATGTCGGGCACGTGAACCACGTGCACGTAAGCCATTTTGCACTAACTGTTCCGCATGGATGATTTTATACATGCATGCGTAATTTATTTCGTCAAATCGATAGACAAGTGCATGGAATGATAATAACCACAATTTTAGAAATATTGACTGAATATATCGCATAATATAATATTTCATTTGGTGGCCAATTAGAAATTCGTTTAAGTGTAGATTTTATATCTGTCAGTACAATTTAATCTGATTTGTAATGTTATTATTAAGACTAAGGAAAGTTATGCCCAAGTGCAGGTATATTAAACCAGTGTCTTCTTTTTTGTTTCAATGGAACATCACCAAACAAACAGACAGCTTGATGTTGTTGCACGATGATATTGTCTTTCATCTATGAATAAAAATTAAAATGTCGCTTATTCTTAAGCAGACTTGTATGTGATTCTAAATAATATGTCTAATGTCTCAGTATAAATGACAACAGCTATCATCAGCGAGGCTTTATCTATGACAAACACCTAACGCAATGCGTGATTTATCAACTTCCAAATATATTTCACATCTCAAATATATATACGTTCTGTCGGATAAAACAACAGTTTTCCTAGATAATGTTACGATTTAACATGATATGAACGGAAATTGAACCCTCAACCAAGTCTTAGCACGAACCATTCACGATAAACATTCTGCTAGTTTATAACAAGTTGCTGTTAATAGGTTAGATTATTAGACGGTATCAGTTCAAAACAAACATGATGTTGTGGTATAATACGTGTGGAATGATTTTGCAAAACAACGACCTCAGTCTCAAATTGTTAAGGTATTGTATGAAAAGTAATTATATATGCAACAAAAAGAAAAAGCAACACTGACTTTATGGATAACCATACCAAGAGCATTAAGTTTATAAACATTGTTGTATTTGACTTGCTCTTTATAACACTACACACCATTAAAGCGCATTATATCTGTCCTGTAGAATTGTTTATAGTAAAGTATCCATTTTCCTTCATGAAATATAGTTGTGTTTGTTCTTATGCATTCGGTACTCACTAGAAGACCTGACTATTTCTCATTCAGCTTAAAAGGTGACATAATAACTCACAAATGATGCAGTGATGCAACATTACTGACGGACGGATCGTCAGAGAAAAAATGCATTTGAAATCGTACTGTAAATTTAGGAATCTAACTAGTATTATTTTGGCGACGTATCTTTGCGATGTAAAGGAAATGAGAACACAAACAATTTCACACTGATAGCGGAATTTTGGCAATACTTGAAGGAATGGTTGCCGGAGTACATTGTACATGTTTGATACATAATGATGAATCTGAAATACTGTTACTTACAATTATGTTGCCATGTTTCTCTCATTACAAGTGTTACTAAGTATGACCTTATACACACATAGAATGTCATCCATTTTGTGTAGTCTGATACGAGGCAAGATAGGTTTGAATGATCAAATGCCACATGGTAATATTTTTATATATGAATAGTGATAGGAATTTATTATGTGATAATTAGAAGTATCAGGTATAAGACGACATTATTTCTGTCTACATTTGGTCTATCCCCTTGGACCAGAAACTACACATAGTCATTGTTAAATATGTTTTTCAAAGTGTCGCTAGTTAAGCTAAAACAATAGGTGGAAAATTAGAATTTCTTAAAAGCATTGCACAAACAAATAAAAACATATGTTTGTCAATATTGAGGAGTAATCTTAAACATTATTAAATGATATCATAAACATCACCTGTTCCTGGTGTATTAAATTAAATGAGTATATGTTAGCCTTACACAACAACATTTGCTGTCAAAGACAAGCAAGTCATTAAGTACATACGCAATACGAAGTATGGTATTCTTAACGTTCTTGCCTTTGGTTCGGCATATATCGTTTTGTCATCTCTTTAAAGTGTGAAATTTTGTCCCACTATCTTCACATTTGCAAATAGTGTTCATTTTGCTATCTATAAATATCATTTGATTCATTCATAAGCTGTTTTTGCAAATGTTTTATGTTTTTATTATAGTCGTATTCGTTCCAATAAAAGATACAGACATATCAAAATGTACAAATCCATCTTCGATATTTAAATATTTAATACCGGGTGACACGAAGCTTTGCAGTTAATGTATACTATAAATAAAACAAATACGTTTTTGTTAGGTAGTTAAACCGTCCTAGCTATTTCAGCGTTTGTCTTAATTAAGTTATGCTCATCAAGACGAAAAGTTACATTTATGTTCAAATTAATTGTTTTCCCGTTTAATTTAAAGAAAATATAATACACACACGCAAGATTTACTTCCAGTTGAAACTGTGAACAGTTTTGGGGGATTAATTTTTTTGAACTCACGTGGATTCAAGAAATGCCGAATGGAAGATTTGTTTCAATTGCTTGTTAACTGCATTTGTTTCCAATTTAATTAAATATATAGTCTGTAAATTCACGTGTCTGGTTAAGTTCACAACAGAGTATTGCTCGTTTAAACACATTAGTTATTCAGTTGAAAATAGTTGACTGTCACATGGATTTAAAATAACAAAATCAGTTCGATGCCAATTTTGTATACATTTTCAACTAAAGAGGTTTGTGTTACAAAGATTGAACAGAATGAATGGTAAGCAAAACATATGTCTCCCTAAAAGAACAATTACTGGCAAAATATCTATCAAACCTATTTCCACAGTGGTTCTTTGACATTTTGGGTTTTTGACAACTGAAATAAGGATTAAAAGGTATTTATAACAGATCAATTAGTTTCCGTTTGCAAACCAAGAAGACGAATGTAGCTAAACTGCGTTACCTACACGACAATATAACACTCCTTATATATTATTATTTATTATTATGTCTAATGAGATGTTTCTATTAGTCCCTTTTACAGAACCAAATATATTTAAACCTAACAACGAATTAAGCAAAAATTTCAAACATGAGATGAAACAAGAATTTTTTGTTATAAATAAAATTAATTTTGTTTATATATTCCTTAACGGTTCCGAAGGGTTAAAAGGCGCGTTAGTTTTAAATAACGTGAAGGCGTGGCAAAACATTGCTAAACTACCATACCCTTCCTCTTGAACAGTAAGATGTGTGATTTACGTCTGAACTAATTGAACATAGCATTGTCGTGACATATGTGTATAAGTAGTACACTGCAATCTTACCAATCCATCTTTTATAATAACGTCTGAGCTTATATGACCTAACGTTGCCTCTTCCACAATGTGCGAGGAGTATATTGTTGTATTACATAAAAGAGAATTATTGATAATGATATATTTTCCATTCTGGTGTACCAGACGATGCTATCTATGGTTATAAAAAGAAGAGTTATCTTACTCGCCAAGTGATTGGCGTCGTCTCAAACGTGTGCTTAAATAAACTCTATATAATTGCACGCACTAAAACGGACATTTCTGACGAAACATCGTACGATAGTCACTTCTTCAAATGACATTGAACAACAATTGGACGCAATTCATTCATCCTTAAAACGGATAATCTGATAGGAATATTTAATACCTCATTTATATGGCATATATCGACTTTCATCCCTGCTAGACGGCAATCGGATTTTGCAATTAAATCACGATTAGCAATTGTATTGAATGAAAAAATACAACTGATTGATTGTGTATTAAAGAATCAGGATGAAAATACACGGGGATTTCATGGTTCATGAAGAATGCGGTCTATAGTTATACATGCAATAATAGTTATATCTGTCTAAAGATTAATAATAATAGCTGTCAAAGAGTTGATCCTATTATCATAAAAAACTGAATTACCCAGAGCCAGCTATAAAAATCTGCCACTGGGTCGCTAAATAATTTTGAATAATAAGTGATTTCAGTATTCATTAACAAACAATGTAGATTGTATATCTGACAGTACAATTTAATCTGATTTTTAATGTTATTAATACTAAGGATAGTTATGCCCAAGTGCAGGTATATTAAACCAGTGGTGTCTTCTTTTTTTCAATGTAACATCACCAAATAAACAGACAGCTTGTTGCTGTTGCACGATGATATTGTCTTTCATCTATGAATAAAAATTAAAACGTAGCTTATTCTTAAGCAGACTTGTATGTGATTCTAAATAATATGTCTAATGTCTCCGTATAAATGACAACAGCTATCATCAGCGAGGCTTTATCTATGACAAACACCTAACGCAATGCGTGATTTATCAACTTCCCAATATATTTCACATCCCAAATATATTTACGATCTGTCGGATAAAACAACTGTTTTCCTAGATAATGATACGTTTTAACATGATATGAACGGAAATTGAACCCTCAACCAAGTCTAAGAACGAACCATTCACTATAAACATTTATCTAAATTATAACAAGTTGCTGTTAATAGGCTAGATTATTAGACGGTATCAGTTCAAAACAAACATGATGTTGTGGTATAATACGTGTGTAATGATTTTGCAAAACAACGATCTCAGTCTCTAATTGTTAAGATATTGTATGACAAGTAATTATACATGCAACAAAAAGAAAAAACAACACTGACTTTATGGATAATCATATGAATGAATACGTTTTATACCAAGAGCATTAAGTTTATAAACATTGTTGTATTTGACTTGCTCTTTATAACACTACACACCATTAAAGCGCATTATATCTGTCCTGTAGAATTGTGTATAGTAAAGTATTCATTTTCCTTCATGAAACATAGTTGTGTTTGTTCTTATGCATTCGGTACTCACTAGAAGACCTGACTATTTCTCATTCAGCTTAAAAGGTGACATAATAACTCACAAATGATGCAGTGATGCAACATTACTGACGGACGGATCGTCAGAGAAAAAATGCATTTGAAATCGTACTGTAAATTTAGGAATCTAACTAGTATTATTTTGGCGACGTATCTTTGCGATGTAAAGGAAATGAGAACACAAACAATTTCACACTGATAGCGGAATTTTGGCAATACTTGAAGGAATGGTTGCCGGAGTACATTGTACATGTTTGATACATAATGATGAATCTGAAATACTGTTACTTACAATTATGTTGCCATGTTTCTCTCATTACAAGTGTTACTAAGTATGACCTTATACACACATAGAATGACATCCATTTTGTGTAGTCTGATACGAGGCAAGATAGGTTTGAATGATCAAATGCCACATGGTAATATTTTTATATATGAATAGAGATAGGAATTTATCATGTGATAATAAGAAGTATGACGTATAAAACGACATTATTTCTGTCTACATTCGGTCTATTCCCTCGGACGAGAAACTACACATAGTCATTGTTAAAAATATTTTTCAAAGTGTCGCTAGTTAAGCTAAAACAATAGCTGGAAAATTAAAATTTCTTAAAAGCATTGCACAAACAAAGAAAACATATGTTTGTCTATATTGAGGAGTAATCTTAAACATTACTGAAGAATATCATAAACAACACCCGTTCATGGTGTATTAAATTAAGTGAGTATATGTAAGCCTTACACGACGACATTTGCTGTCAAAGACAAGCAAGTCATTTAGTACATACGCAGTACGAAGTATGGTATTCTTAAGGTTCTTGCCTTGGGTTAGGCATTTATCGTTTTGTCATCTCTTTAAAGTGTGCAATTTTGTCCCACTTTCTTCACATTTGCAAATAGTGTTCATTCTGCTATCTATAAATATCATTTGATTCATTCATAAGCTGTTTTTGCAAATGTTTTATGTTTTTATTATAGTCGTATTCGTTCCAATTAAAGATACAGACATATTGAAATGTACAAATCCATCTTCGATATTTAAATATTTAATACCGGGTGACACGAAGCTTTGCAGTTAATGTATACTATAAATAAAACAAATACGGTTTTGTTAGGTAGTTAAACCGTCCTAGCTATTTCAGCGTTTGTCTTAATTAAGTTATGCTCATCAAGACGAAAAGTTACATTTTATCTCAATAATGTTCAAATTAATTGTTTTCCCGTGTATCTGAAAGAAAACAAAATACACCCACACAAGATTTACTTCCAGTTGAAACTGTGAACAGTTTGAGGGGATTAATTTTTTTGAACTCACGTGAATTCAAGAAATGCCGAATGGAAGATTTGTTTCATTTGCTTGTTAACTGCATTTGTTTCCAATTTAATTATATAGTCTGTAAATTCACGTGTCTGGTTAAGTTCACAACAGAGTATTGCTCGTTTAAACACATTAGTTATTCAGTTGAAAATAGTTGACTGTCACATGGATTTAAAATAACAAAATCAGTACGATGCCAATTTTGTATACATTTTCAACTAAAGAGGTTTGTGTTACAAAGATTAAACAGCATATATGGTAAGCAAAACATATGTCTCCCTAAAAGAACAATTACTTGCAAAATATCTATCAAACCCAGTGGTTCTTTGACATTTTGGGTCTTTGACAACTGAAATAAGGATTAAAAGCTATTTATAAGAGAACAATTAGTTTACGTTTGCAAACCAATAAGACGAATGTAGCTACACTGCGTTACCTACACGACAATATAACACACCTTATATATTATTATTTGTTATTCTGTCAATTGAGATGTTTCTATTAGTCCCTTTTACAGAACCAAATATATTTAAACCTAACTACGAATTAAGCAAAAATTTCAAACATGAGATGAAACAAGAATTTTTTGTTATAAATAAAATTAATTTTGTCTAGATATTCCTTAACCGTTCCGAAGGGTTAAAAGACGCGTTAGTTTTAAATAACGTGAAGGCACGGCAAAACATTGTTAAACTACCATACCCTTCCTCTTGAACAGTAAGATGTGTGATTTACGTCTGAACTAATTGAACATAACTTTGTCGTGACATATGTGTATAAGTAGTACACTGCAATCTTACCAATCCATCTTTTATAATAACGTCTGAACTTGTATGACCTAACGGTGACTCTTCCACAATGTGCAAGGAGTATGTTGTTGTATTACATAAAAGAGAATTATTGATAATGATATATTTTCCATTCTGGTGTGCATGTACCAGACGATGCTATCTATGGTTATAAAAAGCAGAGTTATCTTCCTCGCCAAGTGATTGGCGTCGTCTCAAACGTGTGCTTAAATAAACTCTATATAATTGCACGCATTAAAACAGACATTTTTGACAAAACATCGTACGATATTCACTGATTCAAATGACATTGAACAACAATTGGACGCAATTCATTCATCCTTAAAACGGATAATGTGATAGGAATATTTGATACCTCATTTATTTGGCATATGTTGACTTTCATCTCTCTTAGACGTCAATCAGATTTTGCAATTAAATCACGATTAGCAATTGTATTGAATGAAATAATGCAATAGATTGATTGTGTATGAAAGAAACAGGATGAAATACACGGGGCTTTCATGGTTCATGAAGAATGCGGTCTATTGTTATGCATGCAATACTAGTTATATCTGTCTAAAGATTAATAATAATAGCTGTCAAAGAGTTGATCCTAGTTTCATAAAAAACTGAATTACCCAGAGCCAGCTATAAAAATCTGCCACTGGGTCGCTAAATAATTTCGAATAATAAGTGATTTCAGTATTCATTAACAAACAATGTAGATTGTATATCTACCTGTACAATTTAATCTGATTTGTAATGTTATTAAGACTAAGGAAAGTTATGCCCAAGTGCAGGTATATTAAACCAGTTTCTTATTTTTTGTTTCAATGGAACATCACCAAATAAACAGACAGCTTGATGTTGTTGCACGATGATATTGTCTTTCATCTATGAAAGAAATTAAAACGTAACTTATTCTCAGGCAGACTTGTATATGATTCTAAATAATATGTCTAATGTCTCCGTATAAATGACAACAACTATCATCAACGAGGCTTTATCTATGACAAACACCTAACGCAATACGTGATTTATCAACTTAACAATATATTTCACATCCCAAATATATATACGTTCTGTCGGATAAAACAACAGTTTTCCTAGATAATGTTACGTTTTAACATGATATGAACGGAAATTGAATACTCAACCAAGTCTTAGCACGAACCATTCGCGATAAACATTCTGCTAGTTTATAACAAGTTGCTGTTAATATTTTGATTATTAGACGGTTTCAGTTCAAAACAAACATGATGTTGTGGTATAATACGTGTGTAATGATTTTGCAAAACAACGATCTCAGTCTCTAATTGTTAAGATATTGTATGACAAGTAATTATACATGCAACAAAAAGAAAAATCAACACTGACTTTATGGATAATCATATGAATGAATACGTTTTATACCAAGAGCATTAAGTTTATAAACATTGTTGTATTTGACTTGCTCTTTATAACACTACACACCATTAAAGCGCATTATATCTGTCCTGTAGAATTGTTTATAGTAAAGTATCCATTTTCCTTCATGAAACATAGTTGTGTTTGTTCTTATGCATTCGGTACTCACTAGAAAACATGACTATTTCTCATTCAGCATAAAAGGTGACATAATAACTCACAAATGATGCAGTGATGCAACATTACTGACGGACGGATCGTCAGAGACAAAATGCGTTTGAAATCGTACTGTAAATTTAGGAATCTAACTAGTATTATTTTGGCGTCGTATATTTGCGTTGTAAAGGAAATTAAAAGACAAACAATTTCACACTGATAGCGGAATTTTGGCAATACTTGAAGGAATGGTTTCCGGAGTACATTGTACATGTTTGATACATAATAATGATTCTCAAATACTGTTACTTACAATTATGTTGCCATGTCTCTGTCATTACAAGTGTTACTAAGTATGACCTTATACACACATAGAATGACATCCATTTTGTGTAGTCTGATACGAGGCAAGATAGGTTTGAATGATCAAAGGCCACATGGTAATAGTTTTATATATGAATAGTGATAGGAATTTATCATGTGATAATAAGAAGTATCAGGTATAAAACGACATTATTTCTGTCTACATTTGGTCTATCCCCTCGGACGAGAAACTACACATAGTCATTGTTAATTATGTTTTTCAAAGTGTCGCTAGTTAAGCTAAAACAATAGGTGGAAAATTAGAGTTTCTTAAAAGCATTGCACAAACAAATAAAAACATATGTTTGTTAATATTGAGGAGTAATCTTAAACATTATTAAATAATATCATAAACATCACCTGTTCCTGGTGTATTAAATTAAATGAGTATATGTTAGCCTTACACAACAACATTTGCTGTCAAAGACAAGCAAGTCATTAAGTACATACGCAATACGAAGTATGGTATTCTTAACGTTCTTGCCTTTGGTTCGGCATATATCGTTTTGTCATCTCTTTAAAGTGTGAAATTTTGTCCCACTATCTTCACATTTGCAAATAGTGTTCATTTTCCTATCTATAAATATCATTTGATTCATTCATAAGCTGTTTTTGCAAATGTTTTATGTTTTTATTATTGTCGTATTCGTTCCAATAAAAGATACAGACATATCAAAATGTACAAATCCATCTTCGATATTTAAATATTTAATACCGGGTGACACGAAGCTTTGCAGTTAATGTATACTATAAATAAAACAAATACGTTTTTGTTAGGTAGTTAAACCGTCCTAGCTATTTCAGCGTTTGTCTTAATTAAGTTATGCTCATCAAGACGAAAAGTTAAATTTATGTTCAAATTAATTGTTTTCCCGTTTAATGTAAAGAAAATATAATACACACACACAAGATTTACTTCCAGTTGAAACTGTGAACAGTTTTGGGGGATTAATTTTTTTGAACTCACGTGGATTCAAGAAATACCGAATGGAAGATTTGTTTCAATTGCTTGTTAACTGCATTTGTTTCCAATTTAATTAAATATATAGTCTGTAAATTCACGTGTCTGGTTAAGTTCACAACAGAGTATTGCTCGTTTAAACACATTACTTATTCAGTTGAAAAAAGTTGACTGTCACATGGATTTAAAAAATCAAAATCAGTGCGATGCCAATTTTGTATACATTTTCAACTAAAGAGGTTTGTGTTACAAAGATTAAACAGCATGAATGGTAAGCAAAACATATGTCTCCCTTAAAGAAAAATTACTGGCAAAATATCTATCAAACCCAGTGGTTCTTTGACATTTTGGGTCTTTGACAACGGAAATAAGGATTAAAAGCTATTTATAAGAGAACAATTAGTTTACGTTTGCAAACCAATAAGACGAATGTAGCTACACTGCGTAACCTACACGACAATATAACACACCTTATATATTATTATTTATTATTCTGTCAATTGAGATGTTTCTATAAGTCCCTTTTACAGAACCAAATATATTTAAACCTAACTACGAATTAAGCAAAAATTTCAAACATGAGATGAAACAAGAATTGTTTGTTATAAATAAAATTAATTTTGTTTAGATATTCCTTAACGGTTCCGAAGGGTTAAAAGACGCGTTAGTTTTAAATAACGTGAATGCACGGCAAAACATTGTTAAACTACCATACCCTTCCTCTTGAACAGTAAAATGTGTGATTTACGTCTGAACTAATTGAACATAGCATTGTCGTGACAAGTAGTACACTGCAATCTTACCAATCCATCTTTTATAATAACGTCTGAACTTATATGACCTAACGTTGACTCTTCCACAATGTGCGAGGAGTATATTGTTGTATTACATAAAAGAGAATTATTGATAATGATATATTTTCCATTCTGGTGTACCAGACGATGCTATCTATAGCTATAAAAAGCAGAGTTATCTTTCTCGCCAAGTGATTGGCGTCGTCTCAAACGTGTGCTTAAATAAACTCTAAATAATTGCACGCACTAAAACGGACATTTCTGACAAACATCGTACGATATTCACTGATTCAAATGACATTGAACAACAATTGGACGCAATTCAGTCATTCTTAAAACGGATAATGTGATAGGAATATTTGATACCTCATTTATTTGGCATATATTGACTTTCAGTCCTCTTAGACGTCAATCAGATTTTGCAATTAAATCACGATTAGCAATTGTATTGAATGAAATATTGCAATAGATTGATTGTGTATTAAAGAAACAGGATGAAATACACGGGACTTTCATGGTTCATGAAGAATGCGGTCTATAGTTATGCATGCAATACTAGTTATGTCTGTCTAAAGGTAAATAATACATAATAGCTGTCAAAGAGTTAATCCTAGTTTCATTAAAAACTGAATTACCCTGTGCCACCTATAAAAATCTGCCACTGGATCGCTCAATAATTTCGAATAAATAAGTGATTTCAATATTCATTAACGAACAACGTAGATTGTATATCTGACAGTACAATTTAATCTGATTTTTAATGTTATTAAGAATAAGGATAGTTATGCCCAAGTGCTGGCATATTATACCAATTTCTTCTTTTTGTTTCAATGAAACATCACCAAATAAACAGACAACCTGTTCATGTTGTTTTTGCACGATGATATTGTATTTCATCTATGAATGAAAATGAACACGTTGCGTATTCCCAAGCAGGACTGTCGTATACGATTGTAAATAATATGTCTAATGTCTCCATATAAATGACTGCAGCTTTCACCAATGATGTCTTATCTATGACAAACACTTAACACAATACGTGCTTTATCAATTTCCCGGAATATTTCACATCTCAAATATGTTAACATTCTGTCGGATAAAGTATTTTCCAGACATTGAGACGTTTTAACATGATATGATCGGAAATTGAACCTTCAACCAAGCCTATATGTACTTGTTTTTATATCCATCCATTTCAAAGAGACAATGTCAGCTAATTTATTCCATTTTGCAGTTAATATGCTAGGTTTTCGTCACGGCTACAGTTCATACCAGCATGCATTTGTGTTATTACAACAAACATGTACATCGAACTCATCGTCGCATTATAACGTTATTTGTTAATACATATCCAACAATCATTCACATGTGTGTTTGGTCGCATTTTCGTTAGGCCACTGTCCTTGGTGTTTCAAACTAGGTCAAGATGTGGTTGATTGTGCCTCATGTCGTCGCCGTTTTGGCATGGGTTTGTGCGGTTAGGTCGCCGCGCAGTGGGGCCTTGGAGAATATTATCGAATTTTGGCTGCGTTTTTATTCGGTCTCAAGCAATAACCGCTATTCTTTTAGTTCATTGTTAAATTGGGTCATCCTGCATTTTTTCGGCAGGGAATTGGATTTTTAATTGTTTCTTTGGCTTATGTGAGGGCATTACTTAGTTTAGTTGCTAAAATATGTAATGTTGTTTCGCGCCCCATTCCTACCTTGCATGTTATTTAATACTAGGTTAACCGCTATTCTATTATTTCTTTGTGAAATCGGGTCACTCTGCATGTTTTCGGCGGGGACTTGGATATTCGATTGTTCCTTTGTCTAATGTGTCGGCATTGCTCTGTTAAGTTGTGCTGTAGTTCTTCTGATTTATGTGCTACCTTCCCTGTTTGATTTCCTCATACCTTTTAACGACATCTCAACACGTATCATCATGTCAAACTTTTGCTTGGCAATGATATCTAAAACAATGTATGTGGAACAGAACGAACGCATAAGGTATAATATATCACCTTAAATATACGTGAATACTTTTTTAAAAATGAATAAGTATATAACCTAAGCACAGCAAAACTAATAGTTTGTGATCATATTTATTTGTTAGTGACTGGTTCTTAGTCAATTAAATACATCGAGACTGGGACATGCGTCTTTGTGTGTCTTTGTTTCGTGCCTTTCGTGTTCTGTTATATCTATTGGGTGCTACATTTCCAGTCCGGTATGATAGTATCATTTTCTTGGCGATACCTTACAAATCTACAGACACTTCAGCAGGATTTTGTATTAGCTTTTTTGCAACGGTCTAGTTGACATTTTCTGTAGGCGTCTTAGTTTTACACGGACACGAGCGCTAGACGGATAATCTGTTATCCATCGTATAACCAATAGCATGATACAATAATGACAAATGTAGACGTATGTTAACCTAATCATGAGTGATATATAAGACGGTGTTGTCGCATGATTATATTAGATAAATAATGGTGTTTCTCTGGAGGTTCTTCATTACATATAACTCCTTCATACCGTTCATAAGACACGATTGACCCCTTCGTAATTGAACACATGAAGAGCATTGGTGTCAAACCAAAATATGTATTAGATACAGTACTAGTTTTCGTTCAAAAGTGTCTTCTTACAAGCGTTATTGTACAGTTTCGGAAGGACAAACAACATAATTGTCCGAGGCGAAGCCGAGGATAATTTGTTGTTCGTCCTTCCGAAACTGTACAATAACACTTGTAAGAAGACACTTTTGAGCGAAAACAAGTTCTGTATCTGACTTATACTCCGACAAAAAGCAAAATGATCCCCAGAGAGACCATTGTTATCCAAAAGTTCCTTGGACAATCCATGAACAGAGCATCATTCGCAGCATAGAAAATATAGTTCTAATGTAAAAATTTGCTTGGTCTATAATTTACCAAAGGGATTAAGGTAACTGTCCAAAAATGTCCATTCATAGGTTTAATTAGCTTGTGATTAAAATTCACACAAGTGTCAATGTGTTTATACACCTTATAAGTGCTTATAATACACTTGCATCTAGTTTTCTTCATTTATTGATAAAGGACTTAGTGCACAAAGGTAGAAATTTATGCATCTTATTTTCACAATTGTCATATTTCTATGAAAATATTGGTATTGTTTTATCTATAATACACATAACAAGGTTATATTCGTACTGCCCATGTTGACGCTCACAGTCATATTAATATATAGAATAAAGTTCACCTGATAGACAATTATAGTAACTATTTGTATTCTGTATATATTCAGGTTTCTTGTACATGTAATTTTAAAATTGCACAATGAATTTTTACAGCTAAATCTTAAATTCGCTTAAATTGTTACAAATACAAAATACCGTAAAAGCACTGCTTTTCTTGGGAATAATAAGAAAATAAATTTTGCTTGGTATGAATATTCTGTAACTTTGCTTCAATTGCTATAATTAATTTCTACTTTTCTTGGTCATTACAATGATAAAAATTTTCAATGTGACAAAATTTGTGGATTTGGTGAAAAAGACCATTTCGTGGAAAGTTCAACGTAATTTAAAGGATTTTCGTGGTTGAAATCATCCACAAAATTAATGAAATTAAATGGCCCTCTAATATTATTGATTTTACAGTATGTCATTTATTTAACTGTTCATGTAGTTATAAGTGGATTTGTCATGATTGACCAATTATTTTCTGAGTAAATGTTTTGTACAAACAACTTTCTTACAAATCAAAAAGTGTACACTTACGAAAATAATGTACACTTTATCAATGGAGTCACAGGGCGTATCGTAGTATAAAATCATCACACCGTGTATGCTATTGTCATTTAAAGTGTCTTCTTCCTCATGTATGACTGTTATAATTATTGTGAATTTGTGAAAAAGTCTATAAAACAGGTTTGCTCATATGAAATAATAGCGGAAGTGATATGCAGACATAGGTTCCATTTAAAAAAACAATTGTGTCCTCTCTAACGCTGAACAGTTAGAGATTCATGTGGAATGCTCTTTTATAGTTTATGACATTAATATCGCCCTAATTTTCGAAACATAACCTACGATTTTCAACTCTATAATGAGTATTTGACTGACTTACAGCGCGGATATGGACCAAACAATATTTATACATTCGAACCATTGAATCTTTGTAGATCCGTGTCTGTTTTTCTAGTATCATGGTCAAGTTATTGTTGAGCATTTTGAGAAGATTTGTAATTTGGCAAACTTGGTACTCGGCGACTACAAAAACACAAGTGTAAATGACACGTACATATTTGTAAGGTGAGCCTGTATAAGACCGCCTTTATTATTTAGTTGAAGTCTTCATAGTCCAGTTCTAGCTTTGATCGGTCAGATAATTCACTTCAGACTAAATTGTCCTTACAGCACAATAATATTACAAGGGCAGTAGAGTGCATTATGAGCCTATGGAAGCAATTAGACAGGGTATGTTTAGTCGTGACTGTTTATGACATATCTTAGCTATGTTATGGACAGAAAACAACTCGATACTTTACAAAGCAGATATCTCGGAAAAGGTTGTTTAGGTATGACATAAAACGTCTGTAGGCTTCGACAATTCGCGGATGAACCAGTTGTATAAGTGTTTATATTATCGGTTTTAACTTAATTATTAAATTAGATATTTGTCTATCCGATATGATGTCACATTGTAGTCGATATATGTCAATTGTTGGCAGCGAATTCATCGCAGAAGCAGAAGTATACCGTCGTATTTGCTTGACTGTTTTCCCGAGTACTGTCTTTGTCGTCCAATTATTCGTTATAATTTCGGATTGGAACAGTTGTTAATGTAACAGGCAAAGAAAAATGTGCAACCAGACCGGGGCTCGAACCCGGGACCCTTCGCTTACAGGGCGAATGCTCTACCGACTGAGCTAGCCGGCTGCCTACACAAGTTTCTCCACTATTAGTAATTAAATCCTATACACCCGGTTACACACTCCCCTCCTTCGAAGAATTCATCCTCGAATTCCAGGAGTACCAGAACCTCTGTGGGACGTTCTGAGGGTGCATGGTGGGTTATTTGCGTTGGGCGCCAAATGTAACAGGCAAAGAAAAATGTGCAACCAGACCGGGGCTCGAACCCGGGACGCTTCGCTTACAGGGCGAATGCTCTACCGACTGAGCTAGCCGGCTGCCTACACAAGTTTCTCCCCTATTAGTAATTAAATTCTATACACCCGGTTACATTAATATAAGTGTACTAAACGATATGGCCCTGGGTTATTAATTATTAATGGAGAACAAATGCTCAAACACATACACAGTACTCCCGTTGGAGCATGTTCTAAGATACAAAAACTACTGTAACATCTGTACTTAATGGAATCATATTATATGTGTGTTCATTTTCTTAATTACATCAATTGCTACAAGTTTGTTTTGATGCAAAATTCTACATAAAGCTGTTGTGAGCATGGACGATGGCGAGTATGAGAATGAGGTTTACTAAATCGCAAGGAACAATAGTACGTACATATAAACTATGGTAAAGGTCATCCATATGTGTATCATTGTTTCCCATCTAGTGAAGGTATTTAATCAATTGAAAGTTTATAAAGTGTGATCGTACGGACGGTAGTCCATGGTGTTACGCATTAGAGGAGAAAATATCACATATATTGGTAGCATTGTTGTAAGAAATGGTTTTCGTATTGGAACATGTTTTTACTTCTCATCATCTTTACCCCGTTGTTAATTTACGAATCAACAAATGAATAGAATGTATCTTATTTATAGAATGAATACGTGTTGACCTGTTATATTTGTTAATTTATGAATCGACGTTATAGTATATTCGCTTCCCCCATGTTGGCATAAAGTGATATACTAAAGAATACTGCGTTATAATTTCATGACAATGAGGAAATGTGACATCTTATAGACGGAAATTGAAAACACGATCATGCCTGTGTTGACTTGTATGTTCTACATCTATTTAGAGACAATATAAGTCTATGTTTAATACGTTGTTACATTATGATCCCGTACAATAAAATAATTTGTCACCAGTTTGTCCCCAAAATAACACTTATTATATTTCTCTTTAAATCCTTATTCTTTATAGAGATTGTTCTTGTTAATAAAATCACCAGATAGAATGAGCATTCGGCGACATACTAGTAGTTGGATAAACGATGCCTTTTGGCTTCAAGAAAAATCCATGCCATAACTTGATGAGTGCTTACTTCAGGCAGTTGTGTTCGGTGTTTTCTTTGAGAGTGCAATTAAACTTGCATTGGTGAAATGTATAAAACCAATGATAACGAATAAACACATCAAGCATTTCTCTGAATGTTAAAGAGGTATTTCCCAACAACAAGCATATTTTCTCTACTTTCACATTTAATGAGCTAAATGTACAAAGCACTATCAATTATCACAATTTGGCAGAAGAAATGGTCTGCAAATATGTCTTTATAGTGTCAAAAATATATTTAAATCACCAATAATACTTTATCGCTTCCAGCAATTTATTGTTATGTGGTTAAAGGGAAGCAACTCGTGACTAATTTGGCTCGTTACGGAGATATGTTTTTATTCTTTTCTCGGTAATTAGTGGGAGAATTTTGTTGAACATTGAAGAGTTGAAGCAATTATGATTCTCATTTAATGTATATTATTTCTCAATCGATTTAAATGATCAAAGTCATAGGGAACGCCTCTTTAAGTGCAGGTTACTAGAAGGAAAAGTTAAGGACTTGGTTACATATACCTGCTACTTTACTTTTGTTTCTCTCGCGTAGTGTATGTGTTTAGGAAGACTTAAATACCATACTGTGACCTTATGTAGCCACTACACTTCAGGCCATAAAAATATTTTAATTATATCGTGGATTTCATACACAAGTTTTAGTACTGAACGCTTCCCAAGACTATGCTTACTACACACATTTTGATTACACTCGCATGAAAACAAAACTCAGACAATAAGTAGACAAGACACTTATGGTATTAAATTCCATTAGTCAAAGAATGTATATGATGCCTTGCGTTTAAAATTATGTTATCACTGTATGGTACAGCATTGTTAGATTGGTTGACGTAGGTTCTTTCTAAATGATACAAACATAGTATTATACTAAGCATTTCATCTGTTTTTATGACAGCACAATAAATACATATTTGGAACAAAGGCAATATTTTTTTTTGTTAAGCATTTTTGTTCAGCCCTATTGGTACATATTTACATTTATAAGAATATGATCGGATAAGTAGGAAAGGTAGCACACATCAGAAAATGCCGAAACAAGAACGAACGTAAAAGACTAATTGCGTACGAAACATTCTCTGATAGCATGTCACCTCAATTATTGAAATACAACTAAGATAAGAGCCAGCAGACACAAGCGAACCACAACTGCGACAGAAAATTAAAATTTCACCTACAAGCCAAGGACGACGAGACAGTAAGTTTGCCTTTGAAAGTAAAGTGAAGTAACCTTGGTTTATAAAAAGCAAAAAACAAAAATGATCACTGTTTAACATCATACTTATATTTGTAAAACTATTATTATACTTAGAATGTCTCATTTAGAAGAAGTTATAGCCCATGAAATACGTGGGTGAATGAAAAAAGTTCGTAAAATCTGAACGCAACTTTTTTATTAAGATTTATTGTCGTTATATTTATACTGAATGAATATATTGGTATTTTCTTTACTTAGACAGATGTATAGCAATCTGCTGATAACTATTGTAAAAATATATATATCGTAAATAAGGGCGATTACGTATACCGGGGCACATGGATAATTTCAAACACTTTTCACTAAATTTCTGGAAAATAGTCACAGGATATGTTGTATTTAATGTTTAGTAATGTAACGTATGCACGATAAAATGTGGTTCGCCTTTTCTTGCGCACTCATATCCAACCATCTTTTATAATAACGTCTGAACTAATTGGACCAAACTTTGATTTTTCCATAATGTAGAAAAAAACTCGTGTTTTATCATATAATCGAGAGTTATCGAAAATATTTTAATTTCAATTCTGGTGTACTAGACGATGTTATGAATGGTTCAAATAAAAGCAGATTTATCTTCTTCGCTCAGCGATTGGCGTCATCGCAACTGTGTGCTTAAAGCAACTCCATATAATTGCATGTACTAAAAAGGGACATTTATGACATAACACGCCGATAATATGCACGACACGAAATGAATCGAATGACATTGAACAACAATTCGACGCAATTCATTCATCCTAAAAACAGATACATGTATTGACTTTCATCTCTATAAGAAGTCAATCGCATTTTGCAATTAAATTACGATAAGCAATTGTATTGAATGAAAGAAAGCAATTTATTGACTATGTGTTAAAGCTACGTTGGGCTTTCCTGGTGGTTAATAACCAATTTGGTTTGTAGCTTTGCATGTAACACTAGTTTTGTCTGTCTAAAATTAAAAATTATAGCTATCAAAGATCAAACCCTAGTTTAATTAAAAAGCTGCATTGCCCAGTGTTAGCTCATAAGCTGTTACATGGCCGCAACATGAGTTCGACTGTATACCTGGTAAAATACAATGTATTTATTATGGCATAAAAACGGTGAGTATGCCCATACGAAAACGCGAAGAGACCCATGCGTGAACATAAAGATGCACGCGATGTTGGTGTTTGTATGCTCATTTCAGGACCAAGTCGACGACAATTAAAGCTTTACAGCGTCATGAGAAATACAATTCGCTTTTTATTTGTAACTATACTAATCAATTTTCTATAAAATTAAAATGATAAACTGAAATAACCCCGAAACAGCCATGCTTTCTTTGTATTTGAGGATCCCGGAAGTCGACGATGCTCTCAAACAGTTGTACGACTTAACGTTTGCTTTGCGAAGTCGCGTTTATTTTCACGACGTCGCACATTTAATAGCGCTTACGCAAGATTGTTCGCGTTATTACATCTGCAGAGTCCTTCGGATGTGTTGTTGATCTCGCCCTGACGGACTTGGGAACTAACCATCCCTGAGGACACTGCAGATGTAATTGCGCGAAACAATTTGCTTCAACCAAACACTTACAAAATGGCATAGAATACATATTGAATAGTTGAATTGTATCTGATTTGCAATGTTATCGAAATAAGTATAGTTATGCGCAAAGGCAGACAGATTAAACCAAATTTAATAGTTCATGTTTCAAATGTGACATCATCAAATATACAGACACCTTGTGCGTTCGCGATGACATTGTCTTTCCTTTCATCTAGGAATGAAAATAAGCACGTAGCGTATTCCAAAGCAGGCTTGTCGTATGTGATGTGATGTCTACATACAAATGACATCAACTTTCAACAGTGATGTCTTATCAATGACAAACATATAACCGAATACATGGTTTATCAACTTTCCGATATATTTCACATCCCAAATATGTTTATATTCTGTCGAATAAAGTGGTTTTTCTCCAGAAATTGATACGTTTTAACACGATATGAACGGAAATTAAACCTTCAACCACGCCGTATAAGTTAACTTGTTTTTATCTATTTATAGAACAGCCGGTACAGCTCTCTATGTATGTATATATGATTATGCAGCCAGTTAATACATTCCTAATATGCAACTCGTACCGGTAGAATTGATAAGCTGACCATTCACGTGATGTTTGACTTTGTTCATCAAATGACACTGACGTGCTGTGGTATGCTGTACTAACACGTGTGCGTTTCGGTGTAAAATGGTGTTGTTTTTACTCATTCAATGCTATTTGACAAATTATTTTGCTATATTTATGATAACGTTATATTAAAATGTGAAAACATTTGGAGTTGTGTTTTGTGATGTATGATATTTTTCTACGAACCTTTTGATTCCCCCACGTATCTGGAATGGAACGAAATCATAAAAAGGAATCATACATAACCTTAAATACATCTGAAGACTTTCTTTAATATGAAATAATAAATAACCTATGCCCAACAAAACTATTAGTTGGGTTGGTGGTCAAGTTTATTGGTTGGTTTTTAGTCAATTAAATGCATCGTGACTGGAATATGGGAAACTTGTATTTGCGTGTGTTCTGTGTTTCGTGCCTTTCGTGACCTCTTTAATTTATTGAGTGCTACATTCCATGTCCGGGTTGTTAGTATACTTTTCGTTAGCAATACCTTATAAATCATCCGTCTACAATCGCTTCAGCAGGATGATTGAATAGCTTTTTCGTCAGGGTCTTGTTGACATTTTCTGTAGGCGTCTTAGTTTTACAAGGGACGATCGGAAGACGGATAATCTTGTTTCCATCTGATTGCCACTAGCATGATTCAATAATGACAAATGTAATAGTATATTAACCTAATTATGAGTGATATATAATACGTTGACGCATGATTATATTAGATGTATAAATTGCCTTTCTAAGGAGGTTCGCATAACTCAGCTATACCATTCATAGGACACTGCTAAACCCTTCGTAATTGAACCCATGAAGAACATTGGTGTCAAACCAAAATATAATCACTACATCGTGTATGCAATTGTTATTTTATGTGTCTTCCCCGCATGTAGCACTGTTATAACTATTGAGAATTTGTGGAAAATTCTATAATTATATAGGTTTATTCATATGGAATAATAGCGGAAGTACAATGCAATAATAGTTTTCCTTAAAAACATTTACCTCCTCACTAACGCTGCACAATTTGAGCTTCATGTGAATATTCGTTTATAGTTCATGATCTTCATGTCGCCCGAACAATCGAAATGAATGAACAAACATCAACAGCGATTTGTCAACTCTATACGGAGCTTTTGGCTAACTAACACAGCAGATATTGATAAGACGTAATTTATATATCCTAATCAACGAATCGCTTTCCTTTCGTGTCTGTTTTGCTTGTGATTTGGTCAAATTATTTTTGAGCATTTTGATAAGACTTGCTGTTAGACAAACTTGATACTCTTCAATAACAAAAACAATTATATTTAGCATTGGACAAGCTTATCTTGCATAAGTCAGTATTTATATTGAGTTTACGTCTTCATTGTCCAGTTCTAGCTTTGATCGGTCAGACAATTCACTTCAGACTAAATTGTCTCTTACAGCATAATATGATTATAAGTGCAACAGAATGCTTTATTATCCTATAGAAGCAATCAGACAGGGTATGTTTAGTTGTGATTGTTTATGACATAGCTTAGCTATGTTATGGGCAGAAAACTACTCAATACTTTACAAAGCAGATATCTTGGAAAAAGTTGTTTAGATATGATATAAACGCCTGTAGGTTTCGACATTTCGCAGATGAACCAGTTGTATGATTGTTTATATTAGGGGTTATAAGTTATAACTTAATAATTAAATTTGATGTTTTTCTTTCCGATATGATGTCACATTGTAGTTGACATCCGTCAATGATTGTCAGAAATAAATCGTTTGTGTGTTCGACTGTTTTATCTGAGTACTGCCTTTGCCGTCTAATTGTTTGTTGTAATTTCGGATTGGAATAGTTGTTAAGTTAAATAGGCGTTTCCTTTAACTTTGGTCGTTTAAATCGATAAGGAAATATTATACATTAATTGGGTTGCTTCAACTCCTCAAATTTTCAACAAAAATCTCCCACTGATTACCGAGAAAAGAATGAAATCATATTTCCGTAACGAGCCAAAATAGTCACGTGTTGTTTCCCTTTGACCACATAATAATAAATCGCTGGAAGCGATAGAATAATATTGGTGATTTAAATATATTTTTGACATCATTTGCGCGCATTTTCTACTGATAAATTGTGATTATTGATAGTGCTTTGTACATTTAGCTCATCTAATGTGATAGTAGAGAAAAATATGCTAGTTATAGAGAATGCCTCTTTAAGTGTACTAAGAGATCTGGTCTTGGATTGCTAACATTGGAGAATGTACTACATGCTCAAACACATACTCCATACACCAATTGGAGCATATTCTTAGGTATAAAATCGGCTGTGACATTTTTATTACTGAATGGAACCATATTATATGGGGCTCGTTTTCTACATTATACCTTTTGGTTACAAGTTGGTGTTGATTGAAACAAAGACCTAAATAGCAATGTTGGTCTTTGGTTGAGCGTTTGATCATTGTATAGGGAGTTTGAATATGAGAATGAGAGTTGATAATCACCTGGCCTGATTAACTAACTCATGTATACAATATCAGATGAACATTATTTACACCATTGGTATACATGTCAGAGGACGAATAGTGCGTACATTTAGAATATAGTATCTATAGTATATATGTATCGCCAGTAGAACACTTTAAGTATCCTCCAAATAACACTTATTGTATTTGTCTTCAAATTGTTATTCTTGAGAAATATATTTCTTGTTAATCATATCACCAGATAGAATGAGCATTTGGTGACATAGTAGGATAAACAATGCCTTTCGGCACCAAGAACAATCCATGCCATAATTAGATGAGTACTTGTTGGCTAATATTGCCATATTAAATAAGCAGTAGCCGAGATTATTGATTTTCCTCTTTAAACAAGAACAATTGCTGCAGTAAGTGCATTTGATTTTGTCTGAATATTTATAATAATCAAATAAAACTAATATTATAACAAAATGAGAACTTACTAAATTTAATATTTCGATTCGTAAATTCTGACTATTGGCGCACACAAGGCTATATTACATCAACGTAGACAATGTATGTCACTATATCGTCGGAATATTATTTGAAACAAAAAAGATAATCTGGGAGTTTGAGAAATAATCTTAAGTTTTGTAAACATGACAAGCAATTTAGACGTTGTTATCGAGCCAATTGATACAAATGGTAATACTTGTCCTTTCGAGAAAGTCTTGCGGCAGTGACACTGAGAACTTTAATAGTATTTACGATTACATATTGCTATGGAAATTTCGTGGAAAGTACAATTAAAATTGCATTGTTGAAATAAATTGTAACGCCTGAATGTTAAGTGTACGTTGGTGAATAAAAAAGTTCGTAGAATTTGTTCAGAGTTATTGTCGTCATACGAGGGGTGATCAATATATTCGAGGACTTTCCTTCTCAATTTTGAAATATTGGAACTAGAGTAATGAAATTACACGATGATGCAGATCAATCAATTATCGTGCGATTTGTCTAATTTTCTTTGTGATAGATAACGTCACTATTTACTTGGTGACGTCACTTTTTGTAACCATGTTGAAGCGCGCACCGTCGAGCATCTTGAGCGTAACGTCATTTTTGAGAAACGACACGCTATGAAAATTAACGCGAAACTTGTAAATTCCTCGCGATACCTCCAAAATGACTTGACTAAATTGTGCATGGATTCTGTGCGCTTTTAGTGAGCCATTTTCATATGATTCCATTGTTTATGTGATTAAAGGGTCTCTGCCAAACGGTTGAGTCGATAAATTAAGGATAAACAGCAAAAATAACACCGCGTTAGGGACACTTTCCGTTAAATTATGCGAAATAAGACGCACAGGTCTCAATGAAATGTAACTGGCAAAAACGAAGACTAGTATAGGCTACAACACATAAAATCGTTGACTCCAAATCAAAAGGGTTATCTCGATATTGCGTCCTAAATCTGATAGGTCCTGTTTCAGTCTTAATTGAAATAATCTACTTTTGTAAAGCCAACCGCTCTTTTCCGATGTTTGTTTCCAATAACGCATCGATACTCTTTTTATTCCATCTCACATTTCAGAATCGGCTATTAACTACTTATTTCAGTAGTAAAAGACAACCAGTCTCATACATGGAACCGGGTATAAGTCCAGAAAGGAGCTATGTGCTGTTCCGACGGTGACGCTTGGAATGACGTCGCGTGACGTCCAACGTTACGCGCCCATTGTATGAATCATATAATTTTATTAGTGCATTCGGTCGGAGACATCTTACTTCGAATGATGTTAAATGGCTTTAAGCCTTGCTGCTAATATGAAGTTGCTAAATGAAAAGTCCTCGAATATATTGATCACCCCTCGTATTTATGCTGAATTAAAACACTGGTATTTTCGTTATATACACAGATGTATTGCGACCTGATGATACCAAAATAGTGAAACTGGAATATGCCTACGGAATCAGAGACAATACATGGTTTGAAACATGCAGGTATATATGCTGAAATATAGACATTGATTTAAACGAGAAGTTAATAACCGAATAAACACACCCGATATTGGTAACTTTGGGTCGCAACGCCGTCGGAGAGGACCGTGCTATATAATAGCGGGTATAGCAAACACTTAGATTAATCTTATGGGAAAGCGTATACGATATAAAAAAAAATTGAAAATGCAGAAACTATTATCACGATGGTTATTCAACCATACCTTCATATTAGTCACTCGAGAGGCGAAAATGAGTCAAAACGTTAACGTAAGTATTGAGAAACGTTGCATAGGTTTGACGTCATTCATCAAATGACACTGACGTGCTCCGGTATGCTGTTTAAGCATTTGTGCGTTTTAATGTAAAAATCATGCAGTTTTGACTAATTAATTGAAATTTGACAAATTGTTTTGTTAAACTTATGATCACGTTATATTAAAATTTAAAAGCAGTTGAAGCTGTAGTATGTGAGTTATGAATTCATGATATTTTTCTACGAACCTTTTGATTCGCCCACGTAGGTTACTGTAAGTGAAGTTAAGGATGGTTGCAATAATAGATACCGTCTCTCGCGTAGTACATGTGTTCATTAAGAATAAAACTCCAAAATGTGACACTATGTAGCCACGTCACAACAGTTCATCAAGACGCATGTGGATTTCATACAGAACTTGTATTGTTCAATGATGAAAAAGACTATGCTTACCACCACCAATGTTGTCACACAACAGTGAAGACAAACCCCAGGCAATAAGTAGACAAGCCACTTATGGTATTAAAGTCCATTAGTCAAAGAATGTATTTTATGTCTTACGTTTAAGATTATGTTATTGCTTGGTACACTGTTTATAGATTGGTTGAAGTAGGTACTTTACTAAATGATACAAACGGAGTAGCCATCTCATCCGTTTTTATGAACCCACTTTATACAAAATACATACATTTGTAAGAACAAACGCAATATTAGTCTTGTCTCTTAAGCCCTAAAGGTACCTACGTACAACTTAACTGTACAAAAACTTTACAATTAATCTATAAAACTACTTAATAATTGTACAAATATAGCCAGGATAGGCAGGGAAGGTAGCATTCAGCGTGTGCCCACCCTTTGACATTTTAACTTCCCCTGGTCATTGGGCTACCTAATGAAATTTACGTTTTTTGTATTTCAATTTTACAAGTGTGTATTTCTCTCCTCTTGATATGACAGTCACCATCGCTGTTGGCTGCCTCACCCACAGGAGAGGAACAGATGGCTCTGGGAGACACGCACGTATGTTTCCGTAGGTAGCCCAACCACAAGGTGAAGTTAATATGTCAAAGGTTACTTTAGCGGCTTACAAAACGAGCCCTAGAAAATTGGCAACTTAACTTTTTATCATACTTTTTATTATTTAATTGCGATATCACGTTTTAAGGTATCATACATACTTACTATTTATTTGCCACTTCATTGTACCAATGTCAAATATATTGCTATAGTTCTTGGTAAGATGTCTGTTTTGCTATCCAAGTTGACAACAAACATTATTTTTATATTTATTAGTTTGTACATATGTTACCGAAGTTTTGTTTTTACATTTGTGACCAAAAATGTTCACATTTGTTCCCAGCAACACAATTTGAAGTTTTTACATTTGAAGGAAGATGTTACATATGCAACAAATAGTTTTCACATATGTCACTATTTATACATATGTCACCATTTGTATCATTTGAAGGTCCTACAATTCGATCTAATCTGTTTTTCACAAATTAATAATCATCCAGTCTGTATCACACTTTCAGACCGATATCGCTCTGAAGATGAGCGAAAGTTCTTTCAACCGCGCGAACTGATTGAACCTAAATAAGAACAGACAAGCTACATACAGACATGACACTGTCAATCAAGGACAAGTAACAATCATGATAAAACTTTTATTGAGCATTAGATTCTGACATTATACGGAGTTAACGAGAATTGGCGTAAAACTAATCCAATATTGTAAAATAAAAACCAACCAATATCGATAGTTCCAATTCAAGAACAATATTACTCGCTCTATTCATCATGAAAGGTTTGAATTCGAAGATTTTGCTTGGCAAATAATCTTAGAAACGCAAGATGTTCACTAAGAAACATAAACATACGTAAGCAATTATCTGTTACAAAAGCTGAGAGGTTATCCAATAATTTATTGACTACACAACTCACATTCATAAAAAGGTGACACCGGCAGTATGCGACGAACATAAACAAGATATGTTTAGTTTGTAAAAGCCGTATGTATGGATGCCAAAGCTTTTGAAGTTGTTCGGTAGTTAACAGAACATTTTCATTCGGTATGTAATTCATTGATAATTATACTCTCGCATAGTACCAATATCCTTCCGAAAACGTTAGAATATTAATCTTACTGATGGACATATATATATTCAGTCAAATCTATAGTTGAATGTTTATTTATTTTCAGTGATAAGAACAAACACACGAACAAAGGAATGAAGATACGTACATCATACATGTGTTTAATCCTTTCATTTGGGTTTATCGTCAACTCAGAGTCAGTTTCCTCACAAACGGACAGAAACAAGGTCAGTCACATGATATTAAATTTCGTGATAGAACATCCGCCAACATGTTATCATGTCAGGGATGATCTTTAATGATCGGTGTCTGTCCGTGATAGAACATCCGCCAACATGTTATCATGGCCGGGATGATCTTTAATGTTCGGTGTCTGTCCGTGATGGAACATCCGCCAACATGTTATCATGGCCGGAATGATCTTTAATGTTCGGTATTTGTACAATGACCCAACAGCTTCTAATATTGTTTCTACATCACATCTTTATTATAATATTTTTTTCTATGAATCTTACAAATAGTGGTTCTATTTGTTATCATAAATAGATAATGTAACTGCATCTTAACGGCACTTACTTTTGAATTCTGTCATTTTCATAATGTTCGCGGTTGTTTTGTGTAAGTTGCGAATGAAAGGGTTTGTTTTTTACACATTTTATTCTACATGGTTAGCGAATAAAGTCTCTATTCTAACTTCATTTTAACCCATACCATGCTGGACTTCTTAAATAACATATTTTTGCATAAGATTGTTTTCAAAAATGATGTTTTAACTAAGCGATGATGCATACTCTATTTTTTACACTTTATACGAGTACTGTTGACTTCTTTATTAACAATGGTTTGATTATTATCTTTCAGAGGTCTACACAACTTCAAAATGGTAAGCATTGTACTACTGAAACGGTTAACACTGCACATGTGCCGGTAGTGGCTATAATTTAAATGTGTTCGAAAATGAATATCGTATATTTCACCAACTCTTAACGACGTTCATCGTTTAACAAGAACGTTTACAACATGTGGTGTTGTGCTTTTAGCGCACACTAGAGGAGAGCAACATAAAAGCGTCATGTATGCTTTAATATCAACACCTTTATCTAGTACCTGCATTAAGAATATCAAAATAATGCCGTGGATGTTCAGTTAAATCTGCGTTAGAGAACTACAAAATGTACCGAGTGACGTTGTTTTAAGTTGATAACATTCCTATATCGAATATCCGGCAACATCAGAAATGCGTGTAAGCCCTATAACCAGTATTCTCTTAATAGTGAATAAATTTATGTAGTTACTATCGGAGTATCTTTTTCTAAATGTAATACGATTTCGAACTTAGCGAATGCTTCAACTTTATAATAAGTATACCAGTATTATACATATACGATCATACACTTGCATAGTTAAGCATAAGACATTTAGCAAGTGTGTAACGTCGCGAAATTTTATCATCGAATAGATATAAGCATGCGTCACATGAATATCATTTCGAATCAGATTAAGTGGTAAATGTGTTTCAAATTATCTTTGTGCACCGGTATACGCAATCGCCCTTATATAATATATAAATATTTTTAAAACGATTATCATTAGGTCGCTACAAATCTTTGTATGTAAAGAAAATACCAATGTATTCATTCAGCATTAATATGACGATGATAACTCTGAAAATAAAAAAGTTATGACAAAATTCTACGAACTTTTTTATTCACCCACGAAGTGCAAAAGTTTGGTGATTGGTCTTAAACATTTTTCTTACATCCTGCGATTTCTAATGCATTTTTATATATCTTAACATGTGTATGTGCATTCAAACTTGTGTTAAATGAATGAAATAATGTAATGACTTTGATGATTTAAATCAACGAGGCATTGATTTTTCATACGGATACCCCACACTTGAGCATATCGACCAATCTTTGTGAGTCTTCCTTTGACATACGCAATGGGATTTTAAGCTATTTTGTTATAGACGAGTGATTCGTAAAGGATTTTCACGGAAGTAGCTGAATGATGTAGATAATATAATATCAAAGAGACTATACAACATTTCAAGTTTGTAAGTTAACGGAATTCGGCAATATACAAGTTTTAAAAGTGTTGCGTTTTCATTGCCGCTCATTTTCCATTACATTACGTACGGCAAATTTCTGACCATGATAAGAAAACGATTTTCCGCTAGCATTGAAAATTGAGTTGCGAGACTTGAGCATAAACTCAAAACGTATTGATGTTGATGTATCTAATGTAGCAATTATATCATCGTATTGGGTACACCAACGTTACATACACTTAGTCCAAAGAAGCACCCAAAATGATGAATGTCTATGAAAATTTTGACATTTATTTATGTTTAATTATTTAAATTACACATATTGTGTCTTTATACCACCCTCGAGATACGATGTTGCTTCTTATATAAAAACTGAATTCCAGACAATGTCTAAATTTTACTTTTAAATCACTTTAATTTGATTTTGTTGGGTGTTAACATTATACGGTATTGAATGTCATCTGTAAAATGATGATTCACATTGTCTCAAACTTTCAGCGTGGTTTCAGCAATATTTAAAAGGGTTATTTTTCATTCCAGCACTCAAAAAGTTGTCAAAGCTGAGAGACAAACCATTTTGGAGAAACGTTCGACAAGGTATATCTGGCCGATGACAATTTATTAACTTAATCCTCTTACAAAATGTAACCATTATATGTACGAGGGGTGATCAATATATTCGAGGACTTTCGTCCTCAATTTTGAATATTGGAACTAGAGTATTGAAATTACAAGCTGATGTAGATCAATAACTTATCTCGCGATTTGTTTACTTTACCTTACATGTATGATAACGTCATTATTTACTTGATGACGTCACTTTTTGTAACCATGGTGAAGCACGCACCGTCGAGCATCTCGGACGTAACAATATTTCTGAAAAACGACATGTTATGAATATTAACGCGAAACTTGTAAAATCCTCGCGATATCTCCAAAATGACTTGACTAACTTGTGCATGGACTATGTGCGCTCCTAATTGGCCATTTTCATATGATTCCGTTGTTTATGTGGTTGATGGGTCTCTGTCAAAAAGTTGAGTCGATAAAATAACGATAAACAGCAAAAATAACACCGTGTTAGGGACACTTTCTGTTAAATTCTGCGAAATAAGACGCACAGATCTCAACCAAATGTAACTGGCGAAAACAAAGACTAGTTTAGGCTACAAAACGTTAAATCGTTGACTCCAGATCAAAAGGGTTATTTCGACATTGCGTCCTAAACCTGAAAGGTCGTGATTCATTCTTGAGTGTAATAATCTAATTTTGTAAAGCCAACCGCCCTTTTCCCAGTTTTGTTTCCCATAACGCATAGATACTCTTTTCATTCCATCTCACATTCAGTGATTGGCTATTAACTACTTTTTCAGTAGCAAAAAAAATAAGTCTCATACAAGGGACCGGGGATCAATGCAGAAAGGAGCTATGTGGTGCTCCGACGGTGATGCTTGGAATGGCGTGACGCGTGACATCCAACGTCACGCGCCCCTTGTATGAATCAAATAATTTTATCAGTGCATTCGGTCAGAGTTACTCCGAATGATGTTAAATGGCTTTGAGCCTTGCTGCCAATTTGAAATTGCCAGATGAAAAGTCCTCAAATATATTGATCACCCCTCGTATAATCGGGGTATATTTTGACATTTTGACCAGTTGACCAGTTTTAAGCAATGAGCAAATGATTTGTATATAAGAATAATTACGAATAGTAATGGTGAGCAATATAAACAATAAGAAAGTACTAATGATGGAAAAGTAATATATTTAGATAGGCAGTACATTTGCAATATGATCATTTATGCATGTAAGTAGTAAATTGCTCTTTTTGGCGATATGAAATTTTCACACTTGTTTCCCTTTTGTTATCATTTTACAGCTGTTACAAAACGAGGTGCATTTGATACACTGGATCTAGACGCATTGTTCAATGATCCAATGTTCTTAAACATGGGAGGTGACATGCCTGACTACCATTTTGATGACGGAGCGATTGATATCAATTCAATATCCGAGAAAACAGAGATACCTCCCTTTGACCATCCCTTTGAAGGTTTACCGGACATACCAGCAACGATGGAAAAAGATGAAATGTCTAATGTTATACCTGGAGCAAAAGGACCTTTTGACAATTATGGAAAACACAATGAAATCTACGATCTTACAAAGCCTTACTCACATGACAACCTTCAAGCTCAACTCCTACAAGACGATTCAATGATAAGTGAACTTCTTGAGCTCCTAGAACTTAAAGGTAATATGTATGGCTAAGTATGACATTCATTATAATATTGACACCTCATGACGATTTCAAAATGCCTTACGTACAAATATACACCAAACACAGAAATAGCTGCTATTGCTCTACCTCATCCAGTACCATCAACTTTATGCAAAGTAATATTTAACAACTAATTCATAGCAATGATGTGACAAATTATCGGTTAAAATAGATTGCAAACAGCTCGATTTGTCGTTAAAACATGGCAATAAAACGAAAATCCTGTAACATACTGTTCGGAAAAAAATGTTGCTTTGGTCCAACAATAACGGGCTGTATATCCAGTTACATTTTTTTTGTACCCATAGAAACGTTTGTTTATATTACTTCTTGGAAATAATTTCTTCATTCATACGATGCAATAGTACTCGCTACAAAAATAAGCTAACAAATTATCAGACTATTATAACTGAGCGTATTCCACATACATCAAAACATTTAAACTGATTGACGTCTTGGGAATTTATTTATTTTTTCCGTTGACAAGGCGACATGTACTATACAGGTTGCACAATGTGGCATTTTGTAATCATCTATCTACGATTTACCTCATCATAATCAGTCTTACTATTCCCAAAACAGCAATACCATCATTATGTATATATGACGGTTTCCTATATGTAGGTTGGAACTCATCTTTTAATCCGTTTAGTTTAGGTTATTTATAATTATGTTTATTCAACAGATGAACTATTTCAACAAAATCTGGGATTTGTATGTACTATAGATTACAAAATAATAATTAAGTAGGTCATTATCTAAGACATCATTTACACATTCTAAGAAGTAAGGCTGCATGATGCTTCTTACCAAATGTCAAAGCTTTATGCGTTGTTGTTTACAACAAGAAAACATTATTCGGTTCCCTTTATAAGTCAATGTAAAGCTAGTGACCCCAGTGTAGGGTCAATTTTTAACACAGGGGCATAATTTGAACAGGCTTAGTAGAGGATCACTAGTTGCTGCACATCAAAACTCTAGGCAATGTAGTTTGAGACAAGAAGATTTTTATATGTGTTCCATACACAAGTCTATATAAAACTTGTGACCCCCAGGGTGAGGCCTTTTTCGTCAACAGGGGCGTAATTTGAACAATCTTGATGGAGGACCAAATATAAGTCATTGGACCAGTGGTTTCAGTCAAGAAGGTTTGAGAAGTTTGCTTATTAAAACCCCTTTTATGGCCTCATGACCTTATTAATCAACAAACTTTGGTAGAGGTCTACCCACAGAATCTTCCTGCAAATTTGGCCAAGTGGTTTAGGAGAAGTGATTTGAAGACATTGTTTAGGGACGGAAGGCGACGGACGGACAGATGGGCGGACGACCGACACAGGGTGATCAAAAATGCTCACCTGAGTTAAAGACTTCATACGAACTTTAACAAAGATTTGAACATCTATTTAAACTTTTAGATCGAATTGGTTATCATTGATAAATGCTGTATATTGTTTCTTTCAGAACAGGGCCTGCTTGATTCCTGTCTTACTGGGTACCGGAAGAAGAGATAACTCATCGATCAATCCTCGTTATAAATAAGTGCTTTTGTAGATAAACAATAATTGAATAACTCAAAGATTTAATTATTTTCAAAGTAAACTGGAAAAAAATGTATTGTCTAGGAAAACTCAATTAAACTTTACAGACTATCTTGGCTTACGTCATATGTTTTCCATCTTGTAAAATCGTTCAAGTAGTCTAGTATTGTATTTACATGTAATCGATGGCTACATCCATGATAACTGTCTTGTACCGACAATTGCACAACATGAGCTGTGAAGTAAATGTGTCCATAAAGAAGACTCTTTAAATAGGGGCGACACTTTATATTATTGAAAACCGTGAAGATTCGAGTTCATATGTCTCATAACACCATGGTCGAGTGTTTAGGGCGTTCGCATTGGAAAGGGGATATCAAAGGTTCAAATGCCGGTGGAAAGTTGGTAAGAACTAATGCGATCGGTTGTTAAGCCGCCGGCAAGTCAAAGACATGTTTACGGTATACCCATCTCTGCCAGGCACTCGAGAAGGGGTTAAGAAGGTACTGTGTGCATGACAAATATGTGTTTTATAAGTCGAATTGGATGGTCCTATAAATCGGTGGGTACCACTGTAATAAACAAACACATTACCCTTCCTTTTTTCAATCACAAAAGCACATGTGCCTAGCGTATCTCTTAGAATCGACACATTGGCAATGTGGCGATTGTATGATGAACACAAAAATCTCAAGTATCGTTTGAATATAGAGACGTCTCAACCATGACAGCTTGCACAAAAAGATAAATAATATACCGTCGGTCTTTTCTAGGGACTTTCAACCCAACAAATGTGCATAAAGACATGACATTGACATCAAAGTTTCATATCTCTGATAGCAATATACGCGATAAAGTTTTAATAATCATTGTCTTTCAATTATAAGGCACCGGCTCCTTCTTTTCGTATGAAATATATAATCGTTCCATAACTAACGGAGGTTTTCTAATTACGTTTCATCCGTATAAAGTGTCTAATAATATGCACAATGGCTGCGGTGGCTGTCGGACGTTGCCTAGGAACATAGGTAACTGTATACTAATTGATATATAATAAAACTATTAACTTGTTTATGTAGCTTTATGTGCGTATGTTAATTAAACTATAACGATGAATGTACGCATGTTTGTTGATAAACATTATTCTTTCTCAATGATGCAATTAACTTTATTTGGGCATGCGTAGGAATGTGCGACCATTTATAATGTAATTGAATAATACCATAACCTGCCTACGTTTGATGTCACACCCTTATTAGGTAGGTATTATGATCTTTATTCTTGTAAGTGAGAAGTTGTTGGAAATATTGTGTTTCATTAAACATATCATTAAAACAAAACATGAAACTAACAACATAGTTATTAAAATAATGATAGTGCTGCGAACTATCCTTTATAATTAAAATATGTTCATCATTCTGAGTTGGCGATGTACGAAATCCATATTAACAATGATTATCGAGAATTACAGCACACGACCGAAACAGCAGATCACGAAAGATTCACAGTTACAAAAACAAGAAATCCATCTCTGACAATATGTTGTTTTACAAATCCGGTGCATGGGCCAACGTAAGCACGAGACCATCAGAAATCTAGATAACGAACACAACGGGAGACATTTCAAGCGATAATTCGATGATGTGATATTTCATAGTCATTCAGTTTAAGTTCGTACTAACGAAACACAGATTAACTTTGCGGGACTTTGGTCATCAATGTCGCTATCACAAAATTAAGTGATCAAGTAATAAGTCAACAACAACAAACGAAGTGCAATAAATAAGGCCAAACACATCGGGGAATATTTAATTGAGACATATTGTTACTTACAATATCAATATTGCTATCAATAACATAAGAACAAACAACATAAGATAATGGACCAGTCCACAGACTTATTTGGCTTTTGTGATTGTATGTATCGATTTTTAAATATTTAGCATCGAGTAAAGCATTATAGCACAATGGTCCCATTAACGGTTAACACACCACAAAGACAAGCCCCAACAACAACGTATCAAGATGTGCAGACCACTATCATCACAGGTAAGTGCGTTATTGAAGACGTAGTACATCTTAAAGCAATATATGAGAAAATCGGACCGGGAAGGTAGCACTCAACTTAACCAGCCGAAAGCTGAAATATGTAACGACTCAACATAGCTACACGGAACAATGTCCACACATAACCCAACGAAATTATTAAAAGCCCAAGTCCGCATTGAACAAATATATGATGACGAAGTTCCACAAATAAATAAAAACAAAACAATGGATGATCCCAAGTGATAGAACAAAACTCCGCTATAAGACCCGACCTTTGTATCATGCGAAACATACGGTTTATAACAACCGATGTGCAGCCATGTTTGTTGTAAGAAGTTGCATGTAATGTACCTCAAAGTGTTGACTTGGTTGTTTTCTTGAAGCTTACTTAATAATGTACATACACAACTGCTACAATGTTGTTGATCCAATATGTGTTCTTGGAAATTATTGTCAATTCGTACTAACTATAACAATAACCGCAAGAAAAATATGAATTGTCATTGAAGAACAAGAATGGTGTATATAAGTATCAAACCTAGATCTATCGTATAAAAGATGACCAGAAGTTCCACAGCGGAAGCATGAATGACATTGCCAAATGAAAAGTTAAATGATAAACGAACTGGGATGTACGTAAGTATTAAATATTAAATGGAATATGTTAGGAAAACGTTAAAACTAGTCTTGTCTTCCTTTTTCTGATGCACCGGTGTTACAAATGACCAATAGGATAATGAAGGCCTCGGGATAATACCACTTCATTTACCGTCAGCAAAATGCTCTGAATAGGTGTAACAATGGCAATATGGCATAAACATGATACATATTTTCAAGGTTAATTTAGATACATGCTTAAACGATCTACACTCACAGGTAACTCTATCATTGAAAACGAAAAGAACGAAACAAACATGTTTTTGTAATGTTGTTTTCGTTTCAGAGTGTGACTACAAGCACAATACACAACAATATGGGGTACTCGATCATGCTATTATATCTCATAGGTTATTTGCCATGATATGATTTGTTTCTGAATTCTAAGGTTAATTACTAGAAAACAACATGACAGCCAATGTAAACCGATTAACACAAAAAATCGCAAGAAAAGTCATAAAAAATTGTTGATAATTGCAAATTTTGGAAAGCTTGATTGATATTTAATGACACTTTATTTCTAATCCATACGCAACTGACGTTGGACTTACAAGATACTGACATGTATAGTGTACTAGAGCAGGGAAAATTGCACTTATCAGAAACAACAGAGCATGGATGGAATGAAGAGGGTTAAAACAGGAAACCATGAGTGGATAGATTCCACAACCAATGAGCACAAGTAACAGTATTGTTGAAAACGAAAAACAATGAAGTCTACGCTACAAAATAAATGCTTTAGTGTGTGCGTCTTTCGGGAAAGTAGAACGATATGTAAGCAGGATGAATTAATTGTGTGTCCATAAAGAATTATACTAGTACACGCATACTCGTGTATCTGTTTTACTTAACTCTACGCTACAGAACCTGTGTCTTTGTGTGTGCGCCTTTCAGGAAAGTGTAACTACACGTAAGCCGCCCGAATTACTCATATATTCATACGCATATTCGTACATCAATTTAAGATTCCTGGGTTCTCTTTCAATACATCTAGACATGGAAATCACCTCGTACATATACCATGTGTCTCTAAGCTCCATCTTATAAGGTTATAAAATATAATTTCTTAGACTATAGTCGACAATTTTACGCTTCATAAAATATCACCAACATAATGTAGTGTAATGACTGTCATGTTTCGTTCATGCGCCCGTGGCTTATTGCCTTATAATTGGGTTATATACGGATTCAAACGAATAATAACGTTATAAAACTACGTCAATGGAAATGATCAATTTTATTTTGATTTATATTTTTACGCACATATAATGTAACCGATGAAAAATGGATTGCTTCCAGTCAGTAGCAGTGTTACATACTCAATATAACAATTTTATACTCAATACAACAATTTGATCTACTATCGAATCATGGGTTAACTTTATTGAAGATGCCGAATACGGTATTCACTGTTGGCTGTGATGGAGTTAAAGACAATTAGGAATGCAAATGACACATGTCTGTATCTGTAGTAGAATACAAAACAAAAAACATCCTATCATGTCTGTCTTTATGTCTGATGATGGCCTAAAGGCAACGAGTTGATTTGTTAAAACTGCCTGACATTTCAGTAGCACCCGTACCCATTCGATGATTTCTATATTAACATTTATGTGAGCATGCGTCTTGAACTCTCAACGTTTGGTTTTTCAACGCTCCTTTTCTCGTTTGTTTGGTTTAGTGTTGGGCAGTGTCGCATTTTATAAATGTGATATGTGATGATTTCTAGTTTTGTGTGATGGGCTGTTTACGTTGAGTATTGTCTTTCCTGTCGGGTGTTCTAATGAATACCAAAGCAATGCATACCTGATGATACATTATATTATCAGTTATTGTAACTATATGGAAACCTATATATACACGAACTGTCCAGAAGGATAGTAGATGAAGAAAACGGAATGTTTCGAATTCTTGTTATTTTTGTAATTAGATATTTACATATACTAACGACAACTCGAATACAATACATTTAATCTTTTAAAAGTTTTATGTGTCATTATTAAGTAAATTATTAAGGATAATTCTCAACAAAGACTATGACACACCTTCAGCCACACTCTTTAAGGATCTCAGCTGGATGAAATTTGATGAAAGAATCAATTACAAAAAATCACTTATTGTATCCAAAAGTGTAAATGACCAATCATTCCCAAAATATATGACAGAAAAATTCCACTTTAAATAACAAAAATATTCACTCAACCTCAGATCTGTTGTAAATTTAGAGCTCTATGTTCCAAAGCCAAATCTCGAATCGTATAGGAAGTCAATTACTTACTCGGGAGTATATCTATGGAACAAAATCCCTTAAAGCATAAGGACTTCTGAAACACTTTCAAAATTTCAAACATCCTACCTTAAATGGTACAACCACTAAGGTGTTAAATGTATTAAATTTCATACTCATAAGTGAATGCCTTTAATTGTGTTCAGCTTAAATGCATTTTTATATCATTTAAATGGTGCTATGTATGTAACTTAAACATTTGTTATGTCAGTATTACTCATTATGTTAATAATTTATGCATTATTGTCGTATTTAATCACTTCTATTGTAATGTTCAATGGTCTTATTCATTGACAAGTACCTCGTACCTTTGTTTTTATATGTTGTGCTGTCAATATCATAATCATGTTAATATGTATTAATGTATGTACTATGTAAATGTATATATGTTGAGGCCCACATGGAAGATAGATAACCAAATGTGTAGTCTCGTTAAATAAAGTGTTTACTTACTTACTTACTTACTTACTTACTAAGTGAACATCGCTGATTGTATGATATTTGCCAATATTATTGTATTAATTATTATAAAACATATAGTCAGAACAAAACATTATTACGTTTGGTGAATTTACAGGGCTAGAATTTCACATTCCTCTATGAAGCAATACCACATGATTTTCGACTTCAAACCCAAAAAGAAAGCAACACAAAAACAAGCACATACCATTTCACAAGTCTGGTCACAATACCACCTTAAAATGTAAAATTTATTATCAACTGCATTTTCGCTAATGTGTTGTTTATCAACCTCAATATTATGACCACCTTAGTCAGTTGTCACATATTCAAGTGACTTGAAGTAGGTCTTAGTATGTATTGTGCCAATATTTGTGAGTCTAATAAAGTCTGTTGCACATATGTTTTCTAAAACGTTTATCCTCATGACATTTCGAAGGTCGGATTCATTTCCAATTCTGCATTAAATCCATTAGCCTCTCAATCGCTGTCTAATTCCTTCTGTTAAACAGCATTTGCAAAATGCATCTTGGATACAACGTGCGTCACCTATAGGGGAGTGGGACTATTTGTTTAAGCCTTTGTATAAGCATACATTTTACTCACTTATCAAAACGTTTTCGGGTCACTTACAGTTATTCGAAGTTCTTCAAATCCTTTCAAAATAACTTTTAAAATAACTGCAATTTAAGCACATCTATGATTTGTAGGAGTTCATCAATTAAATCATTATCAGTATTGTACATCCATTTAAAACACGTTTTCAGATAATTAATTACATATCGCTGGCTTAGAATAAAAATGTAAAACAACATCGATATTTCGAGAAAACAAGAAAAACTGTCTGACAATCACTCTTTATTTATGGTGAAACCAACTTTTTCAACTTCAGTTTTGTCAACATGACACGTTCCGATTTTCATAAAAATAGGCTCATAAGAAGCGCCTGATGATGTAGATTTCAAATATATATCAGTCTTATAAGGTCGTAAGTAGTAGTTATTATCTTCTCTTTCCAAGCCAGCGATATGATTTAAATTTGTACGTATGTTATAGAGTGCTGTTAAAACTTGTGCACAAACACTATTAATATTCTGTCTGTCCCATTACACTTCGTATCCAATGTTCAAACGAAGATACACGTGTATACACATTAGGGTATAGAGGTGAACACGTGTCACTGCCTACCCATGATGCAATACCAGTGAAAACCCACGTGCGTCCAGTAGTACAAACAAGAGGACTTCCGCTGTCGCCCTGCAAGAAAAAAAAAACAATATGATGGTGTCATATGGTTAACACGTACTACTACTACTGCTTTTGCTTTTGCTGCTGCTGCTGCTACTACTGCTACTTCTACTGCTACTGCTACTGCTACTGCTACTGGCTACTGCTACTGCTACTTGCTACTGCTACTGCTACTGCTACTGCTACTGGCTACTGCTACTGCTACTGCTTCTGCTACTGGCTACTGCTACTGCTACTGCTACTGCTACTGCTACTGCTACTGGCTACTGCTACTGCTACTGCTACTGGCTACTGCTACTGTTACTGCTACTGCTACTGCTACTTGCTACTGCTACTGCTACTGCTACTGCTACTGCTACTGCTACTGGCTACTGCTACTGCTTCTACTACTACTACTTCTACTGCTTCTACTACTACTACTACTACTTCTAATACTGCTGCTACTGCTTCTACTACTACTACTACTACTACTACTACTACTACTACTACTGCTTCTACTACTACTACTACTACTACTACTACTACTACTTCTACTACTACTTCTACTACTACTACTACTACTACTTCTAATACTGCTGCTACTGCTTCTACTACTACTACTACTACTACTAATTCTAATACTGCTGCTACTGCTACTACTAATACTACTTCTACTACTTCTAATACTGCTGCTACTGCTTCTACTACTACTACTTCTACTACTACTACTGCGAAGAAGAAGAAGACTTTATTTAAATACTCACCAAACATGAAGAGGCGTGTTGATTCTGTACACATATTTGTGTTTCTATAATATTGTTACCATATCTCTTACGGCAATCTTGCTGTGACATAACCGTCATTCTACTTTGTTGTAGATAATCCGAGATATACAGCTCATACACGGAACCTGAAATACATGTATAGAGAATATAACAAAACATTACAAGAGTTCTGGCAAATTAAATATGATTTAAGCAGGCCTGTCATTAGCAGGGATGCTGAAGTTGGTTGGTGTTTACTTGAAAAAGGATATGAGAAAATTGGACATTGAAGGCAGCACTTATCCTCACATAACACAAAAACACGTTGCAATTTCGACATATGACCTAACGAGTGTTTACATAAACACTTGCATACTGCTGAACATATAAATATGCAATTTCTAGACAATGAAAGCATTTCCAAGAACAATTTCATATAACCATACAGAAATGTACACCAACCCATTGTAAACTGTAGAATATGTTTTGAGTATTTATCTCCCCTACTTCGTAATGTATTTACTGGCTCGTTTAAAAGTAGACAAACACTATTGAAATATGAAGTGTGCATACATTAATAAAGAAACACATTCAATTAGTTTGAAATGATTTTATCTAATCTCAATACTTTGCAATGCCCCCTCCCCCCGAATTAAGTTTAAATTGGAAATAATTCCACAATCATGCTAGTTTTATCATTTTCTACGACATTGAACTCTTGTTAACGAAAATGAATTATTTGCGAGCATGCATTCGGAGTCATGAAACGTTTTTACTATTTACCGTACCTACTATATTTCCCCAGCCAGCTATGTAGCAAATATCATGTCCATTAAATGTGTCGGACTTTGGTGTTGCCATGGTAGCAGGTTGAACGTAGATGTTGACGTCAGCATCATGTACTAATTGAATAACGGCGACGTCATAATAAAAGTCTGCACTGGCGTTGTTGAAGAACTCATGCTATAATATTATGATACATTAATCAAGACGATCATATCATTTAACTGGTTAAAAACGTATGAGGAAATCAGACAGGGAAGGCAGCACTCAACCTAATCACCCGAGCACAGAGAAATCAGTAACACCACCACACAACTGCACTGAACAATGCTAACACGTAAGCACAAAAATGCAGAATGACCTTACGTGGAGTGAAGCATCAATCAGACAATGCATACTTTACACGATCGGACATAGTGTAAATTGTGTCGGAATAACGTTCCCAGGAAGAACATATTGCAATTGTTACCGTGTACTGCTGGATTACAAAATGCAGACTATTGGCTATGTTAGAAAATAATTAGTACGTGTGCGTATGTGTGGTTTTATCAAAATAAAGCACGGTAACTTAGTCGAACTTGCTTGTTCGCATATGATGTTCATACGTTCTAATACATTTCATAATGGACGATTGATGACTTTGTGTACAGTTTTTAGTCTGCATAACATAACTACAGTTGTTGTATTGTAAACAAGCTATGGGTTACATTATCACTTTTTATTCTGGTGTTATGCTACTGAGGTTTTTACTCTTTAATTGGTGTTTCGGCATAGGTCTTTTCCAAAATATTACACAAAGATTTTCCTCAACATTTTCTAGGCATTTAAGCCAGCCATATCGGAATGCTGAAACTGCAAATAAAAAGGTAAAAACTTCATTAGCGTAAAACATTTTTCCAAATGATATATAATCAGAGTAATAATTGATACTTCTGGTATAATGGATAGCGGGACATTGGTGGATGAAGAAATTCAGATATTACCATTGCAATCCTACTTGGGTTGATAACTTGTTCATTATGCGAGTAATCACTCAATCTGTAGTCTCCAAGAACAACACGTACTATACAATATCTGAAAGTTACATAAGATATTATGTAAAATTGTCAATAAATCACCTTACAAATTCACGAGCCCTTGAGAACCCCATTCTTTCAATTTTTCGTCAACTATAACAAGCGATGCTAAATTAGTTTGTTAAACATGTCTGCCCCATATGACACCCCCAAAGACGAAATGGTAAAGGTCAAAGTGGCCTTAGACCTACAGACCGCAACATCGATAGGACACATCTGCATGTACTGTTGCTGGTTAACATACAAGTATATTTAAGATACTATTAGACAGAGTTATTGAACGTAAACCATTTGGCTTTCCGACCGTCGTGTGCAAATCATTATTAAAGATTGGGAATAATTAATGTAGCTTCACATTGTGAAAGTTTACATAAGTTTATTTTTAATCAGAATGACTTAGACAAATCGACTGTTTTGCAATCTGAACTATAGCTTGCCTATTTTGACCTGAGCTTGACCTTTATGCAAGAATATATTACAAGGTTCTTGTGTTGAATATATCAATTTCCGCAAGCAAATCGAGCACTATCGGTATTTAAGATTTGAGTTTATATTACAAGTCGAGCGTCTTCGTGATACTCCCCGATTATGAAAACATTCAATCGGTGTTATAAATGTAGACAATATATCGACTGTTAAATTATGCTAATCAATAGGTCAAGCTCATGTCAATGTGGGCAAGCTTTACTTACTTACTTGTGTTAGCTGCATTCATAACAATTTTCGTAGCATTTTTGAACAGGTGAACTTTACGCCACGACTGTATAAACATTACAGTTTCGGTACACATATTTTTCAAATATTTGCGTTCTGCCATCACAAACTTGCACATGTACAGACGAAATGTGTAAGTTCCTTCTGGCACCAAGTGTAAGATTATAACTAGGATATTGTGTAGGAAAATGCCATTTTTTCTAAAATCCCCTTATTTAAGGCGTAGCTTCATGTTAACGATGTCTGTACTTCTGAGTTTTCATTGTGACAACACAACGAATTTATAAGTAGTTGATACATACTCGTAGTCGCTGAAACTGTATAGTTAGTTTTTCGATACGCTGTACGTACCATACAAGTATAATTATGACAGATACATTCGAGGATACTTACTCTAGTTGACCGACACAATGAGCTGCTGTAACAATCCAGCTCTCATCTACTAATGTTCCGCCACAAAAATGATACCAATACATATCTTCTCCCATGAATTGTACTGACACCTGCCACGGCCATGATGCAGGAGAGGATGAAGACCCACCAACAATTCTCGACATGTGGTCGTCATCCTTAATTGCTTCATCATCTATGTCTACGTCAACACTATCAACGTGCTCTTTTTTGTTACTTTGTTGTTGTCGCTTGTCTTCCTGTTATTACAGAAATGAGATTTTTATAAACTTAAGAACGAAAAAACAAGAAAATATAATGTTCGACGGGTAAAACACTGGAATATCCCCCGCTATTCCCCCACCTTTTCCTGTGGTTTTGGGAACGGAGGTTCAATACAGGTACATTACTCTAATCCGTTATGTTTAATTTTCTGAACATTGAAAATTCATAGATTACAACCATTATCTTATGTTAGGCCATACCAAATCGTTTCTTCGTTTAGCGTCCGAGAACGGGTAGGTTTGAGCATCTTGGGGAAAAACAGTTATGTTGCCTCATGTCACCAACATTTTTTCTTTTCACACAAACAAGATTTCAGGTTTGTCAGTAAGTTACTACTATTGGCAATGATTAGGGGCTATTTTTGGTACCCGTATAAGGATGAGGATAGAAGTCGTTATGATTTTTTAGTGTTTTGTTCTTTGTCTTAGGATAGCAAGATAGATTTTCGGACGCTAGACGAAAATACGATTTGGTATGGCCTTAGCTTACATGGACTTTAACTTACACTAATAGAATGTCATTCGTTACAGGTATACTAACTTTTTCTCTATCATCGGAACCGTTTCCAAGATTGTCTTTGGATTTATGTGTCATAGGTCTCCTATCTTTAAGATTATCGCCAATGTTTATCTCGTGTTGTCGTACAAGGCTAAGGTCTTGCTGTGGTAGATACTTTCTTGGTCTTACATTCCCATTAGCACCATTTATAGCTATAACCCCTTTACCGGTTTCCTCAGGAACCACGCTGAATACTAACTCTCTGGTCAACACCTTACTTAATCCTCCTTCGCGTCTCGCTTCCAAAACTAAAATTATAAAGATTTAGATTCCTTCGACACTTAATCTGACAGTCTTCATTGTACAAAGAATGTAGCTGTGTATACATTTGTACATGTACTTTATAAAGAATATTGACATACACACGTTGTAAATCAATGCATTGTTGTATACACTACAGCATTGTTATAGGAGTTGCGATTATTAGTTTATTGAGAACAGAAAAGAAAGAAAATAAGTATACGTAACACATTCGTGTATTTCCGACATGGCAATTAGAAAGCTAAAAAGCAGATAGTAATATGCTACATATATTGTGTATGAATAGTATGATACTTACAAAAGAAACATGAAAGCACTAACGGCACGGACAACAGCACTTTCGTTGAATACATTATATCGGTTATTCAACATGTAAAACAAATCCTGTTTGACGGGCAACTGTTCAGTGTTTAAGTAATGCAGTCTTTAACTTCCAATTGCTATTCCGTGACACTTCATAATGTCTGAAGATCAACACTACCCGTTTATATGTACGAGTCCGGTGACTGGGCTTACAGTGATCCACATCTTGCCCTCGTTGTGTAAGTGAATACTGTCTTAACTCCACAAACTGTCAAATATGGTTTATCTTTTCTTATTTACTCATGTAGCACAACTTGTATTTGGTACGTTATTTATGGTGTGAGCGGTGTCTTGTACGAGTCATTGACTGTCGTAAAACCTAGTAGGGGGCATATTAAACAGCCGAATGTTTTGGTTTACGTACCCGATTGTTGACTGCCAATCAAGTTGTTGGATTGTTTTATTGCTATTGCCTTTTGATGTCTATAGGTACCCTTCAGTTCAAGTAGTATGCGATTAAACAGGACCTCCCGTTATAATCGTCATCGTTATTTAACTGAATGATATTATTAAATAACACTTAAAATGATCCATGTTCAAAGTAATGTTGATTTATTGTGATGTTTTTGCATCGAAATTGCAAAAATTGTCAATAAAATATGATGTACTACTCTTTGAACCTAGCACGCCTTCTTACTTATTTCTATAATCACGATTTCAATATGACGTCATACGGCTGTGTACTATTTTACTCAATACAACCGCATTAGTTGAGAAGTCTATCTTCTTTTCAGTCTTAACACAATTTCGACAGTATTCGGGTTGAAATGCAAAAGGTACACACTCAAACTGTGTCCATATTTATGTGTGTAGATGTAACAGAAGCACGAAACACATTAAGTACAATTAATAGGTTTGCTTTTTTAAAAGATCAAAAATATTCGAAGCCATATACGTGGGTGATCAATATATTCGAGAACTTTCCTTCTAACATTTGAACAGTGTCTGTGATTCTAGAGTAATGATATTACCCGTTGATGTATATCAATCACTTATGTCGCGTTACAATTCATAAGCTTTATGGCGACGTCACTATTTACTTGGTCGGGCATCTCGGGCGTAACGTAATCACAGAGCAAGGATATGCCATAAAAAGTAACACCAAAGTTGGGACATCCTTGCGATAGATTGACGGTGACTTGACAGGTGTGTACATTATTTATACATGTATGCTTACATTGTTTATGTGATTGTAGGGAGTCGATATAGGGGTGCGTCGATAAAATAAGGATCAACAGAACAAATAACACCGCAGTAGGGACACTATTCTCTCCATTCACTTTTGCGAAATAAGAGGCACATAGTTATCTAAACCAATAAAACAAGAAATCGTTGACTCAATTCCAAAGGGGTCCTTTAGAAAGTGCACCCTAAACTTGCTAAGTCTTGTTCTTAACTTGAAAAATCCATCTTTTGAACCATGCTAACAAAACAGAATAGCTATATACATTTTTTTCGAGTACATTGGTCGCCTCTTACTACGTAACTCTTTTGTTACAAAGCAATAAAAATCATGATCAAATCAATCAACATTTGCTTCGTTTGGAAACAAAAAAGGGGCAATATAAGTATGAGTGAAATAGATGATCTCTGTCTGCATCTGAGTTCTTTTATTCACCAGGGAAGTGGTTTGCATGACGTCTTGTTCTGCAAGTTGTTTACAATTATACCAAACTTGGCATGCGTTGTCTTCAATATATTTTTTAAAAGTTTTATGAGCAATATACATGGCGATTTATAGTTATACTGGTATTATTGGTATATGTTCCATGGATACAATTCTGTACAACGAAAGACAAACACTCGCTACAACGTGAATTGTGTATATTTACCAGTTATTTCCCTTACATTAAGTTATAGATCCAAAGAATATCTCTATAATAGCATGTGGTGTAAAACGATGGATGGACACACTACCTGTGATTTTATTGATCATTATTGAAAGACCAGACTCGTCTTGCATTGTTCCGTGTATTTGTGTTATGTTGTTTTATTACCTTTTCTGTGCTCAGATGGTTAAGATGAGTGATGCCTTCCCTGTCAGATTTCCTCATATCTTTTGTGTTGAGTTGTTCGTATCTTCGTTTGTATAATAGCAGTTTGTGGGGTTAAAATGATATTTTGTCGAAGATGCTTTTTCATTGGTATCGTACATTGTGTGGTATAGAAATAACATTGATATTATGGAAAGTAAAATTTAATTCCTCATTATGTACGGCAGTGCGAGTATATCAAATCTCGACAAATCTTTGAGATTTGATGACTTTGTCCACGCAAAATAAACATGAAAGACTTCCCCCGTAGACGAATTATATGATTATTCAGTATATTTACACGCTCTACTTTTCACAATCACACCATTTTCGAACTTAAAGCTATAAAACACTGTTCTATTTTTTATGTAAAATCGAAACCATATGTTATCTATGAATTAAAGCCAGAAGTGATATTATATTTTTCTCTGGTGTCGCGAGAAAATAAAAATGATCACCATTATAACGTCAACTTTTCTAGTAGTTTTCAATTCATTGTTGAGATAGAAAATTGATGTCATTTAAACAACAAATCACTTGGAAAATGTCATTAGTTCGTAAAAAAATCTAAAATGACTTAACCGTACTGTATTTGTTTTATTATAATTTATGTTTTGCTATAACATAATTATTATTTCAAACGGAGCCATGTTTTCTGAAATTGATACAAACACCATGTCTCCGCGATCGTGCCATGCTTCAGAAATATCTTTGTTATTAATGTCCTAAAAAACAGCAAACACATTACATATCTCTGGCTTAGAATGAGAAGGTCGTAAGTACAAAATTGATATTATGAGAAAACAAGAAAATTAAACAATCACCAATCACTCTTTACTTAAAACTAGAGTTATGAACTTAATTTTTGACAACATGACACGCTCCGATAATAGGCTCATAAAAAACGCGTTACGATGTAGATTTCAAATACGTATGAATCTTATAAGGTCGTAAGTAGCAGTGACGTAGTTACGATCTTCTCATTCTAAGACAGCGATATGTTCCTCAATAAAACAGTCACAAGCGTAATGTGATAGTGTGATTTGGTTTAATAGAATACGGTTTAGCTAGAGATCCACTTACCTACAGAAGACATAGGTCATCATAAGCTCAGCACCACATCCAATCGGAAGATGCAAACGAGCGCAGAAGGTGACACCCAGGAGAATGGTATATATATACGTGTACAGCAACACATATCTATCATTTATAACACATTTTTAATAAAATGCATTAATAATAATTTCTTAGTCTTATTTACATACATGATATTTGATATCTTAGTAAGGCCTTTTATAACACAAACCTCGATGCGGGGGTTTAATAAAGCCCATTTAATAAAAACAATATTACACTACTCATTAATATAATAACCATGCAAATGAGGCAACTAATCACTATTTTTGTATATTCATACGCGCTGTCAAAAATATACATATATAGACAGAATACATAGACGTCACCAGTGTGTGTATTCTGTCCATATATCCATTGTTAAGACTAACGAACCTATCAAACAACAAATAAACCAATTACAATGTACCGTTATGAGCCAATTTAGTATAACAGAATAAAACCGAATAAATATGTCAAAACATAATGCTTCGTGCGTTTACTCTGTGTATATTTAATTCAAAGAGGTTGCTGACTTGTCATACCTTTACCGAAATCAATATTGCAAGCAAACAGGAAATTCTTAACAATGGCACATATGTGACAAGTAACCCCAACATGAACGAGGGATAGACGACCACATCATTTTAGGAATTGACGTCCGAAATAATGCGTTTATTGCCCCCCCCCGACGCCAATGACGTTTTTGATTAAAACGAGTACGTAGGGTCGTTAGACAAAACATTAACCCTCTATGATCGTATTTACAAAGGGCCTCGGCGCTCGTCCACTACACTTCCAGTTCGACGTACCCGTTAAGAGGGTTGGAACTTTTGCTCAGTGTATTTATTGATAAGTTACGCCACAATATAAAGGGACAGGCAAACCGACTTGTGAGTTACCTACATTATGAACCCATTTAGTACTGCATAAAACTGCATAATTATATAAAAACACCGCCAAACAGAAATTATGTTTGAAGTACTGTACATTTACTGAGCGTCAAAACTGCAAATGAATTAACAATTCTGAACTGTTCACTTGTAATAACTTTTCACTAACACTTTTTCATTGGATTACCGATAGTCGCTGGCTTTAAATGATCAGGTTTTTAGTGCAAAATCGATCTGTTGAGAAACCAAGAAAAAGCTGTCCGAAAATTACTCTTTACTTATGGTAAAACAATCGGTGGTCAATATGTTAACTTCCGATTTTCATGATATAGGCTCAAATGAAGCGCATTGTGATGTTGATTTTATATGATGTATCAGTCTAAATTATTATTATTATTATTATACCATATTTATATAGCCCTTTTTTCATGTATGCACACGTTCAAAAGTGCTGTACAATCATGACTAATACATGGTTAAAACAGTATATAATGTACATAAAATATAAAATTAGGACCTACTAAACCCAGTAGGCGGGGGGCTCTACTTAACTCAGTAGACGGGGCTCTACTTAACCCAGTAGACGGGCTTCTACTTAACCCAGTAGACGGGGCCCTACTAAACCTAGTAGTAGGGATCTATTGAAGACAGTTGACGGAGCTCTACTTAACCAAGTAGGCGGGGCTCTACTTAACCCAGTAGAAGGGGCCCTACTAAACTTAATAGTAGGGATCTACCAATAGGTGGATGGGGCTTATAGTCCTTGGAACATGAGGGTCGTTGGGCCCAATGATAGGGCGCCAAGTTAATGGGAACATATACACAGTCAGCATGAATAAGCTCTATTAAAATAGTGCGTTTTCAGCGCTTTCTTGAAGGACGGTAGTGTTTTACTGTCTCTGAGCGCTGTTGGCAGTGCATTCCAGAGTTTGGGTGCAGCAGCTGTGAAACATCGGTCACCGTAAGTCACAGTCCTCGTCCTTGGCACAACTAGAAGAACAGAATCATTTGTTAGACCTTAGCTGTCTTTGTGGAGTGTATACTTCCAACATATTTCTGATGTAGCCTGGCGATTTTCCATGCAGTGCTTTGAAAACATGAGTCAAGACCTTGTACTCTACCCTGTACTGTACAGGTAGTCAGTAAAGATCCTTCAGCACAGGAGTGATGTGATTGTAACGCGGTGTCCGTGTGATGAGACGGGCAGCTGTATTTTGAATAATTTGTAGTTTATTCAGAATGATTTTCGGGGTGCCACATAGTAATGAATTGCAGTAATCCAGTCTCGATGTTACTAAAGAATTGATCAGGGATTTTGTTGCATCAACAGTTAAGTATTGTCTGATTTGACCTATTTGTCGGATCTGCATGAAACACCACCTTGAGACAGAGTTTACATGTTTGTCCATGTCCAAATGCGAATCCAACATGGCCCCGAGGTTTCTCACCATCGACGTTGGTCTGATCACAGCATCACCAACTTTTACATTGAGATTGTCGACTGAACTGACATTCCTTTTCGGTACAAACAAGATTACCTCTGTTTTTTCGGCGTTAAGTTTCAGCAAATTTTCTTTCATCCAGTGCAAGATATCCTTCAGACAAGCTTCAATTCGTTGCAGTGTTTCATCTCGCGAGACACAATCTTTTGGTTTGAATGCCATATACAATTGGGAGTCATCGGCATAGAAATGATGTTGCAATTGATGTTTTCTACAGATTGCACCTACTGGTTTTGTGTACATAATGTAGTTCTTCGGACCAAGCACAGAACCCTGTTAAATCATAAAGTCCTAAGCTGTCACTATCTAATATATATGAGAATGTCAATGCTGGTTATATGTCCTTAAGAAACACGTTACAGGGAAATTGACATGTATTTCTTGTTACGTAACGAGTGTACACTTTCATTGCCCTGTTCAGGTTCTATGTAAAGTAACATGTGTAAAGTAATGTTTCCATGACAATGTTTATCGACAATTAGATTAAAAACAATATTCAGCCTATTTTCGCTTAAAACAATATCTTTTATCTTTATTTTGATTTGAAATATCATAATCTGCTATTCTGCAAATTTCGGCGTTTTTCAGTACACATTAATTGGATTACAATAGGTAAAATATGATTACAACGTAGTATACAGCCAAGTGTAATATCAATAAGCCCTTAAAGAAATAAGAAAACTACATTCAGACATTTGAAACAATCATTGACATGGCGTGTACAGTGGCAATAGAAGTTACAAAATTGCCCATATCTTCAACATATTGTGCTAAGAATAATCATTGTTTGCATTTAACGTCATTTATGTCAGAAACCAATTGCTGTCATGGCTCTCTTAACAACATAATCGACGTTCTTGAAATTGCCAGATTTCGTTCTAAGTCTTAGGAACATGACTAATAATTTGTGTTTGCCATAACATAAGCAATGTCATTCCATCATACTATTCAGACAACAGTACACTGAATGTTTTTATCGCGAAACAAGGAATATTGCCAATACTTCTTTCACAATTATGATTTTGTGAAAGGCAGCCAATGCACACTCACAACAAAGCATGGTCATTATGTAGAATCATGTGTTATTATGGTGTAACTAAAAAAGGTTAACACTCATGTCGCCCTTGACGCTCAATTGTGTTTTAACAGCCTTTTCACCGTATTGAATCTTGTTTATTAAGATTTGTTTTAATTAGTTTTAGAAATGGTTGGTCATTGCTTAATGACAGTGACTATGTATTTAATATCGACCGCACATAGCCGAAACATGAAATCACAAATACTAGTATGCAGTGGGCGAAATATGTCTTCAATATAGACAGGATGGCCCATTAAACGCTATTCTATAATTTCTTTGTGAAGTTGGTTTATCCTGCATGTTTTCGGCGGGACTTGGATTTCTTATTGTTTCTTCGGCTTATCGATTGCTCAGTGTAGTTGCTAGACATATGTAGTTATTTCCCGCCACATTCCTACCTTCTCCATCATTTTAACTAGGTTAAGTCGAAGTTGTGTTTTTATATGTCGCATTAACGTTAGGTCACTGTCCTTGGTGTTTTTAACTAGGTCACAGTGTTGTTGCGTCTCATTTGATCACCCTTTTGGCATGGGTTTGTGCTATTGTGTCTTCTTGGTTATGTCTTGGCTGCGTATCATTCATTCTCATGCGATAACCGCTATTCTCTTATGATGTTGTGAATTTGGGTCATCCTGCATTTTTTCGGCGGGTATTTTTTATTGTTTATTTGGCTAATGTGTGGGCATTGCTCTTGGTAGTTGTGTTGTGGTGTTTCGGATTTCAGTGCTCAGCTGGTAAGGTTGAGTGCTACCTTCCCTGTCTGATTTTTTTCATACCTTTTTTGATGTCAACAATGTGTTTTGTGTTAGTCGATTGTGTATCGGTATAGCCGTATTGCCTTATATGGAATGATGTCTAAATTCTCAGGGAATATTATTGTGTAATAAATAACGCGACATTTATTCAATTAACTACGTATCTAATGTATCGCTAATAGTTACATCGAGACTTTAATTGCATAATTAGTAATATTACTAGGATCTAGCCCATACTTCTTCATAACGTGAAACCCTTCTTAAATATTTACTAGAATATAATATCACCCACGTAATTATATAGTCTTAAATTTGTTTAATCTATCCAATGATAAATTCTTCAGGATCATCTACCAGTTTGCATTCCATTTTTACCAACTAACATGAATGTAACTCAATCATGATACTCCCTAATTGGCCGGGGTCAATGTCAAATTATAATTAGTGATACATCTTGATATTGTGTATTTACTTTCCATGAATAATAGTTTTTTATTTATCAATGTTATACAATATGACACGGGTTTGCTATCAATGCGATGATCGAACTATATAATACTTGTTAACAAAGAGAAGCAATAATGATGTGTTGATATTTTAAACTAATATTTAAAATGTTTGTCTTGATATGAGTACATCGGTTTTCTTAACTCGTAATGGGATTATTTGTCACAGTTAGCTAATCAAAGAATCGCAATCGTCGTGTATTGTTACATGTTATATCAATATTGTTATAATATTTCATACGCCGTGTTTATTCCTGGCAGCTAAACATACTGTCGTCGTTGGCACCCGCACTAATTAACAAGAACTATTGACTAGCAAATGTTCTGTTGATACACAATGCGACAGTCAGTCGTCCTCTGCATATTTTTTTTAATATGCAAACTTGCAAGACGTGTATTTATAGTAGTCTAGTCTATTTAAAGCATGTAAATGATTGCATTATTGTTATGGGCCGTAAGCCAATATCAAAAAACAAAAATGAATCATCATTCTCATTGGCTACTATCCCTGACGCGATGTTTTTTTCATTTATCAGTATAGCATATCGCTGGCTTAGAATGAAAATGTCGGAAGTACAAAATCGACATTTTGAGATAACAAGAAAAAATGTCCTCAAATTACTCTTTTTTTAAGGTGAAACAAACTGTTTCCATTTCATTTTTTGTCAACATGAGAACTTCAGATTTTCATGAAAATAGGCTCGTTAGAACCACCTTGTGATGCTGATTTTAAATACGTAATGGTCGTTTAATGTCGTAAGTAGTAGTAGTAGTATAGTTACGTTCTTCTCATTCTAAGCCAGCGAGTTGATTATTGGAAATAAAAAGATCAGCAAGATAAGAATGACATTGTCGTTGCAGTGCTTATCGTCATGATATGTTAAACAATAAAATGACAACAATGACATTAAAATAATTGCGTGTCGTCTCTCAAAGTGTTGATGATAATTCAAGCCGTTTTATAATTGTAAAAATGATATCTTCGAGTGTTTTAATATAGCTTATTGTGTTATGACGTGACGATTGTATGACAAGATTGAAAGGTGTCTAGTTAACACAGACAGTCACACCGGTGACCAATTCCGATATTTGTCACAAAAAAGTTCGTTTACAAATATCGAAAACGACTTAATTGTCGTTATATGCAATATCTATGCTCGTCGTCTAATTCCCCTTGCGGGGTTTGACTGACCAGAAAGATAGATAGATCCCCAAGTAATATAAGACTCGTCGTTAATGTCAGATACAAATAATTGAATTGTCTATTGTCACTAGAATATATTAGGTATATAATCATTTAAATAGTATGGTTTGCAATCAAGATAATACACGACATTGGGAAGTACCAATTTGGATGTCTTGACAGTTTACTAGAAAATGCACAAACTATAACCATAATATGCATCATTTCGCGTACTTATACCATCCTATGACATATCACGACAACGTTGAGGCAAACATAGACATTATCAGTAGAATTTCCAATGGTTCTACATTATGTCAATGTCTAAAACATATTTTGCAGCTTTTACCTATATCATAACAATACTGATTTATTTTAATAATACGTGCTTGGGAATATTTTATGTGATGATATGAACAGTTTCCTGATCCTACTGATCGCTCGTGCTTGTCAAAAATACTTACATAATTTATTAGCCTTATGTCTGATTCAATCATACCATGCATATAAAACAACATCGCAAATATCGGAAACACAGGATTGTTTTAAACAAGTTTCTGTAGTTATACTTGCTCTATAAATAATGGATAATGATAAGCTACATTATGTGCTTAAAATTCTAAATATGATTAAAAACGCCAGAGGACAAACTATTTACTAATTTAAAAATGGTTTATTGGTGAATGAATGGAAAATTATTTACTACACCCCTGAAAAGGGATGTTTTATATTTGAATATTAAATCCAATTATATTCGCCCAATATTTCCGATTGAATGCTTAGAGGTATGAGTTTATAAGCTTAAGAGGGTTTACTATATATATATAACCTCAGAAATGCAGCGAGTATAATGATATATTATCAAACCAAGTATAATGATATGATAAGCTATCTGTGAAAACCCGTGCTCCACTCCACCATGGTGTAAAATGATACTTGTGAGGGTAGTGTCTATTTCTGGGCGCCGCAGATCGATGTTGGCTGCCAAACACACAGGAGGGAAATAGTATCCACGAGGAGACACCAGCGTAGGTTTATATGGATAGTCCACTGAGCAGGGGAAATTAAAATGTCCACGGGTGCCTGAGCGGCTCAAAAGAACCCTAGATAATTTGTAACTTTTAACCTAACATTGTTGTTTAAAAAACAAAAAATATGAAAGCAATAAACCATCGAAAACAAAAATTAACCATTAAGCTATACATCTGTTTTGATACATGTATAGGAAAACAAACAACGTTCCACAATCGCAGAGGACTGAAGTTTTCAACAAGTATGCAAACATAGCAGTCCAGAACAACAAGTTACAAGAAATGAATGTTACAACAAAGTTAATCATAAAGATCTGTAGAAATATGCATCATATACTGATAGTCAAAAGTTCTGCAAATAAACAAAAAAACAATGGAAAAAGTATTGCTCATAGCACATTTCACTAACAACTAGTCTCGTCTCCATTACAGTATTTAAATGTGTATAGTGAAAACGGTTTCGTTGGCTTCCCTCACTCTTATATGATCACGCCATCACGATATGATAACTCGTCTATTCAAGTACCGCTAAATTAGGGGTTTTCTTTTTTTACTAAATTTTCTCTTCCAACAAGCTTGCACGAAATACAAAATTAGTTATTTAAAATTGTTAGAAATGTACGCTTAATATGATGGCAAAACATAATGGAGAAAAGCGTGTATATGAGATGCTGGAGGATGGCGTTTCAGAACAAATACTTTCTGTCGGACAAAATAGACATTTCTCTACCATAATAAGACTGTGCTAGCAGCTACGATACACAGGCCGTGTATGAAGTACATGTAAGTCATGACAACGTGTCAATAGTAACAGTAACCGAGTCGATCTAGACGGGTAATGCTGCTTTTAGTTTAGCATAAGATGCAACGTTATTGCTGTTGCTGAATTGAAGTCAAACAAACATTAACATTTCATTTTATTGTGTGGTTTTGTAGGGAGGACGTTCGTTCTAAAATGCAGACCCTGTGGGTACATTCTTCGTCTGTTGCGACCTTATATTTTTTGTGGTCAAAGAGAGGTAATCTGTAACCCAGCCATCGTTAAAAAGTAGAATATCGTGATGTCGTTTTCTTAATTGTCGGGTGGTGTCACATTTAGTATTGATATGGGTCAATGTTTTTCTTAAAATCGGTAATTAACATGGATTTATAAAATCAAAAATATGTAATATTTGCGGAACTTTTGACGCCAAGTATATAATTCAAGAATTGAATATTTGTCATCTTTTTACCTATTTCGATATTGATAGCTTCTACACATGGCTATTGTTTGAAATCCGAATATAACATTATACGAAATAACTAGGCCTATGTTATGAACTGCTTTATAATTTACTCAGTCATTATTGCTAGCAATTTTGCCATTCGCTGCACAGTGACATGTTTAATATTAATATAAAAATGTCCATGCAGATTTTATGTCATGAATAAGTATACAACCGTGACATTGACATGCATTTGTTGTTACGTAACGAGTGTACACTTTCATTGCCCTTTTCAGGTTCTGTACCAATATCTTGGGTAAAGTAGTGTTTCCATGACAAATGTGTGTCGTCAATTAGATTAAAAACTATATTCAGCCTATTTTTGCTTAAAACAATATCCTTTATCTTTATTTTGATTTAAAATCTGATAATTTTGCTATTCTGCAAATTTCGGAGTTTTTCAATACACATTGATTGGATTATAATAGATAAAGTATGATAAAAACGTAGTTAACATCCAAGTGTAATATCCCTAAGCCGTTAAAGAAATATGAAAACTACACTAAACCCATTGAAACAATCATTGCCATTGCGTGTACAGTGGCAATAGAAGTTACAAGATTGGCCGTATCTTCAACACATTGTGCTAAGAGTAATCATTGTTTGAATTCAATGTCATTTTTGTCAGAAACCAATTGCCGTCATGACTCTCTTTACGACATTATCGACGTGTTTGAAATTACCAGATTTCGTTCTAAGTCTAAGAAACATGACTAATAATTTGTGTTCGCCATAACACAAGCAATGTCATTCAATCATACTATTCAGACAACAGTCCAACACTGTATGTTGTAATCGTGAAACACAGAATATTCCCAATACTTCTTTTTCAATGATGATTTTGTGAAAGGCAGCCAATATAAACACACAACAAAGCATGTTCATTGTGTAAAATCATTGTGTTAGTCCGGCAGAACTTGCAAGGGACCGTGCAATGTCTTCTATACAAAATGTTTTTGCATTTTCTTGTTCTTTGGACCATACCATAACAGAATCCGAGTGATGCCACCTTGTCATCATTGAGCAATTCTCAGAATGAGGCCCCAAAGGGGGTATTTGAATTTTCATGAACTAATTAGTTGGAATATATTGTTATATTATCAAATGTACAAAAGAACCCACTTAATGTTGTTTATAGTATGCCAAATAATGTGTTCATTCAATTTATAAATATTTGCAATAGTGATTTGTAAAATTGAGGCCCCATATGTGGTTTACACCTAAAACGAGGCCCGTTTTTAGACAAACAAATGGTTAAAATAGTAAATGATGCATGTTAAAGAGTTGTTTCATTATATCTATTATTAGACTTATATTCAGTGATATAATATTGGTAAGAATAAGCATAGCTTAATATCAAATTAATTTACTTGAGGCCCTGTCATAATTTAGCAAATGTGGCCCATGGGGGTATAGAAGGTTTATATTTACCAATATAGTTAGCTTAAACACATCAAATGTAACGCAAAACACCTGAAATGTAGATCATGTTGTGTTAAATACTGAGTTGCAAAATATTCTAAATGATTTTTATAGTTTGCTGGATAATGTGTTTATTCAATTTATAAACATTTGTAATAATTATATGAGCAAATGAGGCCCACTCGTGGTTTACACCTAAAACGAGACCTGTTATTTGCAAAACGAATGAGTTAAATTAGTAAAGGATGCTTACTCACACATTTTTATATTTGAATATATTTTATATTGAATTAAGTGGCATTGACTAGTGCAAACATGCATCAACAATTCATAATTGAATTGAGGCCCTGCTAGGGGTAATTTTAAACGTAAGAACTTTATGAAATTGGTCCAAACTGCTCAAGTTATTTCATTAAACCTTACGGAATGCAACTTTAACCATAACTATTATTGTTAGAAAAGTGTTATTTAAATAGTCATGCACAACATTTCGAAAAAGACAAATGAGAAATTGAGGATGTGCGTCTGTGTTAAACAATGAAAAAAGAGAAAATATTACATAGACCATGTCCAATTCAACATTTTATTATATGAAATACGAGACTTAATAATAATAAAATTTTAGTAAACTATCTATATTCACATAAACAACTACATTTTAGATTGGCAATGAAATAATGAATTGAGGCCCGTAATATGTAGGGCTGTAACGGTATACCGCGGTATACGAAATACCGCGGACTTCAGTTCAACACGGTTCACGATACAAGACTTTTAAATTTCGGTACGGTTCGGTATAAGCTTTTTATAAGCAAAATAATATGCAGACGACGAAAACACCTGTCAGCCTTCTGATTATGTAGCATTACCATGTATCACTCGTTTTAATTGTATTAAGATATGCTTCATATTGTCTAAATTCACTTAAAATGGTTGATAGGCACATACTAATTGCTGTTATAGAAGCAACAAATTCATTTGTACTTCAAAATTGAAGTATTTAAGCAGCTGTTAGAGAATATTGTATCATACCGAAATATACCGAACCGTTAGAAAAATTGACGGTACGTATCATATCGTGAGGTGAGCGTACCGTTACACCCCTAGTAATATGTCGTTAAACTGTTATATTTTTCAATTACATATTAAGATGTTATACCTTGATATTACCACTTAGAACAAGGCACTATGAGATACTCGTAATGCACAACCTATCAATATATTTAAGAGGGTTTCCGAGCGGGGAATGATGCAGAATGATCCTGCGTCCCAGGAAATAGACGTCAGTCTGATTTTCGATATGAACCACTAACGATGACCGACATGTGCCCGGACCAGTTGATGAAACGAGTATCTCCCATGTAAGGATTCAGACCAAATGTTTGGCTTTAGGGTGTGGAATTAGACCTCCAAGAAAAGAAAAACAACACAATGTATAATACCCCTTGCTCTTGGTCACATTATTGAAAGATGCACCAGCATCAGTGACTCTATGCCGCACCCGGTACTATCCTTATAACAATAAAGCACAGTCATTCTGTACACAAGAGTACTCATCGCTATCAAAACAGACATTTCAAACTGATTGAGTTCTCACCAGAACGTAGAACATCACAATTAAGTATTCGCCGTCATCAAGTTGAGCCATTTCAACTCAATATGAATTGTAATATAGAAAAGCTCTATTGGTTACATCAAAGAACCTTGCAATTATATCATTAAGTATATAGATAATTTTGCCCACAATCACACAGAAGAATTATTATACTCAAGATTGCAACGTGTTTGCCAAAACGGAAGTAAACTAGAACTATTCTTACATAAATATTTTTCTATTCCAACATGACAACCAACTAAATTACATGGCCTAGACAGTTACTGGGTTGATAGTAATACATAATACAGCCTTGTCTCATTCGATCCATGCGTATTATGATCACTTTACTAGTAACCAAACAGATCTACACCATCCCCATATGGTACTCACCACCACATAGTATTGCAATTCTTGAATACCCAAAGGGCATGCAATTGCAAAACTTTACGTTGTGGTGGTGAACAGTTCATAGAGGTGTTGTATACTCAATAATGCCAGGAATACACTACCCTGGTTCTCACTGGTGACCAGTTCTTTAAAGGGTTGTATTTCGTGGATAAAGAGTAAGCTATAATTTTATGACATGGCATGGGTGGTGGTAGAGTGTGCCTTATAGAACCTGGAACGGCAGTACACATGGTGGGGAGTTACCTGTGAGGTTTTTACTAGATTCATTTGGGGCTGTTTGTATGCCATCTGGATTGGCATTGCGTGAATTGATGATGCACAGTTTGATTGTTCTACCGGGTAAGTGTTTATGACCTCCTTATAGGGCTCTGAGAGGCTGTGAGAAACTCAAAGCGATCAGAATCACATTAGGCAGTGGCCATTAATACATGTAGAGCCAGTGATGATTTGTTTGGTAGGGGTTAAATCCCACAAGGTGACACAAATGTCTGTAGTCAGTGATTATATGAATACCACTTTCTGAATGAAAAGGCTGTATAATTATGGTGTTGATAGAAATACTGATAAGAAGATAAAAACCACTGGCATTGAGGTTAGAGTAATATTGGTGAAGCGGTTCATACAGAATGATGTTTCCTATGCTCCTATGCAGTAAGCTAACACATGTCTGAATTAATTATTCCTTATCAAACAATAAGTTATTTAATGTCATTGCTAATATGCATACAAAACGCTTTTAGTAATAGTATATACATAAATTGTGTCCAACATTTCATATAATACTAGTACAATTGCTTGTTAATTGGTCAAATATTACCAGAACTCAGTACAACGTATTCGTCATTTTTTCTGTGCAACGTCCAACAAGCAATTTGTAATTGTTCTTTTATGCATATTGTATTCTGCTGTTTCTGTTGAGGATTGCCTTCTCTGTCTGATTTGCGCAACAATTTGATCGACCACTACGTATGTACTAATCACTAGCAGAGATCCATGTTCCCGTTTTTCTATTTCCAAATACTAGTATGGTGTTATATCTTATCTTACATTGTTTATACGTTATTCACAATTGAATTTACACTTACAAAGGCCTCAAATTTATGAAATACCATATTTATCAGTGTCATGGAGGTTATTAATATTAATCGACGGCACTGAATTCATTTGAATAGTATATGTCATACGTGAGTAATGAAATAATCGCCACGTTCCTAGGACATCGTTTATTTATGTTTTTCACACTAGCAGGGCCTCATTTCCTCAATTTATTACTAGTATTTCAAAATTCAATATATGTACATTACATTCACACTTTCATAACTACAAGCCATCTCATATACTTAAGTCGTTCATGACCAATTTATAATATATCTTTTCAAAATTTCCTTTACCCTATTAGGGCCTTAATGTCATTAACTAAAGCATTACACCAGCTAATCAAAGCTGTTTTCATTTGTATTTATCTATGTTTTTTTTAAATTTTGTGTTATTCTCAAATGAAATATTAATACATTTGTATTATGTGTTTAACACGAATACATATACTTCTCCGATTAATATTCTGTGTATGCCTATTGGCGGGACACATATTATGTGTCGACCACAAGCGGGGCCTCAATTCAACAATTTACTATGGTTAAGGTAAATTTTATGCAACGCAATACTTAACACAACATGAACTACATGTCAGGTGTTTTGCATTACATTTGATTGAGAATAATTAATCATAATGTGTTTAAGCTGATTATTTCGATAAAAACCTAATGTACATGGTTGTATTCATATACGGCATTTGGGGGCCTCACTTGCCAAATAATGACAGGGCATCAAGTAAATTTGTTTAATGTTTTGCTATGTTTGTACTTACCAATGTCAGTGCATTCAATTCGAATAATAGATAATTTTATAATGTTTAACATCCACCATTTACTAATGGGATGAATTTGTTTGTCTTATAAGAGCCTTGTGTTGGGGTGTAAACCATGAGTGGGGCCTCATTTTCATAAATTAATATTGCACATGTTTATAAATTGAATGAACACATTATTTGGCATACTATAAACGGGATTTAGTTGATTCTTCTGTACATTTGATAAAATAACAATGTATTTATACTCATTAATTCGTGAAAATTCATATACCCCCTTTGGGGCCTCATTCTGAGAATTGCTCAATCATGACAAGGTGGCATCACTCGGATTCTTGTATGGTATGATCCAGATAACAAGAAAATGCAAAAACATTTTGTATAGAAGACATTGCACGGTTACCCCAAAATATGCTATTTATCTGCCGGACTATGTTATTTAGGTGTAACAAAAAATGATAACACTTATGTCGCCCTTGTCGCTAAATTATATTTTAGCAGCCTTTTCATCGTATTGAATCTTAATTGTTTATTTTACAAGATTTCTTTAGAATTTTTTTAGTTTTAGAAATGGTTGGTCATTGCTTAATGACAGTGACTTTCTATTTAATATCGACCGCACATAGCTGAAACATGGTATCATAAATACTAGTATGCAGTGGGCGAAATATGTCTTAAATATAGTTCGGATGGCTCAATAACCGCTATTATATTTCATTGTGAATTCGGTCATCCTGCATTTTTTCGGCGGGGACCTGAATCATTAATTGTTTCGTTGGCTTATGTGTGGGCATTGTTCAGTGTAGTTGCTTGAAATATATACTGTTATTTCCAGTCCCATTCCTATCTTGCCCTTTATTTCAAACTAGGTTCAAGTCGAAGATGTGCCTCTTTCGTTCAGTCAGGTTGTCTAATTTGGTATTGGTGTTTTAAACTAGGTCACGGGGTTAATTAGTCTCATTTAGTCTCCATTTGGCATGGGTTTGTACTGTTGTATCGCCGTGCAGAGGGGCCTTGGGGAACTTGATTGAGTCTTGGCTGTGTTTCATTTGGTTTCATGCAATAACCGCTATTCTCTAATTTCTTTGTGAAATTGGGTCATCCTGCATTTTTTCGGCGGGGACCTGAATTTTTTAGACTTGTTCTTTTGCTTATATATTTGGGCATTGCTCAGGGTAGTTGTGTTGTGGTGTTTCTGATTTCTGTGCTCGGCTGGTTAGTTTGAGTGCTACCTTCCCTTTTTGATTTTCTCATACCTTTTCTCACAGGTAACAGTATCGTTGAAAAAGAAATTTAAAAAAAAAAATTGAAAAAAAATTTTTTTCTCGAAATTTAGGTATTATATACAAGGTATATTTGCCCTAAAAACACAGATTTTCAAAGTATCAAAAAACAAAAATTAGCTTTCGATACATTCAATAACTAATTATATTCTTACGCAACATTGTTAAAACTACTCGCATGCAAAATTCCATCGAAATTGATCAACCTATTAAAAAGTTATGCCATAAAGTTTAGATCCCTGTGTCCAGCCGGTTCGAAAGGTGCATTCCAATAAAACCAAAAATACAAATTTCGAGGATAAAAACCTTCATATTTTGTATTTATCGTCATGAATAAGCATAATAATGCGGTAGAATTGAGAAACGCAACATTTTAAACAAATTTACCGTGGTGAAATATGCTAGCTTCCGTATTAGCCGCGAAACAAATCGTCGGCACATTTTATTTAGTCAAAATGTTTTTATTTTCACCATGTTTGTCCGAAAGTTGCGAATGATTTCCATTTTGTAACAACGACTTTCATTGGTTATAAAAATACATTCGGAATATCTCTAGTCGCCGGACACTCTAAAAACCACACCGGCCGTCATTGCAGCGTAATTCGAATTTCGCCATCGAGAGTTAAAATAAAAGTTTAAACGATGCATTTGATCGTTTTGGGGTAAATGTAAAGCATGATTCCAAATGTTTGCAAGGCATTATGCTGTATTTGTCCCCCACACAGCCTTTTTGTACATGATCAATTTACGTAAATGCCGTAGTCTCTGAAAACAAATTGCACCCTTTCGATTTTGCTCTCAATTTCCTTGCAAATATACCTTGTATATAATACCTAAATTTCGAGAAAAAAAATTTTTTCAATTTTTTTTTTTAATTTCTTTTTCAACGATACTGTTACCTGTGCCTTTTCTGTGATGTTTCTACAATGTGTTTTGTGTAAGGCGACGAAGTATCCATATTGTCATATTGGCTTATATGGAATGATGTCTTAATTCTCAGGGAATATTATTGTGTAATAAATTACGCGACATATACGTATATTCAACTAACTAAGTATCTAATGTATGCCTAATAGTTGAAGCGAGATTTAATTGCATAATTAGTAATTTTACTAGGATCTAGCCCATAATTCTTGATAACGTTACACCCTTCTTAAATATTTACTAGAATATACTATCACCCATGTAATTATATTGTCAGGTATTTGGTTAATCTATGAAAGGGATAAAATCTTCAGGTTCGTCTACCAGTTTGCATTCCAGTATTTACGAACTAGCACGGCTGTAACTCAATCATGATACTCTCTAATTGGCCACGGTCAATTTCAGCTTATACTTAGTAATGACGCTTGAAATATTGTATTTATTTTCCATCAATAATGTATTTTTAAATGTATGCATGCAATATAATACGGGTTTACTATAAATGGCATGATCGAACTGTATAATAACTGTAAACAAATGATTTATTGATATTTGTTGAACCAATAATTAAATGTTTGGCTTGATATTTTATACACCGGATTTCTTAACTCGTTAGCTAATCATACAATCGCAATCGTCGTGCATTGTTACATGTAAGATAAATATTGTTTAATATTTCATACGCCGTGTTTATTCGTAGCAGCTAAACATGATATCGTCGTTGGCACCCACACTATTTAACAAGAGCTGTTGTCTAACATAGCCAAGACAAAAGTAATGAAAATAAAATGCAATTACATCAAACAAATTCAAATTGATGATAAGAACTTAGACGCAGTAGCCACCTTTACCTATCTAGGAATTATCGTGGACAATCAATGTGGAACTGATGCCGACGTAAAAGCTAGAATCAAGAAGAAGAACAAAGCCAGAGTAATATTCAATCTTTAAAAAAACATATGGACTTCCAACAACCTATCCAGAAGAATAAAACTCAATTTATTCCACTCAATAACGTGAAATCAGTCCTATTATACGGATCAGAAACACAGAGAACAACCAAAGCTATAATAACTAAACTACAATGCTTCACCAACTACTGCTTAAGAAGAATACTAAAGATAAAATGGTTTGACAAAGTTTGCAACGAAGACCTTTGGAACATCACCAACCAAAAACCTATCAACACAGAAATAAAAAGACGTAAATGGGGATGGATAGGACACACACTACGGAAACCAAACACCATCATTACCAAGCAGGCTCTAAAATCGAAACCTCAACGTAGAAGGAAAAGGGAACGCCTACGTAACACCTGGCGAAGACATGTCGAGGCAGAAATTAAAGAAAATGGAAACAACTGGAATGATATGAAAAGAACTGCTGGAAACAGGATCAGATGGAGAGAATTCGCCAATGACTTATGCTCTCCAGCGGAGCAAAGGGCCTAGGTAAGTAAGTAAGTATTGTCTAACTAATGTTCTGTTGATACATGTACGCAATGTGACAGTCAGTCGTCCTCTGCGAGACGTGTAGATATCGCTGGCTTAGAAAGAGAATGTCGTAACTACAAAATCATGATTTTGAGAAAACAAGAAATTCTGTCTGACATTCACTCTTACTCATGGTAAAACAAGATTTTTCAACTTAAAAAAGGTCCACATGACTTCCGGATATAATGAAAATAGACTCAAAAGAAGCGCCTTACGATGCAGATTTTAAATATGCATTAGTCCTATAGGCACTTACGACATTCTCGTTCTACGCCAGCGATATAGTAGTCTAGTCAATTTAAAGTCTGTAAATGATTGCATTATTGTAAGTGACTGTTTGCCGATATCAAATACATAATCAATTAATCATCATTCGCATATTTCTGTATAACATATCGCTGGCTTAGAATGAAAATGTCGTATCAGTACAAAATCGATATTTTAGAAAAAGAAACATGTCCTGAAATTACTCTTTTCGTTAAAGTGAAACAAGCTGTGTCTATTTCATTGTTGTCAACACGAGAAGTTCAGATTTTCATGAGAAGCGCCTTGTCATGCTGATTTTAAATAGTGGTATGTATCGGTCGCTTAAGGTCTTAAAGAGGCGTTCCATATAACTATGATCATTTAAATCGATTCAGGAGTTGTATACATTAAATGAAAATCATTATTGCTTAATTTCCGTAACGAGCCAAAATAGTCACGAGTTGTTTCCCTTTGACCTCATAATAATAAATCGCTGGAAGCGATAAATTATTATTGTTGATTTAAATATATTTTTGACATTATAGAGACATATTTGCGCATAGTTTCTTCTAACAGATTATGATAATTGACAGTGCTTTGTACATTAAGCTCATTTAATGTTTCAGTAGAGAAAAGAATGCTAGTTATAGGGAATGTCTCATTTAGTAGTAGTTACGTTCTTCACATTCTAAGCCAGCGATTTATAGTGATTATTGGAAATAATATGAGATCACCAAGATATATTTAAGAGGGACATATTGTGGTTGCTTCTCGTCATGCTATTAAAACAATAAAATAACAACAATGACTTTAAAATAATTGCGTGTCGTCACACAAAGTCTTGATGATAATTCGACCCGTTTTATAATTGTAAAAATGATTTGCCCGGGTTTTATAATATAGCTTGTTGTGTTATGACGTGACAGTTGTATGACAGATTGAGACGTGTCTAGTTAACACAGATACACTGGTGGCCAATTCCGATTTTTGTCACAAAAAAGTTGGTTTTCAAAATATCGTAAACGACTTAATTATCGTTATATGCAATATTTATGCTCATCGTCTAATTCCCCTTGCGGGGTTTGACTAACCAGGAAGATAGATAGATCCCAAGTAATATAAAACTCGTGGTTAATGTCAGATACAAATAATTGAATTGTCTATTGTCACTAGAATATATTAGGTATATAATCATTAAAAAAGTATGGTTTGGTATCATGATAATTACACGACATTGGGAAGTACCAATTTGGATGTCTTGACAGTTTACTAGAAAATGCCCAAAGTATTACCATAATATGCATCATTTCGCGTACTTATACCATCCTATGACATATCACGACAACGTTGAGGCAAACATAGACATTACCAGTAGAATTTCCAATGGTTCTACATTATGTCAATGTCTGAAACATATTTTGCAGCTTTTATCTATATCATAACAATACTGATTTATTCTAATAATACGTGCTTGGGAATATTTTATGTGATGATACGAACAGTTTCATGATCCTACTGATCGCTCGTGCTTGTCAAAAATACTTACATAATTTATTGAATGGTATTCGCATACTTCATACGACCTTATGTCTGATTCAATCATACCATGCATATAAAACAACATCGCAAATATCGAAAACACAGGATTGTTTTAAACATGTCTCTGTAGTTATACTTGCTCTATAAATAATGGATAATGATAAGCTACATTACGTGCTTAGAATTCTAAATATGATTAAAAACGCCAGAGGACAAACTATTTACTAATTTAAAAATGGTTTATTGGTCAATGAATTGGAAATTATTTACTACATTCCTGAAAAGGGATGTTTGTATTTGAATATTAAATCCAATTACATTCGCCCAATATTACCGATTGAATGCTTAGATGTATGAGTTTATAAGCTAACGAGGGTTGACTATAACCTCCGAAATGCAGCAAGTATAATGATATTTTATCAAACCAAGTTAATTCTTTTACAATTTCCAACATGCTACAAACATGTGGTAGAATAAGGTTTTGTTAAACATAGCATTTAGCTTAGTAAATATACGTTTAAAACAATTTTAAAACTGAGACAACATCTCTTAATGACGTTACTACGCTTCTTTAATATGTATTGGAATAGCACATCACCCACGTAATTACTTTGTCAAATAGTTGTTTAATTTGACTCGGTGATACATTTTCTCGATTGATTTGAGGATAGTCTGTCAGGTTTCTTTCCAATATTAGCCAACTTGCATGACCATATCTAAATTATGACATTTCTTAATTGGATGTGGTCAAGTTCATTTTATAATTAGTGACGCATCTCGAAATTTGGTGCTTCTTGTCCATGAATAATACAAATAGTTATTTATCAATGTATAGAAATAGATACGGATTTGTTAGCAATACATTCGGGTAACTATACGAGTGTAAACAAAGAATAGACATAATGATTTGTTAACATTATAAAAATGTTTGCTTTGAAATCGTATTCATTATTAAAAAAATATCGTCTTGAATTACTAGTCACATTTAGCTAATTATCAATTCACAAAAAAGATATTGACGTGAAATAGTATATATTTTTATCAACACTGTAATGATATTTCATACGCAAATATAGGAGGCGTCGTGTAGCAACTTTTCTAGAGTTACGCAGTATCAGAGAGTTGTCCGTTTATTAGGAATCGTAAAACAGGTTTTGATACAGTTATGGAGTGACAAGTGTGTACTTATCAAATAAGCACTAAACGGTGTTACATGGTCAATCTAATTTGCAGTCGTTGATGCTTCTGATATTGCAAGTAATAAAGATGCTGACATTGCTACCAGTCAATCAAACACGACATAAAGTAAATTTACACAACCACAAAAGATTACCACAGACGTCAGCAGGTGCATATGTTGATTGTCTCTTGTTGGTTTTTAGAGAAATTCTCGTGTTTAGGATTATCCCATCAGACAGCAAGTCGGTTTCTATTTTAACTGAACATTAAAAGTAGAAGTTACATTATGATAGTCTTGGGATACATAAAAAGGATATTAAACATCCTTGTTATGGTAAACAATACCACGAAGGTCGGTTGACATTACGTATGTTGTCTTTAACCATTACTTCGTAGTCTATATGCATAAGTTCGTGTCGTGGAGTACAAACATTCATCGTAAAAAACTTAAGGATTTGCAATACATACGCCGACTGGATGTCAACACACATATACTGTACGTATGTTACGTTAACCTTCTCAATTTCTCGGTATTATCTACAATAAGTCTTTCATTGAACAATCGGTATGATACTGGTACGCATGTAGGATATAAGGAGGACATATCTTCTAATAGAGTAACCACGCTTCTTATTATATTAACAAGATTATAAAATCGCCCATGTGCTTATATTGACTAATGTTTGTTTAATTTAACATAGTGGAGATTGTTCTGATTATTTGCAGGATATCAATGTTCTTTCCAATTTACCAGTCAACACGATAGAAACTTAATCATGACACTCTTTAATTGGTCGTGGTCAGATTCAGACTATAAATAGTACTGCATCTTGATATTTGATTACATGTATTTCTTGTTCATGAATAATAAAACTAGTTATTTACCAATGTATACAAATAGAAGCAGATTCGTTAATAATGCATTGTGGTAACTATACAAGTAGACAGAATGATTTACGAACATTTTCTGAAACAATAGCAAAGTGTTTGTCATGAAATCGTATTCAGTATGTATAAAGCTCGTTCTGGGATTACTTGTCGTGTATTACAACATGTTTATATCTACATCGTTATGAATATTTATACGCCATGCCATCGTCATTAGCACCCACTAAAATTAACGAAAATATCGTGTAGCAATGATTCTATAATTCGTGTTTTATCCGTAGGGATATATGAAAAGGAATAGTTATTAGTAAACATAGGAGCAAAAAGAAAATTAATATGTAACTCGAACAGAGAGATAACTTACTCTGTAGAAGGTCTTCGGCTGAAATATAAACCAGTGAGAAAGCAAGAATATTGAATCATTCTATAGGTTTACATTGAGACAGCCAGTCAGTCGCTGTATTGAATATGTGCTACACTGTATGGTTATCTCAAGCTTTTCTTGCTGTTACGTCTGCCGAGTTGTGGCGACTTCTTGTAGTTTTCTTGTTGAGGACTGTATAAAGTTTATATTTTCTCTGAAGCCACATTGGAATTATTTCTTTTTTGTTTAATTCCTTTTTTTGTGTCTTTAGTTAAAATTGAAACTGATTAAATAAAAAACATATTCAATTTAACACTTTTATTAACTCTAATTTTTACAAAGTTCTTTTATTTTTTATAATGACAATAATAATTTTAATTTCTAAATTTTCGAATAAAGTGACCGCAGCCAAAGAATTTTATCTAAATAGTAAAGGTAACAAATAGGGCATTTGCCTTATATAGAGTCTTGTGCGCCAAGGAATTTTTCCATTGGCGCAAATAATTATGGCGCACTAATACATCGGAAAAGTACCAATATTGGCGCATAAACCGATAAATTATGACTAAGTGGCGCAAGTGAAATGGCGCGCTTATTCAACCATAACATATATCACTTATTTGATATCAAATGATAGAATAACTTTTAAACATATAAAGACCTGAATGTCAATCGGGGTACTTTTGCGATACGAGTCCTGAAAATTGGTTAGTACATGTAGTTACAAATTAAATATTAATTACAGTTCTATTCATATGACACTCAAATTCGTTAATTATCGTCGGTTGGGACCTGAGATGAGCACTCGTAAAACTGGACACCATCTCGTGAATCATCTTTGTATTTACGCATATATCTTGCCCCGTTTACGTATGGGCAAAATCACTGTTCTTACGCTATACACTCAACCGCTTTAAAAACGCACCACTATTGAAAATAATCAAAACTTGTCAAAAATCATTTTTTGCTAAAATTAATAGTTTATAGGGTTTGCTCAGTTCATAAGCTTGACCTAATTAAAGGAAACTATTTTGTTTTAAATCGGAATACCCCGCCCAATAAACTTTTTTTAATTTGCATGTTTTGCACGTGCAGCTCGATCGAGTCGACCTTTGTGGTCAATATTGACTTTAAACTGTACGCTGTTGGTTCACACATTGAAAAAAACAACATGAACAGTATTTGCTTATGGTATTTTTATGCTGCAAATATCTCGAATATTTGTTCGGATAATTGAGTCTTTCCTTCCAACTGAAAATAGCATCAGTGCCTTAGCATGGCGGTTCAGCTGCCTCCACATAACGGTTGTGGGCTTAGAACATCGATTTCTAGCGAATGACACAGTCGAAGACTGATCTGGATGAATCAAGCTAAAGGTATTAAGCCCAAGCTATGAGGAAACATGACACAGGTTGTGTCACTGTAATTGGTTCCGCATGGCTGCAAACAGTGTCAAAAGAATGTCGGTTGTCAATTAACAAGCCAAAAGTACATTATTGCATTTTCATAACTAGTCGTTTCATAATTGTCAATAAAAAGGAAAATCATTTAAGTACACTTTTTAACGAGTGTTCTCCCGTTTAGAGCCGAATATCCAAACGATTTTTGTCTTCAAGCTCCTTCATAGTGTTGATTTGAGGTGTCATATAAGCACCATGGAACATATCCTGACAGTCAGATGCTCATAACCAAGATTTCAAGTTTAAATAAGGCTTGAATCTATCTTAGGTTCACATAATGCTCATATCTGGACCGCACTCGGTCGAATGGTATTAGCAAGACAGCCAAAGCAACATGACATTTATAATTCAAGTTAAGCTTTGCTTGGATGGTAAGAAACATCACGTGGAACATAATTCTATAATTTTACGTAATTAATGTTATTATTTAGGAGGAGAAACCACGTGCATGCATCAATGTAGCGGGTTCTTATAATTGCTTTTGATATTGTGACTTTCACTTTCATGGGTCACTGTGTTATCTATATCATAATTTATTTAAACTCATAATTATGGCATGAAAATCACACAACTCGTGGTGTATAGACCGAAGATTATTAATCCGAAAATAAATAACTATGGATTGACGTTTTCATCACTTAAACCGATATTTCATATGTGGTGCGTGCGTGTTTTAAAGCGGTTGAGTGTAATGTTCATTTATTAGTTCGCTTTAAACGACATCGTTAAACCTTAATGGAAAACTGGTACAAGTCCAAATCTTGAACAAGTAAGTAGATTGATATAACTTATAAGCTTAACTAGTTTAAACCAGTTTAACTTTTTATTATGATACGAGGTAACCTTTTTCACCTAGAAAATGCTGTTTCTTGCAAAGGATCCGAGAAAACGTAGATCAAGCACCAGAAACAACATTTTTACAATCGAAAGTCTTGTTAAGAAATAATAAGGTAATGAACTGGTTCGATGCACTTTACCACCAGAGATTTATTTTACAAGTACATATAAACACGAGCCTACTCGCTCCTCGTCTGATTTAACAATATTCAAACACAAACTTATATACACGTCACAAGGAAATAGAAAGGCGGGAATAATACATATTGATGTCGGGTGTAACTGACAACTTCCCGAGTTAAATTTTAATATTTCATAATTGACCCACAACCCCGAAGCTTGTCAAAATCGCCCTCCTGTTTGACCGAACATATATGTCAGAATCTGACAGCTATGTTACAATCGATTTTGTGTAGTACACATATACGAGGAATTGAAACAAGTTACAACGTGTCCTACACCTTAAGCGAAATTAATGCAGACAAATAAGACAAAACCTTTTGTAAGGAGCAAGGTTTGAACGAAACATCATAGTAACTGACAACACGCTTGGTCTACAATCATACTGGCAATATTTTGTACATATTTATTGCAGTAGGGTATGCAAGGTGCATTTGTAAATGCCAGGAACATTATAACCACAAAATTGAAAATAGTTGGAAGTACATTTCATCATGCCAGTTAAAGCATTAAAGTAATAACACTTACTTTGGAAATAATTACGTTTCTTTCCATTGCAATTCCAGGAATAGATACAATCGAGAAATGTGCAATCAATGTGTTAATGGTAATTGTAGTATTTTTATTATTGAAATGAGAATATGTTGGATTGATATAATGTATCTTATTGTGTTATGACACGTGGATTGTATGACATAATGATATATCTCGAGTTAACCCAGACATAATGGTAGGGAGAACAGACATTTGTCGCAAAACAGTTCGTATTCAAACGACATCTAGTTATCTGCAAGTAAAGTAAGTACCATGGTTAATGCTCAACACGCATATTTGGATAGTCTTTATCGACTGTGTTTATTGGCCATATTATCATTACAGTATTACATTATGTACTTTACGATTATGATAATACTTGTAATGGATAGTATCAATTTTAAAATCTCGCCAATTTGCCACACCATTTACAGTGTATTATCTGATCATAATTTTTACGCCACATGTCCAAGCATTGGTCAGGCACGCAATGTGAACACTCATAAGTCATTTCTTACAACAGAGAAACAACGTTTTTCTATTTACTTTTGTTAAAAGCAAATGCTCGTAGTACACATTGAACCGAATTAAATGTTACTCATTTACGTAGTACAATGTGAGGTCTGATATTAATAAAGATTTTCATATAAACAAACGGCTATCGACAAAGTAAAGGCATGAAATTCAATTTAATCAACGTCCGTTATAATAATACGTTTCTGGACTCTTTATTATGTTAGATGAGTCCAAATCTTCAACAAATGTGATGTTAGATAAACAGCATCGTTTGATAACAATACTAGATATGATTTCTTAAATGTCAAATACAAATATGCCCCATCGCTGAAGTTATGGGACATGTAGTGTCAGTGTTCCAGGATAGCGAAAGTGTTTTGGATATTACATTGAGCAATATTGTCAAATTGCATGGATGAAATGATTATAAGAAGAAAATTGTAAGCTAGAGGGACGGTTCACATGTAACTGCATTCATTGACAACGAAATAATCCAGAAAACACGTTTTTTTGGAAAAATCTATATTTTTCTTCCAATGTCCATTTGTACAGAAATTCACGAGCCGGTCACTGTGGTACAGTTCGTTTTTCATAAAAAATGGTTTTATGCATATAAATTATCTATCAAAAGGCTGTGGATTTACACACACACACATTTACACACAGTTATGTGATGAATGTAAGCCTCAAATTGAGTTCATATTATAAATACCTTGGTTACTTTAAACTTTCGCTGATGTAAAACGCTGTGAAGGCGGTCATTTTGATTTGATTTGATTACACCATAGGGATCGGCCTCCAAACATTATCGATATTCCGTAGCATAACTTTTAAGCTATTGTGTCAATTCTGATAAAATTTGGTATGCATGAATGTTATTAATTTATGAAGATATCGATAGTCATTTTTTGGTCTTGATACCTTGACATTCTGGCTAGTATAGAACACAAATACCTTAAAAAGTGTATATTATGTCCATGTACACCCAAACCAAGTTATAAACCGCCAGCAGGATATTATTAAATGAAATATCTCGAAAATCATGTGGGCAATTTTCATATTTTTGACAATATTCTGGGCGCACCATATGATTGTGTTGTTGTATTTTATACGAGGTTGAAACATCAAGCCTAGTGTTAGCATATTTGTATAGTGTAAAATAATTCTTAAACGACACATGTACAAGAAACACAATTCAAGACAATGCAATCCATTGTGCTAAAGAAATAAAGAAAACAACAAACTAATTTTTTTAATTAAATATAAGTCAATCGTGTTTAAGTTCAGATAGAGGAAATAGCTTGTCGACATTATATTAAGATAAACAAGCGACTTTGATTTTGTATTCCCGCAAACTAGGTTTAAGGTTATGAAATGACGGATCACTTAATTTACTTTCAGACTGATTGTGAAACAAGTTTTACAATGTATCTATTTTAATACATACATCTCCTCATTATTGTTATATCAATCACTACGAGAGTAGGAATTTAATTGAATACTCGCAATACTTCGCTGGCTTAGAATTAGAAGATCGTAACTACACAATCAATATTTTGAGAAAACAAGTAAAACAGTCTTGACAATCACTCTTTAGTTATGGTAAAACAAGCTTTAAAACCATCAGTTTGGTCAACATGACAACTTCCGACCATAAGAAGCGCCTTATGATGTAGATTTCAAATATGTGTTAGCCATAAAAGATCGTAGATATTAATTACTACCTTCTCATTCTAAGCCAGCGACTTGTACACGTCTACAAATGTTGTTAAAAATCTTTATATTTTTTCTGTCGTGACTAGTGATTTGTTTTGAAGCTAGGTCTGATTTTAAATGTAAGCTACATGTACTACGTACGACCTTATAAGACTCATGCATATATGAAAGCTGCATTAACAAGGCGCTTTTTGTGAGTGTATGTTCATAAAATCGGAACTTGTCATGTTGATGAAACTGAGGTCCAAAGAGTTTGTTTTCCAGAAGTAATGAGTAGTTGTCTGACATTTGTTCTTGTGTTCTCACAATATCGGGTTTTTACTAACCACATTTACGACCTTCTCATTCTAAGCCAGCGAATTGTTTGCAATTAGCACACCTAGAGCCATTGTTGTACCAAAGTTTGAAACTGCCAACAGTTCTATCAGTCTATCAAAGGTGAAACCGAAACCGAGGTGTGCCCGCAAGACTGTAGTAAGTCCTTCTTTAATTATATGTAGTTACTACAGTATTGCGGGCACCCCTCGAAACTGCATCTACGTTTTGTAGATACACATCGCAATCCAAATGATTCAGTGCCGTTATTTAGAGTAATTGATCATTTCTCTTTTGCGACTATGACATCGCTGGCTTAGAATGAGAAGGTCGTAAGTGCCACTAAATTACGACCTTAACGGCCTCATAAGACTAATGCATATGTACATCATAAGGCGCTTCTTTTGAGCCTATTGTCATGAAAATCGGAACTTGTCATGGTGATCAAAATTAAGTTGAAAAGCTTGTTTTACCATGAGTAAAGAGTAAATTGTAGACAGTTTTTCTTGTTTACTCAAAATATTGATTTTGTAGTTACGACCTTCTCATTCTAAGCCAGCGATATAAACAGATACTATGCTATTAATGGCCGTGTAAAAGTTATCTTATTACTTTAGGACGGCTTCTGTTAATTTCCCAATATTTTTTAGTTCAAAGTTTTAACATGGAAATGGAACTATCCCGAATCACAGGTGGCAGTATCAGTATTTTGACCGCAAACGATTAAAAAAATAATAAAAAAATATAAAAAAAATCCGTACTGAGCTAATATACTATCAAGGTATAAAGCGTACTCTATGTCTATATGCCAAAGATTGTGGAACATTGCATCTCGTTGTTTCAACATAAAATACGGGCGCTGAAGAAAAATCGCTATACAAGTCATTCGAATAAACTATAAGATATTCATTCTTACCGAAAATCTCGTTCAATTGTATCTTATAACTCCGAAACAGCAAAACAGTGTTACTTTCGTTATTTAACTTCGCTCAAGGTCATTTTATTTATGCACTGGTTACCCGTTGCGCTCACAGTATCGTTATTATTGTTGGGAACCAAGCCTATGCGATGTTCCACAATCTTTGGACATAGACATATACTTAGGAAATAGATCTTAGTTTTCCGTGATAAACCGGCCAATATATCGCGGTTTGGAGTTCATATGCGTAGGAATTAATCACGAAGGCCGTAGGCCTGAGTGATTAATAACTATGCATGTGAACGACAAACCGTGATATATTGGCCGGTATATCACGGAAAAGTAAGATCTATTTGCATTCTAACACGTGTAATATGCGCAATTTCATACGGACTCATTTGTATTGCAGAGTGATGCGTGGTTTGTCGTGTTGCTAAAGACAACTTCCGCTGTTTAAAGTATAAAACCTCCACCCCTGGAATATTGTTTTTTGCTCATTTCATTTAAACAGAGGCATAACTAGAGCTCATTCCAAACTATGTATTTCATAAAAACTAAAATGAATCGATAAATGCAATTGCTGTTGCAATTATACGGATATAATTAAATAAATTAAGAAAGAACGCTACGCAAATAAAAGTTCGCACAACGTCACGTTTACGTTGACACCAAATAAACGTCATAAATCCATGACGTCATTTGATAAACAAGACGTAAATTCCATTCATAAAAAGCGTTATTTATACGTGGGAGGTAATTCAACAGCCAAAAAGTAGTACGGCAAAAACTGTGATATACCGGAAATTTAACCACGGTACAGTCCTATACGTTTACACGGTGCTAAAAACAGACTGTGTTAGAATACGCTTTATACCTTGATAGTGTACATAGAGTTAGATAGACAATCGATATATATATACGTTACATGTAGTGTATTAGCTCAGTGACGGATTTTTTCTTTTCCAAACTCTGATACTGCCACCTATGTCCCGAATAGCAATATGTCAATAATTGCACTTTATCAGTGATCTATTATAGAACGTCTGTTGAGAATGATGTAAATACTTCTAAGCAACATTTCTCACCAGTAAGAACAGACAATTCGTCTCTAATATCTTGACATGATTATCTTATTTAACGTTATTGTGTTACCTAACCCATACTTTTTCTAACAGCATGCGGTCTGTATTTAATAATTGAGTTCTTGGATTATTGGTTTGAAGTAACTTACTTGTTTTTACACAGTAACAATGTTTTATTGCAATCTTAATTATTAATTTTCGACGTCAACATCAATATTCATTCAGTAAGGCTGTGAATAAATTGCTTAAATATTTGCATTGAAAGTGGTGTTAATTTATTTTCTAAGATCAGATTAATCAAATTACTTTACCAAAGATTATTTCATTCACGGAAAAATACAAATATCCTCTATATAATGTATTAAATAATTACAGGGCAATGAACCTTACCTTACCGAACAGAACAATATCTTTTATTTTGAGACACAGAATGTAAAACATTGTTTTACAATAACATGTGTACAAATATACATACATGAATTATGGTACACTTGCGGGGTTGTGGGAATGAATACGATAAAGATTATCATTCAATATTAACATACATTTCAATATCAACATTTATATGCATAACGTTAAATGTAAACGGTTAAATATAGAAATAAGTAGCTTCGTGAAATTAAAGAGTAACAGTTCAGTTCATTCAAGCCATTCCAAAATTACGTTAAGGAAAAATAATTATTATGAAAATATAAGGCTCATACACAGGTAGCAGAAATCTAAAGCAGTAAATAACTTTTGTACCTAATATCAGGGTGGACAAACCACGTGGTGTGTGACGTAATTTTTTGCTAAGACGACAAGAAGAAAACTGTCAACAAAACGAGAAAAACAGTCGTAAGTATTTTATTCGTTGATAAATTTTTCGAGACTAGCCCCACGCTCAAGCACAGAAAGAATAATATGCATGTCACTGAATGATTTGGCACAAAACCCAACGGTTTTTTCCCGAAAGTGGCTCAACGGTTAGAAATGGACAAAAACTGAAAAGCAAAGACGACAAGAAAATATGTATTCTATCATCCATAGCTCTTTTGAGCATAATAATGCAAAATGCGTACTGCCGACATGTATAACAATGTATTAGAAACAACCTATAGACATAATTAAGCATTATATGGTCCATTTCATGAAATATTTTGTGAAATACATTTATCGTCTGAAAATGCTAAGACGACAAGAATGGAAAGACGACAAGAAGATTTATTACTCAACATTTAAAACTGTTATAAACTGCTTAATTCATTGTCTGATTAGTATAGTAAGTGAAGTAATTCCCGTTTATGGTCATTTAGGTCTAGAAGAATTACCTGCTTAATTTGCTGCTTTTATTACGATACCGCAATATCGCTTGCTTAGAATGATAAGGTCGTAAGTGGCACTTACGACCTTATATGACTAATGCATATTTCAAATCTACATTATGAGGCGCTTCTTATGAGCGTATTGCCATGGAAATCAGAACTTGTCATCTTGACCAAACTAATTTTGAAAAAGCTTGTTTTACAATAAGTAAAGAGTGATTATCCGACATTGTCTTGTTTTCTCAAAATTTTGATTTTGTATAGCTAGTTTGCGATAGCAAAACATCGAGTTTTTTTAAACATTTCTCTGTAATTACGAAACCTACATGTATGAAATTTTGCACGAATAAATGAAATTTGTCTACTTAATACACACTGAAATTTCAGCAACATAAGAATAGAGTTAATAAACTTTTGTTCATAAGTTCTATGTAACATATTTGTATAGATCTACAACAATCCCTCGGGCGTAAACGTACTTTTAACTTTCGAGTAATCCAGGTTATAGGGGTGTATTTATCTAATAAAGGATGCATTAAGAATTGACATATCAAGTAGAGCGCATAGCGCAGTCGGCTAAACTACTGTGAATACGTAAACTTCAATACTGAACGAATGAGTTCGAATCCCATTCCACTATATTTTTTTTTAATTTTGCTCGGCAAACATTTTTCGTACTTGTCTATTTACAAAGAGATGCATACTTATAAAAGTTTCAGTGCGTAAAAAACACATAAGAAATATGTCATAGCTGGTACATAGATATAGCAACGACGCGAAAGATCTCATCGAGAACGTACATCGGATTTGTATGGATGAGAAGGAAATAGGACTGAAGTTTTCGCTAGCCATTGTGTTGGAGGGGGTTGTCAGACTGACAAGAGCTAACATATAGACTGCATATAAGGTTGTCTCAGCGTGGTAACTTGTAATTCAATTGATACTTACACTGATTCTGACACATTGCATAATGGATATAAATGAATAGTTGAAAAAAGAATAACGCAAACTATGAATAGAAAAAATATAATGATATGTGATCATAATCAGGTAATACAATGGATATATATAGCATTACATGTAAGTATTAGTATATTAAATAAAAAAAAACTGTTCGTTAGTGGGTCCGAACTCACACTGGAAAGAACAAAATAGACGATTGATAGCGATGTACTATGACCGCAGCACCACACAGACAACTGACAAAAAACACCATTAGTTAATTCTGACGTTTCTACTGAAATTCTTAATTTGGTGATTGCAGCGAAGCCAATGACGCAATAAATACAATATCCAGACTAAATTAATGTAAAGGAAACAAAGCGTTTTTTATTAGTTATAAAACGTAAAATTAATCAAATATTTAGAATTAAAATATGAACGTAAAACGATAAAAATATTGAAATAGAAATTTAATTGTTGAAAATGAGTATCGCAGCGGACTCGAACCCACAGTCTATATATTAGTATGTTCACGGTGACAAGGCGATTACCACAACTTTTCCGCTCACCGTCGAAATTTCATACTTCTGACAAATGCACCGCATCCTTATGACGAAATCACAAATGGCGCAGGGGCCTAAAGCAAGTAAGCGGGTGACAAAATATTTTATTATAAGACATTGCAAAATGATTGCCACTTATGAAGGACTCCATCGAATTTCTGAGACATTATGCCATCCCTTTGGAAGTTATTAGTCGTAAAGTATGTAACATGACTTAGAAATAGTGTTTACAAAAAGTAGTGTAGCGCTCGACACAATTCACTCTCGTAAAGAAAATGTAATATTCTGATGATTATCGATGTGTCATACCTGATGTAACCGTCTTAAATCATTGTATAAATAAGAGTGTGTGTCACATGAACTTGCTTGTTTCTATTTCTCATTGACAGTCTTGTTTTTTATGAAAACATACAAGTAAACAAAAATATGGGAGCACCGCACAACACTGATAATAAACACCGCATCTCGATTCCGCTTCACTGAAATCGGTGGCACCGCTTATTTCTGCCTTTTGTTTTAAACGATGTGCTCAACACGCTCTAGATAAGCCACCGTTGGCTGCATTCATTACGATAATCCTCCATTTATCTTAGTTACATGTCCAAGATTTTATCTTGAAAATAATGGCATCAAAAGGGTTCCTGACCACGTAATCGCAATCACAGGTAACTGTATCGTTGAAAACGAAAAAAGAAACGAAAGTTAATTTTAGGCTTACATTCATCCAATAACATTGTTTGTGTAAACACACAGCCTTATTTAGATAATTGGTAGGCATAAAGCAGTTTATTTTATTAAAAACGAAGTGCACCTCTTGAATCGGCTCGTGAATTTCTCTACAAATGGACCTTGGAAGATTATAATTTTCGTGTTCTTTTTTTCATTTTCAACGATACTGTACAGTTACCTGTGATCGCAATGGGATATTTTGTATTGTTTTCCGGTAGGGATACATGGAAGGCATATTAAGTCTCGTGTATTAGTTTATATATTTTTGTAATATTGAATGAACTAAGCGTGTTGTTGTCAACGCTTATCTCTTGTGAAGACTAGTACCTTAAACTAGTCAGATGAAGCTTTTTCTCTGGACTTGGTGTTTATTTGAGGACCATTCACGTTACAGTGATACGTTTCCATAGTTGCATCCATACCCCCTACCCCTGAGGATAGGTCGGGATTTTTTCTTTTTGGTTGTCACAACCACCGCATGTGGGGACAGCTAATCGTAAAAGCACAGGTATTTCCCCGGACCTTGACAACTAAATATTGCCCCCAGGGTATTGGTTTGGGGGGTCTCAACATTTCCCCGGGAAGCTGGGACGTAAAACATGACGTTTTCCCGACTATCCCCAGTGGACCCCGGGGTGGGGGAGTGCATGCTACTGACTGGTGCGTAATAAGAGAAATATTTTTAAAGTCAATGGATAGATCTTTATTGCTTTGAGGTACTGGGTGTTAGGTGTCTCTATTACAGAAGATGAACTGGTCGACGCTGATTTACGTTGACTGTAGACGCACTGAAATCTTCGTCAGCACCAGTATGAAAAAGTCGCACTTTCTTGCCTTTTGTCCTTTTCAAAGGTTTAAACTTCTCTTTTTTCTGAAAGACAAATGATCAAAATTACACGGTGCCAGAATTCATAAAGATGCGGTGCTAATACGGACATTGTTAAGCGGTGCTTATATTTCTACAATGTCAGTGTTGAGCGGTGCATAACTGCGAACACGTTTTCATGTAAAAATAGCCGTTATATACAATAAAGCATGTTAAAATGTGTTGTAATTTGTTTATTCTACCATAACATACTATTTCGCAAACGGAATATTTCATTGAAAGGGTTTAAACTCTGCAAAAATGCGTTTTTTCGCGTCATTAAAGTCACTTCTTTCACGACTTGCTCAAACTGTTTTCACTATTTTGAAGTTAATAGCTACTCAATTTCGATGCGGTAAACGGCAAATAGACCTTAAATATATACTTCATTCGATAGAATATCATTAAATTACCAACATACCTGCTTTTCTTGTTTTTTGGGGTGATTTCGTTACTTGCCAAAAATGTGCATCCATCATTTTGGCAGAAGGATGCGGTGCATTTGTCAGAAGTATGAACATTCGACGGTGAACGGAAAAGTTGTGGTAATCGCCTTGTCACCGTGATGTTTCTGACAAGAGAACAGTTTATCCACTAAGCCACGTTGCCAAGTAGAAGTAGAGTGAGATTTTCTCAAATCTATCCGTATTTTTTTCATAAAATAATGGTAAATATCGTTTCAACCTTGGTATATGGACTGGTCCAGGGGTCATATTTCGAAGGTCGTTGTAGATCTATAGTTGTGTATGAAATATCAAGTTAGAAGACTTGATACTTGCAACAGCCAATTTTACGGCCATGTGATACGCCTAACGGTATATTTACGTATTTGCAACCTACTTAATATAACACACGCGAGGCCCGTCTGTGAATCTGACGAAGCACATGTTATTGCTGTACATTGTTAACAAGCGAAACACCTAAATAACCTGAATCATACGGGCCTCCTAAGTCTCGTCTTCATAATAGTAATGTCAATACCGACGATCACGGAGTGTAACGGTTAAATAATTGATATTAAATAATCAATGGAATACCAGATTACCTTCCTGCGTAAACTGCCTATGTACATGTAATTTCAATATATAATAAAGAATTAATAGCTTTAAATAGGTGACTAAAACGGAAGAAGTTAAAAATTTATTACAAAGTAACTTCATTATATGAAAATATCGACATATATCAAACCCGTTGCTTGCAAAAAATACACTTGTTACATGAATTGTACCCTTAAAGTTCCCACTTACTATATATATATATAATATCTGTGAGTTTATGGTTCTGTGGCAGTTCGGTTGAGTAATTACGTGGTAACTGAAAGTTACAAGTTCAAGTATACGGGGTCCGGGGGCATGTTGCCCCGGAAAATTTTCTAAACAATGGATCGATCTGGTGCATTCTGGGCCTTCTGAGATACCTTATTTATATCAAAGAAGGACCTGTTTTATTACTAAATACAGGAAAGTTCTTAGATTAAACCAAATTAAGTGCTTGCACAAAATTTAAATCGTCTGAAGCTTATTGTGAAAACGTTTATTTTAAAGGCTTTACCTGTATATATACATTGTAATTGACAAACTCTCAAAGGCATATAGGAGAAATGGGGGATGTTTATAGAACAATTTATACCACGAGTACTAGTGTATTTTAGCAAACAATGGGTGTTTAGGTATTTTGATATAATGAAGTTACGTTGCGAGCGAAGCTAGCCAAAAAAAATTGTATACGTTTTCACCAAGAACAGAAGGCAAATTGCCTATTACGAGATATATTAGGCCGTAAATTATTTTTCATCCGAATTATTTGGGGAGCCAAAAGATATATTGTCCCCCTCCCCTGTCCAGACATTGGGGAGGCCTGCCCCCCCCTCCCCAGCTCCTACACCAATGTGGAATTCGGAATGTGAGTAGGTAGGAAGTTATTGTAGTTCTGAGTAATTGTTTACCAAAATCTGATGAATAGATTTTCAGAAATGTTGCAAAAACACGATTATTTTCTATCGCAAACTAGCTATACCTGAATAACGAATTACGCAAATCGAAAGTTGCATTTAAGGTTTTACAATACTTGTATTTAAAGTGTCAGAAAGAAACCAAAAATGGACAGTATTTTCAAAGATAAATGAGGCGCGTTGAACATATACTATCGTCCAGGAAATATACTTGATATAACCGAGTTAACGGTTTTTACTGCTATTCTTTTGAATGGGATAGTTACCTCATTAACTTACCACTTATTGAATCGACTATATATTGTGTATGCAAATACTTCATCTTTTACCTCAGTGCATCGTTTAACTGCAGCAGAACAGAACTTTATACAGTGGCTGCTATTTTAGACTGTGATCATGCTATAACAAAAAGCAAAATCACGCAGACATTTCAAGTTTTTTTATGTAAAGATTAAGATATAGATTACCAATGCAAAAATAGTTAAGAATAAAAATGTTCAGGTAGGCATGGTTTAACTTCAGTGCGTGTTCTAATTATTTCAATACATGTATTGACAGTACTGTTAACTGAAGTAAGCCATCCATGCTATAGATTTAGGGCTTAATATCAGTTTTAAATGTTGAGTTTTAAAACTTCTTGTCGTCTTTCCATTCTTGTCGTTTTAGCATTTTCAGACGAATTATGTATTTCACAAAATATTTCATGAAATGGACCATATTATTCTTAATTATGTTAAAATGTTGTTTCTAATACATTGTTATACATGTCGGCAGTACGCATTGTGCATTATTATGCTCAAAAGAGCTATGAATGATAGGATAAATATTTTCTTGTCGTCTTTGCTTTTCAGATTTTGTCCATTTCTAACCGTTGAGCCACTTTCGGGAAAAAACTGTTGGGTTGAGTGCCAAATCATTCAGTGACATGCATATTATTCTTTCTGGGCTTGAGCGTAGGGCTAGTCTCGTGAACATTAATCAACGAATAAAATACTTGCGGCTGTTTTTCTCGTTTTGTTGACAGTTTTCTTCTTGTCGTCTTAGTAAAAAGTTACGTCACACACCACGTGGTATGTCCACCCTGAATATATTATCGGGGAATAAGTTGCTATTAGGACCTTGTCATGAGTAGCTTTAATGAACTGAACTGTACTATGTGTTAGTTCTGTGTTTGGCAAGTTTATTTGGGTTGTATGGGTGGATAGTCACTGAGACCTTTGTCGGTCTAATCGCACGGACTTCACGGTCTAAGCCTGCACGCTACTGTGTTAGTTGTAAACGTGTCTACTCATGGATTTGATGCAGTATGTTGGCGAATGACGACTGGTGTATTTATTTAATCATATCGCCCGTTTTTTTTATATATTCAAAGGAAAACAAAGATACTTGAAAATCATTTACGAAATTTTCATGTATCTTATATTTCTCCACTTTTTATGAACTTGTACCATGCAAAACTGCAATGACCTTGCAAACCGAAAATAGAAAAAATGTCATGTTTTTTAATACTTTTTAAAGCATAATTTTTTCAGTCAAAAACTGAACAAGAGTTTGTACCCTAGAGTTAAAACGTAAATATAGTATGCGATTTGGCTCGTGATATTTGCCCTTTTGTGCGTTTGTTAACGAGTACTGAAGGGCATGCATATTCTTTCAAACACACTGTTTAAGAAAGGTGGCCAGTGTTTTAACAAGACGTTGGTATTCTATTAGAGTTGTAGTATAAACACAATACAAGTATGTCTGCTTCAGTCGATTCATTTTCTAAAATAAACTGAATTCTTGTTTACCTCCCCCTCCCACTTTTGTTCTCGAACCTTAAGGACAACAGTGAATTGTCGACCATTCGAGATTAATAGTCGAAATGAATATAGTTAAAAGTAGAATAGTCGATATGTAATGCCGAATATTAAAAAAGAAATGAGTAACTTGGACAATGAAGGCGGCAGCCAACTGAACCAGTCGAGCACAGAAAACAGTAACCTCACAACACAGCTTCACGGAGTAACACACACAAAAGCCAATGTTTAAAAAAAGATCAAATATGGCGGACGGTCAAGCGTACATTGAAAGTTGGTCAAGGTAAATCGAGATGTGTATAGTTTTTCGAGCTTAATATCGGGTATTATATAAGAGAAAGTGTGGCCAACATAGTGGTTATGGGTATAAATGGTAAAAGTTTGACTCAAATTTAAGATATGTCACAAGAAATAGAAAACACGTATGTACAACATGTTCTAATTTGTTATGTGTCACAAAAACATGCAAAATGAAAACATTGTAGAGAGAAGATATAGATACTATTAAATAGGGAGTTGCTATTCTTACGGAATGCTGAAGGAGTAATTGCTATCATCATAAAAGAAGGGGTACATTTGGGTACACGTGAATATGAATTGATATTGTCGCTACGCATAAAGTCCGGATTTATTCCCATTGGAGTATTACTTGAGTATATAATTATGTAGCGAACATCTTGAATACTTTCTGTATTAATGCCACCAGAAGGAATTTTATCCCCGGAAAAGGGTTTCTTTTTCGGCATCACTTTTAGGTTATCCTGGTGATGTGCAGTACAATGACTTTCAATATCTATGAAATTTTTATTTATTACTTTAGCAAAATGATGATTTTTGACGAATTGGTGCAAAAGTAACCGGCTTATTCCAGAAGATAACATTGCAAGAAGTGGATGAGGTATTTGTACTGGCACTATGAAAGTTGCTAGTCGGGCTTGTGGAGTGTTAGGAGCCTCATTAGGATGTAGCAAGAGAAGCAGTCACAAGGTATCGATATTGACAACTCCCCCTTTTTTACAACATAAAGTTAACTATACAATACGTAATGGTGTTCGTAAAGAGCTACCTAGATAAAGATTATCTACTACAATGTGCTAAGTTTGCCGGTGTAAATTACAAGAGTACAGCAGGGAACTGACCTACATGAGAGAGCTGTTTATAGATCATTTTCATGGAAACAAAAGACACACGACTTTTTATGGTGAAATAGAAATTTATGAATCTTTGTTTGGCCGTAAAGTTAAAAACAATAGGGGTAACACGCGCAAGGGCCTTCAAGTTTGGGTGTTTGGCCTTGTAGACAGAGCTAGCAACACTTTGATTGCCTATCCGGCGTGTGGTCGGAGAGCAGTCACACTCATTCGCATCATCAAGCGCCAGGTTGCTCCAGACAGTAGAATTTATTCTGATGGCTGGAGTACGCACTGTGACCTGAACGCTATAGGATATGAGCACTTTACTGTGCTTCATAAATAGTTAAATATGCAAAGGTTTAAAAAATGTACGCACTGGAGATTTGGTGAGAGTGTGTACGAATCGCATTGAAGTTGCTTGGAAGAAGGCTTAAGAGCATTTCAGGAGAATGTCAGGAACATCGGCATCACAGTGGAATTTTGTGTGCCTTTTGTGTGGACATGACTTTCTTTCATGACCTGGCAGGCCATCACGTAAACACAGATTCTTGCCAACAGTGGGAATTATGTCAGGTTGTCACGGATGCTAGTTCGTCAGAACAAGGATCATCAGCTATAGACTCATATGTAGGTGATGACACAGAACTAAGCACTGCCCGTATGTCCACCCCTAGGCCTCTACACGTGCATTAGCCAATGAAGCACCGATTACAATATCTAGTGATGATAGCTCGCCGTGGTTCTCAACGAATAAGCCAGTCACCAACACGTCTGCACCAGTTTGAAAGCCGATTCTACCATCGCAAGACATTCTTGACATGTTTGATACCAGCAGCAGTGATGAACATAACTATACATACGTTCTGGAACAAGCTACACCGGTGAACAGAAAACGCAAGAGCAGCACAAGCATGCGAACAGACAAAGTATGTGCGCCAAAAGGATTAAAACAAGTAAAGAAGGAAGGTGGGAAGAGGAAGACCAACTCCAAGAAGTAGAATCCTTAGTGTTAAGTCGGCATTTGTGAAAATATCGTCGGTTAAATTACTGCGAGAAGCAATTCCCTATCAATATAATTGGACAAAATTGGGCTTTCGATTATGTTTTCTTCTAAGAACACTTTCCCAACAAATATATCAAGAAACACGTATCCAATCTGACATTCGTTGAATATATGCATTCATCGGACGTCCTGAGCGCGTTCCGCATGGGTCATTCGCAAAACACTTTACTGACAAAGAACACATCCATACCAAGTACGAATCTATTTCAAGCTGTACACGAGATTCACGTGCACAAAAGTCATTTAGTACCAATCGTTACGCATTTATGATTTTGTAAATGAATACGTGATTTCTTCCCACAAATCGATATATTAATGCGAGTGATGAACAACTAACACAGCATAGGGTATACTGTTATAATATTTTGTATGACATTATATTTTATAGGGTGGTCAATTAGAAATTCGGCCTAGTAAATGGTTCATTTTTGCATGTTATAAAATACACTATACATTGTGTAAAATTATCCAGGGCTAATTTGAGAGTACTACAAAACACACTATGCATTGCGTAAAACTTATCAAGGGCCAATCTGGGTGTGTTACACAATACGCTGCTCATGTTTCAAACTTCTTCAATCGCGAAAAGATTTACTTTACGGTTAATATAATATTATGACATTTAGATTGTATGCAAAACAATGCTATCGATTATTTGTCTTTTCATTTATGAATTAGAATCATTGAAACCAAAGATACCAGGCATATGTTTAAAGAAAATTACCTTTGGTATATGTAATGGTTATGACAAGATAAAAAATGCCCTTAATCATAACATAATGAATTTAGCACTGAGAAGACATGTGGAAGTTGAGAGGGTAATATAAACCATTTCAAGAGATACAGCTGCTAGAAAAGCGCCAGGAAAAAAAACATTTCAATTGTATATTTAGACAAGACATAAGAATACAAAGTGAAGACGAACAAAATTTACAGTTGATTTCAATCAAAAGAAGCAAAGAATACTAGTATAACTTATCTTAGCTGCACTTTATTCCGCTTTATAAGATACACAAACAGGCTATTGTCATTTCCAAAAGCAGGTCAAAAAGCAGGTGCGTAAAATTGCGTCTCTTATTCGGTGGAATTCATATTTCTAGTGACAATAAACATAATTATATCACAGGTGTAGAATCAGAAGGTCGTTAGAGAACGAGAAAACACCTATCTGAAAACTGCTCTTTTCTTTTGGAGAAAAGAAAACTTTTGGACTTCAGTTTGGTCGACTTGACAATTTCCCAATTTCATGAAAATATGCTCATAACAATCGCATTGTAGTGCAGATTAGAAATATAAGGTCGTAAGCCGAACCTTCTCGTTCTAAGACAGCGATTTGTTTGAATAAACTTAATAGATTTGTAGCCGGATGAGACTTTTAACGTAATATGAACTGACATAACTGAACAACGTTATTTTTATCATAGATCATTTAACTTTAGGTAAAGTAGGTTTGTTGAATGCATAGAAGACCGTTACAAGAATAATCTTAAATGGTTTAGTATGTCAGTGAAAACTAAGAAGTGGAGTAAATGCGACAAAACGAATACTTCGTGGGTTTTAGATAATTGCTTATAAATGTCATTGACATAGTTAATAAACCACTTGTGGGTGGCTGCAGCAAATGGCACAACCTATTTATCTTAACCTGATTATGTTCACCATTCCATTGTACACGGTTTGTCTAATAAGGAAATTACTGGTATCATGTTAAGTTCATCTTTGGTATGACAAGGCATACGTTCTTAATTTGCATAACGGATGAACACACATTTACACTGTTTTATGAAATTGGATATCGACGGTGCCAACCAAAACCCCGTTACTCAATTTTGGCGCAAAACTTTTTTTGCAGCATCCACATCTGCTAGACGTCCCGCGATTTTCTGTCTTGTCGCCATCTAAAGAGCCAATCGCGCCAATAAGTCTAGCCGATGCGGATGTTGCAAAAAAGTTTCTGCGCCAAAATTGAGTTACGGGGTTTTGGTTCGGCACCGTCGATATATTGATTGACAGTTCAGTCTTGGCAAATGCCATTCATAAAATTGATTGGCGAATGTTTTCAATACAATACGCTGGACCACGCGATTGACCGTTACAGTTCTTACGCTTACGACATTATTGACAACTGGTGTGATGATACTAATAATGTTGAAAAAAGTTAAGTTACCAATTTTCTAGGGCTCTTTTCAGCTTTTAGGCCGCTCAAGCACCCTTTGACATTTTAACTCCCCTGGTCAATGGGCTACATATGGAAACCTACACTAGTGTCTCCCTGGGGAGACTATTTCTCTCCTGTGGTGTGGCAGCCAACATCGATTTGCGGCGCCCAGGAATAGACACTGCGCTCACAGGTACCATTTTACACCATGGTGGAGTGGAGCTGTGGGTCTTGCTCAGAGATTTTAACCAGTGGTCCAGAGGGGGTCGAACCGGTGACCTCTCGATCCCGAAGCGCGCGTCCTATCTCTAGGCCACCGCTCCACAGATGGAGCGAAAAAAAATTAAAGTATAATTTTCTTACCAAATTAAGTATTTATAAAATAGAACATTGTTAACTGTTGCTTTAAGAAACATTTATTGCAAATAATCGATTTTAACCACTTTCAACATCGCGCACACCAGCGTGATTTTTCCTTTTAAACACATCGTATTTTTTTCCTTTCAGCATGATGTTTTAGTAACATTATTCACTATATATATATATATATATATATTTTGGAGGTAAAATACTTAAATAATTACAAAATCCTGATGTTTCGCAAGTTATATTTATAGCAGTGTGCTTGTTTATTGCATATACAGGTATCTAGTATAAACTAAATATAATGAATATTTAACAATTGTATTAAATTTGCTATACGCTGAACCGTGACACCGTCCCTTTAATTGTGCCAAACATCTTTCTGAATTACGTCACACGAACACACAAGTTTGATTTACTTTTTCTATTGAACTGCTTGCCATATTATATATTGTAATCATGTGGGCCTGATGGCCTATGGGTAATTTGTAATAACACGTCTGTATGTGTGTCACATGCAAACACGCACAAATACATGATGCGTTCCCCACCATTTATCAGTAACGACACGCACGGCAAGCGCTAAACGGCGCCTTGGAAGTACATGGTCGATTCTCAGATCTGAAATGACCTACAATGTTTACACTGGGGCTACTGTTTTGGTATTCATAGCAGAGAGACAAACTTGATTCTCAATTCAAGGTCACGTGTGTACATTACACAGTCATTATGATTACTGAGGTGAGGAACTTCAAATGTTCTACACTGATTCCGTTATCATTTTAGAACTAGCATAAGACTTTGTGTAAACTAATAGTAAGAGTCCACACTTTTTACAGTAAATCGTTATTTTGCTCAATTGATTCTAGGAAAAAGGAAAACTTTTAAAAAGCAATATTCGGTTATTAATTTCTGATACGTTTATGAAACCAATTATAATTACGCACTGAATTTATTATTCGTTAGGTGTCACATTCGAGTTAAATGTAAACTACATAAATTTATCACTTGTTTTATGCACCAATCTATGGGTACATAAAACAACAAGCTATCCTTTAACCCATGTTTAAATCAAAGGGGCGTGTTTATGGTCTTAAATAATTTAAGAGTTAATCCCTACCATTGTAGTTAATTGTGAGACCACATCGTATAGCCCACAGTTCTTCCTAGCGTTTTCCAATCAACTAATGAGTTAGAAATGCAAAACGATCTAAGCCTTGTATTTAGTGTAAAGCTACACACATGTAGATGATATATGTGTCCCTATATACAAGATGCAACAGCCGTTTACACTATCGGGTTGGTCAAGTCATGATAAATTATTTATAGCAGTACCGAACTATTGTATATTAGATAGTTCTAGGAAATGTTATTTTGATGTAATTGACACGTCGTTTACCATTGTAAATTAGAATCACACCAACGATATGATTTAATAATTGTAGACATGGTAAGAATAGGCACTGAAAGAAATGTTGTCACGTAAATTGGTTGATTCATCTCACGTGGAAGAGTTGACGAGTTAAACGCTTCTTTACTTTTGTTGTTATATTGTGTTGTACCCAATGACCTTTTCTGGTAAATAAGGTTGATACAGAACGTTGAACAATGCTTTAAGTTACACATGTTTGCGTCACAATTATGAAACACAATGTTCCACCATGTGTACCAAAAGCTCTCATCTCAGGTGCTTCACACCAGTACGAGTGTATCAAAGAAGTCACTCTACACATATCAATGCTCTGTACACTATAAGAAGTCTCTTAAATGTATCTTTTTAACGTTTTTTTATTGTTGACCCACGTGCACTTTAACAATTAATGATGATCTAAAACGAATGCAATGGGATTTTAATTGATGAAGTAACGTTTATTTCATTGACATAATACAATTATAATTACCCGCGCTATTCAACCTGTCAAAAGGGCATGTCGGTTGTGAATGTTGATGTGCAATCGAAGATTAATTTGACTTCTCTTTCTGTTGTGAATACTTTCATGAGACTCTCACTAGCATCGTATTATGTTATGGAGACATTAGCTTCTATTGATGGGCTGGTATATTTGAACCAATGAGGTGAACGAGTGTTTGTGGAATGAGCTATACACCACTTTATTATGGATGGTAAAACGCGTTGGTTACGGGTGTTAACGTTCAAAGTATTAACTACGTATATAATGACTAAAATGGTTCCAATATGTATTGATTTGGATACAAACGAACAAATTGAATACACATGTATGTATCAATCTCTAACGTTATCCAGTCCATATGATGTTACGTCATGTAATTATCGAGTACATGTATTTGATAAGTATCTGCTCATTGTATGTAACAATAAAAGTATGACATGACCAATCTTGCATAGAAGCCTTAATTGATCATGTACTAATTACAATATTAAGGAGAAAACAGATGCTAAATTATTGAGCACCCCTACGCGTGTTATACATATTTCATACTGTTTAAAAACAATACAACTGGCCGAACAACTTCAGATCTATCAAAAATAATTATGTTGTGATACGGCAGTGAATTACTACTTTGATTGTCACATCATAAGTGCGTAGAACGAGTTTAAAATATGAATTTACAATGTCAAGTAGAAATAAACACTGCATCATATCAATTTGTTAATGACGTCACTACGTGTGCCTTTCCGTCATCCTGAAAACCAATCTACCATTTAAAGAATCTTTGTTGTCAAAATAGTATTCTGATAATGTCCTTGCTTCGCGCTCAGGGAAGTTTCTCGGCTGATTTACCACTGTCTGAATAGCATAATTGAATGAAATTGCATCTGACATTAAGAACAACAATACTTTGTCATTTTTCTACGGCTGAAAAACTAGATATGCCCATTATAAAAACTTTGATAAAGTTTTGAATAGTATCACGACTGAAATTTCTTTCTGGCATGTTAAATGGGACGATGAGTATTCTGAGGACAATGTGTTGAAAATATTGGCTTCGTATCTCTGACTGTCACTGCTCATGCCATGTCAATGATTGTTTGAATGGTCTGAATATAGTTTTCATATGTTTTTAACGGCTATTGGATATTACACTAGGCTATATTCTACACCTTTATTATTGTATTTTTCCTACGTAATACCATCAATGAATATTGAAATATGAAATATGAAATATGGCAGTACTATGAGATTTTAAAACGAATGCTGGCGCCTCAAAACTAGAGATGGGTGGAGATTGTTTTAAGAGAAAAATCGTCTGACGATAATGTTAACGCAACTTGCGTGCAGTCATGTTACATGTTAATTGCGGCATATAAGCGTTTGTATGTTACTGACGAATATACCTTTGTTTTACTGATGGAGGTACACAAATGAAGATTATAACATAGTTGTAGCGTTTATTAAAATAATATGGTACACAAATTATATATTATGTCCGAAACGATTGGTAGTGTTATAACTAAGTACATTTGGTAACGGTTTGTAGGAAGATATATGTTTGATATAAACACCCTTTCATTCTATTCCCTGTGTGTTTATGTTTTGGCGGAATATCTGACCCAGATAATTCAAAATTGTTATGATCTGGATAATTTTGTTTTACTATAGTTTATATGCTTGTACATATATTATTTGAATCTATTGTTTGTTGTTTTTACTGGCTGTAATAAAAGCCCTTTCTCTAACTCACTCAATTCTCAGTTTTTGTTATAATTTTGTATTACTAGCTTCACAAACTTTTGAGATCCTTACAGAACCCTTTAAAGGCTATAAATACAAATTTTTGATTTAAAAATAATTTATAGACGAAAATGATGCCTGCTTAGTAACTATTTTTGTCCTGTCCGCAAAGTCCGGACTGGACGGCCTTTAGTCATAACTAATAGGGAAAGCGCGCATGCGCATATTAGTTTTTCATTCTACACAAAGGAAGACGTTTATTTTTATATTTTGAGTATTTTGGACGTTTTTTAGTTAATTATTATCATTTTCCCACCTCCTCCCCAAGCTCCTTCCAATTTAAATAAGTTTTATTGTTTATTTTATGATCCAAATCTCATTGAGTCTTTTTATCTGACACAGATAATTAAAAATGTTTTTTTGAGCTGGATAACTGTGTTTTACTATATGTTAAATGCTTGTACATATGTTATTTGAACCTATTGTTTGTTGTTTTTACTGGATTTGATAAAAGCCCTTTCTCTAACTCAATTCACAGTTTTTGTTATAATTTTGTATTACTAGCTTCACAAACTCTTGAGATCCATACAGAACCCGTTGAAGGCTATAAATATGTTTGATATCCTGGTTAGCAGTGCAGTAACTTAAAGCCGTATCATTGTATTCTGTAATTGTTTCCACTCCTAGAATTAATAATCAGTAGATCATGCAATTTAAAGCACACTTTTAGGCTTGCTTTCAAGTAACGTTTACCTGCATGTCACTGAAGCAAAGTTGAAAACCCAAGAAATCGTTCTTGAAATTTTATTATAATAGCTCATGAAATAAATTACATACAAGCTCTATGGCTTTTTCAAAGGCTACATTAACACTTTTTAATTGAACTACAAAGTTGAAAACCCAAGAAATCGTTCTTGAAATTTAAAATCTATAAAGTTAACCCAAGAAATCGTAGCCAAACTGCCTCTTGCCTCATTCATATAGAATACCACACTGGGTGTCAGAGGAAATTAATCAGAAAACGGTGGCACATTAATTCAGACACTTTAACTGTAGTACGCATTCCTCTCTAATACAAACACAACATACAGAATAGACATTACGTTTAAAACGCTGCGTACACTATTGAGAGGAAACCATCAGTTTGAAACCTACTTACGATATTTCACGATCTCATAAAATGGTTATCAAAGTTAAATATTTTATAAAAATGGATTCTCTAATCTCGTATCGCCTTCTATCAGTACTTTCAGTACTTCGATATATCATACTTAGAGAGACACATTTTTGCCAAAATATTATGGTAGATAGATAGATAGATTTTATTCAGTATTGAAGTACATATTATATGGATAATTAAAAACAAATTATACGTAATAAAACAAATTATACGTACATGCATTCAAAAGTACCCATGACAGGCAGGCACACCAACACTAAGGATAACACCAAAAATAGATATCTCTTATTTCCATTGTGGTCCTTTAGTGTTGGTGGCATGACATAGAGAGGCATTAAGTATAATGTATTATAGACTATTGCACAGATACAATAACATAAATGCATAAGCATATTAATTCATCACAGTTACTTTAAAGCTTTAAATTGGGCAATCTATACATTATTTATATCACAGATAATATGTGTCAACAGTCAAATGATATTTAAAAGAAACAAGTTAAAGTTAAGAATTTACCAATACTGAAAGACTCTATCTGGCATACATTACAGTAATAAATAAATGAAACTATAAAAATAGTATATGACATAAATAAAAAAAAAATATAATGAATTTACTTAAATATTTTAAATGATGTAGATATAAATTACTTAAAACTTCTATGCATAAATAAATAAATAAATTATTAAATAAATACTAATAAATAAATGTCATTTAACTACCTTAAAATTTATACCAAATTGTCTAAAAAATGTTTCTTGACTTTTGCTTTAAAAACAGGCAATTTCTCACTCAGTGCTACACTAGCAGGCAGCTGGTTCCATTGGTTAATGCCGGAGTAGAAAAAAGATTGTTTCCCGAAACCTTTGACCTTAGGAACAGAAAATCCTCCCTGATCACTTAATCTTGTTCTGTATGAATGAACAGAATCCTGTGAAATGAAATTATCACCCATATAGTCAGGGACTGTACCATTTTTTATTTTGAAAACATGACACAGAATGATCTGGTCTACACGCTTATTGACCGGTAACCAATTAAGTTGATTCAAATGCTGACTTCCTATGTGCGACCTAGCATCTAAATCAAGCACAAATCTTATTAACTTATTTTGGGTGGTTTGAAGCTTGGATTTAAGTGACTGGGTGAGCCCATGGTACCATATAGAACAGGCATAATCAAAGTGGCATTGGATAAGGGCCATAACAAGAAGTTTCTTGGTGTGTTGAGTGAGGTAACCTTTTTTACGGTATAGATATTTTAACCGGGCATTAGCTTTCTTTAATATTGATCGGGCCATGGAATCAAAAGATAGGGTCTGGTCAATAGTAGCACCAAGATATTTTACTGCAGTAGTTGGTTCAATATTTGTACCATTACATGTTATGTTTAGGGAAGAGTTTGACCTAAGTCTATGTTTAGATCCAAATAAAATTGACTCAGTTTTACCCAGGTGAAGTGACAACTTGTTATCGACCAACCATTGACTAACAAGTTGTAAGTCATCTTTCAAGGACGTTTCCACAGAGGACTTACATTTGCCTGATACAAGAATGCCAGAATCATCTGCATATAACAAAAGCTTGTTTTTAACCACAGCTGACATATCATTAACATAAATCAAAAATAAAAGTGGACCAAGAATGGATCCCTGTGGAACTCCACATGTGATTGGTGCAGTAGCAGAGTGGGTACCAGAGACATCAAATAATTGTTGTCAATCAGTCAAATAGGATTTAAACCATCTTAAAATATCATCACTAAGCCCTGCAGCTCTCAGTTTCATAAGAAGAATGGAGTGGTCTACAGTATCGAAAGCTTTTTGAAGGTCCAACAAGATCATGCCTATAAGGTGGCCTTTGTCTATCTCAATTCTAATATAATCTGTTAAATGAATTAAACATGTATCTGTAGAGAATCCACTTCTAAATCAGGACTGAAATTTATACAATAATTTGTTTTCCCTAAAGTAGGACTCAATTTGATCATATACCACCTTTTCATAGATTATTGACACAATACTAAGAATTGAAACAGGGCGGTAATTACCAACAGACGTTTTGTCATTTTTCTTAAAAATAGGAACAACTCTAGCTGGTTTTAGATCCTCTGGTACCACACCCTGAATGAGTGACAAGTTTATGACATGGACAAGTGGATGTTACACAGCTAACACGTATATCTTATGTCCAAAACGATTTATACTTACAGGATAGGATATTTCTGTTTGGATTTGATAACGGTACGACGTGCCGGAAGATTTGTACTCGATATCCTGACAGTGCAGCAAATTAAAGCCGTATCATTGCAATTTGTAATTGTTTCTACTGCTAGAATTGATGAGTTAATAATACATGAGTAAGGTACTTTAAGACTTGCTTTCAAGTAACATGTAGCTGCATGTCACTTAAACAAATGTGAAAACCACGTAATCGTAGCCAAACTGCCTTAGAACTCCTTCATTTAGAATACCACAGTAGGTGTCTGAGAAAATTAATCAGAGGACGGTGGCACATGAATTCGGATGCTTTAACTGTAGTGTTCCTCTATAATACAAAAGACAAAATAAGCCTACAGTTTTACACGCACGCATCGTGGGTATCAAGTGTGATGAACTTGTTTAACAACAATAATAATGATAACAACGACTTAAATTATTGTGGATTACATACACGTAGTTGGTTTTAGAACAATTTTCAATATATGGTACGCAATCGACCTAATACAAATGAGCATGGGACAAATACTCAGTGCCGTGTAATAGTTATTAATGCAAAACTTGACAAAGGCATTAAAACTGGACACTCATTACGTAACAACAAAAACTTGTCAATTTCACGGTTACGTGTTTATTAATGACATAAAATCAGCACTGACATTCTCATATTAATATTATATATTTATTAACATATCACTGCGCAGCGAATTACAATAATGCTAACAATACTCAGTCATGAATAATCAATTTGAAAATAGTTCAAAGAACCTAGACATTGGGTACTCATAGAGTATATTGTAATTTCAAAAATAACAACAAATTAATCGAAGCTTGCAGCAATATCGTATTTGGTAAACGCATGGCAATCGTAAACCTGCATTGTAATGATAAACATTGTAGTACAATATTCAAGTAATAATGTAAAGTCCTGTTTGGCTCATTTATGGTACATGTACATACACTAGTCGTTCGCATAATGTAATGTCTCGTAAGTTGAATAACACCCTCTTTAAATACGGGCGACACTAATGATTGATCATCTGAGCAAATTGCATATAAATTGTCCATTTCATCTTAATACTTTAATACCACATAGATCTATACTGTAAAATCATTTAATTTCGTGACTTTGTAAAACATTAATGATTTTACAGTATTTGAACAAACTTAGTCTAGTAACACAGGGCTCGTCCGTTGCGCTCTAGCTGTGTACGTGTTAGATGTAATTAATGGTATGTTGTGACGCTAATAAAAATAGAAATGTATTGGAAATAAGAGTGTAGAAGTTATCTAATCAAATTAACTGTTGTTAACAAAGACGACACAGAGGATCATTGTTCACATCTGCTATTTTAGAGTTAACAAATATTACAAGTTAATATGTTAGAAAGAGACGCGTCGTTAAATTACCACTTGATGCATTGTCTCCCAACAGATGTTTAGCCAATTGAGCAGTGTTCAGATCTGTGTTTATTTGTCTGCTGGGAATACAATGCGTTAAAGTCATCACAAAGTATATTTTATGGTTTGTATTGTAGACATTTAACGCCCACGTTGACAATAAGGTTCATCGGTTTGTTAAGGGGGAGAAGTCTTTCGGATAACAGGTCATGAACTAAATGCATTGGTAGTAAGAGTTCTAACTTGTTGGCAAATGAAAGGGTTCATACATCTACTTTGTTATTACTGCGCAGTTTTCTTCCATCATAGCATAATCAGAGTTTTGATCCATCCTAGGGAATGGGTGATTCCGCTGCTGTTTGCTAATAATAGAAGCTCTTGCCAACGAACCGATTGAACTATAAAATTTAATATGTTTTAAATTATAACTTAGATATTTAAGTTTATAACTAGTGTCTTAAGTCCTTCTAACTTAAGTAGTTGTGATAACATTATTATTTTAGTTTGCTTTAGATGCGGACGTTGATTCACACTTGTATGATAAATGTACGAAAACATTATGTCATTCGTGGAGATTGTTGTATAATATAATTTCTTACTGAACTAGTAGCCTACATGTGTCAATGCTAAGTACATTTTTTGTACTATCTGATTTTTATGTGCATGGAAGGACATTGTAATAGCGACTGAAGTAGAGATTTATATAAAACCTAGTTATTTCAAGTGGTGTATTTAAGTTGTTAGTAGTTTCTAAATCCACTATACATTTTGTTATACCGATTCAACTAAACACATATAGAAAGTGTTACCGCTTTACCTATTGGATGACATTTAAATGGTTAAAACGATGCTGATGACAAGGTTTTATCACTGATGAATAGACATTATCTATCAGAGTATGCGTTCTTGAAAAGGGGGGAGTAAAAAGTAAAGCATTGAGGGCAATATGTTACAATCTTGCAAAAGTTTTTCTAAACAACTACTCATACGTGTATGTATATTGAGCCGCCAACTACAAATTCATTACTTTAACCGCTATTCTATCATTTATTTGTGAACTTGGGCCTTCCTGCATTTTTTCGTCGTAGACTGCGGTTTTTTAATGTTTCTTTGGCTTATGTGTGGACATTGCTCAGGGTAGTTGTGTTGTGGTGTTTCTGATTTCTGTGCTCGGCTGGTTAGGTTGAGTGCTACCTTCCCTGTCTGATTGTCACATACCTTTTTCCAAAAACCAATAACATAAACTGTTCATTCAATCCACTAACGTTAGACTGCTTAATGATAATAGCAATGCGTCTTATAAATACACATTTTAAGGCAATATTTACACGTTAAACACCGATGTACACCCTAAGCATCCACTCATGATAATCAATATTCTTAAACATTTACAATTTACTAGGTTTATTTGACGGACATGTATTTTAACGTTATACATGTACATGTATTTACTGACAATTTAACGTTTTTTGTCGTTTTGCTGATGCCATTAAAAGTATGTATGTAGCTGCAAGCTGACAAAGTAGTGTGTTGTTACTCTCACCAATTCAACTTTCGTTCTTGTTCCTACTTATGTATGATAATCATATTACATCGGTCATGGTAAAATATCGAATTACCAATCACAAAATCAATTTATTCCCATTTACAGGTTAGAGACCAAAACTGACTATATCCCCTTAATTGTTGGTATTTACTTATAAGATGTTCTTTTTATGGAAACTCACACCCTCGCCAGATTATACAGACTGTCTAGGGTAACATAAAGGTTTCCATATTTACCCTAATTTCTCGTTTAAGTTACTAAAACGATATGTTTTATTACATATCTTCATCGCTACATTACTCGGAGCGATTTACAGTCAAGTTAGGATATTTGGCAAATGACGCAGCCGTTTTTATCACATGATTTGTCTTGTATCCAGGTTGTATAGCCAGTACGTATAAAGTTATACATACCACGTGTAGTATAAGGTTTTGAGTTTTTCCAATAAAGCAATGCGTAGTTTGTTTTTTAGTGTCATATGATAAAAAGAATCTATCACTCATTGTCAATTGATATATTTATATTAAACTAGTTCAGGAAATATTATTTCCAAAACTCGTTTAATATAAATTTATATCAATTGACAACTCGTGATAGATCCTCTATATGTGTACCCAAAAGATTACAAACATTGCCAGAGCAGGTAGAGTTTCGTTAAGCATTAAAATAATACAAACCTTTTTGTATAAGCCTTTATAATTGGTTTTACACCGTAATATTGAATTATACCTCTGCGTCAACTGGACTATACATACCGCTAACACAGTCATACATAAACTGGTGAGAATATTACAAATATAAACACATTAATAGTTCTTTGTTAATCAAGTAGTGAAGGACTATAACTCCAACGAAATTGAACTGGAAAGGCTTCGCTTATCATACTTCGACCATATGAAAGAGACTCAGGAAGACTTCCCATATAGCGAAGGGGCCGAGATAAAGCAAAGAGTATTTACACGCACCGGAGACCCTATTCCGGTTCGTCTGGCAAAGGACATTCATACACTAATTAATGTCATCGAAGGTGGAAATTATAGTTTACTGAAACCGCTTAAAAGCAAGGGGAAACTGCGTAGAACTTCAATGGCTCAGACTGAGAGGAAGCGGCTGGATTCCACACCTCATGAACATACCTCTTGCCGAAATTGCGTCAGTGCATCTGACTTCAACCTACTTAAAGACTCAGTTGAATCTATGCAAGCAAACATTTTACTACTGAAACAATCGCAGTTTGCAAATGATAAATTAAAAGTTGAACATATTGACTATACCAAAGCGTGTTTGTCTGCCATAAAAGAAGACGTTAAACTTTGTCACGATGATGTTTCTACCATATCAAAGAAAACTGAACATGCATTTAGACACCTAACTTACGATTGGTGGAATGTTTTATTGACGTGAATAATCTGGTTTCTATTTCAAAAGTGACAATCAACAATTCGGCTGAATGCCCAAACCCCAACCCTGACTTGGTGTGCAATAAGGATCAGATACATAACGGATATTTAGATGCTGAACAACTTTCGGTCGAACCAGAAACGGTATTAAGGTCTCAGCCAGTGCAAGAGGTGAGAAAACCATCTGAAACGGACAAGCTAACAGTACACAAAATGAACAATCATAATATCGATTATGTCAAACCAAAGGAAGAACCAATCAAACATCTAGGACAACCGATACCGACCATTGTCACGGTTAGGCCTACTAATGATGACAATACATTTCAACACCAGAAGCGACGTCACACCGAACGGTTCGCTGTTAGCGGACTAAGCAAACACGTGAACCTAAATATGTTGTGCTCAGTTATTGCAAGCAAAGGACCAACCGTTTCAAACATTCGAGTCTTTCCATTAAGACAGGACCCTGACCGTGTTTTACTACGACTGAATGTCTGGGCTGACGACAAAGCAGATAGGGTGCTATCTAAAAACTTCTGGCCCGATTATGTTATATGCGATCCATGGCGTCAACGCAAACCAATGCGAGATCTACCACCACGGATGAAATTCAACCAACATATTAAGCAGCATAGGACAGCCCACAACAGTCGATATTACAGTGACTGTAACATTGACTGATTTACCCAATATACACGATATAATGTATACACCCAGAATGTTATCATTAGTTTGTATGTGTTTGTATTATGTTCATATTACCATGACATTGTGTGCATTAAATATTATGACATGGAACATTACTGACATTATGTCTAGTGCATCATACCTAGCTGACATACTACACGAAGGTGATATAGACATTTGTGGTATCTCAGAACACTGGTTATCATCTCATAATCTCCATTTTTTGGATTGTATCTCTAGTGACGATTTCGCTCCTACCTTAAACCATACCGGTCGAAAGAACTCTCGTATTAGCATAATCTTATGGAACGATTTCGAAGTGAGTGGATGAAGGCAGGACGTCCTAGATCAACGAAATCAAGCGAATTTATTAAATATTAAGACAGTAAAACTAAATTTCGCAAACTGCATAGACACACTGTTATGGCATATCTAGAGATTCTAGACAAACAAATTGATGAGGATGCTGAAAGGGACTCGGTCAGATTCTGGAAACAAATCAACGCCAGGAAAAGAACCTCATCACAAACTAACGGCGCTAGTCTTTTATTCAATGGAGAAGTGTACAGAGGCAAGGAAAGTCAAACGAAACAATGGGGACTCTACTTTAAGGATCTGTACTCGCCATCTAAATCACCGAACTTTGATTCCGAGTGGGAGCGTAATGTAACCATTAGTGTAACAGACACTTTGAATTCAATCGAACCCGATCCGCTGGTGTTAGTGTCAACAGACGATGTGTATACGTTAACCGGTGCCCTACCAAATGGCAAAGCGGGAAACACAGATGGTGTTGTGTACGAACATTTAAAACAGTGTAAAGAAGCGATATCACCAGTGTTATCAAGCGTGTTTACTTGTATGCTGAGATTTGGGTACATTCCAAACGAAATGAAAAAGGGCACTATCATCACTATGCATAAAGGCGGGAAAAAGCGCAAAGATGTACCAAGTAATTACCGCGCCATTACTTTATCATCAGTCATATTAAAACTTTATGAATCCGTAGTGTTACAACAATGCGAATCAAAAGTTCTAAACAATATCACCGTACAACAAGGTGGATTCCAGAAAGGGTTAGCCTGTATTATGTCTTCGATTACCTTGCGTGAGTGTCTAAATTTCGCGAGAGAAAACTCTTCATTAGTGTATTTATGTTTTTTGGATGGTAGGCAGGCATTCGACTATGTGTGGCATTTTGGGCTACTATATAAACTTATACAATATGATGTTAATATCACTTCGTTAATCGCCATGAAAGAACTATTGTTGGATTCTCAAAGTTGTGTTAAAAATCAGGGCCTCAAATCCGAAGAATTCCCTATTCTACAAGGATGTCCACAGGGCCAAAAATGTTCTCCGATAATGTACCTAGTGTTTATTGATGGTGTTATTAAACAATTAGAAAACAGTAACCTTGGCGTATGTATGTTTGACCAAAGATTGAATTCCCCGACTGTAGCAGACGACATGGTCCTCCTTTCATTTTCCATGTCGGGCATGGACAAAATGTTAGATATATGTTGCCAGTATTCAAGAAAGTGGAGGTACTTCTATAATCCAGACAAGTGCAAAGTTATAGTGTTCAATGAAAGGGGCAATAACATTATGGAACGTCAATTTAACTTGGGATTGGATAGTATATATACATGTGAAAACTATACCCACTTAGGTGTGATAACAGACAATCAACTATCCACCAAAGGTGCGATGCGCGACGCCTGCAACAAGCTAAGAGGCACCTACTTAAACGTTTTGAATTCGGGAATACACCCTAGCAAACTTCAACCCCTGACGTTAAGAACAATATATATATCAGCTTTACTACCGAGGGCGCTATACGGTTGTGAAACATAGAATTCGTACTCAACAAAGGACATGCTCATGATTGAACGCGCTCATAGATTCTGCTTGAAACATATCTAACAAATGCCCTCATATATGCATGTAAATTTCTCTCTTCTGTCTCTAGACGTGTTACCAATAGAAAAACTACATTGATTATAGAAAACTACTTTTATTAGGACAACTATGCCGATTACCAGAGAAATACCTAGCGAAAGTAATATTCACTCATCGACTTTTCCGCTTTGTAAACGGTCAGCAACAACATCGAGGTTTTATACAAGACATTGATAGAATTCTAAACAAGTATAACCTGCAAGATGTACTTTGAACATATATCGAGTACGGCGCGTTTCCATCGAAATCTTCTTGGAAAAATACATTGAAAAAGACTATATTTGTACAGATCAAGTCAACGATGATGAACAATTTAATGTTACAACATGAATGGCTATATCCTAGCATCATAACACCGGGAAATTGTTCAGCCCTTTGGACTACTTCAAGACATAACAACTATATGAAGAGTATCTGCAAAACACTATAAGTATCATCGGCACGCTTTATCTCCAAACAGTTTGTTCAGCGTTGTAAATTCTGTGATCTTTTAGTGAAACACTTAACGGAACATATACTATGTTATTGCTCCTCTAAAGAGCCCGACAGACTTGCAGTGTGGAACGCTCTATTAAATATACAGCTCAATTTGTATCTAAGATTCATGCGTTCTAACAGCATCGAACAATGTAGGCTCATATTGATCATTTCTACTCTGAACAATGGTAGGAATCTCACACATTTGAACCTTGCTAAGCTAGTGTGCACGCTTTTAAGTTAACGGTGTGTCTGTAATCTGGGCGACAGTAGCTTGTACTTAACAGTCTTTATTTTCGAATTTCGTCTAAGGCAACATAGTATTAAGCTTTTAATTACTGTGCTAGCAATCGGTAGGTTAACAACACATCATCACTTATTGTATCAGTATTGATAATGTTGAGGTCTCTGGATACTGAATTGTTATAGATAAGTATGTGATATTTGCTATGATATAAGTATAACCATTATTTGCTTTAAAAGTATATACATGTACATGTAAATCCTTCACTCTATTGAATGCCATTTTCTGTAAATATGTTATGATCTGTACAAATGTTTTGCTCTCCTTATTGGAGGAATAAAATATATCTATCTATCTATCTATCTGCAATTGCAATTGCTGCAATCAAGAAGAAATTGAATCTCCATAAAGAAATTGATATATTTATCTTACTAGATATATTTTGCAAATCACTGATATCATAACAAAGTTAACAATAAATACCTATAGTGGCGTCATCATTTATGTGTACCCACAAGATTAAAACTATTGCTCAAACAGGTAGAGTTTAGTTTGGTATTGAACTGTTGGTATAAGCATTTATACTAACTTTTACACCGTACTAGTGGAATGTTCCACTGCGTCACTGTATTTTTACCCTAACTGGACTGTACACTGGACATTTGTATGTGTCGCTTTGTGTAAACAAACACAAAAACATACTAATTTAACTGTATCACATAGATTAATCGATATTAACATTACAGAACAATGTACTTCCTGTTCATATACATGCGTACTGGTGGTGAATTCAAAATAATTATTAATTATTAACCGATGTATTCCCCTTAATTGCCATAATGGTATGTTACCATATCACACATAATAGATGATATGAGAAGTCACCCATATTTCGGGGCTTCGTTTTGCACTATTTAATTTCCACAAAGTTATGACATTACTTCAGAAAGCAATGATTTCAAAATATGGATCTCACCATCGTTCCTGTACACGCGAAAACAATACTGCCGAGATGATTGTTTCTGGTGTGGTGTTAATATCAATCATATCAATTAATTGCTTGTCAGTTAAAGATGACATAGTGTGGTTTCTTGCAAGTTATATACACGAGTAACTATTACAATTATTGTTTGATAAACTATTCAAGTAGAACTGGTCCAGCAACTTGGATAAATGCACTTAACCGACTAAAAGCGTAACAGTGGGTTACTATTTCAGCTACTGAAGGTGCCACGATTTTATTTCAATTTGAAATTCAATATAACCATGTATTTTATATACCGTTTTCCTGGTTGACCTCGATTTAGAGTAATAACACTTTTGCGTACGTTTGAAATACGACTAAACCACATTAGCATCGAAGGGGCGTGTTAATGGCCTTAAATAATTTACGAGTTAATGCCTAACCTTGCAATTAATTTTGGCAGAAAATAATTTAGCACACCCTTCTTCCTAACGCTGCCCAATTAAACTAATGAGTTAGGAATAATATGGAACACGACCATGATCTTGTGTTTAGTGTAAATCCATGAACATGCACATACCAGACGTTTGAATTGCTCAACTGGTCAAGTCTTTGTTCATCTATGTACATCAATATCGAACTGTTGTATATTAGATGTAGTTCTAACATATGATATTTTTATGTAATTGACACGTCACTTACCATAGTAAATTAGAAACGCATTACTGAGATGATTTATTTATTGTAGGTATGGACAAAAAGGCCTGTGTGATAGGTTGACACGACAGATTTGTGGAATCAATTCAAACGGGCGTGTTAACGAATTAAACTCTGCGATACGAGTGTTACTGAATTACTCCGATACGTCTTCTCTTGTAGAAATAGTTAAGTGAACATAAAGTTGCGTCGATTATAGAAGGGCATTACAGTGTATTTTATTTTCACTTCACAATCGATTCCAGGTGACACAAAACGCAAATGTAGGGTAAAAGAGAAGTAACAAAGTACATCCACTTGTTAACCACTTGCCATTAAACGAACGTTCTTTTTCCTTGAACATTTGTTATTTTTGAACCCCATGCACTTTTCCAATTGACTATGATCTAAAATGCATGTAATTGGATTTTAATTGATTCATTAATGTTGAATTTATTGACATAATAGGATTATAACTACCCGCGCTATTTAACCTGTCATAAGGGCATGTCGGCGATGAATATTTTTTGCAATTGAAGACTGATTTAGTTTCATTTGTAGTTCGGAGTACTGTCAAGAATTCCTTCCTAGCGATCGATTGAAGGGTTGTCACTTTTGAGTCAATTTTATGATATAATGGACATGCAACTACATTATTGTTCAAAACCATGCTGTCCTTTACGAATATGTAAACATGGTGTATTGTTCTTGTTTCGCCTTTATAGCAGTTCCTGACAAGTTGTGCAACGGTGAACAAAAATAATTAGTCATGTTTCTACGACAGAGAACTAAATCTGGCAATTCGAAACACAATGCTAACGTTATAAGTACTATCATAACAGCAATTGCTTTCTGAAATATATGACGATAAATGGAAAAAAATAATTATTCGTAAAACAATTTGTTTATAATATGGGTTATGTTGTTACTCGGATTGTCACTGTACACGGCATGCTAATGATTGTAACAATGGTCTGAAGGATGTTATCATATTTGGGTAACGACTAATGGATATTACACTTGGTTATATACTACGCTTTATCACATTATAACCATTGTAATAACGTCAACGAATATTGGAAAATGCAGAATAGCAGAATTATGAGGTTTCAAAACGCATACAGACGCCTCGGCAAATACTTATAAAGGTGCAGAATATAGGATACGATTTGCAAAACTGCTCTTCGTCCGAGCTGCTTATCAAAAACAACAAACAGAGTGTTCTTGTGTATATACGAGTTATACTTTGGTTATTCTGCTATCATTTTTCTACACACATTGAACTACATTTTACCGGCATTAAAATAAGGAACATACGTAGTGACGTCGCGTCACAAGTTGGAGCTATTTCACTTTTGCGGCGTTTTTATTTCTTGTTAAGTGATTCTGTTGTTTATCCGTCACGTAACTACACAATGATATACATCATTTTAAAGAGAAACAATTGTTTTACCCAAATGTGTAATTTTCCCTTAAAAATGATAAATGATTAAGACGTCAGTTTGTTTGAAAGACTAAAAAACTACAAAATACACGTTGTAGAGATGTAACACTTTTTGTCGAACACTTGCAGTAAAACCTAATTTTCACCAATAGTTTTACGCCAAAAGACGTTAAAAGTTTGCATGACAAGAATTGAAACCATGTGCTTCTGATATACTTTCCGTAGATTTGCTTAACGGAACCGGAAGTTGTAAAATAAACATGGTTTGAAGAAAAATATTGATGTAGAGATTTCGAAAAAAGTAGCGTTTCGGCTACAAGTAAGAATTTAAAATGTGAATTACACCTATCTTTTTCAACGCACGTATTAAATATTTGAATACACAAATATTGTTTTTTCCTAGATAAAAATATGTGAAAACTCAAGTGATAAAATGACATAAACAATGTTTTTTCCTTGTTTTTCCATGTCCACAGAAATGTCCCACTTGCGTAAAAAATACGTTCGTTATGTAAACCGTAATTTTCGTTTCTTCCTTATGTTTTATGCTTTGTGTATTGCTAGCAAACGACTGAAGAAATAAAATATTGTTTTTCTTCTGAATCTATACATGTATTATAGTGTTAATTGCATCAAGCATGATAAAATGGTGCGTAATAATCCATGTCCACAGAAATGTCCCACGGCACGTTTTCGGCGACGCTGACGTTAATATCTTACTTAAAACGCTTCGTGTATTTCTACAAGAACAACATCTGTTTGCATGACATTGATTAGTTATATGCGAAACCATTTTCTAAAACATCTCCCATCGATATGCCGAACGAAGGGTTTTAAATGGAATATATTATATTTACAACCATATTTTTTACTGGATATATACATGTATATATAGAGAGATTGGTTAGAAATAATTTGAGTGTTAAACGAAGTTATATGTGGAAACTTCTGTACATAATATTAGATTACTCGTTTACTTTTGTTAAATGTATTCTAGTATGTTTTTAATTTAAGAATGATTTAATTTTTTTCCCCAGTCGTTACTCGAAATACATGCATGTATGCGAATTATATCACAATCACAAAGACGTTGTGGTTATTTACATGTAAATGAACCATTTTTGTCGCTAAATTATCGCTTCATTGTTGTAAGTTGTTATTTATGTTGACATAGTTAATTTCTGCCAATCTTGGGGTGTGTCCAAATGCACATTAGAACACAAATAGTGCGCTAACCGTGATGTTATTGTCCGCCCGTGATTTAATTATAATGACAATTATACGTTGAATTAACGCCAACCACATGTATCTAAAATAACGGCGTTTTGACGTTACGCAAACTAGCTCCAACTTGTGACGCGACGTCACTACAAAATACATACATACGTGGGTGAATCAAAAAGTTCGTTGAAAAATATCATAACTCACAAACCAAAGCTTCAAATGCTTTCAAATTTTAATGTAACGTGATCATAAGTATAACAAAACAATTTGTCAAATTTCATTGAATTAGTCAAAACAACATGATTTTTTCATTGAAACGTACACATGCTATAACAGCATACCGGAGCACGTCAACGTCATTTGATGAACGACGTCAAAATTACGCCACGTTTGCCAATATTTACGTCATCGTTTTGACTCATTTTCGCTTTTCGAGTGACTAATATGTTGGGTTTTTTTGGATAACCATCATGATAGTAGTTTCTGCATTTTCAATTGTTAGTTTAAAATCGAGTGCGCTGTCCCATAAGTGTTTTGCTATATCCGCTATTATATTGCGTTGCTCATCTTCGACGACGTTGCGAATCAACGTCGCCAATATCGGGTGTATTGTATTTGATTGTCAACTTCTGGTATCCTACACGAAAGCACTAATTCCACTTATAAATCTATGTCTATTTATTTCAGGATATATACCTACTCGTTTCAAACCATGTATTGTCTCTGATGTCGTACGTACATTCCAGTTTTACGCATATTTTGATAGCAGCCCGTGGTTCCGTAAATTTCAGTAAGCCCGTTTTACGCAGGTATTTCTATATAGTGCGATTATGTAAATGTCGATTAAAACATTATTTATCGGAGGTGACGTCTAAAATTTAAACAGACTTTATAAATGATATCATGTAATCAGACATAACATCTTGACGGTTTTTGGAGGTCCTACAATTGAGATATTTTAGAAAATTTAATAAAATTTGTTTCAAATTATCCGTGTGCTCCGGTATACGCAATCGTCCTTATTTAACATATAAATATTTTCAAAACGGTTATCATCAGGTCGCTATAAATCTGTGTATGTAAAGAAAATACCAATGTATTCATTCAGTATAAATATGACGACCATAACTCTGAAAATAAAAAAGTTATTGCAAAATTCTACGAACTTTTTGATTTACCCACGTATCTGTTATTATGTATAATTCTTTAAATGCATACACGCCGTATTGTCTTCACATAATCTACATTTATCACATAACCTGCGGTCTGGGAGTGCATTAAGGCAAATATCGTAATGCACTCCCAGCCCATTCATTAAACATTTTAATTAGCTTGACTTTGATTGGGTGGTTGGTAACGTCAGCCAATCCGTGCATTGAGTCGACCCCTGCCGTCAGTATTATGCAAACGACGGCATGACGCCGCGCGCATTGTAACGCTAAATTTTGAATTTTGAACCTATGTAGCGTACATCAACGTTTTGAACGTTATCGAGCGTTCTCTAAGGTTATGTGATAAAAAGAATCCTACATTCGTGATAATTACATCGCTAGATTCCATTCCTGTTGAACTTTTTGGGCGGACATCATCCGTTTGACAGGCATAAACGATGCCTTACCCTAATCTGATAAGCACGTTTTTTCTAGATTTGGCTATGTATCGAAATGTGCGAGTCGGGATCGGGAGCGAAGCACTTGTACAATCGACCTAACATAAATGAGTTTAAAACAGTCCTTTTGTGATGAACAGAATAAAAACATACTCTTTGCCTTACAATTATAGTTAATCATGCAGAACTTGACAAATGCAATGAAACTGTACACTCATTACATAACAACAAATACATATCAATTTCACGGTTACGTGTTTATTAAGGACATAAAATCAGCATGAACATTTTCATCATTTTATTACATATTTTATTAAGATATCAATGTGCAGCGAATAGTGAAGTTACAAACGATAATGACTTGGGAATGAATAAAATCTTTTATAGAACCTAAGCAACGGGTATTTATTGCATTCTGCAACAACTTCAGAGGCAATGAAAACTTGTCGAAGCTAGCAATATGGCATTTAGTAAACTGAATACAATAGTGTACCTTTTATCAATCGTGAATGCAGTTGCACAGAATGTACGTGTCGCATATAACCCTGTAAATACGGGTGACATAAACCTTTGCTAAATTTTAATAAAACTAACTTCTTTGTCGTCGTTTGTAAATCATTTGCCTCCCCCCGCCACACTCTAAATTAGCTAATACCCGAGGTGTTTCATAAATATGGCAACCATCCCTCCATATTTGATGGAATTACTTAAAACGTTCAGCAGCTAGTTGGACGTTACCAATAATCTGCATGTAAGGGAGAGGACACGATGAGAATAATACCAATAATCTGCATGTAAGGGAGAGGACACGCTGAGAATAATACCAATAATCTGCATGTAAGGGAGAGGACACGCTGAGAATGATACCAATAATCTGCATGTAAGGAAGAGGACACGCTGAGAATAATACCAATAATCTGCATGTAAGGGAGAGGACACGCTGAGAATAATACCAATAATCTGCATTTAAGGGAGAGGACACGCTGAGAATAATATCAATAATCTGCATGTAAGGGAGAGGACACGCTGAGAATAATACCAATAATCTGCATGTAAGGGAGAGGACACGCTGAGAATAATACCAATAATCTGCATGTAAGGGAGAGGACACGCTGAGTATAATACCAATAATCTGCATGTAAGGGATAGGACACGCTAAGAATAATATCAATAATCTGCATGTAAGGGAGAGGACACGCTGAGAATAATACCAATAATCTGCATGTAAGGGAGAGGACACGCTTAGAATAATACCAATAATCTGCATGTAAGGGCGAGGACACGCTGAGAATAATACCAATAATCTGCATGTAAGGGAGAGGACACGCTGAGAATAATACCAATAAGCTGTTTGATGTCTGATAAACTAGATTTGTTTACAACTAAGTATCAACTAGGTTGGTTGGTTATTAAGTGCGTGTTACTTGGGATCTGTTTTATTGTCTTTCGCGTCTTTTTTCTGATGTGCATATCGTGTTTTGCAGCAATGAAACTGAAAACACTCATACGTAATGGATCAAAATTAATATTATCAATGATTATCAATGTTTATTCATTGGTTATTTTTTAATTTTTGATCATTGAAATTTTTTGGACACTTTTTAAAAGTATTTTTGCAAATGTGTGAGGTAACTATTTATCATGTTAAATACGATAACTGTTTATCAGGAAGCCAAAAGGTTTGTTTCTGTGAATAGGATATATCGACTAACACAAACAATATTACATATTGCTAAAGAGTACGTCATATTATAAAAATCTAAAACTGAAAATGATTGGGTCATATACGCGTGCTAGAAATTGATGGAATGAACACATGTATACAAGATTAGGTCGTCAGAAAACCATATAATCTCGAAAACAATCCAGATGACATACCAGTTTTATGGTTTTAATCTCGTTTTAAATGATGTGTCGGTCATTCTATGATTATTCGATCGTTAAAAGGTACCACCTTAAGGGTCCGGATTGTATCGAATGATCTGGCCTCTACAGTAAGTATGCATATTTCTATTGAAATAATTGTTTGACAGTTCATCTGGTAGCTTTCTAATTGAGGGATAATTAGCAGAAGTAGCCCGAAGTAATAGCCTATTTAGCTTCATCTCATTGATTTTATAACCATATCAGTTATAATGCATTTATAAGAGGTAAAACGAAAATTAAAAACTACTCCTAGCTATAAATAACTTGATATTATAATCTGTATATACGACGTATTTGCAATACACAAAGCCTTTAATATATAATCTCCTTTTAAGCATCGATGTAACGCTAATTCTTAGTTTGCTTATAAAACAGAATTATAAAATTGAAAGAATCAAAGAGTGTATTCGAGAAGATCAAGCGTGAGATACATGGAATCATTCCACCAAGATACTATATCTGCCCTCGAAGTCGAATATCATTAGCCGATGTGTCAGGAAAAACGAAATACCACATATTTGTTACTGTCTCAGCCGACCACAAGCAACAGCCACAAAACTCAAGTACAGAAAAAGCAAAAACAACCCTAGGTACCGGTGAGAAAATAATTAACGTGGGTGAAACAATAATACTTTCTGGAAATAGTTGTCGTGATAAAAAAGCAAATGATCATATTATTGTACTGCGAAAGGAATGAATCATACAGCAAGCGATGTTTAATAAACATATAAGCACAAACAAATAAAATAGCATAAGACAGACATCGAAATACAGTAACTACAGTCAATATGTTTTGTGCACGACACAACGACATCTTGTAACGACATTTTACGGATTAATTGTGGTATGCCAAATACTTATTCATTGTTTTGCAACGGGTGGCGTGATCGCTTGAAGCAGTGATGTTCAAGCATATTTCGACATAATAACCTCCCTTGTAGCTACATTATGTAGCACAAAGCATAAAGTGAACACTGAGATATATGGTTTTTTAGCCATAACATTTTAGCTTCCGTTTAGAACAGTGTTGCAAGGCATCTCTGGTTTAGCAAAGAAAATTAAATAAACATAAACATGTTGTTTTTTCTACCGTTACCGAAAATGCTCATATTTATTTCTTTATTTAAATAGTACACCCATACAATTGGCTGTGTTCCTTGACGAACTTCAAAGCCTATCAGTTATTGTAATGATAATAATTATTTAAAATTAATGCATCTCTTTCATACCGCTATTACTATTACTTATTTATAAAATATTCCGACTTTGTAGACTAAACGCAAACTAAGATGGAGCAAACAAAAGGGCGAACTCTAAAAAATAGCTTACACAAGTTGTGTTATGTTTTGTATTTATACACTGTTTTAACCCCGCTTCATCAAGTGGTCCATCTTTCATTATGTATCATAAGCTCCATCAAATATTCAACCTAAAGCAGGTGTTTTCTTTATCTTCCCCGTGTACGTCAGTAGTACTTTTGGAAATTGATTTCCGAAGTGGTCCAATATTTCAAAATTACGTACTTAACTTTTGAATAAATTAATGCAGTTCAAGCTTGTAGTACCATTTTATATATTTGAACGTGTATCTTATGATCAATGCATATATCGTTTCAGACGGTATATGTGACTAATGAGCATTATTCCGTTCCTTATGGGGATCGTCACCAACCGTCGTAGGTCGTGTTTCATCTCGTTGACAGTTTATTGTAATAACGTCTCCACCTCAGCCCGCACACATTTTAAAGTTCAAGCTAAATTCAGTGTTGCGTAAAGTAACCATCAATTGGATAACAAAAATGATAACATCTAGACGGTGTGATAAGTTCCATATCTGCTCCTTAAAAGCGTTATACACATACATGCACGATATATCAATATAATATTTAAGTGAAAATGCTTCGCAAATTACAATTGTTACCAAATAAAACGTGTTAACTATTCAAGAAGAGTACGAAAACGTTAATGTGACATGCATTTGCCCTTCCAACTGTTTGTGAAGATAATACGTTTCAAACAGTTTTATCTAAATTTAACCCAAGACAATTTCAAACAATTTTAAAACGATTAAAAAACTCAACCGCAAATGTCTAATGACACAAGGTGAAATACACATAATACGAGAGGTGCCCCACTTATATTTGAACAGTGTTGAACTTGACATATTTTCATGGAAATATGGTATAAATCAAATATCTCTTTTGTACTGTGTAAACATATGTTTTAGGTAACATTTACACTAACTGGTTGGTTTGTTTAAAAAATAGAATGAACCCAAAACAACACTTTCGTTGAGGGTATGGTGTTTTGTGTTTTGAAGGTCAGCCACTGCCATAAAAGCCCCCAGAAGTTGCTGGTTGAGCATGATTATTCAATTTTTTAAAGAAAACATGCAATTCTGCCACAGGAAGGATGTTTTGCGCTTTGTTGTTCTTTTTAACGAAATTACGCAAAATATTAAAAATTGACAAAAAGTGATTATACCTACCAACATCTTAAACTATGGTTATTTAATAAGTAAGGCATATCCAAAAACCAAAATAGGGACTTCAGCGAAGTTAAGAGTACCCATTGAAACTTTCGATTTGTTCATTTAGATAATTATACATGCCGGACTCGGGATAAAATCGGTGTTTACATGCTCAATGTCACAAAAACAACATAAGGGAGACAAATGTCTTCAACGCTGTGTATGCTTCAACGGAACTGTAAATGCCACAACTTTGTCACCTCTGTAGAGGCAATGCTTTATCGTTGAGAAATATACCATGAATGGACAGCCTTCTATATGATACATGTTGATAAGGCTACCCATAAGTTGACTTTTGTTAAGCTTTACATGTTTCCGAACGTTTGCATAACGTATGCTATGGCTTGCTATACTGGCTTAACGGAACACATATTTAATCCTAAAAAGTCAAAGGTGAATGCACATTGCTGTGTACATTAGGTTCCAAACCATAAATGGTAAAAATGTTTGGAAAACAACTATCCTGGAGACCATATGGGGAGCATGGTGTTTGGTCAACATGAAGTTTCAACTTCCTCCATAAAAACACCATTCTGTACCTTAAGAACACACATTTGAAGTATATTACGGAAGATTAGTAAAGGCCAAAGTCTTATGAACATATACCCACAAATCCATTGTCTATGGAATATTGCTGCATTTATTACAGGCGGGAAATGCAAACTGCATCGATCGGATTATTCAGTCTTCAAAAAGCCAAACACCATACCCCCTACAAAATTGTAGATTTGACAGCAAACTAAGAAATAAAGTAATAATCAATAGTTGTATGTGTTTCATAACACGTTATTTTGCACGATGATATAGAAATAGTTTGATTATATATAATAAGCATCGAGCTATTTGATATTCAATACTGTTCAAATATAAGTGGGGCACCTCTCGTATGCTTAACCTGTCAATAACTGCCCTTAGTTTCCAGTAATAAAGAGTTATTGCTTAACGACGATAGTTGTTTTTGCTGATTGAGGCATAGTTAAATACAAACAGTTCATCTGCATGTATGGAAGAACAAAAGTACAAAAGTGTTGAACATGTGCAGCAGTAAATGATATGGCTTACTTTTAGTCTCAATTAATTGTTCTTAACAAGTGACATCTCCTTATTTCGTAGTTTTGCTTAATGTCATTTAAATTAGCAGCAACCGCAAATAGTTGCATTTATTCAACCCAAATATATATTGTCACCAGTGTGTGATAGACATGCAGACACATCGGATGAAGTCGATCAACAAATGCCACATGTTATACACACATATACCGAACACAACAAAACACATACATCAAACTTGCTTATGTTGTTAACAGAGCCGAAGCTACAACTTTATTTTACAACATTTTTTCGAAATGCAAGTATGCCATTGTTGAATGACAACAAATCACTCTATAGAAAAAAGGTGGTTTTGCACTCAACATTTTAGGTTGACAAGAAGGTTGGAATTACAGTTAAAGGGTACGCTTGCTTTCTTTAAAAAATCTAAGTTCACAAAGTTCTAAGATATTGTACGCCATGTGCGCTCGTTTTGTTCGGTTTGTGCTCCTCTATCTTTGTGGGGTGTGAATTCTATTTCCCATTTTCATTTTTGTTTATGCTACACGTTGGCTTCCAAAATAGCTGTATTACTGATATCGCTTTCTCATTTCATAGAAATATAAATTGCACCCAACTTTGATTGATGTCACAAGTGTTATATCATATCAACAAATTGAATGTACTTTGTTGCAGAGAATACAGATTGTTATAATATACGAGTGTCGGTTGTGAAAGAGAAAATTTGTAAGAAATGGACTTTTTTTATATTCGACCATACGACCAACTGTGGTGATAGGTTAAAAGATAGGCTCAAATTTTAAATAAATCGCCCTCATCTCTTAGGCTATATAGTGTAGTTGATGACTATGTTATTTCGAGCAGACATCAATGCAATTAATGCATATAAAAACTAAGAAAAAAGTTAATAATGACACTCGTGCGCTTTCAATTGTCAATTATTATAACTATTTCAAAGGAGTGTTTACAAATAACACGACGTACTGTGTTGTGTAATATCGATATTGGTTTCAAAATGCTCGTTTATGGAGTAATAAAAGTGTAAATGGTAGGAACTTGTTGGGAATAATAAGCAACATAACAGTTTCGCGAGGGAGTCCAATGTTACAATGCTATAATATCTGAATTTATTGTAGTGTTTGATTTGAGTTCTTTGTTGTGGGAAACATTCTTTAATGCATAATGGACTGCACTCTTTTTGGCGTATAAAGAATAAGAAACAAAAATACATCAAATTCGTAAAAGCCTGCCTTGTTCATCAAAAATGAGAGCACACATGTAAAGCCAAGTGCAAACCCATTTGAAAACATACCAGTAACCATATCTATACGGTCATTGTAATTGGTGGTGAGAACAAAGACGCGAAAAGGATAATTATATTACATTGAACAAATAAACATGGCTTTGAAGTCAATGTATAAGTTTACGGACTGGACAGTCTGAGCTAGAATGATTGCATGGCCGAAACGATATTATACCGAATCTAGAGCAAGTATTTAGAGGATATTGAATCTGGCCATGATCAGGCTGAACTATCTTTAGACCTTTCTCCGTCAAATACGTTCGGAACACATTAACTGCGTGTTTATGGATTCTTTTCCATCAATGATGTTTATGAAGTCATCTTTATTCAGTTCAGCAAATCGTTTTTGGACATTTGTATGTTGTATTTTAATGACTCTTTGTGTGCATTCGACTCACTGCGAAATGAATCATCAAGTTTGGGAATCTAATGACCCATTTTGCATCAGTATACCAATCCAGTTAATGTTTGTAAATATCACCTAATCCTGGGCGAACAATATATGTACATTTATATGTATACATTTGAAAGATAATTGTGAAGTTAGTTGTAAGAAGCCATTACTATTCGTTATAACAACATAAAAGTACTACAATATTAACTCAGTGTTTGTTTCGAACATCTGTACTCGTCTAATGTAGAATTAATCCAGGACGAACGATATCATTAAATAAATACGGACCTGTAAGGTTCATCGTCCTGTAATCATTTTTAAAATACATAATGTTGTGAGAGAGAGTAATTTGATTAATTTGATTTAACATAAAACAACACTAACGCCGCTCTCAATGCAAACACCCTAGCACCATCCCCTGTCTTACGTTAAGGAGAAAGTCCTAGTAACTGTCCATTCCTGGGAAATAATGGAGACGAGGCCCCGAAGGGGCCGAGATTCATTATTTCTCAGGAATGGACAGATACGTGGATTTTCTCTGACTTAAAATACACCATTACTGTCAAATTGATTTTCTGTAACGATGCTGTAAATATCAAAATTGAAAGAAAAATGCATTTTTCCAAAAAAATCACCCCTGATGTACCTCTTATAAATAAAAGATTAAAAATATGAAAATGTCTGGGCGAGAAAATCATGCTTTTTCATGAAACCAGTGAACTAATACAATAACTCTCCATTACTTTAATAATGGTGTGTAATCCAAACAAACACATGTTGTGAGTTATGTGTTACACGATCAAGCAATGGTCATTTACCCAGTCAAGGGGTATAACCTAAAGCATGGAGAGTGGTGGTTTAAGTAAGACTTTCCATGGAGATTGGTGCCAATGGCCGATATTTGGATGTTTTTTGTCAGTTGACGGACACATTTCCACCAAAGTAAGTTCATTTTCTTGTTTTATATGTGGTGTGTATGCGATAACCACCTAGACATATGTTCAAGCCACCTATCGGCGGTCTGTTTTAGTCCGTCAGTGCGGCGATAAAAGCCTGAAAGAAGGGATGGTGACATCGGGTGTCAGAAGTCAGCATTGATTTTTATTAATTCTGAGGTATCCGGGGCATTCTAGGTGGTTTTACTGTGTTTGCTAGGTACTTCTTGCATGATTGTACGGTTAAAATACTGTTTCTGCTTTTTTAGGAGGCTCCATGTGCATATTTTTAACGTTTAAGACGATTTCATGGAGAATCGTCAACTTTAAGACCCGAACTGTGGAGAATTAAATCAATATACGTACTCTGTTCTAAAATGTTTTGCAGCATAGTGTGTTACCTTCATTGATTAAAAATATAATTTCTTTTTATTTTTCGGACTCCTGGTTTGAAGAATACGTACCAAAAAGACGTTACTTCATTCAATGAGGAAGTTACAGAAACGCCGTCACCATTAAGATATTCGTCATCAAAAAGAAAACTATTAACTTCGGCATCACCTTATCACTTGTATCGACCCGAAGAACCCCAGTGAAAAGCCAGAAAATAAAATAAAATAAATATAGAGTAAAGTCTCATGATAACACTTTATTCACGTATTTTAATACATGTACAAGGTTATGATTCTATAAAATAATAAAAGAACATGAAATAATGTGTCTATTTTGTTTTGTTGGAAAGGTCCAATAGCACAGATTTTGGTTGTTTTCTTTCTTTTATTTACTTTTAAATTAATGTTTTTGTTCAACAACTGTTGCTGAATATGTTAAGATACTGTCTGGAACATTTTGGTTCACAAAGCAGATCATACTGCCTTTATAACATTGATCATCTGCCCTTATGAACCTTTAAAACTACAATTTGTAAATAAAAACATCAATCAAATTAACGTAATTATTACTATATTAATTGCACAAAAAGTGACCATCGGTCTACCATGACCTCTCGGCAATTCCCCTTTTATAAATAGTATACAAAGTATTTACTAGGGTGGCACTGTGGTCGAGCGGATAGCCCGTTTGACCGCTTATGAAGAGGTCCCTGGTTCGAACCTCGACCGGTGCACATGGTTATTCCTGGAACGCTTTTCCGTGTTTCCCACCCAACTAGAGATGATCTTTTTGGTAGGTAACCCAGAGGTAGTCTCGCATATATCAGTGCTGTAAACCAGGTACGATAAAGAACCAATGTCTGTAGGGCAGTGCGCCCATATACATGGTAACACCATACTGTGTTCTCTACTTGCTGCCTCTTCAGCACAATCACAGGACCAATTTGAAATAGCTTCAAATAAGTATCAATGGTACGATGCATTTAACAAGATGAATGCATTATAGAGAAGAGAGCGAATATTGAATTTCACTCTTATGAATGTAACAAACAGAAAAACTTCACTTAAAGACCACCTCAATATTAAAACATCCAGTCCGAAGTCAATTCCCATGATTACATGTTGTACTCTTGATTAATAATATAACCAACTCTAAAATATGACAGTTTCATGTATGATAAGCCTTTATTAATATATAAAAAGCTATGATAAGTATGTTTTAAAATAAATAAGGGTGGTCGGATAAGTGAGGCTTCATTGTGATGTTTTGAACATTGACGTACAGTATACTGTCACTTATAAACAGCTGCAATGGTTAACACGCAGTGTTTGTAACAAGAAATCTTGGTTTGATTACCAGTTGCGTCCATTTGTCAATGCTGGTTTTACTCCACATGTTGAGCAGTTGTTGAATCCTTGTGGATTGTGAGCAAGTGCTTGAAAGAATACTGATCCGAAAACTGATTCCAAATCCTCTATATTAAAAATGCGATAAAGAAAATGGTGGGTGTTTCAAATATATTTGAAACCACCATCCACCCAATTGATGTGGCCTGTAGCACACATTTCCGAAAAAAAGATATTATCCATCTAATAGTGAAGACAGCTACTATTAGGCGTTTTGTCAGTTCAAATGAATATCATTACAGATATACAATACACCAGTCAATTAAAACCCTTAGCATGGGGCAGGGCATGGTTGACTTTTTAAACCATGGTAAAATCCCTGTCCTAGGGCCTTACGAAAGGTAACAATCCCGCCCTTACCAGTGAAGCATATTCCCGGCTGTAATTCCCATCTACGTATTTAGGTGCGGGGCAAACGTCCTGCTCTCATTCGCCAGTGCGGGGACATCAAAAGTTAAAAACTCGTGACTATACCCCCAGGGTTGGGGAGCCAGGGTTTGATTTAACTGGTGCAAAAAAACAGAGGACACAATTATAACAAATCATCCTTTATTATTTATTATATGCATATCTTTGGAGTACAAATAAGAAAATCACAACAATTGTTGCAGCCAGGTGGTGTTGTGGTTTATATGGTTCCAATAATATATTACTCGCCAAGCCAAGACCCTCTGTAAGATGGTAGCCCTGAAATTGGAACAAAATAGAGATTACTTCAATGTTTATAATACCAGTACATATGGTTTACAAAATGATAACAAGTCTCCATGGAGAGGGTCTTAAAGTTGACGAGTCTCCATGAAATCGTCTTAAACGTTAAAAATATGCACATGGAGTCTCCTAAATTAGCAGAAACAGTATTTTAACCGTTAAACCATGCATGAAGTACCTAGCAAACACAGAAAAAACGATCAGAATGCCCCGGATACCTCAGAATTTATGAAATTCAATACGGACTACGGACACCCGATGTTACCATCCCTTCTTTCAGGCTTTTATCGCTGCACTGACGGACTAAAACAGACCGCCGATAGGTGGCTTAAACATATGGCTAGGTGGTTATCGCATACACACCACATATAAACCAAGAAAATGAACTTACTTTGGTGGAAATGTGTCCGTCAACTGACAAAAAACATCCAAATATCGGCCATTGGCACCAATCTCCATGGAAAGTCTTACTTAAACCACCACTCTCCATGCTTTAGGTTATACCCCTTGCCAGTGTCACTTGATGTTATAACACGGTGGACATTATAAAGACTATTTATGTTTCAGTCAGAGGATATATTTCCGTGCATAAACTATACATGGATATTTATAATTGATATGCAACTTGATGGACATAACTACAGTGTTTTAACATGTTTTTATTAAGCATAGAGCTGTATCTGTACAGTCATCTAAATTAAAGTATTAATTAATGTACTAAAAAAATTGGTATATATACTTGTGAGAGCAATGTCTATCAGATCGATGTTGGCTGCCACGCCCACAAGAGAGAAAAAGTCTCCCCAGTGAGACTCGAATGTTTCATTAGGTAGCCCAATGACCAGGGGAAGTTAATGTCAAAGGTAGATTGAGCGGCTAAACAGTTGAAAACAGCCCTCGTAGATTGGTAGCTTTACTTTTTTCTTACGCTCCAAAACTGAATTTGCCGGTTGGGCACATGTCTTCCTGGATTATGGGGCTTGTATGACCAAAACAATTAAAAATTAGTTTGTACGTATAATTATATTCAAACAGTTCTCAAAACCTAGTTGCAATGTTTATGGACATTCTAATGTAGGTCAAGGTCGATCATTTCATTGTCAGTATCATGCTGAAGATCGGGTGTCATGATTTAGTGATAATTTTGGCCCTTATGAATTTATAAACTCATATAATTGGCATGGACACGCGAAAGTACATTTGCAAAATAACGTTATTTAATATCACACTAGCATTATCTTGATATCTTTATTCCTTGTGCGCGTCTACCACCTTAATAGCTGAAATTATGTCATGTTCATAGTTATTTAGTAACAGCAGGTTGATTTCATTTTCTAGTTTCGTTGTGGATTGAGCATTTTTATCTGTGTTCGGCTCTTTCAGTTGAGTGCTGTCTTTCCTGCGATTTGTATTGCCCTTTTTGTAAACACATACATTTTCTAATGCACCAGTCAGTTACATCCACGACACCAACCTCTGGGTATGGCTGCGTTTTTTTTATACCTTCCAGCATTTCACGCACTGCCGGGGAAATGTTGGGATTTTTTCACCGAACCAACACCTTTGGGACAATATTTAATTGTCAGCTGCCCCCACATGGGCCATTGGAGGGCGGGGGGGGTTTGAAAACCTAAAAGTAAATTTCCCGACCCATCCCTGATGGAGTGCAATGAATGCAACTGACTGGTGCATAATATAGACATTATTTACAATAATTCTCAATAACCTGTTAACACATTTATTAAAACTAACTCTCCATTTTTGTTAACACAACATAAGTATGTGTTATGTTTTTCAGGCATGAAGAGTTTCCTTAACAATAACTCTCCATTATTTTGTATACACATTGCATTAAATGTGTATACAAGATAATGGAGAGTTATTGTTAAGACAACACTCCATTCCTGAAAAATAATGGAGAGTTTTTGAATAGGTTAATCCCTTGGGTGTATTTTAATGGATTGTTATTGATGATGACGTCAAAAATTAATAATTTATAAAGATTGCAATAAACATTGCAGTGGAAAAACTGGGTTACTTGAACAAACAACCGAACAACGCAATAATAAAATACAGACCGCGTGCTTTTAGAAGGAAAGTATGCATAAGGCGACACAATTACGTTCAATATGATAATAATAACTAGTTATTAAAGATGATTTGTATGTTCTTACTGGGAAGAAGCATTGTTGGTAAATATTAACATCATTGATGATAATATGCGATCCTTCATATAGGGCCTTGTATTTTACGTGTTTTTATCATAATATTCACTAGTTCTTGGGCTATTTCACTTTAATTGATATAACATGTACAACTGATGGTTGGCTACAAGAGATTTTAACCAGTAGCAGACTAATCTATGGGTCTTCAACTGAAAATAAGTATGGTTATATTACCACATTGTGTGCAGCATAATCGAATCATTATTCGTACAACTGTTTATCCGTCTTTTTACAGCAATGCATTAGAAACTAACATAAGGGCAAAAAAATATAATAATTCTCAAAACAGGAAAGACAATCCCCTGGTAAGTGACACAGCAAAGCATGAAGACATAACGAATTATATAATATTTGTATAGGTTATATATCATATATTAGATTTATAAACGCATTAGTGCAAGGGAGCGATAGCGACCGCAGTCCTAACTAGTTTATAATTATAATATTATGTTTTTTACCCGTCCACTTTTGTATGCAAACAATAGCAGGCCCATTTATCGAAAAATGAGAGTGAAATTGCACAAAATTGCTTGTATGATTGCTGATAGAATAACTGTGAAATTAGGAGGGTAGGTGGGGCTAGTTTTCCAAGTTTGGAATCAACAAAAAATGTCCTAATAAACAGATTTATTAAACAGTTATTATGCCCATTGCAAAAATAACTGAATAAAGGGTCCCAAAATTTGAAAATCCATGGCTTTTGATTGGACTAAGAAGTAGGGTAAACTACAAGTAAGAATTAATAGGTAATTTTATAGAGTTTTCAAGTTTGAATGACGGTTTAAGGGCTGATTATTTTCACAAACCACGGAAAGAAACAAAACAACAAACGCAGACGACAAACCAGAATTAGAAACGCAAAAAATGTACAGGAAAAAAAGAACGATCGTAAAACTAGAACATGTATCGCTAGGTAGTTTCGAATTCAACTTCTCTCGTAGTGATTGATAGAACAATAATGAGGTGATGTTAGTGATTTATAGATACGTTGTAGAACTTATTTACAATCGGCATTAATTAAATTTGTATCCTAAGTAAATTAATTGATCCGTCACTCCTTACACTTAACCCAATTGATTTACTTGTTTATCTTAGTATCAAATTAACAAGCCAATATATTCTCTGTCTGAATTTTCAACCACAATCGACTCGTATATTTAGTTAAGGATTAGTATGTTGTTGGTGTGTTTGAACGTGTTTGCTGATGCGATCAAATTGTTTAAAAAGTCTTAAAATATGATATATGTACAGTTTTTGTACTTGTGTGTTGTGTATGAGTTTCATGTTACATCCTCTTAATACTGCATACTTGATTTCACATCCAAGGGAGCAATATACTCTTCTTGCGTGGCATAACTGCATGCGTAACAGCAGTTAAGCATAACATGCCCTATGTATTTTTGGTATGACCATGTGTGTTTAACCGTCACATACCTTCAAAGCATGATATTCTCTCAGTATTCTATGGTACCGTGATCTATTTACTATCCTCCCTGTAGGATTGATGCAGTTCCTGCGTAGATAATACATGGCTTCAGTGGTAATTTGAATGATACATCAATACACAGGACATATTCATCTAAGAGGGTATACGCTATCTCTTATCTACCCAACTAAACCATCCTTACACAGCCATACTGGTATTCTGTTTTTAATATGATATAGTGTTATGCATATCGCTGGCTTAGAATGAGAAGGTTGTAAGTACAAAATGGGATATTTCTAGAAAACACGAAAAACTGTCTGAAAATTACTAGTACTCTTTCCTTATGGAAAACCAAGCGTTTTCAACTTAATTTTGGTCAAAATAACAAATTCCGATTTTCATGACAAAAGGCTCATAGGAAGCGCCTTATGATGCAGATTAAAAATGTATCCGTCGTAAAAGGTCGTAAGTAGTAGTTACGACTTTCTCAATCTAAACCAGCGATAAACATGTAGTATGCCTAAATGTATATAAGACTGGTCTCGGATGATACTTTTAACATGTAGGTCAGTAATGAATTATTTTTATCATCCTAAATATACATTCCGGTGTTCATTTGCATTGCATGTTTAGTAGCTATGTTAATCAGAAGGATCGTGTTTGATTATTGACACATCATACTCAACCTACCATAAACGTCATCATTGTGTCATTCTTGATAATTAAAGAATTCCTCAAGGACGAAACTTTTCGCTATCACTATCAATTATGAATGGTTCAGGTTAAATACGATACACCACATTTAGACTTAACAAAACTCGTATCTCGTTTACGTAGCTCCCAACAATATCCTAGGACGCTTTATTCCGGTTAATGTTTAGTTGTTTTCTATTGGGGTTGTGATATATAGACTAGTGTTCAGTTTCTTTTTATTTACATTAAAACGTACAATTTCCAGAAGTCCTGTAATAAAATTTTATATCAATAGACAATTCATAATAGATCCTACATAATGTTATACAACTTGTATAACTCTGACCACAATGGTCGATATTCACTCAAATGGCAATGGTGCTAGATTTAAAGATAAGTAAATGGCAGATGCAATACCACCTTTTATACCCGCTGTTAAAACGTTCTGTAAGAAAGCAATTATGTTATCAATTGCAAAACAACAGAGAAGCGGTGTGAACTCCAATGCTAACCTGTTTTCTTCATTATTGATTTGGTGAATAGAAAACATTGCTTTAATTGTAATTTGTCGAATGATCTTCGTAATTAACAGCTTTAACCAAACCAGTTCTCTCCTAGAGACATTACAGTCGGTATTAATTGTGATGCATTTGTTAAATGTCAAAATGAATGCATGTATAATTCATAAATGATGTCTCAATTTGAAAATATAACCACACAAAACATTAGATCTGTCTAATTGTTTTCCTGATTCACATCTCTTAATTACAACATTGCATTAAGCTGTTAATTAATTATCTAATCCACGAACTAAAAGGAACATCACATGCCTAACAGATACAGGCAAACATGTTTTGAAACACAACGTCGAGTCGAAATAACAAACGGTAAATCCATGCTATATATTTCGAATCATATTCGTTTACGTTCAGTTTATTCCCACTACTTACTACCTTATACGACTCATTCATATTTGAAATTTGTTTGCATTACAAGGCACTACGTACAAGCATATTTTCATGTAAATCGGTTCTTGTCATGTTTACAAAACTGAAGTCTAAACATTTGGGTTTTATATAAGTAAAGTGCAGTCCTTAGATAGTTTGTCTTGTTTTATCAAAATATCGATTTTGTACTTACGACCTTCTCATTCTAAGCCAGTGATATACTAGTATCAAAATCACGTTAGATCTATAGTGCCCCCAGGGCAACGTGAAAGGCTGTAATATTTAGTATATCCCATATAGCTGGTTAAAACAAGTCTGCACGATGTATAAGTGTTATTTCAGTATATATTTGACCATATGTGTTTACTTTAGAAACCTAATGTTCAACATTAGGCAACTCTGATCAATGTATGTAAATGTTACAATATCCTAGGCACACTAGCTATAACGATATGTGTGACATTTTGTGAAGCACTATAAAACATTGTTGAGTTTAATGCGCCGTAGTATTCACGATCTTGAACTTTTCTACCAACATACATCGAAGTACCGCTTACTCCTAAAAGATTTAAGATAAATGCATTTACTCCGTCTTTTAGGAAGTTGTCAAACGGAAGCCAGGCAATATCTCGCAAATGTATTTTGTATTGAGAAACAAGTAAATGTCAAATGCAATTTTGTTGGTGTCACATTTAGCAGTTGTAAGATACTACGTGTGTTAGTCTTTAAAACAATATACCATGTATACAAACCACAACTTTTGTTTTTTTAAAGTTCATGTCGATTGTCGTTTCTCGTGTGACAGACATGGTTACTGGATAATGTTAAAATATAAATGCTCGTGCAGAACTAAAATAAAGTTAAAGTATGGCAACACTTAGAGTGAAGACAAATTGTACTTTTTAACCTACGTGGTGATATTTAACATGTCTTACATTTAAGTGGAGGCAAAGCTATTGTTGCCGGTACAAGGTTGAACATAACTTACCAAATGAAAGTACTGACATGTGTTTATCACTTGGAACTCAAATTCAGCCAAGAGCTTCTTACAAATGTGTATGAAATTAGAAACTTAACCACGACATAACTGTTTGGGTGGTAAATATTTTTTGTGAAATTTAAGTGACAAATTCTTGCCTGTAAATATGTCCATTAGATCCAGTCCCCGTATTTTTGTGTCACTTATTTACAGTGTTCTAACCGTTATGTACATGTATTGGCTATGCATTTATCTTGTTATCGGTAATAACAGGAATAATTGCACACACTGGACGGTTTGCCAGGTAAAGAACAAACCTCTATACACGAAGATAACGACAATGGAAAATCTTTGCGTATAAGAAACATATGTCTTAAAATGTACTCATGGAATAGCACCGTCGGCATAATATTGTAGAAAAATTGATAACCAGAATGGCATACCAAGTACTCGTCAGAGTCGTTTAACTTGCTTGTAACGAGACGAGTCCGTGTTTGTTTTTGGGATATGTAAAATAGAAAAATGCCCTTTGAGTTTGCATCACTCCCTGTCCTATTCGCTATTATATTTTACAGACAAACGATTTAACAGCATGTGCGAAGCTAAGTGAAACATGCCAACAAAGCTATCACGTGTGTATATTTCGTGTGGTGATGTTTCTGGTAAATTCTGCGTTCCCTGTCCAATGTGTTAATACATGTTTAAAAACTATTACTAATTGTTATTGTTTTACCTTGTGTAATCAAAGTGGTAAACCTTTTAGTTAACAATCTTTGGCATGAAAAGAAAAGTTATGTCGTGTTCTCTAGTGTCCCCCACCATATAAGTGTCTACCAACATCGTTAAGGTTGCTGGAGAAGAATATACCCATCGCCCGAGACCATTTACCGTATTCTATAGTCATAAAGTTAACCTTGTGCCATGTGGACATACATACATTATAATACATCCCACCTAATGTTGACAAAAGATGATAATAATCGTGCTGAAAAGGCATCCACTCTGGTATGGTGAAAGAAAACACGATTCATTATTGAATAGTATCAAATCTCCCTAAGGAAGCGGTGTCAAACCTGAAACATCCACAATTTAAGATAACGCATTGGGTTCTAATTCCATTAAATGTCAATTATGTACACGTATCACGAAATCAAAATTCAATGAAATTGGTTACAAGTAAGTCTGTATTCTAAATGCACTGGATCCAATAAACAACTTGGTGACACAAACAGTTCAAATTTGGTTCACTTGCCAGCATAAAAAGGAGTTCAATGTTTTGAATTATAAATGTGTTCACCCTGTTCAGTCGCATGGTAAAATCATTATATAACTTCCGTTGTATAATTTCAGAAACCTTATTGTTTTATGTTATATGTATTGTTACTGCCTGTATATTTTAAAATAACGTAATAAAGATTTAATAATATAGTTATGATTGTTGTATTCCAGAGCAAAGCTACCCTATTTGTGCTTACAAACGTGTAATTATTATCATATCGTCGTATGAAAGCGGACGAATATTGCAGAATTAGATATTCAAAACAGATTTCGCTTTCCATACAAATAGTCAAAGTTTTCCAATAAATGTAGTAAATAAACACAGTGTGTTCTTAAGCATTTATATAATCATAGGTATGGTTGTAATCAAAAATATATAGCCTATCCAAAACTTGATTTATGGAACATTCTGACGCATGTAGCTTAAATGCAGGGACTAGAAACGTATTTTATCATGGAAACATAGTACATACATACGTTCAATTGGTCTTTGTACATTTCTTAATATGAATTACTACGTCGATATCCGTTTTAAGGCGTTACATCGTATACAAGGGACATTCCATAAATCACGTCACTTATCGCCATGTTCAGTAGATAACCATTATACTATCAATATTTATGTTTTCGTTAGTTTATGCATGGCCATTGCTCCATGTATTTGTGTCAAGGAATGAAGTTAATGATTTCTGTACTCAGGCTGGGTAAGTTGAGTGCTGCCTTCTCTACCTAACTTCCTCATATATTTTGTTCATATTGCATGTGTGCCCAACATATTTGATTGTTTGGAAGTGTGGCGTTAATGTTATCACCCAATCATTTTAATATTCATATATAACACGTTTGTCCTGCAGATTTTGAAACTATTGGCCTTAATATACTATAGGCAAGCAATAATATACAATCACATTTTTCACAGATGAAAGCTGAGCTACTGTGTAGTTATTACAAAGTTATGATAAGGACAAACATTACGTATGGCTGCTTCTTGTAGTGTAACGACGACATGGATGGTGTGTCATTGCTTGTTATGGTGGTATGGTGGTTGAGCGGATAGCCTGCTTGACTGCTGATCAAGAGGTCCCGGGTTCGATCCTTGGCCCGGGCACTTGATCATTTCTGAAACGCTTTTCTGTGTTTCCCACCCAACTAGAGATGAACTGGTTAGCAACCCAGAGGTAGTCTCGCGTGTATCGGTTCTATACACCGGGCACGTTAAAGAACCAAGATGTCTCTTCGGAAAGAGCTAGGGCATCGCGCCCGGATACCTTGTATCACACCATTGTCTCTTCCACCTGCTGTCCCTTCAGCAAAACACAGGACCCAATTGGAAATAAGTGCTTGCACTTTCATGGGTTATCCTTGACCGAAAGGTTTAAATAATTACAATTACAGTTTCTTAAACATGAATATTGAATTACTAATGCAATCATAAACGTGGAACGATAACAAGTGTAGATATGATGGGAAAATGTACCCGATGAAACAAAACAAAATGTAACTCGATCGTCTCATTAGTGAACTGTCTAAATTGTGATGGGAGTGTTTAAGTACACATGATGATTTCTGTAGTGAGAATACTTAGGGACGTTGAGGTAAACAAGCGAGATTTTAAATTCGGTACTTTCCGGTCCATGTACATAGGCAATTTCGCCACATATGATTCTCATATGAAAGGATCTGCATATGATATTCATATGAGAATCATATGATTCTCATATGAAAATGCGATCATATGATCACATGTTGTTCACATGAGAATCATAGGAAAATCATATTATTCTCATAAGAAAGTATTGGGAAATAAAGGATTCATATGAGAATCATATTGCCCACGTTTCATATGATTCTCATATGAAAGGTTTCATATGAGAATCCTATGATACTCATATGAGAATCGTATGTGGCGAAATTGCCTGTGTACTATCATGATCGCATAAAATGTACTAATGTAATGGTAATAATGGTAATACACACAAGCGACAATTGGTCATTGAATTATATGTGTCTGACATTAACCTTGAGTCGTACTTTACTACAGGGAAAAACATTGCATATAACTAGATGACGTTTTTCGATATTTAATGCAAACTACTTCACCGACCACTATCGGAATTACCTGTGATTGTGTCAGGGTAAAATCGAGACATATTATTATGCCATAAACCCCACGTGCCATACGACAATAAGCTACATTGTTATAATCGGTCATATTATCGTTCCTATAATAGAACTACTAAAATTACCATCAACGCATTCTGTGTAAGTTTCATGATTTCATCTGTCCCTTGAAATGTAAAAAGACACAAAGCAATTATTTTCGAAGTCATTGCTGCTTTAAACGGCATGACAATCAGTGATACAACTATTTTCGTTTTGTAGTTTAGTTTCCCTTGCAGTTGCCTTGGATATTCAACTGAAATATCTACAAAATATTACCACAGTGATTGAAGACCATAGTAATTACGTTGTCGGATTAGATGATATTCCGTCGATGTTTATCAAATTGGTTTTATTCTTATTCGTCAGCAATCGCTGACAGCGTAAGACACGTTTCAACTTGTCTATTACTGCGCACATGTATGCTACATAAAGGCAATACAAAGTCAAATTGGTCAAATCATTTAAATACTGTATTGTTTCAGTACAATATTTAGATTGCAAACAGTTGTTTCCTGTGTTGTGTATATGTCTCTGAAACCTTTGTCAGCTTTGTCATCAACAAATTACAACGTTCTTGGTAAAAGTGCTTACTTAACAATGGTGGCATTCTCTCACGTATTTAAATAGCTATGTTTACCTGTACATCTGCATTGTTTAAAGGGAGTGACAGTACAGAACCATGTTTCTGTTGTTGGACTCATGTGCCACTACGTAGAAGTGAAAGATTTGGAATTATGCCTGATGAAAATAACAAAACATGCATTTAGCGAACGAATAAACGAGCATGTAAATTCGAATATCCTTCATTAATACCCTAGTCACAATTGCCCTACGAGCTCCGTACGAGCTCCGTACGAGTTGATTATTTTCTAAACTCGCACGACGTGCCTACGGACCCCGCACGGAGCCCGTAGGGATATCGTGACTCATACGAACATCGTACGAATTTTCACAACTCGTAGAGGACTCGGCGAACTGGTAAAAATAATACATTCTGTACAACTCGTACGAGATCCGTACGAGCTGTGACCAGATGCTAAGAACGTACAAATACCGTTAGAATTAAAATATTTCAAACTCGTACGAGTTTGTAAACCCGTACTTACATCGTACGAGCATTGTGACCGTAGCATAAATCATCCACCACTATACTAAGCCTATTACGAATTACCATATTAATGAAGGTGTACAATTGAACAACATGTGTTGCGGACAAATATACGAACAATATTAATTAAACATATACCAATATTTATAGGAACAATGTACGAATGATATAAACATAGACATGGCGGTTTAAAAAAACATTTCTGTAGTAAAAATGTGATACAGCGCACGACAGATTGTCTCTCTTTGTAACAATAGAGCACTCACTACACGTACACAATATCATTGGTTATTTGAGTTGGTGCCAGGGACACAATCATGGAGTATGAAATATTATATTAAACATGATATATACGTGTTACATTACATGTCAATCGAGATTTTGATAACTTTATACAAGTAATCCAAGAACGAGTTGAGTAAATATTGAATACGGTTTTAAGACAAACACTTCAATATTGGTTTGTTAATTTGAATGAGTACCGGGGACACAACCACGAGATACGAAACATTATAATAATGATGATGACATATCCGTGCTACATAATACGGCAATCGAGAGTATGGTAACCCAAGAACGAGTTGAGTAAATATTGAATACGGTTTCAAGACAAAAAATTAATATTGGTTAAACAAATCATTATGTCTATTCTCTGCTGAATTAATCTATAGCAAATCAGGATCTATTTCAATACATTGATAAATAAATATTTGTATTATTCATGGACAAGAAACACCAAATATCGAGATGCGTGACTGATTAGCATTTGAATCTGACCACGTTCATTTATGGAGTGTCATGATTGAGTTACAGTCTTGTTAACGGACACACGTTGGTTGGAATGAAAATGTCGGAGGCGATCATGCGAAGTAACCAGGAGAATGAGTCACTGTGATATACGTATTAAACTCATATTTATTTGAAAATATAATTACATAGGCGATATTCTATATTTGTCCTGGGAGAGCTCTAATTGAAGTCTTTTCGAACTTAAAGACGTCCGAATACTTCTTCAATACGCAATATGATATAACGATCTTTGAATGAAAGGACAATGCAGTTTGTTATAAATGTTGCCATGTCATCATTATTTTGGTAAACTAATAATTCAAGTAATACGCTCGTAGATATCTTTGAATATCGTATATTTTTCGAACCTTCGATTTTGACTTACTTCGCTTATCTCCTTTGATTACAAATGTAGAAACAAACAGTAACTCGACAGTTTTGTTCAACGTGTAAGGCTCCGAAATTACAATGAGAGCAAAGGAGATTTGTTCTTATAGTTTTTTAGGTTACAGATACTGAAATTCCATTGATCCCCAATGTTCAAATTAAGAGAAACCATACATCATTACACGAACACTCTGATTGTTATTTATTTATTTTAACATAGTTGCCGCACCGTTATTACCGAAATTCATGCGATCATGGTTTTATAATACTTAACGGTTTGCATTAAATTATTAATTGGGGATATAGTGTGTTAATTATTGTTTCAAAGATAAATTGTGAACAATAATTTGTGATGCATATTGTTTTGTTCATGAAACATATCAAATGGCAATGTTTAAAACTCGTCTATCATAGTTGTTTGAGAATATCGTGTACAATTGTGTGAGTTATTAATATTGTTTCGTTCTCAAAGTTGTATGTTTGTGTCACGTGCTTTACTTGTTCATTAAACATATCACGAACACTAATAGTGTAACAAAGTTCCAAATAGCGTTTTAAATATCAAACATTAATTTGCTTACCAATTTTATGATAATCAGATTTTGTTTTAGAAATTATCTAATATGACATTTTGACAAAGTACAGTACATTTAGACCATTTTGCGTGACGAAAATATTACAATTTGACATGAGACGGCAAAACTTTCTATGAACAATTCCCTGTTCCCTAGATTTCAAATTAAATTTGTGTTCATGTTTACCAGTCAGGTAGTACAGCAAGAATGCTAATATAATTATGTATTGTTTTGTGTGACAAGATGAAGATGGTAAGAACGTACAAATACTGTTAGGATTAAACAATTTCAGACTCGTACGAGTTGGAAAATCCGTACGGACATCGTACATTTACGAGCATTGTGACCGTAGCATAAGACGGGAACACAACGGTTTAAGTCAAAACCTGGAAATTGGTACTTTTATTATACCGATGACAAACTATACAATTGCATTGATGGTATAGTTTATATACTTAGGCGACAGTAGACATGTGTGTCTGACAATAACCATGAGTCTTTATTCACTTGAGGGATAAACATAAACATTGCTTTTAACGAGATGTTATTTTCCATACCGTTCTTTTGCATACGAAATTTTTTGCGCGACAAATATTTAAATTGTCCGTCTGTGTATTTTTGTCAAGTAGAGACGAAGCACTCACGTGTCATACATGTAACACAATGTGTTCTATTATAATATCAGAGCATATTATCATTTCTATAATAAACCAATTCATATTACTATCAACACATGTAGTGTAGGTTACCGATTTTTATCAGTCCATAGAAATATAACAAGACAAAACGCAATTATTTTCAAAGTCATTCTGTTTTTGTTATTTTGTAAATGGCTTGAAATAAGTACTTTCCTGTTGGTGGTTGTACTTTACTAACAGTAACATATTCTACTGAACTGGTATTAAAGGTTTTTACCGTAGTGATTGTAGATCACAAGTCATTGTAAATAATGTTTCGTCGCTGGTCACCAAATTCGTTCTGTCTTATTCGTATATAAGGTGTAAAACACGTAACAAAAGGTCAATTATTTATGCATTGATTGCTCTAATGTGAGCCGCGAATAGCCTGCTATACATAGTCAAATGGGTCGAACTAGACAAAACCCTAATTATTTCGATACAATAATGGCGATTACAACCACTTTCCTTCGGATATTTTCTCATTGTCAAACTAAGTCAGCAGTGTTCCGTATGCCTGGAAGAAGAAATTTACTAAATATGACTATGCGTATTATTAGATTATTTATCAGTTCTGCGAATATGAACGAAAGAACACGGACGGACAAACAATGTTTATTTGAATAATCCTAATTACAAAAGCAACAAATATGAGAGGTCTTCAGCCCATTTATGAAGAAAACCCGAATACCGATTTTGCATAATTGAATTTTAATAACGATTGAAATATCTCTTTTTAACCATGTGAGAAAATGTTTTTAAATTCAACATATGATCATTATATACTATAGTGAATATTTAATATGGTTTAAACTTAAAACAACACTTTTGTAGATGATGTCGTTTTTTTCTGTTAAAAGGAGAAAAGGCCCTTTTATAAGCATCAAAAAAGTGTCGGTAAATTATTATTTTGCATTTTTATGAGCAAATTAGTAATACTTGTCGTAAGAATGGTTATATGAGATCTGTTTCCAGTAATAGTGAAGTGGTACGAAAAATGAAAATTGCCCAACATTGCCAAAACCTACACTATAAAGTTAAATTGGTTTTATGATGTCTATGATAAATATATTAGCAAAACGCAAAATAGTACCACGGATGGGATTGTTGATAGAAACAATCAGGAAAATTATTTCCAAAAAATTGAATGCATAGATCCTATGCTGAAAATCAAGAAAAACATGCATCCTTGCCAAAAGTCTTGGAATCTAGAAATGCGAAAAATTGATCTTCTATGGCGAAGCAATGCTGTATCTTAGATAATGTTATAACTAACTAGGTTCTGCTATTTTAAAAAAAGGTCACAATGATTGGGAGAAGTTGGTGTTTGTCCAGCTTTGTGTGTTTGCGGCCGTTTTCATGGAATGTCATTTGTTATTGTTGTTATGGAAATACGCACGTCAAAATCAATATCAAATTCACGAAATTGAAGGCTGTGGTTTATGTACATAGCGTTTCCAACCATGTTTTCAGAAAATAAGTGTTACCTATCAACTTATTAGTGACTGTTCCAAGAACATAGTGTTTCATTCAGATTCAGCTTCAAGTCACCAGATACAACGACAAATAAATAACTAGAGAATAAAACTTATAACAATATATTATAACCAAACAGTGCATGTCTAAGTCTTTAACAATGGAATTCACTATTTGGTTGATACTAAAACATTGATTAAAGATGAAAAATGTCAGCATCCATATGTCGAGTTTTGGAACTTCGAAACACAAAAACAACATCCTCTACTCCAATACTGATTATGATTTACCGTAACATATAGGCAATTTGCATGTATTATATATACTTCTTGGTACACTACTTTACACAATATATAAGTGTATTATTCAATTCCACTGTTAGAGTAACAAAATATCGATGTTGAACTTCATGTTTTGTTCATGAATAAGTTTAACACCTCTCGTAGACTAAATATGTTAATAACCCCAATGTAAGATGATATAAACAAATGAAGCTGTTGATTCAAAAACATTGCAGATGTGGTTAAGATTAAATATGACATACGACTGACTGTCTCACTGTCTAATTATAGAAGACTTGCTAAACGATAGCCTCGTTCATAAGTGTGGGTGTCATCGACAATTATACCATGGCGTATGAAATATTAGAACTATATTGAAAAAAAACATGCAATAGTACACAACAATTGTGATTTTCAGATTTGATCATTAGCTAAATGGGATAAGTAATCCTAGTAAAACGAGTTAAGTAAACATTGAACACGGTTTTAAGACAAAAAGTCCAATTTAATATTGTGTTGAACAAACGTCCACAAATCATAATGTCTAGTGTTTGTTTACAGTAGTATAGTTACCTGAAGGCATTGCTAGAATTTATTTGTATACAGTCCAGTTAGGATAAAAATACAGTGACGCAGTGAAACAATCCACTAATACAGCGTTAAAACAAGTATAAAGGCTTATACCAACAGTTCAATACAAAACTAAACTCTAGGTATAGTTCAATTTTGAACCCTGAGCCATGACCTTTTAGACGAGTCTATTTGTGCGGGTTACCCGTGATTTATTGATTTCAATAGTCATTATGTAAATATATGCTACTTACGTAAGTGTGTTATACATATCGGAATAGTCAATCCCACGCAAATCTTTATCGGCGAATGGATTAAACTTTAAAAGTGCAGTCACGGCTCAATGCTCGAAATCGAACTATATTTAAGCCATGGTTTTAAACTTTTGTGTACACATAAATGATGTCAATGTCAATTTGTCCTAACTGGACTATACATTATTTATTCATGTTTATTTTATTCCGGGACAATAAATGACAAATCGCGAGATGCGTTACAAATTAGAAGCTGAATCTTACCACGTTCAATCAAGGAGTGCTATGAGTTACTTACAACAGTGATTACTGGCGAAAAATGAGAGGCGAACCTGCCAAATGACTAGAAGAATTCATTGAATAAATATTTGATAATATAAGTGCATGGGTGAGTTTTAAGTAAGCCAATACATTAATTTTTGGATGTTATATATTATGTTGTGAAATTTAAATGTCAAATACTTGCCTCCAAGTTTGCCCATTTGCTCCAGTCCCTTTCTTTTAGTGTCACTCATTTACAGTGCCCCCAACTTACGTACCTGTGTCTGGTTGTCATTTATCTTGTTATCAACTGCTTCTGTACTTACATCGCATTTACTGGTTTTCAGGTAAAGAACGATATTCTGTACATTATCATAACGACAAGGGAACGAATATTTCCGGATAAGAAACACATGTCTTAAAATGTTCTCGTGGAATATCTTATTCGGCAAACTATTATACGAAAATTAATAATCGGAATGGCGTACCAAGTATTTGCCAGAGCCCTTCAACTTGTTTGCAATGAGTCGAATCAGTACTTGTCATGGGGAAATAAAACAACGAATGACCTTTATATTTGAATCATTCCCTGTCCGATTCGCTATTTTGTTTTATTGACAAACGCGTTTACAGGATGTACGAAGCTTAAATGAAACGTGCTAACAGAGCTACCATATCCACTCTGGTTTGATGAAAGAAAACACAAATCATGTTTAAATTTTGTTAGATCTGTCCAGGGAAGCGGTACCAAACGCAGTAATTAATGTTAATTACAAATTGTAAGGTTAAAGTAACACAGTTGGCTCGAATCTCATTTAATTTCACCTACACGTATCACGTAATAGATAGAACTTGGTCACAATTGTCATATAGACTCCATTCAAACATCTTTGTTTCCGACTTACAGCTTTTTTACACATGTTGTCCAAATGTTGTTCCCTTGTTAACATGAAAGACGTTCAGTATTATAAATGTGTTCAACTTGTTCAATCGCATTGAAAAATCATTATACATTGTTTATAACTTCCGCCATATAATTTCAAAAACCTAATTGTTTTATGTTATATGTATTGCTACTGGCTGTATATTTAACAATAACTTAAAGATTTTATAAGAGTGTTATGATTGTTGTGTTTCAGAGCGAAGCCAACCCACTTTTGCTTACAAACGTATTATTTCGTCGTATGAAATCGGACAAATATTCCTGATTCTAATATATAAACATATTTCGCTTTTCAGGCAAATAGCCAATATTATCCAATAAATTTAGTAAATAAGTTTGTACGTTTACATTTATTTAATCATATGAAATGTTGTAATCAAACAATGTAGCTTTTCCAAAACATGATGTAAAGAACATTCTGACGCATTTACCTTAAATGCGGGGATCAGAAAAGTATTTCTATAATTGAAGTATATTACATACATACGTTTATTTGGTCGATGTTGCTATCCGTTTTAAGGCGAAGCATCGTATACGAGGAGCATTCCATAAATCACGTCACTTATCGTCATGTTCAGTAGATAACCAATATACTATAAATGTTCAAGATTTGCTGAGAACATGTGCCTTCAGCAAGCTAACATGGTTTTGCCCTTTCGGAAGGAGGGATGAACGAATTGACGTATGTGGGCTATCCAGCTGTTTTAAAGAGGCGACTAGGGCTTTCATTAGTTTATGCATGGGCATTGTTCCATGTATTTGTGTTAAGGAATGGAGTTAATGTTTTCTGTACGCTGGCTGGTTAAGTTGAGTGCTGTCTTCCCTGTCCTACTTCCTCATATATTTTGTTCATATTGGACGTGTGGCGTTAATATTATCATCCAATCATTTTAATATTCATATATAACAGGTTTGTCTCTGGCAAACAATACTATTCAATCACATTTTCACAGATGAAAGCTGTGCTACTGTGTAGTTATTACATAGTTAGGATAAGGACAAACACTACGTAACGACGACATGGATGGTGTGTCATTGCTTGTTTCTTAAACATGAATATTGAACTACTAATGCAATCAGAAACAAGGAACGATAACGAGTGTTAATGTGATGGGAAAAAGATATCCGAAGAAACAAAACACAATCTAACTTGCATAATTATTGAATTTTCTAATTGTCATGGGATTGTTCAAGTACACATGATGTTTTCTGTAATGAGAATACCTAGGAACGTTGAGGTAAATTGGCGAGATTTTAAATTTGGTACTTTCCGATCCTTGTACTATCATAATCGCATAATGTACTAATGTAATGGTAATAATGCTACTCCACACTACCGACAATAAGTAATTCAATTATGTGTGACTGACATTAACCTTGAGTCGTACTTTACTACAGGGAAAAACACAAACATTGCATATAACTAGATGTCGTTTTTCGATAGTTGAATGCAAACTATTTTACCGACCACTATCGGAATTATCTACCACTATGTCTGGGTTAACTCGTGACGTATCATTTTGCAATAAACCCCTCGTGCCATACCACAATAGTCTATGTTGTTATAACCGATCATATTATCGTTCCTATAATAGAACTACTAAAATTACCATCAACGCATTCTGTGTAAGTTTCATGTTTTCATCTGTCCCTTGAAATGTAAAAATACACAAGGCAATTTTTTTCGAAGTCATTGCTGTTTTAAATGGCATGACAATCAGTGTTTCAACTATTTTCGATTTGAAGTTGTATTTTCCCTTGCGTATTCTACTGAAATATCTACACATTAGTAACCATACGTCTTGTCAGATGTAATACTATTCCGACCAGTATCAATAATACGAGTCTATTTCGACCAAATGTTTAAGTCCCGGTGAATATGCACCTTTATAATGTGCATCAGTATTACGAGCACATGGTTTATATCGAGCATTGTACCTGTCCCGATATCTCTTCGAGATAACTAAGTTTTACTGTACATGAACACACTATCATTTACAATTTGAGTGGGTGACACAATCATTGAGTATATTCATGATGATATCATATTATATGTGGTACATTTCGCTTTCGAAATGTTGATTCTTCGTTTTATGTGACAAGTAATCCAAGAATGAGTTGAGTATTTATTGAATATGGTTTCAAGACATCAATTTAATATTGGTTTAACAAAGCATTATGTCTACTCCTGGTGTACTCTTTCGTACAGTTACCTGAATGCATTGCAAACAAAACAGTATCTATTTCTATACATTGATAAATAACTATTTGTATTATTCATGGACAAGAAACACCAAATATCGAGATGTGTGACTAATTAGCATTTGAATCTGACCACGTTCATTAACGGAATGTCATGATTGAGTTACAGTCTTGTTAACGGACACACGTGGGAATGGAAATTTGGAGGCCACCATGCGAAGTAACCAGGAGAATGAGTCACTGTGATATACGTATTAAACACATATTTATTTGAAAATATAATTACGTAGGCGATATTCAATATTTGTCCTGGGAGAGCTCTAATTGAAGTCTTATCGAATTTAAAGACGTCTGAATACTTCTTCAATACGGAATATGATCTAACGCTCTTTGAATGGAAGGACAATGCAGTTTGTTATAAATATTACCATGTCATCATTAATTTGGTAAACTAATAATTCAAGTAATACGCTCGTAGATATCTTTGAATATCGTATATTTTTCGAACCGTCGAGTTTGAATTTCTTCTCGTATCTCCTTTGTTTACAAATGTTGACACAAACAGTAACTCGACAGTTTTGTTCAACGTATAAGGCTTCGAAATTACAATGAGAGCAAATGAGATTTGTCCAAAGCAAGAGGGATAGTTTATTATGTTCCAGATACTGAAATTCCATTGATTCCCTATGTTCATACGCTTCAAATGAAAAAGAACCATGAATCCTTAATACAAAAACTCTGATTGTCATTTATTTCTTTTAACATAGTAACCACACCGTCATTACCGAAATTCATGCGAGTCTGGGATGGTAATCATGGTTTTATAATTCTTAACGGTGTGCATTAAATTATTATTCCAAGATAAAATTTCAAAACAACAACTGGCAGCAGTAATAACAATTTAATTTTATAATTGTCTTTATATACAAAATGACTAGCGAATATTGTTTATAATACATGTAATATATATAGGCTTGCCTTATTGCGATTATGAATTAAATTAAAGTGGCGAAGAATGGCCATGTTGACTTGTACTCTAACAGGTAACGCTGTTAGAGGTGAAAGCGCCTTACGCAAGGTAGCAACCGAGGGCATATAAGATTTATTATCAAACTTTAACATTAATTTACTGTAACAAGAAACCGAGTACACTCCGATTACACATAGAAACCGAGTACGCTCCAGGTACTCATAAAAAATACCGAGTACACTCCGAGTACCCATAAAAGAGACCGAGTACGCTACAGGTACTCATAAAATACCGAGTACACTCCGAGTACCCATAAAAGAGACCGAGTACGCTACAGGTACTCATAAAATACCGAGTACACTCCGAGTACCCATAAAAAAAGACCGAGTACGCTACAGGTACTCATAAAATACCGAGTACACTCCGAGTACCCATAAAAGAGACCGAGTACGCTACAGGTACTCATAAAATACCGAGTACACTCCGAGTACCCATAAAATACCGGGACTTACGCTCCAGGTACCCCGTAATAAAACCAGGTACGCTCCAGGCACCATATAAAGAACCATGTCTACAGTAAGTATGTATTTTAACCAAATGTGACTTATCTAAACAGATGAGACCTTTTAAGAGATGCCATTTTTCTAGTTGAGTCAACGCTCGGACAAGTCTTAAACGCTCATAAAAAACTACAGTCAAGTGACTGAATTTTGTAACCACAGGAACCTCAGTCTCGACTGGTAACAGCTGTCGAAACCGAGAGAAAACCCATGGAAATGCAAAATATATGTTTTGTATTGATTCATTTTTAATAAAAATAATAGATATGCCCTCGGTTGCATCCCCACTACAGAATTTTACGCCACAAAATGAAAAATATATAATTAAGCTTCGATATCCCTATTTCTTATTTATCTATTTTTTATTTCCCCAAAATTCTTATAATATATAACTTAAAATGCCTTCGCGAATGGCGTCATTATAGAATTCCAAACCAACGTCGGACAAGTGTATACCGTCATCGCGGAAGAAACCGAGTGTAAGAACGTCGATGTCGACCGTAATATGCCCGTTGGATTGTTTTCGGCCCATCCGGTTCACCCGTTTACGCTTTTTCTCTATGGCTTTCAAACTACAGGCGTGTTCTCCCCAGGTAACTCTGGGGAGAATGTCAACCCATATTATTTTTACTTCTGGAAATGCTTGATGAACATAAGTAACAGCCTCTATTATTATCTTAAAAATACATTTTAAGGAATGTTTTGTAAGATCATTGCCACCTAGATGGAACAATATAACTTTAGGACAACTCCTAAACAGGACGGGAATTTGCAAGGAGCTAATTAAATCGTCCAAACTCATACCCCGCTTACACCACCAAGCCATGGTAAGGTTGTCCGGCAACTTCAAATTCGGCATTTCTCTTTCGGCGGCTCGCACCCCAGCCCAATATGGAATTGAATCCCCGATAAACCATACGTCTGTAAAGACATTATTAAAGCCTGTCAGTTACGATAGTCCTATCACCATAGCGACACTAGCTATACCGTGCATGATAATTGTATATATATAATACCATGAATATAATCACCCGCTAGACAAACCTGGCCTAAAGTACGGTTAAACCCGTATGTATGTGTTATAGGCGGGGGAGTGCCACCTTCCCAGTTTCATAATGGCTGACTCCGACAGTCCCATTAAAGCTAATTGCGTAGTCCTGCCTATGCGAAAACTATGGGTTTTAACATTTGAGTGGTTATATTGAGAACGGTCAATACATTTTTTCAGCACTGCTGCAAATTGATATCTGGTGGCTACTGCCCCGTTACTATGAATGAACAGCGGACCGGTTTGACTCGATTTATAAAAAAGATATTTCTGTAACGAATGAACAGGACATATGCTTCCATCCCGCTCACACGGTAACTTTAAAATCACCGGATTACCACGTTGATTTGTTTTAAACCTACTCATGGAAATCAAAACATGTTTGTTTGGTATATCAAGAGTTACGTCTCTTGATTGTAACATGTTAACTTGACCCTTGGTAGAGACTAATTCTCCTACGCGAAATAGGCCAAAATATGCCAGGCAAAACATAGCCTTAAATAACTGATTTTCGTAAGCATCATGACAAATCGTGGGTAGAAGCTTACATATTTCCTTTAACATATCCATAGTGATCGGGGCTCTCGTATCGAATGTGCGGCGTGATCTATGACAACCCTCCAATAGCTGTTTGACAATAAAGGCTTGAGAAAAATCTGGCCAATTATTAATTTTATGAAAGAAAGCCAGACCAGAAATATATGTTGCTATTGTTCTAGCTGACAAGGCCTTTTCAAAACAATACGTAATGAACAAAACCACCTCGTTTAAAGGGAGTGGCCAGTTATTTGGTAAGTTATACGAGCCCCTGAATGACTGAAACTTGTTCCTTGCCGTAGAATAGGTCGAAGCGGTATTTTCCGCTATTCCTGCACTGGCCAAGTATTTAGATCTGCTTCGAAGATGTTCCAAAGAAAGTTCGGTATCACCAATGGATATAGATCCGCCTCTGGAGCTAGCTTCCTGAACCGTGAGAACTGAAAACGAGATAGTGAATCACTTATTTCGTTTTTTGCCCCGCTGATGTGTGAAGCTTTTACCCAACAATTATAATGCAAACATTGTAACGTAAATACCCTCATTAACATCATGACTGCGGGTGATTTAGAGGTCATGGTATTTAATATATGGACTACTGCCTGATTATCGCAGTAGAAACGAATTTTCTTGTTACGTAGCTCATTACCCCAAATAAAAATTGCCGCGACAATAGGAAACAGTTCAAGCACTGTAATGTCTTTGGTAAAGCCATTTTCATGCCACACGTCCGGCAATTTCGCGTTACACCAATGCCCCTTATACCAAATACCAAACCCTATAGCACCCGCGCTATCTGTATGAAATTGCTCGTCATCATTAGACACCCAAAAACGGTCGTGAAAGACTGAGACACCATTATGTCCACTGAAAAAACGCATCCACATTTTGAGATCAGATTTCATTTCCTTATTAACACGCACGTAATGATACATATGTTTTACGCCGCATGTGGCATTTATAAGGCGCCTACAAAATGGCCTACCTATAGGAATTGCCCGACAACAGAAGTTCAAAGACCCTATAAGTGACTGTATGACCCTCAAACAAACCTTCTTTTGCGACAGAACGAACTCGATTTTTTGAACGACTTCCGTTATTTTATCGAGAGGTATCCGAACCTCCATTTTTATTGAATCTAGCTCTAAACCTAAGAAAATAATAATTTGAGTCGGGCCTGCTGTTTTCTCGTCCGCTAGCGGAACGCCCAAGTTGTCCATAATTGATTTGAATAACACCATCAACTCTTTACAAGACTTGTACGTTTTTTCGCCCCCTAGGAAATCGTCTAGATAATGTATTAGATGGCCCGATTTCATTTTGGTTTTAACGCAGAACTCAAGGAAGGTTGAAAATTTTTCAAATAAACTCGTTGAAATACTACAGCCGAATGGAAGAGCCTTATCGAAGAAAATTTTATCCTCCACCATAAATCCCAATAGTTCGAAATCCTGTGGGTTAATTGGTAGCAAACGGAATGCATTTTTTATATCCGATTTAAACAAGTAACAATTTTTTCCAAGTTCCTGAATGATATGAATTGCTTGGTCGAATTCTGTGTATTTAACCGAACATAATTTCGGGTCAATGAAATCGTTGATCGATGACCCTTCTGGGTAAGAAAGATGATGTATCAGCCTAAACTCCCCGGGTGTTTTCTTTGGTACCACGCCGATCGGAGATATTTGAATGTTTTTCATCGGACTAACGGTAAACGGGCCAGCCGCACGACCGGCATCGATTTCTTTTTGTACTTTTTGTAGGACAATCTCGGGGAATTGTCTAGCCGACACCAAATTCTTTGAAAAGCGTGTCCCACGTGGACCAGTATAATTTAAACGAAAGCCGTGTGTAAAACCTTCTAATAGTATTAGTGCATCACGGGATTTGTAATCAGACAACCAGTGGTTTAAAGATTGGATATTAATAGGTGAAGGAGCTAATTTCGTCGGATTATTCATAAGCGACGGTATGTTATTATTTACTATATGAACCGCGTTGACCACGGTACTGGTTATATCCCCGCCCTCTGTATGGGCGGCGGCCTCGAAAGGGATTTCCAGTAGAACCTTGTTGGGTATTATGACCCGCATTATATGTTTGCGATTGACCGTAAGTACCCTGTTGGTACCCGAAACGTGAAGGACCTGACTGAGTACCTGTGTGACAGTTCATTATGTTATGCGTGCCGCCACAATTAATACATGCGTGGTTATATTTACAACTCGGCCAGCTACATGAGCCTTTATTAAAAGCTACACATATGTTCTGCGATTGACCATGCTTCCGCGACTCGACCCCAAATTGTTTATACCTATATGTATCTTGCATTGAAGGCAAACACCTAGACCACAAGCCTTGATTAATCACCGACCACGACGACGGTGTGGTGGCCTGACGAAGGCGAAACTGCTGGTCGTATATTTTCCAAAATTGTCCCCCCTGGCGGGACGCACATTCTCGTATAACATAAAAATAGTGCAACATTTCATGTATCTTTGAGGGGTGTGTGGACAAATAGATAGACATATAGACAATAAACGCGTCTGTCCAGCGTTCAATAGTTCCGATATCATCTTTACATACCGTGGGCCGGACGGCAATCGTACCGTCGGTATTTAATTTGAGCGTACTACCGGATTATAGCTCGGCCAGTTCCACCGCACCCTTTATGAGCAAAGAAAGATTGACGTACTCGCTTTTACAGATTTTTTGTTTTAGAGTAGGCGGTACATGTAACGTAATATCGTCTTGGGCGACACGTGTCAGCTCGTGACCTTCAAAAAGCATGTTTTCAACATTTTGTGTTTCATTAAACGTGAACATATTAGCACTGGGTTGCATTACAGGCGGCAAACATGTACCGTTATATGGCAACGCCCCTACATCTAAATTTCCTAGAGGCAGGGTCTGAGCATTACCGGCGTTGGACAAAATACGGGTCTCCACGGGACTAGTATTAGTGATGCTACTGTTCGAACTAGCATTAACCTGGTCTTGTTCCGCATGAACCTGAGCCTCACAAATAATTTCATTAAAATCTATAACGTTATGATTTATACCTCTCGCTGGCTCCGTCCCGTCATCCAACGCCGGTCTAGCTCGCTTAGCACTGGCCCTAGTCCTCGGCCCCGTTGCTTCTGCACCGCGCCATCTCTTTGCACCTTGTCCTCGACCCGGCATCATAAAGTATTGCTAGATAGCCAAAGTTTTAATTAATTTTCTTTAAAGTTCGTCGTTTGCTGCCGAACAAGCAAGTGAGCCGACGTGGCAATCATGTGAGTTCACGCTCAGTGAATATCGTATTCTCGCGAGAATTACCATGGAAACGATAGCGTCGCCGGGTAGCGATAAACGCACCATGTGTATATAATACCCGGAGATCCCGTGAAATTCCGCCGTAATAAATTAGATTAATGCATAGATGAATTAATCTTTATTATTTTGGGTTATAGTGTGTTAATAATTGTTTCAAAGAGAAATTGTGAACAATAATTTGTGATGCATATTGTTTTGTTCATGAAACATATCAAATGACATTGTTTAAAATCGTCTATCATAGCTGTTAGGGAATATCGTGTACAGTTGTGTGAGTAATTAATATTGTTTCGTTCTCAAAGTTGCATGTTGGTGTCACGTGCGTTACTTGTTCATTTAACAAATCACGAACACTAATAGTGTGTTTTGCCATGATAGCAAAGTTCCAAATAGCGTTTTAAATATCAAGCATCAATTTGCTCACGTATTTTATGATAATCAGATTTTGTTTTAGCAACTATTAAATTTGACATTTTGACAAAGTACAGTAAGTTGAGACCATTTTGTGTGACGACAATATTACAATTTGACATGAGACGGCTGATTTTGCAAAACTTTCGACGAATATTCCCTGTTCCCTAGATTTCAAATTAAATTTGTTAACATGTTTACCAGTCAGGTTGTACAGCAAGAATGCTAATATAATTATGTATTGTTTTGTGTGACAAGATGGTAAGAACGTGCAAATACCGTTAGGATTAATCAATTTCAGACTCGTACGAGTTGGAAAATCCGTACGGACAACGTATATGTACGAGTATTGTGACCGTAGTATAAGACGGGAACACAACGGTTAAAATCAAAACCTGGAAATTGGTACTTTCCAGTTCCATTTATTATAACGATGGCATACTATACAATTGCATTGATGGTATAGTTTATATACTTAGACGACAGTAGACATACGTGTCTGACAATAACCATGAGTCTTTATTTACTTGAGGGATAAACATAAACATTACTTTTAACGAGATGTCATTTTCGATACCGGTTTTTTTGCAAACGAAATGTTTGCGCGATAATTATCGGAATAGTCCATCTGTGTGTTTGTGTTAACTAGACACGAAGCATTATGTCATAATTATCTACACGTGTCATACATGTAACACTATATGATCTATTATAACATCCGAGCGTATTATCATTTCTATAATAAAACAATTCATATTACCATCAACACACGTAGTGTAGGTTTCCGATTTTGATCAGTCAATTGAAATATAACAAGACGAAACGCATTGATTTTCAAAGTCATTTCTGTTATTGTTACTTTGTAAATGGCTTGAAAGAAGTACTTGCCTGTTGGTGGTTGCACTTCACTAACAGTTACATATTCGTTCTGTCTTATTCGTATATAGGTGTAAAACACGTAACAAATGGTCAATTATTCGTACATTGATTGCTCTGATTCGAGCCACATAAAGGCTATACATAGTCAAATGGGTCAAACTAGACAAATACCTGATTATTTCGGTACAAGACTGTAGATTTAAACATCATTACTTCGGGAATTCTCATTGTCAAACTTAGTCGTCAGCAGTTTTCGGTATGTCTGGAAGAAGAAATATACTAAACGTGATTATTCGCATTATTAGATTATTTATTAGTTCTACCAATATGAACGAAAGCACAACTCATTTATGAACAATACACGACCACAGATTTTGCAATATTGAATATTAATAACGATTGAAATATCTCTTTTTAAACATATGAGAAAAAAAATTTAAGTTCATCATATGATCATTATATAGTGTATACATGTATTTCATTTGGTTAAAGCTTAAAACAACACTTTTGCGGATGATGTCGTTTTTTCAGTTTTAAGTAAAAAAATGTCCTTTTATAAGCATCCAAAAAGTGTTGGTAAATTATTATTTTGCATTTTGTATTAGCAAATTGCTAATATTTGTCGTAAGAATGGTTATAAGAGTTCTGTTTCCAGTAATGGTGAAATGGCACAAAAAAAGAAAATTGTCAAACATTGCCAAAACCTACACTATAAAGTTAAATTGGTTTTATGATGTCTATGATAAATCTATTAGCAATATGCAGAACAGCACCATAAATGGTAGTGTTGATAGAAACTATCAGTCACATTTTTTCGAAAAAAATGAATGCATAGTTCCGGGAAAATGCAAAGTTCCTATGCTGAAAATCAAGAAAAACATGCATCCTTGCCAAAAGTCTTGAAATCTAGAAATGCGAAAAATTTATCTACTATGGCGAAGCAATGCTGTATCTTAGAGAATGTTATAACTAATTAGGTTCTGCTATTTTACAAAAAGGTCACAATGATTGGGAGAAGTTGGTGTTTGTCCAGCTTTGTGTGTTTGCTGCCGTTTTCACGAAATGTCATTTGTTTTCATTAAATACGTACGTCAAAATCAATATCAAACTAACGAAATTGAAGGCTGTGGTATATCTACAAAGCGTTTCAAACCAGGTTTTCAGCAAATAAGTGTTACTTATCAACTTATTAGTGACTGTTTCAAGAACATAGTGTTTTATCCATATTCAGCTTCAAGTCACCAGATACAACGGCAAATAAAAAACTAGAGAATTAAACCTATAACAATATATTATAATCAAATAGTGAATGCAAAGTCTTCAGCAATGGAATTTACTATTTGGTGGATACTAAAACATTGATTAAAGATGAAAAATGTCAGCATCCTTATCTCGAGTTTTGGAACTTCAAAACACAAAAAACAGCATCCTCTACTCCAATGCTGATTATGATTTACCGTAACATATAGGCAATTTGCAGTTATTTTATATACTTTTTGGTACACTACTTTACACAATATATGAGTGTATTATTCAATTCGATTATTAGAGTAACAAATATCGATGTTGAACTTCATGTTCTGTTCATGAATAAGTTTAACACCTCTCGTAGACTAAATATGTTAATAACCCCAATGTAAGATGATATAAACAAATGAAGCTGTTGATTCTAAAACATTGCAGATGTGGTTAAGATTAAATATGGCATACGACTGACTGTCTCACTGTCTAATTATAGAAGACTTGCTGTACGATTGCCTCGTTCATAAGTGTGGGTCATAGGCGGATCCAAGGGGGGTGGCGGACCCGGCGTACGCCCCCCCCCCTAAAATCGCCAAAGTAATGACTCTTATTTGACTGAAATAGTCTAGTTATATGTAATTTGCCTTTAATTCTTTGTGAAAAAGTATTAAAATGTGAAAATTTCGTGCTTGCTGCGCTCGCAAAATTAACTTTAATCTATGAAAGAACGGGCGAATCCACAAAAAAAGAATGCTACAACTACGCCTATATACTGGATCGCTCTGCAATGAATGTAACACTTTAGACTTTAAAGACTTAACTTAGTATGGTTTGATTGATTGATCCCTCGTTTTGAAAATTTTCCCGTCAAAGCATGTATCCCCGGACCCGCTACTTTTGCAATTACATTCTAAATATCATTAATTTTGTAAAGCGAGTTTTTGTAAAACTATGATTTAGTGCAGATAACAAACGTGAACATTTTTATATTACTTTTTTACTGACAAAAATAAATTTTCCTCGCTTCGCTCGCAGATTAACTTCAATCTAGGAAAATGTGTTAAAACTCGTTGTTTTTTTTCAAACACGTATACACTCATTTTTTTTATATTTATTAATACTCCCACCTCCTATATTACTTTTTGAGCTTGTCAATCAGATATGAAGCCCTTAAAGGTTAACGTCAGGTAAACGTCTTCACATTAAGCATAGATCTCAAAATCGGACACTTGTGCAAACACTTCATTACGATTATTCTAAGTACTGTTCTGTATTTAATAATAAAACGTGTCCTGTTTAACACCAAATAGATATCTCAGAACGCCCAGAATGCATCAGATTGATCCATTGTTTAGAAAATTTTCCCGGGGGAGCATGCCCTGGTCCCCCTATTTCAAATTATCAACTTCCAGTTACCACGTTATAACAAAATTGCCAGAGAATCATAAACTCAGTTGTTATATAGATATAACCAAAATACGCTTCCATGAATGAAGTGTTGTAATGTTAAAGACGCTCATACGCCCATGCAGGACTATGCCCTGGACCCCAGCAAATTTCTTACGCCCCCCAAACCGGAAATCCTGGATCCGCCCATGTGGGTGTCATCGACAATTATACCATGGCGTATAAAATATTAGAACTATATTGAAAAAAATGAAATATTACCCGACAATTGTGATTTTCAGATTTGATCATTAGCTAAATGGGATAAGTAATTCTAGTAAAACGAGTTCAGTAAACAGTGAACACGATTTCAAAACAAACAGTCCAATCTAATATTGTGTTGAACAAACGTCCACAACTCATAATGTTTAGTCTTTGTTTACAGTAGTATAGTTATAGCTTGACCAGATTTAGTAGGCACTCATTAAACTTCGGAAGCGTGTATTATTTTCCGTAAGCGTAGTCGGTACTTCTCGGAAATATTTGTTTATTTTTGCACCGACTTTGTCCGAAATATGCACGGAATATGTCCGGAGTGCCTACTAAATCTGGTCAAGCTATATCTGAAGGCATTGCTCGAATTTATTTGTATACAGTCCAGTTAGGATAAAAATACAGTGACGCAGTGGAACAATCCACTAGTACAGCGTAAAACAAGTATAAAGGCTTATGCCAAGAGTTCAAAACTAAACTTTAGGTATTTAAGCAATGGTTTTAAACTTTTGTGTACACATAAATAATTATGACAATGTTTGTTCTAACTGGACTATACATTATTTATTCATGCTTATTTTATTCCTGGACAAGAAATGACAAATCGCGAGATGCGTTACAAATTAGAAGCTGAATCTTACCACGTTCAATCAAGGAGTGCTATGAGTTACTTACAACAGTGATTACTTGCGAAAAATGAGATGCGAACCTGCCAAAATGACTAAAAGAATTTATCACTGCGTAACATTGAATAAATATTTGATAATATAATTGCATGGGTGATTTTTCATTCTTTTAAATATCAATTATGCGCAGTAACGAAATTAGAAAGTAAGCCAATACATTAATGATAGGGTGGTATATATTATTTTGTGAACTTTAAATGTCAAATACTTGCCTCCAAGTTTGCCTATTTGCTCCAGTCCCTTTCTCTTTGTGTCACTCATTTACAGTGCCCCCAACTTACGTACCTGTGTCAGATTGTCATTTATCTTGTTATCAACTGCTTCTGTACTTACATCGCATTTACTGGTTTTCAGGTAAAGAACGATATTCTGTATATTATCATAACGACAAGCGAACAAATTTTTCCGTATATTAAACAGATGTCTTAAAATGTACTCGTGGAATATCACCATCGGCAAACTATTAAACGAAAATTAATAATCGGAATAGCGTACCAAGTATTTGTCAGAGCCCTTCAACTTGTTTGCAACGAGTCGAATCAGTACTTGTCATGGGGAAATAAAACAACGAATGACCTTTATATTTGAATCATTCCCTGTCCGATTCGCTATTTTGTTTTATTGACAAAAGCGTTTACAGGATGTACGAAGCTTAAATGAAACGTGCTAACAGAGCTACCATATCCACTTTGGTTTGATGAAAGAAAACACAAATCATGATTAAATTTTGTTAGATCTGCCCAGGGAAGCGGCACCAAACGCAGTAATTTTGTAAATTACAAATTGTAAGGTAAAAGTAACACTTTTGGCTCGTATCTCATTAAATGTCACCTACACGTATCACGTAATAGATAGAACTTGGTCACAATTGTCATTTAGACTCCATTCAAACATCTTTGTTTCCGACTAACAGCTTTTTTACACATGTTGTCCAAATGTTGTTCCCTTGCTAACATGAAAGACGTTCAGTATTATAAATGTGTTTAACTTGTTCAATCGCATTGAAAAATCATTATACATTGTTTATAACTTCCGCTATATATTTTCAAAAACCTAATTGTTTTATGTTATATGTATTGCTACTGACTGTATATTTAACAATAACTTAAAGATTTTATAATAGTGTTATGATTGTTGTATTTCAGAGCGAAGCCAACCCACTTTTGCTTACAAACGTATCATTTCGTCGTACAAAATCGGACAAATATTGCTGATTCTAATATATAAACAGATTTCGCTTTTCAGGCAAATAGCCAATATTATCCAATAAATTTAGTAAATAAGCACAGTTTGTACGTTTACATTTATTTAATCATATGAAATGTTGTAATCAAACAATGTAGCTTTTCCAAAACATGATGTAAAGAACATTCTGACGCATTTACCTTAAATGCGGGGATCAGAAAAGTATTTTTATAATTGAAGTATATTACATATATACGTTCATTTGGTCGATGTTGCTATCCGTTTTAAGGCGAAACATCGTATACGAGGAGCATTCCATAAATTACGTCACTAATCGTCATGTTCAGTAGATAACCAATATACAATAAATGTTCAAGATTTCCTAAGAACATGTGCCTTCAGCAAGCAAACATGATGTTTCCCTTTCGGAAGGAGGGATGAACGAATTGACTTATGTGGGTTATCCAGCTGTTTTAAAGAGGCGACTAGGGCTTTCATTAGTTTATGCATGGGCATTGTTCCATGTATTTGTGTTAAGGAGTGGAGTTAATGTTTTCTGTACGCTGGCTGGTTTAGTTGAGTGCTGCCTTCCCTGACCAACTTCCTCATATATTTTGTTCACAGTGGACGTGTGGCGTTCATGTTATCATCCAATCATTTTAATATTTAAACAGGTTTGTCCTGCAGATTTGGAAATTATAGGTCTCTGGCAAACAATACTATTCAATCACATTTTTCACAGATATAAGCTGTGTTACTGTGTAGTTATTACATAGTTAGAATAAGGACAAACACTACGTATGACTGCTTCTGTAACGATGACATGGATGGTGTGTCATTGCTTGTTTCTTAAACATGAATATTGAACTACTAATGCAATCAGAAACGTGGAACGATAACGGGTGTTTATGTGTTGGAAAAAAGATATCCGAAGAAACGAAACACAATTTTGCATCATTATTGAATTTTCTAATTGTCATGGGATTGTTCAAGTACACATTACGCTATCTGTAATGAGAATACTTAGGGACGTTGAGGTAAACAAGCGAGATTTAAAATTTGGTACATTCCGATCCTTGTACTATCATAATCGCATAATCGCATAATGTACTAATGTAATGGTAATAATGCTACTTCACACTACCAACAATAAGTAATTCAATTATGTGTGACTGACATTAACCTTGAGTCGTACTTTACTACAGGGAAAAACACAAACATTGCATATAACTAGATGTCGTTTTTCGATAGTTGAATAAAAACTATTTTACCGACCACTATTGGAATTATCTACCACTATGTCTGGGTTAACTCGTGACGTATCATTTTGCAATAAACCCCTCGTGCCATACCACAATAGTCTATGTTGTTATAACCGATCATATTATCGTTCCTATAATAGAACTACTAAAATTACCATCAACGCATTCTGTGTAAGTTTCATGTTTTCATCTGTCCCTTGAAATGTAAAAATACACAAGGCAATTTTTTTCGAAGTCATTGCTGTTTTAAATGGCATGACAATCAGTGTTTCAATTATTTTCGATTTGCAGTTGTATTTTCCTTTGCGTATTCTACTGAAATATCTACACATTAGTAACCATACGTCTTGTCAGATGTAATACTATTCCGACCAGTATCAATAATACGAGTCTATTTCGAGCAAATGTTTAAGTCCCGGTGAATATGCACCTTTATAATGTGCATTAATATTACGAGCACATGGTTTATATCGAGCATTGTACCTGTCCCGATATCTCTTCGAGATAACAAAGTTTTACTGTACCTGAACACACTATCATTTACAATTTGAGTGTGTGACACAATCATTGAGTATATTCATGATGATATCATATTATATGTGGTACATTTCGCTTTCGAAATGTTGATTCTTAGTTTTATGTGACAAGTAATCCAAGAATGAGTTGAGTAATTATTGAACATGGTTTCAAGACATCAATTTAATATTGGTTTAACAAAGCATTATGTCTACTCCTGGTGTACTCTTTCGTACAGTTACCTGAATGCATTGCAAACAAAACAGTATATATTTCTATACATTGATAAAATAACTATTTGTATTATTCATGGACAAGAAACACCAAATATCGAGATGTGTGACTAATTAGCATTTGAATCTGACCACGTTCATTAACGGAATGTCATGATTAAGTTACAGTCTTGTTAACGGACACACGTGGGAATGGAAATTGGGAGGCCACCATGCGAAGTAACCAGGAGAATGAGTCACTGTGATATACGTATTAAACACATATTTATTTGAAAATATAATTACGTAGGCGATATTCAATATTTGTCCTGGGAGAGCTCTAATTGACGTCCGAATACTTCTTCAATACGGAATATGATCTAACGCTCTTTGAAAGAAAGGACAATGCAGTTTGTTATAAATATTACCATGTCATCATTAATTTGGTAAACTAATAATTCAAGTAATACGCTCGTAGATATCTTTGAATTATCGTATATTTTTCGAACCTTTGAGTTTGAATTTCTTCTCGTATCTCCTTTGATTACAAATGTTGACACAAACAGTAACTCGACAGTTTTGTTAAACGTATAAGGCTTCGAAATTACAATGAGAGCAAAGGAGATTTGTCCACACCAAGAGGGATAGTTTATTATGTTACAGATACTGAAATTCCATTGATTCTCTATGTTCATACGCTTCAAATGAAAAAGAACCATGAATCCTTAATACAAAAACTCTGATTGTCATTTATTTCTTTTAACATAGTTACCACACCGTCATTACCGAAATTCATGCGAGTCTGGGATGGTAATCATGGTTTTATAATACTTAACGGTGTGCATTAAATTATTATTTTGGGTTATAGTGTGTTAATAATTGTTTCAAAGAGAAATTGTGAACAATAATTTGTGATGCATATTGTTTTGTTTATGAAACATATCAAATGACATTGTTTAAAATCGTCTATCATAGCTGTTAGGGAATATCGTGTACAGTAATGTGAGTAATTAATATTGTTTCGTTCTCAAAGTTGCATGTTGGTGTCACGTGCGTTACTTGTTCGTTTAACAAATCACGAACACTAATAGTGTGTTTTGCCATGATAGCAAAGTTCCAAATAGCGTTTTAAATATCAAACATCAATTTACTCACGTATTTAATGATAATCAGATTTTGTTTTAGCAACTATTAAATTTGACATTTTGACAAAGTACAGTAAGTTGAGACCATTTTGTGTGACGACAATATTATAATTTGACATGAGACGACTGATTTTGCAAAACTTTCGACGAATAATTCCCTGTTCCCTAGATTTCAAATTAAATTTGTTAACATGTTTACCAGTCAGGTTGTACAGCAAGAATGCTAATATAATCATGTATTGTGTTGTGTGACAAGATGGTAAGAACGTGCAAATACCGTTAGGATTAATCAATTTCAGACTCGTACGAGTTGGAAAATCCGTACGGACAACGTATATGTACGAGTATTGTGACCGTAGTATAAGACGGGAACACAACGGTTTAAGTCAAAACCTGGAAATTGGTACTTTCCAGTTCCATTTATTATACCGATGGCATACTATACAATTGCATTGATGGTATAGTTTATATACTTAGACGACAGTAGACATACGTGTCTGACAATAACCATAAGTCTTTATTTACTTGAGGGATAAACATATCATTACTTTTAACGAGATGTCATTTTCGATACCGGTTTTTTTGCAAACGAAATGTTTGCGCGATAATTATCGGAATAGTCCATCTGTGTGTTTGTGTTAACTAGACACGAAGCATTATGTCATAATTATCTACACGTGTCATACATGTAACACTATATGATCTATTATAACATCCGAGCGTATTATCATTTCTATAATAAAACAATTCATATTACCATCAACACACGTAGTGTAGGTTTCCGATTTTGATCAGTCAATTGAAATATAACAAGACGAAACGCATTGATTTTCAAAGTCATTTCTGTTATTGTTACTTTGTAAATGGCTTGAAAGAAGTACTTGCCTATTGGTGGTTGCACTTCACTAACAGTTACATATTCGTTCTGTCTTATTCGTATATAGGTGTAAAACACGTAACAAATGGTCAATTATTCGTACATTGATTGCTCTGATTCGAGCCACATAAAGGCTATACATAGTCAAATGGGTCAAACTAGACAAATACCTGATTATTTCGGTACAAGACTGTAGATTTAAACATCATTACTTCGGGAATTCTCATTGTCAAACTTAGTCGTCAGCAGTTTTCGGTATGTCTGGAAGAAGAAATCTAAACGTGATTATTCGCATTAATAGATTATTTATTAGTTCTACCAATATGAACGAAAGCACAACTCATTTATGAACAATACACGACCACAGATTTTGCAATATTGAATATTAATAACGATTGAAATATCTCTTTTTAAACATATGAGAAAATTTTTTAAGTTCATCATATATCCTTATATAGTGTATACATGTATTTCATTTGGTTAAAGCTTAAAACAACACTTTTGTGGATGTCGTTTTTTCAGTTTTAAGTAAAAAATGTCCTTTTATAAGCATCCAAAAAGTGTTGGTAAATTATTATTTTGCATTTTGTATTAGCAAATTGCTAATATTTGTCGTAAGAATGGTTATAAGAGTTCTGTTTCCAGTAATGGTGAAATGCACAAAAAAGGTAAATTGTCAAACATTGCCAAAACCTACACTATAAAGTTAAATTGGTTTTATGATGTCTATGATAAATCTATTAGCAATATGCAGAACAGCACCATAAATGGGAGTGTTGATAGAAACAATCAGTCAAATTATTTCGAAAAAAATGAATGCATAGTTCCGGGAAAGTGCGAAGTATCTATGCTGAAAATCAAGAAAAACATGCATCCTTGCCAAAAGTCTTGGAATCTAGAAATGCAAAAAATTATCTACTATGGCGAAGCAATGCTGTATCTTAGAGAATGTTATAACTAATTAGGTTCTGCTATTTTACAAAAAGGTCACAATGATTGGGAGAAGTTGGTGTTTGTCCAGCTTTGTGTGTTTGCCGCCCTTTTCACGGAATGTCATTTGTTTTCATTAAATACGCACGTCAAAATCAATATCAAACTCACGAAATTGAAGGCTGTGGTATATCTACAAAGCGTTTCAAACCAGGTTTTCAGCAAATAAGTGTTACTTATCAACTTATTAGTGACTGTTTCAAGAACATAGTGTTTTATCCATATTCAGCTTCAAGTCACCAGATACAACGGCAAATAAAAAACTAGAGAATTAAACCTATAACAATATATTATAATCAAATAGTGAATGCAAAGTCTTCAGCAATGGAATTCACTATTTGGTGGATACTAAAACATTGATTAAAGATGAAAAATGTCAGCATCCTTATCTCGAGTTTTGGAACTTCAAAACACAAAAAACAGCATCCTCTACTCCAATGCTGATTATGATTTACCGTAACATATAGGCAAGTTGCAGTTATTTTATATACTTTTTGGTACACTACTTTACACAATATATGAGTATATTATTCAATTCCATTATTAGAGTAACAAAATATCGATGTTGAACTTCATGTTCTGTTCATGAATAAGTTTAACACCTCTCGTAGACTAAATATGTTAATAACCCCAATGTAAGATGATATAAACAAATGAAGCTGTTGATTCAAAAACATTGCAGATGTGGTTGAGATTAAATATGGCATAGAAAAAGTATTAAAATGTGAAAATTTCGTGCTTGCTGCGCTCGCAAAATTAACTTTAATCTATGAAAGAACGGGCGAATCCACAAAAAAAGAATGCTACAACTACGCCTATATACTGGATCGCTCTGCAATGAATGAAACACTTTAGACTTTAAAGACTTAACTTAGTATTGTTTGATTGATTGATCCCTCGTTTTGAAAATTATCCCGTCAGAGCATGTTTCCCCGGACCCCCTACTTTTGCAATTACATTCTAAATATCATTAATTTTGTAAAGCGAGTTTTTGTAAAACTATGATTCAGTGCAGATAACAAACGTGAACATTTTTATATTACTTTTTTACTGACAAAAATAAATTTTGCTCGCTTCGCTCGCAGATTAACTTCAATCTAGGAAAATGTGTTAAAACTCGTTGTTTTTTTTCAAACACGTATACACTCATTTTTTTTATATTTATTAATACTCCCACCTCCTATATTACTTTTTGAGCTTGTCAATCAGATATGAAGCCCTTAAAGGTTAACGTCAGGTTAACGTCTTCACATTAAGCATAGATCTCAAAATCGGACATTTGTGCAAACACTTCATTACGATTATTCTAAGTACTGTTCTGTATTTAATAATAAAACGTGTCCTGTTTAACACCAAATAGATATCTCAGAACGCCCAGAATGCATCAGATTAATCCATTGTTTAGAAAATTTTCCCGGGGGAGCATGCCCTGGTCCCCCTATTTCAAATTATCAACTTCCAGTTACCACGTTATAACAAAATTGCCAGAGAATCATAAACTCAGTTATTATATAGATATAACCAAAATACGCTTCCATGAATGAAGTATTGTAATGTTAAAGACGCTCATACGCCCATGCAGGACTATGCCCCGGACCCCAGCAAATTTCTTACGCCCCCCAAACCGGAAATCCTGGATCCGCCCATGTGGGTGTCATCGACAATTATACCATGGCGTATGAAATATTAGAACTATATTGAAAAAAAATGCAATATTACCCGACAATTGTGATTTTCAGATTTGATCATTAGCTAAATGGGATAAGTAATTCTAGTAAAACAAGTTCAGTAAACAGTGAACACGATTTTAAAACAAACAGTCCAATCTTATATTGTGTTTAACAAACGTCCACAACTCATAATGTTTAGTCTTTGTTTACAGTAGTATAGTTATAGCTTGACCAGATTTAGTAGGCACTCATTAAACTTCGGAAGCGTGTATTATTTTCCGTAAGCGTAGTCGGTACTTATCGGAAATATTTGTTTATTTTTGCACCGACTTTGTCCGAAATATGCACGGAATATGTCCGGAGTGCCTACTAAGTCTGGTCAAGCTATATCTGAAGGCATTGCTAGAATTTATTTGTATACAGTCCAGTTAGGATAAAAATACAGTGACGCAGTGGAACAATCCACTAGTACAGCGTAAAACAAGTATAAAGGCTTATGCCAAGAGTTCTAAACTAAACTCTAGGTATTTAAGCAATGGTTTTAATCTTTTGTGTACACATAAATAACTATGTCAATGCCAATTTGTTCTAACTGGACTATACATTATTTATTCATGTTTATTTTATTCCTGGACAAGTTATGACAAATCGCGAGATGCGTTACAAATTAGAAGCTGAATCTTACCACGTTCAATCAAGGAGTGCTATGAGTTACTTACAACAGTGATTACTGGCGAAAAATGAGAGGCGAACCTGCCAAATGACTAGAAGAATTTATCACTGCGTAACATTGAATAGATATTTGATAATATAATTGCATGGGTGATTTTTCATTCTTTTAAATATCAATTATGCGCAGTAACGAAATTAGAAAGTAAGCCAATACGTTAATGATAGGGTGGTATATATTATTTTGTGAATTTTAAATGTCAAATACTTGCCTCCAAGTTTGCCTATTTGCTCCAGTCCCTTTCTCTTTGTGTCACTCATTTACAGTGCCCCCAACTTACGTACCTGTGTCAGATTGTCATTTATCTTGTTATCAACTGCTTCTGTACTTACATCGCGTTTACTGGTTTTCGGGTAAAGAACGATATTTTGTACATTATCATAACGACAAGCGAACAAATCTTTCCGTATATTAAACGGATGTCTTAAAATGTACTCGTGGAATATCACCATCGGCAAACTATTAAACGAAAATTAATAATCGGAATAGCGTACCAAGTATTTGTCAGAGCCCTTCAACTTGTTTGCAACGAGTCGAATCAGTACTTGTCATGGGGAAATAAAACAACGAATGACCTTTATATTTGAATCATTCCCTGTCCGATTCGCTATTTTGTTTTATTGACAAAAGCGTTTACAGGATGTACGAAGCTTAAATGAAACGTGCTAACAGAACTACCATATCCACTTTGGTTTGATGAAAGAAAACACAAATCATGTTTAAATTTTGTTAGATCTGCCCAGGGAAGCGGCACCAAACGCAGTAATTAATGTTAATTACAAATTGTAAGGTTAAAGTAACACTTTTGGCTCGTATCTCATTAAATGTCACCTACACGTATCACGTAATAGATAGAACTTGGTCACAATTGTCATTTAGACTCCATTCAAACATCTTTGTTTCCGACTAACAGCTTTTTTACACATGTTGTCCAAATGTTGTTCCCTTGCTAACACGAAAGACGTTCAGTATTATAAATGTGTTCAACTTGAAAAATCATTATACATTGTTTATAACTTCCGCTATATATTTTCAAAAACCTATTTGTTTTATGTTATATGTATTGCTACTGGCTGTATATTTAACAATAACTTAAAGATTTTATAATAGTGTTATGATTGTTGTATTTCAGAGCGAAGCCAACCCACTTTTGCTTACAAACGTATCATTTCGTCGTATAAAATCGGACAAATATTGCTGATTCTAATATATAAACAGATTTCGCTTTTCAGGCAAATAGCCAATATTATCCAATAAATTTAGTAAATAAGCACAGTTTGTACGTTTACATTAATTTAATCATATGAAATGTTGTAATCAAACAATGTAGCTTTTCCAAAACATGATGTAAAGAACATTCTGACGCATTTACCTTAAATGCGGGGATCAGAAAAGTATTTTTATAATTGAAGTATATTACATACATACGTTCATTTGGTCGATGTTGCTATCCGTTTTAAGGCGAAACATCGTATACGAGGAGCATTCCATAAATCACGTCACTAATCGTCATGTTCAGTAGATAACCAATACACAATAAATGTTCAAGATTTCCTGAGAACATGTGCCTTCAGCAAGCAAACATGATGTTTCCCTTTCGGAAGGAGGGATGAACGAATTGACTTATGTGGGTTATCCAGCTGTTTTAAAGAGGCGACTAGGGCTTTCATTAGTTTATGCATGGCCATTGTTCCATGTATTTGTGTTAAGGAATGGAGTTAATATTTTCTGTAAGCTGGCTGGTTTAGTTGAGTGCTGCATTCCCTGACCAACTTCCTCATATATTTTGTTCACATTGGACGTGTGGCGTTCATGTTATCATCCAATCATTTTAATATTCATATATAACAGGTTTGTCCTGCAGATTTGGAAATTATAGGTCTCTGGCAAACAATACTATTCAATCACATTTTTCACAGATATAAGCTGTGTTACTGTGTAGTTATTACATAGTAAGAATAAGGACAAACACTACGTATGACTGCTTCTGTAACGATGACATGGATGGTGTGTCATTGCTTGTTTCTTAAACATGAATATTGAACTACTAATGCAATCAGAAACGTGGAACAATAACGAGTGTTAATGTGATGGGAAAAAGATATCCGAAGAAACAAAACACAATCCAACTTGCATCATTATTGAATTTTCTAATTGTCATGGGATTGTTTAAGTACACATGATTCTTTCTGTAATGAGAATACCTAGGAACGTTGAGGTAAACAAGCGAGATTTTAAATTTGATACTTTCCGATCCTTGTACTATCATAATTGCATAATGTACTAATGTATTGGTAATAATGCTACTTCACACTACCAACAATAAGTAATTCAATTATGTGTGACTGACATTAACCTTGAGTCGTACTTTACTACAGGGAAAAACATAAACATTGCATATAACTATAGTTCGATTTCGAGCATTGAGCCGTGACTGCACTTTTAAAGTTTAATCAATTCGCCGATAAAGCTTGTTACGGCATTGACTAACTGTGTTAAATTGCTAATTGATAAATTACACATATTAGCAAGTATCATATCTTTAAACCATGATTATTGAAATCAATAAATCACGGGTTACCCGCCCAAATTGAATCGTCTTTAGAAAAGGTCATGGCTCAGGGTTCAAAATTGAACTATAGATGTCGTTTTTCGATAGTTGAATGCAAAGTATTTTACCGACCACTATCGGTATTATCTACCACTATGTCTGGGTTAACTCGATACGTATCATTTTGCAATAAACCCCTCGTGTCATACCACAATAACCTATGTTGTTATATCCGATCATATTATCGTTCCTATAATAGAACTACTAAAATTACCATCAACGAATTCTGTGTAAGTTTCATATTTTTATCTGTCCCTTGAAATGTAAAACTACACAAGACAATTATTTTCGAAGTCATTGCTGTTTTAAATGGCATGACAATCACTGTTTTAACTATTTTTGATTTGCAGTTGCATTTTCCCTTGCATATTCTACTGAAATATCTACAAATTATTGACCATACGTCTTGTCAGATGTAATACTATTCCGACCAGTATCAATAATACGAGTCTATTTTGAGCAAATGTTTAAGTCCCGATGAATGTGCACCTTTATAATGTACATCAGTATTACGAGCACATGGTTTATATCGAGCATTGTACCTGTCCCGATGTCTCTACGAGATAACAAAGTTTTACTGTACATGAACACACTCTCATTTACAATTTGAGTGGGTGACACAATCATTGAGTATATTCATGATGATATCATATTATATGTGGTACATTTCGCAATCGAAATGTTGATACTTAGTTTTATGTGACAAGTAATCCAAGAACGACTTGAGTAACTATTGAATATGGTTTCAAGACAAACACTTCAATACTGGTTAAACAAATCATTATATCTACTCCTGGTTTACTCTTTTGTACAGTTACCTGAATGCATTGCAAACAAATCAGTATCTTTTTCAATACATTGATAAATAACCATTTGTATTATTCATGTACAAGTAACACCAAATATCGAGATGCGTTACTAATTAGCATTTGAATCTGACCACATCCAATTTCATAGTGAGTTAATGTCGTGTTAACAGACAAAAATTGAAACGATAATTGGGAGGCGATCATGCGAAGTAACCAAATGAAGGAGTCACTGTGATATGTTAAACAAATATTTATTTCAAAATATAATTACAGTCCAGGGAGAGCTCATAATGATGTCTGTTCTTTAACAACCTGTAATTTTACAATATACAGAACCGCTCTTTGAGTGTAATGCAGTCTGTTATAAATTGTCCCTTTCATCATTAAGAATTCATTTGGTGAACTGAACAATCAAATGATACGCTCGTAGATATCTTTGAATATCGTATAGTTTGTGAACCTTCGATTTTGAAATAAGGTTACATAAGCAATCACTTCGCTTATCTCCTTTGATTACAAATGTTGACACAAAAAGTAACTCGACTGTATTGTTCAACGTATACGGCTCCTAAATTACAATGAGAGCAAAGGAGATTTGTCCACACATAGTTAGACTCCAGATACTGAAATTCCATTGATTCCCAATGTTCATACGCTTCAAATGAAAAAGAACCTTGAATCATTAATACAAAAGCTATGATTGTTATTTATTTCTTGTACACCGTTTTTACCGAAATTCATGCGAGTCTGGAGTAGTTATCATGGTTTTATAATACTTAACGTTGGGCATTAAATTATTAATTGGGGTTATAGTGTGTTAATAATTGTTTCAAATGGAAATTGTGAACAATAATTTGTCAATGCATATTGTTATGTTCGTGAAACATATCAAATGGCAATGTTTAAAACTCGTCTATCATAGTTGTTTGAGAATATCGTGTACAGTTGTGTGAGTAATTAATATTGTTTCGTTCTCAAAATAGTGTGTTTTGTCATTATAACAAAGTTCCAAATAGCGTTTTAAATATCAAACATCAATTTGCTCACGTATTTTATGATAATCAGATTTTGTTTTAGCAACTATTGAATTTGACATTTTGACAAAGAACAGTAAGTTGAGACCATTTTTTCGTGACGAAAATATTAGAATTTGACATGAGAAGGCTAATTTCGCAAAGCTTTTGATAAACCATTGTTACCTAGATTTCAAATAAATTTCTGAACATGTTTAACAGTCAGGCAGTACATCAAGAATGCTAATAGAATGCTGTATTGGGTTTTATTGAAAAAAAACCACTAAAATACTCTAAATAATTCCTGCACAATGAATACACTCGATGTTTTTTGTCATTTTTGTGAAAACATTACGCCATAGTGATTCACTGCAACTACAGTACTAATATTCTTACATATTGTAAATTCGGTGTGTGTAGTGCGAAACATGATTTGTTCAATAATCCCTTATTATTTTTTAAACATGTTGTTTATTTAGGAAATAGATCTTAGTTTTCCGTGATATACCGGCCAATATATCACGGTTTGGAGTTCACATGCGTAGGAATTAATCACGAAGGCCGCAGTGATTAATAACTATGCATGTAAACGACAATAGAGACTAACGTATTATGATAACTCAAGTGTATAACCATATGTAAGTAAGTCGTTAGTCGAAGTATATTCTAAAATCAGCATTGCTATATTTATTCAAGCATTATGGGACGACACAACTATAAGAGGCTCATTCAATAATTAGCCGATTGTTTTCGTGTGCGATAAATATCAGTTTGTCTTTCAAATTATTCCATTAACTATATCCACTGCAATACACTGATCTACACGATTTGGATCCAAGCTTTATATGTTAAATTTTATCATTAACTGAAGAACCTATAGAAATTCTAATGACAAAGGTTCATCTGCTAGCATTTCGGAAAGACAATTTGTCAAAAACACGAGAGGGATTGAAAATACGAAAAAAAGTTATGTTTTCCTAATGTAAATATAACTTAAAATGACATGGCTAAGTTTAAGGAGAGATCCTTAGATAGGAACACAACGGTTGAAGTCAAAACCTGGAAACTGGTACTTCCAATTCCATTTATATGACCAATTGCATACTATACAAGTACATTGATTGTAAAGTTTATATACTTAGGCGCCAGTAGAGAATTCAATCATATGTGACTGACATTAACCATGAGTCTTTATTTACTTGAGAGATAAACATAAACATTGCAGTTAAGGAGATGTCATTTTCGATAGCGGTTTTTTTGCATACGAAATGTGTGCTCGACAAATATCGGAATTTTCCATCTGTGTATTTGTGTTAACTAGAGACGAAGTATTCTGTCATAAAACTCAAGTGTCATACATGTACCAGAGCGTATTATCATTTCTATAATAAAACTATTCATATTACCATCAACACATGTAGTGTAGGTTTCCTATTTTGATCAGTCCATTGAAATATAACAAGACGAAACGCACTTATTTTCAAAGTCATTTCTATTATTGTTATTTTATAATTGACTTGAAAGAAGTACTTTCCTGTTGGTGGTTGTGCTTCACTAACAGTTACATATTCTACTGAACTAGTATTAAAGGTTTGCCGTAGTGATTGTAGATCATAAGTCATTTTAAATAATGTTTCGTCGCTGGTCACTAAATTCGTTCTGTCTTATTCGTATATAAGGTGTTAAACACGTAACAAAAGGTCAATTATGCATATATTGATTGCTCTGATTTGAGCTGCATAAAGGATAAACATTGCCAAATAGGTCGAACTAGACGAAAACCTTATTATTTCGGTACAAGACTGTCGATTAAATCCACCATTACTTCGGGTATTTTCTCATTGTCAAACCGAGTCAGCAGTGTTCCGTATGTCTGGAAGAAGAAACATACTAAACATAATTATTCGTATTATTAGATTATTTACTAATATCAGTTTTACGAATATGAACGAAATAACACGGACGGACAAACAAGGTTAACTCGAATAATCCTAATTACAAAAGCAACACATACTCGCAGACTAAATATGTTTACAGTCCCAATGTAAAACGATATAAACAAATGATGCTGGTTTTTTTAAATATAGCAGATGTGGCAAAGATTAAATACGACAGACGACTGACTGTCTCCCTGCCTAATTATAGAAGACTTGAAATACGATAGCCTCGTTCATAAGTGTGGGAGCTAACGACAATACCATGGCGTATGAAATATCATACATATATTGATAAAAACATGTTATAGTACACGACAATTGTGATTTTGACATTTGATAATTAGCTAAATGTTATAAGTAATCCTAGTAAAACGAGTTTAGCAAACATCGAATATGATTACAAACAAATTAATATTGGTTGAACAAACATCCACAGATCATTATGTCTACCCTTTGTTTACAATAGTATAGTTATTGTCGATTCAAAGATGTCTGTCAAAACCGCCATAATGTTCCATTTCTGAATAGCTTATTGCAGCAAGTATAACCACTACGCTATAGGACCATCAGCTTTTTAATCACTTAAGTGTATTATTGATGGTAGAATTTAATCCTGACACACATTTAATAATCCACCGGGGTAAATGTTTGTTTACGCGGTTGTGACAGAGATCTTTGAATCAACTATACCTGAAGGCATTTATGGAGTTTGTTTGTATACATTATTTATTCATGTTTATTTTATTCCTGGACAAGAAATGACAAATATCGAGATGCGTTACAAATTTGAAGCAGAATCTAACCACGTCCAATCAAGGAGTGATATGAGTTAAATAATGAGATACCATCCTGCAAAAGTACCAGAAGAAAAAAATGAATTAATATTTGACAATATAATTACATTGTAAATATTAAATATGCGTAAAAACGTCATTAAGAGACGTTGACTTCATTCATCCTACATGTCAGTAAAATATTAATTATTATATACAATAATATATAATATACAATTAACGACTCGTTGTAACTACGTATTAGCAAGATATCGGATAGTTAAATAGATATGTATGTGCTGATATGCAGTCGTGTTTTTTATAATACAATTTCTCTGGCAATTTAGACATCTGTCCAAATTAGGCAATATGATAATACTAATATGCCTTTTCCTGTCATGAAGCACACTGCAAATACACCATAGTTCATGGTACCTACACAGATGTCGCTCATTACATGTGGGTTATCAAATCCTTTCATTTTTTCAGCCGTATTTGGCCAGGATTAATTAGTGACAGTCAATAAGCTTAAATCCTAAATATATTTGTTTTAAAGAAAGACAAAATTAGTACACAAATACAAAAACGATTTATTGTAAGTAGAACATTCTAAACTTATATTAATCCTATTGACATTTTATTCCGGTAGGGTATTGTAAGAACTAAAGTCAGTTTATTATTATGTGCTGAGCATTAAGCATGACGAATACAATTTTAACTAGGGCAGTTTCAGATTATCAATTGTGTTCATAAATCTACCACAACTTACATCAGTGGCAGACAAGGTCATTTTGTGTTGCGACTTCTTGACAAACCGAAGATATATGCAACTTCCAGATATTTTCCTTATAATAAACAACCAGTTACCTTATGTAGGTATCTTCTTTTATCAATTAGTAAAATGCCTGGTGACGTGTCCTGCTTACGTTACATTTGCTTTAGGCCATACCAAATCGTTCATTCGTTTAGCGTCCAAGGACGGATAGGTTTGAGGTTTTTAGGAAAGAAAAAAACTCAAATTATAACCCTTTATATCTTCGAAATCCATTGAGATATTGTTTCCATACTGTTCATACTTGTTAAGCATCATGTCCCCAACTCCTACACAGCAGTAGGTTTGAAACAAACAGATTTTCGGATAGATTTGTAAATTAATATGGTTGACAATGCTTGAAAGCTATATTGGTTAGCCATATAATGAAGAGTATCCATTCGTGATTATGACTTGGGTTTTTTTTCGATTGTATTTTTTTGTCTCAGGATAGCTAGATAGGTTTTCGAACTTAGGGTGGACGTTAAACGAAGAAACGATTTGGTTTGGCCTTATTTGGAATAAACTTTGTATCTAAAGCATGTTTGATAGTCATATTACAAAATCAATCACGATATCTACAGTATATCAATTGTGAAAGACTCGTAATATGTGGAACAACGATATGTTCTGATGTGATTTCTAGAATCAGCAATGAATATATATAAACATGTATATTTCGAAAATATCTTTAGTACTGATATTGCAAAGTAGCAGAACCTGTCAGTATGTAAGCTACAGTATCATACAATAATGTGACCTCAAAGACAACCAGCTGTGTGGGACTACATAATGCCGTAAAATGTTGAATCGCTCCCTCAGTCAGATATGCACATCCTAAATTCGTTAGATACCATTACGTCGACCATGAACCAGTCATGTATTTAGATTTGAAGGCACTTATCACAGTGTCCCTAATAACATTTTTGTTTACAATATTTTTCATCAACTTGTCCCAGATTACGGAGATTAGAATTCCGAAGACAATTGCACACACCAACGATTCTCGAACGATTTACACATCGCATTTAGTTTATTATCCTCTCAGCCAGACTGTATCATTTAATCATGCCATACTAATTTCGACGGGGGAGTATAAATTGCATACAGCATATAACATGCGAACAGTTAATAATTTTAATCAACTTAATAGGTTTGAGTTCTCAAATATCGTGCTGATATGTTATTTGTTTCATGTCATGATTTACGTACAGTGCATCAACCATAAAGAGGTGTCGCTTGCCAATTGCAATAATGTTATGTTGTATATGTAACGTCGTAGTATTTATATTTACACAATATAACAAGTTCAGTTATTGCATTCAAAAATGTATGCGGAAATCAGACAGGGAAGGAAGCACTCAATCTAACAAGCCAAGTACAGAAATCAGAAATACCACAACACAACTACACAGAGCAATGCCCACACATAAACCAAAGAAACAACAAAAAAACATAGTTCCCGCCGAAAAAATGCTGGATGACACAATTTCAGAAATGATAGAAAAGCAGTTATTGCTTGTGACCGAATGAAACGCAGCCAAGACCCGACTAAGTTCCCCATTACCCCGCTGCAAGGCGATACTTCCGTACAAACCCATGCCAAAACGGCGACCAATTTAGACACAACCACTTCATGACCTAGATTAAAATACCATGGCTAGTGACATAACATTAATGCGACCTAAAGAGGCACAACTACGACTTGACCTAGTTTATATAATAGGCAAGGAAGGAACGGGGCGGGAGCGGGAAATAACAGTACATATCTCTAGATGCATATTGCTCAGAAATATGCCAACGATGTGACACCAGCAACCAAACAATGCACAAAGGCATAGTTACCTAATCAAAAAGTTGCAATGACAGCAGAAGGGTCGAAATACAACACTAAAAAGGGGGAATAATAGAGCCTAATAGTATATCTAGCTACGCGTAGTTCGAATATATATATACCAAGAACATTTACCATAGTGACCAAGCAGCACGTTGACCTAATTAAAAAGTATCTCATCCAGCATCTCCATCGGATACAACTGATGATAAAAGGGGACGGTAGAGATTAAAAAAAGGGCAGAGGAAATGTACTTCAAAGGACACGTGGAAACAAAAATACACCAACACTGCACAGTGCAGTTAAAGGCGGGAATTGACAATGCTCAACAGAAACAACTATAACAAAAACTTGAAGACTACAGGTTTACAATTTACACAAACCCAAAATCCCACCCGGAGCGTTTGCCGCCTCAGTCATTCTTCACAGGGCAAGAATCAAGTGACAAGTCTTGTCCAAGGGACAACACACATCCAAATGACACACTATACATGAACGTGCACTATTTAAAGATCCAAGTCAGCCCCATATATACTTATACTATTACAGTACTCGAGCGCTGTAGCTATGACCATCACTCACCAGTCCTGAAATAAATAGCATTCTGTGCACATGCCTCTGTCGAGTTTTTGTCGAAAATTTGTCTTTTGTCAAATTACCTTTACAAGTAAGTACCCGGTACACAAGGGTTCAGGTTTTGTAAATTTATGTAAAAAATATTGCTTCTTCTGTATGCTCGTCCTCTTTTGTTTCAGGCTACGAACATAAGAAAGGTTCGTTATCATGAATACATATTGTATGTGTAATAAGATACATGTACCTCCTATCATTTGAATGAATACATATGTACTCAATGGCATAATATCTAAAATAGAGACAAATTGGTAATATTTTAAAACACTTTAGACAATAGACGTAATATCGACTGAATGTTGTGGTAATACCAGCTTTAACAAGGTTGCTCAATATGCTTTATATATCCCCAGACAACCATACAGTTTACATCCACTTTTTTAGCTGGTACCTTAATATATAATTTTATTCATTTAATTTGCCACTAATCTCCATATGCATACTTTATCACGTCGCCTATCAACTTATCACACAAGCAATACTCCCTGGACTGATCTACTGATTTGAAATCCAACTATATATTAACTAAATTTTGTATGAGGCATTGAGTGCAGACCCTATGACACCTCTACGGACACATGTTCCTCTGTTAGCATTTGAGTACTTGCGCGAGGACGAATTGCCATGCACAAGTTGTAAGAGAGAATACTTTGGGAATATTCTCGTGAACGTCTAATAACCTGTTCATGTATTTTAAATCTTGCAAACTATACGATTAAAATGATAATATTGCTAAAATAAACAAGCGACAACAGGCAATCTAATCATGTGTGTCTGACATGAAGCATGCGCCTTACCTTACTTGAGGCATAAACATTGCATGTAACGTTATTTCATTGTTCGATATTAGAATACGAACTATCTTGCGACAAAAAATATCGGAATAGCGCACCAGTGTGTCTGTGTCCACTAGAGACGTTTCATTGTGTCATACATTCGACATCTAACAACACAATAAGGTTTATTATAACAGGCGAGCGTATTATCCTATCTAAAATTAAGAATTATTCAAATTACCATTCAACCCATTGAGTGAAGGTTTTCGGTTTTGATTTGCCCCTTTAAATGTAACAGGACAAAACGTACTTATTTTTGAAGCCATTGTTGTTAATTAATGAGAATTGCATGGTGAGAATTGGTACAACTATTTTCCTGTGTGTGGCTGTATTTTACTAACAGTTACCTTGCGTACTTTACTGAAATATTTATATACATAATATCGCCATAATGACTGTAGACCACCAGATGTCAGTTACAATAATATGCCGTCGGTCCTCACCTAATTCACACTGTCTCCTACGTCTTTGAGGTGTAAGACACTTTGTAAGTTGCCGATTACTCGTACATTGCACTCACGAGTATGTGCAACACAAAAAATATATACATTGTCAAATGGGTCAACCCAGTTCAATACTTTATTATTTCTGTACAAGACAGTTGATTGCAAAATCTGTGTTTCTGATGCTTTCTTTATACCCGCGAAACCTTTGTGAACTATCTGTATGCTGCAGTAGTTGTTCACCGATAACTCTTGTTAGTCTGGTAGGTGCCAACGACGATATCATAAAAGACCTACTCCGGATCTCCACTAATCTGTAGGTACAAATAAAGTTTTACCATTATAACACTTTTGACGCATGAATATTCATATCTGGACAATAGAGTTGGTGTTAGTTGTTTTTGCATATGAATACAAAACCCGTTTACCTAGGCCAGATTTGTTTGTACCTACATGTAAATTAAGGGGAAAACCACATTGCACAGAGTTCCGGATATCAACTACTGAAACAGTGCTCGTGTAGTATGAACTATTTTGACGATTATGATATAAATATCTCATAGTTCTCGAATTGTGATTGTTTTATTTGAAAATTGGTTAAATGTGAAAGTTATTCTAGGACAAATGATGAAATATTACTAACAAAACCAAAACGAACACTTTGGTATTAGTTCAACGCACACCAACACATCGTTATGTCTAGTCTTTGTATTAACTGTGTTTGTTTACCTCTAGGCATTGCTAGCAAATCTGTTGTATTGTATAAATTATTTAATATGTTTTGTATTATTCATGAACAAGAAATGTTCACAGAGATTTGTTACAAATTAGAGGCTAAATCAGAAAACGTCAAATCATTGAACGGCATGAGTAAGTTATAACAAAAGTAATAACTGGCGAAACAAATCAGAGACGTGATATCTAGTCATCCTACATACCAGCAAAATGCAATTAATGAATCGATTTGACTGTTTGCGAAACATCGGATATCTAAATAAGTATACATAAGTTGAAAAGCAGCCGGGTAATTTATTATACATTTTCTCTCTCATTTTATACATTATTCCAGTTAAGGCATTATAGTAAAATTGATTCTAGATTTCTAGAGCCTGGCACTCTGCAAATGCATGTACAGCTAAAATCGTGATACCTATACTACACAAAGTCGCCCACTACATAATTATGTACTTTTGATTTTTTAGCAAATTTATGTCATTATTAATAAGTGAGAGTCTATAAGCAGTAATCCACAATTTCTAATTCATTACAGAAGGCTAAAAAGGAACTAACGTTACTAATAAAACATGTCTATTTTGGCATTTTGTATCCGACATACGGTTAAAGCCACATTGTCGCTACCAAAACCTTTTCCCGATCATCCAATACATATAAGGAATTTAGAATCCATTAGGCTTTTTTCACAAATAACCAATACTTGACGACAACTTGTTAACTACTTTTACCAGACAAAATTAGAGTCAATACTAGTTGGTTTACTATAATTTATTTTTATATGTTTTGGTATAAAATTTGTCAAGGCTAGATCTATAATATTACTGAGAACATATTCACACTAGGAGACATTTTATATTATTGACTTTTACTTGCCCCGTCAACGGTTGCAAGTTTTAATGAAACCTATGCCAAAAGGTGATTGGAACGAGCCTTTTTACATTCTTGGAACAGCAGCTTATACAATATACAGTGTATTATGTGCTAGTCACGTTTTCTAGTGAAATGGGCGGAGCTAGCGTCATTCTTGAAGGGTAAAAAGTCTAACTTGATGCGCTTAAACTAAATATTGTCTAAGCTAAGTTGTATGTCAAACACCAGTTTAGTAGAATATATTGATGACAAAATACTAATTTTGCAAGAGTTGCTTCCTTTACACTTTAAATAATGCTTTTTCATTCACAAATTGTTAAGTTGTCAACAGACTGCATTTATGCTTTATTTCATTTTCTCCGTCTAGTAATGGTTCCTACCTTTGGAAACCACTAATGTGCCCAAATCCACCATTCTTCACACATGTTACCATGTTATTGCTCTATGAAAATAGCATCTTAAGGCTTTGGTTGACTTTAACAAAACACTTAACGATTGTTAACCCAAAGGCGGTACACGGTTGCTTTAGACACCTCCTCGTACTTTGTGAAAACTTCAAACAATGATATTTGGTCATATGCTTCCTATTATCCATTTCAAATACTTCCCATTTTAATCACAACAATTTAACCATGTAGGACAGGACTCTGCCTAACATAAACAACCTGTGTACATATCCAAGCCACACCATCGGTATAACTGCAACATCAGAAACAAACAGCTCTACTCAACTATCGACATTCTGTGTGTAAGTTGCATGTTTCTTACTGCCAAACATTAGCAGCCAACATTGATGTATAAAAATAAACATTATCAGCAAAGGATTATATATCTCTATTTACATGTATCTCTATTTACATGATTCCATATTAAGATTTACTTAATATAACTTTCCAAAAATATTTTCGCTATTGATGATTCTCAAACATACACATCGCGTTTTGCTTAATATCCGCTTACACAGACAGTAGCATTTAATCTCGCCGTATTTAGATTAAATTAAATACACACTATCAGACACATAGATGACTATTTTAATCAGTTATATGTCCTTGATTGGCCATGTAGAAAATTGCTAAAAAATGACATTTTGCTAAATATTGAGCTGTTGCATATTTATAGAATATTTCATTGTCGGTTTTGGTTTTTATCCCTGGCAGTGACCAAAATATTACTTAATGGTACATTCAAATTTGATAATTATATATTTGTTATCTCATAGAAGCTTGGGTCTTGACACCAATCGTTTAATGGTTGACAGAACTGTTTTTGAGAGAAATTGGATGATACATTGCCAAAGATATTATTTGAAAATACGGCAGCAATGGCAAGGGTTGTGGTTACATCTTTTAAGATTTCTAGTCTGGGTCTGTGACAATCAGCAGTTTTAGAGTTCCACCATTGACCATTAGTGCATAAATAGGGGTCGAACATGGTTTGTTTTGCCTCGATCGGGCAGTAAAATTGATGGTTAGGCTGTTTGTTGTGAACAAAAAATAGTGAGAGTTGGCGGTATATGGAATGGTGTTGCTTTTTAATCTGGACCTGACATCTATTTAACCATGAAATGTTCTCTTTTCAGGTTTGTTGCTAAAACCATGTTGCTGGTGTTTGGAGATCAGTAGTAAGTTCCACAACTTGGATTTTGTTGAAAACGGGGGCCTGCAACCAAGGGAACAAGAAACATACAGGTGTAAAGACACTACTATTATATCAACAGCGTAGTATATATATCGCGCGTATCAAAATAAGATAACGGAACTATATCACGTAGTGTCCATTGCAAAGCTTTACCTAATATATATTTACGTGGGTACCGTTTACAAGCGATAAGCCATAAACATGATGTGTCTATTGTTGCTAGGGAAATACATTTAGAAAGGCGGCATTATGAAGCAGCTATACACATGTGTAACAAATTGTACAATGGTCAATGTCAAGGGTCTTTGCCTTCCACAACAGCAAAATAATTCGCTACAAAGCTGTGGCAGATGATGCTAAAGACAAAAGCATGTATGAGACAAATATTGTTGTACAATTCTGTCCGTAACAGTGATAAAACTATCCGCTTAATTTGAATATATACATTTATTATGCAATGGTGTTCGTATTATTTAAAAACAAAACAACAATTATATACGGCACCCTTTTCACACCTCTCTTCGTGTACTAGTATGTGAAATGGTGATGCTTCTCATTTTGTCAATGTACATTTTTAGAATATACACATGCGTTTCGATATACCTTTGTCGTCCAAGCGCAAGAAATCGCTCCCTTTGTACGTCGCCGTTATGGTCGTCCTCTTTTCATGCAGTTTGCTTATAATCCATTTTAAGTGTTAACATATTCCATGCATACGTTGTTGTTATTACCTATTTGGTACTTGATCTACGTCTCCGTGATAGAATATCCCCTCCAAATAGCACGTTGTATTGTTAAACTTTGTACTTAACGAAACAATACATACACTAGAACAGCATTGTAATAGTTTAAGTCAATAGACATGAGGTCAACCGACTGTCGTGGTATCTTAGACTATAACAAGCCTGCTCAATATCGTTTTATGTATCCCAATGCTACGATAATTTAACATACACTTGTTCAGCTGCTGTCTTAATACAGCAGACAGATTTATGATATGTTAAACTAAAACCAACTAGCTTTCTAATAGGGTAATCCTAAAAACGTATTGGTCTAAGCAAGCTAAGACAATTAACATTTGCACCAACGGACGCATGTGGTAAGCAATTGTAGTATCGTAAATCGACATAAGTACTTGCCTGTCTGATTGATTGGTAGAAGAATCAGCACATTATTACTTGCTGCAAAGGCGAACATTTCAATGTTTGCAAACTATATTGATTCTCACGCTATTTAGTGTTTATTTGATAGTAATGAATTGTCTTGAAATTTGATATCAATTATTAATAGACCTCACTTGTTTCGTAATGTTAATTTCCCATAGACAATCGGGTAGTATTCTTACTATTACGATAAAGCGCATCAATACACCACATGATTGAAGAATTTTTATTGTCAGCAGGGTAATATTACTTTTTTGACGGTAGTTTTCATGTCCGTGGTACATTCATGCAAAAACAAATATGGCAGCGTATTCCACCCGCATAACCAAGGTTTTAATTTTAATTCAAGTTCTCTATATCCAGTCATGTATTGGGTGCTGAAAAGTATTTCAAGAACTAGGTGTATCTAACACATTGATACTTTTCGCTACAAATATTCCTTTGGGTAGATATGAGTTGTTTATTTTTCGGTCGACGGGCGAACATGATTGACGTTGAAGACGTTAAATAATCAGGTAATTAACTAACTACACACGATTTCAGTACTTGTGATCAAGGAACAAAGTCGACTTTAACTCTTATAATTCAAGCATTATACCATGAAATTGACTCATGTAGTGTTTACACCTTGAAATTGAAAGTAATTTCATTCGTACCCTTAACGATTCGTACCCTGTAAATATATCTACTAAAATAGATTGTGGACAAAAAGTCCGTGAAAATAAAATAAATAACACATAGCTTTGAGGGTGACAGTAAAAATTTAAGCATGAGGAAAATACTGTCAAAGCTACGTGTTATTTATATACTTCCTACTGTTCTTTATTTATTTTCTGATTCAGATGAGTGGGGATGAGAGTTGTTAGGACAAAAACATATTTGCTTGGTATTTTACCATAAACATACTTTACTTAAGAGTTTGTCACATTATTATGTATATTATGCTAAATTGATTATAAAAACGTACAATCAACTTGTGTGCATAATCTTGTTACTTGCGTATCGTAATGATGCGAATAGTAAGTGTATTTTCAGCTGCCTTTATTGTAATGGTTCTCGTTGTCAGCCAATGTGATGCCATATAACAGCTTCGTGTTGTTTAGTTTAACCAGAAGAGCTACGTCTATATTTAACATGCTTTTGCTTAATGCTACATTCCTGGTTACTTATTTCGATCTTTTCAACCAAGAAACATATTTATACTTTCTTATAAGCTTCTACAATAGCTCAAACAAGCAAACAGTTTATATAAATTGTTTAAAGCCTTTATATTGTTTTGATATTCTTCCAGCAGCATGTTAGTGCTTTCATCAACTTTAATCAGATTAGTTATTGATTTATTGATTATTGATGAATAAAACTGTAATACCAGCCTTGATGTATGTTTTCTGGTAAAACGTCCCATGTTGCTTATTTAACCGATGGCATGTTACATTATATTGGTGAGTACCGTCCCGATGTGCTGATTTACTAGGGAACTCTTACGCGGCATAAAATGTATTTCTCATACACTCCGAAACGACACACAGAACCGACGACAGCGTCTAGTCACTCACGCCTCAAAAGCAATATATTCAAATACACGGTTTGATAGTGAGATGGCCCCATTCAATTAATGGCTGAAATATCATTCAAATGATGTAGTTGGATAGCACACAGTGATCGATAGATCGTAAAATAACATTGCTTTGTTGGTAAAAACAAATATATTTTTTTAAAACAGAGGTTCTAAAATTGCTTGTGCTAATTATTGATAGCTTTATGTACTGTTCATAAATTAACATAGTTTTGGTCTTAAAATGACAAATGGAATTGTTCTGTCTCAGAGTAACATGTCTGTGTCACATATTTTAACTCTTCATTAAACATATCACAAACATGATAATAAATATATAAATATCGTTTAATGAATCATTTATCAAACTTCAATATGCTTACGTGTTATGTGATAATCAAATTCGGTTTACCTTGCATGTTCTACTGAAAATGTTATTGTAGATCACAATTCGTGTCATATACAAAAAAGTGTCGTTGGTCCTCACCTTATTCATTCTGTCATAGTTGTATTTGAGGTGTAAAGCACGTTGCAACCTGTCAGTTAATCGTATATTGCACTTGTATGTGCCATATATATGCTATACATAGTCAAATAGGTGAACTCAGACAAGGTACATGACTGACGATTTAAACCACTGTTCTTTTTAAAACTTTCTTTTTGTTTCTGGAAATGACGTCTTTTGTGTTCGACAGGTCTGGAAGAAGATTTGTAAGTTGCATCGCCATCAATGTTAACGATAAAGTTACATCATTCATGGAAGAGTATTTCCCTCTCAACTAATTTTATAATTTAGCAAAATTAATCAACCATTCAAAAAGCCTGGTTCTGATAAATACCTAATTGTTTATGGGGATAAATATATCCATATACTGTTTTCTCATGACGGAAAGGGGTCTCGAATATCGCTGGCTTAGAATAAGAAGGTCGTAACTACTACTTACGACCTTATAAGGTTGTTACATATTTGAAAGACGCACTATAACGCACTCCTTATGAGCCTATTTTCATGAAAATTTGAATTTGTCATGTTGGCCAAAATAAAGTTGTAAAAGCTATTTTTCCAAAGGTAAAGTGGCAGTTGCAGACAGCTTTTTTTTCGAAATATCGACACGACCTTCTCATTCTAAGTCAGCGATATGCCATTTCTTAGTTATACCAGGTTCAAATCACGTAACCAAACATGTAGCATTATACCGTATAATACATGTAAATTTGAGTACCTTTGCTTGAAACATCAATTATTACATGTATATTCAAAACGTGATTGTACCAATTCTACGATTTGGACCGAAAGATACGGACAAACAAGTCAATTCGAATAACCTTTATTACAAAAACAACCAACAGACTAAACATGTGTATAGCCACAATGTATAAATTATAACAAATGAGACTGGTTTCAAAAAGTACTGACGAAGGCGTAAGATTAAATACGACGGACGACTGAATGTCCCTCTGTGTATCTAAAGAGGACTTGCTACTCGATAGTTCTTGTTGATATGTGTGGGTGCCAACGATGATATCACGTTTAGCTGCATGAGTGAGCATGGCGTATGAAATATTATAACAATATTGATATAGTGTGTAACTGAACACACCAATTAAGTGAGATTGTGTGATTTAATAATTAGTTAAATATATCAGGTTTAGTAAACATTGGATACAATTTCAAGACAAACACTTTGATATTGGCTCATGGACGTACACAAATCATTATGTCGACTCTTTTTTACGCTTGCAATGTAACCTCAAGACATATCTAGAAAATCCGAGATTATTTGTATACATTATAATTATATTACTGTTTGTTATATTATTGGACAGTAAATGACACAATATCTAGATGCGTTACAAATTAGAAGCTGGATCTTAAAACGTCTAATCTAGGAGTGTTTTCCGTTAGTTATAATGGTGATGATTGCGAAAGAAAATTAGAGGCGAACCTGCAAAAGAACCAGTCAATTTATAGCACAGCGTTAAATTAAATACATTTTTGACAACGTAATAACATGTGTGATATTCTATTTTTGTGAATAGTTTTGTAGCGTAGTAACGTCACCAAGAGACTGGCCCCCAACCATCAAACATGAATGAAAAATACTCATGATTTAATTTACGACACAATGGTAACATATATAACTTTGGCAGTTAAGATAATTCTTCGTGTATTCACAATTGATAAACATATACACTGAGCGACAATGAAAACGCAACACTTTTTAAACTTGAATATTTCCGTAATCTGTTAAGTTATAAACTTGAAATTGTGTAGGCGCACTTCGATATATATCATCCACATAATTCAGCTTTTTCCGTGAAAATACTTTGAGAATTACTCGTCCATAAGCGGAATAGCCTTAAAACGCATTTTCCCGCGTGCTGATAGGTGGCTAGAGATTTGCTCGTATGTTGTGTAAACGTTTTGAAGAATATGGATGGATTAATCGGAAAAACAAAATAACTAGTAGAAAATATGGTGCATACGTTAAAGGAAGACTCTGAAAGACCGGTCGTTATGCTCAATTGAGGGGTATCCGTACTAAAAATCAAAGTTTCGTTTATTTAAATTACCGAAGTCATTATAACATTTTTTACACAAGTATGAATACATATACACATGTTAAGAAAACCAAAAATGCATTAAAAATTATAGGATGTCAGAAAAATGTTTAAGTCAAGTGCGATAACTGTTGGATAATTATACTCACTTTTTTAATTTAATCACAAAACTTTTACACTAAATTGTATCACTAGATATTACTAAACTAGTCTACATGCTCAAGTTTTGATGTTCATTAATATTTAGACGTAAATTGTGTTTTGAAAATTAAGCACGCAATTCAAACGCGCATTTACTCCATTGAGTGCAATAATCCGTCTCAAAAGAATACCTATAGCGTTAATGCAATAGTTGATATCCGGAACTCTGTGCAAGGTGGTTTTCCCCTTAATTTACATGTAGGTACAAACAAATCTGGCCTAGTTAGACTGGTTTTGTATTCATATGCAAACACAACTGACCCCATCTCTATTGTCCAGATATGAATATTCATGACTCAAAAGGATTATAACGGTAAAACTTTATTTGTACCTACAGATTAGTGGAGATCCGGAGTAGGTCTATATATTTCCAGTGAAAATGGCGATACTTTCACCATCCTTGGGACAAATACAATTCCATTTTATTAATCTCAAAACGAGCAGTTTCGAATATGCGTTTAGAGGCGCAAGATTCGAAGCAGTGTTATAAAGAAACTAGCAAGTTCATTATTCAATTAAGGCCCCTAAAAAGTACCTAAAATTTACATAGCCCTTCTGCAACAATGGCACAGCATCCCACTAGCATTCAATGAACGTTTCATACGATTAATACGCCGTATATGTACACGATGGATCGCTCCTGGCTGTGGTTTTAAAAGATTTTAAAATGCGACTTTGTGTTTGATACTGACCCCAAAACAACTGGTAAAAAATGTGTTGCTAAACATCTTTTTCTGATTCGTAGTAATATTCATGTGTCACTTGCATATATCTATTTTATGACAACATTTCGCGATGCTTACATACTTATCAAATATGTTATGCTGTATTATGTAAGTGTTGCGTTTCATTGCCGTTCAGTGTATATATATATATATTATGTAAGTGTTATTCAGGACATAAATCATGTTCAAATGTTACCTATTTATTTTCAGCAGATGTTTAGAACTTTTCCCTACTTCTTAAAATTGCCAAAATCAGCAGCAAGTGACGTCATATACTACCAATAAGTCATTGCGTTTTACACATTGATGCTATCAATATCACACTCCTACACTACTAGACCAACGTGGCCTACTACGTACATAGTCTGGTGCTGCTATGTTCTACCTAGATTAATTAGTGAAAGTCAAATTTAAAAAAATCGGATTTATTAATTTAAGGCTGAAATAGCACGACAATAAGACGATAAACTCTATGTAGACAATTATAAACTTAAGATAATCACTATCGACATTGTATTCCTCTTGAGTATGTTAGAATAGAAACCAGTTTCTCTTTTTATCCTTAGCATCAAGCATGATAATTACTTTACAATTTTTATTGGTACAATTATATCTAATCAATGAATTTATCATGATTATAAAACTTGCGTCAACGGATAAAAGAGATTACGACAGAAAAGCATGTCAAGGATTGAATCAAATCTATATGTACATTGACCTAGGCACATTTTGTATAACCAAACATTGTGATATCGGTGTGAGCCTTTTTATCAGGTACATCTGATACCATTGGCGGTTTCTACTTGACCTATCGGTGCCAACCTCCCAAAACATATCAATTAAGCAAATATATTTGATTATCATTCATTTTCGTGCTTTGATAGACTTTTTCTATTTCTAATACATGGTATAGTTCGATTTCGAGCATTGAGCCGTGACTGCCCTTTTAAAGTTTAATCTATTCGCCAATAAACTGTAAATCGATAAATTACACACAGTAGTAAGTAGCATATCTTTAAATATTGACTATTGAATAAATCACGGGTCACCCGCCAAATAGACTCGTCTGAAAGTTCATGGCTCAGGGTTCAAAATTGAACTATAACAGACATTCATTAAATAAGCATGCAGAATATTTACGCACTTATTCCTTATGAAGGTAAATGTTATTTGTATCTTCTTGTTTCGTTTATTTTGTTAATTAAGACGTCTGATGGTCTGTTTTGATTACGTTCTTCTGGCTGTATATTTGAAACATATTGCATGCATGCATGATATAGACACATACCTTGCGATATTGAACATTGATAATTGTGATATATTTCTCTAGAACCAATTCATATGTATATATTTCATTTTCTTCTATTATTCATTACAAACCATTTCGCTGTCTTAGAATGATACATAGTTCAAATCTCTATTACAATGTGCTTCTTATGAGTCTTTTATCGTGAAAATCGGCGAAAATCATGTTGACTAAATTAAAGCTGAAACAGATTGTTTAACCATATAAGTAATTTGCAGACAAAGTTTTCTTGTTTTCTCAAAATATAGATTTTGTGCAATCTAAGTCAAAGTAAAACATCGCATCTGTACGGGACCACATAATGCCGTAAGTAAGTTATCTACACAGAAAGAGACCAAGACACCGACTATGAACTAGAACCGTTAACAAACCTATACAATGTTAGAATAATTAATTTAAATAAACATTGATTACTGGTGCTGGAATATGTAAAAACAAGTATTCTGGGTAAAGTACAGGGTACTAGTATATCCATGTAAATAATTACACATTCAGAATTATTTTATTTAAAATTCCAAAGGCATTTCTAGACATCAATGGTTCTCAAACGAATTACACTCACGTTTTGTTTAATATCCGTTTTGACATACTACAACCATGTCAACATTAAATCACGCCGCATTTAGTTTCGGCGGGGGAGCATACAGAAAATACTACAAAATTACATGCACATAGTTGATGATTTTAATCAACTTAATGTGCTTATATTCTTAAATGCCATGCTAAGATATTATTTGCATCATGCTTTGGTTTAAGTAGATCTATAACGGACTAATCAAGGTACTATTTGTATATTACAACCAAAACAAATGGCATGTACAATGTCAATTATATTATGGTGTGCATGCAACACTATAGTACATCTCGCCCGTGTCAATATTAAATACATTATATCCCAGGTTGTGTTATTGATGATTGTTTAAGATATTGTCAATGAATGATAGCTTTTTCGAATCCAATGAACAATTCTACATAATTTAGCACCCAGCGCGCGTACATTATTTATAAAACCCATCGTATTACTTATTGAATCGACTATACATGTATCTCCTTACGTTTGAACATTTTCCTGTGTACATAACCACACAACATATAGAACAGAGACAAAGATATAATGATTTAAGACGATATACGTAATGTCAATGGACTGTTGAGGTAACATTATTGTTTACAAGTCTACTTAATATACTTTTATGTATCCTTAAGCTACCATATATACAGCATCTACTTTTCAGCTGGTATCTAAATAAAGTAAGCAGAATTATGTTCAGTTAAATTAATACTAACTAACTGTCTGATAAGATAATCCTAAACACGAACGTTTCTCTAAAAGATACAGAGACAATCAACGTGTGCACCTACTGACGTAAATGGTAAGTTTTTGTGGTTTCGTTATTGATATTGCTATTGACAGTTATTGGCAAGAGTAGGAAACTTTGCTGAACGAAGAGACTCGTTACAATATACCGTCGGAGCGCATTTGGTGATCGCACGTCTCCGGCGTTACCGATATTACGTCATAACATCACCATAAATGCTAAACGCTCTCGCAATCAGAAGAGGACGAAATCAAACGATACGTTTTCCTTTAAGACATGTATACATTAAAAATCAATCAAACTGGGATGTTTTATGTAATCTATCCTAATTGTCGACAAACAATGCCACTCTGTACCGTATTGACGTCGAGTCAATTTTCTGACACCAACTGACGCAAAGCTGTGATGTCGCAATTATTGGATACTTTTTTTTTAAACTTTGTTCAAACTTGGTGAGTCTTTGAATATAAATTGAAGGCATTTGGAATACTTTCCAGGAATGTGCAAACGCATGACGTCAAAAAGCATGAAACAGACGTGAATCTCGAACCGAACAAACCACGTGACATACGACCGGTTTGTGACGCGGATTACTATGTCTTTTTTGTACAAACTTCACATGAGGAATTTCGCCACTTTAATGTTAATCTTATAAAAGTTATTGATAATTGAAAATGAGGACTTAGAAAAGTGGTAAAGTACATTTGTCGGATTTGTTGTCGCTTATATTGGCATTAAACTATATAATAATCAAAATTTTACGTAACAAGTTACATTGTTGTCACAGTCTCGGCTAAAACATCCGTAATCAGAATCACTAGGGATAATAGTGCAGCTGAAATGTTCTCTCTTTGTCGCATTAGTATGTCAGACAACTTCAGTAAATTCAAAGAATCCATTTTTTTCTTACAAAACATGTGCAGTATTTTGCTACTTTTGTCTCGTAATAATTCGATATTATATAGTATCAGCTGCAATGTTATCATAACAGTTCTAGTTACATATATGTTAGCCAATACCATCACAAAACCACAAGAGTATTTTTGGTGTAAGCACATGTGCAAAGTCTACTTTTGCCATTTTCTTTTTTTTCTTGTTCAATGCTTCAAGCCTGGTTTTTTCACTCTCGAACAAACTTGAACCATATTTGACTGGAATGGCATAATCACCAATCATCCACGTAAAAGCTTCTACAATAGCTTAGAAAAAAACTCTTTATACAGGGTGATCCATAATATATCTTACACTTTAAACAGAATGCTATAAGAAAATGCTTGATACCATCCGATTATATTATATATCAATTCGAGCTAACATTTAACCCGTTTTATTCAATATATGGCAAACTTGAACCATATTTGACCGGAATTACATAATCAACAAACATTCTTATAGTTATTCTAAGCGTCTTAAAGAGATCCGACAAGTCACCTGTTTAAGTATATTGTACTTAGCATTTATATTGTTTGTGTTCTTGTCTAACAACAAGTTGTCGGTATGTTATAAAATATAATCCGGTTTATAAGTTATTGATTTATTGATTATTGATGAATAACAATGTTTGAAGTCTTGTTCTCAATTCTTGTTCTCGCGTTGCTTATTTAAACGATGGTATGTTACATTATACACTGAACAAAATTTCTAATTGGTCACCTAAATTCCACCGAACATATTGACACAATATTAGTCAATGATTATTCAAAATATATTCTGTCAATAGTAAATGTAACAGAAATGTGTAGACAACAGAAACATGAACATTTGATGCAAATTCTGCTATTTCTGCTATTCTCACGCTCAATTATTGGAAATACTAAACAACAACCCTCAGAACCACAAATCACATAAAATATGAATAATTACATTTATAAATAACCATATTTTTTAAAAAAAACCATACTAAACCATTATCTCAAATGGCATCGTCGGATACCCACGTTCGATTGCATTACGTTATACTCATACATCGACCGTGTGTTATTTGGCTAGCAAAATATCGTAAACGTTATAGATAAATGGTGCAATTTCATTGGTTTCCAAAGGATTTCCACTTTGGAAGCTCAGCCAATGAAATTACATGTTACATTCGGCCTTCGTTTCATTCTCTAAAATGGCGGCCATTTTGATTTCGACTGAAAGAAAAATCTTTTTAAAGTAACAAAACCCCCCTAATGACGATGCTCAAATGGACGAGTAGGCAGTTATTAATTTATATGGCAAAGTTATACTACAATAGGTTGTATGGTTGAGGCGCTGGAATAACATGAAAAACATGGACTTTTATTATTTATCTGGATTTCTGACAGTTACAACGTAATTCGCCATAGGTAATCAATGTCGCCTATAAAATTAAAACGCACTGATAACTTGCCATAATTGACGCACAAAGAAGATAACTAATGAAAGAAAGACTGTACAAAATTGGACTTATCTATCACTCGTGTGTATCATTATTATGAGGATTTAATTTTGTTCTATTCTCGATTAAAAGGGAGGTAATTTCAGAATTTTCAACTTCAAAGCCTTGTATCTTTTTAACGCCTAATTGCTTTTGCAATATTGGTTGTTTTTTTCTGTTTGAGCGATCACAAATTGGTTTATATTTTTACAGTTTATCACATTTCCAATGACAAGTTTTGCATTAAACTTAGAAAACTGATTCATACACAATGGGCCATAACTCAGAACATGTTACGAGGCTATGTGAAACAAGAACTGGATTTGATTAGGAAAATAACGCCAAATGAGTTAAGTTCACTAAATATATTTCTCAATTGTTATGTACACAAATATGCGAGTTTAAAAAGTGATCAATTAGAATTTTTGCTCAGTGTATTGGCGAATATCCTTCCGAGTGTTTAATGAACACTTTTACGAAGAACACCATTACATACGCCAATTGTTGTATTAATACAAAGAGAATCTGAAGCCACACAATATCAACGGCATTTGAAGACATCTCTACACTTCACATAAAAGATTTGTATGTAAATTTTAGTATCTTTGATTAAAACATCAATCATTATATTCAAAACATATTTGTACCAGTTCTGCGAATTTGAACGAAAGAACAAGATTTGATACGGGCAAACAAATCAATTCGAATAAACCGGATAACAAAAGCAACCAATAAGCTAAACATGTGTATAGACACAATGTATAAATTATATCAACAAACGTGACTTGTTTAATAAAACACTGATGAAAGCGTAAGATTTAATACAGCGTACGACTGAATGTCTCGCTGTGTATCTAAAGAGGACTTGCTACTCGAAAGTTCTTGTTAATGTGTGTGGGTGCCAACGATGATATCACGTTTAGCTACATGAGTGAGCATGGCGTATGAAATATTATAACAATGTTGATATAGGGTGTAACTTTACACGACAATTAAGTGAGATTGTGAGATTTAATAATTAGTTAAATATATCAAGTAATCTCAGAGTTTAGTAAACATTGGATACAATTTCAAGACAAACATTTTAATATTGGTTCATGAACGTTCACAAATCATAGTGTCTACTGCTTCTTACACTTGTAATGTTAGCTCAAGACATTGCTAGAAAATCCGAGATTATTTGTATGCATTATTTATTACTGTTAGTTATATTAGTGGACAGGAATTGACACAATATCGAAATGCGTTACCAATTGGAAGCTAGATCTTGCCACGTCCAATCAAGGAATCTTTTGCGTAAGTTACAATAGTGATTACTGGCGAAAAGTGAGAGGCGAACCAGCACAGCAAAAAAAAACAGTTGAATTAAAGCACTGTGTTAAATTAAATACATGTTTGACAACGTAATAAGATGTGTGATATTCTATTTTTGTACATAGTTAAGTAGCATAGTAACGCCATCAAGAGACATGCCCCCATCCAAAAGTCTCAATGTAACTATTACCGAGAAACCCAGTTGTGTATCTATTATACATTTTCTCTGAGCATTGAGACATCATTCCAAATAAGGTTATACTGATCTGCCGTCGCCTACCATGAAACACTCTGTCCATAACAAACCATAAATAAACTAGTATGGTAACATTAATAACATTGGCAGTGAAGATAATTCCTTGTCTATACAAATTGATAAACATATCGATGGCTTAGAATTAGAAGGTCGTAAGTACCGACCTTTTAATATTCATACATATTTAGAAAAAACATCACAAGGCGCATTTTATGAGCCCATTTTCATGAAAATCTGAACTTGTCATGTTGACCAAAATGAAGTTGTAAAAGTTTGTTTTACAATAAGTAAAGAGTGAATGTCAGACAGTTTTCCGTGTTTTCTCAAAATATCGATTTGGTAGTTACGACCTTCTAATTCTAAGCCATCGATATATATGTAAGTTTTGGGACATTCAGGACATAAATCATGTTCAAATGTTATCTATTTTTTCGAAGCAGATGTTTGGAACGTTTTCCTTACTTCTGCAAAACTGCCAAAATCAGCAGCAAGTGACGTCATATATTACCAATAATTCATTGCGTTTTACACATTGATGCTATCACTTTCACACTCCTTCACTACAAGACCCACGTGGCCTACTACGTACGTAGTCTGGTGCTGCTATGTTATGTCAAGATTAATTAGGGAAAGTCAATTTGAAAAAATCTGATTAATTAATTTAAGGCTAAAATAGCACGGCAATAAGAAGACGATTTTCTCTAGGTATACAATTATAAACTTGAGATAATCACTATCGACATTGTATTCCTCTTGAGTATGTTAGAATAGAAACCAGTTTCTTTTTAATGCTTAGCATCAAGCATGATAATTAATTTACCATTTTTATTGCTACAAATTATAATAATCCATCATGATTATAAAACTTGCATAAACGGATAAAAGAGATTACGACAGAAAGGCCTGCCAAGGTTGAGTCAAATATACACGTACATTGAGCTAAGCACATTTTGTATATCCAAACATTGTTGCTACCGGGATGAGACTTTTCAAAGGGTACATCTGGCATCATTGGCGGTTTCTATAAGACCAGTCGGTGCCAAGTTCCCGATATTTAAATTTTTATAAAGTTAATATTCATTTTTCCATTTCTTTGATTTGATTGATTAGTTTTAATACAATATAAAAGATCATTAAATATGTATGTAGAATGTTTATGCATATATTACTTATGAACGTGGGGGTTAGCTGTAGTTTCTTGCATCGTTTTTCGTTAATTTAGAGATATGATGGTCCGTCTAGATTACGTTACTCTAGCTGTATACATTGTTTTTCATAAATGTTGGAAGTTTGATTGTCATACTTTCTGATATATAAAGTTATCGAACCTCGACATATGTACCACATTAATAAAGTACACTTGGGAAAGACCAACACAACGTTGCATGCCTGATCTAGGCACATACTTGAAACTGAACAATGAAAATTGTGATATTTTTCTCTACAAACAGATTTGTATGTATGCAACCACATACGACTGATACATATTTGAAATTTGCATTGCAAGGTGCCTCTTATGAGCCTATTTTAGTGAACACCGGAACTTGTCATGTTGACAAAATGAAGCTGAAACAGTTTGTTTTATAATAATATTATGTAAAGGGTAATTTTCAGACTGTGTTTACTTGGTTCCTAAAAATATTGATTTTGTACTTACGATTTTCTCATTCTAAGCCAGCAATTTAACCTTGTCACATGCCTCTAACTCAAATCAATAACATGGGTAGTGAACCGACTGCCATTGTCATAATCCAAATTAAAATCATTCAAGCTGCAGCATCACGATACAACGACAAAGTAAAACATCTGTGCTAGACCACATGATGCCGTAAGTTAGATCTCTCCCTTAGACACATACGTATCTACACGGAAAGAAAACATGACACCGACTATGAACTAAAAACGTTAAAAACGATCAAATGTTCTAGTAATTGATTTAATTAAACATTGATTACTGGTGCTGGGATATGTAAAAACAAGCATTCTGGGTAAAGTACTGGGTATATCCATGTAAATAATAACATATTCTGAATTATTTTATTTGAAACTCCAAATAAAATTTCCAGACATCCATGGATCTAAAACGACCTACAGTCGTATTTTGTTTAATATCCGCTTTGACAGACTACTGCATTAAATCACGCAATAGTTAGATTCGGCGGGGGAGCATGCAGAAAATAGTACCAAATTACATGCATATAGTTGATGATTTTAATCAACTTCATGTCCTTAAATTCTCAAATGGCATGCTAAAATATTATTTGCACCATGCTTTGGTTTAAGTAGATCTATAACGGATTATCCAAGGTACTGCTTGTATATCACAACCAAAGAAAAAATGTCATGTACAATGTCAATTATATTATGGTGTGCATGCACCACTATAGCACATCTCGACCGTGTCAATATCAAAAACATAATATCCCAGGTTGTGTTATTGATGATTGTTTAAGATAATGTCAATGAGGGATAGCTTTTTCGAATCCAATCAACAATTTTACATAATTAAGTAACCAGCGCGCGTGCATTATTTATGAAACCCATCGTATTACTTATTGAATCGACTATACATGTATCTCCTTACGTTTGAACTTTTTCCTGTGTACTTAACGACACAACATATAGAACAGAGACAATGTTATAATGATTTAAGACGATATACGTTATGTCAATGGACTGTTGTGGTAACAGTATTGTGTACAAGTCTTCTTAATATACTTGTATGTATCCCCAAGCTACCATATATACAACATCTACTTTGCAGTTGATATCTTAATAAAGTAAGCAGAATTATGTTCAGTTTAACTAATACCAACTAACTGTCTGATAAGATAATCCTAAATACGAGAATGTCTCTAAAATATACAGAGACAACAAACATGACTTGTGCACCTACTGACATATGTGGTTAACTTTAGTGGCTTGTAAATGTACTTAACTACCTGTTGGATTGTTTGAGTTGTAGTTTTGTCTATGGAACATATTTAAAGTATTTATTGATTAAACAAAATGGATAGTTCTTGTATGTAAATACATTAGTTTCTTTAAATTTCTCTTAACCATACAGATACAATCAACATGTGCACCTATTGTCCTATTCCCGTAAATGGTCAGCTTTTGTGGTTTCGTTATTAACATTGCTATTGACATTTATTGGCATGATTGGAAATATTGTTGAACGAAGAGACTAGATACAATTTACCGTCGGAGCGCAAAGTGACCGCACGTCTCTGGCGTATAGCAATTTTACGTCATAATATCACCATAAATGCTACACGCTCTTGCAATCAGCGGAGTAGGAAAACCAAACGATATCTTACCTTATAGACATCGCTGGCTTAGAATGAAAACGTCGTTTGTGCCACTTACGACCTTATACGACGAATGCTTATTTGTAATTCTTATGAGCCTATTTTTATGAAAATAAGAACTGGTCATGTTGACCAAACTGGAGTTGAAAAAGCTTGTTTTACCAAAAGTAAATAGCGATTGTCAGACAGTTTTTCTTGTTTTCTCAAAATATTGATTTTGTAGTTACGGCCTTCTCATTCTAAGCAATCGACATGTATACGTCGAAAATCAATCAAACAGGAATGTTTTAGGTAATTATTCCTAATTGGCGACACAAAATGCCACTCTGTACCGTATTGACGTCAAGTCAATTTCTGACACCAACTGACGCAAAGCTGTGATGTCGAAATTATTAGATTATAATTTAAAACTTTTGTCAAACGTGGTGAGTCTTTGGATATAAATTGAAGGCATTTTGGAATAAGTTCCATGAATTTGCAAACGTATGGCGTCAAAAAGCACGAAACGGACGTGGATCTCGTATCGAACAAAACACGTGACACATGACAAGTTTGTGATTCGGATTATTATGTTTTCTTTGTACAAACTTCACATGAGGAATTTCGTCATTATAATGTTCATGCTATAAAATAAAAGTTATTGCTTAATCAAAATGAGGACTTAGAAAATTGTTTAAGTATATTTATCGGATGTTTGGTTATTAAACTATATAATAATAATTACTTGACGTAAAGGTAATCTTTGCCCATCTGAACAAGTTACATTTATGGAATTGATTTTGGCTATAACATCCGTAATCAGAATAATTGTGGATAATATTGCAGCTTAAATGTTCTATCTATGTCGCATGAGTATGTCAGACAACTTAAGTAAATTCAAACAATCCATTTTTCCTTAGAACACATGCGCAGTATGTTGCTAGTTTTTTTCTCGTAATAATTCGATATAGATATATAGTATCAGCTGCAATGTTGTCATAGCAGGTCTAGTTACCGATGTGTTTGCCAATACGATCACAAAACCACAAGTATTTTTGGTGCAACCAGATGTGCAAAGTCTACATTTGCCATTTTCTTTTCTGTTTTTTGTTGAATGCTTCATTCCTGGTTTTGTCTCTCTCGTACAAACTTGAGTCATATTTGACAGGAATGGCATAATCAACAATCACCCACGAGTAAGCTTCTAAAATAACTCTGACAAAACATTTTAAAGGGTGATTCATAATTTTATATGTTACACTTTCAATGGAATGATTGATGCCATCCGACATTATTGTATACCAATGACAAGCGAACATTTCAAAGTTTTATTCAATATTATGACAAACTTGGACCATATTTCACCGGAATTACATATTTAACAAACATTCTTATAGTTATTCAAAGTGTCTTAAAAAGCTCAGACAAGTCACCTGTTTATGTATATTGTACTTAGCATTTATATTGTTTGTGTTCCTGTCTAACAACAAGCTGTCTGTATGTTATAGAATATAATCCGATTAGTTATTGATTTATTGATTATTGATGAATTACAATGTAATAAACTTGGTTCCCTGTTTCTTAAGAAACCCCCGCGATGCTTATTTATACGATGGTATGTATCATTGTATTGGCGAGTATCCTTCCGAGTGTTTAATCTCCAATAATTCAGACGAAGAGTATAATTTTAGACGTAATATATGTCTTTATATGCAATTTGCCTTCAGTTCTTGGTGAAACGTATAAAAATATTTTTTGCTCGCTTCGCCAGCAAAATAACCTATTTAGATAAGAATATGTCAGCACCCATTGTTTGCGAATATTACACTCGTGGCATACATTGTACTCTTAACATCCCTAAACCCCTTATATGACTTTGAGTTGTTGTCAAATATATATAAAACCTTTGAAATAAACGTTTTCACATTAAGCTACCATCTCCAAATCGAGCAATTTACATTTTGAGCAAGCACTTAATGGGGTTAAATGTAAGAACTTAAATTTTCCTTATTTCGGTCCTTTTTAATACCAAATAAGGTATCTCAGATCGCCTAGAATGCACCAGATTGATCCATTGTTTAGGAATTTTTCCTTGGGGAATGCCCCTGGACCCCCTTATACTTGAACTGATTAACTTCCTGTTACCACGTAATTACTTAACCAAATTACCGCAGAACAATAAAGTCAAAGTTATTATATAGATATAGGTGGGTTGTGGATGTTTAAGAGTACAATTTATGTACTAGTGTACTTTTGTGCAAAGAATGTGTGTTGACATATGTTGACATTATCAAGTTTTTGCGAGCGAAGCGAGTAAAAAAAAATTTTACCCTCGTTGCCAAATGTTTGCCCCCCCCCCCCCCCCCCAATGTTGAAAACGCTCCTACGCCCATGTTAATGAACACTTTTACACAGTACATCATTAAATGCGTCAATTGTTCATCCTCTGAGTTGCATGTTTGTGTCACGTGTTTTAATACTTCATTAAACATATCACGAACACCAATGGTGTTTTGCCCTGATAACAAAGTTCCTTATTGCGTTCAAAATATCAAACATCAATTTGCTCACGAGTTTGTGATAATACAATTTGGTTGTAGTAACTATTGAATTTGACATTTTGACAAAGTACAGTAAGTTGAGACCATTTTGCGTGACGAAAATATTAAGCATTGGCACAATTTGTTTCAAGAATCTAATTCAGTCTATAAATAGCCAAAAACGTTCCGGACATTAAATTTATTAAAACATATCTTCGTATTTGCATTAACTTATTAGGACAGCGAACACGGAAGGCAGAACACACCTTAAGAACATTTTGGTTTACATATTGGAATAAGGTACGGATTGTATGGATATTTTCAGATACCTTTGTGTACCTCGGTAAAGCCATTGACGGAAATTAGGGCAACTTATTCATGAACTTCTTAATATAGTGAAATTAGCAAAACAAAACCCATATTGAACATATCCAACGTTACGATGTAAAAGCCCAACCCTGCATCTTGTTATCGCTTCGTTTTCATTTATTTGCAGATAATTATTTAAAAACTGCAATAAATCCTTTGCTATCACCCGTATTAATTAGATTTCAGTGATTTGGTAGTATTCTAACAGTTTAGAATTTCTTCGAGAGACCAAATGATACTGCAAAATGCACGGACAATTATGAACACATGGATATTATTTCACTATTTCAATATTACAAGTAATTATTGAAGAAAACCCGGACAGAAAACTATTAAGAGGTCGCTAAAGAACGCAATCAAATGTAATTCATTCGACCACGCCGCGAAATTATATCGCTTGGTTAAAACACTTTCACGGGAATATGTTACGTTTTGATTAATTCTTAATGAGACATTTTTTCTAGATCGGATATTAAAAATAATCACCTACGTCCCACCGAGAAACATAATATTACAAACATAATCAAAATCACAATTACATTCTTGTATCAGTTTCTTATGAACACTCCATAACAATTAACCCATAAATTGAACACAGTCGCGAAGTTACGTACAAGCCTAATTACATAGATGGCGATTTTCACGCTGTTACGCCAACCCATTCGCGAAAGTATACCAATAACGTCATGCGTGAGCCGGCCTTCCACTGCACACTCCCAAGTAACTCTAATTAGCATCGGCATATAGCATTTATTGCAAAGGTTCTTATAAAGTAACTGTTATCGGTTTAACAATAATAGAGTTTGCTTAACGTCCGTAAGGTTTAAAGGAAGCACAATTCAGTTTCCACCGACGATTCGACTGAACACCACGCTCCTAGCAACACACTATCTCAACCAGCGGTCGGTATTTCAGTTAACAACAAGCTTGGGCATCATTCGCGACAGGACACCGCACTAGGAGTACGGACAATAATATCAGGATATAATACAGTTACTTCGCTTTCCTAACATGAAGATTTTGATGGTCTTTTTCATCTTTGGTGTTTATTCAAAACTCGGAGCCGCAGTCGGTAAGAATTGTATTTGTTTTTAATAGAATAATAATGATAGTAATTTTAAATAGGTTAGTAGTTAAACAGACAAAGTAAGACAGAAATAACTTAGCGTGAAAATAACGTAGAATATAATACTTCTTTTGTTAATGCCTAGATGATAAAGGCATTGTAACATTGATGCTTCTGCGTTTCTTGATCAGTGTGGATACTAATAATATATAAAGTATTATTATAAAAATCACCTTCAAACTGGAGATGTTCTTTCATATACAGTGTGTAAAATATTTACATTGTTAATACGAAAATAAAATAGAATACAATATGTTCAACAGCGGCTGTATATTCTTATCAAAATTAAACTTTGAACGATTAACTCTGTAATGGTACATTATATGAAGGGGATTAATAGTGTATTAATTAGTGATGCTTACACTTTTCAGAATATGTTTAACAAGCCTAAATATGTTTATAGATATGATATACGAAAAATTCTCACTATTTTATTCATTAAGACACATTGATGAATAAATATAAACGGGTTATATGAAGGATCATGGTATAATAGATATATACCGCTTATAGATTTTATCATGGGGAAAAAAGACCAACCTTATTGTTAAGCATAAACACATTGTGTATGCACAACTGAGATGTGAAACCTTACATATAATGACATTAAATTTAACGAATTTCTGTTCATTGTTGCCCGAGTGATAAGGGTTCGAATACATGGTTGGACAGGTTATAATCGTCTGTGGTTGCTATGGACATGTAATCTTTACTTTGGAGAAGTTATAAACTGCTTGAACTGCTTTTGGAGATTACATTGCAGGGAAACTAGTAAGGTCCAATGATGCCCGTACATGACCTACACATTGTTTAAAAAAACGGCTCCAAGTACAGAAAAGGGAAATGCGCTACAATACTAATATGTTGTTCCTCTACAAAGTAATCATGTTATTTGTAAATTCATAATAAGTTTGTGTCTAACATATTGTATTTTTAGAACGGTTGGAAATTAAACTTCGCTTGGGAGAATTGTTAAACTGTAAATTGTTCCTATATACTATCGTTCAATATTTTTTATTACATTTTTCGATACGAAAGATAACGGAAGAAAATATCTTGTTTTTGGCTTTTGAAAACAAAAGTGTGTATAGTTTAATGTAGAATTACCAAATTTACTCGGTACATAGCTATATTAATTTTTGTCGTTTCTGAGTTACTCTTTTGAACATGAATTAACTGTGACTTACCCTATAAAACATGAATAGAGACAGACAAGTAGAAGTACTAAAGTGTCACTTTTGTTTTATATCAGCTTATACCATTTAAGGGAGCAAGTTCTTATCAATCATCATACTTACTCTCGCCACTTCGTTCCTATCAAACCATTTTCCTTTTTATACTTCGAGGTATCATCGAGGTAAAATATAACTGTTACTATTTCTATCTCGACTTTAATCACAGATTTAATTCGTTACAAATAAAGCAAAACTATTTAAATCTTACATATTGTGTTTTTCAGCAAGTGTCCAAATATCACCCTAATTTAACTTATAAACATAACTGGAACTATGACAAAGTATTTTGTTAAAAAATCTGTACATGCCTACACCGCAATATAATAAGCACGTAGAATATTATCATTATGAATGTACACACTTTTGACCCACATGGTACGTCATTGTGACTTACAACATTATCATAATAAAATACTATTATGTTCATTTAGTACACCTATCCTCGACAAACCCACTGATAAACAAGGCATTGGTGCACCGTTCCCATTGAGTTTAGTCTTTTATTATACTACTAATGTGGTTATTATGTGCGCTCTGCTTTCAATTCTATCCTATTTGGAAATCTTTGTTGCGCTGATTAAACCTACTGAACCTGCTAAAGTTGGTAATTGCTGTTAATGATTACAGCAAAACATTGCGATGATTCGTCTACACTATTGAACTTACAACGCTATGAAGCAAACACAATAATATATTGCTAAATCTGCCATTAAATTTTACACCAAGGAAATCTCTTCGGTTGAAACCGTTATACGTTCTAAGTTCAAGAAAACTAATCAATGTATGATCGAATTTATACTCCACTTTGAGATTTGTCTGTTAATTAATTAGCCAATCGTAAGTGTTGACTTAGTGGAAAACAAAGAACGAGTTCGTGCTTATTATACTAATTTGCCCTAATGTCTGCTGGTACTGTATTTTGTATCATAATAGACTTACCCGATGTCAACGCCATCAGCATCTAATACCCAAAGTATATACAAAAAAGCGAATCTGACACATACTAAATCGGAGCACATACTATTTGCAACGGAAATTGAGCGTTTATTGGACTACCCAGAACTCAAGTCAATATAATTCAAAATTACTGAATTGTGAGGTATTTGTGTTTCTAGTCAAATACTCACATGATAATACAAATCAAAATAAAAGTTAAAATTTGAATTGACTCAAGCATGCTGCAAAACATTAAATTTCATAAACATAAACTATGGTCGATTTAAATAGCACGTATTTACACAAGGTACAAGTTCTGGTTCAATGACATCTAGACCATTAAAATAGTTATTGTAGAGGAATACATATTTCATTTTCAGCATTAAACAAGTTAAAGAATGTGTTTAAGTTTATCAGAGCACGTTATTTTGTGGGAGTTATATGTATTGACTAGAATTTATTGGAATGCATTGTCTGTCCCAAGTTTCTGTCAAATTTTATATGTCTCAGATGTAATTTTAGACAACTAGAATGTGCTAAATTGTAAAATACGGTCTGAGTAATCGAATTAAATTTTCAAGAAGTACACGAGTTTTTCAGACGGTATGAAAACTAACACCATAAATAAAGGTTATAATACAAACACTTGAATATAGAACATTTGGAGGACCTCATTTGACGTACAAAAGACATGGCAACATACGAATTGAAGAAAATTATCCTATCTGCAGTAGCATCTTGAAATCGACACCATGGAACAATGATTCAAATTATTTAATCAAGAAAACCAAAAATTCTACGTATACCAACTACACCGCGAATGATTATGTTATCTAACTATCGGCTCATCATGATTGCAACATATGAAGTTTATTGAGACAAAAACCTCAAAACCACATTGACAACAAAACTTAATTATCACGCAACCACGAGCGAAACTTCCACTAACAGACATCAATTAAGGCAAAAGTAGAAAGACGATGCGGTTCAGAATATGTAGTCACACTTTGAAACGTGTTTAAAGGAAATATATGGCATGTTTAAAGCTTCTACGAGACGTGTAACCATTCTTATTTCTGTGCTTGGAGAGATTGGCAGAGTTATGTATATTTGCAAAGACATTTTCATTTTTTTAGAATACCAAACTCATTTAATTCCCTGAATATTCTTCAAAAGCATTTTGATGAGATCATATGTTATAAAAAGAACGACTCGTTATTATGTTCAATACTACTGTATATTTGATTAATGACACTTATTGCTGTCTGAGTTTTCTATCATATTCAACCATACTCATCGTTAACATCGTCCATGTCACTTTGGTGTAGCTCCCAAGTACTCTTCATGTGTCCTTTAGCTTTGTATTCAAACATTTCCCATTCGACTGCATTGTTTTAAACTAATTTGTTTTAGGTCAGTCGTGAAATTAGTTTCACAATTTATGCCAATTACTCTCTACACATCATTCCATAATCAATGGCCATGGGGTATGAGAGACGAGTAGTATGCGTTCAATGCTGAGCGAGAAACAAGGGATTTCTTGTACTGTTTGTAGTTCGTCCTTGTTTGTACAAATGTACGAATATAGGATTCACATCCATATATTGTTAAGCTTGCAATATACAGCCTGTAACGTTTTATCGTTCGTAATCATAATTGAAATTGAAATATTCCATGACCAGTCTGTATGTCTCAGACGAAGAAACATCACTCATATTTATTTCAATTAAGGAGATTCAGGACCGTTTGCACATCAATATTATATTCCCAAATTGACGAACATTTCTCGTAATTTTACGAGTTGCTGAAATATATTAGCCTATTATACTGTCCATATGGGTTTGTGCAATCTGCTACTCGCTTTAATCTCTTTATATACGTGGTCCTATAGAAACCAACCAATATCGTTTTATTGAAACAAAAATAAAAAAATACTTTGGTAGAGTTTGTGGGAGTTCGCCGTAAATATGTTTAAGTGCAATGACATTATTTAAATGTTTGCGTGTTAATGCCTGTTTGATGCCTTAAAGGAGAAACTATCGTGTGAGAATAGTATTCCATGTGATAACTTAATCATTTGTTTTAAAGTTCTTATATGTCAAGATTTCAATAGAACTAAAATTAACTTATCTCATTCAATCGAATGTGTTGAAAATGTAAATTGTGCGTGTTGGCTTTGTTCCAATACGGATCTTTGTACTCGAATATAGACACTTCCAAAAGCTGGTTTCGAAATGATATATATAATAAAGCAACATCAGATATTGTCTTATTCAAGGTGTGTAATCAGGTATAAGTACGATCATATAATATAGTATTATACAGCTGATTTTACTGTCATTCGTGAATTTCATTGACCATCTTTAGGATGTCAGTTGACAGAGTCTATACTAATACGATTCTGTTTAGTAAATGTGATGTCAAAATAAACTAGACATTTGTAGGAAACGACGAATTTTGTCCAGAATACTTAGTCCAGTCATTTTAACTTTTAACCTCAAACTAATTGCAAAACAAACAGTTTTGTGTTTATATGGTGCGTAAAGCTATCCTTAGCAATGTACAAAATGTCCTAATTGAATATTTGTGGGACTTTTTGAGATATTTACAAATATATTCAATTGTCACATGTTTTCGCGATATTTGTCACTTTTGATGTAAATAAATCTTGACTTGTACCAGTAACTTATTTTTACATCGTGCTTAGAGGTCGCAATTTTGGTCTGATTTTTATGAAACTTGGCAGCAATGATCATCGTAAGCTAATCTAGGTAAAATAAAATTTTGAGTTAACCGGAGCCAAAATCTAGGTCACTAGGTCAAAACATAGAAAAAACAAGATATAGTCACCAGGGGTCGCAATTTCGACCTTACACTTGTGAAGTTTAGTCACAATGATCACCTTACAAAAATCAAGGTCATGTATGAAATTAGATTAACCTGAGTTAAAAACTAGGTCACTAGCCAAATTATAGAACAAATCTTTAGAATGCACCCTTTTTACATAATCTCTATGAAACTATGTCACATGGATCATGAAGACAAAATGTAGGTCAAATTCAATATTTACTTATCATGCGTTAAAACTAGGTCACTAGGTCAAATAATAGAAAAACCTTCATGCGCCAAAAAGTCGCATCAATTATTTTAACCTATTGACCTACTTTTGACCCAAATACCTCAATAACATACTTGTCTTAGATGTTTTGATATGAGCATTGTGACCAAGTTGCATAAATATTAGACCAACATTGTGAATTTTGTACCTACACAACGTTTACCTTTGATTTTAACTAGCGACCTACTTTTTGACCCCGGATGACCTAATTTATAACTTCGACCTATATTTTGTTGATATTATTATTGTGACCAAGTTTCATAAATATAAGGTCAACATTATGACCTCTAGCGACTACACAAGGTTTTGCAACAATTTGACCTAGTGACCTAGTTTATTACCCTTGATCATCCATTTTCTACCTTGGCCTAAATTTTGTTCAGATGATCACTCTGACCAAGTTTCGTAATCTTAGAGTCAAAATTGTGAATACAAATGCAATTGTGGACGAACAGACAAAGAGAACAATCGCTATTTCTCCAGAATCGATAGATTTGTGTACGTTTTGTATATTTTCTGTATTGTATACTGTCCAAACACAAATATCCTTTTTCCATAAGACACACATGTATACAACACATGATATGTGTAAATTTAAAACAAATTGGATTAATATTAAAGAAATGAATAAAACTTTTGTTTTCCCTTCCAAGTGCTATTTTGAGTCATTTTGTCGACATTTGAATGGGTAGTATACCAACACGTAGACTGGCAAATATATGAAAAATAAATTTTCTGATGATAAAATCAATATTTGTATTTGACAGAAGAAGGTTGTATCTTTCAGAAAATATAAGGGTTAAGGTGCAATTAGTAAATATTTAACGACTTACACGGGAATTATTAGAACTTAAAATTCCCCGTGTAGTATGAAATAAGGAAAATGCTGAAATTGCTACCAAAAGTGACCTTAAACATGTCGATTTTTTTTTATTTTCCCCACTGAACTCGCATATTTGACATTTTGTCTGTAGTCGATAATAGTCTGTAGATGATGAAAATGCAAAGAAACTATGTTTTGCAATTTGTTTGAGGTTGACCATATTTTTTAGCTTCAATGACTGGACTAACTGGCATGTTCAAAAACTAAATATGGGCGAAAGACACGCATGCACATTCTGTAATTAAAAGTTGTATAAATGTACACCAGGTCAGGTTCACTATTTTCTTCAATAGGCGTAATGTCTATGAAAGTACTACAATTAGCTCAGAAGGAAAATCCTTTGTGTGAATGATTAAAACGTATGCAATAGAAAAAATATTCTTTATAATGCGTATGTGTTATGTAACAGGCAAAGTTTCATGGTATATTGAACGGCCCCTATATGAAGATGTATTCTCTAAGGGATGGTATTTTAGTTACACATTTAACACCGTCAACATCTACTGTAACGATGGTATTAGATCTAAAGCATACTCTTTGAACTAGATGTACCTTAAGGATCTCATTGTACAAATTCCATTGATTGTCTTAATGCGTAAGCAATTTTACAATTGCCAAGACATTTAGAAAGTTACAGCGATTAGATAAAGATAATAATACCCATTAGTAGATCAAATTTCCAAACTACGGATTAGATCATTGGTATACACGAACATCTTGTTTTAATCACTCATTTTGTATGCGTGTAAATTGTTGTTCCATTACGTATCGTAACACGGGAATGTGTAATTAATTCAGATTTATCTTCATTGCTTCATTGTTTAACTGCTTGAACTTTTGAAAATACAAATAGTCGTTGCATTACATAAACAATTGTCTGTTATTTGCAATGCATGTGTAAAGACATGCTCAAATAGTGTAACGGTCTTGCAAGTGTTAGTTCGATGGACAGTTTCATTGTTCTATACAAACGCGGTGGTGTCGGTACGGATCTTAACAGTGGCTTTACGTTTATATTCAAGCAGCGACACTGTATTTTATAAAATGTTAACGCGATGCCCCACATAGTTCATGTTCAGCAGGTTGTTGCAAGAGGATCTGTCAGCCAGTTTTGTCTTTTTTTCTAGCAATATGGCAGAAGTTACTATTTTAAATTTTCCTTAAATGCGGCCTTCATAAAAACAAATTTCTTCCCACGTAGACCCCTGGGAAACAACAGTCTACGACACATAAGTGTTGCGAAAACGATATACTTTAAACGTATGTATATGTGGGTAAAATGTATTGCTAGGTGACAGTGGACTTAGAAAGTGGCACTGTAAGCCTCAACACCGTGATAATATGTCTGGACATTCATTATAATATTCGTGCTTTGCAGGATCGCTCCTTTGGTGCAAAAAGATTGTATCTCTCTTCATAGCAGTTCGTAAGATACAACCTTGTTGTGCCCAAGGGACGATTTGCGTGCATGGTTGCTTCGTTTGTCTTTAAAAAACAGGTACACTGTTGGTGTTTTTGGAAGCTGTTTCCGTAGCATTTATATGTGTGTTTAATCGTTCGTGTGGTTCGTTGTTGTCTGCTAACGGTAACTCCGTTTTTTTTGTAAACTATTTCCAGGTGTATTTCTTGCTCATTTATATGTTTATACTTGTATTTTTCTTTTTTTGTGTTCGTTTTAGTCTAACGTGCTTTGGGTTTTTTTCCACTGAGTCAAGTCTTCTCTTATAGAGATGTTATTATATTCTGCAAATAGTTTTCATGGTCAAACTGGTTGTTTACTGGTTGTGCATGTGCGTTTAAATTGTTTCCAAGCATTAGTTGATGGATTTTTACAGACTACTATGATGGTTACGCTTAGAGGTTTGCTTGGTATGTATGTACTATGACAATGGTTTATGTCATAACTCGACCATTCTTTCTCAAGTAGTTACTTTACATGGCGCGCCTTCAATAAAATATTCCTTCTTCCCTTTTAAGGATAAGTTGCAACACTCGCTTCACTTCTATGTTGTTAAAATTCGTCAACGTGATTATTAGCATTATGGTGATTTCCGCTTTATATTATTGCATTCCTAATACGACATGTAGACCGCTATCGAGAAGTTATAGAAGTTGTCAACGTTTTAATTGGTTAGACTTAATTGAGATGTTAGATCAAACGATGAGGCGAGTGAAGAAAATGAAGTGAATACACGTCAGGTTAACATCTAGCATTTGGTGATATATTATTTAAGCGTTATATAGTTGTTGAAACGCAAAGAACTGTTTTTGAAGCTAATGAAGTGTCACTACACGAAGTATTAGACATTCGCAAGCGCGGAAACAAATACGTCTCCGTATTAATGTACATTCAAAATTTACAAATTAAGAGTTCCTGTATCTGAGTATTGACATCAACAACCATGAATTTCTGCCGGCCTTTAGATAGTTTGCCATGAGTATGCCCTCTAGGTAAATGGAGGGATTAAGTGATAACAGACTGAGCCACATTCACAAGTGATTGTCTCCCACTCAAATCCCAAGGAAACGTCAGACCGCAAATAATTGGATTTAGGATGCCGGAGAAAAACGCATTCGTGTGTGAAAGGAGAAACAAGAAAATGAAATATGTTCCGTGAATAAATGTTATACATATAATTGAAATGATGGTGTTTACATAGCAGTGGGCAACATTTCGCATTACTTTAAATTCATATCATAAAATGACATTTTTTCACTTAACTTGGAATTCTCCGCTCCAGGCATTAAAATTAATGAGATATCGGCAAATGACAGCTTATAACTGCGTTCTTAATTAATTATTGTAGTATTCTCCTGGGAATATTTAGGACAATTTTATGTTTTTAAAGTCGTTTTCTGAGTTTATAACGGCGAGTTATACATTAAAAGCATTTAATGCCATTCATTTCTTTGTCATTATGAGCATAGATTATGCCGCTAGCATTCGCGTTCGTAGCTTATTTATATTGGTACAAGAGGAAGCGACAAATGTTAAGTTTGAAGAATTTAACTAGCACATATTTGCATCCAAAATAATCCGTTTTCATTAAAAAAAATAGTTTCAAGGAAAATAGCTAACACAATGTGATTGAATAGTGTGTTCTTACAAAACGACACGAAATTATCCAATCTGTTTTTTAGACATTATTGACGGATGAAGATGGAGCTAAAGGTTGTTTAGTGTGATCAGCAAAATGCTTGAACTGTCGTGTACTCGTGACTTGAAGTCGTCAAATAATTCTTATTAGTCAGTACGCTAACGTTTCTGACTATAAAGGGACACATATCTAAGCTAAGAAATTACCTGTTTTGATGCATTTTTGCCAATTCTTAAAAAAAAAAGAAACAATTTTGTTCAACATGTCTCCCAACATGAACAACAGGAAGGGATTGTTTCTTATACGAGTGCATTTAAGATGTTACTCACTTCAAACCTCTACTAATTGTCGTCCCTCACCAAAGTATTTTTATTGTCACCAATGATCAGGCAACTAATTCAGCAAATTCCAAAGGCGATGTGTGACTAGCATACATTCGATAAGTTGTAAGGCTTGTAGAAATGTTCTATTTAAGTGTATTTGGGTCATACGACATTACCTTCATAGCGCACTTTTGACACGGCCACATTGTCTAAATGGAGGGTATTTTTATTTTACGTCGGTAACCATAATTGACCACCGTATATCTAATCTAAAATGTTGTGGAATTAACGATTTCTTGAAAGTATGCTTATTTAGACTAGAGCTAACGATATGTGTCATCTGAAATCTTTTCATTGACTAGTGGGTCATGATAATAAGCATAATATATTTCATAATGCCATATATTGTGTGTAGGCGTTCGTCCCATCGTATTATGCTTAACAATCAAGTGAATGCAATATGGCATGTTTATTGAAGATTTTTATTTATAATAAATATGCGTTGAAATTAGTTGTATGACATTCATTAATGAAATCGATTAATCCTTCAAACCACTTCCGACAAGTGTACACAACAACCGTTTAGCAGCCTCCGTGGCGATCGAAACTGAGTTTATTAAATCCCATGGTCATCTTGGCTAGTACATTAATGTTGACACTCTTTGATTTCTATATTTGTTCAGTTAAAAGCCATATCGGTGTTATGTAACGCCATTCTTTATGCGATAAAAACAAACATACCCTTGTTAACTATTATAGATATTTAAATACGAATGCATTAAAATGTAAATACAATGTAATGTAAATAAACAAATAAACCACTTGTCATTCATTTAGTTATGTTGTCGTGGTTCTTGATGATACCAAACACTATCGTATTTACTTTTCATCTTGATTCACTGTCACCCTGTTTTCAATGTTACTACCAGTACCATTAGCTACTGGAGTATTTTTATGAAACCACTCAAATGTGTACTTTACAAATCCGGAACTAGGCCTGTAATATTTCATAAAATGAGATTAGGTATAAGCGTGTGTGTGTACCACGGGCGTGATTGACTTTTTCAATAAACTTACGTCTAATCCATAATTCTATAAAATGAGTTTCAAGTCACGTAGAGCCATCCATCAATTTGGCAATGCTTTAAGAAATGTGCCTTGTTGTTTATAGGATGATAGAAAATCCTATAAATGGTCAATTTATCAAACAACGGCATCGTCATTATGTCTTAGTAAATATTCGCTAAACACATCGTTGGATGGCGTTGTATGATTGCATTACAGCGAATTGTAAGGGAGTGTATACTTTAAGTTGTGATTTTAGATTGAGGCATGGTTAAAAAATGTGTAGTCTATACTGCATATATTCAACTAAGCACATTGACTATTACTACTTATTATCAGGCTAAAAATGAGAAGGTCGTAGGTACAAACTCAATAGTTTGAGAAAAAAGACAAAACTGTCAGAATATTTCTCTTTACGTATAGAAAAATCAACTTTTTATACTTCAGTTTGGTCAACATGACAAGTTCCAATGTTGATGAAAACAGACTCACTAGAAGCGCCTTGTGGTGCATATTTCAAATATTTATGAGTCTTATAATGTCGCATGTAGTTACAACCTTCTCATTTTGACCCTCAATTCTTTGGTTTGAACAGTCATGTCATTCTTAACAGAATCGGTAATTTGCCTATAAAATGATAAAATAAAGTAAAATATATCAAAATAACCCGTCAGGAAGCTACAGTCCTGAGTCCTACAAATGACCTTTGTTTGTATGTCACTCAATACGAAATATGTCGTATCCTCTACAGTACATCAATTTTTATTTTGTTAAGTATAAGAACATTTTAAGAATCTATGACGAGGAGCATCAGAAGATTCTCCGGGTATATACAGACGCCTTAAATTGAGATAAATGGGGGTAGAGCATGAGGTGAGATTTGTACTTTATAGCTTCTCTACAATTCGCTGGCTTAGAACTACAAGGTCGTAAGTACAAAGTAAACATTCTGCATGAGAAAACAAAAACACGCTGTCTGAAATTTACTCTTTACTTATGGAAAAACAACAGTTTGGGCTTCAGTTTGGTCAACATGACAAGTACCGGTTTTCACGAAAATCGGCTCATAAGAAGCGCCTTGTAATAGGCCCTACAGATATACAAACAGGTATGAGTTTTTTAAAACCTTCTCATTCTAAGCCAACGAATTGTATATGCCGGAGCGCCAATACTGTGGTATACCAGATGCCAACCCATGTTAGGCGATGCAGTAACATCTTGTTAATTTGTTTAATGACACCTATTGTACGTATTATGGTTTTCTTCAAATCCTGCGTGCCACCGTGGATCAGTGGTTAGTGCTCTTGTCGACCCGTTCAAATATGGGTTGGAGAGACTCATATGTCTGTCATATTTCAGCAAAAAGCTTAGTTGCAAATAAAAACTATGCACGGTATAATCATTATTATGAAAATCTGTCAAAACAGCAAGCAATCGCAGGAATGGAAGGATAAGGGATTAGCGTCTGTCATGATAGTAGATTTGATTTAAGCACTACTCATATTTCACTTCTACGTAGTTATAATTTTCATTGCAATCATCTTCCTTTATGGTAATATGCTAATTTAAAAAACAATGCGGTATTATCATTATTGTGTCAAAAACAGCAATCGCATGAAAGGGAAGGATAAGGTATTAATGTGCGTCATGGCAGGAGAAAGCACTACTCGTGTTTCACTTCTACGTAGTTATCATTTTAATTACAATCATCTCTCTTTATGGTAATATGCTAATTTCAGAAACAATGCAGTGTCACGGTCATTCAGACAGTTAGTTGGCTTACTTGACATATTCCTTTTGGGGAATACGGATGTTTTATTAAACATCCTTAGGCTATGTTATATGTCCCCTGTGTGTGGGTAGCAATGCGCTGTCGTAGCATCATTATGACTTTAAATTGTCTGTGCATTGTTATATTTAATGTTATCCATAATATCATTGTTTATAGTATCCTGAAATGTTAATATTGTGCCCCCTACGTTTCCCCCCATTTTTACATACGTGCTGTTAACCGTGCTTCCCAATTTTGCGGAAATGTTCTTGTTATGTGCTTTATATTAAGTACTGTTATACTCTATGCGTCATTAATTTATCAAGTAACTCATTTCACTGCGCGATGTATATGAGAAGCAGATTGACTTGATTAAATTTGATATTACTTATAGGTTTTTATAATCAGATCAATGACTTTGGTATCAGTAAAATAATATTATAATTATCACGAGGTTGCTGACAGGCAATTTGTCAGCTGGATATATGTGTCATCACAGTATCTAAGCTAAAATCGTGGATTATAGTAAAAGACATTACGTCAAAACTAATATCTGGCAGGGTTGGGAGTGTCTTCAACATTTTCGTGCTCACGAATTATCTAATATAACTAATATAATTGCCCTATTATGTAGTCCTATAGCGATGGTGAACATACCATTTGCGATATAACAATACAAGGAAAATGTATTATACTTGCGGATGTGGGAGGTGATTCGATTATACTTGCGGAAGTGGGAGGTGATTCGAATTATGATTCCTAAGACTCTATCTAACCTAAGACGGGTAAAATAGATGAGCCTCTGCATGACACAGGCGAAAATAAATATTTACCACTTGCAAAGGAACAAATTATTGTTTATTATTCTCTACACCTAGAATGTTAACAAGCACTGTGGTCAATTTAGTTCAAACATACTCGTGTTGTTTTCTAAATAGACCCCATCCATATTGAGACAATAAATACTGCATTAATTCTAAACGCGGAAACTGACTCTTGAAAATAGTGTGCCAATAAAATTTATAAAAAAGTTGTGAGAATCTATAAAAACATGTTAACGAGATTTGGTTTCTAGATCAAGGCGAATTAGACAGTCTTTAAAATATCCCGGAAGTGTAAAATGATATTACGGCTTTATAAAGAACGAATGTCGTTTATCATTTAGTGTAAGAACATTTAATATGAGCGCAAATTTATATTTAAATTCTATGGTTTCACACGAGAATCGTTTACGGTAAAAACAGTTATACTTTTAATGTACGCATGATAGTTCGTCTGCTCAAAGTGAGGATTGATCGAATATATGTATAAGTACTACTTCGTGGCAATGTCTTTATTATCCACTAAGTCATTGCACATAATTATACAAGTACATCCATACAAACAAATGCGTTTTCAACTAGGGCATCAATGCACACGAGCTTTTGAATTATGCCATCTAAAGTACTACTGAGTGTCGATGTGTGCCCTTTTAGCAAGATTGCCATTTTTATTCCCGGAAGCGGGCGAAATAGGATGTTACCATTACGGGCACCCGGACTATATATGGTCAATTATCGCTAAATATAGTCAACCTACAAGGCGAAGTGTCTTTCTAATTTAATCCGAATGCTCCTTCTCAAAACGGGGTTTTCATGGTAGTTGTGCTATGGTGTTTCTGATTTCTGTGCTCGACTGGTTGGTTGAGTTGAGTGCTACCTTCCCTGTCTGATTTTCTCATATCCTTTTTGCAGATATCTTGTGGTAAAAATGGCTCAAAGTTTATACCCCTGAGAAATCCCAGTCGCTAGACTAAGTTTCGTGGGTCCTATTTTCCCCAAAAAATGATCCCTACACACCCAAGGGTTGAAATGGAAATAGCGTGTAACCACCCAACCAAATTCACAACCATTAGGTCACTACGATATTCAAAGAAATGTCGAATCGACAGAACGCCTTTCTCGCCCATTTGTAATGTGACTATCTTATTGTTGACAAACGTTAATAATCATGTAAGCAGCTGCTGGGTTAGAAACTTTACAGTGTTTTAATACCACACGGTTACACTTTTCTTGTGTCAAATTGACACATGTCGGTAGGACTTCGAATACGCATCCCATTCTCTTTCTTCATGATTCGATGTGATGATTTGTAACAAGAACCATCACCTTCCCCATCGCCAGTTCGACTGTTCTGCACTCACTAACCACAAATTCCGTAGAGATCCCTAATATTCATATTTACTTCAATAAACAGATCAGGCTTAGACTGTTATCATTATATAACCCATGAAAACATTACATTATCACATACAATGAATTAGGTGTAGTGTGTAGTTGATATTGGTGATCAGATGTGATATAAACAACATGGATTCATGCCAACAATCAATACAGTTTTCATGCAATAATCGCAAACGTCACTATGATATATATATTACATTGTAAAAATGCTCGATAGAAAATCTACATAGTCTTGTATACGATGTAACCTGAACACTCTATAATGGTCGTACCAAGATATGTTTCTTTCTATGCATTGTTTGCCCTCTCTAAATTTTGCGGACGCCACTAAACCACTATAAAGTATGCTGTTTTATACCGAAGGAACATTATGTGACGTCATTGCTGCATTTGTGATGACGTCATTGCCACATATGATACAACGTCATTGTCGCTCATTTTTATTTCTTAAGCTGTTATTTCCATATAAGTTATCTTCAATCTTAGGCCATTGGATAACCGTACACATTTACACGTTGTTAATTATGAAAAACAAAAAAGTTTTGCGAGTATCGTAGCTTTAGCATACTCTTCGCATATATCTCTTGTTTGGCTTCATACGACAAATATCTGCTGAATTATTATAAATATACTTGAACAATATATCCTTTGGCCACCAATATTATCAGAAAAGTATTAGTGTGTCCAAACCAAAACCGCTCTAAAAGAACTCAAACATACGGATGCATCAGAATATTACACCAAAGATGCATCTGAAAATTTGTTATAGTCTGTGCCTACCTCGCAATATTATGCAAAATTATTAGAAAAGTCACTATTCTTCCGAAAATATGACCCATATTTGTATTGTAATATTTTCCTACAATGTAGATCTTTTCCAATCACTTTTACTTGCTTTACTTACATATGGTTTATGTCATATCGGTAAATATTAATTCCTATGGGATCAAGAAATTGAGAAATTTAGAAGATCTGGTTACAATATATGTAGAAGATATCATCCAGCGATATTAACGTCATTATATAATAATGTAGTTATTGCTGGTTTAGAATGAGAAGGTTGTAAGTACAACAACGATATTTTGATATTTTTTAACGAACGTGAAATAACTGTCTACAAATTGCTCTTTACTAATGACAAAACAAGCTCTTGAAACGTCAGTTTGGTCTACAAAGAAGCGATTTTTGGTGGAGACTCTACATAATATTATCATGTATGACTATATCAAGGTTGTAAGTAGTATATATGACCTTTTTATTCAAAGCCATCGATATATACTTGGATAGGTTCGTGAGAATGTCGGTGAAAGTATATTACATTTTGTAACAATAACACTGAACAAGAATAGAATATGTGTCGTTGTTTATCCAATTGTCTATGTTAGTAGCTTCAGATATGACATTTTAGTATTATTACAAAGTAAGGAAATACTAAGACACAAAGAAACATGTATAATAAGACAATAAAAACATTATAACCGTCGTCGGAGGAGTAAATCCATAATTGTGGGCATTGTAAGAAATAAAAAACGATGGTATTTATGACAATGCTAACATTGAAGTACTAATTATGGATAATTGTTTTCACTGATTGTAATTACATTACTAAGATGGGTTTTTTATTGGGCTTTCCTTCCACAATTTCGTCTCATTTATGTACAAACTATCAATAATAAACCGGAAAATGTACGTCAAACCATTCTAGGTTACCAGTATATGATATTTTCATTACCGCAATTAATCTATAGGTCGCAGTTTATCAGTAAATATTACCACGGCCCAAATTTTTCTGCGGTTTCTAACTTTTTTAAAAATTACTACGATCAGCAAAAATTTTCTGCAGATTATTTTATATATTTATTAATTGAAACGTTCTTTAATATTGTAGTAACGTTTAACCGTTATGCAAGTTCGTAGAACAACTGTTATATACACTTACCCAATATACGAGTACTGTATAATGGTTGCATTAGGGTTAGTTTCAATGTTATGAGAAATGACTTTATATTAGTATTATTAAATGTAGTTCTTAACATGTATGTTGGCATGTAGTAAATAGGTGGAATAGATCAAGCTTTTAATTACCGGTCGAGATGTAGCTGGTTTGATTCTTGCTTGCGACAAATGGTATCGAAATCGCTCTATGCAGTGCCTACCACCAAATATGAGTGTAAAGATAAACTGGTAGATAACCCAGACGAATATCGCGTGTATCTGTTTTATACACCGGACACGTTAAAAAGCCAACAAAACTAGGATATCGGAGCCAGGTTCCTTTAATCACATAGCTGTCTCTTACTTCGTTAGGACATTAACCAACAGGGCAAGAATTAAACCGAATATCTTTGTCGGTCGAAAGTTAACAAACAAACTACACAAATGTACATGAATTAGGTTTAAAACTTTGTCCGTACGATACGATTTAGTATTTGATGTTAATTATATCTCGTAAGTCGGCTCCTTGTTGTTCTGAAACATTACTTATGCAATTCAGAGAATTTACAACATTCAATTTAATGATTACTCTATTTAAAGTAGACCCCAATGTTGTTAATTGATTTCTTTGACATACGAGTCTCACTCACTGGAGACGAAAAGCAATAACAAATCTATGCACACGTCTTGAAGTTAAAGAGTAGACAATAAAATGTTTGCACAAATACGAAAAGTGATTGCTAAGACAATGTCGAACGTAATCACATTAGGTTTTTTCTCGTTCTAAGCCTATTCAGCGTCCTCATTGTCATTAAGAGCTTCTTTCATTGCCGGTATATTAGACGCTTGAATATACAAGCCGTCAACATAAAACTTTAAGCGATTGGTACTGTCAAATGATGAACAAACGAAGAATATGTTATTTTCGTATAATCGGCTTCGTGTAAATAGGCAATTAAGTCGTCTTTGCCCTCTGAAGAAATAATTTTCTGAAGATTTAAAACAATCGAAATGGCGGTATTATGTTTCTCGGAGAGAGGCGAGTTAACAAGCCAATATAATGTAGGTTTTTGGTAATGATGAATTAGACTAGAAGTTATCTAGTGGCAATGACATAATAATTTAAATTGCCGAACGCTTGTTTCTGCCTGAAATTACAAATTTCGTCGCAATACGTAACCATTATATGTGACTCTAGATGTTTATTTTCCAATTTTAAAGGTCCCAACTACTGCAGTAATTCTTTTTGGTAATATCCAACTGTCAGCGCTGCTGAATAAAACGGCAACATTGGCACACAACTTCACAAATTTGTAGATAAAGAAAACAATACATCAGCCAATAATTACCTATGGAGTATCAGGATTGCATGTCGCCCACGGTTTGCGGTTACCGATACGGTAATAAACGCAGCAAACCTTCATATAATCATTCGTACCGTATTTGACGCTGACTCAAATATTGGTTGGAGGAAGTACTAGGTATATGTTGGTGTATGGATAAATTGGCAATAGTTTTCAGATTGCACGTAATACTAGCAAATACGAACATTTTTATTGGCAAACAGACCCAATGACCAATATAAGTTTTGTTAACCCATTCACAATTTCTAATTGAATGCTGGACACATAACTGCCTGATCTAACTTGACTGCAAAACAGAGTCAACAATGTTACGATGAAAATAATGTTAAGGCCTATGCATGTACAGTACAAAGATCTATCTTACCACGTTAGAATCGAGAATCACTAATAGAATATTTTACCAGTAGATGCGGGTATTTCAAGTCAAAAAGTCAAAACAATTCATCTGATTACTACACTTCGGCACCCCATTTGGTACCTATAATTGGTTCCCATGTGAATTGTTCAAGGCTGATGTTTGTGCTTACTACTAAGTGCTTACATACGCCACTATATGGGTCGTCTTATCATAGTATCAAAGACATCACTTCAACATTGTGCGGAGCTACAACTTTGGTAATCGGAAATACTAGGTACACTTATGGCAAATTCCAAAGTTAGCGTTCAATCAATGGTGACTTAAAAAGCATTAAGCATTTTGTTGGTAGCAAAACATGAATCCTTCATTAGTTTCGGCATATTGCAGTATAAGTAAGATGCAAGTTCGTATTTGATTTGTTTCATGCATATAGACACCCCAAATACTAGAAGCAATAAACCGAAAATACAAAAAATACAAAACGTCCGTAAATATTCCGGACCTGATAGCATACACGCGTATTCAACTCATTTTTTTAAATTACAGTTGTGTACGATAACAATTCACAAAGAAATTAAGAAAAATACTGATCCTCCAAATGTAGTTTTTGTAGCTTCGTTACCATCGGTATCTATATATCACTGACTTAGAATGAGAAAGTCGCAAGTACAAAATCAATATTTTGAGAAAACATTAAAAAATATATCTTAAAATTACTCTTAAGTAAGGGTTAAACAGTTGTTTCAACTTTAGTTTGGTCAACTTGAAAAGTTGCAATTTTTATGAAAATTGGCTCATAAGAAACGCCCCGTGATTCTGATTTTTAATATGTATCAATCTTTGAAAATAAGGCCGTAAGAAGAAACTTCTCATTCTAAGCTAGCGATATATCGTATGTTCGTTCTTGTGTTTATGGTAGCTTGTGTTTCTCTAAGTTAAATCGCATGTCCTCTATTAAAATGCTAGTGTCTTGGTTGCATTTAATTTGCATCCATCTGGCCAATAGTTAAGGAAAAAAACGTTTAACAAGCCCCACGAGAATATACTTCAGTTTGTAAACATCAAGGTCGATAGGTTTTAGCTGTATGAATTTGCCACGGGTTACAAATCAACACCAGAACAATTTGTCTAAAGAAATGGATTACGAACAAGTTTGACCTTTCACATGACCTGTGCTGATTTTTTTCTGATTTGTAATTTCATTGTTTAATTTTCGAATGCTTTCGTTTTTTCATACCATGTGATTACTAGTATCCTCTTTTCTATATATTATTATATCAATAGTATTGTCTTAAACTGCCAAGCTCACAATGTTTTAGTGTTCATTCTTGCTTCAATAGTTTGCTATTGTTTGACATGCAAATGAGAATTGTAATTTATGTGACGTCAAGTGCTATGAATGACCATGACGTCACGCATCATTCAAAGCATAGCGGATTTGTTCCATGTAGACTTATAAATAAAATGTGCCGTTTCCTTAAAGTAACCGAATGTTTTTGCCGTTAACATTGTATGTTTATGCAAGACTGCTATTATATTAGTTTTTATTTCGGTCTATAAAACAGCAAAAGTTATTGTTTCTCCCTTTAAATGTGTCTGGAATTCGACCAGTCATAGACACATGGATCAGTACAGACTTGTATACATGTAAATATGTGTCACTAAGACGTCACTAAGACTACATAAGCTGTTAATTTGTCTATGACCGACTAATTTACAGACAACTTACATTGAGAAGCACAGCTTAACACAGGTCAAGTATTGAACGATACTGACGTAGAATCTGAGAAATGAGAGCAATGTCGTCTGCCCCTTGAGTATAAAACTCCGCAGCGATATAAGCGATGTTAATGAGAATAAGTTGAAAAAAAACCGAATAAAATGAGCAAAAACTTAATTAAAAGAACAAAGAAAAATAACGCCCTCATTTTTATTAGACGAAGAAACATCTAAGAAAAGATTTATGTAAGGTGTATGTAAAAATGGTAAAACAAGTCTCAAAAGCGTCAGAAGAATATGTTCCGATGATGAAACGAAGACACATCTAAGAATATGTAGGGTAGAGAAGGGTTACTGTTAAGGAGAGACTCGTATAGTTGTCAGAGCCCATGGCTAGTATATCTACAAAGAATCCTAGTGGACAAAATAAATGGACGGTATTTATGTGGCATCTTAGTGAAAGACAAATGTTCTTCTTGTTTAGCTGCTACAATTAAGGATATTGTAAGACTTTGAATATGTCTACATTATCTACTAAGATGCTTTGTGAATACCAGACACCAGAAACTAACATTGTATATACATAAATACAAGCCAGGAATGATCTGCTTGCGATATCTTATCCATTGTCTCTAACTTTTGTTAAAACTTAGAAATAAAATAAAACCATACAGTTTATTATACCATTTACCGATTATTTAAGGAAATAATAACGCATTGTTATATCAACGAGACCATATCATGATATCTATGACGCATTATTTACATTTTAAACCGCTTCGGTAAATCATAAAAAACAACAGCTCTATTCCTCAAAACCATAATTTATCTATTGAAACTTTTTTGTTCAGGTGGTTTTTGCCAAAGCCGAAAGTGTCTAACCGCATTATCTAGTTTCTATTATCCATGTCTTAAAAGTACACGCTGTCTGACATCGACTGATATCGAGCCCATAACATTCTGATTGTACTAACGTTATAACTCCTAGATCAACGAAACTAGAAAATCGGTTAGGGAAGGCAACACTTAACATAAACAACACATAAAACAGAAACCACACGACACAATTCTTAACACTAAAATGAAGGATACAACTAAAACAAAACGCCTCCGTAGCTTAGTGGTTATCGCGCTTGTCGCTGCCGCCGGCGACCCGGGTACAAATCCGAGTGGAGGCATACATATGCCTGTCAAATTCAAAGTTGAATGGCAAATAAAGGCTATGCCCGGCAGTTTTAAGATATTTTTAAGATAAGTCCTAGTTCCAAATGTCAAAAAAGCATAATATAAATTTTACAAATCACTGTGATTGGTCTGTTTATAGATCGAACGCATTTATTTCGACAGTAAGTGCTGGTTTTAGAAGGTAGTGTTGCCAACCAACGCCTATCTGTATCGGCTGCCAATGTGCGTACGAGTATGATCGAATGTTATTGAAACAGAATATCATTATATGTTATACTGTCCATTTTATTCTGACTTACGTATCATTTATATCATTTCAGATAATGGAATACTTTGAACAAATTTGTAAGTCTAATGTCATCGTATGGTGTTAATACCATTAAACTTTAGCTACATGTTTTGATATTGCTCTGTTAATTTTATATGGGTTGTAAATTTGCCGAACTTTTCTCCTAAAATTTGAAATTAAAGCTAGCTGGGTGCACTCTCGGTGTTATAAGTTGATGCCAGTTTAATTTCATCATGTTTCATAATTACAAAAATCAGAAAATGCAATCAGTGTTTACCCTGTGTGAAATGATACAGATTAATCAGTGCAGAGATCAACGAAGTGCTTTGAAATTTGAACTTTCAATAAATGTAAACACAATAATTGACAATAGTACATGTAGAAATTATACACTTACGGACTTTGAAAACGCACCACTTATTCAAACCACGAAATTTAGTAGTAAACATTGTTTAATTGTATCAAAATTTTGTCTATAGATAGCTCAATTTATGTTTTAACATCTGTCAAACTTTCAAAACGACAGTTAACAATGTTACTTAGTCACGTGACATCCACGTGCTTAAGTCTCAAAACCAAATTCACATTTGTGGAAAGTGCGTGTAAAGTTATGTTGTGGTGCGATCACAACAGCGGGTACTCATTACAATTTCAATTCGCTTTTGGAGAATGTTCCTCTATTCACCAACACAGGTTCGGACAATCATGTGGGCAGATCGGGTCATTGAACTTATCCATGGACTCAGGTGTGAAAGAACATGTCAAATGTTTTCGGTGGAATCCAAATCTGGGACATTCCATCACGCAGATATTGCTTTCTTCAAGAAATTGACTGTTATTCGTTATTTATACGCATGGTTATATTCATACTGTCCAAGGTTAACACCCGTGTCATCCGGAAATAGTAATTCAAGAAGGAAGTGACTGCATGTTGAAGCACGTGTTCAATGTTAGATGAAAATAAAATTGGCAGGGTACTAAGTGAAAATGTTATATTTCATAAATAAACGTGTTTGATATTTTTATTTGATGATTTAGCATATCTATCGACACCAAGCATTCTTTTGACAGACACGTTTGTTGACCGGAAGTCCTTTTTATGGCGGAGCATGCGCATTAATTTATCCGAATTCGGTGGCTTTTTATGCCTTTAATCCCTATTTGAAGTTAAACGGTGGTTTCAGTTGGCATAAAACGCTATTGTAGACGAATATTTATTGTATCACGACAACTTAATCGTGCAAAAACCACACGGTGGCTACTTCCGGTTTGTAACATGTTTTTACCTCCAGGCACATCAGTTTGAGATTGACATTAAATGTAACCTTTGGTTTTGAAAACTTAAAATGTGTTGTTTTTTTGGTATGCTAATGAATCGTTTACACATCGTCATTTACACAGGTCGAATATTGTCATTCGCACGAGACTCACGCGCTAAAAATGGGATTTGGCCACGTGGTCACTATTAGCAATTCGGTTAGAAAAATAAATTAAAATATACTTTACCGACAACGTTCTAACCCAGTAACATTATTCCATTGGTATAAAATAATCCTAAATAGTTCATACAAAAAATACCGACCCCTGAAAAGTGGTGCGTTTTCAAAGTCCGTAAGTGTACGCTTTTTAAAAGCTAGTAGTTTCATGAGATGTTCGCAGAAAATGGACGAAAAACAATCTGGTATATTTCAAGTAGTGTACGTATGGTAAATATACAACTAGTTGAAGTAAGAAACCGCCTGTCTTAAAAATAAAATTACAAAATGACAGGCATGAAAGTATATCCGGTCCAACTTGGTTAGAAATCAAGTGTGCTAAATACTTATCTACGGGGACACATGCTCTTAAGTACGCCGATGTTTTATGTGATCTGCAAGGGTAGCTCTAACTTTAGTAAACGTGACGTTTCTTTGGCCTAATCGGTTGTCTATTCCTTTTCATGGTTATATCCCGTAGGGTTAAGTCAGTTTTTAAAATGACACTTATACGGTAAATCAGCTCAAATAGAATAAGTGTTATTTTAACATGACTGCACAATGATAAAAAACGCATTACCTTCCGATGCTCTTCGATGCTTATCATCTATGGTTTTCTTAAACGTAATTAACGAGCATTCACTAACACGCCTCTTGTTTAGCCATACGCATGCACAATCGTGTTTTCTCCTGTGTTCGCTTCCCACTATGTAAAGAGTGGCTAGACATAACATGATCATACTAATGTAATAAAACACCATTTCGGTCAATATCGTATTAACCAGCTCACGTGAAACGTGCCCGACACTTCCGGTATTAATCGTATCAATCCACTATTTATTACTGACAGAAACTATTAATATGACCCATTTCTTTTCTGGTGAATATCAAATACACCGAACCATGAATAAATGTCATTTTATGAATGTATAACGGAAACAAGACAATGTTATTGGATTAATACGAAGCTCTTACAGTACAGTTTACAAAATCACGGACAGAGGACACTGTTATCAAGTTTGCCTATTTGTTCGGTTCGGTGCCTTGTCCAGACTTAATCAGGCAGTTGAAATGCTTTTCTTTGTCTTTATTCACATGTGAACACAAATACAATTTTATTGGTATAACTTGACCGGATTTAGTAGGCACTCCGGACATATTCCGAGCATATTTCGGACAAAGTCGGTGCAAAAATAAACAAATATTTCCGATTAGTACCGACTACGCTTACGGAAAATAATACACGCTTCCGAAGTTTAATGAGTGCCTACTAAATCTGGTCAAGCTATATAATCGGCATGTGAAATGCCTTTGACCATTTACGCAATATAAACAATGCCAATTTTCAAGACAACATATACATTTATACACCAATATTTACCCTAAATCGGCACCGGTAGTCTAATTGTTGCACTACAGGTACTGGGAAGGGAAGGAGCGTCTCAAGCTTATGGGTAGAATTCAAGACATTTATTTTTAACATTTAAAGGATGAGTGTCATTACAAATTACTTGATAAGTCATAAAACTGTTAGTACCTGAAGACAGAATTTGTTATAGTGGCATTCGTTCACTGCCATTATGATGGTAGTCGACTCGCTTTGATTCACTTCGCCTAAGGGAGACATAATTCAATGCGATGTGGCTGTCAGGAGTGCTTTGATAACAGTCGGGTGAACGGACTCATATCTGAAAATAGAGTTTTACTGGGTATTTGTTTGCTTTTTTATAATGCTACGTTATTACTATATCGGTCACTGAATCAACCGTTATTGATATCTATGCCGTTTTTTAGATATCATGTTCAGTACAATGGGTGATTAATGATTCGCATGGCAAATATCCCATCTGGTGCAAATGAATACTGATTAAATGTCAGTAGCTTATAAATAAGTTGTCAACAAAGTTTGCAATTTTTGCTTTCAATGTCGTTCATAGACAACAAAACCTATATTGTGGGCGTTAACAAATAGTGAATAAAACGACAAGAAAGAAAGGTTTCATACTATTATGTACCTTATGATTTGTATTTAGATAGACAAATATAGACAGATATATATCTACATTATTGTATATTGTTAAATATGGAATACAAAAAAAACATTAGTGCGTACATTATACAATGTATCAAGTTAGACACAGATTCTAAAACACTGATGTTACATGGGTGGGTCATGGAAGTATAGTTTAATACAAGAGGTCAGACACGGGTATATCATCAACCTAATAATAGGACATTGTGCTTTTCTGTATGCATGCATCATGCGCATGACTGGAAAAGGATATATAGAACGTTTGCGCGGAGCACAATTAAAGCGACAGCAAACTGCTAATTCATTGACACGCCAAGTACACATCAAGACATAACGATATCGTGTCATATAACGAACAGCACCGGATAGCTTTAATGGACAGATGTCTAATCTACTTGACCATATACGGGCTACACAGAGACATGTTAAGGACTGGTTGGCGTCGTTACTTGACGCAATGGACATTAGTCAAAGATAAAATGTTATTGGCAATAAATATCACTGATAATTAAGCTAATGAAGCAAGAATTCTCACGGAGTTGTTTGAAAGCGAGACGTGTATTGATATCCATTTCATTGCTTTACATCGTCCGTCAAACCAAGTTGTCATGTGGGAAACTAACACAGACAGCAATAAGTAGTTACTCAGGCAATTAAGTTTTTCTCTTAGAATTATATGTAAAATTATCTTCAATATAGAAATATGTATTGCTGTAAAGGGACACGTTAGCATATAATAAGATTTATGTCTCAACACACCGGGTGGCTTTTACTTTCATTGTCATCTGTACAAGACTTGCGTATGTTTTTGTACAATCTTTAAAGTTATGGGAACGGTTACCAGTGATGGTAAATTGCTCTTGAATAATGTAATTATAAACCTTTCACAGACTGATAAATACAAAAATTGAAAATTATCTTAACGAATTTATTGTTCAACCAAAAGAAATTCCATTTTGTATATCTTTTATTTCACTTAGTTAGAGCACATGACTCCAAAACAAGTTATTTGTTCAACTCAATGCCCCTGCATACCAAAGCGGTTAAATATTTTATAACTACTGACCACAGGTAACTGTGTTGAAAACGAAAAAAAAACGAAAATAAATGAAAATTTATACTTTTCTTTCTTTTCTTTATAGAAAAATATAAATTTTCAACAAAAAAAAATGTTTTCTTTTTTTTCGTTTTTAACGATAACCAGTGCTTCTGACTCAATTTCCTCAATGGGCGCGGACCGTCTAGTTAAAACCCATCTGGAATGATCTAGAAGTCGTCGTTCTAACCAAAACTGAACGGAAATGATTGTAATTCTACTTATGATACACATCATCCTCTAAATGGTCGTTGAATGACCGCTAAATGACATAGAAATCTCGCATCAACTCGTGGCCTCGATGTGGCCTCCGTAGGTTAGTGGTTAGCGCACGTGCCGCGTAATCCGGTGACCAGTGTTTAAATCCGGGTGGATGCACACATATGTCTGTCGTGTTCAGCAGAAAGCTGACTGGCAAATAAAGCTAAGCTCAGTATTGTTTAAACGACCAGATACGACAAAGCGATACACATTTACTGCACAATTGCTGACGCAATCGAACTCCTGCGCATTTACACCTTAAGCCAGTTGCGCGGACTTTAATTACCGTTCGTGGTCATCCGGGAATTACGCGATGAGATTTTGTCACTATTACCGAAAACTTACCAGACGTACAAACTTCCAAAGATAATTTGATTACCATGCGCTCAACAATTTACGTTGGTGTTTGATTGTATTTATTAATTATTCAAAGTTTTAATCCGTTGATTATGTAGCAATATGTTCGCCTTAAGTAAGTAAATGCCTCTGTCTATGATATTAGAATGTTGTGGTTCCGGCAATATGTAATACTGCAAAAACAATAAGAGCAGAAATAAAGATAAATCAATTGCCATTACCATCCACTACCCATTTATAAATACTATTAAATAGAGATATGGCACTTTACTGTTTGTTAGTGTTTAAAACAATAAATATACTTGCTTAAATAGGTGGTTCAAAACTATCAACCTAAAGGGTGATTGGCCCAAAATGAATATGAATAAGGCTTTTTTAAATCTGTGACAATAAAATCCACCCTCTGGAACAAAATGGAGTATAATTGCTAATTTAGCAATTACTAAATTACCTTAAAGTCGCATACCATTGTTCTATAGCCATCAGCAGTTCAGTTACTGTTGGCGAGCAGTTCTCACGGATTTTAAATTCTTTATAGGCTTAACCCACAGGTAACTGTATCGTTGAAAACGAAAAACATTTTTTTGAAAATGTATATGTTCTTTTATAGAAAAATATAAATTTTCATCATAAAAAAACAACTTTTTTTTCCTTTTCAACGATATAGTAACCTGTGGCTTAACTATGGTGGCCCAAAATCGCATTTAGAGAAAACAACTTGAATTATTTTGCTGTAATCAAAGCCTTAGTTTGTTACACATTTCATATTGAAAATATTGGTATTTTACTATTTCTAAACACCGATACAAGCTTTTGGTATTCGATACAAATTATGAGTCTGGTCTCGCGTGGAAATAGTGACAATGATATGGTGCAATATGTGAGCTAATAATATCAAGCCAAGTTTGAGATACGTGTGGTTCATGCGTGCATTGTAACGCTGATTCCAGTGTTGACATGCAACCGTTCTAATAAATGATCATTTCTTTCGCATACATTTCTCGATTCTTCGATTCGAATGCCGAATAGTTATGTGGAATTATATACTGTAAAATCATTAATTTTCGTGGGAGATTAAATTTCGTGGATTTCTACCACGAAATCTATCATAACAATAATTTTGGAACTTTTATTTATTACTTGAAATGCAAAATCGTGCCATCGAAATGGTCTTTGTTACGAAAACCACAAAATTTCGTCCCATCGAAATTAAATGATTATACAAAAAAGTACTCGTTGGGTATATACGCAAAACAATAAGTGTAAACCACTTGACTTTAATGTATTCCAATCATAAATCATCTATTACGCAACTTTTTACTTGGCCTTTGCTTGCTGTTTATTGTCTGAGATATGCTTCTTTCCTTGTCTCGGTTCTTTATTATTTCATTTAGCTATTTTGATGGCTTTAATGGCTTGTTTACTGTGTCATTTCATAATGAAAACAAAGTTTATTTCGTCAACTCTGGTGCTCCCGTGGATGATACACAGTCCTTAAATGACACGAGGCGTCATAAATCATTTACTTGTATCCCACGAATTAATATGAACTTCTCCTATCGCAAGATAGATCAAGAGAGAGAGGACGCGAGAACCATACAAGCACGTTAGACTCTGCTATGAATATTTCATCAAATCGTACATCAACCAAATTATATTCTCCTGGATTTAACACCTTAGATGTAATCCCTTGAAGCATGTGGACAATGACTTCTGTCTGGTGGGCCGACGTATACCGGAGAATTTCATTGCAAGTATATAGTACACAATAAGATGAATAAGCTATATCTAATTGCATCATATGTTTCAAATGCGTTATTACTAAAGTAGTTACAGTTGCTTGCTAATGTCGCAGTATGTGATACTATTTTCCAGAATTTTACCTACAGCGGTCCGAACTAACACCAGTTTATCAAGTTATTAGTGTTTCGTAGTTGTCGTTAACTCGGTAGAATATATGAATTGTAGACGATAAGCACAGTGGTCACAACAACAATATCATTTCTCTCCAGCCATGCATAACATGAAAATATGAGGAAAAATTATTGGAATGCAATGTTAAATTAGCACGTGTAGATCTGAGAAATATTTTTGGGAGAATTTATTATTACTAAAAAAATCATTAAAATGTACTTAACTGGCTCTAAAACACTACTGCTAATGTAAGTTTATCACAGAAGTCACTTTTCATATAAATATTCACTAAAATGATGTATTTAGAACCAGAAACTGTTCTGTAAGTTTTTTTAATATTTTTTTCCAAAGAAATGACGTCACTTATATTAGACTTGTCATTGACGTTGTGTGCCTTTATTTGTCCTTTAGTAGTATAGTGCTATGAAGCTTTGTTTTGTTTTCGTTTGGTAAACATGTAATTCTGGGTAACTACCAGAATTGGCGTTTTTTGTCTGTTATAATTTGACTGAAAATTCTAAAAGTGTTACAGCTTTAATGAACATAATTCTAATAGGTCGTTTACAATCCTGTGTCATTCACCTTTTTCCTCGAGTGACAGATGCCAGTTTATTAGCTGCAGAATAGTAGATGTAAGCGGGTCAACTTACCACAATACGTATATCACAAGTGAATTGTCGGTGTTGAATTTGTTTTATGGCACAAAACTCCTACCCACAAAACTTCAAAACTCACCTAATTATTATCTAATTACGATAATGTGAAGATACAGCAATGATGTATGGTCCTATTTGGTGCCTGTTTGAAATCCTAATTACGAGGGAAAGGTATCTCTAGTCGCGTCAAATTAGTCAATGTGATCAATTAAAATTAGCATGGCGGTGTCCGGCCTTATGCATTAGTAAAACATTGTGAGTTGGTATCGTTGTAATGTGTTTATAAAACCGTTATAACGTTAGAGAATTTCATAGCAAAAGTATAAAGGAGCAAATTAGCAACTCAACAATAAAAATAATAATGGTTCATACTTATTATTCGTTTACTTTTAAACTATATTTTATTTGGTAGTTCCTTCATCTAAATCTCACTTTGTCATAATAAATAATGAAAACAATGGTAGAAAATAGCTTAAACACTCACTCTATATAGAAACCATCTTACCTAAGCGGTGCTCATAAAATAAACAATATATGCTATTCGGCTTTACAACAATCAATAAAAAGCTTCTGTACTAAAGAAGCCCACCATCAAGTTAATATCAAGGAAGAAAATAGCTTGATCACCTTACATACAAGCCGTAAAAGCTCTTATACCACAAAAAGTACCACATTACTAAAATAATTGCCGAGTATAACCTTTATTTGCCAAGTCAGATTTCTGTTGACATATGACAAGCTTATGAATGCCTCGACTCGGATTTGAACCTGGGTCACTGGATCAGGTGGCAAACGCGCTAACCACTAGGTTACGGAAGCACATATTACTATCATGATACGGAATGTACTACAAACCGACGCGGTCCATTGATATAGACGTAACGCACGTAACTGAGTACGTTCGTAATTTCGTACACTCGCTGTAAAACAGTAGTTGATACTTCTTTCTATTTCACTCGATACATTACATATCATATACCATACTATTCATTATAAAATTGTCTACATTGTCATTTTAATTTGAGTTCATGTAGAATAATATGTAGCCGTAGAATTGGAGACAATGCCCGACAGATATACAAAAATCCGTGTGCAATTTGTAACACAAAATATTGGTCGTCGGCATAAAATAACAGCCGTTTTATTCAAAATGTTATTTTTGTGGGATACTTCACTGAGTGACACCAGATGTGACGTGTTATAACATACTATCGTGAAAAATCACGGGTGCAAAAAAATAAAAAAAAGTTAAATAATAAACTGGTAACACGAAAAAAGTGCAAATTTGCAAAAAAAATGCTGAAAATTTTCTGAAGACGCATGCTTAGTACGCAATTATTTTTTCATTTTTAGAAATAAAATAATTATGATTTCGTTTTTAAAATATTATTTTTGTTTTATGATAAATAATAAAATCCCAATGCATTCTAGCCAATACTTATCGAGATTATTAGAATGGAATATGTGGAGGAAAATTGTCCTACTCGCGCGTTTTAGCGATACGTTGTGGCACAGACCATTTTCGAAACTTAATAATTTTATTATAAGTCATAGAACGTACAATTAAAAAAAAAATTGAAATATTATCAGAGTGAAATTTTTACTTTTAAAAATTCTCTACAATTGCTCTTAAAATAAGTCCGACACACTTGATTCAATGTGTGGAGGAAGATTGTCCTACGGCGCAATTTTGCGACGTTTTGGACGTTTTATGCAACGCAAGTTTTTATAGCGGATGAACTGCATTACCAAACTTAATTATTTTGAGTGATATTATACATAGGCATGCAATGCATTTTGTACCCGTATAATCTAGAACAATGTGATGGTTTGTTTTTTATAAAACAGTACATAGATAAGTGGTTAGGGTTTTAATACGTGAGTGAGTAAGATACTTGTCAGATAGACATCGGGTGATACGAGTGAATAAGCATTAAATTGAACAAGCATGAGAAATTGCTACCGAAAGACACCCACTATTTTTTAATTAAAAACGATGTTATTGACAGATAAATGTACTGTTGTTTTCGACATTGTAAACATTTGCAGAGTTAAACATCAATGTTTAGATCATAAGACTAGTATTACGCAAAGTTAGTTAATAATATGCTGACGTAACACGACGTTACACAAACGTACTCAATACCGTGCGTTACGTCATAACGTGCGTACATATCACTTCGTACAAATAATAACTATTTACTATGGAAAGCCATGACTGTCTTATATGGGCGTTATATAAAGTATTGCGACAAAAGGCTAATGTATCAATCGAATACACGTTTTGGATTGATATATCGTAATGTGGTATCATATATACACGCTTTGGATTGATATAGTGTAAGTTATTTGGTATAATATATACACGCTTTGGATTGATATATTGTAAATTGGTATCATATATACACGCTTTGGATTGATATATTGTAAATTGGTATCATATATACACGTTTTGGATTGATATATTGTAAGTTGGTATCATATATACACGTTTTGGATTGATATATTGTAAATTGGTATTATATATACACGCTTTGGATTGATATATTGTAATTTGGTATCATATATACACGCTTTGGATTGATATATTGTAAGTTAGATGGTATCATATATACACGTTTTGGATTGATATATTGTAAGTTGGTATCATATATACACGCTTTGGATTGATATATTGTAAATTGGTATCATATATACACGCTTTGGATTGATATATTGTGAGTTAGTTGGTATCATATATACACGCTTTGGATTGATATATTGTAAGTTGGTATCATATATACACGTTTTCGATTGATACATCAGCCTTTTGACGTAATACTTTATATAACGCCCATATAAGACAGTCATGGCTTTCCATAATTTACACTCTTTATAATCATACACGGAATGAGTGTTGCTTTCCAAATGGTAAACGAGAAGGAGTATTGACGTAAAGGACACCACTCTCTCTACATAATGTAATGTAATGTGAACATTGATATTCCAAGACTGGTATATTATAGTATATTCTGTTCAGTATTCAATATCAATAACTTTCTTTAGAAAACTCCACATTTTCCATGTACATTTGTAAATAATTACCATGCTATCCGCTTTGTACCAAAGGGGTCATAAATCTGAACATACTTTGTATGAATGTTAAACGACCAAAGAATCGTCCGCTTTATTGTTCGTAGAAATTTTGTGATGAGAACATTGGCCCGTGAACGAGCCAGTCACATTACGCTCAAGAGAACGTATTTATATGCGAACAGTACCATATATAGAGGATCTATCACGAGTTGTCAATTGGTATCCATTTATATTAAACGGGTTTTGGGAACTTTATTAAGCGAGCCTCTGGCGAGCTTAATAGTGTTTCTTGAACCAGTTTAATATAAATTTATATCAATTGACAACTCGTAATGGATCTAGATTCTTTATATCATGTAACAGTAAAAACGCAAAATACGCATCGTTTTATTGGAAAACCCCACCCAAAACTTTAACTTTATACTACACGTGGTTCGTATAAGATTATACGTAAAAGTAAAAGTATGACATTAATTCAAAACAACATGAATAAACGTCACTCACAACTAGTTTGATCCCTATCACCCTTGCCAACCATCACTTTACTGGATCAAAGTGACTTTAAAAACCCATCGGTAACGATATTCAATTTAATGGTGATAGAAAAATGGAGATTACTAGGAATTCTGATGTTTCATTTGTTCATTTATTTGTTTTAGAAATGCTTCTTAAAATAGTTCTGGAGCAAGTTTACATGTACTAAGTAATGTCAGTTTCAATAGACGTGTGTCTATAAATAATTACACTAATATTAGACAATATACTGAACTTGTTAAAATGTTTCAATTGCGACATTGAGGAGTTATGTGGTAAACCTTAAAGTTATAAGAACAACTACCACCACGTGTATGACACTACATGCATATTGCATGTTGAAGCTCGAAGCTTTCTGTGTGATATTCATAAATAACAAAGTCTATAGGAATTCTGCTAATTAAATTTGCATAATTCTCCGCAATTAGATTGAACACGAGTCTTAATTACCAATTAGCATTTACTCCTACAACCCTACATGTGTTAATTACCCAAAGAGTGAATGTTTACCAAGCATGAGAAGATGTTTTTGTGAGATTGTCTTCCTCGTGTTCGTGGTTATCGGCATTTAAGTTTAAATTTGAAACACTTTGCATCTCATTAAGGACATAAACATCGTCGATGATAAGGAAACACGGTTGTTGAAATTACATTAAGCTGTTCTGATCAAATATATCTGTTGTGATCGACTACATGTAGAGTATTAGCTACATGCAATGATGTTGTTTTGTTCCTGCATCATCAGTTTAAATGAACACGTTTGAATGTTTTCCCCTGGCATGTACATGTACGTGGGTAGCTCGGACAACGCTTAGTCAAACCCTATCAATTATTTCATTAAGCTCGTATTTGGACTTCCCGAACAACCTTCGTGTTTTGGCGATTATAATTAAATGATGTATTGCTCTATCATAATTCGTGTTTTGTTAAAAAAAAGTCGACATGGCTACTGTTCCTTCCTTGTTTGTGATAAAAGGCCACCCGTGTGCGTATAGTTTGGTGTATTTTACTTGGAAGTGATTAAAGTTAGTTAAGAGCGTCACGGATAGCCTGGTAACCCCGGGAAATGTTTATGGATTCGTTGTACATGTATCAAACAATTGCTTCTTCCATGGAAGCTAAAGGTTTGGCAATGTTGAAGAGGAAACTCGAATGCTCACTCACTTTTAACTGTCTTAGTCCAACCGTTGAGAAACAAACAAACTAACGAAACAATCAAAAACGTGAATGTTAAATGCAATATGATACGTGTACGTACAACTTACAGCAATAGATATACAAATTCATTAAATCATTTTTTGAGTTTGAAAAGTTATATTACAAAATGTATGTAATAGTGCATAAAACAAATTACAAACAATTTCTATGACGTTTTCCAAGACTGCTTGACACGATTGCACCAGTCATTTGCATCCACGCCCCATTCCCGGGGATGGGAAGGGAGTTGTCGGTGTGCCCCCCCCTCCCACCACCCCACGAAAGTCTGGCATAAATTAATGTCCAATCGCGTTTGGTGTACACCATTTGGCTTATGCCTTATGTAAAGTGTACCTTTATAAAAAACACAATGTATTAAACTAACATTACTTGTAAATACTTAAAACTACTTTGAGGGATATTTCTAAAACAAAAATGAATGAATGAATGAATGAATGAAACATTAACCGGGAACAAAAACAAGCGAAATGTCGTGAGTTGAATTTATAATTCTTAACGAGGAATTAAAGAGATTTCGCACAAACTCTTGTTGAAGGATAAGAAGACAGGAGTTTAATTTTATAATCGCGTGACAATTAACCGAACGTGCAGTTTCTGTTTCAATGTTTTCATATTGCTACGGAAATGCTAGAAAATGGTTTTACATTAACTGTTTATTGAAGCTGAAGAAAGTGTTTGCTGGAACATCATGTGATTAAGTCACGCCACTCTATTCCATAAGCATTGCGAAAATATAGCCAGAACAATTAAACAGTAATAAGATAATAATTTACGTGTATGTTGTCCCACAGGCCTAAGAGATTTATTACAAACTACAGTTTTTACTTCCCCAATTTTTCATCCTTTTAATATACTGTAAATCATTCATTTTCGTGGGGGATTAATTTTCGAGTATTTCGTGGTTCACCTTCAACCAGGAAACCAAATCCCACCGAACAATAATTTTGACCATTGCATTTATTAACTGAAATGCAAAATCCACGAATTAGGGTCCCATTGAAATGGTAATTTTTACTAAAACCACGTAATTTGGTACCATCGAATTAAATTATTTTACAGTAGTACAGATTTGACAGGTTTGCAACGTTTGAGTTGGATTCCATTGTCACGTTTTGTTACACCCGTGCTATACGCGAGTGCGTGAGTGCATGCTGTTTTGTTTTGAACAAGGACCATAATGGTCTAATTCAAATGTGTATTGTATATGTATATATTAACGAAATAAACTCTTCTTCCTCACTAAATTCAGATAACACGGTTATGTCGCATCAGAACAAATCCGAAACATATCACTGTAGAGTGTGGTAGCAAACATCGTTTGTGTAATTAGTGTTGAATATTAAAACATAGTGGATTCATGTCGTACATATTCTTTTAGCTAATGAATGGGGGTAAAATTGGGGATGTCAAACTCATTTGTTGTTTTTTTGTGATATAATTGCTTAGGCATGTGGCTGTCTTGACGCTCCAGACAAAAAAGTACGATGGAATCTGAATGGGTAGGCAGTGCTCAACTTAACCAGCCGAGCACAGAAAACAGCAACAATACAAAACAGCCACACGGAGAGGAGAAATACCCACACACGACTCAGCCAAACAACCAAAAGCCCAAGTCCCCGCTGAAAAACCCTGTCTTCTTTATTATGAATTATAATCCGGGGATTGAAACAGATGATAACAAAATCAATTTAAACATTTGAAAATGTACATGTATGTTTATCTCATTATCTTGTTTGATGCATTTGTACGATAAGTGCGTACCGTTCACAAGAGCAGTTATTGAGATATTGTGATCCTATACAATATTTACAATCAAATTGTTTTCGTTTATAAAATGACATAAATTATTTCAAATTGTCAATTGTTCTAATAATGTTAGTGAAGCATGATGTCTAAAATACTAGCATTATTTAAGTGAACAAAATGCTATTCCAACAGCGTCTAAGAAAACAACATTCCCGGATAGAAGAATTACCCAAAATTAACCTCCCATCATATTTTGTGTCTGACATTTCAGCTAGTTAGCGAAGATTTGTTTTTGTAATGATTTTAAACACGTTATTTAATTATCAGTGTTAGCTACACAATTTATTTAGTTTAAAATGATCACTTTTCGGTGATTGTTTATTGCTAGTCTTTGAGTTCTTAATGCCGCGTCATCATTCATTGCAGTTAGCATGGTCGGGATCGATATGGAACGTGCGCACGTGGCTCATTCAGCACGAGAACTGAGCATAGTTAACTGCTATAATAGGATGATTGGTTCCATGTCTGGGAAATAAATTACAGGTTAAAGAAAACGGTTATAATATGCTCTGTTATTACTGACATGAATTACAAAAATTGTGAAATCAATGTCCTGTTAGAAGAGCATATGGATGTCTCGTTCGAGGCAAACGATCATTCAGGCTACCGAATGTTAATAAATAAATAAATAATATATAGAGAGATAATGTCGATAAAACTTCAATGTCCATGCATACAGAGTATACCTATACATGTACAAATACCTATGTATGAGAGATGAATAGCACATTTAGAGCGTTGTCCCAGCACATGCGAAAAAATCGTTTGAATGTATAGTGTGGGAGAAAATTCGACTAAGATTTTAATTCACAATGCAATTCAATAAAAAAGTTCATAGTTTCAGTATTTACGACTGCAACGAGCGTCGTTGCCATATGTGCATGTTTAAAATGCGGGCTGGTGCGACCAAATAGGTTGACCGCGGTCCTTGCGACCAACTCAATTAAATACGGATGGGCAGATCTTATTATGTTTAAGATAAAATTCGCGATATAGGCAGTGCCAGTTCATAATATGCAAGATGTACAAATGTATCAACATCTTAGACTATAAATAAATACATGCACTTGCGTTCAGCTTCCAAACAAAAATGACATTATATATTTTGCTGCTACTGAGAATTTGTTGCTCTTGCAGTGTTGTGTTTTACAAGTATGTGTAGGGACTACATTTGATGAATAGAGATTGTTGTTAAAGAGAACAAGTTCAAATTGCTCTGAACAGTTAAAACTATTATCATATATACCAAGGACAATCTTACAAATACAACTGTATTCCCCTAAGTAACATTGGAAAGGGCGTTGGCGGGTGGCGGTATGTCATTCATTGTGGTATAAGTTTTGTTTGGTAAAGATTTGTTTATATAATATTAATTTTATAGATGCGGATCGTTCGTTAGTTATGTCTGACTCTTTGCTTTGTGTCTGACTAGGCGCTACCGTCATGTGTATGTGATTTGGAATGTCTGTATAGCTTGACCAATTTGACACGAGCCTGACCTTTTGATTAGCATAATTTAACAGTCGATATATTGCCTACGTTTACAATACCGATTGTATGTTTTCATAATCGGGGAGTATCACGAAGTCGCTCGAAATGTAATACAAACACAAATTTGAAATACCGATATCACACGATTTGCTTGCGGAAATTGATATATTCAAAACAAGAACCTTGTAATATATTCTTGCATAAAGGTCAGGCTCAGGTCAAAATATGCAAGCTATACACTAGACTATTCAATACATCTCCTTAATATAACCATACCATCCCTTCATCCTGCTTCCATCACTCACTGTTCGTCTACGTCCTACCAGGGACAATATTAGTGATTGACATCTACTCAACTAATGTCAGTAACAATCGTATACTCATTGTCATGCTGTGAAAGTTACAAAGTTGTCCGCCGTACTACCGGATGTTTGGTTGAAGCCAACCCTAATTGGTAATTAGACAGAACTGATTAGTCGCTTTAAAGCTTACCGACAAGTTCTTCCTGTATGTATATTTACAGTCAATGAAACGTCATAGTGGTACGGCTATATTCAATTGTGTTTAATTAGTATAACCGAAATGTAGTGGACTGAATATAGCTCTTTAACATTAATACTTACGCGGTAATGATGATGTAACGTTAATGTACGCTTAATAAAGATCTGATAACTGATATTAAAGATTAAAGAACATGGTGGTGGCACAACGGAAACTTGTAGTATTTAATTACCTTTCCATTATTAGCCTTAACATTATGTGATAATGGTGTCCACTCGGTATGATCTATAGTGGGCATATAGCTTGGCTATTTTGACCTGAATCTGACATTTATGCAAGAATATATTACAAGGTTCTTGCTTTAAATATATCAATATCCGCAAGCAAATCGTGCGATATTGGTATTTCAATTTTTTGTTTGTATTACATCTCGAGCGTCTTCTTGATACTCCCCGATCATGAAAACACACACTCGGTGTTGTAAACGTAGGTAATATATCGACTGTTAAATTATGCTAATCAAAAGGTCAGGCTCGTGTCAAATTAGCCAAGCTATACTAGATTTACAAATCATTCCGTCTGTGTTCTGAACTGCCTTTGTTAGACATTTTATGAAGGGACGTATTGTATACCGTTACAATTATATTAGTAACTTCTGTCAAATATTTCATCTGGTACAGATACACTACGATATAGTATAGCGTTAGTATATGGGTCACACATGCAACTAGGTCGCCGTGCAATTTTCGGGAAGCGTACATCATGCCTAATTAGACCGCATGCCTGACAGACATTGACGTGCATTTGTGGTATTGTAGAGCATCGGACGGGACGAAGTAGTTAAGCCTTTTTAGAAAATAGTCGATGCTACCAGTCTCCCAATACCTAGACCTCTGATACACGGGCATCGTTCGGACAGCCAGCAATGTGTCAGTACGCCGTTTTTATTTAAAGATAAAGTTCAATTACAAGTTCTTTCCAATCATATGAATCATCCTTAAAACTTGGACAATTTCGCTCATGTATTTTGGACGAGTTTTTGATATCGGCACCACGTTTGAGTGTGGCCTCAAGTGAAGATTAAATAAAAAATTTAATCAAAGATATGCGGTTCTTTTGTTTTTGATAACGAAGCCTTGAATCCGGAGGGCGTTGGCCAATTATAAACTATAGGCAGGGATAATCGAATGACCACACATTACGAAGGTCTTAGTCGAATGCAAAACAAACATAGTTTACAATTACTCGTACATATAATCAAAATACGCACCCATCAACACTACCAAAACAATTATAATTACAATTACAGTAAAACTTCGTTAAGACGCGCATTGATATTACGAGCACTCGGCTTAGGTCGAGCAAATTGCAAAGTCAAGGCGAATTTGCTCAATATGTTATAATGTTGTATACTTATATCACACCGCTATCGAGCTCCCGGTTTAGTTTGACCAATTCGCTTGTTCCAGGTTTTACTGTACTCAGAATATTGCTGGTTCTGAAAGCGGTTACCTAGTACATCACCCTAAAGATACATTATTCATTTGTGATAGTAGTGTGAGAAACAAGTTCACATTAATTAGTGAGGCCTAGTTGTTATTCTAATTGATAATTCAATAAAATGTCGCACAATCATTGGAACTTTACAACCAAGGAAGTGAAAATAATTGAAAAACATTAACACAATTTAAATTGAAGTCAGCTGAGTACTTTTATGGTGTATTTATTTTGTGGAATTCAGCTCAAGGGTTAGAAATAAAGAATTATACGGTGTGAATTGAATGCTGAAAAACACACATTTGGGAGAAAGAGTGCGCTTTAGTACACTTGAACTTAAGCAACCCGTATCTAGTTTGAAGACCTATAACGTTACATGTGTTATTGATTGCGATTTTTTTCATCTCATGACGATCAAACATACTTTTCTTATAAACTTGTTCATGAAATTACGAGAAGCACTTGAAAATATTGCTAAATCTGAAATCACTTAGTGATGTGATGAAATTTGATCTTACTCCAAATCAAGACATATCTTTTATTTTAACCTACAAGTTTTCACCTTAACGTATTGTAACTAACCTACACATGAAGTACATAGGTGGTGTTCTGTTTGATGATGAACGAAATATAATCAACTCAATATTCATTAAATTTTGTCGTTTCATTTTTTTTCACAACTAAATGACATACCGGTATGTATTTGTAACATACAAATACACCAATAAACTAAAATATCATTATTTGAAGAAAAAAAAACATCAATGGGTAAATACAAATAATATCTACTGGTATATGCTATTGGCCAACCATTGGAAAATTGGCACACTGCACTTAATGGTCCCAAGTTGTGTAAAAGTAATGCTCTCTCATAATCCCTCCTAATTGCTATACATCACCGGTGACCTCTATGGATACTGCTTTTACTGCTGCTGAATATGTACTATGGACGTATCGTTTAAACAAATGACACTAGTGTGATTAAGAAACATGTCAACGTCTAGTTCAGTCGACATTAAAGATACCAACGCTTCCCATGCATCACCGGGCATGTACTGTTCAGATGAGCCTGTTCTTGTATATTTTGTTATGTTATGAATAGAGATGTGCACACCGAGGCCTATATGGACATCTGTAAACTTTAAGCGTTAAAATCCGAGGGATTGTTTCAAATGAATACGGATATAATATAAAGCAGACGCATTTAATCATGTCTATTGATGGTAAAATCAATTGTACTTGTGGTAGCCAAGGATACCTTTGAGAACATCCCTACATTTACCTGTTAAGCGATATAGAACATCATATCCGACTAGGTGTGCACATCTCTAATGAGCTGTTGTGGAAGTATTACTATATATGTTGTAATTGTCAATCAAAATTAAGACCGTTTACGTTCCATGGCTATTCCGGACGTTTGTTCGACAAGTCTGTAAGTGTGTACTGGTATTATATATATATTATTGGATTTGGGATTCTAAATGATTTATACATGTTAATACCGCGTCCAGGAATAACCTTAGGTTTATCTTCATTAACAGTCCCGCAGTACATCGTTGACAACTGCTTCATTTTACCATGTCGTAGTACAAATGTAGTCAAATCATCAGGAGTAGTGTTAAGCAATTCACTGTCGGCAATACTAATTTTCGCGTTTTGGCTATTGTTGACATTTTCGAGACTAAAATTTTCGCGTTTTTTAAGTCTCCCGTGATGTCCATATATAAATGTTTTGAACCCTTCCGCGGCTATTTAAAAAACTTAATGCTTGGAGTTCTCTTTCTGCGAGTATAACATAGCTACCGTTAGTGTATGTAGTATCAGGGTCTGTTCGTTAGTGTGTCTCATACGATGTATGTTCTATTAAAGTGTATAGAGCTATACCGGAAGACATTTTTTTTTAAAGTTTCAAAAATTGAAAAAAAATTATGCTTTCATATCCATTAGATCATTTTTAGCTTCAGTTTTAACAGAATTTCTTACTGTGATTTATTGGACATGCAAACTGTCCAATTTCATACCAAAGTGTTCTAGAACACCCAATGAAACTATAAGAATCGTCTATTTTTTGACGATTGAATCAAAGTTCACGGAACCCATCCAAAGTTTTAATTCGCAATTAAGGCAATCTAGTATCATACTAAAAACTATGCAAGTAATTATTTTGACATTATATGACTGTTAGAATATAGCTCTACACACTTTAACCTACATTGTCCACCGGATGGTATTCAATATTAATTTTGTTTAATTGGCTTATAAGGATAGCCAATCAAATCGCATGTTACTGACCAAGGGTTTGATATGGTGTGATCTGATTGGATGTCCTTACTCTTAAGTCTAGTAAGATGAATATTGAATACCACCTAAACGTTTCCAAATGTTCCTTCGGTGCATTTGTCCTACTGTTCTATATCCAAGGGTTTAATATGGTGTGATCTGATTGGATGTCCTCATTCTTAATTATAATAAGATCAATATTGAATATAACCTAAACATTTCAAAATGTTCCTTCATATTTACCCTCCTATTCTACACCTACTGTTGCTTCTTATATATTGTCTTCTTCTATGTATGTCCTACTATCTATTGTGTCTATGTCTGCCTTGCAGGCTCCGATCCCCCGAAACATCTCAGGTAAAAATCGCATCTCAAATTGAGAGTTTGCGAAAATCAAAGTATGCATTTGAGATTAATCATAAGTTCAAACTTGTTATATTTTGCTGTAATAAATTGAGAACAATGTGTTCTGTTGTGTGATGCCAATTTTAATGCAGCCTCCCGTGGATATCAACTAAAAGACACATGCCGATATTTGAGACGAAATTTAACTCAAATTGAGATGTGTCGGGAGATCGGGGCCAGGACAAGTCTTATGTGATATGCGACCATCCATGTGTAATGAGAAGTGTACATGGTCTCATTAAGGTATAAATTGAAAATAAATTCTGGACAAAAAGGGCGAAAAAGTCAGTTAATTTAGGTGGAAATGACAATAAATGACACGAAAATAGTTGTTTGATAATTAATAAGCAAATGTGCTATAATAGATACATCACGAAACAAGTGCTAGTACAGTTCCCCTACATTTGCAAGTACGTAAAATATAATATACAGTAACCCTTACTACGAAATAGTAATTGTCTTGAAACGTAATTATTAAATGTGTGGATAAGTTCCAATGTCTGCGAAATAAATGAAATTTTGCCTTGTTTTATTAGAAAAAAATAACATTGTACATGTATTAACCACTAATGTCTGTCCATATTACACATTCCGATTTCTTTCTACAAAATACTAATAACAACGACAAATACCCTGGAACTAGAATTCTGGAAAATTAAACACTTCATTGATGTATTAATGTTTCATCACAAATGACACAAGACTTCCATTTTGTTCTTGTTTTAATCGTCAGAACCACTAAAAACTGGAATTAAAGTCACTAATGATTACTTTCATACCGTTAGCCTCTACAATACTAGAAAAATCATTAATATTCCTGGGTTTTTATGTCGTAAATTTCGTGGATAAACATGAAAACAAACCCACACACGACCAGTCGACCAACATGAGTAACAATGGGTGTTTACATTTTCTTTTCCTGTCGCGAATTTATTACAACTAGTTAATGTACCCCACGAAATGGCCTTTTTTACAAAAATCCTTACATTTTAATGTCAATGAGAAATGCTGATTTGAAAAAACTGATTTCGTGGAAGTATCAATATTTACCTTTGGAAACTTTTAAGTTCGGCTTCTTGACAGCTGACACTAGGTATTTTGGTGGTCAAGTTATTTTTTTTCTTGTTCAGTTGTGTGTTCGGTATTAAAGTGTAAAAAGCTACATCTAACGGCCATTGAATGTCAAAATAATTACTTGCATCGTTTTTAGTATGATACAAGACTACCTTAATTGCAAATTAAAACTTTGAGTGGGTTCCGTGTACTTTGATTCAATCGTCGAAAAAATAGACGATTCTTATAATTTCATAGGGTGTTCTAGAACACTTTTGTATGAAAACGGACAATTCGCGTGTCCAATGAATCACAGAGAGAGTTTCTGTTAAAGCTAAAGCAAAAAATGATCTTATGGATATGAAAGCAAAAGATATAGCTCTATACACTTTAAGCTTTTTATGTATTCTGTCCCTAGGCTGTTTATGTAGAGTGCTGCCTTCCCTGTCCGAGTTTCTACTATATTTAAGAATTTTCCAAAACACGATTTATTTGATGTCACATGGCGCTCCACAAAAGTACCAAGTAGGGTCTACAGTAACTTTCTTTTTGCGTACGAGCACCAAATATGACACCGATTCTCCGACATCCATTGTAGCTTATGTATTGGTGGTGCATGGGGTAAAACAATATGAATATACAAATGTAACTTATAAAGTCCAGTATATACGCCGAGTGTGGCGACAGAGGTGTGCTGCTTAGGATGTGTTATTACATTATTGAATTTTCTACGTTCATTTTCGTCCAAACATTGTCTCTGAGTCAAGTGTGATAAATGCGAAAAGAATTTGTAATGTCATATTTTCTCGTTGGTATATGAGACATTATTTAACTACATTATGCCTTGATACACAAACCATTCGTCTTATTTAAAAATCTGGGGATAATATGTTTGCTAAGACAGCAAGTGGCCGAGGTGGCCTGGATATAGGCTAGACAAAACCCATAACAAAAACAACCCAGATGTTAAATTGTTGTCTTACAGTCCAATTAGGATAAAAATCCAGTGACGCAGTGGAAAAATCCAAAAGTACGGTGTAAAAACAAGTATAAAGGATTATACTAACAGTTCAATACCAAACTAAACCCTACCTATGTAAGCAATGGTTTTAATCTTTTGGGTACACGTAAATGATGACGTCACTGTCACCATATCCTAACTGGACTGTAGCTTGGCGCACGTGGCTCATCTTAGCCACATGCAATACATAGGCGCGTCTTGAATAAAACATCTTCTAGTTGTACATTTTTACATGTTTATACATGTACCGTAATTCTAAAAGTCATTTGTGTATACTCGTATATTGTGACTAAATCTTCTCCAAGCTGTCCACACTTGTATGAGAGTAATTTACCACTCAGAGAATTATATGGCTAGAACGCTATCGTATACTTTCCTCTAACAAATAAAGATAAGTATATTAGATTATATGGACGTTTAGCTTACGATTGAATCAGTACCCTGGTATTAATGTCGGTTGTATGGACAATTGACACGGCTAATGTTGGGTTAACGTTCTTGTTTATTTCTGTTTATAGTCGGTAACAAACTTGATCTGAATAGTGTATAATCCGCATAGGGGTTTGTGGCGTTATCATATAGAATTATTAGCCTCGTACGTGTAGTGTGCTTGGTGATTACAAATATTTTACGAAGTCCACGAAAAACGGTAACTCGTTGCTCATTTAACACTTGCGGCACGTGCACGTTAACATTTTCTGAACGCTTTTTGTGCTTCAAATATCCTTTATAACATCACGAAAAAAACGTATTTGCAAATAATAACATTTTCTTGTACTCGTAAGAATTCTTGGAATCTTTCATTACATTATACATGTTAAAAAAAGTTAAGTTAAGTTACCAAGTTTCTAGGGCTCTTTTCAGCTGTTAGGCTGCTCAAGCACCCTATGACATTTCAACTTCCCCTGGTCATTGGGCTACATAGAAACCTACAATCGTGTCTCCCTGTGGAGACTATTTCTCTCCTGTGGTGTGGCAGCCAACATCAATCTGCGGCGCCCACGAGTAGACACTGCCCTCACAGGTACCATTTTACACCATGGTGAAGTGGAGCATGTGGGTCTTGCTCAGAGAAATTAACAAGTGGTCCAGATTGGGATCTAACCCGGGACCTCTTGATCCCGAAGCACGCGCCCTACCTCTATGCCACCACTCCCCACATGTTGTACATGTTGTACAAAACTTAAAGGTCTAGGGCCCATTGACCTTGTTTTGACCCGGGGATGTACTCCCGATCGAAATGTGTGAGCAGGAGGCCAACGGGAACAGCTAGATTTCTCGTGCTTTTACAATTAACAATGTTCTTATATGATTTTGATTTACTCTAAATATACTTTTGCAAATACAATGTAACATAATATTGTAAGACTCAAAGTGACTAGCCCCGTTCTCAGTAATTGATAGTAAAATTTGAAAATTGTTTTCGCGTGTATCAAATTTCGTAGGATTAGATAAAATGAAAATTCCTTGGGTTTGTCTACCAATGCGTGGATTTAAAACATTAGGATTTTGTCATTGGTACCGTACATGTATTTATGTGTTTGATTGATTAAGTTGTGATGATTCTTTCATGTTGTCAAGTCACCCACGGAGTATAGGAATTCACCACCCACGTATATGGATGAGTGGACAACATAGTGGTACATGTTTATCAAAGTTACACATCGAAAAAAAAAGCTTTCAATCCATCAAATTATCATGGAAACGTTTTCGTTCCATGTTAGAAATCGTTACATTTAGAGAAATCAAAAACGTTAATTTTAAAACTTTATTACGCCTAGTCCTTCAGCACCGAAAACCACATCAGAGAGAGCTAAAAGCTGGCCGACAAACACGTGGGGAAAACTCAAACATGACTTAATAATTTCATACTACTAACCACTTTATTGATGATGTGGTTAGAGGCACTTCAGCATCAAAGTAAATGGATGATATTGTACAGAGTAATACAGATTACCCTGGAAGTTGAATCACGCTATTTGCACGTCTCTCCAACCTATACAGCTCATATTTCTGTTCCGAATTTCAGACTTCGTTTTTTTATAATTGTAAATACACTTTACGTTAAGGAGAAAGTCCAAGTATAACTCTAACGCGGTATTGGGACCTGTGCCACTTAATGTAAACAGGCAGATCAGGTATAACAACATATAAGGATATTGGAAAAGGGATTATCTTTTTCAATGTGCATAGCTTGGCTTTTGTGACATGAACCTGACCTTTATGCAATAATATTTTACAAGATTTTTGCTTTGATTATATCAATTTCCGCAAGCAAATCTTGCAATATCGGTATGTCAGATTTGTGTTTGTATTACATCTTGAGCGTCTTCGTGATACTCCCCGATTATGAAAACATACACTCGGTGTTGTAATCGTAGACAATATATCGACTATTAAATTATGCTAATCAATAGGTTAGGCTCATGTTAATGTGGCCAAGCTTTACCGTTATTTAATTTACTTGGTGAATAGAAGTGAGCAGTTAAAATACACTTCCGCTCTCCCTAAATCGATGTAATGGTCAGTGATTTCTATTTATATTGACATTGCAGAATATCGCGTTAGACTTATAACTGTCCATTCCTGAGAAATAATGGAGACGAGGCCCCGAAGGGGCCGAGTATTCATTATTTTTCAGGAATGGACAGATACGCGGATTTTCTCTGACTTAAAATACACCATTACTGTCAAATGTAAATTTGATTTCCTGTAACGATGATGTAAATATCAAAATTGAAAGAAAAATCCATTTTTCCAAAAGATTCACCCCTGGTGTACCTCTTATAAATAAAAGATTAAAAATATGAACATGTCTGAGCGAGAAGATCATGCCTTTTCCTGAAACCAGTGAACTAATACAATAACTCTCCATTACTTTAATAATGGTGTGTAGTCCAAACAAACACATGTTGTGAGTTATGTGTTACACAATCAAGCAATGGTCATTTACCCAGTGTCACTTGATGTTATAACACGGTGGACATTATAAACACTATTAATGTTTCAGTCAGAGGATATATTTCCGTGCATAAACTATACATGGGTATTTATAATTGATATGCAACTTGATGGACATAACTACAGTGTTTTTAACATGTTCTTATTAAGCATAGAGCTGTATTTGCACAGTCATTTAAATTAAAGCATTAATTAATGTACTCAAAAATGGGTAAATATACTTGTGAGAGCAGTGTCTATCAGATCGATGTTGGCTGCCACGCCCACAAGAGAGAAATAGTCTCCCCAGTGAGAATCGAATGTTTCATAAGGTAGCCCAATGACCAGGGGAAGTTAATGTCAAAGGTAGATTGAGCGGCTGAACAGCTGAAAACAGCCCTCGTAAATTTGTAGCTTAACTTTTTTCTTACGCTCCAAAATTTAATTTGCCTGTTCTTTAATTCAAATTTTGGAGTCCAATCGGCACATGTCTTCCTGGATTATGGGCCTTGTATGACCCAAAACAATTAAAAATTAGTTTGTACGTATTATTTTATTCAAACAGTTTTCATCGGACCATCTCAAAACCTAGTTGCAATGTTTATGGAGATTCTAATGTAGGTCAAGGTCAATTATTTCCTTGTCAGTATCATGCTGAAGATCGGGTGTCATGATTCAATGATAATTTTGGCCCTTAAGAATTTATAAAAATTTGTAATTGCATCTCATATAATTGTCATGGATACTCGAAAGTACATTTGCAAAATATCGTTATTTAATATCACACTAGCATCATCTTGGTTTCTTTATTCCTTGTGCGCGTACCACCTTAATAGCTGAAATTATGTCATGTTTATAGTTATTTAGTAACAACTGGTTGATTTCATTTTCTAGTTTCGTTGTGGATTGAGCATTTTTATCTGTGTTCGGCTCTTTCAGTTGAGTGCGGCCTTTATGCGATTTGTATTGCCCTTTTAGTGAGCACATACATTTTCTAATGCACCAGTCAGTTAAATCCACGGCACCAACCTCTGGGTATGGCTGCGTTTTTTATACCTTTCAGCTTTTCACGCACTGCTGGGGAAATGTTGGGAATTTTTTCACCGAACCAATACCTTTGGGACAATATTTAATTGTCAGCTGCCCCCGCATGGGCCGTTGGAGGGCGGGGGTTTTGAGAACCCAAAAGTAAATTTCCCGGCCCATCCATGGGGATGGAGTGCAATGAATGCAACTAACTGGTGTATAACATAGACATTATTTACAATTATTCTCATTTACCTATTAACACATTTATTAAAACTAAATCTCCATTTTTTGTTTACACAACATAATTATGTGTGTTATGTTTTTCAGGCATGAAGATATCCTTAACAATAACTCTCCATTATTTTGTATACACATTGCATTAAATGTGTATACAAAATAATGGAGAGTTATTGTTAAGGTAACTCCCCCTGCTGAAATTGAACCCATCAATGTGTAACCGTGTTAGAAAAGAATTAGATTTTTCAAGTCTGCAACAGCATTTATTACAAAAGTTGTTATACTAAATTAAAATTATACATTTACATTTATGAAATTGATTTTTTTAAAAAAGAAATATTTTATAAAAAAGTGTTTTATGTACAATTGAAATTCGTCATTTTTTGTGTCAAAATCCTGTTATAAGTACTCACTCGAAATCAATATAAAACACATTGTTGTGTTCTCCAATCTATTATCCAGGTGATAGACTATTCCACTTATCAATTTAATTAATGACATGCACACATCGAATCAAAACGTTTGGTCACTTTATTACCAAATTTGTAAAATAACATTTACACATGTCTGGTTATTTTAAATGTGTAAGTAGAGTGTATTCTAACAGTAGATGACAGTCTAATTTCAATAGATTTGACCATGAGTTGTTTTGATAGCAACTAATCCCATGAATAGAAATTTTCTACACACTTGGTCATCTTCAAATGTGTAATACAAATCAGATTTATAAATTTTACAGTGTCAAATATTTAGTGTTTTATGGATAAAATATGATTAATATGCAATAATTCTATAGTCGAGCACCTCGATAATGGATTGGAGAACATAGCAATGTGATTTATATTGAATTTGAGTGAGTACCCTTTTTAGGATTTTGACACAAAAATTGGCAATTTTCAATGTGTTATAAAACACTTTTTACAAACTGCATTTTTATTTCTTTTTACCAATATTCATAGTACATGTAAATATTTCAATATAGTATAATGATTTCAGCTGAAAATTATATTGCAGACTTGAAAAATTAAATTGTTTTCCGACACAATTACACACTGGTGACTTCAATTTCAGCTCCGCAAATTACCTTAAGACAACTCTCGATTCCTGAAAAATAATGGAGAGTTTATGAATAGGTTAATCCCCTGGGTCTATTTTAATAAATAGTAAATACCCACAGGCTTTCAAAGTTACAGAAGTTGTTACATTTGATAAGCATAGCTTCATTGTTAAACATAATTAAGATTGTCATCATATAAAGTTACAACAAAACATTTGTGTTTAGAATAGTCACCCGGCTTAGCTCTGTCGGTAGAGAACGAAACCTCTGATCTCGGGGTTGTGGGTTCGAGACCCAGGGCTGACCACCCAAAATGTACTTATAGTCTTTCGGATGAGACATCAAACCTAGTTTCCATATATTGGTGTTATACACCTGACATGTAAAAGAATCAATGGTTTCTCTGGCAAGGATCAATACAATCATACAAAACAATTGTGTATAAAATCAAAGCAAAGCTCAAAAAATATGTTTGTCTTTCCAAAACATAGCGATTACTACAGAGCAGATATAGAGGATTAGTTACCCTATACATTTGTATAATATTGGGATGGTTTGTATCTACAATGGTTATTAACTGGTGTAAAAATAATACTAACTTTACAGTTTCATAGGATTCAGGCGGGAACAAATACTATATGTGTCAACCTATGCCAAACTGGCACCTGGGGTCTTATTCACCAACATTGTAAGACTGAAACTCAGACTTAGACTTTACATTGCCAAAAGTTAGATTCGGGGTCATGTTGTTATACGTGTACCAAGTTTACTATAAATTGGTGTACATATTCAGCAACAACACATACTCAGACTAAATTTCACATTGTTCAATCTAATGGCAAAGAAATGGCAGTGATTATAAACGTTGTCAATCTTAAGTGTATGTCTGAATTGCAGACTTACAATGTTGGTGAATAAGGCTCACTTAGAAGGCCTAATTATATCACAAAGTGTAGTTTTCATATAACACATTGAGAGGGTGAAAATTTAGGGATAGCAAAACTACTTTGTGGTATAATTTTGTTGTTCTGTGAGCACATAGTTATTAGTGTGGCTGCGACACAGTTATTAAACAATGTAATAACAATGTCGCCGATTCGGGAAAACATGATTGGATATTTCCAGTTAGTTAATAAAATATTTATTTTCTACTTTCAGAAATTCCAAATCTCTCACAAAATGAAGTAGATACCTTAACAAAAGAAAAACGTTCCATAGAATGGAGTGATACGATAGAGAAGCGAGATGGTAGCGGATATAATGGTCTATCATCCTACTATCCCAAACCTTCAATGGATATTTCTGAAGAAGTGCCTGAGACAAATGACAGTGACGTTGAAGACGAGGTAGTCACTGATATCGTCAATGATTTAAATTTACAACGTTCTGAACTAGCAAACATTAAGGACGTTATGGACTTATATGGTTATCAAATACCTCACTCAACAACTGAGGGTGATTCTGAATTCCTTACATCTCCGACAAGTAGTGATGGTGACTATTACCAACGCCTTCGAGCATGGCTTTCAAATTATGGTGACGAGTCTGATATAACGGATTCAGATTTAAGTGATAGTTATGAAGATACTGATATTATACATGAACAAGATTTAGAAGATGTTGATAAACGAGCGCGTCCCTATAACATTTTGGATGATTTTAACTTCAAAAGAGCTCCAGGCTGGGCTGTTACTTATGGAAAACGTGCAGCTGGCTGGTCGGCAGTTTACGGAAAACGAGCACCTGGTTGGTCGGCTGTTTACGGAAAACGAGCACCTGGCTGGTCGGCAGTTTACGGAAAACGAGCTCCTGGTTGGTCGGCAGTTTACGGAAAACGATCACCCGGTTGGTCTGCAGTTTACGGAAAGCGAGCTCCCGGCTGGACTGCAACATACGGAAAGCGCGCCCCCGGTTGGGCTGCCACATATGGAAAGCGTGCTCCAGGGTGGGCAGCAACCTACGGCAAACGGGCACCTGGTTGGGCAGCAACCTACGGCAAACGGGCACCCGGTTGGGCAGCAACCTACGGCAAACGGGCACCCGGTTGGGCAGCAACTTACGGAAAGCGAGACCAAGGATGGTCTGCATTATACGGCAAACGGGCCCCAGGCTGGGCTGCTACGTACGGAAAGAGAATGCCTGGATGGACAGCGACTTACGGCAAACGAGCACCTGGATGGGCGGCTACATATGGCAAGCGAGCACAAGGATGGGCAGCATTATACGGTAAACGAGCGCCTGGTTGGTCTGCGGTGTATGGTAAACGTGATTCTGAAGTAGCTACGTCTGATGATGATATGTCTGCAAGCATAGACACTTCAAAACGCCCACAAGGATGGGCGGCTCTGTATGGTAGATAATATCACTCAATATATATTAAGAAAGATATATAATAACTATATAACTATTGGGCAGGCGGACATAACTGACTAACGCGTATTATATTATTACGTTTTAAACAATTTTATGCACAAACATCTTAACGAATTCTTAACCATCCTTTAGTGATAACGCTTACCCCATACAAAATGATGAAATTACTATGGTATCTATTCACAGGCAACTGAGACTAAATATATGTATCATTTTTACAGATTGCGATTCGTTTTTTCTGTTTTACATGCCCCCAAGAATAGTCAGAAACGTCGACCATTTATTATGATTAGTCTGGTGTGGCGATCCTCCCACACATCAAAGTCTTGATCATTTGCTGGGAATCAGTAATTGAGAACTACATATTTGTATTGACCAAGGTCTAGCCAACGATTTACGACGTTACGTCGGGATGGTTCCCACAAATGATAGTTCTTCCTTCAAATTAAAAGAATCCGACCAATTAGACTGGACGATTTTTCCATCGTGACCAATGTCCACGGAATTGATCATGATTGTCATAATGTTTGGTTTCTAATATTTCCTGAGTGTTCGTGAAAAATGCTTCAAAAGTGTCCGGTTGTAGGACGCCAATCGGTACGGTGGCAAAATAGTATGATGAAATCAGACATGGAAGGTAGCACTCAACTTAACCAGCCGAGCACAGAAAGCAGAAACACCACAACACAACTACACTGAGCAATGCCCACATATAAGCCAAAAAAATTAAAAGTCCAAGTCCCAGCCGAACCAGACCATGTATACCTGAGTTAACGGTATTCGCCGCTATTCTTTCGAATGGGATAGTTCTCTCATTAGTATTACGTATTGAATAGACTATAAGTAAATAAATATCGAATCCATTTTAAACACCCATCACTAAACGTTTTACGACAGAGCGAATCAATAATACTGGTATGAGCAGTCCATGTAATCCTGAAAATGCTTAATCTGAAATCAAATGTCACAAATAGTGTTGCTGGTTTAAGTAAAATCTCAATTGGGCTAAGATTTCTATCATAAGTTAAGTTGGTTTGTAACAAGGAAGCCAGTTTGCATGGTGATCATATTTGTCAGGCGTTACAGACAAAACCAGTTCCAAACACGGTAAGATAAATTAGATAATTAAGGCTTCCCATTTTATTCGACGTGACCAACACATTTACATTTTCTTCTAAAATATATCCGACTAATTTATCACACACTAAAGGTACATTTCTTATTGAATTATAAAGATTAAAGAACAGGCACTATCGGATTATCAAAAAAAAAACACACCAATTATCTGGTGTACTTCCTTGTAACACGTGTAAATAAGATGAAAATACAATTCCATTACATAATGACAGACTATCTGAACAAAATGTACCGTTTTATTCAAGAGTATCGGAAATACCAGTTACTTATGTACTATTAGCCCATTTGGAATCACTTTCTATTTGTCCACAAGAAGATGTTGTTATTCGTTTTGACGGATATAGTAAAGCAGTTTACTACTTGGCAGACATTTTGATCCGTAATGTTTGGTTTTTACATGTCAAAAGATGGACTTTCTTGTACAAGCATAGTGGACATACCGTGTGACCTTTTAGCTACGTCTATGAGTAATAATATTTAAAGAAAAAGTTGAAAACAACCGCAAGTATCTTATTTGTTGGCCGACTTTCACGAGATATGTCCGACGTTCAAGCTGAGATTGAGCCCTACATGTGAATGCAATTTGTTTCAACAGAAAGCCACAGTTAGTGCCAGTAACCGGCATAAATGGTAAACATGCAGTTGAGTCGGTTGCTTAAATATCTTACAAATGATTGTTTGTGAAAGTTGTTTGTTGATGACTGTTACTTGGATCACAAAACTATATAGCTGCACGAGTAGTGATCATTATCATGAAAATCATTAACATATTTGTTTGAACAAAAGTCCATTTAAAAACAGTTTCCATTACAAGTATGATTGGTTGGTTTGGTATGAAGGTGATATGACTGCGCAATCTGCGTATTTAACGGGACACTGGGGAAAGCTGACATTTGACGCGCAGGATGAACACATGTATCGTACAGTTATTCCTAGTGGAGAACCTAAAAATTTGCCTACTCTATATTAGTGCTACATAAAATGTTTTTTTTTCAAACATTTAAAACGTCTAATCATTGTCGGGTTTTCAGTTTATAACGTTATAAACAACATTATTACTTCGTGGTGTTTTCCTTGAAAATATCCAAGAAATGGTTTATTCGAAAACTTTGGCTGTGGTCCTGCGGTAAGTACCCTTCATTTGTAACTACAGTGGCGAACCGGCTTAAAAACCAGGTCGCAGCAGGTATTGCCATATCAGGAAACTTTAACAACAGCGTCCAATTTCTTCCTCATGAGGATAAATAATTTGTTCTTCGTGGACGGACAAGTAAGGATTGATTAGATTACAGTTCCTGGAAAACTGGTTAGGTTAGAAGTAATCCACCCCCGTATATAACTGAAAAGTTGTTGAGAAACAGCGTTCAATCCGAGACCTTATACATGCAGGTACTAGTAACCGTTCCAAGTCTTATTTGCATATTCACGCGTCACTGTCCTGTACAAAACTGCTTAAAACATTAAATTCACTGAATAGTTAATACTGTTTAATGTGTCAGTGTATAATATACGAACTGAAAGATAATATCAGTAATGTTTAAAGATTATTTTCCCGGTAAATGACAGGATTTTATCATTAACTGTCCATCGCTAGTGTGTCAACATCAAAAACGCATAATCTGAATTAGCCTTTTTGATACACTCAGGAGAAAAAACTCTCATCAGAGGAAACGATTTGTGACAAAACAACTAAAAATAGGATCATGCTCGTTCGGCTGTGCGTTTTTCATTTATTTGTATAATATTCCTCATTATACCATTAAAAGGATTTCAGAATTTGAAATGGTACAATAATAGGATTCCTCATTTTCCGGAAGACTTGTAAATCACGAAGATAATTCGAGCGGTAAAAGTTTTATCATTGAAACTAATGCAATGGAAATATTTCAGAATCGCGCCTTGTTTTGTAAAAGAATGAAATTCAAATATCACAAAGTATTGAGACACGTTTGCCCTACAACAAGCATTAGCGACGTCCGGATCACCATTATCCATGTCCGGACCTAACTCCTCACATTTCACATTAGCATAAATTGATAAATTAATTCAATTTATTTATTCATTTAATGCATATAGGTCTACGACGGAGACAGTCATTTGTTTTAATACCGACATAATGACAGCAAGTGGTCTATTAATACAAAAAAATAATTACAACATAACACGAATCCCCTATGGTGATATTAAAGATGTGCATTGCCTAGAACGGAAAAAATCTGTGACGGAGTTGGCTACGAAGCAACGAATGGTTTCCATTGTTTTCTGTTCGCTAAACCAAAGGTTATGGCATACAGTCCTTCTGGTCTCAAAATCTACACATTTAAAGGTCCGACCCAGCAGTACGTGTGTGTTACAGCAAGTGCATTACAGATTTGCGGTGCAACGGCTTTGGAATATCGACCACCGTACGACAAAGACATCGTTTTATCACAACTCGAAGTACACTTAACCGAATTTCTAATTGGCCACCCAATGAAATATTATATTATGCGATTTATTCAATCAGTATTTTTCTTAAAGTGTGGTTATTTTCATTCCATGCACTTATCTATCGATTTCAAGTAATAATTTACGCATGAATGTTTAAAATCATCCATGCGGAACAGTTAGTGCAAAATTGATTACGTTCACGTGGTTCACGTGCCCGACATGTTTGATTTTTGAAATTAGTCAAAATGTATTATATGTCGATTGGCTTAATGAAAAGCATTGATACTGGCGAGAATAAATGATATGGGGGCGCTGAGGCCCTTAGAATGACAAGAACCAGAACCAAAATCCAGACATGTACGTCAAAACGAGAGGTCCCGGGTTCGATCCCCCTCTGGACCACTGGTTAATTTCTATGAGCAAGACCCACAAGCTCCACTCCACCATGGTGTAAAATGGTACCTGCGAGGGCGGTTTCTGTTCCTGGGCGCCGCAGATCGATGTTGGCTGCCACACCCACAGGAGAGAAATAGTCTCCACAGGGAGACACGAGTGTAGGTTTCCATGGGTAGCCCAATGACCAGGGGAGTTAAAATGTCAAATGGTGCTTGAGCGGCCTAACAGATGAAAAGAGCCCTAGAAAATTTGGAACTTTAACTTAACTTATTTGAGCCATGTAGAACAGTCATGGCCCATTTGAATATATATTGTATAACAGCAATGTTTTTCAGGTAAGCGATATAGGGGTCAACCCCGGGTGGAGGCACATATACACTAGGAGACACTTATAACTGTGCTGTTAGACAAATCCTACTATTTCAGTACTTTGTCAATATAACTTTGTAATTTGCACTGTATGTAGTTATGAGATGTGTGGTTATGGTTTTTAATATTTCATTTCATTATACGCAATACTAAAGAAACGCTAGCAATTAATTACGGGATGCATAAATTTGCGAATTCACGAAATCTGCTCCGGCTTAACACGCGCAGTTTTCCAATCAGTCTTTCTAGGCATTTGGGCCAGAAAACTTTGTCGTATTTAGTGTTTGCTAGTTCAGAACGTTGTAAATTTAAATCATTGACTAAATATAGGTATCATTTTTACAGATTGTAATTTGTGTCCCAAAAACAGTCAGAAACTCCCGACCATTTATTATGATTTGTCTGGTATAGCGATCCTCCTACACATCAACATCCTGATCTTTTGCTGGGAATCAGTAATTGAGAACTACATATTTGTTTTTACCAAGGTCTAGCCAACGAACAGTTGGGATGGTTCCCACAATTAATAGTTCTTCCTTCAAATAAAGATAATTCGATCAATTAGACTGGACGATTTTCCCATCGTGACCATGCAATGTCCACGGAATTTTATCATGATTGTTTGGTTTCTGATATTGCCCGAGTATTAGTGAAACATGAATCAAAAGCGTCCCGGTTGTAGGGCGCCAACCGCTACGGTGGCAAAAAAAGAATGAGGAAATCAGGAAATCACTCAACCTAACCAGCCGAGCACAGAAATCAGACATACCACAACACAACTACACTGAGCGTTACCCACACATAAGACAAAAAAACAATAAAGAGTCCAAGTCCCCGCCAAGAAAATGCAGGATGACCTAATTTCACAAAGAAATATTATAGAATAGCGGTTATTGTATGACACCGAATGAAACGTAGCCAAGACTCGACGCTACGTGCCTACAGCGGCACACTTACTACTGGACCTATAACATAAAAATAGACAATATCGCTGTGCTTATATGGCAGAATGGGATAGTTCCTTCATTAGTATTACTTATTGAATCGACTACAAGTATAAGTAAATAAATCTCAAATCCATTTTCAACATTTTAAACACTCTTCACTATCCGTTTTGCAACAGGGCGAATCAATAATACTAGTATGAGCAGTCCATGTAATCCTGGAAATACTTAATCTGAAATCAAATGTCTCAAATATTGTTGCTGATTAAAGTAAAATCTCAATTTGAGCTAAGATTTCTATCATAAGTTAAGTCGATTGGTAACATGGTAGCCAGTTTGCACGGTGATCATATAGGTCAGGCGTTACAGACAAAACCAGTTCCAACCACGGTTAGATAAATTAGATAATTAAGGCTTCCCATTTTATTCGACGTGACCAATACATTTACATTTTCTTTTAACAGATATCCGACTAATTTATTAAACACTAAATGTATACTGGTATACCGACATAATGACAGCAAGTGGTCTATTAATACAATAAAATAATTTCAACATAACACGAATCCCCTATGGTGATATCAAAGATGTGCAATGCCTAGAACGGAAAAATCTGTAAGGGAGTTAGCTACAACGCAACGAATGGTTTCAATTGTTTCTGTTCACTAAACCAAAAAATAGGGCATACTGTTCTTTGGTTATGGTCTCAAGATCAACACCTTTAATGGTCCGACCCAGTAGTAAGTGTGTGTTGCAGCATTTCGGAATTGCGGTGCAACAGCATTGGAACATTGACCGTCATACGACAAAGTCTTCGTTTTATCACAACTAGAAAGCCAGGTTAATTTAAAAAAAACATTTACAAGTCGCAGACAAACATTAACAACTCGCAGAAAAATATTCTAACCCTATAAGCTACGATGTTGTTTGCATTTACAACTCGCAGTCAAACATGTACAACTCGACACAGTGGCTTTGACACATCCGATCACCGTATGACACAGTACTAAGTATCAAATGAACTTATTTGAGCCATGTAGCGTGGTACTGGCCAATTTGAAGCATTTGATCTACGTATACCAGCAATATTTTTCAGGAAAGCGATATAGGGGTCAACTCCGGGTGGGGGCACATATATTATACATGCCTGTCGTATTCCAGTATTAATAAAACAAATAAAGGCTACGCTCGGCATTCATTGCTCGATTATAGCCATACTGTTTTAGATACTGTTGAATTGTTTAACTTGTTTCGTTGCATATTGGACGTTATCAAAAGATGTTAAGTTACTTTTTCCTAATCATATTAAGTTTGAGAATCGAAGTTCTATACCAAAGGATAGACATTAAATGGGTACTTGTTTGAAATATTTTTTATGCATATTTATTTAATAATTCGTATATTCCAATGAAACAATATCACGTACATATACACTAGACGCGTGTCATGACGGTCTTTGTCATGTACCAGGCTACCACACGTTTGATCTAATTAATATTAAATAAGGTAAAAGCGTATTTTAATTCCTTTCCATAATGGGTCACGAAAAAAGGAAAATAAAACATCTATTCGGAGACAATTGTTCAGTTACTAGTATGTTAAGGGCTGGGTTAGTGATGATCAACTTTGTAAATAGGGATTGCCATTTCATTCATTTCCAGTTGCTGTGTCAAGTATTTTCATAGCTAATGTCTTACACGCATGGTCTTCTTACACGCAAGCATGCCGTTTTATCCGTAATACTGTCTCTATGCCTACTGTCTGCTATTGGCACAAACTACAAACCAAGTTTACAAACTATTGTTATAATGTAATCGTATACGGTATAGTACGACTAAATAATCATTACCTATGTGATGTACTGTCACATTAACGTTGATAAAATAGATTTACATGTATACGCATGATACGCATCATTAAAAGATTTCTTAATGTTTATATAGGCACAACTATATGTTCTTTACAATTTATTGCAAAGTCTGTAGTATACAATTCGCAATTTCTCTCCATGATATAGTGCCAACCTTTAAAAAGTATACACATTTTGACAGATGCAAAGTTACAATTGGATCAATTATTCAATTTATGTTTATCAGATGGGCAAAACTCTATTAATTTCTGAAACTACAGTTACTAAATGAGTAAAAAATGCATAGAAATAAAGATGAAAAGGTTCAAAATTAAAATAACCATGGGTCAAAGGGGTTGAAGTTTCTGTCTTTTATGGCCAAGTCACCTCAAAAGAACATCTAATTAGAAAAATACATCTATGGTAGCAATCAAAATATTATCGTAACACTTAATAAACAAAAAATATTCCTGGTATTCAAAAATATTGTTGCCTATCTGTTCTGCATAAAGTTTTATACAGGCAAGAGAAATAGCCTCTGTATACTTATTTTTGATGGGCACTGTATATGCCAAATAAATGACGCTAAACACGGTGTGTTCTTAGAACAAATGTATCCGTATGAATGCGTTCTTAAGTATGGCTACATATAATCTTGGAGGTGCCGATTGCAGTTGATGTGCGGTTGTTGGAAAATGCATTATGTAGGTCAGGCAGTCTAAGATGGTACGATGACCTACATTGCTGAATGGTTACCATCCATATTGCTAGTTCTACCGATGTATGTTAGTCCCAGACTCCATATTGCTAGTTCTACCGATGTATGTTAGTCCCAGACTCCATATTGCTAGTTCTACCGGTGTTTGTTAGTCCCAGACTCCATATTGCTAGTTCTACCGGTGTTTGTTAGTCCCAGACTCCATATTGCTAGTTCTACCGATGTATGTTAGTCCCAGACTCCATATTGCTAGTTCTACCGATGTATGTTAGTCCCAGACTCCATATTGCTAGTTCTACCGATGTATGTTAGTCCCAGACTCCATATTGCTAGTTCTACCGATGTATGTTAGTCCCAGACTCCATATTGCTAGTTCTACCGATGTATGTTAGTCCCAGACTCCATATTGCTAGTTCTACCGATGTATGTTAGTCCCAGACTCCATATTGCTAGTTCTACCGATGTATGTTAGTCCCAGACTCCATATTGCTAGTTCTACCGATGTTTGTTAGTCCCAGACTCCATATTGCTAGTTCTACCGATGTATGTTAGTCCCAGACTCCATATTGCTAGTTCTACCGATGTATGTTAGTCCCAGACTCCATATTGCTAGTTCTACCGATGTATGTTAGTCCCAGACTCCATATTGCTAGTTCTACCGATGTATGTTAGTCCCAGACTCCATATTGCTAGTTCTACCGATGTTTGTTAGTCCCAGACTCCATATTGCTAGTTCTACCGATGTATGTTAGTCCCAGACTCCATATTGCTAGTTCTACCGATGTATGTTAGTCCCAGACTCCATATTGCTAGTTCTACCGATGTTTGTTAGTCCCAGACTCCATATTGCTAGTTCTACCGATGTATGTTAGTCCCAGACTCCATATTGCTAGTTCTACCGATGTATGTTAGTCCCAGACTCCATATTGCTAGTTCTACCGATGTATGTTAGTCCCAGACTCCATATTGCTAGTTCTACCGATGTTTGTTAGTCCCAGACTCCATATTGCTAGTTCTACCGATGTTTGTTAGTCCCAGACTCCATATTGCTAGTTCTACCGATGTATGTTAGTCCCAGACTCCATATTGCTAGTTCTACCGATGTTTGTTAGTCTCAAACTCCAGATTGCTATTTGTACTGTTAGTCACAGACTCTCCGGTGAAAAGGCGGACAATGTGTATCCGGGCGTGTTTACCTGGCTGCTAATGTACTTGGCTGTAATTAAAAAGACACCATTCACTAAGAGCTAAGGTAGTTCGGTGTGTTCGCTACCGATATAATTTAAAATGACTGGATACAGTTTGGAGTATGGGGATCCCATGCAGGGTCAGTGTCTTTGGTAATTGATGTTATTGATGTGTATGTGTTATATAAGACGGTTCTGCACACAGTTGTCCCTCTTTTCGGTTGTATGAACAGGGTGACTTCCATGACAGTAATGTGCAACCCTAATAGTATACACTACTGTTTAAGCAACTGCTAGTAATTCGTCGTGTTTTAAGTCGTAGATTGTTTGGGGGACTTATTTCGACTAAATAGAATTACAATTTTACATGGTGGAATTAAAGGGCGTGTACCAGTTGTACAAGTGTTGTCCGCTCAACGACAGCATTGGCTACCATGTATCAGATGTGCGTGAACAGTATATTAAGGTCATACCAAGTTGTATTTTCGTTTAGCGTCCATCATAAGCTCGAAACTTTCCTGAGACTTAGAATTTTAAATTATTGATGCAGTTACCTAAGAATACCTTCTCAGTTAATGTGTACATGCATAATAATGTCAGATTTAATATTTTGAATTATAACCTGAACTAACAATTAAAGAATATAATGTTTACGAACTTTCATATCAATTTGAATACAAAACATTTGCTAAAACAAGAAAGTTATAGAGGAAATATCCATTTTCATGCTATTTTTCATAATTTGACCTTGAAGTGACCTTGACCTTTAGGTTGGATTCAAGTTCATTAAGAGTAAATTATAAATTAGATACCAGCATTGTTGATACACATACTTATTTATATATGCACTATTAGAATAACAACTTTATATTAGAAAACTTAGAATTTTAAATTACGGATGCAGTTACCTAAGAATACCTTCTCAGTCAACGTGTACATCCATAATAATGTCAGATTTAGTATTTTGAATTGAAACCTGAACTAATAATTAAAAAATATATGTTGACAAACTATTTTATCACATTTAATGTCAATTTGAATACAAAACATTTGCCAAAACAAGAAAGATAGAGAAAATATCTATTTTTCAGCTAATTTTCATGATTTGTCCTTGAAATGACATTGACCTTGACCTTTAAGTTGTCAGTTCAACATGTCCATGTCCTAGGCTAATACCTGTTAGTTAATACATAAATAAAAAATCACATTTCATAATATACTATCAGGTGTATTCATAAATTATGGCGGCGAGTTTAGGCGCCATCTTGGTTTACACAAAACGCTATATCGTCCCATGAAAGGCATCCGCCTTTTTTGAATCAGCAGACCTTCCCGAACATTTTGGTATATAACATCTCTTGTTGCCTTTCATGGCAGACCCCTTTGATTTTTTAGCCAAATTTTCACCAGACCATATAGTCATAGGGCACTCGGAAAAGGCTGAACCATCAATTTTTTCAGTAGCATAATTTCGCCCCGCAAACATTATTTTAAGTTCTATGAAATGGTAAAAATGTGCCCACTCTGCAGATTTAACAGGATTTTGTGACATTACCACACCTCCTGTCTTCAAAAAATCAGTAATATTACCCGCACAGTAGCAAAAAGCGTGGTTTTAAGCAGGTTCGTAATGTGTGAACTACTCGTTTCGCACATTTTAGAAATGTAACTTGTATTTTTTTCAAAACTTTGTCACGGTAGGACATTTTATTCATCCGTCTACCCTTAGGCACCGAAAACCTGTATTGCCGGACCTCTAATGGTAACGAAAAAGGCACAAAAGCCTTCCGTGTATGAAATATCCTCATTACTATATTCGCCTTCTGACCAGAATTTGGGTCATTTGCAAGGCTGTTCCTATCCTCAACCAAAGATATTTTCATTTAAAAACAGTTCTATATGTGAATGAAACATCTATTTACGTACTAACAATTTCTTTCTTAAATTCATTCACCATATTATACATAGCGCGACGCTTTCTTAGATAGGCTCATTTTTTAAGGCTTACTTTAATCAAGTTTTGACGGCCATAACCCAAGTGTCTACGAGTGGCATATTTTAACTTCCTCTAAAACTGCGATAAAAGACAAAAACATGTATGAAATTGGTACCAATGTAAAGCTTATCAATAGATTTGTCGATGTTTGTAAACCGTTGGGGCGGAACAAGCTCGAGACTTACGTGCAAAGACAATACATATCGAACAGCCCTCGTATGAGCAGTCCATGTAATCCTGAAAGTGCTTAATCTGACATCAAATATCTCAAATAGTGTTGCTGATTTAAGTAAAATCTCAATTTGAGCTAAGATTTCTAACATAAGTTAAGTTGGTTTGTAACACGGTGGCCAGTTTTCAAAGGTGATCATACTTGCCAGGCGTTATAGACAAACCAGTTCAAACCACGGTTAGATGAATTAGATAATTAAGAGTCCCTATTTTAATCGAAGTGACCAATACATTTACATTTTCTTCTAAAAGATATCCGGCTAATTTATCACACACTAAAGGTACATTTCTTATTGAATTATAAAGAACAGGCACAATCGGATTATAAAAAAACACACCAATTAGCTGGTGTACTTCCTTGTAACACGTGTAAATAAGATGAAAATACAATTCCATTACATAATGACAGACTATTTGAACAAATTGTAGCGTTTCATTCCAAAGTATCTGACATACCAGTTACTATCAAATGTACTATTAGCCCATTTGGAATCACTTTCTAGATGGTGTTATTCGATTGGACGGATATAGTAAAGCAGTTTACTGATTGGCAGACATTTTGGTTTTTTACATGTCAAAAGATGGACAAGCATAGTGGGCATACCGGGTGACTTTTTGGCTACGTCTACAAGTAATTATATGTAAACAAAAAGTTTTAAAAAAACCGCAAGTATCTTATTTGTTGGCCGACTTTCACGAGATATGTCCGACATTCAAGCCGAGACTGAGTTCTACATGTGCATGCAATTTGTTTCAACAGAAGGCCACAGCTTTTTGCCTGTAACCGGCTCAAATGGTAAACATGCAGTTGAGTCGGTTGCGGGCTTATACTGTTACTTGGTTCACAAAACTATATAGCTGCACGAGTAGTGATCATTACCTATGAAAAACATTGACATATTTGTTTGAACAAAAGTCCATTTAAGAACAGTTTCCATTGTATGATTGGTTGGTTTGGTATGAAGGTGATATGACTGCGCAATCTGCGTATTTAACGAGACACCGGGGAAAGCTGACATTTGACAAGCTGCAGGAAGAACACGTGTATCGTACAGTTATTCCTAGTTGAGTACTTAAAGAAATCGCCTACTTTAATCGCTACATGAAATAGGAATTTTCAAACATTTTAAAACGTTAAATATTTGTCGCGTTTTCAGATCAAAACGTTATAAACAACATTATAACTTCGTGATATTTTGTTGAAAATATCCAAAGGCGTACATACAAGAAATTGTTTAGCCGAAAACTTTGGCTGTTGCCCAGCGGTAATAAGTGTCCTTCATTTGTTTCACAAGTGGCGACCGGGCTTAAAAACCTGGTCGCAGCAAGCCATACCATTTTAGGAAACTTTAACAACAGCGTCCAACTTCTTCCTCATATGGATAAATAATTGGTTTTTCGTGGGCGGACAAGTAAGGATTGATTAGGGTACAGTTCCTGGAAAGCTGGTTAGGTTAGAAGTAATCCACCCCCGTATATAACTGAAAAGTTGTTGAGAAACAGCTTTCAACCCGAGTGTTCAACCCGAGACCTTATACATGCAGGTACTAGTATCAGTTCCAAGTCCTATTTGCATATTCACGCGTCACTGTCCTGTACAAAACTGCTTAAAACATTAAATTCACTGAATAGTTAATAATGTTTAATATGTCAGTGTATAAGATACGAACTGAAAGATAATGTCGGCAATGTTTCAAGGATTATTTTCCCGGTAAATGACGGGATTTTATAATTAACTGTCCATCACTAGTGTGTCAACATCAAAAACGCATAATCTTAATTAGCCTTTTTGATACACTCAGGAGAAAAAACTCTCATTAGAGGAAACGATTTGTGACAAAACAACTAAAAATAGGATCAGGCTTATTCGTCTGTGCGTTTTTCAATTATTGGTATAATATTCCTCATTATACCATTAAAAATCAGAATTTGAAATGGCACAATAATAGGATTCCTCATTTTCCGGAAGACTTGTAAATCATGAGGATAACTCGAGCGCTAAAAGTTTTATCATTGAAACTAATGCAATGGAAATATTTCTGAATCGCGCTTTGTTTTGTAAAAGAATGAAATTCAAATATGACAAAGAATTGAGACAAGTTTGCCCTACAACAAGCATTAGCGACGTCCGGATCACCATTACCAATGTCCGGACCTAACTACTCACATTTTACATAAGCATAAATTGATAAATTAATTCAATTTATTTATTCATTAAATGCATATAGGTCTACGACGGAGACAGGCATTTGTTTTAATCCCGACATAATGACAGCAAGTGGTCTATTAATACAATCAAATAATTTCAACATAACACGAATCCCCTATGGTAATATTAAAGATGTGCATTGCCTAGAACGGAAAAAATCTGTGACGGAGTTAGCTACGAATCAATGAATGGTTTCCTTTGTTTTCTGTTCACTAAACCTAAAAAATAGGCCATACTGTTCTTTGGTCTAAAGATCAACACCTTTAAAGGTCCGACCCAGCAGTAAGTGTGTGTTGCAGCAAGTGCATTTCGGAATTGCGGTGCAACGGCATTGGAACATCGACCATCGTACGACAAAGTCATCGTTTTATCACAACTAGAAAACCAGGTTAATTTAAAAAAACATTTACAAGTCGCAGACAAACATTAACAACTCGCAGAAAAATATTCTAACCCTATAAGCTACGATGTTGTTTGCATCTTTATAACATTCCAGAATGTCGACACAGTGGCATGACACATCCGATCACCGTATGACACAGTACTAAGTAGCAAATGAACTTATTTGAGCCATGTAGTACGGAATTTCATTAGGGCCATCGCCTATGAATGATGTAATCTGGAACGCGAAGATACGAAGATACGAAAGTACGAAGGCGAAAATACGAAAGTACGAAGACGAAAATACGAAAGTACGAAGACGTCTTCGTCCTTTCGTGTCTTCGTGTTTTCGCCTTCTGGTACGTATGCGCAAATGATGATAACGAAACCAGCCCAAATCGCAAAGTTCAATACACTGCTATTATATGCACTACGGGGTCCGGCCCCTAGCCCCTAACAGCCCCAAGATAGGAACTTGCAGAGGGTCTCGTTCGACTCGTATGATCATACACTACGTCTGTATATCCAGTCTTTTGGGGTCACAGAGCATGGTTTGGGCGGAACACAGGCTCGATCCCATCCAAAGTCGACAATGACATACTGCTATTTTGGCGACTTTGTGGGTCTGGTCCATCTTTCAGCCCCAAGATAGGCGCCTAGAGATGGTATTTTTTAACTCTCGTTCACCTGCTCTACATCTAAATACCCGCTCAACCGGGGTCACAGAGCCTGGTTTGTGCTCTGTTCGGGCCCGAAACCAGCCCGAAACCAGCCCAAAACGCAAAGTTTAATACACTGCTATTATAGACACTTCGGGGTCCGGCCCCTAGCCCCTATCAGCCCCACGATAGGAACTTGCAGAGGGTCTTGTTCGACTCGAATGATCATACACTACGCCTGTATACCCGGTCTTTTGGGGTCACAAATCATGGTTTGGGCGGTACACAGGCTCGAACCCATTCAAAGTCGCCTATGGCATAACGCTATTTTGGCTACTTTGGGGGTCTGGCCCCTCTTTCAGCCCCAAGATAAGGGCCTAGCGACGGTATTGTTCAACTTTCCTCCAGCTGCCCTACATCTACATTCCCAGTCTTCAGGGGTCACAGAGCCTAGTTGCCTCAATACGCCCCTTTTATCAAACCCATTTTTATTGTTTGCTGGAAAATTCGTATTGTTCGCTGAGAATTTTAGTGGTGTTTAACCTATATCCTACAGTATTCCATTAGGGTCATCGCCTATAAATGATGTAATATGAAACGCGAAGATACGAAGATACGAAAGTACGAAGACGAAGATACGAAAGTACGTAGACGAAAGCACGAAAGTACGAAGAAGTAGATACGAAAGTACGAAGACGAAGATACGATAGTACGAAAACTCGAAAGTACGAAGACGAAGATACGAAAGTACGAAGACGAAGATACGAAAGTACGAAGACTTAAAAACACGAAAACGCGAAAGTACGATGATGAAGATACGAAGATACGAAGACGAAGATACGAAATTGTTTCGCGTTTTCATCATCGTACTTTCGCGTTTTCGCGTTTTCACGTTTTCGCGTTTTCGCGTTTTCGCGTTTTCGCGTTTTCGCGTTTTCGTCTTCGTACTTTCGTAGCTTCGTCTTCGTACTTTCGTATTTTCGTGTTTTCGCGTTTCTGATTACTTTATTAAATAGCGAAATTGTATATTGGCCCTAACGGAATTCCGTAATGTAGCGTGGTACTGGCCAATTTGACGCATTTGATCTACGTATACCAGCAATATTTTTCTGGTAAGCGATATAGGGGTCAACTCCGGGTGGAGGCACATATATTATATATGCCTGTCGTATTCCAGTATAAATAAAACAAATAAAGGCTACGCTCGGCATTTATAGCGCGATTATAGTCATGCTCTTTTAGATACTGTTGAATTGTTCAACTTGTTTCGTTGCGTATTGGACGTTATCAACATATGTTAAGTTACTTTTTTCTAATCTGATTAATTTTGAGAATCGAAGTGCTATACCAAAGGATAGACCTTAAATGGGTACTTGTTTGAAATATTTTATATGCATATTTATTTAATAATTCGTATATTCCAATGAAACAATATCACGTACAGATACACTAGACGCGTGTCATGACGGTCTTTGTCATGTACCAGGCTACCACACGGTTGATCTAATAGACCTACTCCGGATCTCCACTAATCTGTAGGTACAAATAAAGTTTTACCGTTATAATCCTTTTGAGGCTTGAATATTCATATCTGTTGGGGTCAGTTGTGTTTGCATATGAATACAAAACCAGTTTAACTAGGCCAGCTTTGTTAGTACCTACATGTAAATTAAGTGGAAAACCACCTTGCCCAGAGTTCCGGATATCAACTATTTATATCAAATAAGGTAATAGCGTATTTGAATTCCTTTCCATAATGGGTCACGAAAAAAGGAAAATAAAACATCTATTCGGAGACAATTGTTCAGTTACTAGTATGTTAAGGGCTGGGTTAGTGATGATCAACTTTGTAAATAGGGATTGCAATTTCATTCATTTCCAGTTGCTGTATCAAGTATTTTCATAGCTAATGTCTTACACGCATGGTCTTCTTACACGCAAGCATGCCGTTTTATTCGTAATACTGTCTATATACCTACTGTCTGCTATTGGCACAAACTACAAACCAAGTTTACAAACTATTGTTATAATGTAATCGTATACGGTATAGTACGACTAAATAATCGTTACCTATGTGATGTACTGTCACATTAACGTTGATAAAATAGATTTACATGTATACGCATGATCCACTCATTAAATGATTGCTTAATGTTTATATAGGCACAACTATATGTTCTTTACAATTTATGGTAAAGTATGTAGTATACAATTCGCAATTTCTCTCCATGATATAGTGCCAACCTTTATGCAAAATTAGAATTGGATCAATTATTCAATATATGTTTATCAGATAGGCAAAACTATATTGATTTCTGAAACTAAAGTTACTAAATGAGTAAAAAAAGGCATATAAATAAAGATGAAAAGGTTTAAAATTAAAATAACCATGAGTCAAAGGGGTTGAGTTTTCTTTTATGGCCAAGTCACCTCAAAAGTACATCTATTGTAAAAATACATCTATGGTAGCAATCAAAATATTATCGTAACACTTAATAAACAAAAAATATTCCTGGTCTTCAAAAATATTGTTGCCTATCTGTTCTGCATAAGGTTTTATACAGGCAAGAGAAATAGCCTCTGTATACTTATTTATGATGGGCACTGTATATGCCAAATAAATGACGCTAAACACGGTGTGTTAGCACAAATGTATCCGTATGAATACGTTCATAAGTATGGCTACATATAATCTTGGAGGTGCCGATTGCAGTTGAAGTGCGGTTGTTAGTTAATACACTTATATAGGTCAGGCAGTCTAAGATGGTACGATGATCTACGTTGCTGAATAGTTACCATCCATATCGCTAGTTCTACCGATGTATGTTAGTCCCAGACTCCATATTGCTAGTTCTGCCGGTGTTTGTTAGTCCAACACTCCAGATTGCTATTTCTACTGTTAGTCGCAGACTCCCAGGTGAAAAGGCGGACCATGGGTATCCGGGCGTTTTTACCTGACTGCTTATGTGCTTGGCTGTAATTAAAAAGACACAGTCGAGAGGTAAGGTAGTTCGGTTTGATCGTTTCCGATGCAATTTTAAAGTGCTGGGTACAGTTTGGAGTATGAGGATCCCATGCAGGATCCGTGTCTTTGGTAATTTATGTTTGTGATGTTTATGTGTTATATAAGACGGTTCTGCACACAGTTGTCCCTCTTTTCGGTTGTATGAACAGGGTGACTTCCATGACAGTACTGTGCAACCCTTATAGTATACACTACTGTTAAAGCAACTGCTAGTAATTCGTCGTGTTTTAAGTCGTAGATTGTTTGGGGGACTTATTTCGACTAAATACAATTACAATTTTACATGGTGGAATTAAAGGGCATGTACCAGTTGTGCAAGTGGTGTCCGCTTTTCGACAGCATTGGTTACTATATCAGATGGTGAGTCCACTATTCGTTTATTTCCTACTGCAGGTGTACGGCTCATTGATTTATACATCTCGTCTATCATATTTAACGATCACTCATTATATTCAATAATGATCGGTCAATATCATGGATAGTAGTATCCGTCTTGTGTAAGACATTCAATTAGTTAATCCCTATTTTAAAACAGACAAAGTACCGTTTTATGACCGTATTTCCTTGGTCATAAAATTAATCAGTTGTAAAATAATAGTATGAATTTCATAATTATTTTAATGACGGTGTATTTATAAGTACACAATCCCATATTTTCTCGTGCGTGCACAGTATATTAAGGTCATACCAAGTTGTATTTTCGTTTAGCGTCCATCTTGAGCTCGAAACTATCCTGAGACACAAACACTCGAAAAAAACATAACGACGTCTATCCATTTTATAGCTAACAAATATAGCTTTCAAACATTGCCAATTACAATTATGGAAATTAATAACTATAAACATGTTTTTATGAAAACTACTGCTGCTTAGGGTTTGTGTACAGTATGTGGAACAAGTATGAAAGCTATATCTAAAAGGATTTCGAAGAGATTACAGACTTGTGTCTTCGTGGTGTTTTCTTTCCTAGTATGCTCAAACCTATTCGGTCTTGGACATTCAACGATTTGGTATTGCCTTACTCCGATACAACATAGCACATAGTGGTTATTTTTATTAGTAAGTATCGAATCACCAAAGATTGTATTTGTTATTGTGTCTAGAATTCCTGTATTCAAAACCAAGCAAGACTTTTGGACAACCAAACCCCACTATTTATTTCAGTTTTAGGATAAAAATAAATATGCAGAAGGACAAAAATATAAAATATGCAGACTTTATACACAATATTCGCTCTATTGATATAACGAGGTAAGTTTTGCATTTTCGTAAAACTGGGTCGATGAGATTTACTGAACCCTGTGTGAAAATTGTGATAATTATGATTATACTGTTTAACACGGACTTCAGACAATGGAGGCGTTTTGTCGAAGAAACAAGATATCGCTAGTCGTTAGTAAAACAAGTTCAATACGGTATTTTACCGGTATACGGACACTTTTATGTCTGTGTTAATAAGTAGCTTCTATTTTGATATTTATTAACGTCTATTTTAATGGAAAACGTGCCAAAAAGGGATGAGGAAACTAGAAAGGGAAGGTAACACTCAACCAGTCGAGTACAGAAATCTGAAACACGTGCAAGTTGTGCATGCATACGGAAGACAAAGATAGACATAACTACGGAAATATAATGGTTATGTCTTCTGTTAGTTAATTAAGTAGTTATCTAGGCGGGCGTCTACATGTAGTGGATTGCAATAGCATAGTTACTAGAAACAAACGGAAATGGTCAACATTTTACGATTGGACCAATGTAAGTACATTGTATTTCATATCCACAGTCGTGAAAGCTCGGTCATTTCCGTTTGTCTCAGGCGTATAGCATTGCATAAAGGCCGTGGTGATCTGAATGTATTATCCAGAAAGGTGCTGCCTTATAGATGGATGAATTGTGTTATTTTCATACCTAACCAAGTACAATTGTATTTATATGAAAGAGAGTTATTGACTTTTGTTGCTTTATCAAGAAAGATGTATCACAAATAATTTAAATTTTGTTTTCATCGAACACGAACAAATTCCAGACAATTCCATGTGATAGTAGTTGCAGGGTATTAAAACAGAAGGGTGGTAAAACAATTATACACAATTATTACAAAATGTCGAGGCTGCGCAAGTTGTTGATATACAGACGTTCATGATGTTGTGTCTACTTTTATAACCTAGTTCGACTCCTCTATAAGTCTCGACAGGTGGTGGCACATTTCATCGAGAAATGCACAGATAACCCCACTATAGGTTTTTAATCATACTAACATGTTGGGCAGAAGATTACCATGTATACATTGAAGCTCAAGCTGGGTTCAGGCAAAATATGGGTACTGTTGATAATATTTTTGTACTGCATAATCTTATCAATCATTTAGTAAACAGTCATAAGAAATTTTATACAGCATTTGTAGATTTTACTAAAGCCTTTGATTATATAGTGCGAGACATAGCATGGTTTAAGCTTATCAAACTAGGCATAAGGGGAAAGATGATGGATATTATTCGATCAATGTATCTAAATGTTAAATCGAGGGTAAAATATGAAAATGAATTAAGTGATAGCTTCACATGTTTGTTAGGTGTACGACAGGGGGAATCTTTATCACCATTTTTATTTTCAATGTATTTAAATGATATCGAGGAACACTTTATAACAAATAATTATCAGGGTATAGATTTAGACTCATTTAAAATATTTTTATTGTTGTATGCAGATGATATTGTGTTATTTTCAGAAACTGAAAATGGTTTACAGTATGGTTTATTGCTACTTGAAGAATACTGTGATAGGTGGAAATTAACGGTTAATTCACAAAAAACTAAGATAATGATTTTTAGGAAAGGGGGAAGATTGAGAAGAAATTTACAATTCTTGTATAAAGGTCAATGTTTGGAGATTGTGGACAAATTCACCTATCTTGGAATAGTGTTTACAACCGGTGGCTCTTTTAACACAACATTTGACAGTTTATCAGGTCAGGCCATGAAAGCAATTTTTAAAATGAGACAATGTTTGGCAAAATTTCCAACGTTATCTATAAAACATAGATTAGATATTTTCGATAAATTGTTATATCCAATATTAAGTTACGGATCGGAGGTGTGGGGTCTTTTTAAATGTAACCAACTAGAGAAAGTGCACTTAAACTTTTGTAAAGAAGTATTAGGAGTAAGAAGGCAAACACAGAATAACTTTATTAATGGTGAACTTGGTAGAACGACATTGTCATGTAGGCACTCAGTAAATGTAATTAGATATTGGTTAAAGATAACGACACTGCAACCTGTTAAATATGTAAGAATTGTTTATGATAGAATCTGCTTAGAATTAGACAGAAATCAAAATAACAAATCGTGGATCTTTATGGTTAGACATTTACTACAAAGTTGTGGATTTAATGATGTATGGTTAAATCAAGGTGTTGGAAATTGTGAATTATTTTTATGTATGTTTAAACAGCGAGTATCAGATATGTTTATACAAAACTGGAAATCTGAATTGGAAGATTCAAATAGAGCTAGGATATATGTTTTAATATCAGAGTTTAGTTTTCATGCTTACCTAAATAATGTTAATATAGACAAGTATAGAATCCCCTTGACCAGATTACGACTATCTGCCCATAGACTGATGGTAGAAACTGGCAGACGGCACAAACCAATAGCTACCCATTTTAATGAAAGAAAGTGTCATTTGTGTAAAACTCTTGAAGATGAGTATCATTTTGTTCTGGAATGTAGTCTCTATAGTGATATCAGAAAGTTCTATGTTAATAAATATTTTTACTTGCGTCCAAATATGGTAAAATTTATAGAATTGTTAACCTCTCAAAATGTTAATATTAATAGACGATTAGCTATGTATGTTTTTAAAGCTTTTGAAATTAGAAATCAGTATTATATGTACTATGGATAAAGTATTTTGTTGGTACCTCTCCCGCTGTATGTAAAATATTGACTGGTATAGTTTATAATTTATGAATAAGTTCACCAGAATTAGTAATCATTATATATTTTTGACCGCTGACTATATTTATGTTTGGAGATGTACATAATACACTGTGTAAACTCGTGTGATATTCTGATATATTACGGGTTTCTACTGTTCATTATATAAGCAATATATTTATTGTTGACCTTGTAATATTTATGTAATTATGTTTTCATGTACATATTGTATGTATATTTGTATACTCATGGGCATAATGCCTAATGTGTTTCGAAATAAACTGTAAACTGTATATAACGTCATAGCACACTACCACCCGTAAGGGGCTTCAGATAATGATTCTCGGCGTGTATGCTACTTCATCACTACAGATTCTTTAACTAATACTTAAAAATCTATAACCTAACCTAACATACTAGTATCCTAACTAATCATGTTGAATACAACCCTCTCGTTGCAGACAAGTTTTTCATGTGAATTCATTCTAAGCGGCATTTCTTAGACACCGTTAATGATTTAGCATTTCGTGTTTTCTGCCCTGGTTTGTCGGTGACAGCTGAAGCATGGTGTATAAACAATTGATCAGCTGTAGACGCCCTACCAACGGGTTTTCTGCTCAAAAGTTTGGCATACAATTGATTTTGTTCATTCTGAGATTTTTGTTGCCAGACCGTTAACGACGTCTTTAAACACAACGCCTCCTTTGATAACTCGCAATCACCATGACCAAACAAAGCTCCACGGAATAAGGCCTCCTGATGCATGACCTCCTTCTGAAACATCTCAATAAAATCTGTTAATTTGACTGGCTGATTTTAATCTAAGTGAAGTCTTTTAAAATTTTGTCCTAAGTTTCCTGTACCAAGATTTAAATTTGAGTTTGGGAAACTTGCCTTAATTGCCCTACATCGTGTAGCTTCACCATCGGACTCTATAACCAGATTGGTCGTGTCTAATTCAGACAGGGAATTATGCAATACAGCCACAATGTGTGTGAAAAACCTTTGATAAGTTTGAAATTTACAATCCCAATGAAGATATATAGGTCCTAACATAATAGGGGACACATCCTTCCCCTTACGTAACAGGTCAATATCCTGAAATACTGTACTAGTCACGTGACAAGTACCTACACTGAATGTCCTATCTACTCCTATCACAGACGTTTTACTTGATTTGGTCAGATGTTTTAATTGGTACTCAGTATAACAGATGCTATTTGGCGGCGATCCTGCCATCTGAACAATTTCATGGACATAAGGGTTAAGGAGCTGACGTCATTCTCCAAACGGCAAACATATCATCTACATTAGTTTGCCAGATTCCAGATCTTTCAGTTTCATTGACTTTTGAATCACGTGATTGATGGTCACAATAGGGTGGATCAGGTCTAACTGTGCTAATGTCAAAATCGGTCAAAATTGAGTGATTTGACTTAGTAGATGCTTGGTTTGGTTTCCTAGCATTACTGGGTTCACGTTTTCTACATCAATAGGGAATTTACCAAGGAATTCTGCCACCGCAATGTTTTTCAAATGATCTTGATTGACAGGTATATTTTCAAACCAAGAAATTCTTTTCTTATAAAACTTTTCTCTCTTAAGTGTTGCGTAATAACGCTTGCGAATGAACATTTCGTGTTCTTGGGGTTGTGGTTCAACGGGTACGAATAATCTCCTAATTTCTGTACAATACAGTGAGTTTCTTTTGACAACTGATAGCCATCTCCCACCCACTGTAGCAAAGTATGTTGTTTTTGTTGATGAACACCGAGTATCCCATGTCCCACAGTTATCCCAAAACTCCATTCGTTTATTCTTTGATTTTCTTTCCAAGTTATCAGTCATATCAATCAAGAAATAGACATTTTCTTTTGTTTCAGTTGAATCCCCGGCAAAATGATGTTTGGGCTATCAGTTGTCGACAATATATCTATAAGTTGGTTAGTTGGAAGAAATTTCCCACCCGCCAGGTTCATGATACCATGACTAAGGAATTCGAGCGCATCATGGATTTGAACTGCTGAATCGTCACTGACGGACGAATCGTGATAGGACCCGTCTGTGTCAGACAGAATAATGTCGGATATCTCTTGAACCGACTATACACAATTCCTGTCACAATTTACATATTGAAACGCCATTGTGATTGCCAATGGAGAAAATATGAAAAAATATTGAATCATTTCCACTAAAATTACAAATATTAAAGATATGTTATTTAGTTATGGAATAATTTAATGATTGAAATACAGAAAAATGGCAATAATATATAAAATACAACTAAAAATAAGCAAATCCTGCTTGCAAATACTCTGTACGAGCGATGAAGGCAGTGGTACAGCAATAAATAAACTGCCGAGAAACACTAACTAGTGATGTTGTCGTCTGATTTCTTGACTTATTTATACATTTAATGTTTTAGAAATAATTCACTCAATTTCAACAGAACAGAACAGAAAGTTTATTTAGTACAAAGCATACATAGCTTACAGCCTTACATAATATATACATAATATAAATAATGCATGCAAAAGAACTTAAACCGATTTATGCGAAAAACTGTGTAGATATATGTTCAGTGTTGACATTCAATCCATTCACGCATCAAACTACAATGGCTCTAATTAATACAATTTACAAAACAAACAAACTTGCTGACATTTTTGCAAGTGTACAAACTGTTGATGTTTCGTTTACGCATTCTCGTTCAACCAGCGTATGTTTTTTAAATTACAGGTGTCTAGGTACTTGACTAACCACTGATTTATGAGAATGCGTTCACGTTGTTAATTAAAACGATGCAAGCCAATTAATTATATTTAATTTTTATTTGACCAAAATATTCAGTTATATACAGTATGACTACAGATGCAAAGCCGATCTTATAGTGTTTTTTTTACATTTTAATGATCTGGACTGTCGGGGACTATATGAACCTCAACAAGGACAAGGATAACGTCAAGTACCATTACCACGTGTCCTTAACGCTTATATCTTGACAATGTTGTGGGGACTGCCCCCGGCGCCGTGTAATTTCTTGGACAATTAAGATAAGAACATAAGTCATTATGTATTTTGTATTAATTAAGTACTACAGTCACCCGCTTACATAATATGATACATGTACAAATGTATATCTAGACAGGCACATCTTTATTAATGATCAACATTGTAGGGCTAACATATATCCCTCCTGATCTTAATTCTGGGAAATTGAAAAAGTAAATATTTTTTAGACCGGTTTATTTAAATACAGACCAGACATGCTAACGTCTTTCTACATTTGGAGAGTGTTAACGAGAGCGGTCCTATTAAAAAGCATGTGAAACTGACGAGTCTGAAATATTATACGGTCTCGGAACGGGTTGTACTGTCATTTAGTATTTTCACCGGAAGTGTCAAATGTCAGCGAATTTTGAAAACATATTTTCATGCAAATTATGAAATAAGCTTAAATTACAAATTAATGACATTTATTTCCGGTAAGTTATTGTTTTCTTGCGTGGTTTCGTTGTTACATACATTGATTCTGTTTGGTTTTCAGTCTGTTATCACGAAACAAAAATATTGGTGTCAGGTCAATCACACAGGCATGACAGGTGAACAAAAACAGACCTATCTAAACATTTAAAGAACGGTCTCAACCTATTTATCCCTGTTACATTTGGCGACAGGGATAAGAAAAAATTGCAACCAGAGAGGGGTCCGAAACTTGGACCGGCAAAAAGGGCCAATGCTCGGGGGCATATCTCAGAAGGCAGTGGCTAGGATTACGGTACCGTAATCCTAGACCCACAGGCTAGGATTACGGAAGTTCCTTAATCCTAGCGAGTCGTAGCTATAGGGCTGTCTAGAATTACGGAAGTTTTTATACCAAGTGCAATTAAGCGTGCAGGTCACCTTATATTGCATGTTGACATTAATATTTGATGAATTTATACAAGTATTAATTATACTGCTTGCTGGTATTCTCGCGTTAATTCTATTCTCGCGGTACTAAGATTTTTGACAAAATATCAACACAGCGCCACCTATAAGTAAACAAAAGTGACCTACTTTCATTCAGCAGTGCTTAGAATAACTTTTTACCGATGATCTACAAACAAAATGGCGGATAGGCCATGTTTTATGTATCGGCGCTTTTGATTGGACAATTCTAAAGTACCTAGTACCTAGCACTCGTACATGCCTGATAATTTAGTATTCTTAAACCAGCATTGAATTTAAACTTGCTCAAAATTGTAGTTCATTAAGGGGTTTATAAATTACACTAGAAATTTTGAGACCTAAATGCTGTTTTCAAGTTGTACGGTGCGATATTGAAATTTACCGCGAGAATAGAATCAACTTATTTTCAATGTCAAGGTCATGGTACATGTTTTAAAAATGGCCCAAAATCAAATTTACTTCTTACGATTAATATTTTTTTCTATCATTGAATCATTAAAGGATCAAATAGGCTCATGACAAGAAGAAAAAAACAATATTCTTATTATATTTGCCTTTTTATGACTTTATTTCCTTAGTACCGCGAGAATACATGCAAACAGGGTAAATGGTATATTTACCATCGAGTAATCAGTTTTGGTTATGCTAAAGATATAGCGTATGGTAAAGATATTAAACGGCAGAAAATATCTAAATGCAAATACTTTTGATACTGCAGTATAAAGCATGTACTTTTATCCTCGCATAAATTTATAAAGGTGTTAAATTTACTTAAAATACGGAAAATATATTGAGATAACAGATAATAGCAGGGTTAAACGAGAATACTTCAACATACATGTATATCACGAATGCCGCTCGTGTGATCAGTGTATACACACGAAGGTATTAACATCTGTACGTTCGTGGAGAAAAAACACCTTGCATAACCTTTGAATTTTATTTTTAAAACGCATACAGAATCGACTGTTTACATAATTTTTAGTCAAACAATCTAGACTTAGAGTTGCCACATCTAAGTCAAGACCCATTATGCGCTTAACTGATCAGTTTTTGAGTTTCATAAATTTTGCTGTTTACGCCAAATTTGGGCAGTTTTCGGCTATTAACATGTAAAATGTAATAAAACTAGACGAATGACACAGAATACCTGGTAAAATTGGTCGTTATTATCGTTTAATCGATAATTAAATCAGCACGTGTAATTTCCGAAAATCCAAATGTAAACATAACTGTGAGTATCCGGTACGCGTATACCGCCCGTACAGCCCGTACAGATGAGCGCAACACGTGTGTGATTCATATGCTAACGTTGTGCGAATCGCTAAGCGAGCAGTAAAATTCATTTAACTTATCTTATTCTGTTCATAAGTCATTAACTATCAGTTAACAAGAAAAATCAACTCGATTTGTCAACAATTCTTCGTTAATTTTTCGTTTTTAGTTTCACCCGAGCGAGCTCAGTGTAATTGGTTTCACGCGTACCAGTGTACATCACTGTGAAAACCAAATAGTGCCGAAGATCTCCCAGCATCCTCCATTGTTCTAGAAACTCATTCCATCGAGTATTCTGATTGGTCGATAGGGGAATGCGATCTGCATATCAACAACAAATAGCTGTGTAGTGGAATTTAAAAGTGCGACCTCGTCGTGTTAAAATTGTCGGACAAACGAACCGCTGAGTGTTTTATGGATGTTTTTGCTGCAGATAACGAGAAAAAGGGTTGATCTTCGTGGACATGTTATATATTTCATGGTATTTACAACTTTTCATTCACCTTTTCAAGTTGGGCCAAAAATTTGATCGCAAAGCCCCCCATAAATATGACACTTTCATGCACATCTGCGATGGAGATAAAGGTCAGAAATTAAAAAATCTCCTAGCAGATTGCCCCACATCTACATAATTTTAATTTAATAAGATTCCTAATGACATGCAAAGCGTAATCAGTTACAAATTAAAATAAATAATTGAGAAACTAAATATGACCATATTTGGAATTCGTATCACTATGCGCTGTCACAACATAGATCCAGTAGTAGGCTATGTAAATTTTGAATGAACAAACGATTTAGCTACTAAATATTTATTTCGAGGACCGAATGACGAACAAACATATCAGATATACTACCAAAATTAGCAACACAATTTGTTTTGATCATGACAATCAATCGAACTACATTTGTGTATTCGACCACATACATAAATACATTAATTAATTTATAAATATTTGGACTGCCTCTATTTTCTTCCCCTGCAAAGACAAAATAATAGCGAAGTAAAATTCGAAGCATGATATACTGATATTTCTATTGATTTGTCAATAAATATACCAACATTTGTATAATTTAACGCTTAATTGTACTCAGTATAAAAACTTCCGTAATTCTAGACAGCCCTAGCTAGGACTCACTAGGATTACCTCAGAAAGGCAGTGGCTTGGATTACGGTGACCTGCACGTTTAATTGCGCTCGATATAAAAACTTCCATAATTCTAGACAGCCCTAGCTAGGACTTGCTAAGTTCCGTAATCCTAGCCACTGCCATCCAGAAAATTGTCAGAGGAGGGCTCGATCAACAAGTCAACCTGGGGAGCTGTCTCCCCTCCCGTTTTGGATTTGTTTTAAATGTTCCATTGAATTGGTGCACTTTCCAAATTCCTAATCACCAGTCCACTATGCATGCAATATAACCATGAACAGTGTTGAATGACCTGAAAGTTATTGACAGTGTTTCACATTGTATGAACTTCGAATATTTGAGACATGTGCAGTGTTTTTTGGAGCGGATCCGAGTCTCTGACCCTTCGGCCTCCCGCTTTCAATGCAGACACTCTAACCACTGGGTCACGGTATGTGGGTAAAATCAGTCAAAAGAGCAAGTCGTTGCCATTGGTGTACATTTGTATGTGGCACAGTGGTTGAGCAGTAAGGCACTAAGGCGGGACACTTGGTCATTTCAGAAACGCTATTTAGCTCTTTTCCACCAAACTAGAGATGATCCTGGTAGTTAACCAAGGGGTAGTCTTGTTTGTATCGGTGCTTTACACCGGGCACGTTAAAGAGCCCAGGAATCTATTCGAAATAATTGAGGTTAGCGCACCCGGATTCCTTGTATCTCACTTCTGTCTCTAAAACATTTGCGACAATGCCCCAAAGTGGGCCCTGCAAATTACATGGAGGAAAGAAAGAAAGAAGAACATTGTTACAACTAAAAAATCCGCATCATCAAACTTGATGACAATATATATCCAGATGGCAACGGATAAGTTAACATCAGGAATGAGGTGTCGAGAGTGATTTATATAACCTGGAAAAACTTGTTTCACAATTGACCTTAAATAAGTCAAAGTATAAACTAAGGTAAGCCTAAACGTCACGAAGTCTGAGACGTAAATATAGCTTTAGGGTTGTAATCATCTTATCTTCTAAAACGTAAATGGTGAATCAATGAACAATTTAGCTGCTTTATATTTATTTCGAGGACATATCAAATGTTCTACCAAATTAGTAACAAAATATTGAGTTACCTTATTTGTCTTGATCATGCGAATGAAATTGATTGGAACTAGATTTATTATAAAAAAAGTGTGTATTCGATGCATAATTTTAATAAATTTGTTATTATTAAATTAATTTGTATAAATTCATGAATTATTAATGTAAACATTTCACAGAGGCGACCACAAATTACAATAAAAACTTCCGTAGTCCTAGACAGTCCTCATACAATTTGCTAGGATTGCGGAACTTCTGTAACCATCTTAGACCCAGAGGCTAGGATCATATTAAATTTGTATTAATTGATTTAACGAAAAATTATTGCAGTGTTGCACATTTAAGTATGTTTTTCAGGTATCCAAACAACTATTGAATCAAGAGAATGTTGACAACAAGAACTAGACTTAAAGGTATGTACAACAGTCTACCATGTGTAATAATGCACTCTCCATATTGTTACATTTATACCACTAAATATACAAAATGTACCGTTAACATGTTATATATTATATGTTTTCACGCACATGAGTTTAACGAGTTACTACAAATATGGTAGTGAACAAAGTGTGATTGAACTTAATATAAAGTTAGAATTGATATGAAAACAAGTTCTTAGAATGCAAGTTCATACAGTGGTGGGGGCATCTCAATGATGCTATAATTAGTGTGTCCTTGGAAGTTAAAGAAAAGTCTTTTATATTTAAGTATTGTCTGAAATAGCAGAAGTGAGTGATGACAGAGTTGCTTCCCCTGGTTGCTATGGTGATACCAGTGATGATGTCAATACTGAAATTGAAGAAAGAAAAGAAAGAAGAAGAAAGAAAATCATTGAAGAATTATTTGAGACTGAAAAAACCTACCTACAGCATCTTAGTTTAGCTCATAAAGTAATTACTCTTTACTCTCTATTTCTTGACCTTACCCCTAATTTGCTGGCTTAGAATGAGAAGCTCGTAAGTACAAAATCAATATTTTACGAAAACAAGAACTAGCTGTCTGAAAATTACTCTTTACTTATGATAAAAAACATGATAAGTTCGTTTTTCAAGAAAAATGCTCAAAAGAAGTGCCTTGTGATGCTGATTTTAAATATGTATCAGTCTTATAAGGTCGTAAGTAGTCATTCTAAGCCAGCGAATTTTGCCAGGTGGTAATGATAATGGTTTAAGCGGTTGTACTTTGGTCCTATTTGACAATTATTTTAGTCCTAAGCTCCTTTTTGGTCACAATCACATTGATTGATCAGTCTGCAAAATTGGCTCTTATCCGGTTGTCCGGGGACAAGTAATTGTTGATTCGGGCAAGTTACTTTCACAAAATTTTTGTATAGAGTATAATAGGGAAACTATGCAATTTTACCAATTCAGGCAAGTAGTTTCAAATTCTAAAGTTGCAGACTTTCACCTGGGTACAAAACGAATACTGCTTGGGGTTCTGACACCTTGTCATACAATTGATGGTTAATCTAGTAGACTAATACTTGCAACGATTGCCAAGGAAAATTGACCAGGTTATCAATGACGTACATTGAAGTTTGTATTTTTTCCATGTTTTCTGTACAGTAAGTTTGATATATTATGTTGATTTTCAGTTTTTCGAATTCCCATTGCGGTTTAACTGCTTGGTATCAGACAGAGCACATTCACAGCTTTTCAGTAACTTGGAACAAATTCTTGAAGTAAATACCAAGCTTCTGGAATACATGGAACAAACTACAGTTGGAAATGCTTTCAAGTTTCTGGGACCGTTTCTGAAGCTGTATTCTATGTATGCAAATAATCATCGCCAAGCATCTGTCACGTTAGAGGTAATAAATTGCTAATAAATTTGCTAGGGCTGATCTTATACAGTTATTTGTTCAGAGTTACTTGACCCTGAAGTTTGTGTTTGTTTTAAAAGTGTAATCATTATAAGTCCCCTACCATGTTTTAGTGAGGTAGTTGTAGCAAATTGGCATTCGATTGTGTCCCTGCCTCACTGGCCAATGACCTCTGAGAAGCTGCTAGCCTAGGTTTATTGAACTTGGTACTTGGTCCTTTTGTATACTTATAATTCTTCAGTGGCTTGTTTATGAAAATTCACATTATGAACACAGATCTTTATGTTGCTGATTATTGTAGGAAAGCCTACAGAAGAATGAACAGTTTACAGAGTTTATCAGAACACAGGAAGAAAGACCGGAAGTCATGGGACTTAAAATTGGTGCTTTATTAATCACTCCTGTACAGAGGATACCGAGGTAAGGACAGAATCTGACTGTGATATGTATTTCCTGCTGGAAGGTTTAACCTGTCCTGTCACTCAAGTCAGTTAGTACCTTATATCTGTTCCAGAGGTAGTAGGTTAGAAACCCAGCTGAGATCAAAGCTCTTTTGCAGCTGTGTAGATGGGATCCTTGGCATGTGGTTTGTTCTCTTCAATGTCATAAAGTTGTGGTCGTAGGTGGGTCTTGACCATCACATGTACAACATACACATGCAGGGCTTCATTATAACTATTACATAGGACTCAAAAGTCGTTTTCAAATAATGTCTTTCAATTTATTAAGTGATCCAGTGTCTTAAAAGTCTGAACATGGTATGTTTTAGGGAAAATTAAATGATATTGAGTGTAAAAAAGTGAAAAAATGTGTATTTTTCGTTTCCATAGGCCCCTGCCTATGATTTTAATGTAACATTCTTTTTGCTTGATTAAAGAATGATGGTCCTGAAGTGTTATTAAATGGCCACATGACTGACATACTTTTATCACATAAACCATGGTGTGGGAGTGTAATAAAGCCCATTACATAAAAACGATATTACACTACTGAATAATTAATGATAACAATGAAAATGAGGGGGGTTAATCACTATTTTTATGTATTCATACGCACGGTCAAAAAAATAAACAAATATGGCCGACCGTGATTTTAGGTGATTTCAGGTAAGATCGATAGACAAGGCAAATCTGAAAATCATGCAGAATTTACAAAGGCAATTCAATTCAAATATAATAAATAAACACAAACCTACATTTATTTATTGAACATAGCATATGCTAACTCTTCCTGCACAATTTTAATGCATTTTGAGTTTCAAAATCGCATCTCTTTAAAATTCATCAATCTTATCCTGGATATTCGATGTAGTGATGACTTCACAAAACATAAACATGACGTCACAAGGTAGGTGACGTTTCCCGTTTTTAGTACGAGTATGTTCCCCTTACCTAACTAATTTCAAGACTGGATAGGGCCTAGTTAAAAGGTCTGTGACGTTATTACCGTTCAAATATGACCGTCTTGGCTCATTTTCATTTTCAACATTGAATTAAATGTAATTGAAATAAAGTCACTGTGTTGCACTATGTTTAGATGCTCATTTATTCATAACCGCATTACTCACCTCAATATTCTTCTTTCTTAAGGGGAAGCGGGTCTACTATTTTTAGTTTTCTACATTTAAATGGCTTATTTTGTGTATGTGATAAAAAGAATCTTACATTCGTGTCTTTCCATATTGAATTTATACAACTCGTTGGCAGAGCCTCGTATTTTATCACTTTTATCCAACTCGTTTAATAAATTCAATATGAAAAGTCACTCATGTAAGATCCTCTATGTAAGTCAGTGTAGAACTCTACTGTAACATATCACTTGGTTTATAATACATGTCTTGTTTATTTGTAGGTATAAATTATTGTTAGAAGATTTGTTAGAGAATACCAATCACAATCACCATGACTACACACAACTCAAAGGTTTGTATTTGTTCATACAGATTATATATAGTAAGAGTTGGTACCTACAGGGGTTCAACTATTCCGGTATAATCACTTTTTGCAGCTCTGGAAAGAATTAACTTTTCTGCAGAAAATAAAAGTTATTTGTAGGGCTGTAACAGTATACCGCGGTACACGAAATACCGCAGACTTCAGTCCTACACGGTTCACGGTACCAGTCTTCTAAATTTCGGTACGGTTCGGTATAAGCTTCTTTATGACCAAAATAATATTCAGACAACAAAAACTTATGACAGCCTAGTGATTATGTATAATTACCATGTATCACTCGTTTTAATTTTATTTGGATACATGTGTCGAAAATCGTTTAAAATAATTAATAGGCACGTCATAATTGCTGTTTTAGAAGCAACATATTCATTTTCACCTAAAAATTGTAGTATTTAAGCTGATGTAAGAGAATATTTTATCATACCAAAATATGCCGAACCTTTAGAAAAATTGACGGTATGTATCATACTGTGAGATGAGCGTACCGTTACACCCCTAGTTATTTGATGAAAAAATGGTTCTCTGAAGTTTCATATGCTAAATTTTATAATAAAACAATGTTTTAAACAGTTTTGAAATCTAGGGATGTGTGATAATGGCACCTTAACTGGACTTTGAGTCCTACACGATACATCATTTCTTATGATACGGTTTGGTATAAGCTTTTTATGAACAGAAGAATGTTCAGACTACAAACTAATCCTGCAGCCAAATGATTACTGTAGACCTAGAAATTATTTCGCGCGATTTAAGTTCACAGTGTTCGCGAATTGTAAAAATCCGCGAAAGTTAATAGCCGCAAACATGTCCAGGACAAGAAAAACGAGAAAGTTTCTCGTTTTGAAGGAAGTTCATCATTTTGGTACGACGTTTACAAGATTGGTTTAGGTGTGCTATTTTGTCAAAATATGAAATGTTAGGTAAATAACTTTTTTCTGAATTATATAACAACCATTTATGATTACGGTCCAATTATAAAAACACTTTAATTTGTTTTCTTGAAAAAGTGTTAAACTATACACTCAATAATTATATTAGGTGCATGCGAGTAAATAGCGTTTTTGTTATGTCATAATACTGAAGGACTGATAGTCCAATAAAACTGTGAAAACATTCCCAGCGTAGTTTGCAATTTTTGTAAACAATACAATAGGTAACTATCTACATCAAAGAGTTTGAGAGGGTTTATCAAATGTGAGAACTATAATTAAGAAGCAATTATATACGAAACGAGCAAACAAATGCGACAGTTTGTAGTCGCAAATATGCCGACGATCGGCAAAACGCGAAAGTTTGTAGCCACGAAAGTTTCTAGGTTTACAGTATGTATAATTACCATGTATCACTCGTTTTAATTGTCTTAAGTTATACTTCATATTGGCAAAATTTATCTAAACTTCTAGGTGATAGGCTCATAATCATTTGCTGTAATAGAAACAAAAAGTTCAATGTCTAGAATGTCTGCCAACGCCCACTTAAAAGTTGAAGTATATAAGCTGCTGTAAGAGAATATCGTATCATACCAAACCATTAGAAAAATTGACGGTACATATGATATCGTGAGGTGAGCGTATCGTTAAGCTGGTAGGCAGAAAAATCTACTGACTATTAAATTTTGTACTTGCTAGCGGGCTATCTTTTGTCATTTAGTTCTTTGTTACTTTATGCATATGTGTGTTTAATACTGTGTACCACTGTTCTGTCTTGATAAAGTAAAGAAGCTCAGTTTTTATTGTTTGACAAACTTTTTCTCATGCAAAACTTATGGAAGGGTCGATATGTCTAGGAAAAAGTGTCAAGGATCGCTAGTTAACAAAAAGACAAGGTGCTTATTTCTCAATTATTTTTTTTTCTGTGGATTTTTATCAGAATTGTTTAAGGTGACACATTGTCATGTTAGAAGTCTGGAGTCTTTAAGTTCCTTGTCTGTGGGATGCATGTACATTTAAATAAACTGTCAGTGTTGACGTAATCCTGATGTTACTTTTATGTAATGGAATGGTATGGCCTAAATATTTGAAGTTCTGTAAACAGGCTAAATCACTTTATATTTGTGTGAACTTTAACTTCGTGAAATTTGATAGTTTACTTATTTAGCAGATTTATGAAAGACCGAGTGAATGACTGAAGGTTCCCTGATATGCCTTCACATAAAATGAAAGTATCTTTAGGCATATTGATCCATATTGAATTTCATTCGTACAATTTCCATACATTCCACAGAAGACACACAAATGACATTTTATATTCTTAATATCACAAATATACATGAAAAAATAAGATAAATGAGATATAAAAGGAGTGCCATTTATTGTCATTTGCACTTTGTGCATTATATAACTGTTACCGTGCATTGATAGTTGACATTACGCCAGAGCAGAAATCGCCTGATTGTTTGTCGAAGGCTGTTAGGCGAAGGTTTTCAAGTTAATCTATTGGGCCATATGATTATAATTTACCGTTAAAATTTATTTAAAGGGTATGATTGACAACCGGCGTAATGTCAATTCCTAGGGAAAGCCATGTAATATTTTATTGTACTTTAGCAAAGTTCACAGGTGTGTGATGATGCTTGCTTTACAATAGATGTAAACATAAATGGATTTGAAGTTGATTATAATGCTAGTGTCACAGTTAATGTAGTAAGGTGTCACAATAAATCTAATTCTGTAAAATCATTTCATTTCAATAGGACAAAATTTCATGGTTTTTAATTTGTGGATTTTGCCTTTCAGGTAATAAATACAAGGGCAAAAATTAGTGTCTGATGGGATTTACTTTTTGTGTTAAGAAGTGAACCATGAAATCCATGAAATTTAATCCCACATGAAAATTAATGGTTTTTCAGTACTTGTATTTTAATCTGTGAAGAGTTTAATTTTGTCTAAATAAATGCCAACTTGTTGACATATGTTGATTTATTATGATCTGGGGCAAATTGATAAAATCTAACGCATTTCTTGGAATACTGTAACCTGATATATTTTGAAAATATTACGACAAATATTTGTTTGAATTGCTTCATGGGGCTTGCATGGTATTGCCTTACAAGTTAAATTAGTGAAAACTGCTTAAAAACTTCATTTATATAAGTCGAAAGTTTGAACAAGGAAAATCTCCTGCATTTTAATGAAATCTACTTATCTCAGGAGTCTGCAAAATTTGGTATGTATGATAAACTGCCATCTTTATTATGTGTTTTCCAATTAACATGAACTTGATATACTCTTTATCAGTTGGTTTTACAGTATTTGATAGACTAGTTGTTTTCACTTTTCAGTCCTGTAGTTTACCATGTTATTACTTCTGTGACACGTTCAATTGCCAGTATTGGATCATTATAGAATTTTTGTCGATAATTTCAAAAATGAAATGTGACAATTTAGAGTTTTATATTTCTGAGTTGAAGTTTCTAACGACATTAAGCTTGTACTATCACATCATTTAGTCCTCAAGACAAGCATCAACCATATGGGACACAAAATTGTCTTATGGAAAATATGAGAAACCTTGCATACTATAAACCAACAAATTCTGTGTGCGATTTAATTTTGTGTAGTTCTTGAGTGGTAGAAATCCACAAAATTTAGTAACCATGAAAGTGTTGAAACCAATAGATTGGACATTGCAGGAAATTAAAAAACACAATTCTTTTTTAGTTGCGATTTGCAAAACAGGAAAGTTAATATTCACAAACGTTAATTGGTTTATAATACAGTATGGTGATTAAATTTGTGAGGTATCAATGGAAAGCATATTATATTGAAAGTACAGTACATGTGTTCTGCTGCTTACTGTACAAGAGTATGGTAAACACTTCATTAATATCTGAAGAGCTTTCTATAAATCTTGCTCTCCAAAGGTCAATTTTTTTTAAAACATGTGAGATCTGGAAAGAGTCATAGTTCTGATCCAATCTTTTTTGAACATGCTCACATTGTTAATTAAAATAAATAGGTAAACAATTTCATTTTTGCTGTTCTGCTGCTTCAAAATATGTTAAGATTTATTTCTTGACAACACCAGTGATCAGTCATAATATAAACACTGACTAGTCTACTGTACATGGATAGTTTGTTTGCGTTAGGGAACAGGTGTTCAATGTCATCAAATATTTAAGTAACTGGTTTTGTGAAATAGGCTGAAGGGGTCTGTTGTTTATTATTGATATTAAATAATATGAGGGTACCTCTGCTTTTTAGGCATGTGGCTTCCGTGTAGACTCAGTGGTTCCACTACCTTCTGAATCTGAAGGGTCATTTTGATACTGTTGACTATCTAGATGTAACCATTTTAAGAAACAAGTGGATGATATTGCTATTTATATTCTGTACCATATTTCAGAGGCTGCCAAACAAGTGGATGATATTGCTATTTATATTCTGTACCATATTTCAGAGGCTGCCAAACAAGTGGATGATATTGCTATGTATATTCTGTACCATATTTCAGAGGCTGCAAAACAAGTGGGTGATATTGCTATGCATATAAATGAACATGTGAGACAGAATGAGAACTTCATGAAGATGTTAGAAATACAGAATAGCTTTGATAGCTCCGCTCCAAAGATTCTCACTCCTGGCAGGGAATTTATTAAAGAAGGGAAACTCACAAAGGTTGGTAAAGGTTCATGTAGAATAGAATCTGCTCAAGAATGCTTTGTCTTAGAATATTCAAACTTTACATGGAGGTTGGCCAGCAACTGTAGATGACCCCTATGGATTTTGAGGTCAAGGTCAATGTGACATTTACCTTTTCCGACTATTGGGCTGCCGTAGGGGCATACATGTTTTACAAACGTCTCTTTTTTGTACTGACTTAAAGTGTGTACACTATTGTGTTTACAGGAGATTGGTATATTTTAGTCCAAGGGCAATGGGCATCCCCTTGAGATGAACTCTCTTTTGAAATAAAAAATAACAGTGACTTTGCACTTGTGGAGGATGAACATGTTCACATAATAGTATATGTCTTGTTTAGATTATATCCTAGATGTATGTTCCAATGTTTAAAATGTCACAATTACAAATTTTGAACCAGTGATTCCAAGGATATTCCAACTGGGCAACATAATTTTTGTCATCATAAACCTGTTTTCTAAATTTTCTTAACCAACTGGATTTTAGAGAACAATACTGACTTCAAAATTAATTTGATATTTTATTGATTTCAATATTTTATTGTCTTCGATATTTTATTACTTTTGATTGGTTTTCAACCAGAGAGGACTTAAGGTTTGTTATCCATCTGTCTTGGTTTCAAGTCGGTAGGGAACTTCTGTTTTACTTGGATATTTTTATATCCTAGCTGATACTGGTGGAATAATCAGTGTATCTAATCTTCTATATTACAGATGTCGAGAAAAGGAGGCAAATCTATGGAAAGGATGTTTTTCTTGTTCTCGGATCTGATTATATATGGAAAGCCCAAGTTGTTAGATAGCGGGAAGCATTCATTCTCCTGTTGTTGTATGCTACCATTACGACATTGTCAGGTAGAGAAAGTACTCGGATCTGTGCTGCGATCTGGTGGCGGGGGTATGTTTAGGGTATGTATTTCACCAGTGTGATGCGTCCTGCTTTTCATCTGGAGTACAGTCCAACCTGCTTTAAGCAGCCAGTCAAGGGATGCAGCCAATTTGGCTGCTTAAGCCAGGTGACCACTTAACGGATGGGCTGAATACTGGGCAAGGGGGGGGTCGGTTTCGAGCATACATTGTACTTATTTAATGAGACAGGACCTGGTGTATCATAATGGGTTGTTATACATAAATGGTAATTTAAAGTATGCCTCTTGTTGTAAAGGGTTGCACTGGCCTATCTGCCCTGCCCTGTCTGCCCTGAATAAGCAAACACTTACCTCTCTGGATTAGTAACACCGCTAAAAAACGATGAAATCTGCTTGGTTGTCTTTGACATTTTATTGACGCTAAACGACGTCATGCAGAAGGCATGATTGATAGATGTTGACAGTCAGAAATATTTGAAGAGAATAAAATAAAACACACTTCTGAACGCATAATTGCTTGTATGACAAACTTTGAGCAATAAAAAACAATTGTCTAAAGCGTGCAAACCGTCAAAACGAAATTGAAAGGAGCGATGATAAACACAACAATTTTCTCTTAATACGGTAATTACACGTAGCAAGGAATTATACCTCCCTGCACGTAAATACCTTTTAATTGGTACAGATCTATAGCCTTAATTGTGTCAATCGACTTTGATGAAATATACCCATCAGAGGTGCTAATCGTTTGTTTTATTGCTCTTTGAGCGTTAATGGTCACAAAATTCACAACACCGTTGTTTACAGTTTACTGATTCCCAGTCGTATATTTCGCTGTGCGGTAAACAATGCATAATTGACATAGAAGCTGGCATAGTTCCCTTTAAGAACCCGGATGTATCGTTGTATACACACAGCGTGTGACGCGCGGAACCAGTAAGTAGAGCAATTATCGGATTAGCGGCAGTATGTAAACATCGCATCATGGCACTTTGAATAAACAACTCTGATTGGCTACAGCGTGTATCGAAGCCATTCTCGTTCGCGGTCACGTGTAAACTGATGATTGTTTTCTTTGACACGGGTTTGAAATTACCGCGGATGATTCAAGCTACTGTAAAATCATTAATTTTCGTGGGGGATTTAATTTCGTGGATTTCGTGGTTCACCTCAACCACGAACTTTAATCCCAACGAACATTGATTTTGACCCTTGATTTATTACCTGAAATGCAAATCCACGAATTCAAGTCCCAACGAAATTGTCTTTTTTACCAAAACCACGAAATTTCGTCCCAACGAAATTAAATGATTTTACAGTATATAGATGGCCGCTGGATCGGCGCCTGGCCGCCGGACCGGCGCCTGGCCGCCTAATAGGGGCCATATTGAGTATTTGGGAAGCACTTTCGGTGACCGGTGACCGCTGACCGCGGACAGCAGGTGACCGCTAAATCAACGTGTAAAATAGAACAAATTTCGTTGGGGGCGTCAGAAACTGACCGTTTACACCAGGTGACCGCCGATTAAAGGTGACCGTTAAGGCAGGTTGGACTGTAGTATTAAATATTGATCTTATTGGGGTAGTATTAAATATTGATCTTATTGGGGTAGTATTAAATATTGATCTTATTTAATTGGAGAATAAGTTTATAGCCAATCGTATAACCTGTTTAATGACCCAAGAGTTTGATATGGTGTGATCTGATTGGTTGTCCCTATCGTTAAAGTCAAGTAAGATTAATATTGATTACCATCCCTGATTTCCCCTTTTGTCCTTAAATCTTTGAAATAAAAGGGTATAAAATTGGCAAGTTTTGAATTTATACATTTTGCGTGCAGAAATATTAATGATTTTATAATTGTTTCTTATAGGAACTGTAGTGCACAACAAACAATCCAAAGCAGCACCTAGCCACACACCAAAGAAGTCTTTTAAGGCTAAAATTTGTTAGAGGACATATTAATAACAAATTTTGTGAATTCGTCAATTTCACTACTGTTTCACATTGCTGACTTAAGCACTTACTAGTGTGGAGTAACTGCATGATAATTATGTCAATATATTACAGATATCATGTAAAGATGAGAATCTATTATTACACTGTAATGATGCACAGGATGCATTATGTTGGGTGGATGTTATGGAGACAGCTATCAGGTATTATATTCTATCAAGTATAACTCTAAAGCGGTATTGGGACCTGTGCCACCTAAAGTAAACAGGTAAATCAGGTATAACCACAAAAGCATATTGGAAAAGGGATTATCTTTTCAATGTGTATAGCTTGGCTATTTTGACTTGAGCCTGACCTTTATGCAAGAATATATTACAAGGTTCTTGCTTTGAATATATCAATTTCCGCAAGCAAATTGTGCAATATCGGTATTTTAGATTTGTGTTTGTATTACATTTCGAGCGTCTTCCTGATATTGCCCGATTATGAAAACATACACTCGATGTTGTAAAGGTAGACAATATATTGACTGTTAAATTATGCTAATCAATAGGTCAGACTCGTGTCAATATGGCCAAGCTATACCGTAATTTTTTACTTGGTGAATAGAAGTGAGCAGGTATTATAAACTTCTGCTCTCCCTAAATCGATGTAATGGTCAGTGATTTCTGTTTATATTGACATTGCAGAATATTGTGTTATAGTTATAGTGATTGTCCATTTATTTGTCTCTATGTCCCATTGGAAATGTTAACGAACATTTCAAGTTTTTGAAACTCTTTAAGACTTTTAAAAGTCCATCAACACCTTACATTATCAAAGCCATGTAACAACTTTCAATATTTTAACAGAATTATGGCCCCTGAATGCCTGATTGATAACCTATTAATTAAGGGCAAAGAGATCGGACTGGGAAGGTAGCACTAAACTTAAACAGACGAGCACAGAAAACATAATACAAACATCACATTCCAAAACTTAACTACAAACATGATCACCGGGGACATAAACAATACTGAACATAATTGTGTCTAATTTCCAAGTCATCCATCGATTTTTGTTGATATATTACAGAAAATTAAATGTAAATCGTCAAACATTAAGGAAACCTAGCAGTAACAAGGTACCAGTACGTGGAAAGTCATTGATGAGGCTAAGGGACAAGAAGAAGGATCATAAAGTAAGTAGCACTTGTGATCAGGCCCCATGATTATAAACATTGGAGTACATACTCCATGCTCCAACTCATACTCCGTACTCCATTTGGAGCATTTCTTAGTTACAAAAACTGCTGTAACTTCTTTATTACTGAATGGAAACATATATGAAATGGGGTTCATTGTTGTGAGTCCATGGTCATTCAGAAATCTCATCTCAAATTGAGATTTTGCTCAAATTAGAGTCTGAATTTTAGATGAATCAAAAGTTCAAACACTGTAATAAACTAAAGTTATTGCTCTCTGTTTTATTATGCAAATTTTGAGTCCAGCCTCTTAAGGAAGTTTTTTGAATGACACAATATTTGAGATGAGATTTAACTCAGGTTGAGATGTTTAGGGAGAACGGGACCTGGTGTATATTTATAGGTTTCTTCAAGTGCTTACTTGGTTTTCATGATCATAAAATAAGACCTCGTAAAAATGAAGGAATTGTTAAGCTCTGAGCATAAAACTTAGTTCTTATTATGTCTGTTCTTGCTATGTTACGTTATCAGTTGTCCAAACAGCAGGTGTAGTTTTACAGTATAAGCTATAAACTCCAGGCATCTGTCTGCAGCTCAATTGTAACTTGACGTTTTATTTCTATTTTTTGGGTAATAAACTCCACTTTTATGTTGTCTTGTGTAATATGCCAGGCCTCCTATCATGTTCTGTTCTGGATGTGCTTGTGTATTGCTTTTTGCTTGTATTTTTTCTAGTTAGATTGATAACTACTGAACCCTTATTTTTATGTTCCAAAAACTTGAAAGGTTACGGTACTCAATTGCAATCTTCAAATAAACATAATAAAACTAATGCTTTTTATGTAAAAGGTGAAGGTCATACTAAAATAAGTTGGTTGGCTACTTGGAAGTATGTGTAGGGGACATAAATAAAGTTTTACAAATATTTCTAACATTGAATTGGCTACATAATATAAATTTGATCTCCTTTTAGTAACTTAAAGGTACAATTCATATTTTTTTAGGTACATGCATTAAATTATGAAAAAATGTACAGGTTTGATGCTACAAATTCAAAGATTATCACAATAGAAAGATAGTTCCTTGTTCTGCAGACTGGTAAACACATGTAGTTGAAAATACTGTTATTTTGCAAATTTAGTTTTGCTATCCTACTGATCCAGTACTTCACAATACATTATAATTATTTACCACAAATACTATTATTTTGTTTTATTCTTTGCCTTTAAGGGAGGTCCAGTTATACAGTATTTTGAGATATAATTAAATCATACAGTAGTTGAATCCATTATGTATACAATGTATGTAACTCTATATTCTCTGTATTACCTGGTTTCAAGTTCTGATGTGTCAGACTTCTTTAAAATCTTCTCACTTTTGTGGGGGATTTAATTTCGTTGATTTTCATGGTCGAAATTGACCATGGAATATAATCCCTATGGTTGATTAACCTCCCAAATAAAGATGAATGATTTCCTTTCTTAAAGTTTTGCAATCCACATTGTAAGGACACCAAGAAATTGCGCTTAATTAAAAATCCTAAAAGACCACCAAAATAAATATTTTACAGTATATTGTTTCCCTGTTTTTAGTAGCTATGACAAAAACAGCTTTCATGAAGTGGTACCAAGTGGCCAGACATTCTTTATTGAATGTTTAATGTTCACAAGACAATTTACAAGATTTTCCAAGATGGGAAAATACTCAACCAAAATAGTTATTTGATTGATGAATTTAAGGTATATGACTGCATGTCACATGTGTGTATTTACTGTATTAACACTTTAATCTCCCTGTGTAACTAAGAATTATCATAATTTGTGGTCCGCCGTCATCCCTCTGTTGTCGGCTCTAAAGGTAAACTTCACTCAAACAACATAATTATCCTACTCAGGGCTTGACACTAACTTTTTTTGGTCACTGGCCCCCCAGCAAAGAAACATAAAATTTGTACATAGAACGGTTACTGGTCCTTCAAGATTTTCACTGGTCCTTCTTGATTATCACTGGCCTCGGACCTGGGGACCAGTGTTAGTGTCGAGCCATGCTCCTTAACGTAAGTAAATTGTTTATTAGCATGACTTGTGCATACATTATTCCTATATTGTTTTTTACAGCTCAATCTTCCTTAAGAAAAAAAATTATCTCACAAACAAGATGCTAGCAGGTGCTGGCCTTGTTTTTTTCTGTATGGCTATATGATGGACAATGAATTGATACACTTTTCTCATGGCACTACATTATGATACCTGACTGTAACTTTACTTACAGTTATGCCCAGTAGGTCACCCCGACGATTTGAAGATGTAAATAAACGTCAAGGTGACTTTGACCATGAATATTATCCTCTCACGATAATGGAAACTGAACTTAGAAAATATTCTCAGAAATGGCAAAAACTTAATGCCAGTCTGTTACTTGCAGCTATGCCTTGTAGATGACCCCCAATGATTTTTAACTTATTTGAAACAAAGTCGAGACCACTTTGACCTTAAGTATTATCCTCTATGGCTACATGATAGACACTGAATTTCTTAGAAATGGCGAAACATAATAGTACAGTTATGACTAGTAGGTGATCCTCAATGATTTTAAGTTGGAAGATGAAAGTCAATGCCACGTTGACCTTGACCATCTTAATTAAATGGCTGCCAGTGGGGTATACCGAATATCAGACTATTTTACTAGGTTTTCTAACTGAAAAATCTGGTCATATGATATAAGTATACAAAATATCTGACTATTTTACTAGGTTTTCTAACTGAAAAATCTGGTCATATGATATAAGTGGATTGTACCGAAGAATAGGTCCGTTTAAAATCTCCTTATGTATCTTATACCTACTTATAAGTCAACCTAAACAGTAAATCAAGGTGATTTTAGGCTAACCGTATGTCAACCATAGGCTAGTCTTATGTCAAACTTACCTATAAACTAGTGTGTATTTTAAAAAAAAGAAGAGAAAGTCGGACAGGGAAGGCAGCAGTCAAAAGTAAACCTTTTGAATGAAAAATTGCTTGCAAATTTGTAATTTTTGATGATAAAAAGAGTTTACAATATTTTTCTGGTATATCTTATTGTACAGAAGAAACTCGGATCGGGGAAAGGAGCAGGAACAGGGACAGCTTCCCCACTGAGGTCACCACTGAGAGCCCTGGCTGATGTTGATGTCAGTAATTGTCTTACACCGCGGAGAAATTCTAAAATGTCCGAAACAGAGGAAGTTGAACCGTCCTATCTTCAGGTATGGTCTACTTACAGCAACGGCTTGCATCAATTTACATTGCAGAGGTGTCAATTTTCTTGATTTATCCTGATTTCTAGATTTATCATACCTGAAAAAGCAATGACTTCTGACCAAAATAATAGTTATTTGATGAAAATATCTCAAGAAATGGTCAAAGTTATTTTGAATTCAATATGCTCTGAAGGATTTTCTTCTATTGAAATTGAGTTATGTATTGAAATAATGTCATTGCAGGCCTCTTGTTTGTCAAAAATGTTCGGCAGCATACAATTTTCTTGATGATCATTTAGCCCCGTTGAGACATTGTTAATTGTATTTACCAGATTATCATAAAAACTTAAAATCCACTAAGTCAGATACTATAGAATCATTAATATTTGTGGTTGAGGTCATCCACGAAATGAAATCTCCCCCTAGAATGTTAATGATTTTACAATATCATTTTACCAAAATCCGCAAAATCTAATACCTGCAAAAATAAATGATTCTATAGTTTATTTACAAGCTTTATTTCATAACGTAGGACAGCAACAGTGACAATGAGATAAACCTTGACGACTGGGACCCTAGTGAGGAGGCATACAACAACAACAACAACAACAGCTCGGATGATGATGATGATGATGATACTATCCCGGAAGATGATGAAAGCGAGGATAGCGACAGTTTACCGGGATTTACAATAGAAAATCCACCTTACCCCAAAACTCTGGATTTTGAATTTTCTGCTGCATCATGTAACAATACGAATGTGACAGGAAAGAGAAAATGTTCTAACAGAGGTTATGATGAGATTGATTCTCCACAGTTCTATAATCCAAAAGTAAAAAAGAGTAAAGATTCAATAGCTTCATGTAGCTCTGGACCATTTAAAAGGTATACACTCTACTTCTTGTCATGCATAAATTGATTGTACCCCATCCCTTTGTTGTAATTGCGCTAATATTTCTTTATTATCTTCATGAATTTAACAAGCTGGCATGGAGACTTAGCATAGGAGCGTATTTGAGTTTTTTTTGTATTTGAAGTCAGTTGGGTCAAGGTCAGCATTACTAAAACCAAACACAGCAATTTGTCAGCCGCATTAGGTGGACACTGCACCGAAAACCTGCTTTCACAGCACTGCCGTGTCTTGTTATATTATTTTTTGCTACAATAAATAAACATATACTTTGTTACATGGTATTTGATAAAATGCAGTTAATTCGAAGCACCAGTGATTTACTTCCATGTGTGATAAATTGTGTATAAATTATTATGCGACGTATTGAATTCGAAATTCATTCATCATTGTGGATTTTCGTCAATGTACTTTTGAGATGTTGTAAAAATAACAAATCTGATAGGACTATGAAATCAGATGACAAACACAGAATATTATCATGAATTCCTGGAAATAACGGCTACATTTTATGTTATATCATTTATTATCAAAGATTTCACTGGCTTCTGAATATGAAGGATCATTTTGATACTTTTGTCTTAATTTTACCATTTTATAGACAAACTACCCATGCTTTAAACAGAAAATGACCATTCAAATTTCAAACCTAAATCTTAAGGTTAAAATGTGGCTTTTTGAAAATTTCAAGGGTCAAAACCTGTACTTTTGAGTCTAATGGAACCCATGATTATGTATGATCTACTTTGTCTCATTTATTCATGATTTCTCTCTTTCAGAGTGACAAAAGTGACATCAAGTATCGGTGATATGATGGACAATGTGAGAAATCACAAGTCTTGCAGTTTGATGTAATATAAAGGATACACAGAGATTTTGTAAAAAAAAATGTTTTATACAAGTTCCACCTGTAACAAAATGATACTATATCATTATACTCGTTAAAAACGAGTTGCACACCTGTGACCAGACAGTATATAATACTCACAAAATGTTATACCTATAACCAGGTGGATATTTCCAGCAGTATAGTGCAAAAAACTTAGAAAAGGAAACCGTATACAGCTGTCATATTGAATGTGTGGGAGGTATTGTTGGATTGAAATTGAATAGAAGTGGCATAATGATGGTTAAGCTAATTGATTTATTATTCCGAAAAAAAAGTGGTTATCTTAATATATATTTTATCACATAACTTGCGGTGTGGGAGTGCATTAAAGCCATGCCTGAAATTTCATAATGCACTCCCAGCCCGGTACATTAGTATTTAAATTAGCTTGACGTTGGATGGTTGGTTTTGGGTGATGTAACTTAAGCCAATCTGTGCCTTTAATTGACCCGTGACATCAGTGTTATGAGTATAGTACAAACATCGTCATGATGTTGCATGCATTGTAATGTTAAAGTTTGAATGAAACCTATGTAGCGTACACTGGTCAGTGTTTTGAAGGTTAATCAGCGATTTTTAAGGTTATAAATGTGATAAATACAATTTTATTCAACTAGTACGTAATGAGCACTCATGCAAGATCCTCTATATCTATATCTTACACAAGTTAGTCAGCGGACAGAGTTTGTTCAGGACAGCCTGCTAAGGAAAAAAACCTGATGTATTTCTGGGTACTGTTTTCATTAACGTTCTTACGGAAATCGTAAACTTATGTTCAAATTTAAATCCTGTATATTTATTTAACAAAGTTCTACAATTTTTTTTAGATGGATATTGTTTGTTGGCATTCATTATCTGAATCTTTATTAGTATTACAACTCTATTTACCACATTTTATAGTTGTAAAAGTATCATAAGAATTTAAATTTGAATGTAAGTTTATGATTTCTGTAAAAGCTTTGATAAACAGTACCCAGGTATCTGTTTATGTGATAGCTTTAAAGTACTAAATGTATGCATTCCTTTATAGTGCAAATCATCGATACTCTGTAATATTTTAAACGTTAGATGATTTGACTTCATGTCTTAACCTATTACTCCAGGATCCCCTATATCTATACAAATTATTATCCAGTTATCAGTATGGTGATGATGTACACATGGTAACTTGATCACTTATCTCAATACTCAGGGGTGTCAATTTTTCGCAATTCCGGATTTATATATCCTAAGAGAGCCAAGATTTCTGACCAAAATAAAAGTTATTTGATGAAATATCTGGAGAAATGGCAAAGTTATGGTCAATTCAATCTGTTTTGAAGGAATTTCTTAATAAAAACTGATTCAAGTATGGAAACAGTATGGTTAAAGGCCTCTTGTTTGTCAAAAATGGTTTACTGCATCTGATTTTAGATTTGGCTCTGGTTACACCCCTGTATACTGCAGATAAATGTGTATTGTAAACAAACATAGTTAATGGTTTAATTGTTCACAGTAAAGCATTCCTGAGCTTCTTGGAAGCTCTGTATATTGGCTCACCTGTCCTGCGTTCTAGGTGGAATCATGTGATGGAACTTTCGTAACATTTCGTACCAGTTACGATACGTTAAGAAAATGTTACAGCCATTCCATCATTCTACCTTGAACACAGGGCTGGTGTAAGTTTCTGTTGTAATAAATTATTGTTTTATGATTTTTCACATGATTCTGTTTTGTCTCATTTTTAACTCATTTTTTTCGTTATTACTTCTGTCTTTCTATAGGTCTAAGTATGGTAGATGTCACCATTTGAGCACATGTGTCTTGTACTAAAATTTAACTACCAGCAATAAAACTGTAATTTAAACCACATGTGTGATCCTTAAAATCCTTTTCTTGTTCTTATATATTGAGACTAAACAGTAAAAATGGTAATTGATTTTTTTTTGTTCAATGTTTATTTTGAGGTGTTGACCGTTTTAATATGTTTGTTGTGATAAATGTTTCAAGGAATATTTTCTTTTGTTTACCATTCCCAGTGTATTTCTTAAGATTTGTTATAATTATGTTTGTCTTACTCATTTACTGCTTTACATTTCCTCAGTCACTGTAAAAAACGATCATGATATAATCTGGAAATCAATAAAAGCAATGTACCAACTGTACAAACAAGTTGCTTTTAGATTATTTAAATTCATTGCCATTCTTGCATGACTTGAATCTGTATTTCATTGTTTGTACTACTGAAGAAATTCCATTCTTATCAAGGTAGGAATTTGAAGTAGATCCAATGAGTATGACAGGGGTGTCAATTTTCTGATCCTGAAAGGGCAATCTTTTCTGACATTTTGATGAAAATATCTTGAAAAATGACGAAGTTATGGTCTATTTAATACGTTTTGAAGGAATTTCTTAGTAAAAATTGATTTAAATGTGGAAACAATGTGGTTGAATGCCTCCTTTTGTCAAAAATGATTGACCGCATATGATTTTCCTGATTTTAAATCTGGCTCCGTTGACACCCCTGTTAATATAGGCGTCATTTTCTGATTCCAGAAGTGTTTATTTATGTTTGGTCAATGAGCATTGGTGCATATAATCGTGTTAATGTCCCTGATTGAGTATTATGCCATTTTGTATGTATCTAATGTATTTGATGTATGTTTCAATCTATTATAAGACACTGTATACCCATGAGTTTATTTTTAACACTATTTTAGTCATTTAATTTACCTCACAGTTTCTGTGGTTGTGTAAGAACTCATTCATCGACCATTGTAGCATTTCTTGTATGTACTTACATAATTAATGTATACAAATATGTTAATGCTGACTTAATATCTGTAGTTAATATCTGTAATATTGCGCTCTGGAATCATGTATTATGTGTTTTACATACAGAACACGGGCACGTTTCATAGACATATCTTTGCCAAAATATAATAAGTTGGTATTATGCATGGTTTAGTTGTTTCAAACTCTTTGATAGCTTTATTTACAAATGCTTGAAATCAACAATCAAGCCCTTAAACTCCAAGAATAAGACCACTGTTTGATACCTTTAAAACTGGTCTTATTGAATTGGGTCTTTATTATTGAAGATGATGAAATGCAGGGGTAAAATAGATTTGAACTTTGTATGTACATGTTTAGTGTTGAGGTATATAACTGTATTGAATTTAAAAAAAAGTTATACTTGCCTTTCAAGAGATGCTCATCTAAAGCCTCTTTAGCTCAGTGGTTAGTGCGCTTGCCAACTAATCTGGTGACCTGTGTTCAAATCCTTGTGTGGGTACATATTTCATATGCCATGTTTCATTAGAAATAAAGCAAATAAAGACTATGCTCGGCATAATTCATAATTCAACATATTATTTCAATATATCAGTTGTTTAACATTTATGTTATTTTAAATTTTGTGAAAGTGTGTATCGGCCACATTCCACTGTATGATTTTGTGTATGTAGGATTATATTGTATGTGCCCGTTTATGAAGTAGATTGTTAATGCCTCTTGTTCAGGGAAGATGGAGGTATATTGCTTTGCACATATTGGTTGGTAGGACTTTAGACCAATTGGTTTGCCATCAATGAACTTGGTATGGATGTTGGTCATGATCAGTTGATGGCACTTATTTTGAGGTTAGTAGGTAGGTTAAAGTCACTTTGACCTTGGCAGTGTGCAACATTAACATTTTGGAATGAATGAATATAGGACAATCAACTTTCTGATTAAAATAGCACCACTTCATATATTGTGTCAGGTTAGACGAGTTGACTGCTAGTTCTCAAAAGTTATTTTTAGTTATCATTTTCCACCTTATTTCACCATGGCATTAGCCACTGTGACAATTTTAATGTTGCACACTGCACTGGCTTGAATATTAATGAATTAGTAATGAATACTGGGCATTCATGTTTTACAAATTTCTCTTTTTTTTATATTAAATATATTTGTATGTTACTTCTAAACATATATCTTTGTTATAAAATAGCTATATAGTGTATGTTCACTTCGTGCAATCAAATAAGAAAAACTGTGAAGTCTTCTCATGTATGAAGGTTTTAAATGTTTTTTCAAACTTTATTAACCAGTTGCTGGGCCTAACCTCCATTCAGAACTCATGTGAATGTACAATTAGTAAAATGGTTGACTCAGTGGATAAATTTGTTTTTACCATTTTTAAGAAATTGTAATCCACAGCAGTTAAAGCACACAACGATTGGGTCGTGTAGTACTACACAATTTCTGATAGTCTCACATTAAAGTCACCATTAGTCTAAGTGTTTTTTATGGGACATGAAAAATAGACCTCCTTTTGAATTCAATTTGATAAGAAAAGTTTTATCTTATATTCTAATCAAACAAGGCTTGAAATGAAAGTGAGTGTAGTTTGGTTCATTGTTTCAAGAATCTTGGGTCCCAGGTTCAATTCAATATCAAGCAAATAAATCATTATATGCTTAATTGAGATGGAGTAGATCTTGGGGGCTAGTCCATGGATCCACAGGAAAACATTCATACATAATAAGACTTGAGTACCTTGTTTTAATGTTGTAATGATATACATGTATACAGAAGATACTCAATAAACACAGACTATATATCTTGTTGTGTTCATTTTTAATAGGAATCTGGGTTGTGTATATAGCTTGACTAATTTGACACGAGCCTGACCTATTGATTTAATAGTTGATATATTGTCTATGTTTACAACACCGATTGTATGTTTTCATAATCAGGGAGTATCACGAAGACGCTTGAGATGTAATACAAACATAAATCTGAAATGCCGATATTTCACAATTTGCTTGCAGAAATTGATATATTCCCGACAAGAACCTCGTAATATAGTCTTGCATAAAGGTCAGGCTTAGGTCAAAATAGCCAAGCTATTCCAGTTGTATAGAAATCGTCTATACTGGTGATCATTCAAGTACAGATTACGGATGTGTAGGTATTTACATGACTCCAGGACCTGTCAAGAGGAGTATGGCTTGGTTAGAGATTTTCCACTTACGACAAAACAATCATGAATAGGGTTGACGGTCGTCTCATTTATAGACAGACCACTTAGCCCTGCAAATCTGCTCCAATAGCTCGCTTATTTAGATGAGTAACCGATCTCTCTCTGTAAACAGCAGGTTTCATATATCAAAATGTTCGTCAAGGACTGTTGCATATGAAATGATACTTCAATTTCCATGAAAGTGCTGTAGATCATGGAAATCCAAGATGGCGTCCAAGATGGCCGCCAAAATCTTGCAAACATCCAAATATAACATTTTTCATCATTATTCCGCTGTTTGTTAACATATTGCAACCAAATTTGTTTCATTTTTGTGTAAACTGAAACACCTTTAAACTCAGTTACTTTTTGAAACTTTCAATCGTAAAGGTCAAGGTCAAATCAAAGGTCAAAGGTCAAAATGTAGGGAAAATGGCAACTGACAAGGGTGTATTTGTCTTTTTGTTCCGGATATTTAATATATCATCGTTTTATTTATGCCAAAGTACACCACAGGGATTGGTGTTTGTACATACATTACAGTTTTGGAGTAGAAGTTTTAGCATGCAGGATCATTATGGTGTCGGTCTCTTTCTGGTAGGTATACAGTTCTGTAATTTCTTCACTGGAATCTGCTGATATTCTTACACAGGGTAGCGGCCTTCCTCCTATCACAAATAATGTTTCCTGCGACCTTAGCTCATTGCACGCATTTTCAATCATGTACCGCGTGTAGAACTCTATGAGGCGTTCTTTATTGGAACCACTTCGCAGGAATAACTTCCAGTCGCTTGGTATTTCAAGTTCACTATGGACATGTATATTGCCTGCAGTGTTGTTCTTCATGTCACCCCGTTCCTGTCTAGTTTGTGTTTTCAGGCTATCTTCATTGTATTTGTCGAATACAATATGAATGTTTTTTCACATCTTGTGAAATTTCACGAGCCTTCCTGAGAGTGTGTGTCTGGAGCACGGATGCCATGGTTTTAAATGTGGCATGTTCCGATGGTACGGGTAGTGTCTGAACGAGTGTCATGCCATCAAATATTACCACCTCAGGATTGATTGACTTCGGTTGTGACTCAGTTAGTAGTTCTTCAAGTTTCTTCATAAAGTCTGATTTCCTGGTTTTTATCATTTGACCATCATCTGTGAACATGTTCATTGGCACGGTAGTGTTTTCGAAAGCAAACGGATCAATCATAAAGGTTCCCTCAGAGCGTGTCTTTGCTTTCGAAAACACCACCGTGCAAATGAGCATGATGATCCTGCATGCTAAATACGAAGCCGATTTAGGAGCAAGCTCACTCGCCATTCACACACCAGACACAGACGTACTTGTTCTGCTTACACACCATTATCAACACATAGGTGCTCCTTATGTCTTCATGTCCACTGGAACATTCACCACGCATACTGACTGCAGAAGACTGATACCAATTCACGCGCTTATTCATAAACTGACAACTGAACAGCCAAATATTATGTTGACAGTTTATTGTTTAACAGGCTGTGATACAACAAGTGGGTTTTACGGAAAAGGAAAACGAAAAGCATTCAAGATGATGGTTGACAATGCACATCAGTACCAAACACTGCAGTTTATTGGTATGGATCTTGAGCTATCTGAACCGCAACAATTGGCCTGCAACATGTTTATTATCAGCCTATATGGTGGAAACAGCCGACATTCGCTCCATCAGCTACGATGCATGAAAGCCAAAGGTTCTGTTCAACCTAGAAATCTACCACCAACAGAAAATAGCCTGATGCTTCATCTTCGGAGATGTGTCATACAGATTTGGGTGTGGCGAAATGCTACAGTAGCAAACCATCAGCTACCACCATTCACTGAATTCGGCTATGAATACGACAACTGTGGAGCAGGAATACGACCACAAATGACGAGCCAGCCTGCAACCGCTCTGGAATTGTTAAATGACTTGGTCTGTGAATGTTCCCTGTGCAATGAAACGTGTGCATGTTTCAGACTCAAGCAGCCATGCACTGTGGCCTGTTGTTGTAACGGAGACATTGAGACGGCAGACACAGTGTGTACAAATGTATACACACTTTCGTCCATCTTTGGCCGAGAATTGGCAACGTCAGGTAGTGACGAATCATGCTTTTGTATGTGGGTGAACAATTTATATTTGTTGCACATGAAAAGGTATGCAATAACTGTCTGATACTTGTAATGTTTACGTATGACAGACTCGTTTAACTTGACACGAGGTTGACACATTGTATCAATGGCATTGCTTTTTATAACTTATGTGTTCATGTTGTATATCATTGTATATTTGTCGCCCTGATACTAGTTGTAAAAAGTGACAAATGCTATAGAAATTGTATCACACGTATTCATGAACATTGTTGAACATGAATGTTGCACAATAACGTTGTTAATTTGGTTGTTCTCATTTTAGCACCTGGTATCAATTATTCAGAATTGTTGACAGATTTTTTAATATTGTTATACCTTTGAAATGTTGTATTCCGCCCAATATACATCAAACTATAGATCTGATACGAATAGTTTAATTACTTAATTAATGAATGTTAATTCATTACAATGTTACTTATTTCAAATGGATTCACTTCACTTTCGTTGTTATATGAGACTGATGTTACTATCAAGAATCTCAAATAAAATGGCACTTTGCCAGACTTTATCTTGTCCTAAATAAAAACATTTGACCTTCATTTTTACATTGAACACTCTACAGAAGTTCTTTGTTAAAAGCAAATTGTTTTGAATGTACCGAAGTTTAGTTAACTGTAAAACGAAGAATGTGAATTATGTGTACAGTCAACACAAAGATGATGATAAATGGCAATTTTGGATACTAACTGTTTCTACTATATAATATATATTGATGGCTATTTTGTACACCATATTGTATAATGATATCAATTAAAACTACCTTATGAAGCTCCAAAAAAGGAGTGTTAGTTATTATTTGCCAAAAGCAAGCCCTATAGTATATTTTGACATAACAAAACAATGGTATATTTAATATTTGGCTGAAAAGGGGGAAAACGACTTGTCAGCTGCCATTTTTCCTAAATATTGTCATTTGTCCTTTGATCTGACCTTGACCTTTACGATTTAAAGTTGTCAGAAGTGAATGATGTTAATGATATTTGAGTATACCTTAAAATAAAACATATTTTGCTGAAATACATTAGCAAATAACCGAATAATGATGAAAAGTGTTAAATTTGGATGTTAACTCGATTTCGGCGGCCATCTTGAACGCCATCTTGGATTTCCATGAAAATTAAACTTCTATTCCAAAACTGTAATGTATATACAAACACCAATCCCTGTGGTGTACTTTGGCATAAGTAAAACGATGATATATTGAATATCCGGAACAAAAAAGACAAATACACCCTTGTCAGTTGCCATTTTCCCTGAATTTTGACCTTTGACCTTTGATTTGACCTTGACCTTTACGATTGAAAGTTTTAAGAAGTAACTGGGTTTGAAGGTATTTCAGTTTACATAAAAATGAAACAAATTTGGTTGCAATATGTTAACAAACAGCGGAACAATGATGAAAAGTGTTATATTTGGATGTTTGCACGATTTTGGCGGCCATCTTGGACGCCATCTTGGATTTCTCAGATCTACAGCACTTTCATGGAAATTGAAATATCATTCCATATGAAACAGTCCTTGACGAACATTTTGGTATATGAAACCTGCTGTTTACAGAGAGAGATCGGTTGCATGCTATAAAGCTCATCAAATTTGCAGGGCTAACTGGGATAGACTAGTCCAGCAATTTGCTTATTGCACACATCAATTGTACCCTTCTTGGATGTGAAGTGCCATTCTCCCTATACAGAAACAATTTTTAATGTTTGCGAATGATCTCCACCAAAGCCAATCTGCCAAGTCACAGCCCTGTGAATCTAATGTAGTGAAGGGGCTATGATTACAATCAAAATCGAACTTGCTCCAAGGAATCTCCAAGTAGAAATCTCAACTCAAATTGAGATTTTGCTAAGATCAAGAGTCGCAATTAAGTGATAAATTTCTTGTGAAACAAATGTTTGAAACAGACTATACAAAAAAAATATTTCACCTGCGCAGAATTAGCCTAAAAATTTACGTCATGAAAACCGGCAGCCATCTTGTTCTGTGACGACATTTGACCTAGTTTAGCGAAGGTATGAAGTTTTGAATTGTTTACATTTGTCAATGAAGGTTGTTTCTGTCCAAACAGCACCATAATTTATTCTAAAAATAAAATAATCTCAAATGTAAAAAGTCAATACCCGTTAGGTGCGCAGAATTACCCGACAGCACTGTACTAATTAAGAGGGAAATTAAGGTGTGGTCAAATTTGTCAAGCTATAACAGAATGAAGACGCCCGGTAATGCTTTGCTTAAACAAACAATGAACCCATGTACCGAGCATCCATGAAACAAGGAGCAAGCTTGTGTTACAACCTGTTCATATCAATCTCAACCACCGGAAATCTACTTAATAAAGACATAATTGACAGTGAAAACAACTGAGACCAGTAACGCTCAACTGAGTCATGTGGGAAAATTTCAGTTTTGTGCCAAGTACTTGATATGACTTCACTCATAGATCATTCCAATAAAGTTTTATCAAAATCCGTCAAGCAGTTAAGGACAAGAAGCCATTTAGAGGATATTTCTATTTTTACCTCTGGTGGCCATCTGTTTAACGGACGAGAACGATTTCAGATATTTTGGTTCACGGTCACCCAAAGATCATTTCTGTAAAGTTTTATCAAAATTGGCCAAGCGGTTAAGGAGTCTTTTAAAGATTTTTTCTATTTTTAGCATTTGGGTCCATCTTGTTTATCAAAGCGGGACGATTTTAGCTATTTTTAATAAGGGTCACCCAAGGATCATTCCTGTAAATTTTTATCAAAATCCATCAAGCGGTTAAGTAGCCATTTCAAGGATATTTCTATTTTTAGCTCTGGTGGCCATTTGTTAAGGCGACCGGAGCAATTTTAGCTATTTTGGTTACGGGTGAACCAAACATCATTTCTGTAAAGTTTTATCAAAATGTGTCAAGCGATTAAGGAGAAGTAGTCGTTTAAAGGATATTTCTATTTTTAGCTCTGGCGACCATCTTGTTAAGCGGAGCAGAACGATTTTAGTTATTTTGGTTAAGGGTCACCCAAAGATCATTCCTGTAAAGTTTTATTGAAATCGGCCAAGTGGTTAAGGAGAAGAAGTCGTTTAAAGATTTTTCTATTTATAGCTGTGGCGGCCATCTTGTTTATCGGAGCGGAATGATTTCAGCTATTTTCAATGAGGGTCACCCAAGGATCATTACTGTGAAGTTTGAATGAAATTGGCCAAGCCGTTTAGGAGGAGATGTCGTTTGAAGAAATTGTTGGCGACGGACGACGGACAACTCGGTATGACAAAAGCTCACCTTGAGCACATTCTTGCTCAGGTGAGCTAACAATTGTGATCATGGGGACCTGATATTAATAGGAAATAAGACTACAAACTCTTCTGTAAATTAGCACTTGTATTTCAGAATAAATCATATAATATAACACAGGGTTTCACAAACATCTACAAAGTTTCAATGAATAATAAACGATTCATTTTCCCACCAAAAAATAGATGGCTTTTTATCAAGGCATAAAAATATACAATTTTATTTACATCTTCGTGAAAGGGGAAACAGCTTGCAACTTGGGACACCGAGATCCCTGGAAGCTATCCCACCTTTCACTCTGTACAGACAATAGTAATGTCGTAGTAAATCACAGACAGTTAAAGGATTTTTGTAATGTGTTTCACTAGTCATTGATTATTCATTTCACCCTATAGCATACATGCCAATTCCAACAAAGCTTTCCAAGAGATTCAACATTTCCAATTATTGAAGTCGTTCTACATAAATAGTTCACAAGTATTTTTCTATAAAAAGAATTACATTTAAAAGCAACAAATTTTGCACAGAAAGTGTTTTAGAGCGTAATACATATTCTACACTTGTGTGATGGGCGTGCAAGAAAACTAAGTGTTGAATTTTCACTCATTATTGTAGGTGTTAAATAGGGATTTTTGATAAAAGGGCAAAATCATAGGGTTGTAAATTATGATGTATAAACATTGTGTTAAAGGTTTGCATATCAAACGTCATCTAATCGTGGTAAAGTTGACATCTTGTCAAATTATGTTCACAAAATCAACAAAATTTGACCACCTAATCAACAAAATGTATTCCACCACAATTGATAATGATTTATAGTATACACATCATTCTTTCTTAAATAATTCAGGCAATCAAACCATAAACCTTTAATAATACTATAATATATTCAATCACACATATTACACATGGGTTATTACAAAAATATACTGAAGTAAGTAGTATACTTGCAGGGCTTTTTTAAATTCTATTCCACACTGACAAACTTTGTCTTTGAAAAGCACTAGAGGAAAATTTAATTTTCTATTTCTAAAACTACCAATCCTTTATTTTCGAAGGGCTTGGGGCTTCCCAGTGTCCATTAAAAAAGTCCTGTTATCGTTTACCATATAACTACAAATATATTACTACAGGTTTGACATGAGCTGTATGACAATGGCTGTGATGTGTTTATATGTGACAAGATTCTGTAACAATGTTTGTATGTTTGTGTCAGCAAGAATACCCCAGATTTTGTAAAACATGTCGGGTCAGCAAGAATACCCCCAGATTTTGTAAAACATGTCAGGTCAGCAAGAATACCCCTAGATTTTGTAAAACATATCGGGTCAGCAAGAATACCCCAAAATTTTGTAAAACATGTCGTGTCAGTAAGAATACACCCTGACTTGGTAGAACATGTCGAATTAGCAAGTATTCGCACAGACTTTGCCAAGTTAAATCAACATGATGGGCCACAACTGATTCACAAACTTTTAACTATATCAATTCGATCTCCAACAATATTTAGTATTTCAACTATTCACATGAGTCGAGGCCCGGATAAATCAGCTTTCAATCTAAAATTTCTCGGGATTCTATTATGTGCAATAATAATGACTAATCTAATGGTCATACAATCATGTATTTGAACTTAATAAATACAATAAACACGCTTAATACTTAATGTTACATGTGATTAATTTATGACAAATACATTTCAATGACCAACAGAAGCATATGCACTACCCTTATAAAGTTAGGAAATCACCTGGCATATGCCAAACCTGTCAAAAATACTCAAACAAGAGGGCCTGAAAGGCCCTAGGTCGCTCACCTGTTGTACATTGGTCTAGGTAACAGTACAACCTACATTCTGACCATATAAATTTCATGAAGATTGGATCAAAACGGTGACCCCTGGAGTGAACATGGAATATTTTTCTAAGATTTGACCTAGTGAGCTAGTTATTGACCCGGCTTGACCCAGTTTCGAACTTAGCCTAGCATTCATACAGAACAACATTCTGACCAAGTTTCATGAAGATTGAATCAAATTGGTGACCTCTAGGGTGTACACAAGGTTTTTATAAGATTTGACCTAGTTTTTGACCCCAAATGACCCAGTTTCGAACTTGTCCTAGATTTCATGGAGAACAACATTCTGACCAAGTTTTATGAAGATTGGAACAAATTGGTGACATCTAGAGTGTACACAAGATTTTTCTAAGATTTGACCCAGTGACCTAGTTTTTGACCCCGCATGACCCAGTTTCGAACTTGGCCTAGACTTCATGGAGAACAACATTCTGATCAAGTTTCATGAAGATTGGATCAAAACTGTTGCCTCTAGAGTGTACACAAGCCAATTGTTGACGGACGACGACGGACGGACGGTCGAAGAGTGATCACTAAAGCTCACCTTGTGACAGGTGAGCTAAAAAGGAGTTCCACAGTATACAAAGAGTTTGATAAATAACAAGTTATTATTTTTACTCAAACACCCCTTTCATTATTCAGAGTAGTACAACAGTTGTAAGGCTTATATTAACATACTATCACACCAATAAGTGCAAGATAAAACAGTTCGAAAATTTCCATTATATGGTTTAACAACAAACTGCTTTTCAAATATCTATTGTTTCATTATTTGATTTGACATTACTGCATTATAACTGTCAGGATTAAATGATAACACGCTACATGTATTTGGTTTGGCACAAACATGCATTATTACAGCGATTCCTCTCTATAGCAATGTCCTGTAGAAGGTGGTTAGAATCAATTTCCATACCAGGATAGGCAATGGCTGTTTCACAGAAATACACTATGCAGTTACCTCCCCTTTCCAGGAATGTTATTACATCGCTTTCAAAATCAGTCACACTAGATGCCAATTGCAGATTCTAATGTAGCTTCATTTCAAAGCATGCCAAGATTATTAATTCGCTTACATAACTAACTCGCTTCTAGAACTGCTTCAGAGAGAAACGACTGGTTTAAATATTTACAAAATCAATGGAAAAACGGCGGAATGCATTAAGCTATCAAACAGAACACTTACACATTATCAGTAAATTCAATGCAACAGCTAGCAAAACTGAAACTTTAAAGCCACCCCAATAAACAGCAAACAAATCTCTATGTGCATACCAACATGCGTGGTGTCGGTATACTTGAAAGTAATAATTTAACCATACATTGTAAGCATATAGATATTGCACGACACCCTAACAGAACTCAATGAAAGATAAAGCTTATTTCAATCGGCACCAATAAAACCTATTGTGACTACAGTGACATTTCATTGTTATAGTCAGAATATATTAAACTGATCCTTATGCTATTTATTAGAATAGTTTAGCAGAACTTGCAGTAGACTTATAGTCACTTGAGGTCTGTATTTATGCTTAGCTATCTGTACACAAGAAGTATGGTTATTATTTACAGTGTACCTACTACCGACAAACACAAATCTGAAGGATTGACAATGCATAAATTGCTTGCAGCAGCTCGTCCCTTTGTCGCAACAGTTACTGGGAAGTATCACACTATAGGTAAAGAACCACTAAATGCCACCGCGGACCAAGTGGTGATACACTCAAGTAGTCCTTAAAAAAACTTTGGTTTGCCTGTAAATGGTGATATTTCTTGACAAATGTGGAGTTGAATGATGAAATTGGAGTTTAAATGGTTGGTAAATATGCATGTGGTGTAGTAAAACTGTAATATTTGTATTATTCCACTATTTTGTTATTGATACCAAAGTGAAAGTAGACTAGGGTAAAACCCAGAACTTATAAATCCGGACATGCGTAAAAACGGATAGACCATGTTTGAAGGACAAAAACTTTCTTAGAAGATACATGACCCCCCTTTTTTATTGCATTATTTTGAAGCTTAAATGCCTCTCTTTACAATGATATATGTGGTCCAGGTGGCAATAGGCTAAAAAAAGTTGAAAATTGGGGCCTACTATGGGCACTTTACATTGAGCTATAGCAAATTTATTTGGTGGTTTCTAACCTATAGAGTAAGATACTACCTAGTTGCTCACAAGGGATGAAATGCTATATTCCACATATGAACTTCAGGATCATGTTAATATTTTCCAACTTTAACATTATAAGGGGAAAAACAGTTTTTATCATCTTAAATGTTCTTAATGCATTCTGATTCAAAGTAATACATTGGGACGGGTATAACTATGATAAAGGTTGAAACATTTCAAGCACGGAAGTGAGAGATAATGTATCATGTAATACAGTGAAACTAGGGAGCTATTTAAAATTTCATTCCGAAAAACTACGGTCCCTATACCCCAGTACTTAAGCTATTTGATAAAGACAAATAATTCCTAAATTAATGGCCCCCATATACATGACTCACTTCAAGACAACTATGAAATTTCAAAGCATTAAATGACGTCACAATGTATTAAATAAATAACACACCTACTTCCATTGCTTTCCTCAACCACAAAATGATTCGTTACACGCAAGAAATGTAGATTTTTGCTAACAAGAGTTTATGTAAATAACAACGAAATAATCTACATTCAATGCCCAATGTAAATGGTTACAGAGTGGGTGATCATGACAGATGGACTGATCCGTATGCGTGGCATTCAACATCTAGTGAGAACTCTTCCACATGTTAATGTAACAGATATATTATCTGACACTTCAAGTCTATTTAACCAAAGTTGAAAGTTGATGGAACTGTCTGACTTGCAAAATTGTACCCTCCACTTTCCTCGATTTTCTTGGATTCTGGAAGAAAAACACAACTGCGTTCAGTAAACGTTTATGCCCCCAGCGGTAGCCTTGTCCATAATACATAGCTAATTCATTCAGGGGCCATAATTCTGTTGAAATGTTTGACAGTGTTACATGGCTTTGATAATGTAATGTGTTTATGATGGTTTACAAGTATGCCAAAATTAAAAGCAATGCATTGATGGAAATATTTGAGTTTCAACATTCTGTAGCAGACAAATGAACGGACGGACGGACAGGTGCATTGCTATATGCCTCCCCATATAAGTAGATGCCGGGGCATAATAAAGGTTAGCATACAATCTGAAACATATATTTTTCAAATAGTAGCAATACAGCAACATTTTTAAATCTGTATTATCAAGATTCCTATGTTCTTTGAGGTCGACTGAGTCGTAAGTGTAATGTCATTTCCAACCTGAAGGATTGAAACATTAAAAGGTGTATCTTCAACAAGAGGTAATAACTCTATGACAGCAAATATCATATGACCTAAAAGTCCTGGACAGTTTGTATGACTAGGTTTGGTACGAAGTATTCATGGGAAGTCTCATTGAAATTTAATCAAATGCAATGGATGATGACGGTGAGGGCAGACAAACTTGAGACCTTCATCCTGATAGACTTACATCCAGCGAGTCATCCTGATAGACTTACATCCAGCGAGTCATCCTGATAGACTTACATCCAGCGAGACCCCCCACACAACCTTCATTCTGATAGACTTACATCCAGCGAGTCATCCTGATAGACTTACATCCAGCGAGTCATCCTGATAGACTTACATCCAGCGAGTCATCCTGATAGACTTACATCCAGCGAGTCATCCTGATAGACTTACATTCAGCGAGACCCCCCACACAACCTTCATTCTGATAGACTTACATCCAGGGAGTCATCCTGATAGACTTACATCCAGCGAGTCATCCTGATAGACTTACATCCAGCGAGTCATCCTGATAGACTTACATCCAGCGACACCCCCCACACAACCTTCATTCTGATAGACTTACATCCAGCGAGTCATCCTGATAGACTTACATCCAGCGAGTCATCCTGATAGACTTACATCCAGCGAGACCCCAGCACAACCTACTATAAGCAGCAGAAATAACAAACAAGACATTACCTGCTACAGCTTTTCTTTGTTCAGCCAGTTTGAATACATCATCTAACTGTTTAGTTTGTTCTGGGGTTAGTTGACTAGTCAGCATAGTATACCAGGTAGGATCCGCCGCTTGTAAATCTAAAATATTTATTGTTTGTTATAGTTTGTATCAGGATTTTATAACTCATCAGTCTGCGAAATTATCAACTGTCCGTTAGTCTGTGACGAATGAATGCTGATTTATGCATATAACTTTTGCAGTGAGGAAAGTAACTTTTGCAGTTATTATGTCTAGAGTGTATCGGGAAACTATCAAATTTTACCAATCTGGCAAGTTGTTTAAAATCCTAATTTCATTAATCATTTTCCATACAGAAATAGGTCGTTACCACCTAAGTATTCCAGAAACAGGCAAACTTAAAAAAAGTTTCCCAATCTGATGAAGATTTGATGCAATATTTCATTACAAAGTTTATCTATCAGTCATGTTTCATTATGCCTCCACATGCTTTTAATTGCAATAAATCATACAAGATTAATTTTTATACTATCCCAATAAGTCATAGTTATTTGGTTTATATGCTGTGTATATGGATTGTATGAGTGGATTATATGAGTAACTAGATTATGGATTGTATGAGTGGATTATATGAGTAACTAGATGAGGTACATACGTTGAAGTATTTGTTTGAAGATAATATATTCATCTATAGGACAGTTTTCTTCATCTAGTGGTGTTTGATAACTTTCTAAAGCTGTTTCCTCGGCCTCATCATCATCCAGGGAATCATCATCACTACTATCACCATCATTATTTACCTGCAAATATTTCAATTAATATCAAATTGTGATAGTTGTATTTCAGTTCTTTAACTAGTACTCGAGAACTTCAGAATTTTCCAGTTTTTTTTAAGTATTGATGGAGTATGCGGGGAGAGATAACCTAGACAAATGTGCGCTTCTGGATTGAGAGGCCCTGGGTTTATTTCCTGTCTGCACCACTGTTTTATATCTCCTAGCATGCATTAACTTGCATGTTCCACTGCACCAATATGTGAATTAGTACAAGTGTAAGAAATTCATGTTTGAGATTCGAGGGTATGGTAGTTCGATATGGGTTGTGCACCAACCAGAAGAGAAATAGTCTGCCCAGGGAGACTCGAACACAGGTTTCCTTAGGTAGCCCAATGAGAAGGGGAAGTTAAAATATCAAGGGTGACAGAACTGCTGAAAGTGGCTCTTGAAAACAGTAACTTACAGATTTTTCAAGTTTTTCTAAGTATTGCTGTCCATCCTCGTCAATTTCATCTTCATCACTTGCCAATGCATCTACAACAACAACAACAATATACCATCATACATACAACCAGCATAGCAAGTACAGTAAGTCAATTTATTCAATTTTTTGTTCAGTATTAGCAAATTCGTGGCACTTAATCTATCAAATTCTATTTCTTTTCCAATTTCCTGATTCAGACTATAAGGAATTCTGTATTTACAAAGGTTCATACCAGAAGCCAACAGTGATTTGTTAATCAGTTAGATTAGTACGAGATATTTTTTTACCAAAATGTGCAAATTCAAACCAGAAGCAAAACGATGAGGTGTTTTTAAAATGAGCTATATGAATAATCAAAATTACAAAGTCAACATCGACAATTTATTAGGTCCCTACCGGTTTTCAACTGGATGGGATTAAAGATTTATGTAACTTGATACATGTAGATAGGGACTAATAAGGAGATTATTAACTACTTTTTTATTCAGACAAAAATGGTGGTTAACATGGCAACCAAACTATTGACAACCTGGAAAACAGGTAGGAGACTTCTATATCGCTTGAAATTCCTAATTACTTGTTGAACATTTACCTTGATCAAAGTCACCATCTTCATCTTCATTTTCATCCTCACTGTCAGAGTTCTCATTCTCTGCTCGAGCTACAAATACACAAAATTCAGGAATGTATAAAAGTCAGGAACATACCATCATTATGTTAAGACGTGTAAACAATTAAGAAATGTATAAAGAGTAAATAAGTGGAGCAAACAATCAAGATGGGTCAAGTTTAAATTATTTATTAAATGACGTATCGGCTATACAATAGCCTTCATCATTTACGAAATGTATAAGTTATTTAACATTTTGGCATGCATAATGGTCAGACAAGTATAAAGCTCTTTAAAGTACAAAATTCATGAACATGTAAAGCTCAGTAACTAACTAAGTTCAGGAATACATAATAATGTTCAGACATGTTAACATTCTATTCAAATTAAGAAATCATTCAATCATCAAATTCATTGATATCTTAGGAGAAGTTTAATCAAAGATGTTACAATTTATAACTCTTTTTCAGTCTAGAAATTACTATAATATTCATATTATAAGACTTACTTTCATAAGCTCTTTTTAATCCACTGAAGAGTACGAGTGATGCAGGAAGTATTTGAGAGCCTAGTTCTGTCACCTCTTGTGGTCGATTAGTTTCCACCATACTCAATAAGTTACACAAACCAAGTACACTCATCTTTCTATCATGTAATCTGAAAATAGAGGGCCTCAATTAACTAATGAGCTTAAATTAATGAGCATAATTAAACACTGTTTCTGTGCAGTCCTGAGTCCCCAATTCATAATAATTGGTTTAGTTATATTTTGGAAGTACTTCATTTTTACATATTGGGATTTATTAAATAAATAAGTTCAGCGAAAAAGAACTTCATAGATTTTGAAACCAAAATGAAATACTGGAAAGCAGTTACTATTTCAAAACAAAACATCTTAAAAAGAACCTCAGTTCATGAATATGATAAGATTACGATGCCTCTTTTACCCCAAAGATATGTTTCCAGAGAATTTCGGTGAAACACTTTTCTGACAAGAATGTGAAGATGAGTGGTTTTCAGCCTCCCTGCTACAATTATGCCATTTCACCGAACACGATGACATATCTACAACTTACCCTAAGAAACAGTCGACATCATGTATCCACTGTTTTAAGAATTGTTGAATCACAGAACCTTGAACATTTGCCATCTCTACAGTTTTCAATGTCTCAAGAAGTAACGGTGTATTGTAATAGAGTGCAGCTATAACAACTTGTAAACACATTGTTCTTAATTCAGATGTCTGTACTTCTCTAGTTAGTCTTTCTAGCACTAATTCAACAAATGGCCGTATAATCTGTAAAGTAAGAAACACAGAATTCAGTCTCAGATACATACTGTGATACATTATTCTACAATACAGTGTTTACAGAACTCTTGTAGTTTATGAAATTGTAACTCAACAGATATTAATGAGTAACAGTTGCAAGAGCCTAAAAAATTCAGACAACCTTCTGAAAACCTCACATTTAGGCCTTTGTCACTATGACCTAGGGGCAGAAGCAAAACGGTTCTTCAATACAGCTTTAGTATTTAGAGAAGAATAAAATTACTTGAATTTATCACTAAAGTTTTTAGAAACTGGGACCATCTTACTAAGAATCTATCTAAAATGACAAAAGTTTAAACAGAGAAATAAGGAAAATATTTGGAGCGTCTACAGTATTGATCATCATATCTTACAGAAAGTATGTTGAAAATTACAAGTGGCTGACCTGATCGACTCGGCCTGGACATTGTAATAACACAACTTCCAACAACTTGGCAGCATGGCACTCTGCATCTTCTCCAATATCAGCTGATAACACCTGTAAGTATAGGGAAACATGGTGAAACAATTGCCTGCAAATATTTCCCAGTTGTAGAAACATTCACACTATGACAGACTCATAGAATCATTCACATTGTGCGACACCGGAACAAACTTACTAGATGGGTCTTCTGGACCGGAACTGATCATTCAGAATTCAAGACAAATAAACCAAAACATAATTCAGCCCCATTTCAATTTGAAAACAAAGTGCTCTACTAAATGAATATATGCACACAGTACAAAATATTCAAAATCCGGGCACAACAACTCACTTGGACAGGAAAAACAACTGGATGAAACCTACCTGTTTACACATGTTATATATAACTTCTAGATGTTTTGCATTGGATAGGAATGTTGGTGTATCAACTGTAACATAGTTATGCAAGGCAGGCATCATGTCTGAAAGCATAAATACAATTGTTCAAATAAAGATTTCTATGATAGGTTTCTCAAAATAATTTGATCAAGCATTTGCTTAACGTTTATGTGTTTTTCTCATATAGTTTGGTAAATGGAGCCATTGTCTATTGAATTTGGAAAACTAGCAGCATTACTCATCAACTTGAAATTTTCCAATAAATTTTTATGGACAAAATCATGATTTGGTTGAGACCTTCTGATGTATTTTATTGTTATTTGGGGGAAAATACTGACATTTCTATGACTGTATGAAAAATTCTCATAAATTGTATAAGTTCCTGTTAGATATTGTTTTAAATAGTCACATGTATTTTTACTTTTATTACAGGACAAGATACCAAAGTTCCAGATAGATATTTTTAAACAAGTTATTTAGTCATTTTTATATTTTTCCAACAAAATCTTTGAAACCAACAACTAAACCTAAACATACCGGTGAAGTAATCAATGCCATCTTTCTGGAACATATCATACAGCATAAGATACACTTGCCACATGTGTACTGTTACATGTGAACTAGTTAGACTGTAGATCAATGAAAGAACTTCCTCGTAGAAATCTGTAAACACACAATCATTCCATCATTTCATATAAACATAGATAACCTTCCATAAAATAGCATTCATTTTCAAGGGCACTTTTTGGGGCAGGGGTGTAGAAATGAGCTGGTTGGCTGTAAAATCCAACGGTTGTTTGAACATAATTTCCAGGGACTTTTTGTCATGTTTGTTACTTCAAGTGAGATTTCAAACCAGGGTTCCCGCTGTCGGTCGCCAATGGCGCCAATTGCGCAAGAAAATAAAATTTGGCTCTAAAAATAATCAGTTGGCGATTTTTACTGGCGCCAATAAAAAAAACTTTACAAAAATTGTAAATTTCGTATTTTTTCTCACGGGCGTATAATCTTACACTTTGGGGTTGACAATGTTGAGTAGATCTAACTGGTGTCATTTCCTGGGGCCAGTTGATAAGATAATTGGCATACTGCCCCATACTTGTTAATTCAATTACGCATAATCAAGGACAAGGTGTCATAAATTAACAGTCAGTCTGTGTAACACTTACACACCACGTGACCATCGGCAGCGGTGATAAAATCAATAATTGCTCCAAGCTTCAAACACAGTTGGTAATCCTTTAATCCAATTAAATCCAAGCTAATTATGAAACACGTGTAAAAAAACATCTTGATTGTCGTAGTTTTAGTAAACAAATTAGCAGACGAGATTTGGTAATAGTCCGTGGATTCGAATTTGTGGATTCATATTTCTACGGAAGAAGATAAACTAGGTTTAATCACTATTAATTGACTTAATTTATTTGATAATTGATGTTAAAACTCAGTAGAAGTAATTTCATGGCTAAAAGAAAACCATTTATTGTCCAAAACAAATTTATTTTCTTTGTAACTTGAGTGGTATCCGGATAACATAAAATTCGGATACGATTTTTTTTGTTCTTTCAACCATTTTGTTTTCTTTTTTTCCAGTAAATTGAAAATGAAGCATCTAATATTAAACATTGTTTATGTAAGTGAAAAACCATTAAAATAGATAGTGGGTGTTTACATTTGGACAAACTATTCTTTTCCTCCAGGCATTTGACACATTATTTTTCCAACTCGTCATTCCACACTATTTTTTCCTTATTACTTTAAAATAAATTAGAGAGCAAGGTCACAACATGCTTATAACTAACCATCCTCTATAATGTCTGCCTGGAAACTAACCAGTACTTTGTATGCATACCAGAAAGGTGTGTCTCTCAAACAGACAACTGGCTCCAAATTTGGAGCCACTGGCTTCAACTTTTTCTGATTGGCGAATTTGTTGGCGCAAGCTAAAAATTACCCAGAGGAAACCCTGCAAACCAACTGCCTACTTTTGAAGATTAACTGGCTACATGATAACATTTCTACACCCCTCCGTGCAGACTTCCCGATTAGTGCCGAAAGTTTTATATATAGACATTAAGTGCTAAATAATCTTGATTCTATACCATTTGTTTCACCACAAACAACCTATAAACAGTCAAGTGTTTTTTGCCAGCAGTTCAAACCACAAGTACAAACTTAAAACCTGCTGAAAGGTTCTGAATTAATACAAGCCAAATATGCTTACCAATCATTTGTCTTTGGAGTATCACACCGACAACATTGAGCACTATTCCTTCCAACTGTAACATAATCTGAGGAACAAATGAATACATGAATAAGAATTATAGAACAATATTTTGCATCTATTTCAAAAACAAGAAATCATAGCTAAGACTCCTCATTCAGGTAAATGTAAGGATCCTCATTCAGGTAAATGTAAGGACTGTATAATTGTATGGAGTCCCAGAACTAAAGTCCATCTTCAATAAATCTGATGAAGGTATGAATTTTCTCGTTGTTTTCTACTTGTTATAGATGTATTCTTGTTGATCATGAACAAGTATTTTATATGTGATGCTTCAAAATTTCAGATTATGAGCTTTGGAAAGACTTCCATTCAACGAGAAACTGAAAATCAAATATGAACTCAGTGAAAAACTAATATTGTTTAAAAAGAATTGGTTAAACATACTGATGGGAAGAACAACATACATTATACACAAGAAGTACAGAAAACATTAAACTAAGTGCACCCATACATTATACACAAGAAGTACAGAAAACATTATACTAAGTGCACCCAGGACGATGTAATGTTTACAAACATTAACCAAATTGGTCTACTGTTGCAAAATTGGTTACTTAAATAAACAGTCGATTATGTACTAAAATAAGACTGATAAATCGTGCGAGCTTATTTTTTCCACCTATGTGGCTTATTCCAAATTTTTCTTCCTTTCTTGCTATCCTGGGCACACTATAGTATTAGATAAAACACTCGCCTCTTTTTGTTCTTCCATCACAGTCAATATAGTCTCCATAGTATTGAGTATACCAAGAGCAGTAATAGCTTTCTCCTCAGAACCGTCTGAATCAGCTTCTAACACTTGTGAAAATGTGGTCGCCTATAAAGTACAAATGAAAACTTATATATTGATAAACACGAAGCATATAATTGCAAGTAAGTTACTCAGGGGTGTCAAAAGAACCAAATTTAAAATCAGGAAAATCATATGTGGTCAAACATTTTTACCAAATAAGAGGCCTTCAACTAAATTGTTTCCATATTTAATTCAGTTTTTATCAAGAAATTCCTCGACAACAGACTAAATTGACCAAAACTTTCCCACTTCTCAAAACATTTTTTTCAAATAACTTATATTTTGGTCCGTGATCATGGCTCTTTCCAAATTAATCAGGACAATTGAGACATCCCAGGTTACTGGATTTTCAAGCATATAAAATGTTCATCTTTTTTTTGAGATAGCATAAATTTGCGAGTGACGTAAGCAAAATTTTACATCTGTATTTGGACATTCACATAGGTCGATCAGCCAGGCCAGTTTTGGTAAAACTTCTTGACTAGCTGAAGTCATTTGAGAGGTATATGCAAGATCACAAAAATGTTGGCAAAATTTATTCTAAGCAATACAATATCAATGGCACTCACTAGATGTGACATCATCTCTACAGCTATTGGTGTTACTTCCTCTACATACGTACATACAATTCTCTGCATTGTACCGGTCAGATCATCATTCTCTGTCTCTCTGATCAAACTTAGCAGTTCCAATATCACAGTTTTAACATGTGGTTTCATGTACAGTTTTGCTGAAAACAAAAAATACCTTGATAATGTTACTTGAAAACAAAACAGATATATACTATATAGCCTCAAAGGTTTCTGGTTAAAATGATTTGTACAGAAAATCCTTCACAAGGCCTTTTCTAATAGTACAAAAATCAACTTGAATAGAACTAAGCAATGATGGACTACTTAAATCATGTATTTGCAGTACTTAATTTGCTTATAATTAGGTTACAGTTGTTGCAGCTAAGGATTTATCCTTTGACAGTCCGCGAAATTAGGATTTGGAAATACATGCCAAAATTGGCTAAATTGAATATTTTTCCTCTGTACTCGATACATAATTACTGTTTAAGTTACTTGCCTCAATCAACTATTATAATTACCTGCCCTGGTCAACCGGACAAGGGCTAATTTCACAGACTATTCTTATATCTAAATCATTTAATAAGCTTAACAAAATTAACAAAATACTGACATTTCCCCAAAACATAACAGGGCCAAGGACCTAGACCCTAAGCCGGTTAGAAGACAGTATTAATTTTGCATACCTTTTTCTTGTTCTGTTATCAACATTTGTAACGCTATGGCTGCTTCTACTTTTACAGGAAGTTCCTTATCATTACATAAACAGTTCTTTGTCTGTTCTAGAGCTTGAAATAAGTTGGCTTCTTGTTTGAATTTCATCTCACAGAAGACACGAATAACCCAACAAGCCTGTAACAATAACATAAACATTATAATCGTAGAATATTAATTCAGCTTCCATCCATAAGGTTACTTAAATAAATTTCTAGATAACCATACAACATTTGCATAAAATCCGGAAAAGAAGTCATTGTTTTTACTTGATTTTTTAATGTCTAACTGGATTTGATTACTTCTTATTTGCTTGCTTTTCAAACACATTTTTCAGTCCTTTTCTTTTTCATATTTTTAGATTAGAGTTGCTTACAACTGATCTACATCAAACTGAGATCTTCACTGTTGACTACAGCGATTGTTTTCCTTCTTTGATTGGTACCGGTAAACGGACCCGTTTCCAATCGAAAATAACGACCATTTTTCCCAATTTTCAATGAAAAAAATCCCAATTTGAAAATAAGACAGTTGTCTGATCATGATATTATAAATATATACAAATGAACATCGTATTCAATTTATTTGTTGTTTTCGGACCCGTTTTCACACGATACTTACTTGTACGAGGTATTCCGATTGAATCTACGCTTGATTTATGACACTCGTTCGTTTATCGTTATTTTAACCGAACAGGCATACCACGCGTGTTGGTGTTACTCGATTATTCTAGAACGCAATATTTTTAATCAAGCGTGCCGCATGTCGTAAAGTATAATGATCGTATTATGAGTTGTTTGTTATAAATTCCCAATTTAGTCAAAAACGACGCGATTTTTCCCAATTGGACCGGACCCGGTGTAACGGTCAGTTTTATCCCCTGCCCAGTTTATCCCCCGGGGGATAAAACTGACTGGGGGGAGACGGGGCCTGTTAGATGTAACGGTCAGTTTTATCCCCCGCCCAGTTTATCCCCCGGGGGATAAAATGGGCCGGCCCGGTTTATCCCCCCCTAGTCCTTTTCTTCCCCCACCCCAGGCCTGTTCTTCCCCCACCTAAGCAATGTATATTTAAAGGTATTACTGATTATAATCCTACTTTTGATTAAATTAATGTTGTTTCAACCTAAAAATGTGGTTTATTTGTTCTTGAAGTGACTAATCTGTTAAATCGGTTTCATCAAGATTTGGTTCATTATTGCCATTATTTTGGTCTTATTTTATCCCCCGCCTAAGTAAATTTATATGATGAGGGGGAAGAAATGGCCTAGTCTATTTTATCCCCCACCTGAGTATAGCTAATACGATGATGGGGGAAGAAATGGCCTAGTCTATTTTATCCCCCACCTTAGTATAATTAATACGAAGATGGGGGAAGAAATGGCCTAGTCTATTTTATCCCCCGCCTGAGTAAAGTTAATATGATGAAGGGGAAGAAATGGCATAGTCTATTTTATCCCCCACCTTAGTATAATTAATATAAAGATGGGGGAAGAAATGGCCAAGTCAATTTTATCCCCCACCTGATTATAGTTAATACAATGATAGGGGAAGATATGGCCTAGTCCATTTTATCCCCCACCATAATATACTTAATACGAAGATGGGGAGGGAAATGGCCTAGTCTATTTTATCCCCCACCTTAGTATACTTAATACGAAGATGGGGGAAGAAATGGCCTAGTCTATTTTATCCCCCACCTGATTATATTTAATACAATGATTGGGGAAGAAATGGCCTAGTATATTATATCCCCCACCTTAGTATAATTAATATGAAGATGGGGGAAGAAATGGCCTAGTCTATTTTATCCCCCATCTTCGTATTATTTATACTAAGGTGGGGGAAGAAATGGCCTAGTCTTTTTTATCCCCCGCCTGATTATAGTTAATATGAAGATGGGGGAAGAAATGGCCTAGTCTATTTTATCTCCCACCTTAGTATAATTAATGTGAAGATGGGGGAAGAAATGGCCTAGTCTATTTTATCCCCCGCCTGATTATATTTAATACAATGATTGGGGAAGAAATGGCCTAGTCTATTTTATCCCCGCCTGAGTAGAGTTAATATGATGATTTGGGAAGAAATGGCCTAGTCCATTTTATCCCCCACCTGAGTACTAAGTTTATATGATGATGGGGGAAGAAATGGCCTAGTCTGTTTTATCCCCTGTCTGAGTATAATTAATCTGAAGATGGGGAAGAAATGGCCTAGTCTATTTTATCCCCCACCTTAGTATAATTAATATGAAGATGGGGAAAGAAATGGCCTAGTCTATTTTATCCCCCACCTTAGTATAATTAATATGAAGATGGGGAGGAAATGGCCTAGTCCATTTTATCCCCTGTCTGAGTATAGTTAATACGATGATGGGGGAAGAAATGGCCTAGTCTATTTTTTTGACGAAGTGTCAATCTATTCTTATCTGGACAGTAAGTTATATCAAGTCATTGTTTGTGAATGTTTGGTCCATGTTGAGATTTTATGTGTAAGCTGGTATCTCTGTAAGCACAGAAGCTCCACACACTTGATTTGAGTTTTTTTCTCAGAAATATGCCTCCTTTTTGACTCTTGGTATCTCTGACTGTTACCACTGAAGGTAATGGTTTGAAACTTCGCTCGTCTAAGCTGACTGCGACAGGTCCCTTATCTGTGATTTGTTTTGTTTTTTTTGGCAGAATTAAGTCCCTTTTTGGACTAAGAATATTAACATTCAGTTTTTGCATGTTAACTGATGTCTCTGTAACCACTGAAGGGAATGGTTTGAGCACTTTGTTAATTCTAGCATGGATTTTGACAGAACTATGGCCCAGTTTGTATGATACTCAGTGACATAAGTTCTGACTTCTTGTTTCACCATCTATTACTTGTTCTTTCCCCATCTTTATATTAATTATACTCGGGTGGGGGATAAAATAGACTAGGCCATTTCTTTCCCCATCTTTATATTAATTATACTCGGGTGGGGGATAAAATAGACTAGGCCATTTCTTTCCCCATCTTTATATTAATTATACTCGGGTGGGGGATTAAATAGACTAGGCCATTTTTCCACCATTTTCCTCTAATTATACTAAGGTGGGGGATAAAATAGACAAGGCCAATTCATCCCCATCATCATATTATCTCTACTCAGACGGGGGATAAAATAGACTAGGCCATTTCTTCCCCCATCTTCATACTAATTTTACAAAGGTGGGGGATAAAATAGACTAGGCCATTTCTTCCCCCATCTTCATATTAATTATACTCAGGTGGGGGATAAAATAGACTAGGCCATTTCTTCCCCCATCTTCATATTAATTTTACAAAGGTGGGGGATAAAATAGACTAGGCCATTTCTTCCCCCATCTTTATATTAATTATACTCAGGTGGGGGATTAAATAGACTAGGCCATTTCTTCCACCATTTTCCTCTAATTATACTAAGGTGGGGGATAAAATAGACAAGGCCAATTCATCCCCATCATCATATTATCTCTACTCAGGCGGGGGATAAAATAGACTAGGCCATTTCTTCCCCCATCATCATATTAACTCTACTCAGGCGGGGGATAAAATAAACTAGGCCATTTCTTCCCCAATCATTGTATTAAATATAATCAGGCAGGGGATAAAATAGACTAGGCCATTTCTTCTCCAATCATCATATAAACTATACTCAGGTGGGGGATAAAATGGACTAAGCCATTTCTTCCCCCATCATCATATTAACTCTACTCAGACGGGGGATAAAATAAACTAGGCCATTTCTTCCCCAATCATTGTATTAAATATAATCAGGCAGGGGATAAAATAGACTAGGCCATTTCTTCCCCATCTTCATATTAATTTTACAAAGGTGGGGGATAAAATAGACTAGGCCATTTCTTCCCCCATCTTTATATTAATTATACTCAGGTGGGGGATAAAATAGACTAGGCCATTTCATCCCCCATCCTCATATTATCTCTACTCAGGCGGGGGATAAAATAGACTAGGCCATTTCTTCCCCAATCTTCATATTAATTTTACAAAGGTGGGGGATAAAATAGACTAGACCATTTCTTCCCCCGTCTTCATACTAATTATACTAAGGTGGGGGGTAAAATAGACCAGGCCATTTCTTCCCCCATCATCGTATTAACTATACTCAGGTGGGGGATAAAATAGACTAGGCCATTTCTTCCCCCATCTTCGTATTAACTTTACACAGGCAGAGGATAAAATTTACCAGTCTATATCTTCCCCATCATAATTTTTTGGGTGGGGGAAGAAGAGGGCTGGGATGGGGGAAGAATAGGACTGGCGGGGGATAAAACTGACTGGGGGAAGACAGGGCCTGTTACCTGTAACGGTCAGTTTTATCCCCCGCCCAGTTTATCCCCCAGGGGATAAAACTGACTGGGGGAAGACGGGGCCTGTTACACCGGACCCTTTCCCAAAATAGCAAAAAAATCGCTGGTCTAAGCTCAACAAGGGTGACCCATACATAATATTTTAGCTATTGGCATAAAAAAGTGTTAAGCCTCTGGCCACAGTGCAAAAATGTTTTGCATTTTTCTTACCCTTGCTCGTAAGAATCCGTGTTGACTGACAAACTCTGGATAGACATGGTTGGTTAACATCATTTCAGCTTGATCTTTGTATATCTTTCTCTGTAGGATAAATGTGTAAAAGTGTTTCATGTTGGCATATTTACACAAGCACATTTCAAAGAACAATGTACCTTAATACATTAAAGTCATAATGTACCTTCACAATAACTAGCGCATTTCAACATAATTATACACATGATTAAATGTGCTAAATGTTGATTAAGTGTACTACACATTTGTCTTTGGTTGATTATGAAACAAGTTCCTCATTGAATCAACGGAAACAACTCACAATTCATACCTCATGCAAGATGGTATCCACTGCCCCAAGTATGACAGGAACCAGTTTTCCCCTAAATAAATACTGAACCTCAAACAACGGATATTCTGATACCCTTAATAGGGCTTGACACTAACACTGGTCTGTGGGCAGTAAAAATCAACAAGGACCAGTGAAAGTCTTGAAGGTTCAGTGGCTGAATTTTTTAGGAAGTTACGCTTCTTTGCTATTGGAACAGTGACCCAAAATAGTCTCTAAATGGTTGGTATGAGGTGCCTTGGAGTAATTCAAAAACTTCCTACGCTAACAGTGAATGTTCTACCACTATGCTATGGAGGGAATACCACCCTTACTCAGTATATGCCAAATAACAAAGGATAACAAGTGTACAAACAAAAATTAAGCTGGGAAATGGTCACATTTATAACTGTACGCCTTATTGAGACCACTCATACAAGATAATGTATGAATGAGTACAATAAAGCAAGATACTGTCTCCTGAAGTTAAAATCCACAACAGCTTAAATCACTGATAGTGGACAGTTATGATCAGGAAATTACATTATTACAATAACAGAGTAACACACACATCACTGGAATCCTATCGTCTCCTACCTTGAGTAGAACCTCTGATACGGCTCCTATCATGTGCAGTGCACCATCTTTCTGTCTTGGTGTGGCTGTACCTTGAGTGAGTATTTGCATACAGAATCCCATAGATTTCTGTAATACTTCCTTTCGTTTAGATGCACACGAATAAAACAATGTTTGTGCAGCAATAACTGGTGAAAGAAAATCTTCAAATACATCTGAAAAGACAGAAATTAGTAAGCAAAGTTCAGAAAAAGTATTTTAGTTGTTAATATTATTTAAATATGACTAGAGCCAAGCATTTAACTTCATCAATCTGGTCAAGTAATAACTAATAACACAGTTACCTCCCCTGTCCCTAAACTGCTATTACTACCATTTTAACATTGATCTCAAAATTGGTTCTGACTGCCACCCGAAATCGTACATTCCTGCATAAGACATCACAGATAGGGTTCCCACAAAAATTCTAAAACAAAGTTCCCTGAGTTTTCCCTGACCAGACAGCAGTTTCCCCTGACTTTTTCAAGCCATCGTACCTTTTTGTTAGAGCACAATATTGCAATAGAAACAGTGAAAAGGATATTATATCTTTGTTTTTATATGGAACCAAAACGTTTCAGGTAATAGTTTAAGGGCTTTCGAGCATAGCGAGCAAGGATTTTTTTCAGTGTTCGGCATTTTCTTCATAGGAAATGACAATAATTGAGATTTTTATGAAGAATTCCCCGACTTTTACTCAATTTCTAAATTTCACCGACTGATTTCAAAATTCCCTGACTTTTCCCTGACCTTGGGAACCCTGGCAGATGTGTTCTAAACCACTTTCTCAGTCAAAAATAAACCAAGCATTTACCATATTTTAGACGTATGTATTCCTGTGGATCAGATTCCCATAGTTCCTCATCACTATCACTGTGACACATTAACGGGAAGATACATTCCTGTATGATAGGTTGTATATGTGGCTTCATAAACTTCCATGAAAACGCATGACTTACACTGAAAATATAAATGCCAAGATGTAACATAAATAAACCTTGGGTTCCACTAGCTTTTAAATTTATGGGTCAGTTTGATACTTTTGATTAAGTTTTACTGTTTTGTAGGCAAAATAAACTCAATTTTAAAAGAAATTGATTCTTCAAACAAATAACTTGAGGCTCAAAACTTAATTTTTTGGAATGGGTCAAGACCCCAACCCCAAATGGACCCATGAATAAATAGCAACAGCTTTTTTCTGTTCTGTCTGGAATAGTGAACTGTTTAAACGTTTTACTGTCTCAGATATGCCAAGAGCTTAATTTTCTAATGGAAAAGCATCAGTTGTTCAATAAGTAAGAAACTAAGGAGTCAAATTATAGAATTCATTAGTGATCACTTTAATTAAAGGTTTCACAGGATTAATTTGCGATATGGTATTCCACTATTAAATGTATTAATGTTAACCTACCCTTGATTGAGAAAGTTCAAAGCCTGCTGAAGTACACGTGGTGCAACATAGGATTTCTGTCGGTACTGCTCCAAGATTTTGAACAAGACTTGTATCACACCACCTGATTCATAATAACAAATATACATCAATAATTGTAACAACAGTAGCAATTTGTGTCTCGGAATTAACAAATAATTTTAAATATCAGACAAACCATTCCTTCAGATATAGCAGTAAGTACATACACCTCAGAAATTGGAGGTAGCAGACTGGATCCCAGCTGGAAACATACTTCTTCAAAATCAAGTAGAATATTATCAAACAAGCCATTCACAAGGTTCAAGGACAACAAGAATCTTTTAAAAAGTAAAACAACAAAATAATAATTACCAGAAAATGCCTTCAAATACCACTCTGCAAACTGGTTGTAATCTTTGATAACATTTCCTGGACTTCCATATCTACAATTGTACAATAGTATACAGAATGGAACAAAATATTAAACCTAATTCCCGACCTTTTATTATAGATCTAAGAAAGATAATTGTCAATACATCACTGTGTCTTACAAATGTATGTGAAAGAGACATGAAATAACTAGTTTTAGGTTGTTGTAATTACAGAAATGAGCAGTTAGTCACAGGATGACCATAGTCCCATACCTAGCTTTTTCTGCTACAGTATCAGGGTTCTCAATAAAGTTTAACCTAGCAGGCCGAAATGCAAATCACCAACAGGCCTGATAAGGTCCTCAACGCAACTCTTTTCTTCAAATTGTGTTTTCAGCTGGCCTAAAATGCAGTCAATTCAGAATGCAGTCTGCTGTTATTGAGAACCCTGCATGGTAAATAATGAACTCACCTTTCGAATGTACGAGAGAGAATATGTACGGCCCATTTTTTCACTTTCCACCAAGCAAGTTCAGGTCTATCATCCTCATCTACCTGGTTAGCTTGCTGCAAAAAAAATTGTCATACACAACTTAATCATTGGGTTTTTTTATTATTGGAGTTGCAAGCTAAATTGGCAAACTCATGCAGAATACGAGGGGCGTTTACATTATTTATGTCCTTATCTGATAAAATATTGTAAGATCATTAATTTTTGGGCGGGATTAAATTTCGTGACTTTCATGGTTTAACTTCAACCACGACATCAAATCCTATTGAATAATAATTTTGACACTGGTATTTATTATCTAAAATGCAAAATCCACAAATTAACATCCCACCGAAATGGTCTTTTTACCCAAACCACGAAATTACGTCTTATCGCAATTAAATGATTTTTACAGTATGCCACTTAACAAATAATGAGTTTTAAAATCCAATCATTTCCCTTTTGCCGCTTAAATAATTTTACAAGTTCAGATAGGCGTTTTTTGTAGTTCAGGGCAAAAATATACAAGCATAAAACAGGGGTTTTACTACAGCATAATCCCAATCCTGAAGGCGAGTCACAAATTGGTTTTGGGTGCCATAAAACACATCCAACACCTTTACAAGGCTTTAAAACATTGTTTTATTGTTACAATTTAGTTTACAGAACTTCAAATGACCATAACTTTGTAAATTCTTTGAATGTTTTCACCAAATAACCTTTATCTTGTGCAGAAAAGAACACTCTGTCTAATGAGTAATGAAGGAAACCAGATTTCGGGACCTGAATAATTGTAGGGCCCCTGATAACTAACCTCTGGTACAGGTCTGTCAACAATCTGTCTGATGAGTTCCATCCACTGTGTAAAGGAATCTTTCGTCACTGTCTCCAGAGGTAGGTGATTCTGATACAAACAACAAGATATTCATTACAGTAACTATTTCCATTAACTAATAATAATATCTCAAAACTCTTTGTTTCCTGCATCCCTGATACAATGAACATAGATCCCGCCATAGCTTTAACTTTGTTTTGAAGAAAAAGGGGAATTCTGTCTTTTATAAATATCATTATATATTAGTTTTACAAATATTTACTGCATTAAAAGCCAATTCCAAGCTATAACAACATCCATAATAACTGCTGTATAGCATTTACAAATGTCATTGACTTCCAACAAAAATCTTTTTTTAAAAATTCAGGAAATAGGGGAAAATGTATACTCATTTAGGAGGGGAATGGGACCAAATTTCGGCCCCAAAACTTGATTTTATTATCAAGTGTAATATCGAGAATCAACAATATTTTAAAGGTCCAGATCTTACAGACAGATGTGCCCGATGATCAGATAATGGGACTCACCTGAATGAAGGCATAGTAGATTTTCAGGATCTGTTTTTGTAGAAGGTTTGAAGCCTCTGAGGGATCTTGTAAAAGTTGAACACATCTTTGATAACACAACGGTAACATGTGTGTCATAGCTGTGTCCAGTATCTTTCTTTCTTCACTTCTCTTGTATCTGAACAAAACAACATATTATTTTTACTGTGGCTCTATATATGTTTGTTCAGGTTGAATGGGGAACAGCACACCATTTTGAAAATGTAACAAATCTCCACCACAGATAAGAAACAACTAATTGTATGCTTCAGCATAATCACTCAAACAATGATAAATGTAAGAGCAAGTATTACAAAGCAAGTTACTGTCTCCTGAAGCGAAAATCCAAAACAGCTTAAATCACTGATAGTGGACAGTTATGATCAGGAAGATATGAGGAATTTTTTACATCTGGTTTTGTGCCTTTTCCCCTTCAAAAACAAGGCAAGCTGACATAAGACCAGACTCATTCCTGTGCCCATTTCAGCGACGATTAAGATTTTTGAGAGCATATTAAGTGAACCTATATATTTTTGTGATAGTTAGTTATTTATCATTATAAAACATTGCATGAGTATACTAGCTGCCTTAGTTTGCTCAATACAGTATATGGAAAAAGTACCATTTTTGCTACTTAACATATGTCACTGACTCGTGTCTATGAAAATAGACCATGCTTTTACTTGAAATCAAATACTTACTCATAAACTTTGACCATCTGGTACAGACACATAAATGCACCCATCCAAGTAGCATGTTGTTCAGATTGTATATAGAATGCAACCTTCTCTGGAAACGTCGGCCATCGTCCGGGATAATCGTGCTTGATCATAGTACTGATACATACACACAACTGTACTCTGTAAAATAATAACCTGTGTGATAATTTAAGTTACAATGTATAAGCAGCAGCTTGAAGATTATACAATTTAAAATAGGACTTTTTAAAACAATTATAACACCTGTAATAACAAGTCATCGAAATAAGCACTCGCCCCCGAGGTAACTTTTTCTGTAGAAGTAGTTACTTTATGTAGGATAACTCGCTCAAATGGCAGGTAATGTTCAAAAGCTAATTTCAATGACTGAATTTAACCTTTATATTTTGTACAATTTTGGCAAATAAATGGAAACCCCTAGCTCACTCTGAATGGGTTTAATGTCATTTTTCCCGTGTTTTAAACACCATTGATGAGAGACAGTAAAACCTATTTTCAGGAATTTATTATCCACTTGCATTTTTTAGCATTTTCAGTTCAGCCAAAACTCATTGAGGACATGCCCATAGAAAATGATCTTCCTAAACCTAAAATTAAATCCAGAATGCCAAGGCAATGGGTGAGAGACTGAGAATTCTACCCTAACCGTGACTGGTCCATGTGAACTGAAGGTTTTACACACCTGACTGGATCTGGTGCATGTATAACAGCCTCAATTATATTATTTCTGATAGCCAATCGATCTTGTTCATGAATATTGAATGGCACCGGATCACCAGGGTTCTCTGCTTCACGATCTTGCCAAAACTGTGAGCACATGTTCTTCAAGTAAATCACACCTGTCAAGTGAAAGAATCATATTAATAGAGCTCGGAGAAAAAGAGAAAATCTTGAATACAATAAATAAATGTGTGGAACAAACAACTAAACAATCAAAATAACAAAAACATAACCAGTTAACTCCCCCCCCCCCTCTGCCTAGAACAAATATTTAAACAAATGAATCAACATCAAATTTGGCAAATTTTTATTCCTATAAATTTGTAACAACTTGTAATGGCCTTTAACTCTTTACAAAACACTTAAACAATAAACTTACTTATAAGATATATAGAAGTTATAACATAGAACTACAAAATACCCTGGTAAATCAATATTGGCTAAATTCATATGTATATGATGAAAATATACCATGGCTTATATTTCATTAGACTACGTAGAAATACTGCGTTACAACATTATCTAGAACATACCCGCTTGTCTAACTGGCATATCAATAGCTTCTTCCATAACCACTTGAAGGAGAATCGGAGAGAATCCAATGATTTTATGCACCTGCAACGACAAGTGTAAAATAAGTATAGATCTAGAGTAATTTAATTTTATCATGTGTCAATGTAACATAGGTGGTGTAGGTCTAACATTCAGACCAAGTAACCTTTAATTATATGTCAGTGAAAATAGTTATGGATGACATCAGTCAGTTGCATCCACAGCCCCCCACCCCAGGGAGGGGCGGTTGATAGCCGGGGAAACAGCAGTGTTTTTACCTATCAGCTTCCCCTGCACTGCCAGGGAAGCATTTTTTCTACTTACCAATACCCCAGCGACAATATTTAGTAGTCAGGGGCTGGAGAAATACCAGAATTTTTACCATCAGCTGTTTTGACCACCCCAACGTAAAACTCCTAGCCCATCCCTGGGGTGGGACCATGGATGCAACTGACTGGGGTGCATTATTAGTTAGAGCACAATAATATAAAGGGGACGTGGGTTCAAGCCAAACATTGTTTACCCCCACATCTAGCACAGCTGTAATTGATAGTCCACTAGGAACATCAAAGGTAAAATAATGTATTGATGTGCAGGGTTTTCACTAGGATTTCATGTAGGAGGCTTTTTGTACATTTGACGAGGCCAACGGAAGGTTCCTGAGCACTGAACATAGAAGGCAGCAGGGGGTAAATTTGAGGTGGCCCAAATATCATTTGAGGCAGTCAAATAGGCCTCCTGCCGCCTCCTAATGACAACCCTGGATGTGGGTTAGACGGCCACGCAGGGTTGCTCAGCCATTGGGCACCACTTCATTCTGTGAAGTTTGACCCCATATTGGGCATAACTTTTCCCCTTTCTATGACACCTTGACAAGATGACAGTTATCTTGGTAAATCATGCAAACATGTTTATACACTTATTTCAATGACTTTGCATAATTCAACGCATATCAACAGCAAGTTTAATGTTATTGTGCAATGACCACTGGACTTTAAAAAATGAAATGTCAAATATTCATCCAAAGAAGACTTTCAAACACAGAACTTTTTGACAGATAAAATACTTCATGAATAAAAAATGTTAAATCAACCGATTATCGATCATTTTATTGATATATTGGTATTGAACTACGGTTAAGAAGATACTCAATGAATCATATGTCAAACACGTGTAGCGCATGAGGCGGCCATGAAATTTCTAGAATTCCTTTACGGGTGAAGCAATTTACTCACGATTTCGAGCTGTTTCTCAGCTTCTTCTCTTTGATTTGGGTCAAGAGTAGCCCTTAACACGTCTACCAGTTTATTTACATCCATCATGCTCGAAATAAAGGGCTACCGATAAGCAAAACACGAATTTTAGCGTGAACGGCGACCGGTCCGCGCCAAGAAAGGAAGACCGTTTTATGGTACGTCGTAAAAGATTTCAAGGATAAAACGAATGCGGAGTAAATATTTGGGCAGCGACTAAAGGTAAAATATTTCGGTAAATTTCCGGATAAACAAACGTTGAATGTAGGTAAACATGTGTCAAATATGAATTGAAATTTTAGTAGAAAAGATATTTTTTACATAAAAGAAGCATATTTTGCACAACTTATCGTATTTTTGTCAATAGAAGTCCGGATTACACACAACAGTTCCCCGCGGTGCGTACTCGGAGTTTTATCCGCGGTGCGTACGCGTTGTTTTATCCGCAATAAGCTTTACTCTTCAGACGTATTTATTGCATTAGACTTATGTATTGAATTATATTCAAAACAGTGTTTAAATTTGAATGTTTTGCAATTATAAGTATGATAACATAAAGACGCTATAACATTAATAATCTTGACAGAAATACGTTCGGTCATTACATCACTCAGGGGCGGCTACCGAATTTGGTGTGTGGGGTAGGCCTTATATATCCTATATCCCCTGTAAGATTTCATTTTTATATCTATACAGTCGTGTACTACGTAGTACGTAATGTCATGCAATTTTACATTTATAGATGTATCACCAAAATATGCATAAATGTTTTGTGATTATTATGCAGGCCTAACCATAGTTAATATCATTGCAGTTGTTTAGGGTATATCGGATCATTGTCAATAACGGATCAGTCTCAGAAACACGAAGAAATTTGATAACTTCCAGGAAAAAATGAAAACATATAATTATTGTCTTAATAATTGAACTCATTCGACGCTTTGTCATAATATTTGTTTAGAAATTACAGATTTAATAACTTGTTATTTTTAAGTATGCTCTTGACACGCACGGTGAGCCGGAAAAAACGTGCTCGGGGAAAATGGTATACAGAGAATTGGCCTTAATTATCTTAAGTAAAATGGAACTTTAAAAGGAAAAAATATGTCAACATGTTGATTGTAATATCCATAATCAATCTATAATCATCAAATTATATTTATATTGGTACAACTATTGAAAACCTGGGGTCAAAGGTACCACGTCGATTTGTGTATAGCGGATCACTCATTTGAATAGGTGCATTTAGTTATTAGATAGTATTGTTTTGTTTTTAGTCAGCAATTATTTGTCCATTTTTTTGTGATTCAGTGACCGGTATCACAAATGCAAAATAAATATTTGATACTTTTATCGAATCATAGTTACCTAACACTCGTGTGTATTAATACTGTACTAGTCCATTGAAATTCTTCATCAATTTGCTCCGTTTCGTTTGCCTTATGTCTTGTTCATGGAGCTATTAAATGATGACTCATTTTAAGCGACCTTGTTATGAAGTCCAATAGCCTCAACACTAACTGGAACATATGTGGTAGTGTTTTGTCTTATCTGACAGGTTGCATATCTTTTAAAATGATTCCCATTGAAAGGAATGTTGTGGTCCGCTATAGACCAAAGTGATCCGCTATTGACATATAGACTGTGTAGCTTTGCCAACAGGTTACTCGTGTATAAATCAATAGTTTCATTACGAAAATGTTGGTATGTCATGACCAAGAAATGTGTTAAACATTTACAACAGTTTTTGTTTTGACAAAATAAAGCATATCCTCGTCATCAGCCCTTATGCCGTTAGTGATCCGTTATACCCTAAACAACTGTATCGAATTCACACTGGTGCCAGATATCAAACGAGTCTTAAATGGATTTTCATTAACTCGATCTGGTAGAAACAACATTGATATTTTCGAATAAAACATTCATTCATGCTTTGGAAACAGCCGTATGTCAGATCTGAAAGGTAGCTTTTTGTTAGAATATTCGTTTGTTTGTTATATTCATGCACACTTGTAAGGCGGGACGATGGGTGGTCCCCGACCATCTCCAACCTAAAACGGAGATAATTAATGAGCTACTTGACCTAAAAGAACACCTAAACTACATAATAATATATGCCTGATTATTGTTTAGCGAAATGTTTGTTAGTTTAACATAAGCATTTGTTTAACCCACTGAAGTACCAGCTTCATACACATCAGGGGTTAGTGAAGCCCTCATGCTACCATACGCATATAAGTCAAGCTGAAGAATGATTTAAATAAGCCATTGATACGAAAATGTCGGAAATACACGAAACTTTACGGACTTAAAACCATTCTGACCACACAACATTGCGATATATTTTACCGGAGACAAACGGAAATGGCCGACATTGAACGATTGTGAATAAATGACAATATGAACTTTGACCCTGTAAGGGAAGTGAAAGTAGATAACGCGGATGCTGGTTCAATTATAGATGATGGTGAACATGATAAAGTGTTGAATGTTACTGGATTTATACAATGTAAGTAGATATACATGTATTATTTGTGCATTTATTTATATTCATGTGTTGAACACAACTTTGTTAAATTTTCCCCTTGTCCTTAAATGACTTTATAGTTTATATAGTCGTTCGCGTGTTGCCATATTATAGCACGTGTTCGGTATCTGCATTCATTTATCTTGACCAGGTCAACGACTACCTCAATCAGCCCATATCTCGTATTAGCCATATGTCTGTATCAACTTACACACAGCCTAATGCATATAGCTGAATGTAGTTATTTACAATGTACCATATTAAAATACTGATGAGTCTGCATACTGGTACAGGGGCCTTATTCACCAACCTTGTACATGTAAAACTAAAACTCAGTCATAGCCTCAACATTGACAGCATTTATAATCACTGGCATTTCTTTGCATTTAGATTTAACCATGTGCATTTTTCTGATCATTTGGTGTTACCCACTGAACTTGTATACCCATTTATATCGTAATCGGTACAACGACATGAGAGCAAATACAATGTACATGTAGAACAGTTGACGATGCAAAGTCTGAGTCTGACTTTTAGACTTATAGCGTTGGTGAATATGGCTACAGCTGTTTCGCAATAAACCAGCATACATTTCATACTCTATATTTGAATGTAATAAATTAACAAATCTGTTTATGATAAGTATTGCAAGTTTATTACAATCGGGTGAACTGACACATGCCAGAAAATATATTACTGGGTACTTCACTATGTTTTTCTTTACGCAATAACTGCAGTGGCTACTCGTTTGTTTAAACAATTGAAGCATCTTTATATAAGTTTTATCTGTTTAGTGTTGACCTTCTTATAATACACGCGAGTCAATGATATCTTCTCTATTGTTTTGATTCACTTCAAATTCATATTAGTGCTGTAAATTTATCCATTTTCGTTGATATTAAATTTCGTGGATTTTGTGCTATTGTCAGCACAAGTGTTTTGGGTTGTCCGTCAATTCTTGGTTATATGGAACCATGAAATCGTGGTTTGGTGCGACTGTTTTGTTCGACCGTGCATTCGTGGTTATATGGAACATGGATGCGTTTTTGAACTGTTGGAACTAAACTCTATTATATTACAAAAGTACGGACTCAAGTAATGCATCGAACATATTGACGATTTAATAGTATTTGAATGATACAATCGACCATACTTTATCCTATTAAGAACTTCCGGTTAAGTTTAATATATAAAATAGATATACTTATTTCCCGTCATTCATTCACTTCAGCCGTACTTCCCGGTATAATTATGATAGTTATTAACTAACAATAATTTCAAGTACTTTGTCTTGTTGAATAGTGGAGAATTGATTAAATTGATACACATGTATATACCAGGACATTTGTTGGTTTGTTTCGTTTAGAGGGGTTTATAGTGACATTACATGGTGCATATGCATGTATATTCTTTATTCATGTCTTATTTATGTACATATACACGCATAAACTTTCATGTATAATACAACAGTTTAATTAAACACAACCATTCAAATTTGGGTTATAGTTAATATACATTTGGTACTAATCTACTAAAATGGTGCATGTGTTAAGTAAACGAACATGATTTTCTATAAAAGTGCTATCATTATCATTTGATTATTCAACTGTTCAGCCGTTCAACCACCCTTTGACATTTAACTTCCCTGGTCATTGGGCTACCTTATGCATTCGAGTCACCCTGCGGAGACTATTTCTCTGCTGTGGGTGTGATAACCAACTGCGGCGACCAGGAATAGACATTGCCCTCGCGGGTACCATTTTACACATTGGTGGAGTAGAGCATGTAGGTTATTTTTGCTCATAGAAATTAACCAGTGGGCCAAACGGGGATTGAACCCAGGGCCTTTCGATCCGGAAGCGCTCACTTTACATCTAGTCCACCGCTCCCATCGTAACAACATGATGCTGTACTCATTTTATCCAACACATTTTAATTTTACTCTGCGTCCTAAAAATGATTTCGTTCATGAATGCACCAAAAACGTATGTTTACAAGATGTTTACATTTGTATTCGTGGTAACAATATTTTTGTTGAAATAATCTTGCTATGCTTGCATTTATAAGATCCATATAGATTCAGTGTTCTACCTAACCAAAAAACCCACAACGAGAAAATATAATAGTATATCACAAGTGAAACAATGGTATTCGGCTGTATAAAATGGCTATGTTAATTTGATTTTTTTTCAGCGCAGTATTATAGATATAATAGTGTTCACGTATTTTCTTCTTATTTGATAACGATGCATGTCTTTAAGGTCATTCAACAGTCGAGCCCCAATCAAGAAAAAAGATGGAAGTAAGATATCATACGGGGCTGTTGAGGCCCCTAGATCACGTAGTTCTTCACCATCACCAGCATCACGATCAGGTATGGAATATGCTCATACGGGCCATTCAATATAGCAAACTAACACATGTCTGACTGTCGATCCGTAGACGCAATTTTGTGAACGCAACTTCTCCTACAGTTTTTTCAGGATTTTCTAAAAACTTTCAGATGTACAACCTTAACATGTAGATTTGCCTGAAGGAAGGCATTTACAATTTAACTATTTTTTACTGAATTATGTACCTTTGTACTTTTAGTCTATATGTAATATAGAGTGATCAATTCCTGTTAGCACAGCTTCTCTAACTGTTTTTTTTACAGGATTTACCTCAAACTTTCACACATGAACAAAATTAACATATATATTTTCGTGAAGGAAGGACATTAAGCTGAAATATGGTTTTACAGAATTATGGCCCTTTGTACTTATAGCCAATATGTAATATAGAATGGTCCATTCTTCTGAAGGCAACTCCTCTTACAGTTATGCCGGATTTTCTTCCAACTTACACACATGAACAACCTTACTGTGAACATGTGTGTTAAGGTTGGTATTTACGCTGAACTATGATGTTCCAGAATTATGGCCGTTTGTTTGTTTATTCACTATGTAATATATATTTAGATAAGTTCTTGTGGACAAAACTTCTCCTACACTTTTTCACGCATCGACACTATTAAAAAATAGATGTGTATGATAAAACGAATTAACGTTAAGATAATTTTAGCCACACTTACGACCCTTTGCCGGTGGGACCGACGGGGTTATATTAGTCTGTCGAATGGCGACAGCTCTAGTTTTCGCCAAATTTGAACAGAAAGCTGACTGTCATATAAATGATATGCTCGGCATATTTAAGTTGGCAGTAACACTAATTTTATTAAGCACCCTTTTGTTTTGTAATACAAATGTATTATATACATATTTGTTTCCATAGGAGATGACCCATTACCTAAATTAAAACATCAAGTAGATGAGGTGAAAGGTATACTGAAGGATAATATAGAGAAAGTAGTAGAAAGAGACCAGAAGGTTGGTGCATTAGTCGATAGAACAGGTAAATACCATTCTGTAAAATCATCTAATTTCGACGGTACAAAATTTCGTATTTTGGTGAAAAGACACTTTCGATCCCAGGTAACTGTATCATTGATGAAGACAATTTAAAAACGATTTTTTTTGTAAAATTTATATTTTCTTTCGCAAAATAAAAAAATCCAAACATTATATTTTTCGTTTTTTTTTCGTTTACAACGATACAGTTACAAGTGCTTTCGTTGGGACGTAATTTTAAGGATACATTATCCACTAAGTCATATACCATAGAACATATTGGTATTCGTGGAGATTTAATTTCATGCTTGAGATCATCGAAGAAATTCTCGAAATTACCCCCCTCGAATATTAATGATTGTTCAGTAAATACCCTCCATGCATTGTCCACCGGTGATGACACATGCTGTCTTTGTTTACAAATAAAAACGGTAATAAAATACTTTTCGATGTCCATTTTTCAATCTTGTGCATAACTAGTTTGAATGCGCTAAATTCTTTCTATCAACAAACAAGCGGAAAGTCGAATAAAGATTGCTTCAAAATGTGATGTCTACGTGCTGATAGTCCCATCCTCACTTAAGTGTGTGACGTACACCCAAGCCTCTGTGATAACAGAAAACGTGGTCCTCTTTTCTGGCATTTTGGCTCTTTCAAAATGTGAGAATATTTTGCTTGTAACCTTTGTTTTCGCAACTACCTGTGCGCCGGTATGCAAATAGGGCTTATCAGTTTCCTGTGAAGAGACGACATTACGTCAATGTATATACCAAATTCATCAAAATAACTGATTTAAATTTAGCAGCAGATTAGATGATATTTTAATATTTTCACAGCGCATTCGCAATTAGTGTTGACCAGTTGATGTACGACGGACATGTTCTGGTCGGCGATCAGTTCCCGACATTTTTTGCATGTTTTTTGACATTATCTCGAAAACTAGACAGTTTAAAACAAAATAACTTACATTTTTATGATCCTGGGTTCAAGACAGATATTATAATCACAAATTGACATTTGTGACGTCATACAACTGTGTAGAATTAAAAATATCAAATGTCGGATACTGATAGCCATCGGGAACTAGTCGCCGACCAGTACATGTATATTAATTTATATAATGTTGATGACATTTTTGCATATCTTTGTGAAACTGTTTGACAGCTCGGACTTTGGCATTTCATTTTCTTGTTCAGTTATATGTTGTCATTGACCTTGTGCAACTTGTAACGTTATTTGTGTTATGTAATGCATTTTTTTCTGTGCACGACGGGTTAAGTTGAGTGCTGCCTTCCCTAGTCCGACTTTCTCATATCATTTTATCAAGTTGTGTAATGTTATTTTGATCGGTTCAAACTATGATTGATTTCAGAAATCAATTGACAAAATTGGATTAAACTAATATTCCTGTTTATCTGCCGTTCTATTATGTTTGTTATTTTTATGAAGTCAAAACATCAAGAAACGAGTTTCTAAACAAGTTAAGCTTTCTACTCAACCTTTGATTTGTATAACTAAGTTTATGTATAATATGTTACGAAATAAATATTTTTTAATTTAAACCAAAACATCGTTATATACACTATAAAGAAAGCGCTTGAATAGGTGTTAGCGTGATCAACTGACAGATGAAACACTGTTTCGTCTGCAAGACTTTAGTGTAAAGAAAATTGCCTCAACGGCGAGTTTATCTTTTCCTAAAATTCTGGGACCTAAAACACCTCTGACCATACCTGCTCCTTTATAATAATTAAAAATATTTTTTAACCGTTTTTATAGATAATCTGCGAGCTACAAGTACTCAGTTTAAGAAAAGCGCAACAACACTCAGGAAAGAAACTCAACGTCGGAATTGGAAACTAGTATGCTGTCTTATTTGTGTTATTCTTGTTATACTTGGAATCGTCACTATTGTTGTTTTGTGTAAGTATAATATATAAATGCATAATTCCGAGACAGAAGCCCGACCAGTTATTTGTCGAAGGTTGTCAAGCGATAATAATGTCATTAACCATTTTACCAAACACTCATAATATTTGTGAATGGTCAATTAAGTTACATTACCAATTCTACACGTAACCAAAAGGACCATACTCACCAAAGTACTTGGTAGCGTTACTTGTTCAGTCTAGTCGCAAGGGACACAACCACATAGGCGTTTGAGACGTATCGCAGATATTGAGTTAGTTCCCTTTAATTTTTCTTCGTCAAAATGTGCGAACTAAAAAAAGAGAGGGGACAAGTTCCGTTCCTTCGTTAAAGGGAGCTCAAACTAAAAAGGGCGTATTTCCTGTGGCATCTTACCAACGGCAGTATGCGTGGTTTATCCACCAGCCAATAATTATTGAACGCAATATCCCGGAGGTGTATAAGAGAAAACATGTATTTGCATATTATATGTGTTGGCCATGTAATATAATCTTGAAATGTTAGTTACGTGCTGATTTCTTTATATTTCCACTTGTCAGGTCCACTCAGCCTATGTCTCAAACAACTTTCAATCTAAGGTCCGTTGATTCGAACTCTGGTCCAGTGTTTTCTGTGCCACTCTGATAGATCCGTCTGATGCAAGGAGTCGTCTTATATCCCATTTGAATATTTTTTATACTGTTTTCATTATTTTACTCCAATCCTTTTTTTAATTTCAGATGCCCTGAAAGTCATATAGGTGACCAGTAGCGACCTACACACGTTCTCTATAGAAACAATATTACATTCCGTCTGCTAACATCGTGGTGGATTAATTGTCGTTGATGTCGCGAATGAACTGAATTATTATTTTTATTATTATTATTATTATACCATATTTATATAGCCCTTTTTCATGTATACACACGTTCAAAAGTGCTGTACAATCATGACTAATACATGGTTAAAACAATATGTAATGTACATAAAATATACAAGTATGGACAAATTCATAAATCATATAAAAAGCATAATTATCTACCACTCATTTATGCAAACTGGTAAAATACTAATAATAATACATTTATTACTTCCATAGTTGGAGAATTCATACAAAAAATACAAAAATATACATGAAATGCACAGATAATGAATATATACAAAAAAGTCATGTAAAAACGAACCATGCATAATTTGGTAACAACAGTTTTTACCAAAGCTATTAAATCTCCCATCAGTATCATATCGCAGAAACGAAATTTTTGCAAGATAAAACTTAGGAGACATGGTATATAGAAATACTATGCTACAATAAAATAGCGGTGTACAACGATTTGATTATCTGTAAGGGTATTAACTGAATGTGAACCTCAACAAGGACAAGGATAACGTCAAGTACCATTACCACGTGTCCTTAACCCTTAAAGGAATAGTGATATTTCCTTTAAAAGGGGATGACTCACAAATTACATAAATTTACTATCATCATATGAGTTACAAAGGTCGAAGAAATAACATACCTTCTATAAGACCTTATCGCACTTTGAACGATATTTGGACGATCTACCCAGGGAATAATTGGCCTCAAATTTAGCAACCATAGAGTTTTCTTTCAATATTTTAAATCAACGTATTTAAGAAACCACCAAGTTACCGTTAAATCATACTCATAAATGGAACATCCGCGAACGATAATGATTTTACACAATACAAAATAATTTACATGTACAGTTTTTATGTTAACCCTAGGACACACTGGAACCTTATTTTTCGATGGTATCACCCTGATGAAATAAATAAACATCGAAAGGCACCGGAAGGCATTGGGAAGGGGAACTCGGGTCTAGTGGAATATTCGGGCAAGTCATTAGAATATTTGTGAAATACAAGTTGCCGATGCTCCCAAAGCCCATTTATTTACATCGGGAGTGTATCGCAGAGGCTAAACATGTTCAGTGGGACCTAGGCTCAAATTAATATCTATAATTGATTCAAAGATCTCTGTCACAACCGCGTAAACAAACACTCAACCTGGTCGATTATTACAGGTTTCTCAGGATTAAATTTCACCATTATAAATACACTTATATGATTACAACTCTAATGGTCCTATAGCATAGCGGTTATACTTACTGCATTTAGCTATTAAGAGATGGAACATTTTGGCGGTTATGCCAGACATCTTTGAATCGTCAATACGTATATTTGTTTGTATGTGAACGTGTAACATAGCAAACTTATCACTGTATTATAGCTGTCGTTTACTATGAACTCGGATGTTTTTGTGAGACGAGCATTTTGCTAATGTTGTATAATCTCGGAGAACAAGGTAACATATAGAAATGTGACCCCAACACAAAAAATTTAATTGAAGTATGAACCTGGACCTGTATTTATAAAATACCGTAAGTGAAAACTTAAATATTTTAACTCAAGTTAAAATATTGAGCTCCCCATATTTCACAAGAAATAAAAATAGCCCATGTTTTCTATATGAATATTGTAGCTCTTTACATAATGCTTCTAAACAATGTAAATAATAGTTTTCCTGTTTAGCCGATATACTTGAGATTTTAAGACAATTCTAAGTTTTCACTTACTAATATGCTTTACAAATACCGGCCCTGAACATCATGATTATGTATGATACATGTAAATTCACCCATTTTGTAAAGTATATTGTTTTTTGGGGGGAAATAAACCAGTAATGGAAATTGTTCAATTTGTGTTTGTTTGTATTTATTGTTTTATGGCAACCGCTACCAGAACAACGAACGTAATGAGTAATCACGTACATATGGAACAACACGTGTACTAGGATTTGATTAAAAGCTAATGAAACAACTATGACACTCAGGTATTTAATGACTGATTTGGGAAATTACAAAGGTATTTAATGACTAATTTGGGAAATAACAATGGTATTTGCTAACTGATTTTGGAAATTACAAAGGTATTTAATGACTAATTTGGGAAATTACATATAGGTATTTAATGACTGATTTTGGAAATTGCAAATGTATTTATTGACTAATTTGGGAAATAACAAAGGTATTTGCTAACTGATTTTGGAAATTACAAAGGTATTAAATGACTAATTTGGGAAATTGCAAAGGTATTTGCTAACTGATTTTGGAAATTATAACGATATTTGCTAACTAATCTTGGAATTTACAAAGGTATTTGATAACTGATTTTGGAAATTACAAAGGTATTTGCTAACTGATTTTAGAAATTACACAGGTATTTTATGACTGATTGTAGAAATTACCGATGTCTTTGATAACTGATTTTGAAAAAAATACGAAGGTATTTGCTAACTGATTTAAAGAAAAAGATATTTGCTAACAGAAACCCATACCAAACGGCGACCAAATGAGGCACAACAACCCAGGGGCGTGACCTATGTTAAAACACTAAGTTCCCTAACTAAGTGCCCTAACGTTATGCGACCTAAAGAGGCACAACTACGACTTGACCTAGTTAAACCAAGGGTCGTTATAGATATCGTATCATACAAAGCAGAAAATTCTGCTTTGTTTCCCTTACATGACGGAAGGCGACAAAAGCGTAATTGTTTGTTGATGGCGTGCAAGCAGATTGTTTGACTATGCGATTATGATGCTGTCAAAAATATTTCACAACCCAAGAATATCCCGTGCAGATGTATCAACGTGCGTGGTAAGTTAACGTATGATTCTACACAGTTACCTACACACATGGTTACATAGTTCCTCTTCTGACAGCATGTCTAACTAATGACATAGTCTTCCCCAACCATCGTGTGGATATGCAGTCGACAGTGTGCTCTATTTGTTGTTATACAGTCTCTATAATAAAATATTTTGTCTTCTTGTTTCCAAAATTTAAGTTATTTTCAAAAGACCATTTTGATATTTCTTTTTCTATTCATGCATGCAATGTTTATATTTATGTGTATATGCAAGACTATATACGCTATAATGTATGCTTTGTCTATGATAAACTGTCTGTTCTGTCTAACTGTTTATAATTTAAAGATACTTGATTAACAACAGGCATAATGTCAAATGTAAAGAAGTATTTGTTTTATGAAAAGTTCGAGTAGTCCTCAAGAACACAATCATGTAACGTTACTCTACACAAACACTGCTGTAATACGGAATATTACAATATAAATATCGAACATGAACTCATTGTTTCAAATACATGGAATTTAATACGAACGTTATGCAAAGACAACCGACATTTATATCACAGATCTGCATTGAACATGTGTACATATTTATAATCCACCGGTAATAACACCAGCCTTTGCTTACAAATAAAAATAGAAAATCCATTTTTTGCATATGGATTTGATTTCAACTGTGCGTAAAATGATAAAATGACGGCGACTAGAAAAATATTTATCTTTCGCGCAGTTGAAATCAAATTTCATATGCATTTTCTTCCAATCTAGTGCTTTTAAAAAATACTTTGAATGCATTTCCGCTTTTAATCTACATAATTCAGAAATCAAGCGACCAGTCGACCGTACCGTGTTGATAGTATCCCTTTTTAATGTACATGTATATACATGTATAATGTTAGAGTTATTCCCGGCTTACTGTACCAAATAAATCAGAATGGAATTTCATCAAACAAAATCAATTATCATACAATATGTAGTCATGAGCTTGGAAGCTAACCAATTTCTTAAATAGTGCATAACATCCGAACAATCATACTTTACAGAAGTGCGTATTCATTAGTTCGATTCTAATGTTCTTTGACATTTTTACAGCACAGACGGACAACTGTTAGACGTTGTACTATTTTGTTTCCCCAGAAAGTTAATGTGTTTATAAAGCCCTACGTCGCCTCTATGAGTATGGTCTGCCTTATTACCGTATATACATGTTACAACTTAATTTCATTGATGTCGATCTGTGAATTTTACAGTGATGGTAATTTGAACAGTGCAATCTAACATACACGAAGAAGCAAGTGAAAGGGATAAAAAATTATCTTATTAAAGAGGCGTTCCCTATAACTTTGATCGTTTAAATCGATTCAGGAATATTATACATTTAAGTGTATAGAGCTATATCGGAAGATATTTTTTTAAAAGTTTCAAAAACTGAAAAACAATTATGCATTCATATCCATTAGATCATTTTTCGCTTCAGTTTTAGCAGAAACTCTCTCTGTGATTTATTTGACATGTGAATTGTCCATTTTCATGCGAAAGTGTTCTAGAACACCCTATGAAACTATTAGAATCGTCTTTTTTCGACGATTGAATCAAAGTACACGGACCCCATCCAAAGTTTTAATTTGCCATTAAGGTAGTCTAGTATCATACTAAAAACGATGAAAGTAATTATTTTGACATTGAATGACTGTTAGAATGTAGCTATATACACATTGAATGAGAATAATTATTGCCCAAACTCCTTAAGTTTTCGATAAAAAGCTCCCATTCATAATTCGCTGGCTTAGAACCAGAAGGTCGTAACTACAAAATTGATATAGTGAGAAAACAAGAGAAAACTGTCTGTAATTTAGTCTTTACCTATGGGAAAACACGTTTTTAAAACTTCATTTTGGTCAACATGACAATTTCAGATTTTCATCAAAAGAAGCGCCTTGTGAAGCAGATTTCAAATCTGTATGATTCTTATAAGGTCGCAAGTAGTATTTACGACCTTCTGATTCTAAGCCATCGAATTACCGAGAAATAAATGAAAATTTATTTCCGTAACGAGCCAAAATAGTCAAGAGTTGTTTCCCTTTGACCACATAATAATTAATCGCTGGAAGCGATAAATTATTATTGGTGATTTGAAAATATTTTTGACATTATAGAGACATACATTTTGTATTTGCGCACATTTTCTTCTCACAAATTATGATAATAAATAGTGCTTTGTACATTTAGCAAACTCGGTCATTTCCGTTTTCCCCGTTAATGTATCAGTGCAATGCATACACTACGCAACACATCCCTAATGGATAACAAAGCTTTAAGTTACATCTAAAAGATAAAAAAACATACGTATGTTTGACACTCCAATGTATTAGTATTTATATCAAAATGGAATGTTAGATGTAATGGCATTCTAGAGAATACAACACTTTCTGTTATATCATTATTGCATTAAATTATCTCTTGTTAATAATACGTAATATGGTACAACTTGATTTTCCCAATGATACATACATGTATATATAATAGAAAAGCATTACAATTGAATAAGAGCATGGGTCATTTTATCGTAGTGATTGAACGTCTGACATATGCAGTGTACAGTTGTAGTATTATTCGATGGAAGATCCAAAATAACGTGGGATTTTGCTATGATTTGCATACATTTCAATTTATCATGTACACACTTATATCAACATTTATCGGAATGTGTCCGCAATATTCATACCAAAATTTCAATTTCGTAAAATGAGTATTAAAAGCACCAAAGTATTATATACATTTTGTACATCCGTTAATTCAACTTTTTACGTTCAGTACTGATCTTCATTGTCTAGATATTTGTCCAAAATGTTTCTTCTATCACTGGGTACGGCACCCCGAATACGTTTATACACTATCACTATGCCAACGCCAAAGAAACACCCAACTACTAACATCACCATCGCAATCGCAGCCGCTGCACCTGCAATACATATATTTATTTATTTATTTACGTCTCATCTTTGTACAAAATACAAACATATACTTATATAAATACTTTAAACATTGCACAATGTCATTCTTATAAGAATAATAAGAGACAAAGTAAAGGGGCAACACAGCTACAGTTTTGTCACTCTACGTACTTAAAAAACATACTAATATACTATATAAAAACATACTATTACCCTTCTCTATCAACGAGAAGGTACATGTTTATGACATTATTACAAAGACAAACATCTACACATAATTTACTTTACCCAACGTTTTGTCCGATCAAAAGCAAAACATTATACTTTTTTGACAACTCTCAGTTATGTTTGACAGACCCTCGTAGTTGACGCTAGAGTTTTGTCCAATCAAAAGCCAGTGATTGTAGTTTACGTCAGAGTTTTGTCAAACCACAAGCAAGAGATTACAGTGTACGCCAGATTTTGTCTAATCAAAAGCCACTTTTTTCTATGCTTATATTACAAGTTTTAAGTTTATTAACAAATCGGCATTTTTACAATGCCTTTGGCCATTAACAAACATCTACAGAAAACTCATTAATTGTGATTGATTTGTACAAACGTTGATGTCCCCGGGATAATTCCAGTGAGGCGAACATTTGATTGTCACACCAGCAATTCCGTATATAGGATTGTAATGAAGGTTCTATTATGACAATGGCTACGGTCATTTCCTTCATCCACATGTGAGAAGTTGCTTAATGTATTTGGACGAAAAGGTATGTACCAGTTGGAAACCAGAAATTATACTTAGTCTAGTAATTCAAAACACAAATACACGACACTATGTCCACATCTGAACAAAGCGTGCTCTTCAGTAATATTGATCGTCTTGCTCAATAAAGGTAGGTCGTAGTATTATCCTTACTTACCGTTTGATAATCCACTGGTTTTGCTATTTGAATTATTTTCATGCTGTTTCCCAGTATCACTTGGTTTGTTTGTGACTGTTGATGTTGAACTTTGAACCCTTAAAGTTGTTGGACATGTTATTGTTGGACAGGTTACAGATGGACATTTGTTTGTTGGACATTTAGCAGACGGTACCACCACCACTTTGGTTGCTGTTGCTGCTGGTTGTGTTGGACATACAGGTGTGGTACATCGACACGCTGAAACGAATTCATCATGCTATATATCAAGATGAATACCAGGGACATATCTAATCTGATATCAACATTTGATGCTACGGTGGAATTATGTTGATATGGATAGAATAATTGGAAGGTTGAGAATAGGAATATGTAGCATATACGTCAATCAACCTGAGTACTAGTAGTAGTTTTGGATTTACAGTATCGGACGTGGGACAGACTTCATCACACCGGTATACCACGTGTTATGTGACGTCATTTCATTCAAATAAATGCTTAAAATAACCGATTTTTATAAATTTTGTTGAACGGTTTTAACGATAGATCCATCCTTGACGCTCAAGCCGATCACTTATCATGTAAATTAATAACTTTCAACAAAATGTTACCGTGCTTGCCCGAAACAGTTTAACTGCCTGAAATGGCGAGCATATTGCACTTGTCAAGTGAACGTCCATAATCACTGCGGTATAACGTACACCGGATATTGCTAGCAATATGAGTAATATTATCAATTTTCGCGACATTCTAGTGTTGACAAGGGTAAGTTCAGAGATGATTGTTAGTTTTTCTGAGTGTTTTGATGTACATTTTATACAAAGCTATCTTCTCCATAAATTTTCCTAGCCTGTGCAACCGGTAAATTGCCAGGAATTTCTTAAAAGGGTGATTAAAAGACCAAACTCGTATCGATACTCACGCAGAAAGTAAGCTCGATCTGTCGAAATAAGATGTTTTTGTTTATATTTTTCGCTAAAATACTCAACTTGAATCGAGCGAATTGTCATTTTTGTTACAAAGATTATATTGCAAATGTAGTATCCGAAACTAATCGAAAATGACGATGCATTGCGAGAATAAATGCAGGTGTTAGTGTACGGAGTATTGCTATATAGTTACTCTCTGGTGTACGGAGTATTGCTGTTTGGTGTACAGAGTATTGCTTTTACTTACAATGACTATTTGTCACTAAAATCGAATAAATACAAGGTATAAGCAGCGTTATTTTATAAAAAAATAACTTATATTATATAGATATGTACCTATTAGATTGGATTGTATGGACTACATGAAGCAAATTAATGTAACAAGCTAATCCTAGCTCCAAGTCCTCCCTGAATTTTATGGGAAACTTCTATTAGTAACCGTGTATTTCACATACAGTAAAGAGAAATAGCTGAGCAATTGCATTTGACAAACACAAAACTACTACAATGTCCAATACTTTGAATTAGCAACGTTGAACGTAAATCATAGCAAAGGAACCTCATTACAGTATCTGAAATAGTTGAGAGATTATAAAATAAACCTTGGTGTGTACATTTTGTATATATGGATGTGAATGCCCTTTTTGCCATTTGACCAATAGTATGACTCTCAAAGAATTGCATATATCCAAGCTAAATATCACCTTTGTACTACTCACAAGAACACTTTATGCATAAAATTCAGCATTCTATATTGTTAATCACATTCATCTGCCTGACGGTTGAAATATTTTAACATAATCATTTAAGAATATTCTTATTGTATCGTATAACCCATAAAACATGACCATATTTGTGAGCAGACGTAATAATAAGATAAAACTGTCCATTTACATACTTTATTTACTCCTTTTATTATGCCAACTCTCCGTATACTAACGTTGAGCTTATGTGCAATACTCCGTACACTAAACAGCAATACTCCGTACACGCACGCATATCTGTTTTTGGGTGTATCTTAGTTGTTTTTCGAACAATATTTATGAAATTTGGTCACAATATTTTGGAGTTCAATATAAACAAAATGGCCAGTTCAAAAACTCTACAATTTGGTATTACAGCCGTTCCAGAAGCTCGTAAAGTCCTACTGTCAATATTTGTGAGTGAGTAACGGCATAATGCTGGTTCATTTTAACCTTTCTGTGAATATCTGATATACGATAGTGTGCTATAAAGTTACCAAAATGTCCGAAGAAGTTAAAACTCAATTGGGATATGGATAAGAAGTCAGTAATTTGGAAAATTTCGTCTCTAAACTTACCCTGGTCTCCATTTCATGTCCTTAAAATTGATAATATTACTCACTTTACGAGCAATATCCGGTGTACGTTATACCGCAGTGATAATAGCTACGTGCACTGGAACTAGTACTCGTAAATGTCCCGTTCACAACATCTCTAATTGAAGAAATAAAACGACAAACTACATACGTGTAGATGTTACTATATGAAGTGCTGGAGCTTTGGTTAGCGTTGTTGTCGATGCAGTTGATACTATTAGTGGTGGCAGGGACGGTGGTGTCTCATATCGAGTTGGCGTCATTGGCTTCACAGTTGTTGGTGCCATATCTGGAGGAATGGGGGGAGTTGCTTCTGTTGTTGTTGGCTGTGTAGTTAGGGGCGTGGTTGTGAACTCTGACATGTAGTTTAGTTGTAGAATACCCCTACTTTCTAAGGTGACCGAAACCTACAACAAGTTATGAAAACGTTTATTAATTACACTCAGCGACTGTTCATTTGACGGCTATATAAAATATTTGTGGGGAATGAGAAATGCTAAAGTTGGGACATAAAAAGTTTACACAATGTGTATCTATTTCATTATCTATAATAAAAATGCATGTCCATATGATGTAGTCATTAACGCGACCAACACAGTTTTTACAAACGGAATATTGTTCCCTTTTATCGATATTTTAACGACATGCACATCCTTTAGCAATTTTGGAATAACATACAGTTGGTTCATATACTTTTGTCATTAAATAATAGATGGATAGTTCTTAACGTGACTTACTTATGCAGCAGTCAATCGCATCCACGGCCCCATGGCATTGCGAGGGAACACAAAAGGAAAAACACGACCGTTTCCCCAATTGTCCATCGCCCAGCCCCGGGGCTGGGGGTGTGTGGATGCAACTGACGGGTGCTTAACTAGTTAAGAATAACCCAGCGTTAAACAAATACAGTTATAAGACACCTATCCATTTTCTATACACATTCTATATTTTAGAATCTCATATTCAGATTAACTATGGATGTGAATTATATGATAATCTATACTTTACACGTCGAGAATAAATTCCAGGCAAGTGTCAACCGTCCCGTCGAATCCGACTGAAACAATAACTGTGCACTCAATAGAGTACTATTAGAAAATAAAACACTCGTACGTACATTTGTAATAGTGCTGTCAAGTTGCAGTTGCCACCTTCCTTTGATTACTCCATCAAGAAATTCATACGAAGCTCTCAAATTATGCTGGACCGGCGGCGGTGGCACTATACGTGGATTTATTATTGGAGCATTATCTAATAAAATGCCGTCCATATATAAATCTGATTGACCAATAAGCTGGACCTATAAATACATTTATAATAACTGATATAATGTACTAGATAACGCATAGGCACCACTCACTTCAATGTCTAACAGAATCACAATGAACATGTCCATTGCATTATCAATCTGTTTATCCTTCTGTAAAAACATGTATACTTGGTATCCACTCCATAAAATAGCTGTTGATTCTAAGAGTCCAAAACTCTTATAGCTGAGGTTAAAATGCATTTGCATTATGAATACAAACCGGTAAATATGAATTAGGTCAATCGAAACTCGAAACTATTTTGCTGCTTAGATTAACATACATGAATCCTTTAATCAAACTCTGCTAAGTGATTGGTAAGGAAAGCCTGAGCATATACACGGGGCCGAAAGCTAAAAGTGCAGCAACTTGCATCAATTTAATTTAAAAATTGAAAAATATCTTCCCCGGGACGGGGACACCCCTGCTGTGCCCAGCATCACCTCACTGGATACGCCCCTGATACGCATGTTCTGGGAAAGACACACAGTTAGTATCGAAGTCGGTATCATAGAAGACATTTATACAATTCGTTTCTAGTCATAATGTATAAACTGTTCACAGATGACCAAGATGACACAGCCATCACCTGAAACAGGTCACTTGACCGACTATTACAAGTTATTGTCTACCCGCAGTAGATTTTATGCCTCGACGATTCATGTTAAGCACGATACCATCGGGTGTTATAGTTCTGGAAGAAATGGTGTAATCTTACACTTACCGATACTTTTGATATTCTCAACGGAGGTAGAAACGCTTTAGAAACCAATTGTGTGTGTAATGTATCCTTTAAATACAAATTGCTCACTGAAGCCAGACTACCTTTTAAGACTGAAAATAGAAATTGTCTACATCAACGTAAGCTTATAACTTATCTTATTATTAAATAGGTCATTGAAGGATCGTACAGACCGTATATAATGTACGACAAATGGACAAACAGGAGCGCATTCAGTGCTTGGGAAAGTTGGCATGTGAAGTGTTCGTTATTAATATTCACCTACAAGTCACTATATCCTTTTGGACATGGAGAAGGAGGTTTGAAGGTTATTTCATAAAAATGAATAAAACAAAATTTACATTACAAATCCGCATAGACAAATACATATTGTTAGTATGGTGCTGTACATAGAGCTGGAGGCTGCGGTCAAGGCAATATTCGTTACATTGAAACTAGTATATCTCCAATGATCTGTTCTCAGCATACTTGTAGTTTCAGCTCAAGTAAGATTATGTGATTGAGTAGTCTCTGTATAACTAAAATAGTGTCGATATGATGTTAAACAAGACATTTAATCAAGTATGATTTGGCGCTTCTCTGTATATTAAAACCATACATTAAACTAGATGTTGACATATTTGGTTAATATTTGGTGCTGCTTAAAAATAGACGCACGAATTCCATGGAGATATGTTTCATTTTTCACTTGCGCGTCATGTTTATGCCTCGTTATGTCATTATTATTGCTATTTTACTAACTGTACAAATTGTCTCCCTTGATCAATACGACAACTGCAAATGATAGACCAGTATTGTAGTGTTTTTTTATAATGCATTATATCTCAAGGTGAAATACTATCCTATACGCGCATTCCATTACATCGAATCATAACACAAACAACTTATTTCTAGGAGTGTTTCCTTTTTCTTGCTCATGCATCCTTTCTGTCCAATGCATTTCCCATGAGTACCCACGATAGATATTATCTATGAAGTTTTAATATTCTGTTGGAGTATACCAATTCATTCTCTGCCTGTTCTAGACATATGATCTTGACAGTTTGTGAATGTTATTTTTTTTAAATGTAACCTATTCAAACAACTATAATTATCTACCTACTATTGAAAGCAATTTCCTCTACTGCGGATCTTATATCCACATTGTACGTAAGTATATGTTTATTTTCTTATATGCATGGACAAGTCGCACATGGCTAATAATTTAAAGCTTAATCTGGCAACACAAAGCTTTTTGCTATAATTTTATTCCTCGACGCTCAAACCGACACTGATTACTATTCGCTCGATTGAATATTTTTCAACAAATTTAAAGTTTACAGTTTTTACCCGAAACTGACTATATATGTGTGGTGTTCTTACAGTTTTTAAAAGAAGTTTCAACTGAAATAAATGACGTATTGTAATGTAATGATGTCAAAGTCAATTAGAATAACATCACTCTATTGAAATAGATAGAGTGGCTTCTTTAGCTCAGTGGTTAGCGCGCTTACCGCCTAATCCGATGAGCCAGGTTCAAATCCTGGTGTAATCCCTCATATGCCCGCCACATTCAGCAGACAACTGACTGGCAAATAAAGGCTAAGCTCGGCATTTTTTTTAGATTCGAGACCTTCGTTCCATATCCGCAAATGTGGCCTAAGTAATATTAGAGTTCTTATTTAAAATATGATTCATAATATTGATAAATATTCACATAGCATTGGCAAACTACATATAATGGCGTTTGAAAATACACGATTGTCATGACATGTTTTCTCTATAAACGAATACTGATAGGGTCTGATAAATAATCACACCTCGACAGGTGAGAAAGTAGGCTACATACTTCCATACTAATTATGCATAATGAGGATTTCGGAAATTACAAACATTTATCTTGTTTACGCCGTCTCACATTTTCCATGTTTATGTGTGACTATTAAAGAGGCATTCCCTATAACAAGCATATTTTTCTCTACTATCACATGTAATGAGCTAAATGTACAAAGCACTATTAATTATCATTATTTGTCAGATAAAGTGTGCGCAGATATGTCTCTATAATGTCAAAGATATGGTCAAATCACCAATAATGATTTATTATTATGTGGTCAAAGGGAAACAACTCGTGACTATTTTGGCTCGTTACGGAAATATATTTCATTTTTCTCGGTAATTGGTGGGAGCTTTTTGTTGAACATTTCAGAAGTTTAAGCAATAATGATTCTCATTTAATAGATCATAATATTCCTGAATCGATTTAAACGATCAAAGTTAAAGGGAACACCTCTTTAATAACCCAATCGGATACTAGTAATGACTTATTAAAAGTAAAACAAGAAAGTTGTTTGCAACACATGCCATTGTGACAAACACATGGTGCACAATAACGTGATACAAGACATCACTAGTGGATATCGCGTTTAGAAAATTCCGATCAACAAAGACTTGCAAGTCCTTATAGGAACGAATCCTCCTCCATCGAACGATTTTGAGATTTTCGGCCAGTTTTGCCAGTATAAGTCCAAATATGTACAAAAATGCAATTATCACTTTTAAATTGGTTTTGATGACTTGCGCATCAGTTTTTAGAAAGCTACCAGTACGATTCCAGTACAGACACACATATTGGTAAGATCATATTTGTGAACAAGGTTACTCGTATGCATCCATATTATATTCACCACCTATTTGTGAATTACAGGTTGTTATCGCTCTTTGATCCAATATATTGTCGGTTGGCATGTATCTTATGAATAGGTGACCTTCTGTTAACAAATATAGCCCGTGTAAATAAATATCAGCGATTTTGATAAAAACGTCAACGGTTCAAATGATCGTCTTCGAGCATTTTAGAGACAAAAGCCGAGTTGAACACAATCAGTAAGCATGCAGCTAAAGGAGCAGACTTTCCTAGTTCGGTAACCCAATTAGGTCATATATACCATTAAGAACGCTTAACTGCTTCCAGACATGAAATAACAAGGCAATGTGATATAGACTCTGATATAAGATCAAACACTAGTAGAAGAACGAATGGCCGAAAAACCAATTGTCTGCCGTAATAAAATGAAACAAACATAATACGAGTTTGTAATTTCCAGACGTCAATTACTGAGATTTAACTACCCAGTGAAATAACATGGGCATTTCATTGTTGATTTATTCTGGACAGTGCAATATAATCAATATAGTAAGGGAACGCGAAAATCCGACAGGGAAGGTAGCACTCAACCCAACCAGCCGAGCACAGAAATCAGAAACATCACGAAACAACTACCCTGAGCAATGTCCACAGAAACCCATGCCACAGCGGCGACCAAATGAGGCACAACAACCCCGGGGCGTGACCACAATAATGTCACATACGAGAACAACAATTTTAGATTCCAAGGGTCCCTGTGAAAAGTAGCAACTGTCTTATACAATCTGTTAAACAAATGTTTTCTTGGAATACCACATAGAAGAAAGGTGGATCCTTTTGTAAAGAATATGAAATTGTTAAAGATTCTACGGTTTACATCTATGATACGATTTTATTTGTTGTAATTAATTGTATGTATGCAAACCCTTTGTAAATGTTGTAAAAATTCATTCAATAAAATATGATTAAACTAAGTAAGGTGTAGCTGTCATTTGTGCGTTTTTACGGCACAGGCGTGGTATTAGTGCTAAATCTTAGAGGTGTTGTGACGTACTGTAAACCCATTAATAATCGATGGGATTTAACTTCGTGGATTTCTTTGTTTATCATTTCCACGAAATTAAATCCCCGGGAATATAAATAACTTATGACTTAGTAAATGAGATATCCTAGAATTTACGTCCCCACGAAATGGTTATTTTCACAAAAACCACAACATTTAAAACCATCAAAATTAAATAATTTAACATTATTACTTGTCATAGGTTATCGGATGGATGAGTGTGTCATGTGTGTGAGGACGCAAACATAGGCTGACTAAATGGCTATGTCGCATATATTAAACGTATGGCTTAATGAACTTAGGACGTTGTCGGTCATCTAAGCCGTTTATGCAATTCAATTTCATAATGTAGCATCACAAAGGTACTACCTGCAAAATGAACAAGTAATCTTGCTTTTCTTGAAGATGGAAAACACGGAGTTACATCGAATACATCTTGTGTAGGTGGCTCACTGTTATATCGTAAGACATTTCGTACTATTGGTTTAGTAGACCCGCCCTGAAATATTGACATATTATTAAGCTTGATAAAAGTAGGTGAAATTCATGCACATGTATAATATATATTATATATAGTGCATCCTCTGAAGAACAACGCCCTTTGGGAGCGGCATGTATTTGCCGTTGTGTAGAGGTTATTGTTTAACAGATGTTAAATATATTTAGAACATATATTACTTATGGTACCATTAAGGGAAATTGCAGGAATTGTTGTTGCTCTATAGAGAAACACTTTGATAGTTGTACTGTACATATGGTACCACTCAAACAATGAAATGCGCTTAACAATTGCCCAACAGACGACACGTAAGCAAAACGCATTTAAACTATTAACCTTAACAAACTTTGAATTTGTAGGATGTTACAAATGCATAGCACCGTAGTACAGATGTCTAGACCCGAGTATACACGTTTCTTGGTGATAAAAAGGGATTTCGTTCTGACACGTACGTGTGGTGAAGTCAACACAATGTTTTCTCTATATCATTAGTTGATATCCGGAACTCAGTGCAAGGTGGTGTTCCTCTTAATTTACATTTAGGTACAAACTAATCTGTCCTAGATAGACTGGTTTTGTATTCATACGCAAAAACAACTGACCCAAACTCTATTGCCCAGATATAAATATTAGAGTGACACAAGGATTAAAACGGTAAAAATCTATTATTTTGTACCTAAAGATTATTGGAGATCCGGAGTAAGACCATTGACGTCAGATTTCGACAAACCTACCCTTGTAACCTAGATACGTGTCATGAAGCTAATACAATGTTACGCAGTAATATCTGGGTCACATTAAAATACAATATTTCATTTCACTTCATGTCAAAGAAGATATGATTCCAGTCAACTGCCAAGTCTGTCTTACATAACCACTTGAAAGCCTTCTTACGCGCGTTGGTTTTTTACTATGTCTGGCTTACCATTCCAAAGCCCGACCTTATTATTACACCATTATTCTTGAACACTATAGTGTATTCAAATAGAAATATACGCTTTTATAATAGTTCAATAAAAAGCTGTTTGTACCTCCCATATATCCATTCGGAAGAGTGCTGCTGGCTGGATAACACCGCCCACAGCTTCAATCCAATGATCCTAAAATGAGATACACCACAAACAGTATACTACAAATACGAGACATAATAACGCATTTGGCACAAAGAGTTACATTTTGTGCTCTTTTGGAGCGAAACATAAAAAAATAACAATGCAGTGCGTGGACAACGGAACTGTTTCCCAGCTATCCATCTTCCCTTCCAATGGGTTGTGGGTGTGGTTTCAATTGATTTACGCATATTTAAATTGTATTTTTTTAATACACAATACGTCAGGGACACATTGCTTTCCTTCCCCACTCTTAATATAACCATATGACATACCAGCAGACAATGAATTAAAATATAGAGGTATTTTATGGAGTTTTAATGCAATAAGTCTTGCAATCCAATTGTCACGATTATGACAGTGGATATTAAACTGTCTACACACCTTTGTAAAGTACCATTCAATGGTAAAGTTCATGTTAGCTTCGTCATCAAGATACATTCCCACCCACACGTCGCATGTAACACCACGTGTTTTTCTCTGAAACAGTTAAAAATAATACATATATTTGTACTATAAATCAAACATCGGAACGGGAAGGCTGAAACAGCCGAGCACAAAACGCTGAAGCAATACCGAAGCTGCGACAGCACCTAGCCACTTACAGGAGAAACGGACTAAGAACGTAATGGTCCGGTCCAGAACCCATTGTACCTTGCATTGTAGTATAAAGTTCGTTTCTTTTCTGGTTTCAGTAGACAAAACATTTGCCATGAAAGATTCGACGGGTGACATTCTGTCACCCTTGAACATTTTGAGAATCTCGGGAAAAACTTGAAATATCAAATGACGACTGCAAACATTAGAGACGTGTATTAATGCAAACTGAGGTATACTTGGCGACGATTCAAGAAACTGCAAGTAATTTCCCTTTATTAAAAACCGGTATTAGACAACTAATAGGCACGGATCGAATGAGACAAGGCTGTAGTATGCATTGTTATCAACCTATTAACTGTCCTTGCCATGGAGTTTAGTTGATATGTTGGAATAGGGAAAATATTTATGTAAGAATAGTTCGTGTTTACTTTCGTTTTGACAAACGCGTTGCACACCTGGGTATGATACTACTTCTGTGTAAGTGTGGGCAAATTTATCTACATGCTTAATTGTATTATTGCATGTGCTTATGATTTCTGAAATTAGGATATGAACATCTCAGAAACAGTTCCATATAGCATGCATTAGGAATTATATACCACCATGTTCAAAATGCGTGACAGATCAAACATATTATGCAAACTTGTTCTATTTTCAGAATGAGCAGCGTGCATACACGTGCTTTCAGTTATGAAAAGACACGGTCTAATCAAACGACAATCCTTTATGGAATAATACGATGATAGTCATCAGGGCAATCAACGAAGCTTAATGTTTACTGCCAACAAATATCTTCACATGGGAATCTTTTGAAAGATTCAGAGATGAGCTTATCATATCCTTTGATTATTAATCATTGAAACGTAACTCACAAAATCCCCGGTATAAGCGGATTAAATTGATTGCAAACTATCAGATTTTACGGCAATAATTGGTTCAGTGTTACCAAATCTTCTCAGTTCGAGAGAAAAAACTAAATGAGAGATGATGTGGAGGCTATCGATGGTAATAAAGCAAGAATGCATAATGATATATTGGATATACTATTGTAGAGTTTGGGGAATTTAATGTTAAAAGGGTAATTAGATATTTATTGAAAACGACGGTATATATGTATACAACCTGCATTGCATTAATTACAAACACCAGCGGATTAGTCAAGTTCACATATGTTTCTGAAGAGACACGCTGATTGAACAAAGCTTGCGTTACAACAGCTTTCCGACAGCTTTCCGGCAACTTTACACATGTCGAAGATCACAATTTAAAGGGACCTTTTAAGGAAATAATTAGTGTTTGGTGCGACTATGGGGTGCCTGTTCTAGAAAAGACTAACGTCACAATTACGCACGCAACATCGCTGTCCAATTACTGAATGCTTGCGATTTGTAGATAATGAAATGCTATTTGTATACTAAATTCAAGCAAGCAGGGCCATGCTTGTGGTGCCTATATGTTCTTTCTTAAAGTCTGCAATTGTGTCTGTGACACAGTTGTTTCATCATCGGATGTACTACATTATACTACAAAATAATCGCACGACTGATCTGCCAAAAGCTTAACGGTCATGTAATGTACTAGGCTAATACTTTGAAATGATAATGGGCTATTTTACGAATGTCACAGAGAAAATCGTGTACTGTAAAATGACGAAGGAGTATTTTATGACAGAGAAGATCGTGACGAAGCCGTCGATCATGAAGATAAACATGACAAAACTGGTTTATCAAACATCGAATCAATACAATCATGACAAAAGTGTTTGTACATGTATTACTGATAACATTACGTGTAATAAGATTGACTGGTTTTATTTCTTAAAAACCATCAGCGATGGTAACTCATTGTAACTCGCACAGTTCAATGAAAATATTCAGGGCTTTCATTTGACTCTTGTAACCAGATTTGACTCTTGAATTTGAGAAAAATAATTATATATTTTGGCTCTTGAAATTTTACGGTAAAGAGTCAAATTTACTAAACTAACTGTACAAATTTTCTTCCAAATTTTGTTGACTCTTGAAAATGGAGAGTCAGGAGTCATTTTTGAAGCCTAGTGAAAGCCCTGATATTATTGTATTCGTACATGCCAATTTTGTATTTCTAAAATTGCAGATTTGTGATAGATATGCATATGTAATGTGCATACGAAGAAAGCATGCGACCGTATAGCTCAGTATCAGTGCAAAGAACTACATGCCCCAAAATGAACATCTGAATTCTCATAAAGTCCTTAGCAATTAAACTCATATGTTCAACAATGGAGTAACTTACCAAAATCGATGCGAACTTGATGCAAATGCAAGGACACTATCTTTAATATTGTTGTTGTAAACACAAAACACCTGATACACACACGCTTTATGTGTCAATATAAAAATTCATACTAATAATTACAATTTGTATTGATGTTAATATTGTCATTATAAATATTTGTTCATATGTACATACATGACATATATGTATTCTTGTAAATTACTGTATACATTTCATGTTGATGTGGACCATATTAAAAATTGGCCCACAACCAATTATATTATCAACGTTAAATAAAGTCGTTATTATTATTACATGTATTTATGTTATAGTGATTGTGTCAATGTGTCCCTTTGATTATTCTAAAATCAGACAGGCAACATTTTGTTCATGATTATAAAAAGTGAAATCACTTTAATATAATATTTTACATATTTTGATATCTTACCGATCCAATGTATTGAACGGGAGTATTCTGGGCGTGAAAATATTCTGTTGAAGTCTTCATACGTATTGTTCTATTACCATTGTTAGCCACAAATAGATCTCCCATACTCAGATATGAGACAGGTTGACAGCTTCCCATATATTGGTCTATGTTATAATGAATACCTAAAATAAATACGTATACTTGTTCTAGTATTATGATTTAAAATCATACCATATTTATATAGCCCTTTTCATGTAAATTAAACATTCTGGACAATCAGGATTTAAACATGGTTAAAAAATATGTAATTGATACAATTAATACAACCAATCAACACATTCATCACACAATTATATAAATGAGTAAAATACACAATTTAAAATGGTTTAAGGCTATTTGATCAGTCCACACGCGCATTACTCCACAATATATTGATTACACACAATTAATGGCATTTCAATGATGGGGATTATTTGACTAAATTGGTACTTTACACATTGATAACCTATCCAAATGTTTTGATATCCGCAATATTTGTCATTGTTGTACGCACTCATGATTTTAAAATTACTACGCATCCAAACTCGTACCCATATTGTATTATGCAACAAACCACTGCTATGTACTCACCAGTTCTAAATTTACGCACATAAATTGGGATTTTAGTGCACTAAAAATGCTATACGACTTACTTGAATTTATTAATTATGTTTTAATCGGGAGATTCATGATTGCACACTCTATGAACACATTGTAATTCTGTGAAGTGATGCACACAATGTTCTACACTTACCTAAATTGAAATCGAATATTTCTGAAGTCGGGTCTGGATCGTTACCACTAGCTTCTTTGTAATCCCGCCGAATCAGTTTCTTTTTGGCATCAAACCATATCTATATATTAAAGAAGAAATAGTTTGTTCTCAAGGAGGAAGGGTACTTTTAATCATTTTTGGGCGTCGCATAGTGACACAAATGACACACAAATGCACCATTGAATCGCAAATAGTTTCTAGTTTTCAACGAAAGCATTTATCATAAGGATATCATTTTTTTTAAAGTACCCTTCCCTTTAATTGTTTTTGATGTGTTCAGTACTTTTTGTACGTAGTTTGTTTAATGTGTGTGTATTTTAGATTCTTAACAAATCAACTAAACAAACTAAAACTAAATTAAAAAGGTAAACCGCAAAACAACTGGATTGTTTAGGGACAATATCGTTCCAATATACGAGTCTATAGCATGCATATATCTCCTTCGATCTAAAGTATAGACCACTTTTTACGTGATCATCAAACATTAATCAGGAATCCAGAATATATAGTTCGTCTGTATTGCAACATTAAACATAAAAACTACTGTCACGATGTTGTAAATAATTGAACTACAATATTCCTACAAAGTACATGTACATGTACAAAGCAATCAACGTTGAACATACAATACGAATGTACCCTATCATCAGAAATAAAATTTCATATAATTTATCAGAATAAGATCTTGAGTACGATGAAACGCCTGCGTTATGTACTTGCAAATAAACATTTGCGTTCTATGTGAAGTCACTTTTAAATACACGTATACTTTATTTTTAACAATTTGTACCATGTTCTTATACAACGATAAGGATAACGTCTACATATCACGAATCAGCCAAACTTATATGTCTAGAATTTAAATTTAATGCTATATCACGCCGAACTAAAAGTAATGGTTATCGGCAAATGAATAGAGCAAGGCTATAAATATGAGGAACCGTAAATACAAGTCGTCTGGGTCTGCAAAATAAAATTGCCAATCTTCTAAAGATTGTAATTATTGTATATTATGTTTATTATGCTAATGTTCAAGTGTGTTTTCAACACGGAACACAACTTCAAGATTAATCAAATATCGCACACCAATGAAACAAATTAATGCGAAAGATGTGACGTCAATCCCAGGGGTTCGACACATCAATCTAGGCTAATTGAAAAGTGTGAAAAGCTTAGGTCCCGACGCTATTTGACGGCACAACTCTCTAGGAGATTCGTATACTCCCATTTACAATAAGAAGCTTCCGGTGATGATCGGGGGTTATCCGGGAAGCCATCGGGGACCATCGGGAGACGAGGAATTCCCCAGAGGGGCCTACCGTTTATAAGTAAAATTAATTATTTAAAACACATTTTTAATCATTTTAACTTCATGTATCGAACCCCTGTGGCGTCAACTACGTGTGTTATTGGTACTTACTGACTCGTATGTAATCCTGGAAAAATCCATATCCACTTTTTCAAATATCACACTAAAACTTTCAGGTAAGATATTTAATGGTTTGCGTGACAATCGTCCAGAACAAAACGTCCCAGGCGGAACCTGTATGGAATGGTAAAATATAGTTCATTGAAAAATAATCAAGTGTCGATATAATAAAGTTGTTTGCTCCCGAACAAGTTGTCATTGTAACGAATATTTCAGGTACTGGGTATACTTGGTTGATACAAATATATACACATCTCATTAAGATCAGAGCTATCAGATCTATATAAATACGCTCCACTGCTTCTAGGATCTGACTACATCCCTTATTATATATTATGTATGGCGTACATTTAGGGTCAATTTAAGTAGACCTGCCCTAACTTAGTTAGACCAGTCCTAACTTCAGACCTTACCTGGTTAGAGCAGCCCTAACTTCAGCCCTAACCTGGTTAGAGCAGCCCTAACTTCAGACCTTACCTGGTTAGAGCAGCCCTAACTTCAGCCCTAACCTGGTTAGGGCAGCCCTAACTTTTGGTCAAACTTTGGATTTAAGCGTACAAGAGGGTCATAAATAAGTTAGACCTGTCCTAACTTCGAGTTAGGCCTGGTTAGGGCTGCTCTAACCAGATTAGGGCTGAAGTAAGGGCTGTCATAACCAGGTTAGGGCAGAAGTTAGGTCTGGTCTAACCAAGTTAGAGCTGCACTAACCTGGTTAGGGCTTAAGTTAGGGCTGCCCCTAACTAACTATAAATTGACCATAAATGTACGTCATACTTATGGGTTCATGTAGATGTAAACTTTATATCATCCAATCAGATCGCTACTTTCACAACTATGAAAGTGCATAAACTATCTCTTCTGTTCTACCTTGTAAAGTGAAAAAGATGGTTTAAACATAGAGTTTATACTAGACTAACTGTTATTGTACACATGTAATGCATGTGGATAGCTATACTATAACATGCACTAGCGAGGTCATTCGAACGTGACCTCTTATGTAGTGTTGTCAGATTTAACTAAAAGGGTAAGGGGATGTCAGGATCTGATTTTAATGCGATTGGTATACTTTCAACGTATCTCAACAATTTCCCACATGGTTGACACGTCCTAAAAAACTACAATGTATTATGCGTACCGTATTACCATAAAGTTTCTGTATATCAATGTTTGTGGATTGAACCGATCAGAACAGACCATCATGATGTTAAACTCGTATGCCTAATAAAACACACGGACTATAACAGATTTATTCATTTACAACTTTTTTGATAAGGGTATCTTACCCTTTTGATTTATGGTACTCTGCCTTCAACATTGAGAGGTTAAAAGCATAAGTTTACACAGGCATATATTATTGTTAGTGCGCTTGCTGCCTAACCCGGCGATCCATGTTCAAATCCGGGTTGAGTCACTCATGAATACGATTGCCAGATTTCAGCAAAAAACTGACTGGCAAATAAAGGCTATGCTCTGCTAGACATGTTTCGTCATTATTATGATAAGGAATAAATGCTATGATAATTTACAAATGTTACCTGCATTACGGTTTCGTCCACTACAGGGCTGGGGCTGTACTCTGTAAAATCACCAACCACGTGGAACGAAACATTATCTTTGCTCCCAAATAATTCAATTCTCACAGGAATGGACTCGTCCGGTCTGGAAAACGCCATTCCCCAGTTTTCTGCATAATTTGTAATATTTTCAGTTATATATTTTACAGTTATTACTGCCCTCTCTATATGTATGAGGCTCGTAAAAAAGATTGGGCAAACTATGGGCCTAACTATGTTGCCTCTATAAATAAAGTCTTAAAGTATAGCACAAACCAAATTTCGTTTTATGGTGGGTTTAGAGTTTACTAACGTGAAGAATATACAGGGATATTTACCTGAGAAATACATATTCATTTGTACCGTTATATCAAACTGGTAGAGGTACAAACATGTTTGGAACCACGTAGTGTTGGTGGACCTTACAACCGCTTGTCCCTTAAACAACTGGAATAGGGAAAACAAAACAATTTTGATTGTTATCAAAACAAGATTGTGGTACCCGGAAACGGTCATGTATCGTTCTCCCCCATAGTGACACGAAGCATAATATATTTGTCATGGTCCTGAAACACTCTAGATCATGAAGGTCGGAGTTTTGTACATACGTTGCACTAAATATTGTCTCCGTTTTCACTAATGGTTTATATGTTTTATTATTATTATGTACAGTTCTTCTCGTAGAGTATGTATGGTACGAGTACGATAACATGGATTGCTCTTAATTCTGTACGTCTGTATGTCGAATTGATATAACGCCTAGACGCAAAAGGTAAATAATCTCCTTAACGAAATCCTTGTAATAATCTTATGTCAACATCAGGATAAAGAGAAAGAAATAAAATACGCAATATTTTTTGGTATTGAAGAAATCAAAGTGGTTAGTTCGCTTGTCATCTAATCTGGTGGCATGGGTTTAAATACGGAGTGGGATAATCATACGCCTGTCATATTTCAGCGGAAACATTGACATGTAAATAAAGGATATTTTTGGTTCGATATTATTTGCACATACATTAGATAGAATGTACACCACAAATAGATTACCACATCTGCTGATTTCATTATGTCGTATAGTAAATGAAGAGAGGTCAGCCATATTTTGTCCTCATATAATTCCATTGTCCCTAGACCTTTCACTACGCAGCTTCTATCAGCTTAAACAGAAATATCAAGGTTGCAATTATCACAATACTGTAGATGTGTACTAAGCAGTATATTGAAGGTAAAAAGCAATCATGGCAAATATTCTGAGACGTAGATCTATGCACTCTACCAGATAGACTAACAGAGTTCGTGTGAATTACCGAATCTTCATATAATAACAGTCAATTTCACAAGTAATCAATATCTTAAACACCAATTATTAAATGTGGTCGAAATAACAACGCTAAATACATTCGATTGCACATATTAAAGCGACATTATACATGCAGTATTAATAAAAAATGCAAATGAAAATAAAACGTTCATTGGTTTAGAAAAACTAAACTGACGACATGTGTTTGTCAATAACATATTATTAGCCACAAAGCATATTCACGCAATTGGCAATTTGAAATCATATAATTTTTGTTTAATGTTATAAACGTCCTGACCGTACCTTTTTTGTATGTTACATACTGATTTTCTTGGTAATCAAACAGCTGTTTTACTTCTTGACCTTCTATAAACATATCTAACGCTCCTGAACTTGTGATACCATTATATATATCTATCATATCCACAGAACGGCCTGTATCTAACCATTTCCACTCTACTCGAGTCATGTAGGACTCGGCTAGTGCGGGCGGTGGTGGGCCTCCTGCAATATATAAGAATATCATATTTTCATATTTTTTTTTTATTTTTTTTTATTTTCATGACACACACCACAGCAACCTGGTTTTTATATAAATTCTACTTGTGTTGTCAGTAACGGGGTCTTGGATAGTGTTTTGTGGCCATTTATATAAAAAATATCAGGTTTCTATAGACATACAAAATGTACAAAAACATATCATGACGTATATGTATCATAATAAAGTTTGTGTATTTAAATCCAGACATGGCTGAATCTTATGATATTAGTCAACTAAACACACCAACAAATGTTAATATTATGGAGACTATGCTATAACACAGCATGTAATTTATTAAGCATCTGCACAGTTTATATGCTCGCATTTTCCTGACCAATCTGTTCTGGCATTAGTCTTATAAGCTTACACTAATAGTTTCGGTCGGTTGTGAAACAAACTTTGTCCTCACATACATTAATCACTCTTAATCATTCCTGATGGTATCAATCGTCATGGGGTACGGGAGAAGAGAAATCAATTTCCCCTTTATGCTGCGTGTCTAACAAGGAAATTTCTGGTGACAATTTTATTTCGTCTTTGATATGACGCGGCCTGGGATCGAACCATGGACCGCCCGAAGTCGAAGCGAACGTTTTACCACTAGGCTATCGAGGACGTCAAGCATGGGAGCTACAACGATACCATGTCATAACGGTGTCGTTATCTCTTCATCTTGATATGTGTATCTATGCTTGATTTTACTTATGCTCACAGAGAAGACTGGGCATGTTCACTGTGTTGCATCTACAGTCCAGTTAGGATAAAAATCCAGTGATGCAATGGGACAATCCACTAGTACGGTGTAAATCAAGTATAAAGGATCATACTAACAGTTTATTACCAAACTAAACTCTACCTATTTAAGCAATGGTTTTAATCTTTTGGGTACACATAAATGATGACGTCATTGTCACCATATCCTAACTGGACTATGTAAATAAAGTATTTACTTATTCCTCGCGATTTTTCACTTACCTGCGGTAAAATTGAGTGGATTACATACACTGTTTGCTATGTCTCCACGACATGACGTCACCAATACCATACCTATAACCAACACGATCCAAGGCAACCCTCTCATCTTTCTATCTGTAATCAACAGCATAAACTATTATAAACAATCCATTAAAAAGGTAAATACTGAGCAGTATTTTTCAATTTCTGAATAAACATTCTTCATCAATATGCATGTGCATGTACTGCTACAAAAATCAATTTTATAAAAAAAACCAACGAGTTTGGTAATTCGAGCTAAAAAAGTTAAAACGTTGGCTTAGTCTATCAAAACTAATAACATTTTCAGATGATACTGTTTGCATGCTCCTACCTTATTTAAAACTCTATTGCCGACACCTGACTTCACCAAAATATGTACAGGGGTCAAACTTTGACGAGGAGCAGTAGAAAATATCAGTAGAATACGTGTATGTGCCTTCAATTAAAAACGCGCAGTTATTTTGTATTTGTCCTCATATTGTTATTTTGTGCTGAAGGCCTGCATGCTATGTTGAAAGGATGTCTCAAGAATGTAATGCATTGCCAGTAATCAGTTTGTTTTGGTATTTTCAAAATTATCGTACTCGAAAGATATTTTGTAATAAAAGTTTTTTCTAATAATGCTTGCTAGTGTGCACGAAAACGCGTAACAACTCACGCGATATCATATTAAACTACCCACTGAGAGAACATGCGAACGTCAAGTAACAGAAATACACAATTAAAGGCACATTGTAATTATACCAGCTTTATATAGGCTTTCGTCCATGCACATACTATGAAAGTTCATATAGAAACATGTAAGTATACCATTGTAATTAGCTAAGTTCGTAAGGTCAACGCAAGGAAAACAAGAAAAGGAATAATAACCATTGTGTACATAAATGCAAATTACAACGCATATAGCTTGACCAGATTTAGTAGGCACTCCGGACATATTCCGTGCATATTTCGGACAATGTCGGTGCGAAAATAAACAAATATTTCCGATAAGTACCGACTACGCTTACGGAAAATAATACACGCTTCCGAAGTTTAATGAGTGCCTACTAAATCTGGTCAAGCTATACATATAATACTACAATGCAATAACAAAATTCAAATATACAATGTGGTATAATTACATATTTTAGGTAAAATCATTGCTATGCTACGAAATGAACCAGCATTAAATATCATTCAGAAATAAGTGCCGATTATAATTTGAGAGATGCTTTCTTACAAGATACACCTGTTAATTGTAATAATTAAGTTATTGAACTAACAACAGAACCAATCACCCGGTCAGTGGTGTGAGCGCGTACCCTTCAGTGATGTTATTTGGTCGCCTGGCAACTTTATATATCAGCCTATAGGCGATCATAGACTGCCTCAAAACATCCGCAAGTAGTAAAATTAGACGATGAATAGTAGAAAGTACATCTCCAAATTAATACATTTTGAATTCTTAAATTAGCAACTCTCAGTTATTTTTGACTGACCCTCGTATAAGATAGACTACATTTGTTAAACCATGATTTACGATGATAGATATTTCAACAGAAAGCTGACTGGCAAATAAAGGCTATGCTTGGCATTTTTCTTATTGATCATAGTGAGCAGCAACGAATTGGAATTAAATTTGATTAAGTTGAGTATAAATGTGCCATTATCGAAATCTTGTTCGTTAAAAGGCGTTGGCTACTGCACGAAGTGTACACATATCTCAGTTTAAGTTTGTCTGATTAAGCAACCAGAACAATGGATAGTAATTATGATCACACTACGTGACAATATGTTAACAACAGTAGACACACACGCTTTATATTACACAAATATCATCACAAACACAATATGAGATAACACCAGATAACAAGTTAAAGTTATATATAGCTTGGGTATTTTGATCTGAACCTGACCTTTACAGGGTTCTTGTTTTGAATAATATCAGTTTTCGCAAGCAAATCTTGCGATGTCGGTATTTCATATTTGTGTGTCTGTTTCCTCTCGAGCGTCTTCGGGATATTCTCCAATTATGAAAACATACAATCGGTTATGTATATGTAGGTAATATATCGACTGTTAAATTATGCTAATCAAAAGGTCAGGCTCGTGTCAAATTAGCTAAGCTGTACTCGTCTTTTTAAGTTTATGCAATGCATATATCGGTGACTTAGAATGAGAAGGTCGTAACTACAAAATCAATCTTTTTAGAAAACAAGAAAAACTGTCTGGCAATCACTCTTTACTTATGGTAAAACAAGCTTTTTCAATTTCTGTTTGGTCAACATGACAAGTTCCGATTTTCCTTAAACTATGCTCATAAGAAGCGCCTTATGATGTAGATTTCAAATATGCAGTAGTCTTATAAGGTCGTAAGTGCCACATTATTATTCACGTGTCTTACAATAACCAAACATAACTGTATATGAATGGAAACATTATTATTCACGTGTCTCACAATAATTAAATATAACTGTATACTATAATAAAAAGGGAAAAGCTGTGTGTAACTATTAATAAGTATCATGTAAAGCTACACGACCTACCAGAACAGCCCCCACGTTTACTAGAACACAGTGTGTTACCACATAATATGTGTTGTTTTTCTTCCCTTCCTTTGCATTGCTTACGAATACTTCGCTATATTTTCTTTCTAATATACGCCATTAACTTCATGAATGTGTGAAAATGGAGTGCTATTACTGACAAGTCTATTTAACGAACACATCCTGGTCAATTGAAACCTCTTATGATTTTATAATAGAAAAGTTGTAAGACTTTTACATAGTTGAAATCTACACCATAAGGCGCTTCTGGTGAGCCCATTTTCATGAAAATGGGAACTTGTCATGTTGACTAAACTGGTGTGTAAACAGCAAGTTTTACCATAGGTAATTTTCAGACCGTTTTATCGTGCTTACTCAAAATATCGATCTGTACCGACCTTCTCAGTCTAACTCATCGAATTATTCAAGCTGCCACATTGACATTGGCATATCAAGGGCTCGAACATCGGACGGGTTCATTCAAATGTTACCGGACATCTTATACGTATAGTTCATGGATCCTAAAACTCTATTTGTATAGTCTGACTTTACATTATGTTCATATTATGTTTACTTACGTCTCATCATTATAAAATACATGTAGACATAAACTAAAAATATAATCTTACCTATGTACCTTAACCTTTGGGTGTAAACTTTATTATTTATAGAATAATTTTTATATACATGATTGATCGACTGATCGATGAAGCCGGGTAGGGCGTAAAGTGTGATCTGTTTTACAAAACAAATACATTCTGTGAGTAGTGATCATTCTCTGCTCGAGCGTCGAACATTATCTCGTGAAAATCGGTCACAGAATAAGATACTTACGATTGTTTTAACTTTTTGTTTTCATATTTTTAATTGCAGTATCAGCCATAATGTCACGTGGTATGTACATCATGATATTGCTACTAGAGCAGTCCAGGTTCAATACTGCTTTTCGAATCATATACAAATGAAATGACCAGTAAAATATTACAACAAAGCCATATTGATGCCAGATAATAAGAGTCTATGTTTATATACAAGTACATGCTACAATAGGGATCTTATTATATCATATTTACGCAAATGAGGCTTTTATATCATGCACATACACGATCAAAAGTATTTGACGATCATATCATTTACACTATATTAACATTAAAAGACAGACAACTCTACGCTTAAGGCCACGTCTTCGAAAAAGCAAAACAACAACGTTATGGCAATAACAACAAATAAAGTGCTATAAAGCAAATCAACACACACAATTTCAGCGACCTTGTATCCGTAGGATGTCCCTTGTTGAAATATGATTGGATTGATGTTATGTGTTTGTTGCAATATTGATATTTATTGATAGAACTGTCAAGTAAATCAGGCCCATGCTAACGCAATGACGAACGAAGCCGTACAGGCATGCTTTGGCGGGAAGAATTTTGACAATAACATATGAGAAATGAATACCAGGGTCGTAACAATACAATGTGAATCAATCAGCTACTTCTAAAGGTTACATTGTCATGGGTAATAAAGATTAATTAGGTAATGGAAGTGTATTGTAGGGGGTTAATATTACAATTGCCTTTCCAAGTTCTATTACACAATGCTTGTTAATGTTTGACGGGGGAAAAAGGAACAATGACGAGACGTGGTCAGGCCCCGATCTCCAGAAGCATCTCAAGCAGAAATCTCATCTCAAATTGAGATTTTGCCCAAATCAGAGTCTGAATTTCTCATAAATCTGAAGTTAAAACTCATAAAAAATTACTGGATTAAACAAAGAATATTATTTGCTGTTTTTTATGCTAATTTTGTGTCCATCTCCCTTGGAAATTACCCAAACGACACATGGCAATATTTGAGATGAGATTTATCTCAAAATTGAGATGCTTCGGGAGATTGGGGCCTGATCTCCCAAAACATCTCGATCTGAGCTAAATCTCATCTCGAACATTCTCGAATAATTGTAACGTTAGCAAATTCTCAATTTGAGATGAGATTTCTAGTTGAGATGTCTCGGGAGATCGGTGTATAGAATCGTAGAATTTACTTCTGAGTGTCCACATTTATAGCGTTATATTTATTACCAAAGTTAGAAATACATAATGATATAAAAGAGTGGTAATTGTACCTATATTTTGTTTTCGATCAGTCACCAAAGTAGAACAATAATTCACGTGCGTGTGACGTAATAGTTTATTTACACGTGATGTTGTCCACAGTTAACACGTATGGTGATGCCTAAGCAGTAGTCACTAAAACTGTTAGGTAAATTCCTTTCCCGGATAAAAAGCGGCTACGAAATCCTCATTTATGAATTTAACAGCATGAAACGTAATATAACTATTCAACACAGTCTGACATAAAGTTTAAATATTACACTTCTAATGAAGAAATATTAATTTAATATATATGTCGTATATGAAATCAAAGCGAGGTCTTGTGAGTTTATCAAATATGACCTGATACTGTGTACAATGATAAACAGCAGATATCAGGGATGTGACTAGTTCATTGTTGGATACATATCAGTAAGATAATAGTCAATGGCCTGGTAAAGATAAATGCAATTCATTTGGTGCAAAATAGATTATAATGTGGCCTACTTATGATGTATCACCGTGCACACAACATCATTTTGATCTCCCTTTGTTTGTTACTGTACCAAAATAACGCCATAATTCGCTTTAAAGAACACACGAAGGAATACCGCTATTACGTACAGTGTCTATAAAGGCCACCAATTTGATATATATCCAATCATATATTTTTTTATCATATTTAACCGTGGGTAATTAAAAACAGCGACGAACAAACTCCTTTTTTTGCCGTTCCAATGGGTTGTCTTAACCGACATATGCATACGACTGTACAGGTTGTTCCGAATAGGATTAAATATGCATCGCTTTTATCCCATGTCAAACAGAAGACATTTTTCATATTAAACATTCATAAAATACAAAATGCATGAGTCATAAACCAATTATAATATATAAATAATAAATAAAAAAATGTTTACTGTAAAGTCATTGTTTTTCGAGGGGATTCAATTTCGTGGATTTTGTGGTTCACCTTTTTTTACTACGAAATCAAATCCCATCGAATGCTATTTTTGGCCCTTGCATTTATTACCCTAAATGCACAATCCATGAATTAAGATCCCATCGAAAGGGTCTATTTTACTGAAACCACGAAATTTTGTCCCACTAAAGTACTTGTATTTTGTACTCTAAGAAGCTTAGTTTCCTACTACGGTTAATTTCACGTCGTAGAAAGGACATCACCATATAGCAGGTTATCAATGCATTATCATACACTCCCAATGCGTCCCTTTGCTAGGGAATTTATTTCTGGTATAATGGTATGTGACGTGGTTTGTGGTAACAACCCAAGTCTTCTGTCAAGAGATAGCAGTTGAGTCGGTTTCGGGCAAAACCTGTGACCTATTGCACAAAGTAGTAAGGACGTCACGTGGCTAGCACTCGTTTCTCGGCTAGACTGTCGAAAATGTCCCTCAACAATCAGTTAAAGAATAAAAGTTCACATTTTCTGACAGATTTTACTTGCGTTCTTTGCCATAACTGATGTCATACTAGTATACCAAGGGCAAGTGCATACTGAATAAAACCGAAAAGTGTTGCGTTTCCTTTGACGTGTAACTGAACTTTACATTGAATATAACTTAAAAAAGCTATACCCGTTTTTAGCAAGACTACAATTTCTGGATATAGCAGCCATTAAATCTTGACACTTGAATAGTTTCCAAGTGTTTTTTTACGGCATGCTATTTGTAAATACTCCATTCAGCATTGAGTTTTCAAAACTTTAATAGGGGATTAAATAGCCAGCGAAGCTGGCTATTGTAAATACCCATACCAATATGTCCACGTGCGTATCTTCGTCGAGTCTCCGCAGGTACTAATGCTTTCAGAAATAGTTATTTCCGGTCAAACATTTCAGGCGGTTTGCCGAATTGAATGGTCCTTGGAAAATAAAAAATAGTAATCTGTAAACAGTTGCCCCCTATCATTTCCTTTCGAATTATAATCATCTTTAAAAATATTCAATAAATAAAACAAACTATTTTTAAAAACATCAGAGGGAAGTGAGAAATATGCTACTGTACTGGATGCACGGCGCTCGCGTCGTGTTATACACATCGACAAGCAAGGGAAGTCATTCTAGCGTATTTAATTGTAAACATTCAGTTCAAGGTCGTTCATACAAAAAAGCATCGTGTGCTAAAGTTGACTTTAGCCTCTTTCAGACGTTAGTTATCCAAAACGAAGAACTGAAGCATATTTATTTCAATGGATTGATTCCGGATTAATCACCATCCAAGGTCAATGTTCTACATTCCATCGAAATTAGAATGATAGTCAGCTTAATCATGTTTCTGATGGGCTTTCCTTGGGAACTGGAGTTCGGGAATCACGAGTATGAAAGCTGCGGAGCACAATGCTGTGATGTTTTTTTGTGGTCTTGTATAATTAATTAGGCCCCCAATAATGTCATGCGGTGTCGCTTTTGCAATATCTTCAATTTTTCAAGGCTTGAAGCTAAACCGATACAGTATGGACTAGACGAAATGTGGTTACAGCAGGTTTAGAAGTTATTCCTGGAGAAAATAAAACTGCTTTCTAGAATACAGTAGGCCTACAATATAGGTACGTCATCGATTGTTTTTATTTTGAATCAAAGTATGAACATTTGAATGTGTTGTGTACAAAAAGATATTTACATTACAATGCTTGCATACATTTTTCACCCTTGACTAATGCATAGGTACTGGAGCCCTTTCCATAACCAAGGCGCTAACAAACTCTTTTGTGGTAATGCTATAGTAATTACCACGTATACATGTATATAACAAAATACAACCAGCGAGCAGTGTCTGCCAATTGCATAGTATACTGCACCGTTTATCAGCACTGTAAACTGCTTTCATATGAAACAGGGCGCTTTGGCAGCACTTTTCAGCGCTACGTAACAGTCTTCTATCCACCAGCGCTCGCCGAAATATTATATATTTTTCACTTTGTCCGATATTAAGCAAGCTGTTTCTAAGCATAGCGCTCGATAGCGTGATAAGTTACATTACATTTCCCATAATGATTGCCTACATATACTGTTCATCTAAATGATCAAATGTAAGACAACTGGTTGAACACCCTTATACTTTTGGGTTCAAGTCCCAGTTTAGATTATATAGTTGTTACATAGCCAATCTAAAATTTTGAATAATTATTATTTCTGGTCTTAAATTTAAAGAGGAAAATTGATCAGTTGCTGATCAATAACTATCTCTGTATATTGTATAACATCTAAAGTCAACTCATATTTAGTCAGTGTCTATCTGAAACATTGCTTAGCAGTTATCCAATATCTATTTAATCCCTCATTTAGGCTTTGCCTTAGTTCATATTACACTTTTTAGACGTTTCTAACGACTTCGAGTTCTCTGGAGTCGTATAATTAACACCATTCATGTAATATACAATAGCTGATAGAGCTCCACGCCTCAACATCAATGGAATCTGTTTTTGTCCTTTAATTGTTCCTATATTTCCTTTTAGGCTTCTGTAGATTCCAGAAGTAAGAATTCATTGTTGTAAGATGTGCCACAAAGGCATAATAACTAAACAAACGCAATGTTACGAACTTTCTTAACTTAAAACTTAAAAGGAACGTCTGCATTGCAAGTTATAAAGAATCGATGCAAAACCCCAAGATTGATGCAGTTGTATCATTATTAAGTGCTTGCGATGTTTGATTTCTACACTCTAATATTTCCCTTTATGTTTCAGTCGACTACGGAAGTAACAATCCATTGTCTTAAGATAACTCACAAATTCACAAACACAAGACTAATCTAACACAATTCGTGAACTTTCTTGACTTAAAAGGAACATACATGTATGTAGTGCGTTTACTTGTATTGTATCCTTTCAAGAAGCAACGCAAAACCCGAAGATTGATGCAATTGCATCATTATCAAATAATTCTTCGAGTACAAGTTTTGACAGTGTAAACACTACATGTGATTAGATGAATTCTGAATTACATTTTCTTATTATCCTAATTGGTCTCTGTATGTATATACAACAGAGAGGAATTCATCATAAAACATTTCTTAAGTTCTAGTTTTATATTTCTTAATTTCACGAACCGCTGTATATTTGATACTCACAGATAAATGTTTCCTGGAAATAGAATTTTGGATACTTGTCATTAAATAATTTACAAGGTTGGTCTAAATTGAGAAATGAATATGAATCTCATAGATCATATTTGGTGCAGCTTTTCCATTACGTGGCTTGGCGACCTTTCTATTTTTATTATAGGATGATTTTAATAACACCATGACATTAGAATTTCTTAGATTAGAAAATGATATCAATATCCATCATGCGTTATTGTCAAGATTTTAGAGATAGTATACATAATATTTTGATAATAATGAGAAAGAAACATTTAAGCAAATTTATGTCAACTGAATGTCATGTTACTATGGTAACCAAGTTCTACTACTTATATACTTTACATTTTCCGCTCTCGAGTCTCGATACCTCATTTCTGATTTTTTTCAGCGTCACAATGCAACCTGGGAATACAAGCAAATCATCAGTGTTTGTACTTAGCGCCAAGTAATGGGAACACTGGTGTCATTTTTATTTCATTGTTTATTTATTTCACTGCTTATATAATGCGATTTTTAGACTATTTCGGCTTCCTTGGCCGAAATCATTGATCTTTGATACTTCAACGCATATCATTAACGTACTAAATTCTCACGTTTATCGCAACATCAAACGACATCGTCAACTCGAAAATGACCCAGTACGTGCACTTTCTTAACATCACATTTAGATAAGGCATTCTAGGGGTGAATATCGGAATCAACTGTGAAAATGTTGATTGTTCATCCTATAATGTATACTCATACGCTAATACGTCTTAAACTAGGTGCCTAGTAAATTTATTATTGATGTATTAATTACAGCCATAGGTCTAACAGCGATGTATGCTCCCTGGTGAATTGATGAGAAAACGTCTGTCAAAACCATGCCGTCGATATACGCAACTACTATGTGTACTGAAGCGTTCCAGTAATATTAATTGAATTCCTGTATGATCTTGGTGAGATATAATGGCCGAACTTCTGGAAAGCATCATAAAACTGATCAGTGACCTGTGAATAATACTATTTCATGTTATAAGAGATGGTTTCTGTCATTATTAATCGAGCGGTAAACACATTTTTGTAGATAGCAAACAGTAATGAAATCCTTAGGACAGGAACTGTTTGGACTATTTTCTTGTGAAAGACGTTAATCGTATAGATATTAGTCATCAGATCGTATAAGTTTATTGATATAGGTTATTCCTCAAGGTATACTGTTTTATTAACAACACATTTGAACCGCAATAAAACATAAAGCTAACCTTGGGTGATGAACTATACTGGATCCGTTCAGATTCTCTTTTACGATAAAGCATGACAAACTGTGACACCATTTAACTGTCTGAATTAATTTTAAACAACCGCACATTTTCTTACAACATCGTCTTTGGTTAAGCGGTACAAACTCATATTTTTATTTTCACAGACGTATTTTACGATAGAACAATCTTGCAATAATACTGTAAAAATGTTGTGTTTTATATTAAGTTAGAACTAACGCTACATCGAAAACAATACACAATACCCATAGAATCATGTCTAAATATCTGAAAGTTGAAGCCATTAAATCCAGACACTTGAATAATTTACAAGTGTTTTGTACGGCGTTCTTATTTGAAAATACTCAATTCAGCATTGAGATTAAAATACACCTGTGTCTCCTTTAGACGTTTCTAACGATAACGATATTCTGGAGTCGTATTATTAGCACTATTGGTGTACAAAAATAACTGAGAGTTGCGAATTTAAGCCTTCAAACGTATTTGGAAATACTTTCATCGTCAAATTCTACCCCTTGCGGATCTAATGAGGAAATGTGCGATCGTAAATAGGCTGATACATAAAGATGCCAAGCAACCAAAGAGCATATTAATACACATGTGCCTCATTTAGAAGTTTTTAACGATTTCGAATTCTCTGGAGTCGTATTATTAACATCATTGATGTAATATACAATAGCTGATAGATCCCCGCGTATCAACATCAATGGATTCTGTTTTTGTCCATCAATTGCTTGCACTTTTTGATTTCTTCACTACTATATATCCTATTAGGTTTCTGTCGCTATAGAAGTGAGAAAGCATCGTTGCTAGATGTGCAGCAAAGCTATTAAAACTAAACTACTAAACAAACGTAATTAAATTAAATTTCTTGACTTAAAACTGAAAATGAACGTCTGCATTGTATGTTAATAAGAATCAATGCCAAACCCTAAGATTGATGCAATTGTATCATTATCAAATAGATTAATTCTGAATAATACTTCATGACTATATGTATCGTTAAATGTATCGGAGAGTGATTCATCATAAAAATAAACTACAGTTCTAGCGTTGTATGAACCACTGAATATTTGATACGCGCAGATACAGACGTTACCTGAAAACCGAATTATTAATACATGTCATATGTCATTAATACTTGAAAACGTTTTCTCTAACTCCCTGAATCGAGAAATGAAAATTAATATCTAAGATCATAGTCGCTGCAGTTTTCCCATTAATATATTTTTATGGTTAGATAGCTCGGCGACGTTCCTGTTCTTTTTTAATATTGATTGCTTATGATAATACGACCATGGAAGTAAATCCGCTTGATGAGAATAAATGGACATATCCAACAGGCCTTATTGTCAAGACTACATATATATTATAGATATAAATGAGAAATATCCTAAAGCAATTGCATTTCAGCTGTAAGATAAGATAAGATATATTTATTAATGTATCACTCATGAACATGCTTGTAACAAATATACACATACAATCTATGTCATGTATGTTAAGCAGTGCATTTTCGTTACATCATATTTTGATGTGACATTCTAGGGGTGAATATCAACATCAACAGTGAACATGTTCATTACGCTGTATATTCATATACGCTATTACATTAAACTAGGTGCCGAGTAAATTTAACATTATGTATTAATTACAGCCAAAAGAACAATATATGCTCCATGGCAAATGTACGTATAAGAAAACGTCTATCAAAACTATGCCGACGAAATACGCAAATCCTTCTCGTACTGAAGTGTCCCATTAATATTAATTGAATTCATGTATGTTCGTGGTGAGATATAATGACCGAACTTCAGGAGAGCAACGTATAACTGATCAGTGACCTGTGAATAATGCTATTCTGTTTTTGACACTGAACATTTCGTATCATGAGAATTGGTCCCTCCCATTATTGAACGAGAGATAAACACACTGTTGTTGATGGAAAACAGTAATTAAACAATCCGGACAGGACATATTGGAGTATGCTCTTATTGAAGTCGTTTATTGTATAGTATTGTATGAGTCTATTGATTTAATAGGTTATGCCACAAGACAGACTATTTAAAAAACAACCAATTTGATCGGCATGAATATTTACCCATATCCTAGCTTACACCGTACACGTGTTTTATTTTTCGACATTTTCAACATGCGCACTATAATGATTTAATATAAACGCGTGAAAAATCGCATTTGTTTGTACTATATGACTATATTCAGTAAAACTCAAATGTCATTCGGGTTCGATTGAACCATGGTTGAAAAATGTTCCAAATGGTGTAAATCAAGATAGTATGACCTCTGGTAATCCTTATTGCAACCATGTAAATGTGTAGGCATATTTAACAAGACACGATCTAATACTAAGCACATTAAAAGTAAAAGGGAAATGGTAAACTAATGTCGTACTGTAGTTTTAAAGGATTTGCTCGAAAATATTCAGATTACGGATTACAGTTAAGTATTGTCTAGACATTGCAAGTACTTTTAAAAGTTAATAGAGCATTGGATAGAGAATTAAGCTTTAGATGCTATGAACGCATTTTGTCTAACGATTCGATTTCCCGCGAAAAATAACAAAACAGGTATGGTAGAATAATCACCTAAAAGGGCGCTTCTTTGTTTTGACCACGTGTTATTGTTGTGCCTGTCGTGTTCTACTTTTTCTGTTGTGAGTTTTCCTTAAAGACCGACTTGTTTTTCACTCAAGCATATAATACCAAACACATGCAAAGCAATTATCAGACTAGATACCACCGAAATTGCAGAATAATATACATTACATATAGCTGGCTTAGAATGAGAAGGTCGTAACTACTTCTTACGACCTTATTAGACTGATACATATTTGACATCTGCATCATAAGGCGCTTGTAATGAGCCTATTTTCTTGAAAATCGGAATTTTTCATGTTAACCAAATAAAATTACAAAAGCTTGTTTTCCATAAGTAAAGAGAAAATATCAGACAGTTCTTTCTTGTTTTCTCAATATATTGATTTTGTAGTTACGATCTTCTTATTCTAAGCCAGCCATATGGCTGATCAATGACACGTATGTCGCTAATAAGACATCTTAATAAGTAGTATATATACGCACCCTACTTTCTTACAGCCTAAGGTATCTATCAGTGACAATTTGATACAAAGCAATTCTGTCTAGAAATTGAGTATTTTCCTGGAACTTGGAAAGTAATTAAAGTATGGGGAATTACGTAAATGGTTTACCAGGATGTGTTGGCCTATATTTAAATGAATATGACAGACCGGGGAATTAAGAAAAGCTAACATTGGTTGATGAACTATTTTGGAATTAGATTCCCTTTTTCGATAAAGCATGGAAAACTGAGATACCCTATTTAACAGTCTGAATTACTTTTAAACAACCGCACATTTTCATACATCATCGGCTTAGGTTAAGTGGTAAATTTTTTTTATTTCCACAGAAAGATTTTATGATAGAACAATCTGGCAATAATACTGTAAATTGTTGCATTACCTTTTACGTCAAATAAATAGTACGATTACATCATATTTAGTTAATATTTTTATATTATATATTTTTATATACTCCTATATTTCCTTTGCAGTTTCTATCGACTATAGAAATATCATTTTATTGTTGTAAGATGCTACACAAAGACATTAAGACTAGTCAAGCACAATTTCATGTACTGAATTATTGACTAAAAAACTTAACTTAAACAAAAAGAAACATCTGCAGTGCGTTTACTTGTAATGTATCTTCACAAGAAGCAATACAAAATCCCTATGATTGACGCAGTTGTATCATTATTCAAAAGTTCTTCGAACCAAAGTTGTGTCAGAGAAACTATAACATGCAATTACATGAGTTCTAATTGGCATTTCCTGACAAACCTGATTCGTATCTGTATGGTAATATGTATCAGAGAGGGATTCATCATAACATAATTTCTCATGTTCTAGTTTCATATTAAATTTTCTTAATTTTATGATCCAATGAATATTTGATATGCACAAATAGTTGTTTCCTGAAAACAGAATAATGAATACATGTCATATGATATTAGCACTTGAACTAATTTACTTCGTAGTCGGAGAATGTCTTGGAAGTCGAGACAGCAAAAACAAAGCCAGCCTACATAACTTAAATGTGCATATTTATAAGGTTTGCATAAAATGAATGTAGATCCATTTATGGATATAATTGTTGGTTTTGTCTAGGACTCAATGGAACCATATCAACACCTTGTGTGCGTATATAATTATGTTTGAACGCGCCATTTGGACACTAAAGGATGCCCAAAGTAGACAGTCCGTTACTAATTTGTTCATATTAGCAGAAGATGAAGAAACTGTGCGGTTGCATTTCATTCCTCTAATCACACGAGAAGCACTCGATATTCATTGTCACTGTCTGGTCTAAATTAGTACGAATTCCGAAGGTTATAGCAAAACAAACCTATTCATGACGTAAACTGTAAATCGCTTACATGTTATTCAATTGGATGACAGGACTGAAACGCAACATGTACACCTTAACCAAATAGCTCGATCAACACGTATTTTATTTTGCTGACATTTGTAACGCATTTTATTCAGCAACTACGATTATTTCCTATAAATGCTGGAAAATTCAAATTTATTCTACCGACTTTATCCTGTAAAACTGCGATACTGTTAAGCAAAAAAAGGACGTACCAAAATGTGTTAATTTATCTCTGATAATTATAACTACGTATTTGCCTCGCAGACAGACACCGCATTTCGCGTTTGAGAATGCCTGGGACAGTAGCTATCTATTAAATATTTAAAAATCGCATATTTACCCTCACCTCAGCGTCATTTGAGCAACTTTTTTTGGAGTTGTTTCGGTGGCGCAGTCGGTATGGTCGCGGTCACTTCAGTGCTAGGCGCTGTCGCCGTTGGGGTCGTGGGTTCGAATCCCACCCAACCGGGTGAGGGTTACTATGCGATTTTTAAATATTTAATAGATAGCTTCTGTCCCAGGCATTCTCAAACGCGAAATGCGGTGTCTGTCTGCGAGGCAAATACGTAGTTATAATTATCAGAGATAATACAACATTTCCCGCCTTATACCTCATGTACTGTAGTGACAACGACCATATCAGCGTCATTTGAGCAACTTTTTTTGGAGTTGTTTCGGTGGCGCAGTCGGTATGGTCGCGGTCACTTAAGTGCTAGGCGCTGTCGCCGTTGGGGTCGTGGGTTCGAATCCCACCCAACCGGGTGAGGGTTAAGATGTGTTAATTTAGATACGGACGACCTCGGGGTATTAACATTATTGTCACCATGTGAATATAATGTGGAGGGATCTTTAACATGACAAGATCTTACGTCATATCACTTACTCTAAGCAAAATTAAAAGTATAAAGAAAATGGATACTGCATATTGTCTTTATCTCTAAAGATCAAATTTTCCGCTTTTAAAATGACGCTGAAATGTTTAACCTGATAAGTGACTTCATTGTTGTTTTTGTTGCGTGTGTTTGCTTGCATAACTCGACATAAGATCTTACTCGACTTCTAACAAAATAAGATATTTCCATAGAAGCATGACTAATATGTCTGAAAGTTGTATCCATTAAATCTCTACACTTGAATAATTTCCAAGTGTTTTGTCATTCTATGTGTAAAAACTCCATTCAGCCTTGAGATAAAAAATACACTTGTGTCTCATGTAGAGGTTTCTATTTCTATGGAGGCGTATCGTATCACCATTTATGCAATGAATAATAGCTGATATATCCCTGTACATCAACATCAATGGTTTCTGTTTTTGTCCATCAATTGCTTGTATTATTTGATTTCTACACTCCTATATTTCCATTTAAGTCTTTGTCGACTATCGAAGTAACACTTCTGTGTTGGAAGATGTTACACAAAGACATGAAGACGAATCAAACACAATTTCATAAACTTTCTTCACGAAACATCTGCAGTGCGTTTTCTTGTATTGTACATTAATAAGAACCAATGCAAACCCCTACGATAGATGCAGTTGTATCATTATAAGATACTTCTTCGTACGTTTTGTCAGTGTAATCTCAACATAAATAGCATTTCCTGCTTAGCCTGATCTGTCTTTGTATGGTAATGTGTATCAGATAAGAATTCATATTCATCATACACATATTATAACGTTCTAGTTTTATATTTCCTAATTTCATGAACCACTAAATATTTGATACTTATAGAAAGATGTTTCCTGGAAACATAAGTATGAATGTTTGTAATTAAATATACTAGGTCGTACTAAATCGAGAAATGCAAATTAATCTCCAAGATCACAGTCGCAGATTTCACATCTGCATCATTAGGCGGTTCTTATGAGCATATTGTTTTATGAAAAGTGGAACTTGTCATGTTGACCAAACTTAAGGTTGAAAAAATTGTTTTCCATCAGTAGAAGTAATTTTCAGACAGTTGTTGCATGTTTTCTCATAATATCGACTTACGATTTGTCTCATTATTCTAAGAATTCTATGACATGCATAGTAATCAATGCATTTTCTTAACATCACATTTAGATGTGGAATTCTGGAGTGAATATCGACATCAACAGTGAGAAAATGTTCATTGTGATGTATACTCATACGCTTATACTTTAAAATAGGTGCCGAGTAAATATATTATTGATGTATTAATTACAAACAAAGGGCAAACAGCGATATATGCTCCCTGGCGAATTAATAAGAAAACGTCTGTCAAAAACATGCCGTCGATACACACGACTCCTATTTGTACTGAAGCGTCCAATTAACATTAATTCGATTTCTGTATGTACTTGGTGAGATATAATGGCCGAACTTCCGGACAGCAACATTAAACTGATCAGTGACCTGTGATTAATGCTATTCTGTTTTGGACTCTGCAGGGCATTTTGTATTGTGAGAGTTGGTTTCTATCAGTATTGAACGAGCGGTTAACAAACTGTTGTTGATGGAAAACAGTAATTGAGCCCCGGGAAGGAAACATTGGAGTATTGCATTGTAAAAGACGTTAATCGTAATGTTAATAGTCATCTAATCGTATATGTCTATTGATATATGTTATGCCTCAAGATAGACTATTTAAAAAACAACCAATTTAATCCACAATGAAGCATTTAAATACCCCCATAGGAGCAAAGGGTCAGAGTAAGCGAAGAACTTTTCTAAATGGTCTTGCTGGCGATAAATGCCATGGCAATCTGTTGACTAAATCAAACACTTTTCGTTAAACAATATAATGAATGCTTACAATAGAGCACAACGCAGCAGTTAAGTTGGTCCTACTTTTTATTCTATGGGCGGTAATTAAACGCATTATCCAGACTTATACATTTGATTCGTTCACAATGCCAACAACGAAGCATATCAGTAGTAAAAACAATAATCAACAAAACACGGTATTAATAAAAAATCAAAATATAAAGACAAAAAACATAAACACTAGCCCATACTGAACTTGTAAGATATACTGATTTATATACTTCGTGTAATACGAGTAGACAATGAAACTACATCATAATTTGCTGAACACAAATTGCTAGTTGCACGTCAGAGCTGGTTTCGATGAAAAGCTGTGAAATGTTGCACAAAAAGTATTAACACGTGTCACTTGTCATATACCATGCGATAAGTCCACATTGAAACGGTTTGTTTATTTTGCCTGCGTTTGAGAAACAGAGCTGTCAGTGTTTTCTTGTTGTTAATACTGTACCATATATCTTTATGTATCATGCTCTATGTAGTTTAAGTAACTCGTAAATTTATATTAAAAATATGATAAAATGCGTTTTCACATGTATTTACTGACTCTTAATTCTTGCGGAATATATATCTGTATGTAGCATTCATACCGAAAAACAAAACTTATCTAAGCTTTACTGAGCTGCAGTGACTATTTACATACTTTACTAGAAAAAGTGAATTATATTCGATAGTCATCGTCTGGTAATGATACGATTATTTTGTTTGTCGTCTGATATTAATACGAGTTTCTAGTTTCAGTTTATTGCAGAATAACCGTCTTTTGTGTGATATGAGCGACATTTTGTGTACTTGATTATTCATGAAATGAGATTGAAGAAAGCACATACACGACATTAAGAAACCCAACGAAGATAATTCTGATAAAATGTGTAAGCACGATTGGATCCTGGCAGCGCAGTAATCTAACACTTCCGAGAACTACTTCATCCCACGAAGAACTATTTTATAGTTTATACCATACGTGTCTTACATGGGAAAGTACTTGTTATTATTTAAAGCATGTCTATATATGGCATCTCAAAATCTTGGTAAATAAGACCAACCAGTTACTCCACGCTGATAGTTAGATTGTATTCGCATTGTATTCACATCCTATTTGATCGTGTTCAATTTCCTTTTTACTAAGTATTTGTCAGTAAATAGATGAATAATCTCATATGACAAAGTTGTGTAAACGTATTTGTGTATTTTGATAGTTAAATTCCAAAACTTGACAATTTATTGGACTAATGTATTGGCACGGCAGTATCAATTAAAATTCCCCTTTAACCCATGTCTCACGTATGAAAGTTGATACACACAACTCAAAAGTACGTGGGTTGTCCCAGAATACCGTTTAATCCTGTTATATCTTAAAAACTATCAAGTACCGTATGCCTAAATTATAATCGACGTTTAGAGAAATTATTTCTTGACCTACTAGCCAAGTTTCATGATATATCTTCCAAAAACATTCAAAGTGTGTACATTTAACGAGTACCAGGTGACGCTGTACGGCCGACAGAACGTCAACGTCAACAGTCGCCAATGACGTCACGCTACCTCAGTTTTCCAAAGAACTCTCATTCGTTGGCTTTACATTTTAAAACTTATACGCCTAAATTGTTATCAACTCTTTGGAAATATATATTTTTTACATACTGTCAACAATTCATTAAATATTTTTCAAAATGGAAAGCTTGAGCTGACATTCTATGCGGATAGTGTAGGAAGCGATCTGACGTAAGTTTTTGTTTTGATCGGTCCGTCTGATAACTTTTGTTCCACTTACTTTCTGTGCCAAACAAAACACCGGGGAATCTTAAAAACAACTGCCGAATTACCCTGATGTATTGTGCTGTGTATTTTACATAATTGATCGTTCCTCCGTAGACTATTCTATGTTATATACGGTATAACATAATGCTTAGGAAATGGCAGTCACTCCGTAACGTCGTCTCACGTCGTGATCTATTTGTATATCGTAACGCTAACAACGTTGCTATAATACTTCATTAACCGTCAAATATGACATCATCACTATGAATTATTCTATAAAAATTCGCCAAAAGATGCCAATTATTTTTATATTTAGTTTGGCACGATGCGGCTAAAATTTCTTAAGTATAATTGTCATTAAATATTTAAATTCATTTTTGTGATACATACTTTTTTCGTGCTGGGCCGTAAACCGTTACCATGTGTTACAAATACATCCATTTATCGAATACAACGTATACTGATATAAGATAATTTCGTCAAATACACGTGCTATGGTTGTAGAAATATCCATGCAAAATTATAAAACTATATCATTATGTTGGAGTAAGTAAATCAAGAATTATACGCTATTCTGGTACAACCCTCGTATATGTCAACACTTCTAATAAACAAGATAATAACAAATCGATAAAAAGTAACTGACAAACTTATTAATAACAATTATGATAACAAGTCACGAGTACAGCCATAAACGTGACCAAGAAGAAAGGGGTGGTTACAAAAGATGTAACCGTACGCTGACACCCTATTGCTTAAGTCAGACACATATAACTGACGCTGTACCTTCAGCAAAACACATTCACCCATTGCAAATGTGTGGTTGAATTTTTATGGATTAACCTTGAAAGAAAGTTTTTAATTAATGCATGAAGGAAAAATCAGTGTCTTCATTTCATTCCTATAAAATGACATGAGAAGCTCCAGGTATTCATTGGCACTGTCTGATCTTAAATTGTACATACGTCGACGGTTATACCAAAAGAAACCTGTTAATGACGTAAACTGTAAATCGCTTACAGCTTATTCAATTTGTTGAAACGACAATAATCCAATAATGACATTAAAAGATGTTGAATGAGTTATAGTGCACTCTTCAAAGTTAATCTGCGCTTTTTCAGAAGCATATATTTTCACTTATGCTGTATATGTTAAAATCTGACTTAGGGACACACTGACTTCCATATTAAAAAACATAATCATCATATACACAAAGAAGCATTAAAACGCATCATTTACACTAAAGAGAACTTCGCATTTGTGCATATATATTTTGACCCATAGCGCGGCCAACATGTGTTTTATATGATCGACATTTGCAACATGTGCGCTACGATTATTTCCTTTGCGTGCATGCATTTGTTTGTACTGAGCATATTCTGTAAACCTCAAATGTCAATGTTCGATTGAAACATGGTTGAAAAGTGACGTATTCCCTAGGTAATAAATGGTGTAAATCTAGATAGGACGACCTCGAGGCAATCCTTATTTCAACCATGTAAATGTGTTGGAATCAGTAACAAGACACGAACTTACTCAATACAACCAATACTAAGTACATTAAACGTAAAAGAGAAATGGTAACCATGGGCGTAGAAGCGTCTTCAACATTATGGGCCAAACATTTGGCAACTTGGAGTAATTTTTTTTAACTTACATATGTCAATTAGACAACACGCAATATTTGCATACAAATATTCTAGGCACAAACTGTACTCTTAAACGTCCAAAACACTCCTTTATCTATATACTAAATGTGAGTTTATGGTTCTGTGGTCATTTGGTTAAGTAATTAAGTCGTAGCTGGAAGTTAATCCGTTCAAGTATACACGGGTCCGGGACGTAGCTCTCCGGAAATTTTTCTAAACTATGGATCAATCTAGTGCATTCTAGGCGTTCTGAGACCTTATTTGGCATTCAAAAGGACTTTAATACAGGGAATTTAAGTTATTACAAAAAACACTATTAAGCGCTTGCATAAAATTTTAATTGGTAGATTTTAAGATTGAAGCTTAAGGTGAAAACGTTTGTTTCAAAGGCTTTATATATAATTGACAACGTCCCAAAGTCATATTGGAGGGTTGGGGGACGTTAAGAGTACAATTGATGGCACAAGTGTATTTTGCAAACAATGGGTGATGACGAATTTGAATATAAGGTAGTTATTTTGCGAGCGAAGCGAGCCGAAACATTTTTTATACGTTTTAACCAAGAACTGAAGGCAAATTGCCTATAACGAGATAGATTAGGTCGTAAATTATAATTTTTCGTCTGAATTATTAGGGGGCCAAACGATATGTTGGCCCCCCTGTCCAGACATTGGGGGGCCTGCCCCCTGCCCCCCCTACTCCTACATCCATGTAACTTAATGCCGTATTATTTTTTTTTTTAAGTTTACGCTATTCAAATTACGAATTGCAGTTAAGTATTGTATAGGCATTCCAAGTACTTTTAAAAGTTGAGAGACCATTAGATAGAGGATTCAACTTTAGATGCTATGAACGCCTTTTGTCTAACAATCGGTTTTACGCGCAAAATAGCATTGGATAGGATATGATAGAAATAGTCATCTAAAAGGTCGCTTCTTTGTTTTGTCCACGTGTTATCGTTGTGCATTTCGTGCTCATCTGTTTCCTTTGTGAGTTTTCCTTTTAGACCGATTTGTTTTTCACTCAGCCATATATTACCAAACACGTGCAAAGAAATAATCCGACTTGATACCACCAAAATTGCAGAATAGTATGCATTATATATGGCTAATCAATGACACATAAGTCGCTAATTAGACATCTTAATGAGTAGTATATATACGCAACCTGCTTTCTTATATCCTACAATATCAATCAGTGACGATTTGATACAAAAAGAATTCTATCTAGAAATTGAGTATTTTCCTGGAACTTGGAAAGTAATTAAAGTATGGGGAATTACGTAAATGGTATACCATGATGTACTGGCCTATATTCACATGACAGAAAAGTCAATTAACAAAAGCGTATCTTTGGTTGATGAACTGTTTTGAAATTAAATTCACTTGTACGAAAAAGCATGACAAACTGTGATACCCTATTTAACTGTTGAATTAATTTTAAACAACGGCACATTTTCTAACAACATCGGTTTTGATTTAGTGGTAAAACTTCAGATTTTTATTACCACAGAAACATTTTATGATAGAACAATCTGGCAATACTACTGTGTTTTCTTTTACGTCCAATAAATAGTTTACGTCATACTAAGTTAGAACTAACCCTATTTCGAAAACAATACACAATACCCATAGAAGCATGTCTAAATATCTGGAAGTTGTAGCTATTAAATCTAGACACTTAAATATTGTACACGAGTCTTGTACGGCATGCTATATCTAAATAAGCCACTGATGTCTGTCTGGCGAATGTATAAGAAAACGTTAGTCAAAACCATGCTGTCGATATGCGCAACTCCTATTTGTACTGAATCATCCCATAAATATTAATTGAATTCCTGGCGAGATATAATACTGAACTGCCGGACAGCAACATAAAACTGATCAGTGACATGTACTTAATGCTACTCAGTTTTTGACACTGAAGGGCATTTCGTCTTATGAAAGATGGTTCCTGCCATTATTGAACAAGCAATAAACAAAATGTTGTTAATGGCAAACAGTAATTGAACTCTCGGGGCAGGAACCATCGGAGTATTTTCTTGTGAAAGACGTTAAACGTATAGTTATAAGTCAACTGATCGTATAAGCCTATTGAAATATGTTATGCCTCAAGACAACATATTGCATTAACAACCAATTTGATCTGCAATAAAAGAGGAGGAAAGGGTCTTAATAAGTACAAAACTTTTATGAATTGACTCACTGAGGATAAATGACATGGCAAGCAGGGGACTAAGAATTTCATTTATAGACTCATTAATCTCGTTTGACCTTGAAAAATCGTTTAACCTTGACAAACGTGATTTCTACTTAGTATTTGTCAGGATATTGATGAATAATCTCATATATACATTCCGGGAATAGGGGAGATAAATCTTAAATTACTTCTTTGTGTAAATGATCGCCTAGGATACAATCAAACCTTGTTACTTAACAATGCTGTAACAACCTTTATCAAACAATCGAGAAGATTCTAAATGACAACTTTAACCATAAACGTATTTTGCTATAATTACAATTTTTTCTACATATCTAAAAATATAAAAAACTAAATTCACTGAATTGATTTACTTCTTCTACAATTCACTGACACCTACCAAGATTAATGTCGAAAAAGCAAATTATTTTGGATAAAACTGTGTTTAGTTGCTATAAATACCACACCCCCTTCTCTCGCAACTGCTCTACACTCTTTCTTTCCCTTTCTCCCGCCCCTTCATATCCTGGTGTACATTGACTTCTCTGTGTTGATTTTTATTCTTTTTTTTCAGATTCTAACAAATTAAGTATTTATGTCAAATGTTTAGACCTTATTTTTTGTATATACATATTGATATAAATTGTGTAATGTGTATCTTGTCAGGAAAGGGCTAACAAAGGCTATGCCTGTTGCCCAATCCTATTTCTTTGGAAGTGAATTAAATATCAAATTAATGATTTCATATAACAAAGTTATCAATCAGAATTTACCTTTAACCAATGCCTCACGTATTAAAGTCGATATATGCTACTCAAAAGTATATGGCAACACTTGCAGTAAACACAATGATGACACATCGGACAGGAAGAATTAAAAGTAAAACACACTCATTCATAACAATCAGTGATTACATAGAGGATATTTGTTGATTTTGGTGTAAGATCGAATTTTATTTCACCGAGTGATCACAGAAATCATTGTTTTTACGAGTGGCGGAGCCACGAGTGAAAATATAATTTTCTGTGATCACAAGTGAAATAAAATAAGATCTTTCACAAAAAATCAACACATTTTCTGTTTATTATTAGCTTCATTTTTTCATAAAACGGTGCAGTGATTGGCTAAATTGGAAAACTTGCGTTGAAATTCGAACGTCACGATGTGACAAATATGACGTTACAATGACGTAACGCATATTTTGAAGCCCGGCGCTGTTGACGTTGCGTTTCTTTTCCTGCACGATATTGGAAACAGCTCCAAAATAGTGAAAATAACAAAATGATTATTTCACTGTTATTTGTCATTGTTATTTTCACTGAAAATCACCATAATCCATTGAAAGCTAATAATAAAAATCACTAAAGATGCGTACGCACAGTAAGTTTTGATGTATACATCTTGACCAATAAGTCAAGATGTACTGTGTAGTTACGCCTACCATTCATTTTCTCGAGATGTACACCTACATTGTTACCAAGTGGCATGAGGGAAATGTATGGGCATGATGTACACGTAGTAAAATGTACATCCTCGACCTATACACCAAAACTTACTATGTGTACGCACCTTAATTAAGACAGCCATAAAAGTGAACAAGAAATAAGGTGGATACAAAACATGAAACCATAATCTGACACCCTGACGTATCAGTCAGATAAACATAACCGACAATGTATTTTCAGCAAACACGTATACGTATTGTTTCCAGAAATTAACAAGCAAACCAAACTTATCATTTGACAGGTATAATCGGCAAGTCATGTTGTTACCTAATCAACGGACACAGCTTTCACTTGTTAAGGACACACACGTAGTCGAATAAAGTCACGGCAGCAGAGGAAACGAAGTCACCATACATAACGTGCATATAATGGTTCGGTTTAAATTGATTGTAGATCCATTTACGGATATAAGTGTTGGTTTTGTATTTGACGCAATAAAACGACATCAACACCTTGTGTGCGTATATAATTATGTTTGAACGCGCCATTTGGACACTAAAGAGCGCCGAAAGTAGACAGCCCGTTACTAATTTGTTCATATTACATGTAGCAGAAGATGCAGAAACTGCGTGTCTGCATTTCATTCCTATAATCACACGAAAAGCACACGGTATGTTTTGTCACTATTTGGTCTTAATTAGTACATATTCCCAAGGATGTAGCAATATTAATATATTCATGACGTAAACTGTCAATCGCTAACATATTATTCAATTGGATGACAAGACTGAAATGCAACATGTACATTGTTATCAAATAGCTCGATCAACACGTATTTTATTTTGCAGACATTTGCAACACATTTTATTCAGCAACTACAATTATTTCCCATACATGCTGGGAAATTCATGTTTATTCAACCGACTTTATCCTGTAAATCTGCGATGCTCGTAAGCATAATAAACGACGTACCAAAGTGTGTTAATTTAGATACGGACGACCTCGTGGTATTAACATTATTGTCACCATGTGCATTTAACGTGGAGGGATTTTTACCATGACAGGATCTTACGCCATATGACATACACTGAGCACAATTAAAGGCATAAAGAAAATGGTTACTACATGTTGTATCATTGTTTTTAAATGGACACACTCTATCCTCTTCGAAAATACTCAAATTACGGATCACAGTAAATGATTTGTCTAGACTTTCCATAGAAACTTGACTAATATCTCTGAAAGTTGTATCCATTAAATCTCGACACTTGAATAATTTCCAAGTGTTTTGTCATTCTATTTGTAAAAACTCCATTCAGCCTTGAGATAAAAAATACAATTGTGTCTCATGTAAAAGTTTCTATTTCTATGGAGATGTATCGTAATTTATGCAATGTATAATAGCTGATATATCCCTGTACATCAACATCAATGGTTTCTGTTTTTGTCCATCAATTGCTTGTATTATTTGATTTCTACACTCCTATATTTCCATTTAAGTCTTTGTCGACTATCGAAGTGACAATTCTGTGTTGGAAGATGTTACACAAAGACATGAAGACGAATCAAACACAATTTCATAAACTTTTTTCACTTAAAACTTAAAAGAAACATCTGAAGTGCGTTTACTTGTATTGCACGTTAATAAGAACCAAATGAATGCAAACCCCTACGATAGATGCAGTTGTATCATTATAAGATACTTCTTCCTAAGTTTTGCCAGTGTAATCTCAACATAAATAATATTTCCTACTTAGCCTGGTCTGTCTTTGTATGGTAATGTGTATCAGATAGGAATTCATATTCATCATAAAAATATTCCAACGTTCTAATTTTATATTTCCTAATTTCATGAACCACTAAATATTTATTACTCATAGAAGGATGTTTCCAGGAAACATAAGTATGAATGTTTGTTATAAAATATATTAGGTCGTACTAAATCGAGCAATGCAAATTAAAGTGTATAGAGCTATATTCTTGCAGTCATTCAATGTCAAAATAATTACTTGCATTGTTTTTAGTATCATACTAGACTACCTTAATTGCAAATTAAAACTTTGGATGGGTTCCGTGTACTTTGATTCAATCGTCGAAAAATATACAATTCTTATAGTTTCATAGGGTGTTCTAGAACACTTTCGTATGCAAATGGACAGTTCGTATGTCAAATAAATCACTGAGAGTTTCTGTTAAAGCTATAGCGAAAAATGATCTAATGGGTGTGAAAGCATAATTGTTTTTCAGTTTTTGAAACTTTAAAAAAAATATCTTCCGATATAGCTCTATACACTTTAATCTCTAAGATCATAGTCGCAGATTTCACATTAAATGTACATTGTTTGTGGTTAGATAGCTCGGCGACGATCCTGATTTTCTATTATTATTGATTGCTTAAAGTAATATGACCATGACATTAAAGCTCGTTTGATGAGAAAGTAATGCTGATATCAAACATGTCAATACCTTAGAGAGATAATATCGCTGGCTTAGAGTTAAAATGTCGTGACTGATACATATTTGCAATCTGCAGCATTATGCGCTTCTTAGGAGTATATTTTTATATGAAAATCGGAACTTGTCATTTTTGACCAAACTAATATAATGTTGAAAAACACTTGTTTTTCATAAGAAGAGAGTAATTTTTAGACACTTGTTGCTTGTTTTCTCCAAATATCGACTTACGATCTTCTCATTCTTCTAAGCCAGTGGTATACATGTACAATGTATTAATAATAATGAGAAAGAACCAAAAGCAGATGCACGTCATCTGTATGTCATGCATTGTAAATCAATGCATTGTCTTTTAAAACATGGCATTCAGATGTGGCATTTAAGGGGTGAATATCGACATCAGCAGTGAAAAACGTTCATTGTGCTGTATACTCATACGCAAATACGTTTAAATAGGTGCCGAGTAAATATATTATTGATGTACAAATTACCGACAAAAGGAAAACAACGATATATGCTCCCTGGCGAATTTATAAGAAAACGTCTGTCAAAACCATGCCGTTGATATCCTGTACTGAAGCGTCCCATTAATAATAATTAATTTCCTGTAATATTCTTTGTGAGATACGATGGCCGAACTTCCGGACGGCAACATACAACTGATCAGCGACCTGTGAATAATTAGGCTGGCGATTTGCGCCAGACTATTACAATCCTAAAAAATGAAATCCACTAAGATGAATTTACTCCCGAAACTGAAAACACAGAATCTATACACCCAATGCAAATAGTTCCTCCTCGTTAATCAGTTTTGCAAGATAAGAACATTCAACTTTCCTTGTTTCATTTATTCTGTTCGATTGTAATATTGAAATGGAAGGAAATTGTATGAAATTAAAAGAAAAATTGTTTAAAGGCGTTGATAATTATTACTACGCGTTCGTATACTACGCGTTACGAACGCGATATTGCGCGCGCATAAATGATTTTAATATGTTAAATTATTTAGGTCAGTATTCTCCAACGAGATCGTGGTCGAGTGGATGAGCAACTCGCTTAGTAATTTTTTGATGCTAAGGTCCAGCGATCGAATCACGGCGGCTCCAAAAAAATTTTTTTAATTTTTTTTTGTTGAGTCCAGCACTTACCTCTCTTTCGACTTAGAAAACCACTTGATGTTATATTACTTGAAAAGCTATTGTTCCTTAGCAGTTCGCCAGCCTGTCAGTACTTTCAGTACTTTGATTTTATTCTGTTTTTGACACTGCAGGGCATTTTCTGTTATGAGAGTTGGTTCCTACCATTATTGAACGAGATATAAACACACTGTTGTTGGTGGAAAACAGTAATTGAGCTCCCGGGACAGGAAATATTGGATTATTGTATTTTGAAAGACGTTAATCGTATAGTTAATAGTCATCTGATCGTATACGTCTATTGATATATGACATATTAACAACCAATTTGGTCCGCAATGAAGCATTTAAATACCCCCAGAGGAGGGTCTGCGTAAGTGAATAAACTTTCCTAAATGGTCTCGCTGACGATAAATGCCATGGCAATCTGTTGAGTAAATCCAACAATTTTCGTTAAACAATATAATGAATGCTTATAATAGAGCACAACACAGCAGTAAACCTGGTCGTATGGGCGGTAATTAAACGCATTATCAAGACTTCTATATTTTATTCGCTCACAAGGCCAACGACGCAGCATATCAGTAGTAAAAACAATAAATAACAAAATATGGTATGAATCAATAATCATAATATAAAGACGTGGAACATTTACAACAACCATCCAAAACTCGTAAGATGTACTGATTTTGAAAGCAGTACTAGTATATTTAGGTACGTTAAACTTTAGGTAGATATATATACAAACTTATACAAGTTTATACTAGTCATCGTCTGGTATTAAGACGAATGTCTAGTTTTAGGTTATTGCTGAATGAACTGTCTTTTGTGCGATATAAACGACATTGTGTGTACTTGATTATTCATGAAATGAGAGTAAAGAAAGTACACACACGTCATTTGAATACGCAACAAAGATTGTTGCGATAAATATATTAGAGCCATTAGATACAGACATAGCAATAATCTAACACTTCCGATAGCTATATTATCCTACGTGTTATATATGAAAGCGCTTGTATCTGTATAGTTTAGGACTGTGTGTACTTTGTTTGGTTATAAATGACGGCAAGTTAGGCTACCAAACTTGAATTGGTATCTCAGCCTGAATTTTATGGCGATGTGCTTTATAAATTTCGTAAGATTCTGGGTCATGACCACTTTCATGATGTGTTTATAAAGACCGTTAAACGTTTATTGGTAGGAGTTACAACCCTTTAATTTTGCAACGGACTGCATGCTTTGTGGTGGATCATTTACAATTCGCCATTATGCTTCCTATTTCATTGTGCGATGACCGGATAATATTCAGACTCTATGAATATGCCTAACCTTAAGCCTTTTAGGACGGTAGGTGTTGATGCTTGTCTGTTGCATTATCCTGTCGTGCCCTTATATGCTTTGCTCCCTTGTTGCTTTGACTTCGGATAGGTCATTGAGTACTTTCTGTGCTACTAAACGGGGGTTGTTAATATAATGTTCCATGCTTTTATTTACATTGTTTTATTACCTGTCATTATGGCCTTTTTGTTAGGGGACATTGCATGGTGGGAAACTTTTGTTTACACTGTCCTGTCCTATAACGTTGTCGATGAGGTAAGTGTGAGGTTTGGTGCACCATAAACTAGTTTAACCCCCCCCAATGACAATTGTCGCTGTCTGTTCCAAGGTTGAAGCCTAAATGACAACCATGCTTTATGTATGTATTGTCCACTTTATAGTAAAAATAGAAAACTCCAAAAGCATGTTTGACCGAGGGCCTTCCTTTCTGCAACTGTTTTATTATTGTACATGTTTCTGCTGCAATTTCGCTGTCCAGCATAAGGCTGCCTTTTATCTTTCAATAGTACATGTATACTGTGTCATTTAGATGTGTGTTGTCCCTTGTTCTAGTCTTGTCGCTTGGTTCTTGCCCCGCGGAGTTTGACTGACTGAGGCGGCTAACGCACGGGGTGGGATTTCGGGTTCGTGTAATTTGTATACCTGTTGTCTTCAAGTTGTACTCTGTTATAGCAGTGTCTATGCTCCCCACCATTTTACAACTGTGCAGTGTCGGTGTAGTTTTGTTTCCACTTGCCCTTGGAAGTTATTTACTTGCCCTCTTTTTAAGGTCCACCATCCATCTCCCCTTTCCTCATCAGTTGTATCTTGCGGAGATGCTGGGTGAGATACTTTTTAATGAGGTCACTGTGCTGTTTGGTCACCATAATAAACGTTTTTGGCATATATATTTTCGCCCTCTTTTTGCCCTTTATTATAAACTAGGTCAAGTCGCCCCCTGCTTTTTACAGCACTGTGCAGTGTCGGTGTATTTTTGATTCCAGTTGTCATTGGAAGTTAATTTCCTCTGCCATTTGATTTAAAGTCCACCGCCCCCTCTTTTCATTATTTGTGTCTTGCGGAGATGCTGGATGAGATACTTTTTCCTTAGGTCACTGTGCTGTTTGATCACTATAATATACGTTTTTAGCATATTTTCGCCCTCTTTTTGCCCATTATTGTAAACTAGGTCAAGTCCCATAATGCCTCTTAAACGCGTATTAACGTTATGTCACTGTCCTTGGTGTATTTAACTAGGTCAGGGGGTGGTTGTGCTTCATTTAGTCGCTGTTTTGGCACGGGTTTGTGTGGTTGGTTCGCCGTACATTGGGGCCTTGTGGAACTTGGTCGAGTATTGGCTGCGTTTCATTCGGCAATAACCGCTATTTTATAATTTCCTTGTGAATGTGGGTCATCCTCCATTTTATCGGCGGGGACTTGGATCTTTAATTGTTTCGTCGGCTTATGTGTGGGCATTGCTCCTTGTAGTTGCTAGGAATATGTAATATTATTTCCCAACCCATTCCTACCTTGCCCATATTTTAACTAGGTCAAGTCGTAGTTGTGCCTCTTTATGTCGCATAACGTTAGGTCACTGTCATTAACTGTGTTTTAACCTAGGTGACGCCCTGGGGTGGTTGTGCCAGGCGTGGTCGCCATTTTGGCACGGGTTTCCGTGGGCACTGCTAAGGGTAATTGTGTCGTGGTGTTTCTGATTTCTGTGCTCGGCTGGTTGGGTTGAGTGCTACCTACCCTGTCTGATTTCTCATACTTTTTTGACAATGTCCGAAATAGTTCCTTTTTATTTGCGGACTCGAGCAGTCTCATTCACACTATTTGTCCATGGTATACTTGTTTTGATTCGTCAAATAATGGATAAAGTATCTCATGTAACGAAGATTCATACATATGTTTGTGTAGCTTGAAAGTTACATGTAATGGCAGTACTAATCAGAATTCACCTTTTACCCATGACGCACGCATAAAAGTCGATTTTAAGAGTCCAAAGTATATGACAACATTTTCAGTAAACATAAATATAACAATCTAACAGGAAATTTCACACTCTACGGACACAGCCGTGCATGAAATCATGAAATATCTCGACACACTTACTAATAATAATCACTAATTACAAGTCATTAGGACAGCCATAAAAGTGAACAGGAAAAAAGGTGGCTACAAAAAATGAAACCATACTACGACATACTGTGACATCAGTAAGACAAATATAACGGACATTATCCCTTTAGCAAACTACATGAACCCATTGGAAATAAGTGGTAGCATTTTAATTGGTCATCCTAGAAAGAACGTTGGTATTACGTGCATGGAGTAAGACCAAGCAGACAATAACTTATCACTAGGATGACCACGCGTTCGGATTAGCAGAACTAGTTTTCCTGCAAATAAAAAGCAACACAAACTTACCACTTGATTGGTATAATCGGCAACTTATATGTTGTTCCCTATCATTGGTCACATTTTTTTTCAATTTGTTCAGGACACACACTGAGTCGGTGAATGTCTTGGAAGTCAGGTAAAATGTGCAGATAAAGTTACTCTCTCATTAAATGTAGATCTATTTAGGTATAAAAAGGTTGCGTCTACGCCCAACGGAAACGACATCTGCACATTGTATGCGTATATAATTATGTTTGAATACACCATTTGGGCACTTAAGGGCGTCGGAAATAGACATTGTGTTACTAATTGACACACTAGAGCAGTAGATGCAGAAACTCTAACCCGTGTCTGCATTCTGTTGCTTTAATCACATTCAATTCGACGCATAACATATTTATTGTCACCGTCTGATCTAAACAAGTGCATACTTTGAAGTCTATAGAGTATTAAATAACTTTACGTCACACCAACCGAACATCGCTGACGTCTTTATACTTGTGACTTATATGTATTCGGTTAAATTATATGATTTCCATTGTTATATCAAATAGAATTGTGTCTAATTTCGTCCTTTAATGATACACTTGATAGATATATCCTCTCTCTGGGGAACAGTACAATTACGGAGTCTAATATTTTATTTCCTTAAATAAGTTCCATCTCTTTCAACGTACTAGAAGTACCATGAACTCGTACATTGTATCTTCTATTCAAGTACTAGGATGTTTTTCTTGATTCATCTGGAGAACTCATACAGGTGGATAGTTCATGAATAACTGGTTACATTGTAGCCCTCAAGCTCCGTTCGTGTCGAAAAAATGACATACTCCAAAGGTGATAATGGTGATAACGAGGAATGGGCAAAACCTATACTATATAGTAGATACAGGTACCAATATGTGAAGCGCATTACTGCAAACAGACATGACAAAATACACTGTAATACTCATAATTAGTCATAATCAAAATACTATTTGAACATATGAAAAGTGAAAGGAAAATGGTTTATACGAATGCCGTATCATTGTGTGTAAATGAGCATAATCTACCCACTTACAAAATACTCAGATTACGTATTACAGTACATCATCGTCTAGACATTCCAATTACGTAAGTTGATAGAACATAAGAAATAGAGGTTTCAACTTAATGCAGTATGAACGCATTATTCTAACGATCGGGTTATCTGTGAAACATTTTATATCCAATAACGTCATAATGGTTATCATGATAATTATGGTACTTCATCTTTGTTTTGTCAACGTGACATGAGATATGTGTTTTTTCTTTTGTGTGTGTAACCTTTCGTACTGTTTGTGCTCCACTGTGTCTGAAGTAAGCAGCATTTCCTGTCCAATATCTTACCCATGCATTATTAACACACGGACAACACTTATCAAACACAATGGCACAGAAATTGTAAAAGGATATTTATTGTATGTTTGATAGGTGTCACGCACGTCGATAAGTTGACTAGTTGTTGTATACGCGTGCTGCTAATCATATTTCTGTGACATAACAAACACTATAAATCAAGACAATTACAAAACAAGTCCATATTTATTGGATTTGTCTGACCCTCCGAAGTATTTTATCTTACAGATGTCTGATCCGATGTTAACTCCAATTATCCATGACAGTATGGATTTATGTAAATGATTCGCAGGATTGGTTGCTAAACTGGTACAAACGTGACGGAATGGTGAAATGACAAAAATGCACCGTTAAGATTGTTTCGTGTTTTTTTTAGGCTGGCGATGTCGCCAGACCTATTACAATGCCAAAAAATGAATTCCACTAAGATGAATTTACTTCCGAAACTGACAACACAGAATCTATACACTCAATGAAAATAGTTCCTCCTCGTTAATCAGTTTTGCAAGATTAGAACATTAAACTTTTTTTGTTTCATTTAATCTGTTCGATTATAATATATTTATTTCGTTTTTTCTTGTAATGGAAGTAAATTATATGAAATTAAAAGAAAAGGTGTTTAAAGGCGTTGATAATTATTACTACGCGTTACGAACGCGATATAGCGCGTGCATCAATGATTTTACTATGTTAAATTATTTAGTTCAATATTCTCTAACGAGATCGTGGCCGAGTGGTTAAGCAACTCGCTTAGTAATTTTCTGATGCTAAGGTCCACCGATCGAATCACTGCGGCTTCAAACTTTTATATTTTTTTAAATTTTATTTTTTGTCCAGCACTTACCTCTCTTTCGACTTAGAAATCCACTTGATGTTATATTACTTGAAAAGCTATTGTCCCTTTGCAGTTCGCCAGCCTGTCAGTACTTCAGTACTTTTATTTTATTAGTTAAGGTTTTCTTTTACGGTAATAGCATGCCACACTTTTACAATTGTTATTAAACTGTCTGAGTTTTTTTGTTAGACAACAGAAATGATTGCACTATCGTCTTTTCAAGCATTGTACTGTCTCGGATGTATTTTTGGACATTTATGATTTTAGATTTATTCCGTATGCTCCAAATTAATACAATGGTAAAACAACAGTTGACAATCATATCTATCGGAGTTTAAAACTGATACGGATTTATAATTTCATTTGAACATAATCGCTATTGTAACAAATATGAGGAAATCGGACAGAGAAGGCAGCACTCAACTTAATCAGCCGAACACAGAAAACAGTAACAACACAACTATACACAGCTATTCTCACACACAACCTAAAGAAATTATAAAAAGCCCTAGTCCCCACTGCAAAAATACACGATGACTTAAATCTTAAACTGCGAATGCAATCCTCTGTGAGCACAAAATGAAAGATTGGTTTGATATTTTAACTAATGTCAATGTGCCTTCCCGATAAACTGGATTCTCTTTGTATGTTCTCTTTTGTTGCATTGCAGTTCAGAGTAATATGTATGGCAATTTAGAAATACATACATACTGTTTTCGATTTGTATTGTTGTGTGGATGGATTAAGCGTGGTCGTCCTTGTGAGTGTTGCCTTTCTGTTGACTCTTGCTCTAGTTATCTTTGACTGATTCATGTCTTGTCTTCCATGGTGGGTTGTCGCGTTTTGTTGCCGCTGCGTTTCAATTTGACATGTATTATTGTTCTGTTTTCTCTTGTTTGTGTCCGACGTACTCTGCTGTTTCTACTGAATGCAACATTTCGTAGCCCGATCAATTTGTGTTATGTCTACTGTAAACACATGAGTTTTTTGTACGCCCAGAAGCACAGGGTAATCGCTTGAACCGAGCTTATACCCACTATGGTACCGTACAAATATTGCTTAAACACCATTTTATTTCATAACATGATTAACTAACATTCAATTTACAAATCGAATATTGAGTAGAAAACTATGACTATTCTTCGAAAGAAGCTTTTATTGATAAGAAGGAAAACAACATAATTATACTAAACCGTAATGATGTAGATGCGTTTACTGTCTGTTCATCAATTCATCGTATTTTAAAACGATTCATTTGAGTCTTGCTAATTTGCATAACACGGTGATCATATCACTTTAAGTTGCCTTCATCGAGCCAATTATTTTGGTTAAAATATACATGTACATTAGCCAGAATAATTAAATCTAATGTTTTCTAAAGTTTTCTAAAGTTTTCAAAAGGCTCGTATATAAGAGTCGAAACGAAGCCGTCTTGCTATTCATCTTGATGAGAATTTAAATTACTAGAGCGGACACGTAAACATTGTAGCACATACAATTTTAACATTGGCCAGTATATACTTCGTTCCATTGCATCTAAGTTGGTGACTAATTTTAGAAATACATGCAATGTGTGTTTTATCGTAGAATAACTAACTAGTAACTAAATTATGCACCGGGACAGAGACTGTATCTTATCATAGATAAGTGGAAAATAGTATTTTTAAAATAATCTTATTGGTATCTTGTTTAGCTGATACTCTAGGAAATCTGAAATTTTCAAGAGAAATATTTTCTACTCACGCCTTAAATAACGATGGCCCCTAGCAAGATGTGCGTGTGAAGCAAGAGATACTTATCAGGACCATCTGGTTCGAGACACGAGTTGTTAGGCATGCACTCATCATGTGGACATGTTATTAGTTGCTTCGGTAAGGACATGTTAGTACTAGTTGATAATTAAAACAGTGTAACAAAACCAAAAGGTAGCTCAGAAAGCACGCACTTCAGTAAGTAAGTAACACCTTACACCTATTTAACGAGGCTGACACATTATTTTCCCAATCTTCTATGTGGGCTTCAATCAACGTACATTCGGACATTGGGTTGGGGATTCCCAGCATAAACGTTAGCAACAATGTTCTAACAATTAGAAATGGTAGATTCATAGTTTTATTGATTATACATTTAGAGATTTTATTTTGAATACCCAGACGATCTGATTTTACCATTTCCAGGTAATTGTATTCTTGCATAAATCCAATAATCGATCAATCGTTCTTTGATCAGACCGATAACGTTATATTAGACGTCTCATTATGTCTGTATACAGGCCAGTAAGTAAGATACAAACACAATTGATGCTCTCTAAGAATCGTAATAAATAACTATCAGAATATTCAGAGACATTTTTTGGTAAAGAGCGTGCGTCTCAAATTGTACAAGTTAATGTACAATTGAAAAAGAGATACACAAAACACAAATACGACCACATGGCAGCCAGATAGGTGGAAATGGTAAAGGACAAGGTGATCGTGACCTTTGACTTACTGATCGTCGATAGAAACCATCTACTGTTGTCTGCTAACCTCCATGTGAAGTTTGAAGACCCTAGTGCAACGCGTTCTTGAGTTATTGAACTATTTTACGGACACCATTCGGTTTACCGACAGACCGACCTACCGACCGACCAACCGACCGACCAACCGACCGACATGTTCAAAGCAATATATCGCCTCATCAAAGACGGGGGCGTAAATGTTTTTATCGAGTTACCACAAAAGGCAATACGTGTACCTCTTGTGTTTGTACATTGTAATGGTGCTACCTTAACATTCATGCGAATAAAAAATATATACGTCGAATATTAAGCATACGTGTGTCTTTTACTTTGCAGTATTGACGTCAGAATCTGTCAATTAAAATAATTAATTCATTGAGCTATTGTTAAAAACAAAATGCAGTGATATGCAACTGCAATCGTTTTGAACCACATTTAAGCACGGATCTATTGTCCTTATATAACAATCTGGTTTTCGGTCTACGTGCCCTTGTTACACTCTAACTTAATCATTTCTTAACGATCCGCCTTTGGAAATGTAACTTTATCTTTTAATGCATTGTAGGAAGGTCGGACGTTGTTGATTATTCCTAAGAAAATCCATTCTCATTAATAAGCGCTTCGTTCGACTCGCAGTTTTTGCCCTTTCAGAACCAAATTTTTGTTAAGGAGTTTAATTATTTATGAATAAAGTCCACAGTCAATTTCTTGGTTGTTGATGCATTTAGTGGAGACACAATTTTAGTTTTGTTAGTGGTGCAATGGTATTAGTTTTGGCAGTCTTCATGAAACAACACCATACACGTTTTGAAATGGTTATGTGTTCGTATAAGTATAGTTTACACACTAGTAAATAGTTGTATATAGTAATACAACTAATACACATACAAACATGAATGCACGTACAACGTGCTTACTTACAGCGCAGTATCTCCTAGCGTTTGTCAGGTTATTGTACGGAGACCGTACTGGCACGTATTGCTCATGCGTTTATTTGCAGAAGAAGAAATACTCGTCGCACGAACGGGAACGAACACATAGACCGTACTCAGATACATGTAGCATGAAGCGAATGTTTCTCATACCTGAAAAGTTCTGCGTCGTGTCTGTGTTTTCCCATAAACGTACAGAGGTGGTATTCATCACGTACGGATTCCTAAGTGTCATCTACGTTTTTGAACGCAAACACCACGTCCTTGTACACACGACCGGGTTGTGGCTACAACTTAAGTCAGAGAGAAATGCTGTCGCCTTGATGAAGGTTAAACAGCTTTGACTGACGAAAGTTTGCCGTGTACAAAGTGCTATATCATACACTCGAAAGCGAGACTTCTATATTCTACATCTACTCAACATCACTCCTGGTGGATTACTGTTTTAGTTTGCATTATTAAATCCACCAGACATGACGTCATAATGTTTAGTAATATATACCATGATGCATGGTATACATAAATAAGACAAAAGTAAAGTGTTTGCTGTCATGCTCAATTAAAGAAAACTGGTGGCATTCATTGTCTGGAGATTCTATCTTGTGTAAATAAAATTGGGAGAAAATCTAAGAAGGTGTTCTTTGGTTGTTATAAGATAAAATCAATGTACATTAATCTGTAAGTATACCACGAGGGGACTGTTACAAGAACTAAAGATAATCATACTTCATACAGATAGTCAATGGCAACATACTTGGAGACAGATTAAAAATCCACTTACGTGTAAAACTGTAATTGTTTGTTGCTATGATTTTATAGACTAGTTATTGCTTATGTCATACTATTTTTGTAACCATGTTCTGCCACAGAGGCTCACAGGGAAGACTGGGCTTGCCAATTGTGTTGCCCCTAACAATAAAGTCATTATTATTATTTTGATCATTAACATTATTATATAGATCTAATATTAATAAATATCGGTGACAGAATGGTCAGAGTGTACTTAACTATCTTCCTAAGTAGGGTATGGCAGTTGTGGTTCAATGCTATAGGTGTTTTGTTGGTACTCAGGGTGAAATGTTTATATCATATGTCAGGTAAACGTAGTAGATGTAACTATAGTAATTACACAGTTTAGTATAGTTCAACCGTAAATGTGTCGATTATAACATGATGTTGTTATAAGAAATGGGTATAGATCTACAACATGCGGCGAGGCGTGACTAGTAAGTACTATGTATTCTATCTCTAAAGGGGTCATTACCGAGAGGTCATTGTAGATCTATAGTCTACATAACATGTATAGCAAGAATGTTTGTTAGTGTGTTTATTTCGTTCGAATGTGAGAGTCGTAAGTGCGTAGCAACCATTCTGATTTGTAGCTGCCGAATTGGCCCATGACCCCTGGCTTGAAGGGTAAAACCAACCTCTAACCCATCAGTTCATATTCAGTTAGTTGGGAAACACTGTGCTTGAAGAGTTTTGAAAAAGAAGTGAATACGCGTCCCGGCCAATGTCATAATCAGGGACTTCCTGATTGACTATCGTTCAATACTGGTGTAAGCGTCTCGTTGGATCTGGTGTAAATACTTCAATATTATGAAAAGGCAAGTGGAGTTCAAATTCAAGATAGCATACTGTAGACAACCCAAATAAGGAAGAATACAAGGGAGGTCAAGTCAGTGTGTCGTGGGTGTCGTCAATACCATTTGCATTAAGTCCAAAGTAAAAACGTGTCATGCCTTGTACGAGTTGACATATATTTTCCTGAAGATCGATACATGTATTAAACCACTTATGCTGTTAACACCCGTTTACAATTCCCTACGACATATTAATGACTAAACATGTCAAACAAAACTATATATAATGTGTTAAAAGGTTCATGTCAGTGTTTTATATTACAGGGTTGCCAAAGTAAAACAACGAGAACATCATGATGAAGGTTCAACAGTGTTAACGAAACAATAGTTCTTGTTTACGTTGTTGCATGTTTGTGGTTTGATTCAATTTACCCAATACATCGCTGGTTTGTAATGAGAAGGTCGTAAGTAAAAATCGATATTTTGAGAAAACAAGAAAAACTTGGCCGAATTTTATTCTTTACTTATGTTCAAACAAGGTGATTCAACGTCAAAATCAAATATGTACCAGTCTTATAGAATCAGTTACGATCTCCTCATTCTAGGCCAGCGATGTGTCGGAGCACCTATATTAGACACTGATGATACTCTCAATTCATTGGTGCATTCCAGTGGCCGTATCTACTGTGTAGTAAGGTAACTACGCGGGTGTAAATTAAGCTACCGGTATTGACGTTCAGAGTAAAAAGATTCCCAGACTCTTACGCAAAATGCGCTGTTTCTAGCGTATTTGACGCCAAAGTGATCAGAAACTATGCGGAATTGTTACAATTTAAGCTAATAATATGACAACGGATTTTTGACATATACCTATTGACTGGAGTTTTTATTGCACAAATTTCGATCGATGTTCTTGCATTGGTTCGTCTGTCTATCGGTAATAAGTTTATTTTACTTAATTTGTTCGCACGAAGTACGCGTATGTTTTATTCATACAAGTGACAGAACTTCAAAAAATACAATCTATATGTGAACAGTTTTATTTACATGTTATCCTAGTCACACGACAAAGGAGGCTCAGCCATTGTCGACATTTGAGGACTATGAATAATGTATAGTTTAAGTGGTTTCTTTAACACTCCATAAATTGTCAACAGCAATTTGTATGTGAACACCATCATGAAATAATACCACCTGCTGACTCCATAAAGCTACATTACAGGTCAGATAACGTTATTGGTAATGTAATGTAAGACACTGTACGACAATAACTTATTCTTGCCACATTGTGTTGAGAGTGTTGTTAAAGAGGCGTTCTCTATAACTTTTATCGTTTAAATCGAGTCAGGAATATTATACATTAAATGAGAATCATTAGTGCTTAAACTCCTCAAATTTTTAACAAAAAGCTCACACCAATTACCAAGAAAAAATGAAAATATATTTCCGTAACGAGCCAAAATAGTCACGAGTTGTTTCCCTTTGACCACATAATAATTAATCAACCACCATTTACCACTCTCCAGTACAAACCGACAGATGACATGGACACATAGTTGAGTCAACACTGCCTCGTGAACGATATAGGACACTTTGGACGTTCTTTGTTATTGCTGAAACTATGCATTTCAGCTATGTTAGTTACGGCTGAAACTATGTACTTCAGACTTTTTACAATCAAAACTATATATTTTGGCTTGAACAGTTGAACTAGGAATTTAGTAAATTGTCTGCAGCTAAAACCTGTACTTTCATGGGTTGTCTAGCAAAGTTGTGAGTTCGGCATTGTGTGGTGGGAATTATATGATATGGTGAGGTGTGCTATTTTTGTTTGTTTTCTGGAATCTTTCAATTCGTTGTTGCGTTCCATGTCCGATTTGTATAAGCATTTTAGAATTGCAGATGTACAGATATATAAAGCTACAAGTATATATACTGATACTTGGGGTGTCGGTTCCGCTTAAACGTTGTTTATACTGTTTTACCTTTATGAAGATGTTTTTAACAATAAAACTATATTGACTTGAAAAACAAACGCACTCCCCTAATAGACAAGTATTCAATTGCAAATCCCAAGCGCCTAAATAATGATTTAAAAGTACTAGTAGTAAGTTTTATATAGGTTTAACTCGTATGTATAGGTTTATGGTACTTTGATAGATCAGTTGTGTTTCACTTCTTGCGACGTCGTTGATGACCGATTTTAGATATCTAATCTAAATTTAGTATCATTTCGGTAGTTAGCGAGTTTCCTCAACGTATGTGGATGACATGTCATTCGCAAAGATGAAAGAAGCAAACAAACAAGAGAACATCACCTGTGGTTGCCAATAAGTTGCGTTAGTTTTTCTTCTTTGGTTTATGGTTGACAAGTAGTCGTAGTCTTATCTTAAAGTTGTTTAGTTCGTTTTTATCATCAATTTCCAAGGTCACAAAATGGACCAACGACAATTTCGTTAAATAAGGTGACAAAAACATAATTGGGTGCAAACACGTGTACTTTATTTAGAATAAGCTACAAATACCAATGAAGATCAAATGCATTACGTAACCTTTTAAACCATTACCAAATTACATGCAAAGTTGTGCCTCTATATGTCGCATAACGTTAGGTCACTGGTCCTTGTTGTGCCTCATTTGGTCGCCGTTTTGGCATGGGTTTGTGTGGGCATTGATCATAGTAGTTGTGTTGTGGTGTTTCTGTGCTCGGCTGGTTAGGTTGAGTGCTACCTTCCCTGTCGGATATTCTCATACCTTTTAAGTAACTACTAGATTACGTTAAATTGACGTGTACAATTTCTAGCAATCAGATGTATCCTTTGTCTTGTTTCCGTTGCTAATGTTAAACCTTTCAAATCCAAATCTAAATCGTATAAAGCTTATTCAAGAAGATTAACTAATCTTCCTGTCTGGATCATTTAAATGATCTTCCATTCTCATAATGACTTGCGTTCCATCACTTCTGAGCCACTGCTGAGCGTATCGGTATTTAATCGGTAGCAGTCTGTTGATTTTTGTATTACTTTTGTTTTAAGTAGATTAGTTGTTTAAGTACCCTTTAAGCTGTTTAGTTTGTAATGTGGCAAAGTTAAGTATTAGCGTTTATGGTAATGTTAAGTATTCATGTTTCTGGTAATGTTAAGTATTCATGTTTCTGGTCATGTTAAGTATTATTGTTTCTGGTCATGTTAAGTATTAATGTTTCTGGTCATGTAAAGTATTAATGTTTATGATCATGTTAGGTATTAACGTTTATGGTCATGTTAAGTATTAACTTTTAGGGTCATGTTAAGTATTCATGTTTCTGGTAATATTAAGTATTCATGTTTCTGGTCATGTTAAGTATTCATGTTTCTGGTCATGTTAAGTATTCATGTTTCTGGTCATGTTAAGTATTCATGTTTCTGGTCATGTTAAGTATTCATGTTTCTGGTCATGTTAAGTATTCATGTTTCTGGTCATTTTGGGTATTAAAGTATTACATACACGGCTTGGTTGTTTCTTCGGCTTATGTGTGGGCATTGTTCATTGTAGTTGCTAGGAATATGTAATATTATTTCCCGCCCCGTACCTACCTTGTCCATATTTTAACTAGGTCAAGTCGTAGTTGTGTTGCTTTAGGTTGCATAACGTTAGGTCTCTGTCCTTAGTGTATCAACCTAGGTCACGCTCCGGGGTTGTTGTTATAGAAACTTGTCACATTTCTGTCCCTATGCTATTCATTCCATGTTCATAATTGGGGTAATCAGAGAACCGGATATAGATGCTTTATGATATTCACTCACCGAGAAGATATGAGATAAGAGTAGTTTGAGACTGAGCGTCTAGCAAGGGAACATCGTTTTTATTTCGCCTTAAGCTTAAAGCTTAAATAACATTGAGAATAGTTTGAACTATGCGATGTGTCAATCATGTGATATTTTACTCGTGTGAGAGATCAATGAATATATTCTATTTCTACTCGAATACTCACCAAAATCAGATTGACAGACATAATAACGAGGGCTAATGTGTGCAATTTCCCCGCGTGATTTGTGACTTCAATTTTAGAGAATGGATACAAATGTAGGTGAAACAAATGTTGCATTGCTTGATCTACATTGTATATATGAATTTAACACATTGGTATTACATGTATATAAAAAGAACTTGTATTTAGTTTAAGCAATATTTATTTCCATAGTTATGCATTATTATGTGTTACATAGACAATATTATTGAAGGAAAGAGGTACATATACAAGCATTGGTAACAGGTTTTATGGAAACTTTCGATAGAAATTGGATTTCTTAATAAGTCTTTTGGGCTTTATTGAAATAAATTTTCACAATTAGTTTGAGTCTTTGTTATGTGAAGCATTATGTAGGAGTGCATCGATCATCATATTGAGAAAATATTTCCAAAGTTCATAGTGCATCATGGGTTAAGTTAAGGTCATTTAAACTGATTGAAGAGGGGATCAGAAATGCACCAATTCTAAACTGAATACGTAGTCTTATTTTCACAGGAAGGTGTGTAAAATCCCCATTGTAAAAGAAAGTTGTTCAAAATTGTATTTTTACAATCAATACTATGCATGCGATTTATTGTCTTCATATTCGGTTTATTCAAGTTCATCGTTACAAACGTACATTGCAAAACAGTGTGCTTGTCAAATACAATACGTACACATATATATACGCTACAATTATAATTGTTGTCATAGGTGTTCGATCACATCAATTTAATTGTGCTTGTATAAATAGTACTATTAATCAGTCGGTATATCAATCTTGTATTTAATTGCAACCGCTCACATAGAATACATGTTTACATCAGCCATTCACGTTACTCTTGACAATGACAAATATAGCGTAGTTTGTAAACAAAATTATGGTGAATTAAGAGGTTTTGTTCCGAAAGGGAAACAGACAATTTGTATCTCAATTAGTCAGTAGGCGCTAACGTGTGCTATACACGTATATACGATACGCATATTGACTGTGATATCAACCGATTACGAGCATCCTTGTTTAACTCGACCGGAAAAAACACTTTTGTACAGATACTTCGACATAAAGTATTGTCGTGCATCAATTTCTACAAAACACTTTAATTGTCAAATGTAAGTAAGTGTTTAAGAAATTTTAAAAATACAATTTGGAACAACTTTCTTTTACAACTGCTCTTAGGTAGTTCGCGATGTTGGTTAAATTAAACAGCAATCACCGATATGGAACATTGACAGTTTATACCTTAGATGACTGCACTTATAGAAAAAAAATTGTGTTGTGTCAACTTTTGACATCAGTAACCTAACAATCAAATGACGCCAAACGCCACCTAGTGGTTGTATGCGAAAGCATGTCACAGTAATGTTTATCCGCAGTGTCAGAAATTAAAAAATACATTAACACCCACCGTTTTTGTCATATTTACATTTTATGACAAGTTTTAACGATTAAAATCCGTTGGCGTGTTGATGCCAATGCGTCGTTATTTTACCAATGCTGTGAACACAAACATACATTCAAAACGCACCATACATCAGTTACTAGAACTATTCTTTCTCTTCATTATGTATTTCGAAATTTTAACTCCTGCCACGGCTGTGAGAATGTAGGTAGGAAAACATTATAGTGAAGAAAAAACATAACTCATTATTGCATTATTTTTGGAGTTTATGGCCCGTTATGACTTTTCATAATTAATTCTTGTCCAGGCCATTACTCATTCGGTATTAGACGTGTTAATTTGAATCTTAAGAGGTGAATATATCTCATTGATAGGAAGTTAGTGCTTTAGAATCATAACTCTGGATTGTATCGCTTTACAGTTATTTTCCTTTGCAAGTGTTCGTTCTTAAATTGTGCCCACGCGATAAATAATACATTATTGAATTTGAAACATAATAGACGAATATACATACAGCTAATTTCATAACATGTACAATATCAGAAATGTCTACTTGAAATTTCATAGAATAAATATCTCATTGAATGCAAGTAAGGTGATCAAGAATCATAGCGCTTTATTGACCTTTTGTTAGTTATCCCACCTCGTAATTTCTCGCAGTACTCAAGAACCAGAACTTTGTTCAGCTTTTTTGGAGTTTTACCCTTTAATAATGTTCATACTTAATTCTTGACCGGGCCATAACTCATACAATATTAGAGATTTCAATATGAAACGTCATTGGCAATTATATCTCATCAAGTTTAAGTTCAAAGCCAAAGAACTAGAACTCTCTTTGAATATTTTATGAGCTAATTCCTCTGACACGCTCCCAATTAATAGCATAACACGTCTCTGACAGCTCTTGTTGTCTTTATTCTACCAACATCGTGAAACACCTTATCTTCGTGTTTGCGTCTTACCAAGCACTACACAAAACTATTGCACCGAGCAAAATCTACTAATATACCGTGACATCTATTGTATCAAGTCTGAAGAATATTTCGAATGGCGCCATAATGACGATTACAACATAAGAATAAGAATATAGTTTATTTGCATATCGACGGTGCCAAACCAAAACCCTGTAACTCAATTTTGGCGCGAAAACGTTTTTGCAGCATCCGCATCTGCTAGACGTCCCAAACATTTCTGTCTTCTCGCCATCTAAGTTACGCGATTGGCTCTTTATGTGGCGACAAGACAGAAATGCTTGGTACGTCTAGCAGATGCGGATGTTGCAAAAAAAGTTTTCGCGCCAAAATTGAGTTACGGGGTTTTGGTTCGGCACCGTCGATATTTTAGTCATGAAAAGGACTTTTTACAAAACAACAATAATACAACTGATTAAATAGGATGGTGATAAATGGCAAAAAAGTATTCATATTATATGATATCAAACATAAAGAAATCGTTTATGTGTGTAACACGTCAGGCAAATTTTGGCCCTGGTTCGGGAGAGACATCTTTATTATAAAATATAACATAACATAATAATATAACATTTAGTTATGCCACTTAGTTATGTTATCATAAATTTACGGATGGGGTATATATGCTCTTCAATTCCACCCTCGCGGTGATCTACAATGTATATCACCATGTAGGTGGAATTCGAGAGCACACACAATACCGTACATATACATTTATAACAGTATTATTCGAGAGATAGTGCTTTACTTATAACATGCTGGCACAAAACTACTCCTTTTTAGAGCAATTACACAACTGAAAAGTATATATTATATATAATGTTTCCATTATTTAATTTACCTTGAAATACAAGGCAAACTTAATGGCGTGTTGTTACATTCATAAATGATTTGAAAAGCATATTAAGAAAAAAAATACATGTATGACAAATGACAAATGACAATAAATGAACTACAATAAACAAACATTTTTAAAAGAGTTGGTTTAAATATCTGTCAAACAGAGATGACCATTACATTTACGATACCATAATATGCAGTTGTCTTCGTTCTATAAAAGCATGATGAATGAATGCGGCCAGATCATTATTTCGGATATATTTTCACTAGTAATTAACTGTACATATTGGGATTTTTTAAATAATAGGGTTTAATAAATTTTCTCCGGATTTCTGTATAAATTAGGCATTGGATGATAAAATTATATTCGTCCTCCAGTGTGGGGAATCACGTGACTGAAATGGTACTCAGCACTATGAAATTGATCGCGAAAATATGGATATTTACATAGTTTTTTTATTCTTGGCAAGTACTCCTTGGTTATTCGTACTAGTTATAAAGTGCAGGCTATGCGTACTTGTCGATTTTTTCATTTCTTTTCCCTCTCCAGTAGCTCAGTGGATGCGTTTTCCGGCTCAAATCCGTGTGGAGGCACTCGTATGCCTGTCATATTTCAGCGGAAATGTTACTGGCAAATAAAGGTTGTGCTTTGCATTTTTGCTACCAAAATGACGACAATAAGTTCATTATTATCTGTGTCATATGCATTTAAAAACTAATTTTCGTTGCCTACAAAAATCAACACCACTCCCACTGTTGAGTTTTTAAACCCGTTAGGCCAGCGACCCTCGTAAATCGTAGAAAGCGTGTTAAATTTCGCATAGCATGCACTACATAACTAATAAGAATGATCAAGGAGTACATACCAAGAATCGGAAAACTATCCAAATATCTATATTTTCGCGATCTATTTCATAGTGCTGAGTACCATTTTAGCCACGTGATTCCCCACACTGTCCTCTAATCTTTCGTTAAAAGGTACCGGTGGTTTTTTCCATCTTCCAGCTTCTACATATTGCCGATGAGAAGACATTCTTAATTGTGACACAGATATTCTATATTTTTTATATTGATAACCTCGAGATATTTATTGTGAGTAAAGTTATAAAAAGTTTTTAGCAACAACGCTCTTGATGAGTTTTCTAATCTTGAATTAAAATCCTGAATCCAGGTATCACGGATCCTCTGTTTTACCAGTGCCAGAAAGTATGTGCGTTAACTACGCATTGGTTTAACCAAGCTTCTTGAAATCCCAGTTTAGCTCACAGAAGTATTACACTCGAGACCCAGTTTACCGTGCGCGGATTTAATTCAATACCATTTCAAGTAAATTATAGGCTTGTTTAATATATTTTCTGTCTTGTGCATAACACATTGTTAGTGACATTGCCAATATTTAATTATGCGATACATTCTCGAAGCTTCCATGTCGTACCTTCCTAGCTCGCCATACATAAAATCATTTTCAGTCGTTAGTTAAACACCAAGCAGACGTTTGCAGAATTTTTTCGACGTTGGTCGCTTTATAAAAAGTCCATAATTCGGATGAATAGTTTAGTATTTGGCTAATCAAATTATCAAAAAGTTCAAGTGTGTGTTTTGGGGATAAATCAGTAAATTTATAAAGTCTTTTGTTCATTCAAAAATCATAACTGGAATCATACGCCACATTTTTTCTCACTGAAACAGATACTGACTTTAGCATATGAAGGAACGAAACTATCTAATTTGGAAGATTGCACATTTTCATCGTCTTATAAATAAAAAAATGAAGTATAAAATCGGTCACTTTCGAAAATACTCGTATATCGTTGGCTGATAATTAGAAGGTCGTAACTACTACTTACGACCTTATAAGACTAGTACATATTTGAAATCTGCGTCGTAAGGTGCTTGTTATGAGTCTAATTTCGTGAAAATCTTAACTTGTCATGTTGACCAAAAATGAAGTTTACAAGCAAGCCTAAATACTTACTCCGCAATAAACGACACACAGAGGACTACAATATTACCAGTATCATTTCATAAACAGTCTGTTGCACAAGTCCACATTTCGAAAGAAATCCCTGATACAAAGTAACGGTTAACACTAATTTATCTCTTCACGCAATGCTATCATAAACCCAGTTTGTCCTAGGGTTCTAAGTAGTTTCATTCACGGTAATTTCCTGAAATTATTTTATTTACCAGTTTCCATAACACAACATTTACTTAACTCATTAATTATAAATACAATATCAATATTTGGAAAATACAACATTTCGAAATGGCTGTTGATAATGTCATAAATTCTATTTACACCATTATGCATGGGCATGTCAAATATACAGTCATGTACTATAAAGACTTAAAACGTTAGATCTTTGTATGTAATTAATTTTAAACATCACTCGCAAATATATCCCATTATAACAAAAATAGCCTATAAAACTGCACTTGATATTTTCAATTAAGTCTAACATGTTACAGTCCACTTCGGGTTGCAACTACGAGAGGTCTTTACAGACAGGTAAAGCGGTACATGCTACCCTTCTTGGCATAGTCACACTGTTCAGTATACAGCATTAGTCGATGTTTACACATTTAAAGCATTATTGAAACTCACTAGAAAGGAACTTTCAATTGGTATAAATGTCACTTAAAATTTAAAGAACAAGATTTTAAGTTGTTTATTACTGGAGTGAAATTTTCAATGTGGGATATCATTGAAATCATCAATGCGTGTACTTGGATGCAAGCATTCATATGCCTGTCATATTCCAGCAAAATACTCATAACATGGTACCTCTGCAAAAATAAACATCTGTAGTTTATCAGGAAGTTGATCTAACATTTATTACCTTCATACTGTGAATCTAGGCACAGTGACCCTTTACGGCCCATGTAAATTTCATGGTGATTACTGAAGTAACTGTACTGGCCTGGTAAAAAAATGAGCAGATGTTTGGGCTTGTGGAACAGACTGTATACATAAATCATTACCATATTACATAACAAATCCGTATTATAAAATGTAAATAACGTTAATTAAAATAGACCCAGGGAATTAACCTATTCATAAACTCTCTATTATTTTTCAGGAATGGAGAGTTGTCTTAACAATAACTCTTTATTATTTTGTATACACATTTAATACAGTGTATACAAAATAATGGAGAGTAATTGTTAAGGATCTCTTCATGCCTGAAAAACATAACACACATAATTATGTTGTGTAAACAAAAAATGGAGATTTAGTTTTAATAAATGTGTTAATAGGTAAATGAGAATTATTGTAAATAATGTCTATGTTATGCACCAGTCAGTTGCATTCATTGCACTCCATCCCCATGGATGGGCCGGGAAATTTACTTTTGGGTTCTCAAAACCCCCGCCCTCCAACGGCCCATGCGGGGGCAGCTGACAATTAAATATTGTCCCAAAGGTATTGGTTCGGTGAAAAAATTCCCAACATTTCCCCAGCAGTGCGTGAAAAGCTGAAAGGTATAAAAAAAACGCAGCCATACCCAGAGGTTGGTGCCGTGGATTTAACTGACTGGTGCATTAGAAAATGTATGTGCTCACTAAAAGAGCAATACAAATCGCATAAAGGCCGCACTCAACTGAAAGAGCCGAACACAGATAAAAATGCTCAATCCACAACGAAACTAGAAAATGAAATCAACCAGTTGTTACTAAATAACTATAAACATGACATAATTTCAGCTATTAAGGTGGTACGCGCACAAGGAATAAAGAAACCAAGATGATGCTAGTGTGATATTAAATAACGATATTTTGCAAATGTACTTTCGCGTATCCATGACAATTATATGAGATGCAATTACAAATTTTTATAAATTCTTAAGGGCCAAAATTATCATTGAATCATGGCACCCGATCTTCAGCATGATACTGATAAGGAAATAATTGACCTTGACCTACATTAGAATGTCCATAAACATTGCAACTAGGTTTTGAGATGATCCGATGAAAACTGTTTGAATATAATAATACGCACAAACTAATTTTTAATTGTTTTGGGTCACACAAGGCCCATAATCCAGGAAGACATGTGCCGATTGGACTCCTAAATTTGAATTAAAGAACAGGCAAATTAAATTTTGGAGCGTAAGAAAAAAGTTAAGCTACAAATTTACGAGGGCTGTTTTCAGCTGTTCAGCCGCTCAATCTACCTTTGACATTAACTTCCCCTGGTCATTGGGCTACCTTATGAAACATTCGATTCTCACTGGGGAGACTATTTCTCTCTTGTGGGCGTGGCAGCCAACATCGATCTGATAGACACTGCTCTCACAAGTATATTTACCCTTTTTTGAGTACATTAATTAATGCTTTAATTTAAATGACTGTGCAAATACAGCTCTATGCTTAATAAGAACATGTTAAAAACACTGTAGTTATGTCCATCAAGTTGCATATCAATTATAAATATCCATGTATAGTTTATGCACGGAAATATATCCTCTGAATGAAACATTAATAGTGTTTATAATGTCCACCGTGTTATAACATCAAGTAACACTGGGTAAATGACCATTGCTTGATTGTGTAACACATAACTCACAACATGTGTTTGTTTGGACTACACACCATTATTAAAGTAATGGAGAGTTATTGTATTAGTTCACTGGTTTCAGGAAAAAGGCATGATCTTCTCGCTCAGACATGTTCATATTTTTAATCTTTTATTTATAAGAGGTACATCAGGGGTGAATCTTTTGGAAAAATGCATTTTTCTTTCAATTTTGATATTTACAGCATCGTTACAGGAAATCAAATTTACATTTGACAGTAATGGTGTATTTTAGGTCAGAGAAAATCCGCGTATCTGTCCATTCCTGAAAAATAATGAATAATCGGCCCCTTCGGGGCCTCGTCTCCATTATTTCTCAGGAATGGACAGTTATTTGGACTTTCTCCTTAACATAAGGTTAAATAATGTTGATTAAATAACACACAGCAATTACTTTTCTCGATCTTTACGAAGTAAAAATATTCAATCTCAAAACATAACAACTCGTGCGCTATAGTTACCTGCATACCATCCCCTGATTGGTCGAATCACAAGATATTGACCAACCACAGAAAAGCATTTCTATGCAATCTACTTTGCTAAATCGACAGAAAATAAATACACAGTTCGTAGATATTCATCTATATCGTCTATGTAGTCATTATGAAGCACTAAACGTCAGTTGACTTAAAGTTATACAATCGCCCAGGGGCACTCCCTGAAGCTACCGTGATTGAACCAGCTATTACAATACCGTCGATAGACACGCTGCGTAAGAGCCTAGGTAGACTCCCCGTGTTTGTCACCGTCGGAACAGATCCGGTGTTGGTATTTCCATTTGGTAAACGACCAGGTACACTCACCGAGTTTGTAGCCACAGGAACAGATCCAGTGTTTATATTTACGTTGGTTAAACGACCGGGTACACTCACCGAGTTTGTAGCCACAGGAACAGATCCAGTGTTTATATTTACGTTGGTTAAACGACCGGGTACACTTCCAGAGTTTGTTGCCCCGGGTACAGATCCAGCGTTCATATTTACGTTGGGTAAACGACCGGGTACACTTCCAGAGTCGGTAACTCCCGTAACATTTTTAGTGTTCATACGAACATGGACAGATATGTTGCTTAAACGACCAGGGACACGCCCAATTGTACGTGTGCGTTTTAAATAACTTGCGCGTATCATGACCACAATACAACATATTGCAACTAGTACACATAAAACAGTGCCAACCACAATATATAAGGTGTTGATAGGTTCACTATCAGTTTTAGGAGTGTTGATATATTCATCGTCGGTTTGAAGAAGTACAGAGTTTGTGGAATTGGTCATGCAAACAAATGGTCTAGAAATACTGCAATTGTCCGGTTTAAAGTATACAGCATCATTAATTTTCTCCAGGACAATACATGATGCCACTTTACTGTTGTTCGATTTATTTGTACCATAAGTTTGGATAAACTGAAAATCATTTAATAAATAAGTCTTGTTATACATCATCGAAGACGCCTGTTCTATCCAAGAAGATGATGCCAAGTTTGAATTATCTGACTTACATTTGGTTTGTGCATCTACCCACGTGTATGATGATATTTCATGCGCGGCTCTAAACAATTCATACTGAGTACACACTATCAAGTTGGCAGTTTTAAAGTTGTTTGATAGTCCATATTTGATGTCCACTGTTCCGTTTGAATTACTTACTCCAAACGTATAAAGTAAAAGATGTGCTCCATTTCCATTCAAGTTACCCTTTTTGTAAGTGAATATCGCTACATGATCCGTATATTCAGAGTCATTCGATTTCATGTTTCCATTTAATATATCATTAATGTGTTTTGCACAATCTATACCAAGAGAATGGTCTGTATAGATATATTTATAATCCAAAGAATCATCGTAGAAAGGATCGGTGTAGAAGTAATAGGCTATTGATACAACAATTGGACTATTTGTGCAACAACACAGGTTGTTGTACACTAAAAAATTGTTATAAAGATAAATTGATTTATAACACTTTTGAGCACAGTCGTACATAGTGTTATTTGTAAAGTTAAAATGACATTGAAATTCTTTATCAGCTAAGAAGTTGTGGTGATACTTTACGCATCCATTATAACGTATCCAGGGTGAAAATTCAGCAAATCCCGTGATGCGCACTTGATCACCATTTCTTAACACTTTCTCGACTAGTTCAATATAACTATTATTCTCTATAATGTGGTACAACGAGAGAGTAGATGAAGTATTCGCATATCTTCCGTTTTCCTCGCAGCTTGTTATTTCGTTCGAAACAAAAGGCTTTAATTCATAACATTCGTAAAATGGAATCATAAAAAGTAGAATAATCAAACACACCTTATATGACATTGTGTGATTGCAAGCAAGTATCGATCATACTATGAGAGTTAAATGCATTATGTTAAGTGTATATGTATCAGATGAAGTAAGTGCGCGTTTCCTGGCGATACTATTTTAGTTATTAATATCCTTTATTAATACCAATGCGCAATTCGAGTGCTTTGATTTGTACAAAACTCTTCATGTTTTACATTGTTGGCATTTGATATATTATTTTTAAATTTTGGAAAGTGAAATGATTCCGGCACAGATAAATGAAGATGGCGACCTCTTTCTAACTTACCTAATCAATAATAAATGCAAGACGTAAGACAGTCCTATTAACAATGTGTCCTGTGTAGTCACAGACAGTCATACCCCAACCGGAGGGAAGATAATTGATTGGATACAAACCACATTTGTAACATAAATTGTGTGAAAGATTAGGTGTTGGTCGCCGTTTTGGCATGAGTTCGTGTGGGCATTGCTCATGACAGTTGTGTCGTGGTGTTGTAGCAAAGGTCCACTTTAATGCGGATCATCACTCGTATACTTTTTAATCTAAAACAAAAGTACTCTATGCACTATTTGCACGTATTGCTGTTTACTATGTTGGTGTGCTTGAGGAACATATGAGGAAAGCGGTCCGGGAAGGCAGCACTCAACTTAACTAGAATAGAACAGATAACAATAACAGCGTGACGCAATTACACGGAGCAATGCCTATACGTAAGTTAACGCAAAAATTAAAACCTAAGTTCCCGCTGTAAAAGAGCAGGATGACCTAGTTTCACAAAGAAATACCAAACAACCTCAACTCCAAAAGACGCAGACATAATATGGAAATGATGTTTTCATGCCGTCCAATAGCAATGACCTTGACATCAGCAGCAACAATTTCCCAAGTATCGTCATTATACATCCTACTAACACAGCAAGTAAAATCAATATATCTTATTCCAAACTAAAGTCATTTAGTGAAAACCTTTTTATCCAGTCATAAGTAACAATTTATATAATGTACGTGATGTAGACAATTTTGCACATACACATTCTCGTATATAATGTTATTAACAAGTCCAGACGCGATGCGATGTAACTGTGACTTCGTTGAAATTTCAATCATCTGGTTCCAACGTCGAAAATAAATGAGGGAACTCTATAAAATGCTGAGGGAAACTCTTTGTAAAGCAAACAATTACTTTTATGTTAGGTTACTGTTAATAAGTCATTAAAAAGAAAAGAAATATATATATTTTTTTCAATGCAGAGTTGAGCAGTTGTTATTCCTGTGTGTCCGTTACACAAATAATCAACACTCAATTACTCGCACATACATGTACAATATGTAACACGCTAGAAGACGAGCAACACTTCCTTTTCGAATGTATTTTGTATAAAGATTTAAGAAAAAAGTATTTTGTATCATATTTTCACAGAAATCCTAGTGTTTACAAAACAATAGAACTATTTAACACTGAACGTGTAAGTACACAAAGAAATCTTGCAATGTTTGTCTACCATGCTTTTAAACTAAGATACAGCTTGTCACACATCAACTAAATACTACTCAATATGGACCTTTATTTATTTATTGTTACTTACTAACATGATTGATATGTTGTCTTTGAAGTATTTGAACTTTTTGAATTATAAAAAGGGAGGTAATTAAGAAACCTACTTGTTTTATACATTTTTGTTTTCATGATTAATGAAGGAAACTTAATTATTTACCTTCATACTACCTACCATCCTTTATTATTTCTTATTATAGCTATGTTGTTTGTTCATGGGTCATTTATGACCTAAACAATCGTATAGAAACACATGTAAAAATTATTTTGAATAAACTTGTAAACTTGTACTTTGCTATCAAGGGTCACTGTGTCAATTTCACCACTTTTGTCTGTAAACTGCATTGTGAACAACATCTATAACAACAAACGAAGCGTGCAGTAGAAAAGAATCTTTAATCATTTGCTACATTGAAGTCGTATTACAGACCAAACACTGCCGGAAATGTATTTATATAAGTCCCAAAAGACTTGTTTACCTATCCAATTCCTATCTTAATTTACCATACATCTGCCTGTTTCCAATATTTTTATATGTACCTCTTTTCTTCAAAGATATTGTCTGAGTAACACGAAATAATGCATAAATACGGAAATTCATACTGTTAAAACTATAATCACTGCAGGACTAGTTAAGCTGTGAGAGGTGTGATGCTTTTGGACCAAGAGGTCCGAGATCAATTACCGTATGTGGCAATTATCAATTTGAGGCACTATTGCGTAAAATTACTTCTTACTGGTATATAGATCGGAGATGTCAATCTGATACAGATTGTTATAAACGACATCTACGTAAGTTTTATTACACATAATACATGTATATCGATTTCCATGAGCAAATGGCGAAAGGCCGAACCTTAACTTATTTGCGTGTTATAACTTTATCACAGCGCATAAACCATATAATTGTATGACTTATTGGATTACTATGAAATTCAACTAGTATCATTTACTACTATTGAATGCACATGCAAACTCTGAACACTGTACTCCTTATTGACGTATTTTATAATTGAACGTGTACTCAATATTTCAATTGACGGAAATCGGCTCGTTTAAACACAATGTTTTTAATACACCTTCGACATATTCTTAAATACACATTGCTAATGCACATATAGCACCAGGTTGAATACGAATATGTGCATATAACAAAAACATTGTTATAAAACATCCCAAATTGGAGAATGCAATAATATTATAAGTGCTTATAACAAAATGTACATGATGCAAAGTTGACAATTGACGAACCTTTCGTATACGGATCTGACTTTATCACAAACCACGTTCTATATCCCCCTCTTCATCATTTGACAATAACATCAACTTTAAAGGTTACCTAAAGATCATATATAAGTTACAAATTGATTTATCTACATCCGGCATCGATGCAAATTGTTTATTGGTGGTTAACCCAAACTTGTTTGTAAGATGGGATCGCGGATACAGAAATGCGAGTAGACAGCTGTCTATATAGACACTTACCGACGCCTACGTGATTCAATTACCACAGGGATGTGATGACAGAAAATTCTAGCTTAGTAGGTTACTCACATGTATTATTTTAGACTGACGATTCAATGATATCTGTCAAAAGCCCAAAAATGTTTCATTTCGGAATAGGTAAATGTGTTTATGTCGCTCTTAAATTTCTCATGTCATCTTTAATTATAGCTTTATGTAGTAAAATCAGCTTTGTTTCTTTCATGACCGTTCGTAGCATATGTCGTTAAATGCATGTTATCAGTGTTTTGGCGATGTTCTTATTTCTATGCACGAGCCATTGAAATGTTGATTATTTAATTGAGTTGACTGTCTATTTACGCGGTTGTGGTAGATACTTTTGAATCAACTGTAATGATGATAAAAATATATTTGTTTTTAGCGGATAACATCATTTTATTGGCAAACCAATCCAAATGCCAATTCAAGCTTTGAATTTTCCACTAGACATGCAATCATTAAATTGATGTGCTTTTTGTGGTGCTTTTATCACTCTATTTGGTGCCAACTAGTATTTATTATTCTATTTGAATGATATATTGTGTACATTTCAATTGTCTTCATATTTTGTAACATTGTTTATGGATATAATCGTGGGGCTTTAAAATGACAAAACACTGTAACAATCGACAATAACTTAACGATTTACTCGACACAATATGCAATACGCCACTTACTCGTTTGTGTAGTGCTATGGTAACGTTTTACTCTTGAAACAAAAACGGGTATTTTATAAAACTATTTTGAGAGCAGTGTTTAGTAATAGGTTAAATTCAATGTATGGTAATTTTCATAGTGATCTGACTTACATTAAGTAACCAAATTTTCAAGAGCTCTTTTCAGCTGTTAGGTCGCTCAAGCCCCTTTGACATTGAAACTTCCCTGGTCAATTGCTACCTATTTAAACACAGGCTCGTGTCTCTCTGGGGAGACTTTATCTCTCCTGTGTCTCTCTGGGGAGACTATATCTCTCCTGCGTCTCTCCCTATCAATACCTTTGTGTCTGTTTGTGCCTGTTTGACAGAATCAAATAGAACTTTGAAGTCTACGTTCCCGTTATGCGTACACTTTGCTTCTTTTTATTGAAATAGAGGATATGTTTATTTTGGTGTAAGATCGAACTATACCTTTTTTACCCAGTGCTCAATCAAACAAAATTCAATTGAAATTATTTTTTTATAATCTTTAACAATCTTGAAATTAGAACAAGTACAATATATGTCAGTATGATGTTCTCCTTTGTCGCAAATGATATTAGATTTTAAAATGAAATATCAATTCTCGCAAATTAAGTCACAATGCATTATAACTTCCTGAATAATAATACACTTCCCTTGTCGTATTCATGCATTGAATGGGGAACTGAAACATCAACTATCATGCAGTAGGAACTCTCGATCAATAAACGTTTGACAACTGTTATAATCAAATGAACCTGAACTATGGATATATCTATTTAAAACGATTTTCAATTACATACACCATTGTCATACAACCAAGAATACATCCAATAGGGTATTTAATATAATCTTAAGGTGAATTGTCGAACATCAACCCATTCTTATGACTTAATTATAATTTAGAACAAAGACGTTTAAAATATCGTTTTTGGCTGATTATAAACGGAATATTTACCTTACATGTCCAGTTCAAGTGGTTTCAAGTACTCCCGTATGGGCAATTTATCAAAACTATATAAAATACACCAATTACACGTACTACATAACAACATTTGTGGGTACTTTTTACCTATGAAATATACTTAAGTATACTAACTGTCTTGTACAATAGAACCATAGAATTATACTATTGTAAAAAGAAGAAAGAACCCGTCACGGGTTATGTATAAAGAAACATCCAAGCGAACAATCTGCCGGCTCCGTTCGGAATCGAAACATGGTCCGTTGAATTACTGGTCCAGTATGTTTGCCACTACACAATAAAGACGAGTGAACGTACGTACACAAACATGTACTCGGAAAATGCCTTAGGATTTGTTCCATTCGCCGTTATTCTAACTTGTATTTTCTGTTTATTGATCAACTAGAATTTGTTTAATCAAACGAAAGATAGATCGATTGGAAAAGAGCAGATTAGAGCAACATCAAAATTGCAAATGCCAATTTGACAAGTCAAATGCCCAATTAATTATAAAACGGCAAATAAAATATGTCATTTCGTTTTTATTCCTCGAGAGAGCCCTAAGGATGTGTGCGAGTAATGTACAAATGAGCCAAAGATAAGTTTGTCCTTCAGGTTCAGTAGGTCATGAGAGTGATACAAACTGTCACCCGGAATGTTCTAAGTTCAATTACCGGGTACAACACATTAAGTTCGTCTGAAACATTGCCTACATGACTGTCCTCAGATGTTTATATAGTCAGCAAACAAGCAAGCAGGCACCCAGTCAAGCAAGTAAGTAAGTAAGTAAAGAATTTATTTAACGCGGCTACACATTTGTTTTCCCAATCTTTCTAGTTGGCCTGCGGAATCGCCCTCCAAAACATAGAAGCTGAAAGTTAATACTTGTATATAAATATTTAAGTCCTCCGTTGGTAGTATATAAATAAAAATAACTGATTCATTGCATTGATGAGCGTTGTGACATGATAATGGCAAAAATGACATTAAAAGAATAGTTACTTTCTTAGAAATGACACATAACGGCTGCACCAGACGTCTTAATTGTTGCCAGCGGAACTTCAGAATACAATATAGCTCAATTATGGCCTCTCCGTGAGACATCAAGACAAACTCTACGACGCTTACGCGAGAAATGTATCATTGTTAAGGGATATGTTCGCAGCTAGTTCATCAAGGAGCATACACTATGTATAATTGTTAGAATATTTACATAAGTTACGTACAATTTTACACGTAGCCGTTTTCAATGATAGTTGTTTAAACTCGGTTATCATGTACGCGATCATCTAATATTGATCAATATATCCGCACTTGATATGTGACCGACTTTAATTATTCCACTTACAAAACACGTTTATCAATGGCTTCTCGGAATAGTGTTGTCGTTATTTAACACATACTTTATTGTTGTCGTTATTAAACACATACTTTATTGTTGTCATTATTTAACACATACTTTAGTGTTGTCATTATTAAACACATACTTTATTGTTGTCATTATTAAACACATACTTTATTGTTGTCATTATTAAACACATACGTTATTGTTGTCATTATTAAACACATACTTTATTGTTGTCATTATTAAACACATACTTTATTGTTTTCATTATTAAACACATTATTTATTGTTGTCATTATTAAACACATACTTTATTGTTGTCATTATTAAACACATACTTTATGTTGTCATTATTAAACACATTATATTTATTGTTGTCATTATTAAACACATTATTTATTGTTGTCATTATTAAACACATACTTTATTGTTTTCATTATTAAACACATTATTTATTGTTGTCATTACTAAACACATACTTTATTGTTGTCATTATTAAACATATACTTAACTGTGGCGCTTTATTTCATGCAAAAGTTTATAACCAGCGCCATAACATGTAAAGCGATTTTTTTATTTTGGTTTAAAATTGAAATAAATGATGTCTGGATAAACTTTATAAAACAACGTAATAGTTTAATCGACAACTAACTTCGCCATTCCATCATCATTTTACTTGGCAGTCAGTACTTGCAATCTTAACGTTGGTTATCGCTATAATATTTGTAGTTATATTTAGCTTAATCTCCGATATAAAGTCCCAGACAATGCTATATTTATATACCGATAGGATCCATCGATTTATCAGAATAAGAAACACAGATTATGCGGTGATGCCAAAATCTGAATGAAACTATTGCTTGTAAGTATGATATGATTGACGTTGTACGCAACTGTTTTGACATTTAAGTCTGGACTTTGAAGTCATTTTCAAGGTCAGGAAGGTCGTCGGGATGACATCCATACACATAAGTAACTTACCCGTCTGGTGACGTTACTGAGAACTAGCAATGTTTGTACGGATCAGTAGTTATTGCTTATCGTATGTAATTGGATGTTATCGTATGTAATTGGATGTTATGGTATGTAACAAATCATATGCATTGGTTTTAGATTTCCAACATTGTTCCCCGCAGCTGTTGCATCACGTTTTAGGTAATCGACGAAAAAACACTCATTAAAAGTCACTAGTTAGAATATATATTTAGGGTGTAAAATCAGCCGTTGAATGAAAGCTTTTATTTCAACTTCGTCCAAATACGTAAGCAAGCCTACGTGATCACAGTCATTAGCATGACCTATTCATATACCGTCTTCTATTCGATGTCTAACTCGATAATTCTGGTCCGTCCTCGGTTTTTAACCATTGTGAATAATAATAATAAACATTACTATTGCCGATTCAATGATGTCTGTCAAAACCGCTAGAAGGTATCATTTCTAAATAACTAAATGCAGTAAGTATAACTACTTCGCTATATGACCATAAGAGTTATAATCATATAAGTTTATTTATGATGGTATAATTTAATCCTGAGAAACCTGTAATAATCGCCCGGGTTGAATGTTTGTTTATGCGGTTGTGACAGAGATCTTTGATTTATCTATATCTATCTGCATAAATTATAATGTTTGCATGAGTGTGAACAAACACAACATTGGACCGAGAGGTCCCCTAAAATGATGTGTCAGAAACCACTGAATAGAATGAAGAACTATATTAGATTATTCTGGTCCGTCCTCTGTAGTTACATGTAAACAGTGTGAAAATAACCATTACACTTTATCAGCAATATAGTGTGTGTTTGAGTGTACACGGACAAAACAATAGGCCAGGAGGTCCCCTAAAATGATATGACTGAAATCACTGAATATAATGAAGGCAGAACAATATTACTTTAAAAACAGAGAAGTGTGTACCTAATTACTTTTGATTTATTTCTGGGAAAGAAAACTCGAAACAAACAAGACACTTTACTAATAATGTAATAAACCTGGTTGGCATACAGTTATAGTAAGGAAACACTGAACCATTTGATGTCAGAAAATGCACCTACGAGAAAATCATTTAGAATTCGAATATTCCCTGGAGTATCGTTAGGAGTAAACAAGATAATCAACGTCAAACATTTTGAGAGAAGTTGTAGTAATATCGTACATGTCAGTATACTGTTATAGATATTTATTTCATTTCCGTTCTTGTCATAATAAACAGTAATTCAATGAATGTTCGACAATTCTCTAGAAATTGCGAAAATTGACAGTCAAATAGAGTATTGGTTTAGAATCGAAATCATATCACAATTTGTATGAAATACAATGACGTCGCGTCACAAGTTGGACCTATTTTGCATAACGTCAAAAACGCCGTTATTTTAGCTAAATATGACGGACATACGGCGTACAATTAACAGAATAACTAAATCATGGGCGTACAACAAACATAAACACATAAGTTGTGTAATAATGTGTAAAGGGGGTATACTAAGCATCTTTAGGAAAGGCAAAACTTAAATTTAGGCAAAATAACTTGTAATTAATATTGCTGTAATTTGTGCACTTATCCCTTTGCTCTTTGAAAAGTTAAGACAACCTTGGTGTAACCCCAATGAACACAAAATGCAGCATAAAAATCCCACTATGAATAAAGTACTTTATACATTTATGTACAAAAATTCAAACCGATCCTTAAACTTCGATTTTGCAATTTTGCATTGAAATGTCGAAACTACAACTTGACGTTACTTAGTGCGTAATTTTGCTCATGGGACATTATGTGTCGACATTGAAAAATACGAATAATTTCACAGTATATTGAACGATTTTGATAAACAATATATTATTCAACAGCGTGGAAAAAACGTATTTTATCATTTCAGTGACGACTAATGTTTAACAGAAATTTTCACGTTGGATCAAATCGAATTTCATGTTCAATTCAGTTTTTAGTTTTAATCCCAGGGTGGGACATTTTATGTCGACAAAGAAAATTTGAAATTATTTTTGATCTCTTGAATCAAAATCTAAAATGAATACAGGGTTTAATTATGTATGAAAAACGTATTTTTATAAGAAATTTCAAAGAGAAATAATTAAAAATAACCGTTGTAGAACAATTTTATGAGTGTAATAACAACTCATTTTCCCGTAATTTTGAAATCTCTACACAACTGTTTCCGCAACAAAGATTCAAAATATTTGACCTTCTGATGACGTCGATTTCTTTTAAGTTGACGACGTCAATTTTTAACGTTAAACTATCATTTTGCGCAAAAATATAGAAAGTTTGCGTATGCTTTTTGCTCTCCACACATAATTTTCTCAAGCCACATGAGCTTGGATGTTACATCTCTACAGTGATATTTCAGCGTATTTTGGTTATTACGAACCCTGAAACAGTTGGATTTCGTAATAACACTAAAATAATATACATTAAGTTACATTGTGCGCTGTTTTTCTCCGTTCGATTGATATATAACATATTATATTTATTGAAACAAGCGTAATTACATTTCCACCATTTGGCAAATAAACAACGCGAAAATGAAAATAGCTCCATCTTGTGACGCGACGTCAATACAATATAAACTTTCGCACTAGCTTTCATTTTGTCCAACGGGTTATTCAACATTAAAACTAAACAACAATATCGATTATTTTTTTTATCAGATACCCTAAATTAAAAACATATTAAAGTAATAAATACAGAAATACTCTACTTTACTTTTACGTCTCCCAACCACTTTGTTCAGTCGACCGATCGGCAAAAACTATTCTTTATAGACATGCACCTTACAATCATAGATATTTGACCCAGATATAACTTGGGGGAATATTTCATATCAAAGGGTAAAACAAAAATATCTGGCGACCAACTTATTAAGTAATTACTGCGCAAAATCAATAGAACCCTACGAATAGACCAGAAACAAAATGTTAAAGGAAAAAGAATATGTAAAAACAAGTTTGAATGTCTGAGCGCCGTCTATGTTTCAGTTCCAAAGTGCACGTACGGCTTCCAGTATAAATGAGCAGGGTATCAAAGGCTTCTTGAACATTGAGAATTGTACTGTCGGGAATTGCAATAAATTGTAAGGTCATACAAACAAATGATTATGATACTTGTAATGAATTTTGAACACTATGACAGGCAAATGTTAACTCGTAGTACCCATCATTTTTACATGTCAATCCAGATAATTAAATCTTGTCCCATAGAGCCTAGATCCTGAAATAGTTATTCATTGAAAATGGGTTTTTCATTCTTAAATTGATATGATTTGGATTTGCTATGAAGCAACAATGGTTTATTACCCTCCACAAGCATAGGGATGAAATACATTAAAATTTTATTTCATGCTTATCGGTGGTTTACGGCGGAATAACGGTGGATTATTCACCGATTATTTCACAGTTCATAATTTCGCGCAAACGGACTATTTTTAAAAAAAAAACAAATCCCCCCGCCCCCAAAAATAAAATTATAACCATTTTCACTGGCTCTCTTAATCTTTAACAAATAACAGTACATTATATGTACATAAATGTAAAACAAATGGACGAAATTGAAGCCATTGCAGAATAACTTTTCTATTGCAACTCGACGCGTGCATGGCGGGTAAACGACGTCACGCAATACATTTCAGGTATATAGTGGAGTATTTCCATCATTTAAGCTATTTGAAGCATGAAATAAATAGAATATTAGTATTTTACCGTGTATGATCGTTTGATAATTCACCTCGTGAGCAGCTGACTTATATTTTCACTCGTGGCTACGCAACTCGTGAAAATATTACACCAGCTGCTCACTCGGTGAATTATCAGCCGATCATACACGGAAAAATACAAATATGCTCTATGTAATAATACGCAAAATGAAGTGGACCTTTTTGAAACGTCTGGGTTGAACGTTGAAATGCATGTAATAACAGGAAAACCGGGAATACGATGATCTTTGATTGGATGTTGAGACAATATTTCATAAACACAAATCACGCAATATTATTCATTTCGAGAATTGCCTGGTTGAACTGCAATAACAAGATTTAGCGATTGTACAAAACAATTATATTACAACTCATTAACGTAAAGCAATAAACATTACATAACGTTAGACAACAAGACGGGAGCGAAGCATTTCAATCTAGCAACAATTACAAAATGTTTCCAATTATAACAAAGACAATTTATAACACATTAGATATTGCATGTTCCAAGGGCATTCATTTATCTGTAGTCTATCACCCTTATTTCACATCTTCATTAAATGTAATTGTATTTTCTTGATAAAGTTTCTTTCCTTTGTCATTACAGATCCAAATAATGATTTTATGGGACCAATTAAACGTTCAAGGCTAAATAGTCATGCCTTAACAATTTAACTTTGACATGTCAATCACGCATTTTCTCTTTGAAACTTCTATGAGAAAAAGTAGTCCCTTTACAGTGTGATAAACGTTACATGGAAACTATCCGAACCATTTATTAAGAATTTTAGACATCTCAAAGTTAAGTTAATAAAATTTAAGTTACCAGCTTAGGAGGACCGTTGTCATCAAATCAATCGTTCAGAAACACTTTGACATTTAACTTTCCCTGGTCGTTGAGATACATCTTGCTTTGTTCGTTCCACGATGTACTGTCTTGTTGCCTTCCCTGTCCGATTTGTTTGTTTGTCTGTGTATTTGTGACATTATGAGTGTATTTTATTTATTGTTAGGAAACCAGCCAATGGAAATATGACAAAAAGACGATTGACTTATCAGACGTTGTGTATAAAGGGCATGATGATCTATGTGCGTAGTTAATTAATTGATTGATATATTAATATAGATCAAGTAATCCGTTAATCTTATAAGTTATCTGCTATAGACAGATGCATGCATACCTGGTCGGAGTAAATTGCAAGATCTTTTAATTCTTAGTATGATTAATATGATTTCTATTGTTACTGCATGATAAAATGAATTTCTAAACTTCTGCAATCGTCATTTTTCACGTCCGCAGAATAGGAAATTGCATTCGGTTTTCACGCTTTAATCCCCGTTCCATATGTGTTTATATTTGGTTGACAAAGCAAAATCACAGCACTAATATATTAGATCTACGAGTTGCCAAGTTACACAATGTTGTCTGCATTCACCCAGTTATTACTGAATTTTTACGAGACCATGACAGTAAGGCAATGTCGTGGAATATAATAACCACATACCTACTAAATTATAACTACAGTTTATACTTTCCCAAGCGTCCAACCATTTGATATATTACAGACTGGTTATAACGGTCTCATCAGAACAAATAAGAAATAGATTCTATATCGATATAGCTTGCGATTTTTAACAAAAAACATCGTTACTTCAATTAGCTATTACGAAAAACAACGAGTGACAATGGAACCCAACTCGTTGATTGTTTTGTGATGAAGAGACATAATTAGACCCGACCAGAACCATTTTCTTGTCCGTTAATTCGTTAAATGGTGGTTTCATGTAGTAGTCCAGTCATTTTAACATTTATCCTCAAACTAGTTGCAAAACAAACAGTTTTGTGTTTATATGGTGCGTAAAGCTATCCTTAGCAATGTACAAAATGTCCTAATTGAATATTCGTGGGACCTTTTGAGATATTTACAAATATATTGAATTGTCACATGTTTTCGCGATATTTGTCACTTTTGATGTAAATAAATCTTGACTTGTACCAGTAACGTTTCTTTACATCGAGCTTAGAGGTCGGAATTTTGGTCTGATTTTTATGAAACTTGGCAGTAATGATCATCGGACGCTAATCTAGGTAAAATAAAATTTTGAGTTAACCGGAGCCAAAATCTAGGTCACTAGGTCAAAACACAGAAAAAACAAGATATAGTCAACTGGGGTCGCAATTTCGACCTTACACTTGTGAAAATTAGTCACAATGACCACCTTACAAAAGTCAAGGTCATGTATGAAATTAGATAAACCTGACTTAAAAACTAGGTCACTAGGCCAAATTATAGAACAAATCTTTAGAAGGGGCCCTTTTTACCTAATCTTTATGAGACCATGTCACATGGATCATGAAGACAAAATGTAGGTAAAATTAAATATTTACGTATCATGAGTTAAAACTAGGTCACTAGGTCAAATAATAGACAAACCTTCATGCGCCAAAAAGTCGCATCAATTATTTTCACCTATTGACCTAATTTTGACCCAAATTATTCAATAACATACTTGTCTTAGATGTTTTGAAATGGGCATTGTGACCAAGTTGCATAAATATTAGACCAAAATTGTGAATTTTGTACCTACACAACGTTTTCCTGTGATTGTAACTAGCGACCGACTTTTTGACTCCGGATGACCCAATTTATAACTTTGACATAGATTTTGTTGATATTATTATTGTGACCAAGTTTCATAAATATAAGGTCAACATTATGATCTCTAGCGACTACACAAGGTTGTGCTACAATTTGACCTAGTGACCTAGTTCTTTACCATTGATCATCCATTTTCTACCTTGGCCTAAATGTTGTTCAGATGATCACTCTGACCAAGTTTCATAATCATAAGGTCAAAATTGTGAATAGAAATGCAATTGTGGACGAACAGACAAAGAGAACAATCTCTATTTCTCCCGAATCGATAGATTCGTGTACGTTTTGTATATTGTCATTATTGTATACTGTCCAAACACAAATATCCCTTTTCCATTTGACACACATGTATACAACGCATGCTATGTGTAAATTTTAAACAAATTGGATTAGTATTAAAGAAATGAATAAAACTTTTGTTTCCACTTCCAAGTGCTATTTTGAGTCATTTTGTCGACATTTGAATGGGTAGTATACCAACACGTAGACTGGCATATATATGAAAAGTAAATTGTCTGATGATAAAATCAATATTTGTATTCGATAGAAGAAGGTTGTATATTTCAGAAAATATAAGTTTTAAGGTGCAATTAGTAAATATTTAACGACTTACACGGGAATTATTAGAACTTAAAATTCCCCATGTAGTATGAAATAAGGAAAATGCTGAAATTGCTACCAAAAGTGACCGTAAACATGTCGATTTTTTTGTATTTTCCCCACTGAACTCGCATATTTGACGTTTTGTCTGTAGTTGATAATAGTCTGTAGATGATGAAAATGAAAGAAACTCTGTTTTGTTATTTGTTTGAGGTTGACCTTATTTTTTAGCTTTAAGGACTGGACTATAGGGCTCTGAAATGGTTGTTTCGTACTTATCAGTCTGTACTATATAAATGGGTGAAACATTGGGCTGGTAGAAACTGTTTGTGGTATAATTTCGTAGGCCTGCGTTCTAACTAACCGAACCTGTCTCATTAGAATACACAATCATCATATCGTTCTGAGAAACAATCAAGCGCTATAATTATCTTAGACTACCCCATGCGTTACACCTTATATTGAAACAATTAATTATTTGGCTTACATTCCTTTGTGCAGCAATCCAATTCTAGTTACATGTATTAAGGCTTTGAACAGTATTGATGTTATAATATTTAAGTCTATATTTGTTATACAATGTATAACCGTTCAAGAATTCATTCTATGCTTCCAAAACAATTAATATAGTATGATCACAATCGATGGTCTCATGTTAGCAATGTTGTATATCCCCATGTTTCTATACTGAGTTAACATTGAGATACAAATATGGTATCGGATTGTTTTGCGTTGAATAATTAATGCAATGTGAAATGTATCAGTAGTCAATGATGACCTAGGTAACGTTTAGAAGTTTTTATTCAACCCACGACTTAATTGTCATGTCACTTACCAAGTATATTATCAACTTCGAGTACTCTGATAGCATACACCTTAAACATCGAGGTTCTGTTTTATCAAAGGATTCACAGTCATACTATATTTACGTTCAAACTAAAACTTATATATTTTGGACAGATGTGATTCGTAGGAGCTCCTTTGCTGACAAAATAAACTTGTATCTCCATTCGCAGCTGTTAAATTGTATTTACTAATCTAAATATGAACGTAATTTTAAGAGCTGTGATAAAGTACTACCCAACACCGTGAACCATGTGCACAATGCATACCCTTATAGGCAATATTAGGCTACTGTTTCATCTAAATAGCGGACATACTTTTTTACAGCTCAATTGTATGATCAATTAATCGACCGTGTTATCAATAATATACATGTAGACAATTTAGTTCAACAAACCATTTATGTCTTCAACTTGCAGTTGTTTAAGAATGATCAATAACTCAAATTTGAAATAAACGAACAGGCGAAATATAGGTCAATCATTCCACAATTCATGCAGCATTAGTTAAACTGATGTTTTTTCTTACGAAGCCAAGAGTTTTAGTATCATTCACATGGGCACTAGAAATTGCATTAACACCTGCTTAAATGAGTCTCATTTCACTTCTCCATAGACTGGTTCTGTACTAAAACTTTACGGTGTGTGTTTTCCCAGAGGAACGATGTATATACTCTAACTTAAATACAATTATCTTCAAATATTTAATAATTTAACACACACAAACACATGTCATATACATAACAATACCACATATAACGTGTCTAACAAAAAATATAAATGGCATTCGATCTAATAATGTAACCCATGTTAACAAAACCCAATCGCACTGCATTTTGTAACATAGAAATGATAAACTGTGTAATTAAAATAATAAAGGATAGCATATTGTTACACATTATAACAAAACACAATCACATAACTGTTCATAACTTACTTTTGATATAGATTGAACATTGAAATGATTTTGGAATGTTTTTTGAGCTTATTTATTGCTAAAATAATTGCCATATAATATCCAGTTTAATGGTACATGTATTTCGTTTTCTGTAAGTTTTTTTCTCACATCAAATGAACATGATGATGCCACTTAACTTGTGACAGGTACAATAGTAGCTTCCCGTATCGATGGCTTAGAATTAGAAGGTCGTAAGTGCCACTTACGACATTTTAAGATTCATACATATTTAGAATAAGCATCACAAGGCGCTGTTTATGAGCTCTTTCATAAAAATCTGAACTTGTCATGTTGACCAAAATGAAGTTGCAAAAGTTTGTTTTACCACAAGTAAAGAGTAAATGTCAGACAGTTTTTCCGTGTTTTCTCAAAATATCAGTTTGGTAGTTACGACCTTCTAATTCTAAGCCATCGATATGTACTTAACAATGTTACTTCAGAGCAAGCCTTTCCTTTTGGTATCCGTTGTAGTGATAACATATATTATGGGGCACCATGTACTTGTAAGTGAATTCAATACATGTGGTAGTTATTCAATAGTGATTTAATTGCTCTCTGGGAGAATAGGGACAACCAATCATATCGACTGTTGCTGACTAAGAGTTCAGTATGTTGCAATCTGATTGATTGTCCTTATCCTTACGTCAAGTAAGACAAATATTGAATACCACCTCAGGTGCCTTATTCACCAACGTTGTAAGTCTAAATCGCAGACTAAGACTAAATATTGTCATTACTTATAATTACTGCCATTTCGTTGAAATTAGTTTAAACCATGGGAACGTTTATTTGACCATTTGTTGTTACCCACTAAATATGTACACAAATTAATATAAAAATCGGAACATTTATAACAACATGAGAGCGAACAGAACATTTGACAATGTTAAGTCGAAGTCTGTGTTTTAGACTTACAGCGTTGATGAATAAGGCCCCTGGACTCCATCATAACATTCGTAAATCTTACACGTACATGTTTGTTGTCAGTTATGACTGTTTTAATATATTGAATTACTGTTTATAACGTGTGTTACTAGTAAATGGATCTGCAGTATGTATTACTAGTAATGGTTTAATAATTGAACGTAAGTTTAAGATTTCCATAAGATATTGGAAATAACACTTCTCTGGGGAGTTTACCAATCGCGTGGCTTAATGAGACAACCGTAATAGCTGCATCTCTCCAAGTTGTATGGAACACTCGATATATCCTTGGCTGATTAAGATTGTCAGGGTGATATTTTATATTGTACATTCCATCTGTTTCTCACACTCCATTGTCCCTCCAGCATTTGCCGGATATAAACAATGACCCTGTCTGTCATGCACATGAATAGGTTCTTTAGACATGAATCTCACACGTAGTTTAAATCCATTCATATTGGATTCTGCAATGATACAGCCTCCAAGACCACGTCCTGTTGAACCGTTTGGGTTATCCTTAGACCCAGCGCTACTCGAAGTTGCAGAGTTTGACATTTTGTCATTACAACGCAGTGCCAATCGTTTCGTTTGAGATGTCAATTGGATTTGATTCCGTTCGTCGCTACCAGACAAATAAAATCCGTTAACGTTGTGATAACGAGCATAGCTCGTATTCTGCCGTCTATTTGTGAGCTTGTGGGGACAAAATACTTCAGTTAATCCTCTGAATATTTTAATGTTGAATATACCATACAGGACCGGGTTAACAGCACTCTGCAGGAATGCAATAGTTTCAGCAAAGGCCGTCACTGAGTCTGGTATATACATAGTACCATTAGTATACACGAGACAGAGTGTAGTCACAAAGTAAGGCGTCCAACACGCTATGAATGTTAGAATAATACAAAATGTCATTTTCACTGTCTTCATTTTGGCCAAAGATATTATTCCTTTATTAACTATGAATTTCCGCATTGATGCGTTGTTGCTCCCTAAGTAAGTGTCTGACTTGCCTTGCTTCCAGACAACCCGTGCCACATTTATATAACAAAAAGATAAAATAATACTTGGAAATATCAAAATATAGAATGACATGAAAGTAATATATGTTTTCCGTTGCCACTGTGCAGTATAGCCACGACTATGACAGCCATATTTTGGCGTTTTGTCGTCATGGTAACCATCAACAGTTTGTACAAATATAAGCAATTGCGGAATGGAGACGAGAAAAGATAGGCACCATGAGACGATGATCATTTTTCTTGCCCGTGAGCTAGATGATGTGAACTGTAATGGACGACATATTGCTAGGTAACGATCGAAGCCCATACCAGTCAATATGAACGTTGAACTTGACAATGTTACCACTTGGATATAAGTCAAAAGTTTACAGCCCACTTTTCCTAAAATCCATTCACCGAATGCTACAAACATAATTTCAGTTGTCATAGTGACAAAACACACTGTTAAATCACCGATAGCCAGGTGGATGATAAAGATATTCACACGGTTATTCCGTTTCCGGTATTTGCTGCACGACAATACAAGAATAATGGCGGCGTTTCCTATGAACGTAAACACCATTATAGTCACTATAGAAGCCACGCGTTGGATAACATCGGCGGTCCATATCTCTTCTATGTCCTCTACAAGAGCTACGTCTATTGTCTGGTCACAGATGGAATGGTTTGGAAAGCCAGCACAGACTGTCACATTGTGAGCGTTATTCATTATCAGTAACTCGTCTTAATGACAACCTAGAAAATATAAAGAAGTAAATCAAAGTAAATTATAAAGTAAGACAGACACGTAACACCTGTCACAGCCATCTGTTTCAAATATACAATACTATTCAATCCTACATTATGCATTTAATGATGTCATTTATAAGACTTTCAGGTGTTACCTAGAAAATATAACATGCACTTTAATAATAAATTACAATATAACCAAAATCGAATGAGTTGGTTCCATATCACATGCATCTACATGGTCAAAGGCACTTTATATGCCGGTTATACCAATAAAACTGAAAAAAACTGTATTAAACGGTCAACTGTTTATAATTCCGTATTTTTTCTGTTTCTTTTATCAGACTGCTTTAGGCATGTGATTCGTGAGGTAAATGCACGTACAAATACAAGGGAATAATATACACTGTGACTATATATGTAAATACCAACAAAACCAATTACGTAATAACAAGCAGTGATCAATGCTTCGGAGAACTTTCACTTGCAATTATATTTAGTCAATAGGACTTAAAACAAATAATCATTATTGAGAGCAAGACCGCATTCGATCGAATGCACTTATTAAAACACATTTTTATTCACACTAATAACTCTACTGTAATTAGCCTAAACGGCGCATTCCATTTACATATTGAAATTGAAGATGGTCGAACTTGGCCTATTATAATGAATTACTTCCAATTATAAAACATTTCGTTTTTATGCCAATAGATACTTATACCAATTAAATGTTTTAACACGGAGGTCGATACATGTTAGAATGAGGGCTGATTCACAACATGTCGTGTGTTCAACTTTTCGCAACAACATTGTGAAAATACGAAAACACGACGGTACGATGACGTCAACTTATTCGCATTTTCACATTGTTGCTTCGTTTCTATGCGAAAAAGCGAAGAAATACGACATTGCGAAAATCAACTACTATAACTTATTATTATGTTAGTGTATACAATTTTAAGGATCCTGTTATGGGTTTCACTATAAGAGTATCTTATTATATTTTATGTTAAATTTGTTAACCGAATAAGACATTAATATACGTATTTAGTTCTCAGTAATGTTCTAACTAGCTACCATATTTTTATTTTGTTGATGTTGGTGCAGTTATTTAGATACACTATCGCATTTAATTTATAATTAAGCTTTAGACAAAACTTAGTGTATACCCGCGATACGTCTACAGATGACGTGACGTCGCTGTGACGTCATCGAAATTCCCGACTTCTTGTTTCATGTCAAATAAAGATAATCAAATTTTCACCAGATTGCTGATGAAACTCTTTTCAAAGAAACAAGTGTTTTTCTACTGACCTCTAAAGTGACATGGAATGCATAAAACTACAGCAGGCTCATGTTAAACCTATTATAGAAATTCGAATGCTGTGTTGCAAAATTGATAATTTTGTACCGGTAGCAAATACTCAACTCTCAATTATTTGCACATTAATTGCCCTCAAAGGTTGCGATATCGATTTCACAGCTAGTTACTGTAAGCTGCATTTGAAAAAATCGATCAAAACAAAAACATATCTTGCCGGAGATAAACGTTCAATTATTAGAGAGGTTGCGAAAGCAACGTGTACGGGTACGTGTACGTGTAGATACCCGTACACGTACTCGTACACGTTGTAATTTAAATGTGCTTACGAAAGATAACGTGTACGTATAAATTCGCGTGACAGTTATAGCACGATTTCCCCATGAATCGAAATGAGTGTTTGTATAGTTTGATTAGTCCATGTTTCTTTTGATAAAACGATTTATCCGTGCCTACGCATACATGTGTGATGTGGTACACATACCTCTACAAGTCCCACTACACGGTTTTAACGTGTAAGCCCTACACATACCTTGATGACGATTTGCTCAAAAAGTAGTTCACTCGTACACGTACACGTTGACGTTCGATTTCGCAACCTCTCTATTGTCTCACAGGGCTACGATGATGTTATAGTATAAATATTATAATCAAAGCTCTGAATGAGTGGTGAATTCCTGAGGGAACTGTCGTCTTTTGGACGATCAAGTTTTTAGTTCATATTAAGTATAGTTGCTTCGAATATTGCTGACGGCATTGCTATGTTCATATTATAGTTCGGCCTTATCAACCTGACTCTGAATCTTATGCTTGAATGTAAGTAAAGTACGCCATGTGTAAGCTTTATTACTAATAATACTTTAAAAAAAAGAAAATGGCGATAAGTCAAACCTTAAGATATATGTGTGTTTCTAAAAAGAATAGTGTCTGTTTATGTATACGGAGGGTCTACATTGAATACAAAAGAAACAAAACAAAAAAAACCCACCTAGCATTATAGATCCACATGTCTATTAAAGCTATACATTTTCCATTCAACCAATAATCATTAATGATACCTGGTTGTCCTACATTGAGCGTACTTTATAAACGGTAATACATGAAACAACTTAGCTGAACTCACGACGTTTTATCACATTGAAATCAATAGATAGTACGAATAATTGCACTCAAATGTAAATAGAAATTCCCCTTAGTCAATTTTGGAGTATGTAAATGAATTGTACATGCGCATAATGGAATGTCGCATGCACTTTTATACATGTATGTCTCTAAAGACTAATTTGTTACACTAACATAAGTATGTTTTATTCATTACAGGCGGTTAAAATACCTTTCACCAAAGCAAAAAACTGATTATTTAAGTTAAAAGGTAAGACATATCAGGACAGGGATAATGTGTATGGATAGCATGTCGTGGATATCGAAGGACCATTATAGCAGACGCCAAACACATTTACCTGAAATAAGAATACTATAATAATTATTATACCCGCTTTTTGGATGAGACAGTACAGTTGGACAAAGCTAGTATTCTAACTTATAATAATTATACTTGATATAATATATAACCTGTTACATACATTACAACCCTTTAAACGTAATGGTATCATACGCTTACGCACACTCCTAACGCATCACTAGTATTTTTCAGAATTACTCAGCGGTTTTTGACGGTAGTTTGTTCACATTTGGCATGTACATACATAAATTTCTTATTGATGTTATTGTGCTTTTTATAAAAATCATATCTTGGCACGATAACAATAATTTCCAAAAATGAAATCACTGTAAATTGAAAAGTCGCAAAAATAAGTTTTTCAAAATAATGAAAAAAAACTGGATCGAATAATAATACTCAAGTTATTATTTCTTAATGTCTATCCATGGCATTTGAGATATATTAAGACATCTGCAACATCAATAACCCATATTTCCTTATCATTATTTGGATTGTGATTCAAAATTCCTTAACGAGGGGCAGGTCGTGCAGCGATTGTAGTTGTGTCATTGGTCGAATACGCAGTTCGTTTAAACTAATTCAAAACAATATTGAAATTCGAAGACTTTTATGATAATGGCATATTTTGTATATTGTAATCCTCCTTGTGTTTCACAGCCAAAGCTCCACCATGAGGCATTTTTACATGTTGCCATTTTTCATTTTACAAAGACGACCATTATTTCGTTTTGTTTTTATCTTTCAATGAACTTACATTCTAAGACACATTCAACGAGTATAAGGATATTCACAGCCAAGACTTTGAACCATTTCCTTGTGGAGATTGTTCAAATTTTGGCTGTGAATACCATAATACTTATTTGTCGAGAAATCGTGAAAAATCTCGATGTTTAGTTGGGAGTGTGCGTAAGTGTATAAATACACGCAATTTGGACTGTCAGGACAAACTGTCACTTCAAGAGAGAATTGACAGATGAAAACTGTCCATTCAAGAGAGAATTGACAGATGAAACATTTTACAGTCTACCGTTTATAATACATGTAAAAATGGTATGAGAAAATCCGACAGGGAAGGTAGCACGACACAACTACCCTGAGCAATTAAAATGCAGGATGACCCATATAGTATAATTGTATTATGAAACAGACTATACATTTATGATGCTCTGTACACATGCTTAATCTCGTATGTATCTTGCAGCTGCATCTTCTGTTGAAAGTACTTCAGTATTAAACTTGTAGTCGTACCGCACACTTGTGTTATTTATTTCTCATTTGAGTTGTATCTTGCACTACTACATTTAATTAATATTCACTATATCAAGAATATATTACAACCCACATTTTCACAAAGAAAGTATATAATAGCGATTATTGCCGAATGAAACGTAGCCAATACTCGACCAAGTTCACCAAGGCCCCACTGCATGGCGAACCAACTGCCCAAACCCGTGCCACCCCTGACCTAGTTTAAAACCCCAAGGACTGTGACCTAACGTTAATATGTCTTGAAGAGGTATTTTGCGACTTCACCTAGTTTACAATAATGGGCTAAAGAGGGCGAAACATATATGCCAAAAACGTTTATAATAGTGACCAAACAGCACAGTGACCTAATTAATAAGTTTCTAATGCAGCATCTCCACAATATAGAAATGATGATAAGGGGGGTGGGCGGTGGACTCTAAAAAGAGGGCAGAGGAAATTAAATTCCAAGGACAAGTGGAAACAAAAATACACCGACACTGCAAAGTGCTGTAAAAAGGAGGGGGCGACTTGACTTCGTTTACAATAATGGGCAAAAAGAGGGCGAACATACATGTAAATATGCCAAAAACGTTTATTATAGTGACCAAACAGCACAGTGACCTAATTAAAAAGTATCTCATCCAGCAACTCCACAAGATACAACTGATGGAAAAAGGGTGATGGGCGATGGACCTTAAAAGGCGGGTAAGGAAATAACTTCCAAGGACAAGTGGAAACAAAAATACACCGACACTGCACAGTGCTGTAAAAAGGAAGGGGCCGTAGACACTGCTATAACAGAGAACAACTTGAAGACAACAAGTATACCAATTTATAATTTGTGATAAGATAAATTAACAAAATAACCGAAATTCTATTTTGATGCGACCATATTATCATCACAAAAAGTTAGTGTCACGAATGACAAATCTGGCCCGGTGATTATAAACATGTTCTTATTCCCATACTCAGACTTCATACTCCATGCTCAAACTTGAAAACAGCTTTTTCAGAAATGTGCATTAAAACCAACTACAACTTGTTGCAAATGACCTAGTTAAGAGAATGAACCCCCATATAATATGCTCCATTCAGTAATAAAGCAGTTTTTGTTAACTCCAATTGAAGCATGGGGTATGAATTTGAGCATGGGGAATATTCTCCAATGTTAATAACCCCGAGGTTATCGCCATGAAAGTATCAACATTTATTCTGACTAATATAGCATTTTCTGGTCGTTCTCTTTGAATGCTTTTAAAAGTACAAAGACGTAGTCAAATTACCCAAGAATTAGGTACTAGCATAGTTATACTTTTTGTCGCTCGTATATTAAATCAGCAAAGTCATCTGTCAACATATCATAATGCCTCAATATAGTTCAGCAAATTTGACAATGATTAAAACTATATGAGATAACAAACAGTCGATTGTCGATTGCTTTAATAATGTTTGAACAATAATGGAAACAACATGTACTCTGTACTCAGTCCCTGGTCGACGAATACAAAGAAACAGCACTATATCTCTCACTTGTATAATTATATAGATGAGACTAAAATAAACTACATCTGTGTACTTAACGCAAATGTCACGAAACCCTATCAATAGTTATGTATATATTTGACAGGATCAAAAAGAACTATATGCATGTGCCAAATAGAACTATAAAGTATGCGTGCAATTTGCGTCTTTTGATTGAAATGTTATTTTGATATAGGATAGAATTTTATTTCAATGAGTGCTCAAAGAAAAGAACATTTTATTTTCTGTGTTCACGAATGAAATGAAACTTGATATTGTGCCAAACATATTTTTATATTTTCTGATAATTGATTTTAATATTAGAATAAGAATTTGCCGATGTGAACATTATGACATCATGTTGAAGAAACACATATTTTCAAGCTCGTTGACGTAACGTTTCTTATTTGCATATAAATACGGTTAGCAGCTCATTATAAAACAGATGATGAAAATTATCATCGGCCGATATATTATTGTGGCGATCATTGAACTAATTGGCAGCATTGACTTGACTTTCAAATGTTCCGACACTATCTTCATTACGACTATATATTTTGAATAGAATACATGTAGTATAATGTATGTCAGTATGGTGTTCTCATTGATCGCAACGTTCGTTAGATTTTGAAATGACTATTCATTCTCGCAAATTAAGCCACAATGCATCTAACTTCTTGAATAATATTATAACCCACTTGCCTTATTAATGCATTGAATGAATAGCGGAAACGTCACTCCTCTAGCCAGACTCTCGATCAATCAATGTTTAAAAACACCGATTGCTGTAATAAAATGATCTGAACTATGCATGGAGCTACTTAAATATGATTTGCAATTAAATACACTATTGTTATGGCAGCAATATCAAGGAAACATCCTATCTGGTTTTTAACATAATCTTAAAGTGAATTATCGAGCACCAACCCTCTCCTAGTGACCTTATTGCTTTCTAAAACAAATAGGTTGCATATATTATTTTCATTATAAATACTTGTATGCTGTTTATAAATGAAATATTTAGGTCCTTTGTATTACTGGTCTAGTATTTTAGCCACTACACCACAAAGACGAGTAAATATACGTTCCCAGTAAACATGTATATGCATTAGGATTTGTTCCATTCGCCCTTATGCTAAGTTTTATTTTCTTTATATCTGTATATTGATTAGCTAGAATTTGTTTAATCAACGAAAGATAGATCGAAAGGAAAGTAGAAGATTAGAGCAGCCTCAAAATAGCAAATGCCAATTTGACGATTTAAATGGCCAATTAATTATGAAAAGGCAAATACAATCTTTCATTCCGTTTTTTCCTGGAGAGAGCCCTACGGATGTGTTTATCGTGCCTCAGAAATTGCTCAAGACAAGCGCTTCTAGACGCTTAATGTGTTAGAAATTTAACAAGATGCTGACTTTAGATAATCGCCAAGTTCATGTCAGGCCATTATGTCTGCTGAATGGCCAACTGTCCAAATTCCAGCATATTTAGTTAGGGATATGTACAAGATAGCCATTGATGAGCATTTTAATCGGGTACAGTTGGTCATGAAAGTATTATAAATAACACACACACATAGCTTTGAAGGTGACAGTAAAAAAATCAACCAGAGGAAATTTCTCTTACCCAAGGGCGTCCACAATCAATTTTTGGTGGTTCTATTTAGGTACAAATCGTTTCGGGTATGATTGAACATACTTTCAATTTCACGGTGTAAACTCAACAATATTCGATTCAATGGTATAAATACATGAATAATAGACGTTAAAGATCATGTTCCTTGTATCAAAGTACCATTATCGTGTATAATTAGTTAATTAACTGATTTCTTTACGAATAAGACTTCCATCTTCCATATTCTTCACCCGCCGTCCGGAAACTCATATCTACCACAAGGAGAATTGTAGCGAACAGTAGAAGGGTTTAAAAGATACTGTAGAAATAGCTGGAAATACCTGTAATAACATGAAAACCGGGGATACGATGACGTTTGATTGAATGTACCAAAAGGCTGCTGAGATAACATTTCATGAAGACAAAACAAGCAATATTACTCATTTCTACAATTAGATAATAACTCATTAACCTAAGACAATAAACATTACATAATGTAAGACAACAAGACGCGAGAGAAGCATTTCAATCTAGCAACAATACAACATGTTTTTAGTTATAACATGACAATTTATAACACATGAGATATTGCATGTTCAAAGGGCATGCCTTTATCTGTAGGCTACCGCCGTTATTTCACGTCTCAATCAGCGGTAACTGTAAGTACTTGATACAGTTTGTTTCCTTTGTCGTTACAGATCCAAATAGTGATTTTATGGAGTCAATTAAACGTTCAAGGCTAAATATTCACACAAAAACAATTAAACTTTTACATGTCAATCACGTATTTTATCTTAAGAAAACAGCCATTGAAAATATGACAAGCAGGCGATTGATGTAACAGACGCTGTACAAGTTCGTTAATCTTATCTGCTATAGGTTGGTGCATGCAAGCATGATCAGAGGACATTACATAGTCTTTTCTCTGTCAATATAAATATTCTGTTGTTACTGAATGACAAAACGAATGTTTAACCTTCTGTAACCGTCATTAATCACGTCCGCGGAAAAGGAAATTGCAAACGGTTTTCACGCCTTTATCCCCGGTCCATCTTTGTTTATATTTGGTTGCCAAAAACAAAATCACAGCACTAATTTATTAGATCTACGGCTTGCCAAGTTACACAATGTTGTCTGAATTCACCCTGTTATACCCTGCATTTTTACAAACAATATTTAATTTGTTTCCCAAGTTCAGAAACAGTTGTGGAAAAACAATTAAAGTTTAATTCACAATTGCGTGGAAGCAGTATAATTGGTCATTGCTTGTTGTTGCAATGATTAGGAAACGTAACCAATATATTAGTCAAACGTTTATTCACCATGAAGTAATAGAGAGGTTGCAAGAATGAACGTGTAAAGTGCATACTATGTGTTGTGTATTTGTATACGTTAAAACTAAACGTTATAGATGTGTATAAACTCACCGACAATATAAGTGTGTTATAGTCATACAGGTATGCGATTGAATGGGAAACGTCCGATTCCACCGCACATACGTGTATGTAACGAATCAATATTTGTTCATTTATTAAGAACAAATGCACCAAACTCTAGCGTAATTGTAAACGCCCTTGTTGTTCTTTATAAGTCAACTTTAATTAAAACGTGTACACTTACATACGCGTTTGATGAATTTCACAAAAACAATTATAAACAATTTAAGAACATTGTCACACTAGTTATTAGTGTGTTTTTTAAATTTGATTCCTGTGGGAAAGACTAGAGTTTATAATAAAAGTTTCAAAGAAAAAAGGTGAGCTTGGCGTATATAATGTGAGCTTGCCGAAGTCAAGTACATTGAGTCTTGAACGTTTTTCTAACCTCGTTAAAGTCGGATATGAAGTGGGAAGAAACGTTATCAAGTAATAACAAACACAATATTCAAAGATTTGAAATAAGGATAGAAGAATTCAGACACATCCATTCATGTTCTACTTGTTCAATGTGTTTTTGTATAAATGACATACGAGGGGTGATCAATATTTCCATCTATTTTTCTTAATGTTGTAACTAGAGTAATGAAAAGACAAGTTGAAGTAGATCAATCAATTATCTTACGTTGCTTCTAATTTACTTAATTGCTACGTCGCTATTTACTTGATTACGTCACATTTTGTAACCAACGTGAAGCACGCACCGTCGAGTATCTTGGGCGTAACGTTATCTCAGAGTAACAGCATGCTATAAAATTAACGCAAAACTTGTAAAATCTTCGCGATAACTCATAGATTGCTTGGTAGCATTGTGCATCGATTCTTTGCGCTCCAAATTGGCCATTTTCATATGATTTCATTGTTTATGTGATTGTAGGGTCTTGAGGAGTTGATAAAATAAGGATAAATAGCAAAATAACAACGCGATAGGGACACCTGTTTCCGTTATATTCTGCGGTATAAGACGCTCAGATCTGAACCAAATGTAACTGACTAAACGAAGACTAGTGTCGCTACAAATTAATAAAATCGCTGACTCCAGATTAAAAGGGTTCTGTCAATATTCCACATTAACCGTTTTAGGTCTTGCTTCATTGGAACAATTCAATTTTGTAAAGTCAATCGCCCATTTTTGAATTTTGTTTTCCATAACGCATCGACGGTATTTTTGTATTCCATCCCACAATTCATAGTAGGCTATTCATGACTTTTTAAGTATTAAAATAAAAACAATCTATATACATGGGGCCAGATATCAATTCAGAATGAAGCTAAGTTCAATTCAAACGGTGACGCCCGGAATGACGTCGCGTGACGTCCAACGTCACACGCCCCTTGTATGAAAAAAATGTATTAATGTATTCAGTCGGAGATATCTTTCTCCAAATGATGCTAATTGGCTAAAGCTTTGCTGTCAATATGAAATTTCTAGATGAAATATTTTCGAATATATTGATCACCCCTCGTATGTTGAGATTGTTTTTATTTGACATTCCGGTAATTTGTCGTTTGATATGGGTTATTTTGCCGTTTTCGGTATGTTTATAACCATTAAACCCCAATTTTAAAAACACTTTAGACAAAACACTTTAATTTAAAGAAGTAATTATCAATTGCAAGGCATATCAGCACACTATGCTGGTGGTGGGTGGTACGGTGGTTGAGGGAATAGCTTGCTTGACTGCTGATCAAGAGGTCCCGGTTTCGATCCTCGGCCGGGGCATATGATCATTTCTGAAACACTTCCCACCCAACTAGAGATGAACTGGTTAGCTATACACCGGACAAGTTAAAGAACCAATGTGTCTCTTCGGAAAGAGCTAGGATACCTTGTATCATACTACTGTCTCTTTCACTTGCTGTCCCTTCAGCAAAAACACAAAACCCCATTGAAAATTAGTGCTTGCATTTTCGTGGGTTTTCCTTGACCGAAAGGTTTAAATAATTACGTCCCGATTTAATTATTTTCAAAAAATCCGGAAATCGGGTTGATTTCTTAAAACTCTTGTTCGATTCTTAAGTGGTCTAAATCGTGGTCAAGTACAGGGTGATCATTAATAAATGGCAACATAAATCACTTTAATAGATTTGTCAGTTGTAAAGATAATATTTGTTGTTACGAGGGTATATCCAAAAGTAATGTCACTGATGCTATAAAATCGTGTACAGTGTCAGTAAAACCACGAAATTTTTCACACCGCTACTTATTATGATGACCAAATTTCACAACAATTCACATAATAGTTCTGGATATTATGACCATTTACTTGAGACATACTTACGAACATCGCCACTAGTCCGACGTCAATGATGTCACAATGACGTTACTTTCTGACACCTACTCATTCAGCAGAAGTTCATCCCTGGTGATTTCTAACGACTCATAAACCATTCAGACATTTCCAAGACCTTAAAAGCTTATACTACATACACATGAGCCTATGTTGCCGCCTTATGTAACTAAAGTTTCAGTAGGTGACTTTCATAACTTTTTAAGAAAAAGTGCATTACTACGTCTTTTTGTCACAAATCCGCCGTGTTTTCGCTAAGTAATCAATGCGTTGAAAATATATTGCGAGTTTCAAAGAAGAGTGACCTTAATGATTTTTTAGCAGCAAACACAACACATTTGTTTCATCACGTCACGAAAATATTGTCTGCTTTCGAGAATTAGTTTTTTATAAAAACGCATACAAGAAAATTGTTATGATAATGAAAAACAATCGTAATTTTCGTGTGCGGCAGTATGACGTCATAGGTATATTTTAAATGTTCATATAATCCAGATATGAAAATCGAATAATGCAGCACGTTATATATTAATCAGAATTGAATTGTTGAACATTTTGATATCATATGTATGCATATCGGCCTATAAACAAATAAACCACGGGAGGAGTGACATTACTTTTGGATATACCCACGTATATGCCATTGTTTAACACGTTCATGTTAGTTTTGTTAAGGACATAAATCATTTTTAAAAGTTACATATCGACGGTGCCGAACCAAAACCCCGTAACTCCATTTTGACGCGAACACTTTTTTTGCAGCATCCGCATCTGCTAGACGTCCCGTGCATTTCTGTCTTGTCGCCATATAAGTAACGCAATTGGCTATTTAAATGGCGACAAGACAGAAATGCACTGGACGTCTAGCAGATGCAGATGTTGCAAAAAAATCGAAGTAACTTGGCATCAAGTTCGGTTTGCATGCATTTTCATCAACATCTTATAAAACTTGGGCCCATTAGCTTTTATATAAGCGTCAAACCATTACCCTATCATTAAACCTGAAAAGTTATTAAAGTTGTTTATGTTACCATATATTAATGATCACCCTGTACTTTCTAACAAAAAAGTCATCGTTTTTACATTCATCGTTTTAATTGGATATTTATGGTGGGTTTTCTTATATAATATTTCAAAATGCGAAAGGGTTACAAAGTGTTATATAACAGATTCTAAAGGAGAACATCTATCTGAACATTTGATACCAAATCAATCATTTTGTGTGTACCCTAAGTAATGTCATGCGTGTATGTTTCATCAGCTGTTACGATCTTGCTATTTAGTGTGATAACATGTACATGCATTGGAACCATTATGTACTACCACCATTTCTCATATTATCAATATGTACTATCTCGCTAACTTGAATAATGCCACATATCATACCGTTAGGAGTATTGCAATAGAAATAAACATATATACATACTAGTAAATCACCAAAATAATCTTATATCGCACTTTTATTGGGTCCCCATGAAGTTTGTCTCTATGAAGGTAAATCTCAATTTCAGATGCGATTTCTAATTGAAATGCTTCGAAATATTGTGTCAGGGCCTAATGATATTGGCAGTGACACGTCGCTGGCACCATTTTTCCTTTCAAACACGCATGGCAATCAATTCAGTATCTCAATACATCAATACATGTACGTATGGTCATCAATGTACGGGGCAATCAGTAATCACTAATCACATCTTCGCAGATATAATAAATGTAAGATTTAATATGGTTCGGGTAATACGGATCTGGGATAGACATTTTAATGATAAGAAAATGTCTATCTAGTGGTTCATTAAGGAAGGTATGAGGCGACCCTATTCATGTCAATACGCGATGGTTATAATAGAAAGTACATAATAAAACCTTTGAATAAACTTCCCATAGTTATAATACAAAGTACACAATAAAACTTGTTACAGGATTGACATCTTTATTAAACTTCCTGAAGGGAAAGGCATAACATAGATTTACAACCTACCAAATCTTTGTCCGGTATTGATTCTCTCGTAAAAACATATCAGTTAGCAGCTGTGTGCGTTTTGTGCTTTGAATTATTTATACAGAGAATCTTGTTCCATTACTTTCTACTGCAGTAATGTGATGTATGGCTGCTTATTTCGCTTTTATCTCAATTTCACAAAATGCATTCATCTTTACTAGCCACACAAAATTTACCAGACAGATGCTTCTCCATTTGTTAAAAGAAATGCATCACCTTTGAGGATTATGAATAGTATGAGTATAGCTACACTCTACCAGCCAAAAATAACTATACAGTGGTAATTTCCCCCATTTACTTGCCTGTATAACACTATTTACAGACTAGAGAAGCAACAATGTTTTTGATGACCAGATATTTTGTTGTGTTAATGAAGTATTTTGTACCCTAGATGTAAAATATTAAGTTTCTTTGCCTGGTTTGAAAGATAACTTGGCCATAAAAAGGCTAGAATGTCGGCCCCTTGGACCCGTGGTTATTTTGATATAGATTCTGAACATTTTGATCTTTATGTCTGTCACATTTTTTTTACTTGTTCAGTAACTGATGTCTCATAAATTACTATTATTGTGACCGACAGAAATTGAATAATTTGACTAATTATAATTCTGTATATGTCAAAAAGTGTATACTTATTTTTGGTGGGCACTGTATGTGTTATCTAACGCCTTCTGTGTGAAGTAAGTACTTGTGATTTATCATTAATACCTTCCGACCAAGCATAACCAATTCAATTGCAGGCATTTATTACCAAAAGCTCATTTGTGCTACTAAATATAGCAAAAAAGGGTATTACCGTACACTGGGCAGCGTTGAAACACCGTGTGGATTAACAAACTGTGTTCTTATACAGTCGAGGAAATATGTATGTTGCATCATATCATTGTGTACTTTGAGACACTTATTTAGCTTTTAACATGAACAGGGTGAGTCGAACTTTAAATAACCCAAATGAGAATACCTATGTGTGACGTCCACTATAGACGTCAAAATAAAATAGAACAAGTGCTGGCGATCTGAGACTGACCGTTCAGAAGGTTTGTAAGCAATTTTGCAACAAAAACATCGCATATCTATACAATTTCTACTGTTCCTTTCGAGACGTCATGTTTAATATAAAAAATAATGCAAATATTCAACAAACTTTGTGGAAATTGGTCATATTAACAAAGTGGTGAAATTTCAAACATCCGTGCAAAACGTATGTCCTCAAGTCTACATTAAACATATATACAATTATGCTGTATTTGACCATTTTGAATATTTGAAAGAGGTCAAACAGCATGAGCAATTAAACTTTACAGACTTTTCACTTACTAAAACTTACTAAAGAATTACTAAAAAATCAATGAAAAAAAACATATGATAGTGTTGTCAGAGTTTTTTTTACTCATTTTGACAATTGTTTAAGTCACATACTCATTAAGCAAAGGGTATTTCATTCCTACGCAGATAGTGCGAGCGGTGTCGGGTTCAACCACAGTCTATGACATACCAAAACCGTTAAAATGATACTTGTATATCTTCGATTCTTAGCGCTCAGCATACATCGAAGGCTTAGAATGAGAAGGGCCTAACTACTACCTACAACCTTATACGAATCATACATATTTGCAATTTCCAGTACCAGGCGCTTCTAACGAGACTATTTTTATGAAAATCGGAACTTGTCATGTTGATCAAAATGAAGCTATAAAAACTTGTAAAGAGTAAATTAAAAACAGTTTTTTCTTGTTTTCTTAATATCTCGATTTTTTTACGACCTTCTCATGACAGGTAAGTTTCAGATAAATGACATTTGTCGATGCATTGCTCGGCAGTTGTAAATATGCCGGAAAAGGCACTAACATTTTAAAAACATATTTACAAGTTTTATTGTTTATTAATTACACATCAAAACTAAATTACCTTTGAAATAAGACATAACTTTATAAACACTCCACTTATCCCCAATTTATTCCATTATTGAAGTCACACAAATAATGCGTTCACTTAGCGCCTCCTATATAACCAACTGAATGAAAACATATGTCGCTGTGTCTCCAATACCTCGATGCTTTTTCGCCATAACGTGTCTAACTTTTCCAATAAAGAAAATCGTATTGCTCTATATATCCCCATTTGAACATGCCTGCCTATAAAACGTCATCAGAGTAAATTTCTTGTAAATGAAATACAGAATGTAATCCTAATTCTTGGATACCACATTAGGCAAGGGAAAGGGTACAGGCAAAATGATGCCGAATACTAGTATCTTAATTATACAGCTAGGAATTATATTAGCCTCGTTTCTTGCTGAAAAATAATCGAATTTCCGCGTATAACGATGTCTATTGAAATGATTGATAAATCATAGTTAGAACTGCGCCAGATGCCGCTGTGCTGCATCATAAGACTATTTATCACACCTTATAAGACTTGAAGACTGAAGTAACAACAAATTTACAACCAAGTAGACGCCTGCGAAAACGCAAAAAAAAGCATTTTACCACGATAATGAACAATTCTTAAGCAAAGGCTGAAACAAACAAAAAAACGAAGAATAAAATTGAATTGTCAAATGTCAATACGTTATTGGCGCGGTTGTACAAATTATACATTTAAGAGAATACCAAAATCATAATAGTGTACAAACATTGTAATATGAGAGTAAACCGAAAACTGTTCGGTTTTAAGCAATCGCTTGGTACTTTCAACAAGACTCACAATTGCTTTTTACAATTTGAAATAAAGAAGAATACATTGTGGAACCAAACGTTGTGGTCGGTTTTGAACAAGATTTGACATTGGCGTGGTTCTATTAGCTTTATTCATTCCTTGATTACACTGTATAGGTTTTGTACACGAGCAGATATACGGTTAAACCCTGGACTACAGAAGACATACTTGAAGCATAAGAACAGAGAACATAATAAAATGTCAAATTGTACGTAGTGACTATATTCTCACCTTCATACTAGGGGTTGGACCAACTCAATAGGTTAACCTTTCCCTGTGATGATTTGTTTTACTAGAATTTTGTTTTTGGTATGACGCGGCATTGGATCTTACCAGAAGCTTTCCCATGTCGATACAAAAAACTCAATCACTAGGATATCGTATCCGGATGTTCAAGCGTCATTTGAAGTATGGACCCCATCAAATCTAAAACATGCCTTTTATTAATAATTCATGGAAATTCCATGCGATTGCCTAAGTTAAAGACATGCATCTTTATTGAACCGGAACTTGTTGTACCCTTGTTCTGCTGTATTCTGTTGTCGCATTTTAAGTGTCGAGCGCCATCTTACTAGCATGTGTTTATTTCCGCCTGTGTTATTTCCATGACTACGGAACAAAAACAGACAAAGCGGTAGAATTATTGCTCAAATTGTTGGCAATCAAGTCATGTTCTCTTATGTGGTTGCCGTAAACAACTTCAATATGCAATATTTGCATTCAAATAAGTACATGTTTTTAGTGTTTCTAAAATGTTTCTGTCTGTATTTATTAATGTTTCTATTTATAGAATGGGTAGTGTTGTAAGACAGGTTATTAAACCAAATGAACACGAAAGGACTCGATCATGTGTACTCGGTGCACAGGATAGCCACAACAATACTTACTCACGACACATTGGCATTTGACCATCGAATGTACCCATTCATACATAGGTAAAGTAAAAAATCATTGATTGTTCTTGAACAGATAAGGTAACAACAAGGTTCATATAACGCTAGTTATACCAAAGGCTTTTAAAATACTCACTCGGGAATACTATACTTTTTAAGTACAGTGCCATCATAATGTCGTTTGTGACGTAAATGTGTGAATATATGGGTTTTCACACTTACATTACAGGCGTGTCATACTATTCTATATCTAGGGATCTCTAGGGCACATTCTATAACGCCAACGTGTTTCTTGATGTAAGTCATAAATTATATACAATACACGTGTTCCCTTTCTCCTCCATTTATTATTCTTTAAAACGAAATATTATCGTGAAGACCCCCGAAATGAAAGCAGCTGCATTTCTTTTCTGTTTAAGCACATGTTTTGTATTCAAGTTGGCATTAAATGTGATTAAATAGTTTTAATTTGAGAGAAAAAGAAGACATGAACTACTATATTTTGTCGGACAACTGGTCCTATTTTTTAGACACCAAATTTGTTATACTGAAATTAAACTATTTGTCCTTTTTCTCATGTGATCAGGATTAAGAGACGTTTGGCGGATTTTCCCATCCATATCTTTATGCTATTACTTAAGCGTTGCCTACAGGCTCGTATTATATTTACACTATCATAGTACCGCCTTGTAACAGATAAAATACGAGATGCCGAAGTAATTTCATACTGAGAAACTGTGTAACAATATGAAGCTTTAAACCTCTCATACATTATTTGTTTTACAAGTCTATTACATTACTGATCGACATAGTACAATGCTATATATCTTATTACATGGATATGTTAAATTATCCCGAGTGTAACATTATAATTTATTGTCTATGATCGCACTGGACCATGTCAATGTTGGCGAAGGTACAAATAAGCCAGGGGCCTTATCACCAACGTTGTAAGTCTAAAACTCAGACTTAGATTTAAATTTGTCATTATTCATAATCACTGGATTTTTTTTGAAATTATATTTAACTATGTGACATTTTATCGGGCTATTGGTTGTTACCCACGGAACATGTATACCAAGTAATATCAAAGTTGGTACATTTCTAACAACATAAATGCGAATAGAACATTTGACGATGTAAAGTCTAAGTATATGTTTGAGACTTACAACGTTGTGAATGAGGCCCAGGTGGCTGCAATGCTACATTGCGAGGCAAGTTGGTGTATGTTCATGTTGGTTGATGTACTGTAGAATATTTGTAAGTCGGTAAATGCAAACTGTGGATAGCAGAGACATCTATATGGTTGGGCAACAAAGTGTTTAATGACACCAGTCACATGGTCATAACTCAGTCACACGAGAATTGCATACCTGACCAGTTTCTACGACAATCACACGAGCATCATAGTCACATACATATGAGAGTCATACAAATGCCTATGTTGTCAAAAGTGTGGCCAGACAGGCATCCTAATATCCATGTTAATTCAGTACACACTCGTCATATATCCAATTCTCGAGTGACAAATATTGTAAGGTTAAGATAGGACTGCTCGTCGCCTTACTATCTTTGTATCTTCTCTTCATTTAAGACACACATGAATTCATAAGGCTTACTTCTGAGTGGTACTGTTATATAGGTATGTGAGATGGATCGGTAGTGGTATTGAATTTAAAGATGAATATTACATTGTAAATAACCTCTAGCGTGGCTCTGGAAAGATTAACTGACACTATGTATTGGCATGAAATCAACTTACCTTATGTTCTGTTCGTCTTTGTGTAATTTTGTTTCAGCACAAATTATAGGGCATGATACAAGACATATAATCTAGAGCCATGTACCAATTATTACACTGAATTGCTTTATTCGTAGTGATTTATGAACAGACAAAACCATATATCTCCTTCATATGGTAAACGTTACGAATATATCTCCCTGTAGACAATTATGTCAGTAACCACTGATAAGAAGACAATTATTGTGATCGTTGATTTATCGTACACATTGTCCAAAACTGGATCGATCGTATAACCCTGTTACACTTCCACGCTGTATATCGGACATATAAGAGGTTGGTCTATTAAAACGCTTACATACATGTACCTTGCTATACGCGTTATTCATGTTATTCATGCACAATTACTGGCTAGGTTAGAATACTAATTAATGAACCATGCGGTAGCATATACTAGTACATCAAAAACGTATACAACTTACCCAACCTAATAATGGTTGCACGTGTTACGTAGAGTTTAGATTTTATTTTCAAATACAATAGGTATGCACATGTATACAATCCATCAGTATAGAAAACATTCACATTCACATTATCAATATAATCAGAGTGGTCATAAACACATAAGTATGTACTCGATATCAATATTCAAATCATACATACATGCATACATACATTTATACTCGAATGTATACATGTACATCTAGCGATCATGACTTATGTGGAGCATTTATGCAACATTCGGGATAACATGGTAATGCATGCTTAGTTGCGACTAAAACTAAGTGTCGCGTCATGTAAGCAAAGGACTAGTTTATCGAATATGACGGATATCGGCATTCAACAATTTATGCCATCTTATTTGGGCGTGTACTGGTATAAAAATTACCCATGACTTATTCGGGTAACTGTGACACATAATTATTGCGTGTATAAAACATTACAATCGTTAAACGTCAAAGCATGACAGGGCCATTACATAACACTATATTTGGACATATGCCGTAAATTGGACCGATATTGATGTAGCAGACTTCTTGTGTGAAGCAAAAGCGTGTAAAGAGCATGCAGAATAGTTTGGTTAGTGTAATAGCCAAACACAGTAAATAAATAACACGATACAGGCCATTGAATTATTCAAGAAAGAATCATGATTGATCTAGAAAGTATCATGATTGGACAACTAACTAGATAAACCCATTTCACAAATATATATGCACTCCTAAATTGGAGGATGAATGAAATATCGATCTAGCTATTCAAGCAACGTTAAATAAATAACAAATACTCGCTTTACCAAAATTCATTTCAGGTGTCATTCGTTACAAGTTTAGAGCATTAAAGACTAATAACCATTGTTTGCTATCACGTCTGGTCAGATTATGTTTGTTGTTCTAGTAAATACTTTAGTGCACAGTGCCCAGACAATCCTAAACCACACCGATACGGCGGCAACGTCTAGCCACTCACGCAAGAGTCAGACGTAGAATGAGTCCTCCACATAACAAAAATGGATGCTACAAGTAAGTCCATATACTCACTCCGTAATGAAGAACTAAACGGAGGAAATTATTTGCGGCCTTACGCCCATACGGAACGAAGAGGATAGGTAGGTAGGTAATTTGTATTTAATTACACACCTCGATAAAATGTCACAATACTTGAAAACAACGTCCTGCTATAATGTATTAAAATTTTAAAAATTACATGTTCAAAATCATTTTCTGGGAAATATAATTATATTTATGTAGTTCGGTACCCTTAAAGGGTAGTCTATGTATGAATTAAGAAGAAATGAAAACAAATCGGACAGTCCTGAAAGACAGCATGATTCATACAAATATTAATTCAAACGTCCCGACCAAGCACCATTATTTAAATCTTCATCACTATAAATGTGTTCCATAAGATCGTTACACACATTTAGTTTCAATTCAATTTTGTCCCAAAATGCTCGCGTATTTTTTGATTGCATTAGTTTGAGAAATGAGGTCTTAGTTTTGTGTTCAATAGCAATTCAATTCTTCATACGTAACGGCAGATTTATGGATTGGAGAAGCATGGCTCCGCATGTCAAATATTAACCCAAATTGAGTGATTGCCTTTGTACATTTTTATAACCTAAGGGTTCAATGTAACTATATATGCACATGCTGACGTTACTTATTCTCTGTGTGCGATGATTGAACGGCGTTCGGGTTGCAATCGTAACCCTGGTATAACAGCCAATTCGCCCATTAACATGTAAAACTTAAATGAATACACAAATATTAATAAGTAATTTGACTTATAAAGTTGCTCAAAAAACTAAATGATAAAAGAGCAGCATAAGGCTAAAACAGATGAAAGACACCTTCAAATAGAATGCATCGATTTGCGTTGATAGCAGAACACGCGAAGAAACCTATTTCAAATGCAATACCGGACATCTAAAGTCCAGTCATTTTAACTTTTAACCTCAAACTAATTGCAAAACAAACAGTTTTGTGTTTATATGGTGCGTAAAGCTATCCTTAGCAATGTACAAAATGTCCTAATTGAATATTCGTGGGACTTTTTGAGATATTTACAAATATATTTAATTGTCACATGTTTTCGCGATATTTGTCACTTTTGATGTAAATAAATCTTGACTTGTACCAGTAACTTATTTTGACATCGTGCATAGAGGTCGCAATTTTGGTCTGATTTTTATGAAACTTGGCAGCAATGATCATCGGAAGCTAATCTAGGTAAAATGAAATTTTGAGTTAACCGGAGCCAAAATCTAGGTCACTAGGTCAAAACATAGAAAAAGCAAGATATAGTCACCAGGGGTCGCAATTTCGACCTTACACTGGTGAAGTTTAGTCACAAAGATCACCTTACAAAAATCAAGGTCATGTATGAAATTGGATTAACCCGAGTTAAAAACTAGGTCACTAGGCCAAATTATAGAACAAATCTTTAAAAGGCGCCCTTTTTACCTAATCTTTATGAAACCATGTCACATGGATCATGAAGACAAAATGTAGGTTAAATTCAATATTTACTTATCATGAGTTTAAACCAGGTCACTAGATCAAATAATAGACAAACCTTCAATTATTTTCACATATTGATCTAATTTTGACCCAAATTATTCAAGAACATACTTGTCTTAGATATTTTGAGATGAGCATTGTGACCAAGTTGCATAGATATTAGACCAAAATTGTGAATTTTGTACCTACACAACATTTTCCTTTGATTTTAACTAGCGACCTACTTTTTGACCCCGGATGACCCAATTTATAACTTTGACCTAGATTTTGTGACCAAGTTTCATAAATATAAGGTCAACATTATGACTTCTAGCGACTACACAAGGTTTTGCTACAATTTGACCTAGTGACCTAGGTTTTTACCCTTGGTCATCCATTTTCTACCTTGACCTTAATTTTGTTCAGTTGATCACTTTGACCAAGTTTCATAATCATAAAGTCAAAATTGTGAATACAAATGCAACTGTTGACGAACAGACAAAGAGAACAATCACTATTTCTCCCGAATCGATATATTCGTGTACATTTTGTATATTATCATGATTGTATACTGTTCAAACACAAATGTCCCTTTTCCATTAGACACACATGTATACAACACATGATATGTTTAAATTTTAAACAAATTGGATTAATATTAAAGAAATGAATAAAACTTTTGTTTCCCCTTCCAAGTGCTATTTTGAGCAATTTTGTCGACATTTGAGTGGGTAGTATACCAACACGTAGACTGGCATATATATGAAAAGTAAATTGTCTGATGATAAAATCAATATTTGTATTCGATAGAAGAAGGTCGTATCTTTCAGAAAATATAAGCTTTGGTGTGCAATTAGTAAATATGTAACGACTTACACGGGAGTTATTAGAACTTAAAACCCCCCATGTAATATGAAATAAGGAAAATGCTGAAATTGCTACCAAAAGTGACCTTAAACATGTCCATGTTTTTGGATTTTCCCGACTGAACTCGCATATTTGACGTTTTGTCTGTAGTTAATAATAGTCTGTAGATGATGAAAATGCAAAGAAACTCTGTTTTGCAATTTGTTTGAGGTTGATCATATTTTTTAGCTTCAATGACTGGACTACTCTGTCATAGCCTGCGAATGTACTACTACTAAAAGAATTTCTAAGTACTCAAGTATTCAAACACTAGCTAATGGGAATGGAATGAGTTATACTTCAGTGACAAGAATAATGAAATTGATCTGAGTTGATAAGTCGGGTAATTGCATTGTTTCAGAACTAAAAGCAAAAAGCATAAAGTGTGTTATTAGGATAAGATGTACTTACGACATGACACTACCCTGTCTTGTACGGACAGCTGTACTTAGTTTGTGCCTCATTTGAAGCTAAGAGGCCATATGATGTACGTAAACTTTGTACTATGAACGTAGGACAGCAACATTTCACGTGCCTCCCAGTCGCACGTTTATATACATGTTCAAGTAAATTAAAGATATTCCGGTTAATTATTTTGTTTTTGTTTCGCCATGAAATCTTGCTTGTTATAGTGATAACCTCTTATGCAAACACATCGTTTGAAAGTAGATATTGCATTGACTCATCATATATTTTCCAAGTGTACGTATGATTATCATAAGACAATACAGAGTTTTTTCGCAATGGCGTACTTTGAAATACAGAGCGCTTTCAAACTTAATTATTAGAATTTCTGTTTTAACAGCGAAACCAGTTTTTTTTCTTTCACCCAGAACGGAGCACAAAGTGAAACTGTCAATAAGTACTCAGTCTAAAGTTATTATCGGGTTGAACTGCAGAATGCCTGATATTGTTGAATAGATGCACATACTCACAGCGTAAAAACCAAATCAGCGCATGACTTTTATGGATAGAAATCGACTTGTATCATTTATTACTATTATAAGCACATGTAACTTCCGATCACTGTATGACTTATGGAACTTCTATATAATTCAATGTGTATGTATTATGGCAATAGCTTGATTTCAACTTGTTTATACACTGTGATATTCGTACGTGCAAGCTAACGCAGTTTTAAATTAATTACATTATCTGACTTAGTGTTATAATATAGTTATGACTGGCCGTACACCTAATTGTAAATATGATAGCATTGTAAAATAGACTTTATTTAGTAGTTACTTACTTATTTTCGTGTACTCGATAGTACCGATACGACTATACAGCATTGTTGTTTGTAAACATGCTTGTGTCATTAGAAATACACTGGAATAAGTTTGTACTAAATTAAAGAGTACATTTAATTAACAATCGTCCATGTTAATATCGTTCTATTCCCATTTCCCTTATTCTCACCCTCGGCGATTTTATGTATTTATCAAAAAATTAAAATGGATATTCCAGACTACAAGAAATCTGTACATTATATTCTATAATCTTAATTGGTTAATTAAAATTGGTTTTGTTTTATGTGACACATCAATTGTCATACTGACATTTGTTTCAAAGTGCCTTTAGTGCGTCAAGTTTGTTTATATTTTGAGAGGGTATCGTTGATTTCGATTGATGTTTTTAAACGAGTTTCTTCAATCGGTTTTAGGCTTCAGAGGAATTGACAGTTTGGAAACCCCGTGACGTCATAATGCCGTATACAACGACGTCAGACATATCCGCCGACGACTGCAGTCTAAAACTCAATTTGTTTACAAATGTATAATGCTAAAATATTCGACTGGTTTGGTCCGAATGTTAGCAACATTTAAATATGATGTCAAACTAACAGTTCCAACTCTGAGCGAAATATGGTAATAAATCGTATACGAGTATTGTAATATATCGATAAACAATAAAGTCCAAATGGCTACATTAGTGTGTTCTTTTGTATATTATTCACTGGTCACTAATAACTATGCCAAGTGGAGATATCGATGGCATGCTTCTTCACCGAAAGAAGTCGCTTGAACACTGCATGTATTTTTATATTCTGTTTGGTTGATATACATTGATTAGTTGGATACACCTGTGCCTAATTTGGTCGTCTTTTGTGCAAAACTATGTCATCCTGCTGCGGGAGGGATAGGTCGGGTCTTAGCTGCGTTTCATTCGGTTTGTGTTATTCTTTGTGAAAGTAGGTCATCATGCATTTTTCTTTATTTTTGCGTGGGCATTGTCCGGTAAGTTGTGTTGTGGTGTTTCTGTTTTTCTGTGCTCAGCTGGTTAAGATGAGTGCTGTCTTCCCTGTCCAACTTCATCTTATCAATTTGTAATTCCTCAAATTCGTTATGCAGACAACGGAACGGTGTTCGAGTGGTTATCGCGCTTGAGACCATACTAGAGACCTGGCCGAGATACTGGAAATGTCAGAAAAGATTTTCCACTACGATGAATCGGTTGAAGACCGGGATGTATTCCCGTTTGTATCGATGGTACATGTTTACAACAAGCAGTTTTAATGTTACAAAGAGAATCAATGAGGCTGTTTGGATATGCTAGTGCAGCGCACATGGATTCCTTGTATAACACATATTTTATGCCTCTTCCTTCGTAACCTAACGGAAAAACCAAATAACCGAAACATAAAACGTTGCACGCAAAGTGATAATGCACTCAATCCATAAATTGGTCTACAAATGGTGTTAACTCATTGGCCGTCCGAAAGAAATTCATAGAATACGCTCGTATGTTGCCATAAAATGTACTAAAATTGTCGAGGTATAAAACTAACTATATTTACTCCTTAATGTATATTTATTGGTTATAATGTTTTTCGCTGAGGTCGCTGAGGAGTAATGTATACTTATTACCCCAAGAGTAGTTTTTGCGTCTGCTATAAAATGGACAATACTATTGATATACGGGAGTGAACTTAACAAATCGATGAAATGATACTCCTTTGTCGACCTTACTCGTTGGTGTCATGTTAACGAAAGAGAGCGGTTGTTAAGTTTGATTGGTACTTTTCGTAGGGTCATTTTTACACCAATTGGTAAGTTTAGAAATAATGCTGCTTAATGTGTTCTTTCACCGTTAAAATTATAATTTATCAAAACGCGTTTGTTCAAATTGACTGCAATAATCGAATTAGACATTGTTTGTTATTTTGTAACAATAATGAATTCAATACAGCATCTAGATAACACTTTTCGACTTCATATACAATAAAACTTCGTTATCTCGAGGGCCAATCGGGACAGGTCAAATGCTCGAGATAAACTGGGTGTTCGAAATAACCACATGACATATATTTATGATAAAACCGGATTCTGGATTAAAACTTGCTCGTGATATCGATGTTCGGCATAAGTTTTACTGCAAATAGTTCCTGTGATAAGATGTATTTCGTATTAAAATCGATGCATACATGAAACAGTATATTTGACGTCGTGTGTTAATTTGACAAATATGTACAGTGTAGTAATGAGGTGTGCTCATCGCTAATTACGCAATACTAAAATTACGCCATCATACAAAATATGGATAAATCATAACACCCCTTTTTCTTATTTTCATTAATTGGATTGACAATAGACAAAATTTACACGTAAAACATCAGCTTAACTTGATTGTTTAAACTTTTCGGTTGATGGGAATAAACTTAATTGAAGGAAAATCCAACATTTCACAATCGAACAAAGTTTCAGCAAACCTACCAAATTCTCAAAATAAGCCATTAATTTTTTATTTTTATGCTATATTTTGCAAAGTGATTGAGCATTAGTTAATTGGGTTGTCGAATACATAAATTATACTTCAATTGACGATCCCAAGAATACAGGTAATGCGTTATGTAAAATGTAGTGTGGTATGGTGGTCGACAACGAGGATATCCAGCAAACAAATGTAGCAATACAGGAACTATTGATTATTATATAAAACATAAATAGGATATAAGAGTAACACTGAGTATAGTCAACATAAAACATCATGTTTAGAAACATACACACGAAGATACAGAATTGGAATAATTTAGAACGTATGCAAACATAAGATGCATGTACGAGGGGTGTTCCAGAAATAATAGGACTTTTCTCATAACTTCTTACTCAACATTTACATTTTAATGAAATTTGTCTCATATGCTTAGCAATGTATGCTCTAACTACTGGTAGCATCAGAATTTCGTTGTTGCTGATGATGCTCATCCAAAGCGTTGTCATAGAAACCATGTAACACCAAGGCGGGTCACACTATTATTTGTCATTATCATCCTTATTAAAAATGTGAATATCTCAATAACCTCTTGATAAATATTAACGCCTAATTGTATGACATTACGTGGATGACTATGACATGTACATGCAAACTTTCGAAGAAATCGGTCCGTGTTTGTTATCACAAGTCAGTAATCTAGGGTATGTATGCAAGCGCGCCATGGGTGAAAATGACGTCAACGCAAATAAACAGAAATCGCACGGTTGTCAAATAATGGTATACATTGGGAAAACCAACAGTGCTAACCAATGAAATGATGCAATTCATATAATGTAGTGGCATTAAGCAGTCACTTGTATTCTGTTGGCTCAAACTGTTTACAGATCGCGGATTTATAAACTTACAAGTAAGCACAGGCGAGGAAATAGAAAATTAAGTTGACGTTAATAAACACTGTTTGTACCCTGATAGACGCCCAAAGGTTTGAGCAATTTCTAACATCATTGCAAGACATTTTTGTGAACAGGGTTACGGAAACAAATCTAAACACTTGGAACAGTGTTATTAGATCTGTTCAGAAAGTGAGGATGGCTATAAACAAAAATATTATAAGTTTCTTTATATCAAAATACTGTGATTGAAATGCGACGTCATAATAACGTCACGGTGCGACCCGCCTCCTTGATACATAGCATATTAAATGTTCAATAAATTTCTTAATGTTCATCCAATTACTTTGATATTTGGCATATTTGTCAGTGAAAGATCAAAATTTAATTAAATAAAATTAGTTTTCTTAATTTCTGATTTGCCGTGCTGCTATGAAAAAAGTCCTATTAATTGTGGAACACCCCACGTACATTTAAAACGGTACAATGTTACGTATGATATCACCGTAATGAACGATCCAAACATTAACAGAGATGTTGGTATGAATATGTATAACTCCCACAAAGGACCAACAAATTCATACAGCTTTATTCAAACGACAATAAGCACAACTAGACTTCATATGAAATGTGAATGTAATGTTATATAGCACTCCCAAACAGAGAATAAGAAGAGTAAGATCGAACACTCTTTTTGGGACATTCTGAAAGACATATAAAAATTAAACAGACATCCATCTGTAAGTAGATGACAAACACAAAACATAAATCCACCCAGTGTATGTGTAATAGACGTAATTCTTCACGAAAACTGACAAATATAGACTACTACGTGACTACAGCCATTCATGGACAGACACTTAAATATCATGGCGTCTCTACAAACCAACCCTCATGAAATCACATCATAAAATACATACCAATAATAATACACCTTGTGAAATGGGAAGGGCAATAGTATAGTAGGCGGATAATTACAAGACTTTAGACTACAAACCCAAGAAGACGTTTCTTCACTTCGAAAACAAAAATAGCCGTAAGTATTTTATTACTTTACTGATTTCTATGGTGTTCTAATACATGTATGTGTAACTTTTCTTGATTTGATGAACAGTTCCGTATGAATTAATCGCACGTTGATTATACTACGAGTGGTAACAACACTTGTTACGTAGTTACAATAATGTAATGTAATATATAGTAATTATTAAAAAGACACGATTTAGATTAATCTTACCGTCGTATTTCAATAAACACATTACATCATTCGTATGAAATAGCATAATCGCGTTTTGATCTAGACAAAACATCGGTTGTATTTCCGTTGAGATGATGTTTGTTGCGTACACTTTTGAGCGCAAGTAAATTGTGTTGTATGCGAGTATGGTAGTGTATGTGAAGCAGTGATACTAGTTTCGAAGGAAAGGTTAAGGCGCATCACTGATCCCGTGGGAATTTAGTGCAGGAACTAATGTGGCGTCTTTAGCATATGAATTTGGCACTGTGAATAAAAAAGCAAATTGAAAAAATATGAAAAACAAACGTTAATTGGTCCTTTTTGTTGTTGTTTTGTGCCACCCACACATTTCTTCATTTACATTGAATAACATCAATATCACTCAGTGAACATTAAAACATCTACTTATCCAATTACATCCGTAGAATAAATCTGAGCAACACGATCATATTGCCTTAATAATTCAATGGCCATGCTTGGCATCAATACGCTCAGGCTTATAGCTGAACAATTTACATTTGTATATCATTTTAGACCGCCTTGTAGTTTGGTGTGCAATATATATTAGAATTAATCGACCAATCCGATTTTGTGATAAACCAGATTAATATAAGTCAGATACAGAACTAGTTCAATACCAATCTGTTAAAACAAATCATATATTGTATTGTACCAACGTTTCATAATCTTCCGGTACGTATAGCGTTATCCCACTCATATACTCAACATAAACGAGGTTCATTCAATATATTCATAGACAATCGTTCTCATTTTATTATATTCATGTTTAAATAAAAATTTCTCATATCATTATAAACATTTTTCTATTACCTACCGTAGATACAAATTTATCTTTGATTATCCAACACAGTAACATGCCATGAGCCATTATATTACCATAGTAACGCGCTACCACCCCGACCGACGTACCCTTTTAACTAGTTAAACCAGTGATAAATTCCGACCAAATTAATTTACATTCACATATATTTGCCAGATTATTGCAAGATATCAGCATAATAATTTGTGAAATTATTTTAAGTTGTTTGCAAGTTTGAGTTTGAATTGAGAAGTATTTTATCTATGCTTGTCACGTTTTCATTTACGTCAAAATGCCCATGATTTTACGCAAGGGAATTCATGCAACTATAAAATCGGGCACTTGTCTTGGATATACTCAACAAACACACATAAATTGCTAATTAGAACAAACGGAGCACATGCAGTATTCATTGCCCCAATGCTTTAGTGACAAAATCAAATTCCTGATGAACAGCATGGTATTAAACATGATACAGAGATCAAACGAAAGCAAACGTAGGGACATTTATGGAAACGCCTGTCAAAATATGCGTGGCGTTTCGACTAATCATAAAACCAGGGTTTCTACCTTAATTCTTAACTTTGAATACATAAAATGTTGTAGTAGATCTATTTATTTAATAATTTATAACTTAAATAGTTACGTTTAATTCCATATGAATGACATACTTCAGTTTCGGGTTAACTACTTGAGAAATAGCGAAACGTCAATAACATTGCTGACGTCAGAATATATTTGCGTTGTGTGGCGGTTGCGGTAAGGTGATAGTTTTGTTTTAGAAATATTTTCGTTTCTTGCACAATTTTCTGCACTTGTGTCAGAAAGGCTGTAGTTTAGTGTGATATATGTAATTATTCTCTGTGTCAATGTGTATTAAAATGACGAGTCCAGTCCACGAATTTATTGAATGACCCTCTTACTCACCACAACGTCTGTTTTTGCCTGTTGGTGTTCAACACCTGGTTTCTAGCATATCTTCCTCTTGGCGACACATAACATCATGAATGAGATGCATTGATTGATAGTACTTGTTTCAAAATTGACTTAAATAAGTTAGTTTCAAATATACCATGCTCTTCATTTTACAAATGTCCCACCGAGTTGTTCAACAGAAATAGAGAACACCTCGGGGAAGCCATGGTAATACATTTCAAGTTGACAAAGACTTAAACATAAACGAAAGTTAACGTTCTTAAATACTTATTATATGTCTGACAATGACACTGTGATAAATAATGCACACGACTAGCACACTCCGCAAATGTCATGATTTAATTTTATATTATAAAACATTGACCATGGTTTGAGACCGCCGGGAAGAACACGTCAAAAGTATTTATCGATGGTTATGGCAATCTCTCTTCTTGTGCGTGTTTTAAAACAGTTATTAGATCGAATTTAGTTTCCGTCAACAATTATTAACCAACAAAAAATATATGAGCCGTTTTCCAGGAAAACCGGGCTTAATGACATTGCATTGAAATTATGCAATAAGTTTAAGAAAAATGTCCAAAATGAGAAAAAATACGTGTCCTTTGAATTCATATTTAAGTAATTGGATAGTATAGTACTATCCATTAGCTTTAAGTTTTCTTTGAAATTGTGTTAAAATAAATTCTGTCGTTGCTATGGTGATCAATTTCTAACAAGTACTCATATCATTGACCATGGTTTGAGACCGCCGGAAAGAACACACCAAAAGTATATATCGATGGTAGTGGCAATCTCTATTCTTATTCCTTTTTTAAAAAAGTTACTATCATTAGATATAATTTAATCTCCGTCATCAAAATGTATTTAAATTACCGGTATCAAATATATTATACCACAGATTATGCAGCAAACACGAACCGATAGAGATATAATATTCATAGAGTTGACACATAACAACAACCCGATCATTCTATCTAATCATGGATACGATAATGGAGTTAAGTTGAAATATGTGTGTTCTATAGGTTAGTGACATTCTGCTATTTGTTGTATGTAGGGTGTTCATGTAAAGATGTAACATCAAGACAACGTAACATTAAAGTATTTTATTTAAAAATCACATCAGGCAACACCAGAAGATCATAAACAATAACAAAGGTGGTTAATTTTCTTATTCATAATTTTGACATGTAATACAATGTTTAAAATTGAAGGTTTTTTCAGATGAGCATACATGTAATGTATATTTGTTTGTAAATGACCTTGGCATCGCCGTTATTTTTATTTCCTTGTGAAATTGGGTCATCCTGTATTTTGCGGCGGGAACTTTTAATGATTTCTTTGGTTCTGTCTGTACATTTCTCCGTGCAGTTGCGTTGTCTAGTTATTGTTTTCTGTGCTCAGCTGGTTCCGCCGAGTGCTGCATCCCCTCTCTAATATCCTCATATTTTTTTGCTTTGATCAATCAAAGATCTAGAAAGACACATACGTTTAATGTTTTACTAGCAAACTAATAACACTATCAGTGAAATAGTATCCTATTTTTATACTGAACTATTCATAGTTTTACGCATTTCTTTGATTCGTCTCTTGGTTAGGTCAACACTAGTTTATCTTATCACCAGACACATATTCCACAGTCAATTGTAGGAATTATACATATGATATGCCAGAGGGGAATTTTGAAACGTATCGAGTGCGGGAAGGTAAACTTTTACTTGTAAACATGTTGAGTTCTAGGTGTATATAGTTCTCCATCGGGAAAGTCTTACTAAAATACTACAACGTTCATTTCAACAAAGCATTAATTTATCAATCACTTGGGAATTGCAACCTGCTCTCTGTCATTATAAGATTGGAATAACATGTTCAGAAAATGTCAACTGACGCTATTAATTAGACGTCCTTCATAGATTACAACAAACTAACAACGGCTTACATGTGGCTCTTATATAACAAACACACTATTATGGTTTATCAATTAAGATAATAAGGATCATAAGCCTAATCATGAAAGTAAAAATGGTATATGATTCACCAATAACACGAAGACAAACGGTTAACATCACATGCTACTCAACGTGACATAATACCAAACTGCATTATTTCTGTCGAACCGTTTTGTATTGCAAATATGTCATTTTCATGTATATAGTCGCTTGACAGCATTTAACGTTACCATGGATTGTATAAAATGTATGCTAATGCACCCTTATCGGGAATTATGCACTTATGTAAATACACTTGAAACATGAGACTACTGACAATGTGTCCTTTGACAGATCAATTACATGTACTCATTGACGTTGAAAGTCAAGAGGAGAACGCGGAATTTTCTCCTTTCATTCTCTTGTGTATTCTAATACAATTGCGAAAAATTCTCTTACAATTGACAATGTGGTGAAAACTCAGATTGTATTGGCAAAGGTATTAGACGATATGTTTTATGCAAATACATCGGAATATGCGTACATACGCACAACTCCCAATGCTGTTTCGATGGTCCGCTCAATTAAGAACATTAAATTTGTTTATGTAGACGTTGGTTGGTAAAGACTTTTCGGTTATTGTAATATGCTTCTGTTTAGTGACATACAGTGTGTATTCATTTTGGGTATGTAGTGTAGTGTAGTGTAGTTGTGATTTTCTGTCCTCGACTGGTTAAGTTTAGTGCTGCCTTCCCTGTCTTATTTCCGCATTTCTTTTTAAAGTCATAACCTAGTATACTGTGTAATTTGATATCCCATCACACTGTAAATGATACAATATCGTCACATTGTCTTTTAAAGTAAGTTGTCAATTTTAAATGACTAACTCGCAATTTTATTTGGATATATTTATGTGATACTACAGTGTAAGTTAAGTGTGCAGCTTTTACACGTGACACATGCGTGGATTTATTAGCAATGTTTACGAGAGGTTGCATGAGAATCGTACATAAGACATTAACATTTTAACTTACTTTTCCCCCAACATATACTGCTGTTAAAATGCAATCTACAACCCATTTTTATATCACTATCCTTGCTATACTATGCTATTGTTGTCTTATTAATTATTACACTGACCGGGACGTATCAATAGTGTTTTTCAATACATTTTAGTATTGTGAGGGAATGCTTATAGATCATCCTTGTTTTTTGTGCCGTCACTGAATTTCACATTTTTAGTCATGGTATATTAATATACCTGATTAAAATCTCTTTAGAATACAGCTAATGCCTTATCATTTGGGCCATGGTTTTGTTGTTACTCACATTGATCACATTTATTGCATACCATATACATGCCCTTTGAGGGCAAATCAACCTTCCTGCATAAATTAGTCAGGGCTAATTGAACAAATTGAATATATAATAAAGAGTTGGATGGATACCACGTAAGCAATTCCGTGTAATACAATACTATTATATTCTGACACACTATGTTACTTGTAACATGTTTGTAACTGTTGGTAATTATTTCTTGTAATTATATTATATGTGATTCATGGGCCAATGGCCTAAACTCTTGACATAAACTGTAAACTATAACGACAATTAGTAATTGAATACTTTTCAATTGACCAAAATAAGTAATTAATTATACTAGTAATTTCAACATTCTCATATTGTTAAGAACGTGCACTGCTTGATAATGATTCAAATAATTAGATATTTGTACAATTGTGCGATATCTTCAGCCACAATTAGTCAATTACTATAATGTTTGTTTCATTTTTTTATTAAGTTAATCTTTGGCTTTGATTCTAGGAGGTCAAATTTGTCTCAACAGAATTACAAGAGACGTATATGGTTCGCAAATCGTTTCCGAAACCCCCTTTCTGTAAATCTGCAAGTCAGTGTCTAGCATTAGGCTGCTCCGTTTGTTTCTAAACGTACGTATACTTTTAATGATGAGTGCTAAGCTGATGGTTGTCTTGGTGAATTTTTGTGAATGTCATTGTCTGGTGACTCTTGCTACGGAAATGTTTGACTAACTGATGCGAAGGACAGTAGGAGAAAGGCAAATTTATCGTATTTTGTAATTGTTCAGGGTCATTTTAGCTCGACTTTTCGAAAACAAAATATTGAGCTAGTGTCGAGGCGGGAGCGTCTGTATCAGAATGTGTGTTTGTTAAATTCATTGTCAGTGTAATTTATCCACTTTAATCTTAACATATTCATTCTCCATCACAAGATGAGTCCGGTATTGTCTATATCTTATCGATGTTGTGTATGCAATAACAGAATATTCAATAGTGTCGAAAGTTTCGCAATTTCTGGAGAGTTGTCGACAAAGACGACAATTCAACGACTTATAGATCAGTATAACAAGTTCAAAATAGACACTCAATATCTAGAACCTAAATGTATGATATAACTACAAATTCTCTCAAAATGTTTGACATTGATAAGCTAGTTTACTCCTAACGATACACCAGGGACTAATTTAATAATCGTAGATTCATAATTGAGAGAGCTCGTTTAAAGTAAATTGCTCGTCTGAGAACAAATGATTCATTGTTTCCTTTCCGATAGTGTATGATTACAAGGTTTTTACATTATGTGTAAAATGTCTTCTTTACCCGAGTATTCCTGAAATAAATAAAAGGTTATAAGGTTCACACTTCTCTGTTTTCAAAGTAATATATTGTGCATTACACTTTTATTCTATTCAGTAATTTATAAAATATCATTTTAGGGGATATCCGGGCCAATTGTAATGTCTGTGCATATACTCATACATAATTATACTCTGATAAATTGCAATGTTTATATTCACACTGTACACAAACTGAGGACGGAGCAGAAGAATTTAGTTATACATGTATATCACATATCTCGGAGTAGGTGGTATATAAATAGGTCATGTCCATAAATGTGATCACATACATGTATGTTTGCTTATGGATATGAACGATGTTGAATGAAAAACTTTAATTCGACAGCTGATTATGTGACACATGTTCTAAATTATTTAGAAGGTACAATTAAATTTGGTCCTTTCATGAATTTTGCATCGGGCGAAACTTGTTAAAGACTTTCAATGAGTGTATTTGCATCGATTACCCACCAGGTGATAAAACAGCTGTGGAGAATATTGCTGGAAATATTATACAAATTCTCCTAAATTTCGTTTATTTACAATGATTAAATTGTGAAAAAAATTATCCACCCGTAATTACTTTAATTAAATGTCATAACACTCACATGCACTTAAATACAAAACAGACCATTGCAAACCATTAGTAATATACGATTAGAACCAAATGCAGACAATTGCAAGTACAAATAGTTCTCACTGACGTCACCAGACGAGTAAATAACTGGACCTGTTCATGGATGTAACTATAGCGTGTCCTCCCGACGACCTTCCACTCCTTGAAGATGACTTAAAATGTCAATACTAAAAAGTCAAAGCATTTTCGCACAACCTCCATCAAACTTGCAACTAGTGATTGCTATTTTCTTTCAGATTTTGGCATCACCACAAAACCTGCTTTGATAAGTCTGATACGTAATTCGGTGGATTCTATAGGAATCAAAATATAGCATTGTCTGGAACTTTATATAGGAGATTAAGCTAAATATAATTTCAAATATATCGATAACCAACGTGAAGAGTTCAAGTACTGACTGCCAAGTAAAAATGATGATAGAATGGCGAAGTTAGTGGTCCATTCAACGGTTTTACGGTGTTTTATAATGTTGTGACTCTGGTGATAAACGTTTGCATAAAATAAACCGTCTCAGCAAAGTATGTTTTTATAATGTCCACACTATTACGGCAATACATTGGTTAACGTATTTTGTTATTTGAATAATTAAGTTATTTAACAATCAAGTGGGGATGTATTGATCACTATTTAATTAGATGGTCACGTACACCATAATCAAGCTTAAGCAACTAACAATGAAAATGGCTACGTATAAAAATGTACATAACTTATGTAATTATTCTAACCATTATACACAGTGTACGCTCCTCGATGAACTAGCCTTGAACATGTCCGTTAACAATGATACATTTCTCGCGTAAGCGTCGTAGAGCTTGTCTTGATGCCTCACGGAGAGGCCATAATTAAGCTATATTGTATTCTGAAGTTCCGCTGGCACCAATTAAGACGTCTGGTGTAGACATTATGTGCCATTTCTAAGAAAGTAACTCTGCTTTGGATGTCATTTTTGTCATTATCGTGTCAAAACGCTCCCCAATGCACTGAATCGGTTATGCTATTTATATACTACCAATGGTGGGCATATATGTACAAATAATACTTATGCTACTATTTATACTCTGAGCGAATGCCTATTTCTACAGAATCACTTGCAAACACGGTTGATTGCTTTGGAGAAGCAGAATAGCACATTTAAAATATATTTTGTATCAACCTTCGCTGAAATATACATGACCTATTCACTAGACCTTTAATTTATGATCTAAACAACGAGTTTCCCAGACGAGATCAATATTTTCATATTCTTCGAAAATGTGAAAAAATATTTTTTTCAGAATTTTGCATTTAACATAACATCAGCGTGTAGCAAATTATCTGATTAAGAAAATGAATACCCACATGATAGGTTTCCGTTCAAGAATAAAAAAGTTACGAACATTTTAGTGTTAGATCTACAGCTCTTGTAGATGTGCATTGCGCGCCTAGATCAAAGTTTGACAGCAATAACTCTTTACAAAAGCAAATTATCAACCAATTACTGAGCACGTTATTTTTTTTTTAATTGTGTTGTTTTAATGAAAAAGCTGCTACATAAATACTATACAGAACAATAGATGGCTTAACAGTGCCTTTGAGTGATAGTCGCCCCGGTAGGTCTGTGATAAAGCCCTCGGGATAAAGCCCTCGGGCAACTATCAGCCTACCGGGGCGATTATCACTCAAAGGAACTGCTAAGCCATGTATTATTCTATAATTATTAGCTATCAGCATCTATGTTTTGGAGGACATTTCCGTAGGCCAACATGACAGATTGTGAAGCCAAATGTGTACATGTAGCTGCGTTAAATAAACTCTGTACTTACCTACTTACTTGCTTGCTTTACTGTGAGCCTGCTTGTGTGTTTAATATTTAAACATTTGATGGCAATTCCGTAGGCAATGTTTCAGACGAACTTTATATGTTTTACCCGGTAATTGAACTTAGATCATTCCGGGTGACAGTATGTATCACGCTCATGACCAACTGAACCTGAAGGACAATCTGATCAATGACTCGTTTGTACATATCTCGCATATAGCTAAATATGCTAGATTTTGGGTAGTTGGTCATTCAGGCAACATAATGACCTGACATGAATGTGGCGATTCTCTTGAGCTTGTCTTAAGCCATTTATGAGGCACGATAACCACATCCTTAGGAATCTCTCCAAGAATAAAAAACGAAATGACTGAATTTATTTGCCGTTTCATGATTAATTATTTAACTTGTCAAACTGGCATTTGCTATTTTCATGCTGCTCTAATCTTCTCCTTTCCAATTGATCTAACTTTCGTAGATTAAACACATTGTAGTTCCTCAATAAACAGCTATCAAGAAAATATATGTTAGCATAAGTTAGCATAATAAAGACTACTACGTGACTATAGCCAACCATTGCCAGACACTTTAATATCATGGCATCTCTACAAACCAACCCTAATGAAACCACAGCATAAAATATATAGCAATAATGATACACCTTGTGAAATGGGAAGGGCAATATTATAGTAGGTGGATAATTACAAGACGTAAGATTACAAAACCAAGAAGACGTTTCTTCACTTCGAAACCAAAAATAGCCGTAAGTATTTTATTACTTTACTGATTTCAAGTCTATGGTGTTCTAATACATGTATGTGTAACTTTTCTTGATTTGTTGAACAGTTCCGTATGAATTAATCGCACGTTGATTATACTACGAGTGGTAACAACACTTGTTACGTAGTTACAATAATGTAATGTAATATATAGTAATTGCTTAAAAGACACGATTAAGATTAATGATACCGTCGTATTCCAGTAAACACATTACATCATTCGTATGAAATAGCATAATCGCGTTCTGGTCTAGACAAAACTTCGGTTGTATTTCCTTTGAGATGATGTATGTTGCGTACTCGTTTGAGCGCAAGTAAATTGTGTTTTATGCGAGTATGGTAGTTCATGTGAAGCAGTATACTAGTTTCGAAGGAAAGGTTAGGGCGCATCACTGATCCCGTGGGAATTTAGTGCAGGAACTAATGCGGCGCCTTTAGCATATGAATTTTGCACTGTGAATAAAAAAGCAAATTGAAAAAATATGAAAAACAAACGTTAATTGGTCCTTTTTGTTGTTGTTTTGTACCACCCACACATTTCTTCATTTACATTGAATAACATCAATATCACTCAGTGAACAATAAAACATCTACTTATCCAATTACATCCGTAGAATAAAGCTGAGCAACACGATCATATTGCCTTAATCATTCAATGGTCGTGCTTGGCATCAATACGCTCAGGTTTACAGCTGAACAATTTACATTTGAATATTATTTTTGACCGTTTTGTAGTTTGGTGTGCAATATATAAGAATTAATCGACCAATCCGATTTGGGGATAAACCAGATTAATATAAGTCATATACAAAACTAGTTCAACATCAATCTGTTAAAAACAATTCCTATGTATCGTATTGTACCAACGTTTCAGGATCTTCTGGTACGTATAGCGTTATCCCACTCATATACTCAACATATACTCACGACAACGTCTGTTTTTGCCTTTTGGTGTTCAACACCTGATTCTAGCACATTTTTCTCTTGGCGATACATAACTTCATGAATGACATGCATTGATTGATAGTACTTGTTTCAAAATTGACTAAAATAAGTTAGTTTCAAATATACCATGCTCTTAATTTTACAAATGTCCCACCGAGTTGTTCAACAGAAATAGAGAACAACTCGGGGAAGCCATGGTAATACATTTCAAGTTGGCAAAGACTTACAAATAAACGAAAGATAACGTTTTAAAATACTTATTATATGTCTGACAATGACACTGTGATAAATAATGCACACGAATAGCACACTCAGCAAATGTCATGATTTAATCTTATATTTTAAAACATTGACCATGGTTTGAGACCGCCGGAAATAACACGTCAAGTATTTATCGACAATCTCTCTTCTTGTTTGTGTTTAAAAAACAGTTATTAGATCGAATTTAGTTTCCGTCAACAATTTTAAACCAACAGACTAATATATTTAAATTACTGGTAATAAATATCTTACAGTGCAAACACGAGCCGATAGAGATATAAAATTGTTCCGTAAGTTGACAAATAACAATAATTCGATAATTCTATCGTGAATACAATAATATAATTAGGCTGAAATATGTGTGTTCTATAGGTTAGTGACATTTTGCTATTTGTTGTATGTATGGTGTTCATCTAAAGAGGTAACATCTAGAGAGTGAGTAAATGATCAAAGTATTTTATTTAAAAATCCACCTGGCAACACAAGAAGCTCATAAATTGGGATAAAATACACATTATACACATCTGTACTACGTTTAAAAAACACATTGTTGATATGAGCATTATATATATTTCTTTGAACATCACTTGCACTGGCCAAATCATAGATCTTGAAAGAGACGTTCAGATAATGTGTTATTGACGTAAACTACTTTTCCATACATGTCTTTACGACACGTGTTCAAAAGTTCTTGGACAAGTACAGTACGAGTATTTGATAATTTTGACATGTAGTAAAATGTTTAAAACTGATGTGTGTTTTTTTCAGATGAGCATACATGTAATATATATTTGTTTGTAAATGACCTTTGCTTCGCCGTTATTTTTATTTCCTTGTGAAATTGGGTCATCCTGTGTTTTGCGGCGGGGACTTTTAATAACTACTTTGGTTCTGTCTGTACATTTCTCCGTGTAGTTACGTTGTGTTGTTATTGTTTTCTGTGGTCGGCTGCATCCCCTGTCCGATATCCTCATATTTATTTGCTTTGACCAATCGACGATCTAGAAAGACTCATAGGTTTAAGGTTTTATTAGCAAACTAATAACACTATCAGTGAAATAGAATCCTATTTTTTATACTGAACTATTCATAGTTTTACGCATTTCTTTGATTCGTCTCTTGGTTAGGTCAACACTAGTTTATCTTATCACCAGACACATATTCCACAGTCAATTGTAGGAATTATACATATGATATGCCAGAGGGGGATTTTGAAACGTATCGAGTGCTTTTACTTGTAAACATGTTCAGTCCTAGTTGTATATAGCACTTCATCTGGAAAGTCTTACTAAAATACTACAACGTTCATTTCAACAAAGCATTAATTTATCAATCACTTGGGAATTGCCACCTGCTCTCTGTCATTAAAAGCTTGGAATAACATGTTCAGAAAATGTCAACTGACGCTATTAATTAGACGTCCTTCATAGCTTACAACAAACTAACAACGGCTTACATGTGGCTCTTATATAACAAACACACTATTATGGTTTATCAATTAAGATAATAAGGATCATAAGCCTAATCATGAAAGTAAAAATGGTATATGATTCATCAATAACACGAAGACAAACGGTTAACATCACATGCTACTCAGCGTGACATAATACCAAACTGCATTATTTCTGTCGAACCGTTTTGTATTACAAATATGTCATTTTCATGTATATAGTCGCTTGACAGCATTTAACGTTACCATGGATTGTATAAAATGTATGCTAATGCTTCCTAATCGGAATTTATGCACTTATGTAAATACAATTGAAACATGAGCATACTGACAATGTGTCATTTGACAAATCAATTACATGTACTCATAATTGCACGTTGAAAGTCAAGAGGAGAACGCGGAATTTTCTCCTTTCATTCTCTTGTGTATTCTAATACACTTGCGAAACGCTTCTCTTACAATTGACAATGTAGTCGAAACTCAGATTGTATTGGCAAAGGTATTTGACGAAATGTTTTATGCAAATACATCTTCCAATGCTGATTCGATGGTCCGCTCAATTAAGTACATTAAATTTGTTTATTTAGACGTTGGTTGGTAAAGACTTTTCGGTTATTGTAATATGCTTATGTTAAGTGACATACAGTGTGTATTCATTTTGGGTATGTAAACAGCCTTGCTTAAAATATTTCTTTTGGTGATAAAGGAAGGTATGTCATGGTTGGTGCTTGCTAATGACGGCCATCAATGCTGTATAGCTTTGAATTGTCTATGCATTATAATATGTTCGAGTGTTTACGATTGTTTATAAGTATTTTATAAAGTAGGACAATATAGAAATACTCTATTAGTGATTTATAAGAACAAAAAATCGGACTCTTGCATCACCCGGGTGAGGAATCATACTCGGGATCAAGTACGTATAAAAGCCGAATTTATATCTAGCAAGCATACGGAGGGGTAAAGTTTAGGGTGTTTCATTATTTGTACATTTTCTCCGATCAAAACAACCTTTTTGCCCAACTGTGACCCCATTGTATGTACATGTATACAACGAACTCTAGTGGAGTTGTTTTCCTTATCTAAATAACCCGACGCCAAAATAAGACTCTGTCTAAAAGTTAGTTAAAATTATATTAAATTTCCATGCTTAGTGCCGTTTTGATACTTCCTTATTCATATTATTCGGCATACACTGCCCGTGCGGGCTTAAATTTATCACAATTTCTGTAGAACTAAGACCCTTTCATCAGTATCCAATAAATAATAATTGATACTTTGAACATAATATCGAACCCCATACCTCAATACTCCTGTATATACTTTTATCGTTTACTGATTTAACAATTGTCAAGTCGGTTTTCAGGACCAGGCTTTTTCATAGACCCATTTTAGAAATTTATTTATAATTTCATCACAAGAATTTCAACTGTCTGAGCAGGCCACAGACATATTGTATTATTATACAGTAAAGTGGTTGATTTGAAGCGTGACATGAGATATTTTATTTGTTCAAATTCATCACACCAGACATTAAGTCCCGTTTAACGTGTGCTGATATACTACTGGGCAAGTACGTTTTGCTCGGTAGAACACATCACTATGAAACTTCGATTGACGAATTGAAACCTCATAATTATCAAACGTTATGATAAATTTGACTACATTAGCTAAAATGATAAACAAAGAAGTTCATACAAAGTAAGACGAAAACAGTCAAACTGCACACAAAAAGGAATTACCATAACCACGAGAGGAATCATATACATTGTACTCCAATTTGGAATGGCAATTTATGTCTACATACTTTCCATTACAAAAATCCATGACAATATCACAGTAGATAGATTTATAAATTGCATTGAATATATAACATGACCATATTTGCCGATCGTGTATTTTCTACGCATAAGACGTACACATGCGTATTGGGTTATTATAGACAGGCTTTGTTATTCAAATATAAAGTCAAGCAACATTCGTGTTTATAGCACAATCGAGAATTAGGAATGTGGTGTCCGGAAACATTCGTGTTTACTTTTACAAACATTATGACCATATCACACAAGACGTGAACAGTATGAAACACCAGTACAGAAATGTTCTTTGTACTTCAAATAATGTCGACACGCATCGGTGTCGTTTATTCCCCATTTGTGTCCCAGACCACAAAAAAATAAATTCAATGTTGTAATACATTCAAAGATAATGCAAATAAAAGTGCAAGTTAGGAAATAGGAACATTAGCTGAGCCACCAATGTCGAACTTATTCTCTTGAAATCGCACTAAAAGGACAACTTGCTAGCAAACTAGACATTGATTTAAATGATTGTGTTGTGTTTCGTCTTTGACGCGGTTTCTACTTATTAGAATTAATGTACACCGACTTGTGAGGCAGGAAGGACCTAAATAAAGCAATGCAATATGAATTGGAAAGGCATAAGTATCCCATATATTTTGTACAAAATATTAACATAATTTCAAAATAATCGAAATGTTCGTGATTGGAGTAGGAGAAGATGTGTATTTCGCGAAATATATGTGTGTTCTGTTTCACTACGCAAGCAATTTGTATTTAAATGCACATGTTTTATCAAAACAGGACATAAGTTTTATAAAGTATTTAGGTTAAACACTTATTTTATTAATTATATAATGTATATGTGTGACTATAACATATGATCGTTGAATGTTTTTGTCTGCTCTTTCCTAAAGACTTATGTCAATCGTTATCTGTTTTTTTCTATTTAACATACCTTAAGCCTTGAGAGGCGTGGTTTAGGATTACCGTTATTTTGTTATTTCCATGTGAAATTGGGTCATCCTGTATTTTTGCGTCGGGGACTTGTGCTTTTAATCATTTCTTTGGGTTGAGTATGGGCATTGCTCCGTGTAGTTGAGTTGTGATGTTTCTGTTTTCTGTGTTTGAACAACTGGTTAAGTTGAGTGCTGCCTTCACTGTCTTATTTCCTCAATTTTTTTTAATTCATAACCTAGTATACTGTGCAATTTAATATTCAATCACACTGTAGATGATACTGTATCATTTCACTGCGTTTAAAATTAAATGTTAAATGACTAACTCGCAATTTTGTCAGGAAATATTTATGTGATATAGCTAGTTTGAGATAGAAAAAAATCGTATTTTTTAATGATTTCTGAAAATCTTTTCATCAGATTTTGGTAAAAAATCACACCGAACAACAATAACTTCCTACCTAGTCTCATTTTGAATTTCATAATTTTTAGCCAACAATTAAAAGACATTTATTCTTTATTACATATTGAAATTACATGCGTATTTACGGTTTAACGCAGGGAGGTAATCTTGTATTCCATTGATGATTTACTATCAAATATCTAACCGCTACAATCCGTGATCAGCGGGATTGAGATTGCTGTTATCAAGACAAGACTAAGGAGGCCCTTGTGATTCGGTTTATTTAGGTGTGTAGCTTATAAACAATGTACAATAATAACATGTACTTCGTCATATTCACAGACGGGCCTCGCATGTGTTAAATTAAGTAGGTTGCAAATACGTAAATATACCGTTATGCGTATCACGTGACCGTGAATTGGCTGTTGCATGTATCAAGTCTTCTAACTTGATTTTTCATACAAAACTACAAAAAGGTCACATAGAACTTATGAACAAAACTTTTTTAACTCATTTCTGATGCTGCTGAAATTTCAGTGTGTATTAGGTAGATATATTTCATTTATTCGTGTAAAATTTCATACTTGTAGATGTAGTAATTACAGAGAAATATTTAAACAACACGATTTTTTTCTATCGCAAACTAGCTATACTACATTGTATGAACTGACTCTCTTGTTATGTGTTCAGGTTTTACATGTAGATACATTAGTGAGTGTATAGAACGACATTTAGTACTTGGACAAGTGCCATGGACCAAAATAAGTGATTTATTATAATTTCAACATTCTCCGATTGTTAGGAACGCGCACTGCTAGATAATGATTCAAATAAGTCAATAATTGTAAATTGTATGTTACCGTCAGTAGCAATTACTATAATGTTCATCAACAAACTGAATTTTATTAATAATCAAGTCTTTGGTTTTGGTTCACAGAGGTCATATTTGTCTTAATAAATATAAGACACGTAAATGGTTCGCAATCGTTTCCGAAACACCCTTTCTGAAAATATGCAATTCGTTGTCTAGCATTAGACTGTCCTGTTTGTCGACATACGTGTGGAAACAAACAGAACAGCTGCTAAGTGCTAAGCTGAGGATAATATTCTTCTTGAATAATTGTGAATCGTCATTATCGGGTGACCCTTGCTTCGAAAAGGTTTGACTTACTGTTGCGAGGGAGTGTAGGAGAAAGACAAATGTATCGTGCTTTTGTAGTTGTTCAGTGTCATCTTTAGCCCGACTTTTCGAAACCACATTTTGAGCTAATGTAATGTGACGGGATCTTCTGCATCTGCTTCAGAGTGTGCGTTCGTTAACTTAATTGCCAAAGTCATTTATCACTTGCAACTAAACAAAGTTATTCACCATCACAATATGAGTCTGACTTTCAATACTGTCGCGATTCCTGGTGCGTTATCGACAAATACGACAATCCAACGAATTATAGATCATTATAACTTGTTCAGAATAGACACTAAATATCTAGACCAGAATACCTAAATGTAAGATATGCGATATAACGACAACTTCTCTCAAAATGTTTGACATTGATAAGCTACTTTACTCCTTACGATACACAAGGGAATACTTTACTAACCGTAGATTCATAATTGAAAGAGCTCGTTTTAAATATATTTCTTGTAGGTGCATTTTCTGAGAACAAATGATTTAGTGTTTTCTTTCCAATAGTGTATGCTTACTACGTTTTTGCCTTATGTTTAAAATGTCTTCTGTAACCGAGTATTCCTTCCACAAAATAACTTAAAGGTAATTAGGTTCACACTTCTCTGTTTTGAAAGTAATATTTTGTGCATTTCACTTATTCATTCTATTCAGTAATTTCAGACATACCATTTTAGGGGAACTCCCGGCTCATTGTCTGTGCACATTCATACAAAATTATATGCTGATAAATTGTATTGTTTATATTCACAACGTTTAAAAAACAATGACGTACCGGAGGAATCGGGGATATACATGTATATCACATATCTTGGAGAAGGTAGTATATTAATTGGCCACGGAATGTGATCAGATACATATATGTTAGCTTATGGATTTGGACGAAGTTGAATGCAAAACTTTCATTCAACAGCTGATTATTTACAATGTACCATTAACACATGTTCTTAATTATTTAGAAAGTACAATTTATTAAGTTCTGTCATTGCATCGGGCGTAATTTGTAAAATACTTTCAATGAGAGTCTTTGCATCGATTACCCACCATGTGATGAAACGGTTGTGGAGAATAATGCTGGAAATATTATACAAATACCAGTAAATCTCATGTATTTATGATTAATAATTCGTGAAAAAATTATCCACCCGTAATTACTGGTATTCATTATCACAGCACTCACATGCACTTAAATATAAAACAGACCATTACAAACCATTAGTAATATACGATTAGAACCAAATGCAGACAATTGCAAGTACAAATAGTTCTCACTGACGTCACCAGACGAGTAAATAACTGGACGTGTTTATGTATATAAATATCTCCCCTTGAAGATGTCAAGATGTCAAGTCGAAAACGTCAAAGCATTTTCGCAAAACCTCCATCAAACTTGCAACTAGTGATTAACTAGATACTATTTTCATTCAGATGTTGGCATCACCACAAAAAGTCTGATACGTAATTCTCAATCAGTGGATTCTAACGGAATCAAAATATAGCATTGTCTGGGACTTTATATAAAACATAAGGCTAAATATAGCATCAAATAAATCGATAACCAACCATCAGATTGCAAGTACTGACTGACAAATAAATATCGAAGTTATTTGTTGATTCAGCTACATGTATTACGATGGTTTATAATGCTATGACCCTGGTGATAAACTCATGCATAAAATAAACCGTCACAGTAAAGTATGTGTTTGATAATGACCACCATATTCCGGCAAGCCATTGTTTAAGGTATTTTGTAATTTGAATAATAAAATTCGGTAGCATATTAAGTGCGGATATATTGATAATCACATGCATCATAACAGAGCTTAAACAGCTAATATTGAAAATGGCTACGTGTCAATATAAACGTAACTCATGTAATTATTCTTACCAATATACATAGTGTATGCTCCTTGATGAACTAGTCTTGAACATATCCGTTCATAACGATGCATTTCTCGCGTAAGTTTCGTAGAGTTTGTCTAGATGCCCCACGGAGAGGCCATAATTAAGTCATATTGTATTCTGAAGTTCCGCTGGCAACAATAAAGACGTCTGATGTAGTCATTATGTGTCATTTCTAAGAACGTAACTCTTCTTTGAATGTAATTTTTGCCATTATCATGTCACAACGCTCATTAATGCACTAAATGAGTTATTTTGTATTTATGTACTACCAATGGTGGGCAAAATATGTTCATGTATGAACTTTCAGCTTCTATGTTTGAAGGACAATTCCGTAGGCCAACATTAAAAATTGGGGAACCAGATGTGTAGCCTTAACTTACTTACTTATTTGCTTGCTTGATTGCGTGTCTGCTTGCTTGCTTGCTTACTATATAGACATTTAAGGACACTTCCGCAGGCAAAGTTTCAGATGAATAGTTTTACACGTTAATATAACTTATATAATTCCGGGTGACAACCTGTTCCACTTTCATGACCAACTGAACCTGAAGGTTAAACTCATCAATGACTCGTTTGTACACATCTCGTACATAGATAAATATGATGAATTTTGGATAGTTGGTCATTAAGCAAACATAATGACCTGACATGAACTTGGCGATTCTCTTGAACTTGTCTTGAGCAATTTATGAGGCACGATAAACACATCCTTAGGGCTCTCTCTAGGAATACAAACGAATTGACAGATTTTATTTGCCGTTTCATAATTTATTGGCCATTTAACTTGTCAAATTGTCACTTCGCTATTTTCATGCTGCTCTAATCTTCTCTTTTTCAATCGATCTATCTTTCGTTGATTAAACACATTATAGTTCCTCAATAAACAGCTAAAAAGAAAATATAATTTAGCATAAGGGCGAATGTAACGAATCCTAAGGCATATACATGTTTTGTGGGTACGTATATTTACTCGTTTTTGTGGTGTAGTGGCTAAAATACTGGACCATGCATTAAGAATTATCTTATCAAGTAGTGCGCATAGCGCAGTCGCCTAAGCTACTATAAATACGAGTACTTCAAAACTAAACAAATGAGTTCAAGTCACATTCTGCTATATACATTTTTTTAATTTTGCTCAGCAAACATGTTTCGTGCCTGTCTAATTATACAGATATGCATAATTATAAAAGTTTCAGTGTGTAAAAACCACATAAGAAATATGTCATATCTGGTACACAGATTTGGCGTCCACGCGACAAATCTCATCGTTGAAAGTACATAGGTTTTGTATGGAGAAGGAAATAAGACTGAAGTTTTCGCCTGTCAGTGTGTGAGAGGGGGTTGTCGGACTGACAAGAGCTATCATATAGACTGCATATAAGGTTGTCTCAGCGTCGTAACTTGTAACCTTATTGATTCTCACACTTATTCTGACACATATTATAATTGTATAATAAATATATGAAAAAAGAATAACGCAAAATATGAATAGAAAAAAAATAATGATATGTGATAATAATCATGCAATACAATGAATTCATATGGCATTACATATAAGCCTAAGTTTATTAAATATAAAAAAAACTGTTCGTTAGTGGGTCCGAACTCACACTGAAAAGGAAAAAAATAAGCAATTGAAAGCGATGTACCACACAAACCACTGACAAGATCAACCATTAGCTAATTCCGACGTTTCTACAGAACATTCTTAAAATGGTGATTGCAGCGAAGCCAATGCCTCGAGATATTTGTAATTGAATCCAATTATATATGACCACAGCATGAAGATGAAAACGAGCAATGAATACAATTTCCAGACTAAATCAATGTAAAGGAAACAAATCATTTTTTATTAGATATAAAACTTGAATTTACCAAAATTAAGAATTAAGATATACACTAAAGAAAAAACTTTTGAAAAAGAGTATAGCAGCGGACTCGAACCCACAGCCCATATAAAAAGTATGTTTCAGACAAGAGAACAGTTAATCCACTAAGCCACGTTGCCAACTTGAAGTAAAGTGATTTCTTTTTCAACCGTATCGATATTTTTATATAAAACAACGGTAAATATCGTTTCAACCTTGGCATATGGACTCGTCCAGGGGTCATATTTCGAAGGTCGTTGTAGATCTATACACGACAATTAACTTTAAGATTATATTAAACGCCCGATTGGATGCATTTTAATATTAATGGCCTGACTATGGTGTATTTAATTGCAACTCGTATTTAAGTAGATCTATACATCGTTCAGGTCATTGCATTATAGTATTATTGATGTTTCCAAACGTGGATTGATCGATTGTTCGTATTGAACAAGGGGTGGAGTTTCCGTTCTCCATTCAATACCTGAATAAGACAAGGGAAGTATATTATTATCCAGGAAGTTATGACACATTGCGATTTAATTTGCGAGACTGGATATATCATTTTAAAATCTAATAAACTTTGCGATCAATGAGAACATCATACTGACATTCAGCATGAAGATGAAAATGAGCAATAAATACAATATCCAGACTAAATCAATGTAAAGGAAACAAATCATTTTTTATTAGTTGTAAAACGTGAATTTACCAAAATTAAGAATTAAAATATACACTATAGAAAAACTTTTGAAAAAGAGTATAGCAGCGGACTCGAACCCACAGCCCATATAAAAAGTATGTTTCTGACAAGAGAACAGTTAATCCACTAAGCCACGTTGCCAACTTGAAGTAAAGTGATTTCTTTTTCAACCGTATCGATATTTTTTCATAAAATAACGGTAAATATCGTTTCAACCTTGGCATATGGACTCGTCCAGGGGTCATATTTCGAAGGTCGTTGTAGATCTATACACGACAATTAACTTTAAGATTATATTAAACGCCCGATTGGATGCATTTTAATATTAATGGCCTGACTATGGTGTATTTAATTGCAAATTATATTTAAGTAGATCTATACATAGTTCAGGTTATTGGATTATACTATTATTGATGTTTTCAAACGTGGATTGATCAATAGTTCGTATTGAACAAGGTGTGGAGTTTCCGTTCTCCATTCAATACATGAATAAGACAAGGGAAGTATATTAATATCCAGGAAGTTATGACACATTGTGATTTAATTTGCGAGATTGGATATATCATTTTAAAATCTAATAAACTTTGCGATTAATGAGAACACCATACTGACATACATTGTACTGGACTATTGAACAATATATAGTCGCGACGTAGACAGTATAGGAACAATTGAAAGCGACATGAATGCTGCCAATTACTACATTGAACGCGACAATAATATATCGGTCAATGATGAATTCCATCCTGTATTTTATGTTTTTTATAGTTAAAAATAATATTTTTGTTGCTTCAAAGATGAAACGTATCTAACTACTTAAATTCTATTAGAGTTAACATATAACAGTAACATCCGGTCGTTTTGAATATTACAATTATTATTTAAAATCTCAGTATGTTAGTGTTATATTTCAGCCCAAAGAGAGATTGATTGTATATAAGTGCATGTGACATTCCATTATAAATAACACAATCACATCGTGTAAGCCCTTTCGAAATTAAGTTAGGGAAATTATTATCCACATTTAGTTCAGTGCAATCAATCGTACTATGTACTGAATTCCATCTGACGAAACGATGTGAGTTCAGTTTAGTTGATTCGTGTATTACGTAATATAATACGATATTAGTGCGATCAATGGAGCAAAATCAGTTGTTATTTTCGCTACTGAATTGTTTTCTCGACAATGTTTGTTCTGTTGCATACATACTTACGGGTAATACTGCTAAACATACCTGTTTAGTTTTATTTTCTTGTATACGATGCTTCATTTCTGTTTCCTTAGTGTAAATATATATAATAAGTGTATATATACATAAACAATGTTACAAAATATGAATACAATTAAAATGTATATATTCTAGCATTAAAAAAGAATAATAAGTGCTCGTTGACAACACATAATGTCATAAAAGCACCACATGTGATATTTCCCTGTCAGACAGCCAAAGATTTGCAGTTCCAAAGGTCAACGGCTTTGGACTCAAATCTTTTGCTTATAAAGGATGTTCCCTTGCCACAACATATCAGAGACTCTGGATCATTATCAACTTTTAAAACTAAATTGAAACATCACTTTTTGACTGATATTTAAATTGCTGTGAGCAGGTTCTTTATTCATTAATAGGGGATTAAATAGCCAGCGAAGCTGGCTATTGTAAATACTCATACCAATAATGTCCAAGTGCGTATCTTCGTCGAGTCTCTGCCGGTACTAATGCTTTCAAAAAAAGTTATTTCCGGTTAAAAATATAAGGCAGTTTTCCGAGGTGAATGATCCTTGGAATAAAAAAAATATAGTAAGCTGTAAACGGTTGAGCCTATCGTTCTCTTGCGATTAATTATCATTTAAAAAAAAATCTTATAAATAAAACAAACTATTTTTAAAAAGAAAGGGAAGTAAGAAGTACTCAAAACCGGCCCCTCAAAACACGACACGAAGCGCCGTATTTTAAACATCGACAACCAAGGGAAGTCATTCTAGATAGTGATTCACAATAATTGTAAACATTCAGTTCAAGGTCGTCCATACAAGAAGCATCGTGAACTAAAGTTTACTTAAGCCTACTTCAGACGTTAATTATCCAAAACAAATAACTATCGCATATCTATTTCAATGGATTGTTTCCGGATTGATCACCATCGGTAGCCGGAGCTCGGTTCGTGGAAGTATGAAACTGCGGAGCACAATTGTGTGATGTTTGTTCTGGTCTTGTATGATTGACTAGGCCCCCAAATAACGTCATACGGTGTCGCTTTTGCTATATGTTCAATTTTCCAAGGCTTGAAGCTGATACGATACTATGGACTGGACGAAATAGATTTACAGTAGGTTTAGACATTACCCCTGGACTAATTGAAACTGCTCTCAAGAATACAGTTGGGCCTACAAAGTACAATAAAGGTATGCCATTGACTTTACTCATTTTGAATCAAATTATGACAATTTCATTTTGAATGTGTTGTGTACAATAAGATATTTACATTGTACTGCTAGGCAAGCGCTACCAAGTGATTTCGTTAGAAACGGGGTGATTTGGTTGCCCTTTTCAGCGCTATGTACTCGTAACAGTCAGCTAACCACAAGCGCTTGTCGAAATAATAATATATTTTTCACTTTTTCCGATATACAGTAGCACTTATTTTAAGAAGCTGTTTCTAAGCGTAGCGCTCGTGACTACTGTGCATCTCACGCAATCTTTGCCTAAAATCGTACATATCTGCGGTCAGGGTCAAACAAAAATTTCACTTGCATCTCTGCAGCCGCAAAGCCTAAAGTAAAATAATTTCACTCACAGTCGCATTAGCAGGCTTACTTGTAAAAAAGAGTGACCATAAATCGCCACAATTACAACGTCACATCTAAACATGTAGATTATTTACTCTATCCGCTTGGGTCAGTAGGTCAAATGCCTTTAATGTAGTCACTAGGTCAAAAATTTAGCCTTATATTCCAAAGCCTTTAATCAGAAGGATATTCTTTTAAAAATCAAGTTCAATATTGTGACATCCGGGGTCAAAAAGTGTGTCACTAGGTCAAGTCCTAGAAATTTATTGTCACGGTAGACAAAAGAGATAAAAATGTTGGTCTTTTCTTGATGAAATTTCTGCAGAATAAATTATTTCATTATAATCTAGGTTAAGTTCAATTATAGGTCTTCCGGACCGGGGTCCCTGATTTTTGGGCTACCCAACTTCCCGATAATCGCTGATAACCTGTTGGACTGACGATCTGGCGGACTAAAAAAATGCGGTCTGACTGTCGGACGGACTTTTTTCTGCTAAAATCAACAAATGCGGCGTTTACACATTAAAAGAAGGTTTTCCTTGTTTCCAAGTCCTTTTATCATGATGTCAGTGTAAGACTTTGTTTTCCGGTTGTCATTTACCAATAATTCAATCGTTTTAATGCACAAAGTTTCCCCTTTTTCCTCGCGAAATCATCGAGACTTCAGAAAAAGAGTACAAAAACACCAAGTTAGAAAAATGTTTCAGCTTTGCGATTGGCCTAAAAATTTATTATCGACCAATCAAAATATGTCTTACGTGTTAGGTTATTTATCTTAACATTCTATAGTATAGTATTTATATCAATCTTTAACATTTTATTGTTGGTCAAAGGGCAGTAACTCTATCCCATTCGCTTTAACTAGGCTTCACATGTAATCTCTATAATTGGTATGTAATGATTATCCTTTCATGATATATGTTTATATAGTTCTCACCTTAAATGGCAGGTATAGCTGAAATCAACCGTGAACACTGACCAATCGTGAATATTTTTGATCATTCCTATGGTTTTGTCCATTTGTGGAAGATGTATATTTCACTATACAGTTTTGTAGATTATTATTAAACAATATATTTTACACTATATTGCAGGTAAATAACTTTCCTTATACTAACTTATACTGTAATGATTTATTTTAAGTAAATAACTGTATTGTTGTATAAATTATGCTTTCACTGTTGTTATTGATTTGATATCAATGCAAATCAAGATATATTTGTTATACATTGTTTCCATCGATAGACTATATACATGTAATAAATACTTTTAATATAGATTCCTATGGTTTTGTCCATTTGTGGAAGATGTATATTTCACTATACAGTTTTGTAGATTATTATTAAACAATATATTTTACACTATATTGCAGTTACGGGTTATAGTATACTCCCGCCAGATACCCCACCCATGACCGAGTATATGGATGTTCCATAGGATCCCATACGTACCCCACCCGGTGACATACGCAAGACACCGCATTGTCGCAAAACCAGTCTTTCTGTACGGGTGTCCGCCTAATGATGGTTGAAAATTCTTGAGAAACATAGGAGTTGAGCACAGAATTAATTGCTTACGCTGCATGCCCACACATTTGTGGCTATACCCAAATCGAATAACGAAGGATTCTGAAGCCTGGTTAATAAGTGTAGAAAGCATGAATATGCCAGCACAAAACATAGTATTTCATGAAAAATGCCCAATGCAAACTGAACTTATTGACCGGAAACCTTTTTTATGTATTTTTAGTAACGGTGACTATGACCCCAAATACAATCCCAAGCTAGGTATCCATGCAAGCTTGCTATATACAAAATATCATTAAGATCAGCCTATCCAAACTTCAAGTTATTGACCGGAAACGCCTAGTTAAAAATTGTTTGACATCGCTGCCAATGTCCCAATCTAATAAGCAGGATTTTTCGTTGGAAAACCAGAAAAAAATACACGAGATAATGTTCCCAGGAAAAAACGTACCCAGGACAGAAACTCAAATTGTTCAATTCATCGGACGGCTAATTGAAAAGTCTGGGTACCCTTACAGAAAATATGCTCTCTGACAAATGTGTAATATGTGTGCGGTTAACATGTATCAAATATGAAATGAATATACTGCGAATGCAGTCTTAAAGGGACTGCGTCACGTTTTAGCGTATGGCAAAAATCAAATAAAATTGTTAAATATTTACTATATTTGGCATAGATGCCTGTATATCCCATAAATAAGCACACTGGTATAAATATAACTTGTGAAACATTATTTAAGTATTTTACCTCAAATAATTCTGTACCATATATCTGGAATATAGCTTAGAAATTACCCAACATATATTTAATCCCCGTTTAGGCGGTGCCTTAGTTCATATTATTTGGATTATTTTACGCTCAGGGGATTCACTTCATATTTTTATCAATTTGTTAACATCTCGTACATTACAAATCGTTGTTATTTTTCTATACATTTACATATCACATAATCATTCCATATATCATCAAATTGTATATACTACGGACCGCAATGGAAATAAGATCTGCATGTATGTGTAGCTCTTTTTTGCGCAATTCTTTACATGTATTGTTGATTGCCATTACTTTATTATTGCTTCTATGTTAGTTTATTGTTATTGTATGTTGCGATATATTTTGTCATGTTTAATCATGCATTATATGTAGAAATAAATCTATCTATCTATCTATCTATCTATATATCTACAATAACAACAACAACATCACTTGAGTTGAATGACTTTAATGATTGCATGTCGAGTGGAAAATTCATAGCTTTAATGGTCAATGATTTTATCCGCAGAAAACAAGACATTTTATTATCATTACAGTTGATTCCAAGTTATGTATGACAACCGCGTAAACACACAATCGACACAATTACATTATCAACATTTTAATGGCCCTTGCACTAGAAATAAGAACATTGCCAAAACACTGATAGCATGCATGTAACGATATACGCTACGAACGTTCAAGCTATGACAAAAGATAGTATGAGGAAACTAAGAACGTTGATTGATGACATATACACATGATCTATTAAGAAATGGAACATACTGACGGATTTGACAGATATCTTTGAATCGTCAGTTTAACATATCGAATGTGACTAATCTATTTTTCTGCCACCACGCCTCTGTGGCAATTGAATGACGTAGGTGTTGGGAAGTGTCTTTGAACATAAAAGTGCGTTCATTAACGAAAACGCTCGCCAACGTTCGGGAACAATACGTGAGTTCGCGTTAATGAACGAAAAGTTCGCCACTAACATGTCAGCCAATCGCAAACGACCTTTACACATAGCTCGCCAAGCGAACAAAGATGGCGGATTGATAAATATTTGATTTAATTTATTATAATCTTAGCGATTTAAACATTAATTGTAGATTATGTGTTTTGCATTTGTGACACAGTGTGGATACCAAAGCTGAATAAAAAGAACACGAAAGAAGTATTACTGAGGTCCTAATTTTCAATCTACGGCTGAAAATCTAATAGAACAAGTAAGGCCATTGAATCGTCTATCTCCGCCATCTTGAAATTGTTTGTGGCGAACGATTATAATCGTTAAATACGTAGTTCGCGTGACGAACTTGTTCTCGCTGCGGACGTTTTCGTTAATATACGTGGGGTTATCCAAAAGTTCGTGGACATTTGCTATAAAAAGTTTGTTTTAAGTCAGATCAGTATGAAAATTACCATACAGTGACATTAATCTATTACAAACAATAATCTCAAAATATTTTTATAAATAACCCTTTGTATCAAGAGTAAGACGTTGCCTTAGCAACACAAAAATGCGTAAGCGGCGCACTGCAGATTTTTTCCAGTAACACGCGTTACGTTATTGTCGATTGTTACAGTGTTTCGTCATTTAAAAACACAAAAATGCTTCCTCTTTTTTATTAATGTAATACCGATATTTTGGTATAATTTAAAGACTATATTTTATATATTCGTCATTTTATTAATTTGAGGGTTAATGTTGTCATATGAAATTTAATGTAAAAGATGACGTCACAAGATTTCATTTGCAATAATTCAATTATATAATACAGGTAGTGGAACCCGCAACGAAGACAATAATTGTTTGGCAAAATAAGTATGAACCCTACTGCATTGTAATAAATTGTTTTTAAATGGCATAAATAGTTAACAGAAAGTCAGGGTGATGTGACAGATGATGTGTGTTAGTAGGTACAAAACTGACGTTTAACGAATGAATGTTATGTTGGTTAGAATCAACCATCCTTGGTATTAGTGAAAACAAATCCACTTATAGACATAGATACGACACAATTCAGAACACATCGATATAACGAGTGTTTGTGCATATTATAAGAATTCAGCTGATTACGGGAAACGAAGAACAACTGATAAACAGTGTTTAACAGCTTCATGAAATTATATAGTCTGATGGTGGCGTCGTACGGCATTTCTGAACGTGTGCCGGGTATGCCTACCACGCATGCTTATAAATGCTATATTTATGTTATTTTTAATCATATCCGTATGATATTTGGTATATTTGTACAATATACATCAATTCTACAGGGAACACAGATTCGTAACTTTAAGTCATATGGTTTTTTAATAAGAGCTAAAGTCCACGAATTTTTGGATAACGCCACGTACGTAAGGCAGCTGTCTACTCACATTTCGTTATCAGCGATCCAATATTACAAACAATTAGTCTCAAATTAACAGAGTTTTCAAATGTCTGATTAAGATATTACGATTTGTAATTAGGTCGTGATATTTTGATACAACTACATGTATTAACAAATGCCCGGGCGTAGATAAATCCATTTGTAACTTATAAATTATCTTAAGGCAATTTTTAGAGTTGATATTATTCTTCAATGTCAAAGATGCGTATACTGGAAAGGTAAAGTAGGTTCGAATGTCAAATGTCAACTATACATCATTTAGATTTTATTACCAACAAATATTATTGTGATCCTCTTTTTAGATATTTTATTACAATGGATTATACATGTACAATTTTTGTGTTCAATGTGGTCCTCTGTATACATAAAAGCAATGTTTTAGTTTTAAACACGCACATATATGTATCTAAAGGTTTGACTGTCCCCCATTGGCTCTTGGAAATCAATGTATAACGTGAAATAAACCTTACACATTGCCTATTATAACAAACAGGATCCGGATAGCATCGTCTAACTACACACCAGTACATGTTTAGTAACGTCGTCAAAATATTCAAAGCAACTTCAATAAAAATGGGCTATAATAGATAATTGCCGCAGACGTTGTTCGATCCCGAGACCTCTCGGTCAACAAGCGTCCAACCGTAAGACGACTTCTTCGCCCAGAGTTCACCAGTCATTCAGTGTTATGTTTATAACACAAAAATACAAGTACAAATACATGTCATTTGTATAGCGAAAAAATTATGAAATCATATTCCATTGCGCTTTACACTAATATATATTCACTTAAAACATTCAATTTAAAACCTGAATTCTAGAAACTAGATTTAGTCATATGATAAAGAGCACACTCATTGCCGATGAAACTTCCTTTACAAATAAGTTTTCAAATGTGCTCTGAACCTGGTTTCACTTTTGATGTCTTTGAGATAGTTTGGTAGATCGTTCCACCATTTTGGACCAGTGACGGCTATATATCTGTCTGCTAATTTTGTTCGCCGTCTAGGGATGTGAAAGTTAGTGTCATTTTGTGATCGTAGTCTGTACCCTTGCCGAATAGGATCAAACATTGTCTTTAGATACGATGGAGCTGTACCCATGATGACACGGAATAAGATTACCAGAACTTTGAACATTACCCTGGCCTTAACTGGAAGCCAGTGTAATTCTGTCAGTAGATCTGCACTGGATTGGTCATAAGAAACATTCATGACAACTCTTGAGGCATGATTTTGGACTCGCTGTAATTTTTTAATCTGATAGGCTGAAATTTCAGTGAATAAGGCATTGCAGAAGTCAATATGGGAATGAACCAGTCCATGCACTAATGTTTCAGTAGACTTTTGTGTGAGATGTTTACGTATAGCTTGAAGATTCCGTAGCTGCACATGAGCTATCTGGCATTTTTTTCTGAATGTGGCAGTCAAAGTTAAGTCACGGTAGCCCTGGTGAGACAATAACTGAACGTTTATCTCCTGCGAGATATGTTTGTTTTGATAGATTTTGTTTCAAATGCAGTTTACAGACACAAGCTGTGAAGTCGATATCGCGACCTTAGATAGAAATTAATGTGCAAATATTTGAGAGTCGAGTATTTGCTACCGGTACAAAATGATCAATTTTACAACACAGTCTTATGACTTATGGGGCGTGCCCTCCCAGAAAACCACATGCTATTTTGAACAGAGTTTCATCAGCAAAGTGGGGGTACATCCGTTTATTTATCTTTAGACATTTAACTGGAAGTCAAAAATTTCAATGACGTCTAAGCTACGTCATATCGCCCGAGGAGTCGTCCCGGGTAAACACTTTGTCTTGTCGAAACACATCGAAACACATTAGTATATTGTTATATCATTATTATTCGTTGGAGATTAAAATTCATGGATTTCGTGGATTATCTTAACCACGAAATTAAATCCCAAATAATATTAATGATTTAAATAGCATATTACTTAGTGGATTAATTATCCAACGAAATGGTCATTTTCTTCAAAACTAACAGGATCATAGGGTGGTAAACGGCATGTCGCTATTTTGCTTTTTCGATGCAATGACGAAACAATACAAAACTACGACAAATTTATCGTATCGTCCTGCTTTTGTGTTTTCGCAATATTGTGGCGAAACGGTGAAAGCTTGACATGGCGTAATTTCAGCCTCCATACTATCGTATATCTCTTTCCGCGCTAAAACGTTTATTGGTCGAAATGTGCTTAAAGTATGAATTGGCATAAAAACAAATTGCTTCGTAATTGGAAGTAATTGATTCTAATAAGGCAAGTTCGATCATCTTCACTTCCAATTTGTATATTGAGTACCATGTCTTGGCTAATTACAGTAGAGCTACTTGAATGAATAGAACTATGTTTTAATAAGTGCATTCGATCGAATGGTTTCTTGCCCTCAATACTGGTTATTTGTTTTAAGTCCTATTGACTTAATATTGCTACTTTGTATGCATGTGGAATGTCTTTATTTGTGTTAAACTATTAAATATTTGGAGATAATTGTATTTGAGTTAGATTATATGCATCGTTCCCGTCGCATAACACACACTGTAATATTGTAGTACCTAACCAGTCTATAGAAAAGTGAAGTGAGACTCATTTAAGCAGGTGGTTATACAATTTGAAGTGACCTCTGGCCCGGATTGTTGCCGCTTCATATACTGTACATAGAGTACATAATTATAAATTACAACAACTGCTAATAAAACTCCTTGCCTTTGTAAAAACGAAACACCAGTTCCACTATTGCTTATATGCTCACTTTGTCCTATATGATAACTGTTTGGTAAGTACTAGCGTTCAAAATGGAATTCTTGATCATTCTTAAACAGCTACACGACGAAGACAGAAATGGTTTAGAATAATTATGTAAATTTGAAAGAATGATACATACTTTTGAATTTGAACGTAAGCTTGTTATCTCGGTAAGTCCTTTGATACAAAATTATCTTTATGTTTAAGCTGTATGTTATCTAAATACAATGAAGTTCCGCTAATCAGATCAGTCAAATAGGTATTTGATATTATGGGTAAATAAGTGATGAGACAATATTTATATAAGTGGGTTAAATAAGGCCATATAGCCTATGTAATCATCAACTGTTATTAAATTTCATACTACATAAATTATTCAACACAAAGCAACTCAATAACTTGTTTTTTCCCCAATGTTTAACACATTAGAAACATGGGGATAAACAACCTTGAAAAACCGAACACCATCGGTTGTGATAAGACTATATTCATTATTTTATACCACAATATAAATTCAGAAATGGATATATATATATTTATAAAGTATAGACTTTAGTATTATGGTAGATCAATACTGTTCAAAGACATCTTAATTACTAGAATTGGATAGCGGCACAAAGAAATGTAAGCCAGAGAATTAATTGTTACAATACATTGTACATAATGCAAGGCTGACACTGTATAAAATAATTAAAGTTCTTGAATTCTCCCGGGACGAGACGACATGATCAATACATAACAGGTTCAGTAAGATAGTATATAACACGACATTGCATGTACGGCCATATTGTCCAAACGTTACTGGAGTTGTCAATTACTTGTGCGATAGAACGTTAGTACTGGTTTCTAACTAACTCCAGGAGAACGTATTCAATTAGTTACCCAACAAACATGTACGTACAGTTTAATCTGCGAAAACCTTAAAAAATCATCGGTCAATTGTTGATCCCAACATGTGTCCATTTGTATTTCAAATTCATGTTTAAATATACAAACAGTATTTTGAGAATTGCACAACATTGTGAAAACCGAAACAAACACACAGTCATAACGTTGTTCGGTTTTCACAGATTACGCTCTATATTACTTAATTAAGCAAAAGGTCCAGACAATACGTCTTCGAGAAGGAGGAATAAGGGTATGAAAGGGATGATAGAGTACATGCCAAGTCCCTTCGTCTAGAGGATGGCATTTTTGTACTATCTTGGTGAACACATTCACAAAAGCAAAAAACGTAATAAACTTATTATGTTCACAGTAACTGTTTACAAACGATGAAATGCCCCAGTCTGCTTCACGAAGCTTCACGCGCATAACAGATCCCTGTAATTGTGTGATAATTACCTCGCATTGACGCCTTGTATTGCCATGGTACCATGGTACGTGATGTTGTGCAATTATTGTGTCTCAGCCCGGCAGCTACATTGCTCACCTATTATTCACATCTGATAGAAAAAACCAATATAATGATGCAACACCATGTGGTTATTGAGTGGACATTAAAGCAGACAAGTGTTTGACGTGTCTTCCAGTTCGTGTTCGAGAGTATTTAAGAATCACTCGATGAAGCCACGTTCTTCATTACAATATTACAATACTAGTCATGCCAAAGTCATATATTATTTGTGAACGTACAATTCTTATAATTATTATAAATAAATGATTTGTTAAGGAAAAAACGTTCTGTGTTTTACCACCGTTGCTTATGTTTATGGACATGAATCTTTAATGCCAGCAGGTTAGTTCCGGACGATAAGCAAACAGTACTTACAATCAAGCAACAACTTCTCCACAGGTGAAGGGCAATACTCAATATCAAAGAAGAACATCAGAAGTCGAAACCGGAATTGACTGAGTCATACTCACTAATATACAAATGTCGCATGAACGGATGTGTCTGAACTCTGTCTGAAAGTTATGCCAAAATACTCAACATCAACAAATATGTTCAGTCTCTATAATGCAGATTTAAACTATTTTTAAACTGACTGAAGTACATGTAATTGCATTGTATTTCATGCCTAAATAGTTCAAATCGGCATTATATAAAACATGCACAATCCATAAAATGATACACCGCGAATCACCAAGTAAGGTTACACTTCTTGAGAGATTACGATGCGAACGTATTTTTGACTAACTGTAATGGTAGCTGCTACCCATTCATGTATCCGTGCACATTTCAATTAGAATTGACCTTTGAAGCACAACGTGTGTTTATATATATACGCAATAGTTGACGCCCGATTGTTTTAATGAATCAATAATGCGTCTTTACATACACTCAATGTGTCTATTTGCGATGGAAACAGACTCTCCCATGCAACGCAAACACATTTTGTTTTGTTCTGTAGAACGTTATCATCTGATACATAACTGGTTGATGAAACACACCAAATAGTATTCCTGTAGACCTTTTTTTAAAGTTCAGTTACCTGTTTTCTAGGGCCGCCTTCAGCAGTGTGGCCGTCCAGCAATCCTTTGACATTTGAACTTCCCCTGGCCTTTGTGTTACCAAAAGACAACAGCGTACGAGTCTCCGGGGATACTATTTCATTCCGTGTCCAACATCGAGGTTCGGTGTCAAACATACACATACATTTCCCTTCGATTCACGTTCATTTTGTAAACACTAAAAAGTAAATCGATTAAGTTTCCAGAAATTGCAATAACGAGTCGTGACCAATAATAATGCAATGCAATTGTATATTAAACTTAATATTTATGGTCGTTTCTTGATTTCGGAGACTACGTTGATATTGTTTGTGAAAATGCAGAGTATAAATGGATGAATGCAGACAACATTGTGTAACTTGGCAACCCGTATATCTAATAAATTAGTGCTGTGGTTTTGCAATTGGGAACCAATATAACAAATAAGGAACGGAGATTAAGGCGTGAAAACCGAATGCAATATCCTATTCCGCGGACGTGAATAATGACGATTGCAGAAGTTTAGACATTAATTTGTCATTCAGTTAGAATAGAAATCATATTACTTATACTGAGAATGAAAATATCATACAATTTACTCCGACCAGGTATGCATGCATCTGTCTATAGCAGATAAGATTAACGAGGTATCTGACAATTTACTTGATCTATATTAATATATCAATCAATTAATTATATAACACATCTATATACCATCGTGTCATTTATACACAGCGTCTGTTAAATCAATAGTCTGTTTGTCATATTTTCATTGGCTGTTTTCCTAACAAATGTTCCCACAACGAATAAAACAAACTGGAAATGCCAAATTTACCCAGACAAACAAACAAATCGGACATGGAAGGCAGCAAGGCATTGTATAGTTAAACACAACAAAGCACGAGGTCAAATGTCAAAGGGTTTCTGAACGTCTGAATGGATGAAAACAGTCCCTTAAACTGATAACTCAAATTGTATTAACTTAAACATTGCGCGGTCTTAATACAAATGCTCATGTAATATTTATCACGCTGTGACTGAAATCCTAGTAGGGACTACTTTTTCTAATAGAAGTTTCAAAGACACAATATGTGTTTGGCATTTAAATTGTTTAGGCATGAATATTTAGCCTTGAACGTTTAATTGATTCGATAAAATATATATTTGGATATGTAATGGGAAAGAAAAGATTCTGTACCAAGTAATTACAGTTATCTTTAATGTGAAATAACTTAGGTAGTCTACAGATTTGTGTATGCCCTGGGAACATGCAATATTTAATGTGTTATGAATTTTCGTTGTGATAATGAGAAACCTGTTGTAATTGTGGCTGTATTGCAATGCTTTACTCGCTTTTTCGTGTCTAACATTGCGGAATATTTATTGTTTGAAGTTAATGAGTTCCAATCAAATTATTTTGTACAGCTGTTATCGCAATTCAACCAAGCAATTATCGAAATGGGTAATAGCGCGTGATTTGTTTTTATGAAATGTTTTTCTCAACAACTGTGTGCTACTTCGGATTATACGTCATCAATTTTGCGGTTTTCGATTATTACAGTCATGTTTTTTCATCGTTTTACCCGAACGTATTCAAAAGTTCCCTTTCATTGTGTTTGTTATTACATGTATTCCAACCCTATACCTGGTGGGGTTATAACGATAGCAAATCCAAATCATGTCAATTGAAGGACGAAAAAGCTATTTCCAATGAATAATTATTCTAGGATTCGGCCCTTTCGGGAGCCTTGTTTTGTGAATGTTCCAATTTCTGGAATGACATGTAAAGAGTGGTTATGGCTGAACAAATGTTTGTACGGCCTTGCCATTTTAATGCGATTCACTACAGTACAATTCCCAATGCTCTAGAAACATTATGCACCCCTTTAATACATGCGTGGAAGCCATACGTGCATTTTGGAACAGTAACATGGACGGCATCTAGATATTCAAACTTGAATAAACAGATTTACTAAATGGTTATTATGCCCATTGCAAAAATGAATTAATAAGTGGTCCCAAAATTTAAAATACATGGCTTTTGATTAGACAAAGAAGTAGGGTAAACTATAAATTCGTTTCTTAATCAATTAAACTAGAGAATTGTCGATAATTCCTTGAATTATAGTTCATTACAGCACATACCTGGCTTAGAATGAGAAGGTCGTAACTACAAAATCGATATATTGAGAAAACAAGAGAAAGCTGTCTGTAATTTATTCTTTACCTATGGGAAAACACGTTTTTTAAAACTTTTGGTCAACATGACAATTTCAGATTTTCATGAAAATAGGCTCATAAGAAGCACCTGTGAAGGAGATTTCAAATATGTATGAGTCTTATAAGACCATGGATATGCCGAATAGACAACAAATATCTAGAACAGTATATTACAATGAGCGATATAACTACAACTTCTCTCAAAATATTTGACATTGATTAGCTAGTTTACTCCTAACAATACACCAGGGAATAATCTAATTCTAAATGGAGAGAGCTCGTCCAAGATAAATTTCTCGTATGTTTTCTGAGGACAAATGGTTCAGTGTTTCCCTACTATTAGCGTATGCTTATTAGGTTTATTACACTATGTTTAAAACGTATTCTTTCTTAGAGTTGTCTTTCCCTGAAATAAATCAATGGTGATTAGGTACATATTACTGAAGAACAGTTTCATGTAAACCGACTTCTCTCTCTCTCTCTTTCTTTACAAAGTGGTATTGTGTTTCAGTTTGGTTTCGTTTCAACAAATTAATATTTTGGACGTAATCTCAGAATTCCTGAACATCTATGTAGATCAACTAGTAACTGATATTCATTAAGGACTGTCACGTGTATACAAACATACCCAATATCATAATATACATAATATTATAAAAATATTTTATTGGTTTGAATCTTTAACACCTTATGAACAGATATTAGTCAGTTTAAGAAATTATTTATAGGAAGTGCAATGTTTGTATTCGCAAACTCTTCAGAGACCAGAATAATCGAGTTATACATCAACGTATTGATGTAGGCAGTACATAAATAAGCAATTGTAATGCGTGTTATCACATAGGTTTGCTTATGGATTTGGACGAAGTTGAATGAAAAGCTGCCATTCTATAGTTGATTATTACCCAAAACATATGTTCTTAGTTATTAAGAACGTACAGTTAATTAGGTTCATTCATGAATTTTGCGCCAGGCCTAATTTGTAACTGACCTTCAATGAGTGTCATTGCATCGCGAAGAAACAGCTGTGGAGAATAATGCTGGATAAATATGTTAATCGTGAAATAGTTAATGACTCAGTAATACTCTTATACTTTAGGTAAATGATACCACTTACATACTCTTACATACAATAACAACCCATCACATACAGTCGTCTCACTTACGTCACGCCAGACGGATAAACAACATGTACGTATGTCCCGAGTGCCTTTCTTGCCTTGAAGATGATATACAAATCCAGACTTAAATGTCAAAGCATTACTTGTATGCTATTATATAGGATATTTGGAAATTCAGTCCAAAAAATGACCTGACATGAACTTGACTATTCTCTGACGTCAACATCATGTTTTCTTCAAATACACCGCTAGCATATAACCGCTTGTCGTGAGCAATTTATAAGGAACAATAAACACATCCAACAAAAAATGAAAGGATTCGTACTTTTCTTTGTCGTATCATGATTGATTGACCATTTTTCGTGTCAAATTGTCATTTGCATCTTGTGGCTACTCAGATTTTTCTCTTTCTGGTGGATCTCTCATTCGTAAGCTACCGTATAAGAAAACATTTTTCATACACTAGTACTGGCGAATGGAATAAATCATGAATCATATATACTGAATACGCATATATTTTTTATACGTGTCATTGTTATAATTATTGTCAAAGTATGTGTTCATTGCTTTGAAGTACCCAGACTATAGCTGAATGGATCAAGGTCCCCTCGGGTACTACTTCACCGTACCCCGGGTAATTTGAAGTATACTTCACCGTACCCCAGGTACTTAGTAGTATACTTCACCATAGCCCAGTATGCTTACAGGTACCCCATTTTTTACTGATGAAAAAAATTATATTGATATGATTTTAATCGCGGAACACAACATTTATACATGAATGGAAGGTAGGAAGATTTCATTTCGATATAATTCTACCCATAATATTTATTTGGTTTTACCGTCGAATGTCAAAAAAAAGATTTCATTGTCGTAAAAATCGATCACATGACGGTCAAGTGACTACGCTAGGAACAATATCCCAATTCAAAAAACGGTTTTTTGGCGCACCTTATATATTTCAACAGAGTATATGCAAATAGTGTTTAAATTCGTTTCAACCAGTCTAAATATTCACTTCCTCTTCGTCCTCTTCTCCGATGGATACGTAGATCAACTCTTGAATAAATTCATTTTTTACTTCTTTGATTTATATAAACAATATTTTTTCAATGCCGAGATGGCCGCCGGTTTACGTTATTCTATTATTTGTTATTTTACGACATCAATTTTCGGCGCGTGGTAAACTCGGGTACGGTTGAGTATATCTGGGTACGGTGAAGTATTATCTGTATAATCAGGGTACGGTGAAGTATACTTCAAAGTATCCGGGGTACGATGAAGTAGTACCCGCAGGGACCTTGACCCATTCAGCCAGACTATACAGGTACATGTACAAGCTCTTTATTGGTAAAGGTTACAACCCTTTAATTTTGCAACGGACTGTATGCTTGGTGGTGGATCCATTAACAGTTCGCCATATTGCTTCCTATTTCATTGCGCGATGACCGGATAATATTCAGACTCTATGAACATGCCTAACCTTAAGCCTTTTCGGACGGTAGGTGTTGATGCTTGTGTGTTACATTATCCTGTCGTGCCCTTATATGCTTTGCTCCCCTGTTGCTCTGACTTCGGATAGGTCATTGAGTACTTTCTGTGCTACTATACATGGGCTGTTAATACAATGTTCTATGTTTTATATTCTTTTATTACCTGTCAAATATTCCGTTTATATGCAGCCAAAATTCAACGATGGTAGATGCAGACATAATATGCAACTCCAACTTCTTTAGTTTCAACAATAATAAGGTCACTAGGAATGGGAACATACTCGACAAGTCACCTTAATTTATATTGAAATTATAGTGCATGTCATGTAAATAGTCTATTGAACTAAATATCACATATAATCAGATCCATACATCGCTGGCTTAGAATCAGAAGGTTGTAATTACAAAATGGATATTCATAGAAAGCAAGAAAGAACTGTCTGACAACTACTCTTTACTTACGGGAAAAATCCACTATTAGAAGTTTTTTTGAACTTCAGTTTGGTCAACATGACAAGTTTCGATTTTCATGAACATAGGCTCACATGAAGCGTTCTATGATGCAGATGTCAAATATTCATGAGTCGCATAAGGTCGTAAGTAGTATTTACTACCTTCTCATTCTTAGCCAGAGTTATAGTTCAGAACAATGGATTATACCAATCGGTGTTTTCAAACATTGATTGATCGATAGTCCGTATTGCACGAGGGGTGACGTTTCCGTTCTCCATCTAATGCATGAATAAGACATACGTGCTATATTATTACTCAGGAGGTTTTGACGGATAGTGATTTGATATTTATTTTAAAAATCTAGTAATATTGGCGACCTTTGTGGTCAACATACTGGCCCAGACAATAACTGAACTATTAAATACAATACCGTCGCGATGAAGACAGTGTCGGAACAATTGAAAGCGACATAAGTGTTGCCAAGTAATACATCGACCACGACAATAATATATCGGTCTATGATAAATTTCATCATCTATTCTATATTGACCTGGATACCGTATCGTGTAAAACAGAAACGTAACATCAACGGTACTGGGCGGTTGTCAAAAATGCTACTTCAGCATGATATCAAACTTATTTGAAGATTATACTCATGTGGCGACATTCTAATTTCATTGTGAGAGGAATTGAAACGTATAACAAACAGTACATTGATTGAATTTGGTGCAATATCAAGTTTTTATTTCACTCGTGATCTAACACAATTAGAAATTTATTTTCTTTCAGCACTCGCTGAAATAAGATTCGATCTTACACCTACGAAAAAAGAAAATGTCCTCTATTTAAAAAAAAATAAGCAGAACGCACGCATATTGGTGTTTGTAGGATTCAAAGTTCTATTTCATTCTGTCAAATAGACACAACAACATTTATAGAGTTCAGTGACATTTTATTTTGATAGTTTATTGCAGTCTCATACATGAAAGTAAAATTGCGGTGTCTTTGTTTTCGTCGATGTGGGCCTGTGTATGGCGTGTAAAGTGTTGCAATATTGTATGTTTAAAAAATATGGTCTATTTTTATATATTCATTGTATACGGAACTTTTTTTTATGAAACAAGAGATTATTGTTGTAAAAGGCAAAATATTTATTCAATGTGAAAAATATTTATTTGATAGTTTCAAAATTTTTATTCTATCCTTTAAAATATTTGTTCTATGTGATAAAAATATTTATTCTATACGTTTTAATATTTTTGTGCAATCCTGCAAAATATTTGTTCCATGTTAAAAGTATTTATTCCATACTTTGAATTTTTTGTGCTATATTTAATATTTATTGGATGTTGTACAAAATATTTATTCGATAATTTGAATGCTGGTAAGGACGACCAATAATTGTAACGCGTCATCTGATTGGATCAATGCAATGTAATGATCCATCCGCAGGTTCACCTACGGATACCTTGTTACGACTTTTACGACCTCTACCCCGGTCAATTTGCGCATCTTCTCGGCCACCGACGGCCCGCCGCGAAGCGGGCCCACGGGTCCAATCCGAAGAGCTCATTAACTGGAGCGATCGGTAGTAGCGACGGGCGGTGTGTACAAAGGGCAGGGACGTAATCGACGCGAGCTGATGACTCGCGCCTACTAGTAATTCCTTGTTCATGGGGAACAATTGCAAGCCCCAATCCCTAGTACGAATGGGGTTCAACGGGTTTCCCGATCCTTTCGGACCAGGCGAGACGCACGCTGATCCATTCATTGTAGCGCATGTGCGGCCCCAAATTTCTAAGGGCATCACAGACCTGTTATTGTTCAATCTCGTGTGACTAAGCGCCACCTGTCCCTCTGAGAAGCTGACGGGGACTCGCGAAGGATCCCTGAGCTATTTAGCAGGCTAGAGTCTCGTTCGTTATCGGAATTAACCAGACAAATCGCTTCACCAACTAAGAACGGCCATGCACCACCACCAACCGAATCAAGAAAGAGCTCTCAATCTGTCAATCCTAACGGTGTCCGGGTCGGGTGAGGTTCCCCGTGTTGAGTCAAATTAAGCCACAGGCTCCACTCCTGGTGGTGCCCTTCCGTCAATTCCTTTACGTTTCAGCTTTGCAACCATACTCCCCCCGGAACCCAAACACTTTGGTTTCCCGGAGTCTGCCCGCCGAGTCATTGAAGCAACTCCGGCGGATCGACAGTTGGCATCGTTTATGGTCAGAACTACGACGGTATATGATCGTCTCCGAACCTCTGACTTTCGTTCTTGATTAATGAAAGCATGCTTTGCAAATGCTATCGCTGTTGTTCGTCTTGCGACGGTCCAAGAATTTCACCTCTAGCGCCGCAATACGAATGCCCCCGTCTGTCCCTATTAATCCTTACCTCGAGCTCCGAAAACCAGCAAAATAGAACCGAGGTCCTATTCCATTATTCCATGCACCATTATTTTCTTCAAAGTAAACGTTCCGGCCGGCCGAGACACTCAATTAAGAGCACCAAGGCGCGGACAACCGGCGTGGAGGTCAGGACGAGCAGTGACCGCCGCGAGGCGGACCGCAAGCCTGCACCCGAGATCCAACTACGAGCTTTTTAACTGCAGCAACTTTAATATACGCTATTGGTCGCGACCAATGAAGTCCGTCGTAACAAAACAGCAAATTTCCCAGCATTCAAATTATTGAACAATTATTTGTAACCGATACAATAAAAAATTTCGATTTATCGAATAAATATATTTCACATTGCACAAAATTTTTAAAGTATTAAATAAAATATTCAAGGAATGGAATAAATAGTTTAGACATTGAACAAATATTTTACAGAATTGCACAAAAATATTTGACGTATTGAATAAATATTTTATCACATAGAACAAATATTTTATAGGATAGAATAAAAATTTTGAAACTATCAAATAAATATTTTTCACATTGAATAAATATTTTACTTTTTACAACAATTACTTTTTGTTTTAGAATAAAAGTTTACCGTATACAATGAATATATAAAAATAGACCATATTTTTTAAACATACAATAATGCAACACTTTACACGCCATACCTGTGTGCGAATCAATTATTGTTTCCATTGTTGTTCATTATTGTTAAAGCAATAGGCTGTTTGTTATCGAATGAAAATAATATTTTTATAGGAAAATGTTTTTGTCGTCTGGTATACATTTTGTAATGGTCTATTGATGTCAATACAATGAATCAAACTCCATTGTCTCCGTTTGGGCAACATAGCATATTGTGCTGCTATGCCTTACAATTTATCTTAAGTTATTAAAACAGTCAGGGTTTTGTTGCTTTGGTGATATGCTATTTAACTGCTTCAGATAAGCAAAGTATATTATATTAGTGCTATGTTCATTTTATAGAGAGATATATAAGTACATCCGACATTCCATTATAAAAATACAGTTACAATATGAAAGGCGCCTCCAAAATTGAATTAGGGGAATTACTGTCCATATCAAGTTCAATGTAATCAAACATACATGGTATTTGATCGAAAGAAACGATGTGAGTTCAGCTACGTTGATAAATATTTTGCCATTTATAATAAATGCTTAATGTAGCAAGCAGAAAAATCAGTTGTTATTTTTGACTGCTAAGTAGATAAATTTATTGCCATTTATAATATGTGCTTAATGGAGCAAGCAGAAAAATCAGTTATTTTTGATACAGACCAATTTGCTGGAATTAATTTTCAATGAATGGTGTTTTTTCGACACTTTTCGTTTAATTACATACATGTAGCTACCATGTTAGTGCAATTATAAAACCTGTCGTTCAAGGATAACATATAGCAGTGCGAGGGTAAGCAAGAAGAGAACACAATTCGCTTATTTGCTGAGCGTCTAACAAGGGAATTTCTGGTACCATTTGTATTTCGTTTTTGGTATGACGCGGCCTATGATCGAAACCTGCACCTCCTGCAGTCGAAGCGGACGCTCTACCACTAGACTATGAATTGTTATTAAACTATCAACTGTCAAATTGTCTTTGATCATGTCTCTGTTGCAATTGAATCACGAGGCGTCGGTAAGTGTCTATGAAGAAAGCTGTCTACTTACATTTATGTATCCGAGATCCTATCTTACAAACAATTAAACTCCAATCAACAGAATAACAAATGTCGGATGTAGATATTAGCATTTGTAATGAGTTTATGATCTTATAAGTTTGGTTTAATCACAAATTAACAAATTTCATCGATGTCGGATGTAGATAAATCCATTTGTAACTTAAATATGATCTTTAGGTAACCTGTAAAGTTGATATTATTGTCAAATGGTGAAGAGGTGGATATAGAACGTGGTTTGTGATAAAGTCAGATCCGTATTCGAATAGTTCGTCATTTGTCAACATTGCATCATGTACATTTTGTTATATGTTCTTACTACTATTACTGTGATACTGTATTTGGGATATTTTATAACAATATTTTATACATGCACATTTTTGTATTCAACTTTGTTCCTCTGCATACCATTCTCGTTCAACCAGCGTATGTTTTTTCAATTACATGTCTAGGTACTTGACTAACCACTGATTTATGAGAATGCTGCATACATAAGCAGGTTGTATTTAATAACAAACATGAAGAATGTGTATTATACATTGTAAAGTTATAAATACGCAAATAACTCTTAAAGCTCGACTGTTCGCCAAGTGCTCTTAGAAATCGGTATATTATGGGTAATAAAACGTATACATGTTGAATATAAAAATCAACTTGACAGCTCCGAACTACAAACTAGTTTGGTTACGTCATCTAAATTATTAGAAGCAACTTCACGTAATATGGACTAAATTGATACTTGCCACATACGGTAATACATCCCGAACTTCTTGTTCCAAAAGCATCATACCTCTAAACGATTGCTTATCACATAATTCACTTAATTACTTATATTGATATCTCAAACTCTCAACCAGAATAACATACACTTTATTAACGAAATGGATAGTTTCTCTCTCACACTAAAACTTTTGGGTGCTTCACTCAAACCAATCCTTAATATCGAAACTGAAAGACAATTTCTGACACTTGCATATGCATACATAGAGCACTGTCTGAACATTTACACTGATCTGATATAGCCATCCTTCTGCTGATATGATTAACATGTCTTGATCTCATCATGACAATACAATCACCGTACATATACTCGTATATGCATTATTTCCATGTATTTCACTTACCAGGTTTGTAATTTTTTATTGATTGTTTGATTGTTTGCTAATAATTGTATATAAATGTATTCAATATCCTAATATAGAGGGAATTAAAGTGTTGAAGTTGAAGTGGCACTGCAGTGCTTTAACTGTAATACGACTTCAATGGTAGCAAATGATTGAATTTTTTCTATTGCACGCTACGTTTGTTGTTATATATTTGGTTCCAAATGCAGTTGACAGGCTGTAGCAGTGAAATCGACATTGAAAGCAAATTATGTGCAAATAATTGAGAGTTTTAAAATTATTTGGACCAGATACAAAAATATCAATTTAACAACACTCCATTCAAAATATCTGAAGAGTTAACGGAGTATAATTGTATCTCTTTTTAATGACTAAATAAGAATTACTAAGCAGAAAAGGTTTTTTTCCAAAATGAAAAAAAAACAACAATACTATCAAATGCCAACGTTATAAACATGAATAGTTTATATACATCAAAACACTCGAATTGCTCACTAGTAATACTACGGGAAATTAATAACCAAAATATTAACACCAGGAAACATGCACTTAATTTATATGATATATTCACTTTACATATGTATTTAGTTATCACAGTAACATCGATACTTGCTTGCAATAACACAATGCCTAATCACGTGTGATTGATAATTCTACTTTTTATGATTTCATTTTACGACTGTTATAAAGTTGAGGTTTTTGTTTCGAACGAAACAGCAAGCTGCGAGGAAAAGGGAATATATAGGAATGCTTCAACTACTCTTTCGTTGTACCACATTATAGAAAATAATAGTTATATTGAACTAGTCGAGAAAGTGTTAAGAAATGGTTATCAAGTGCGCATTACGGGATATGCTGAATTATCACCTACAATAAGATATTCTTCGTGCGTAGATTTTAACAAATTAACTGAACCGACGTTTAAATACTACCGACAAAACTTCACAGTGGACTCTATGTACGAATGTTTTCGAACGTGCTATGCTAACAACGAGAATGAGCATGATGAGTATGTCGTTTTTAGTGTTTACCATAGCTCATGTTATTGTTTGACTAATGCAGACCTCTTCTCCTACATTTATCCCTACTATCATCCAGATAGTATCGATGAGCCGAGTGAGGTACCCTACCTCGAATGTAAGGAAGCCTTCAGTGATTATGCCGGTGGTTATATCAAAGCGATTGAATCTGGTCATACAATGGCTTTTCTTGCTGAACGAGTTATCTTTAAGGGAGATGAGCCACATATGTTGCTATATACATTTGCAGTAACCGACTTCGAAGGAAATGTGGACATTCAATATGGACGTTCAGACAACTTTGAACATGTCACCGAGATAGTGTGCACTCGAGATTCGTTGTTCATGGCCATTTATGAAACACCACTCAGTTGGGAACATGCACAATACTTATGTGCATCAAGTGATTATAAACTAGCATCTACTCAGCAATTACAACAGTTTGTTGACTCGATATCGCGTAACCGGGTTATTTTGTTAAGCGATTTTCTTTATGTCAATATTGAAAAGACAAATTATTCGAACAACAGTGAAGTGGCATCATGTTTTGTCCTGGAGAAAATTAACGATGCTATATTTTTTAAACCGGACAATTATAGTAATTCAATACGATTTGTTTGTATGACAAATTCCACAAACTCTGTTCTTCTTCAGATCGACAATGAATTTATCAACACTCCTGAAACTGATAGTGAACCTATCAACACCTTATATATTGTGGTTAGCACTGTTTTAGGTGTACTAGTTGCAATATGTTGCATTGTAGCCATGTTCATAATACGTGGACATTATTTAAGACATCCGCGTTCAAGTGGGCGTGTCCCTGGTCGTTTATGCAACATATCGGTTCATGTTATTGAGGACGCTGGTTCTGTTCCAGGAACTACATGTACCAACGCTGGAAGTGTTCCCGGCCGTGTCATGTCTGTTCATTGTATTCTGAATGCTGGCTCTATTCAGGCAGCTACCAACGCTGAGAATCTACTCGGGCATTTATGCAGTGTGTCTGTCGATGGTATTGTGAATCCTGGTTCCGCAAAGGCAGAAACCCACGCGGGTAGTGCCCCTGGACGATTGAACAGCCTAACTACCAATGATGTTTAATGTCTGAATCATTGTACATGTTTAAGGACGCTAGAGGAATATGTAGATATTTTAATTTCATACAGTTGTAGTTCAATGTTATTCTCCCACAATAATATATATTATTAGTTGAATGTAACGCACCTGCGTAGTATTGAGTGACTGCATTGGCTTAACACACCTTCATTTGAAAATAAGACTACTTATTCAGTTTATAATTGATGCATTTCTGGTCTTCTTTTCAGTTAACATCACTCATCATATTAAATGTGGTTAACTAAACCCATGCTGTACTATGAACCTTGATTAGAATAAATCTTTTAAAATAATTATCTATGCTCGATATTCTCCTATATAATGCTCCAGCTAACCAAGCATCAAACATAGTTCTAGTTCTTTATAATATAACATCATGGTTTTAAGTTGGTATACATATCAAGCAATTCCACATTTGAGTTCACCTACATTTGCATCCATTTGCCTGAAATTGAAGTCGCAATACTGTTTATGTCGACGTCTCTGACTCTTAATACCCCTGTTCACATTATTTCAGTTCAGGTTTCAGATTAATTAAACGGTCTTTGGACTTATATCCTCGTTCCTATGAAAATAGCGTCATCAATACTGCGAAATTACATTTTAAAGTTAAACATATTATTCAACAACAGTATCGTAGGATTGCTGATAAATCAAACAGTGAAAAGAACATATTACTTCTCTTATGATATACCATGATTATATATATCAATATAACATGATTATACATATCAATATAACATGATTATACATATCAATATAACATGATTATACATATCAATATAATATGCCAGTGAGTGTGACATGAATAATGCCAATCTGAGGAAGTGAATATTTCATGGGGCGAAGCAGTTGGTTTTCATTCATGTCATCCCCAAAGCAATGTATTATTTACGACAAAAATGGTCATTAGATTTGCGTTTTAAACTGGCGGGTAGCTGTTCATGATTTGGTTTTCGTCTGATAACTTGTGTTTGAAATAAGATACCATGATGGAATTTGCTTTGTATGTAGCTAATATGAAAGCTTTGTTTATGTTTGAAAGTGGGGACGGGGTCAAGGTCTAGGTCACAGTTACTAAAATTAGAAAAAAACATCTGTGCCAAATTATTATTGCGGCTGTCATTAACATCTGGTTTTCGTGGAATACGAGTACTAGACTCATACGGTCAATTTAGTATTAGATTAGGCCATTACAGATGAATATATTAAGGATAATTCCGAATACCATATGTACAAGAAAAAAAGAGGCAAATTAAAAAGGTTTGAAAATAACCTGGATTGAATTAGATGCCTTAATAGCAAAGAAAATAACTGAACGGAGAAATCACGTTACGACAATAGAATCCGAATCGAAGAAGATAATAACAACAATGTAGACGTTTATTTTTAAGTTTAACTGTTCGAATTTTTTTATCATTGTACTGGAGGTAGCAAGTGTACCCCTTGGCCTTCGTATTTAAGTCTTTCAAGCAGATCTTGATGAGTAATAGAGTAGGAGTAAACTGTATTCATTTGGTTGCTCACCCGAGTTAAATGCCACATGCTGGACACACCACCGAGTTGAATCTATTCCCAAGGTTATTTAAGCTTTAAGCTTACCTAAGGCGAAATAAAAATAATATACCCTTGCTAGACTCTCATTTTTAAACTACTCTTCCCTCATATCTTCTCAGTGAGTGAACAGCATAAAGCATCTACATCCAGTTCTCTGATGACCTCAATTATGAACATGGAATGAATACCATAGGGACAGAAATGTGATAAGTTTCTATAAGATGAATCAAAACTAATTCCAATAAAGTATGACAAGCCTAAAGAGCGTGTATGTAATACCTTAATACTTAAGGCAGTGGGCCCCTAATACACAAAATTTTAAAATTGATCAATTTGCTATTTTTTATTGCTAAAAATACTTAGGAAGCATAATGTGAAATATGAAAAAATTCTAACCACAGGTTTTGAAAAAAAAATGTTTTTGGTCTGATCACCTCCCATATTGCAATTTGTATGAAAAAATGGAGGACCATTCTGACAAAAAAGACAATAAATCATCCAATTTTATTTCAATTTTCAAACAAATTAACTTTACATTTGCCTAATAGTCATATACAATGAAAACTATATCAATTACAAGTAAGATACAAGATATAAGATAGCTATGTACATGTATATTACTAGCATAGTTGTAAAACGTCGAGATTTGTTTTTCAGTCTACAAAACATATGATTTCTAAAATCCTAAAACAAATCAAATAAATGAACAAATAGCACTTTAAATCACCCCAAAATTTTCATCAGACCATAATGCATATATTTAAGCCAAAAGAAATATAGGTTCACCATCAAATTATCAAGATATAACATTTTGTTTGACCCCCACCCCCACTTATGATGCTGGTCAAAAAGCATGGGAAATGGTAACCTGATGATTTTTCAAAAAGTTTTTACTATTTCATTTGAAAATGTCCATTTGTATAAGTAATATATACATACATTTTCATCATATGAATTTCCAAAGGTCTTTAATCAAATGATGCAATGGTTGCCATGGCAACCAATTCTTAATGCGAAAATTGCAAATTTTTGCTAAAAAGTCTTAATTTGACCCTTTATTTCACTTAAAATTAATGAGAGATAGTTCATGATATGCACTTGAACCAATTCATAGTAAGGAAATATAAACTTAATGAAAATATGTATGTTCTTAACAAACTTAGAGCTGCAAATGCTACCTGGGTGCAACAAATACTGTCGCATAAATTGAAGTTGCATCATAAAAAGCACAAAGGAAATTACAAAAAAACAGTGTTGGGTTCTGTTTTGCAGTTCTCTTTATTCAACATAGGTAAGTAACAAATAATTCAATGATTTAATTGTATGAAAGTCATTATTAGGCTCAACTGCAGCATAGATCTAGATTTGACCCCCAAGTTATGTACATTTTTGGTATTTTGACTCACAAAATGTCGTTTCAGGCATACACTAGGAAATTGTCATGGTTAAGTGAAAAGCATTTGAAACTTTGTCCTTATATATAACATGTTCAGATATGTGATGAGGTATTTTTTATTTTATATTGCTTGAGATATCAATGGTCCCAATACCCCCCCCCCCCCCTATCCAGGTAATGAATATTGCCATAAACCCTACTTTCACAATCTATTTGCCTGGGATTTTCTTTGAAAAACTGGGTTAAAATTGTGAAAATGTATTTGTCTTCTTACATAATGGAGTTTCATTACTTCTCTGCTAACTAAAATTTCTCATACCAGACTTCACACTTTCTAAATTGAGGTTATTGTTTACAGCATTGGCAGTAAAATTACATGACACTAGTTCCGAATTCGGACATAATACAACAAGCTGTTTCAGAAAATCAATGTCTGCCTTGGCATTATGCACATCGTTATTATTGTCTAGGTTAAGTTTTACTTCATGTTTTGTGACTGTCATGGATTTAAAAACAACACTAAGACTGTCTGTTCCACCATGCACACACAAAAAGAAGGAATCCCGTTTTTTCCTTGGCTGTCAAAATAACTGGGAAGTCAGTTTTGTGTATGAGTAATTATAAACACATTGAATCCAAGCTGCATAATTCGTTTATGTGAAGACTTTCAATCCTAGCATAACTTGTGTTTCAGAAATACACAGAAGCTGTCTTAATGTTTTACTTCCGGCGCATCCCAGAATTTTTTTCCGTCAGGCGTCACTGTATCACAAGCTCTGAAATATGAATATGGAAGAGTTCAGTTTATATGCATAACGATTCATGTATATATATATAAATAAGTATCAGGAAGTATAACGTCGTGACACGAATGAACGTCATAATGACGTTTTAGAGTGGCGATTGATATTATTAATAAGGGAGATAACTAAAAGACGTCCCATCCTCTGAAAAATGTAGGGATTGTGTCCCTTGGACAATTAAATATTATCCCAGGTCATGACGTCATACATGACGCAATATATCGTCGCTTCCACTATAATATCCCGGACCTACATTTTTACGAAATTTTTTTTATTTCATTTTCTGTATCTATATAATTTTCCGCGTCGTTCCATATAATAACCAGGCCTGTAAGCCAATCAAAAACGGTCTTTTTGGCGCTTTTATAAAATACCGGATCGTCATTGGTCAGTATTTCAAACTTATAAAATACCGGAGCTGCAAAAAATATGCATGTCCGGCATTTTATAACACTTTAAAGCGACATAACTATATGAGACGATAAATATATAAGTCCGGAACTACAATTTTCATGTAGCTTCGGGTTAATTATAACATGCCTGGACTAAAATTTCGCATTATAAAACACCGAACCTAACAAATTTACTAATTTCTCATTAAATATCAAGTGTGTATTCAATTTGACAATAAAGCTTGTTTAAAGAATGTTTTAATATGTATATATGTTAATAAATGTTATTGAATATATATATATTTCGCGAAAAACAGTTTTTTGCTTCTCCTGAAAAGTTGGTGTTTTGTAGGTCCGGGATATTATAGTGGAAGCGACGATATGTTACAACAATAAGTCTTGAATGTACTTTAATTTCAATGTAAACAAACATGGAAGAAAGGTGTAAAGAACTTACACCTGATATACAAAGCTGCATCTGTGATGAATGTGATGCTTCAATACATGTCTTATTATATTTTATATCACATTGGCAATGTTTACAAGTGAAGGGGCTACCTCATAAGTATGAACTAGTGTAGCAGGATGGGCAATACAATTAAGAGGCTGCCCTGTAGGTAGTGGTACTCATTGGATCATTCCAAGACGTTATTTAACTGGCACATCGACTCCTGTGACCATACAGTAAGGCTACCAGATTACATTGTAAATGACAGTATCCAAAATGTAGGTTTCGTCCGAATTAAGATACACTTCGACTGATCAGGACTGTTATTTAAGTGTTATGCTCATTTCTGTGATACTAAATATACATACATGTACCAAGTAGGTTGTTTATATCAAAGCATGGTGTTACTTTCGCTTCCTGGAGGTTTGTTTTCCTTTTGTCAAATAGACTAGCAGGTTGGCTGTCGCTCACGAGATGCGCTTTTCAGGTTTCAGATGACAAACACAAAGACAATTTACGACTGAGCAGCTGTCGGTATTATTCTGGTCCATTCCAATTACTTAAGACACGTTGTACGGTAGTTTAGATGCGCAAACTTGACGAAACATCCCAGATTTTTCTCGATACATCCATGTTTACATGTTGACGGAGTTCTGCAGTGTGCTATTTTTAGCATCAGTTATTCTTTCGTTTCCAGGGAATCCCCAAAGCGGAGCTCTCAAATCGAGTTTGTTTTTTAAAATAAACGGTTGGTATTACATTAAACGAACCGATTAGTAATTAAAACTAAACTATTAAGTGAAATTCAGAGCAAAAATAAAATAATATTCTTGTTTAGAATTTAACGTAGATTACCGACATTGACCGACATCGGCCGACATCGACGCAGCTCGACGCAACGTCATTATGGGTCCGCTACGTTAAGACACGTTGTACGGTAGTTTAGATGCGCAAAATTGACGAAACATCCCAGATTTTTCTCGATACATCCATGTTTACATGTTGACGGAGTTCTGCAGTGTGCTATTTTTAGCATCAGTCATTCTTCCGTTTCCAGGGAATCCCCAAAGCGAAGCTCTCAAATCGAGTTTGTTTCTTAAAATAAACGGTTGGTATTACATTAAACGATCCGATTAGTTATTAAAACTAAACTATTAAGTGAAATTCAGAGCAAAAATAAAATAATATTCTTGTTTAGAAATTAACGTAGATTACCGACATTGACCGACATCGGCCGACATCGACGCAGCTTGACGCAACGTCATTATGGGTCCGCTACGTTAACATGACCATAAACGTACCAAAGCACCAAATTTTCAGAAAGTCAATCTCTTATGTTGGACCATAGCTATGGAATTCTCTTCCTGGAGATATCAGAAAAGCCAATTCATTAACCATTTTTAAGTCAAAATACATCAAATACAAATGTTCACACTGGCCTGATAGTATCTCCACTTAACAAACCTATGCGCGATACCACTGTTATGGACATGTGATACAAATTATCTAATATTATACATTCTATCAACAAAACAAAAACATTATTTTTGCAATTCACTATATTAAATATGTTTTATATATATGCCTATGTTGGGGAGGGGGTTTATTTATTGTTATTTGTTTATTATGTTATTTTGTTTCTTCTTTTCAGCGGACCTAATTGAAAATTTATATTAACTGTCAAATATGTAATCTACAATAAATAAAGTCGTTATTACTATTATTATTATTATTATATTTATTATTATTATTGTCATCTCAATCATTTTGTTAATGTGATACGACCTACTCGGGACCACTTAGTATATAGCCGGAATACGACCGGTGGTAATTGTCATATTAGAAACTAAAAAGCTTTTAATGGGTACTTTATCAACTAATCTCCTTAAACAAACGTTTCCATTGAAATTCCGACGTGTTCAGCAGTGATGGAGCGCATACCATAAGAGCAAATGTAGAGCATTTAATGACACAGACATAAAAAATTCGTTAATCCGTTTAAATAATCTTTTTTACGATTTATTTAGTTGTTATTTGGATTTGAAAGGTTTAACATTAGCAACGGAAACAAGACAAAGAATAAATCCGCTTTCTAGAAATTGTTCGCATCAATTTAACGTTGTATATTCGTAACATCCTTTGCTTGTACTATTGTAATGGTTTAAAAGGTTACGTAATATATTTGATCTTCATTGGCATTTGTAGCTGGAACTACATAAATTACACGTGGTTGTAATCAATTATGTTTTTGTCGTTATTTGACGAAACTGTCTGTCTATGTTTAGGCCTTGGACATTAATAATAAAGATGGAACTGAACAATTTTAAGATAAGAACTACTTACTCCGTCTGCTAACTGTCAAGCAAAAACCAAAGAAAATGCAATAATGAAAGGTTATGTTCTCCAGTTTTATTGTTTCTTTCACATTTGCGAACGGCATGTCATCCACATACGTTGAGGAAATTAACAATAGCTAGCCGAAGAGCAAGTTGATACTAAATATAAATAACTTAACAAGGTCTTCATCGAAGTTGCAAGAAGTTAAACACAAATGATCTTATAAAACCCATACATAAGTATAACCTTTATAAAACTTATTAATAGTAATTATGTAGGCGCTGGGGATTTGCAATCGAATACTAGTTATTATTAGAGGATGTGTGTTTTTCAAGTCGATATAGTACATTTTGTATGTTTATGAAACAAATATCTTCATAAGGGTAAACAGTATAAACCACGTCAAAGCTACCGTACATAATCGGAACCGACACAATATTAGTATTATGAAGCTTTATATATCTGCACATCTGCAATTCCGAAAAAGCTTATACAAATCGGACATGGAACGCTTCAACGAATTGAAAGATTCCAGAAAACAGAAATAACACACCTCACCCTATCATAGCATTTCCCTCTGCACAATGCCGAACTCACAACTTTGCTAGGAAATGAACCTAAACCTCTAAAAGTACAGGTTTCAACTTTCAAAAACCAAAAGTTCCATTCCAAGAAATTACAGAATACAAACCTAGTTCCAGCTGTCCACCAGCTACATGCCTAGTTTCAGCTGTAAAAGGTGGAAATACATAGTTTCAGCAATAACCAAGAATGTCCAAAGTGTCCTACATCACTCAAGTGACAGTGATGACTCAACTATGTGTCCATACCATCCGTCGGTTTGTACTGGAGAGTGGTAAATGCTTGTTGATTTATTTGCTCATTCTTAGATTATCATATCACAAGACAAGCCCAAATAGCTTACAGCAGTGCTACAATACATGTGTATCATCGGTTATACTTCACTACCTAGACACTGTTATAACACTCTCAACACAATGATGTTAGGGTAAGTTATTGTCGTACAGTATCTTACATTACAATGCCAATATCATCATGTGACATGTAATGTAGCTTTATTGAGTCATTAGGTGGTATTATTGAATGATGGTTCTCACATACAACCTGATGTTGACAATTTATGGAGTGTTAAAGAAACCACTTATTCTATACATTATTCATAGACTGCAAATGTCGACAATGACTGTGCCTCCTCTGTCTTCAGACGAACATAACATGTTTATAACGCTGTTGACATATAGATTGTATCTTCTGAAGTTCTGTAACTTGTATGAATGAACATACTTGTACGTCGTGTGTTAAAACATTATAATGTATCATAAAGATATGAAGAAATCGGACAGGGAAGGCAGCACTCAACTCAACTTATTCTGCATCATGTTTAGTACGAATATGCCGTTTTTCCATCGAACAGTATGTACATTGTGTACGTCGTATTCAACACTCACAGTGAATTATACTAGTAAAGCATTACTGGTAGTATTCGATAATGCAGGGCAATATTATTAAATCCCATGTAACTAATACGAACATCGCATTACAAGAAGTGTATTATACTCTTTCCCAATCTTTCATTCAGAGAATACATATACTATTATACGTATATAAGTATATAAGTATGCTAATATTATGCGTGATTGTTAAACTTGTCTTTTACTGATAATTAATCAGCTAGCTTATGTGGCTCATTTTAATCCTAAATTATTTGGTGTTTAATGACATCGTCTTTGAAATATGTATTTTTGTTCGTTAACCATTCTCAACCTTAAGAATTACAAATTATTTCCAATTGATCAGATGTTCGGCTATGCCAATCCTTAAACCGGCATTGATTGCCTTTAATGTTAACATAAAAAATGCATCACTTTCGACACCTAATTACTGATGGTTTTCATCACCACGAACGCGTGAGAGATTCATCCAATCTTCCTACAAATGCCTAGCATCAATCAAAGGCAATTTGTATACTGTTTTAAATCGTCTTTGGTACAACACACACATACCCCTACCTGGACACCTAGAGCAACCAAAAGGCAACAGAGGTGGTTTAAAAAGGATCGTTTTAATATCAATACTCTAACCATTATCTCTCTAGTGAAAAAGATGCAAGCTTGGGCTGTTTTTTGTCTTTAAAAAATCATTGTATCAATCAAATCAGTCCGACTCATTATCGCAAGTCATTAAAATGTGTTTAATCAACCTAGTGAAATACATTCGTAGTTTAAAGCGTGAGGCATTATAGTAATTATAAAAAGGACTGCTATTTACATTGCGTCACAAATACATAATTATCATAATACATTATCTTCTGGTTTCTTTTCAAATGTTATCTCCAATCGACCAAAAAGATAATAAATGTAGTTCTACCTGCAGCAAATCAGTCTGACATCCATATATCTCTATATATATCATGTACGTATGATAATATTCCTACATGCGTATCAAACTTATCATTGAACAACGAGAATCCTTCTACTCTGAACGCCAATACCGAAAGCTTAATTTACTCCTGTATAATTACTTACTACACTGTAATGCATCAATGACTTTAGCGTAGTACCGGAGACTAATGTAGGTGCTCTGACACATCGCTGGCTTAGAATAAGAAGGTCGTAAGCAGATCTTCTACTATATGATATATATATATATAGTTGAATTCAGCATTGAATCCGAACTTGTCTTGTTGACGAAACTGAAGTTGAAACAGCTTGTTTTAACATAAGCAAAAAGTAAATTTCCGACAGTTTTTTCTTGTTTTCTCAAAATATCGATTATGTACTTACGACGTTCTCAATATAAGCCAGGGATGTATTGCTCTAATTGAATCAAACTACAAACATGCAACGATGTCAATTTGAACTTTTGTTTCGTTAACATCACCGAATCTGCATCAATATCTTCTCGAAGTCCTACTTTAGCAACCCCACAATATATAACGCTGACACAAGCTTTTAACATTATATTTCATAGTTTTGTTTGACATGTTTAGCCATTAATATGTCGTAGGAAATTGTAAAAGAGTGTTAACGACGTAAGTGGTTTAATAAAGTTATCGCTCCTCAGGAAAATGTATGTCAAATTGTCCAATATATGATATGCTTTTACTTTAGATTAGTGTAAATGGTTCATCCACGACACACTTACATGACCTCACTTGTATTCTTCATTATTGTGGTTGTCTGTAGTATGCTTCGATGGAATTTGAACTCCTTTGTGTTTTCGTAATAAATGAACCTCTTTGAACCCCTCGTGCAACCTGTTCTACACTCATACCAGTATTGACGGTGGTCGATCAGTAACTCCCTGATTAGGATATCGACCGTGACACTTAATCACTTCTTTATCAAGCTTTAAAACACATTGTTTGTCAACTAACCAAAAAAGAACTGGTTGGCCCCCATGATGTGTCATAATTATGATTTGAAAATATTCGTCAAAATGTGATAGTGAAATTATTTAAAAAACGTGTTATATGAATATGCATTTTTATGGAATCTTTATCAAGACAATTAAAATCTAAAACTGTAATTAATCTTACTTGCTGTATGATATCCGAGATAGACACACCATACGAGCCATCGTATCATTGTTCTTGTTAACAACACAACCCATGTCCATAAATCAATGGCATTTAAAAAACATAATATACAATATAATACGATAATTTTGCAGACGCTTTATACATTGGATACCTGCAATAGCTATGGTTACATGGAGTTTAGGTTGCAGCAGCAGTGAAGGACTTTTCAAGTATGACGGCTATACCAAGCGTAGATATAAAGTTTTGAAATGTTGAATAGATGTAGAAAGTTGTATGTGAAGAGTGATAGAATTCCACATTGAGGTGCCAGAGAAAACAAATGTATTGCGAAATAACTCGAATTTGGGTTTTGGACTGTACGATTGATATGTAGAAGAAGAACGAAACATTATTGAATGAATATCTCTGGTAAATGTTAATGCATTTTGAAGATAATCCGGTGCATTACCTCTGAGAGGTTTGTACATTTGAATAGCCGTTTGATAGATAACACGCTCATGGAATGTCATCCATTTAAGTTTCGCAAATAGAACAATAGAAATAGAATAATCGCTATCAGGAAAAACTCTAGCAGCTCTTTTCTGATTTTTTATAAGTTTATCTTCAAGACTGCTAGAACAATGGCCCCCATACAACGTAGCGAAAGTCAAAGTGGGAAAGAATGTATGCGTTATAAAAACATTTCCTAGTTTCAAACGCCAAAAAAGTCTTAATTCAAGATAAGAAGTACAAGTAAGAATTCCATTTCTTTATCACACTATTGATTTGGTCTGTTTAATGATATGCTATCGTTAATAGTGACACCTAATAACTATGCTAATGAAGTAGCTTCAATTGAACAACCATGAAAAGAAATGTGGATATCAGATTGAACAATCTTAAGTTTATTGAGTTTACTTGTTATAAACAAAACCTTTGATATTTCAGAATCAATAGACACATGGTTAAGTTTACCCAACTGATCAGCATGCAAAGCATCTCTGGTAAGTGATAATACCATATTATCTAAAGACTTGCTGTGAGTGGATAGGGTGGTATCATCAGCAAATATGTCAGCAATAGAATGTGAAAGAGACAGAGGCATATTAATAACAACCAAAGAACACTTTCTTAGAGTTTCTCCCACTTTTATTTACACAATATTGAATCTCCACACAATGGATGCCACCAGGTTTCTATAATCGAACATGACAATGAACACTTTATTTTTGTCTTATTAAAGTATACCATGCATCATGGTATATATTATGACGTCATAATGTCTGGTGGAGTTAATGATGCAAACTAAAACAATAATCCATCAGGGGAGAGTCAGGAGTGTGCACTTTGTACACGGCAGACTTTCGTAAGTCAAAGAGGTTTAACTTTTATTCCGGCTCAAGCGGACGTGTGTGGATGTGTGCGCAAATTACCTGGTGTCTGCGTTCAAAAACGCAGATGACACGTAGAAATCCGTACATGGTGAATACCGCCTCTGTACGTTTATGGGAACACACCGACACAACGCAGAACATTTCGAGAAACGTTCGCATCGGGTCATCTGTGTTCTGTCAATGTGTTCGTCCCCGTACGTGCGACGCCTGAGTCTTCTACTACACAGGAAAAACTTCCACGTATGAAAAACGTACGAAAAACGTACGTTTTCCATACGGTTGAAAACGCATGGTTATCCACAGAATAGTACGCCGTACGTTTTACGTACGGTTGAGAATATTAAAAAACGTACGTTTTACGTATGAAAAACGTACGTTTTTATAAACGTATGAAAAACAGAAAATAGTACACCGTACGTTTTACGTATGATAAGTACACCGTATGATATACGTATGTTTATAATCCTTATTTAAAAGTACATTATACTTTTTTCTGTTATCCGCATGAAAACCAACAAATAGGTCTTCAACCAGTATGTTTCTGTAGATAAGCTGCTCTACCCTGGTCAAACGGGTATATGTGCTGTGCTTCTCAAGACTATAATTGAAATAAAAACAGACAATTTTAATTTAAATAAAAACAGACGATTCATGTTTTTTTTCAATATCTTTATTATACATATAATTATGATCAAATATTATTTCATGTGCAAACATACATAATAAGGCAACTTGGAATTGCAAGACTTAGTAACTCAGAAGTAAACACCTGTTTAAACTAATTTTCTATGTTTCATAATCTCCTTTCGGCCACCTTTTCACATACAAAGTTTCATAAACCTACATACAAAACTCTTACAAGTTTTATTGGAAAAATACACCAAGTAGTATAACTTTAAACTACACATGTTACATTTAAGATTATAACGTACTTACTATACTCATATACCTGTATATCACACGAATTTCCTTGTATCCAGGTTAGTATAACAAGTATGTATAACTTTATATGTAACAAGTGTAGTATAATTTTTAAATGACGTCACTTTATCTCCTAAATGACGTCATTGAATGCCGAAAATGATGTTATTCTGATATCTGTCACTGTCAAAAGGCACACAATCTTAGCATGAAGTAGGACAGAGTTATGTATCCTGCTTTACAGAGTAAGGTATTGATGGTGAATAAGTAATGAAGCAAGTTGACATAAAAATTATGCTGCGATTGTATGGTGATTACATGTTATACACAATACTGCTGGGCAGGTAGATGCCAGGACTATATAGAAGTGTTCAATATTATACAATTATTAATTGTGACAACACATTGAGAGTATAACAACTAACAGTAGATCTAAGAGCTAGAGGATATAGATTATGTGGAAAATGTAATAAACATTTATAATGTGAAAATAAAGCAATTACAATACTTTTTATTACAGATATATATCATAAGTAACAACTGTAATGATTAACATTAAATTGTAAATATAAAATTTGTGTACCATACTTAACTAAAATTCCAGTTGGCAAATTTTTAATCTAAATAGATTTATCAGACCATTAACATATTTTAAAACCTTTATATTTAATAAGGTAATGATACAAATACACATCTGCAGGTACTCTGTGTACAGCTGGTTTTCTTTTTTACAACCAGTACATGAAAGCAATAGCCCACATTAGTGAATGAGAAAAGTGGACAAAACTTAACCATAGTAGACAAAACTTAACCAAGACATTTTCTAAGTCCAAAAAGGGGCAAAAACTCTAGCAAAATACAGATCAGGGTTATGGTTCTTGCTTGACATAGTCAGGTATTGATGGTGAACAAATGTTGAAAGTTTCAAAGTAATAGCCAACATAGTGTATGAGAAAAGTGGACTTAAACACAAAACTTAACCAAGGAATTTTCAAAGTCCAATAAGGGACAATAACTCATTGCTTGACATAGTCAGGTATTGATGGTGAACAAGTGTTGAAAGTTTCAAAGCAATAACTCTGATAGTTTAGGAGAAAAGTGGACTTAAACACAAAACTTAACCAAGGAATTTTCAAAGTCCAATAAGGGACAATAACTCATTGCTTGACATAGTCAGGTATTGATGGTGAACAAGTGTTGAAAGTTTCAAAGCAATAACTCTGATAGTTTAGGAGAAAAGTGGACCTAAACACACAACTTAACCAAGGCACTTTATTTTCTAAGTCCAAAAAGGGGCAATAATTCTTACAAAATGCAGATCGGAGTTATGGGTCTTGCTTTACAGGCTTAGGTATTAAAGGTCAACAAGTGTTGCAAGTTTAAAAGCAATAGCTTTGATAGTTTATGAAAAAAGTTTACCTAAACACAAAACTTAACCATGCAACGGCGATGACGATCAAGTGATGACAATAAATCATCTATTTTTAAAAAGCAGATGAGCTAAAATATAGTGCTCGTTGTCAATTGATATAAACTTATATTAAACTTATAAAGGAAACATTATTAAGCTAGTCAAAGGCTCGCTTTAATAAAATTTCCAAAACTCGTTTAAAGTGTTTAGAGCTATATCTATCGGTAATTTTAATGTCAAAATAATTACTTGCATCGTTTTGAGTATGCTACTAGACTACCTTAATTGCAAATTAAAACTTTGGATGGGTTCCGTGTACTTTGATTTTTGATGGAAAAAATAGACTATTCTTGTAATTTCATAGGGTGTTCTAGAACACTTTCGTATGAAAACGGACAATTCGCATGTGTAATAAATCACAGAAAGAGTTTCTGTTAAAACCGAAGCGAAAAATTATCTAATGGGTATTAAAGCATTATTGTTTTTTAATTTTTTAAACTTTTTAACAAAATATCGTCTGATATAGCTCTATACACTTTAATGTAAGTTTATATCAATTGACAACACGTGATAGATACTCTTTATACAATGAAAATAGATACTCTTTATACAATGAAAGTCATATGATAAATAAATGTACAAAACATCGACAGAAGTCCTGCGCAGAGAATAATAACAATAAAAAAACATTCTGATTCTTGACAGATGAACATAAATTAACCCAAAGCCAGATACAAACAAAGTCATGTGATATATAGAGGATCTATCAACAGTTATCAATTGATATAATTTATATTTAACAAGTTTTGGAAATTTTATTAAGCTAGCCGTTATCAAGCTTAATAACATTTCCTGAACAAGTTTTAATACATATTATTGGATCAGCCATGAGTTGTCTTTGGAAATCAACATTTCTTGAGTGAGTCTAGAAAACACAAGTTATTAAGCGAGCCTTTTGGTGAGTGTAATGTTTTGTTTTCCTGACAAGTTTAAGAAGTGATTATCTCCAATGACAACAAAAGAAGGATTCTTTTTATCGCATTACCATATTACTGTAAATCCGGTATTATTCGCGGTGGTTTAATTTTCGCTAATTTTCGCGATTGGCCCCAATCGCGAATTCATCATTTCGCGTAAATAACATTTCACAACATAAGATGTATCCGAAAGAAATTTCAAACGCATGTAATTAATTATGTGGACGAAGCTATTGTGTTGACATAGTATACTATATAGCCATTTTGCATGCATTGGTTTTAGATTCTACAATTTCATGTCAACATTCAATTTCGTCCAGTGGTTGTAGTTTGTAAAATAATATTTTTAATTGTTCGATATACGGGATACTTCCCAACAAACCTGAAATTGTTAAACAGCTTGTTTACGGAGTATATAACAATACACCCTATTGACAAACACACGTACCTGTGAAAACACGATTAACTGATACAAGGTGTGATGCATTTATCAAACTACACTGATCACTGTTTAAAACGTGTGATATATTTGTTAATTATCGGTATAAAAATAGAATTAAGCACCATTGTTGCATGTTTAACGGTTTTTAAGATTTTTACACATTCGCGAATTTAAGATTTTGAGACCCTCGATCGCGAATTCATCAATTCGCGAAATAAGTTCGAAACTGAAAATCGCGAAATAAAGCTCACGCGAATATAAAGTGATTTACAGTACTGAGCAAGAATAAACAAATGTAAGCTGGTGACGTTGTTTTCGCGGATTTTGTTATCACACGCTTAGTAAAATTTCCAAAAGTGGTATAATATCAATTTTTATCAATTGACAACTCTCATAGGTCCTCTATTTTTAAAACTAAATTCATGGAAAAACTATCACAATGTATGTATGACAATCAGCACAGTACTACATCATATTATCTATACCTGAGCTTACATGCAAAATCTTAACTCTGCAAAAAAAATCACAGTTATGGGACCTGTCCCTATGAGCTTAGCTATTCGCAGTGAACAAGTATGTGCTTTTTAAAACCATTCCCTTCAGTGGTTACCGAGATACCAGCTAACATGCAAAAACTTAACACTAAAGTCCAAAAGGGGCATAACTCTGCAAAAAAAAACAATTCACAGTTATGGGACCTGTCCCTATCATCTTAGATATTCACAGTCAACAAGTGCATAAAGTTTTAAACTATTCCCTTCAGTGGTTACTGAGATACCAGCTTAGATACAAAATCTTAACACAGGAATGCCGACACTGACGCTGCCGCTTGTGCGAGTACAATAGCTTGAGTATTCTTCGAATAGTCGACAGTTCTAGACCAAGTGTCAAGTTTCGCAATGTCTGCATCTGTGCATTTTTCTACATCCCATAATGCACACTACGCATTAAATATGCAAATTACATTATTTGACGTTCTTAGCATATTATGATGATGTCACATGGGAAGCCAAGTATGAATGTCTGACCTATCTTATAGTGTTGTTTTAAGATATCAGTGGCTGTACAAAACTAAATAAATCCTCGATAATGAGTCACAATGTAGATCAGTTTAACAAGTAAGTTAAACAAAAAATGTAGAAGTTCACTGCGCAACATTGCAGTCAATAAGCACATCTGAAACTCTTAATTTTGTTGGAAAGCAAATTAGATCCTGCTCTGGAAGTCATCTCAGTCTCTTAAATGTATGTAGTTTCATGAAAACAGTAAAAGCGGTTCTCTCCCAAAATCAAGTCCAATATATTTGTCAATCAGCCATCTTCGAGAATACTGTTACATTTCATTGCATAATTAATGGGTCTGAAATAAACAACAAGAAAAACATTATTATACAGTAACTGAAATGTGTGTTTTGTTTATAAATGCTCATCTCAGTTTAATGTAAGCAACAACTTCTATTCTAATTACATCTGAATGTTGCATTTATGATTTATAAAAACATTTTCATTATTATTTATTTCATACCTTATCAAATTGACCAGTTTAAAATTTCTGGTACTAGTCTATGACTAGGCATTTAAGATTTCCTTCTGTCAGATCATCAACTTGATAGTCTCCATTTAATAGAAATCAATTCAGATTAATCTACTTACTCAGTGGTTATTAATAACTTAATATCATAAGACAATGCCTAAAAGTTTAACAAACATGCCTTTAGACATGTGTTCTAGCAAGCTGAATGACCATTAAGTAATTTCTATAGTACCTTTGTTATCTGACGTTCAGTCGATCTGAAAGTCAAACACTCAGTATTAACTTCCAATTATTTGGAAAACGATCACAGAAATAGTTACTTCTCCAAACTGCCAACTATGAGCACTTGTTTTCACAGAAAAGATGTATCTGAAATGTTAAAATATAATATGGTTACCCCAAAATTTCCTAGATTTTTAGTATGTTACAAAGCACCCATAGTGTGACATCATGAAACATAAATGTTTCTGCACTTTAAAAAAAAAAAATCTTCTCTGGACTAAATATAATTTTCCCCAAAAAGAGGTTGGAAATCGCACAGAAGAGTTCATATAAAGTTTAGTATTAGCAAGGAAAATCTCCTGCAGTTTAGTGAAATCTTCTGCATTTTAAGGAAATCTCCTGCATTTCCAATACCAATCTCACGCAAAGCAGGATGCTGCTGCAAACAAAAGTAACACATATATGTCATAATATATGTCACCTGTTCAGGCGACACAAAAACTTAAAAGCAATTTACCGGCATTTGAACAGTTTCATGTCCATTGCCATCCACACTTCTCAGTATGGTAGACATACAGTTTGATGAATCAGTTCTATGACATTATGATGATTATGTACCAGTAGTGTCAACACATGGATTCTTGAGTAAGCCAACTAACAATAGGGATTATATCTGTGAAGAAAAAAAATTAAATTAACAAAAGTAGCATCCCGGATATACAGGTATTGGCTTATAAATCAGCAAATGCCTACATCACTAGACATCAAAGCAGTATATTGTCTCTTTTAACTTCATTCAATATCTATAAAAATCAAAACTAACTAGAGCTAGCACAGGGGTGATGAATCATACCCCAGCAGCACCGCCTTGACACAGGAATATTATTTAAAATTATAGTCTAAACAACACATTTGATGGAAATCTGCTGCTATACAGATTGAAAAACACCATGATTGAAATTTCATGACTTTGTACCTTTGTCAAGAGCGATTTTAAAATCCAGTAAGAAATGCCAAAGTCACAGAGCTGACACGATTTGCATGACTATATAACCTTTGACCTCTAAGTGTGACCTTGACCTTTGAGATAGGGACCTGGGTCTTGCGCATGACACACCGTCTTGATGTGGTGAACATTTGTACCAAACAACTTTAAAATCAAGTTAGAAATGACAAAGTTTCAGAGCGGACACGATTTGCATGACTATATAACCTTTGACCTCTAAGTGTGACCTTGACCTTTGAGGTAGGGACCTGTGTCTTGCGCATGACACACCGTCTTGATGTGGTGAACATTTGTACCAAAAAAAATTTATAATCCAGTAAGAAATGACAACGTTACAGAGCGAACACGATTTGCATGACTATATAACCTTTGACCTCTAAGTGTGACCTTGAACTTTGAGATAGGGACCTGGGTCTTGCGCATGACACACTGTCTTGATGTGGTGAACATTTGCACCAAGCAATTTTAAAATCCAGTAAGAAATGACAAAGTTACAGAGCGGACACGATGCTAACGTAACGACAGACCGACATGGTGACTCCAGTATACCCCCTCAAACTTTGTTTGCAGGGGTATAATAAAGACAGGTAATTTTTAATGAAGTAAAGAGTATATTGATCACATATTTATACCATCTAATACCAGTATCTAATATTTCTGAATTCATTCTAAAATCTAAGTAAACTGCTAGTATCAGGAAGTCTGCATGTATTGTACCGTATATTATTAAAAGTGTAAAAAAATAACCACTAACTTTTTATTATTCAAACTTCTTAAAACTAATTGGCAGGTATCTGACATTAGGGCAGTTTTAAAATCAATGAAAATACAGGTGACTGCGAGTTACAAGGAATCAAGGTGCGCTACATATATCCAGCACTGACTGACCCTGGCAGTGCAGGGACAAATGAAATGTAAAAACCAGGCACCAGTCTCCGGCTATCCCCGCCTTATCTTGGTGGCTTGTGTTTCAATTGACTGGTGCAGCTGCATTAACTGCAATCATATCAGCAGCATTTGTTAGCCTGATCGACAAACAGTATGATACTCGGGTACCAGATTATGGGTCAGGGTTCGATACATTAGACTCAGTTTTATTAAGATATCTACAATCATGGCTGCAATGTTTGGCAATGGTGAACTCCCAGACTGGCCGTGTTCAGGTGTGGGGATGAGTCAGCTAGTCATTTTGCAACCATTAATTAATCTCTCCTGATCATAATTAAGCTTCACATGTATATAATAGCAATTTTCAAAATGTTTATTGCAGTCTTCACGAAAAACTTTTCAAAGTACTAGCCAGTCGGGCTACCAACATGGCAGAACTTACTAGCCCGAGAAGAAATTTACTAGTCAGACTATTAAATTATTAAAATTATTATAAATTTTCACTAGACTTTCGGACTAGTCACCTAGAGACAATTACTAGCCTGGCCCAGTTTTTACTAGCCTCGGGCTTCGGGCTAGTGGCCAAATTCGAAGACTGTTATTGGTTATTGAAAGTTAGAAACCTGCTCTACTTTTGATCATTTAATGCAACACAGACATTCGGGAAAGTGCGCTGCACCATTTTTTACAGCCTGACCACCAAAATTTGAACTTTTCTTGGACAATATTTATATTTGCCGATCAACCCAAAAGTTTACCTCACGAACAGTTCAACTTATAACATTTATCGCAATAATCTATGGAGCCTGTAGTCGCTATGGTTTCTGTTGCCTATTTTGACTTGAGATATGTCTTAATGATTAATATTTTTTAGCGTGTTGAATGTAAATGCATCTTCTAGTTAAAGTACAGGGCCCACTCTAGTAGTCTGGAGCGTCAACATACTTGTGATATACATGACGTACAAGGTGAGCGTGAGGCAGGTAAACAGAGGTAATTGAAGGATAAAAACAGATAAATTGTGACTGAGGTATGTCTAGTGGAGAGTGGCCACATCATCCTTGAAGCTGTTTAAGGTCAGGGACATGACAATGGCTTTCGATGACTGGATATAAGGCAGGAAGAAGTCAGTGTCTGTCCGGCAATATAGCAAGAAGTGGAGGGCTGCTGGATGTAGGGGTGCCAACAGGGCAAAATTCAAAATTAGGAACATCATAAGTGGCCGAACATCTTTGTTATGTAAGGGGCCTTCAATGACATTATTTCCACATTTAACTCTGTTTTTATTAAAGAAAACCCTTCTGAGCAGATTGAATTTACCATATCTTTGCTACTTAAGTCTTGAGATATTTTCATCAAATAACTTTTATTTTGGTCAGGAGCCTCCGAGGCATTGCCTTTTCATAAATTATAAATCCGGATTAATCAGGAAAATTGACACACTGTGGATGGAAGAAGTTCAAGGATTTCAACAAAGTTGTGTGTAAATCTTTACATGAGTAGCAGTTCGACTTCATCTCTCATTCTCTGCACTGTCATCTGGGTGGTGCTATTTGTTCGCCTTTAGTCCCCAGTGACATAGGGGGCTGCTCGTCTGTCAGAACCACTGTTGCTGGTGGTATGTGGATCCCTAGCCGGAGATGCATAATCAATAGTTGGCCTCACCAGCATCTTGAAGCACTGCACCTTTGTACTTGTAGGACAGCTGGTGATGTTTCTCCTGAGCAATGACAAACTAAGAGTTTGAGCGTACAGTATGAGGTAGTTGAATCTGTGACCTCCGATTCATTGCAGTGGTTGGCAAAAGTTATGTGGCAGGGACATCAACAAAGTTGTATTCAACCGGATACATATCATAGTAACCCATGCTTGAGCTCAGCGCTCCTGTAGTGAGGGCCATTAATTGCAGTTGGTCGAGCATGGCAGTGATGCTTCTGAAGTCTAAGAAGCCCTGTGCTCAAAGACTCAAGATTCCTGACATTTTGTCAGAGGTTAAATTGAATAGATCTACCGATTGTATGTAAAAAGACATGCACCGATAGAAAGCGGTATTACTGAATGCCGAAAACAACATTTTGCCGAAAACAACCGAAAACAAATCAAGATTGCCGAAAACAAACGATATTTTCTGTAACGTTGTGGTTTATATTGTTTTTTTATTGTTTAATGCGTATAGTATTGTATATTACACTTGTGTGCTAAAATTTGACTTGATTGATCAAGTAATAATCGTTTTATCAATTGTTCTAGTAATGCATAGGCGCTAATATTAGAGTTACTCCCCTTTTCCCGAACGAATAATCATTCTTATCGCTGTGGTCAACAGAAAAAAATCACCTGGGTTTTTTTTAATAATTATTTTGATCCGATTTTATTATCCATGAAGGAAACATACATCATACTCAAAACTACAATAAAAGAAATATCCAGAATGCCGAAAACAAACGGCAGTTCCTACAATAGACGTACTATACTGCGGTTTTTTTAAAAGATATATTATCGATAATATAGAACGATCCACCATAATCTTAATTTTGACGGTATTAATTCAATTATTAACTTTTGGTTACTGAGTTTAAAGTATTATAATTTCAACGTGCATATTTCAATGAAATTATAATTAAATTATAATCACTAACATTGATTTCGAATTAATTGGCACCTATCGCAGACGCCGAAAAAAATATACACGATGCCGAAAACAAACAATAACTTATTTTATAGCGATTACCATCCGTCTGGAATATACAACAGATGTATCGTAATACATGTATATTACTTTCCTGTACGATATTTTGAGTTCATTAGTTTAAGTATTAACTTTTTATTCAAGCTAATATGATATACATACAAGCCGAAAACAAATATTTAGAATGCCGAAAACAAACGACAGTTCCTTAATTACTGTGTGTTCGTTCCTTTTTCATATTTAGTTGTAATGCACAGTATATGCTACAACCATGCGCAAGCATATTTATTTATTTATTTCTGTCTCATCCATATATACATATAAAACATTACATCACAGTTAAAACATGCACATGGCCATTCTATATAGAATTATAAGAGACTTTATATACGAACAGTAAACACATATCAATGAATTCCAATAACTTATACATAGCATTATATATTGCGATCGATGCGAAGTTTCGAATTCATTATTAACTTAATAATTACCTTTTATATTATAGTTTTTATTACTCGCGTAGAAGCCGGAAAAAAATATTTTGAATGCCGAAAACAAACTTAGTATGGCTTCTTATATCTATTAAACAAAAACAGCATGACATCAGTACGATATCAGCGGGAGATCACTATCAGAGATCATAAATCACAGTAACTGTATACGGTAATTTAAGAGGAGGCCGAAATCAAATACTTCAATTGCCGAAAACAAACTTTTTTCTTATGACACTGTGTTTCCTATTGTTGTGTTTTGTTTTAGCATTAAATGGAGCCACTGCTAGTCAATGTGAGATGTTGCCTTTATTGATTTTCAATTATTTATTTATTCATTGAAGTCATAATTATAGGCAACCAAAAAAAAAAAGCCGAAAACAAATGGGGTTTCTTCAACACCTCGGGTTTCTCACCTTTTCAATATCTTAATATCACATCTGTAAAGTAAATGAAAATTTTGATTAATTTTGTTGCTTTCGACCAAAAAGTTTTGTTTCTCAATAGCCGAAAACAAACACATAAGATGCCGAAAACAAACGGATAATCATATATAACTGTGTTAAATTGTTCGTTCAGTTTTAATATGAAAATGAAAAAGCATTATATATTGCGATCGATGCGAAGTTTGGAATTCATTATTAACTTCATAATTACCTTTCAATTCAAGTTTTTATTACTCACGTAGAAGTCGAAAAGAAATATTTTGAATGCCGAAAACAAACTTATTACGGCTTCTCACTTATTGAACAAAAACAGCATGACATCAGCAAGATATCAACGGGAGATCACAATCAGAGTGTATCTATAGGATCATAAATCACAGTAACTGTATACGGTAATTTAAGAGGAGGCCGAAATCAAAAACTTCAATTGCCGAAAACAAACTTTTTCTCATATGACACTGTGTTTTCTATTGCGTTTTGATTTAGTATTAAATGGAGCTACTGCTAGTCAATGTGACGTGTAGCCTTTATTGATTTTCATTTAGTTATTCACCGAATGTCATAATTATACGCGACAAAAATGAGAAGGCCGAAAACAAACGGGGTTTCCTTCAACACCTCGGGTTTCTCACCTTTTCAATAGTTTAAGACATAAACTAATATAGTACTTTCCTGTGCGAATATTTCATTTTAATATTGCAAATGATAACGTTTAATTGATTTATACGAGGGCCCATCAATAATTTCGTGAACTAATTTTATGTAGCAAGTATAAATAGACTTACACACTTTTAGCCTCTATACCTTATTAAAGTAACATCCCGTGCACAGTTTGCATTTATTCCATTGCTCGACCCATAACCGGAGCACGTGTTACAGGCCGTCACGTGACATCTCCCGCAATGTTTTGTTTATGACGCACACAACTTCTCTCGGGGCTCGTATTTCTAACCATGCAGGCTATTTTTGAGTTTTGGAAATGGTCATAAGTAGCCCATAGTCTATTCTGGGTTATAGGATGGGTGCTATAACAGTTTTATATTAAAGTCCTAGATTGTGTCCGAAACAACGCTGCGGCCACGGATTGGCGAATTTTCATGGTATATCAGAATTTCATACATTTGAAGTTGTATGTGCTTTTATTTAATAGCCGATAACAACTGAGATATAATTATTGCTACAATAGTGTCTAATAACAGTTGCTTTCGGAGAAACACAGTAATTACAAGTTATTATTTGTATGTCGCAAAATATTATGGTCAATACACTTTACTGACCGTCAATTTTAACAACTAATGGTCGGCGAAGATGCTTATCGTCTTTGTTTGCTCCTCTATTGCCCTTTAAATACTTCTTCGACAATGAAATTGCACTATTCGATTACCAAGAGTCCATATTAACTGCATGCAAAATTTTCTGAATGTAGAAGACATATTGCCTGAGTAATGTATAAATCTTTAATACAAAACGTTACTCGATCATACCACGCGACGCCATTTTTAATAACGAACGCCAATGACATGGCGTTAGAATATTGATATGACGTCATAAATAGTGACGTCATCAATCACATTTCATTCTTAATTAATTGGGTAATAAATTATATTTGACCATGCAAAATTTCAATAAGTTATGTCAAAGCGTTATGAAACAGTAGAATTAGTTCACGAAATTATTGATGGGCCCACGTATATATGTTTTTTTTTATATTTTCACACCTGTAAAGTAAATGATAATGTTGATTACTTTTGTTGATTTCGAACTAAAGGTTTGTTTCTCTATTGCCGAAAACAAAGACATACGAAGCCGAAAAGCAATATTTTGAATGCCGAAAACAAACTAATTTATGGCTTCTCATATCTTAAACAAAAACAGCATGACATCAGCGGGAGATCACTATCAGAGTGTATCTATCGGATCATAAATCACAGTAAAATAACTGTATACGGTAATTTGAGAGGAGGCCGAAATCAAATACTTAAATTGCCGAAAACAAACTTTTTCTCGTATGACACTGTGTTTTCTATTGCGTTTTGATTTAGTATTAAATGGAGCTACTGCTAGTCAATGTGACGTGTAGCCTTTATTGATTTTCATTTAGTTATTCATTGAAGTCATAATTATACGCGACTAAAATGAGAAGGCCGAAAACAAACGCGGTTTCCTTCAACACCTCGGGTTTCTCACCTTTTCAATATCTTAAATCATCAACTAATACATTCATATGCGAACGTTTGATTTTAATTTTGCTAATGATAACGTTTAACTAATTGACATTTTTTTAAAAAAATTCCGTTGTTTTTCACAACTGTAGAGTAATTTAAAATTGTGATTACTTTTGTTAATTTCGAACAAATAGTTTTATTTCTCTGTAGCCGAAAACAAACGCACAAGATGCCGAAAACAAACGAACAGTCCTATATTACTCAGTTGTGTTGTTCGTTCAGCTTTAATATTCAAAAGAGAAAGCATTATATATTGCGATCCAATGCGAAGTTAGTCTTCATTATTAACTTCATAATTACCTTTAAATTCAGACTAGTTTTTTATTACGTACGTAGAAGTCGAAAAGAAATATTTTGAATGCCGAAAACAAACTTATTACGGCTTCTCACTTATTGAACAAAAACAGCATGACATCAGCAAGATATCAACGGGAGATCACAATCAGAGTGTACCTATAGGATCATAAATCACAGTAACTGTATACGGTAATTTAAGAGGAGGCCGAAATCAAAAACTTCAATTGCCGAAAACAAACTTTTTCTCGTATGACACTGTGTTTTCTATTGCGTTTTGATTTAGTATTAAATGGAGCTACTGCTAGTCAATGCGACATGTAGCCTTTATTGATTTTCATTTAGTTATTCACCGAATGTCATAATTATACGCGACAAAAATGAGTAGGCCGAAAACAAACGGGGTTTCCTTCAACACCTCGGGTTTCTCACCTTTTCAATAGTTTAAGACATAAACTAATATAGTACTTTCCTGTGCGAATATCATATGATGTCATTTGGCAATTGAAGTTTTTGATTTCGGCCTCCTCTTAAATTACCATATACAGTCACTGTGATTTATGATCCTATAGGTACACTCTGATTGTGATCTCCCGTTGATATCTTGCTGATGTCATGCTGTTTTTGTTCAATAAGTGAGAAGCCGTAATAAGTTTGTTTTCGGCATTCAAAATATTTCTTTTCGACTTCTACGTGAGTAATAAAAACTTGAATTGAACGGTAATTATGAAGTCAATAATGAATTCCAAACTTCGCATCGATCGCAATATATAATGCTTTTTCATTTTCATATTAAAACTGCACGAACAATTTAACACAGTTATATATGATTATCCGTTTGTTTTCGGCATCTTAGGTGTTTGTTTTCGGCTATTGAGAAACAAAACTTTTTGGTCGAAAGCAACGAAATTAATCAATATTTTCATTTACTTTACAGATGTGATATTAATATATTGAAAAGGTGAGAAACCCGAGGTGTTGAAGAAACCCCATTTGTTTTCGGCCTTCTATTTTTTTTTGGTTGCGTATAATTATGACTTCAATGAATAAATAATTGAAAATCAATAAAGGCAACATCTCACATTGACTAGCAGTGGCTCCATTTAATGCTAAAACAAAACACAACAATAGGAAACACAGTGTCATAAGAAAAAAGTTTGTTTTCGGCAATTGAAGTATTTGATTTCGGCCTCCTCTTAAATTACCGTATACAGTTACTGTAATTTATGATCCGATAGATACACTCTGATAGTCATCTCCCGTTGATATCTTACTGATGTCTTGCTGTTTTTGTTAAGGAAATGAGAAGCCATAATACGTTTGTTTTCGGCATTCAAAATATTTCTTTTCGACTTCTACGTAAGTAATAAAAAACTAGTCTGAATTTAAAGGTAATTATGAAGTTAAAAATGAAGACTAACTTCGCATTGGATCGCAATATATAATGCTTTCTCTTTTGAATATTAAAGCTGAACGAACAACACAACTGAGTAATATAGGACTGTTCGTTTGTTTTCGGCATCTTGTGCGTTTGTTTTCGGCTACAGAGAAACAAAACTATTTGTTCGAAATCAACAAAAGTAATCACAATTTTAAATTACTCTACAGGTGTGAAAAACAACGGATTTTTAAAAAAAGAACTGTCAATTAGTTAAACGTTATCATAAGCAATATTAAAATCAAACGTTCGCACATGAACAGCCTGTATTAGTTGATGATTTAAGATGTTGAAAAGGTGAGAAACCCTAGGTGTTGAAGGAAACCCCTTTAACTAAATGAAAATCAATAAAGGCACATGTCGCAGTGACTAGCAGAAGCGCTCCATTTAATACTAAACACAACAATAGAAAACACAGTGTCATACGAGAAAAAGTTTGTTTTCGGCAATTGAAGTATTTGATTTCGGCCTCCTCTCAAATTACCGTATACAGTTATTTTACTGTGATTTATGATCCGATAGATACACTCTGATAGTGATCTCCCGCCTATATCTTACTGATGTCATGCTGTTTTTGTTTAAGATATAATAAGTTTGTTTTCGGCATTCAAATGAAAATATTGCTTTTCGGCTTCGCAATATATACTACTTTCTCTTTTGAATATTAAAAGCGAACGAACAACACAGTAATATATGACTATTCGTTTGTTTTCGGCATCTTATGTGTTTGTCTTCGGCTACTGAGAAACTTTACTCTTTGTTTCGAAATCAGGAAAATTAATCACAATTCTAATTTACTTTACAGGTGTGAAAATATAAAAACTGTAAATTAATTAAACGTTATCATTAAATTTTGAAATATGAAAAGCATACGTTCGCATATGAACGTACGTACTCTATCAGTATATGTCATAAAAGGAGAGAAAGCTGAGGCGTTGCGGAAAACCCCGTTTGTTTTCGGCATCCTGAATATTTGTTTTCGGCTGCTCAGTATCATATGTCGCATATAATTATGATTTCAATAGAAAGCTAATAAACAACTATAATTAAATAAAGTCAACATGTCAATCTGGCTAGTTATATAGTATGGTGGTACATGTGTTTAATATTAAACGAACAAAAACTGATTACTATAGGAACTCTCGTTTGTTTTTCGGTGTCTTATATAAATTCCTTGGTTTGGTACCAATGGTAGTATCAAGGTAGTTTGCAGATGTGAACTAAGAAAACACCGACTTCCATATGTTATAAATTGTATTAGCTTGTGCATGATTGTAGCATACACTGTGCATTACAATTAAATATGAAAAAGGAACGAACACAAAGTAATTAAGGAACTGCCGTTTGTTTTCGGCATTCTAAATATTTATTTTCGGGCTTGTATGTGTATCATATTAGCTTGAATAAAAAAAGTTAATACTTAAACTTATGAACTCAAAATATCGCACAGGAAAGTAATATACATGTATTACGTTACATCTGTTGTATATTCCAGACGGATGGTAATCACTATAAAATAAGTTATCGTTTGTTTTCGGCATCGTGTATTTCTTTTTTCGGCGTCTGCGATAGGTGCCAATTAATTCGAAATCAAGGTTAGTGATTATAATTTGAATTTTCATTGCAATATGCACGTTGAAATTATTATACTTTAAACTCAGTAACCAAAAGTTAATAATTGAATTAATACCGTCAAAATTAAGATTACGGTGGATCGTTCTATATTATCGATAATATATCTTTAAAAAACACCATGGTATAGTAGGTCTATGGTAGGAACTGCCGTTTGTTTTCGGCATCCTGTATATTTCTTTTATTGCAGTTTTGAGTATGATGTATGTTTCCTTCATCGATAATAAAATCGAATCAAAATAATTATTAAAAAAACCCAGGTGATTTTTTTCTGTTGACCACAGCGATAAGAATTATTATTCGTTTGGCAAAAGGGGAGAAACTCTAATATTACTGATATTACTAGACATTACTACATTACTAGAACAATTGATAAAACGATTATTATTTGATCAATCAAGTCAAATTTTAGCACACAGGTTTAGTATATAATAATATACGCATTTAACAATAAAAAACAAAATAAATCTCAACGTTACAGAAAATATCGTTTGTTTTCGGCAATATTGATTTGTTTTCGGTTGTTTTCGGCAAAATGTTGTTTTCGGCATTCAGTAAAACCCATAGAAAGGAGAGTTACTCTTGACCTGTCAACTTGACCATGGTTGATCATCTACTGCGTGATTTTGTAAATATCAACTTTTTTATCGTGTATTTTGAGCTTATTTTTCACTGAGATATTAATTTTAAAGCCAGCCAGTGGCAAACGATCTATTCAGTTGCTTAATAACACATAGAAAACATTAAGTGCCCCGATAGAGCGAGAATCTACGCAACTTTGTGGTCGCGAAATTTATAGTAAAAATAACGGTGCGATTAAACGACTTTCTATAAGCTAATTATCTTATACAGTACCTTCGGAAATGAATCTTCACAAGACTTCTGCCACATTTGCAGTCGACAAAGTCGTTCATGTAATCGGTTTCATTCCAAATTCAAGACCTGCAGCAGACGCACAATGAAAACAGACGCTGCGCGAGACTGAAGTACGGTGTCGTTGTTCGATTCTCCCATGCAGAAAGATCCGGTGTATCTACTAAACGCCGGTATCTGCCGTACATGTTTTCAGAAACAAAAAAGTCCTGTCTGTGGTAAATTAACTGTCCCCAACATAAAAAACTTTGTATGGGTATTTAATACCACTTCTGTTCTCCAGGTGGAGAATCTATTGTTCTTTAGATTATTTAGGCATACTATTACTACAGCATGTGTATACATACTGTATATATCATGATTCTAACTCAAATTTCCACATGAATTCCAAATGTATTTTTAACACTTAGATCTAGATCTACTTACATGTAGATCCATTTTATACACTCTATATTTTAGGTTGACTGTGAAACTAATACTTTGAATAAATTATAAACACCTCATATCTGATGGTATGCATTAATTGACACAAGATATAAGAGACACAAGCTTACAGGGTATCGCAGATACAGAATCCCTCCATCTTTAGGTTTTATGCCAGGCATAGTAATTAACATGGGAACAATACGAAGCATGACCAGGTCTACAACTTCGACACTTCCCTTTACATGATCAGTTCTCAACCATTGAGGTAAACAAGCGCCTACACAAAACTTGCCGCTACATGTTATTAGATATTTTACATCCTTTTGTTTGTTTATTCAGGTTTTTCATAATTATAAGACGGTTTATTCATTTAACCAGTTTTCATAGACTTTTACATAACCAGTACAGTCAGTACTAACTTACCCTTCCATATATGGGAACCATCATCTACTCCTCTATCAGCAACTTCTCCACATGTGGAGGAAAATTTACTTTTACAAAAAGGAATCGAATCCAGATTACCGGGTTTCAAAATTCAGCACATTGAGCATGACTCCAGCTTAAAACACAGGAGGACAACATTACTGGTACCATTCCTAGTATGATGTAGCCTCAGATGGAACCTGTGAGCTGCTATACTTAGACACACACTCTTCTACTAAGATATTAAAACAGTTGATTTTTACCAGTTTTACTAAAATCATATTTTTTTATACTTTGCGAATAACCAAATTTCCTATGAAAAACATACGTTTTTTCATCATGTAAAACGCATGAAAAATTATACATATGTTTTTCATATGAAAAACATGCGTTAACCATGCGTTTGACTAAACGTATGTTTTTCATACGTTACATGGTTTTCATACGTCAGTAAACGTATGAAAAACATACGGTTTTTGACATATGTTTTTCATGCGTTGTGAAAAACGCATGAAAAACATGCGTTTCTGATATGAAAAACATACGGTGTAAGAAACGTATGGTAAACATGCGTGGAAGTTTTTCCTGTGTACAAATTTAAAATATACGGACAACGCACATGAACAGTACGAATTATTACGGTCACGGTACGATAACCTGACAAACACAAGGATATCGTACGCTGTATGCACGTTGTACGCGCGTTCAACTTACTTGCCATTTGCAGAACGAACGATACACAAAATCACTCAAGGCCAGGGAAAAGCGTACGTGGGACGTTTCACGAAGTACTACCCTTGTACTCTTTTCCCACGCTTTAAAAAAAGCTCTTAAAGTGTGCGTGCTAAAACACACATCTTGAGCTGTTATTATGCATTTATGGTGCATTTGTATATGCGATTTATTATTCTAACGTTTCAATTACATTACTATGTACAAATATTTAGCAGCTTGTTACATATCCTCCTTGGTACTGTTTTATCAACATAGTTGAACCCACAACCCTTTAAAAACTTTAAAGGAAGGCTGCATAAACCAATAGCATTGCAACACTAACAAAAATAAAATTGTGTCTCAACTCAACATATCATCAACTAAAAAATTGACAGTGCACTTTATTCATAAAGTAGTTAACATCGTTAAAAATATTTGGTTCTGAAAAGCAAGAACTGCAAGACGAACGACGCGCTTATTAATGAGTATGGAATTTCTTAGGAATAATCACCACCGTCCGACCTTCCTACAATGCATTAAAAGATAAAGTTACATTTCCAAAGGCGGATCGTAAAGAAATGATTAAGTTAGAATGTAACAAAGGCAAGTAGACCGAGAACCAGAATGTTATATATGAGGACAATAGATCCGTGCTAAAATGTGGTTCAATACACAGACAAAACCGCAATTGCAGTTTCATATCATGCATTTTGTTTTAAAAAATAGCTCATTGTATTAATTATCTTAATTGACAGATTCTGACTCCGAAACTGCAATATAAAAGACACACATATGCTTTTTATTCGACGTATATATTTTTTCGCATGATTGTTAAGGTAGTACCATTACAATGTACACACATAAGAGGTAGAACCTTTTGCCTTTTGTGGTAACTCGATCAATATTTAATTATATACGCCCCATCTTTGACGAGGCGATATATTGCATTGCACATGGCCGGATCGTTTCCGTTCAATAACACAAGAATGCTTTGCCTTACTAGTATTTGGCTGCCATGTTGTCATATTTGTTTTCAAACGTTTCTTGTTCAACCTTACACTAACTTAGACAATACAAAACATTTATCGGCTTCTGGATTTTTGCAAGAATATAATTACCTCGAAAGTAAAAACATATCGTCTAAGTATGGAAAACAAAAATCGCCAAATTATATAATGAACATGACTGTGCTTTACAATGTCTAATTGATGGACCATTGTTGATAACTTTTTACGCTGGGAATCCCTAACCCCATGTCCTAATGTACGTTCATACGTATGTTGAGGCCACGTGGAAAATCGGAAACCGGAAATCGATCAATGTGCCTATCATCCTCGCTAGATAAAGACGAGTTACTTATTGACTTACTTAACTTAAGTGCGTGCGTTCTAAGCAATTTTTTACAATGTTTTAATTAATCAACTAGCACTAACATGCCCTTTCATAAGCAACCGAAAATATGTACGTTTTATTAAAATTAACCATCAACCTAGATGCAAGTATATAATGAACAATGTTAAAATTGTATTTGCTACTATGTTTAATTAAAAGTGTCCGCTCAAGTAATTTAAATTCTCATCAAGATGATTAGCCAGGCGACTTCGTTTCGACTCTTATATACGAGCATTTCGTCTAATACACAACAGTCTATTATGTCGAGAAGACAATATATTCTATAAATCCTTACAACTAAATAGGCTCAATAATTGTACCCTGTCGTAATTCCGCTTTAGAAAACGACAACATTAGCTTTAAATGTTTTGTCTAATGTATATTTATTGACTCGGTGAAGGCAACAAAACTGAAATGAATCGTTTCAAATACGTCATCAACGCATCTAAATTGTGACGGTTTAGTGTAATTATGTCGTTTTTCTTCAAATCAATAAAGACTTTTATCGAAGAATAGTCATAGCTTTCTACTCAATCCTCGATTTGAATAGTGAATGTAAGTAAATCATGTTATGAAATTGAATAGTGTTTTAACTAAGGAGAATATCGTATCCATACTGGTTTTGTCATAGAAGACCAGATTCTATATTTGTATCGCACCAGGGTGGATATAAGCTAGATTCAAACGATTTCCTTCGGCTTTTAAAAGTAACAAAATGATGACTACACCTATGTGTCTTTGTGCACGGTAGAAATAGCACAAATAGATCGAAACACGGAATGTTGCACTTCGCAGAAACAGCAGAGAAGGCCGGAAACAAACACAAAAAAAACAAAGCAATTATACAAAACAAAATAGAAACTCAACTGCTACTAAACACGACACACCTCTCAGATAACATAAGCAGTAAAAGAGTCAACAAAAAAATATTCAGAAGAACGTCCACTCAGAATCTACACAAAAGCAATACACCATGAAAACAGTATACATGTATCTCTAAAAAGCCATGCACATTACCCTTGTCTTCAAAGAAACAAAATAGAACATATAAAATGCCGTTGACATTAAGGTAAAATATCAAATCAATAATTCCTTTTATGCTCTAAGAGGATTTCATTGCATTTTAAGACTTGCAAGTATGATACTTTAAGCTAGACATTTTCATCTAGATCGTGTATTTGGTGACACATTTCTGTGTTTCAATTAATATAGTTTGGATGCATTTTTGTGATATATTTAACGGCAGGGATTATGTTCAAATGAAATTTTATCAGTTTTAAACGCCGATAAGAATGTAAAATGATGTGTAATACGTGATGAATTTAAAATCAGAAATGTCGAACTATACATTCGAGAGAATACTATGCAAGAAAATACGATAGTGCAAGAATTCCTGTTGTCTGACAAAACATCCAGACAGTTTGACAACTAACAAGTGTCACAATGTGCCATGTAATTATCGTAAAAGAGAACCTTAACGAATAAAAAATAGTACATGAAACGGTCTTAGCGGTGTAATTTTGTCATTTCACTATTCCATGACATTCGTATAGCCACCAATCCTGCGAATCATTTACATAATTCTCCATACTGTCGTTGATAATTGGGGTTAACATTGGATCAGACATCTTTATGATAAAATACTTTCGGAGGGCCAGACAAATCCCCAGTTCCTTGATACAATAAATATGGTCTATCCACCAGACGTGCTTTGTACTTGTCCTGAAATATAGTAATTGCTATATGAAAGAAATATGGATAACAGCGTTTGTATACAGCAATGATTCAACTGTCTTGTTAGAGACCTGCGTGACATCTATCAGACATAATAATTATATTACATATACTAAGGTGCAACCTTTAACGGAGAGTTTTATGTTTCACTTTTCATATCGGGAGTTATGCTCTACTGCAATTTATGTGGCATTGTGTTGGATGCGGATTGTGCGTGTGTTTACATATGCATGAATCGGGCAGGAAAGACTGCTTACACCGAACACAGTGGATTACACACAAGAGAAAAACCACGCATCTCATGATTCGTTCACAAAACTAAGAGGAAGTAACAAACTTATCATAATTATCATTATGTCATCATTTTAGAGGGGTTTTCTTCAACCATATAAAATTGTTTCACAGATAATTTGGTCGTTAGACTAATACGTTCATACTTCCTTAAGTTGAAACCTCTATTTCTAATGTTCTATCAACTTACGTAATTGGAATGTCTAGACAATTATTTACTGTAATAGGTTGTCTTAGTCATTTGTAAGAGGCTAGATTATGTCCATTTACACACAATGATACGGCATTTGTATAAACCATTTTCCTTTCACTTTTCATATGCTTAAATAGTATTTTGATTGCGACTTATTATTATTATGACGGTGTTCTTGGTCATGTCTGGTTATTGTAATGTGCTTCACATATTGGTAACTAATGAATTGTATAGTGTTTGCCCATTTCTCGTTATCACCATTTAATACCTAAAGTTTATGTCAATGAGCTTGAGAGCTACCATGTAACCAGTTATCACTGAACTATCCACTAGTATGACTTCTCTAGATGTTTAGGAAATTACCGTAAATACAAAAAACATTACCCAACTCCGTTACCAAACCACAGTCATGCGTATTGAAATACGTATTTATCTGAAGGTCAGATTGATACAACACATGACAGTTGAATAAAGAAATACATCCTAGCCCTTGAATGTTAAGTGTTTTTTAAGTTGTTCTCGTACGTTGAAATAGACGGAACGTTGTTGAGCAAATTAAACACTAAGATCCGTACGTGTACTGTTCCCAGAGAGATGCCATATATATCGAGTTTATCATTAAATGACGAAACTAGATACGATTATTGTTTTATTATATGCTTTCGATGGATTATGGCGATTTTCAGTGAAAATAACAATGACAAATAACAGTGAAAATAACATTTTGATAATTTCACTGTTTTTGACGGAACTACTTTCTTCAATGAAAAAATAAATTACCTCCCTGTATTGTTTGTTTAATTACATATTTACCTCCTTGATTATGTCTGCTACTTGACAGCTGTCAAAAATGGAGTATTTTGCTGAATTTGATACCAATGGCTTTGAATTTGAAGCCTTTTTTGGCATTTATTCGAGCCTCATTCACAGGTAACTGTATCATTGAAAACGAAAAAAAAATTTTTTTTAATTTATATTTTTGTATACTGGCCTACAGCAAAGAAAAATATAAAATTTCAAAAAAAAAATTTCCCCGAAAATTCGTTTTTTTTCTGTTGGCATACTGCACCTGTGTGACCTCATTATTGTGAGGAATAAAATGAACCTAGATCGATCTACTGCAAATCGAGAACCTCAACAAGTGACAGTCAGGTGAACGAACCACTATTTTATAAGTGCTTTCCTAGAAGGGCCTTTAGAAAGAGAATAGATCCTTCTTATAAACTTCAATTTATTGGAGAGTTGGAAGGCTTCTTCTGTTCTGACATGCCAAGGTCTCAGAATGAAATCTATTGTTCCGTATTTAAAAGGCGAATCTGAAAATCTGAACAAGCTTTGAACAATTCAAATTAAAGCAATAAACACAAACCTACAATTTATCGAAGCATATAGAATCCACTGCCTGTAAATGATCATACTAAATGCATTTTGAGATTCAAAATCGCATCTCGTCAAAAAATCAACATGTCGTCCTCGTAGTTCGATGTTGTGATGACGTCAAAACACATGATAAAGTCACTCTGTACGTCGATTCCCGTTTTTAACTGTCAGTACGAGTATTTCCCCTTACTTATCAAACTGGCGACATAGAAAAAATAAGTCTGTGTCGTGATAATGATTAAAAATTCCCGGCATCGTGACTTGAATTCACAATGGTGGATGACAAAACTGTTTGTTGACAATTAAATTACTCCGCTATCAAATTTAATAAATGCCAGTTATTTCGCTTTCAATAAAACATTAAAATAATTTTGTGTTCGTCAAATATTATATTTGTTTTATTTATAAACTTTACACATATCTTGTTTTATGTTTTGCAGAAAAATACTTCTGCGAATAGTTGCACTACTTTCAGTGGAACTTCTACTAAAAAAGGTGATTAGGTTGAAATGAATTTGGGGCGCCCCACGGGGTCTGGTTCCATGAGGGAATTGATAAATATTAATAATATGATTAATTACGCATATAATAAACAGAAAATTTGTTGATTTTTGGTGTAAGATTGAATTTTATTATCTTACACCAAAATCAACAAATATCCTCTATTTATTTCACTATGGAAATCTTGTCATTTAACCCAGTAAATATTTTTCACAAGTACAAAATGTCTAAAGTAACACATTATATGCGCAATTCTCTGTTGACCTGAAGAATTGAGTCCTGAACAAGTCCTAAATTCGTTTACGAAGCTCTACTATATGAGATGCTTTATTAATTATATGACGAATAAAATGCAATCTTCCATAAACAAACCGTGCTTATGAGTCTGCTCGAGTCCGTAATAATATCAAACTACCTTGGCCAGTGTCCAGTTTTCTAACAAAATGCGCCGTTATTTGTTTCCAAGATTTAAGACGCAAAGTAAAGTAGCTCAATTAGTATAAATAAAGTAGTTCTGAAGTCTTATATTACTGCGCTGTCAGTATCCATTCGCTCTAATATATTTTATATTAGCGTCTCCAAGCCTCAACAAATAACAGACATCAAGTTGGTTGGAAAGGTTTGGTATGGAAAGTTTTCCAAAATGTCATGCGTGTACTGTTTTTGCTCTCATTTGATGAATAATCACGTACATAAAATACCATTTATATCACACAAAAGACCAGACGATGACAATAAAATATAGTTAATGTTTCTAGTAAAATTTGTAGAATGTCACTGCAATTAAGTTAAGCTTAGATAAGCTTTGCTTGAAGGCAAGATACGCTATATACAATATAACTGTATTCAACACGTATCAAGATCTCGGGAAAAATAAACTAACTGTTTCACTGTGGGGATATTTTGTGATATTTGACATGGGTTACGTGGTAATGCATGGTCATAGCTTTTCTGAGAAATTTTGTTTGAATAACCGCCCAGAAAATGAAAACAAGACCTGCTTTACTGCTGGTATGTACTCTATTGATAGTATTAGTTATAATATATTATTATTATTTAACGAAAGGTGTTGGCTTTATTTCCCTGCTTGCCATGTCATTTATGTCCAGCGAGACAATTTAGAAATGTTCTACACTTATTCATACTCTTTGCTCCTCTCTGGAACTTGTATGCTTTATTTTATATAGAATTGGTCTTTGCTGAAACAGTCATAACGTTTATCAACATACTTAAACAATCAGATGACTTATAACCTTTTTAAAACGTCTTTCATAAGACAATACTCCAATATATCCGGTCCCGGTGAGTTCAATTACTGTTTTCCATTTACAACAGTTTGTTTTTTGTTCGTTCAATACTGGTCGGAACCATCTCTCGTAACACAAAATGCCCTTCAGTGTCAAAACTATGGCACTGATCAGTTTTATGTTTGCTGTCCGGAATTTCGGCCATTGTGTCTCACCAAGAGCATACAGGAATTCAATAAACGATTCAGTTCAAATAGGAGTTGCGTATATCGTTGGCATTGTTTTGACAGACGTTTTCTTATTAATTCGCAAGGGAGCATACATCGCTGTTTGCCTTTTGGTTATAATTAATACATCAATAATATATCTACTAGGCACCTAGTTTAAGACGTATTAGAGTATACAGCACAATGTTGATGCCGATATTCACGCCTAGAAATGCCACGTCTAAATGTGATGTTAAGAACATGCACTGGGGCCATTTCTGAGTTGACGCTGGCGTGATATGCTGCGAAAAACGTGAGAATTTAGAACTTGTACGAAATTATTAATGAAAAAAATTAAAACCCAAAATTATTTTTATAAACCCTTTAAAAAACCCTTATTGCCCTTTAAAACCCTTTGAAACCCCTTAAAATCCTTTAAAACCCAAAAACCTATTTGGGTAGGGTTTTAAACGAAAATAAGGGGTTTTGCCAACCCTACTAGTGCTCCCATTAATTGTCGCTAATGATAAAGGGTATAATTCGCTTGTATTCTCACGTAGCCTTGTGACAATGAATAACATCAGTAATGAGGTGTCGAAAGTGGTGAATATATAATATATATAAGAAGTAGATCTTGGTTAATATAACATTCATGGCATAAAGGTTAAATGTTCTTTCTCATTATTATCAAGTGATTATGATTTATAACCTCTCTAAAGTCTTGGCAAGAAAGTATGTTGGATATTGGTATTTTTTTCTAATCTTAGAAATTACAATTTCATAGTATTATTAAAAGCATTCCATCATTAAAACAGAAAAGTCTCCAAGCTACATAATGGGAAAACTGCACCGAATATGATCTTAGATATTCATTTCATTTCTCCATTCAGTATGACCTAGTAAATTATTTCAAGTATTAATGAAATATGACAAGTAATTATAATTCGGTTTCCAGGAAACAGCTATCTGTTCGTATCAAATATTCATTGGTTCATTGAATTCAGAAATCTAAAACTAGAAGTCTAGAATATGTTTATAATGAATCCCTCTCTGATACATATTACCATACAATACGAATCAGGTATATCGGGAAATGATATTTAGAATTCATCTAATCACATGATGTGGTTACACTGGCAGAACATGTATACGACGAATTATTAATAATGATATACTCAGTTGCATCAATTGTAGGGTTTTGTATTGCTTCTTATTAACCTGCAATGCAAGTAAACGGATGAAATTGTGTTTGATTAGTTTTAATGTGTTTGTGGTACATTAAAAAGGAAACATAGGAGTGTAAAATTCAAACAATGCAAGCACTTTGGTGGACAAAAACAGAATTCATTAATGTTGATGCGCGACAGCTATTGTATATTACATCAGTGGTGCTAATAATACGACTCCAGAGAACTCGTGGCTAGTAACGATCATTCATTTTTGGATAAGGGGCACAGCTGCAAGTCCATAGAGATGCTGCATTTCGAGACATTTCGCAGACAGTTTCCCGATACTAGTAGAATACGCGAATCAAACAGGCTTTTGAAATGTAAGCTGGGAACCAGAACAAATGCCACAACATGTAAAATTTATCCGTCCGCGCAGAAAGTAGGTCACAACAACCAAGGCAGCGAAATAAATAGGCAACTACCTGTGTAAAACTAAGTTGTTTAATGGTCACGGATTTCATATATGCAGATGCTGTTGACTGCAAATAATTGTCCATACTGATAAGCCTAAAAGTCTTCCTGCCCCTAGTCCATCTGTACTTTCAGTACTTTGATTATATATTATGTTTGTGCGATGTGAAGCATTTCGTGTTCGATACACGCATACCTAGTTATGAGCTGTTCATCACTCATTATTCGTTGTTTACAGTTTTATTCACGAATATGCTATAGCCTCATAGCGTTGTTATACTATGGTTAGATTCATAATTTTTCATATTGTAGCGTATTATTGAGTCTGCACAGGAAATATGCAAATGAGCAGGTACGAAATTGGATGTTTGGTCCCATATCCGATTTAAATGAAATTTCTCAAGATTGCAGATTGCAGATTTTAACATTTTCGTAAATGCAAACCTCTTAAATAATCAAAATGCCTTAATATATACATCGAACACAGGCCTAAGTAATTATATGACAAAAATATTTCATTCATTCATTAGATAAAAGAAAAGATTTGAAACGTGTGTTAAACCATTAACACTAACCTAAAGTAAAAGCATATCATATATTGGACAATTTGACATACATTTTCCTGAAGAGCGATAACTTAATTAAACCACTTATGCCGTTAACACTCTTTTACAATTTCCTACGACATATTAATGGCTAAACATGTCAAACAAAACTATGAAATATAATGTGTTAAAAGCTTGTGTCAGCGTTATATATTGTGGGGGTTGTTAAAGTAGGACTTCGAGAATATATTGATGCAGATTCGGTGATATTAACGAAACAAATGGTTCATCCACGACACACTTACATGACCTCACTTGTATTCTTCATATATACGATTTAATTCCACTTTTACAGTGATGTATACATTACATGCATTTTATGAATAATGAAAATAATGAACATTTATGGTGAAAAACAACATAATATAGAATGTACAAGTGAAAGATACAGATAGATAATGCATAATTTATGAATTACATAATATAAGAAAAAGAAAAAATACACATTTCAATTTACATCATTTGACATTGCTTTGTGTAGCATTTTTAATTGAGTGAGTGAGATTTGCAAATATCGTGAATGTATTTAATTGATAATTTAAGAAATAGTGATTGCGAGTCTCGCGATAATGAGTAGAGTGCGGGCAGCTGGGCACTAAACAAACACTGGGTAAAGAGCTCATTATCAGCTGTATCTAGAAAGGACCCTGCTTCTAACCCACAGGCCTGTGTTATGCAATGTATAAGTAAGATTTTTTTACGTCGAGTATACATGCATTGAGACAAGAGATGTAAATTGATGTCCTCCGTTTCGATCTTACAATATTTGCAGGTAGCATAGTTTTGAAAGCGTCTATATGTAAGTATTCTAACAGCTGTGAAAGCATATGTGATTTCGGAGTGCGTTTCAGCTGACGACCATATAGGAGAAGGTGAGATCGATTCATGTATGAGTCTAAATCTTCGAAATTCTTCGTCATCATATACGCGATCTTGCCAATTACGCATTTGAAATTCAAATACAGATTTATTTACGATTGTTTTCCATGGATTTTGGCTTGGATAAGATGCATCTGATAAGTATTGCTGAATATAGTTAAGCAATTTGTATTTGACAAGTAGTTTAAAAATATCGGGAATGAAACCGCGCTGGTTTTTAAATCCCTTTACTACGAAGAGCTGGAGCCTATAGCAAAATATTTTCCGACATAAATTTTCAGATGGCATTGTGCTTAATTTCTGTAAAAAGCAAAGCTTTCTCCGGTCAATTTCAGTTTCGATGCTAAACCAACCTAATATGCTGAGGGCCATATCGGTTCTTGTATAAGTTGGTAAATGTTGGATTTTTTTAGCAGCAAGGCGTACAAGTTTTTCGAGCTTAAGTAGATCATTGGTTGATATATTGTACCATAGTTCTACACCATATAGAGCAGTTGGTATTACTACGCTGCGAACAAGTGACGCCATCACGAGAGGATTTATGTCACCGATATTTTGCTCAAGAGCTAATATGGTGAATAGTGACGATCTCGCTTTTCTAACTCTTGCATCAATAGTGTCTGTACATGTAAGCGCTGAGTTTAGGATAATACCGACATGAGCCGTTGAGCTCACTGGGGTTATAAGCGATTTATAAAATTTAACTGATATATCTATATTTTTCGCATTTTTTCCAAATATCATTAATTTGCATTTGTTGAAATTGAATTCATAACCCCAGCGATTAGCGTAATTACGAACAATTTCAAGTTGTTGCTCTAGGGCTAACTTTGAGTAGCATAATACCGTTAGGTCGTCTGCTAGTGTCGGGTTTCCGCAGTGTATTGAGCCTAATTTAACTCCGTTAACACTGGATTGGAGTGATTTAAGAAGTTCGTCGATGAAGAGTAGGTAGCTCCAAGTTGACATTACTCCCCCTTGTCGACAACTTTGCAATATTGGGAAGGTATTGGATGTTAAACCATTTGCGCGCACACACCCATATATATGTGTGAAGGAATTTATGAATAATCTCATGAATTTCCCCTTTATACCAAGCTCCATCATTTTCACAAATAATGCATTGTGTCTTACATTATCGAAAGCACCTGCTGTGTCTAGAAACATAGCAAAAACATTTGAATTTAGTTCTATGGATTCGTTGACTGCTTCCTGCAGATTAAAAGATGTTGTTATTGAACTAAGATGCCTTTTGTAAGCATTCTGTTGCTCGTTTGGAAAGTCGGTATGTCGGTAAGAACACCATTTGTTTAACCGGGTATGAAGCACCCTTTCAAAGAGTTTGTAAATAACCGGAAGAAGGGTAATTGGACGATAACTCTTAGGTTCTGTGCGAGGTTTACCGTCTTTGTAGACAGGTATTATTATACCAGTCTTGCATTGTTGGGGTATATACGATGTAGTTATCATCATATTAAACAATTTTCGTAAGTATGTGTGTAACGTGGGACCACCATGGACTATTTGTTCGGGATAAATTTCATCATTTCCCGGGGCTTTGCGAAGTTTGACAGTTAGGATAGCCGAGTTTAATTCACTTTCCGATATGTTTTCGGTGAGTAAGGTGTCATCTGAGAAGTCTTCCGAGGCTAGGAATTCTTGGACCCTATTGTCTAATTTTTTGAAGAACGATTGATCAAAGCTAGGATTGTCTTTTGGCGTGAAGACATTTGCATAATAAGCCTTAAATGTGTTTAAGATGACTTCCGGTTCTCGAACTATACCACTTTCATTCTTTAGTTCGTTTATCGGTGAGAGTCGCTTTGTGCGTTTTTTCTGGACAAGTCTCCAGAATAAAGTAACATCGCATTCAGCAGTTCTATTAAGATCGTCAAAGAATTTACTATTTAAATCGCGGATCGCTGTTTTCTGAGCATTTATAAACGCTCTTTTTGCGGTTTTGTAGTTAGTGTAGTACACGTTTTCTCGAGTACGAGGACGACCTTGTTGTACCCATTTTATTCGTTCTAGCATTTGCTTTTTATGGGCTAATTTAACTGATTGGTTCCAATAAGGTTTGGCATTGCGGTTAAACTTAACCTTTGGTAAGGAAGAGCATGTCGCTTCGGTAATGCTATCAATTGTATATTTGTATAGACGCTCAGTACTCTCCGGGTCATTGAGTAACGTGTTTAGGGGGAGATTTGTAAGAGCTCTATCAAGTGTTTCTGCGAAATGAGCTAGAACGCCGGCATTACATTTATTCCATGCGATTTTTGGCGCGCTTGGGAATGTATAATGTTGTAATGGTATTTTGTATACACATAGCAATGGCAAATGATCAGACACTGAGCAACAAGCATCATCTATAACTCTAGCATTAATAATATTGTCTTTTTGAGTATTACCCGTCACAATATAGTCAATTGTTCTTTTTGCTGGTCGAAATGTGAATGGAACTCCACAGGTTCTAACAACATCAGCATTATTGCTTTTTAGAAAGTTTATAAATGCATTCAATCTATGGTCAGTATGCTCATGGGGCGCATGACGTAAGCGCTGTACATCGACATTCATATCTCCACAGAGGATTACATTGCCAATTGGCGCGTACGTATCATAAATGCTCTGCAAATTATCAATGCATATATTATAATCATCACTAGAATAGTTAGAAGAGGGTAAATAGACAGCAAATATATATGTGGGTGTGATTTGGTGATTTACGTGACTTAGTTTCACACCAATGATTCGACCAGCTTGGAAATTTGTTATCACATTTATTGACATAGATAAGGTAGTTTTATGTAGTATGCTCACTCCACCTTTCCCGAATCGACTGTTACTGTCTATTTCTTGGCATGTTGTAACCGCTTTATACTGCGAGTGTATAGTATTTAAAAAGGCACAACAGTTTGGTTTGAGTTTATGTTCAATAACACACGCTATATCAATATCATATTTGTCTAGGAGAAAACTGAGTGATCCCGCAGATGACATTGCCCCGCGCACATTCCATGAGAGAATATTACGCTTTGCATTTTTCGAATGTTCATTCAAACGTGTGTTAAACCATTAACACTAACCTAAAGTAAAAGCATATCATATATTGGACAATTTGACATACATTTTCCTGAAGAGCGATAACTTAATTAAACCACTTATGCCGTTAACACTCTTTTACAATTTCCTACGACATATTAATGGCTAAACATGTCAAACAAAACTATGAAATATAATGTGTTAAAAGCTTGTGTCAGCGTTATATATTGTGGGGGTTGTTAAAGTAGGACTTCGAGAATATATTGATGCAGATTCGGTGATATTAACGAAACAAATGGTTCATCCACGACACACTTACATGACCTCACTTGTATTCTTCATAATTGTGGTTGTCTGTAGTATGTTTCGATGGAATTTGAACTGCTTTGCCTTTTCGTAATAAATGAACCTCTATGAACCTCTCGTGCAACGTGTTCTACGCTCATACCAGTATTGACCGGTGGTCGATCAGTAACTCCCTGATTAGGATATCGACCGGGACACTTAATCACTTCTTTATCAAGCTTTAAAACATATTGTTTGCCAACTAACCAAAAAAGAACTGGTTGGCCCCAATGATGTGTCATAGTTTTGATTTGAACATATTCGTCAAAGTGTGATAGTGAAATTATTTGAAAAACGTGCTATATGAATATGCATTTTTATGGAATCTTTATCAAGACAATATCTAAAACTGTAATTAATCGTAATTGCTGTATGATATCCGAGATAGACACACCATACGAGCCATCGTATCATTGTTCTTGTTAACAACACAACACATGTCCATAAATCAATGGCATTTAAAAAACATAATATACAATATAATACGATAATTTGCAGACGGTTTATACATAGGATACCTGCAATAGTTATGGTTACATGGAGTTTAGGTTGCAGCAGCAGTGAAGGACTTTTTAAGTATGACGGTTTCACCAAGCGTAGATATAAAGTTTTGAAATGTTGAATAGATGTAAAATTTTGTATGTGAAGAGTGATAGATTTCCACATTGAGGTGCCAGAGAAAAGAAATGTATTGCGAAATAACTCGAATTTTGGTTTTGGACTGTACGATTGATATGTAGAAGAAGAACGAAACATTATTAAAAGAATATCTCCGGTTAATGTTAATGCATTTTGAAGATAATCAGGTGCATCACCTCTGAGAGTCTTGTACATTTGAATAGCCGTTTGATAGATAACACGCTCATGGAATGTCATCCATTTAAGTTTTGCAAATAGAACCGTAGAAGTAGAATAATCGATATCAAGAAAAACTCTAGCAGCGCATTTCTGATTTTTTATAAGTTTATCTTCAAGACTGCTAGAACAATGCCCCCATACAACGTAGCGAAAGTCAAAGTGGGAAAGTATGTATGCGTTATAAAAACGTTTCCTAGTTTTAAACTACAGAAAAGTCTTCTAGATAAGAAGTAAAAGTAGGAATTCCATATCTTTATCACATTATTGATATGGTCTGTTCATGATATGCTATCATTTTTTACAGTTTAATTCAAAACATGTTAAAGGCCACCGGCCCATATACAACATACTTACAACATAATGTTTTATCATGCAAATACAATATTTCCCAATTATACATAATACATTATACATGAAGACAATCAGTATTTTCAATTATAGCATATTACTTGTATATAATAAATCTATTATTATATTGTAAAATTTTAACCAATTCCTTCGATGAATGAACGTCTTAATTTAAAAGCCTAATATATAAACATGGCTAAATTTCTAATAGTAGTTTTGTTTGTACATGACAATAGTAAATAAAATTTAGGTTGGCATTTTTAAAATAGTATTCGGATAAATATTTAGATCGTAATTCCGAGTAAAGAGGGCACAATAAAAGGAAATGGAACTCATCTTCAACACTAATCTCACAATATTGACATATTCTATGTTCTTTAGGGATGTTAAAATATCTGCCTTGTTCTATCATAAGGCCATGACTAGAAAATCTGAAAGAAGCTAAACTTTTTCTAAACTTGGAAATGTCTATATCAATTATATAAGTTTCAACACCAAATAGTGGTTTAAAATTTGTATAATAAAATAGTTTACTGCTGTCTAAACCTTTAGCAGTCCATATTTGTTTATACTGGTCAGTCAGTGTCTGCATATAATGGTGAAGGAAATGTTGGGTATTTTCAACGTGTTGACTGTACCAAACATAACCGAAGCCATTTGAACAGAGATTATGTCGCACACTAGATACGCAATTTTTATATCCCTTTTCATCATAATGTAGTAACATATCATAACATAATCGAACGTATTTTGTACGAGGCATTGATAAAATACGTAGCCAATACTTAATACAACTTTTTGAAGCATAAATATACATTGGTAATCGTCCCATATCACCTAAAACTGCATCATTGCAGGCATTAGTATTTACATCCAATAGCCTTTTACAAGCAAATATTTGTACATTTTCCATGCCATCAAACCTGTTAAGACCCCAGAGTTCTGATCCATAAAGCATCACTGAAGCAACTCTAGCTTCAAATACTTTTAAAAACGATTTGTACGGAATTAAAGACAAATTTTGGAATGAATACAACAGTTGAATAAGAACTCTTTTGGCCTTCACCGCCATAGCTTCACACATTTTATATAATGACAGTCGATTTGTGAAATACACACCAACATAAGTGAACCTATTTACAGTTTCTACAATACTACCATTATAAAACCACTTTTCTCTCACTGACAATTGTCCGCCTCTTTTAAAAACAAGTATTTTAGACCTTGAAATATTTACGTTTAGTTTATTTTGTGAACAAAAATTAGACAAAATATTCAACTGCTTTTGCAGTCCTGCAACAGTATCAGCTGCTAGGGCAATGTCATCAGCGACCATTAAGAGAAAAGTTTCTGTTGTGTCAGGGAGCAACCGTATGCCTCGAACACCATGCTCACATAGAACAGTATATAATTCATTGATAAACATGGAAAAAAGTATAGGGCTCAAATGGCAGCCCTGACACAACCCAGCTGGACAGTTAAATGAATCTGTAACACCTACATGTGTCTTCACTCGTGCTTTATCAATATCATATATCGAAGTAATAGCTTTATACAATCTACCTCTTAAACCATTTTTACATAATATGTCAAATAAAATTGGGCGATTGACAGAGTCAAAAGCCTTCTGAAAATCTATAAAGGCAACGTATATTGGTCTACCTTTAAAATTAAAATATCTATTAACAATGGAGTACAGTACAAAGGCATTATCTGTGGTTGAATATCCTTATCTGAAACCAGCTTGGGCTTCAGAAAGTTTTGCAAAGGCTTCCGTATAGAAAGTTAACCTTTCAGTTAAAATAGTAGTGTAGATTTTACTTAATGCATCCAGCAGTGCTATACCTCTACAGTTATTTGGTTGTGTGAAACTACCCTTCTTATGTATAGGTATCATAATGCATTCTGAACAACTAGAAGGGAATTCCCCTAGTTCAAAAAGTCTATTTAAAAGTTTATGTATTAATGGCAACGAAACATCACATCCATGTATAATATGTACTGGAACAATATTACCACCTGTAGATTTGTTAGCATTAAGATTGTTTATAGCTTCTTTAACTTCGCATTCTGAAATAGGAGAATTAAATAGCAAGTCCTCCATCTCATTTATGTTACCAACTGGTGCTGGGTTATTGTCTGTCATTGACTCATCTTGTTGAGTATTGGAGGCAAACACTGAACTAAAATGTTCATACCATGCGTCTAAACTGATGTTAAGTTTTTGAGTTGGTTTATCGCAAAGTTTATTTATTTCTTTCCAAAATTGTTTTGGGTTTTTATTGAAGATTCAATTTGCTTTACTTTACGATTGTTCCATTCCTGTCTTTTAGTTCTGCAAAAAAATTTATAATTTCTTTTGCTTTGAAGATATTCGTATAAGTTATTATCATTTCGTATTTTTCTAAAGCGTTTAAGTGCAACCTTATTAGGGGATTTAATTGCCTGCGCGTAGCGCAGCGCGTAGCGCAGCCTATTGAAAATATCCAGACTGGTAATACGGGTGACATACGTATCTTCGTTGAGTCTCAGCAGGTACTAATGCTTTAAAAAAAAGTTATTTCCGGTCAAAAATTTCAGGCAGTTTTCCGAGGTGTATGGTCCTTGGAATATAAAAAAATAGTAAGCTGTAAACGGTTGAGCCTATCGTTCTCTTTCAATTTATTATCATTTTTAAAAAAATGTGTAATAAATAAGACAAACTATTTTTAAAAAACAAAGGGAAGTAAGAAATACCTCTACTCCCCATGACCGTGGACCGTGTCACTAGCCAATTCATTGCAAGCGTTTGCGAGATTTCCATGCGCCCGTTCAACATGGAAGATGTTTTAAGAAACATCAAAAATAAAGGTGAAATTTTCATTTAAATAGCCGATTTATCCTGACAGTACTCGATCTCCGAGGAAATTGGTCTTTAATAGACATTTTTACGTAGCTTTACAATGATATCAACACTCAGATCATACCAGATGCTTGAAAGTAAGTAGGCTACAATTCGTTCCATGTCAACAACTGAACAATGCAAATCAACAATTCTATGTCTCAATGTATAGCTTGTCAAAGCAATGTTTATGAGATTATTTTGTTACTGTCAGTGTGTATAAGTTTCATCCACAGCACCCCAGCCCCGGGGGAAGGGCGCTCTGGAATTTTGAGTTGTCAAAAACAACAGCCCTTCTACGGCTAGCGGGGGAAGCTGATGGTAAAATTTCCCGCATTTCCCCTGACATCTACCGGTAAATATTGTCTTTAGGCTATAATTTAGGATTTATTCTGCGAAAACCAATAGCCGCTATTGGTTTTCGCAGAATAAATCCTAAATTTCCCCTGCCTTGCGGGGGAAGCTGGATGGTAAAAACATGGCTGTCTCCCTGGCTATTCGCCATGGATCCCTGTGGTCGGGGGAACTGGGGATGCAACTGACTGGTGCATTAATTATTTGTGGTGGACAAACTTGTGTACTAGGAGGGTCCATATGTTGTTGCTTATGTAATAACAGCTTGGATTTTCCAAGCGGATAAGGACGAAAGACAAACATCGGAGGCTGTAAATTATCTATATTCGGAATATAAATAAACCATCTTAAAGTAGGCCTACAATACTACAATACAGTACAACAAGGTACGCCTTTGATTTTATTGAATTGGAATCAAATTATGACAATTTGATTGATTGACTTGTGTGCTGTATAAAGATTACAATTCACAATGATTGCATGCATTTGTTATCTCCCTTGGATCATGCATAGCAGCTGGGGCCCGTGTCTATATCTACAAACATAGCCTAGCGGTTATCTAATATTTATTTAATACCCATATAGGCAATGCCTTAGTTCATATAAATTAATGGTGACTACTAATAACTTTGCTGATGAAGTACCTTCAATTGAATAACCATAAAAAGGAATGTGGATATTAGATTCAACAATCTTATGTTTATTGTGTTTACTTGTTATAAACAAAACCTTTGATTTTTCAGAATTAATAGACATATGCTTAAGTTTACACACCGGATCAGCATGCAAAACATCTCTGGTAAGTGATAATACCATATTATCTAAAGACTTGCTGTGAGTCGATAGGGTGGTATCATCAGCAAATATGTCAGCAATAGAGTGTGAAAGAGACAGAGGCATATTAATAACAACCAAAGAACACTTTCTTAGATTTCTCCCACTTTTATTTACACAAGATTGAATCTCCTGACAATGGATGCCACCAGTTGTCTATAATTGAACATGACAACGAACATTTTACTTTTGTCTTATTAAAGTATACCATGCATCATGGTATATATTACTAAACATTATGACGTCATAATTTCGGGTTGAGTCAATGATGCAAACTAAAACAATAATCCATCAGGAGATAGTCGATGTAGAATAGAAATATATATATTTTGAGGTAGGTGTGTACACTTTGTACACGGCAGACTTTCGTAAGTCAAAGCGGTTTAACTTTTATTCCGGCTCAAGCGGACGTGTGTGGACGTGTGCGCAAGTACGTGGTGTCTGCGTTCAACAACGCAGATGACACGTAGGAATCCGTACATGGTGAATACCGCATCCGTACGTTTATGGGAACACACCGACACAACGCAGAACTTTTCGGGATTGAGAAACTTTCGCTTTCAATGTGTTCGTCCCCGTACTTGCGACGCCGGAGTCTTTTACTGCAAATTTAAAACATACGGACAACGCACATGAACAGTACGAGTTATTACGGTCACGGTACGATAACCTGACAAACACAAGGATATCGTACGCTGTATGCACGTTGTACGCGCGTTCAACTTACTTGCCATTTGCACAACGAACGAGACACAAAATCACAAAAGGCCAGGGAAAAGCGTACGTGGGACGTTTGACGAAGTACTACCTTTGTACTCTTTTCCCACGTTTTAAAAAAAGCTCTAAAAGTGTGCGTGCTAAAACACACATCTTGGGCTGTTATTATGCCTTTATGGTGCATTTGTATATGTGATTTATTATTCTAACGTTTCAATTACATTACTATGTACAAATATTTAGCAGCATGTTACATATCCTCCTGGGTACTGTTTTATCAACATAGTTGAACCCACAACCCTTTAAAAACTTGTATGATATGTTTTCCAGGAAGGCTGCATAAACCAATAGCATTGCAACACTAAAAAAACGAAAATTGTGTCTCAGCTCAACATATCATCAACTATCAAATTGACAGTGCACTTTATTCATAAAGTAGTTAACATCGTTAAAAAATATTTGGTTCTGAAAAAGCAAGAACTGCGAGACGAACGAAGCGCTAATTAATGAGTATGGATTTTCTTAGGAATAATCAACAACGTCCTGCATTAAAAGATAAAGTTACATTTCCAAAGGCGGATCGTTAATAAATGATTAAGTTAGAATGTAACAAAGGCAAGTAGACCGAGAACCTGATTTTTATATAAGGACAATAGATCCGTGCTTAAATGTGGTTCAATACAAAGACAAAACCGCGATTGCAGTTGCATTTCAATTCATTTCAATTGTTTTAAAAAATAGCTCGTTGTATTAATTATCTTAATTGACAGATTCTGACTCCGAAACTGCAATATAAAAGACACACATATGCTTTTTATTCGACGTATATATTTTTTAGCATGATTGTTAAGGTAGTACCATTACAATGTACACACAAAAGAAGTAGAACCTTTTGCCTTTTGTGGTAACTCGATCAATATTTAATTATATACGCCCCATCTTTGACGAGGCGATATATTGCATTGCACATGGCCGGATCGTTTCCGTTAAATAACACAAGAATGCTTTGCCCTACTAGTATTTGGCTGCCATGTCGTCCTATTTGTTTTCAAACGTTTCTTGTCAATCTTACACTAACTTATACAATACAAAACATTTATCGGCTTCTATATTTTTGCAAGAATATAATTACCTCGATAGTAAAAACATATCGTCTAAGTATGGAAAACAAAAATCGCCAAGTTATATAATGAACATAACTGTGCTTTACAATGTCTAATTGATGGACCATTGTTGATAACCCCATGTCCTAATGTACGTTCATACGTATGTTGAGGCCACGCGGAAAATCGGAAATCGGAAACCGATCAATGTGACGAGTTACTTATTGACTTACTTAACTTAAGTGCGTGCGTTCTAAGCAATTTTTTACAATGTTTTAATTAATCAACTAGCACTAACATGCCCTTTCATAAGCAACCGAAAATATGTACGTTTTATTAAAATTAACCATCAACCTAGATGCAAGTATATAATGAACAATGTTAAAATTGTATTTGCTACTATGTTTAATTAAAAGTGTCCGCTCAAGTAATTTAAATTCTCATAAAGATGATTAGCCAGGCGACTTCGTTTCGACTCTTATATACGAGCATTTCGTCTAATACACAACAGTCTATTATGTCGAGAAGACAATATATTCTATAGATCCTTACAACTAAATAGGCTCAATAATTGTACCCTGTCGTAATTTCGCTTTACAAAACGACAACATTAGCTTTAAATGTTTTGTCTAATGTATATCTATTGGCTCGGTGAAGGCAACAAAACTGAAATGAATCGTTTAAAAAACGATGAATTATTGAACGTCGTCAACGCATTTAAATCGTTACGGTTTAGTGTAATTATGTCGTTTTCCTTCGAATCAATAAAGATCTTTATTGAAGAATAGTAATAGATTTCTACTCAATCCTCAATTTGAATAGTGAATGTAAGTAAATCATGTTACGAAATTGAATAGTGTTTTAACTAAGGAGAATATCGTATGCATACTGGTTTAGTCATAGAAGACCAGATTCTATATTTGTATCGCACCAGGGTGGATGTAAGCTAGATTCAAACGATTTCCTTCGGCTTTTGAACGTAACAAAATGATGACTACATCTATGTATCTTTGTGCACGGTAGAAATAGCACAAATAGATCGGGACACGAAATGTTGCACTTCGCAGAAACAGCAGAGAAGGCCGGAAACAAACACAAAAAACAGAGCAATAATACAAAGCAAAATAGAAACTCAACTGCTACAAAACACGACACACCTCTCCGAAAACATAATCAGTAAAAGAGTCAACAAAAAAAATATTCAGAAGAACGACCACTCAGAATCTACACAAAAGCAATACACCATGAAAACAGTATGCATGTATCTCTAAAAAGCCATGCACATTACCCTCGTCTTCAAAGAAACAAAATAGAACATATAAAATGCCGTTGATTAAGGTAAAATATCAAATCAATAATTCCTTTTATGCTCTAAGAGGATTTCATTGCCTTTTAAGACTTGCAAGTATGATACTTTTACATGTAGCAAGACATTTTCATCTAGATCGTGTATTTGGTGACACGTTTCTGTGTTTCAATCTATATAGTTTGGATGCATTTTTGTGATATATTTAACGGCAGGGATTATGTTGAAATGAAATTATAAATTCTTATCAGTTTTAAACGCCGATAAGAATGTAAAATGATGTGTAATCATTTAATTAGTGTGGAGCGTACGTGCTGAATTTAAAATCAGAAATGTCGAACTATACATTCGAGAGAGTACAATGCAAGAAAAGACGAAAGTGCAAGAATTCCTGTTGTCTGACAAAACATCCAGACAGTTTGACAACTAACAAGTGTCACAATGTGCCATGTTATTATCATAAAAGAGAACCTTAACGAATAAAAAAATAGTACATGAAACGGTAATAGCGGTGTACTTTGTCATTTCACCATTCCATGTCATTCGTATAGCAACCAATCCTGCGAATCATTTACATAATTATCCATACTGTCTTGGATAATTGGAGTTAACATTGGATCAGACATCTGTATGAGAAATTACTTTCGGAGCGCCAGACAAAACCCTCAGTTCCTTGATGCAATAAATATGGTCTATCCACCAGACGTGTTTTGTACTTGTCCTGATATAGTTATTGGTATGTGAAAGAAATATGATTAGCAGCGTGTGTATTCAGCAATGATTCAAATGTCTTGTTAAAGACATGCGTGATATCTATCAGACATAATAATTATATAACATATACTAAGGTGCAACCTTTAACGGAGAGTTTTATAATTCACTTTTCTTATCGGGAATTATGCTCTTCTGCAATTTCTGTGGCATTGTGTTGAATGCGGATTGTGCGTGTGTTTACATATGCATAAATCGGATGGGAAATACTGCTTACACCAAACACAGTGGAGTACATACAAGAGAAAAACCACACATCACATGATACGTTGAAAATAACATACTTTTTTTTTTGTCGTTTCAATTTTATTCATTTATAAATACATTTACATTTATGCCATACATTATAAACATCTTAACAAATAGTATAAAAATAAATGGATTTATAAATTATTTTTCGAGAGAGAGAGAGAGGGAGAGAGGGATAGAGAGAGGGGGGGAGAAAGAGAGAGACATAAAAGTAGAATGTATAGATACTTTTTGCACCATCTCTTTAATAAAAAACATATTTGTGTTTTCTTAATTTAATAATATTATAAAGTCACTCCATTTGTTCTCAAACATTTCACTTTGATTTTTTATTTCTGATATTGTTTTCTCTATTTGTATTCTATGTTTCAGGTATTCTTTAAAAGGTTCTATTGATGGACTAGTTAGTGTGCATTTTGATTTGAAAATGAAATATTTTGTAAGAAGTATGATGTAATTTATTAGAATGCTTTTTTGTGGATCATTACTTTGCACTGTGCAGAACGATATATCAAAATAGTTAAACATATTAATAGATGGAACATATACTTTTAAAAAATTATAAATATTTCCCCAAAAGGCTTGTATGACATGACATTCCCAGAACATATGTATGTTGCTGTCTGGGAACATAGAACAGAAATCACATAGGGTAGACGGAACTAGTTTGCACTTTAGTAAATACGAGTTGTTTGGGATAGTTCTCATTAAGTATTTGTATTGGAATTCTCGGAGTTTTGTGTCAACAGTACATAATAAAGGAGTTAAAAAGATATTCTCCCATTTCATGTTATCGTGTCCTATTTCATGGTTCCATTTATGAATTTGCTTAACAGGATTATTTTGTTTGGTTTCAATCAAAATGTTATATGCAATTTTATTGATTTTTCTTTTATTTTTGATTTTATCGATTAGGTACTTTGGTGGATTGTATGACATAGGTTCTGTAGATAAAGTTTGTTTCCATTCTGCTGGTATGTTTTGTACGAGACTATGGTATTTAGTAAAATCACCAATTTGTATATCGTACAGTTGTATCAAATCTCCGAAACTATAGAAGTTTGAAGATCTGTAATCATAAATGTGCTCTATAAAGAGTATCCCTTTGTCATACCAATCTTCAAAGAAGAATGTCGTATTTCTATCAAGTTTAATTGAGCTATTATTCCAAATGATTTGTTTTGCTATTTGTTTGTGTTCTGATTTAAAATTTATCTTACTCCATGATAACATTATGTCTTTGAGGAATTTTGATTTTATATTTAACATTTTTACATCTTTTTCTGTCATGTTGCATTTAAAAAATAATTTTCCACCATAATTGGCTAATTCTTGTTCATATATATGCTGCCAGTTATTAGCTTTATCATTTTCTAATCGTTTTATCCAGCTTATTTTTAATCCATCAATAAAAGAATGAATATCCACCATTTTTAAACCTGCATTTTTATAGTCTTGTATAATTGTGTTTCTTGATATTTTATCTGGTTTACCATTCCATAGAAAGTCAAACATGAGTTTTTCAATGTTCTTTATAATGTCTATATTTGGTTTATGTAGTACAGTAAGTGGGTATATAAGTTTTGGGAGTGCAAATGTTTTCAAAACATTTATTTTACCTATAAGTGATAAGTTCCACTTTTTCCAGTTTTGTAGGCAATGACAGAACGCGTTAATTTTGGGGGTCAGATTTAGGTCGTGCATTCTTGTGATGTTGTTAGTGAAGACAACGCCTAGTGTATTAGCAGAGTCTGATGTCCATACAAAGTAATCTTTCTTGCAATATTCCAAATCACTGTGTATTAACGAACCTATTCTAAGTGCTGTGCATTTATTTTTATTTAGTTTTAGACCTGATATTAACGAGAATTGTCCTAGAATTTCTATTAGTTTTTCAAATGACTTCTTTTCACCATTGATGAAGAAGCTGGCATCGTCCGCAAATAATGTTTGTTTCATTTCTTTTTTATATATAGTAATACCCTTTAAATTTTCACATGTGTTGATTCGTCTAGACAAGATTTCGATACATATTATAAATAAATATGGGGAAAGAGGACATCCTTGACGTACTCCCTTCTTAATGTCAAAAAATTTTGAGCAATGACCATTGTTCGTGACACATGCTTTTGCATCTTTATAGAACAACGATACCCATTTTATTAATTGTTCACCAAAATTAAAATATTTGAGACATTTGAATATAAATTTGTGGTCAACGCTATCAAAGGCTTTTTGAAAATCTGCAAAGAATATTATACCAGGTTCATGGTTTTCCTGCATCTTTTCAATTATTTCTTGGATTAATCTTACGTTTTCACCAATATATCTACCTTTTACGAAACCTGTTTGATCTTCACTTATTAAATGTGGTAACGATTTTTTAATTCGATTGGCTATTGTTTTGGATGCTATTTTATAGTCTATATTAAGTAAAGATATAGGGCGCCAGTTATTCAAGTTTGTTAAGTTTTTGTCCTTTTTTGGGATTAATGTAATTAAACTCTGTTTTTGTAGTTCTGTCAAATTATCATTTTTGAATGAGTAATTTATCGATTTTATATAGTGCTCTTTAATGTCATTCCAAAATATTTAAAAAAATTCAGCAGAAATGCCATCTGACCCAGGGCTTTTATTGTTGTTCATTTCTTTTAATGCCGTGAAAGCTTCATATTCGCTGATTTCCCCTTCACATTGTTGTTTTTGTTCGTTGGTTATAGTATGTCCATTTGTTTCGAAAAATGTATCATTATTACGTATATAGTTGTCTTTCTTATATAATTGTTCGTAAAATTTAGCCGTACTTGACATAATATGTTTTTGCTCTGTTATTAGTTTGTCATCCACAAATAATTGTTTGATAGATTTTTCTTCTGCTCTTTTCTTTTCTAGATTTGAAAAATATTTGGTGTTTTTTTCGGCACCTTCTACCCATTCAGCTCTAGCCCTTAATAGTATGCCTTTAATTTTGTTTTCTTGTATTGAATCGAATTTAGTTTTTTCTTGTTTGAGTTTTTGTAGTATTTCTTCGTCATTTGGATTAATTGTTATATCATGTTCTAGTGTTTTAATGTTGATTTCGACCCTTTTTTCTTCTAGGTTTTGTTCTTTTTTCAGTTTACTTGAAAATTTAATCGATTCATCTCTTATTCTTCCTTTTATGACTTCCCATAACACGTTTGGGTTCGCTTCTTTATTTATTTCTGCAATTTCTGTAATAGATTTGCGTATTATTTCTTGATATTTTGTATTGTCAAGAATGGAATTATTTATTTTGAAAGAGCCTGGACCTCGTTCTATTTTTGATGAATTTATGCATATATAACAATAGAATGGTCTGATTTGAATCCTACTGAAATGTTTGCCGTTTTAATAGAGTTCAATAGGCTAGCTGATACTAAGAAATAGTCTAATCTACAAAAGATAGGAGGACTCGTATTTGAGTGCCATGTAAAGGTACGATTGTCAGGGTTATTATTTCTCCAAACATCATGTAAGTCATTGTTTTCTAATATATTATTAATCTTATCAGAGCATTTTTTGTTTGTATCATTTCGACCATTTAGTTTATCTAGTTTGTAGTTAAGAACAGCATTAAAATCGCCGCCTAAAATTAGTGAATAATCATTGTAATCTTGCACTATATTTTGTACAGTGGTATAAAAATTTACATCATCTGCATTTGGACCATATATGTTTATTATTACTAGTTGATTGCCCATGATTTCTATTTTAAGGAGTTGTAGTCGACCTTTTATATACTCTTTATGCTCTATAATTTTGAATTCTGTTTTGGTGTTTATAAAAATTCCTACCCCTTTGCTATTACTACTATCACCACTTAAAAATATTTTATTTCCCCACATTTTTTGCCAATCCATGTGTTCATTTTCTAAACAGTGTATTTCTTGTAGGAGGCATATTGAGAATCTTTTCTGTTTTAACCATTCAAATACTTGGGTACGCTTCTGTTTTGATGCTAGACCTTTCACATTAAAACTACATATGGTTACGTCATTCATTGGTAATATGTTTAGTTGTTAGGCGGTGAACAGTTTGATACTGAATAGAGACGATAGAAGAATTTATTATTGTCATCGAAGTGCGTTTGAAAACAAATGGTAAATACAATGGTATCTCTATGAGGGATGGTGCAAGAAAGTGACAGTAGAAAATGATATTCATATCTGTATAGTATATCCAGTATGACAGTGTGTATTAAACAGACACACACAATGATGCATAAACACTTTTTCTGATGATAACTATGTGTTAAAGTGCATTTAACAAATTACTTATGTATAAACATTAAACATAGTTAGAAGATATACTTTTTTTACAATTGAATGATATAGTAATATTGGTTATATACGGTACAATACATTGAACTATTCCGAGAAAAATAATACTTTACCCCATAACTATACACTTAGGTATAAACATTCAACATTAAAAACATAATTATTACAGGTGAAAAATTGCAAATGTATGTTTATTGTTCCTTTGGTTACTAGCAAATTTGGAGAAGGAAATTTATAAATAGAAGCTGCTTTAAGTACACAAAAACTATTGCCTGTTAACTTATACTTTGGATCATTATGTGTATATAGTAGTGTATTCTAAACGGACACCTATCTACAAGAACATATAACAGTATAATAGTTATACCGAACAAAGTTAATAGTAAAACACTCAATGTACAAGACCCACATGTGTTCAATCTATCGTAGTAGCATGAAAGGTATTTTGATATATATTCTTATTAATTATTACCCAGACTACATTGTATAGAGCCAACAAATGGATGACTTATACCGTTTTTACAAATATTGAGTAACATGGTATACAGTTAATTATACAACAAACAACAATATAAATCAGTACACTATTACAAATAGCATACATTGCAAGAACATGCTATGAGATGACACTGAGTATATGATGTTATATTATAATAATGACATTTAATACAAGTATACAACCCAGAACATTATCCATATGAACAAGGAAATTCAATTATACATCCCACAAGAACATTATGACATACAATGATGGTTGAATAAAAATATATTCGTATACTATAATGCTACTACGCACACATGTACACATACGTACGCATTCTAGTACACTAGCACGCAGACTCGCAACATTTCCATGCATACTCCGTATATCGCCGTACGCAAATACGTTCGTCCGTGCACCCATGTTTACTCAAACATAAACATCTATACATACAGGTAAAAAACTAGAGTTTGGTTACTAACCTCCACCACCAGAAGGTTATCTAGTCAACGAAACGAAACCGCTAGATAACCAAGGATGGAGGTTGTTACTTATTTATTCACAATACTTAAATCTTAACTAAAAAGATAAACATATCAATGATTTATCTAGATATATTTGTGGAAAGAAGTAAGTATACATTTTTATAACTTTATATAAACGGGTCAGTGAGTCAACATGGCTGCACACAATACATGACAAAATACAGCAGGGTTAATGAGAAACAATAGATCAGTAAGTATCAATACAGAAAACAGTTGTACAGATAATTATACACAAACACATATCTATGTAGTTTCAAACAAATAACCAAATATACCCAGTCATACGAACATATCAATAGCCAAATTCATTAATTTGTATTTATTTACAGTTTATGTTTGTAAGTATTAGTACATAAAGAACATCATTTGGATGATATCAATTACCAGCATTTAAAACAGAATGAGTATCTTTATTTTAACGATATACATCAGTATTCAATTTATGGACATTGTTCAATAATACACAATAATCAGGTCATAATATGTGACACATTTATCAAAGCATTAGTCGCTAAATAATGACAACGGTAAGTATCGGTCTATTTAAACTACTCTGATCATGCTTGGTTGATTACAAGTACCACAGTTTTTATTACACTTCACGGAAAAAGTTTTACTTTTGGTTTGGCCACGGTAAGTCAATCCATTGTTGATATTCTTCATATTTGACTTCATGAATTTCATCTTGTTTGTTTTTGTAAATGATTCTTCCGTTTCTTGTCCACACATTTCTAACTACATTCTGTCGTTTTTTCCTGACACACATGTAAACATGTTGATTCAATTGAGTTAAATCCTCAGTTATGTATACTCCTGTACCGATTAGAGTTTTTCGTCGTCTGAGAAGATCATCTCGATTCATCCTAGAAAGGAATCTGAGAATGATATCCTTGGTACCATCCTTTTTTGGTTTTAGTCTATGGACTATGTCAATATCGTACGTAGATATCTGTGTGTTCATGTGGTGGTTGAGTGTTTTTACGACAAGCTCTGCTGTTTCTTCGGCTGTTTCGTGCTCGCCATTGGGTTTTACCTTTGATGCAATACCGGCGATTCTTATGTTGTTGCGCCTACTGTACTGTTCAGCATTGTTATCTATTTTCTCTCGTTTGTGTTCATTTGTGACTATTTGTTCTTTCATTGTCTTGTTTATTTCAATTTGTTCTTTCAATTGTTTATCTATGTTCTTCATTTCTTGTTTGAGGTTGTCATTTTCTTTTTCTTTGTCAAAAAGTTTGCTTTCAAGCACTTCAATGTTTTTGTAAACGGATTTTAAAAATTCCTCCTTCATATCCATCATTAAATCTTTCATTGATGTTTTAGTTATCTTATTGTCATTTTCTTTTGAAATCAGTATGGCCATCTTATCATTCATTTCCTTTACTGTAAGATCAAGTTTCGTGTAGGCCTTTTCAAGTTTTTTGTCTAAACGTTTTATATGTTCTTTTAAATTGTCTATTTCCTTATTTTCTGAGTAATGTTCATTTATCCCTGTTGCTTCTTTCTTTTTCTTAGTCTTTTGTTTATCTGTTCTTTCATTTCTAGAAACATCTGCATCGCTTACACTACTTGTTGACTCTCTAGTCCTTTTCTTTAACGATGCGTCCGCCATATTAATGGTGTGCAGTATACCAATTGAAAAAATCGGGCGTAGCGATATTTCGTGATTCACTTTTCAAATTTTTGGTATAAAGTATGTCAAAATCAATACAATTCAATATGGCCGCGCCCACAATAATACAAATATCAACGTGTATGTCCGTTTAATCCATACCATCAACGAATATTTAAAACTTCTCCATATTTAACAGATCCAGCAGTCCAAATACTTGTTGGATATGGTCCTCTGAGTTCGAAAGTACATTAGAAGAGGCAAATCTTCATGTTTTAAAATTTAATTCCAGAGAGAGAAATTAAACCTGACTGTTGTTAACGGAAGCGGAAGTTAGAAAATAACATACTTATCATGATCCCCATTATGTCATCATTTTAGAGGGGTTTTCTTCAACAATATAAAATTGTTTCACAGATAATTCGGTCGTTACACTAATACGTTCATACTTCCTTAAGTAATTGGACTGTCTAGACAATTATTTACTGTAATAGGTATATGAGTATTTTGTAAGAGGCTAGATTATGTCCATTTACACACAATGACACGGCATTAGTATAAACCATTTTCCTTTCACTTTTCATATGCTCAAATAGTATTTTGTTTGCGACTTAGATATTTTGACAGTGATCTTGGTCATTTCTGGTTACTGTAATGTGCTTCACATATTGGTAACTAATGAATTGTATAGTTTTTGCTCATTTCTCGTTATCACCATTTAGTACCTAAGGTTTATGCCAATGAGCTTGAGAGCTACCATGTAACCAGTTATCATTGAACTATCCACTAGTATAACTTCTATAGATGTTTAGGAAATGACCGTAATTACAAAAACATCACCCAACTCCGTTACCAAACTACGGTCATGCGTATTGAAATATGTATTTTGTGTATTGATCTGAAGGTCAGAGACAACAACTGACAGTTGAATATAGAAATGCATGCTAGCCCATGAATGTTAAGTGTTTTTAAGTTGTTATCGTACGTTGAAATAGATGGAACGTTGTTGAGCAAATTAAACACTAAGATCCGTACGTGTACTGTTCCCCATAGAGAGGACATATTTATCCAGTTTATCAATAAAGGACGAAATTAGATACGATAAGTGTATTATTTCACTATGGAAATCTTGTCACTTAACCCAGTAAACATTATTCACAAGTACAAAATGTCTAAAGTAACATTATATGCGCAATTCTCTGTTGACCTTACTTGACAATGTGTGAGTCCTGAACAAGTCCTAAATACGTTTACGAAGTTCTGCCATATGAGATGCTATATTAATTATCTGACGAATAAAATGCAATCATTTCATAAACAAACGGCGCTTATGGGGCTGCTCGAGTCCGCAAATGAAATCGAACTAACTTGGCAGGTGTCCAGTTTTGTGGCGAAATGCGCCGTTATTTGTTTCCAAGATTTAAGACGCAAAGTAAAGTAGCTCAATGAGTATAAATAAAGTAGTTCGGAAGTGTTATATTACTGCGCTGTCATTATCCATTCGCTCTAATATGTTTTATATAAGTGCCTCCAAGCCTCTGCAGTTATATTTATTACATATAACATTAAATAACAGACATCAAGTTGGTTGGACAGGTCTGGTATGTAAGGTTTTCCAAAATGCCGTGCGTGTACTGTCTTTGCTCTCATTTCATCATGAATAATCACGTACACAAAATACCGTTTATATCACATAAAAGACCAGACGATGCCAATAAAATATACTTCATGTTTCTAGTAAAGTTTGTAGAAAGCCACTGCAGTTAAGTTAAGCTTAGTAAAGCTTTGCTTGACGGCAATATACGCTATATACAATATAATTATATTCAACACGTATCAAGGTCTCGGGAAAAATAAACTAACTGTTTCAATGTGGGGATATTTTGTGATATTTGACATGGGTTACGTGGTAATGCATGGTCATAGCTTTTCTGAGAAATTTTGTTTGAATAACCGCCCAGAGAATGAAAACAAGACCTGCTTTACTGCTGGTATGTATTATTGATAGTATTAGTTATAATATATTATTATTATTTAACGAAAGGTGTTGGCTTTATTTCCCTGCTTGCCATGTCATTTATGTCCAGCGAGACAATTTAGAAATGTTCTACACTTATTCATACTCTTTGGTCCTCTCTGGAACTTGTATGCTTTATTTATATAGAATTGGTCTTTGCTGAAACAGTCATAACGTTTATCAACATACTCAAACAATCAGATGACTTATAACCTTTTTAAAACGTCTTTCATAAGACAATACTCCAATATATCCGGTCCCGGTGAGTTCAATTACTGTTTTCCATTAACAACAGTTTGTTTTTTGTTCGTTCAATACTGGTAGGAACCATCTCTCGTAACACAAAATGCCCTTCAGTGTCAAAACTAGGTCACTGATCAGTTTTATGTTTGCTGTCCGGAATTTCGGCCATTGTATCTCACCAAGAGCATACAGGAATTCAATTAACGATTCAGTAGGAGTTGCGTATATCGATGGCATTGTTTTGACAGACGTTTTTTTATTAATTCGCAAGGGAGCATACATCGCTGTTTGCCTTTTGGTTATAATTAATACATCAATAATATATCTACTAGGCACCTAGTTTAAGACGTATTAGAGTATACAGCACAATGTTGATGCCGATATTCACGCCTAGAAATGCCACGTCTAAATGTGATGTTAAGAACATGCACTGGGGCCATTTCTGAGTTGACGCTGGCGTTTGATGCTGCGAAAAACGTGAGAATTTAGTACTTGTACGAAATTATTAATGAAAAAAATAAAAACCCAAAATTATTTTTATAAACCCTTTAAAAACCCCTTATTGCTCTTTAAAACCCTTTAAAATCCCTTAAAATCCTTTAAAACCCAAAAACCTATTTGGGTAGGGTTTTAAACGAAAAAGAGGGGTTTTGCCAACCCTACTAGTGCTCCCATTAATTGTCGCTAATGATAAAGGGTATAATTCGCTTGTATTCTCACGTTGCCTTGTGACAATGAATAACATCAGTAATGAGGTGTCGAGAGTGGTGAATATATAATATATATAAGAAGTAGATCTTGGTTAATATAACATTCATGGCATAAAGGTTAAATGTTCTTTCTCATTATTATCAAGTGATTATGATTTATTATCTCTCTAAAGTCTTGGCAAGAAAGTATGTTGGATATTGGTATTTTTTTCTAATCTTAGAAATTACAATTTCATAGTATTATTAAAAGCATTCCATCATTAAAACAGAAAAGTCTCCAAGCTACATAATGGGAAAACTGCACCGAATATGATCTTAGATATTCATTTCATTTGTCCATTCGGTATGACCTAGTAAATTATTTCAAGTATTAATGAAATATGACAAGTAATTATAATTCGGTTTCCAGGAAACAGCTATCTGTTCGTATCAAATATTCATTGGTTCATTGAATTCAGAAATCTAAAACTAGAAGTCTATAATATTTTTATGATGAATCCCTCTCTGATACATATTACCATACAATACGAATCAGGTATATCGGGAAATGCTATTTAGAATTCATCTAATCACATGTTGTGGTTACACTGGCAGAACATGTATACGACGAATTATTAATAATGATATACTCAGTTGCATCAATTGTAGGGTTTTGTATTGCTTCTTATTAACCTGCAATGCAAGTAAACGGATGTAATTGTGTTTGATTAGTTTTAATGTGTTTGTGGTACATTAAAAAGGAAACATACATTTGTAGGAGTGTAAAATTCAAACAATGCAAGCACTTTGGTGGACAAAAACAGAATTCATTGATGTTGATGCGCGACAGCTATTGTATATTACATCAGTGGTGCTAATAATACGACTCCAGGGAACTCGCGATTAGTAACGATCATTCATTTTTGGATAAGGGGCACAGCTGCAAGTCCATAGAGATGCTGCATTTCGAGACATTTCGCAGACAGTTTCCCGATACTAGTAGAATACGCGAATCAAACAGGCTTTTGAAATGTAAGCTGGGAACCAGATCAAATGCCACAAAATGTAAATTTTATCTGTCCGCGCAGAAAGCAGGTCACAATAATCAAGGCAGCGAAATAAATAAGCAACAACCGGTGTAAAACTAAGTTGTTCATTGGTCACGGATTTCATATATGCAGATGCTGTTGACTGCAAATAATTGTCCATGCTGATAAGCCTAAAAGCCTTCCTGCCCCTAGTCCATCTGTACTTTCGGTACTTTGATTATATATTATGTTTGTGCGATGTGAAGCATTTCGTGTTCAATACATGCATAACTAGTTATGAGCTGTTCATTATTGAAGCCGCATCGTCCTTCGATGCACAGGCCTAAGAAATTGTATCACAGACGTCAGTTTATACTTCTCCATTTGTCATCCATTCATTATAGTAAACATTTGACAAGTTTACAACGTTTCGGGTTTGGCTCCATTATCAATATTAAAACAACGTGACAATGGCTTCCAACCCGGAACGGTTAATCGTCGAAAGCACTTGATAGCATAAATTAAACACGACTAAAGGTATTTATTTTGATTGTTTTGTATGGTAGAGACATAATTAATCTCGATCAAAACCATTTTCGGGCCCGCTTTTGCGTTAAATGGTATATTCATTTAGGGACGGACAGAGACGTTTCAAACCTTTTCTTTTATTTAATGAATGAATGAAAATTTGGGAATTTGTTAAACTTTGTTGTTGTTTTTTTTGTGATATAATTTGTTAGGCCTGTGTTCGATGTATCTATTAAGGCATTTTTATTAGTTATGTGGTTTGCATTTACGAAAGGGTTTAAATCTACAATCTGCAATCTTGAGAAATTTCATTTAAATCGGATATGGGGCTAAACGTCCAATTTCGTACCTGCTCATTTGCATATTTCCAGTTCAGACTCAATATTACGCTATCATACAAATTATGAATCTAACCACAGTATAACAACGCTATGAGGCTATAGCATATTCGTGAATAAAACTGTAAACAACGAATAATGAGTGATGACGGTACTCCAAGTCAGACACGGGTCGCAAATCTCTTTCAGTTCAAGAAACCGTATTTTATTTTTTTGGTTTTTTTTCTAAGAAGCTTATAAGGCCAGCCAAACTCATTCCCCAAACTTGCTCAATAAATTAAGTAAATCAAGTCACTAGCCTAATATTTTCTATCATCAAGCGAAAGAATATATTGAAACAGCTTTACGTCTCTTTAACGTATCATATAAATTACTGTTGTACACTGACTTGATGTTTGAATCGTTTATTGAACTTGGATAATTTAACATCAAAAGTCATTGAGCAATATATTTATTTGACTGCTCATATGACGTCATTGAAAAAACCTCGAAAACACAAGATGTGAAATAATCAAAACCGCGCCTTGTGTTTATTGAATAATGAAAGAAAAACGTAATCGGTCAACTGAATTTTAATTGAAATACGTTTGAGCTGATGAAAATGAACCTAAATGAAAGAAAAGCCAGGATTTCACTGTCGAATAGACATAACGTCCAATGAAGCAATCAATTAGTTATCACGCTGCGTTTCCCGAGGTTATTAAATAGTCGTGTTTTAATTGGGTTGTCGAGTACATTCACGCTCATTAAGCAGCTGGACTGGACAACACATAGTATATGGACGATGGGGCGTATGTATCATGCTTATAGGGAACGATAATGAAGCTAACGAACGGGCGATTTTGCAATACTAGTATAAAAACATTATAATGTTACATTATTGATTACATACAGTCAGTTCAGAGTTATATGAGAAAGGTGTTTAGTTAGAAAAGTTGTGAAATAACTAGGTAGCTTAACCCCCAATAATGAACATAAATATTTTTAATTGAACATAGACACAGACATACTGCTATAAACGCATACGTCCCATATAGATAAGTTTGATGAACATTTATATGCATTTCAACACAAAAACAAATCTACTGCCATATTGTTCAAATTAGCCATGTTTAATTTCAATTATTCCCGAAATTATTAGTAATAAAACAGTTATTCAACACCCACTGAGACACATCCAATATCATATATCAAGCATAGTATGATATAACTTCCATTCATTGTTCAAAGCAGTTCTATAGTTTTAATAATTTCGATTTAATTTAATACTTGTGGAAACACCACAATAAAATAGCACAATATTGTTTAAAAATTGCCACAAAGAGGCAGTGTGCGTCTTGGTATGACGTTGGCTTGAAGTTTATTATTCTTCATTTGTCTACAGTTTATGTTTTACTGACTTTTCCAGGGTTACGATTTGAAATGTTGATAAATGTTAGTTCGAATAATTGTAAAAGTACGTATGTATTACAAGTGATACATCTCACAGGTATTACTAGTATTTTGACATAAACATGTACATACAGTTGCTATGGAAATTGACAATCGAAGAGTCTTTCAGTTATAATGCATTATCTAAACAACTGTCAAACAATTTTCAGGGGAATTTTTTAATTTTATGTGTGCTTATATGAATTTCGGAACCGAGTTTTAAATTTAAAGCACGTATTCGGGGTGTGTATGGAGTATAGAAGAATTACTGACACATTGCCAATTGATAAACATAATTTTATTGTTTAATTATAATTTTATATATTATGCAGACCAAACAATATTATCAAAATCTTCATCACTATAAATCCATCAGATCCTGACGCATGCTCAATATTCTCCTGACTGCTCGCGTATTGCATCATTGAACTAGTTAGAAGGCGTGACCTAGTTTAACACACTAAGGACAGTGACCTTACGTTATGCGACCTAAAGAGGCACTTCTGCCACTTGACCTAGTTAAGATAATGGGCAAAGTAGGAATAGGGTGAGAAATAATATTACATATTCCTAGCAACTACACTAAGCAAAACAGATACCCCGTGTATGATGCGTATGATTATCATGTAAACGAACAAGGAATTATTCTGAAACCTGGTATATAATGTATCATTTTGCCCCAATACATCAACACATTCTGCAGAAGTTCAAAACCAAAGATGACACTAAGGAATCCGTACATGGTGAATACCGCCTCCGTACGTTTATGGGAATACACCGACACAACGCAGGACTTTTCGGGAATGATAAACTTTCGCTTCGTGTCATCTGTGTTCGGTCAATGTGTTCGTCCCCCCTACGTACAACACCTGAGTCTCCTACTGCAAATTTTAAACGTACGGACAACGCACATGGACAGTACGAGTTATTACGGTCACGGTACGATAACCTGACAAACACAAGGATATCGTACGCTGTATGCACGTTGTACGCGCGTTCAACTTACTTGCCATTTGCAGAACGAACGATACACAAAATCACCCAAGGCCAGGGAAAACCGTACGTGGGACGTTTGACGAAGTACTACCTTTGTACTCTTTTCCCACGCTTTAAAAAAGCTCTAAAAGTGTGCGTGCTAAAACACACATCTTGAGCTGTTATTATGCCTTTATGGTGCATTTGTATATGCGATTTATTCTTCTAACGTTTCAATTACATTACTATGTACAAATATTTAGCAGCATGTTACATATCCTCCTGGGTACTGTTTTATCAACATAGTTGAACCCACAACCCTTTAAAAACTTGTATGATATGTTTTCCAGGAAGGCTGCATAAACCCATAGCATTGCAACACTAACAAAAATAAAATTGTGTCTCAACTCAACATATCATCAACTAAAAAATTGACAGTGCACTTTATTCATAAAGTAGTTAACATCGTTAAAAATATTTGGTTCTGAAAAAGCAAGAACGGCAAGACGAACGACGCGCTAATTAATGAGTATGGAATTTCTTAGGAATAATCATCAACGTCCGACCTTCCTACAATGCATTAAAAGATAAAGTTACATTTCCAAAGGCGGATCGTTAAGAAATGATTAAGTTAGAATGTAACAAAGGCAAGTAGACCGAGAACCAGCATGTTATATGAGGACAATAGATCCGTGCTAACACGTGGTTCAATACAAAGACAAAACCGCGATTGCAGTTTTATATCATGCATTTTGTTTTAAAAAATAGCTCATTGTATTAATTATCTTAATTGACAGATTCTGACTCCGAAACTGCAATATAAAAGACGCACATATGCTTTTTATTCGACGTATATATTTTTTTCGCATGATTGTTAAGGTAGTACCATTACAATGTACACACATAAGAGGTAGAACCTTTTGCCTTTTGTGGTAACTCGATCAATATTTAATTATATAAGCCCCATCTTTGACGAGGCGATATATTGCACTGCACATGGGCCAAATCGTTTCCGTTCAATAACTCAATAACGCTTTGCCCTACTAGTATTTGGCTGCCATGTTGTCACCTTTGTTTTCAAACGTTTCTTGTTCAATCTTACACTAACTTAGACAATACAAAACATTTATCGACTTCTGGATTTTTTCAAGAATATAATTACCTCGAAAGTAAAAACATATCGTCTAAGTATGGAAAACAAAAATCGCCAAATTATATAATGAACATAACTGTGCTTTACAATGTCTAATTGATGGACCATTGTTGATAACTTTTTACGCTGGGAATCCCTAACCCCATGTCCTAATGTACGTTCATACGTATGTTGAGGCCACGTGGAAAATCGGAAACCGGAAATCGATCAATGTGCCTATCATCCTCGCTAGATAAAGACGAGTTACTTATTGACTTACTTAACTTAAGTTCGTGCGTTCTAAGCAATTTTTTTACAATGTTTTAATTAATCAACTAGCACTAACATGCCCTTTCATAAGCAACCGAAAATATGTACGTTTTATTAAAATTAACCATCAACCTAGATGCAAGTATATAATGAACAATGTTAAAATTGTATTTGCTACTATGTTTAATTAAAAGTGTCCGCTCAAGTAATTTAAATTCTCATCTAGATGATTAGCCAGGCGACTTCGTTTCGACTCTTATATACGAGCATTTCGTCTAATACACAACAGTCTATTATGTCGAGAAGACAATATATTCTATAAATCCGTACAACTAAATAGGCTCAATAATTGTACCCTGTCGTAATTTCGCTTTAGAAAACGACAACATTAGCTTTAAATGTTTTGTCTAATGTATATTTATTGACTCGGTGAAGGCAACAAAACTGAAATGAATCGTTTCAATAACGATGAATTAATGAACGTCATCAACGCATCTAAATAGTTACGGTTGAATGTAATTATGTCGTTTTCCTTCAAATCAATAAAGATCTTTATCGCAGAATAGTCATAGCTTTCTACTCAATCCTCGATTTGAATAGTGAATGTAAGTAAATTGAATAGTGCTTTAACTAAGGAGAATATCGTATGCATACTGGTTTAGTCATAGAAGACCAGATTCTATATTTGTATCGCACCAGGGTGGATATAAGCTATATTCAAACGATTTCCTTCGGCTTTTGAACGTAACAAAATGATGACTACATCCATGTATCTTTATGCACGGTAGAAATAGCACAAATAGATCGGGACACGGAATGTTGCACTTCGCAGAAACAGCAGAGAACGCCGGAACCAAACACAAAAAACAGAGCAATAATACAAAGCAAAATAGAAACTCAACTGCTACAAAATACGACCCACCTCTCCGAAAACATAATCAGTAAAAGAGTCAACAAAAAAAATATTCAGAAGAACGACCACTCAGAATCTACACAAAAGCAATACACCATGATAACAGTATGCATTTATCTCTAAAAAGCCATGCACATTACCCTTCTCTTCAAAGAAACAAAATAGAACATATAAAATGCCGTTGACATTAAGGTAAAATATCAAATCAATAATTCCTTTTATGCTCTAAGAGGATTTCATTGCATTTTAAGACTTGCAAGTATAATACTTTTAGCTAGACATTTTCATCTAGATCGTGTATTTGGTGACACATTTCTGTGTTTCGATCAATATAGTTTGGATGCATTGTTGTGATATATTTAACGGCAGGGATTATGTTCAAATGAAATAATAAATTATAAATTCTTATCAGTTTTAAACGCCGATAAGAATGTAAAATGATGTTTAATACGTGATGAATTTAAAATCAGAAATGTCGAACTATACATTCGAGAGAATACTATGCAAGAAAATACGATAGTGCAAGAGTTCCTGTTGTCTGACAAAACATCCAGACAGTTTGACAACTAACAAGTGTCACAATGTGCCATGTAATTATCGTAAAAGAGAACCTTAACGAATAAAAAATAGTACATGAATCGGTCTTAGAGGTGTACTTTTGTCATTTCACCATTCCATGACATTCATATAGCAACCAATCCTGCGAATCATTTACATAATTCTCGATACTGTCGTGGATAATTGGGGTTAACATTGGATCAGACATCTGTATGTTAAATTACTTTTGGAGCGCCAGACAAAACCCTCAGTTCCTTGATGCAATAAGTATGGTCCATCCACCAGACGTGTTTTGTACTTGTCTCGAAATATAGTTATTGCTATGTGAAAGAAATATAGATAGCAGCGTGTGTATACAGCAATGATTCAACTGTCTTGTTAGAGACTATCGTGACATCTATCAGACATAATAATTATATTACATATACTAAGGTGCAACCTTTAACGGAGAGTTTTATAATTCACTTTTCTTATCGGGAATTATGCTCTTCTGCAATTTCTGTGGCATTGTGTTGAATGCGGATTGTGCGTGTGTTTACATATGCATGAATCGGATGGGAAATACTGCTTACACCAAACACAGTGGAGTACATACAAGAGAAAAACTACACATCACATGATACGTTGAAAATAACATACTTATCATGATCCCCATTATGTCATCATTTTAGAGGGGTTTTCTTCAACAATATAAAATTGTTTCACAGATAATTCGGTCGTTACACTAATACGTTCATACTTCCTTAAGTAATTGGACTGTCTAGACAATTATTTACTGTAATAGGTAATCTGAGTATTTTGTAAGAGGCTAGATTATGTCCATTTACACACAATGACACGGCATTAGTATAAACCATTTTCCTTTCACTAGTCAAATGCTCAAATAGTATTTTGATTGCGACTTATTATTATTATGACGGTGTTCTTGGTCATGTCTGGTTACTGTAATGTGCTTCACATATTGGTAACTAATGAATTGTATAGTTTTTGCTCATTTCTCGTTATCACCATTTAGTACCTAAGGTTTATGCCAATGAGCTTGAGAGCTACAATGTAACCAGTTATCATTGAACTATCCACTAGTATAACTTCTATAGATGTTTAGGAAATGACCGTAATTACAACAACATCACCCAACTCCGTTACCAAACCACGGTCATGCGTATTGAAAAAAGTATTTTGTGTATTTATCTGAAGGACAGTTGAATAAAGAAATACATCCTAGCCCTTCAATGTTAAGTGTTTTTAAGTTGTTCTCGTACGTTGAAATAGATGGAATGTTGTTTAGCAAATTAAACACTAAGATCCGTACGTGTAATGTTCCCCATAGAGAGGACATATTTATCTAGTTTATCAATAAAGGACGAAATTAGATACAATTATTGTTTTATTTCACTATGGAAATCTAGTCATTTTACCAAGGAAACATAATTCACAAGTACAAAATGTATAACGTAACTTTATATGCGCAATTCTCTGTTGACCTTAATTGACTATGTGTGAGTCCTGAACAAGTCCTAAATACGTTTACGAAGCTCTGCTATATGAGATGCTTTATTAATTATTTGATCAATAAAATGCAAGCATTTCATAAACAAACGGTGCTTATGAGTCTGCTCGAGTCCGCAAATGAAATCGAACTAACTTGGCCAGTGTCCAGTTTTGTATCGAAATGCGCCGTTATTTGTTTCCAAGATTTAAGACGCAAAGTAAAGTAGCTCAATGAGTATAAATAAAGTAGTTCGGAAGTGTTATATTACTGCGCTATCAGTATCCATTCGCTCTAATATGTTTTATATAAATGCCTCCAAGCCTCTGCAGTTATATTTATGATATATAACTACAAATTACAGACATCAAGTTGGTTGGACAGGTCTGGTATGTAAAGTTTTCCAAAATGCCGTGCGTGTAATGTCTTTGCTCTCATTTCATCATGAACAATCACGTTCACAAAATACCATTTATATCACACAAAAGACCAGACAATGACAATAAAATATACTTCATGTTTCTAGTAAAGTTTGTAGAAAGCCACTGCAGTTAAGTTAAGCTTAGATAAGCTTTGCTTGACGGCAATATACGCTATATACAATATAATTATATTCAACACGTATCAAGATCTCGGGAAAAATAAACAAACTGTTTCAATGTGGGGATATTTTGTGATATTTGACATGGGTACGTGGTAATGCATGGTCATAGCTTTTCTGAGAAATTTTGTTTGAATAACCGCCCAGAGAATGAAAACAAGACCTGCTTTACTACTGGTATGTACTCTATTGATAGTATTAGTTATAATATATTATTATTTAACGAAGGGTGTTGACAGTAGTTCCCCTGCTTGTCATGTAATTTATGTCCAGCGAGACAATTTAGAAATGTTCTACACTTACTCATACTCTTTGATCCTCTCTGGAACTTGTATGCTTTTTTATATCAAATTGGTCGTTGCTGAAACAGTCATAACTTTTATCAACATACTTAAACCATCAGATGACTTATAACCATTAACGTCTTTCATTAGACGATACTCCAATATATCCGGTCCCGGTGAGTTCAATTACTGTTTGCCATTAACAACAGTTTGTTTATTGTTCGTTTAATACTGGTAGGAACCATCTCTCGTAACACAAAATGCCCTTCAGTGTCAAAACTAGGTCACTGATTAGTTTAATGTTGCTATCCGGAATTTCGGCCATTGTATCTCACCAAGAGCATACACAAATTCAATTAACGATTCAGTTCAAATAGGAGTTGCGTATATTGATGGCATGGTTTTTCAAGACGTTTTCTATTAAATTCGCAACGGAGCATACATCGCTGTTTGCCTTTTGGTTATAATTTATACATCAATAATATATTTACTAGGCACCTAGTTTAAGATGTATTAGCGTATGAGTATAAAGCACAAGGTTGATGCCAATATTCACGCCTAGAAATGAAACGACAAATCTTAATGTGATGTTAAGAACATGCTCTGGGGCCATTTCTGAGTTGACGCTGGCGTTTGATGCTGCGAAAAACGTGAGAATCTAGTACTATTACGAAATTATTAATGAAAAAAATTAAAACCCAAAATTATTTTTATAAAACCCTATTAAACCCCTTATTGCCCTTTAAAACCATTTAAAACCCCTTAAAACCCTTTAAAACCCAAAAATCCATTTCGGTATGATTTTAAACGAAAAAATGGGTTTATGCCAATCCTGCCAGTGCTCCCATTAATTGTCGCTTAGGATAAAGGGAATACTTTGCTTGTATTCTCACGTAGCCTTGTGACGATGAATAACATCAGTAATGAGGTGTCGGGAGTGGTGAATGTATAATATAATATATATCAGAAGTAGATCTTGGTTAATATAACATACATGGCATAAAGTTTAAATGTTTTTTTCTCATTTTTATCACAATATTATGATTTATAACCTCTCTAAAGTCTTGACAATGAAGCATGTTGGATATTGGTATTTTTTTCTAATCTAAGAAATTACAATTTCATACTACTATTAAAAGCATTCCATCATTAAAACATAAACGTCTCCAAGCTACATAATCGGAAAACTGCACCGAATATGATCTTAGATATTTATTTCATTTCTCCATTCAGTATGACCTAGTAAATTATTTCAAGTATTAATGAAATATGACAAGCAATTATAATTCGATTTTCAGGAAACAACTATCTGTTCGCATCAAATATTCATTGGTTCATTGAATTCAGAAATCTAAAATAAGAACTCTGGAATATTTTTATGATGAATCCCTCTCTGATACATATGACCATACAATACGAATCAGGTTTATCAGGAAATGCTATTTATAATTCATCTAATCACATGTTGTGGTTACACTGGCAAAACTTATATACGAAGAACTATTTAATAATGATATACTAAGTTGCTGCTTTTTTTAGTTGCATCAATTGTAGGGTTTTGTATTGCTTCTTTTTAACATGCTGCAATGCAAGTTCATTAAATGGTGTTTGGTTAGTCTTAATGTCTTTGTGTAACATTAAAAAGGAAACAAAGGAGTGTAAAATTCACACAATGCAAGCACTTTGGTGGACAAAAAAAGAATCCATTCATGTTGATGTGCGGCAGCTATTGTATATAAATTATAACATCAATGGTGCTTATAATACGACTCCAGAGAACTCGAGGTTAGCTAACTTATGGGCGCAGCTGCAAGTCCATAGAGATGCACCATTTCGAGACATTTCGCAGACAGTTTCCCGATAGAATACACGAATCAAACAGGGTTTGGAAATGTAAGCTGGGAACCAAAACAAAAGCCACAACATGCAAGTATTATCCGTCCGCGCAGAAAGTAGGTCACAATAATTGAGGCAGTGCAACAAATAAGAAACTGCATGCGTTAAACTAAACTGTTTAGTGGTCACTGCCTTCATATCTCATATGCCTTTGACTGTAAATAATTGTCCATGCTGATGAATCTAAAAGTACTTTGATTATATATGTTGATGAGATGTGGAGCATTTCATGTTCAATACATGCATAACTAGTTATGAATTGGTCATTATTAGACAACGCATTATCCTTCGATACACAGGCCTAAGAAATTGTTTCACAAACAACAGGTTTTACTTCCCCAATTTTACATCCATTCAATATAGTATATATTTGACAGTTTTCGTTTCGGGTCGGGCTCCATTGTCAATATTAAAACAACGTGACAATGGCTTCCAACCCGGAACGGTTAATCGTCGAAAGTACTTGATAGTATAACTTAAACACCACTGAATGTATATATTTTGATTGTTTTGTATGGTAGAGATATAATTAGAACTGATCAAAACCATTTTCTGGCCCGTTTTTGCGTTAAATGGTATGTTCTTGTAGGGACGGACAGAGACGCTTCAAACCTTTTCTTTAATCTAATGAATGAATGAAAATGGTTTTGTCATATAATTTCTTAGGCCCGTGTTCGATGTATATTAAGGCATTTCTATTACTTATGAGGTTTGCATTTACGAAAGGGTTTAAATCTGCAATCTTGAGAAATTTAATTTAAATCGGATTTGGGACCAAACATCCAATTTCGTACCTGCTCATTTGCATATTTCCAGTACAGACTCAATATTACTCTATCATACAAATTATGAATCTAACCAAAGTATAACAACGCTATGAGGCTATAGCATATTCGTGAATAGAACTGTAAACAACGAATAATGAGTGATGACGGTACTCCAAGTCAGACATGGGTCGCAAATTTCTTTCAGTCCAAGAAACCGTATTTTAATTTCTAGGGATTGTTTCTAGAAGCTTATAAGGCCAGCCAAACACATTCCCAAAACTTGCTCAATAAATCAAGTAATTCAAGTCACAAGCCTAATATTTTCTCTCATCAAGCGAAACAATCTATTGAAACAGCTTTACGTTTCTTTAATGTATCATATAAATTACTGTTGTACACTGACTTGGTGTTCATTTTGAATCGTTTATTGAACTTGGATAATGTAACATCAAAAGTCATTGAGCAATATATTTATTTGACTGCTCATATGAGGTCATTGGACTAACCTCGAAAACTCAAGATGTGTATAACCAAAACTGCGCCCTGTGTTTATTGAATAATGAAAGAAAAACGTAATCGGTCAACTGAATTTTAATTGAAAACCGTTGGAGCTGATGGAAATGAACCTAAATGAAAGAAAAGCCAGTATTTCACAGTCGAATAGACATAATGTCTAATGAAGCAATCAATTAGATATCACGCTACGTTTCACGAGGTTATTGAATAGTCGTGTATTTAATTCGGTTGTCGAGTACATTCACGCTCATTAATCAGTTCGGCTGGACAACACATAGTATATGGACGATGAGGCGTATGTATTATGCTTATATGGAACGATAATGAAGCTAACGAACGGGCGATTTTGCAATACGAGTATAAAAACATTATAATGTTACATTATTGATTATTTACGGCCCGTTCAAAAATATTGTGAAAGGTGTTTACTTAGAAAAGTTGTTAAATAACTAAATATGTAGACCCCGAATTATGAACAGACATATTAACATTGAACACGGATGACATAAAACCACTGTTATAAACAGATACGTACCATACAGATTCAAGTATTGAACATTACTAGGAATTAATTTCAACACAGACACAAATCTACAGCCATATTGTTCAGCTTAGCCATGTATAATTTGAATTATTCCTGAAGCTATTAGTAATTAAACAGTTTAACATCCACTGAGACACATCCAATATTTTATATCAAACATAGTACTTTAATCCATTGTTCAAAGCAGTTCTAGATTTTCAATTAGTTAATGAACATAGCTGTGATTTACAATGTCTAATTGATGGACCATTGTTGATAACTTTTACGCTGGGAATCCCTAACCCCATGTCCTAATGTACACTCAACCGCTTTAAAAACGCACCACATATGAAATATCGGTTTTAGTGATGAAAACGTCAATTTATGGTTATTTATTTTCGGATTAATAGTCTTCAGTCTATATTCAACGATGTGTGTGATTTTCATGCAATTATTACTAGTTTGAAATGAATTATGACATAGATAACACCGAGACCCGTGAAAGTCACAATTTCAAAAGCAAGTATAAGGGCCCGATCCATTGATGCATGCACGTGGTATCTCCTCCTAAGGCATAACATTAATTACGTAGTAGGATAGAATTATGTTCGACGTGATGTTTCCCACCATTCAAGCAAAGTTTGACTTGAATTATAAATGTTATGTGGCTATGGCTGTCTGGCTAATATCATACGACCGAGTGCGGTTTGAATATGCGCATTATGTGAACCTAAGATTGATTCAAGCCTTATTTAAACTTGAAGTCTTGGTTATGAGCATCAGACTTTCAGGACATATCCCGTGGTGCTTCTATGGCACCTCAAATCAACACTATGAAGGAGCTTGAAGACAAAAAAATGGGACTTTAGGCTCTAAATTGGAGACAACTCATAAAAAATGTACAAAAATAATTTTCCTTTTTATTGACAATTATGAAAGAAATAATTTCGAAAATGCAATAATGTACTTTTGGCTTGTTGATTGACGTCCGTCATTATTTTGACACTGTGTGCAGCCATGCGGAACCAATTACAGTGACACAACCTGTGTCATGTTTCCTCATAGCTCGGGCTCAATACCTTTAGCTGGTTTCATCCAGGTCGGTCTTTGACTGTGCCATTCACTTGGAATTGATGTTCTAAGCTCACATGCATTGTATGGTGGTAGTTGAACCGGCATGCTAAGGCACCGAGGCTCTTTTCAGTTGGACGCGAAGGCACAAGCATCGAGAACAAATATTCGAGATATTGGCAGCATAAAAAATCTTTAGCCAATATTGTTTATGTTGTTTTTTCAATGTGTACACCAACAGCGTACAGTTTTAAAGTAATATTGATCACACAGGTCGACACGATCGAGCTGCATGCGCAAAACATGCAAAATCAAAAGAGTTCTCTGGGCGGGGTATTCCGAATGAAAAATAAATCGTTTTCTTTAATAAGGTCAAGCTTATGAACTGAACAAACCCTGTAATCTATCAATTTTAACAAAAAATGTATTTTGACAAAATTTGATTATTTTCAACAGTGGTGCGTTTTTAAAGCGGTTGAGTGTACGTTCATAGGTATGTTGAGGCCACTAAGAAAATCAGAAACCGGAAACCGATCAATGTGCCTATCATCCTCGCTAAATTAAGGCGCGTTACTTATTAACTTACTTAACTTAAGTGCGTACGTTCTATGCAATTGTTTGGTCTTGGTACAATGTTTTAGTTAATCAACTAGCACTAACATGCTCTTTCATAAGCAACGGATCATATGTCCACATGTATTTTTAAAATTTGCCATCAATTTAGATGCAAGTATATAATGGCCAATGTTAAAATTGTATTTGCTACTATGTTTAATTAAAAGTGTCCGCTTAAGTAATTTAAATTCTCATCAAGATGATTAGCCAGGCGACTTCGTTTCGACTCGTAAATACGAGCATTTCGTCTAATACACAACAGTCTATTATGTCGAGAAGGCAATATATTCCATAAATCCATACAACTAAATAGGCTCAATAATTGTACCCTGTCGTAATTCCGCTTTAGAAAACGACAACATTAGCTTTAAATGTTTTGTCCAATGTATATTTATTGGCACGGAGAAGGCAACAAAACTGAAGTGAATCGTTTCAAAAACGATGAATTAATGAACGTCGTCAACGCATCTAAATCGTTACGGTTTAGTGTAATTATGTCGTTTTCCTTCAAATCAATAAAGATTTTTATCGCGGAATAGTCATAGATTTCTACTCAATCCTAGATTTTAATAGTGAATGTAAGTTAATCATGTTATGAAATTGAATAGTGTTTTAACTAAGGAGAATATCGTATGCATAATGGTTTAGTCAAAAAAGATAAACCAGGTTCTATATTAGTATCGCACCAGGGTGGATATAAGCTAGATTCAAACGATTTCCTTCGTTTTTTAACGTAACAAAATGATGTCTACACCCATGTGTCTGTGTGCACGGTAGAAATAACACAAATAGATCGGGACACGGAATGTTGCACTAAGCAGAAACAGCAAAGTACGCCGGAAACAAACACAAAAAAAAACAGAACAATAATACAAAGCAAAACAGAAACTCAACGGCTACACAATACGACACACCTCTCCGAAAACATAATCAGTAAAAGAGTAAACAGAAAAAATAATAAGAAGGACGACCACACATAATCCACACAAAAGCAATACACCATGAAAACAGTATGCATGTATCTCTAAAAAGCCATACACGTTACCCTTGTCTGCAAAGAAACAAAATAGAACATACAAAATGCCGTTGACATTAAGGTAAAATATCAAATCAATAATTCCTTTTATGCTCAAAGAGGATTTTATTGCATTTTAAGACTTGCAAGTATAATACTTTTAGCTAGACATTTTCATCTACATCGTGTATTTGGTGACACATTTCTGTGTTTCAATCTATATAGTTTTTGTGATATATTTAATGGCAGGGATTATGTTCAAATGAAATTATAAATTCGTATCAGTTTTAAACGCCGATAAGAATGTAAAATGATGTGTTATCAGTTTATTAGTGTGGAGCATATGTGGTGAATTTAAAATCAGAAAGGTCGAACTATACATTCGAGAGAACACAATGCAAGAAAAAAAGACGATAGTGCAAGAATTCCTGTTGTCTGAAAAAACAAGAGAACCTTAACGAATAAAAAATATTACATGAAACGGTCTTAGCGGTGTACTTTTGTCATTTCACCATTCCATTCGTATAGCAACCAATCCTGCGAATCATTTACATAATTCTCCATACTGTCGTTGATAATTGGGGTTAACATTGGATTAGACATCTGTATGATAAAATACTTTAGGAGGGCCAGACAAACCCCCCAGTTCCTTGGTGCAATAAATATGGTCTATCCACCAGAAGTGTTTTGTACTTGTCCTAATATAGTTTTTGCCATGTGAATGACAATATGGTTAGAACCGTGTCTATACAGCCAGATAGAGACTATCGTGACATCTATCAGACATAATAATTATATTACATATACTAAGGTGCAACCTTTATCGGAGATTTTTATATTTCACTTTTCATATCGGGAATTATGCTCTACTGCAATTTCTGTGGCATGGTGTTGGAAGCGGATCGTGTGTGTTTACATATGCATGAATCGGGCAAGAAAGACTGCGTACACCGAACATAGTGGAGTACACGCAAGAGAAAAACCACGTATCTCATGATTCGTTGACAAAACTAAGATGAAGTAACTCAAGTGTCATCATTTTAGAGGGTTTTTTTTTCAACCATATACTAGTAAAATTGTTTCACAGATAATTCGGTTGTTAATTCCTTAAGTTTAAACCTCTATTTCTAATGTTCTATCAACTTACGTAATTGGAATGTCTAGACAATTATTTACTACAATAGGTAATCTGAGTATTTTGTAAGCGGCTAGAGTATGTCCATTTACGCACAATGACACGGCATTAGTATAAACCATTTTCCTTTCACTTTTCCTATGCTCAAATGGTATTTTGATTGCGACTTATTATGATTTTGACTGTGTGCTTGGTCATGTATGGTTGCATTAATGTGCTTCACATATTGGTAAATAATATATTTCATTGGCTTTGCCCATTTCTAGTTATCACCATAAAGTACCTTTGTATTATGTAATTTTTCGACCTGAATGACTGTGTGTACTGTCTTCGCTCTCATTTCATTATGAATAATCACGCACACAAAATACCGTCTATATCAGACAAAAGAACAGACGATGACAATAAAATATAGTTCATGTTTCTAGTAAAATTTGTAGAATGTCACTGCAGTTAATTTAGCTTAGATAAGCTTTGCTTGACGACAAGATACGCTATATACACTGTAACTATATTTAACAGGTATCAAGATCTCGGGAAAAATAAACAAATTGTTTCAATGTGAAGATATTATGTGGTATTTGACGTGGGTTATGTGGTAATGCATCTTATGCAACATTTCACAGCTATTCTAGAAATTTTGTTTGAATAACCGCCCATAGAATTTAGAATTAAAATAAGACGACCTTTACTGCTGGTATGGGCTCTATTGTTTGTATCAGTTATTAAATATTATTATTTAACGAAAGGTGTTGGCTGTAGTTCCCTGCTTATCATGTAATCTATGTCCAGCGAGACAATTTAGAAATGTTCTACACTTACTCCTACTCTTTGCTCCTCTCTGGAACTTGTATGCTTTATTTTATACCAAAATGGTCGTTGCTGAAACAGTCCTAACTTTTATCAACATACTTAAACCATCAGATGACTTATAACCATTAACGTCTTTCATAAGATGATACTCCAATATATCCGGTCCCGGTGAGTTCAATTACTGTTTGCCATTAACAACAGTTTGTTTATTGTTCGTTTAATACTGGTAGGAACCATCTCTCGTAACACAAAATGCCCTTCAGTGTCAAAACTAGGTCACTGATTAGTTTAATGTTGCTGTCCGGAATTTCGGCCATTGTATCTAACCAAAAGCATACAGGAATTCAATTAATGATTCAGTTCAAATAGGAGTTGCGTATATCGATAGCATTGTTTTGACAGTCGTTTTTATCGCTGTTTGCATTTTGGTTATAATCATTGGTCCGTGAAAAGTGTCCTAGGGCATCCTTATATACATAAGCTATTATATTATGTATATAAGGATACCCTAAGACACTTTTCACGGACCTGTGGTTATAACTAATACATAAATAATATATTTACGTTACGTTGATGACATGCGTTGAAGTATCAAAAAGCCATGGGGTTTGCTGGAAATAAGCCACAGCAGTATACAAACAATGGAATAAAAACAATGAAATAAAAATGGCACCAGTGCTCCCATTAATTGTCGCTAAGGATAAAGGGTATAATTCGCTTGTATTCTCACGTAGCCTTGTGACAATGAATAACATCAGTAATGAGGTGTCGAAAGTGGTGAATATATAATATATACAAGAAGTAGATCTTGGTTAATATAACATTCATGGCACAAAGATTAAATGTTCTTTCTCATTATTATCAAATGATTATGATTTATAATCTCTCTAAAGTTTTGACAATAATGTATGTTGGATATTGGTAATATTTTCTAATCCATGGAATTACAATTTTATGGTATTATTGACCGCATTCAATAGTAAAAACAGAAACGCCTCCAATCTGCATAACAGGAAAACTGCATCGAATGTGATCTTATAGATGCATTTTCATTTCTCCATTCAGTGTGACCTAGTAAATTATTTCAAGTATTAATGAAATATGACAAGTAATTATAATTCGGTTTCGAGGAAACAGCTATCTGTTCGTATCAAATATTCATTGGTTCATTGAATTCAGAAATCTAAAACTAGAACTCTGGAATATTTTTATGATGAATCCCTCTCTGATACATATTACCATACATAACGAATCAGGTATATCAGGAAATGATATTTAGAATTCATCTAATCAAATGATGTGGTTACACTGGCAGAACATGTATACGACGAATTATTAAATAATGATATACTCAGTTGCATCAATTGTAGCGTTTTGTATTGCTTCTTATTAACATACTGCAATGCAAGTTCATGAAATGGTGTTTGATTAGTCTTAATGTTTTTGTGTCACATTAAAAAGGAAACATAGGAGTGTAAAATTCAAACAATGCAAGCACTTTGGTAGACAAAAAAAGAATCATTGATGTTGATGCGCGACAGCTATTGTATATTACATCAGTGGTGCTAATAATACGACTCCAGAGAACTCGTGGCTAGTAACGATCATTCATTTTTGGATAAGGGGCACAGCTGCAAGTCCATAGAGATGCTGCATTTCGAGACATTTCGCAGACAGTTTCCCGATACTAGTAGAATACGCGAATCAAACAGGCTTTTGAAATGTAAGCTGGGAACCAGATCAAATGCCACAAAATGTAAATTTTATCTGTCCGCGCAGAAAGTAGGTCACAATAATCAAGGCAGCCAAATAAATACGCAACTACCTGTGTAAAACTAAGTTGTTCATTGGTCACGGATTTCATATATGCAGATGCTGTTGACTGCAAATAATTGTCCATGCTGATAAGCATAAAAGTCTTCCTGCCTCTAGTCCATTTGTACTTTCAGTACTTTGATTATATATTATGTTTGTGCGATGTGAAGCATTTCGTGTTCAATACATGCATAACTAGTTATGAGCTGTTCATTATTGAAGCCGCATCGTCCTTCGATGCACAGGCCTAAGAAATTGTATCACAGACGTCAGTTTTTACTTCTCCATTTGTCATTCATTCACTATAGTAAACATTTGACAAGTTTACAACGTTTCGGGTTTGGTTCCATTATCAATATTAAAACAACGTGACAATGGCTTCCAACCCGGAACGGTTAATCGTCGAAAGTACTTGATAGCATAACTTAAACACCACTGAATGTATATATTTTGATTGTTGTGTATGGTAGAGACATAACTAGTCCCGATCAAAACCTTTTTCTTGTCCGTTTTTGGCGTTAAATGGTATATTCGTGTAGGGACGGACAGAGACGTTTCAAACCTTTTCTTTTATCTAATGAATGAATGAAAAATATTTTGTCATATAATTTCTTAGGCCCGTGTTCGATGTATATATTAAGGCATTTTTATTACTTATGGGGTTTGTATTTACGAAAGGGTTTAAATCTGCAATCTGCAATCTTGAGAAATTTCATTTAAATCGGATATGGGGCCAAACACCCCATTTCGTCCCTGCTCATTTGCATATTTCCAGTATAGACTCAATATTACACTATAATACAAAGTATGAATCAAACCACAGTATAACAACGCTATGAGGCTATAGGTTATTCGTGAATAAAACTGCAGACAACGAATAATGATTGATGACGGTTATCCAAGTCAGACATGGGTCGCAAATCTCTTTCAGTTCAAGAAACCGTATTTTAATTTCTTGGGATTGTTTCTAAGAAGCTTATAAGACCAGCCAAACACATTTCCCCAAACTTGCTCGATATATCAAGTTAATCAAGTCACTAGCCTAATATTTTCTATCATCAAGCGAAACAATCTATTGAAACAGCTTAACGTCTCTTTAACGTATCATATAAATTACTGTTGTACACTGACTTGGTGTTCATTTTGAATCGTTTATTGAACTTGGATAATTTAACATCAATAGTCATTGAGCAATATATTTATTTGACTGCTCATATGACGTCATTGGACGAACCTCGAAAACGCAAGATGTTTATAACCAAAACTGCGCCTTGTGTTTATTGAATAATGAAAGAAAAACGTAATCGGTCAATTGAACTTTAATTGAAAAACGTTTGAGCTGATGGAAATGAACCTAAATGAAAGAAAATCCAGGATTTCACAGTCGAATAGACATAATGTCTAATGAAGCAATCAATTAGATATCACGCTACGTTTCACGAGGTTATTGAAAAGTCGTGTATTTAATTGGGTTGTCGAGTACATTCACGCTCATTAATCAGCCCGGCTGGAATACAAATAGTATATGGACGATTAGGCGTATGTATTATGCTTATAGGGAACGATAATGAAGCTAACGAACGGGCGATTTTGCAATACTAGTGTAAAAACATTATAATGTTTCATTATTGATTACATACTGTCCGTTCAGAGTTATATGACAAAGGTGTTTAGTTAGAAAAGTTGTTAAATAACTAGATAGCTTAACCCACAATAATGAACATAAATATTTTTAATTGAACATAGACACACACATACTGCTATAAACGCATATGTCCCATATAGATTAGATTTATCAACATTTATATGAATTTCAACACAGACCGGATCTACTGCCATATTGTTCAGATTAGCCATATACATGATGAAGCTAACAGTATTAAAACAGTTATTCAACACCCATTGAGACACATCCAATATCATATATCAAGCATAGTATGATATTACTTCCATTCATTGTTCAAAGAAGTTCTAGATTTTCAATAACTTCTATTTTAATTGAAAACTTGTGAAAACACCCCAAAAAAATAACATAATATTGTTTAAAAATTGCCACAAAAGGCATTGTGCGTCTTGGCATGACATTGGGTTGAAGTTTATTATTCTTCATTTGTCTGCATTTAATGTTTAACTGACGTTTCCAGGGTAACGATTTGAAATGTTGATAAATGATAGTTCGATTTATTGTAAAAGTTTGTATTTGTTTTAAGTGATAAATCTCACACGTAATGCTAGTACTAGTATTTTGACATATACATGTACATATTACATACAGTTGATATGGAAATTGACAATCTAAGAGTCTTTCAGTTATAATGCATTATCTAAGATCAAAGCACTGAAGTACTGACAGGCAGGCAAACTGCAAAGGGACAATAGCTTTTCAAGTAATATAACATCAAGTGGTTTTCTAAGTCGCAAAAGATGTAAGTGCGGGACGAAAAATAAAAATTTAAAAAATATAAAAAATTTGGAGCAGCCGTGATTCGATCGCTGGCCTTAGCATCAGAAAATTACTAAGCCAGTTGCTTAACAACTCGGCCACGATCTCGTTAGAGAATATTGAACTAAATAATTTAACATAATGAAATCATTGATGCACGCGCTATATTGCATTTGTAACGCGTAGTAATAATTATCAACGCCGTTAAACACCTTTTCTTTTAATTTCATACAATTTTCTGTCATTACAAGAAGAAACTAATATATTACGATCGATCATATTTAATGAAACAAGGAAAGTTAAATGTTCTAATCTTGCAAAACTGATTAACTATTTTCATTGAGAGTAACATTGAGACCAAACAATATTATCAAACTCTTCATCACTATAAATGTGTTCCATTAGATCCTTACGCATGTTCCATGTTGTCCAAACTGCTCGCGTATTGTGTATTTTGAACTAGTTAGAGAAATTAGGTTCATTGTTTCCTGTTCAATAGCAATTCAATTATTCATGAGTAAAGGCAGATTTATGGATTGCAGAAACATGTCTCCGCATGTCAAATATTAACCCAAATTGAGTGATTGTCTTCGCACATATTTATAACCTAAATTTGTACTTATATGGTTCCATTTAAATCTGTATAAGAAAGACGTTAGTCGTTCATCGCGACATTTTTCAGATAAGGCTGTTAAAAAAGATATGAGAAAATCCGACAGGGAAGATAGCACTCAACCTAATCAACCGAGCACAGAAATCAGAAACACCACGACACAACTACCCTGAGCAATGCCCACGCAAACTCATACCAAAACGGCGACCAAATGAGGCACAACAACCCCGGGGCGTGACCTAGTTTAAAACACTAAGGACAGTGACCTAACGATATGCGACCTTAAGAGGCACAAATACGACTTGACCTAGTTAAGATAATGGGCTAAAAAAGGTATGAGAAAATCCGACAGGGAAGGTAGCACTCAACCCAACTAGCCGAGCACAAAAATCAGAAACACCACGACACAACTACCCTGAGCAGTACCCAATGACACCCATGCCAAAACGGCGACCAAATGATGCACAACAGCCCCGGGGCGTGACCTAGGTTAAAACACTAAGGACAGTGACCTAACGTTATACGACCTAAAGAGGCACGACTACGACTTGACCTTGTTAAAAAGTAGGAATGGGGTGGGAAATAATATTACATATTGCTAGCAACTACACTGAGCAAACCAGATACCCCGTGTATGATACGTATGATTATCATGTTAACAAAGAAGGACTTGTTCTTGAACCTGGTATATTATATCATTTTGCTCGCAGACATCAGCATATTTTGCAGAAGTAGGAAGCGTCACTCATATTTTTGTCCGGCGACGACAAAATGAAAGGCAAATAGAATGCGTCTTTTTTCGTTGGTTACAGTCAACGCGTTTAAGCAGCTGTAGAATGCAATGCTAGATGTCTTATAATTTTAGTACGCAGACTGTTAAGAAGTAAACCATGTGAATGGCATACACTTACACTAGCTTATTTCTTAATAATGACATGATGTTTGGTCTGTTTAAAGAAATAGATACTAGTATGTACTGTAATAGTACGAAAGTTCAATGGTTTCACAACTAAACGGATTAACAAAGCATAATTTTTATTATTTCTACAATGTGTACTTGCGATACTTGCGATTTGACATTTTCCTGTCATAATACGAATGTGTGTAATCATTTGCTGTTTCCTTGATCGCTTACGGATTAATAAGGACAGTGCAATGTACTTTATCATTGAGATGGACTTTTCGAAGCCACATGGCATGTATCTCATACTCAACTCACAACTGTAATAAATAAAGCTATTTTATTATTTGTTGTTTTCCTTTAACATTGCACGCGTGATAACTTAAAGTGAAGCAGCGCGACGTCAAATCGCATTGTCCAATCTGGCAGGGAAAGACTCGAGTCGAAACTCACAAATACAATAGTTTACCGTTCAACATTCAATTGAAGTTCTTCTATAATTATGTTTCTTATTTTAGATACCCTTGAGGTCAGTTTGTGCTAAAACTGAACTAAATGTAAAGTACATTCAATTACAAGTCGTCTCTGTCAATATCGTTTTTAATTGTTCCTTCCCTTAACTCTCACCGTCGGCCATTTTCTGCATTTAGTTATCAATTAAGGCGACCATTCTAGGCTACAAGCAATCTGTAACTATATTGGTGCAGTCGGTTAACACCGATTGATTTTGTTTTATGTGCCACATCATCCTTTGTCTTCAATTCTAACGGATTTGGATTTTTCAAACTACACAAAATGCTCCAATTTTGATTGCACTCGGAAGAACAGTTGGTTTGGAATATTGCTCTTAGTTACGAAAGTTTTGAGATACGTAACGTCACTATAACATCTACTATGACGTCAGGCATGTACCCCCGACGTATGTGGACTACAATTCACTTGCATCTCAATTTTAGCCTTCAGTAAATATGATCCGAAACTTATGACGTCACAGTATTGGTTCTGTAACATATCATACATAATGTTTGCAACATAAACAAGAAACATTATTGCAATTGACTTCATTAATTGATAGTCATTGTTTTGTTTATTATACGTAAGTTAGCCTGCTAACAACTGTGGGTTTTTTATTCTTTTTCTAAAGTTGGTAAATGGTAATAATCGGGTGCATGGTTCTTCATCGAACTACCTCGCTTGCTCGCGTCTTTGGTTTATAATCGTGTATTGTCACCGTATTCCCGATGATGTTTATATTGATGTGTTGAGTGATTTATAGATTTATAGGTGATCGGTTGCTGTGAAATGTTATGGATATAATTTAAATACCTGATACTCGGTATAAATACTAAGGATGACACGATGGTCGAATGCTACCGCTTTCAACATCCTCAAATCCAGAGGTTCGAATCGCGTCGGGATACTGGAAATTTAAGAAGCCCCTTTAAGTGTTACCAGCTCAACTACAGGTGCATTGGTGGGAAACCCGGAGGTACTCCCGCGAGTATTGGTGCTTTACAAAGTTTACACCGGGTACGTTAAATAATCATATACTCTATTTGCAAAGAGGTAGAACAGCGCATGACTCTTTATTGTAGCACGAATACTGTATATTTGTTCCCCCGATACAAGACCGATGTTATTGGTGAAGTAGACTGGGATAAAACCGAATGATCACGTTCTATGATTGTCTCAGACAAACACAGCACAGTTATTAACATTGTCACTACGCGATTTCTGAAAGAAAGAATCAGGTCATACGTAAATTGGTCTACAAATGTTGTGAACTCATTTGCTGTCCAAATAAATTCTATACACTAGGTCACCATGAGATACAATAAAATGTCTGACCTATAGAAAAACTATATTTACTCCTTAATCTAAAATTATGGGTTATACTTTCCTTGCGCAATAAACTATATTGATTGGTTGTCGTGCTTGCTATAAAATGGACAACAGCATCGAAGTATATGAGAATATCTAACTTAATCTGAGTAAATTAGAACAAAACAATTCGATGAATGGTACTTTATGTTACAAACATCATACGCCTAACTTACTGGCAATTATTAGGCAGCAGTCAATATAAGAGGATTTATGGATAAAAAAGGTATGTGAAAATATGAATAAAGCGAGTTGGCTATACGGTAATGTTTGAAACAATCGCTACTTTGCTAGTGTAACGAAACGACCTTTTAATTTATTGGGTTCTTTAATGAGAAGCTTGCACGACGAGCCTCAAACAGTTCAAACTCGTCCAATAAATAAAGTGAATAAATTCACCAGCCTAATATTTCTATTGAGGCACCACTACGTCTCTTAAACAGAATATACGAGATTTCACACGATTTAACACGCATTCTGTGTTTTATTTAGAATCGTAAACGGAAGTTGAGTAAATAAAACATCGAAATCATTGAGCAATATACAGTGACCACCAAAAATATGGATACACTTTTTGACAGATGCAGAATTATAATTGGTTTTATTATTCCATATCTTTTGGTCAGACGGTTACAATGTTTGCAATTTCTGAAAAAAACAGTTAATGAAGAGGTAAAACAAGTGACAGATAGAAAGATGAACATTTTCTGATTTAAAAATAAACTATGGAGTTCAAGAGGCCGAATTTGCCATATTATATGATCATGTTATCGTTCAAAGCTGGCAAAGAAACTTAATATTTTCCATCAAGGGTAACAATCAATGTATTGTCTTTACACTAAATGAAAAAAAATATTCCTGGTCTTCAAAAACATTTTTGCTACTCTGTTCTGCAAGTAGTGTTATACAGGCAAGTAAATGAGGGGAAACTCTCTGTATCCATATTTTTGGTGGGTACTGTATGTATAAGACTGCTCATATGACGTCATTGGACGTACCACAAAAACACTTGTAAGATGTTTATAGCCAAAACCGGGCCTCGAGTTTATTGAATTTAAATTGAAAAAATATGCATGTGTATTCATATGTGTTTCTCATTAACATAGCAGTTTCACAGGCGCAGTTGGTTAAGGAGCTAGCTTTGTAGACTTCTTCTTCAGGACAGGAATCCATCAACTGGAATGTATTAAGTCCCACTGTGCGACGCGTGTTCGAATATCGGTTCATGCCATAGTTTTATATTTTTGTTTTGTTTCATTTTATCAAACAATCATTGAATGCCATGACATTTTATCTATTTATTGCTATAATCTGTTTTTTTTTCAAATGATTTTATCACTTTATATTGCCTATTTCTGTATATTTGTATACATTTTAGTAATGTATTTATATCATAATTTCATGTAACTTAAAGGACTGACTATTATTACAGACTTACAAATTCCTTTTTAACGATTTTATTCATTGGAATACACATGCACGATATTCTCGAGCAATGCGCATACGAACCAGCGATTAAAAGAATATTTGGGAAAAATAAAAAATGAACTGATCCAAGTTTCGAACCAATTTGTTCCTATCATTGATCAAGTGTACCGATTAACACTTACCATATACCTACCCTTTGAGAGCAAATCACCCTGCCTGTATCAATTAGTCACGGCTCAAAAACATGGTTTATCTATAAATAAGAACGGTGTTTACTCAGAAAGGTTGTTAAATAACTACATATGTTGACCCCTAATTATGAGCATAAATGCTGGTTTGGGCGATACATTTCAGGTGTCTTTAGTTTTAGCGGTTTTTAGCTCCCGTAAAAGACCAAACATATGATTGGGTGTACTCTATGAGTAGCAATTGTTTAGATTCTCCGTATATGTTACTTTCTCAGCTATAAATGTGTTGTTTATACTAGACAATGAGAAAAATGGTATGGCTTTAATAAAAGCCATTAAACGACGTTTATTGTTTTGTTATTTATTTTTTCTTACAAGCTGCACACACTCATTTGATGGCCATCAATTATAAATTATTAAACATAGACACAGATCTACTGCTATACACGCATACTTCCCATATAGATTCGTGTATTGAACATTACTATGAATTTCAACACAAAAACAAATCTACTACCATATTGTTCAAATTAGCCATGTATTATTTGAATTATTCTTGAAGCTAACAGTAATAAAACAGTTATTCAACACCCACTGAGACACATCCAATATAATATATCAAGCATAGTATGATATTACTTCCGTTCATTGTGCAAAGCAGTTCTATATTTTCAATAACTTCTATTTATTTGAATACTTGTGAAAGCACCACAATAAAATAGCACAATATTGTTTAAAAATTGCCACAAAGAGGCATTGTGCGTCTTGGCATAACATTGGCTTGAAGTTTATTATTATTCATTGGACTGTTTTTTATGTTTTACTGACGTTTCCAGGGTAACGATTTGAATTGTTGATAAATGTTAGTTCAATTTATTGTAAAAGTATGTAATTATTACAAGTGATAAATCTCACATGTTATACTAGTACTAGTATTTTGACAAATACATATACATACAGTTGCTATGGTAATTGACAATCCAAGAGTCTTTCGGTTATAATGCATTATCTAAAAAAACTGCCAAACAATTTTCAGGGGAATGTATTAATTTTATGTGTGCTTACATGAAGTTCGAAACCGAGTTTTAAATTTAAAGCACGTATTCGGGGTGAATATGGAGTATAGAAGAATCACTGACAAAACTGCCAATTGATAAACATAATTTTATTGCTTAATTATAATTTTATATACTATGCAGACCGAACAATATTATCAAAATCTTCATCACTATAAATCCATTAGATCCTTACGCATGTTCAATGTTGTCCAAACTGCTCGCGTATTGTGTGATTGAACTAGTTAGACAAATCAGGTTCATTGTTTCCTGTTCAATAGCAATTCAATCATTCATAAGTAATGGCAGATTTATGGATTGCAGAAACATGTCTCCACATGTCAAATATTAACCCAAATTGAGTGATTGCCTTCGCACATTTTTATAACCTAAATGTGTATTTTCTAGGGTACCATTTAAATCTGTATAAGAAAGACGTTAGTCGTTCACCGCGGCATGTTTTCAGATAAGGCTGTTAAAACAAGCGATCCCGTGGCTGATGTTTATGAATGACATGTTAACGAACAGGAACTTATTATGAAACCTGGCATATTCTGTACAATTCTTCCCACAAATATCAATACAATTTTGTTAAGGTTGTTCATAGATTCTCTGTCGACGGCTACAAAATAGCAGACGAAAGATCAACATTGTTCATCAATATTTTTTTTATATTTCAATATTATGTTGATTTTCAATGATGTCTAGTCCATAGTACATCGAATGAAGTCTAGTAACAGATGAAAGGCATCTTCAAACAGAATGCCTCGGTTTTCTTTGATTGCAGTCAACATGAATAAACACCTGATCACGTACTACGATTGTCTCAGACAAAAACAGCACATTTGTAAACATTGTCACTAAGCGTTTTCTGAAGAAAGAATGATAGACTATGACGTGATACGCAAATTGGTCTACACATGGTGTGAACTCATTGGCTGTCCAAATGAATTCCATACAATAGGTCACCATAAGAATGCAATAAAATGTCTGGATATAAAAACTCTTTATTACTCCTTAATCTAGAATTATGGGTTATATTTTCGTTGCGAAATAAACTATATTGATAAGTTGTGTCTGCTATAAAATGGACAAGAGCATCGAAGTATATGCCTAACTTGATCTGAGCAAATTGAAACAAAACAATTCGACGAAAGGTACTTTATGTTAAAAAATCATCATTCACTTAACTTAGTTACAATTAAAGGGCAGCATTCAATTGAGGATTGGTGAATAAAGCGAGTTGGCTGTACATGTATTTTATTGTTTGAAACCGTGAGTGTCAAGACACGGTATTTTAATTGACTGGGGTCTTTTATGAGAAGCTCACATGACGAGCCTCAGACATTTCCACTAACTCGTCCAATAAATTTAGTCACCAACCTAATATTATCTATCATCAACTTAAATAGTCCTTATTTAGGCAGCACTACGTATCCAAAACGGATTATACAAGACTTCATTTAGATTCGTTGGTGGAACTTGAATACTAGTATTTAAAACATCAACATTCATTGAGCAATATGCTTTTTTGACTGCTCATATGTCGCCATTAGATGAACCGCGAAAGCGCAAGAAGTTTATAACCAAATATGAATGACAATAGGATAAGATTTGTATTTTTCTTAAATCTATAAACATACCCGGCTTTGTTGACAGTATTTATATACATTTACGATGATGCTCCAGAGCGAACGAGGTACAGTACGTGAGAAAGATAAAGAGTTATTCAATTAAAAGTATGCGTGAATGTCTAGGCGATGTTGCCGTTTTCTGTGTAATGTTGCATGACATGGGTCTACAATATGGAAATGAATGGTACTGCTGTACTCCAATAAATCAAAATGACATCAGCATTATGAAATGTCATACTGATCCAGACAAAACAATGTTTTTATTTCCTTTGAGAGGAATATGATTAATGGTGTTTACCCTATGGAATACAAGCATATTCTAATATATAGTTCTTGTGGTTTTTAACATGAACATTATTTTTAAGGACATCTTATGATGAATATCTGCGCCTGTGTTCATTTAGTGCAGTTACTAATGTGGTGTCTAAGGTATTCACATTTGGCATCAAGAGTTAGACATGAAAAGGAAATTACTGGGGAAAGAACTCAAGTTTACCAGAGCTAACGTTATTGCTACTACGATTTAACGAATTTGACACCAAGAATAAGACATGAAAGGGGACTTACTGGAAAGAGCACAAGTTGATAAGAGCTAACCTTATTGTTACGTAGATATAACGAATTGTGTACCACCTACACATTTCTTATGTAGAATAACAGAAACATCACTCAATAAACATTAAATCCTTTATTTTATCCAATTATTTTCTGACTAAATAGTAGCTGGGCTACACGATTATATTGCCTTATTAACCCAATGACCGTGCTTGGCATCTATGCTTTGAGGCTTATGGATGAAATAATTGCATTTGCATATCATTATTTCTGATTACCGCCGTATAGTTTGATGTCCAATATATAAAGAATTAAACGACCAATCCGTTTCGGGGATAAACCAGATAACATCAGATTCAAAACAATTTTTAAATTAATGTGTTACAACAATGCTATGTATAGTGTTCAGGGATATCCGGTACTGATAGTTTTATCCCACTCATAGATTACTGCCAAGACGGGATCAAGTAAGCATGACCATTCCAATCACCTAACGACTGGCAACAAATATGGTATGTAAGTTATGCCATCTAATGATTCTACTGTTTTTTACTGCTGCCATTAATTACTGGATTAATGACGTCGCGTCACAAGTTGGAGCTATTTTCAATTTCGCGTAATTTATTTGCCAAATGGTGCAAATGTAATTCTATTTGTTTCAATAAATATATTATGTTATATATCAATCGAACGAAGAAAATCAGCACAATCGACCTAAATGTACATGTTTTCAGTTTTATTACAAAATCCCACACTTTCAGGGTTCGAAATGAACAGAATACGGTGAAATATCACTGTAGAGATGTAACATCCAATCTCGTTGGGCTTGAGAAAAATGTGTGGAGAACAAAAAACATACGCAAAATTTCAATATTTTTTACGCAAAAATGATTCTTAAACGTTAAAAGTTGAAGTCATTAACGTAAAAGAAAATTACATCATCATAAAGTCAAATATTTTGATTCTGTGTTGCGGGAACAGATTGTGTAGAGATTTCAAAATTACAGGAAAATAAGTTGTTATAACACTGATAAAATTGTTCTGCAATATTTATTTTTAATAATTTCTCTTTGAAATTTCCTATAAAAAATACGTTTTTCTTAGAGTATTAAATACGGTACTCATTTTAGATTTTGAGTCAAGAAATCAAACATAATTTCAAATTTTCTTTGCCGACCTAAAATGTCCCACCCTGTGCTTAAAACTAAAAACTGAACTAAACATGAAATTCGATTAAATTTTCTGTAAAACAATATTCGTCACTGAAATGATAAAATACGTTTTTTCCAGGCTGTTGAATAGTATATTGTTTATCAAAATCGTTCAATATACGATGAAGTTATTAGTATTTTTCAATGTCGACACAAAATGTCCCACCAGCAAAATTACGTACTAAGTAACGTCAAAATATCTTAAGTGTTTATGTTGTAGCTTCGATAATTCAATGCAAAATTGAAATCGAAATTTTAAAGATTGGTTCGAAAATGTTTTTTATTTACTAGGAAATGTACACAGTACTTTATTCATCAAGGGATTTGTATTTTGAATTCTTTGTTCATTGGGGATGCATCAAGCTAGTCTAAACTGTACAAAGAGCAAAGGGATAAATGCACACATTACATCAATATGGTTAATTACGTACAAGTTATTTTGCCTAAATCTAAGTTCTTTAATTCCGAAGGATGCTAAATATACCCCATATACGCATAGTTACACAACGTATGTGTTTATGGTTGTTGTGCGCCCATGATTTAGTTATTCTGTCAATTGTTCGCCTTATGTCCGTCATATTTAGCTAAAATAACGGCGTGTTTGACGTTTTTTAAGTTATTGTTTCTGTGTGCGTCTGATAGAGTTGAATGCCTTCCTTGTCCGATTTCATCATATCTTTTTTCAGGTAATATGATGAATGAAATAAAAAAATTATGAGACTTAACATCAACATCCTGAATTATATCTCGCCGAATGATTCTTAAAAACTTGATGACGATAGTAATGTGCATAATTTCTCGGTTAATTACGTTACAACAGTCTTATCATGAATTATTTGGATAATAGTCCTTCAATTACGCGATAAATGAGAAATTACCATGATCCAGACTCGTATTTAAAATGATTTCATCTACCAAAAACAAAGCTTGTTTATTAGTTTTTATTTAAGAAATAATGAATACGTACGTGTGTTTAATTGCGTAATAAAATATAGGCGCGGGTTTGGATGCGTAGGAATTAAATCACAAACTGTGACACACATAAAAATCGACCAAAGGATAAAATACCTGCGATCTTACAAATAGCACGTAAACATATTATACCTGTGTTTTAGCCATAAATTACGGCACATAACACAGCGTATGTTCACATTACGTAATAATTATGCTTATAAAACTTATTAATAACGTTTGAATGATAGTATTGAAATATATTAGTATCAGTATTAGTCTGATATAGATCTATTTTATAAAACTTACTTCGAGTTAAGAACAAATACCAGTTTCTCGAAGCTTTGTCGTAAATAAGAAATTCATCGTGTTATGTATGCATTCCATTATTATAGACATTAAGGCCATGCTAAAGCGTTATTTGTGGTTGAACGCATGTTCACTTTCAATTCAAGTTGTTCACTGATTGTATCTTCATACACCATTAGTACATTATGAGGTGGATCAACTTGTTAGTCGTTCAAAGCAAACAAGGAACTCTAGTATAGTGACGATGGATTGATGTTATTTTGCAAAAGCATATGCGGCCGTTTAAATCATTGATACTGCATTAATGTACAAAATGTATAATTATATGACACGCTTTATTCACATATAAAATACATTGAAGGCGTGTGACACAAACAGCCTTACTTCATATGACATTTAATGTTTTGTTTTGTATTGTTCATGATATGTCACAGACCAATTTAACGAGTTTGGCGTCGGGTTTAATTTAGGACTGATATGTAAATATGTTGGTTTTTTCAAACTCATATACGCGGTCATTTAAATCTTTGGTGTCGCCTTGATATGTGTATGACACGCTTTTTTTACTCTTATAAAATACATTGAAGTCATGTGACAAACATGAACATTTTAGGCATGACATATTAATGAGCAAAGGAACTAGTTTCACGTCGGATTAAATGTGGGCACATATACGCATTGTATCTAAGTAAGGTGGCTTAATGCATTGAAACGCCGTTTTTACAAGTTTCTTAATGGTTCAAACAAGCAAAATGTTCATGCAGCGTCGTTAGCGTATTTTAGTTTACAGCATGTACAAAAAGAATGGATTAAATACAGATGTTTGCACATGTTAATATTTTTTTAATCAGTAATTATAAACACTAGGTCTATTGTTTGAGACACGAACTATCACATGAAATTCATTGAAACATAATCAAAAGTAAATATTGATAGTTTTAGCAATTTCTCTCATTTTCCTTGTTTTTAACAATTCTCATTAATATTTTAGTTTACCACTGACATTATAAACCAACAGACAAACATATTCAGCTGTGTTAAATATCCAATACTGCAATTATGTAACAAACACGAAAAGATATAGATATAAATTTTCCATTAAATTGGCAAGGAAAACTGATCCTATCATTCTATCCTGAATACGAAAATGGAATTCGGTCGAAATATGTGTGTTCTATAGGTAAGTGACATTCTGTGCTTTGTTATAAGTACAGTATTTATTTAACAATGAAACATTTGTACACTGTACTTAGAGATGGAAGTAGTGTTATTTCTAAACTCATTTGGCAATAGAAATTGTTTCCTTATCAATATTTCAGCATAAAAACGAAACAGGACATTATTCTCGTGTGCATACTTCTTCCATCTCCATGCGCCGGTACGAGTATACTCCTGGTGTCGGTAATAGTGTAACAAATTCATCACATGCTTATATGAGTTGTAGATGATATCTTAGTGCAGCATCCCCTATTGTGTATGGCACTAGTGAGACAATGCTATAGATATTCGTACTTAAATGAATTATAATGACAATGCAACTGAAAATATCTTTGTCGTAGCATCACGCGACAGAACATCAATTAATCAAAACAATCAGTGTTTTAACAAAGTTAAAAACTAATTTTAGGTGGGTAAAACATTTTCTTTGAAAAAATGACTTGCTATAACCAAAATCACAGATGTTCAAAGAGAAGTACATATTCTGCTATGTTGTCATAACCTACATTTCCTTACAAGTTGTACTATAAGTGAAATCAAATAAAAGGTTTTATAACAGAATTCATTATACGTTTCCCACAAGTCTTTGTCTTTCACTGCTCCTTGACTAAGTTAACCCTCGCTTTATCAAATAATGAGCCGCTGATTTCCCAGCCAACTGTCGGACTATGACATATAATACAACCCATGGGGAATTCTGAAAGACATCGAGTCCGGGATGCTGAACCACTGAACCTTAGTGTGTATAACATTTATATTATATCATTTGAATGTGCTATTCACGTAAGGAGATTTGCAACATTCTATGGTTTGTTGGTGTTTCTGGTAAAGTATTTTTAAACACAACTAATGCACCGAATTCAGACAAATGTTTATTGAACCATTTCGCTAAAAACAATAATTACCACGGGACTTATAATGCTGAGGTTATAAAAAAGATTTTTTAAAGACTTCTATCAGTTCAACATTTCTCTCCCTTCTGTATTTGTTGTGTTGAGTTCATTAGTGGTTGTTTATTCATCACAGTGTCCATACATTATGCTCAATGTCTTGGGAAATGAGATCTGATAAAACACTTCCATAGTCATACCTAAATGTTGAAAATCTTGACAATAATTGAAAAACATCGATAAGATGTTACAAATGATTATGATATATTATTGTGCTACAATTCATTGGACTCTCGGCAAAGGTCAATTCTCAATATCATCTATCAAAACATAACCCAGAAATTTGAAAGTCTCAATTGACAGTTTCTGCACTTCATTGAACCTTTTAATACATAAACGATGGATATAAAGACTGCTCAGTAGGAACATACTTTTTGTGAATACTTGATTGTTATCACATGCCTTTCCTTACATGCAGCCACTTCACCTGTAAGTTCGTGCACCTAAAATTTTAAATGGGCACAATTGCACAAATCATTTAATTGGAACCATCTTTAATAACAACAACATCAATTATCTATCTTTTAACAAAATCCAAACACAAATTGAATGTCAAACTGCTAAAAATGGCAATTCAGTCTCAATGGTACATGCAGGTCAGCAGCTTTTCCGATTGTAAGTATATCACATCTATAGCAAAAATAATAGAAAAATAAAAGTCTCTGGTTTTCGCGACCGAAAGCGGTGAATATGTAAACAGTAAAATCGGTGCACGGGCAAAACACGCCACGAACATAACAAACCCTCTTTTTAGATACTTGTTTGCACTATTCGGCTGGCTGAATGTCTTCTCAATTATCTAAATGATTTTGGACACGAAAATGAGAGTTTTAGCAGAGTAATCAACGTTTTACTGAAATGCACGAATTTGTAGGTGTGCACGAACTAACAGGAAAAGAGGCTATATCCCAGTTAGTATAACGAGTACGTATACTCCTTTAATACACATGTGTGAAGTACAAAGTGCAAATGACGTCATCAAATGAACACAAAGTTTGTATTTTTGTGTTGTAAGTGTTAAATGAATTTCTATTGCGAAAACGAAACGATCACGAACGAGTTCAGCTTCTCAAAACTACATTAATATAGTGGTCTTGAATCGATTTGGCGCCGATTAGCTGGATGGATTCGATTTCATACCGGTCAGCGATTAGCCGATTTCCAAATATTGAAATCGTCCCGATCCTATTCCGGAATTAAGAGAAAGAAAGGGTATTGAAGTAATAGGAAAGTAAGAAGAAAAGTCGGATATATCAGGGTAATTTAAGACAGTGAGGGGCAGCTGAATCATCCTCTGCCTACTCCTAGGCATCCCCGGTTATGGTAGCCACTGTCGACACAGCCTTTTGAATCATCAATGGTTTACCATCAGCTGACCGGGCCTTTAGAAATGGATGGTTGATAACCCCCGCTTGAAAGATACCAATTGTTATGTTATTATTGTGTACTCTGCTCAACTGGTAATTTTGAGTGCTGCCTTCCCTGTCCTATTTTCTCGTAATATTTCTAACTACTGAAAGACAAGTAGAACATTTTGGCGATTTTAATTTTATTATTTGCAATTAAAGTGAAGTGGTTAATTGATTTTATCTTCGGAAGCGAATCGAACCACTTATGTACATGCTTCCCTTTTTGGTTGTCTACACAATGGTTTCCAATTCAGCAGATGGTGTAAACATTTTAAAGCTTCCCTGGAACAATGTTCTATTCTTCAAAGGAACCGGATTCGCTTCGAACTGGTTCGCCCCTACGGCCGTATAACTAACATATTCTATAAATAATATTACGTATATTTCAAACCATGCCATGAAATCTATATCTCCCATCATCTTCTAGGATGAAGAACTGATTTCCTATCATTTTACAGTTTTGACACCATCAGATTAACTAAACATATTTAAGTGCACAAACATTATACTATGTATTTATAAGTTAAACAGCATATGCAGGGCAGCACTATCAGTGGAAACCATTACTCAAATACTACAATCTGACTATCTGGATTTCATTAAAGCGTCAATTTAGCAATAGTACAGGAAGTGCCACTTGCTCATAATCATTAAATGTTGAAAAAACATTCTCCGAAAATGTCAACTGACAATATTAATTAGGCGTTCTTTATACAATCCAACATGAGTACAAAGACTTGCTTATGGTCATTGTCTAACAAACACACACGTTATATATTACAAAGCATGTACCTTATCATGATAATTAATATAATTGTACATGATTCATCAATAACCTGAAGACAAACAGTAAACAGCACATGTTGTTCAGCGTGACATTACAACCAGCGCAAAAAACACATGTGTGTTGAAAAAAACATTATCAAATAATAGCACATGGCTTTGGTCGAAAGGAAAACAACTATAGAACTTTCTTTTACCAAAATTGCGCAGTTTGCAATGGACCCGACGCCAGTGTTAAAAAATTCCCGACAATTAGTATGGCGAAAGTTTTTGTCAAATGGTTTTAACCGGAATTCATTTGATAATGCTAACATGTGCAAATTTCCAAGGCTTTTTCTACCACAATTTAAGGTCTTTCAATGGTCAAATAGATTATTGCATTTATCTTTACTAATGTGGGCAAGTGGCGTTTGGTCAATTACGTTCGTGTTAGGCTAACGACAGCCGCAATTTCAGTATTACTTCAAAGTATCTATGTATCGCAGTTATCGTTATTATTTGTTATAGGTAAGCTTGACTTATTATATAAAGGACTTACTAGTAAATCAATGGCGTCTCGCACCTCCCGACTTTGGATCATAGAACTAATATAAAAAGAATATGAGCAAATAGAACAGGGAAGGCAGTCCTTGACGTAACAAACCGAGCACAGAAAACAGTAACATCACAGCATAACTACACGGAGCCATTCCCGCGTACATCCCAAAGAATTTTTTTAAATGCCTAAGTCCCAGCCACAAAAAATGCAGGATCACTCAATTTCAAAAAGAAATTACATTATTAAGGTGATCCCAAGTGACCGAATGAAACGCAGCAAGTATATGCCAAAACAGTGACCAAATTGACGGTAAAATATTACTCTGTGCTAAAGCCCGGTTAAGGCGTTAAATTACATTGGCACCGGCTGAAATTGGTAACATAATTTGAGATGGTAAAATACAGTAATTAATATCAGTTTTGACAGCGTTATCACTTCTTAAATTTGAACCAGATTAACAGATAGAAGACCATGGTTTATGCAGCGATTATTTAATGAATTTTCGCACGGCTCGAATATTTCAAACGACAAGTGATGTGCTTGGTGGTTGCTCTTTTATCGTCATGTTAGCACATTTTGCAACAATTTCTGAATCACATTCTTCATGCAACCGAGTTGGCTTGATAAATGGTTAGCTCTTTTCCTCAGTATCTCATAAATATTAATTGCTACTTTTAACATATTACCGAAGCCAATTTATTCTACTGATATTAAAACGTTCCTTGTCCTCCCAATTCGTTTGAATCGATACCAAGTTCGCCTATCGGGAATAGGTTATTCGACTTATCATTTAACAAAATCTATTTATAATATCGGCTCTATAATTTCGAACGTATTTGGACAGGTCACAGACTTGTTGTCCTACATACAGTAAAATGAGAGATTTGTGGCGTGATTGTTCTATTTGTTTCAATTTATCACACTGATTAAACCAGACACGATTTCCTATTACTACATATTGAACAAGTTCAGTTAAACTCCGATTGCCAGAATCGGCTTCGGTATTTGTATCGTGGCAATTGACAATATCATGCCTTCTGGTTGCGGGGAAAATGTCGATTCCATGCAGGGGAGCAGGTCCATAGAGGTGTGGTCACCATAGAATAAACAACTGAAATCGGTATAATAAAACAAATTGCTATAATGTCCGTTTCATTAACAAAATGTACGTTATTTATAAGTAAGACACTGTCTTTGGTCTTGTCTTCGAGTCAGTGTAATTATCATCCCTTTATTGCTAATTGTGATTACAAATTACTTAATAGATTTGTTCTTTAACTCAATGTAAAGTAAAAATAGGCAGTACCATGTTTAAACATGTTAATGCCTATGGCCAAGCTTTATATATCTTGGAAACAAACAAAACAGCTTAATGTTAGACGACAAATTGCAGATTTGCAGAAAGGGCCGAAATTGATATATTCAAAGCAAGAACCTTGTTATATATTCATGCATAAATGTCAGATTGATGTCAAATTCGCCAAGCTTTACAAACATGAATAAAAATGACACCGAACATCAACAAAAAAGCGATATTTTCCAGGCATAGAATGGGAAGGTCATATATCATTTTCCGCAAACAAATCGTGCAATATTTCTAATGTGTGTTTGTATTACATCACGAACACCTTCTTGATGCTCACTGACTATAGATGACATACAATCGAGGTTATAAATACTGACAATAAATCGACTGTTAGATTATGCTAATCAAGGGGTCAGGTTCGTGTCAAATTCGACAAGCTATACTACAACTTGTGGTATCTACTTTCATTGGCGAATTACGTAAACCATACCTAGGTTTTAAAAAATCTGAAAGTAAAAGCCCGTATATGTTTGCTGCATAAGAGAATAGTTTTCCAAACAGTCAGTACAATGAATGTTTTACTATACCAGCAAGATATGGAGTGTATTTCCTTCAATTATTATATAATCAACAGATTCATTATCTCAACCGATGAAAGCAACATACAGATGATGTTTGGCAAGGCATCTCTCATTTCTTTCTTTTCTCTTCAGTGATTAGTTATAATTAATTTTTGAAGTAGCATATAAAACAAAGCAAAAGGCTTGACTGCTAATTAAACTGAACTATCTTTGTTGATTATTAATTTCTTAGTTTTTTTTCTCTTCATTGATTAGTCATAATTTATTTTGAGGTAGCATACAGGGTGTCCAAAAAGAAATTATACAGTTTCGCGGTATTTTTATCAACTCGTTATGTTCTGCTATCGCGGAGAAATTTTGCACATGGTTAGACAAAAGGTATAAGTTTTTTCTGGTACCAGTTTGAAAATTTTAACTCGAATAATTCTTAAAAAATGTCAATTTCCAAAAAATACCTTATTTTGACCGTGACGTCATTTTGACGTAATTTACGACGTTTTTACAATTTATGCCTGTCGCATGTTTCCCGGTTTGCACCCATGCTTTAAAAGTGTTGGTTACATTTACACATATTTCTACAAACTGGTATTCTTAAATTTGATTTTGATGTTGATCAGGAGAAAACTTGTGTATATTGGCATTTGATTGTACACAAGCGATTTCGGATAGCCCAAAAGAAAAAATTCCACCTGAATTAAGACCCGGACTGTGGACAGGCCATTCCACTCTGCAGTGGAATTTGCTAGAATTTATTCTGACACCAAATGTTTCTTTTAATTCACCCAACACCTTACATTGCCATGTGTGACTCTGGTTCCACTTGCATGAACCATACAGCATTCAAAACAAAGGATTCGCTGCTGAGTTCCGAAAGAACTTGCTTAACAAAGACAAGTAACAGAATGGGTTTACTTCTTTCTGTTTTGTTGTCGAAATCGCAAGTGAACAGCCTATTAAAAGCCAACAAACATGCCCATGCTCGTGAGAAACATCATATATATAATATCAGTCAAGACATTTGTGAAATACAATGCAAATTTTCCAATAATGCATGAAAGACAGGAAACACCTGAAATACAGAAATTGTGAAAACGTCGTAAATAACGTCAAAATGACGCCACAGACAGAATACGGTAATTTTAGAAAATTTACTTTAAACTGATGCCAGATAAAATTTCATCTTTTGACTAACGGTGTGCTGAATTTCTTTGCGATAGCAAAACGTTAAGATTTTTTAAAATGCACTGAAACTGTATTCCTTCTTTTTGAACACCCTGTATAAAACAAAGCAAAAGGTTTGACTACTGATTAAACTTAATTATCTTTGTTGATTATTAAAACATGAAATTAGATTACTAATCAACTCCTTCTGCTGGCTCAGTAATTGATACATGCACACCAACATATAAATTACGCCTCTCACTAATTTAGAATATGTGGATGGATTAATGTTATGAGATTTTGTACGTATAAATCCTCAGCTTTTATAAAATGATATTTCCTCATTCATGAACCTCTTACGAACAGTGTCTCATAATATGTTAGGCTTATTCATGAAGTTTTTTTTCTATTTTGTTGATGAAAATTTCTTTGTATAATACTCTTATTATCATATTATTTATTTTCATTTGTACCTGATCGGAAGGGTTATTTATTATATGCGTGTATTATTATGTTGATGTTTGTACATTGTCTGTATATTTATGGGCAATATTGCCTGGTAATAATATCTATTCTATAAAAATCTACAGCGCGCATGTGTGCCATCATCACATAAACTAATTTGAACAAAAATGACAATTCCCGTGGGTCATACGTGACACGTCAAACGTTATTTTCCATGCTATATACAAGTAATTATATAACATCTACTATAATTGTGAAGTAACTTATCTCCAAGAAAACGAAATCATTTAACGGAAACAACATTTGTTTGGTTTGTTTCCGTGTGGAAAATTATCAACGTGTGAATCACATGCCCCTGATTAAATCGTATTTGCTTAAAGGAATTGTTGCATAATTTGTGAGTACCATACAAAATGTGCGTGTTTGATGTCATAATATCGAATAATAAGGAGAACGAATTCGTGACGTATCACACAAACAGCTGTAATTTGTCTGTAGTGCCGCATAATTACAAAACGAGGCTTATTTCTGTGACAAAAACAGCTCTCAAGAAAGTGTGGTGTTCAGCCAATCTGACTTAAGTACAATGATATCCCTACGGTAACCAATAACAAAGGCGATACGTCCGAAGGGAATTCCTGTCTGATATGTGAACTGTCTTTATGCATTGTATACTACGTTTTTGTCACTGAAAACTTTGTTTAAAATGCAGTGATTTTATAATATGTCTACTGTGTTTATGATATAGACACTGTGTATTATAACATTCGCATTGTGTTTATAAATGCACAAACAAGCTTTTGTGCCAATATCATAAGCATTAAATATGAGATTTTCGTTAGAGAAATAAAATTATTACTAAGCTTATTTATTTGAGTCCCGTGGCATCAACAGAGAACATATGTCGTGAGACACTTCCAAACACGTGGGTGTCATACATAATATCAAATATATGTCAATGGTGCCATAAGAAGACATTTAAGAATCCTCCTAACTACAGGAGATAGAATGGATTTGTAAGATTAATTTCCTCAACAAATGAGTGAGTACCAGCTGGTCATATATTTGTCAGATAATGGAACACATAAACAAGTTGGATTACGATAATGACACGGTGATGCTCTAACGTGATCATCTAAATGGATAAAACCCTGCCAATTTGAGAAGAATCACAACCGATCCTTAATAACATTTACTGTTATTAGTACATATAGTTGATACAGGTTTTGAAGCCGCCAAAATACATTGTACGTTATTACGGCCCATATCGTGTTTTTCATAAAACTTAAAAGGGAAAATGGTCCTTTCACAGTGAATACGGGAGTATCTCCGTTCGTATGTAAATCCTCGAGAAGCTGTTATCAGTGTGCAGCCATTACATATGAGTCGCGATCTGATAAAATGATCTTTAATTATTTTTTGGATTCTTTTTCTTTCAAATCTATCTTTCCTGTTAACTGATTACTGGCACTGTACAACAAAATACGAAATGTCAACTATACATTATAGTGTTTATTTCGCACCTGCTAGTAGAACCAAACAACTAAATCATATTTTCAATTACCATAATTTTTGCTGACAAATAGAAATACCATACATTATAACACTAAGTATCAATTAACAACAATGGTGTGTATGAGGAATATATGAATCTTGCAAATGTCGCCTGCCGTAGATATATAGTGAACTAGTCAATAGTATGCCCGCCCGGGTGCGGGAATGCAGTGAGAAATAGAAAGATGATTCTTCCTGACCGGCGGGAATTTGACAACCTCATGGAATCCTTGTTCCGAGGAATAGACTCTAGTTGGTTCCACGAACCAGGGGATAACTTCGTGATTACGTGTCCCGACTGCAAGAATTTTGACAGTGAGCATTGTCTCCAAGGTGGCGATTTTGACATCAAAAATTGAAAATCTCTAATTCCCCTGGTAGTAAACAAATCAAGAAAACACTAAAAAATCAAACGAAAGCCAGTAACGGCTAAAATTTCAAACCTCACTAAAAATGAACCAAAAAAGTGGAATGTTCCACCCTAAACTGTAAAGAAAATATATAGCAGTGCATGTACCCCCATTCCGCTTACATATCTTTATGATTATATAAATATTATCAACACAGAAGGACAGGTTTTAGGATTCACTTTCAGAATGTCATGGTTCACGTTGTTGCTGTGGAATTATTACTTGTACTCTCGTTATTCTCATTGTTAATTGGTTGTGTAACATCATTAGGTTGTATAACACCATTCATTGTAGTGTTCATCTCAATCTTAGATGTCTTTATCCACAGTATAGACATCAGAATAACCGTCACTAGTTGTAACAAGTTGGTGGGAACATCTGGAAATCATAAAATAAATGTGAACGATTTTCCGATATTTACCTTCTGAAACAATAATTTAAGGATATTATTCATTAATTATACTATATATTTATTATATGCTTTCAATGGATTACGGTGATTTTCAGTGAATATAACAGTGACAAATAACAGTGAAAATAAGATTTTGATCATTTCACTATTTTTTGACGGAACTACTTTCTTCAATGAAAATATAAATTACCTCCCTGTATTGTTTGCTTAATTACATACAGGGTGTTTCATAATATCTGTCCCCATTACAAATAAATGTCAGGAGTATATGCATGATCTCAACTGATAACTTCATACATCAATAGAAAGCCAACATTTCAAATTTTCATTAAGCATAGCAATGTTTCTTTCAAAGCAACCCTGTAACAAAGATTCTTGCAAAATGTCATTTTTTCGATAATTGTTAAAATGACGTTCAAAGTTATTTTTAACCCAAATTGATAGCATAGCTTGTAAAGTATTGAATGATAAAACAAGTTTGATTTTGTTTATTAACAAAATAATCTTTTGATTTGAAAGCTTATATTATATACAACAAGATGAAAATAGTTTGATGTAGCAATTAATTTGGTTTCTAGTTCCTAGGCAACGGAACAATATAACCATGCAGATACATTCTTACTTGTAGTCAAGCAAACAGGTGACAGGTTTTCAAATAACATTTTTTTCCAAATGAATGTTTTAAATTCACTAATAGACGTAAGTAGTTTTTAATACAATCACCAAAGCAATTTATGACTTTGAGATAATAATTTAGAAAGAAAACAGCCAAAGACCATGCACTTGTTTACTTGTATGAAAGCGAGAAAGTAATATTTTGTGTTAGCTTCTTTCATTGCCTATCAACTGGTAACCAATGCAAATGCATCACACATAAGTTTTTAGTTTATCACAAATGGATTCAACTTTCATATCAATACAATTTTTTTTTTAAACTTTAAAACTGGTTATATCATGCAAAACTTTACAAGCTTTGTAATTCAACTTATTCAACATGGACGACATTTTGACATTTATCGAAAAATAGCAAATTTTCAGAAATCTTAACTCCAATGTTGCTTTGATAGTAAAATTGTCATATTATATACTGAATAAAACTTTGAAATGTTGGCTTTCCATTGGTAGGGTTTATGTAATTGAAAAGGCTTCAACGGGAGATTTATATAATGAACCCATTGCTATAACATCTGATGTGATTGAACTTATGTGTACTGTAACGTGCATGATAATAGCGGAACTTGGCAGCACTTTCATGTACAAGCAATTCGCTGGCTTTAACAGCGTTAAAAGTGTTAAATATGTATCAGTCATATGAGACCGTAAGAAGTAGTAACGACATTCCCTGTGTCTTATATGACTGATACATATTTAAAACTAACTGCATTGTAGCATCACAAGACACTTCTTATGGGCACATTATCATGAAAATCAGAACATGTCATATTAACCGAACTGACGGTGAAACAGCTTGTTAAATACCTTATATGTAAAGAGTAATTTTCGGACAGTTTTTTTTCTTGTTTTCTGTAAATTAGATTTTGAAAAAGCCAGCGAACTTGGTGGGCAAATGTTAGTATAATTCATCATTATCAATAAGGATAAGAAAATAATTTTATGAATGCATTTATTTATAACGTAGATTCAATGTTAATAATTTTGATTCTATTGTACAAAATACATGTAAATGTATTTATAAAGAAATAGATTGAAAAGAAGTATTCTCACCATTGGACACATATTCTGTGTCGGCTATTCCAACCTGTTTCATATTACCGGCAGAGTTTATTAGTCCATATCTGATTTTATTGCCGCAACAGCTTCCATCAAAGTAATTATTGATTGGCCTTCTTATTTAAACTCGCTATCCATTATAACAAGCGTATCTTTTAGCTGTTTGAGTTGTTCCTTGATGTCCGTTGTTTCCACAACATAGTCAAGATTGTCATCATTCATTGAATTCAAGATGCCACTGTGTTGTAGGCTATCCAGCTATAAAATGAAATGAACTATTGTGAGGAGGAATACATTGAACATAGTAATGAGGACAAAGTTGTCAATAACGAGAACATATTTGCAGAGCTGTGGCCTAGATGTAAGGCTCGCGCTTCGGGATCGAGAGGTTCACGGTTCAACACTCGACTGGGCCACTGGTTAATTGCTCTGAGCAAGAATAACCAACAAGTCCCACTCCACAAATGTGTAAATTGGTACCTTTGAGTGCAATGTCTATTCCTAGTCACCGCAGATCTATGTTGGCAGCCACACCCACAGGAGAGAAATAGTCTCCTAGGGAGATTGGATTGTAGGTTTCAATCCGAAGTCCAATGACCGGGGAAAGTTAAAGTGCCAAAGAGTTGTTGAGTGGCTGAACAGCTGAAGACAGCCCTCGAAAGTTTGGTTACTTAAATTAAATTTTAAGTGACACACCAGAAATGTCCTCTTCTCTTTTTTATTCTGTTTATATTTAACAAAGATAATAAAAACTCTGGTAACATGAAACAGTATTGTATTTTTTTGGTTTTGTTTTTGTTCTCACTGGTCAACACTTTAATAAAGAATTAATCGACCAATTCGATTCGGGTATAAACGGGTATAAGTCTGGTCAACACTTTTTTGGTCATTTGGAGTCATGTTTAATATAATGGTGTGCGTTGCATCATCAGTCCTAATATCATAGCCTAGGATCCATGATGAAACGCACCCAGTTACTAAATTATACAGGCAAAGCAATTGGGATATACAAGTTAGTACATTGTACCGTTTAACGTTCTATGACCAACCCATAACCTTCCATTCCCGAGGTGAGACGCACTTACAGAACTACCACCAAGATGAAAAAATCAAAAGGGAAATAATGGAAATAACTAAAGTTGATAAAAGCTGATGTTATTGTGACGACGATGTTTGTGTACCATCTACACGTTCCTTACAATACCACTCAGTTAACATTAAATCCTTTATATTATCCAATAATATCCGGACCAAATAATGGAATAAGGTAGAGCTACACGTTTATATTTCCTTAATTATTCAATGGCCGTGCTTGGCATCTATGCTCTGAGACTTATAGTATAGCTGAAATAATAACATTTATATATCACCATTCCTGACCGCCTTATAGTTTGATGTCCAAGATATAAAGAATTAATCGACCAATCCGATTCGGGGATAGGCTAGACTAAGTCCGACACACTGAATTATTTGTTCGCAAAATGATTCTGAAAAAATTGATGACGATATTAATGTGCATGCTTTCTCGGTTAATTTCGTTATCATACAACATTTGAATTATGGGTCTTGAATTACCCCATAAATGAGAAATCGCCATCGTCCGTATTTAAAATGTTTTCATCTGCAAAATCGAAGCTTGTTGTAACAAATAATGAATACGTAGGTAGCAAATACTGTGACACACACATATATTGCACACTAATATCAGTCTCGTAAAAATCGGCAAAAAGGATAAAATACATTTGATCTTACAATTAGCACTTACCAATGTTTACCTGCGTTTTAGCCATAAATTACGGCACATTACACGGCGTATGTCAACATTACGTAATACTCTTTTTTTAAAGTTAAGAACCAATACCATTTTCACGAAGCTTCGCCGTGCTTAAATAAGAAAGTCACAATGCACTGGTATCATTCCATTATTATACCCATTAAGGTCATGTTAAAGCGTTGTTATGTGGTCGAACGCATGTTCACTTTCATTTCAGTCTGTTCACTGATTGTATCTTCATACACTATAAGTACATTATGAGGTGGATAAACTTGTCATTCAAAGCTAACAAGGAATTCTAGTGTAGTGTCAATGGACTGATATGTTGTTCCGTTGTTTAAACCATTGCTGTCGCATAAATGTATGTATGGCACGCTTTGTACACATATAAAATACATTGAATTCATGTGACACAAACTGTCTCACTTCATATGATATTTAATCTGTTGGGGTTTTTGTTCATGACATGTTATTTCAAGCAATTGCACTAGTTTTACATCGGGTTTAAAGTAGGGCTGATCAGTTAATATGTTGGTGTTTCAAACTCATATATGCGGTCATTTACATCTTTGGTGTCGCATTGATATGTGTATGACAAGCGTTTTACTCTTATAAAATACATTGAAGTCATGTGACAAACATTATTGACGTCAGGTTTAAAGTAGGACTCATATGTTATTCTGGTGTTGTTTTTGTTATATGCGGTCATTTAATTCTTTGGTGTCGCATTGATGTGTGCATGTCACGCTTTTTACACGTTTGAAATACACAGTAAAGTCATACGACACCAATTTTGTTTCATAACATGTAAATGAGCAACTGAACTAGTTTCACGTCAGATTAAAAGTAGGCACATATACGCATTGTATCCCAGTAAGGTGACTTAGTACATTGAAACGCCGTTTTTACGAGTTTCTTAATGCTTCAAACAAGCCAAATGTACATGCAGTGTCGTTAGCGTATTTTGATTTTCAGCATGTACAAAAAGAACTGATTCAATACACATGGTTGCACGTGTTAAGTTTTTTAAATGTGTAATTATAAACACTAGGTATATTGTTTCAGACACGAACTATCACATGAAATGCATTGAAACATAATCAAAAGTACATATAACAATTCATCTCATGTTTCCTTGTTTAAAACAATTCTCATTTATATTTTAGTTTACTACCTACCGTTAATTGGCACGGAAAACTGATCCTATCATTCAATGATGAATACGAAAATAGTCGGTCGAAATATTTGTTCTATAGGTTAGTGACATTCTGTGCTTTGTTTTTTAAGTTGGGTATCTATTTAGAAATGAAACTTTTGTATACTGTACTTAAAGATCGAAGTGCTGTTATTTCGTAACTCATGTGACAATAGAAATTGTTTCATCCCATGCTCACATGAGTTTTAGATGATATACTAGTACGACATCCCCTGCTGTGTATGGATCAAGTGAGACGATCAACATGGTTGTTGGGCGTATACTATGCCCATCTGAATACTTATATCTTAATTGTATTAGAATTCTTTCTGGGATCATATTTGCTACAATGTTCCTACTTAAATTAATTATAATGACAATGCAACTGAAAAAACTCTTTTTCTGTCGTAGCATTAATGTTACAGGACATCAATTAATTAAAGTGACTCAACTCCAGTTGGTAAATTGCAAAATTGATCAAAAAGCTCTCTTAAAATCAGATTGTTTTGGTTGACCTACCTAATACATTTATATACGAATCTGGACTTATTCATCTATAGAAAAATAATCACATGACGAAGGTTTATTAAATTTAAAAACCAAATAATCTATTGTGTTACTAACGCATTGAAGTATATATTCAACGTTGTCTAGCGTAGGGTGGTGTTTAAACGCCGAAAAAAAGCCGTTACCTAGTTAACAAACGGTAAAATAAGTTCGGTAGTTTTCAGCAATCGCGCCTTAGATCGTAATGTAAATTGTAAGAATACTTTATGTATTCGTTAAACATAATTTTGAGATTAAAATGTCTACAAAAACGTGTTTTTTATCATCGAAATGGAGTTTAGTCCCTTTAAAACAATCCGTGTTTTAACAAATCTATTCATTTGCTCGTTTTGTCACATAAAAATAAGTTTAAAAATTAAACATTGTTCAGATAGGAAAAACATTTACTTTTTAAAGTAACTTGCTTTGACATAAATCACAGATCTTCAAAGAGAACTACAGGTGTAGCTATATTGACATACCCTTCATTTCCAAAGTTGTACTATAAGTGAAATCGGATAATAGGTTTAATATTAAATTCATTATACGTTTCAAACACGTCTATGTCTTTCCATGCTCCTTGGTTAAGTTAACACTCGCTTTATCAAATCATCAGACGCTGATTTCACAGCCATCTGTCCGAATATGACATATTGATACAACTCAGGGGAATTCTGAAAGGCATCAGGTACGGGAAGCCGAACCACTGAATCTTAGTGTGTATAACATTGAGCGTTAAACATTTGTCTGTGATATTCTCGTAAGGTGGTTTGGTACATTCTGTGGTTTCCTGGTGTTTCTTGTAAAGTATTTTTAAACACGATTAATGCACCGTATCCCGACAAATGTTTATTGTACCATTTCGCTAAAAACATAATTACCACGGGGCTTATAATGCTGAGGTTATAAAAAATATTTTTTAAAGACTTCCATCAGTTCAACATTTTTCTCTCTTCTGTATTTGTCGTGTCGAGTTCATTAGTGGTTGTTTATTCATCACAGTGTCCATACATTATGCTCAATGTCTTAGGAAATGAGATCTGACAAAACACTTCCATAGTCATAACTAAATATTACAATGAATGTTTGAGAAGAAAATCTTGACAATAATTGAAAAACATCGATAGGATGTTCCAAAATGGTTCATTATAATATTGTGCATGTTCAATATTAATTGTACTACAATTCATTGGACTCTCGGCTAATGTCAATTCTCAATTACATCTATCAAAAAATAACCCAGAAATTTGAAAGTCTTAATTGACAGTTTCTGCACTTCATTGAACCTTTTAGTACATAAAATATGGATATAAAGATTGAACAGTACGAACGTACTTTTAGTGAATATTTGATTTTTTCTCACATGCCTTTCCTTACATGTAGCCACTAAACATGTAAGTTCGTGCACCTTAAATTTCAAATGGGCACATCTGCACAAAACAATTTAATTGGAACCATCTTTATGATCAACAACATCAATTGTCTATATGTTAACACAATCTAAACACGAATTGAATGTCAAACTGCTAAAAGTGGCAAAGCAGTCCCAATGTTACATGCAGTCTGCAGTCGTGAAATAAACATTGTGAACCGTGAGTTCATGCACATAAATTGATGACGTCATCAAGAGCGATCGTAAAATACTTCGCCAATACAAATTCGCATAAAAACAAGATTGATCTATTGTCAGTAGGTCAGCAGCTTTTACGATCGTAAATATATTGCATTAATCGAAAGAAATAAGAAAAATAAAGGTTTCCGGTTTTTTGGCAAACGGATGCGGTGAATATGTAAACAGTATAATTGGTGATCGGACAAAACACGCAACGAACATAAAAAACTCGTTTTCAAATATTTGTTTGCATTATTCGGCAGACTGAATGTCTTCTACATTATTTAAATGAATTTATAAACGAACATGATAGTTTTAGCAGAGTAATCAACGTATTACTGAAATGCATGAACTTGTAGGTGTTCACGAAGTTACAGGAATAGGGACTATAACCTAGTTAGTATAACGAATACGTATACTCTAATACTACGCATGTGTGTAGTTCAAAATGCAAATGACGTCATCAAGTGAGTCTACTTTTCAACAGAAAAGTGTGTAGTTTGTTGTAATAAGTGTTATATGATATAAAGAATCGAAAAATCGTTTTCATTTTATTTATTTTTTCCGGTCAAGAAATATTATTAAGTTCGCCAGATATGCTCGCTTAATGAAACTTCAAGAACTCGTTTGATATCAATTTAAATTTTATAACAAATTACGACCCGTGATTTGTCCTCTTTAAATTGAACAAAATGTTTGTAATCATACTAAGACATATGTAATATCACAAGAACTTTCTCGATCTTGTGTTTTGTTAACATCTGCTTCTATATGATATACCGGTGCTGTCACACTTGAGCATTACGAGACGAGTGGTTTCTGAAAGGACCTGGACGATTACTCCGTTACTCAATTACGATTCGATTAATTCAATTTTGCAAAACCGCTAATCGTTTTCAAGCAATACACATCGCACTATTCCATTAATTTGCATATTTCTGCATATATACACCATGCCTGAATGTGATGGTCAGCACATAAACAAGCAAACTAGTTGGATGTGCTTCGGTAACATGCGACACATTACTCCATATACGAGAACATTCCATTGATATTGCGAAAATAAAACAAACACGAGCGAGTTCAGCTTCTCAAAACTACATTAATATAGTGGTCTTGAAAAGAGACACAATATTCGATATGGTGCCGATTAGCCGGTTTGATTCGATTTCATACTGATCAGCGGTTAACCGATTTCAAAATATTGAAATCGTCCCGTACCTATTTCGGAAATGAGGGAAAGAAAAGGTATTAAAATAATAGGAAAGTAAGAAGAACATTTGGATAGATCAGAGTAATTTAAGATAGTGAGGGGCAGCTGAAGTTTCCTCTTCCTACTCCCAGGCCTCCCACGTTATGGTAGCCACTGCCGACATAGCCCTGGGAATCATCGATGGTTTACCTTCAGCTGATAGTCCAGCAATAATGTCCAATAAACATTAATTTTTGGAGAAAGTTACCAAAATTGGTACAACTGTTCCTTGGTCCATTTGAAACATTTTTTTCATGAGACCCACTTAAAATATTTTCTTTGGTTGCCATAGCAACGGTTTTCAAAATGGCCGCCAAAATGATCAATGGCGGTTTTCGCCCAATAACTTCAGTTAAGAATTGCATATCGTGATGAAACTTGGTGTATAAGTAGCTTGACTCAATACGCCACTAAAAATTAAAAGTTGGATGGGTGGGGTCAATATCTAGGTCACTGTTACTGAAAAAAGAAAATCGTTTTTTGCTCAATAACTTCCGTTAAGAATGAAATAATTGGATGAAACTTGCTATATACGTTGCTTGTAGGATGATACACGTTGGAATAAAAAAATGGGACATTTGGGGTCAAGGTCACTGTTACTAAAAATAGAAAATCGGTTTCCTCTGAGTTTATTTAGTCTGGAATGACATATATGAATGAAACGTGGTCAATATATAGCTTCCGAGAAGATACAGCTGTTTTTGTAAAGTCAATAATTCCGAGTTATCTGCCTGACGACGTGGACGTCATTCGAACGTCATTTGACTGTAAAACGTATTTCATAATTACACCATTAGATTAATTCTTGACATAAAATGTTCAAAATAGTGTCACATTTTAGAATTATGTTCTGATTTTTAAAATATATAATATATAAGTATCATAATAGAAACATGTTGCATTGAGAGAAAGGCTACTGTTGTTTTAAACAGCTAACTCTCAGTTTTTCTGAATTGAAGTATTTTTCCAAAATTGGTAACCATGGCAACAAAGCATATAGTTTCAACTCAATTGATGAGGAAATTTAAAGCTAAGATATAGTACTATATGGATAAATTACTTAAAGTAGAATCAACAGATATATACATTGTTTCACTTATTTTAGAGCCTTTTGAATACCTTGTTTTATACAGTAATTACATGATGTTAAGTCAGTCAACAGGTTTTCCTGGATTACGGCTCATATATAAGTGGAGCATCAGGGGTCAACGTCACAGTTACTTTAAAAGAGTATCAGTTTACTATCAAATTACTTTGAATGAGATATTATGATGGCAATTGCTGTAAATGTAGCTTGTCTGAAGAATATAAAAAGTATTTTTCGCCAGATTATTTGGCCGACATGAAAACATGATTTTCAAATTTTCAAGGAATTTTATATTTTCTAGAACTTTTAGAACGGATTATTAATTTCTTAAAATGCGAAAAGGCAACATATGCCTGTCTTAGTGATTAATTATAAAATAGCACAGTTTGTGGCGTTATGACATTGTGATCATTAGATTCCAAAAATCCTCACTTTTATTAATTTTATATTTTTGACTGTTTCACCTCAAATATATCCCAAGACGCCAATCATTTTGAAACTAGATTATTAATATCTTAATAGGAAAAACTGCATATGTGTATCTTAGTGATTTATAACTAAATAATGCGATTGGTGCCATTGTAGTAATCCTATTCCAAAAATCCCCATTTTAGTTTATATTTTGTACGATTTTACCCCAAAATAGCATTCAGTTATCATAAATGATAATATATTATTTGATATACTAAACTTTAAGTTACTACAAACGAATTGCAGTTGTTTTATAAATAATACGATTTTAAATGCCATCGTGGCCAATCGATTCCTCAAATCCTCACTTTTGTTTATATTTCCAATGTTTTTGCCCCAAAAATGTCTTAAAATACATAACATTTAGGCACCAGATTAGCAATATCATAAGCACGAAGACAATATGTGTCCATCCTATTGATTAATAATCAAATACCATAATAAATGACATTACAGTAAACAGATTCCGTAAATCATCATTTTTGTTTTCATTTTGTAGTGTTTTACCCAAAATATCGTATCTTTACCAATAGCCGATAATTTCGTATGATATATAAAACTATAAGATACTTCACTTATATTGCAGGGGTTTTCAATAAAATACTACTATAAATGACATTGTTGTCTGCCAATTCCAAAAATTATCACTTTTGTTGGTAGTTTCTCATATTTTACCCCAAAAATATAAGTCTCAAGTGCTAGTATACACCCTTTCAATTAAGACCGTAATTAAATTGTCTCCCTTTGATGACGTCATACGAGGGCTCAAAGCGAATACACGAGCCGATTACCGTTAGCGGGTAAAGGAAATAAAAAATGTGTCAACTTTAAACCGCTGTAAATAACGTTTTACTCTGTCGATTTTTAAAAGATGAACACTTACGAAAACAAGATCGTATATACTTTTTAATAATGTAACTTTTGTTAATGTATTTTCAATAATAAAACATAAAAAGCCATGTTTTCGGAACAAAAATTTCAAGGGCGAGAAAATGTAAAAATAAAGAACTGAATTCAATACTCAACAATTGGCATTTAACTTGCTCAAAATGTTTATTATTTGCAGTTTTAAGAACTGTGTAGACTAAGCTTTCCAACAATTATATTATTAAAAGATATTATTAAAGTTTTAAAAGGAGAGCCATGCTTTTCGAACCTAAATACCATGCATCACGCGCGCACAATCCACTCATTGAAACCTGACTTACATTTATACTAGCATAAAGAAATTGTGTATTTTAATAATTCATCACACATCATAAAAGTATAGAATATTAGCTATATCATTTCAAGACAAAAGTACGACTATCCAGCCAGAAATTAAAACGTTAATTTACACAGGAGGAAATTTCTTTCTAGATATAGTTTGTACTAAAATCCGGGCGGCATGATTTTACATGTCCGCATGTGCTTACTTGTTTAGTGTTAACAACATTAGTACATTGATGTGTTGTTTACTGCAATCAAAGAAAGTAAGGAATCACCGGAAAAGTTCACACGACGAATAACTTAAAATCAGAATCAATTCTATGTAAAATTTTGTTGTATGTAGGTAAAACTAAATTGTTTGGCAATACAATGTAGTCTGTTTCAAATCTTACGCTTCCATCATGAAACCTTTGTTCATTTGAAATTCATATACAAGTAAATGAGACAAGTGCTTTATTTATTTTAAACGGTGTCTACGTGTAAAAATATTGCAATAAAATATATTTTTTAAAACACAAAATGAGCATTGTAGCACAAGTCATACAGGTGCATGTCCATTAATTTACACTTTTTGTCCGAACACGGAATTAGAGAGACCTCCGTGGTTTGGATAATAATAATTTATATTTTTTTATAAAAGTAACCCAAACGTTGATTTAAAAGTGTCAATCAATGACAATCATTTAAAGTAAAACACTGATCAATATACTGTACATGTATATTAAGATGACAGATGGTGACAACATAGTACTGATTGGTTGTATATTAGTACCCTGCTGTGAAACTAATTTAGAGTATGGTCTTGGTGGCTTATCTTGATATTAGGGGATCTATGCTGTTTATTGTAAATCATTATATAATTATACAGCACCTAGAATTTATTTATGCGTTAGGGTTTTAGCACCTTTTCATCTGACAAGATTTTATTTATGCATTAGGGTTTTAGCACCTTAACTTCTTAAGTATCTGTCTCACTTTAATTTGTTATGTTTTTCCCATCACTGGAATTGCAATTCAGGTCACTTTTTGTGAATTAAGATTTACAATTCTTATATTAAAAACAAAATAGTGTTAATTGTGATGTTAGTTTGAAGAGCAGTTGTATATAAATAATGTATTTTTTAAATTAATTTATAGCAATCAACTGATATCATAATCGTCATTTATACAGCTTTTAAGCCCGAAATGGCACGTATGTAACCAGATAGGACATTCCAATAAATCGTTGTGGCTCTAATATACGTGTAGTTTTATTCAAAGGCCTAAATAATTATGTCTTTGTTTTATTACAATCCATAATAAACAACACATAACTTGTGAATTGTATTGGTAAAAAGAAATGAGACATAGCAATGATCTAGAGTTAACTAGGTCTAATGGCGGTAATGATGCAGTATTGAAAAAACCAGGTGAAAATACTTGCGCTTTATATTCCCGGCAAAATATACATTTATCAAAGTACAAATATACACTGTATCTTAGCACTAACGCTCAATTTAATGTACGAAATGTGCATGACAATCAACCGAATTACAAAACAACATTAATACAACTACAGATCTTTTTGGAAATTAACGCCCGATAATTGACCATTGTTGATAGAAACAAATCCGAGAAATCACACGCTTTCTCCACATCCATAACATGTAACATATTATACATACATTGTTAGTACATTATAAACATCTTTATTGAAAAAACAACAGCTACAAAACATGCAATTAACGAAAAAAGCGATTAAATAATCTCTTCGCTACTGTGTTTATAGTGTCGTTAATTTGTAGAGCCCTCGCGTTATAGAGTTATTTGTAATAAAAAATACTTTACAATTACTCATAATAACGTTGTTATCATGCGTCATATAAGATAAACACCAATTTTTCGTTTTTAGCAGCCATCTTCAAAAATTGTTGCCATGGCAACCATAATGGCAGATACGAGATGGGTCTCATGAAAAAAAAGGTTCCAATATGTTTTCCCTATGTATATACCAAGTTTGGCAACTTTCTCCAAAAATTAATGATTACTCGATTTTTGGAGACATTATTGCTGGACTATGACCGGACCTTTAGAAATGGATGGTTAATACATTTTTTATGTAACCCCCGCTTGAAAGATGACATGTTTACTGTGCTCAACTGGTAAATTTGAGTGCTGCCTTCCCTGTTCTATTTCCTCGTATTGTTTTACAAATATTACTAACTACTGATAGACAAGTAGGACATTTTGGCGATTTACCAACACAACACAACAACATATGCAGTGCAGCACTATCAGTGGAAACCATTACTCAAATACTACAACCTGACAAAGTTGATTTCATTAAAGCGTCAATTTAGCAATAGTACAGAAAGTGCCACCTGCTCATAATCATTAAATGTTGAAAAAACATGCTCCGAAAATGTCAACTGACAATATAAATTAGGCGTTCTTTATACAATACAATATGATTACAAAGACTTGCGTATGGTCATTGCCTAACAAACACACACGTAATATATTACAAAGCATGTACCTAATCATGATAATTAATATACTTGTACATGATTCATCAATAACCTGAAGACAAACAGTAAACAGCACATGTTGTTCAGCGTGACATTACATCCAGCAGAAAAATCACCTGTCTTTTGAAAAAAAAACATTATCAAATAATAGCACATGGCTTTGGTCAAAAGGAAAACAATCATAGAAATTTCTTTCACCAAAATTGCGCAATTTGCAATGGACCTGACGCCAGTGTTAAGAACTCCCTACAATTAGTTTGGCGAACGTTGTTGTCAAATGGTTTTAACCGGAATTCATTAGATTATGCGCAAACATGGGCAAATTTCCAAAGCTTTTTCTACCAAAATTTAAGGTCTTTCAATGGTCAAATAGATTATCATGGCGTTTGGTGAATTACCTTCGTGTTTGGCTAACGACAGCCGCAATTTCAGTATTACTTCAAAGTGTCTATGTATCGTAGTTATTGTTATTATTTGTTATAACTAAGCTTGACTTATCATATAACGGACTTACTAGTAAAGGAATGGCCTCTCGCACCTCCCGACTTTGGATCATAGTACTATTATAAAAAGAATATGAGCAAATCGAACTAGAAAGGCAGCCCTCGTCTTAACCAGCCGAGCACAGAAAACAGTAACATCACAGCACATCTACACGGAGCAATTCCCACATACAACCCAAACAAATTATTAAATGCCTAAGTCCCAGCCACAAAAAATAAGGGATTACCCACTTTCACAAGGAAATAACATTATTACCGCGATCAGAAGTGACCGAATAAAACGCAGCAAGTATATGCCCAAACGTTGACCAAATCGATGGCAAACTATGACTCTGTCTAAAAGCCCGGTTAAAGCGTTAAATTAACATTAGTCATTAATATCAGCTTTGACTGCGTTATCACGTCTTAATATTGAACCAGATTAACAGATAGAAGACCTTGGTTTATGCAGCGATTATTTAATGAATTTTCGCACGGCACGAATATTTCAAACGACAAGTGCTGTGCTTGGTGGTTGCTCTTTTATCGTCATGTTTAGCACATTTTGCAACAATTTCTGAATCATATTCTTTATGCGACCGCGTTGGCTTGATAAATGGTCAGCTTCTTTTCTCAGTATCTCATAAATAATTTCGACATTGTCAGGGCAGGCTGTAGACATATTGTCCTATGTATACAGTAAAATGATAGATTTGTGGCGATATTGTTTTATTTATTTCAATTTATCACACTGATTAAACCAGACACGGTTTCCTATTACTGCATATTGAACAAGTTCAGTTAAACTCCGATTGCCAGGATCGGCTTCGGTATTTGTATCGTGACTATTGACATGATCATGCCTTCTGTAGGGAAAATGTCGATTTCGTGCAAGGGAGCAGGTCCATAGAGGTGTGGTTACCAAAAAATAAACAACTGAAATCGGTAAAATTAAACAACTTTAATTATGACTTTAAACGTGGCTTTGGATTGAAACAAAGAATAAAGAAGCATATTAAAAACAAGGCATACTACAAACAAAAAGAGAAACCAAAATCTTCCGCATCATTTGCTATAACGTTCGTTTCATCAACAAACTGAACGTTATTTATAAGAAAGGCATTGTCTTTGGTGTTGTCTTCACTTCAGTGTACGAGAGGTGTTCAACTTATTTATGAACAGAAATTGAACATCGTTATTTCGTTACTCTAACAATGAAGTTGGATAAAACCTTTTATAAAGTGTAAAGTAGTGTCTCAAGAAGTATATATGATAATTGTAAATTGCTGAAAACGTTACAGTTAAATCATAATTAGCATTGAAGTAGAGTGTGTTGTTATTTGCGTTTTGAGGGTTATAAACTCGAAATAATTACGTTTTCATTTTCCTTCTTTATTCGATGTTTTAGTATCAACCAGATAGAAAATTCTATTGTTAAAACATGAGAAGACTTCGACATTCATCTATTGGTTATAATATGTATCAAAGTTTTATTCTTAAGTTTTTTTTATTTGGTGTTGTATCTGGTGACTTGAAGCTGAATGTAGATGACATACTATTTTCTTGGAATAGTCACTAGGACCAATACGTTACACTTATTTGTTGAACACCTGATCTATCTATTTCGTCAATTTGTTATTGATTTTGTCGTGCATATTTCCATAATAACATACAAAATGCCTTTCCATGAAAACGGCTTCGACCACACAAAGCTGGACAAACATCAACTTCTCCCTATCATTGTGACCTTTTCTAGAATAGCAAACCCTATTCTATCATAACATTCTCTAAGATACAGTATTGCTTCGCCATAGTGAAACAATATTTTTCAGGTAATGCTGTTTATTTTGCATTTCTAGACTCCAAGACTTTTGGCAGCGAAGCATGTTTTTCTTGATTTTCAGCATAGCAACTTCGCATTTTCCCGGAACTATGCATTCAACTTTTTAGAAATAATTTTACTGAAAGCTTCTTATTGACACTCCCATCAGTGGTACTATTCCTCATTTTGCTTATGGATTCATCAAAGACATCATAAAATCAATTTTACTTTATAGTGTAGGTTTTGGCAATGTTGGCAATTTTCAATTTTTGGTGCCATTTCACCGTTACTGGAAAGAGAACTCTTATAACCATTCTTACGACAAATATTACTAATTTTCTCATTAAAAATGCAAAATAATATATTACCAACACTTTCTTGGTGCTTATAAAAGGGCCATTTTACCTTCAAAACAGAAAAAAACAACATCACCTACTAAATTGTTGTTTTAAGCTTTAACCAAATAAAATATACAATATATAATGATTATATGTTGAACCTAAAACATATTGTCACATGGTTTAAAAGAGATATTTCAATTGTCCTAATTCAATATTGCAAAATCGGCGTTCATGTTTTGTTCATAAATAAGTTGAACACCTCTCGTAGTTATCATCCATCAATGGCTAATTTTAGTCACAAACTACCAAATAAAGTTGCTCTTTAACCCAATGTAAGGTTAAAATAGGCAGTCCCAGGTTGAAACATGTTAATTCCTATGGCCAGGCGGCAGACATATATCAATACAAACAAGGGGCTAACAGCTTTATATATCTTGGAAACAAACAAAACAGCTTAATGTAAGACGACAAATTGCAGATTTGCAGAAAGGGCGGAAATTGATATATTCAAAGCAATATATTCATGCATAAAAGTTAGATTGGTGTCAAATTCGCCTAACGTGAATAACACCGACACCGAACGACAACACAAAGCGATATCTTCCAGGCATAGAATGAGAAGGTCATATGTCAATTTCCGCAAACAAATCGTGCAATATTTCAAATTTGTGTTTGTATTACATCTCGAACGCCTTCGTGATGCTCCCTAACTATGGATGACATACACGCGAGGTTATAAATACTGACAATATATCGACTGTTAAAATATGCTAATCAAATGGTCAGGTTCGTGTCAAAATCACCAAGCTATACTACAACTTGTGGCATTTACTTTCATTGGTGAATTTAGAAGACCATACATAGGTTTAAACAAATCTGGAATTAAGCAAGCCCGTATATTATTGCTGGATAAGAGAATAGTTCTACCAATGTTTTACAAACAGTCTGTACAATGAATGTTTCACTATACCAGCAAGTTGCGAAGTATATTCCCTTCAATTATTATACGATCAACAAATTCAATATCTCAATCGATGAAAGCAGCGTACAGATGATGTTTGGCAAGGCATCTCTCATTTCTTCCTTTTTTCTGCAGTAATTATATTTGAAGTTGCATACATATAAAAGCAAAAGGATTGACTGCTGATTAAACTGAACTATATTTGTTGATTATTAATTTCTTTTTTTCTCTTCAGTGATTAGTTAAAATTTATTTTTGAAGTTGCATATAAAGCAAAACAAAAGGATTGACTAATGATTAAACTTAATTATCTTTGTTGATTATTAAAACATGGAATTAGATTACTTATCAACTCCTCCTGCTGGCTCAGTAATTGATACATGCACACCAACATATAAATTACGACTCTCACTAATTTAGAATACACGGATGGATTAATGTTAAGAGATGGTGTATATATTCTCATCTCTCATGTAATGGTATTTCCTCATTTATGAGCCTCTTACCTACAGTGTCTCATAATATGTTAGACTTATTAATAATATTCTTTAAGTACATTTTATTTTATATTGAGTTTTTTTTCTATTTTATTGATGAAAATCTCTTTGTACATGTATAATACTCTTGTTATCATATTAATTTACATTTGCACCTGGCCGGAAGTGTTATTTATTATATGAGTGTATAATTACGTTGATGTTTGTACATTGTTTCTATAATATGTTCATGGGCAACATTGCCTTGCAATAAACTCTGTTTTTCAAAAATGAGTTCTATGAAAATCTACAGCGCGCGTGTGTGTCACCATGACATAAACTAATTTAAACAGAAATACGACAATCCCCGTTGGTGATACGTGACGCCTCAAATACTATTTTCCATGCTATATACAAGTAATTATACAACATCTACTATAATTGTGAAATGACCATCTCCAAGAAAACGAAATCATTTAATGGAAGCAACATAAGTTGGATTGTTTCCGTGTGGAAAATTACCAACGTGGGTATCATATACGTGTGATTAAATCTTATTTGTTTAAAGGAAGTATTACATAATTGTGTGTACCATACAAAATGTGCGTGTTTGGTGTCATAAAACCGAATAATAAGGAGAACGAATTCGTGACTTATCACATAACAGCTGTAATTTGTCTGCAGTGCCGCATAATTCCAAAACGAGGCTTATTTCTGTGACAAAAACAACCCTCTAAAAAGTTGTGCAGTTCTGCCAATCTGACTAAAGTACAATGATATCCCTACGGTAACCAATAACAAAAGGGGTTAGCCCAAAGGGAATTCCTGTCTGATATGTGCACAGTCTTTATGCATGGTACACTACGTTTGTGACACTGAAAACTGTGTTTAAAATGCACAGTGATTTTATTATATTTCTACTGTGTTTATGATATAGACACTGTGTATTATAACATTCGCATTGTGTTTATAAATACACAAACAAGCTTTTGTGCCAATATCATAAGCATTTAATATGAAATTTTCGTTAGTGAAATAAAAATATTACTAAGCTTATTTATTTTAGTCCCGTGGCGTCAACAGCGAACACATGTCGTGAGACACTTCCAAACACGTGGGTGTCATACATAATTCCAAATATATGTAAATGGTTCCATAAGAAGACATTTAAGAATCCTCCTAACTACAGGAGATAGAATGGATTTCTAAGATTAATTTCCTCAACAAATGAGTACCAGCTGGTCATATATTTGTCAGATAATGGAGCACATAAACAAGTTGGATTACGATAATGACATGGTGATGCTCTAACGAAATCATATAAATGGATAAAACTTTGCCAATATGAGAGGAATCACAACCGATTCTTCATAACATTTACTGTTATTAGAACATATAGTTGATACAGCTTTTAAAGCCATCAAAATACATTGTATGTTAGTATGGCACATAGTTTATCATTCTACGGCGCTTGAAAGCGCCGTAGTACTGTAAAGGCTTTTTGTAAATGACCATGCACCAATCGCAACTTCTTGCACCAAACCTAACGATACTGTCCGAAATATCCCGAAAGCTTGTCACGATACTGTCCGAAATATCCCGACATAAGGCAAAGTTAAAACTGTGGATTTCTGCGGGGCTATATGCGGACCTATATGATTATCCGAAATATACGTAATGTGCCGGTGTTTTTTTGTTGTTTTTTTCCTTCTGAAACTGATATTAAAACTACGGGCTTATGTGAATATCCGTAAAATATGTTTTATTGCTTCTGTTATGCACGCACGTTGATTAAAACTTCGTGTGTTTGGTAATTGATTTCTGTTCACGGAACAGAACGGATGTTCACATGGTATTTTCCCATACCCATTCCGATGTCATGTGACCATTTTGAAAACGATGTCGCATAGATTACAATGCACTTAAACAAACCAAAATTAGTAAAAGAGAGTAAAAAGACAGCATGCACATCGTATGTTATAATGTACATAATGTTTTTGATATATCTTATTAAACCACGTTTGTTTAACTCCCACTTTGTTCTATGTTACCTTAAAAACATTTTTAACACTTGAGTAATAGTCTCCAACGCAGAGTGCGGGAGACATAGATATTTTGTGCTGAACGTCTGTCTGAATGGATGTCACAAAGTTTCTCGGCTCTAGTTTTCCTTAACCACTGGTAATATTTCAATTAAACTACAAATAAACAGATTGTACCAAGTGTAGTTGTGCATATTGTCAGGAATTCTTGGTAGGAAGATTATTGCCAGTGTTATGGTCCTTTGTTTATAGCATACGTTTTTGTGTCAAATAATTATCAAACAGATTTTCAAAATAATATTGGACCTTCACTGATATGCATTTTCGTTCAATACCTGGTTCATACAGTGCACATGAATAATTATTCATATCAAAATTATATTTAAAATAGAATTAGCATTGATATGACCTGAGCAGGCTTTCTACTGGGCCCTACTATTCCTACTATTTTGATCTGAGCCCTACTTTGCCCTACTTTCCTGAGGCATATTGACTATTCCAATATATCAGAAGACGAGCATTGGCAATACATCAATATATAGAATAACACATATAAAGACAAACAACGAACAGGCCCTTCGGTCATTATTCCCTTATTGCTATTCTACACTGTACATGTTGTTTATAGATTCAGCTTTTGAAAATATTGAGTTTTGACGTGACTGTAAACTTCAATCTTAACAAAGAAACTGTCTTGTGCTAGAAAATGAGCATTTTGGTGGTTCCATTCATTTACCCATGTATAGATATCTCAAAATGTGAACAGATAAAAGATCCGATAAAAGATATTGCCAATATATCAATATTGCTTCTATCTATGACAGCTTTAATAAAAAAACAAATGAAACCTTGCAAATTCTTATTACAACATATGTTATCTTCATCGTAGTATTTAATG